>OX419722.1:15005000-20005000 GCA_948474765.1 Patella depressa | reverse complement strand
GTCGCTGTTCGGGCCAAATTTCCCTCATATCACACTGTATGGCGTATGCCCGTCTTCATAAGCACAATTCGGAGCAGAACAGTAGGACGTTAAACTCCATTTCATTTCATTTCATTTATATATGAACTAATTGTTTTATCTTTACTGGCTTTTACTTATTTATGTATAGGCTAATTATTATTGCTAGATCTTTACTGGGGTTTTTTTTCACTTATTTATATTTCAGCGAATTGTAATGGGTCCGTATTCAAAGGATATCTTAAGTCTAAGATAGTCACTTAACTACTAGCTTTCACTTAAATATACGTAACTTCCTGTAAGTTAAGGGCAAGTGGTATTCAAAGGCACTGTTAAGTATCAAATTTTCCCTTAAAGTTAAGCTGCCTTAACGTTTAAGTGTTCAAAGGCCAGTTTAAGTGAGAAATATCCTTAACTTTAAGTGACCTATGGGAGGTACCTTAAAGTTAAGTGAGATTATAATGACTTCTTTTAATGCTGTAGAAGCAGTCCCATAATGGAGATTTTAAAATATAGGGAATTCAGATTAAAACAAAGACAATGTCGCCGACCGTAGCTGACCTCAAATTTATTTTTTCGTTGTCAACTTTGATGTTGTAGTGCCATAATAGAGTATAAGGTTATTACCACCGATCGGTAGTTAAGGATATTTTCCCCGATCATTTATCATGTTATGTTTGTATGTTTCCATGGCTGTCATATAATAAAGTTAAATTCATTTGTGGAGACATGGCTTTATAGATTTTGGGAATTATTTATACTACCGCTAGAAGCAAGGCATAATCTATTTTTTTACAACTCATTCCCATATATACATAATCGGTAGTATTTTTTTAGGGAAAATATAATGAAGCATGAATATTTCGTACACACAATGTAACGTCAATGCCAGACCTGAATAAAAAATCTAAAGTGTAGGTACTTACACAATATCTGTGAATTTCTCAAATGATAGATTTACTAACAACACTGTATAATTTGTCCAGTGACAAGGGTCATTGTGTATTGCTAATAATATGTTGTTTTCTATTCGCGTTATATTGTTAAAAAATTAAAGCTTACAATATCCATCATTATACTCCCACTATTTATTGTAATCTATTTGAATGGGTTTTTTTTTTTTTTAAAAAAGTCTATGAAAACAGCTATTCTGGCAAAGGATGCACACTATAATCATAATTTATCGTAAATTATAATCATACTATTTTCATGGGTTACAAAATAATATTTCGACAAACATTTTCATGGTGATGTAAACTAAGAATTTAATAGAATATAGAGATGCTCTTAATGGACATAACTAACTGGCATTGTGCATAAATTTGTGATTTTTGGAAGTGGAGGGTATTCCATAAATAAAAAAAATCATGCTTTTTGGCGAATGTGAGTATTCCATAATTTAAGTGTGCAGTTAACTTTCCACATAGCCAAGTATGTGTAAAATACAACCTTTGAATACCGATTTAAGGTAATACACTTGGTTAAGTGGAAAAATTAAGTATTTTTACTTAACTTTTAGAAAACCTTTGAATATGGACCCTGGTTTTTATTTATGTATTAAAATTATTATTTCTTTACTGTTTTTTATTCATTTATGCATGAGCTAATTGTTATATCTTCACTGTTTTTATTTATTTATATTTTTACTGGTTTTTATTTAATTGTTTTGGGGGTTTTTTTTATTTTTTTTATTTATTTGTATTTTCTAGTTTTTATTTATAATTTTACTGGTTTTTATCATTTTTTTTTTCATAATCTTACTGCTTTTTATTTATTTATATTTTCTAGTTTCTAGTTATCTATATTTTTACTGGTTTTTTTTATTTATTTATATTTCTGGTATTTATTTATTTATAATTGTACTGGTTCTTATTTATTTATAATTTTACTGGTTTTTATTTTTTTTTTCATAATCTTACTGCTTTTTATTTATTTATATTTTCTAGTTTCTAGTTATTTATATTTTTATTGGTTTTTTTTATTTATTTATATTTCTGGTATTTATTTATTTATAATTTCTAGTTATTTATATTTTGACTGTTTTGTTTATGTATATTGTACTAGTTTTTATTTATTTGTATATTGGTTAATTGTTACATATTTAGTGTTTTTCATATGTATAGAATGAGACGTAAAACCCTATTTCATTTCATATCTATGGGTTAATATATAATCTTTACTGATTGGTATAGTTTTACTCGTTTTTATTTACCTATATATGGGCTATTTGTTATTTTCTGGTTTTATTTCTTTAAAATGCAGATTTAAAGCAATGAAACCAATCTAGATCTATACAATGGGTCGTTTAGAAATGTCAAGTCATGCTTACGCCCAAATACAAATTGTGTGTGTCTCCTTGGACATAAACTTCAATCCAGATGAAACAGGTTATGTCTTATGTTAAAGTATATGCATGTCTAACATCTAGATTTTTTTTTCAGAAATGGAGAATGGTAGTGAAATAGATAGTGGCGAATTTACCCTTGTCAAAGGTCAAATGAATGGATTGTGTGAATTTGAAAAGCTTTGTTGGTTTGACGACACAAAGTGCCAGAAGACTTCTGGTGGATCATCTTTGGGAGAATCATCTCTGAGTAGCTCCACTGGATCAAGTTGTGACAATCTGCCACATGACACTTTATTATCGTCAACATCTGACATCGAAGACGAGAGTCTTCTCTTTGGATACGGGTCACATACAAAATGTAAAACACGTATTAACAATGAACAAAACACTTGTGGTGTACGTGACAGCGACGAGAAAACAAATCGCCAAGTTATACATGTATTGGTAAGCGATATCAATAAAGATTTGACTATGGACGATAGAGGGGGAGGTATTGGTGGGCCAATAAAAACACTAACAAGGGATTTTTCCAGTCCAAGCTTAAAGCGAACTGAGTCGTCTGAATATACCAACGATGACTATAATCAAGTAAGGGTTGTCAATAAAGATTCCACTGTAGAACTTAAAGAAGTAAATAATTGGCAGTCAATGGAAGCACTAGGGAAAGAGTTTGCCGGTCTCGGTTTGCTGCAAAAAGAGTCGTTAGATTATACCAACGACGGCTCTGATCAAGTAGAGACAACCTTAATCACGAAAGAAAAGCCTCCTACAGAAGAGTGTGCCTTTTTGTACAGAAATTTAAAGGAACAACTTCAGTTAGTCGATGAGGTACATACTTTTTTGCATTACAGTTTATATGCAGTCTGGAGTTTTTTATTTCTCAGGCAATACATGTAATTTTCAAATTATACTTTAAATAGATTAAAATAGCACTGTCCTCCAGTTATATTTTTAAAACCAGTTTACAGTTTACATGTGTTACGATATATGTAATGAATGTTTCCTTAACACAATATTTCCATACTATTTTTATTTGTTTGTATTTTAGACAAGAGGGCCTCATCCGGTTCATCCCTATCATACAGCAGGACACCATCAGCCTACAAACGTTAACCTACGACCTAACAGAGGACGTAACACACATCTTCCTTATCAATATAACTGTAACACTCAACTAGAAACAGACGATGTAACAAGACCGTATATTCTTCCTAATCACGTGAACAGTACTGAATCATTCGGCACACAATTGTCCTGTCCCCGCGGACCCCCAGACAATGAACTAGCAATCGAGTTTGCTGGCCCTGAAACAGTTGATGAATTTCTGAAGAATTACGGTCCTACAAGTAATAATTCATCCAGGTCTGTTGGTGTTACTTTACCGGATAATCCCCAAAGAATTCCTCTCCCCTCCATTCAGTCATCTTTTCTGCGAAATATACAACACTGCCAGTCCACAGATAATGGTAGTGGTCTATCAGCAGACTTTGGTTTCTCTGACCAAACCATGTCCTATTCCAAAACATTGATGCCTTACGATTATACACCATATTTAGAAAGTGTTCAAGGTCCTCCCATTTGTTCAGATAATGGGTACAAGACACATTCTAATTCGTCCAATTGCGCGGTAACTAATAACATGACAAATGCTTATTATAGCCCAACCATGCTTACTAATAACAGAAGTGGACACGGCCAACTGAAAATTGATTTGCGGGTTTCTCACACAAACTCTCCTGTGAACCAGAAGGGGTCGTCTACAAATTTCAGTATGCAACCAACTTATAACACTCACAGAAATCACGAACATCCAATGGTCAATATATCTAATATCACTCCGGGAAGAACTCGAAGTGGATCAACAAGTTCCCAAAGTTCTTCTTCTACATATCAAAGTTCAATCCGTTCCCCTGGGTATCCAAATTCTGACCAATCAACTGCAGAAATGTCACCTCCTTCCACAGCATCAAGTCATGGGTATCCAAATTCTGACCAATCAACTGCAGAAATGTCACCGCTTTCCATAGCATCAAGTCATGGTTCGTCTGCTTCTTTATGTGATTCCGATCCAAATTCGCCCCCTTCTTTTTACAATCGACATAACCCCTCAATTGACACCAGGACGTTACCCCCGATAAAAAATATCCCAGCTCCTGTACGTTTTATTAACATTCCTACACAAAAAGACTCTCTTACGTGTACAGAAAAAAAAGACGTTGAAGACGAATCGGATTGTATACTGATTGAAGACGAATCTGATAATGAAAGTGAACCAGATGATGGCAACAAGTAGGTTAAATGCTTTCTATACGAATTTTAAAGACATAGGAAATTCTTGCTGTTAACCGAATACAATTTTTAGATCTTTTTAAACCATAAATGTATGTTTCTGTTTTTAATGCAAACAGGAACACAAATAATATGCGTTAACATTCCGACAATGTTTAGTCTAGAAAGATACAACATACCACGACAGAAGATGAAGCGGCATCTAATGACGTTAGAATAAGGCACATTCGTAGGAAATGCCTTTGCGTTTTAAAATAGGCCCATATTGTGGTCTTATGATCATCGTGTTGACTCATTCTCCAAATTCAAGGAAGGGGCAATCTGATTAAAATACATATCTATATTTTGTTGGGGGTTTTTATACACTACATGGAGATCTGGTCGCGTCAGAGGTGATACGAGCGGCTTTTGACCCTATAACGCCGGACATTTGATTAACCAATCAGCATTGATGTTACTAGTGGATTACCCACAGTTCGGTGCAAAACACGACTAAATCTCGCCGTAACACACGTTTCATTTGCTAATTTCTCACATCATTCAGAACACGTCAATAATAACCACTCTTCTAGATCCTAGATCCTAGTGTACTAAAGACAAGTAAAACAAAATTTTGAACTATAAAAACGAAACGAAATAGGGTCTGTGTTTAATCAGATTGAAGGAAAGGGTTATCCACGAACCTTTTCAAAATTTTATCGTAGGCATATCATTATAAGGACGAACCGTTTTGAGGATCGGAATATTATGCAATTATGATACTTATCGCCCTTGCCACGAACATCTATTAAACGTGGCCTAAAGAAAATAGTTTAGTCAATGAATTTTTATTAAGACCTTTTGAAACATTATTTATGCATATTTTGTAGTCCTCTGCATGATTTATCTTACGTCACAGAACCAATAGAACGAAATAGTATCATCAATCAGCAAAACTGCTGTCCAGATTTTAGAAAAAATATCGACGCGCAAAACAACTCGAAACAGGTATAACGTTCTCAAAATGTAATAACTCTTTCCAATGACCATATATGGATAATCTATAATATAAGAACTGAATAATACTTAGAGAAAATATTAATCTGAGGACAAAGACCATTAAACGAATATCTCAAAATTAGTATCTAAGGTGTCATACATTTATTCATATACAATATAAATCGGAAACTGTTTGGTGCCTAGTTTTGATTATATTAATTTCTGCATGTAATTGTGTCATGTGTCATTAATTTTTGCAAATATCATTTAAATATTATGTGTCAGTAATTTCTCCTTATTTTATATTTTAGACCCCTCTTTACCTCGCTGTTAAGTTCCAGAATAAGGACGTTTGTGAATATTTATTGTCGAAACAAGCAGACCCAACAATTTTATGCTTTAGAAAGGACGTGGTGAGTCCGGATTTATTTATCACCATCCCCTTTAGCCCAATTGGTGAATAATCCTTTAGCGTATTTTTTAAAACTTTGATAGTGCAATTCTCTAAAAACTCAATTCATGTCTACCAGTATAATTGTTATCTGGGATGCCTGCCTGATACTACTTCCTATATAGCTTACAACATGCACACTACCAAATCAGCATCACTGTATCTTTCAAGACATTCTAGATGACTGTGACTTTTTGTTATTTTTAAAGTATAATGCTTAATGGTTGTTTCAAATGTATAAGACTTAATGGTTGTTTGCAATGTACATGTATAAGTTTTAATGGTTGTTTAGACCGTATACGACTTAATAGTTGTTTGAAATGTGTACAACTTTAAGTTTGTTTGAAATGTCAAAAATTGAAATGTAGAAGCTTTAATGGTTGGTTGAAATGTGCAAAACATGATGTTGATGACTGTGACTTTTTCTGTTAATTTTTAAGTATAAGAATTAATGGTTTCTTAAAATGTATCCGATTTAGAGACTCACTACCACTCTTGTTGTAATTGAATACTATGTCCCAATCTGTATTCTGGTCAACAAATTGTATTATATAACAATATTCTAATTAATTGATGATACAAATTTCATCTTAACACACCTAATTTAAAAAATTGTAAAAATTCAACTAAATCATTTGAAAAGCTTAACGTAAACCTTTTAAAATATGACATGGATTTTAAAATATTTTCGAACCCTCAGGACAAATAAAATAGGACGTAATGGATAATTTACACAACATGTAGGACACGTAAACATCTAGTACTTAGAATAGGGCTATTATTTATTTTCTGGAGCTGCCAAGCCAGCAAGAGTGTTATTGTCCCTTTAATGGTTGTTTGAAAAGTATAACGTTGAGTTTCGAATCCACGATATTCCAGTTAAGAATCTAGTGACCTAAACGCTCGACTACCGTCACCCCTGTTTAAGGCAAAATAGCTGCTTGGAATGCATAAGTCTATTATAGAATTATTTACATTTCTAGAGAAAAATAGATAGTAGTTTCTTCGAAAATGCCCTCCATTTGGCTAGTGAAAAGGGATATTATGAGATTGTAGAAATGCTCTTGAAATATTACCAGGAACCGGATTTCATAGACAGTAGAAGAAAGGGAGATGGTATGTTAATTGTTTTAATAGTATTACTTCCATGAGATCGTTTTGTTTTATGAAAACCACAATATTTGTATTATTTCAGATGACCTGACATGATTCCTTATTTGAGATACGAAACGAAGCTTCTGATAAGTTTTCACAATTATTTTGATTTTCCAGTACATTCTAAACTAACTTTATCATGTCACATCAATTTTAAATGTATGCTAGTTGGTTTTGATTTTTATACGCCCACATCTTCATGTTGACGCATTTTGTCGTCGCGTTGTCCGTCCGCCCGTAATGTAAAATACCCTTCCGTATACACTAGATATGTCTGAAATTACTGGAATAGCAAAAGTAATTAATGAATAAGAACACATTGTCATTTTTTGACAATTCCGTTTAAATCTGTCTATTTCAATTCCATTTGAATCTGTCTTTTTTCAGGCATGACACCATTACTTTTGGCGATAGTTGAACACAGTTCAGCACGAAGAAACCGTAGCACGATTATCCGAATTCTTATTGAAAACGGCGCCAATTTATCCATCAAAGTATGTCCCATATATATTCTATAATAACTCAACGAAACTGGATAATTATACTGTATGTGGATTACTCGTAGAAACCATGTCCAAACTATCTTGAGGTCTGTGTTAATACCTGAAAAAGAAAACATATAATAACATTTCGAAACACACACCTACTGTGGTGTCCAGATGACTTTATGTTATGTGGTTTTCATGTTAGAAATATACCGAGACGCAATGAAAACGCATCACTTATTTGAGTCCTTGCAAAGCATAATGATTGTTTGGGATAATTGTAGAGTGGCTTGACAAGCACCGACACAAAATAAAAATCAAAACTCTCACGGAAGTGTTCTGATGTTGGTACATTCAGAACTGCAAGATTAAAATGTTTGAAACTTAAACGTTTGGAACTTAAAATTTTAATGTAATCCGTTATATCTCTTTGATTACAACTTTATCTGTCGGGGGTAGGGTGGGTGGCTTTTAGGGTCGCCTGTCGCCGGTTTCCTGCCACTATTAAAAAAACCCACGCCCAAGGGAATTAATGAAATAAAAATTGAACCATATTATGTTAGTCCTTGAATGACTAACATAATGAATGTTTGTGGATGTTGATATATCTCTCTTTCTCTCTCTCTCATTCTCCCTCAGTTAACTCCTTGTTGGTTTGCTTTTAGGATAATAAAACCGGCAGTTTACCTTTAATGTTGGCAACAAAGAAACACGAACTAAAGCTTGTCCTCGAGATGCTGGATAATCTAGATGCAGAAGAGCGAAGGGAGCAAGTTCTCGAAACAGATCACAGTGGTAATACCTATCTTCACATGGCGGCTCAAATTAATAACCACAATACCACAGAAGATTTAGCCAGCCTCTCAGATAGTGATATACAGGATTTCTGTATGAGAATCGTACAGTATGGAGGCGATATTGAAGCTAAAAATATTGAAGGGCTGATGCCAAAAGATTTACGTCATAATCTGGTAAGATGTGTATAATGTCACGTGTGTGTCAGAGAAAGGGTTCTTGGATGTTTTTTTTCCTGAGTGTAATTAACCATTTTAATTCACGTCATGGGGTGTTAAATGAATCGAGAAAATCAAGAATACATTTATTTTCAGAATCTTAAGTGAACGTATTAGGTCGATTACAGGAGAAATGTCAGTGAATAAAACAGTGTAATCATGTGCGAAAGGCTTATATATTTTGATGTTCGAAGTTAAGTTTTCACAAACATAGCAATGTCTATGTAGCTCAATATTTGACACTGAAACGCATGGGCAGGATGAACGGACTCTTTGTAATTTTTTGTTTCTATACTTGAAGGAATTTGGTTTCTTACTCTGCATAAAACATTATTTTCAATAAACCACAGTCGGTTAAACGAAGTTTTGGTTTTGTTTTTTCAGATGAGGCAGATAAGATGAATAATAAAGATTTAAAATATTGTAATACCAACAGCCACAGGCAAACCGTTTGACAAAATTTGTTTTCATTCACTTTTGATCCCATCTAGCTATCATAATTTTAGTCTGATGTTAATGAAACCTGGGCGGACTGTAGATTTCAAATCTGTCGGTCTGTCAATCTGTCCGAAACAGTTTTCCGGGCCTTTTCCACAATGAATCAGAGGTATTAAGACCATTCGACTTACGCTCATTCTTCAACTAGGGGCGGATCCAGAGGGGGGGGGGGCCCCCCCCCCCCCCCCCCCCTGCTCAGCTACATAAAAAAAATAATGCCTTGCATCAATAAAATTACATCACAAAGTGATCCTACATCAGTATAAAAATGATTTCTTTGTTTAAAAAGCTCAATTTGTATGTATGCCTTTGTATTTTAGAGACGATGACAACAGATTTCCGTGACAGAAACCTAACAAACCCCCTCCTGCAAAAATTCCTGGATCCGCCCCTGTCAAGATGTGTAACTTAAATCAATTTTGCACGATGGATCTTACTATGGAAGCGTATTTGGGCCACTACTTATTGAGATAATATCCCAACATATCGACTAAAAATATGTCAACTTTATGAGTTATATTACAAGAAATTGACTTAATGAAGTTGACATGACGCATTAAATTCACCCTATGCCGACATGAACTATGTCGATATGTTTACATCATGTCAATAGTCGATTTGACTCTAAATCGATATGTCAGGTTTTATTGCATAATTATATGCAGACTTAATAATAAGGCCACAGACCACTAATGTTTTCCCCATTAACTTTTATGTTAATTCTCGTCTCATAGACCGGCTCTAACCTTTCCCCAAATTTGTGTTGGGTAGAACGCTTTCTGCCACAGATGAAGCAAAATATGTGGCAAACTCTTGTCCAAAAGCATGTATGAGGTTCACCATGAAACGTTTGAGATGTACAAGCTGGAAGTAAAGACAAGTAAACATGCAATTTTCGGTCCTACGTTTCAACGTAACCAACTTCACAACTCCTGTATGGCTCCGCCTCAAAATCATGAATATTCACCTAAACCTGGCATAAAATGTGTTTTCAAATGCTTTTCTTTGATTTTACAGCACAAAAGCAAAAGGGGGTAAAGGGACATATTCCTGAAGCAATGGCGCGAGAAATCCCTCTCTTACCATTGCTGGATAGAAGTCATATTCTTGAAATTGGGCGGGGCGTGTCTCTTTTTAACGTCCAATCAAATCCCTCCTCTCTTCTCGCATTCGGCATAATTTTCAAAATGGCCCACGAAGAAAACATGTTGGCACTGGATAATCGAGCATAATAAATTTCGCGGGTTATGACGTAAACAAGTCGCGATTGTCACTAGATACATTGCGGTAACATATTTTGAGGTCTGGTTAACCCCGTTATTTTTTGTTACAATGCAGGTCATTGGTTGGTAATGGCACTACTGACCAATAATAATCAAACGAAACACTGCGCAGGAGTATGGTAAAGGGAAAGTGAGAGAAAGGCTAAAAATAGCTATCGTCCTACCGCTTGGAAATATTTGGTTATGGTATGGATACATCGACGTCTGTTCCTCTATCATTAAATTATCTGGTTGATCTTAATACGTTGTCTCGAAACACCGAAGGCAGAAATTAACACCGTGTACTGTTTGTGATAAAAAAAACCCGACAAAACATAATAACAATTTAATTAGTAAATATATTATAATTAACCACAATCTCGAAATCAGAAAAATTTTTGAAGAAATTTTTCTGGTGAATCGGGGTAGCCATTTTCCCGGAAAATGATATGTAATTCCTACACGCGAAAGTTCTCGTTTATTTGCGTCGTATGCCCCTGATTTTACATACACCTCTATGTGCCTGGATGACCGAATCACTTAAAAATATACCCACGCGTAGAAAAATAGATCTTTACAAAAACTTGAATTTGTTCGTTTATGTCAGTGAGTTGACTTTGACTCGAGGATCATTTTACAACAAACGAAACGACGATCCGACCTCTAGTTTTCGAGAAATCGACCCAAAAAGATTGACCAATCAGAGGTCAGAATGGGCGGGGCTTAGGTTTGTAAAAGATTGGAAAAAATAGACGGTCTAATGTGCCAGAGCCCTTCGGCTCCGCGGCTGCCTCTGGGAACGAGATTGAATTAACCAGCTTTGTATCCTTGTATTACTGTCGAAGATTTAAATTATGACTTTAAAAGAACTACACATTTTAGGTCAAATTAAAGGATTGATTTGTGTTGATCGATCGGGCTGTTATTTCGGTTAAATTTTTGTTTCAGAATATTTCATTTACCATTCGTTTTTCTATTTTGGTTAAAATTTTCGATATGGAGGAATACAAATCAGCTATGTCTAAGCGCTGGCTTTATACGTAAAGCAAATTAGAACATCTAACTTAAATAACTCAATAAAACACCCAATAACAGTGGTTTATTGTTTTAAACGTTGCAGCATTTATTGCACATTAAGTGGATGAGCGCCAGTGTTACCGCATAACATGTGTGTCCGCCATATCGTTTATAAAACAACGTTAACATAGCTCCATATATTTTCAAGGTTCGAGTAGGTCATGCTTACTCTTCCAGCCATGGACATTTGGATGCATGAGTTTGTCTATGTTTTAGTGAGCAGTTTTCTGTCAAGATGCTGGTTAAAATTAGATAGCAGGGCAAATTTTACAAACCACATAACGAATAAGTTGTTTGATAATGTACATACTTGTATTTAGAATCAGAATAATATACCCGGTTGTTATCAATGTATTGTAAAATAAGTTATTATAATAACACAACCTATATTATTTCTGGATTTATAAGAAGTCTTAGTTCGTAGTAATAAATTACATATCCCTTCTTATTAAATGTGTTTATTTACTTTTTGAAAGGAATGGGGCATATGGTTAAACATGATCCAGATATGTTTTTTAATATAGAAATTCATCAACGCTTTGAATATTCCAGAATTAACGTAAAAAGTAAATAAGACGGAGTTTAGCCAACTGGTGTCTTTCATACAGATATCTTTCGGCGGTGAATAGACGGTGAGGCCTGTTTCTATATCTCTCTATTTTTAGCTATGCTTGGTGGGAGATAAAAAAAAACACACACTATAAGTCTATTAAGATGTTAACGTGATTTTATTCAGTCGATCTCTGTCGTGCTTTCAAAATTTCACATTGTGATAACTTGGGAAGTTATTATCACATACAATATACTAGCAAACCTATGAGGAAATGTGAACAAGGATAAGGCTGAGCGTTGGATTGTGGTGCATGGCTTGTCAGACAACGTAGTATGCTAAATGTCAGCTTTATGGACGACAGGGCACCGTATCTAGAGGGTGTGCACCCACGGGAAAATAAGGCACCCGAGAAATGGCGCCCCCCCCCCCTCACCCCCCCCCCCCAAAAAAAAAATGGCAATCTTTTAATTATAAAATAATACACTTGATAATCACACAGTGATGCTCTTAAGGCACTGATTAGTCGGTCGGTTTTAAGGGCGCCCGCACGCCAATGGGTTCGGTTTCCCTGATCCAAACATTCTTATATCACATACGTGGAGGCCGTGGTGCCCCACCACTCTGGAGCACCCCTACTTTTAAAATCCTACATACGGCCCTGATGGACGAAGGTAAGTTTCTTTTTGTAAATCTCAGCAACTTATCTTTACGTTATGGACATGCAAACCGGAATGACGACAATATGGGCCGACAACCCGACTTTAAAATCCAGACATACGAAATCTCGATGTCTTTCCGTCTGTGTGGTCTCCTTGGAGTTGGCATAGCTGGCATTATACATACTCCGCTCAGTGTTGCGTTTGATTAGAGGTAATCCTACTACACACTGCTATTATGAGTTGATATTGTTGTTTTAAATTTTGACTGGTCAGTAGTCCGTTTACCAACCAATCACTAGCTGCCCTACAAAAGCTTTACATTTAAAACGAGTGCCAATATTGGACCAAATAATTATGTTTATATAACGTTACGTCATGGCTCACGATTTTATTATGCCTAAATACTGCAGTAAAACTAATTGCGTGACAAACGAGGCTATCAAGTCGAATGAAATGTAAACAATACTGTTTGGAAACGAACATACTTTCACCGTTTTTAATACATTAAATCACTGTCCAAAGTTTTAGGGGAGACTCAAATTAAACGGACTGTCATGTTGCTGTACTTAAGTGATAGCTTTCATTGAACGGAAAGAATAGACACACTCCCGCATAAGTTCAAGAAACAGATGCTATTCCAGCAATGGCCAGAGGGGGATTTCTCGGGTCATTGCTTCAGGAATATGGCATTATATTACTTAATCAAATTTGCCTCAAAAGTTATTGAGCAATAGAGGCAAAACCAGTAAAATTAACAAAAAGTTAACGAAAGTTTTGTGGTGAGAGTGACAAGCGGGTACGAACCTTTTTGGTGAGACATCCACAATGTTAAGTCAGGGTGAAAGCCAACGTATTAACGTTTTATGTTTGTGACAGATCGAATTTCATATTACATCCCATTTACCTTCCAATCAAAATAATAAAGAACACTAAAAATTAAGGACAAGACAATCACTAATTTTTAAATATTATTAAAGGACCGTCAACCGACACTTGCGACAATAACATGCACAGATAATTCCAATCCTTTTTTATATTAAATAGTTTATTCTTAATAAAATTAGGATATTTCAATTTCAAAGTTAAATTATGCGGCACCCTCTTCAGATGACGATATCTTTAGAAGTTATTAAAGATACATTATTTTGACAAGGAGTTACATGTAGCCATTCTTGCTATAAAAGTTCAAAAATAGATGTTGAAACAAGAATATATTGAAAATTTCAGTCAAATAACTTTATCCTGAACAAAGTTGTTACCACTATAATTTTTTACTAGAAATGGTAGCTAAATTCATCGACACCCTTTACCCACTATGGTCGATTGTTGATTGACAGGCGTTAACTCCACCTACATAGTCTCGATCATCAAGTAATGTTGAAACGGTATCTAGTGAAGCTTGTGTATAGCCATCACTGTCTTTTATGAATAATTTCCGGAAGTATGATGACGTCAACGTCACGGAGAAACCCCACCCACGACGCCATAGTGATTAAATGAGTCGACGAAATCCTGTTTTAATCCGAGCCCAATCCAAGCCATCCGTGGGTCTACAGTGTTCATTTTGGGCTTGTTGTTTAAATAAAGATCTAATTTATAATTTCTGTGACATCTGAGGCTCAAAGGATGACCGACGAAAGTCAGTTTTTGCTCTTCCATAATGTATGTTTAATTAATACAAATCGGAGTTTGTTATTTAGAATTTATTGATTGGACTGAAATTATACAATAGAGCATAAACATGTTAAATTGACCCAAGGAAATCGCACCGTGGCCTCTAATATCTTGTTTCTGGAAGAATAAAAACAACCTTGTTTTATAGCAAGTGCTTGGAAACGTAATTTACAATATTTTAATACATACATGTAGTTCGTTTCTGGCAACTTCAAAAAATATTTATAATTGAAACACGGTTTGTTTCTGGGATAAAAAAAACTTTACAATCTTGTACAATCGATTAAGATAACTGGCCCCACATCACTAATGATTTCCCAATTGTCTTGAATATTGATTCTCGTTTCTCTTTCACCTCTTGATTAAAAGAACGTATGAGGTTCATCATGGAAAACTTGAGATACACAGACTGGAAGTAAGGCCACTAAACGTGCAATTTTCCGCCCCACATTTCAACCTGGCCAACCTCTCAACTCTTGTATCTTTCCGCCTCTAAATCATGAATATTCGACAGAACGGCAGCGAATGTATTTCCAATCCCTTTTCTTCGATACTATTCAAAAAGTAAACAAAAATCGCCATGTAAAGGGGGAAAGGGGAAGACAGACTTAAAATAGCTTTCGCCCCTACGTAGGAATATTTAGAACACTAAATATTTCTCCATTGACTTTAATCGCAGAGTAAGAATAACCCCTGTGCTTTAATTTTATTCTCGTCATTTATACCGACTGTAACTTTTTCCCCAATTTTCGTTGGGCAGCAACATGTGACAAACTCTTGACCAAAAGCATGTATGCGGTTTTTCATGAAAAACTTGAGATATACAAGCTGGAAGTAGAGACAAGTAAACTTGCTATTTAGGTCCTACATTTCAACGTCCGCCTCAAAATCATGAATATTCACCAAAACCTGGCAGAAAATGTATTTTCAAACACTTTCCTTCGATTCTACACCATAAAGTCAACAAAATGCAAAAGGAGGGAAAGGGGAAAGAGAGAAAGACTAAAAATAACTTTCGCCCTACGCGCTACCGGCGTAGAAATATTTAGTGTTCTGTATCCAGCTACGTAAATTCTTTAATGGAGTTGTCACCCCTTTACCATTTAACGTTGTTACACGTCGCACGAAAAACGTTGTCGGCTACTAGGGGTAATCTAAGAACCCAGACATAATAGGTTTTTGGGTGAATAATTTTATTCAATTACGATCAAACTACAGCTTCATATGAAGACTGAACAATAATCAATCAGGCTAAAACAAAATATTTCAGGTATTATCAGTGATGATAATAAGAATTATAAAATTTTTCTGAAACCATACAAGCCTTTTGATGGGGTTGGTAGCAGGGGCGGATCCATAGGAATACATACAAATTGAGCTTTTTAAACAGAGAAATCATTTTTATAGCGATTTAGCATCACTTTGTGATGTAATTTCATTGATGCAAGGCATTATTTTTTTTATGTAGCTGAGCAGGGTACCTTGATTTGCTTTCAGATCTAGATGATTAGAATAACAAAAACAATATCATCAGTAAGAAAGATTCCTAATACAAAGCTAGCACCGATTGCAGTAGTATCTACGATTGCAGGACAGATTAGACACCTGTAACCACCAAAATGTTGAAATAAAGGGAAGCCAGAGGGGTCCACAAGACCCCTGGTATCCGATAATGTAATATTCACAGTTTTTTTTTATCAAATGATGAATGTTGCCACTGCCTCACGTCCACTCTATTTGCAGGATTATATTCGACATCAAGTAGCTGACAATAATGTATAAAATTCTAGCTAGTCAATTATGAACCAATTTCTCGCAAAATTTAAGGATATGGTCGTTGGGGTCCAAAATACCCCTTGTATACGCACAAGGGTTAATGATCTTGGTCAAATAACATTATAATGACATCGATAATCTGGAGTGAACAATTTCATGGAGTTATTTTCTTTTCATTGGACCAATCGTTAATTATATTGGCGGATATGGCAGAAAATACAAACCTATAAGGTTGCAAACTGTCCAGTATCTGGTGGTCTATAGTTATACCTAGTTGCCAGGGTATTTTCACTCTTCCATCTATAAATGGTTCCACTACTGATGTCTTCGTTCTTACTCCAAATAAGCAACGACTATGTCATAGATTTTTTTTTTTGCTTTCGTCATGGACAATTTAACACAAGATATACAACAAATAAAACTTTATAGAAAATAAAATTTACTTCACAAGACTTTATTGAAAATAAAATTTACTTCACATAATTTATACAATAATCCAACAATTTTAAATAATTATTATCTGGGTAAAATTTGGCGAGAAAGACAAAAGATACATTGTAAACATGTATTTATCAACAACATGGGAAATTGACTAGATAAGAATAAGATTCATTAAATAACCATATTCAATGATAAGCCTATTGCATATACATACCTAGTCTAGAACACTACACTCAAAATACCATTATTTGACTTTGTTAGTTTTAATTCACTGCTTATAGAAATTTAGTCAGAAAGAAAAACAAAATAGAAATAATTGTAAATAAGTAAAGTGATTATAAATAATTAATTGTAATAATAATAATAGTAATCAAAAATAATAATACCCCCCACACACACCCCCCCTCCAAAAAATAGAAAAAAAACAAACCCAAAAAACAGACAACAAATAAGTAAAACTTTAAAAGTAATTATAAATAACTAATTACAATAATAATAGTAAACAAAAATAATTAATCTGTTGTACATGAATTTGTTTTTCATTGTGTATCTTGTGGTCAATATATTCTATATAATAGGCTTTATAATAAAAAAAAAAACCCTGACATTGGTTCTACAGGCTATGTAAAGACTATTATTCCTTCTACAATAAGTGGTATTATTTTGAAAAAATAAATGTTTTGATAAAAGCTCCAGAAAAATTATGAATTCTAATCTTATAAAGTAAATTATAATTAAAAACACCATAAATTAGCATTTTTTGATTTAAGATGATGATGAGCAAACATTTTTTTTAAACACAAAAAAGGTGTTGTTGTCAAAAGAAAAAAAATGGGTAAACCATAAAGAAAAAGAATAACAAAAATATTATTATGGAAGATAAAATTACATTTTAAAATATATACTACATTGTGAAATCTTACTAAGATTTTTTATGAAAATATTTGTGAATATAATGACTATATTTACTAGAATTAATACAAAAGACTTAAAACAGTAGACTCAAAATATCCATCTTTATCTACTACAAATATCTAATCATTTTAAACTTGCATTATGCAAGAGCAAAATCTGCCTATATTACGTGTCTTTCTTTAGGCCTGAAATGTTATCTAAATTATCACTTAGACATCAATTAACTTATCCAGACCATAATAAACTCTCGATGTCAAGGCTAGCCTTCGATGTAAGCTGGATTAGATTCAAATATGCCGCTGAATGGCCATTGTAATTAAATCACAACATTGAATAATCAAGACTACTCTGTTTATATTAATGATTTTAGAAATGATGACCAAGGCTATGCAGAAATTTCACATGCTTCGTTCTAGGCCTAATGTGGATCAATTTGACTGAAATTTTCATCAACTTACATTGCCACTACATGTATATAGTTTTTAAACTATGAAAGTGAGAACTGCCAATTCTTTATCTTATTTCCCATAATGTATCTTTAAGTCTTGTTATTTTTCTAATCAAAGGTAACAAACTAATAAGATTAAAAATGTAAAGACAAAAACAATTATATACTTAAATAAAGATATGTCTAACAAAATTTGTACTAAAGATCAATAAACAAAATAAATTTGAGATCAATTGATTGATATTATAAATCTTGTGGAATAAATAAATAATTCTTACGAGTCCGGATTAATTTGCTTGAGAAGATCGACTAGTCGTTGACTTTTTTTTGTATTTGATGTTATTGCTTAGGCTCAAACTAGTTTTCAGTTCATGTAACGGTACTCGTTTACGTTAGTCAATCTATCAATTTCTACAATGAACAAAAGAACTGTTGCTGATGAAAAGAACACATACGGGCTAACATGATTTCTCTATTGTGATTGGATATTGGGACAATTCACTGCCAAATCACAATAGATAAATTAAATTAGGCAAACAGTGTTCTATGCATGACCAAACAGGTCCTTACCTATTGCTGAAACTGTAGATTTTTATCATACAAAAGTCATAATGCAAAGATGACAAATGTTCGAAATGAATGTGGCTAAGAAATTGGTCCACAAGATCCTCAATTTCACAAAACATTTTTAATTTTTGGCTCAAATAATACAATACCTGGAGTAAAAAATAATATATAATACTCTATTATATAACAATGAATAAATATATCAACAACATTAATATTTATCACAACAATAATATTCATCACAACAATCAAAATATATATATTAGACAATATATAACATTGATCAAGATATATGTCATTATAGATTTTATAACAATTATCATAATATAAAAGTTTAACAAATATTGACTATCATGAGTTAAACACTGTATAAATGTGGACAAAGGTTGGATATTCGATTGGAATATACAATGACTAGATGGATAAAACATTTTGGACAAAGTAAACAGGTAATAATAATAAGGGTTCTTATAAAGCGCTAGACTCCAAACAGTATTGTTTGCTCAAAGCACTAACAAAGTTTACAGGAAACAATTATAAATATGAACACTGAAACAAGTAAGTTTTGAGATTTTGTTTGAAGATGCTTAAAGATGGAGCAGTCCGTAGATGTAGTGGCAGAGAGTTCCATGTATTTGCTGCATTACATCAAATGATCTACAACCAAAAGTTTTCAGGTTATACTTTGGAACAGTTAATAAACATTGAGAGCTAGAACGGAGTGATCTAGATGGAGAGTATTTATGAACTAAATTACACAAGTAGCCCGGTGCTGTGCCGTGTATACACTGATAAGTTAGGGTTAGAACTTTAAAGTTTATTCTTTGTCGAACAGGGAGCCAGTGAAGAGATTTTAAAAGCGAAGCAACATGACAATCATGTTTGGAGATGGTGACGATTCTTGCAGCTGTATTCTGAAGCTTTTGGAGGCGACAAATGTTTTCAGCAGAGATAGATCTAATTTATATTAAAATACTCCTATCAAGAAGAAAGATTCTGAGTTGTATATCACACATTTATCCTAATAGGTTAGAGTTGTGTTTAAAGTCTCTGTTAATCATGTAAATTACCTTCGACTACTGTAAAAACAAGAAATTACAGGTAACTTGCATTTATTTCAGTATGCATTAAAATAAAAAATATGATTAAAGTTACCGAACTACAGATTGTCCTTGAATTTTGTTGATATATTATGTGCACTACGATCATAGGCGTACAGGTGCGATGACAGTTAGGGGGGCAGAACGCGAATTGCCTGGAAAATTTTCGGGTTTACAGACACACACACACACACACACCCCCCTTCCCGCTCAAGAAAATTTTGGAATATTTGACGGCTGGAACACGTTTTCCTGCTATTTCAACCAGTGAACAAAGCAACTTCAGTCATTGAACAGTCATGGTCAAATGTTTTGGGTACATCAGATACCACACTGATTTCAAAATACATTTATGTCAAACTAGCTACGTGACATTAATTTCTTGCAGTGTATGACTGGGTCCACCATTGGTCTGAAATGATTGGAAAATGGGTTTGCGGTTGTCAATTTTCAAAATTGTCCTGGGGGAAGACACCCCCCCCAACAACCTCCGACACTCACACACATTTGGCATGCTCTTGACACCCGTGGATCTAACTTGAATTATACGGAGTATTGAAATACATACATCATTTATTTATTGATGACAACCGAGGAGAAAGAATACGAAATGAAAAGTTAATTGTCTACAGTTTGTTGAAACAAAAACCAACTGTAGCAGTCAAAAGACATGAATATTAGTGGACAAGTGAAAACCATCATGCTAGTATTCAAGATTATATTCAAGGTTATTTATCACAAATTCATCTTTAAAATAATTTAACCTTATTACGAACAACTTGAAAAACTTTCCATATATCCTCAAAAATAATCTAATCACGCTCAGGGTCATCGAGATGAGGTTGGTAGCCAAGAGGAATCTCCGCCCATTTTTGCCGGTCTCCAGAACCGAACACTCCAAATATTACACCACCTAAACCATATATACTGGCAGCGAGATAAAATACTATCCTCCATCTGTCTGTTCCTCCCTTGGAAAAAGAAAAAAAACATTTACAGAAAACTGAAATATAGTTACGGTTTTTAACGGAGTGAGATTTCGAACAAGATTTGCTAATCTTTATCAAGCAAATGATACAACTATAAAATATATACTTGAGATATTATATACATGATAAACTAAACAACTTAGTTAATGATTAACAATCAGTGAATCCTGGTCAAAGCCAATCTAGCTTGGGTCAGTTGGAGGTTCGAGTTAACTACACATGTTCAAAGCTAACTGGTACAGTTGTATTAAGTTAACCATCTGTTCAGATAGCCAAATTCAGCCATTTTTTTTTATTAAAAGCATTAAAAAGACATGGAGCAAGCAGTTTTCTCTAAATGGATTATTTGCCTAATCTTTGTGTCCGCCAATCGTTTAACCCATATAGTTGTAGTTTTGACAAGATGTATGCATTGATCGTAACCACCATTACTGGTCATTTGAGTCTTAGCCTCACTTCTCCACTTTTAAATTAAATCTACTTAAAATCAGAGGCATCCAACGCATCAAGTGTTAATTATGGTCTTGTCAATAAGTGTGTAATTAATAATTCATATAACATGTAAGGCCCAATAAAGACTAGCAATAGGCAGGTTTAGCTCTTGCATAATGCCTGCTTAATTAAAGAATTATACCAGCTTACCCCTTGAACTATAGCACCTGTTAGACTAGGACTGACTATTCCTGGCAGTGTAGCAAATGTATTAGATAATCCCATCAATATACTAGCATACTGTGGTGCTATATCAAGTTGATTGACGCCTATTCCAGCCCAGGCAAATCCACCTAAACCTACAGCTATTGTTAGACATGTTATAGCGGCTACAGGAGTCAACAGATAACCAGCGGTTATCATAAACACTGCCTGGATGGCAAATGCTGAAATAGTTTGATAAATAGATGGAATTTCAAAATATTGATAAAGAATAAGGGAATGGAGTTTAACACATACTTTGGTCATTTTGACAATAACATACACTTGTGTTTTTCAATGGTAATGTTTGCATTGCTATGGAGTACAATAAACTTAAATTTGCTGAACGTCATTTACATTTTTCGGACAAAATATAATTGTTTACAACTCAATCGATGCTAATATGCACTCTCGATTATTCAATATTTTATTATTAAAATATAATCATAAAAACAATGGTAGATATTCCGTCTCTGCTTAGATTCACTTGCATTTTTATGGGAGAGGGATTATAGAGGCTTTGCCTGTTTCCCAATCCTAAAACTAAATTGTTTTATGATTTCCGTGAAATTGATTGGTGGTGCCAACTGTTTTTGATGGTACTATACAGACCGATATTCCTTTAGAAGATTAAGCTTAATATTGTAGTTTCAAGGTCTCCTGTATGACAATAAACTACACATACAAATAATTACAAAAAAAGAATTGTAATCTACCATAATTTAGAATGTGATATTAAGTTGCTTTGGGTTAGAAGTTAGTAGTGCATATGAGCATACCCGGTATTTTTAAATCTTAACATATTTACCTCCACATAAGAAGAGCTTTCTAACTATGGTTGTTGATACACCAAAAGTATTTCTTAACATGTCTGCTAGTTGACCACAAAATATAACAACAAAACCCATAACTAAATATGGCAATGCTGATAGGAAACCACTCTACAAAAATTTAAAAATAAACCAACATGAAAAATTCCACTTCAACTAATATGACTAATGAACGACATTTCCAATGCTTATTTGTAATCAGAGTTTCAGGTTAAGCTAACTAGCCAACTAGCAGTGCAAACAGTTGCTTATGATTGAACCATGAAGTCTTCAACATAACCTTACAATTGTAAGATGACTTTCCATATACTGCTATAAATTACTCACATTTTCAATGTTGAATCTAAGAACATTATTCATGAAGGTCGGAAGTTCAGCTAACCAGGTGTAAAATCCCCAATTCTCAGCAAAATGGGCTGCAACCAGCGCCCAAACAGGAAGTGATGTCAGGAGTTGCGACCATGGTGGGTGGATTCTCTAAAAAAAATAAAATTCATGTATTCAACAGCCAAGAATATAATTTTTTAAACCAAAGATTGACATGAACTGTATTTCGTCTCAGAAATCAAACAAATTTTTTGAAAAAAGCACTGGTTCCATCTATATTTATGATCTCCTGCCAATTAAATTTATAAGAGGTTGCTTTTTCGATCCAGATGTTCTAGATATAGTACCTGATCCTTTGCACTAACCTTTGTTTGTTCATCAGTATATCCTATATTTTGTTGAATATATTCTAATTCAGCATTAGTTATACTCTGATGTTTAGCTGGACTTTCTGTTATTATAATACACCAAAGCATAAACCATATAACAGCTAGACTTCCTGATTGTTAAATAAAATATACAGCATCCATAAACCATAAAACAACTCAACTTCATAATGGTTAAAAAAAAAAATATACGGCATAACATATGGCCATAAAGTGCAGCTATATTTTTACACCTCTGATTTTCTGTAGAACATTCATGGACCTTCAATCTTTCGCCAAATATCTTAAGAATTGAATTGAAATGAAATGGGGTTTAACGTCCTACTATTCTAATCCTAATGAGCTAAGGTAGACAGGCATATGCCATAAAGTGTGCTATGAGGGAAATTCTGCCCGAGCAGTGGCACTATGGCCTACTCTTATATTGAATTCCAATTGCCAAAGGATCTTTTACACGCATGCCAATATATACACGGGATTTAGTTTGTCGTCCCATCCAAATGACTAGACAGCTGTCCTTGTTAGGCCCTCCGTCCTGCACCACTGACATGAGGGAAACCATGTTGGAAAATCCCAATGAACTTTCTCAGCCAATGTAAGGACTGAACACGCGACCTGCAGACTGGTGAGCCACCGTGGCACTCGGGTATCTTACAAAAATTGATGCAATTTCAAAAGAAAATTTAATTTAATACTTTACAAATTGTTTCTGTGTCTTGCTATATGTAAAAAATTACACATAGCTCAAAATTTGCATTTCAAACGATTATATCTATTACACTACAGTAAGATCTAACAACATCTTTAAGAAGTTTGTGTCCAACTGACCTGACTTCACTGGACCACTCATTTAGCCAATGAAAAGCTGTTATTCCTTTGGCAAGAACAGTCTTTGTCAACAACAGTGACTCGAATTAGATTTAAACGATTCATAATGTAAGAGCTAAATCTGCCTATTTCAGGTTTTTATTTTAGCTTTAAAGCGGGAATTTCATATTTTCCAAAGAAGTCAAAGCATATTTATTTCTATGTCTTTTGCTTAATAGGTTGTCAACTCACTATTATACAATCATAGTCATTATTTTCCACACTTAAACATCCTTCACATCGGAAATAATAACACAATTACCTCCCCTGTTTTCCATTCCCCCCATGCAATAACTATCTTCAAACGTTTTGAATTTAAAAGTGATATTTTTGACAATTTCTCAACTGGCAATAGTGAATTACAGGATTATTCTTTAACAAGGTAGGACTGTTTATAGATACCATCTATTTTAAGGCTTTATTTTAATATATTCTAAAAATATAACTTAAATATATGAATTACCAGAAGTCAATAATCAACAATTCAGAGCATCTGATGGATGGCCTAGATTTAAATGGATTAGAACACCTGGGTGATTTACAAATCTAAGGATAAGATGGATAATTAGGACTTAGTCTCAAATGTCAAGTACCATTGCTATGATAGCAAATAATCTACACTACATCTTATCAAAACATCAAACACTAAGAATAAAACAAGCCAACAGTGAGGCTGATGTCCCCCGCCGAAAACCCAAAATAAATAGATGACACATATTATTTAATCGCACATTTATTTTTTTTCAAACATATCGAGCAATCAAACTGTACACAAAGTGTCATCCAAAAGTGTTTTATAAAGAAAAATGCTAAAACCAACGAGAAAAATGAAAATGTACCCTAGTTAGGGGGACCCTAAAGGCAGATAAAAGGGGCCCCACGCTTGACAAAAGGGCCCCCCTGGCCAAGGGAAAGAGCCCTCGTGTCCGAGTCAATCGTTTCTATACATTGTTACTGTCGAATCCATTACTGAATGAGAATGCAGTCATTGTATTGGCATAAAAATCATCAATCAAGATGAACCTAAGTTATCTTGTCCCAAAGTATCAACCAATCAAATTGCTTACCTCTGCCTACCCTGAGAAGAAAATGCTCATCTTCGAACTTAATAAGCATACACACCAATTTTGAACATTTTAACTCAATTCGAAGGAGAGTTATTGTGTTCCAAAGTCTCGGGAAAACAAATTGATTATCGCTCTGCTTACCCTGAGCAGAAAATGCTCATTATCGAACTTAGTCAAGGTATTACTGTAATGAAACTATACACCAAGTTTCATCACTCTCACTTAATTAGAACTAAAGTTATCGTGTCCCAAAGCATCAACCAATCAAATTGCTTATCCCCGCTTACCCTAAGCAGAAAATGCTCATCTTCGAACTTCATCAAGGCATTGACCTAATAAACACATACACCAAGTTTGAGCATTCTAGCTCAATTAGGAAGAGAGTTATTGTGTCCCAAAAAGTGTGACGGACAGACGGACAGACAGACAGACAGACAGATGGAGGGACCCATTTTAATAGTCCCCCAACTTTCTTCGAAAGGCGGGGGACAACAATCGGAATGAAATTTCCAATATATTCATTTTTTCATTATCTATTTTTGAACTACTATAGAAAGAACGGTCAGCTCTTTATCTAAATATTCCGTAATGCATCTTGAAGGAGAACAGATAACCAGAAAAGAAGCAATTTCATCTTATGTAAAGCAGATTATCAGACTATGCTAGTTTAATTAGACTGCTTACCAAATACATAGAAAATGGAAGGCCATCCTGCTGCACTTCTACCTAAAGCACCTGATATTGGTAATGCTACTACTGTTCCTATATATGAACCTATAAAACAAATCAAAACAGATTGTAAACATTTTTTTTTTAAACAATATTTTTGTTTTAAAACCTTTTTCGAAGCTTAAATTAAACATATCTGTAAAGCATATTTTGGTCACAATCTTAATTTTCCAAGTAAAATCATCGGAACTAGTCATATACCCGTAATAGATTTTGGCATAATCGCAAATAAGATCTTTAGGGTTAAAAAGAAAATTTGCAATGCTCACCAGAAAATGCAAATAATGCCAATTTAGTCTTTTCCTGTGGTGGAGCCCATTTTGACCATATAGCATGTATAGCTGGATAGGTTACTCCCTTTAATAAATATTGAGAAATGCATATAAAATCTTGAAGAAATGTCAGCTAAAATTATACCCAATCTTAACCCTTACCTGTATAATCTGATATTGCCACATGATGTAATGTGGTCACACTCTTATTTCATGGCGTATAATTTTATGTTACCATTTTGTGATTATGACTATAAAAGGCATGAAGCTTCAGTGTAACTGTCTGCCCAGGCCTTAAATACATTAATCAAAAGATTATATTTTTCTACCAGTTTCAATTTGTTTATACCAGAAATTGTTTATACACTGGTACAACAGGCTGTCTTTTCACAATGAAATAAGCCCAGTTTTGCTGTTAAGCTATGTCTCATAGTTTACCAGATCTTTTGTAAATGCAGGTCATTTGCATATTCAGGGGCGTAAATGTGTGTGTGTGTGGGGGGGGGTTACCCCCCCAGCCCCAAAATAGTCGGTCGTAAAAATTAGTGCAGTCGGTCGCAAAATAGGGGTAGTCGGTATCAAAATAAGTACTCACTGTATACGTCACGCTACTCACGCAAAACTTTAGTATAAAAATAGTCGGTCGCAATATCAGTGCAGTCGGTCGCAAAATAGGAGCAGTCTTTAGTATAAAATAACCTTGTCTAACAACAAAATTTCACCAAGGGAGAAAAATAGTCGGTCTCAAAATAAGTGCAGTCATTGCAGTCGGTCTCAAACACAATGCCAGAATAGATCCCAAATACTATATATTTGCGTGAATCTGTGAGCCTAAATTGCATACGTCACTCCTATTCTGTTGTGAGTATGTTGGTCTAACAACAAAATTTCACCAAAGGAGAAAAATAGTCGGTCACAAAATAAGTGCAGTCACTCCAGTCGGTCCCAAATACAATGCCAGAATAGATCCCAAATACTATGTATTTGCGTGAATCCGTGTGCCTAAATTGGCTAAACACCCCCCCCCAAACGAAATCGTTATGTACGCCCCTGTGCATATCTATTCTTCAAAATTCTAGAAAATTAGAATTACCTACCTCACAAAAACCTTGTAGTACTCTAACAGATATCAGTAAATATACACTCCATGTTACAAATAATGGTGTCAATAATGCTAATACAGCGGTAATAAATATTCCTCCTCCAAAAAAATATTTACCTCCGTAACGATTGGCTAAAAATCCTGTAAAAACACAAACAGAGCGACTAACATTAAAGTGCACATAAAATAGCCCTAAAAATTTTTCTATGTCTAGTCCATGGTTATTTTATCAACTTTACGTCAAATGCACATCAATCTGACTAAAAGTAATTCAGCTATCTTCACTCAAAGTCGTAATAATAGACCTCCTGTAAAAACGACTTTGCCAATTATCGAAAACAATCTAAATCCCATCAGACGCCACTGACGTCACAGTGACCGAATGTATATTTGGAATGTTTATTCCTTAATTACCTACCCGGCGTGTGTATTCATTAACGCCTGACTGATGTTGAATAGATAACAGCCTCGCCCATCAATTAACAGGTTGTTATTAGGAAAGTTTCTGTAAATAGTACTTGACATTTTTAACTTTGTGTCGGATATTTGTGACAGTCACCAGTGGATTGTGCCTTACAATATTGGTGACAGGTGCCTTATTTCCTATCCTTGGTATTCCCAGTGGTCTCATTCTGCATCACTTCACTATCCCCTGGCTTCATCCACGCGGAAGAAAATGTTCAAATTATCTGCCCTTGATGATTGTGCTAGTTTTATCAACCAATGTGCTTGATGCCTGTCACTTCTATTAAACTAGATTTCTTGCAAGCATTCTCATAATCGAGTGAACAAGCCACCATTTTGTTGTGAACATAAAAAATGATGGTAGGACAGGTTTGTAAACTGTCTTTTGATTGCTGGGTAGAATCAAGGGCAGATAATTTGAATACCTGAATACCCCATGGATGAACACAGGGTATAGTGGAATAGAACGGAATAAGACCACTGAGAATACCAAGGACGCTTATTTCCAGGTTTGCTTTGTGTAATTGTTGTAAAACATGGAAAGTCAAAGTGGGATATAAAAATATACCCAATTTTATCATTTTATATTAGAAACATGAAGTTTAATTCTACTCACTTTTCTACCATATCTATAATACATACACAACATACACAATGGATTAACAAAAATTTTAATAAGTAAAATGTATTTACCTCCAGGTAATTGTGTAATAATATAGCCCCAGAAGAATGAAGATAGAATATGACCTTGTAATTCTAAATCCCAATCATAATCAGGTGACTTTACCTAGCAAAATGTAAACATGCACATATAAAGAAGACATAGTTAAAGATGCATTACATGTTTGTAAGATTTAGATAAAGAGCTGACAGTTCTCACTATAACAGTTAAAACATGGATAATGAAAAGGGAATATTTGAAAATTTCAGTCAAATTACTTCATCCTGTGCAAAGTTATTGCTATCTGAAGAACAGTGTAGTGTCAATTGTCATTGCTAATACACAAACTCTTGATTATCCATTTTTTACCTAAATTATTAAATGGCAATCATGTTTAAATCCATTGAAAATCAAAGCCATATGAGAGTCTAGAGAGTTGATTATGGGCTTGGCATGTGAATAAATGTCTAATTAATATAACATTTGAAGTCAAACAAAAGATCTGCATTAGGCAGATTTAGCTATTGAATAATGCATCTTTAAATGGATCAGCACTGACAGATAGGCCTAAAAACTTTGCAATTTAACCCTTAACCGATCAATGTCATTTTGACGTTATGACGTCAAGTGGTCAGGCTAAAAAATAACTAACGTGAAATATTTTGTATGCCTATTACAATCGACTACTGCCGAATAATTATAAGTGATAGACTCTTGACACCAATGAAAAAGTTGAAGAGGATAAGTTGATCTATAATTTGCATATCATTGTAAATCATTTTCATCAGAAGTATCGTCTTCAGAATCGGCGTAATCGATATAATCCGAGTCAGAATCATATATAGGCATTTCAATGACTTTGAGGGTTCCCGACATCATTAAATTACGTTTTTTGTCAAAAAATGTAGAACGAAGACATGTTTTTCTCAATGTTATTGACAAGGCAAGTTCCTGTCTGAGACGCATGCGTGGTGATATCAATTAAATACGAAACTAAATACTCAAATGCGGCTTATAAAAAAGGTTCTTGCTATGGTCGCAAATATGCGACCGTGACCACTTTTGGATATAACGTTGTGGTGCAAATATGCGACCCTGACCGGTTAAGGGTTAAGACAAAAAGTCATCTTTCTAAATCTAGATTTTAAAGCAGCTAAACTATTTATTACAATACTAATTTTATTTACAAACAAAAGCATCATTACTTTTTTTATCTACACCAATTTCTAACTGCCATGTTAATTCTTTTAATGTACAAAATATTAATATACTTACCACTCTATAAGTGTTATTAATATGTATTGTTCTATTATTAGTCATGGCAACTATAGCTACACTCAAATTCACTCGTAAAGCATATGTATTAGCTGCAGATAAATAAAAAATTATGGTGATATATAATTTAACAGTTTAACAGCAATAGTGAAATACTCATCACACACGTGTTACATAGGAATCTCATAACCATCGTACTAAACTGAGGTAGGCTAGGGTGAATCTCAAATATATGCTTAATTGCCCAGACAACAGTGCTACAGCATGCTCTTATTTCTAATTCCAACTGTCAATGGATCTTTTATGTGCACACCTTACTTACTCAGTCACAGCAGCAGCTATAAGTGTACATCTTTGATTTATACTCACCAAAACCTAAGAAAGCCATAAAGGCAACAATGTAGCGTTTCGGTACAAGACAGGATAAACTATTCTCAGATTGGTCAGGTGTCGTATCTCCATGTATTTCTTCATATTGGTGGTTGAATGTTGGTTTACTAGACTGTGCTTCTTCTTCTTCAGGTCTTGCTGTCTGTGGTTCTAACTGTTCTGTATCATCAGACATCTTAGATCTGTATCAAAAATTACTATATTTCATATCATAATGGACTATATTCAGGCGCGGATACAATTTACAAATAATACCTCCCACTTTCTGATATTTTATTATTTTTTATTTTAAAGCCCCAATAACACTCTTGTTGTTACTGAATAATATGTCCCAATCTTCATTCTGGTCAACAAATCGTATTATTTTAGAATATTCCAATTAAATGATGATATAAATTTCATCTTAACACACTTATTTTGAAAAATTGGAAAAATTCAACCAATTGATTAGAAAAGTCTAACGTAAACCTTTTCAAATGTGACTTGGATTTCAAAATATTTTCTAACCCTCTGGACAAGTAAAATAGGTTGTAATGGATAATTTACACAACAGGTAGGACACTTAAACATCTAGTACTTAGAATAAGGGTATTATTTATTTTCTGGAGCTACCAAGCCAGCAAGAATGTTATTGTCCCTTTAAAACAACAGTGTTAAAGTAGCAAAATTGGAGTCACAACATACTACATTATGGTCATTGGCAAACTCATTTCTCAAATCGTAAACAGGTTGGAATCCAAAATGTTTGTTAATATATAGTAAGTGATGTTATATGGGTATTATTCAAGAATATTGTAAGTACTAAGGATTAAACAGTTAAAGCCTCTAAATTAATGTGCATATTCAATAATTAATATGATCGAAATTATTCTGGCTTGTATAGATTTATTGTGGTTTATGATGTGATATATTGATGTATGCTATGAAATATATATTAGTATTAATAATTTATACCATGTCTAAATTCATAGTTAAGAGATATTGTTGTGACAATGACATATTGATACATGTAATGAAATAAAGATCAGTCAACATGAAAGTTACACTAGCAATATTCAGATATTTGTGTGGTATATGCTGTATATTATATCACAAAATATTGAAATAGGGAGAAACAAGGCACAACATACTGATCAATTGTAGAAACCTGATGTCAACTGGTTGGTGAAGTCAGAGTTCTACATGTACATGAGTACGTATCACTCGATTTTGTTGATTTTTATGTTAATTTTCTTTAGGAAAGTAAGCAAACTCTTTCAAATTATACCTTGCTATAACTATCAATTATCTACTTCATGAAGGTTTTGCACATTTGTTGTGATATTACAGCAAGTGGCATTGTCAAAAGTTCTCAGTCATATAATGATCACTGGTCAAGCCATATTGTCTGGTAGACAAACTGAATATAAATCTCTATACCAATATATAAATTTTATTGGAGATGTCTACCTAATATAATAAACATTTGCAAATTCTGCATCTGTCAATGGGATCCCATCATATTCGTCACCATATTTACAGGTGTAAATAAATATTCAAGAAATAAAACAGTGATGGCAATCATTTACATAATTTGCACTTTATGTCCATATAACCTCGTGCAACATTATTTCCCATTAAGATAAAACTTTGATTATTTATTATCATAGAATATGCACGTGTCAATGGTAATAACTGTCAACTGTCAAATATAATATGCCATATGTTAGGTTTCTAAAAAAGTCTGTTATTTGCAGATATAATTAAATTCATTAACTAATTTATTACCGCATGCTTAATCAATGCATTTAAATTGCATGACAAATACGATATCGATAATCCTTTACAACAAATTATCTGATAGTGCACTGTTACTTATATTACCTTTCGAATAACCGTCCAAAATGGGGAAACACTTCTTTGATCAAGCCGCCAGTCGTCGTTCCCAAATACCTCGACCTTATTATGCAAAATATTTGTTACGGATCATTTGATTGGATGAGTAATTTCTTACCAGATGTCACTTTCGATACCTACTTGTTGGTAGAGGAAACCAGAAAAATATAAATAAATCATATATAGCTGTTAGAATTTGCTGGAAGATTCGGCTTTTTGTATTAAAAAGCAGCGAATAGTTTTATTTCAAGAATGTGATCGGCTTCCAGTTTCGCAAATTTAACATAATTGCATGTTTCCATAGTAGAAGGGGGCCAATCAGATACATGGTCTCAATGTGAGTTGTGACGTCACATCCTTCAGTCGAGAGAAAATCAGTCTAGGTTCAGTCGTCCATTTTGCGTCAACTTGGATATTATTTTGCCGTGTTAACCGCCCAAGTGGAGTAATAGAAATATCAAAATGGGGCCAAACTACGGGCCGAAGGTGTTAGCCATCGTTTTCAGCCTTGTGCAGGTCAGTGTTGCTTATATGGAGGTAAATTCTGCTCTTTCTAGAAGTCTAACTTCCCATATCTATCTATATTACATTTCAGTCAGTTGTCTGATCTGTCGCTTGTGAAATTCCTGTCCATTGTTATTCTTACAGTAGATTAGCCTACAGTGGATGAATTCAGGAGACACTGTCTGGGAACATCCACCGTTGGGTTGTTTATTATACATTTGATCTGAAATCATTAGCTTAGCGTTATTTTAATTAGTTGCACTTATTACTCTTCATGTGATTATTATCTGAAGCCATAGTTTATACCCTGCGGGCATTGTGTGCCCTCTGTAATGATACAGAACTCTCGTACTACACACAATGCCGATGTGATTTGTCTTTATTGTTCTTTGCCTTACAGACAATCGTAGGCATTTGACTGTTATTTTACAGATTTTAATTCTCGTTATAAGTTGACAATTGCGGCGCGAAACAGAATAAATTTATTTGAGGAAAATATATTTTGAGTCATAACTTACCTTTAATATTAAAGCATGGCTAATATTGAGTATTGAAACCTCCCGAATACACAATATACCATTATACATGGGTTGATAGGGCCTGTATTATACACATGAGTTGATAGGGTGTGTAATACACATATAGCTGCATTTTATATGGTCAATATTGTCTCCACTTTTTAAAAGATATTCAAGTTATAGTCTTTTCTGGATACAACATGTACTATCAGGTTTTTTTTGGTGGTGCAATAATTATTTTATGATACGATTGTAGTACATGTATAACCAAATCTAAAATGTATAGATGATGGATAGACATTATGGCTGCTACATGTATTTATACAATGTTCAATGTACTGAATAATTTAGGAGTTATATCATAGTTAATGAGTGAATTATTTGATACTGAGGTTGATTGAATGACTCATGAAGAAATCCCCAATTGAAAATAACACTGTAGGATATTATGTCAAATAAATCCAATTGATAAAAATAAAGAGCAGACATTTTAATAGAAATGATAATATTCATATCCCCACTGGTTGAATGGATTTATTATTTCTAAAAACACTTCTTCCATTTATGATATTATAATCTATAACTTATAAGTTCAAACAAGTACTTTTATAAAATAAAACCTGTCAGAACTGTAGGTACATGTACATGAAACGATACTTTATAATACAGGTTTTTAGTTTTCAAAGAGTCTGTTTAAAGCTCCAATAGCATTTTTTTAAGTTTTATTTTTAAAATGTATTAAAATAAAGCCCAAAAATAGATTGAACCTATAAACAGTCCTACCTTGTTAAAGAATAATCCTATTAATCCTATAATTCAGTACTGCCAGTTGAGAAATTGGCAAAAATATCATTTTCAACTTCAAATTCAAACGTTTGAAGATGGCCGTCCATGGAGAGGAATGGGAAAACAAGGGAGGTAATTGAGTAACTATTTCCTCAATCACCCTGTGTCACGCTTTATAATGCCCAAAAAAGTTTGCCCAGGACCGTATAATAGTGAGTTGACAACCTTTTGAGCAAAAGACATAGAAATAATTATGTTTTGACTTTCTTAGAAAATGTGAAATTGGAACTTTAAGAGATCATTCTGTTCTACATGTATTTCAAGCCACTGATTGTTGTTAGCTTTTTACAGACAATATTAAAAATTTCACAGGTTGATCTACATGTAGGCTACAATATATATGATTTTTCATTGTATACATGTAACCATGTTTCTTTTCTCAGCATAGTAGTTTGCAAGGGTTCCTTATGTATCTTTAAGATATTATGTTAAATTGTTGGTTGCTTATTGCACTACAAACTTCAAAAATATGGATCAATAACTAATCGGACCATTGAATCTGACCACATTCACCTGTCGGCTAGTACATGTACATGTGCAGTATGATACATACATTGTGCAACACTTTAGGATTTGGCATAGAAAATACTAGTGGACAGATTCTCAATCAAATGAATTCACTAAATGTATAATTGAGGCATAATGATCAAATCAGTAGAAAATAAAATGGAGAATGTACATAAAGTGTCTACCAGATACTGCTAACTGTGTAACAGATTTTATTGACTACATTCTTAGACAATTATTTTGTAATGCAGTGTCCATGAAATATATCTGGTAACAAATACATGTTTATATCGTGAGAACTGCAACCCTTTATATAATGTCCCAAATGTACATGTATCATTAATCCATTAATGCAAACTTGTTTCATTTTTCTTTTCTCTGTATCATTGATACATATCAAAACCACCAAATAGGTAGTTTATATGTTTATTCTTTACATTGTTTGTTTACCCAAATTCTAGTCCTGTAGGTGCAAAAACAATATTTTAAACTTCAAACATGATTTCAGAACTTGTACATGTACAGGCTACATGTACAATGTACATGTATATAGTAAGAAGGTAGGGCCTAGATATTACAGGATTTCATTTTAAGAATTTCAGTGTGATAAAAATGAGTATTACTTTAATAAAACTAATAAATGACCAACCAGTTGGTTGGTAAACAATGCATGGGTCAATGAAAGGTCAATACCATAATTGGAATTTCTTTATTGGACTAATACACTGAGTTAAATGTTGTGGAAGTACATGTATAATTTGAAAAGGCATCAAAATAAGTAACCTGTCAGACCGGTTAAATACATCTGAAACGTTCATTGAACTTATAGATTGTGTAACCCTTTATATACCAGACCTTATGATGCACGTATTTCTGCTTTTCGTGTGCAGCATATGATTGGGGAGTCCAACAGTCATAATCTGATTGTGAAAGCTGGAAGCACCTGATAAAGTGCTACCATGTCTTATTAGTGTTCTAATGAAATCGCAGCATTTAGTTTTCACTGGCCCAAGTGAAAATTAGATAAATATATTGGAACTGTACACTTACATATGTTTATTTTGTAGAAATATCACAGTACTTTCACATAGTCTAAGAAAATAGGATTCCCTGAACTTTCCATAACATTTACAGTGTACTGGTATTTCAATTCTGGATGCATCTTTTATTCATATGTTGAGTTCAATATAAATTTACTGTCAGGCTTTAAATACAAATGTACATGTACCCCTAGTGAGCAGGTCAACATAAAGTTCAAACTTTTACATGTCTCTTCTCTAGAATCATTTTACTTTTTATCAAGACCGTTTACATACTCCATGAAAGCTTGACATGGTGAAAATATGAATTCATGTTTAGGGCAAAATGCATATTTTATGACAGAGAAGGGTGGGATCACAAATAAACAATCCCTTGTTTCCACTTAAATGTGTATGTAACAATAACAAGGTTACCTACACGTAGTACCAGTATAACAGATTTAGATGTACCAATACTCTTATTATAGAAGTGGGTGACAAGATCTTGTTGGACATCTCTTATAAACACTAAAATATTTCTTAGACAATGAAGTTATCTCTCACTTTCTACATACTAAAATTCAATTTTATGACGGTTTGTATTGTTTTAGTGTCAGGCTGTCCATTCTGACTAGACTATGAACCAAGAGAAATCATCACTTTATACAGCAGCAACAAGAAGTTAAATGTTAGATGTCATTCTGCCTGTCTATTATATAGACCAGACTTCATTACTGAACCGGACCAGTCAAACCTGCAGCAATAACAAACTTGACTGGGTTCTAGATCTCCTTCTCAATCAATTCTATCACAAACTCCATTTAATCTCTGACACATTACTGACACAGTTTGCTCCATTTGATCTTGAATGTCAAAGGTTACCTTTCTTTTAGTTTTTTGTAACACAAGGTGTACATTTATGACTTTCATAAACATTTATACAATTTCCGCAAATTTAAATTAAAAGCAACAAAATAATATGGCTGATAGATTCTAACCAAAGGTTGCCTTGTCCACTAAGGACATGAATTTTGAGGCAGCAAGAACTTCTATGGAATTCTGCCCAGTCAAATTGCTACACTCTAAATCGAGATATTAGCTTTTGAATTTTAAGTCTGGCCTCGATCGCCATTGCTTAAGTCGGTACTATAAGAAAACATTGTCTCGATTATATTTAAGCATCAATGAGTGTTGAGCACCAGATCAGATTCAAATCCAGTGAAAATCCAACACATAAGAATGGCATCGTGAGTTGATTATGGTTTGGATAAGTTAATTAATGTCTAATTGAGTTAAACATGCATTATGCAAGGGCAAAATCTGCCTATTACAAGTCTTTCTTTAGGCCTGAAATGTTATCTAAATTATCAATTAGACATTAATTAATTTATCCAGACCATGATAAACTCTTGATGTCAAGGCTAGCCTTCGATGTTGGCTGGATTAGATTCCTATATGCTGCTTAACGGCTATTGATAATTAAATTTTAAACGTGGATAATCGAGACTATGCTGTTTATATTAATGATTTTAGTTATGATGACAGAGGCTAGGCGAAAATTTCACACGCTTCCTTCTCGGCTCATAGTGGATAAATACTATCAATATTGAAAGAGACTTTATTGCTTTTAACAAGAAAATAAATGTTCGTTTTAATTCAATTCATACAATATAATATGTACATATATGTACCTAATAATGGAAAGTGCAGGCAATCCAATATTAATTGCATGAACAGTTGCTGAACTCCTTATGATTTTAAATTGAAACATACTATAACGACTACACCCTATACTTACATGCACATGTACATGTACCATTAATTTGAATTTCAAGCTACATACATGTTCATATGACATAGGCCTTTTAAATTACCCCATCGATCATTTCATGTATATGCTGTACCGGTACATACATGTACATATATATTGATGATTATACATGTACAAGTTGGCTTTGTAACGCATCAATCAATCAACATTGAAAATTAAACATGTAACATGTATATTTCACTGCATCAGAAATAACAGGTTAATGTGGCTTTTTTGCTTCATTATTTCAATATCTTTGTTTCATTGTCAAATATCACCCATATGGTTTACATTTGTACATCAACATGAGCTAATTTAACAATACACTGTACTGTATGTTTCACAAATTGTAACATTAAGAAGGCAAACAGACTCTTGCACACTACAAGTTTTTAGTCTATAAAATAGAATCTTGGGCCTATTAAGCTTACCGTCGACATTATACATATATGTTGACTCCCACACCAGCATGTAGAGAAACTTTTTTATTGAAAAAATGGGCAAATCTGGACATCACTTTCATCCATACATGTACTGGTATAGTCAAGAGATATACATGTACATGTACGCACATGTAGTACAAAATCCTGAAGAAGCAGAACAACACTTCAAATATGTGGATATGTTAGAAATGCTGTATTTGATACATGTACATTGTATGGTGTATGTGTACATGTACATTATCTCTATCATAAAATCCATGATGGTTATTACAAGTAAGTCTCCATGTCCCATTTAATACAATAAACATGTGAGAATTTCACACGTACTGTTCACCAATACATTCTGTAAGACATTAGATACCATGCAGTCAAGAGATAAATAAGAAAAAGGTGTATCTCAAGCACCATGTTTTGTGAGATTTATTGAGGATCAGAGATTATTTACTGTCAGAGGTTGAAAGATAAAAGAAAGCCATTTCTACATTAAACGTGTAAGTGTATATGTTCATGTGTACATGTAGGTCTTGTTTCTTGTTTGATTCTACACATTTGAGGTTTTACTCTGTTACATGTACATGTATGTACATGTACTACTTGTAAATTAAAGAGTTGGGTTGTTTTTTTTAACAAATCATTAAAGATACATTATGGGAGATTTTGACAAGGAGTTACATGTAGCCATTCTTGCTATAAAAGTTCAAAAATAGATGTTGAAACAAGAATATATTGAAAATTTCAGTCAAATAACTTTATTCTGAACAAAGTTGTTACCACTATAATTTTTTACTAGAAATGGTAGCTAAATTCATCGACACCCTTTTCCCACTATGGCCGATTGTTGATTGACAGGCGTTAACTCCACCTACATACATTTGTAGTCTCGATCATCAAGTAATGTTTAAACGGTATCTAGTGAAGCTTGTGTATAGCCTCGGTCATCACTGTCTTTTATGAATAATTTCCGGAAGTATGATGATGTCAACGTCACCGAGAAACCCCACCCACGACGCCATAGTGATTAAATCTGTCGACGAAATCCTGTTTTAATCCGAGCCCAATCCAAGCCATCCGTGGGTCTACAGTGTTCATTTTGGGCTTGTTGTTTAAATGAAGATCTAATTTATAATTTCTGTGACATCTGAGGCTCAAAGGAAGACCGATGAAAGTCAGTTTTTGCTCTTCCATAATGTATGTTTAACATTTTATGAAGTATTTGGGCCCACACTTGAACAAAAATCTCACACTACTTCAATACAAAATACATCACTGTATTCATATGTACCTGTGCAAACTTTGTTCCAAGACAGACATTTGTGACCAGTGCCAGCAAAATCTGATAGAAGTCTTATTTCATTCATTTTGAGCTGTCAGCTACATTTACATGTGTATATATATGTACAGCAGTTTGTGATAAAATTATTGATTTTCAGTTATAATCACCTAACAATAGTTTGAAATGTGCTTTTTTTTTTTCAAAATTCTAAATCATTTTCAATTTTTCGATATCTAAATGCCTCAAAAATTGATTTTAATTAAAGATGTTGAATCATACATTATCAAGGTTCTCCCTGAAACAATCTAAATTAGTGATGTATTTCAAGTCAAATAACTTTGCATTTTAAAGCCAACAGTTGTCACTTTCAGGAAATGTATAGAACTCAATTTTGGTGAAGTGACCTAAGTGACTGATTTTGCTGGCACCGGTCTCTCACATGTACAAAACCATTCTAGACAGCTTCAAACATTCAGCCAATATTCGCTTGTTAATAACGTGTAATACTGGTATTCTAGTATTTGACTTGTTGGTCAAGTCTAAGTGTATTTGAGTTTGCTTTTAGCAACATTTACTATATTGATGACATCCTGGTCATATTATACAGCTTGTAATTGTCGAGTGTGGTTTCCTACAACATTCATGACAACAAGTACACTGTAATATGGTAGTCATTATCAACTACTTTACCCCCAATAACCTTTATTTATAATCTGCAAGATTTGAATATCTGTAAATACTGTGGTTTGTGTTGATTTGAGGAATGATTGACCTTTAAAATGTTTGAAACTTGGGCAAATACGTATCAGAAAGGGAAATATACGCATTAAAAATTGAGCTTTTACCGAATAGCATAGTCGCCGCAGAACAGTAGGTCAAATTTATTTCATTTCACCAAAAAGTATATTAATTTGTCAAAAAGCATATACATGTACAATGTACATAGATGTCCAAAAACTATGAAAACTAATAAATTCTAACTTACTATACTGATACATGTATGGCCATCTAAGGGTCACATTACTTTCTAATTCTAATGATTTCAATCCAGTCATCCTTATACTGTATGCCGGAAGGATACATGTGCCAGTAGTTATATGTACATGTAAATTCAATGCATAAACATTATGCCCAAAGTTTTTTGTTTGATTTGTCTAAATTATTACCTAAATATTACTTTTCAGTCCTTGTTCTTGTTAGATGCAAAAGGAAAATGATTATTGGTCTTCTGATGCATATTGAGGCTTTATTAAGCACTGTAGTCAGATTCTTGTAATTGAAAATAATACTTCTGACATTTATGCTTCATTAAATACTTGTACTGTACACATACAAATGTACCTTACTTGGAGATGTACATGTGAAGGGGTCATTGCTACCTCTGAAAACACATGATATACTATCTTTATTTGATGTAATCTTTGTAAAACACATGAAAGGTAGTTTACTATGACTGGATCACCAATTCAGCTACATGTATACCAGTGTCAGTGTTCGTATACTCTTCTTGAAATTCTAACTGTCAAAGATTCTTTTACATGTAGGTACTTGCCAGTGTTTACATACATGTAGGTGGAAGTCAGTGTTTTGTTTCCATCTGAACAGCTTTACACACAATTTTGTCATGGAGAAGAGATTCCCACCCCCTACCACCTCTTCTGGAAAATGCTGGAACTGCCACAGAAACAGTATACTGATTAATTTTGTCTTGTAGAAAATGAATAATCTGATGAATTGTATAGTTTGATTAACAACATACAGTTTGTACAGAAGATTGTTCTCAGACAGGATAAAATGTCTGATTCTCTGTGTTCCATTTACTCGTGCCTGTTGTATTACTTTCCGTGGCAGGCTATTGATCCCAAAGCAGAAACATCACAATTCATAAATATGGCCGGTAGTTAGGATGACATTAATCAGCTCGGATACAATACATGTATAGTATGATACAGACAAATAGTGCGTTCTAGTTTATTTCCCAGTTCAATGTGTTGTTTTCTGTTGAATATTAAAACTGTTGGTAGAGTGTCTCCTTTCTATTAGAATCCTAGTAAGATGGAGTTTGGAATATTGGCTTTTTACCGGAATTGAATAATCGATTATAAGCTGATAAAAAAAATATATACAACATAATATTAATAGTTTGTGAGTGATTTCACATATTCAACCTTAGTTGATTTAGCTCTATTCATAAAATATGACCTCGAGTTATACGTCTTATATTTGGCCTATTTATTGTGTTAATAAGCTACTTCACATAGATTATATTTACATGATTTAACCACCATATAAACGTACATGTAATGCTATTTGAGATTAAAAAAGAATTAACATATTTGCTATGTGGGGCTAACCATGTACATGTATGTACATTGTACAGGGCTATCTACATTGTACATGTAGTAACTGCTCTCTTTTTCTGGACATTCTTGATTGCAACTTGACAAGGCTCTGTAAATCATAGGGCTCTCCAAGATGCACTCAGGCTTGTTTCTATTTGTGTATATTGTACATAATGTATATTTTGTAAATAAATTTTGGAAGAAATTTGTAGTTATACATTTGTACCATGTAAAGGATACCATGAGTATAATTGGATTCTCTGGACGTCCGTCCACAGGTCACAATTTTTATCAGATTTTGACAAAACTTGAAATATAGATCTATCTCCCAAAGATCGCGATTCCTTATGATATTCTGGCATATCAGATTGAAATTGCATAGATTGTGGCCCCTGATTGTACGAAAAATCACATTCTTGATTCTTAGCACATGGTCCCGCTATAGAGGTCATAATTTTTATCTGATTTAGATAATCTGTTCAAATATCATGAAAATCAGACCAAAACTGATGGACGAAATGGTCGCTTCCTGTGCAAAAATGGTGTTAAAGTATGTAATATCAAGGTTGTAGTCACAATTTGTATCCGATTTGATTGAAACTTTAAACATGTGTTTATATCCCAAAGATCTCGGTTCCCTTCAATTTTTGCACATGTATTGAACCAGAAGTTCTTGTCTGGCAACCACTGGTTAAACAGTTTGTAGAACTCGATTTGTACAAAAAAATAATTTCAATATTCTTATCGGTTGGTTCCCAGAATCTTTGTAGTTAAATTTCAGTTGGTTATCAGCACATTCTGTTGATTTTATGCAGAGACATTGATTGAGCACTACCGTAAATATGCCCATTAATGCCCAGGACTACAGTTTGAAGTTGTATAAATGAAAGACTTGATAAACATATACAAGTATTAAACAAGTTGCATTCATCTTTCTTTTTATAATCACCTTGAAGTTTTTTTTTATGCCTGCCTCCAGAGTTTTCTTCCTGCAAAGTTTCAAATGTTTTCACTAAATGGAATTGATTTTACACCCGAATTCCTTTTGGCTATCTCTTGTTCTGTTTTCTCAAAGAATTTAAACTTAATTTATTTGACAAATAGCTAGAATTGACTTTTTAACAGGCAGTGAAACACTTAAAATTTGGTTATAAAAAGTGTTGTAATTATTCTGACAGTTCCTTGTGCATTTGCTTTTGGAGTTGGCACTTTGTCAGGTAATTTGAAGTTACTGGGAAGACCATCAAGAAAGCATGTACACACATGTCTACTTTGAAAGAGGCATAGTTATTTTAAATGGAAAATAAATTAATAAAATTAATGTAATATTTTATACATGTTTTAGTAATAATAAGTTCAAAATGTTAAAAAATAAAAAAAACAATGAGCAGAATAAGATGTTGCAACAATACATTCCTCCATAATCTAGCACTCTACTGTTTTGTGAATCCTAGAAAGAGAAAGTACATGTATGTTGACTGCATATTCAAAGATTATAAGTTTTTTTGTAAAATATGAATAAAATAATGAAGGTCTAGACAGAAATTATTAACATCAATCATTATAATCTAACCATGCATTTAAGTTACATGTATGGCTATCTACATTTTCTCTTGATATCATGACCTCCACTTTTTTGTCTTTGAATTTTTGTCAGTTACTGAAGGATAACATACATGTACATGTATTTCTATCCATAAACATTGAGGTCAAGATGGCATTTAACTAAATTACTATCTAAAAAATGTATTGTAGTCCTTGGTTTTATTTTTATTTGCATTGAAACTTTAAAAGAAAGTCTAATTGGCAGAAAATTGCTGAGGTAGTTGGCTCCATAAAAATTACATTCAACAAAGAAATATAATGTAGGCCTTCTGTGGTGTGACCAATGACCATGTAGGTGAGAGAGAAGTAGGTCATTTCAGGACTAATATGTGGTTTTATTTTATTTCAATAATTCGCATGTGCGTAGGGGTCTTTCGCAGGCTTTATTTATGATACACGTGCTTACCATTCGGCCATCCCCCCCCCCTCTTACATGTAGGTAAACACAACCAAAACTATGTTACGGCAAATGGCTTAAAATTACATACAATATTACTTACTTCTATTTAATTCTATTTTTCAGGCTTTAGCAGCAAATGCTGATGTTGAGGATAAATTTGAACCCATGGTTGCCTTTATGTGTAACAAACCAACCATGCATAAAGTGGTGAATGGTTGGGAAGCAGACTATAAACAAGAATGTATTACTGAAAATAAAAGAAGTATATTGGATTATTGTAAAAAGGTGAGTTCAGAATTCCAACATTTTCTGGCCTTATTCAGATGACAAACAATTAGCACGAGAAACATTTCCAACGCACATCACATTCTGTTTCAATTACCTACAAAGTAAAAATAAAGACAATTTCCATGGGGTTATTTTGTACCAAAGATGTGTTAAAAATTACAAAGATACATGTACTTGAACATATACCATACATACCAGTAGGCTACTTGTAATAGGCAAGCCTACCTACGACATTTATTTTAAAAATGTGGATTTGATTCATTGAAAACTTTATATAGACAAAACTATTATAAACCTGCATTCCCAAACCCCTTCTATTTAAACAACATTCAAAATGCTGAGAATCAAACATTGAAAAAAATGTTAAACACAATCATTCAGGTAATGCAGAATGGAAGTGACTCATGGGTAAGGTGTGCACTTGTTTGACATTAGTAAATAGAGAAATATATGTCAGACTTACAGCTAATATTTATCTTGGCTAATGAACTCCATCTATCTATTTTAAACCTTTCACCTGTATACACACTTACCTCTTTCTATGTAAAAAAAACCCTGTAATAGTTTGTATAAACACCATTGTGTTCTGTTAATAGACCAGATGAAACCTACTATCTAATTATGCAATCTTGATCTCAATTTAATTTTCCTAAATTTTCTTTTCTGTGTATATTACTTATATTTTGACATGTGAAAGTTAATCTCCACTGGTAAACCCTTACAGGTACAAGGTAGGGTACACTGCACTTTGAATTAACAGACGTGTGTATTATTTGTGGCAGCTACTACTACATGTACATGTATAATAATACATGTATTTAATATGATAATACAAAGCTGAAATGCCTTAAATATAACAAACAGAATGAAACTCAGATTTGATGTGTTATGGATGTGGTATCGATTATTAACAGTTGTTCACCTTTTCATTATAATTTAAAGGGACAATAACATTCTTGCTGGCTTGGTAGCTCCAGAAAATAAATAATACCCATATTTTAAGTACTAGATGTTTAAGTGTCCTACCTGTTGTGTAAATTATCCACTACAACCTATTTTACTTGTCCAGAGGGTTCGAATATATTTTAAAATCGCATTCACATTTGAAAAGGTTTACGTTAGACTTTTCAAATCAATTGGTTGAATTTTTCCAATTTTTCAAAATAGGTGTGTTGAGATGAAATTTATATCATCATTTAATTGCAATATTCTAAAATAATAAGATTTGTTGACCAGAATGAAGATTGGGACATATTATTCAGTTACAACAAGAGTGTTATTGGGGCTTTAATCCAAATGTTCTGTTTATTCATATGATCATACATGTACAAAAATACTCTGGATTTCCTGGAAATTTTTGAAATTCACAAAAATATAATGAAAAGAAGGGGTCATATGTTTTTCATCTGAGTAACATGCATAGGAGACTGAAATTAAATTGTCTTTCACAAGTTCCAAATTTTGCATAAACTGTGCTTCTTGAATTTAATTGAATGGTTCCAAGAATGGACCGTTTATCGTGGTAATGTATAAATACATGTATACACACGTACATGTAGCTGATAGCTATTGAGATCCAAGAGGCATTGGAATTGGTCTGAAAATACTGAGGTAAACTCTTTCCTGTCCCTCACAAACAATTGCTTGTCTTCCTCGTAGTGGTTTAGCATTAATTAGACTGACACCATTCCATTTGATTGCTAATGTATTTGCACATACTATAATGGAATAACACACAAACTTCAATGAAAATGAGAACTCTTTGTAGAAACGTGCTTGCTCATTGATGCAAATTTGGAGGATTTATCATGCCAACAGCTTATTGACTGAATGTGGAACAAAGACAGGTTTTGTGATCGAGTGTTTATAAGGAGTTACTAGCTCAATCTATATAATGAAGTAAGCGGTTAATCAAGTCTAGTTGTTGTAATTGAGTAAGATTATATTGATTGGGAACGATGTAATAAAGTTATGTGTCATTGACCTTTTGGTAAACCTGACTTACATGTATCATGTACATGTACATGTACCCGCTACATGTAGGTTTGATTTAATTATATCATTATTTTATTACATGTCACAGCTACACGAACACCCAAAATATAAATGGTTTCTGTCATGGAAATCAGCAAAAAAATCTGTTAAAGTACATGACAATCTGTGATTATCAAACCACGGTAGCTCAGTGAGTAACACACTAGCTCACTAACCAAAATGTCCCAGGTTCAATTCTGGTTTAGACAGAGGAAAGTTCCTCAGGATTGTTCGTTAAAGTTTCCCCTTGCCTGCGGTGAATCACGGAGGGCCTAGCAAGGTACATTGTCTAGATGTTCAGGTGGTTCAAAATAAAACATGGTTTTCTGTACATGCTAGAAGAACTCTTGACAGTTGGAATTTGATAAAAAGTTGGCAGGAAATGCAGCTGGCTGGATAAGATTGCATGGAATGTGCGTGTATTCAATAGTCTTATTCATGCAAAAATATACAACATTTAAGTTAAACTTTTTCATTTCAACAATCAGTGTTAAGACCACTAAAAATTAATACTGTGATATAATGTTGCTTAATAGGTTACATGTACATTGAATTATTCCAGAATAATGATAATATTGTTTCATAGTATTGTAATAATTTATAAAATCTTGTGAATGCAATACATGTACATTACGGTTTACAAGTCTGGAATGTTTTTCTAATAACTTGCTAAGTAGGATTTGTTGATATTCAATTTAGAGCTAGTAATGTATGTTAGGGGTGTGACAAATCCCCATCTATTATGTTTGTAGTGTGCTGCAAACATATTTAATATACAATGTGTCTTGTTTTATTAGGGTTTCACACTGCGTAGCTTGTGTGAAACACTATTGTTTTTGTTAAAATTATTATTCTTATTAGGGTTTCACACTGCGTAGCTTGTGTGAAACACTATTGTTTTTGTTAAAATTATTATTCTTATTATTATTATTATTATTATTATTATTCAGATTCCAATTTGAATAGATCTCAGCAACTACGTGTCGCATAGTTACGATTTCTTCGGTTTTACTGGGAAAGTGGGTGTGACTTAGAGGATAAAGCTATTTTGAACGTTCTGCGACAATGCGAAATGTCCGAAATCACCGAAGTTATCGTTTTTGAAAATATTGCAGTAATTTTAACAATAATCATTGGATTTTAACTTTCGATACATTTTGGCATAGCCTGAGACAGGGCACATAGGTACGCTACTTTCGATTTTTGATTTTCGGCAAATCTTCGAAGATATTAGGCGCCAAATTTCGAAAATTTAAAATTTTACAAAAAACTTTTTTATTTATGAATATTTTTTAGTCGTGTTGTACACAGAATTAAAGAGTCATCTGACTTGCGCAAAAATGTTAAAATTTTTTGTCTCAGTAATTTTCCTTGGCCGCCATTGGCTAATTCAGTATTTCAGTCCTAGATTATTTTTTTATTGTTCGATTTGTATAAAACAAACTTTATATGCTTCGTTGTCTCAATTGTCATTTTTTTTGTTACCGATAGTGTTATCTGTCGGCACCGGAAGTGGCATAATTTTACCAAAAACTACAATTTTGACAGTTTTTTACGATCTTCAAAAACAAATATTATTTTTTTGAAAAATTATATGAATCAAAGAGTGTGTCCTTTCAAGGCGCAAAAAATGGCGGAAGCAGTTTTTTTAATTTCTATTTCATTTTCTAGCAAATTGGATTAAGGGGTGAAAAAAGGCGTAAAATTGACCTATTTACAACCCATTCAGGCTTTTCAGATTTTAAAATATTTTTACATAACTTTTATAAACTTGTAGCTATAATCCATACGGAGAGAATGTATGTAAAAATTAGTTTGTAATATAAGCAGTTGCCGAGAAAAGGGCAGTTTTGCATAAGTCACTGTTTTCGCAATTTTGCCTGTAAAATAGTCAATTATTAATGGATATTCACAAAAGTGACATCATTTGATTCAAAAAGCAAGTGTGCGTTATATCATGTTGATTACTATTTAAAATTGACACCGGAAGTGACGTCATTTAGTCAAAAACTCAATTTTTAACTTTTGAAATCGATATTTTTTTCAACCAAGAATTATGTCACATATAATAATAAAATCAACTTTTGGTTTAAATTCACATATTAACAAAATTCATACGGTCAAAAAGATATCATAAGATTGTTTCTAACTTGTTCGGTTGCCGAGATATAGGCGATTTTCTAAAAGTCACTTTTGAAGGTTTTTGGCCCATAAAAGTGTCAATTATTATTCGATTTTCATAAAATTTTCACCCTTTGAAGCCTAATGTCATAGACGATGTTATAAAACTAATTTAACGTTTTCATTATCACCGGAAGTCACGTCATTTTGGCAAAAACTGTATTTTAAGCCTTCAAAACAGATATTTTATTCAAATGAGTCTGATTTGTAATGTTTATACAATTATGATATTTGATTCCAATCAACAAATAGATTAAACCCATACGGTCATATAAATACCAAAAAATGGTTTCTAACTTGTACGGTTGTCGAGAAATAGACGATTTTCTACATGTCACTTTTCAAGGTTTTTGGTCTATAAAAGTGGCAATTATTATTCGATTTACATAAAATTTTCACCATGAGATGCCTTATGCCATTTCTGATTTCATAAAACTAATGGAACATTTACATTATCACCGGAAGTACTGTAATTTTGTCAGGATCAATTACATGTAACAAATGTATAAAATGAAATGATATTGCTGGATTTGTTTGTTTCTGTTTCCATTTTATTTGATGTGTGCAATGCTTATGTGGAAACCTGTATATTGGTTTCATTGATACCGGAAGTGACATATGTTCAAGGGTAACGTGGCACCGAAAGTGACACAAGTTCAAGTTCAAAGGTAACATGGCACCAGTGAAACCCGTCATTCCTGCATGCAGGTCTAGTTAGGCTTTCAGACTTTCGTCTGAAAGCCTATTGAGATTACTAAAATTATTATTATTATTATTATTTACCGCGGGGGCCAAGTTCTCCATGATCGAAAGCAGATATCGATCTGAAATCAACTTTTCTTTCGGGAAACCATGTGGTGGCTACTTGATAAAGTATTTTCGAAAATTCTGCGCATACCGGAAGTGGCAGATCTTTGTACGTTGTCAAAAAATTGAAAATTGGCCATAGTTTCGTCAATTATTTACCCATTTTCAAACAAATGACATTTTCGGAAACCCTGAATCTTTTCCGAGCCAATAGCAATCTAAGATTTTGTAATTTCGAAACTTCGTCGCTGACTTCTAGCGTTCGAAAATTAAAAAAATTTGTTTAAGAGACAATTTTTTTCATTTTTCAAAATTTTCAAATTTGACTTATATTTTTGGATACCTTAAGTCCATCCGATTCCAGTAATATAAGTTTCATTCAGAGTTATCGCCCTTTATTTTTCGATTTTTTTCGAATTTTCTACCTATTTTGTGAGCTCGGGTTTCGTTATATGGCTGAATTGGCGAATCTGAAACTTCTAAGGCATGAAGCCAAATGACCATTGCAAGGAATAAAGCTATTTCAACAATGATCCGTAGACCGGAAGTAGTCGAAATAATATGCAATATTTTGAAAAAATGCAAAAAATGGATAGTTTTGGGGAAAACGCGATTTCTCCGTTCGATGTCAATGGATTAAACAAATTAGGGTACCATTGGACTGCACTAGGATTGTACTATCGTATGATACCCAATTCATACGGATATTATGATCAGGCAGCAAAATATGGCACGCTGAAAATCAAGTATTTTCTGATTTGGAGCGTTTTTGGACGCCTATATCTCGAAAACTTAACCGTAACTTTTTCTTAAATTTTTTCTATCGAGAGTCCTTTCGGGGTTAATTTGCACGAAACCACCCAATAAGCCTTTGAAATATCTGGAATGGGCGAAATAACGGACTGAAAATCGAAAAAAGTCGAAAAATCGCGAAATTTTGGAAAATGCTCTACTATTTTTTTTTTTGAAGAGATTTTTTAAAAAAGGTCGTATATTCAGATAGCTGACCTAATTAAGAATCTAACGATGTATAATATGTATGTAGTTATTGAAATTTAATTTTCGATATTTTAATTTTTTTTCATTTTTAGCACTTTTGAACACAGGATTTCTCAGGGGCATTTTATCTGATCAGATAATGTAATATATCATTACAGAGCCCTGTGGCTATTTTAGTGCCCAAACCGGCTATTAAAAATATTCCGACAATGATAACCATACCGGAAGTATTCAAAAAATGAAAAAAAAAGGTTAAAAACATTGTCTCACTTGCGAAAAACTTGATTGCTCCCTTAGGTAATAGCGGACCAAAAGAACTAAAGTGTCGTTGGATAGCCCTATTAATGGACCATCATATGGTATCTAAATAATACGATTTCAATTGTAAGGAAATAAATTATTGTATGCCAAAAATCAAGTATTTTCCGCTTTTTTAACATTCCGAGACGCCCTTTTCTCGAAAACGACGCCTACGATTTTTCTTAAACTTTTCTTACTCAACGTCCTATCGGTTGTCTATATAGTGAATCCAAAATGAAAAGCATTGAAATAATATAGGTGGTCCAAAAGTGGCCTCAAACTTTGAAAAAAATTGAAAAATCGTTAAAGTTTTGGAAACGCTCTTTAATTTATCTTTTTTTCCAAAACTACTCAATGGATGTTTCTGACACTTCTGGTACAGAAAGTTAAGTATCCAAAGAACTTCGTAAAGCTATCACGACAATGATCGTAAAACCGGAAGTAGTCGAAAAAATGTCCGATATTTTGAAAAAAAAAATTTTTATTACCAAAACCTTTTTCATTTATGAATATTTTTTGATGGTATTTTACACAGGGTTAAAATATCATCCTACTTGAACAGAAATGAGAAAAAAAATTGTCTCGGTAATTTGCGTTAGCCGCCATCGGCTAATTTAGTTTTTCGTACCCAGAACAATTATTTATTGTTCGATTTGTATAAAACAAAGTTCATATGCTCCGTGGTCCCAATTGTAATATTTTTTGTTACGGTGAAATTTTTCTGTCGGCAACGGAAGTGACGTAATATTAACAAAAACTACGATTTTGACAGTTCTGTACCACTTTTTGAAAGCAAATGTTATTTTTTTCAAAACTGATATAACTAAAAGGATGCACCCTGCAAAGGTGCACAAAATCTTTAGCTCAGATTTTTTAATTCCAATTTCATTTTCGGGCAATTTCGAATAAAATGTAAAATAAAGTGTAAAATTCAGTTATTTACAATTCATTCAGCGTCTTCATATTTTGAAATATTTATTTGTTATTTTCATAAACTCGTAGCATTAATCCAGACAAAGAGAATGTATGGGAAAATTAGTTTGTAATATGAGCAGTTGCTGAGAAATATGCAATTGTGCATGCATCACTTTTCACGTTATTTTGCCTATAAAGGAGGGAATTATTATTCGATTTGCAATATTTTTTTTCCATTTGATGCCTAATGCCATTTTGGACTAGGTCAAGCCAATTTTACATTTTCACTGTGACCGGAAATGACGTCTTTTGGGCAAAAGCTGTATTTTTAACCTAAAAAACAAATATTTTATTAAAATGAGTCTGCCTTATAATATTTTTAGAATTGTGATATTTGATTCCCATCAACGAATAGAATGAAGCCATACGACCATACAGATACCACAAAATGGTTTCTAACTTGTACGGTTACAGAGAAATAGGCGATCTTCTATCAGTCACTTTTCAAGGTTTTTGGTCTATAAAAGTGTCAATTATTATTCGATTTTTATGTTTTTTTTACCATTTGATGCCTTATGCCATTTATGACTTCTATGAACTATGTTAACATTTTCAATATCACCGGAAGTAATGTAATTTTTGCAAAAAACGTATTTTTAGCCTTCAAAACAAACATTTTTTTGAAGGGATTTATTTTTATCATTCGTTTAACTTTATAACGTCCGACTCTAATGGGCAGTAAGATTGAATCAATACCATCATATTGATATCAAGAAAAGGCTTCTAGCATGTTCCCTTGTCGAATAATAGCCAATTTTCCCAGTGTCACTTTTAAGTTTTTTACCTTCTTAATTTCAGTTTATGGGTTATACATTAATTATTTATTGCCCGATATGTATAAAACAAAGTTTGTATTTTGTATGTTGCGAATTTTCGACTTATTTTTCACCTATAAAAATTTCTTTCGGCACCGGAAGTGACGTAATTTTGCCATAATTTACAATTTTGACCGGTCCTTTCGCCAGCAAATATTACTTTTACATATGATAGAGGGTGTCACTGAAGCAAAACAACTAAAGTATAGTTCGGTAGGTCACTGGATCGGTTATGGTATAATAAACTTCCTGTATGATTCCTGAAAGCCGGTTCAGTGCTGCTTGCAGGTCTAGTTATTATTATTATTTACCGCGAAGGCCTAGATCTCCATGATCGAAAACAGATATCGATCTGGAATTATATTTTCTATTGGGAAACCATGTGGTGGCTACTTGATAAAATATTTTTGAAATTTCTGCGCATACCGGAAGTGACCGAACTTTGCACGTTGTTTAAAAATTGAAAATCGGCCATAGTTTCGTCAATTCTTTATCCATTTTCAAACAAATTACATTTTTGGAATCCCTGAATCTTTTCTGAGACAATGGCTATCTCACATTTTTCAATTTCGAACATTCGTCTATGACTTTTATCGTTCGAAAATTGAAAACATGTTGTTTAAGAGACAATTTTTGTCATTTTTCAAAATTTTCAAATTTGACCTACATTTTTGGATACCTGAAGTCCATCCGATTCCAGTAATATAAGTTTCATTCAGAGTTATCGCCCTTTATTTTTCGAATTTTTTCGAATTTTCTTCCCATTTTGTGAGCTCGGGTTTCGTTTTATGGTAGAATTGACGTTTCTGAAACTTCTGGAACATGAAGTTATAGTCCAATACCAACTGATAAAGCAATTTCGACACGGATCTTTAAACCGGAAGTGGTCGAAATAATGTTCAATATTTTGAAAAAAATGCAAAAAATGGATACTTTGGGGGAAAACGCGATTTCTCCGCCCGATATCAACGGATTAAAGAAATTAGGGTACCATTGGACTGCACTAGGATTGTACTATCGTATGACACCCAATTCGTACGGATACGATGAGCAGGAAGCAAAATATGGCACGCTGAAAATCAAGTATTTTCTGATTTGGAGCGTTTTTGGACGTCTGTATCTCGAAAACTTAACCGCAACTTTTTTTTTAACTTTCTCTATCGAGATTCCATTGGATAGTCTTGTGAATTATGCCATCCAATAAGACTTTGAAATTTCTGGAATAGGTGAAATAACGGACTGAAAATCGAAAAAAGTCGAAAAATCGTGAAATTTTGGAAAATGCTCTACTATTTTTTTATTTTAAGAGATTTTCAAAAAAAAGGTTGTATATTCAGATAGCTGACCTAATTACGATTCTAACGATGTATAATATGTATGCAGTTATTGAAATTTAATTTTCAATATTTTAATTTTTTGCATTTTTGGCACTTTTCAACATAGGATTTCTCAGGGGCATTTTATCTGATCAGATAATGTAATATATTATTACAGAGCCCTGTGGCTATTTTAGTGCCCAAACGGGCTATTAAAACTATTCCGAAAATAATAACCATACCCGAAGTATTCAAAAAATGAAAAAAAAAGGTTAAAAACATTGTCGCACTTGCGAAAAACTCGATTTCTCCCTTAGGTAATAGCGGACCAAAAGAACTAAAGTGTCGTTGGAAAGCCCTATTAATGGACCATCATATGGTAGGGAAATAAATTATTGTATGCCAAAAATCTAGTATTTTCCGATTTTTTAACATTCTGAGACGCCCTTTTCTCGAAAACGACGCCGCAGATTTTTCTTAAACTTTTCTTACTCAAAGTCCTATCGGTTGTCTATATAGTGAATCCAAAATGAAAAGCATTGAAATAATATAGGTGGTCCAAAAATGGCATCAAACTTTGAAAAAAATTGAAAAATCATTAAATTTTTGTAAACGCTCTTTAATTTATCTTTTTTTCCAAAATTATTTATTGTTCGATTTGTATAAAACAAAGTTCATATGCTCCGTGGTCCCAATTGTAATTTTTTTTGTTACGTTGAAATTTTTGTGTCGGCAACGGAAGTGACGTATTATTAACAAAAACTACAATTTTGACAGTTCGGTACCACTTTTTGAAAGCAAATATTTTTTTTTTCAAAACTGATATAACTAAAAGGATGCACCCTGCAAAGATGCACAAAATCCTTAGCTCAGATTTATTAATTTCAATTTCATTTTCGGGCAATTTCGAATAAAATGTAAAATAAAGTGTAAAATTCAGTTATTTACAATTCATTCAGCGTCTTCTATTTTGAAATATTTATTTGTAATTTTCATAAACTCGTAGCAATAATCCAGACGAAGAGAATGTATGCGAAAATTAGTTTGTAATATGAGCAGTTGCCGAGAAATATGCAATTTTGCATGCATCACTTTTCACGTTATTTTGCCTATACAAGAGTGAATTATCTTTCGATTTGCAATATTTTTTTTCCATTTGATGCCTAATGCCAATTTGGACTAGGTCAAGCCAATTTTACATTTTCACTGTGACCGGAAATGACGTCATTTGGGCAAAAACTGTATTTTTAACCCAAAAAACAAATATTTTATTCAAATGAATCTGCCTTATAATATTTTTAAAATTATGATATTTGATTCCCATCAACGAATAGAATGAAGCCATACGACCATACAGATACCACAAAATGGTTTCTAACTTGTATGGTTACAGAGAAATAGGCGATCTTCTATAAGTCACTTTTCAAGGTTTTTGGTCTATAAAAGTGTCAATTATTATTCGATTTTTATAATTTTTTTACCATTTGATGCCTTATGCCATTTATGACTTCTATGAACTACGTTAACATTTTCAATATCACCGGAAGTAATGTAATTTTTGCAAAAAACGTATTTTTAGCCTTCAAAACAAACATTTTTTTGAAGGGATTTATATTTATTATTCGTTTAACTTTATAACGTCTGACTCTAATGGGCAGTAAGACTGAATCAATACCATCATATTGATATCAAGAAAAGGCTTCTAGCATGTTCCCTTGTCGAATAATAACCAATTTTCCGAGTGTCACTTTTAAGTTTTTTACCTTCTTAATTTCAGTTCATGGGTTATAGGTTAATTATTTATTGCCCGATGTCTATAAAAAAACGTTTGTATTTTGTATGTTGCGAATTTTCGACTTATTTTTCACCTATAAAAATTTCTTTCGGCACCGGAAGTGACGTAATTTTGCCATAATTTACAATTTTGACCGGTCTTTTCGCCAGCAAATATTACCTTTACATATGATAGAGGGTGTCACTGAAGCAAAACAACTAATGTATAGTTTGGTAGCTCAATGGATCGGCTATGGTATAATTAACTTCCTGTATGATTCCTGAAAGCCGGTTCAGTGCTGCTTGCAGGTCTAGTTAGGGTTTCACACTGCGTAGCTTGTGTGAAACACTATTGTTTTTGTTAAAATTATTATTCTTATTATTATTATTATTATTATTATTATTCAGATTCCAATTTGAATAGATCTCAGCAACTACGTGTCGCATCGTTACGATTTCTTCGGTTTCACTGGGAAAGTGGGTGTGACTTAGAGGATAAAGCTATTTTGAACGTTCTGCGACAATGCGAAATGTCCGAAATCACCGAAGTTATCGTTTTTAAAAATATTGCAGTAATTTTAACAATAATCATTGGATTTTAACTTTCGATACATTTTGGCATAGCCTGAGACAGGGCACATAGCTACGCTACTTTCGATTTTTGATTTTCGGCAAATCTTCGAAGATATTAGGCGCCAAATTTCGAAAATTTAAAATTTTACAAAAAACTTTTTTATTTATGAATATTTTTTAGTCGTATTGTGCACAGAATTAAAGGGTCATCTGACTAGTGCAAAAATGTTAAAAAATTTTGTCTCAGTAATTTACCTTGGCCGCCATTGGCTAATTCAGTTTTTCAGTCCTAGATTAATTTTTTATTGTTCGATTTGTATAAAACAAAGTTCATATGCTTCGTTGTATCAATTGTCGTTTTTTTTATTACCGAAAGTGTTATCTGTCGGCACCGGAAGTGGCATAATTTTACCAAAAACTACAATTTTGACAGTTATTTACGATCTTCATAAACAAATATTATTTTTTTGAAAAATTATATGACTCAAAGAGTGTGCCCTTTCAAGGCGCAAAAAATGTAGGAAGCAGTTTTTTTAATTTCGATTTCATTTTCGAGCAAATTCGATTAAGAGGCTAAAAATGGTGTAAAATTGGCCTATTTACAACCTATTCAGGCTTTTCAGATTTTAAAATATTTCTTCGTAACTTTTATAAACTTGTAGCTATAATCCATACGAAGAAAATGTATGTTAAAATTCGTTTGTAATATAAGCAGTTGCCAAGAAATGGGCAGTTCTGCATAAGTCACTGTTTTCGTTATTTTGCCTGTAAAATAGTCAATTATTATTGGATTTTTATAAAAGTGACATCATTTGATTCAAAAAGCACGTAGCGTCATATCAAGTTGATTACAATTTAAAATTGACACCGGAAGTGACATCATTTGGTCAAAAAATGCATTTTACACTTTTTTAAATCAATGTTTTATTCAACCAAGAATAACTTAATATGTATTAATAATTTTAACTTTTGGTTTAAATTCACATATAAACAAAACTCATATGGTCATATAGATATCATAAAATGGTTTCTAACTTGTTCGGTTGCCGAGAAATAGACGGTTTTCTACAGGTCACTTTTGAAGGTTTCGGGGCCATAAAAGGGTCAATTATTATTCGATTTTCATAAACGTCACACCATGTTATACCTAATGCCATTTGGGATTTCATACAAGTAATTTAAGATTTTCATTATCACCGGAAGTAACGTCATTTTGGCAAAAACTGTATTTTTAGCCTCCAAAACAGATATTTTATTCAAATGAGTCTGTTTTGAAATCTTTTTCAAATTATGGTATTTGATGCCAATCAACAAATAGAATGAACCCATACGATCATACAGATACCACAAAATGGTTTCTAACTTGTACGGTTGCCGAGAAATAGCCGATTTTCTACAAGTCACTTTTCAAGTTTTTTGGTCTTTAAAAGTGGCAATTATTATTCGATTTAACGTTTTTATTTATAAATATTATTTAGTCGTGTTGTGCACAGAATTAAAGAGTCATCTGACTAGCGCAAAAATGTTAAAAAAATTTGTCTCAGTAATTTTCCTTGGCCGCCATTAGCTAATTCAGTTTTTCAGTCCTAGATTAATTTTTTATTGTTCGATTTGTATAAAACAAAGTTCATGTGCTTCGTTGTCCCAATTGTTATTTTTTTTATTACCAAAAGTGTTATCTAGCAAATTGGATTAAGGGGTGAAAAAAGGCGTAAAATTGACCTATTTACAACCCATTCAGGCTTTTCAGATTTTAAAATTTTTTTACTTAACTTTTATAAACCTGTCACTATAATCCATACGAAGAGAATGTATGTTAAAATTAGTTTCTAATATAAGCAGTTGCCGAGAAATGGGCAGTTTTGCATAAGTCACTGTTTTCGTAATGTTGCCTGTAAAATAGTCAATTATTAATGGATATTCACAAAAGTGACATCATTTGATCAAAAAGCAAGTGTGCGTCATATCATGTTGATTACTATTTAAAATTGACACCGGAAGTGACGTCATTTAGTCAAAAACTCAATTTTTAACTTTTAAAATCGATCTTTTTTTCAACCAAGAATTATGTCACATGTAATGATAAAATTAACTTTTGGTTTAAATTCACATATTAACAAAACTCATACGGTCAAATAGATATCATAAAATTGTTTCTAACTTGTTCGGTTGTCGAGATATAGGCGATTTTCTGAAAGTCACTTTTGAAGGTTTTTGGCCCATAAAAGTGTCAATTATTATTTGATTTTCATAAAATTTTCACCCTTTGAAGCCTAATGTCATAGACGATGTTATAAAACTAATTTAACGTTTTCATTATCACCGGAAGTAGCGTCATTTTGGCAAAAACTGTATTTTAAGCCTTCAAAACCGATATTTTATTCAAATGAGTCTGATTTGTAATGTTTATACAATTATGATATTTGATTCCAATCAACAAATAGATTAAACCCATACGGTCATATAAATACCAAAAAATGGTTTCTAACTTGTACGGTTGCCGAGAAATAGACGATTTTCTACACGTCACTTTTCAAGGTTTTTGGTCTATAAAAGTGGAAATTATTATTCGATTTACATAAAATTTTCACCATATGATGCCTTATGCCATTTCTGATTTCATAAGACTAAGGGAACATTTACATTATCACCGGAAGTACTGTTATTTTGTCAGGATCAATTACATGTAACAAATGTATAAAATAAAATTGCTGGATTTGTTTGATTCTGTTTCCATTTTATTTGATGTGTGCAATGCTTATGTGGAAACCTGTATATTGGTTTCATTGGTACCGGAAAGGACATATGTTCAAGGGTAACGTAGCACCAAAATTGACACAAGTTCAAGTTCAAAGGTAACATGGCAAAAGTGAAACCCGTCATTCCTGCATGCAGGTCTAGTTATTATTAGGCTTTCAGACTTTCGTCTGAAAGCCTATTGAGATTACTAAAATTATTATTATTATTATTTATTATTATTATTTACCGCGAGGGCTTAGATCTCCATGATCGAAAACAGATATCGATCTGGAATCAGATTTTCTATTGGGAAACCATGTGGTGGCTACTTGATAAAATATTTTTGAAATTTCTGCGCATACCGGAAGTGACCGGAATTTGTACGTTATCTAAAAATTGAAAATCGGCCATAGTTTCGTCAATTCTTTATCCATTTTCAAACAAATTACATTTTTGGAATCCCTGAATCTTTTCTGAGACAATCTATTCTGAGACATTTTTCAATTTCGAACATTCGTCTATGACTTTTATCGTTTGAAAATTGCAAACATGTTGTTTACGAGACAATTTTTGTTATTTTTCAAAATTTTCAAATTTGACCTACATTTTTGGATACCTGACGTCCATCCGATTCCAGTAATATAAGTTTCATTCAGAGTTATCGCCCTTTATTTTTCGATTTTTTTCTAATTTTCTTCCCATTTTGTGAGCTCCGGTTTCGGTTTATGGCAGAATTGACGTTTCTGAAACTTCTGGAACATGAAGTTATAGTCCAATACCAACTTATAAAGCAATTTCGACCAGAATCCTTAAACCGGAAGTGGTCGAAATAATGGGCAATATTTTGAAAAAAATGCAAAAAATGGATATTTTGGGGAAAAACGCGATTTCTCCACCCGATATCAATGGATTAAAGAAATTAGGGTACCATTGGACTGCACTAGGATTGTACTATCGTATGATACCCAATTCATACGGATACTATGATCAGGAAGCAAAATATGGCACGCTGAAAATCACGAATTTTCTGATTTTTAGCATTTTTGGACGCCTGTATCTCGAAAACTTAACCTACAATTTTTTTTTAATTTTTTCTATCGAGAGTCCTTTTGGAGGTATTTTGCATGAAGCCAACCAATAAGACTTTGAAATGTCTGGAATAGAATAAAAAAGGGACTGAAAATCGAAAAAAGTCGAAAAATCGTGAAATTTTGAAAAATGCTCTACTATTTTTTTATTTTAAGAGATTTTTAAAAAAAGGTTGTATATTCAGATAGCTGACCTAATTACGATTCTAACGATGTATAATATGTATGTAATTATTGAAATTTAATTTTCGATATTTTAAATTTTTTGCATTTTTGGCACTTTTGAACATAGGATTTCTCAGGGGCATTTTATCTGATCAGATAATGTAATATATCATTACAGAGCCCTGTGGCTATTTTAGCGCCCAAACCGACTATTAAAACTATTCCGACAATAATAACCATACCGGGAGTATTCAAAAAATGAAAAAAAAGGTTAAAAATATTGTCGCACTTGCGAAAAACTTGATTTCTCACTTAGGTAATAGCGGACCAAAAGAACTAAAGTGTCGTTGGATAGCCCTATTAATGGACCATCATATGGTATCTAAATAATACGATTTCGATGGTAAGGAAATAAATTATTGTATGCCAAAAATCTAGTATTTTCCGATTTTTTAACATTCTGAGACGCCCTTTTCTCGAAAATGACGCCTACGATTTTTCTGAAACTTTTCTTACTCATAGTCCTATCGGTTGTCTATATAGTGAATCCAAAATGAAAAGCATTGAAATAATGTAGGTGGTCCAAAAATGACATCAAACTTTGAAAAAAATTGAAAAATCGTAAAACGCTCTTTAATTTATCTTTTTTTCCAAAACTACTCAATGGATGTTTCTGACACTTCTGGTACAGAAAGTTAAGTATCCAAAGAACTTCGTAAAGCTATCACGACAACGATCGTAAAACCGGAAGTAGTCGAAAAAATGTCCGATATTTTGATAAAAAATATTTTTTTTACGAAAACCTTTTTTATTTATGAATATTTTTTGATGGTATTTTACACAGGGTTAAAATATCATCCTACTTGACCAGAAATGGGAAAAAAAAATTGTCTCGGTTATTTTCGTTAGCCGCCAACGGCTAATTTAGTTTTTCGTACCCAGAAAAATTATTTATTGTTCGATTTGTATAAAACAAAGTTCATATGCTCCGTGGTCCCAATTGTAATTTTTTTTGTTATGGTGAAATTTTTCTGTCGGCAACGGAAGTGACGTAATATTAACAAAAACTATAATTTTGACAGTTCGGTACTACTTTTTGAAAGCAAATATTATTTTTTTTCAAAACTGATATAACTAAACGGATGCACCCTGCAAAGGTGCACAATATCCTTAGCTCAGATTTTTTAATTTCAATTTCATTTTCGGGCAATTTCGAATAAAATGTAAAATAAAGTGTAAAATTCAGTTGTTTACAATTCATTCAGCGTCTTCATATTTTGAAATATTTATTTGTAATTTTAATAAACTCGTAGCAATAATCCAGAAGAAGAGATTGTATGCGAAAATTAGTTTGTAATATGAGCAGTTGCCGAGGAATATGCAATTTTGCATGCGTCACTTTTCACGTTATTTTGCCTATAAAAGAGTGAATTATTATTCGATTTGCAATATTATTTTTCCATCTGATGCTTAGTGTCAATTTGTTCTAGGTCAAGCCAATTTTACAATTTCACTGTGACCGGAAATGACGTCATTTGGGCAAAAACTGTATTTTAAACCTAAAAAACAGATATTTTATTCAAATGAGTCTGCCTTATAATAATTTTAAAATTATGATATTTGATTCCCATCAACGAATAGAATGAAGCCATACGACCATACAGATACCACAAAATGGTTTCTAACTTGTACGGTTACAGAGAAATAGGCGATCTTCGATAAGTCACTTTTCAAGGTTTTTGGTCTATAAAAGTGTCAATTATTATTCGATTTTTATAAATTTTTTTACCATTTGATGCCTTATGCCATTTATGACTTCTATGAACTAAATTAACATTTTCAATATCACCGGAAGTAATGTAATTTTTTCAAAAAACGTATTTTTGGCCTTCAAAACAAACATTTTTTTTTGAAGTGGTTTATGTTTATTATTCGTTTAACTTTATAACGTCTGACTCTAATGGGCAGTAAGATTGAATCAATACCATCATATTGATATCAAGAAAAGGCTTCTAGCATGTTCCCTTGTCGAAAAATAGCCAATTGTCCCAGTGTCACTTTTAAGTTTTTTACCTTCTTAATTTCAGTTTATTGGTTATAGGTTAATTATTTATTGCCCGATATGTATAAAACAAAGTTTGTATTTTGTATGTTGCGAATTTTCGACTTATTTTTCACCTATAATAATTTCTTTCGGCACCGGAAGTGACGTTATTTTGCCATAATTTACAATTTTGAAAGGTCTTTTCGCCAGCAAATATTACTTTTACATATGATAGAGGGTGTCACTGAAGCAAAACAATTAAAGTTTGGTAGCTCAATGGATCGGCTAGGGTATAATAAACTTCCTGTATGATTCCTGAAAGCCGGTTCAGTGCTGCTTGCAGGTCTAGTTATTATTAGGCTTTCAGACTTTCGTCTGAAAGCCTATTGAGATTACTAAAATTATTATTTTTTTTTTTATTATTATTATTTACCGCCGGAGCCTATTTCTCTATGATTGAAAAGAGATACCGATCTGTGGTTTATCTTTCTATCGGGTAACCATGTGGTGGCTACTCAATAAAGCAATTTTTGAACTTCTGCGCAGACCGGAAGTGGTCGAATTTTGAACGTTGGTAAAAAATAAAATATCGGCCGTGGTTTCGTCAATTCTCTACCTATATTCAAACAAATCACATTTTTAGAAAGCCTGAGACTTTTCCAAGACAATAGCAATCTCACATTTCGCAATTTCGAAACTTCGTCGCTGACTTCTATCGTTCGAAAATTCAAAACACGTCGCCTACGAGACAATTTTTGTTATTTTTCAAAATTTGCAAATTTGACCTACATTTTTGGATACCTGACGTCAATCCGATTCCAGTAATATAAGTTTCATTCAGAGTTATCGCCCTTTATTTTTCGATTTTTTTCGAATTTTCTTCCCATTTTGTGGGCCGTGGTGTCGTTTTACAGCCAAAATGATGTTTCTGAAACTTACGGAACCTGGAGTTATAGTCCAATACCAACTGATAAAGCAATTTCAACAAGAATCCTTTAACCGGAAGTGGTCGAAATAATGTGCAATATTTTGAAAAAAAATGCAAAAAATGGATATTTTGGGGAAAACGCGATTTCTCCGCCCGATATCAATGGATTAAAGAAATTAGGGTACCATTGGACTGCACTAGGATTGTACTATCGTATGACACCCAATTCATACGGATACTATGATCAGGCAGCAAAATATGGCACGCTGAAAATCAAGTATTTTCTGATTTGGAGCGTTTTTGGACGCCTATATCTCGAAAACTTAACCGCAACTTTTTTTAAAATTTTTTCTATCGAGAGTCCTTTCGGAGTTTATTTGCATGAAACCACCCGATAAGCCTTTGAAATATCTGGAATAGGTGAAATAACGGACTGAAAATCGAAAAAAGTCGAAAAATCGTGAAATTTTGGAAAATGCTCTACTATTTTTTTATTTGAAGAGATTTTCAAAAAAAGATTGTATATTCAGATAGCTGACCTAATTTAGATTCTAACGATGTATAATAAGTATGTAATTATTGAAATTTAATTTTCGATATTTTAAATTTTTTTCATTTTTGGCACTTTTGAACACAGGATTTCTCAGGGGCATTTTATCTGATCAGATAATGTAATATATCATTACAGAGCACTGTGGCCATTTTAGTGCCCAAACCGGCTATTAAAAATATTCCGACAATATTAACCATACCGGAAGTATTCAAAAAATGAAAAAAAAGGTTAAAAACATTGTCTCACTTGAGAAAAACTTGATTGCTCCCTTAGGTAATAGCGGACCAAAAGAACTAAAGTGTCGTTGGATAGCCGTATTAATGGACCATCATATGGTATCTAAATAATACGATTTCGATAGTAAGGAAATAAATTATTGTATGCCAAATATCTAGTATTTTCCGATTTTTTAACATTCTGAGACGCCCTTTTCTCGAAAACGACACCGCAGATTTTTCTGAAACTTTTCTTACTCAAAGTCGTATCAGTTATCTATATAGTGAATCCAAAATGAAAAGCATTGAAATAATATAGGTGGTCCAAAAATGGCATCAAGCTTTAAAAAAAGTTGAAAAATCGTTAAATTTTTGTAAACGCTCTTTAGTTTATCTTTTTTTTCCAAAACTACTCAATGGATGTTTCTGACACTTCTGGTATAGAAAGTTAAGTATCCAAAGAACTTCGTAAAGCTATCACGACAACGGTCGTAAAACCGGAAGTAGTCGAAAAAATGTCCGATATTTTGAAAAAAAATTTTTTTTTTACGAAAAGCTTTTTTATTTATGAATATTTTTTGATGATATTTTACACAGGGTTAAAATATCACCCGACTTGAGCAGAAATGAGAAAAAAAATTATCTCGGTAATTTGCCTTAGCCGCCATCGGCTAATTTAGTTTTTCGTACCCAGAAAAATTATTTATTGTTCGATTTGTATAAAACAAAGTTCACATGCTCCGTGGTCCCAATTGTAATTTTTTTTGTTACGGTGAAATTTTTCTGTCGGCAACGAAAGTGACGTAATATTAACAAAAACTACAATTTTGACAGTTCAGTACCATTTTTTGAAAGCAAATATTATTTTTTTTCAAAACTGATATAACTAAAAGGATGCACCCTGCAAAGGTGCACAATATCCTTAGCTCAGACTTTTTAATTTCAATTTCATTTTCGGGCAATTTCGAATAAAATGTAAAATAAAGTGTAAAATTCAGTTGTTTACAATTCATTCAGCGTCTTCATATTTTGAAATATTTATTTGTAATTTTCATAAACTCGTAGCAATAATCCAGACGAAGAGAATGTATGCTAAAATTAGTTTGTAATATGAGCAGTTGCCGATAAATATGCAATTTTGCATGCATCACTTTTCACGTTATTTTGCCTATAAAAACGTGAATTATTATTCGATTTGCAATATTTTTTTCCATTTGATGCCTAACGCCAATTTAGAGTAGGTCAAGCCAATTTTACATTTTCACTGTGACCGGAAATGACGTCATTTAGGCAAAAACTGTATTTTTAACCTAAAAAAGAAATATATTATTTAAATGAGTCTGCCTTATAATATTTTTAAAATTACGATATTCAATTCCCATCAACGAATAGAATGAAACCATACGACCATACAGATACAACAAAATGGTTTCTAACTTGTACGGTTACAGAGAAATAGGCGATCTTCGATAAGTCACTTTTCAAGGTTTTTGGTCTATAAAAGTGTCAATTATTATTCGATTTTTATAATTTTTTTACCATTTGATGCCTTATGCCATTTATGAATTCTATGAACTAAATTAACATTTTCAATATCACCGGAAGTAATGTAATTTTTTCAGAAAACGTATTTTTAGCCTTCGAAACAAACATTTTTTTGAGGGGATTTATATTTATTATTCGTTTAACTTTATAACGTCTGGTTCTAATGGGCAGTAAGATTGAATATATACCATCATATTGATATCAAGAAAAGGCTTCTAGCATGTTCCCTTGTCGAAAAATAGTCAATTTTCCCAGGGTCACTTTTAAGTTTTTTACCTTCTTAATTTCAGTTATGGGTTATGGGTTAATTATTTATTGCCCGATATGTATAAAACAAAGTTTTTATTTTGTATGTTGCGAATTTTCGACTTATTTTTCACCTATAAAAATTTCTTTCGGCACCTAAATTGACGTAATTTTGCCATAATTTACAATTTTGACCGGTCTTTTCGCCAGCAAATATTACTTTTACATATGATAGAGGGTGTCACTGAAGCAAAACAATTAAAGTATAGTTTGGTAGCTCTATGGATCGGCTATGGTATAATAAACTTCCTGTATGATTCCTGAAAGCCGGTTCAGTGCTGCTTGCAGGTCTAGTTATTATTATTATTATTATTCAGATTCCAATTTGAATAGATCTCAGCAACTACGTGTCGCATCGTTACGATTTCTTCGGTTTTACTGGGAAAGTGGGTGTGACTTAGAGGATAAAGCTATTTTGAACGTTCTGCGACAATGCGAAATGTCCGAAATCACCGAAGTTATCGTTTTTAAAAATATTGCAGTAATTTTAACAATAATCATTGGATTTTAACTTTCGATACATTTTGGCATAGCCTGAGACAGGGCACATAGCTACGCTACTTTCGATTTTTGATTTTCGGCAAATCTTCGAAGATATTAGGCGCCAAATTTCGAAAATTTAAAATTTTACAAAAAACTTTTTTATTTATGAATATTCTTTAGTCGTATTGTGCACAGAATTAAAGGGTCATCTGACTAGTGCAAAAATGTTAAAAAATTTTGTCTCAGTAATTTACCTTGGCCGCCATTGGCTAATTCAGTTTTTCAGTCCTAGATTAATTTTTTATTGTTCGATTTGTATAAAACAAAGTTCATATGCTTCGTTGTATCAATTGTCGTTTTTTTTATTACCGAAAGTGTTATCTGTCGGCACCGGAAGTGGCATAATTTTACCAAAAACTACAATTTTGACAGTTATTTACGATCTTCATAAACAAATATTATTTTTTTGAAAAATTATATGACTCAAAGAGTGTGCCCTTTCAAGGCGCAAAAAATGTAGGAAGCAGTTTTTTTAATTTCGATTTCATTTTCGAGCAAATTCGATTAAGAGGCTAAAAATGGTGTAAAATTGGCCTATTTACAACCTATTCAGGCTTTTCAGATTTTAAAATATTTCTTCGTAACTTTTATAAACTTGTAGCTATAATCCATACGAAGAAAATGTATGTTAAAATTCGTTTGTAATATAAGCAGTTGCCAAGAAATGGGCAGTTCTGCATAAGTCACTGTTTTCGTTATTTTGCCTGTAAAATAGTCAATTATTATTGGATTTTTATAAAAGTGACATCATTTGATTCAAAAAGCACGTAGCGTCATATCAAGTTGATTACAATTTAAAATTGACACCGGAAGTGACATCATTTGGTCAAAAAATGCATTTTACACTTTTTTAAATCAATGTTTTATTCAACCAAGAATAACTTAATATGTATTAATAATTTTAACTTTTGGTTTAAATTCACATATAAACAAAACTCATATGGTCATATAGATATCATAAAATGGTTTCTAACTTGTTCGGTTGCCGAGAAATAGACGGTTTTCTACAGGTCACTTTTGAAGGTTTCGGGGCCATAAAAGGGTCAATTATTATTCGATTTTCATAAACGTCACACCATGTTATACCTAATGCCATTTGGGATTTCATACAAGTAATTTAAGATTTTCATTATCACCGGAAGTAACGTCATTTTGGCAAAAACTGTATTTTTAGCCTCCAAAACAGATATTTTATTCAAATGAGTCTGTTTTGAAATCTTTTTCAAATTATGGTATTTGATGCCAATCAACAAATAGAATGAACCCATACGATCATACAGATACCACAAAATGGTTTCTAACTTGTACGGTTGCCGAGAAATAGCCGATTTTCTACAAGTCACTTTTCAAGTTTTTTGGTCTTTAAAAGTGGCAATTATTATTCGATTTAACGTTTTTATTTATAAATATTATTTAGTCGTGTTGTGCACAGAATTAAAGAGTCATCTGACTAGCGCAAAAATGTTAAAAAAATTTGTCTCAGTAATTTTCCTTGGCCGCCATTAGCTAATTCAGTTTTTCAGTCCTAGATTAATTTTTTATTGTTCGATTTGTATAAAACAAAGTTCATATGCTTCGTTGTCCCAATTGTTATTTTTTTTATTACCAAAAGTGTTATCTAGCAAATTGGATTAAGGGGTGAAAAAAGGCGTAAAATTGACCTATTTACAACCCATTCAGGCTTTTCAGATTTTAAAATTTTTTTACTTAACTTTTATAAACCTGTCACTATAATCCATACGAAGAGAATGTATGTTAAAATTAGTTTCTAATATAAGCAGTTGCCGAGAAATGGGCAGTTTTGCATAAGTCACTGTTTTCGTAATGTTGCCTGTAAAATAGTCAATTATTAATGGATATTCACAAAAGTGACATCATTTGATTCAAAAAGCAAGTGTGCGTCATATCATGTTGATTACTATTTAAAATTGACACCGGAAGTGACGTCATTTAGTCAAAAACTCAATTTTTAACTTTTAAAATCGATCTTTTTTTCAACCAAGAATTATGTCACATGTAATAATAAAATTAACTTTTGGTTTAAATTCACATATTAACAAAACTCATACGGTCAAATAGATATCATAAAATTGTTTCTAACTTGTTCGGTTGTCGAGATATAGGCGATTTTCTGAAAGTCACTTTTGAAGGTTTTTGGCCCATAAAAGTGTCAATTATTATTTGATTTTCATAAAATTTTCACCCTTTGAAGCCTAATGTCATAGACGATGTTATAAAACTAATTTAACGTTTTCATTATCACCGGAAGTAGCGTCATTTTGGCAAAAACTGTATTTTAAGCCTTCAAAACCGATATTTTATTCAAATGAGTCTGATTTGTAATGTTTATACAATTATGATATTTGATTCCAATCAACAAATAGATTAAACCCATACGGTCATATAAATACCAAAAAATGGTTTCTAACTTGTACGGTTGCCGAGAAATAGACGATTTTCTACACGTCACTTTTCAAGGTTTTTGGTCTATAAAAGTGGAAATTATTATTCGATTTACATAAAATTTTCACCATATGATGCCTTATGCCATTTCTGATTTCATAAGACTAAGGGAACATTTACATTATCACCGGAAGTACTGTTATTTTGTCAGGATCAATTACATGTAACAAATGTATAAAATAAAATTGCTGGATTTGTTTGATTCTGTTTCCATTTTATTTGATGTGTGCAATGCTTATGTGGAAACCTGTATATTGGTTTCATTGGTACCGGAAAGGACATATGTTCAAGGGTAACGTAGCACCAAAAGTGACACAAGTTCAAGTTCAAAGGTAACATGGCAAAAGTGAAACCCGTCATTCCTGCATGCAGGTCTAGTTTTATATTGATTTTGATATTGTAGAGTAGTTATAAGGATTGATATCTCTTATCTAATGTTTACAGCTTCAGTCTTCAATTGATGCATATAATCAATGGTTGGCGCTGACAAGTTCCATAAAAATCAATAGCCAGGTTATAATATTGGTATGGCTTTAATATTAATGTACAATGTAGGTTTTCATCAGATCGTAAACAATATAAAATATAGTCTTAAGCCATTGATATACGAAATACATGGAGATGGATGTCACATGTGAGCGATAATTATATGCCGAAATAATTATGCCTTATTGATAAGAATAGTATAAATTCTTCTTTAAATTAAAGAAATATGAAATGTCACCATGTTATGAAATAAATTCAAAGATTCACAGAAATTTTATTCAATTAAAATTTTACTCATTTAAAATTAATTTATGAGGTAAATATAACATTAAACAGTTCTTATAAAATGGATAATATTTGTGTAAATGTACATTGTAAACTACTGTATTAGAACTTTTCTAGTTCCAAACGCATCCATAACACGATATCCATGATAAAATTTCCTTATGGTTACACATTTTGATTTTGATGACATTAGTTTTGATAATAGGTAAACTTATAATATGCGTTTTGATGCCATTAGTTTTAATAATAGGTAAACTTATAATACATTTCTCTATGAAGTTCACATGAATTCCTTTGAGTTGATGTTCTGTATGTAAGCTGAAAACAATCTGTACAAAGGTAAAACTAACGTCTTTCTTCACAAAGTAAAATTTCCAGTTCAATGATCACATTATATTTATATCTGATAACATATGTAGTTTGTATAGAAATATATACCTACTGTATATATTACAGTGTGGTTGGGATAGCCTGGTAATCTAGAGTGTCTAGTTGGCCATCCATCTGGCTGGCGTTCATGGTTCTGATCCAATGTTGCGAGCATCAATGTATGAGGTTTGAAAATAGGGGCACATTCTCAACCTTGTGGGCTAGTATGACAACTGGTCTGCAATATCACACTCAGTGGAAAACGAACATTAAACACCAAGAATTTAACTTAAACAACATTTATATTATCAAAAGTTTTACATTGTGCCCTGTGTTCCTTTACAGATGAATAAGAATTAGATGAAGAACTGGCTGTTATTGCTATAATAGTTCAAAAATAAAAAAAGGAAAATGAATATATATTGAAGAAAATTTTAGTCAAATTACTTTTAATCTGTGTAAAGGTTTGAGTGCTTGAAGTTTTGTCAAAGTCTAGTGTAGATTGTTTATTTTCGAATCAACGGTACTTGACAATCAAGATTAAGATTAAGTCTTGATTGTCTATAGATTATTATTTTCAAAAATTTGAAATTGTATATGTTTAAAATGTTAAAGAAGTGTTTGCGATATTTCCATTCGGCTAAAAATACATGTATAATAAGTATTTTAAAAGAACCTTTTAAGAATACATCCATTACCATTGTCTAATAAAAAAAAGCAGTTGCTTATGGTTATTCTGGTTATTAATCTGTCCCCCCTCATTTATAGAAAATCAATTGTTGACATAAAGACAGTTAATAAATAATAGATTAATAATGAGAAAGAAATGACAATTATTAATTGATTATTGATCTAATACTAACTGCCTTGCTTTGATAATCGATTTAGAACTTACAATAATCAATTGATTAGTACATGTAGGTAATTGTTTAATCAATAGACACTGAATATTGACTTTGATATCTGCTTAATCTACCAAGAACAATGTATTTCAAAATGTATCTTTAGCTTGTGTTCATGTAGTAAAATCACTGAACTTCTCCTTGACTTTTAAGTCTGGCACACACTATATGCGATGACATAAGCTTGCCTAGTGTGCGTACTCAGTCGTTAGCCATTTCCCCTTGCCAGTGACCATCATGACAGTTGTCACTAATATCCGATTATGATATGTTAAATATGATCGCCAAAGTCGTCACTTCTTTGACAAATCATGTAATGTGCTCACCTTGACGACAACCAAGGAAATAAATTCACCTATTAAACCAATCATTTTGAGTTATTCTTCTCATGTGATATAACCACACACAAGGTTTCTCAGGAATTTTTTCTGTTGCATATAGTAATCTAATTTCGGCCTAACTTACTAATAGAAATTAAGTTTGCAATTCTGGCACTTATTAAATGTGTGAGTGAACTATAAATTTTATTTTGTTATCTAAGAAAAGAAACATGTTGAATACGTACAGTAGGCCCAATGGATTGTTCAGTCTATATAGCAATACTAATTTATAATATAGTCCTAGGATTCATAAATGGTACTTAGAACGGGTGTTGTTTCCGTGTACCTGTACCGAGAAAACAGAGGGGGACACTCAATTGCTTTCCTGAGCTTATTGGTGGTCTCATCTTGATGTTTGTTTGGTTATTTGGTTATGAGAAGGATGGCGACTTAAATTCATTTAAAGGTGTCACATGACCAAGCATGTGAACATTTGTTTTTGTGATCGCCAAAGTCATTGTGTAGTGTGCTCAGTCCTCTTACATGTATATTACGGCAATATTTGTCGCCAAACTCGTTGCTCAAGTTGTCGCGAAGTGTGCGCAAGGCTTTAAATGTACATAATCTGTACCGTGTATGCATTTTATTTCATTCTGAATTCAAATTAGTTTTATTAAAAACAATTTTAAAGTTTTCATAGTTTTTTGAAAGTCCACAATTTGCATATTATTACACTTAAATTATTTGTCAATCTCATAAACATATAACCAATTGCATAACTTTAGGTTACATGAATTTATCGTTAATAAAAATAATAAATTAAAAGAAAAGAATAAAGTCCCCATAAGACATTTTGTCCAAGTTCATGTTCATTATCAGTCAATTTTATTACCCTTATTATATAGACGATAAGCTTGACTTATGAAGCTTGAGACATGACCAGGAATACGAATGAATATTAAGTTGAAATTCATGTAGCAAATCATCCTGTGTCAAAAGCCAATACACAATAAAATTCTCTGAGCTTTTATGAACCGGGTATGCTTCATTAACCATATAAAGATTTTATCTCATTATGTCATTAAAAGTAAGATTCTTTGTCAAATTTGCTTCAGCTATATTTATACATTTGGCAATAACGCAAATATTTCTGTGTTGTACTAATTACAAATGTGATCTTCTCTATTCTGGGAGGTATGTTTACATGTATGATGTGGAAATCTTTTTTCCTGCCAAAATCATCTAGTCATGAATTGTTATTTATGTAACCCCTTGTGCTTATACAGTTGCAATAAGAAACCATGTAAATAATGTATAAAAAGACTCCAAAAATATTTATGAGTTATTTACAAGTTTGCAAAAACAGCATAAATTACAAGATTGTACAAAAATTACGCTTCTGCCATTTACATGTGCTGTTAATGTTGGTAAAAAAAAAAAAAAACAATTTCTACTGCTAAATATGAGGGCTGGCTGAAAAGTACAAATGGCTTCCATTTATGTATGTACATAGTCCCCTTCAAGGTGTACACACTTTTGCTAAAATTATTCCTTGGTCTGTTTGTTGGTCAGGAGGAAATTTTCTTCAGCCACCCTAAACAGGTTGTTCACAGCCTATATGACGTCATCATTTCTAGAAAAATAACGAGTCGGCTACTATAGTTCCTTTTTCATTTTTGGAAACGTGTGTCACAAGACGTCCAGAATCTGACATGTTTCTGGTCTGCAGTGAAGAGCTTTACCACCCATCTTGCAGAAACTTTTGTCCTTCATAAAACTTGTTGGCGATAATGTGCTCCACCTCCAAACCCCATGAGAAATATGTCCACAACACTGTCAAAATGTTAATCAGACATCACAATGTCATGCATCTGGGTAATGTTTTCTTGAATGGTTGCAGTTAATTAAATTACCTTAGAGGACACGAGTCATTGTTATATTGTAAAGACTCTTCCTGCCAAGCTGAAATTCTGCAGCCTATTCTTTAATGTGGAAAAGGAAGTGGCATCATTCCCTAAAGTGGAGACCATTTCAGTTACAGGTACATGTACTTGATGACTGCCCTAAAGTCAATTTTGCATTTTCTGGTGATTTCAATGTGTACAAGATGGTCTGGTACTAAGACAAAAATAACACTAAAGTTGCAGTTTTCAGCCAGCCCTCATACCAAAATCTGTTGTGTAAGCCTGCAGATGTGATTTATTGATAAATTTTAGGCCTACACTATATTTTGAGACTTTATCTACATCCAGTATTGCATTAAAAACTGGACTGTAGTTAGAGAGAGAGCCAGTTAGGTTGGCGGAGGAAGGCAAAATTTGTGGTGAGGGGGGATAAAAATTAAAAAAATTAACATTACATATGTATGAACTATTGTTCATTCTTCCTACTACCACGAATATTATATGTCCCGAAAAAGTATATCCATATTTATTCTATAACATGAATTGTAATGAAAGTATAATATAGAATTATTTTGATTTTTTTCAGATAATCGAAATAAATTTATCAATGTAAAATACTTTGTACAGAATATTTTTTTTTCTTTGTAGATGTACCCTGATCATGATATCACAAATATTGTAGAGACATCTTACATGGTCTCTATTCCAGAATGGCCAGATAAGGACGGCAAAAAAACCCATACTCATAAAGTTCGACCATACAGATGTATTGGTGAGTAGAAAATGTAACAAATAATTCGAAAGCCTTATTTTACCACTGTAAAAGATGGCATGACCATTAAATTTACCTCCAGTCAGGGTTCAATTTAGTCTAAAATCTATGAGTAGCAAATTTTTGTGACAGATTCACATTATGGCTAATCAAATCAAAGTTTGAATAGCATTTGCTCAGATTTGAGGAGCAGTAAAACGTAGCCTACATCACAAAAATTTGCAATTCTGATTTTTCAGGGTATAAGTGGATACTTTTTTCCGGCGAAGTCCACCCTTCGTTGTATACTCTGCTTCGACATCTCCCAAAAAATAAAAAAAATAATCAGTTGTCTTCTAGTTATCGGATATATTGAAATAAAAACTGGTTCAAATTAATCATGACCACAACTTGGAATATTAAACAAGTTAGTCCTGCATTTATAAACTGGTTTTTGCGTAAGCCCAATTCTACTTCACATTCATCCAAAATATAATGAGTCACACTTCACAAGTTTGAAAGCAATTTTTGGCTAATGAATAAAATAATTCTATCGCCTTTACCCCGATTTGAGTTGCTTTTTGCGATGCGATCGGGCTTAAATTGAACCCTGCCTCCAGTATACATTAGTTATGTTTGTGATGTTACATCCAGTTGTTTACACAATTTGGTACGCACAAATGATATAAATCTGGATTCAATTGTAAACCACTGAATAATCTGTTACCATCCACAGCTGCTGTTCAGTACAGTAATTAGATATTTCAATTGAAATACAGACAAACGAACTGTTAAAAACCACCCATTTGATAGTAACATTATGTGCTTTGTTTAAATTAGACATCTTAATACAAACTGGTTACTCAGGGGGTTGGGATGGCCCAGTGGTCGACCTCTAGCTGGCTGGTCATCTCTGGCATGCTGCTGTGGTTTCGATCCCAGGTGTGAGCGTATGTGGCATGGAGATAGGGGCACCTTCTCAACCTCGTGGATTTCCTCCGGGCACTCCGGTTTCCTCCCACTGCTAAGACCCCTACGCACAAGCGAATTATTGAAATAAAATTAAACCATATGTTAGTCCTAAAATGACCTAGTTTGTGTCGAGTGTATGTTAAACCACATTTCTCTCTCTCTCTCTCTCTCACACACAAACTGGTTACTCATTTTATGCCACATAGGCCTACTAATGTACATTTATCTGTTAACACTACATGTACCATTAATCCAAACCTTCTTCCAATTCCCTTATTTATTTAAAAATTTGTTTTAGAATTAATAAAGGCTACAGATAATTAAAAATTGATATTGACACCTTCGTTATTCAATTCTTCCTACTTTTTTCCTCTCAGTGATAGCAGCATTTGAGTGAATATTTCCTGCTGATCAGTTTGCCATTTTACTCCTGGTTAGAATTTATTCAGCTGCTTTATTTATGCAGAATATTTGATTTTCAGCAGTCTTTTGTTCTCAAAGGTTTTATAAACAGGTTCTGTTGATTGAAAATTGATATGTGAAAGCTCATGGATCCAGACAGACGCAAATGCATTTGTTCTACAGAATTCACTTATAATGATGTGTTCCAGATTTAGCTTTTTAGTTCTGACATTTAGAAGACATGTATATTTATGCAAAATATGAATACTATGTCTGTGAAATGTAACTAACATAAATTCTTTGTACATGTAGGGTGCACCTAGCATTCATTTAGATACCTGTCTTCATTAACCCAGTTGGCGCAGAACAATAGGGCATTAAACAGTTCATTTCATTTAGATACAGTAAGCATGATCTGGAAGATCATTTTCAATCAGTAAGCCTTAATTATATATAACTTTGTATTAGTTTTTCGTCTTTGCTCTGGTTTTAATGTGAAGTTCTAATAACTTTTGTGCCATCATCAAAAGAAGATGTCAGCAAATGTCAGACTTTGTCTGGTCATTTTGACCTATGGTTAAAATATTTGCAAAGGTCATTCATACATTAAAGTTTGCACCAAACCTCCATGGACATAAGGCACCTGTTACAGACTTTTGGTCAGGTGCAAATTATCAGACATTGTATATAATACGATCCTGAATATACCCAGGCTGAAAGATTGTTGTTTGTTGCTCTTCCTATCTGTAGGTCATGAATAGTGTCTTGCGAGCACTACAAACTGCATCAACACCTAATTACATGTAATTGCAGTGATTCTGAAAACTTTGTCCTGTTAATCACTTTGTTGCATCATGTAAATATATTATCGTTAGATCTATTTGAAATCTTCATGGGCCGATTGATTTGAATTTTGTGTGTCTGGGTCAGATTATTGCTAAGAATCTTATTGCTTTCAAAAATTTCTGTTGAAGAGGCAATATGGGAGATTATATAAATAGTTGAATGTTCTCGCAATAATAGAAAAAAACAGAAAACATAAATTTCAGTAAAATAGTTCCACTCTGATTCGAGATATTTGCTTTTGAATTTTAGACTAGCCTTCGATCGTCATTATTTCTTAAAGTCAGTACAATGAAATGCAGACCCTTGAATATCCATTTATCAATTGAATTATTTTTCAAAAAATGTATTCCAATGTGCTAAATATTGCAGGCTAGCGATGACATTGAGAGTTGAATATGATCAGGATAAGTTAATTAATATCTAATTAATTATTTAGATAACATTTCAGGTCAAAAGAAATATCTGCAGTAGGCAGACTTTGCTTTTGCATGATGTACATGTATGTTTGATTTTGAATATTTTTTTGATTCAGTGTTTTAATATGCCCTGGTTAAAAGGTTGTGGTACATTGCCCTTCCCATCTGTAAGTCATTCATAGTTTCTTGTGAGCACCCAAAAGACTGCATTGGCACCTAATTAATTTCAGAATATTGTCCTATTTATCACTTGGTTTACTCTTGTGAAAGATTTAATTATCATCCAATCAATTTTAATCTTTACTGGCTATGCCCCCCTCAATAAGATAAGTAAGGGCAGATATAGTTACGAGATGAAATTCATTTTCTTTTGGACTAATTAGCCAATCCTTTTGGCAATCAATTTGACAATTTGGTTGCTAGGAGGCGCTACATGGCGATACTATTAGTTTTAGTGCGAGTAGCTAAATTTAGTTTTGGATCGGCCCTTGTGCCCACTAGGTCTGCCCCTGTGTCCACTAAATTATTATCTAGAAATCTCCATTTTGTCTATAATTTCAAGTTAAAGGACAGGAAATGCTGTCTGGCCATTTTCTAATATAACTGTCAACTGTGTAATTAGAGCTGTCAATGACCCTTTGTTGGTATGACCTACAGGTTAAAATCATTTTTGCATGATTTATAGATTAGGTTGTTCTTGTCTAATGGCCCCATAAGCACTGGTAAGTCTCTCTTCATGCTTAATTTATTTCTCAAAGTAAGCTGGTAAAAGTGTGATATTGATTATATTTGCTGTAATATTACCAGTAACAAGTTAGCAGTGGGAGAAGCCAGATAAGATCGAACTTCTACAGACTCTGGCACACTAATAATTGGCAAATCTACTCCACACCACTTTTGACTAGTAGAACATATTACAGTGGTTTAACTTGATTGACAAATTGTGTGAAAGTGAAAATGTCAAAGCAATTTGAAGTTGATGATTATCTCTCTCCTACATGTTGCTACAGTCAATTTTTCTCAGGCAATTGAGAATGATATTGAACACAAAGGCAAGATCCTTTGTTCACATTAGGAAATTTGAGAATTTCGCATAGGTACATGTACATGTGATCAGACCAATCAACTTCTCACAAAAGAACTCCAATATATTTTACACATATAAATATCATAAACTGACTTCATAAATTTGTAGTCTTTATTGTTAAGGTGCCGATCATCAGACAAATAGGAAAACATGCTTACTAGCTTTACATTCTGATTAAAGCACAGATCCTATATCGTTTCATTTTTTATAGTTCAAAATTTCGTTTTACTTGTCTTCACAACACTAGGACCTGGAAGAGATGTTATATAATAGGCGATCTTATTGATGTGAGGAATAAACCAATGAAACAGTCTGTTACTTCCAGCTTTAGGCATGTTTTGCACGAAACTGTGGGTAATCTACTAGTAACATCAATGCTGATTGTTTAATCAACTGTCTGACATCATAGCGTCAAAGGCTCTGGTATGAACTCTGACATGACCTATCGCTACAACCAGTCAGATCTTCATGTATTGTAGGCCATCGAAAGAATAAAAAAAAAATGAAATGCATGTATAGATCTGTATTTTAATCAGATTGACTATAGCTTTACTTTTTGCAAAGCAAAACTAATACCATTGTCAGGTACATCCGAGTCACGCATTTGATTAAATCAGGAATTTCAGGGTGTTTTTGTCTCTACTTAAAGAATTGGCTATTATCTGTGGGTCGATAATTGACTTCATCTTGTTTTTTGATCATTTGTTTCCATAGCAATAACAAATGTCTGGAATCCAAATGTGGATTTAATTCAAATGTCTGGATGATGCAATTGACAATAAGAATAATTTGTCTGCTATTGTTTCTTATAGCTTTAATTTACAGAAATGAACCATAACCAGTTTAGAATATTAAAGGCTTTTTCTGAGATTTTACAATTTGTTGAACTAATGATTATAAATTGTTTTATATTTTTATAGTTTTAACTTTGCCGCATTCCATCAAATTAAGTTGACATTTAATTTCACTTGATATAAAATAATGGGTTGCAAAGTTAACTAAATTTTATTTCACCAATAAAATAAGTATAAATTGTTAAATGACCACATTGAAACATTGTTGTATATTGTCATCATCCCTTTGTGTCCATGTTAAAAATTTGAGGACATTCTGATGACTAAAGTCACCATTCTTTTGAAATTCAGACAGCGCTTATTTTCTTCATACAGTAAAACAGGTTGAATTTCAACAATTTCCAGTAATTACTGTTAGAGTTATTGCCCTCAATTGATTAAGAAAATTTGTGAGATCTCTTGAGGCCAAAGTTGACATTCAATTGACTAGAAATTTATGCGGTTTTTATGTTCACGAGATGGTTTCTGGTGACTAGTAAAACAGCAAATATCAACATCTGATGACCGGTAGATACTTTTTATACGCCCACATTGAAATGTGGTCGTATATTGTCGTCGCCCCCGTCCGTCCGTCCGTCCGTCGGTCCGTCCATCCGTCCGTCGGTCCGTCCGTCCGTCCGTCGGTCCGGCGTCCACAATTGCTTGTGGACGCTCTACAGGCTAAAGTTAATATTCGATTGACTTTAAATTTATACACAGTGTTTAAGGTCATGAGACGAAGAAGCCTATTGTTTTTCAGCGATTTCCGATAATAACTACCAGAGTTATGGCCCTTGATCACTTCAAAAAATCTTGTGGACGCTCTAGAGGCCAAACTTAATATCCGATTGACTTTAAATTTATACACAGCGTTTAAGGTCATAAGACAATGACGCCTATTGATTTTCGGCGATTTCCGATAATTAGTGCCAGAGTTATGGCCCTTGATCTCTTTAAAAAATCTTGTGGACGCTCTAAAGGTCAAAGTTAATATCCGATTGACTTTAAATTTATACACAGTGTTTAAGGTCATAAGACGAAGAAGCCTATTGATTTTCAGCGATTTCCGATAATTAATGCCAGAGTTATTGCCCTTGATCTCTTTTAAAAAATCATGTGGACGCTCTAAAGGTCAAAGTTAATATCCGATTGACTTTAAATTTATACACAGTGTTTAAGGTCATAAGACAAAGAAGCCTATTGATTTTCAGCGATTTCCGATAATTAGTGCCAGAGTTATGGCCCTTGATCACTTCAAAAAATCTTGTGGACGCTCTAGAGGCCAAAGTTAATATCCGATTGACTTCAAATTTATACACAGTGTTTAAGGTCATAAAACAAAGCCGCCTATTGATTTTCAGCGATTTCCATTAATTAGTGCCAGAGTTATGGCCCTTGATCACCTCAAAAAATCTTGTGGACGCTCTGGAGGCCAAAGTTAATATCCGATTGACTTTAGATTTACACACAGTGTTTAAGTTCATGAGACGAAGAATCCTATTGATTTTCTGCGATTTCAAATAATTACTGCCAGAGTTATCTCCCTTGATAACTTCAAAAATTCTTGTGACGCTATAGAGGCCAAAGTTACCATCCGATTGACTTCAGATTGATACATAGAGTTTAAGGTGTTGAAACGAACAAGTATTTTGATTTTCAATGAATTTAGATAACTGAACAGCTAAATCCATGATATTAAATGTTTCATGTATATACTAATTGTTAGCGTGGGGTAAAACTTTATAAAAAGCAATCAAATTCTAATGATTTTCTAATAATTACATAATGAGTTGTTACTCTTAATCAGTTTTTAGTGTATTACAAATGTTTCATTACCGAAAAAAGTAAAAATATGCAACAACCCTTGTTGACTGCCCGGACGATTTAGCTGCTGTGGGCGTATGTTTCGTTGCCTGGCAACCTATCTTTATGATAAATGTCAGCATTTTAGGAAGAACTAGAAGCCATCCAGATTTTAGTTTAGTTACATGTATTAACTTATTTCTGATAAATACTTCACTTGCCTGGTGAAAGTTCCCATGGTCTAAGAAAGAATGTGTATACAACCTTTGTGGACAGCTAGGATGACTCTGCTGCTTTGGGTGTATGTATTGTTGTCTGATGACCTATTTTTATAAAATTGAGGGCCCAGAGGACTATTTTTGACTGGGCCATCAAGATATCAAATGCAAAATACTGTACATATTGTACGTTGAATGGCTCAATGAGTATGGAACCTGCTCACTGCAAGCCCCAGGTGTACAATACAGTGTCTATTTCTCTGGATGTTGCTGTCTGATTTTTGTTTTTTGGTCTGGCAAGTTTAGGCATCTAGTTATTTGGATGGTATGGAAAAATAGGTTCAATTTAGTACTCATTGCATTGTACATGTAAATGTAGCTTGGACTGAAGCGAAGGCTGAAACATGTCTGTCAAGGCAATTTTTCTTTCATAATAAAATATTGCATCACAGTTTTCTTTATCCTTGGTGGTGCAGATGTTAACCCAATTTCATTTCATTACATTTTGAATGCAGGAAACAAGCAACTTAGCAAAAAAAAAATTAGAGTTTGTTGGCCCTTGACCCTGTTCTATACTCCAAGGAAATGTTGATTGTTGAAGCTAATAGAAAATAGACATCTGAGCTGCATAACTAAATCCTTTCAGTCTTCCAGGAGGCAGTGAGACTTATTTTGTCAAGGCAATAATTATTTGGAGCTTGGCCAAAGATATTCTCAAGATAAAGTAGATGATATCAACAAGTGGGGGGATGGCATTAAAGATAATGAAAGGCTGTCATACTTGTGAGCTGACTTATTTATAAATCTGACCATTGCATTTTATGAATTGAACTAAAATAGAATACGGTTTCCTATAGATGCCAAGTTTTGCTGTCGATAGATGTTCCTGTTGCCAGCAGCTGCTGTAGTAAAAAGATTTTATTCATATTCACTTAACAAGAAGAGAGAAAAATTGCTGAATGTGCAATATTCAGTCAGGTCTATTGAAATTTAATTGGTATAGGACGTGAATTATTTGGTTTGTTTATATTTTTAAAATCTATTAGGAAACTAACTATGTTTCACCGTTCTTCTACTGTATCTTGTAATGAATGATATTTAAATCATGATTTGTACTCTGGCTTTGGTATTCAGAAAGCTTGTTAAATTTTTAAAATGTGGGCCGATATTAGGCAATGCTCTTGAAAAAGACTAAAGCTCTACTATTTTGACAATCGAACGATTGAAAATTTTTTTTTATGAAATAATTTCATAATGGTTGCGATGATATGGACTGTTTCTAGTTCATATAATATAATATGTGATACTTTTTTTTCACAAAGTATTTCTCAATCATTCTCAATTAAAAATAAACATCATAGTGTGTACAGTACATCAAATTTATTTTGTATGGTTGCACATGTGTTAGTTAAAGATACTTTTATTAAATTCTCTTTTTCCTCTTCATTTAATCTTTATTTTACTTGGTGGTCAAGTCGATCCTTATTCTCGTTAAAATATTGAACAAGATTAGAATGTAATAGAAATGGATAAATGTATAGATTTAATGATATAGAGTACATTAATCACAAGTCTAGAGAAACTTAGCCTGACATTTTAAACATAATGAGAGCAATAATTACACAGTGCTTTGATGTACTGGGAGAGATTGCCAACAGTGTGTGGTGCAGTGTATGAACCTTGACCCAATCAATTGATGATTCAAATGTTATTTATTCCTATTATTCCTGACATTTCTGTGAAAGTGAAAGAACTTTGTATCAGAATCTCTGGTTTTTGTTTGGCAGCTTGCCATTTCTCATCTTAACCAATTACCACCTTAGCAGACATTTTTCAACAATAGAATTGTGGTTGTAGATCTGTTACTAAAAGACCACTGTTTAGAGAATGTCTTCTTTAGAAGTGTGATATCATTAGAAATAGATACTATGTCCAAGACTGTAAAGTCAATAAGAACAAGTTAGGCTTATATTGTGTGGCCAATGATCTACTTTGTCACTTTGAATTTGCAGCTAGACAGAGTTATGAATTTATTTCTCCCCTTGGTTTTGACTGTTAACAATTGCAAAGACAGTTCTTGTTAAAGAATGCATCTTTCTATAGGATACATCAGTATAAATCTATAGCATACAGCAGATTCATGCTTTACAAAGGTTGGCTATTATCAACATTACAAGAGGCTGTAGTGTATTTCATTCAACTCCATCCCCAGATATTTACATTAAATGTTAAAGTATCAGCGTCTGGAAATGAGACAAATTGTGCAAAAGGTAAACATGACATGATTTTAGATGAATGGCTTACAAGAAAAGATAAGACGAAATTAATAGAAACTTCGATTGGACACAAACTAGAATATTTTTCGGAACTGAATTTGTCTGGCAAGTGTATTATGGCAGAGACTCTTTACTTCTTTCTGATATGTTGCTTTACCTTTTTCAGTTTAAGTTAACCCATTGTGTGTATAGTATCTTATCTTGATGATGGAAGTAAATAAAAGCGTAGTTGATTGAAAACCATAGAGTAGAGATGGTGAAATGAATGACTATATTGTTAGTAAAGAGAAATTGTCATCATACAACATTGTGAACATATTCAATAATGTACCATTGTTAGCTTTGATGAAATATTAGTCTGATAATTTTCTCTGATATTTTATTACCACCATTTAATTTACATGTGGGCTGTGTACTATCATAAGGATTCACTCGGTCATGTAATAAATTTTTGACATGTTTTACCAATGTAAAGTTGAAATCAATTTTATTTCTTATGATGAATTTCTATAGCTACACATCATCATTTGTAAGATGTCTATTGATTGGCTGACTGGTGTATGGCATGAGTAACCTACAGCAGCAAAAATGTCTGCCGGTAGCCAAGCAGAGAGGCACATATTGATTGGTTAAAATCGTCTTTGTCCAGATCAATAGGTAAAAGACTGATTGAACAAAACTATTACATGTAGTCCTGAATGACTAACATGTATTGAGAAAATTGAATATGGGACTTTGGTTTTACGAAAACTTAAACCTTTCATCAAAGGTTCAAGTTTTTCCATCTTTTATTTAATCAAATCACTATTGTTACTAAAAAAAAGTAAACCTGCACACAAATGTCTGGATAATCATTTCCTTTTCATGGGGATCAAAACAAAATATTAATTATTACTTATCAGTGGTAATCCTTACGATTTATTGGACAGGTGTCGTTCAGTAAAGTGTGTTGTATGAGCTTCGGTGCGACCTAAATAGACCTGATGAGATTATTGAATTTTCAAGGAAAAAATAGCTCTGTTACTGATAAATAGAAACATATTTCACTCAGCAAAATAAAACCTGGTTCAGTGAATAAATGATGGTCAATTCTACTTTTGATTGAGGTCAAATGTACAAACCTTGTATAGTCATTAATTAGGTGAATGCCTTGGCTGAGTTCGGTGATGAGCGTTTTCTTCTTGGGCTGAGCAAAGATAAGCAATTTCACTGGTCAGGACTAAGGGACACAATAACTAGTAATTATTTAATGGCATTTAGTATTTGAATGGAATATACAAAGTTATGGCTAGAGAAACGTTACCAGTGATTGTATTCAATAGAATTGTGATCTGTATTATAATATTCATTACTCAAATGACTGAATGTCTTGACTGAGTTGTGTTATGTATTTTCACCATAAGCTACATGTAAGCAACTGTCGATGTGTCCTTTACACCTTTTGGAAACCAATAACTCTGCTCTAATTCCGGGTTTCACAAATGTGAGTTCGTGTGATACTTTTGACAGGGACCTGCAGTTGCCACATGGTCTCGAATTCATTTTGAGTTTCGAGCTTTGAGTGTTGTGCAGGGATGTATTGAAGGGGAATTGCTTTTCTGCTGTTTCTATTTCTGAAATGCTTGGTAATTTCGAACAGTACAAAGCGATTGTTGCTAAGAGAATTGAAGCCAGTGCTTTTGCTGGTTGTTCAAATGAGCCATCTTAAATGTATAATAATGTTATTTAATTCCTTTTTTTATTTTTCAGTTGGTGCCTTCCAAAGTGATGCTTTGTTGGTTCCACAACATTGTGTTTTTGACCATCACCATGATACAGACATGTGCATGGATTTTGACTTCTGGAACAAAACAGCCAATGACAAATGCAAGAATAGACATGATCAGAAGATTCTCAAAGAAAGTTTTGCCATGCTTTTAGAGTGTGAAGTTGATAAATTCAATGGAGTTGAATTTGTTTGCTGTCCCGAAAAGAAAGGTAAGAATCCTAAAGAAGTATCTTAATTCCAGACAGTTTCTTCATGTCTGAATGGTATCAATGGTGGGTTACTAAGTGGACAGTAACACTTTGTGAACCAATGAAAGGATACTGAATTTATAATTGATTTCTCAGATGGCTTTGATTTTCGCAGATTTTAAAGAGGCAAAATCTGCAAATCGTATGTACTCTTTAATGCATCTGTAATTTTTCATTTATTTTAACATTTTACCAGCACTGATTTTGTGATGGTTATATAAATGTATTTTATGCAAATGGAAATAGTATGCGTAATATAACTGTTTGAGTTAGAGAAAAAAAGTCCATTACCATTTATGAGCTTTCAGTAAACTTACATGTATGTAAAGATGATTTAAATTCTTGTACTATGATAAGGAGGGAACAATAATAGCAAACGACAGGAGTTTTTGTAATCTCCCAAGTAAATTATTTTAGAAGTTTTAAATGAATCAACACAAATTATATATATATATATAGAGAGAGAGAGAGAGAGAGATGTCTAATGGAGATAGTTTTGAAACATAAAATAGATATTCAATTATCGTAATGCCCTATTAAAGTATTGAAGATTGCGCTACACTGGCGCCAGGGTTGGCAAAAAAGATAGATTGTGTTTTGGAGACAAACACGAGACTTGTTCTTACCAAGCAACCTGCAGTAAATCCATATAATCAATAAGCCATATAGAAGGAAAATGAATAATGAAACTTAATGATACTAAAGTCTACAGACGAACACCTCAAACTAACGCAATGATTCTATAGTCACTATTGACCAGACTGATGAAGTAGATAAGAATACGGTTAGATGTAATTATTATAGATCCCTTACCCTGATAATAATGGTATTATTAGAGTAACGCTTATAAAATACAGATCGAAATATATGTCTCTAAGAAAATAGAAAGAGAACTGAATGAACTTACTCAATGTTTTAGGATGAAAAATAGTATCAAATTTAAATCTCAATGTCTACATAAACCCTACAAAAATAAAAAAGTAGGATGAGCTGTGTAGAATTAAATACTTTGAATGTCTGAGTACCAGTATGTAGCACCTGTAAGCTTATATTTTATCGATAATCTAATTGTTTTTGGATGCTTATTGCAACTCCATTTTAAAGTATATAAATGAATTATTCAGGTACCATACACATACATGTACATTGATGACTCATAACCTGAGTAATTCACAATGAGCTCATCCCTGTTCTACATTGCCTTGCTTTTAGATCTTGTCACTTTTGATAACAAGTCTCTCATCTTCTAAATTATACTGATGGTGCATCATTAATAGAAGATGCTCCCTATCCAAGAGTGAATTCCCATGGTGGACCAATATATTATATCCGTCTAATAGGAGACATTATGTCTGTCACGATTCTGGAAGGTCGGTGTGTACCGATGTCCTCAATTTTTTGCTATGATATAATAGCCGTCCTGTTATAACTTCATCTAGTCATTAAGTATTCGACTTGTAAATGTACCTTCTCTTCAGTAAATTAGTGTTAAGATAACTTAATTATTGGGGAACTAGATATGATTCTAAAATAACCAAACTGAATGTGAAAATCTTTGATAAAATAAACTTTAGACTCTCAAGGGTGAATAAGACAAAACTACAAGTAGAAATGAAGTTTTTGAATTCAGGGGATATTGTTGTGGGTATTTCAAACAAAATGGGACATTGTTTGCTATTTATCGTAATATTTTACCTGACAAAATGTTGGCATTGAATTTTATCTTGAAATGTAAAGGATTTAATGGGTGACTTGTTTATATACGCCCACATTGAATTGACCCGCTTTGACAGGCCAAATTGCCTTTCGTCCGGACATAATTGTCCGACCAAGTTTGGGTAAAACAGTAAGCCAAAAATTCGCGAATTCGAGTCGATTGTTAATTATTACTAGACTCGAAAATCCAGCCACAAAAATATCAACGACCCGAGTCATAGTGAAAATGTTACTATTTATATCTAGGCTGCGTGCAGATAAAATAATCAATAATTTTTAGAATCGGCTTTTTTAACGCTGGTTGTATCAACGACCCAGGTCCTAGTAAAAATATTACTATTTTTCATAAAAATCGGCTCAAATTCCATGCCCAAAAATATCAACGACCCGAGTCATAGTGAAAATGTTACTATTTATATCTCGGTCGCGTGCAGATAAAATAATCTTTAGAATCAGCTTTTTTTATGTTGATTATATCAACGAACCGAGTCATAGTAAAAATATTAATATTTTTTAGAATCGGCTCTTTCACGCTGGTTATATCAAAGACCTGTGTCATAGTAAGAATATCACTATTTACATGTATCTTGGCAGCGTGAAGATAAAATAATGAATAATATTGAGAATCGGCTCTTTTACGCTGGTTATTCAAGTCTACATGTAGTAGCTAGCTTTGCGTTACTTTCATACATGTATATGATTAGCTCTAAATCACACCTAACATGACATGTAATTATACAAATTATTAGTAATAAAAGTAATAATATTTAAAATGTTACAAGAAAATGTTCAAGTTGATTATGGATGTAATTAGGGAGAGACTTTTTATACAAAAATTAAAATATCTCACTTTATTGGACACTTCCGATGTGAATGTAAATAGAAGAGCCTTGAAAACATGTCGAATGAAATAACCTCTTATTTTTCCCAACCTTCGGACATGGGATATCCCGGCTAGTGGGACCGTTCCAGAAAATTTGAAGACTGGTTCTGTGTCTAATGTCTCTCAAAATGACACTTCTAAACGGGGACCATCTCCGTCACTAGTTCGAAAATTACATACAAAAAGAACCGTAGAAAAGTGGGTCAAAAATAACGTAGCAAAATCCAATGTTGACGTGTGGTTAACATACGAAGAAATCAATGGTTTTGTGACTACACTAAAATGTGAACTCTGTATAAAGTATTCGAAAATATCAAATATATGAGGGAATTTTCCACTGCATGGAATAATGATATTTGTCAGACTGAAAATCTGAAATGTCCGGCCGAAAATCAGTTCAGCCTGACAGTTGTTTCAAGGCTTGATACACAGTGTTTAAGGTCGTGAGACAAAGAATCCTATTGATTTTCAGTGATTTCGGATAAACATTGCCAGAGTTATGGCCCTTGATCATTTTGAAAAATCTTTTGGACGCTCAAGAGGCTAAAGTTAATATCCGATTGACTTTAAATTTATACACAGTGTTCAAGGTCATGAGACAGTAGCTTATTGATTTTCAGCGATTTCTGATAATTGCTGTTAGAATTCCGGCCCTTGATGACTTCAAAAAATCTTGTAGACGATCTAGAGTTTAAGGTCTAAAGACGATCAAGTATATTGATTTTTAATGAATTTTGATAACTGAACAGCTCCATGATATTAAATGTTTCAGATACTAAACATTAGAATGGGGCAGAACGTTATATAAACCAAACAAATTCTAATGATTTTCTGATAATTAATTAATGAAATGTTACTCTTCTTAATAAGATTTTAGTGTATTATAAATGTTTCATTACAGAAAAAAGTAAAAATATGCAACAACTCTTGTTGACTGTCCGAAAGATTTAGCTGCTGTGGGTGTCTGTGTTTCATTGCCTGGCAACCTATCTTTGTTGTGTGCCATATCTCTAGAATCAATGATGATTCATACATATAGTTATATTGGTACATTTTAACTTTATACATGAATAACCCATAATCAATAATCTCAAATGACTTGTACAGTAAGTTACAGGATGAGTTATATGAAGCAAGCTGTATTCTGGTGTTGTTTAATTTGTAAATATTTTATATTATATTTTTAATTAAAGTAGATAAGAACAATGTTGAAAGACTATATTAATGTTAATATTGTGGTAACATCATACTGTCATTAGTTTTTGGATCATATAAAAATAAATATGTGGCCATACACAAAAAAATTCTTATTCTCAGACAATCATTCCATAAACATCTCGTTTCAAGGCACTACAGTGTGCATTTATATCACTAAAGTGTTGAATGTATGATTGTTCATTATCATTTATGATGCATCACTTTATTGAATGTATGATTGTCCATTATCATTTATGATGTGTTATAGTTTAACATACCATATAAGTTTGTGCATAAAATGGGATTCTTCTCAATCTTATTTATTTTATATGGTTATTGTTTTTTGCAATTCAATTACTCCTGGTTATATTAACCCTTGTGGGTGCACGTGGTGAGAATCACATAGCAGGTAACGAGGGGTCCGTATGGACCCCAGTTGTAATTCAAAGTTTTTACGTACAGATGTATTTGAATTTAAAAGCAGCGGTTAAGTTTTTATTTGCATTTATATTTGACAACTGAAAAACAACTAAATTATTATACAAAAACATTTAAGTGATATTTTGAACAGATTTAATAATACTCACAAAATTGCTACTTTGTGTACTAAGTTATAACGAGGTTAAATGGCGATTCACGCTCGATACAAAAACCATAGAATTTTTGGAATTCCATCATTTAATTTTTGGTTTTTGTAACATGCAGATGTTGAAAGAGAGAATAGTCTGGCATACGCAATAAGGTATCAGGCAGCAAACACATTAGCAAAATTCCTACTGCGAGTTGTAAGTTTGGGGTCCGATTGGACCCCTTGTGCCCTACAAGCGTTGGGTCTGTTTGGCTTGTAACATAACTCTTCATGTGGGAAGCAGATGAATACCGATCTATTCGCTATGTTTAAAAATATATTGGAGACAAAGTCACTAAATTTCAAAAAGCAGTGCCCAGTAGTTATTACAAAACACTATAAAACAAGTGCATGGGGTCCACGGAGACCCCACGTGCACCGACAAGGGTTAAGTAGAACATGTTTTGTGATCACTAATAATTCATATGATTTTAGCTGTCAAAGATAGGTATCTTAAAAAATATTTCATCAAACATTTTTTGATTATTTTATTATCCATTTACTAACATGTAGAACAAAGTTTTATTATTACATGTAGTTAATTGCCTACAGCTAAATACTTTATAAAAATAAAACTAAGATAAAGAATCCAGGTGATACTACCATTTTAATTGTATAACTAACTGTATGGTTTGAACATTTTCTGAAGATTAATCTACTTGTCTAGCTACGATATTGAGACCCCTTCAATAATAACCTTGGTGTATATGACTGAGAAGAAATTCACTCAATTATTTGACGATGTCATAAATCTGTGAGCCAGACGCATAGAGATGATGATCTAAAATTACGACTCCGTTATCAGTTTTTTAGCCTTTATATAAAAAGGAAGAAATATTTGTTTTTAGATTCCTGAATGTTGTGCCTGAATAAAAACTTGTTACTTCATAATGCCATCATTTCATCAATAAATCTATTTGAACTTTGATTGTTGAAAGCAAATAAGTAGAGATTGGGAGCAAGCTGAAATGAATTAAGGTTTCCCGGTGCTCAGATTTTTATTTCAGAAAAAAAAAAGTTGTGGATGACATCTAATGTTTTCTGTGAAAATCAATACTTGAGTTTAGAAACCAAACCTTAGGATGACGTCAAACCTGAAAATATTGATAAAGGGAAGCTCATGTTGCACGATGACTAATGGGAAATCCGAAGAAAAGCAATAGACTATTCTTGAAGGATGTTATTTTAAGGAGAATTTGATTTGAGATGGTAAATCATATTGATTAAAACCAGAAGATGCGGCAAGTGCATTGAATCCAATCATGCGAAATAACATACAAATTGATATACATGGTTTTACTTGATCTTTAACACGATATTACACATTGGCTGATTTTGGTTCTAATTCATACTATTACAGTTCTGTGGGAAAGTTGTTCTAAATTATAATGCTAACATTCATTGGTAGTTACATCTCTGGCTTCTTTAAATTCAGTAACTTTATCTGGGTTTCATCTCTAGGGGAAAAACTGGTTGAAGTAGAATCTGTAATCAAAATCATTAATTAATCACCATTCTTTTAGTGTTATTTCATTGATTAGCTACTATTTACTATTATTCACATACATACATGTATCAGTACAGTTCATCGAACATTTTATTATTATTGATGAACTGAAACCTTGTGTTTAATATCACAGACCCTGTAATTATCATATATAATTTAGGAAACTGTGATGCATTAAGTTGATTGTAACTTGTATTTACTCAACATACATGTATATACACAGGGCTAAGAATATGATCCAGTCTTGTATTGTTTGTATATTGATTTCTAGCAACTGAATTCCAGTCAGTACCGGTAATTGTGAGTCAACCATCTATCATAAGATCACGTAACTGGTGAAAAGCTACTACAATTTCTGGTATTAAATATTAGATTAAATATCTCTGGTGTTTACTTAGAGGTCTGGTAGAGTACAGTGAGGGCATGGGTGGTTTAAAATTATACTAATGGTGTATAGATACCAAACAAAGAGCCAAAATGGGGAGACATTTTCAAACAAAGGTGTAAATATGTCTTCACTGTAGTGAGATACAGGATTTACTCTGGTATAGGATTATGTAGTCCAGAAAATGACTGCAGTTACCAAAACTTGAGGCAATTGGATGCACTGTAGTGAAAACAGGGTGCACGTTAAAATATTGCACATACAAAATAACAATTCGATATGATCGAAGATGCTGGAGTTACTGGTCTTTGGGATTCAGGATTCATGGCAGCTGTTGCATATGGATGTTCTGTTTTTGCTGAATGGCCACCAGGAGAAATGATACAAGTTGTTTTTGCATTTCTCTAGAATAACAGCTGTCGATTTTATGTAATAATAAAACAATTTATGTGTTTAATTAACTTAGATTGTTATTTTGTATCTGATAAATACAGCTGTTGAAACACTATGCTATGAATGGTGTTACATAAAGAATAATTTATCCACCCAGCCATTGATTTTATGAGCTGTATAATATATACTGTTGCAGGTTCACTCTGGCTAATGTAATCATTAAAATAATCTGTTACCAGAATACAAATTGTTCTACATGTACAGCTACTCCAGATTAAATTACTAATATTATTCTAGTTATACACTGACTGCATTCTTGTTGGAATTTATTGTGCTAAGTATACATGTAATTCAGTCTATGGCATGTGGAGTTCATTTAGGTCAAATAATCCTTTTCAGATTTATAAAAACAGGATATGGAAATTTAATTTATTAGATAAACATTTCAGAATTATGTTTTCTTCTTTATGCACAATAATCCAATAATGCTAGTGTATTTAACTGTTGGGAGGGAATGAACAACTACGGTCCTGTGACGTAAAAGAACCATTGACAGTTGGAATTTTATTAATTGTTGGGGACGATGCAGCTGCCCAAGTAAAGTTTCCCCTCATAACTCACTGCTTGGCATAAGCTAGTCTTTATTAGCCCATTTGTTGCAGAATTGTAGGATCTTTTTGATTGGTAAAGATTCCTGCATGTACATGACAAGAAGTAGGGCTGCCTGTCCAACCTTGTGTGTTTTATCTGGTTTGCTGCCACTGCTAAAAACCTCTATTTGCAAGCGAATTATTGAAATAAAATTCAACCATGTGTTAGTCCCAAAATGACCTAGTTTGTGTCAAGTGGACGTTATACTGAAAAAATGTGATGAGAGATTCATATATTATTGCCATATACCACTATAACCATATCAAAATTTGTTCAGAAGATTAATTATTACTTACAACATGAAAAATTATTTAGGCTATAGGGTGTGACTCAAATAATTATTGTAATTTTCATACATTATTTCTATTACCGGGTAAATGTTGACCTTTTCCTCATAGTATTTATACTGATTGTTTTAACATAATGTTATTTCTCATTTCCTCCCTCTATATGTCTATATAACCTTTATTTTGTCTGGTGTATTTCCTAATCTTATAAATAGAAACTTTTGAATTCTTTCAATGACATCCCACAGGATTCCAATCATCTCTATATTGACAAATCTTGAAAGCAAGCAAAACATTCAGTGTATAGATTTGTGGGAATTCTATATTACTGCAGAATAGGGACTTACTGCAAAGTGAACTTGAAGATTTTTTAAAAATAAAAATGGAGTTTAAAGGCTGTCTTGGCAGTGAATGCTTATGGCCTTCGGCTTTTCCCAAATCCATTCACTGGCATTGTTTTAATTTATTACCTACAATGTACCACTGTTGTGTGTTTGCTTTACACTGGTTTCTCTGATTTCTCCTGCATCTACAAAGGAAGGTGGACATTTCTGCAAGTAGATGTTTGGAAGATAAATACTCTATGATTATGTAGTATATGGTATATGTGCATTGTAACTGAAAAGATACCAATTATTTGATTAAATAACAATGCAATTTAAAGTTGTTAACCAATACGTTTCAGAGTTAAAACATGATGTACATTTTAGTTTAAATATTACTTGCCATGCGAGGAAAAAGCTTAGGTGAAAAAATAAGATTTAACAGTTGTGAATGTTGACATATGCTGTAGGTTTTATTGACATTGATGTGTTGAAAAACATTTTGAAAATATAATTTAGCAGAAAATAATGTCTTTTTTTTTGGAATCGCCACAATTAAGTGATGCTGTTTTTATAATATTATTCACAGATCTTTCATTATGGCACTAAAAATGGAAACTTGTGTCAAAGCTAGTGTTGAAGGCGACAAACACTGTACCTTACATTATAAAATCAATGATGATTCCATTTTGATTTTGTCATCGAGTGGGTGAAGATTAGTTGTTAGAAAAATATGTTCTCGAAAGCAAACGCCAGTGTCTAGGGATTACCTTAGTTGAAATCAACTAGAGCAAATTGTGTCTATTGTAATAGTTTTATCAAAGCTTTACTACCATTGTTTGAAGAGATACCTTAAAAAAGTAAATAAAAACAAGATTTACGAGGTCAGGTTAACAGGTGTGTACAGTAATCTTTAAAAAGTTGTTGATGAGAAAAATATGATTAAAGAGACATTTTATTTATGAGATTTAAAAGAAATCACCTTGGAAATGTATGTGTATCTAGAATAAACTTTTGTGAGATTTTAGATTATTAATCCACATCTCCAAAGGAGACATAATTTATTATTGGGCTACTGGTACATACATCTATTTGTAATGTCAACCAGTGTGGTTTGAATGTCTGAATGGCTCGCTGACTAAGACGTTGGCCCGCTAACTTGAAGGTCCCATGTTCGTTTCCTGCGTTGGTGGTGAAATTTCATCCGGATTTTCCAGCGTGGTTCCAACTTGTCAGTGCAGTACAGAGGGCCTTGCAAGGAACATTGTATAGTTATTAGGATGGTACAAAAAACTGTGGGTCCTGTGTACATAAAACATCTCTTGGCAGATGAAATTCGATATAAGAGTAGGCCACAGTGCCCCTGTCAGGGTAAAATGTCCCTCATAGCACACTGTATGGCATATGTCTGTCTTCATTAGACCAGTCATACCAGATCAGTAAGATGTTAAACTACATTTCATTTTCAATCTCTGAATGCATTTAAAAGCACCTTTGAGAAATTATGTCAGATTCTCATTGGTCATGGTCGGCCCTATGGGATTGACAAGATAAGTGTGTTTAGTTGTTCAAAAAGACGATGCACCAGGGTCCATTTTGGCATGCAGATAAAAGAACTCTTTGCAGTAACTGGTCTCACACACACACTAATAACCACAGATACAAAATAAGTGTAGGTTAGGCTTTCTTAAAATGATGGAAGTATTGTTATATTGTGTGGACATTACATTAAACACCATTCCCATCCATGTACATTTTCTTGATGGTTGACCACCAGTTTATTAACTGTCGGCTGAATATTCTAGAAATTGCAGATCAATTCCATTTATGTCTTAATATTAAATAACAAAAGTGATTCTTGGTATCTCGCTTTAAAAAAACCTCCAACTCCAATTTATCAATGTTACAACCATGCTAACCTTGTTTTAAAATACTCAACATCAATTTAACACGCGCCAACTAAAAGCTTCTCTCAGTGTTTGAAGTTGGGTGATAAGAATTTTTACTGGTTCATCATAAACTATTTGATGTTGTGAGCTGACTATAAATGATAGGAATAAAGTCTGATTAGCTCAACATGAAGCGTTCATCAGTTTTATTACATTTTTGTTACCACTTTGCTTTCCTGAAATTAAAAAATAAAAACAACCATCATTTGGAACAGAAATCAAAATGATGACTTCTAATTTCTGGGTGTGAATGAATTAATGAATGAATGAATGACTGAGACAATTTAAGCACTTCCCATTTGTATCTATATATTTAATGTTCAACACCAGTTAAAATTGTTGTTGTTTAGCATACATTATGCAAGAGCCAAATCTGCCTATTGTAGGTCTTTCTTATGGCCTGAAATGTTATAAAATCTATTAATTACACATTAATTAACTTATCAAGACCGTAATCAACACTGGTTGTCGAGGTGAGCCTGAGATTTTTGTTGGATTATATTTCGATTTGCTATAAAATTTACCTTTGTGATTTACCAATTACATGGATAACCGATAGTACTAGTTTTGTCTTACGGACTTCAGTAATGATGACCGAGGCTAAGTGTAACTTTCATTCGCTTATCTCTCTGTTCATAGTGGATCAATTTGACTGAAATTTTCAGCAATTTTCTTTCACATCAGATTGTTTTTATACGCCCACATTTTCATGTGGACGTATATTGTCGTCGCCCCTGTCCGTCCGTCCGTCCACAATTGTTTGTGAACAGTCTACAGGTCACAATTTTAATCCGATTTCAATGAAACTTAAAATATAGGTTTATCACCCAAAGATCTCGGTTCCTTTCGATATTGGCATGTATCAGACTGTAACTTCATGGGTTATGGCCCCTGATTGTACGAAAAATCACGTTTTTTAGCTTGTGAACAGTGTAGGGGTCATAATTTTGAACCGATTTGGATGAAACTTGAAATGCATGTTTATAACCCAAAGATCTTGGTTCCTTTCGATATTTGTGCCAATCGGATCGTAACTTCCTGAATTATGGCCCCTGATTGTCCGAAAAATCGCCCTTTTTAGCTTGTGGTCCCTCTGGAGGTCAAAATTGTTATCCGATTTAAAAAAACGTTTGATTATATCACCGTTCCATGGTTATGAAGGTTGAGTTCGAATTTTCGCGAAAATCGGACCAAAATTGACGGACAAAGTGGCCGCCGTTTGTACACGAATAGTGTGAAAATATGTTATATCAAGGTTGTGGACCCTATAGAGGTCACAATTTTGAATCGATTTTGATGAAACTTGACATGTATGTTTATAACCCAAAGATCTTGGTTCCTTTCGATATTTGCGCCCATTGGGTCATTACTTCTTGAATTATGTCCCCTGATTGTTCGAAAAATCACTCTTTTTAGCTTGTGGTCCCTCTGGAGGTCACAATTATCTGATTTAAAAAAAAAACGTTTGATTATAAAAACCAAACAAATTCAAATGATTTTCTAATAATTCCTTATTATGTGACAACTCTTGTTGACTGCCCGGACGATTTGGCTGCTGTGTGGGCGTATGTTTCGTTGCCTGGCAACCTATTTTTTTAGCTTGTGAACAGTGTAGAGGTCACAATTTTGAACCGATTTGGATGAAACTTGAAATGCATGTTTATAACCCAAAGATCTTGGGTTCTGTCGATATTTGCGCCAATCGGATCGTAACTTCCTGAATTATGGCCCCTGATTGTCCGAAACTCGCCCTTTTTAGCTTGTGGTCCCTCTGGAGGTCAAAATTGTTATCCGATTTAAAAAACCGTTTGATTATATCACTGTTCCATGGTTATGAAGGTCAAATTCAAATTTCGTGAAAATCAGATCAAAATTGATGGACAAAATGGCCGTCGTTTGTACGCGAATAGTGTGAAAATATGTTATATCAAGGTTGTGGACCTTATAGAGGTCACAATTTTGAACCGATTTTGATGAAACTTGACATGTATGTTTATAACCAAAAGATCTTTACTTGGTTCCTTTTGATATTTGCGCCCATCGGATCATAACTTCCTGAATTATGTCCCCGGATTGTCCGAAAAATCGCTTTTGTAAGCTTTTGGTTCCTCTGGAGGTCAAAATTATTATCCGATTTAAAAAAAAACCTTTGAGTTACATGGTAATGAAGAGAGAGTTTGAATTTCGTGAAAATCAGACTAGAATTGACGGACAAAATGGCCGCCGTTTGTACACGAATAGTGTGAAAATATGTTATATCAAGGTTGTGGGCCGGGCCCTATAGAGGTCACAATTTTGAACTGATTTTGATGAAACTTGAAATACATGTTTATAACCTAATGATCTTGGTTTCATTGCATATTTGCCCATATCGGATCTTAACTTCCTGAATTATAGCCCTTGATGGTACGAAAAATCACCCTTTTTAGCTTGTGGTCCCTCTGGTGGTCACAATTATTATCTGATTTAAAAAAACCGTTTGATTATATCACAGTTACACCGTAGTTATGGGTGAGTTTGAATTATGATTTTCTGATGATTACTTAAAATGCAACAACTCTTGTTGACTGCCCGGACGATGTGGCTGCTGTGTGGGCGGATGTTTCGTTGCCTGGCATCCTATTTTTAACTATTGTAGTGAGAACTGCCAACTCGTTATCTAATCTCCCATAATGTATCTTTAAGTTAGAAAGATTAAAATTGACAACATACTAAATACATTTAAACACTCAAACGTGAATATTACAGATTTAGAGAATTTAAATTAACTAAAAGGAAGTAATGAAAAGTGATATTTTCAAGATTAAATCAAAAAGTTGTAGTTAAATACAAAACTATGTAGGCTAAATAATCTCTTGACATGGTTGTTAACAGATAGAAATTAAATTAAATACATTTCAAAGCATCACAGACAGCTGATAGAAACTTCAAATGGCCCATACTTAGGTTAAAATTGATCAATTCAACTAATTTGTGACCTAGCATTATATTTTGTTACTGGTATACGTTAGATTGTGTTGCAGGATCTTAAATGTTTTATTAGAACTTTTCGGGCTTTAACCTGAAAAGATTCAATGTTTTAGCTGGATGAGGTAGAAATTTTACTTTTGGTGCTCGGTCAAGAAATTGTCAAAAGAAATCTATCCAAACCAAAAAAATATACTCTATTGATAAAACAAAGATAGAATAATCTCTCCATAAAAGACTTTTCATGTATCTGGTTTTTGTGTAAAGCCTTTTAATCAATGGAACTGAGAAAATTCTTTTCATGCTTATTGCTAATCTTCCCTGGACACATTGCTTTATCCTATATTCCATACAGCTCAGAATGTCTGGTAACTGCTGGTGGCTATATCTATTGATCAATATCCATGGCGATAGATAGTTTGCAGCATGGAGGCGGCCATTTTGTATTTTCAGTGTGCGTCGTAATAAAAGGTTATTGATACAGTTATTATACGAAGCAGATGATAATTTAGGTGAAAATGATAGGCTTGACCACCTTTTAATACATCTTATTTATGTTTTATAGACCGGCAAAAAGATCTGAAACTTACTACATAAAATCCATTCTTTTTACAACCCACCTGCTTCATTTTTGATATTTTTAAATTATTTCCATAGGCTTTAGAAGGCACTCAATGTAATTGGTTTTAGATAATTATAATCTCTTTAAACATTAAATTAGAACTTCCTATTTGAGTGTGCTCAATAAAGAAAATACTTCAATTTAAGTGATTTTGTTTGAATCGTCATTCAAATCGAGTTGATTGATTTTACTGAAAGAAAAGTACATGTATGCTGCGGTATACGAAATTGATTGTATTTGATGTTGCTGTGATTATGAATATACAATGTAGTTATTGTATTTGTGGTAACTATGTTACAACAAACAACTTTAGGTGTATTACTGACATTTGTAATTGTGTCATGAACATATATTTTACCTTAAAGGTTATTTAAGTGAGAATGTTGGTCCTTTGTTAATACACCATACATAAACAGCAAAAAAATTTAAAGAATTTAAACTATTTTTGAAAATCCTTTTATGTGAAATCATATATATATGTAAGGTATAGTATATATCCAGTGTATAAAAATGGTTAAAAATTGTCATTTGATCTTTTAAATGTTATAAATGAATTCATTCTGTATTTTTGTACTTTTCAGATGATCTTGAGAAGAAGAAGAAAACTGATAAAACTATCATCTATGAGGATGAGGATGAGGATGATGATTCTAATGAATCAGCAGAAGATGATTATCCAGCCATTACATCAGACGATAATACTGATGCATACCATGCCTACCTCAACATGGGAAAACCTAAATCTGGTAAAAACGAACATCAAATATTTATCAAAGCTCGTAAAGATATGAAAAAGCAGCAAGAAGAAAAGATGACCAAAGTAAGTGGGAACATGTTTTCCAAAAAAAATGTGTGACAAATAATCTGTTTCTCCAATGTTAAAAGACATTGACTTCGGGTAAACTGTAGGATGATTTTCCGAATATTTCAAAAATAATCCAGTTGGATGAAGGCAGGTTAATTGTTTGATAATAGATAATGAAGTGAAATTCCATTCTAGCGGTGAAGTTATGGAGACAATTTTTATGAAAGAGCATCTAAGCGTTACATTAATAACTCAGAAAAAGATTACACTTTACAGAATTTTATTTAACTATGTGGACACAAATTATTATTATAGTGCAGACAATAAAAAGTCTTTAGTCAACAACAGAGTAAAAAAGCATTCATCAATTCAAGAATAATACTTTTGATCAGAAAGGTTTTATGTAAAGTCAAATTACTGTATTTTATATCTGTCTACTGTTTTCAGTAGGCAAATAATATAATCATTTTGCTTAATTCATTTAAACATAATTAAGAGCTGGGATGTGTTTTTTAAGTACTAATTTAGACAGTTAAATATAAACAACCCGAGGTTAGATACATTCTTGACTTCCACTCACTTTCATTGATATGAAAAGGTGTACTTGGTATGTTCTACTAAGGTCGTTAACAGGCTGTTCTAAGACAATAAAGATGACATGAATAAATAAACAAGGTCTCACATTGTATTCCACTTCATGTAATTAAACTAATTATATTTCTGTTTAAAGTCAAATCTGTAGTGTTTGATGTTTGTTCAATTGTTGCTTGTGTTTAAAGTAGCTAACTCTCTAACTCAATATCGTCCAAAATCTTGGACATTCAAAACAGGAATTATTTGTAAATTTAAATCAACATTGATGTTGTCATTTTACCGGAAAGATATGGGCTTTTGATATCCAATAGTTAAAACAAAATAAACGATTGGTACACGAATCATGTACCATAATGCGTTTCAGCCCCGGTTGTAGCAAGAGACTCGAAGAACAAGGCTAGACAATTGCACCAAATCAAATGGTGTATGTAGACTGGAATAACCAGACACTCGAAATAGCCATTCGATTGAAATGTCTGACGTATTTCGCCGAACATACTGATTTGAAATTAGAGTACAAACGAAAACGATTGAATGTAAATCAGTTTGAATGTAAATATTAGTGATTTAGCTCCTTTAAATCAACATTAATATTGGTGCATTTCAGTTAATGAAAGAATGGCAAGCTGCCCGAGATCACATTGCTGAACTCCGAAAAACTGATTTCAAATCAGGTGAAAAACTAGAAACGGAAATTACTGAGGTAGAGTATTAATTAATGCATTTTCAATTATTCATTTACTTGTAAGTGTACAACAGAGTCCACTTTCTAGTACTGGTTGTACACATTTTCTATTTACCTCGAGAGACTAAGCAATTCAATTAAAGCAATGTAACCCAAATGTATCTGTTCAATGAAATGAAATTGAACTTAATGTCTGACTTTTCTGCACGGACCAGGCTAGTGAAGGACATACACTACAAAATGTGATAGGAGGGCAAACTTTCCAAATGTCAAGAGTTCTCTTACTTTATGCCAAGATGTACACAGGACCTCTGTATTAGATTGAGTTCTTTGTCGTACCCTCTGTCCTATTCCACTGACAAGGGGAATTTCTGAGTACATGTAACTGTCTCAACCAAAACCAGGACAGAAATCTGTCCTACACATCGAGCCACTGTACCTTTTAATACCATGCTATTTAAATTTGCTTGATTTTTCTTGGAAGGTCTACATGTATACTTCTAGAAATGTTCAAATTTACTTCCACTTATATATTACTAGGCAAGTTTTATATAATTATTATTCTCAAATGATGCTGATGTCTTTAGTTCCATCTGACAATGAATAATTTATTATATACTGTCGAATCTGTCTGGAGAGCCTGATAGAGTGTTATTTATTACATGACTTTAATAAAGTATCATGATAGCCGAGTTACTGACTGTCCTATCGATAGATCACTTTATAAAGTTTCCACCAGCTAGATGAGTTTGAAAATTAAAGGGTTATTACAGGAGATTAGATAGAGTTGACATTTCTCACTCTTATTAGTTAAAAATAGACATGAATAGAATATGCTGAAAATTGCAGTCAAATTACTCAAAGATTTTAGGCTTGCCTCGATCATCATTACTAAAGTCTGTACAATAAAAAGCAAAGTCTTGATTATCCATTTTTAGGTTTTAATATTGTCGAAAAATGTATTCCAAGCCACTAAATCTCACAGATTGGCGAGAGTTGATGGTCTGGATAAGTTAATTAATGTCTTATTAATAATTTTGATAACATTTCAGGCCTAAAGAAAAACCTACAATAGGCAGATTTCGCTATTGTAATAGATATGGGTCTTTCTGTTTAAATTTTGTGTATAATATTGAACTAAATTAAGAAAATGTACAAAAAAAATAACGTCCAGTTTTATTCATGTGGCATAAATTATATGTAAATTTTTCAGAGATTTAAGCGATTGTATAAATCTTATCAACAAGAAGGAGCTGCAGAGAAAGTTCAACTTATTGCACTTCATCAACAACACATTCAATCAGATCTTAACAATCGTAAACGTGTTGCCATGGATAAATATATCGCAGCTTTACAAAAACAAGATGTAAGTATTGTTTTATATAGAATTATCAATCATTCTAATCAGAGATAATGACAGCATAGCTGGGCAAAATGTTGGCTTTTCTTGCATCTGCTTTGAAAATAAATTTTTGATTAATAAGTATGACTTATACTTGGTGTGGGATTGAATGATGTGCTCATGAGAGGTAAATGTGAGCTTGTCTCCAAAGACCTGAAATACATAGATAATCCAAGTGTTAGAATATTAAGAAGCTTTTATTCCTGCCACTTCTGTATATCAAGAAAATGACTGAAAGGAATATTTTGTAAACCGTAAGCAAGAAAAAATCTTGTTGGGGGTAGCTTATTTTGGCGATTGTAGATATATTTGTATTTTTAGATGTCAATTCAAATGTAGGGATCAAAACTGAATAAAAATATTGTTGCCAAATGAAGTTGATTCTTAGGAACATTTGGACAGTTGATCAGAAAAATGGCCAGGAATCCAGCATAATGCCATATCAGGGGCGGTATTTATAAAAATTCTAAGAGTTGGAACCAACTCTTAACTGTCCAGCATAATTCCATATCAGGGGCGGTATTTATAAAAATTCTAAGAGTTGGAACCAACTCTTAACTGTCAAAAATTACTCCTAACTTTGTAGATTTTCCTAAGACCTATTTATAAAACATTTTACTTTAAGAATTACTCCTAACTATGACACATATTTAGGAGTCCTCCTGTAGCACTCCTAACTTGTTAAAAGTACTCTTATCTTGGTTAACATGGCCGTCCGTGTACGCCGCCTAAGAGAGTTTAAAACAAGAAGAGATTTCTCAGTGGAGTACAACAATGACGAGTTGATAAGGAGATATCGAATGGACATGGGTGGGATTCTTTTTGTGACAGATTTAGTTCGGCATCTACTTACGTGTCCTACTAAACGAAATTTCTCAATCGCCATTACTTACCCGCATTTACAGTTGAATCCTCGATAGAAACATCGTATTTCCGGTAACTGATTGTAAACAAACTAAACTCGGCCCAGTCTGCTCTTCCGTACTGCATGAAGCGCAAGCGCCGCCACCATGACATTAACACAACACTGAGCTATAAATAACTTCAGGGAATCCCCAGATTTCCCATGGTTACATCGCAAAGAGTTTGGTTAGGACCCAAGTCTTACATTTAGTTAAAAGTAACTCTAAGACCTTTATAAGAGTAACTTAACTAAATGTTGTTTTAGGAAGTCTTAGAGTAAAAGTTATGAAAACTCTAAGAATTTTTATAAATACGGCCCCTGTTCTTTCTGAAATAAATTTTATATGTGATCACTTTTATGTTGGTAATTTTGATTGATGTTATCAATAAATATTGAGAGTGTAATTGGTATCTGTTTTTATAGGCTCACAAAATATTGAAATACCTCAAAGCGTACATCCGTGCTGAAGAAAAAGATAGGATGCATACAGTTAATCATTATGAACATACTGTCTACACCAATAAAGAAGAAGCAAAAGAAATGTACCCACACATGCAGGAACATCTAGATCTAATCTCACAGAGACTGAACCAAACAATGACAATGTTAGCAAAATTCCCTGATATGCAACGTAAACTTCTCCCTGAAATCGGTAAGTATCAACTCTTTGATAAAATAAAATGTAATGCTTTGTGCATTCGGCCATTAACTTCAGATTGGTTTTCTTGGAAAACACCTAAAACAACATTTATCTTATTCCTGTATAACTAAATCTCTGCTACTTTCCCATTGAATAAATAGGATGCCATTTCTATAAGTTTGTGGAAGTATAAACTTAATACCTCTTTGGCAATCATTTTGCATTGGTTAAATATTTGAAACTGGAAGTTTAATACACAATAAGTTGGAATTAGTTCACATCTTGATGTTCATTTGTCATACATAAACTTAAATTTATGTAGATTAGTAGAGATATGTTTTTGTAAAAATCTGTAATCCATTTAAATCTGGAAACACTGAAATAATTTTAGAAACATATCTCTATTTATGTTCTTGCCTAAAGATGTTTTTGTTTATGCCACTGCTTACATTGTGTTTTATATGTATATTGTTGTTGCCCCCATTTGTCCAGACGTCCAGTACATCCATCCATCCACAATTTGTTTGTGCACCCTCTACGGGTCACAATTTATATCCAATTTTACGAAACTTGAAATATAGGTTTATCTCAAAAAGATCTTGGGTTTTTTTTATATTGGCATGTATCGAACTGTACATTGTGTTACTTCATGGATTATGACCCCTGATTGTACACAAAATCATGTTTTAAGCTTGTCCTCTATCCATCTCTTGCAAAATGTGGGCAATGACATCCTATTATGTTTGTGTTGTTCTCTGTATTTTGTATGAATTATCTTAAGTCAATTTATGGTATCCTAGTTTCAATAACCAAGAAAATGTTCTTTAATCTTTCAGAGAAATTCCGTCAACGTTATCGAGCTGTTGATCAGAGCATCTTGAACATCGTAATGGGACCACCAAAAACTGAAATTATTGCCAAAACAACTAAAGGCGATGAAGAAAGTAAGTATGTTTTCTGTATGTATTTCATTAATGCATTGAAATATAAACTCCTTTATTTCAATATGTTCTCTCTCATTTAAGATCAACTTACTGTTAAAAGCTGTCCAAACTTTGGTTTCACTCCATATGTTCAAATAGTAATCTTTGGCAGAGAGATGCACCTCTTTCAATGAAAGAATACATGTATATATATATCTTATTGTAATTTCAGCTGTTGTTATTACCAATGAAAGCCAGCAACCAACATCTGTATTGGATGAATATGATGGAAACAGTGAAACAAGTGAAAATGAACATGAATATCATTTCCAGGCTAATGCTCGAGATGATACTGTTGGTATTGATCAGGTAAGATAAACTACAATGATTCAGGTTTGTGGTACAACAAAGGATATCTACCAGTAACCATGTTGATGGACAAAACAAACTGTATAGCATGTTCACATGAAGGGCACTTATAAAATTTAAAAAGAGTTGGTTAAAATCTTGAAAGATCACAGGGATGCCATTTCAAAATTTTGTTTGTTGGACATTTTTAGAAGAGGCCAGAATTGCGTCCACAGAAGTCGTTAGTCATTTGTCAGCTTCAGGAAATAGTCAATAAGCTTCCATTCAAATTTATGTCAGTAATATTCCTACAAACTTGCATGTTTTCGTAATACAATAGAATGGAAGCGCACCCGTACTTGCTTCAAATCCACACCAATGATGTTCCTCTAAATTTACGTTCATGCTGCAGAAAATGAAAGCAAATGTTTGTTTTGTGAGCTTGTGAGCAAGTGCTGTTTTAGCTGTGAAATAGTGTGTTAACAGAAAAATTAAACTGGTGTGTATTATCTAATAACTACACGCTTCAAGTGGAAACATTACTGTTTGTGTTTAAAAGCAAATGTGATTTCGCATACTATTTTCATTTCCTAAATGCAACCCCAGGAAAATTGTGTGTAATCATTATTTTGCCCGGGAAGAAACTTTAGAACCACGGAGGAGAAAACCTACGGGCATCTGATTTTTCTACAATCTTGGCATCAATCCAGGGCACTCACTTCATGATGTCAGCTGGTTAAGTTGTGTTCCATTGATGATCTTGAGTACCAAGCTTTTATCTGTTCACATGTCATATGATATGCTTCTTGGTGTATGTTGATATATTACAATACATAAAGTCATCACACATATTTCATTGTTTCAGGATGTGAATGTTGTGTCGGCTGTTGCTTCAAACAAAGTAGGAAGTACTTTTGGTATCGCCATTGGTAGTGTTTCAATCTTTGTCATTATTGTTGTTGCCATAGTAATGTTACGCCGAAGAGGAAGCAGACAGACAGTTACCCATGGTTATGTTGAAGTAGATCCTGCTGCCTCCCCAGAGGAACGACATGTAGCCAATATGCAGATGAATGGCTACGAAAATCCAACATATAGATATTTTGAAATCGCCACATAATCATGCTTGTTGTTATGCAGAAATGTGCATTGTGGGTAGATTTTTTAAAGATTCATTTTGTAAACGCTTGTGGCCATCATTTGATATTAGTTTGTCTGTATTGCTCCAGTGATAAAATTAATGAATTATTATTATTTTGGTCCTAGATTATGTAAAATGCCACAAGTGTTAATTGTCAACACGCTCTAGAACAGACGACACAAGGAATTTTTTGTACTTGTAAACATTTGACAGCAGTTTCAAAATTTGATTACTTTGGATTGATAAATTAATGTGTAAATATGTTTGTTTATTTTAAATGTTGCATATTTAGCTTTTCAAGGGCGAGATTTTAATTGATTTTTACACAATTTTTATTTAATCAAAATATAGGCCTATGTTATCCATACAGACAGATTGAATTCATCTTGTGTTAAAAAAGAGTTATTAACACTACCCCTTCTCCCTTAGAAATATGTGATTGCTTGCACTCAAAACTTACATTTGATACTTTAAAAAGGGAACAAAATGACAAACTTGAAGAAGGGAAGTAATTGACAAACTTGAAGAAGGGAAGTAACTCTTCCTTTAAAGTCGAGATAACTTTTCTTTCATATTTCCAACAAAAGAAAACTTATTAAAGTTGTGTTAACTATTTCCTCTAATTGAAATATAATGGTAAAATATGCTTGTTGAATTGTAATTTAGCAAGTTGGCGAAAAGTCATTTATTATTGTAAAATGACTCTCCCCACCTTCATTGTATATTGCTACATTCACTGAATGCACTTGTAATGTGCACATATATATGTTTATTATTATATTAATCATGTCATATATTGTATATGTATTCGGATGGAATGATACTATAATATTGTAGTCAAGCAATTACTAATTAAATGTTATCTGGTATTTTTGGTGAAATTTGTCAAAGTAAGTATATGTACATTTTTTCTCCTTTTTTCGTATTTATATTACAGATTTTTTCTCTGGTAGAAATATTACGCTGGATGTTTGTAACAGATTTTATAGTTTTTAATCAAGATATTTGACTTTAAATATCATTAGCTATTTGATAAGATCTCTGCTTAACAATAACAAATCTTTGAAATGTAATCGGGACATCTATTTATAAAAATAACAGTGTTTAGTTCACAACTAAATTTCTGCCCATACCTAGAGGTTTTGCATTTGTTTTTCAGATTTTATTAAATGGCTGGTTTATTAAGACTGCCAAGCAATCAAAACCGTAACTTTTTAGATTTGAGATCTGGCTACTGAAATAAAAGTTTAGTAATTTGAATGTGTATATTGCCAGCTTTTATTATTAGTGTTGTAATATTAATGTTTAATATGTGTTCAGTGTAATGGTTGATATATATATATATATAGTGATAGCAAATACACTATTCATATAGTCAGTATACTCTTAAGAACATATTAATTTCGTACTTTGGTTAATTTATATATAAACTTCTTTAATAACTTTAAATATTGTATTTTATATGAACAAATTTTTTCCCCATTAAAGCTGTTCAAAAGAAAAGCCAGCGCTCGGTTACTGGGAAAATCTTAGATTTTAGTTGCATTTCACCAGCAAAAATATAATCATTCTATTATTTTTATCCTGGGGAAGCAATGAAGTGATCATACCGATAGCCTAAGCATAAGATACAAACCCAAGATTTTTCCAGGAACCGAGCTCTGGAGGTGTCACTTTAGCAAAAGATGTTCTCAATATTTAAAGTTATTTTAAAGTTTTGAAAAATAAAGTTTTTAACATTATGGGTTGCTATTTTTTTTTCCAGCCTACTTAATTATCTATGATATATATTATTTGTAATAATTATTAAGAAATTAATTGTACTGGTACCATGTTTCCATTTTGATATTAAGTATAGCTATGTGTTTAAGAAACCCCATCAATGCCATTTAGTTTCTCATTTTAGAGGTAAAATGAAAATTTCAAGGTAAAAGATTATCAATTATTTTGGCCAAATTTTCTTTTGGGATGACATGAAATTATGAAAAATTTATATTTGCATAAACCACTCAAATGAGACTTATTTTATTTGTTTATCATTAGTTTGTCTATAATAGAAATACTGGATCAACAAATTGGCTCAAATTTACCACCAGAGGGCTCTCAACATTCCATTCTAATGATTGACCAATCAGGTTGTGTTGTGATGATCATGTGATAAATTTTCTATCTTTAGCTTTGTTGTGGTTGGTCAATTATTATCTGATGCCATTCCATTGGCTGTAACAGTTGACACCAGTCCTTATTTAGACATGCAATACATGGTAACATCTTTTTTTTTTTAAGAATTATCCAGTCATTTATTTGCTGTAGTCGATTCACTCTTCTAATAAACACATTTACAATAAAACAGTTGTCCACTTATTTTTATACGCCCACATTTTCATGTGGAAGTATTATGCCGTGGCCCCTGTCCGTCCGTCCACAATTTGTTTGTGGACTCTCTACAGGTCACAATTCTTATCTGATTTTGACGAAACTTCATATATAGGTTTATCCCCAAAAGATCTCGGCTGCTTTCGATATTTGGCATGTATCGGATCAAAACTTCATGGATTATGGTCCTTGATTGTACGAAAAATCATGTTTTTAGATTGTGGACCCTATAGAGGTTACAATTTTGAACCGATTTTGGTTAAACTTGACATGCATGTTTATAACCTAAAGATCTTGGTTTCTTTAGATATTTGCGCCCATTGGATCGTAACTTCCTGAATTATGGCCCCTGATTGTCTGAAAAATTACCTTTTTTAGCTTGTGGTCCCTCTGGGGGTCAGAATTATTATCCCATTTAAAAAAACGGTTGATTATATCACTGATACATCATAATGAAGGTTGAGGTCGAATTTCGTGAAAATAGGACCAAAATTGACTGAAAAAATGGCCGCCGCTTGTGCGCGAAGAGTGTAAAAATATGGTATATCAAGGTTGTGAACCCTGTAGAGGTCACAATCTTCGTTTAATTTTGATGAAACGTGAAACACTTGTTTATAACTTAACAATCTTGGTTCCTTTTGATATGTGCCATAGTAACGACTAGACAGCTGTTCTTGTCAGGCCATCCATCCTTCATCACTAACAAGGGGAAACCACGCCAGAAAACCTAGATAAACTTTGTCTCCCAATGCAGGGACCAAACACCCAACCTCAAGGCTACCGAGCCAGCATCTTACCCACTAAGCAACATGATCCCCAGTCGAATTTGAAGCCTACTGAAATGCACCTTTATAACCCAAAGATCTTAATTCATTTCGATATTTGCACATATCAAATTCTAATTTAATGATGTAGGAAAAATCACTTTTGGTATTGCTTGTTCTCTATTCATCTCTCGAAAATGTGGGCGTATCCTGCCTGGCAGTGCCAGCCTATCTTTTGTATTTGCCAGAAAAGACTTGTAAAATTTATGTACATACTTTAAGATACTTTCCTAGAAAAGTATTTATCGGGTGGTTATTTCCAATAAAAGTATGGCAATTTTGGTATATAGGGAAAGTAAAAACCTCTACTCTTATTAGAAAAATGGTGGATTTCTCATATCGACAACCCAATGATTAGGGATGTCTGCTCCAGTGACGTCAAAGTTTGCACGAGTAGATCTCCACATTTGGGAGCGCTTGATGTATGTGTTTATAAACTTGATAGTGAGCTTAAGGCATACAGCAATTTCACAGAAAAAGACATGGGCAGTGGATAATCCGTGAATTTAATAAGATAAAAATACAGTGATCAAAGACTACATTGTCTTGTGTATGCACCCGTTACTAGGTACTATGACACAAACATGGCCTCTTTTATTCAAGTTTTTGTAGCAGAGGTATTCTCTCACAAATTTGTATATCATCAAATCACTCAGTTTGTAGGTGGGCAAGTAACTTTAACCATAAAGGAACATTCTCCAGAGTATTATATGCCATGAGATAAGTTCCATAAGATTTTAGAATCCATTGTGAAAGATTTGAAATTGCTGCAATTACTTGTTTAAAAGTTATCCCAAATTTCTGACAATGCATTGCATCATTCATGCGGAGGGGGTTGGGTGGCCGAATGCTATACATCTGTCATTGAATCAAGTGTTGTGGTTTTGATAAACTGCTTGAACATGACAAGGAGTAGGATCGTCTGTCCAAAATATCCTTATTTATTTCTAGTGGACGTTAAACCAATTTCTCTCATTCATTGGCAGCCACAGTGGCTCAGTCAGTATTGGGCTTGCTCGCAAACCTGAAGGTCTGGTTTTGGCCGAGACATCTACTTCCTCAAAATTTTCCAATGGGGTTACATTGGAAAATAGAATTTGAAATACACAAATGTTAAAGTTATGACCAGGTAGGATTAGAGCATAGTTAATTTACTTTAGATAATCCATCTTGGGTGCCCAGTTATGTATTAGTCTACAACCTTAATATTGGGTGAATGGCTATGTAGCCTCTCAAGTGCCCAAAAACAATTGTGAATGACAGACGGGGTGAAAACAATATACCACCGCATTTACATGTCGTATACAATGATTAATAGAATTACAGATTACAGTACAAAAAAAAACCATTTTAGTGAAAATATTAACTTTTCAGGGATAAAGAACTAATACCAAATGACTGGAAGTCATTTATAACATCATAGGAATTTATGACATCATATTGATTCGTTTCAAAATGTATCAAGAACCTTTATAATCAGTGCTTAAAATCAGAATCATCTGATGGCTTCGGAGATGTTTATGGTCTTGTCATGTTTGTTTATTGATTTATATAACATTTAAGACCTACAAATTGCTTATCTCTGCTCATACTCCACGCAGTGTTTTGTTTGATTAGAGGTAATCCCACTACTCACTGCTGTAATTAGTGGATTGTTATTTTAAATTTTGATTGGTCAGTAGTCCGACTATCAACCAATGACTAGCTGCTCTACAAAAGCTTTACATTTAAAAGGAGTGCCAATATTGGACCAAATATGTTTACATTACGTTACGTCATGGCTCACGATTTTATTATGCCCAATTAACCTGTGCATACTACAGTAAAACTAATTGCGTGACAAACGAGGCTATCAAGTCGAATGAAATGTAAACAATACTGTTTGGAAACGAACATACTTTCACCATATTTAATACCTTAAATCACTGTCCAAAGTTTTAGCGAAGACCCAGATTAAACGAAGGACTGTCATGTTGCTGTACTTATGTGATAGCTTTGATTAAACGGGAAGAATAGACATACTGCCGCAAAAGTTCAAGAATCAGAAGCTATCCAGCAATGGCCAGAGAAAGATTTCTCGGGCCATTGCTTCAGGAATATGATCTCTGCTTAGCCTAAGCAGAAAATGCTCATCTTTGAACTCCATCAAGCCATTCACCTAATAAACACCTATCTCAATAAAAAAAAAGAGTTGTTTTCCCAAAAGCGTGATGAGTGTCTCCAAAAATGTGGCCCTTTTTTCACCAATTTAAAGAATGCATAAAATTTTCATACAGATCGGATAACAACTTTTATCGTTCCAGGATTCACAAGGTGCAATAACATGAAAAAAGGGCCATAACTCCAGAAAAAATCAACGGAAATTATTGAAATTAATTAGACCTTTTCATCTCACTAATGTAAACAACATATCACATTCAAACAATCTGTAGACTTCACAATAGACAATATACGACCACATTTCCATCTGTGTGCATAAAAACAACAGCCTCTATTATATACATAAAGTTTTATGAAAGGCCACAGAATGTTTTATGAAAGGTCACAGAATGTTGAATACTGAAGTCCAGAAATTTTAACTAAATCTCACCTGGCCTACTTACTTTTGAAAAGTTTTTTTAAATCGGATAAAATTCAGGGCCATAATTCAGGAAATAACGATCGGATAGCATATTTTTACATTATTTGCCTACCAGGGGCAGACGTTGACTGGCAGTTTTGGTCTGATTTTCACTAAAGTCAAATGCAACTAACATTACAGTGTAACGATGATACACGTATAAATATTTGAACTTTTTTTTTAAATCGGATAATAATTGTGACATTTGGAGAGACCACAAGCTGAAAACATGATCTCTGTGGACGGACGTATGGATGGACAGGGGAGACAGCATAATATGTCCACATGAAAATGTGGACGGCTTTAAATAATACAATCCCAAGACATGAACATTTCAGTATAATTTAATCTAAAAATATCTGTAACAAAGATATACACCTTCATACATTGATTTCAGCTTTCTTTCATTATTGTCTTATTTCAGATGCATAATGTAAGACCTTAATCTGCTGAATGCAGATCTTTCTTTTGGTCTCAAATTTGAACTTATGACTAACTCATAATCAAATCTTTACACCATCCAATGAATCTAAACACTTTGAAGTCTGATAACCTCGCTCAGAAATGATTAATCTTACTGAAATTGTCAATATATGTATATATATCAATTTTCAATTGTCTATTTTGGAACTATTATAGCATGAATGACCAGTTCTTTTTCTAATTCTTACATAATGCATTTTTAAGGTTACATATACATGTTGTTACAAATCTGCTTCAAACTGAAATATATATGAAACAAGAAAAAAAGATAGGCTGGCACTGCCAGGCAGGATACGCCCACATTTTTGAGAGATGGATAGAGAACAAGCAATACCGAAAGTGATTTTTCCTACATCATTAAGTCCTGTATTTCATACTGTATTGGGAGCAACCATTTTGTTGGTCAGTTCCAGTCTGATATTCATGAAATTCGAAGCCGACAATGATTATGGTGTGGCAGTACACAACCTAGAAATGTTACTTTTCGTCAAAATCGGATAAGAATTGTGACCTGTAGAAAAGTCCACAACCATGATATACCATATTTTTACAATATTCGCGTACAAACGGTGACCATTTCGTCCGGCAATTTTGGTACGATTTTCACGAAATTCGAACTCAACCTTCCTTACGGTGCAACAGTAATATAATCAGTTTTTTTTTAAATCAGATAATAATTGTTCGAGAGATAGACAGAGAACAAGCAATACCGAAAGTGATTTTTCCTAGAATCAAAGGCCATAATTCATTAAGTTACAATTTGATATGCGCAAATATCGAAAGGAACCAAGATCTTTAGGTTATAAACAAGCATTTCAGGTTTCATCAAAATCGAATTAAAATTGTCACCTCTACAGGGTCCACAACTTTGACATACCATATTTTTACACTGTTCGCGTACAAACGGCGGCCATTTTTTCTGGCAATTATGGTCCAATTATCTCGAAATTCGAACTCAACCTTTTGTAGGGTGTAACGGTGATAGATTCAAACGTTTTTTCAAATCGGATAATAATTGTGACCTCCAGAGGGACCATAGGCGATTTTTCGGACAATCAGGGGCCATAATTCAGGAAGTTACGATCTGATATGCGCAAATAACGAAAGGAACCAAGATCTTTAGGTTATAACCATGCATTTCAAGTTTCATCAAAATCGAATTAAAATTGTGACCTCTACAGGGTCCACAACCATGATATACAATTTTTTAACAGTATTCGCGTACAAACGGCGGCCATTTTGAATGGCAATTTTGGTCCGATTTTCCCGAAATTTGAACTCAACCTTCCTTAGTGTGTACCGGTGATATAATCAAACGGTTTTTTAAATCGGATAATAATTGTGACCTCCAGAGGGACCACAAGCTAAAAAGGGTGATTTTTCGGACAATCAGGGGCCATAATTCAGGAAATTACATTCCGATAGGCGCAAATATCGAAAGGAACCAAGATCTTTGGGTTATAAACATGCATGTCAAGTTTCATCAAAATCGGTTTAAAATTGTGACCTCTATAGGGTCCACAAGCTAAAAACGTGATTTTTCGTACAATCAGGGGCCATAATCCATGAAGATTTCATCCGATACATGCCAATATCGAAAGCAGCCGAGATCTTTTGGGGATAAACCTATATTTCAAGTTTCGTCAAAATCGGATAAGAATTGTGACCTGTAGAGAGTCCACAAACAAATTGTGGACGGACGGACAGGGGCGACGACAATATACGTCCACATAAAAATGTGGGCGTATAAAAAGGCGATTTTGCGTCTAATCAGGGGACATAATTCAGGAAGTTACGATCCGATATGCGCAAATATCGAAAGGAACCAAGATGTTTGGGTTATAACCAGGAATTTCAAGTTTCATCAAAATCGAATTAAAATTGTGACCTGTACAGGGTCCACAACCTTGATATACCATTTTTTAACAGTATTCGCGTACAAACGGCGGCCATTTTGTATGGCAATTTTGGTCCGATTTTCCCGAAATTCGAACTCATCCTACCTTAGGGTGTAACGGTGATATAGTCGAACGTTTTTTTTAATCGGATAATAATTGTGACCTCCAGAGGTACCACAAGCTAAGAAAGGTGATTTTTCGGACAATCAGGGGCCATAATTCAGGAAGTTAAGATCCGATATGCGCAAATATCGAAAGGAAGCAAGATCTTTGGGTTATAACCATGAATTTCAAGTTTCATCAAAATTGAATCAAAATTGTGACCTCCACAGGGTCCACAACCTTGATATACCATTTTTTAACAGTATTCGCGTACAAACGGCGGCCATTTTGTATGGCAATTTTCGTCCGATTTTACCGAAATTCGAACTCAACCTTCCTTAGGGTGTAACGGTGATATAATCGAATGTTTTTTAAATCGAATAATAATTGTGACCTCCAGAGGAACCACAAGCTAAAAGATAGGCTGGCACTGCCAGGCAGGATACGCCCACATTTTCGAGAGATGGACAGAGAACAAGCAATACCGAAAGTGATTTTTCCTACATCTTTAAGTCCTGTATTTCATACTGTATTGGGAGCAAACATTTAGTTGGTCAGTTCCAGTCTGATATTAATGAAATTCGAAACCGACAATGATTATCGTGTGACGGTACACAACCTAGAAATGTGACTTTTCATCAAAATCGGATAAGAATTGTGACCTGTAGAGAGTCCACCACCATGATATACCATATTTTTACACTATTCGCGTACAAACGGCGACCATTTCGTCCGGCAATTTTGGTACGATTTTCACAAAATTAGAACTCAACCTTCCTCATCAAAATCAAATTAAAATTGTGAGCTATACAGGGTCCACAACCATGATATATCATTTTTTTAACAGTATTCGCGTACAAACGGCGGCCATTTTGTCTGTCAGTTTTGGTCCGATTTTCCCGAAATTCAAACTCAACATTCCTTACAGTGTAATGGTGATATAATCAAACGTTTTTTTAAATTGGATAATAATTGTGACCTCCAGAGGGACCACAAGCTAAAGAAAGGGGGATTTTGCGTATAACCAGGGGCCATAATTCAGGAAGTTAAGATCCGATATGCACAAATATTGAAAAGAACCAAGATCTTTGGGTTATAACGATGAATTTCAAGTTTCATCAAAATCGAATTAAAATTGTGACCTTTACATTGTCCACAACCTTGATATACCATTTTTTAACAGTATTCGCGTACAAACGGCGGCCATTTTGTATGGCAATTTTGGTCTGATTTTCCCGAAATTCGAACTCAACCTTCCTTACGGTGTAACGGTAATAGAATCAAACGTTTTTTTAAATCGGATAATAATTGTGACCTCCAAGCTAAAAAAAAGGCGATTTTGCGTATAATCAGGGGCCATAATTCAGGAAATTACGATTCGATATGCGCAAATATCGAAAGGAAGCAAGATCTTTGGGTTATAACCATGAATTTCAAATTTCATCAAAATCGAATCAAAATTGTGACCTCCACAGGGTCCACAACCTTGATATACCATTTTTTAACAGTATTCGCATACAAACGGCGGCCATTTTGTATGGCAATTTTCGTCCGATTTTCCCGAAATATGAACTCAACCTTCCTTAGGGTGTGACGGTAATATAATCAAACGTTTTTTTAAATCGAATAATAATTGTGACCTCCAAGCTAAAAAAAGGCGATTTTGCGTATAATCAGGGGGCCATAATTCAGGAAGTTACGATCCGATATGCGCAAATATCGAAAGGAAGCAAGATCTTTGGGTTATAACCATGAATTTCAAGTTTCATCAAAATCGAATCAAAATTGTGACCTCCACAGGGTCCACAACCTTGATGTACCATTTTTTAACAGTATTCGCGTACAAACCGCGGCCATTTTGTATGGCAATTTTCGTCCGATTTTCCCGAAATTCGAACTCAACCTTCCTTAGGGTGTAACGGTGATATATTCAAACGGTTTTTTAAATCGAATAATAATTGTGACCTCCAGAGGGACCACAAGCTAAAAAGGGTGATTTTTCGGACAATCAGGGGCCATAATTCAGGAAATTACATTCCGATAGCCGCAAATATCGAAAGGAACCAAGATCTTTGGGTTACAAACATGCATGTCAAGTTTCATCAAAATCGGTTCAAAATTGTGACCTCTATAGGGTCCACAAACTAAAAACGTGATTTTTCGTACAATCAGGGGCCATAATCCATGAAGTTTTGATCCGATACATGCCAATATCGAAAGCAGCTGAGATCTTTTGGGGATAAACCTATATTTCAAGTTTCGTCAAAATCGGATAAGAATTGTGACCTGTAGAGAGTCCACAAACAAATTGTGGACGGACGGACGTCCGGACAGACGGACGTCCGGACGGACGTCCGGACGGACAGGGGCGACGACATAATACGTCCACATGAAAATGTGGGCGTATAAAAAGGTGATTTTTCGGACAATCAGGGGCCATAATTCAGGAAATTACATTTCGATAGCCGCAAATATCGAAAGGAACCAAGATCTTTGGGTTACAAACATGCATGTCAAGTTTCATCAAAATCGGTTCAAAATTGTGACCTCTATAGGGTCCACAAGCTAAAAACGTGATTTTTGGTACAATCAGGGGCCATAATCCATGAAGTTTTGATCCGATACATGCCAATATCGAAAGGAACCTAGATCTTTTGGGGATAAACCTATATTTCAAGTTTCGTCAAAATCAGATAAGAATTGTGACCTGTAGAGAGTCCACAAACAAATTGTGGACGGACGGACGTCCGGACGGACAGGGGCGACGACATAATACGTCCACATGAAAATGTGGGCGTATAAAAACGTGATTTTTCGTACTATCAGGGGCCATAATCCATGAAGTTTTGATCCGATACATGCCGATATCGAAAGCAGCCGAGATCTTATGGGGATAAACCTATATTTCAAGTTTCGTCAAATTCAGATAAGAATTGTGACCTGTAGAGAGTCCACAAACAAATTGTGGACGGATATCGAAAGCAGCCGAGATCTTATGGGGATAAACCTATATTTCAAGTTTCGTCAAATTCAGATAAGAATTGTGACCTGTAGAGAGTCCACAAACAAATTGTGGACGGACGGACAGACGGACGGACGTCCGGACGGACAGGGGCGACGACATAATACGTCCACATGAAAATGTGGGCGTATAAAAATAGTAAATATTCTTAATTGCATTATGCAAGGTAATTTTTGGAACATCAAGTACATTTTGTTTTTGTATTCAGGATGCTTTTCTTCATAAAGCAATTATTGTTTATAGGATTCTAAGATCTATACTGAGAGGTAACAAAAATGCACAACTGATTTGACTGCAGGTACAAAATAAATGAATGATGTCACATAAATGCAATAACATCTTGTTGATACACTGGAACATAGACATGGGAATAAAAGCAAAGTCATCAAAGTGTATGTCCACCTCTAGCAGCCACACACACCAGACAACATCATAGCAGGGAAGAGATAAGCCTCTGAATGGCTGGTTAGGTTTCTTCTCCAATCTCATTTGGGACGAAAATTTGCAGTTATGGACCTGTCCTATATTGTTCCACAAATGCTCTACATGTATATAGTGTGAGTTGAGAGAGAGCTGGCCATTTAAGCAGTGCCATGTTGTTTTTGTTCAAGAAGTACATAGAGACACATGCTGTAGGTGATTGAACATTATACTGAAGACTGTATGGCACACAATAGGGGTTACTGGCAGCAGGTGATCCTGCACATGTTACCAGACAATGTGTTGGTTTTGTTGAAGCAATCCTGTGAATGCTTTGGTCGTTCTTAAGTGGACACTACTTGCTCGAATCTATCAGCCAGACATAGTTAGAATTAATATTATACAGTATGTACCAGACAATGTTGGTCTTGTAAAACGTAACACACTACTGCAAAGGTTTTGGTCGATCTTAGATGGTGATGGGACAGCATATATTTCATAGAAATGCAAGAGTTGTACTGACCCTAGCTTTTTAAACAAGCCAACATTGAGACTGATGTCCCCCCACCGAAATCCCAAAATAAATAAATAACACATATGAATTAATAGCACATTTATTTTTTTCAAAAGTATGGAGCAATCAAACTATACAGTAAGTTTCATCACTCTCTATCAGATATCAAGATTATCTTGTCCCAACCCAAAGCATCGATCAATGAAACTGATTAGCTCTAGTTAGCTTCAGCTCGAAATGTTAATCATTGAGCTCAGTCTAGACATTCACCTAATGAACATCTACATTAAGTTTAAACATTCTACCTCAATTAAAAGCAGAGCTGTTATGTTTCAAAGTCTTGACCAATCAAATTGCTTATCGCTCCTTAGCTTAAGCAGAAAATTCTCACTATCAAACTATATTCTATATTCCGAGTTTCATTGCTCTCACTTTATTACAACCAAAGTTACCATGCCCCAAATCATCAATCAATCAGATGGCTTATCTCTGCTTACTATGAGCAGAAAAGGCATTCAGCTAATGAACGTCTACACCAAGTTTGAACATTCTAGCTCAAATTAGAAGCAGAGTTATTGTGTTCCAAAGTTTTGACCAATCAAATTACTTACCACTCTGCTTACCCTGAGCAGAAAATGTTCATTATCAAACTTAGTCAAGGTATTGATGTAATAAAACTATACACCAAGTTTCATCACCCTCACTTAATTAGTACTTAAGTTATCGTGTCCCAAAGCAGCAACCAATCAAATTACTTATCTCTGCTTACCCTAAGCAGAAAATGCTCATCTTCAAACTCAAACACCATAAAAGCATTGACAAAAACACATACACCAAGTTTGAACATTCTATCTCTATTAGGAGGAGAGTTATTGTGTCCCAAAGAATGTCACGGACAGACAGACAGACGAACAAACCCATTTTAATAGTCCCCCACTTTCTTCGAAAGGCGGTGGACAAAAACACATTTTATATCATCATTTACCACATTCCAATTCTGTCAAATTCAATGTCCTCGAAAGAATCGATCTTACTGTTTTATGCGATTGTCAAAACATCATTTTACAATAATGATTTGTAGTTATTACGTTTAGAGGTGCAAGATTAAAGTGTATCTGTCAAATGAGAATTTCGGTCAGCCATATATAAAAGCGTATATTTATTATCTACTTCTAATGGAACTACCTCTACATGTACATATCTTTGTATATATAATCATTGGAAAATATTTGCAAGCACAACAAATTATATCTAAATAAATTCATCATAATACAAAACCATTTATCCCTGAGAATTAATACATAATTTGCAACAACCCTCCTATCTTTAGACTGTGGGCCAATGTCAGCCTAGGTGTAACAAAAAATCTCTTAACAGAAACAAAGATAAATCTTGAAGTAGCAAATTTTTCAGCAATTCTCCTACCCAGACTAAGAATGGGCATATCAAAAATGCATATTAGCTTATTCAATGATATCTTATGGGATTTGCTTTTGTGAAGTTCTCATGTAATTACACTTACGTACGGTAGTTACTGGTTTATGTCAAAATTGTCAAGCTAAGTAACAAAGAGGAACATACAATCCCTAGCCATGTTGTGACTTCACATGTGTTTTCATGTTGTCATGCCGACTAAAAGTCTTATCACAAACATTACATTTATAGGGTTTTTCTCCAGTATGTTTTCTCATATGTAATTTCATATTATCAGCACGTGAAAATTTCTCATCACAAACATCACATGTGTAAGCCTTTTCACCGTGACTTTTCATATGAATGTCCAGATGTGATTTGATTGGAAAACCTTTACCACAAAATTCACAGATATAATTTCTTGTTTGATCTTTCGGCTGGTGAATGTGTTGATGAGTTTTAAGTTGAGTACTACATTTAAATTTCTTTCCACAAACTGGACAAATACGTTGATAGCGTTTCTCATGTTCCTGTCTGATATGAATTGTAAGTCGTCTTTTGTTATGGAAAACTTTTTCACATTGATCACATTTAAATTCAAGGCCCTCATGAACACTAATGTGACTCTTTAATCCTCTATTTGTAAGGAAAACTTTATCACAAGTAGGGTAAATGCACTTGAATGCTCTATTTAAATCATGTGTTTTCTCATGTTTTACTAAAACAGATTTAAGACTAAACCTTCGATTACAAACTTTACATTGATGTGGTCTATCAGAACCAGTTAAATGAGATAATACATGATAGCTTAAATGACTTTTGTTCAGATATCTTTTACCACATTGTTTACAAGTAAAATCACTGTTTTCACCAGTGTGAATTTTAAGATGTGTTTTATACCTAGATTTGAATTCAAATCTTTCATCACAAACTATGCACTTATATAATTCTTCGTTTCTCCTATTGCTATGCTTTAGTACTAGATGCAATTTTAAATCTACTCTTTTTGTAAAAACATCATAACAAATTTTACACTTAAAATGGTTAATTTGAGTCTGGACATGCAAATCATAAAGGGATTCATCATTAAAACCTACACCACATACACAAATGTACTTCTTACTAAAATTATTTATACCATGGACCTTAAGATGATCAACTAACTCTGAATTTGAATTAAAACTTTGATCACAGATGTCACAGAAATACTGATCTCTGTGTTTATCTTCCTTGTGTTTAATAATCTCTTCTCGAGAAGTAAAAATATCTTCACACGTAACACATGCAAAATGTTGCTTTTCTTTATGAATTTTCACTATTTCAATTGATGGAAGTGATTCATCACAAATATTGCAATGTTTGGTATGTATTTTCTTATGTTTTTCTAATTCAGCTGAAGAATCATATAAAATCATACAAATTGAACATCTGAACACATTTTGTCTTTCCTCTCGATATTCAATAGGGTTCAGTGAGTTCGAGTCATCAGTAATTGTTGCCATGTTAAAGCTTTCAATATTCAGTTAATTGTTGTTTCAATTTCTGTTGTTCTAGTGACATACCAATAACATTCCCATAGAAATATCAACTAGAATAGGTTGCAGTTTTAGTCAAGTTATGTACAAACCATTTCCTAATGGTACACTACAAGCTGCTATACCATATACTTTCTCAAAACTTTCTGCATACTTTTTCAGTAATTTTCAATCAAATTCCATTTGATCAGGTACCATTGGCAATCTTGAGTCTTATTTATTCACAACAATAAAATCTACAAAAAATAAAGAATAGTTTAGTTTAATTGGAAAAAAAATTCAATTGATTCCACCAATTTTTATATACTCATTCAATTATACAAGTTATTAAAATAATGGAGGCCTAATCCAACCCACCACGGAAATGCACGACATCCGTTAATTACAGTTTGCTACTAGATGTGCTACTTCCAGTCAGCATATCTCAAGATTTCCATGCCAAACCTGATATAGTTTTTGGAGTACGTTGGTGCAACAGCTTAGTCAGGTTTTACAAATGAAATTTGAATTAGATTTCGATTGATAAAGCTTAGCATGCAACACTTTGAAATCAGTCATGATCCCTAATATTAATTGGAGTCCATACAGGCATAACCTTGATAAGAAACCTTATTTTTCAACACTGCGAGTTTCCAGAAAAGAGATTGGTACATGTGCTATATAGTTTCACCTAGCAAAGCTAGTATGATACAGATCAGACAGTAGCCTACTTCAATAAGCAAAACTGTCAATATTTTCTTCAAAACAATGACTGATTATTTCATTCATGACATTTCTACCACATCCAACTACAATTAAGCAATCATCTTTGCTGACACAGGTACAAACCATCTCTTTAAAGGGGGCTAACTCAATATCATCCACAATATTTGACATTGCAAATATGATTTATTGGTCAAATTTAGACAAAATGAACATTTTAAAATTGACTATATTTTCTTTTGATATAACTGATAATGGAATGATTGGCTGTACACTGCAATATATAAACATCTTTTCAGAAATCCACGTTTTAGGTAACATGTCTAAAAGAACTCAAGGAAATGTTTTATGCTTCTTACAATAATTTGTTAAAACTGATATAAATTTTTCTTTTTTTAAAATACCAATAAATAGCTTTGTGTCAGTTCAGTATGTAATTTACTTTTTCGGTGCTATAACATTTGGGGGGTTGGATGGCCGCATAGTTAGCGTGAGCGCGCTGTATCACACAGCATGTCATTGAGTCAACTGGCGTGGTTTCGAATCCCTGGTTGTACGTGGCAAGGAGTAGGGTTGCCTGTCCAGCCTTTTAGGTTTTCTCCGGGTACTCCTGTTTCCTCCCTCTGCTAAAGACCCCTATACGCAAGCGAATTATTGAAATAAAATCAAACCATATGTTAGTCCTGAAATGACCTAGTTTGTGTTGAATGGATGGTAAACCCCATTTCTCTCTCTCTCACTATAACATTTGAGGCTTGTTATATTATACTGGAAATATTTTAATATATGTGCTATAAAATGTAGTTTTAACTTATTGAAATGTTATCGACCATTACATGATTTTTGGAACAGAATTAATTACATCTCCATTACTTTTGAAATCTATAATTACGCATAACATGGCCATTAATTAAAAAGTGATATTTGGCTTTACCGGTCATTTTAAAATCAAATAGGTTTGATGTTTTTATGATGAAGATGAAGGCAATGTCGTATACAAAATCATAGCAAACAAAATATGCGAGAATTGCAGAACCTTCAACTCGTGCATGGCTAATACTAGAAATGGTTCCACTACTGATGTCTTCCGTATGTCTTACTCCTGGCACAGTAGTGGCTTTTCCTACAGAGTTTCTTTGTGCAAGTTTTTTAGTCAAATGACTACAAAAAGTTTACTGGCCGATATAGCTCACTTAATTTACAAAAAGTTTACTGGCCGATATAGCTCACTTAACTGAACATAGATTTACATATAATAAATCAATTGCCATTGAAATAAAGGTGACGCCTTACTGCATAATTATATGATTTGATGAAACCCAACTGCTACGCGAAATTTCAACTGGCCGGTGTCATGGCGGCAAGTTGTGTAATATGTCATCATTAGGCCTACAGTTCATATGTAAAGAAAAACTGTTCGGTAACTATTATAATGGTCCAGTCCTCACTATTTGTGACAGAATTACTTATTCCAATACAAACTGTAATGATATGTGTTGACAATTGTGCATTTGAACCTATTTGAACTTGTGTAATGGTTCTTATAAACTTAACACAGTTTAAGGTTGCAAGTATAGTATAGTAACTAGACTTAAGCGGGGCTTATGTCGACTTTGCAACCCAAAGCAACTAGTTGCAGTCAGTTGCAAGAGTGCTTATGTCGATCACATCAGCAACTGAGGACAACTGAATTCGGAGCGCTTATGTCGACTTGGAAATGATAGCGATCACACTTAACGCGGGACTGTTAATTTATTCATCACGCGATCAACAAAATGGCGAATAATTTAAAAGAAGCAACAAAAAGGCATGGCTGGTCTTACTACAATTCTATTAGTATATTATTGTCGACATCATCAACATTTGAAAAGTGGGTGTCTTCGTTCGCTTTCATTTGCATATTTATCAAGTAACATGACACATGTCTCTTATCACGTGATATTATTTCCATGGAAACGAGTTGACTCCAGTTGCAAGAACGCTCATGTCGACTGCATTTAGTTGCCGCTAGTTGCAGAAAGTTGAACATGTGCAACTGACTGCAACTAGTTGTAAGAGGCATTCGGGTATACTTTTTTCAGTCGCATTCAGTTGCTCCCAGTTGCCGAAACGCCAGTGGCTTTCAGAACTGTTTGCAAGATCGACATAAGCCCCCCTTAATTAATACACCCTAATTATGAATGTCCATCTTCCTATAGACCTACCAATTTTGATCAAATTAAAAACCTGCTTGATTAAAGTTACATTATGGGAGCTTTTTATAAGGATTTAGCCATTCTTGCTATAATAGTTCAAAAATAGATGATGAAACAAGAATATATTGAAAATTTCAGTCAAATTACCTCATTCTGAACATAGTTACTACCAGTGTAATGTTTGACTAGAAATGGGATTGAATTGCATCTTCACCGATTCTTCGTATGGCCGATTGTCGATTGACAGGCCTTAACTCCACCTACATAGTCTTGATTATCAAGTAATGTTTAAACGGCATCTAGTGAAGCTTGTGTATAGCCTCGGTCATCGCTGTCTTTTATGAATAATTTCCGGAAACCCCGCCCACAACGCCATTGTGATTAAATCACTCAACGAAATCCTGTTTAAATCCGAGCACAATCCAAGCCATCTGTGGGTCTACGGAGTTGATTTTTGGCTTGTTGTTTAAATAAAGATCTAATTTATAATTTCTATGACATCTGAGGCCCAAAGGAAGACTGACAAAAGTCATTTTTTGCTCTCCAATAATGTATCTTTAACTTTACTTAAAGTAGTCAAGTCTTTAACTTAATATCATCCAAAATCTTCAACATTGAAAACACAAACTATTTTTCAATTCAAATCAACATTGATGCTGCGATCTTACCAGAAAAAAAGATGGGCTTCTGATATCAAATATTTAAGACAAAATAAACATTTTACCATTGGTACACGAATTGTGTACCATAATGCGTTTCAGCCCCATAATGCGTTTCTAGCAAGAGACTCGGGGGAACGAGGCTAGACACATTGCACCAAATCAAACCGTGTATGTCGACTGGAATAACCAGACGCTAGAAATCTGGAGTCTATTGAAACTGCTGGCTTATTTCGACGAACATAACTGATTTGAAATTACAGTAAAAATGGAAACCATTGAATGTAAATCAGTTTATATACATTCATATTACAGTATTATATGCGTTGTGACCCAGTACTTGTGTCAATTTCCAGGTCCCATATGTTAGCGATTTAGCTCCTTTAAGTTACAATATTTGCTGATAAATGAAAGTTGCTCCACTACATTATTATTCAAATTATTGGGCTGCAAATTGCAATGATGTTACATTCAAATGTTAAATTAGTCGTAATACTAATTAATATATATTCATTATTTTTGTAATACTCTTCATATTTGGAGGATCAATAAAGATATATATATATATAGTATAAAATTAATTTATTTTTTTAAGATGTTACATGCATTAATAAAGAAATTAAATTCACCAGGTGAAACTAAAGACATTTATTCAATCTGTGCTAAAAACAAATACATCGTTGTATTCAAAGATTCAATGTTTTTATTTTTGGCAGCTACCTTCTCATACTTCGTTACTAGCATACCTCAGAACTCTAACTGTATTTTAGCACACGTTCAATGCGACTGATGTTCTAATTAATAAATACTGGCCGATATATCTTCGTTAAATACATCATATATGTAAAGAATAAAACCTTCTTTCTCCAAGTTGGCGCACTCTACACCTTTTTTAGGTCCAAGCTTCTTTGTAAAGGTGGTGACGAAAGTTGCGACAAGGGAGATAAGTAGGCCTATAAACATTCTAACGGGTTTTAGACCAATCATATTACGGTACATATTTCTGTAGTGATCACTGATCAGTGATAGAGGGTATTTCTCCACGCCCCACTTGCCACTTGGTATTTAAAGTGCTCATAATATAACGGACCTGAAAATTTTTCGATATAGGTAGTCCATGGCTACTTCATTCACTTTACCGCAAGTTCACACTAATTTGAATGAAATTAATTCAACTATCTTCACTACTACTACTACTACCTGATGTTTTAACGTCCGCTTCCACAGAAGTGATATCGCAGACAAGACATAGGAGAGCCGAGGCTTCTTCCTGTTTTTAGAATATGATTTTGCAATCTTTCCATTTGCGGCCTTGAACCATGGAATAGGTTTAGTGAGAATTTCTTCCCTTTATTTAATAAAACACATGTTGTTTGGTAGTTGATCTGTAGGGACAGCATTTATGCAGACATATATGTGTCTCGTCTCTGGATTGGTAGAAGTCATCTTTTGAGGTATAGTGTTTAGGTGCCAGGCCCGTCTTATCGTGGCCTCCCCTTACTCCACTTATCCCACTTTGTAGGTTTGGTGTTTTTCTAGTGGATTAGTGTTTAGATGCCGAGTCCGTCTTACCGTGACCCTCCCTTACTCCACTAGCCCGCTACTTTGGTGTATATCCCCTATGTAGTTTAGTGTTTAGATGCCGAGCTCGTCTTATCGTAGCCCCCTCTTACTTCACTCTTCTACTTAATCCAACGGTGTTCATTAAATCGTGGATTAGTTCGAAGATTTGCAGCTTCAGATCGGGTCTTGGAAAGAGTAGGTTCTTAGTGTTGAGCGGTCCCCATAAACATTGCAACACGGGGACCATATGGGGAAAAAAGGGGCTGTGGGCCCAGATCATACCACAAGGTTCCCATACTGGACCCATATTATCTTCCCACATACAAATGTAGGCAAATACACTTTATTTTCATATATATTAATATCACAGAGACAAGCCAAATGATATAATGCTTACTTCTTTCTTACAATGATAATCTGAGCTTATAGTGTGTGTATCTGGGGCCAATATGGGATCTATATGGGATTTTCCCGCATTAACAACTCTGTTTTTGTATACATGGGGCCAATATGGTGTCCATATAGGATTACCCATTTGTGTATCTGGGGCCAATATGGGATTACCCACATTAACAACTCTGTTTTTGTAAACAAGGGGCCAATATGGTGTCCACATGGGATTACCCATGTTTGTATCTGGGATAATATGGTATCTGTATGGGATTACATATTAACTTTTGTATATCTGGGATCAACATGGTATCCATATGGGATTACTTATTTGTTATGTTAGCTCATTATTGAACCCACACTTTTATTTGTTTTTAGGCCTACCTTGAATCAAAATGTGCACCCTGAGTCTGTGTGGTATAGATATGATATAACCACATTCCTGTATATTATGTACATGGGCCCAATATGGTATCCATATGGAAATACCCACATGTGTATCTGGGGTCAATATATCTATATGGCATTTCACATATAATATATCTAATTCTAATATGGTATCCATATAGAGTTACCTACATGTGTTTCTGGGTCCAAAATATATATATGGTTTATTTACCACATATAAAATAATTATATATGGGTCCAATATGGTATCCATATGGGCCCCATAAACATTGCAATATGGGGACCATTATGGGGAGAAAATGGGCTGTGGGCCCCGATCATACCACATGGTTCCCATACTGAACCCATATTATCTTCCCACATACAAATGTAGGCAAATACGCTTTATTTTCATATATAATAATATCACAGAAATACGCCAAATGATATAATGGTTACATGAACTTCTTTCTTACATTGATAATCTGACCTTATAGTGTGTATATCATATCTGGGGCCAATATGGGATTTATATGGTATTACCCACATTAAAACTCTGTTATGTAAACATGGGGTCAATATGGTGTCCATATCGGATTACCCATTTGTGTATCTGGGGATAATATGGTATCTGTATGGGATTACATAATAAATTTTGTATATCTGGGGCCAACATGGTATCCATATGGGATTACTTATTTGCATATGTTAGCTCATTATTGAACCCACACTTTTAGTTGTATTTACCTTGAACCGATATGCGCAGATGTGATTACCAACATGTGCACCTGGAGTGGTATGTATATGATATGACCACATTCATGTGTATTATGTATGTGGATTCAATATGGTATCCATATGGGATTACCCACGCGTGTATCGGGGGCCAATATATCTATATGGCATTTACCACATATAATATATCCAATATGGTATCCATATGGGGTTACTCACATCTGTATCTGTTTCAACATGAATTTAATATCATTTAAACTTTTGTGCAAATCTGCTATATGGCCAAGATTACACATAGTTTTCCAAATGGGAAAGAGGCTGTCTAAATATCTTTCAAATTTCTCTTTGATGTAGTTTCTACAGTTAAAGGGCAATTCCACCGTAACAAACGTACATTAATTTTGAACTCGTCATATTTTTATTACTTCCTATATTATCTAACCATGAATAATTAACCGTTTTGGTTTTATTTAGTGTTAAAAACGTATGATTAAAATATCAATTGACATATGATTTTATTTGTTCATGAACACCGGAAATGAATATTGGCTCCAGTATAGGTAACAGACGTACAGAAATGAGCACCATGATTTGCCTTCATGAATATATAGTTGCAAAACTCTGAATTGTCCGGTGGAATTGAAAAGTTTTTCTCCTTGTAAAAAAGGACACTAATACTAAATATCTACTGTATGGTCACGTTTGGATTCTTGTAATCCAGTAAATGAGAAATTATTGTGGTAACGGACGTACATATTTTCTTGTAACAGATGTACGAGTGAAAATTGCAAACCCATTACATGAGATATTTAAACTTTCAAATTATCGGACTGATACATAATAATAATTATTAACTCATTTGAATTAATGGAGCAGTTACTTTCCAAAAAACATTACTCCTTGAATAAAATATTGTGACCCTAAAATTTTGGTAGCGGATGAACATACATCTTTGAAATCACGTAAGTGAATCAGAGAATTTTGTCAAATGTTTTCTTTTTACGGTCATAATATCAAGAATGGGTGATGTTAGCTTTGAATATGAGTTTTTGAACAGTTCCATAAATAAATATGAATGAGAGATAAACTGTAAATATTTGATTACATGAAATACTGTGAAAAGTAATGGACTGGACGTGCATCTATGAAAACCAAAGTTTTACTGAGACTTTTTTTCAAATCTTTTCTTTTTATGGACATTATTATAAGAATGGGTTATTCTTGCTTTAGATAATGAAGTTTTAAACAATTCCATACTTAGATCATATGAATGAGAGAGAAAAAATGTAAATATTTGGTAACAGGCACCGGTTCTCATAGTAATATTTTTCATTGTTAGTTACTTTTGCAAAACTATATTATTTTTATATTTTAATGTATAAATATCATGTTTATATACATTGTCAGATAATGAATGCCAAATCATTCATTGTGATTCAGAATAATGAAACAAACACAAAGTAAGAAAATACAAAAAATTTATAAATTCGACATTAAGAATGTAAACATTGGCCAACTTTTCAACTAATTAAATTTGTCACCTAATTGTATAATTTGACGTGGAATTGCCCTGAAGAAGATTTACGTGTAATATAAATAGTTACTCCATAGGTAGACGATTTAGTCTACTGTCATACACAAAATGTTTTTATATCTTAAATGAAATAACAGTCAAAACACTAAAAATTTAGTGATGCACTGATATGGACATTGCAGAGATTATACAGATTACAGTAAAATTCTCCTAACAGGCTGGTATACCAAATGACAGACTATAATAATATGTTTACCATGAATAAAAAAAATAGAATTTATTTATGAATTAAATTGTGATACATGTTTTCACTTTAGGAAATACTCCACCCCGCCTTTCGAATCAAAAGCCCGTCTTTGTGAAGCTTTAAAGGAAAAAGAGTCGCCAATACTTATTCTTTTTAAAAAAAAAAGCCAAATAGGACCCATTATTACTCAAATTTATTATGAATACATCATGGCTGGTAGTATCTTGCTAGTACGATTTTAATGACTATAGCAGATTCTGTACACAAATTATATAATATCTAACTTTACTGTGGAGGTCACCAAGTCACCCATGAAAACCTGTCAGCGAGTCATCATTAACAACCAATTTAGTCTCTTGAAGTCTGTTTGGCCACTGGCTGAAATTTAGATTCTACAATGTAGAAGTATGTATATAATTATTACTAACAAGAAGAAACTGCTGAAAGTGGTACACATCTCTGAAATCAGTTCACAAAACTTAATCAAAGGTAAATTTTTCCCATCCTTTCCTACTATAATATGCTTAACGGCTTTTGGGTAAAACAAATTAAATAAAAGGTTTTAAAGTTTCTATATTTTGAAAAAATGTCTTTTGGAAAATAACTGATACAAATGAGTTGATCATTTTCTTGAAAATATACAAGTGCATCAAAGTACTTATACAAAAGTTTTGTAATAATATAAGAATGGATTTGAATAGATGTTTCTTTTTTTCTTAGTTATTTTGATTTGACAGAATATTGGTAAACTCTAAAACAAGAAAGCTGTCATTTTCAGAAAGGTAAGGTGAGTATTTCCAGTTTCATCTTATAACATATGTTGTATTATTGTGTGTCATGGCAAAATATGTTTCTTGCTCTCGCTGGACTAAACGTTTGAAAGTTTTGTCAGCTATACAACGAAATACAAATGACATTATATAACTGAATTTGGTAAAGATGAAATAAACGCACTTTAAAACAAAAGATATAATAAATGCTAAATCTGGTCTTTTTACAGCTTAATCCATTTGAAACGAGGGTAATTCAAATACTCTTCAAATTGTAACAACAGATTAAAGAATTAAAATGACTACATAAGCACTGGTCAACTATTTCACATGTTCCTGACCAAAAGAAAATGGTGAGTTTCTGTTTGTATTACTGTTTGTGGAGACTACAGGTCAGAATTTATATCCGATTTTGATGAAAATTAAAATATGTGTTTGTATCCCAAAGATGTTGATTGATTGGGTAGAGTTGTCTTACTTTGTCAGACTGCACATCAACAGACCTAATGTTCTTTTCTTTTGAATTGCAGAGTCGGTCAGAAGAAATCCAATGTTTTTGAACACTACAAACGAAGAATCAAAACAGCTGTTAGTTGCTTCCTGATTAATTCAAGGGGCAGGGATGGTGGGAGATCCCAACGAATTTCAACCGTCTTACCGAAAAAGCATTATAATAAAACATGAAACAAAATAAACAGTTTTGTTATTTTATTAGACTGATTTGGTACATGTTGTTTACCATGCCTAGAACTAGAGAATTCATCAAAGTTACAAATTTATATCCTGGCATATCCACACGGATCCCATATGATCCCCATATTACATTGATTTGTACTCCCACATGAGTCCCATATAGTACCCATATTACATGTCTTATCAAGACCATATAGGTCCCATATTACACACATATTATTTTAGATGATTTACCCATATAGAACCCACACAAACCCCATTTAGTACCCATGTGGATCCCATATTATGCCCATATATCATTTATTTGTACCCCACATGAGTCCCATATAGTACCCATATTATATTTCTTAACATGGCCATATAGGTCCCACACAGGCCCCATATAGCACCCATATTATTTAGAATGACTTACCCATATAGGCCCCACACAAACCCCATTTAGTACCCATATGGTTGAGCCCATATAGATCCCATATGGATGTTGGGTGCAAAAATGTCGGGGTCCGATATGGGCTCCCCATCATGGCCCCATATTACATGAAACATGGTACCCATATGGTCCCCATCAATGAATGTTATCAGGGGTATGTTGTTGGTCTCCATCATCTCCACTAGTTCCGTTCTCTCCTCCTTGAATACCTCGCAGTCTACCAGGACATGGTTGGTGGTACATTCTTCTCCGCACTCACAGACGATGACTTGGTGTTTGTAGTCTCGCAGCCGCTCTTTCACCCTTAGTTTCGATATAAGTTTGCATATATCTCTTCTAGGGTGATTGATAGCTGTCTTCGTGTAGATCTTGTCATCCAGCCGAAATCTGTATGTGTCAAGTTCAACGAGCTTTAATTCCCAGAGTGAATTGACCTGTCTTTTTACCATACTGTAGATTTCCGTGGTGCTGTATTCTATGGTGCGGAGTGGTGCTGTGTCCCCGAGACCTTCATTTGCGAGTCGATCTGCTTCCTCGTTTCCTCTTATGTTCACATGTGATGGAATCCACACGAGCTCTAATTTGCTTCCCTTCTCTAGGACCCTCTGGTACAGCTGCCTGATTTCCAAAATAACTTCTGGTCTTGAGTCCGAGTTGTCATTTTGGATTGAAATCAGACTGCCCAGAGAGTCGCTTGGGATGACGAACTTACTAGTCTTTTGATAAGAGATCCATGATATAGCATCACGGATGGCCACAATCTCTGCAGTGTACACCGAACAGTTATTGGGCAGTTTCCTGCTTATTCCCTGTTCCCCGTTTGGCAGGTATATTCCAAACGAGCTGGTGCCCCTTTCAGGATTGCGTGAGCCATCCGTATAAACATGTTCCCAGTCATCCGACGGCCAGTTGTCTTCCAGGTGTTCCAGAGAGAGAGCCCGTGCTGCAGTGGGGTTGTTTTTCTTGTCGGTTTTCTGTAGCAGATCTAGATTGACCGGTGGTATTGGGAGTGTCCAAGGAGCGATCGATGGTGGGTCGTGTTCGTTTATCACGAGCTCCTCCAGTCGTAGTTCCTTGACTGTTTCCCTGATACCCTGGCCGAAGCTTTTCTTTCTAGGATCTCTTACATATCTTGTCTTCTTTAGGCTGACAAAGGCCGGGGATCTCTCGCCCAATTGCGAGATCTTAGCCCAATAAAGGAGGTAATAGTATTATTACTTCCGATGTGAAGGATTTGTAAGTGTGAAAAGCAATGTCTATGATTGTATAATAGTGATATGACAACCTATTAAGCAAAAGACATATAAATAAATAGGTTTTGACTTTCTTGGTAAATATGAAATTCCCGCTTTAAGCCTGTTTCTGCTTCAAACAATATGGCTGACCGTAGAGTTATTCGACGGCATTTGCTACATCTTTTGATACCTAAGAGACAATTGGAAGACATATAATCCTTTAGAAATATATTGTCGAGAAGAATGCTAGCCTATAGAAAATTTCGCTTCTACCCTAAAATCATTTGATTTATTTACAAATTGGTAAACAACACGACCGCGGGCTACTTTAAGATCAGGCGCTCCCTCAACCATTCCGCCTGTTTGCCATACTCCTGCGCAGTGTTTCGTTTGATTAGAACTAATCCACTTCACACTGCTATCTTGAGTGAACATTGTTGCGCTAAATTATTATTGGTCAGTAGTGCCATTACCAACCAATGACCTACATTGTAACAAAAAATAACGGGGTTAACCAGACCTCAAAATATGTTACCGCAATGTATCTAGTGACAATCGCGACTTGTTTACGTCATAACCTGCGAAATTTATTATGCTCGATTATCCAGTGCCAACATGTTTTCTTCGTGGGCCATTTTGAAAATTATGCCGAATGCGAGAAGAGAGGGAGGATTTGATTGGACGTTAAAAAGAGACACGCCCCGCCCAATTTCAAGAATATGACTTCTATTCAGCAATGGTAAGAGAGGGATTTCTCGCGCCATTGCTTCAGGAATATGCCTGTTTGCATGTGCCTGCGTTTTGGGTTTCTTTTTTTAGCTTGTATGCCTGGGGGACATGTCAACGGCACCGGGGAATCACGTGGTTAAGTGGGTAAGACGCTGGCTCGCTAGCCTTGAGGCTGGGTGTTCGATCCCTGCATTTGCCGAGAAGGTTCATCCAGATTTTCCGGCATGGTTTCCCCTTGCCAGTGATGCAGGACGGAGGGCATGGCAATACTGACAAGGACAGCTGTCGGATGGAACGAAAAACATGAGGTCCCGTGAACAAATTGGCGTGCACGTAAAGGATCCCTTTGAAGGCCGTTAGCGCCGCTGCCCGGACACTGTACGGCGTATGCCCGTCTTCATTAGCCCAGTTTAGGAGCAAAACAGTAGGACGTTAAACCCCATGTCGTTTCATGTCATTTGTCAAATCCATCTAAATCGACTATTTGCTGGGAAGTTAATGTCATTGATCTATTTATAACTCTATGCAGACGAATTTACGCACTCGGCAAATCTGGACAGATTCCGTAAACTACATCTAGTCTCGGCTGCATGACAGTAAGTGATATGTACGTACGCCCATACATTTGCGATGCGGCTACCGGTTTACTTAACAGGAACACTTGACGCTATTACACAAATTGTGAACCTATTCGGCTAACGATCTATTCGACCGATCGAGCTGCAACCTGTTCGTTGGAAACCGAGGTTTGCCGAGTGGAATTTACGGTAATTTGCATACCAAAATTGTTTTTATGGCGTTAGAGAGCATCGTAGTCTCAATTTATCAGTCACAATGTGCTTAGACTCGTACTTGACTTGTGCTTACGTAAGAACGGTCTTGAGAATTTTCTAGAGACGGTATTTTATAAAGATTCTTACGTAAGCAAAAGTGAAGCATAACTTTGTGCTTACTTTTAAGATTTTTCTAGGAATCGGGCCCTGGTGTAATTCAGCTCTGAACGTAGGTCTCATACACTCGCCGTGTGATAAAAGAAGTGGTTAAACACATTCCATTCAACATAGATCATTGCTACGTTAGATGCGTAATAAAGGTTTCATATGAATCGGAAGTGACGAACGCGAAAGGAAAACACAAGTTATCCCTTATTATTACCGTTGATCGCTTCCCATTATCAGTAGATCGGGCAAATTAGTTTACACCGTGAGCTACTTTGTTGTAATAATTAATTTTAAATAATAACAAATAAACTACTGATATTTAATCACAACTTATCAGTTGATATATATAGCCCCTCTAAATCGCAAATGGTCATTAAATATTTTCAAAATGGCGAACGCTCTGGTTAACTTTAAATACATTGCTAATACTAAAGGTGGTCAGAATTTAGTGCTAGATGGTTTTAAATTCAGAGTTAAGTCTAGAAGTAATATCATCATATACTGGAAATAATTATATATGCATATATCAATTAAATAAATAAATATTATTATACATCAAACTGTAAATAAATATTTATACTATAAAAATGTATTTATTAATTTACTATGTTAAAGTGTCACAAACTTGTTACAGGCTATACTTTAAATCCCCTTAAATCCCCTTTGTTTTTCAATTAGTCAATGCCGGGTGGACCTAGACTCTAAACAATAGATATGGGGAAAGTGGGGTGTCCCCATTTTAATGATATAAGAACATTAGGTTAACTCAGAGTGACATCTAATGATTATAATGATATCACAATGAGTTTAGTAATAAAGTTTTAAACATTAGTTACAGTCTTCGAAATATTTTAATATTTGTAAACGTCTAATAATTTGAGTATGTGATATCTTGATTATTTGGAACATTTATTATTTGATAACATTTATGTTTTAGTAAATTTAATACAAAAGTTAACAATCGTAACAAATACATTATTGTTGGTGTTGGTGAGGGTAACTTAAATGATCTGGTCGTGGGCTCTGGGAAGATTAACACCTTTGTTACGATTAAGGGTCGGGGCATATCGACGTATCTGGATGGCCTCATGAATTTTCCCCGTTCTTTTGTCATGCTGATGTATTCTGTATGGTTTTACCTTCGACCAATAATTAACTTTGTGGTGACGGTCGTTAAGGAGATGGGTGGCGACAACGGAGTCACTGTTGGGGGTGTAGGTTTGTGTTCGTTCATCCGATTGTTTAGAGGAACCAGAGTTTCCCCCACGTATGAGTTACCGAAGCTGCAGTGGATATGGTAAACACACCCTTCGGGTTGAAGGGGTGTGGTTGGGTTCAACTTACCACTGGCTTTTAAGATGTCCTTGGTGCTTGATCCGTTGATAAAGTTTACTCCAATCCCTGGATGCTGGTGTAGTATTTTTCTTATTTGGTATCATACCTTGTCGTTGAATGGGATTGATATACGTACAGGTTCTTTTGGGGTTGGCGGTGGTTTCAGGTCATCTGGTAGGGTTTTCTGAATTATTTTCTGTACTACTTCTTGTGGGTATCCATTGTGTTCAGCGAATACTTCATGTAGGTGCCGGATTTCATCCAGGAGGTTGGTCCTACATGACAAGTTGTTGGCTCTCTTCACAAGGACTGGTATCTGTATGCGTAGGTTTGCGCTAAACACTGGTTGTGGTAGTTTGTTCCTCGGTTTTTACTCTGACATCAAGAAATGATAGACATTTATTTGTTTCAGTCTAGAAATTGCCCCCCCCCCCCACCCATTGGAAGAACGTCGACTCGAGGCACTCTCTCATTAGCATGATGACGTCATCGGCGGAGAGGGTTGGGTGGATCGGTTCATCTAGTTCATCAAGCCGCTTCCTTAGTATATGTGAAGCTTCAGTTCACGGGACGTTGGTGAACTATTTCTATGAACAGAGTTTAAATCCAAGCTGAATCGAAGCCAGCCGTGTGTCTACAGAGTTAATTTTGGATTAAGTGGAATAGTGTAATAAGAGGGGGCTACGATAAGACGAGCTCGGCATCTAAACACTAAACTACATAGGGGAGATACACCAAATTAGCAGGATAGTGGAGTAAAGGAGGGTCACGGTAAGACGAGCTCCGCTAAAAAGACACCAAACTGCAAAGTGGGATAAGAGGAGGCCACGATAAGACGGGCCTGGCACCTAAACACTAAACCCACAAAGATGACTTCTACCAATCCAGTAGACGTGGTACAAGGGTTAATCAGTGAACTGGATGTATGAGATGTGTTGTTGACGTTTGGGAAAGTAGGTCGAGGGGAAATGTGTAGGGAGTGATAGTTAGATGTATTATGAATGGTTAGAGTGGCTGTGGTGTTACGGTGAAATACTATGCCGCTACCGTAACACCACAGCTTTATGATTTGTTAGACAGGATTGATACCGTAAGTCCGACAATAATAAATAAACTATTTCTGATTTTAATGTTGTCTTTTCCCACCGGCACTGGCCGTACGCCAGCAACTGAAAATAGCTGACGAAACAGCTAGGGCGTCGATTGTTAGTTCGCGTACAACTTGAAAAACCGAATGTCGTACGCCATTGTGAAACTGAAAGTAGCTGACGAAGACAGTTAGGGCGCCGATTGTTAGTTCGCGTACAACTTGAAAAAACCGAATGTCAGTATGGTATTTCTGACATAATTGGTTATCGGTGACCTGAAAGCTGGTAATCTCGACTCAAAGCGAGTAATCTCGACTCAAAAGTATAATGTATAACCTACTTACTGTCTACAGTCGTCGCTAGTCTTATTATAGTTCCTTCATGATTGTTTGTGGACGATTTACTACTCAGTAAGAAAGCCTGTGCCCAAAAAGAGTTCTCGTCTGTTATTATTAGTATAATGACTTCCTCATGTGCGGCAGGTTCGTTTGTTTTTAAAAACACTGTTTTTCGTTCCAAAAAATAGAAAAGTAATTTTTTACCAGATGATCATGGTTTTTCACCGAGACTAGATAATTTCTCTCGGTGTAAGGATATTATCGCTTATGGATAACTTCATACACTGTTGAGAAAATAGTCCCATTGGTTTGCTTAGCGGCAAATAGAACGGGAATAAACTCTGTACTGAAAAATTTTTGCGTGATCTATATAAACTGTCTTCACACACTCGATTTATAATTAGCGATACAGAGGTACAGTGCCAAGTGTTATGCTTCTCAGGCTAATACCTCAAAAGTACCTCCGCGCGAAAACCCAGATTTTGGTACATGCAAAAGAAAAAGAAATAGTGCCAGTGCGCGTGCCAGTAATAGGAAAACTAAGAGTTCGCGCATAAAAATGCACGAACGTACCAGGCGCGATGTCATCCAGACACGGGACGCATATGTCCGCATATATGCTGTCTCTACAGATCAACTACCAAATAATATGTTTTTTTTATTAAATAAAGGGAAGAACTTCCCACTAAACATACTCCATGGCCCAAGGCCGCGAATGGTAAGATTGCAAAATCATATTCTAAAACAAGAAGAAGCCTCGGCTCTCCTATGTCTTGTCTGCGATATCATTTTTGTGGAAGCGGACGTTAAAACACCAGGTTGTAGTAGTAGCGGACGTTAAAACACCAGGTAGTAATAGTAGTAGTAGTAGTTGTTGTTAGTTGTTGTTGTTGTAGTAGTAATAATAATAAAGTCATTTATATAGCGCCTATTCCATGCCGAGGCGTGCTCTAAGCGCTTCTAATGTAACTCTGGATACGCTTGTCGAAAAAGGTGGGTTTTTAACTTTTTTCTAAAGTCAAGTAATGTTTTGGCACTTTTGATGGAAGTGTTCAAGTGTTTGTCATTCCACAAAGTTGGAGCAGCAATGCAAAACATTCGATCACCATAGGTAACAAATTTTGATGTTGGCAATTTTAGGAGATCTTTGCTTGATGATCGTGTACGGCGTTCAGAATCTTGCTGTTTTAAGAGATCAGTGAGGTAGTCTGGGGCAGCATTATTCATGCATTTATAGACCATGCAAAGAATTTTGAAGTTTATGCGGAATTCAATCGGGAGCCAGTGTAGTGATTTTAGAACAGGTTGGATGTGAGCAGACTTTGGAGTTCTTGTAATTATCCGGGCAGCAGTGTTTTGTATTTTCTGAAGTCTGTTAATCTGGTACCTAGGTAGGCCATAAAGGACAGAGTTACAATAGTCCAGTCGAGAGAGCACCATGTGTTGCATTAATTGTTTACAAACTTCTGTTGTCAAAAGATGGCGGATATTGGCTATACTCCTCAGGTGAAAATAGCAGACTCGACACAAGTTATCTACATGGTTCTCAAGTGTTAATGATGAATCAATTATCACTCTTAGATCACGTACAGACTGTGAAAAAGTAATGATGGTGTCTCCAATTAAGATACTAGACTCTGTTATAGATCTAAGCCTCTGTACAGATCCCACAAGTAGTGCCTCGGTCTTGTCATCATTAAGTAGTAGTAGTAGTAGTAGTAGTAGATATTTCTCATAGTAGATATTTCTCATTTGTACATTGGGCATTTGCTTGAAAACGACTTGTGAAATCTTGTTGAAACGTTGCAGTACGATATACCATTGATTGTAACCATAATAAGTGTTCTAGTATTATAAATAAAAATATAAATAGTCCGTACAATGCCTTGTTTTTACTCCTTCTATACCTTGTAAAAAACATGGTAATGCACGGACTTTTCCTTTGTTCTCTTATCTATTGGCGGTCAATTCTTTTTATGAATTGTCAGATATACCCCCACAGTCTCACACAACAATTTTTGGTCATCGAAGGAATTATTAGTGTACCGAAATTAGCCAAAGTAGCCTATCTGTTATCACTAATCACTTTAGTCAGCTATATAGAGGGATAACTCGTGTTATCCTTTCGCTCCGATTGTTGAAACCTTTATTACTCACCCATCGTAGCGATGATCTCCGTGTTTGGAAAGTGTTTAACCAGTTCTATAATGACTGACACCAATAATGTCCTTTAATCCTTGAATGAATCCTTGTCGAAAAAGTTTCGAATCCCAGTGAATTTTACTGGGCAACTTTTCACTGCTAAACGGTCGCGTGTCAGTCCCTGTGAACGTCTCTACAATGTGCAGGAATAAATGAGACCTTGCTTACCTCGCTTGAGTCAGTCGGGCCTATATCCGACACAGCGTGCTGTTGAAAACACGTTCCATTCTGCTAAACAGCTGTTGAAATTAGCCCATTTCAGAGCAGAGCAGTAGAACGTTCAAATTAATTTCTTCCATTTCACTTTAGTAAAACAGAAACAAGGTTTTGTTGAACTAAATATAATTCTAGTGGTCACTGCCGGATACAATGTCAAATTTCGCTTTGTATGGAGTTGTGTCCCTTTAACTGTACTGTCAACAGGCTAGATCTATTTTAAAGGCCAACGTCGCTGAGATGTAAATTAGATTATGGAACGTGATTTTTGGCGAGATTGTAGATTAGGGTTAGTGTAAGCGTTAAGACTAGGGCTAGGTCCGGGATTCTGGTTAGGGTTGGGATTAGTTTTAGCCCCGTTTATATCGCGTGACCTTTGACCAAACTTGAAATTGGTCTTATCAACCTTTGTACACACTACTCTTCAATTTTGAAAGTCATCAAATTCTCTTTAAAGACAAATCAATATCCTCCACTGTATTTGACATTGCAAACGCTGCGTATTGCTTAGTCTCTGTCACCCAGAACCCCCTAGTCTTCAACGCACGGAGGGTCTGGGTTGGTTCTCAATTTTTGACGAAAATTACTGGATACTCTACCACATAAAAAACCAAACATTTGATAATTTTCTTGGCACAAATCAAGCTTAAAGCTGGAATAGCATGCTAAACTTTCACTATGGTGTATCTTTTCTGACCAACTTTGAATATTGGTATCAATGAGTCGCTGTTTAAAAGAATATGAGTTGAGAATTGTTGCCAACACCTTCTGATCCCCAAATACAACCAAAACCGAGGGAGCTTAACAGCAGCTTAATTTTTGTTGCCCGTGTTATTCACAGAATCAAGTTTTCTTAGCATAATATAAACTTGTTTTGGATATCTGGAATTTGGCATTTGAATAAACTTGATCCAATATTTAACATGACGTCATATAAAATACTGCAAGGTCATGTCGACCACACTCACCCAATGTACAAGCTGTCGAGCTGCTTTTGTGAATTTGTAGAATATATTTACAATAATACGATTGCACAGATTCTATATCTTTTCTATATTCAAAACCCCAAATGGCTGAACCATACAACAATATAGGCTTAATAATAGAATCGAAAATTTTAAATGAGATATGAATAGGTGGATTACATGCTTTTCGAAGTAAACATTGAATTGGAACCAGTGCTTTTCTAGCTATTAGTGACAGATCACTCAATGTCTTACCCCAACATAGCCTGGAGGAGAGTACGAGCCCTTGATATCCATAATATGTCACATTCTATTTTAATGTGATTATAATAAAATCTTTTACTGTTTCTTAAAGTTCCAATTTCATATTTTCTAAGAAAGTCAAACATAATTATTTCTATGTCTTTTGCTCAAAAGGTTGTCAACTCAGTATTATACGATCATGGGCAAATTTTTGGGGGCATTAGAAAGGCTGACACGGGCTGATTGAGGAAATAGTTACTAAATTACCTCCCTTGTTTTCCCATTCCTCTACATGGACGGCCATCTTCAAACGTTTGAATTTGAAGTTGAAAATGATATTTTTGCCAGTTTCTCAACTGGCAATAGTGAATTATAGGATTAATAGGATTATTCTTTAACAAGGTAGGACTGTTTATAGGTTCAATCTATTTTAGGGCTTTATTTTAATACATTTTAAAAATATAACTTAAAAAAATGCTTTTGGAACTTTAATACACCTCCATTTCTAAATACAACAACTTTTGTTTTCGAAATATTTACATCAAGATCAAATTCGTGACAGAATTTCTGCAAAATATTTAAGTTTTTTCTGTAGGTCCCCTACACTGTCTGAGACGATTCCAAGGTCGTCTGCTTACAGGAGCATAATTATATCCTCCATCTCTTGAATTGTGAAAATACCTCTAACACCCCTGTCTCCCATATTCCTGAAGCAATGGCCCGAGAAATCCCTCTCTGGCCATTGCTGGATTAGCTTCTGATTCTTAAACTTTTGCGGGAGTGTGTCTATTCTTCCAGTTCAAGCTATCACTTGAGTACAGCAGCATGACAGTCCTTCGTTTAATTTGGGTCTTCCCTAAAACTTTGGACAGTGATTTTAGGTATTAAAAACGGTGAAAGTATGTTCGCTTCCAAACAGTATTGCTTACATTTTAATCGATTTGATAGCCTCGTTTGTCACGCAATTAGTTTTACTGCAATAATCTGCTATGCAATGGTTAATTGGGCATAATAAAATCATAAGCCATGACGTAACGTAAACATGTTTGGTCCAATTTTGGCGCCTTTTTTAAAGGTAAATCCTTTGTAACGCTGTCAGCTACTGGTTGGTAATGAGACTAATGACCAATCATAATTTAGCACAAGAATGTTCGCTCTGTACAGCAGTGAGTAGTGGGATTAACTCTAATCAAACGAAACACTGCGCGGAGTATGCCTGTCTCCATATAATCTACTAATGCAGTCTTGTCTAACCCCGGAAGTACAATCAAAATAAGGCGTTAGTTTTGAATCTACCGTGACACAGGTGGGCTTCTGATATCCAATATTTAAGACGAAATGAAAATTTTAAAATTGGCACAGGAATCTCGTCCCAAAATGTTTTCGGACGCCATTTGTTATGAATCGACTCTATGAACTAGGCTAAGCATATCCCACATAAGAATATTGCCGGTGTTTACTGGAATAACCAGACACCAAAGACGGGCATTCAATTTGGAATCATCGCGTATTTCGCCGAACATAACTGTTTATATACATTCATATTACAATTTATGCGTTACGACCCATTTTGCGTCCATTTCTTTGCATCTTCAATAGAATGTGTGATCTCGCTTAAATTTAACTACGTACATCTTATCAAGGCCTTCGTGTAATACCCTGCATATTCCGATACTTATTTCGATTTTATCAGTCCTAATATTGTCTGGGTAAATAAAAGATATTGGGTTTTCACGCTACCCTGTGGGATCCAAGATTTTTCTCTGCCCATGTCGTGAGGCGATCACACACCACGTATATAATATTCGCGCCAGTCAATTCGCAGTGACAGCTTTAATGTTTGTCTATATTCTGTGTACTGGAGGTGTCATGTTCATAAATCTGCACTGGGGAAACAACCACGAGTTTAGTTAAATATTTTAGTTTCGTTGTTGGACACTAAATGTTTTATATCTCAACACTGTAACGCTTGAACCATTTATTGTTTTATTGTTTGTCCGAATCAAAATGATCGTATAATTTTACACAATTGTATGTTTTGCATAATACAGATAAGCCTTTGCAAAATAAATTATCCTATTATCGAGGTATTCATGTTATCACCAATAGGTTATATGTAATATAAGAGATTATTCGTATACCAAATAAGTATTAACAAAATATTAATCAATTAATATTTATGAAAAACGTATGAAGCTTCGGACGTCCCACTTAATTATATACACTGAATGGGCGTAGTGAGAATTAGATTGAATTTAATACTGTGTCTAATAATGCTGAATTATTTTGATTGTAATTTTTGGAAAATTTATTAGTAAGACAGAAGTCTTCACCGACTACATTCTTCGAATTTCAAGGGCGTGTGCGGGGCAATGAGTTAAACAGGTTAAAAAATACTTACATAATTGACAAACTCTGTATCGTTATAGGGACGCAATGAAATGTCCGCATTATTTCGCTATACCTCAAAACAATAGAACCCGTTCATCGTTAGGGTGTTATAATACATGTATTTGGAGACTTTTCTTCTATGATACATTATTTTAATTTATAAGTAATGATAGTTTATGCATTAATTAAATTTACATGATTTCAAGTCGAATTCAAAGTTTACATGTATGGATAATCTGTATTTAAAATTATTTATTTTATTTGTATATTGCAATAATACGGTAATCTGGCATTAAGATAAAGGCGCAATGAAAAGCACTCCATAAAGTTTAATTCCTTATCAAAACTTCCCTGATCAATAACCTGATCAATAAATGATGACAGTTAATATAAAGCAGGTATGTGTCATAAAAGATAATCGGTTATCATGATAACGCATCGATATGTATTACTTATATAGGCATATTTATCTTTCAACGTATACTTATATATCAAATTCCTACCTACTGACACTGTTAAGTATTTTAAAGTTCCAATTTCATATTTTCTAAGAAATTCAGAACATAATTATTTCTATGTCTTTTGCTCAAACGGTTGTCAACTCACTATTATACGACCATGCGGGCAAAAGTTTTGGGTCATTAAAAAGGCTGACACAGGCTGATTGAGGAAATAGAAACACAATTACCTCCCTTGTTTTCCCATTCCTCTCCATGGACGGCCATCGTCAAACGTTTGAATTTGAAGTTGAAAATGATATTTTTGCCAATTTCTCAACTGGCAATAGTGAATTAAATGATTAATAGGATTATTCTTTAACAAGGTAGGACTGTTTATAGGTTCAATCTATTTTAGGGCTTTATTTTAATACATTTTAAAAATATAACTTAAAAATATGCTATTGGAACTTTAAAGGAATCGTCCGAGTTATATTTCAGTTTTTATTTGAGATTTTTACCAAATTTCACATTAAATAAGTGTTAATCATTTCTATATATTTTCCGAAGTTATATTGACAAGGGATCGTTGCGATTATTGAGACACTCGTATAGCGAAATTCCTTAATTGAGTTACGTAGTGATCTCATTCACATAGCTCAAATTGTTTTGGGAAAATTTCAGACATGGGAATTGGACTATTTTGGTGTTTGTTTTACACCAGCATTATCAAAGGATATCTCGGGAAAAGTGCAGCACCCCTTTAAGTAGTGTCTTCATAATTTCGGAGAATAGTGACCCGTAGGATTAGAGCTTACTCGTGGTTGCGAAATATTAGTGAATCAGTGCTACACCTACTCAGTATTATTAGTATATATAACACAGATCATTATGTTTTTGTAGTAGATAATAAAGTAGTAATGCAGATTGCTGCCGTTTTTTCCTGGTAAGTATTATATTATTATATAATTTATCAAAGACCTATTGCATTCTGTAGAAACTGGGCCGTGATATAATATGTATAATTGAAATCGCTATCTCACGTATTGGATTCAAGAGACAACTTATGGGAGACTTTTCACAACTTAAACAGCTTTCAACTTGGATGTTGCTTTTATACGAAGGGGTAGAAATATACGCTTTAACAGTTTAGCTGCAATGTCTGCTTAGATTTCAAAACACATATCACTGCATGCGTCTGAAGAAAAGAGACCTCAGTCACTTTGGGCGTCAGAAACTATCACTTGAAAAAGTTTGAAAGAGGGAGGGAGCTAACTTTAGATTATTGTCGAGCCCACCGTCAGATCATTTTTTGTAGTCGTACCAGGGGCGGATCCAGGAATTTTTGCAGGAGGGGGGTTTGTCAGGTTTCTGTTACGGAAATCTGCCATCATCGTCTCTAAGTTACATAGGCATACATACAAACTGAGCTTTTTAAACAGAGAAATCATTTTTATACTGATGTAGGATCACTTTGTGATGTAATTTCATTGATGCAAGGCATTATTTTTTTTATGTAGCTGAGCAGGGGGCGGGGGGTTTTGGATCCCCTCCCCCTCTGGATCCGCCCCTGCGTACTTAAATCCCGCTACATAAATGCATTATCACAGACAAAAGATGGGTTGCGAGGCAACGAAACATACGCCAGCCTCCTCGCGAAAAAAAAATCAAAGACATTGGAAAAATATAACGTGAGAAAAATGCTAAAACCGATGAAAAAAAATGAAAATTTACCCTAGGTAGTGGGGCCCTAAAGGCAGACAAAGGGCCCTACTTACTGTCGAACGAATCCATTACTGAATGAGAATGCAGTCATTGCATTGGCATAAAAATCATCAATCAAGACCCCCCCCCCAGCGAAAGAGGGCCCTCAAAATAGTATAGCCTCCGCCATGATAAACCTTAAAACGCCCCTGAATATACGAAACATTTATATATCTTGGATTTCGCTGTTGAAGTGATCATGGGCCATAACTCTGCCAGTAATTATCGGAAATCGCTGAAAACCAATAGACCTCTTTGACTCATTACCTTAGACACTGTGTATAAATTTAAAGTCAATCGAATGATAACTTTGGCCTGTAGAGCGTCAAATTGTGGACGCCGGACGCATGCAATTAAGAAATACAAACAGTATGACATACCACGAAATGGATTAAATCCAGAGGCGGATCTAGGAATTTTGAAAAGGGGGGGGGGGGAGGCGCAGCAAAATCAGGGCACTTACTGCGGAGACGGGGCACGCCGCTGCGAGGGGGTTGAAGGGGGGTCCCCCAAGACAATTATCCGTCATTTGCCTATAGCCATTCAAAGAGCTATTTGGCTGATATTTTCGTCTAAGTAAACGTTTGGAAAGGATATATTTGAGTCTGAAAAATGGCACTTTCAGCAGTAAAAAAGGCAATTTCAGCAGTTAAAAAAGAGCACTGTCGAAAATTAGGGGTGGGCGGCCCCTCGTGCCCCCACTTGATTCGCCTCTGAAATCGGAACGACTGCGAGTTTTGCAAGCTTGATAAGATGTACGTAGTTAAAGTGTGTGTGTGTGGTGGGGGGGGGCGAATGGTTAGCACGTGCGTCAACTGGCGTGTTTTCGATTCCCCGGTTGTATGTGACAAGGGGTGGGGTCACCTGTCTAGCCTCGCGGGTTTTCTCCGGGTCTTCCGGTTTCCTCCCACTGAAATTGTGCCCGGGCAACGGCGCTATGGCCTACTCTTTTATCGAATTCCAACTGCCAAGGGATCTTTTACGTGCACGCCAATGTGTACACGGGACCTCGGTTTTTCGTCCCACCCGCACGACTATGCAGCTGTCCTTGTCAGGTCCTCCTTCTGCATCTTTGACAAGGGGAAATCACGCCGGAAAATCGAGATGAACTTTCTCGGCAAATGCAGGGATCGAACACCCGACCTCCAGGCTAGCGATCCACTTATCCACCGTGAGCGATGATGGAAATCTCATATCGAAGTGAATCCAACTTCCAAGGGATCGTTTATGAGCACGCCCTTGTGTACACGGGACCTCGTTTTCTCGTTCAGTCCGAACAACTAGACACATGTCTTTGTCAAGCCCTTCCCTAGGGATTCATAATCATATCTCGCAGATACTTTAGTAATAGATAATTCAACTCTCCGCCCGTAATCTGAAACTTTCACCCCACTGCTGAAATAATATTGAACCATATGATGGTCTCTAAATGACCTAGTCTGTGTAAAGTGGACGTTAAAACCCAATTTCTCCCTCCTTGTCAGTGGTGCAGGACCGAGAGGCTGGTAAGGGACAACATACAGTCGTTTGGATGGGACGAAGAACCGAGGTCCCTTGTGCACTTTGGCGTGCACGTTAAAGATCCCTTGGCAGTTTGAATTCGATATAAGAGTAAGCCGGGCAAAATTTTGATCGTGGCACGGGAACAGTGGCACAATGTTTGACCCATGCCCGTCTTCATTAGCCCAGTCCGGGAAGAACAGTAAGTCATTAAATCCCATATCATTTCGTTTATAACTAAACCATATCAGATCAATATGACGTCAACCCATGTGAATCAGCAAATAAGCAGAATGATCTTTATTACAGGTAAACGTCTAATAACATTGTATATAGTTAGTATTTTATTTAAAAATAGGCTATATCATTTGTATATAAATTTTCAGGGAACTACATTGCTATTGCCATTAGTCAGAAAGACTCGTAATTAATGACAACGGTTGATTCCAGGAAATGAAACGGATTTTCTAAGAATAAAGTTCGATTAACGTGATATTTATGACTGTTTATTTACCTCGTAACTAACAAAACATGAGTACACAAAAATACTTCCCTGATCCTGTGGACATTAATAAACTTTGCATATGTATCAGTTATTACTCATACGCCTACATCCCGCCATGCTTCTTTATAGGTGGATATTCTATATTCTATAAATACATGTACATGCTAATATATACATAATCAATGTAAGTGGGCCATATTATATTATTACCTCTGCGAAAATAACCGAATAACATGGATTGCGACATAGGTAGTGAGTAAGCGGTGCAAATTATTTGGAAAATACAAACAGGGTTGTGTTGGCGTTTAAAAGAACACCAAAGAGTATGAAAACTGTATAAACGGCGAATGATTGATATGCAACACGTTATAGTGACTGTTGTATTGTATTTAAGAGAAGTGTTGGTCGTTTTCTCCTTTGCATCGTGATTTTAGAAACCATTGATAATACGTCGACTTGCACATTGCATCAAATGGATCAAATCTGGCTTAAACTTTGGACGCAAAATCGATTACGTTATCTTAATGATTGATGTATATTTAATATAATATTATACTGTTAAACCAGTGAATTAATCAGAGCGTATCAAGTTTTGAGTACAGAATTCGAAGCAGGTAGGTGAATTTATTGAACTGTTTAAACAGCATTTAGTAATTGACAACTAACATAATCACAGCAGTTCTATGGAAACCTATAGATTACTGTTGTTTTACTAAAGCTATGATAATACGGTTGTACATGGATATATATATTTCCTTTGTTCCTTCTGACTGTATCAGTATAATCTTTGTGGAGAAGTATAGCTCCGATCAATATAATATATTACAGATGAAATGAAGTGGCGTTTAACACCCCAGCCAGGCCCGTAGATAGCGGGAGGGTGGGAGAGCGTCATGTTCATAGGCGTACGAGGCGGGGGTGGGGGTGGGGGGTGGGGTCCCCCCTCCTAAATATTTTCATGAAAAAAATAGAAATCTGAAAAAGCGCGCAGAATTGTGAGATCGGTCATTAGCCGAGGAGTATGGCCTTGTCGGGGAATGCTAATGGTCTTGTCGGGAATGAATGCTCAGTTTGTCGGGAAGCGTCGCGCCGTCTGTCGGGTTTTGAATATTTTTAATAATATGGAAGCGGAAAGAAAGCAGTCCAGTCAATGATGAACACGTACGCCATCTGAATAGAACTAGCACGTACACATGGCCTTTCTCAGTTCTCGAGTACTGTGTTCCTGTATACTGGCATCCAACTCCATGCAACGGACGAGCCCAGTGATAGAAGTGAGCAGCTGAAAATTTTCTTTAATAATAATTGAAAAGTTTGTAATAATATTGTTCCTTGTAGTCACATATAATATATGTATGATGGCTCAATAGGCCGTAAATAATTCGATATTTAGCCCTTTTCTTTGGAAATAAATATTCATAGGTGAATGTAAAGCGCCACTGACAAGAGTTATACAAAGATAATGTGCTCAACAACGCTTTTTTTTACTTATAAATCTCTCCAGGAAAAAGTTCCAAAACCATTATGATGTAGATGTTAAATATCATTAAATAAGCTTTTTATTACATTATGTAATATTTGAATCCAATTTTACTAAATTGTTATTAAATTTGATTAGTTTCTTTTAATCAATTTCAAGTTCAATTGATGACTTTTTACCATTTTTTTGCTGTAACTGACATAATTTACTACCCACTCCAAATTACTAGAAATGCCTGGAAATCGCGTCTACGGCCGTCTGGTTTTTCAAAATTTTAAGGGGGAGACCCCCCCCCCCAAACTCCCCGTCGGACGCTTAACGCCTCCAGCGCTCGCTCCGCTAACTCTAAAAAAATATAATTGTCGGGAAAATATGCTGCCCCCCCCACCCCAACAAGTTCGGCCTCGTACCGCTATGGCATGTTGGTCGTAGGATAACCGATTCTTTCCCCATTGGGTTCCCGCCTCTCCTGCTACACCCATCAAATGTCATTCAGTTAGTTAGTTAAGCATATAGCAGTAAAATCGTCAAAAACAATATAAATATTTTTGGGTGTCCAGTCATCAGATTTTTGCCAATACCCAGGCAATGTCCCCATTTGAAATGTGTGCCCCCCCCCCCGTTACACCCATCCTACTCGAAATCTACTATGATATCACTGCTGACTGTGGAAACGAACGTTAAACCAACAATGCCAAATTCTGATACCAGTGCGAGATTTTATCCAAGAATTACATCACTGCGTTCTAATGGTAGGTCTACAGGTATCGGATGCTTTGACGGTTCTGTCACGAGTGTAACACCCATCAATCACTTCTAAATTTAAACTGGGATTGGGGAAATAGAGGAACACAATTAATGAAATAGATCTGTGGTGATACAAGCCATTAATATCTACAAAGGAAGACCTCAAGTTGGGAACTCAACGTAAAATATAGCAATCAGATAAAAATAGAATGGGGTTTTCTGGCGAACAGCTGATTTTATTATTTTGTTTAGCCGGCCGGCTTCGAACGGGGATTCCCAATATCTATACGCGTTTTTACCACTGTAAAGCAATGCACACTAAAATTCCATAACACATAATATGAATTACAGGGTTGATACAGTGTGACCGACACCTTCTTGGGCAGAAGGTCCTTGATAATCGTGAGTTAAGGTATGATCGCAATAGTATTTCCACCATGATCATCCATGGCATGAGAACATTCGGCATTGATTATCCGTTTACTGGGACATTTCAGATTGTCCGTGCTGTATGTGCCATTTTTACTAAAGTCTTTTTCTTTTTTTAAAAGGGTTCAACGTCTTCATTTCCGGTGGTCTGAATATGGATAAAATTGATAAACAATAATTACTTTACTGACTGGGGATTTAGGGATGTTTTCTATGCATGGACCAAAAGTAGCGTTGCGAGCTAGACTTCTTAAAGATCAGTGGTCGTTGTCATCTGTCATCACATTGTCACCCAGTCAAGCACGCACACCTAACTTCCCACAGGTCCGTTTTTTTGTATCATGCGAACACATACGTTGTTGCTATTCTTTACACGGTAAACTATATCACCTTTAGAATAGATCTCTTCCCCGAATGGTCGCTATATCAAACAAAAAAATAGTATACCATTTTGTTACGCGGTTCTAATCCATTTTACATCTTTCATACATACAGTAGACATTTTCTATTATATTAAATATGAAGCGGAATTAATACATCGCAATATTCTTGAAGTATACTTGGTCTAAATAACGTGGATGTAGGAATTAAAATATTGGCAAACAGCTTCGGGTGTGTTTCAAGCAGAGCTAATTGTCGACAGGTATAATAAGTTTAGTACGCGCTAGACACCTACATTCAAGCGCATTATTGAAATAAAATCGAACAAGATGTTAGTGCCGAAACGACCTTGTCGATGTACGTGGCACGGAGTAGGATCGCCTGTCCAACCTCGTGGATTTTCTTCGGGTACTCCGGTTTCCTCCCACTGCTAAAGACCCCTAGAATTAAACATAAGGTTAGTCCCGAAATGACCTAGTTTGTGTCGCGTGGACGTTAAACCCCATGTCTCTTTTTCTCTCTGTCATCTCTCTCTCCCTCTCGCCTCTCTCTCTCTCTCTCTCTCTCTGTTACAATAAATCTATATTTATAGTAAATATTTCCTTGTCATACAGATATTGTGTACGAAAGTTGAGTTAGCTATATATGTATATGAATATAAATAGCCATGTTCGTCACGATATATAAACGGCTCACTTCTAAAATAATATATACACATACATGTATTGAATATGATTTTGTAATATTTCATTCACAATATTACCATGTTTTGAAGACAAGATATTCATATTGGAATTTCAGTACAGTTCTTACGGTGCCAGTAAGTTTATTTTTTTGGCTTTTTTGGTGTTTGCTTAAAAGCATTCAACCGGTGGAGTGGGTGACTAGTCGAAAAATTATACAGAAAAACTTAAATTCGATTAGCTTACAATTTAAACGGATCAGCTTGTATATTGGTTTTCAGCACACATGTATAAGATAAGTAATAATGTAAACATAATTACATATATCAAAATCACAAGTTTACGTAACGTCATTGGATTGTTATGAATCTGGGTCATTTTTATATTAGACAAATTATTTGTAAAGTATTATTAAAGTGAGGTCCAGTCCTTTTTGTTGTGATTCATAGCATTGGATTTTTTGATGATGAAATGGCAGTTTGCCTTTTCTGAAAGTTTAACCTCTGTAGTAGGTTACACCAACGTTATGACCAACCCGAATTTGTATTCCTCTGTTCGAAAACAAAAAAAATAATAATTTACAACTTACCCTATATCACTAATCGATCAACCAAATTCAATGATTGATTTTGACCTAAACAGGGGTACATTCTGTACACAGTGAACCATCTACTTTTGAAATTTAAAGGAGTTAAATCGATTACAGTTGGGACCTAGAAATTGAAAAAAGTGGGTCGCAAAGCATATAATACTGTAATATGAATGTATATAAACTCATATACATTCAATGGTTTCCGTTTTTACTCTAATTTCAAATCAGTTATGTTCCTCGAAATAAGCCAGCACAGTCTCAATCGAATGCAAATTTCTGGCGTCTGGTTATTCCAGTCTACATAAGCCGTTTGATTTGGTACAAGTTATCTAGCCTCGTTCCCTAAATCTCTTGCTAGAACTAGGGCTGAAACATACTATGGTACACGATTCGTGTACCAATGGTAGAATGTTTATTTTGTCTTAAATATTGGATATTGGAAGCCCACCTTTTCCCCGTAAGATCACAGCATCAATGTTGATTTAAATTGAAAAATAGTTTGCGTTTTCAAAGTTGAAGATTTTGGATGATATTGAGTTAGAGACTTAGCTACTTTAATCTCTGTCCTAATTCGAAGCCATATTCAAAAATTAGTGAACTATTATCCGTTGTATAGTATATCTTTTATATACAAATGCTTAATAAACGTTTCCAATTTCGTCGAATCGAGGCAGAATAATTCTTAGCGTTTTGTAGACACGCAGCAGCGTAAGTTTCGTATGTAAAAGAGGTTATGCTCCTTTAATTTGTCAACAACTTGACACCATTATAGCAACAATGATAGCCAATTAGTTACACATGCAATAGCAACCTTATACAGTAATGGCAGTCAATTACATATCCTATAAATGACATTAGATATACGCTGTATACAATACATGTATCTATTCACTGATAAGCATGCATAATGGAGTGTTTAGTTAATAGACGTAGGCCTACTAAATAAGTAGTGTGAATTTAAAAGAGATGTTGAAACTTGATTATTAGACACAAATCTTTCTGGGTTAGTTGTCTCTAATGACAACAAAACAGATCAATATTTCAACCACTTTCCTAACATCACAATACAGTACAGTGGCGTGTAGTAGCTGTTCGTTGATGCCAGAAGATAACTCCTTCCCAAGACCTAAATATATGAACTAGTACTGGTAAAGCGTAAATCTAATGAAAACACACTTTTTATTCAAATTAAGTAGGGCATCTTGAACAATAAAGTTAACGGCGATGATAAATTTATCCAACGTTTACTTGATTTCACGTTTGTATCCCCCCCCCCACTCACACAAACAACATCCACAAAATAGATGCCCGGGGAGTTGCTACAATTCTACTAATGACATATGAAACACAAAGTGAGTCAGTCATTCTAAACCTGTTCTGCTATAGTGTTACGTCACAATATTATTATTATTATTATGCTAGTAAAGTGGGATAAATACGCTACGTGTGAACGAAAAGTATTTAATCACCGATACGAGGGAAACAGGGGCGGATCCAGGTCAGCTACATAAACAAAAATAATGCCTGGCATCAATGAAATTAAATCACAATGTGATCCTACATCATTATAAAAATAATTTCTCTGTTTAAAAAGCTCAATTTGTATGTATGTCTATGTAATGCAAACCCCCTCCTGCAAAAATTCCTGGCTCCGCCCCTGGGAAAGTAAAAAATATATAAATAAACACAAAAGACTTTCAACTCACGTGATTTTGAATTAGGCTATTTATATAGAAATAGTTTGAATTTTCTCTGTGATGTGAAAAATGTTATAGTATACGTAAGTAACCGTTCATTTCTTCATTAGATTAAAGAGTGTATAAACAACGTCTGTTCTTAACACAAGGTACATTTTTATGGATACACAATTACTGAGTTTGATACTTAGCGACGTTTTGCCGAGGATACTCTCGTCTTTATCAAACTCAGTAATTATTGTGTATCCATAAAATTGTACCTTGTGTTAATATGTTCAATTACTAAATACCAATCAAAGAAGATATACGTCTGTTCTTCTTTCTGATCGAAGCTAAGGTACATTTTTTTCTGCTGACTTTGATTCGCGACGTCTTTATTTTGGAATTGAAGTCGAGATAAATATCTTTTGGAATGAGCAATCTTGATTCCATTTTAATATTTAATATTGTGTTACTATATGTAATCTGTTTCACAGAGAATTACTAAAGTCTTCTGATATCACTGTAAAAGATGACTGTCTTCAACACGTGCAATGCCATCAACACGTAACTGCTTCGGGCCGAATTCTGCCTTTCAAGCTGCATTTCCTTTAGTACGGATCCAGTCCGGCTCCGGTCCGGGAACAGACTTGACATACGGCAGGTTGTGAATTATATATCCTTATATGCGATTTTTCAAGCAGAAGGGCTCTCTTTTCAAAATGGCATGTGTTTAAGAAAGGGCGAAAATTGGAATTTCCCTACTTATTGTTAGCTTTTTGCCGTGCGGGTTACCCAAACTGTGTTTCCTTATGTGCGTTATGGGTGTTTACGGACACGGTTCCGCATGCGTTTCGTACCGAACGCGACATGGTCCGTTTCGAAAAACCGTACCGGACGCCGCACAGAGAACCGTATCCGCACCCACACATAAGGAAACACTCTTACTCAAATTCTATGAAAGTGATTTTTTCCGTATTCGCAACCGGACCGGAGACGGACCGGATCCGTACTAAAGGAAATGCGGCTTTAAGCCCTTTCTTAGACACGTGCGCTTGAAAAACCGCATATAAGGATACACAACCTGCCGTGTGTCATGTCTGTTCCCGGAGCCGGACCGGAGCCGAACTGGAACCGCACTAAAGGAAATGCAGCTTTACTCATTTTAATACCCATTTACACTAAGTAAGAAATATTTTTTACCTACAAATACTTCAAACGTCTTTGTTCATGTTTTAGAACTTAATTTGTCGGAGGAAAAAGGGACTCATTTGTGACTCATTCAATCGCATCGATGGCATCCTTATCAGTGACTGTAGTGTGTATAGGTACGTGTGAAAGGAAGTATTTATATATCTTCCAATAAAGTATTTGAAGTCGTGTTGTTATAAGATTCCGGAGTTTCTGTATAATGGGTTTTTCCTGTTGATCTAAAAAAATCCCTATTCCGGAGTTTCTGTATATAACTTATAAGGGTTTTTCTTTTTGATCTAAGAAATCCCTATTTTTGGTATCTTCCTTATAGTCAAAAGTATTATTAAAATGCGTAGTTTCTATCGATGGGTTTTTTTATGTAATGTAAAGAAACCTTATTTTTCGTTTCGGTTAAATTGTATTCATGAGAATATAATTTTAAAGTGATTACACTTCCACATTTCAAATGAAGTATCTAAGACTTACTTTCTATACGGTAGGGTTTTTTTACCTTTTGTGTAAAAAAATCCTTATTTTCCTTTCAGTTCAATTGTACTTTACGGGTATATGTTCAAAATGATTTAAAATCCAAATTTCAAATAACTGATTGATAATTACCTAAATACCAACACCATTTTGAAATCCCCACAGACTTGGTTTAGAGTAATAGTTTTTTAATGATATAATAATCCAGGAGACAAAATAATATGGTCATAGTAACAAAAGGTTTGACCCCGCAAATTTGTGGTAGGTGCCCGTACGAGTAAAAATCAGTTGGCCAGATCGGGCACTGCTTGGGCGTATAGCAACAGGGGCAACTAAAAATAGTCCCCGGGGGGGGGGGGGGGGGGCTAAAATTAGGTCATAAGTTACATAGGGACAATGGTATCCATAGTGGGAGTAAATATTTCACAAATCTAACCAAAATTTCTTCAAGGGCTTTCCCCCAGGTCAGACCACACCCAATATCACTCCACGGAGCTAATAATATGGTCATCCGTTACATTGTTGAAACTTACGAGAAACAAAGATCCACACTTGGTAAATACAATTTTCAAAAATCTAAGTAAAAATTTGGGGGCTCTCCCCAAGTCAGATGGCTCTAAAGTTATGTCCGACCACACCCTAAAAATAGGACTTTTTATATGGTCATCAGTTACATGGCTGAAACTTACAAGAAACAAACATCCACACTTGGTAAATACAATTTTCAAACATCTAATCAAAATTAAGGGGCTTTCCCCAAGTCAGTTCGCTCTAAAGTATGCCCGACCACACCTTTAAAAATGGTGCTATTTATATGGTCACCAGATACATGACTGACACTTAACAGAAACAAATATCTCATACTTGGAAATAATAAATGATTTAAAATAAATAATTGTGACTGGGTGATGCCAATAGTTAATCTGTCTCGCTTTCATCAATTCTTGGTCAATATCTTTATCTATGCAAATGACACAGGAACAACACCATCATCAAACCACTTTAATCCAAACACCCCATCATCATTTAATACCCACCCAACATTCTCTGGATGCGAAATCGGGGGATTATTCTTTGACGCATTTATCCAGACACTACAAATATAATTCACTCTCTTGATATCCAAAGTTAATACCTGTGAGCATGGCGGCAAAGAGCTTGCTTCTATGCCTTTAATATATGTATTTCTTTAAAAATATTTCTAGGCGAAGATCATTAACTGAAGGCATATTAGGCATCCTATAGATACTACAAACTAATCCTTCAATAACTGTATTTACTCTAGAAGGAATGGATTTACTTTTACCGAGAGAAAACAAGGCTTTCTAGTCATCAACAGCTTTTCCCGGTGATTATTAATTGTCGGACATTCCCTTTCCCTCTAAACGATACCGTATAATCACAGCCAGTGAGAGCATGGTATGCTGGTAAAGACTTGGATAAAGTTTGCCAATATTCTTGGGTAATTCATTCACATTTATATATCGAAATGTGTTTTTGCTATAAAGACCTACTTCCAGCCAAACATTAATCCATGGAACAATAACATGCCTATTACCCAATAGAATGATCTGCATATCTCCAACCTCGTGTTTTTCTCGTGGGAATCAAACTGGGATATCATTCTTGAATCAGCCTCCTCGAGATGACTTTCAAGCACAGTTTCTTCCCTTTTTAATAATTTTCCATCGGAGGCAGAGAAGGAAAAACATTTTTCTTGTCAGGTCACAATTACTTCTTTGTTCTTCAATAAAATAGCTGAGCCATCCTTCTCCTAGTTCATCACAATAAAGGTAATGAACCCCGCTTTGAATTTGTCATTCCTTAAGGCCTGTGAAAAGTTTGCAGGTCTTCTTTGCACGGGACCAACAATATCATACTCTAATTCTCAACTGGTTGCACTGACTCTTCTATTTATCCCAGAGTCTTTTTATGGGCGGAGTTATAGTTCTGTCAAAAACCAATTATATCCTTGAAGCCTTTGTAAAATGCATCTTGATACTCCACCAAAAGTACTTGGGAGAGTCTGCATTTATTGTAGAAAAACAGGCCATCAACTATGATACAGTCTATTTCGGAAGTTGATTTGTAAGCAATGCGGTAACTTTGGGAGTCTTCAGTATTGTACCATGTACATGACGTAATGAAAGTGGCATCGGGGTTAAAGGCATCATCCGCGCAGATTAAAGGTAATCCCACTACACACTGCTATTATGAGTGGATAGTGTTGTTTTAAATTTTGATTGTTCAGTAGTCCGACTATCAACCAATCACTAGCTGCCCTACAAAAGCTTTACATTTAAAACGAGTGCCAATATTGGACAAAATATGTTTACATAACGTTACGTCATGGCTCACGATTTTATTATGCCTAATTAACCCGTGCATAGCAGAATACTGCAGTAAAACTAATTGCGTGACAAACGAGGCTATCAAGTCGAATGAAATGTAAACAATAGTGTTTGGAAACGAAAATGTCCAAAGTTTTAGGGAAGACCCAGATCAAATGAAGGACTGTCATGTTGCTGTACTCAAGTGATAGCTTTCATTGAACGGAAAGAATAGACACACTCCCGCATAAGTTCAAGAAACAGACATTATTCCAGCAATGGCCAGAGAGGGATTTCTAAGGTCATTGCTTCTGGAATATGGGTTACCTCGTGCTTCGCGACTCCAGCCATTATATCAATCCTTCGCTCAAGAGCTATACAGAGTATTCAACCAAATAAATCACGTTCCATTTCCACGTCTTTTATAATACCTGCATTATTTCCCCCCTTTGTTTTTAAACAATTCCTTTGTTGCTATGGTGGCTGCTTTTGCTGATCCAATGTTGAAAAGAAATTGATGATTTGTTTCATCTTGAGCTGTTCACTCATTAGAATTACGGTTTCAACATCAAGTGCATTTCTATGCATTTGGTGTTGGCTTTAAGTCCTGGGAAATATCTTGTTTTGTATCTAAACCAAGTTCGTTCAATAAGTTGGAAAGAATACTGACGCACATTTAATGGCTATTTGCCTATCTTTGTCGAGCTGTAATCGAATTAGTCAATGGACCGATTCCTTTTCTTTGGCAAGCGCAAGTTTTCTTCAGTGCAAAGCGTCCTTTCTGATTAATTCGGGGTAGGTATCCTTAAGTTCAATAAGTTGTCATAAAACCGAACTAAACACCGAGCATAGTTTGACTTGTTGGATGTAAAAAAATAATTGGTTAATTTGGGCAAACAGTATATTTAAAATTCATAATCTCTAGCTCGGATACTCTGAGACAATTCATGATACGGGTGATTTCAATATAGAGACCATCTAGTATTCAGCTGTAAGGCCATGATTGCCGTCAGATGTTTTTGTCTAAACTCTTTGTACTCTGTCAAATTCTTCTGGATTTCCGTTGAATTGACATAGCGCAATCATTAAAATATTCAGCAGATCACATGGCTTTGACTTTAGTTTCAATATTACGTAAGCCCTGTATATCAGTGTCCTTGCTGTAATAGAATTATCTAAAATGTAATATTTCCATTGATAAAACAAGCAACTGGTGTACTCTCTTACGCTTGTTGTAATGTTTTCCACTAATAAATCAATTAAGTGAACCAAAAATCAGCACTCTACATTCTGTTAAAATATACGTTCCTCAGAAATAAGCTGTTTTAATGCCCAATCCAAATCCTACAACACTGTTATTTTATTTCAAACTTTTTAAAAAGTAAATATGTTTAGATCATTTATATAGAGGGGGATGGTGGGGCTGCTTAATGAAAGCCCGCACATTTATGGTTAGATTTTCAAAAAATACATTTTTCATGCATTGAACAATATTTCTAGTACGTTTCAGCCATGTAACTAATGACCATATAAGAAGTCTCATTGTTAAGGCGTGGTCAAGTGGACTTTAGGACGATCTGACTTGAAGAAAGCTCATACATTGTTGGTTAGATTTTTGGAAAATGTTTTCCAAGTATGGATATTTGTTTCTGTTAAGTTTCTGCCATGTAACTGATGAACATATAAAAAGCCCCATTTTAGGTTGTGATCGGACATACTTTAGAGCGAACTGTCTGTGGTTAGAATTTTGAAAATTGTATTTACCAAGTGTGGATCTTTGTTTCTGTTACGTTTCAGCCATGTAACTGATGACCATATAAAAATCCCCATTTTTAATGTGTAGTTGGACATACTTTAGAGCGATATGACTTGTGGAAAACCCCCAAATGTTTGGTTAGATTTTTGAAAATTTTATTTACCAAGTGTGGATCTTTTGTTCCTGGAAAATTTCAGCCATGTAACTGATGACCATATTATTAGCCCCGTGAGGCGATATTGGGTGTGGTATGACTTGGGGAAACTCCCGGCAATTTTGGTTAGATTTGTGAAATATTTACTCCCCACTATGGATACCATTGTCGCTAGAAATTTTCAGCCATGTAACCTATGACCTAATTTTAGGCCCCCTGAAGGCTACTTTAAGGTGCTGCTTCGGCTATATACGCTCCAGCAGTGCCCGATCTGACCAACTGATTTTTACTCGTACGGACACCTGCTACAAATTGGGGGGGGGGGGGGCGGACACGGGCCAAACCTTTTGTAACTGATGGCCATATTATTTTGTCATTTGCTCCTGGACTATTACGGGTATAAACATCCTGTTCCTAACAAAAGTAAGTTTTCTTGACGATCTGTAACATAAAAGACTCATCTTGACTCAGATATAACGACGTCTCCAATTACAAATCTGTTAATGGTGAACATGATTTCACCGCTAAAAGACCGCTAGTGAAGTATTGAAATGAACTTGAAGTATATTAGTTTCCTCCTTCCCTCTCTCTCTCTCTCTTTCGCTCTCCCCTTCCCTATCTCTTTCTCTCTCTCTGTTAACATAACGCACTTCAATTTTTAAGGATTTGGTTGCTTTAATATGAATCGAACATGTCATAAAGTATTACAAAGCTCAATTCAACCCGACTTAATTTTTGTACGCCAAATGGTGTTTTAATTGTGATAATTATTAGAGCAATCCAATGTAAACACGATGGGTTTTTACCATAAAATGTATTTGTCCTTATTGCTGAGGGAATCTGTCGAGAACAAATCATGAGTCATGGTTATTTCTAAATTCTTAAAATAAAGGTAGTTAGCAACATTCGTTACACACCTTATGAAATTTATATTATTATGCAACACGATTACCGACAAGTCGTTATGTTATTGGCCAATGGTTATTCATATCTAATGCGATTAGTTAATTTAAAATTCTGTGATTTGGATTGTCCAATCAGTTTTCATTGTAGGGTGGGTCTGTTCAGATTGGTTCACGAGTCCGCCATTAATATTCTCAGGCGCTGATTTTATAGAACTACCAAGAATGTTTTAGTGTTAAAAGATTTATGTTTTGTATATAGAAATAGAAAATACATGGACTGTCAAGTGGTTTTAGTGTATTCGGAGTATTTTTTTTCTAATAGAAGAAACATGGTCAGGAGACGGTCACCATCTATATGGCATGGGCTGCATATCCTTCAAGAAACAGTACATTATCACATGATTGTCGATAACTTCCATCAGCAAGCAATCGATCGATCTGAGAACAAAACATACGATGGTAAGTAATAAGCTCTTACTTAGTTTAATTTTCTTTAAGCTGTTCTCTCGTAGTTTCGGAGTTCATTTCGATCTTGAATTTACGTTGTTTTTGATAGGATAACACCGCCCCATGCCTTCCATGAAACTGTCGATGTACATTAAGGCTAGTAGTCTAGTAGTCATCGCTTGGGGACGTGTGAAATCTGAACATTCACGAGAATAAAACGTGGTTGTTCGATTGCAAAAGTCGATAAAGTGTAAATTAGCACGTCACTATGATAGCTTGAAATTTTATTTCTTTACCGCAGTATGTGCTAAACAAACCGTTTGTGTTCCAGGTCTTCCCAGTAATTGAAACAAACAGTGAAAAGCGTCAATAAAATGGCGTGATGTTAATTTCATGGTGTTCCTGTCTGCACGTACTTTTCATTATATATTATTATGTTTATGTAAAACACCCTTCACATGGCATATTCCATCAATTTGTGATCACAAATTTTGAGAAAATAACTGATATTGTGGCATATATTAAATAATAAATAGGTTGGCAAACAACAATGATACAGACACAAGAACACCTGTTGAATATTGATATACGAATTAACCTTTGATAGATTATATTATTACACAAGTGACAAATATGATTAGATATTCTTCGTTGATAACCAGTTGCCGTATTATAAATTAATATCTGGACTGAATTCACAGAGATCAAAGAAATGCATGTAATTATTGGAAATCCTGTTTTAGAAAAAAATAAAAAGTTCGTCTTGCATATACAGGAAGGTGAATTACTCATAATGTGTGGGCTAACTGTGTCATAGTCATTTGTAGTACATAATAATTATATTGGATGATTTCCAGATAATTTCTAATTCTTAAGTACTTTAACATTGACAATTTCTCTTTTATTTTCTGTGATCTTACTTAACGGTTATGCATTCTTCTGTCTGTTTTTTTTCAGGCAAAATCATTCTTCAGTCTATTTTTTGAATAGTTATTAATTTTACCAGAAACAGCTTTCATTTTAATCATCGGGCAAAATCATTCCCTATTCTATTTATATTATTCTTTAGTTTTTTTTTTAAAAAAAGATTAATATTTTTACCAAACACAAGGTTAAAAAAAGCCTTTTTTATTTTTAATCATCGCAAAGATTGTGAGTGCCAACTGATTGTTAAACGCATCAAGCGTATATATATGATATCCTCTGTTGTCTATGTATAATATTTATGCACATTATGTTTGAAACTGATATATTTTCAATCATCGCAAAGATAGCGAATACCAGCTGATTGCTAAACGCATTAGTCACATACTATATACGATATCCTCTGTTTTCTATGTGTATATGCACATTATGTTTGAAATTAACATATAGATTTATATTTACATTATGTTTGAAATTAACATAGATTTCATTTGTGTTTTTATATGTGTTTATGTTTAAAAAACAAACTACTTCCAAGATGTGGCAAATTTCTTGTCGATTGTTAAAAATGTATGTTTAATGTTATCTTACTCGAAAACGGACACCTCTTTAATTGTAAAAGATTTATATACAGGAGAGTTTAAATTTCAGTTCCTTTTCTATTGCATTTTTTTGTCTCTCCCTTTTTTTTCTTTTTTGTTTTTAAAGTAGGCTTTTTAAACATGAAATAGATAATGACACCTAAATAAATGTGAAGGATGTATATTTCCGTTCCTATTCTATTTCACTGTCTCTCCATATTTGAAAAATGACCTCTTTTTGAAATTATTGCATCAACAAAAATGACCATGTACAAAGCTAACTCTATATGTTAAGGCCAGTTCAGTTTTCGTCACGGTCGATGAGATGTAAATAGGGTTAGTGTAAGTCTTAGGGCCATGTCCAGGGTTAGGGTTGGGATTAGCCGCTAGACCAGTTTACATCTCGTAATCTTTCACCAAACTAGAAGTTGGCTTTCTCTAACCTCTAAATTATATTTTTATCGGAAATGGCGATCGACAGTGTGTGGCACACATGGCTAAATATGATTGAAAAGTATGTGAATTATGCAAAAGAACAAAACAAACATTGTAAGTCAGACGACATTAAACCGTGTACAGAGACTAGTCATAGACACATAGATTGAATCAAATTATTATAAAGAAAAACACAGCTATGAACTCATCAGTAGACACCATTGAATACTCAATTGGGCTTACTGGTTCAAAATTTCGCGGCACACATAGTGGGCTGGTTTAGAATCACTGAGATAGATGTACACATAAAAAAAACAAGTGTGTCATATACATGTAATAGCCATGTTGGTAATGTAATACACAATATTAATTCACTGATCACCATACTAGATGACATTGTGTTATAATAGATTTATTAAAGGTACATTAGGTAAGATTAGATAAAGAGCTGGCATATTCTCGATATAATGATAAACAAACAGATAATCAAAGTTTTTTTCTGAAATTTTCATTCAAATTGCTTCACTCTGAAAGTAGACATTTGCGCGTCAATTTTACGTTATAGGCTCGATCACCATTACTACCTTTGGTACGATAAAATAAAGTCTCGATTATCCATTTATACGTTAATTAATCCATCACAAACGGTATTCAAATTCACTAAATATAGAAGACTAAAGATGGCATTGAGGGTTGATTATGGTCTTGATAAATTAACTAATGTCTAAGAAAGACCTACAATAGGCAGATTTAGCTAATGTATAACGCATGTTTAAAGACGCACTATGTAACAATTAGATAAAAAGAAGACCGTTCTTGCTATAATAGTTTAAAATAGATAAAGTACAGAGTGCGCCAAGAGATATTGCCCATTCTGATTTTCACTACTTTTTAAAAAATGAACACTTCAATTAGTTTCCTATTTTATCAGGGTGGGGTGGGGGGCGGGGAATGGTTAGCACGCGCGCGCTGTATCATACGTTCTGTCATTCAGTCAATTGGCGGGGTTTCGATTCCACGGTTGTACGTGACAGCCTCGTGGGTTTTCTCCGGGTCCCCCGGTCCCCCCCCCCACTGCCAAATATCCCTACGCGCAAGCGATTTTTTGAAATAATGTTAGTCCCGAAATGACATAGTTTGTGTCGAGTGGACGTTAAACCCCATTTCTCTCTCTTTCTCCCCCACCCCCTTTATTGTCACTATAATTTTGATCATGGTTAAATAATTAATGACAAGCTCATCTCTTCTCAGAATGGATAACATTTTAGAGAAAAGTAGATTCTACCGACACATTATTTTATAAAATAAAATTCTTGTTTTGACCAGAACCAATATAATACAGGCCTCCATTTCCAGACGAAAACTGACGGGCTTAAGTTGTTAGAAAACGTATCACGTATATTGAGTTAGTGGAGGATTTTAAGGGCCTCTAAACACAGTTTTATTCTCCAAAATATAATCGAGAGTAGCGCTTTAAACGGATATGATAGTGTATGTCCTGTATCTATTATATTACTCTTATGTTCTGCCCTGGTTTGTTTGGGTTTTTTTTTTTTATAAATGATACATAATATTATGTACATGTTTAGGTTTCTTTTTATAGATCATACATAATATTATGTACATGTATATATTTCTGCAACCGTAAACATGGGCGGTAAATCCGGTAGGAGTACTATAGTTATTACCCTGTGTTAAGTCAGATGTAGTATTTAATGTTGTCACTGACCCTGTTTACTGTAATAGATTATGTACTGATTATTCAGACTAAAATTGATTATGCATTGCATTTAGCAAGCTGTTATGGTTGGGAATAATAAAGCCAAATATTTTGCTACATTGAATGTAGTGATTAGTGTTTTATTGTGCAGTGCTAAATATATATCTTTATTTCCTCCAATTCTGAAGATTTTCAAAAATAATTACATAATAAGTACATAATAGGTTCTAGATAAGATTGCAATTAGGTAAAAATACGTTAAACATGGTTTAATAATCAATTCAGATAATATTCTTTAAGTGATCATCACACAAGCATTAATTTGCACAAAAGATCAGACTCCAAGTTAAAAAATCATTCCGATACTTAAGTTAAGAATTTCATCAACTTCCGATCATTGTTTATGAGAAATATGTAATTATAGGCAAAAGCTAAATTTCATATTAAAAATAGTGTTGTTTTTTTTTTAATTTCTGGCAGAATTTCCAAAACACGACTGGGAGAATTTGATAGTGGAAATAAATATACAGAAATGGGTCTCCGTAACGAAAAATAATTCCTGAATTAGACATTTTATATATATATACTTTTTTTAAAAATAGCTAGCTTTAAGATATTTATCTAGTAACATTTCAAGTAAACTTGCAGTACACTATATAACACGTAAATTTTATTTCTCGTCTTATTCTAATATTTTTTAGTTCATCAATATTAGATTCTGATATTTTTTAGTTCATCAATATTAGATTGTTATATTTTTTAGTTCATTAATATTAGATTATATAAATCCACATGATATGTAACCAAAATGTGTACAAGTTATACAATTACAAAATATGTATAAATATAACTATAATGTTCCCCTAAAACAATACAGAATTAGATAAAGGACACCTCTTTCTAAAGATTTTATAAAGAGTTTAAATTGCTGTTCCTTTACCTTTTCAATTTCTTGGCTTTGGGTCGACTATAGTTGTCCAAAATACATGTAATAAGATATGGCATTTATAGTTATGTAGCGTGCTACCATCTTAAAAAGAAGAGATATTACTGATAATAATTTACTTACTTTAACAGATGTGCCTTATTTCTGTCTAAATGTTTATTTTCTTCACATCTTATTTAAAATAGTATATTATTTACAACCAATTCTGAATTATTGAAACACTGTATTTAAAAGAAATATATATTATTTACAACCAATTCTGAATTATTTTATGAAGAGATATTTAACTGTATCAATAGAATAGGTTGATTTAAACTAACTGGTTAGCATTCTTTATCCTTTTTTTTCTTTTTTTTTTAAAAAAAAAAACAACAAATGGTTAATATTTTTAACAAACACAGACTTTATTTTTAATGATTGCACAGGTAGTGAAAGCGACCTTCAAGGCCAGCTGATTGCTAAACGCATCAGGCGTATATATATAACGATATCCTCTGTTGTCTACGTGTATATATGCCCGAGTGGACGTTAAACCCCATCTCCCCTCTCTCTCTCTGTCTGTCTCTCTCTCTACGTGTTTATATGCATATTATGGTTGGAATTGACATAGAAATGTATATATACATTATGTTTGAAATTAACATAGAAATTTCATCTTATATATGTTTATGTTTCTAACTAACAAAAACTACTTCCATAAGATGTTGCAAATTTCTGGTCGATTGTTAAAAGGATATGTATAATATAATTTTACAGCTATTTATAATATTAAGTTCATCTTGCTCGAAAATGGACACCTCTTTAATTGTAAAAGATTTATATATAGGCAGTTTAAATTTCTACACCAGCTCCGTCAATATATTGACATCAATACTATTAGGTCGTCAATATCGCTCACACACAATCAAAAACACGTCGAATCTACTGATGAAAAAGTCTGTTCTGTAATTTTTGGTGTTTAAATACACGTAGGCGTATATGAAGAGATATCTATTTTGCACCAACGCTGTCTTTTTTAAAGATATTTACCGTTCGGTTTGAAAGATGAATTTACATGTACAAGCTATTTAATTTTTGACTATATTATAGGGTCGCTGTATTCGATAAACGAAAAATTGATTCAGACGTATAATCGCCTTCAATGGACGGCATGATCTCGCTTTAAATACGTACATCTATCTTATCCAGATGTTGAATAACTCACAATCGTTATTTCGGGTACATGGTGAATAATATAATAGCCGTGTTGGAATTACACAATATTAATTCACTGATCACCATACCGGGTGATACAATGTGGTACAATCGGGTTGTTTAGTGTTATTACTAAATTTTTAATTATTTTGTCCGGTAAAAAAAAAATATTATGTATGTTGTTAAAGAAATTTTTACTTCGATGTATTTAACTGTAATAATGAACTGTGTTGAATACAGGGTGCTCTTTTCCTCTGTTCCTTTATAAATAAAATAAAAATATTTTGTAAGTAAAAATGTATATTTCCTCAAAAAAAAAAAATTATCAATAAAAAAATATATATTTATGTTCTTAAATGCAATCATTATTAGATTCATTGTTTAGATAATGGTAACTTGTGTTAACACACAGTGCTGTTCTCTTCTATATCTTTACATAAAAAAAAACAACCCAACAATATTACATTATACGTTTTATCATATGAATATTGCTTACAAGTATTTGTAAACATCTTCTTAAATGAAATGTATTTTGCTTAAAGGTATTTAATATAAATGTAAAACAAAATATTTTATTTGTTCTTAAAACAATTATTCATTGCTTAAAGGTAATTATCTGCAACAATAAAAAAGGTAATAAATTTAGTATGGTTTAATACTATTTTATTATCCCGTATTAAATCATATCTTATATTTTATCAAGATTTTTAATTATCAGTATACATTTAAGGTTATGTTTGCTATTATGTTAACACTATGTTATCGCTGTATAAGTATTAATTTGCACGTATGTATATTACGCTTTATTGGTTATTCCTCGCTTCAATCGTGACAAGAAAGCTAATTTGTAAAGTTTCCTGACATCTTCTTACTCTTCCGGACACCTGTTACCACTGTTTGTTGTGTATTTTGTATTTGCTGATTACACTATTTTGCCTATCACGTTTTTATTACGAATTTTTGTTATGGTTTGGATTGTTTGTATGCTTGGTTTTATTCTATCGTATATGGATATTGTATGTATTATATATATGCATTTGACTAAAACAATCTACACAAATTCGATATAAAATGTGTTTCCTTTAAATTTCTTACAGAATTTCGGGAAATTATTTGGAGGAATTTCATAGAAATGAACGTAGAAATAGGCTTTTATAATTGAAAATAGTTTCTGAATCTGCATTATTTTATTATTTTAAATAATTATTATATATCCTTATATCGTTTGCATTTCATGTATACATATTAGCATTCCACACTGAATTGTATTTTACATCCCAGTATTGTATCTATTCAATTTCATTTGTTTTCTTTTATTTGTCTTTGTTAATTTTAACATACCATCATTATTTGATTTTTGATACTTTTTGATTCATCAATACTAATTAGATTGGAATGTTGTTTTAGTGCATCAATATCAATTTGAATATTTTTTTATTTTTATTTTTTTGTTTTCTCCAATACCATTAATTCTTTTTTTTTTATTAAGTTCATCAATATTAGATTATATAAACCCACATGATCATATCTAACCAAAATATGTACAAACTAGTTACTATACAATTACAAATTCTGTATAATAATAACTACAATGTTCCCCTAAAACAACACAGAAATTATAGATAACGGACACCTCTTTCTAAAAATTTATAAAGAGTTTAAATTGCTGTTCCTTTACCTTTTCAATTTCTTGGCGTTGGGTCAGCAGTTGCCTAAGAGGTGCGCTTTTAAAAAACACAAGGCGTGCTATATGGCGTGCTTCCATCTTACAAGGAAATGATATCACTGATAATAATTTCATTACAGTACTAAAGATTTATTTTCTGTATATGATAATCTAAAATAATATATTATTTACAACCAATTCTGGATTATTTTGTGAATATGTATTTGAATGTAATAATATACAAAATGTATTTAAAAATCGTATTTAAAAAAATATATATTAATTATTATATTATTTACCACCAATTCTGAATTATAATGTAAAGAGGTATTTAACTGTATTAATAGATTAGGTTTGCATGTATTTATCAGCACCTGCAATGTTTCCTCCATTTCTTTAGTTCAATACTAAATCCAAATGTTAGCTGTTCAAAACTATGCACACAAAAATATATTAGTTCATGAGAACTACTCAAATGAGAAGTGGTATTAGGATTACTCAAATAAGAAGTGGTATCGGATGTTCTTAGAAAAATTATATTCCATAGTATAATCAAGCAGGACATCTGATTATTAGTTACCATGATTTTGATATTTTTTTTCTTGTTGCTATGATGTTTCTATTTTCAAAAGCATTAATTAATATGCATCTGGTTAAATAAGAAAACACATACCTTTATTGCTGTTTTTAGTTCTCGGCATTAAAGTATAAAAAAAATTCCTTCTTACTTTTATTGCTCTTATTTTGAGAAATAAGAAAATATTCCATAGTTTTATTGTTGTTTTGAGTTCTAAGTACTAAAGTATACCCACATCGTGGATATAAAATGTGGATATCATTTCCCTTTTTCTTGTAAAGCAGTAGGACGTTAAACGTCAATTCATTTCCTTTTTTCTCTTTTCCAAATGGGGTTTCTCCAGGTCCTCCGCAAGCGAATTATCGAAATAAAATTTTACGTGTGTTAGTCCAAAAAGGACATAGTTTATGTCGAATGCACGTCAAACCTCACCCCACCCCCTCTTTTTTTCCTGATTGCAGCCATTGCTATCATCGATCATGAGTTATCAGCCGATTGGTTCGTAAAAGTATTTGACATCCTCTGTATTTATTCCTATGTTTTTCATATTGCATGTTTGATTGTATATTAGTCTAATACAATGTAAAATATACAATAGAAATATTTCACTTTTGTATGTTCCTATTAATTGATTTGTTAACAATAATCCAATAGTTTACACAGTAGTGAATTCCTTTGCAATTCTTGTTCACCTCCAGAGCTCTTATAACTAGATTTTTTAAAAGTATTGACTTGCTATTATTTATTGAGTGATAATGTCTAAAGTAATTATTTGTTATTATTATATCTATAAAATGTGGTTGGTATGATTTTTTTATGTGTTGTATGCGTATTTTAATGTGAAAATAAAACAAAACTAGACCTGCATGCAGGAATGACGGGTTTCACTGGTGCCAAGTTACTCTTAAACATGTCACTTTCGGTGCCAAGTTACACTTGAACATATGTCACTTCCGGTACCAACGAAACCACTAAACAGGTTTCCAAATTAACATTGCACACAAATAAAATGGACGTAGAATCAACCAATCAATCCAGCAATATCAAGTCATTTTATACATTTGTTACTTGTAAATGATCTTGACAAAATTAAATTACTTCCGGTGTTAATGAAAGTGTTCAATTACTTTTATGAAATCAGAAATGGCATACGATATCATATAGTAAAAATTTTATGTAAATCGAATAATAATTGTCACTTTTAAAGACCAAAAAACTTGAAAAGTGACTTGTAGAAAATCGACTATTTCTCTGCAACCGTACAAGTTAGAAACCATTTTGTGGTATCTGTATGATCGTATGGGTTCATTTTATTTGTTGATTGGCATCAAATACCATAATTAGAAAAACCTTTCAAAACAGACTCATTTGAATAAAATATCTGTTTTGAAGGCTAAAAATACAGTTTTTGCCAAAATGATGTTACTTCCGGTGATAATGAAAATCTTAAATTACTTGTATGAAATCCTAAATGGCATTAGGTATAACATGGTGTAACGTTTATGAAAATCGAATAATAATTGACACTTTTATGGCCCAAAAACCTACAAAAGTGGCCTGTAGAAAACCGTCTATTTCTCGGCAACCGAACAAGTTAGAAACAATTTTATGATATGTATATGACCATATGAGTTGTGTTTATATGTGAATTTAAACCAAAAGTTAAAATTATTAATACATATTAAGTAATTCTTGGTTGAATAAAACATTGATTTAAAAAGTTTAAAATGCAGTTTTGGACAAAATGACGTCACTTCCGGTGTCAATTTTAAATTGTAATCAACTTGATATGACGCTACATGCTTTTTGAATCAAATGATGTCACTTTTATAAAAATCCAATCATAATTGACTATTTTACAGGCAAAATAACGAAAACAGTGACTTGTACAGAACTGTCCATTTCTTGGTAACTGCTTATATTACAAACTAATTTTAACATACATTTTCTTCGTATGGATTATAGCTACAAGTTTATAAAAGTTACGAAGAAATATTTTAAAATCTGAAAAGCCTGAATAGGTTGTAAATGGGTCAATTTTACACCATTTTTAGCCATTTAATCGAATTTGCTCGAAAATGAAATCGAAATTAAAAAAACTGCTTCCGCCATTTTTTGCGCCTTGAAAGGGCACACTTTTTGAGTCAAATAATTTTTCCAAAAAATAATATTTGTTTTCGAAAAATGGTACCTAACTGTCAAAATTGTAGTTTTTGGTAAAATTATGCCACTTTCGGTGCCGACAGATAACACTTCCGGTAACAAAAAAAATGACAATTGAGACAACGAAGCATATGAACTTTGTTTTATAGAAATCGAACAATAAAAAATTAATCTAGGACTGAAAAACTGAATTAGCCAATAGCGGCCAAGGAAAATTACTGAGACAAAAATTTTTAACATTTTTGCACTAGGCAGATGACTCTTTAATTCTGTGCACAATACGACTAAAAAATATTCATAAATAAAAAAGTTTTTTGTAAAATTTTAAATTTTCGAAATTTGGCGCCTAATATCTTCGAAGATTTGCCGAAAATCAAAAATCGAAAGTAGCGTAGCTATGTGCCCTGTCTCAGGCTATGCCAAAATGTATCGAAAGTTAAAATCCAATGATTATTGTTAAAATTACTGCAATATTTTCCAAAACGATAACTTCGGTGATTTCGGACATTTCGCATTGTCGCAGAACGTTCAAAATAGCTTTATCCTCTAAGTCACACCCACTTTCCCAGTAAAACCGAAGAAATCGCAACGATGCGACAAGCAGTTGCTGAGATCTACTCAAAACAAAAGAAGAATAATAATAATAATAAGAACTAGACCTGCAAGCAGCACTGAACCGGCTTTCAGGAATCATACAGGAAGTTCATCATACCATAGCCGATCCATTGAGCTACCAAACTATACTTTAATTGTTTTGCTTCAGTGACACCCTCTATCATATGTAAAAGTAATATTTGCTGGTGAAAAGACCGGTCAAAATTGTAAATTATGGCAAAATTACGTCACTTCCGGTGCCGAAAGAAATTTTTATAGGTGAAAAATAAGTCGAAAATTCGCAACATACAAAATACAAACTTTGTTTTATACATATCGGGCAATAAATAATCAACCTATAACCCATAAACTGAAATTAAGAAGGTATAAAACTTAAAAGTGACCCTGGGAAAATTGGCTATTATTCGACAAGGGAACATGCTAGAAGCCTTTTCTTGATATCAATATGATGGTATTGATTCAATCTTACTGCCCATTAGAGTCAGACGTTATAAAGTTAAACGAATAATAAATATAAATCCCTTCAAAAAAATGTTTGTTTTGAAGGCTAAAAATACGTTTTTTGCAAAAATTACATTACTTTCGGAGATATTGAAAATGTTAATTTAGTTCATAGAAGTCATAAATGGCATAAGGCATCAAATGGTAAAAAAATGATAAAAATCGAATAATAATTTACACTTTTATAGACCAAAAACCTTGAAAAGGGACTTATAAAAGATCGCCTATTTCTCTGTAACCGTACAAGTTAGAAACCATTTTGTGGTATCCGTATGGTCGTATGGCTTAATTCTATTCGTTGATGGGAATCAAATATCATAATTTTAAAAATATTATAAGGCAGACTCATTTGAATAAAATATTTTTTTTTAAGTTAAAAATACAGTTTTTGCCCAAATGACGTCATTTCCGGTCACAGTGTAAATGTAAAATTGGCTTGACCTAGTCCAAATTGGCATTAAGCATCAAATGGAAAAAAAATATTGCAAATCGAATAATAATTCACTCTTTTATAGGCAAAATAACGTGAAAAGTGATGCATGCAAAATTGCATATTTCTCGGCAACTGCTCATATTACAAACTAATTTGCGCATACATTCTCTTCGTCTGGATTATTGCTACGAGTTTATGAAAATTACAAATAAATATTTCAAAATATGAAGACGCTGAATGAATTGTAAATAACTGAATTTTACACTTTATTTTACATTTTATTCGAAATTGCCCGAAAATGAAATTGAAATTAAAAAATCTGAGCTAAGGATTTTGTGCACATTTGCAGGGTGCATCCTTTTAGTTATATCAGTTTTGAAAAAAAATAATATTTGCTTTTAAAAAGTGGTACTGAACGATCAAAATTGTAGTTTTTGTTAATATTACGTCACTTCCGTTGCCGACAGAAAAATTTCACCGTAACAAAAAAAATTACAATTGGGACCACGGAGCGTATGAACTTTGTTTTATACAAATCGAATAATAAATAATTTTTCTGGGTACGAAAAACTAAATTAGCCGATGGCGGCTAACGCAAATTACCGAGACAATTTTTTTCTCATTTCTGCTCAAGTAGGATGATATTTTTAACCCTGTGTAAAATATCATCAAAACATATTCATAAATAAAAAAGGTTTTCGTAAAAAAATTAATTTTTTTCAAAATATCGGGCATTTTTTCGACTACTTCCGGTTTTACGATCGTTGTAGTGATAGCTTTACGAAGTTCTTTGGATAATTAACTTTCTGTACCAGAAGTGTCAGAAACATCCATTGAGTAGTTTTGGAAAAAAAGATAAATTAAAGAGCGTTTCCAAAAATTTAACGATTTTTCAATTTTTTTCAAAGTTTGAGGCCATTTTTGGACCATTTATATTATTTCAATGCATTTCATTTTGGATTCACTATATAGACAACCGATAGGACTTTGAGTAAGAAAAGTTTGAGAAAAATCTGCGGCGTCGTTTTCGAGAAAAGGGCGTCCCAGAATGTTAAAAAAATCGGAAAATAATATATTTTTGGCATAAAATAATTTATTTCCTTACCATCGAAATCGTATTATTTAGATACCATATGATGGTCCATTAATAGGGCTATCCAGCGACACTTTAGTTCTTTTGGTCCGCTATTACTTAAGGGAGAAATCAAGTTTCTCGCAACTGCGACAATGGTTTTAACCTTTTTTTTTCATTTTTTGAATTGTTCCGGTATGGTTATTATTGTCGGAATAGTTTTAATAGCCGGTTTGGGCACTAAAATAGCTACGGGGCTCTGTAATGATATATTACATTATCTGATCAGATAAAATGCCTCTGAGAAATCCTATGTTCAAAAGTGCCAAAAATGCAAAAAAATTAAAATATCGAAAATTAAATTTCAATAACTACATACATATTATACATCATTAGAATCGTAATTAGGTCAGCTATCTGAATATACAACCTTTTTATGAAAATCTCTTAAAATAAAAATATAGTAGAGCATTTTCCAAAATTTCACGATTTTTCGACTTTTTTTGATTTTCAGTCCCTTTTTTATCATATTCCAGACATTTCAAAGTCTTATTGGATGGCATAATTCACAAGACTATCGAATGGACTCTCGATAGAGAAAGTTAAAAAAAAAGTTGCGGTTAAGTTTTCGAGATACAGGCGTCCAAAAACGCTCAAAATCAGAAAATACTTGATTTTTAGCGTGCCATATTTTGCTTCCTGCTCGTCGTATCCGTACAAATTGGGTATCATACGATAGCACAATACTAGTGCAGTCCAATGGTACCCTAATTTGTTTAATCCATTGATATCGGACGGAGAAGTCGCGTTTTTCCCCAAAATACCCATTTTTTGCATTTTTTTCAAAATATCGGACATTATTTCGACCACTTCCGGTGTACAGATTATTGTTGAAATTGCTTTATTCCTTGCAATGGTCATTTGGCTTCATGCCTCAGAAATTTCAGAAACGTCAATTCGGCCATAAAACGAAACCCGAGCTCGCAAAATGGGTAGAAAATTCGAAAAAAATCGAAAAATAAAGGGCGATAACTCTGAATGAAACTTATATTACTGGAATCGGATGGACTTCAGGTATCCAAAAATGTAGGTCAAATTTCAAAATTTTGAAAAATAACAAAAATTGTCTCTCAAACAACATTTTTCATTTTTCGATCGCAAAAAGTCAGCGATGAAGTTTCGAAATATCGAAATTTTCAACTGCTATCGTCCGAGAAAAGACTCAGGGTTTCCGAAAATGTCATTTGTATGAAAATAGGTACAGAATTGACGAATCTACGGCCGTTTTTTGATTTTTTGACACCGCACGAAATTCGACCACTTCCGGTCTGCGCAGAAGTTTCAAATATAGTTTATCAAGTAGCCAGCACATGGTTTCCCGATAGAGAATCAGGTCCCAGATCGGTATCTGTTACAGGCACTGAGAAATAGGCTCCGGCGAAAAAAAAAATAATAATAACTAGACCTGCATAGCAGTGCTGAATCGGCTTTCAGGGTCCTTTAGATCATTGCCATGCTTTTAAATTTACCTTTATACCCTAAACGACCGATATGACTCGGGGTAACAGAAGTTTAAGAAGTGAAATAGAAGTAGTTTTCGAGATAAACGAGTTTGAAAAGGCTCCAAAAAAAGAGGAAAATACTATATTTTCGGCATCTCATAATCTATTGCCTAACCATCGAATTTGTATCATTCTGATATCATATAAAAGTCCAAAAAGGAAAATACTAGATCTTCAGCGTCCCGTAATATTTGTCATTGAACACGCCATCTTGAGTCGGATCGCGCAAAATCTAATTTTGGAGTAAAATTTTATTTTGAAGTCTAAAAATACGGTTTTTGCAAATATAACATTACTTCCGGTGATAATGGAAATGTTGAATCAGATCATTGCAATCATAAATGGCATAAGGCATCACATGGTGAAAATTGTATGAAAATTGAATAATAATTGACACTTTTATAGACCAAAAAGCTTGAAAAGTGACTTGTAGAAAATCGTCTATTTCTCGGCAACCGTACAAGTTAGAAACTTTTTTGTGGTATCTGTATGATGGTATGGGTTCATGCTATTCGGTGATGGGATTCAAATATCATAATTTTAAAAATATTATAAACAAGACTCATTTGAATAAAATATTTGTTTTCTAGGTTAAAAATACAGTTTTTGCCAAAATGACGTCATTTTCGGTCACAGTGAAACTGTAAAATTGGCTTAACCTAGTCCAAATTGGCATTAGGCATCGAATGAAAAAAAATTATTGAAAATCGGATAATAATTTACTATTTTACAGGCAAAAAAACGTGAAAAGTGATGCATGCAAAATTGCATATTTCTCGGCAACTGCTCATGTTACAAACTATTTTTCGCATACATTCCCTTCGTCTGGATTATGGCTACGAGTTTATGAAAGTTACGAATAAATAGTTCAAAATATAAAGACGTTGAATGGGTTGTAATAACTGAATTTTACCCTTTTTTTACATTTTATTCGAAATTGCCCGAAAATGAAATTGAAATTTAAGAATCCCAGCCAAACATTTTATGCGCCTTTACAGGGCGCATACTTTTTGTTATATCAGTTTTCGAAAAAAAAAATATTTGCTGTCAAAAAGTGGTACTTAACTCTCAAAATTGTAGTTTTTGTTAATTTTACGCCACTTCCGTTGCGTGCAGAAAAATGTCACCGTAACAAAAAATATTACAATTGACATTACGAATCATATGCACTTTGTTTTATACAAATCGAACAATAAATAGTTAATCTAGGTACGAAAAACTAAATTAGCCAATGGCGACTAAAGAAAATTACTGAGACAAAATTCTTTCTCACTTATGCTCAAGTAGGGTGATACTTTAACTCTGTGTAAACTACCATCAAAAAATATTCATAAATAAAAAAGTTTTCTGTAAAAATGTAAAAAAAAATCAATATATCGGATATTTTTTCGACTACTTCCGGTTTTTCGACCATTGTCGGAATTGCTTTAACAAGTTGATTAGATACTTAACTTCCTGTAGCAGAAATATCAGAAACATTCATTAAGTAATTTTTGAAAAAAAGATAAATAAAAGAGCATTTTCAATAATTTAATGATTTTTCAACTTTTTTCAAAGATTGAGGTCAATTTTGGACCGCCTATAATATTGCAACGCTTTTATTATTAAATGCACACGCTAGGCCACCGATAGGACTCTGAGTAAAAAATGTTTAAGAAAAATCGTAGGCGTCGTTTACGAGAAAAAGGCGTCTCAGAATGCTCCAAAACGGAAAATACTTAGTTTTCGGCGTACCATAATTTATTTCCTAAGAATCAAATTCGTGTTATTTAGATGTTATACGATCGTCTATTAATGGAACTATCCAAAGACACTTTAATTGTTTTGGTCCGCTAATATGTGACGGAGAATTCGAACTTTTGGCAAGAGCTCCAATTTTTTTTCATCTTTTTTACATTTTTCTTTGTTTTTTGAACTACTTCCGGTATACGAATCATTGTCGAGTAGTTTTCACATCCAGTTTTGGAGTTTGCATGGGAACAGGGCTCTCTAATGATATACGACACTATACGATCAAATAAAATACTTCTGAGAAATCCTATGTTCAAAAGTGTTAAAAATGTCAAAATATCAAAATATTGAAAATTAAATTTCAATAACTGCATACATATTATACATCATTAGAATCGTAATTAGGTCAGCTTTTTAAATATATATCTTTTTTTTGAAAATCTCTTAAAATAAAAAAATAGTAGAGCATTTTCCCAAATTTCACGATTTTTCGACTTTTTTCGATTTTCAGTCCCTTTTTTGTCTTATTCCAATTATATAATAGTCTTAATGGATGGATCCATGCTAAAGACTACCGGAAGGACCATCGATAGATAAAGTTTAAGAAAAATCGCTGGAGCAGATTTCGAAATACAGGCGTCCAAAAACGCTCCAAATCAGAAAATACTTGATTTTCAGCGTGCCATATTTTGCTTCCAGCTCATCGTATCCGTACGAATTGGGTATCATTCAGTGGTCCAATCACCGCTAGACCAAATGATACCTTAATTTGTTTAATCCGTTGATATCGGACGGAGAAATCGTGTTTTTACCCAAGACACCAATTTTTCACGTTTTTTTCAAAATATCGCATATTATTTCGACTACTTCCGGTTTACGGATTGTTGTTGAAATTGCTTTAAACGGTGGTTTGACAATATTGCTTCATGTATCAGGAATTTGAGAAACGTTGATCCGGCCGTAAAACGAAACTTAAGTTCACAAAATGTGAAGAAAATTCGAAAAAAATCGAAAAATAAAGGGCGATAACTCGGAATGAAACTTATATTCCTGGAACCAGATTGCCTTCAGGTATCCAAAAATGTAGGTCAAATTTGAAAATTTTGAAAAACAACAAAAATTGTCTCTCAAATAAAATTTTTCATTTTTCGATCGCAAGAAGTCAGCGATGAAGTTTCGAAATATCGAAATTTTCAACTGCTATCGTCCGAGAAAAGACTCAAGGTTTCCGAAAATGTCATTTGTATGAAAATAGGTACAGAATTGATGAATCTACGGCCGTTTTTTAATTTTTTGACAGAGCACGAAATTCGACCACTTCCGGTCTGCGCAGAAGTTTCAAAAATAGTTTATCAAGTAGCCAACACATGGTTTCCCTATAGAGAATTAGGTCCCAGATCGGTATCTGTTACAGGCGCTGAGAAATAGGCTCCCCCGAAAAATAAAATAATAATAATAAATAATAATAATTTTAGTAAAAACAATAGTCTTTCAGACGAAAGTCTGAAAGCCTAATAAATAATAATTTTAGTAATCACAATAGGCTTTCAGACGAAAGTCTGAAAGCCTAATAATAATTTTAACAAAAACAATAGTGTTTCACACAAGCTTCGCAGTGTGAAACCCTAATCACCATTTTCCTGATCGTTTTGTTCTTTATGCAGGATAGGCCTGTGATATACAAAATGTCGAAACCCATCCTTTCGCAGATCACCCACACTCAGCCCTTGTTCCCAACATCGTAATAGTGGTTCCTATATAATTCATAACAGAATTAATTACATATGTTGTTAGTATTTTTCATTCGGTAGTCGTTTTAAATATAGATTAAATATTACACAAGTAATAGATTAGCTCTGGCATCTATCTAATGAATATTAAGAAATTCATAATATGAATATTAAGAAATTCATAATATAGGCTATTAACCGTAACTGTTGATTAATCCATTACTTGTGTAAAATAATATTAAATCTATACTTAAAATATAGTCTATTATAGTAATTGTTAAATCTATATTTAAACATAAGTAGACCTACAATTAAGCGCGGGAAACAGACACAGAAATCCTGTAAAAATTCTTTCATAAATAATTGTATTATGAATAATAGGAAACACTCTGTGCTATCACCTTACATCCAAAACCATGTATATTAAAGATTAAAGCTATGTACCAGTCTTTAATATATATATATATATATATATATATATATCTATATACTTAAAATTCTGACAAACAACACTCAACATGATCCGGAAGGAAATTCAAGATATGAAGTGCAGCAAGATAATACCCCCCGTCAAACGACGGAAATGATCTCGAGCCAGTCAAGATCACCATGTGGTAAAAGCGCGGGGAAAACGCCAGATATCCTGTTGTGGTCTCCGTTGGTCGCCAATGATCGCCTTGTCACGGCGTTTGTTTTGAGCATGTTCAAAACAAACGCCTGGGTTATGCAATCTCACCTGGAAAGCTGCGGTATGTTCACGTTTGCCGGCAACGTCCGCGAATTTTACAACATCTACAAATTAAAACGGTGTATTTTTAGACCCAAGTCTAACAATGGAAGCTCGTATAACCAATCTGTCCGTTTCATAATTCTAAAACAAGTAAAAACCAAAAGTGTGTATATAAATTCTATTTTGACGAATTTGAACTCCAAAATACCGAAATGTACAATTATCTTGGATTAACAATTACTAATAATTTTAGCTTTAAAACAGCATTTTGTGACCAAATGAAAAAAGCCCGACGAGCGTGGTATGCAATAAGACAGAAACTATGCTGTACTGAATCCCTGCCCTCTACAGTAATGATAAAACTTTATCATTCTATTGTTAAGCAGATAGCCCTTTATGGAGCAGAGATTTGGGGTTCATACATCATCAAAACATAATTAAGATTGACAGATCGGATAAATTTGATGAAAATAAAAGTACGATCAACATTTGCAAATCTATTTTAAATATGCCTAAGCGTTCCAGTAACATGGGCTGTTTAGCTGAATGTTGTATCCATCCACTATCTTTGGACATATATCAGCGTATGCTGCTTTACTTCAAAAGATTCTTATCGAATAATAAAAACGAACTCCTTAACAAGTCATTTGTAGCGGATTATGAACTTTCCTGTAAAACTGGTGGTTCAAGAAAATCATTTTGTCATGGCATAGGGATTTTAACCAGATATTTTGAATTTGAACAAAATGACCTATAGGAATTGTGATATAAAATCTGCCACCGAAACGAAATTTGTCGATCTTTTCCTTATAGTTACTGATCAACAAGACAATTCGCAAACGACCCATAAACTTCAGACGTATGGAAAAATTAAGCCAGAATTTTATGCAATACCGTTCTATCTATACACTCCGTCAAATCAAAGGCCCATAAAATTGCGTTGACTTCGATTAGGCTTAGCACACACCAGCTCGAGATAGAGCGTGGTCGTTATAAAAATATCCCGTCATATGCACGTTTATGTAAACAATGTAATAATAATCAAATAGAAGACGAATACCATTTCATATTTGACTGTAACAAATATAACAATCTTATAAATTCAAAATTGACACCAATTTTCAAAAGCAATCCGCACATCTCGTGCAATATAATTAATGTATTAAATCCCCCAAACGAAATTGCTAGTCAGGTTGCTTCATATATATATAAGTGTCTCCAAGAAAGAGCATCAGAGTTACCCGTTAACCAACACCCCTGTTCAACATAATATGTTTATTATGCTAATAGTTTGGTTACTTTCCATGCTAGTTTAGATAATTTTGGTTTTAGATATATACTATACTGATTTTCATTTTACCGACCTTCTTTTAATGTTATAGACGTATTATTTCACATTGTACATCCATAAAAAAATCACCCCGGATGTGATGTTATAATTGTATGATCAACTTTTGTTTAAACTGTGTATGCTGTCCTAGGCGGATGCAATGATACAATAAAATCTTATCTTATCTTATCTTATCTTATCTTATCTTATCTTATCTTATCGTTTATAGACGTGTTCATGGCTCCAGTCCTGTATAGCTATCAGAGCTAATAAAGCCCGTCGTACACGAGCAAAGAAAATTTGACAAATTTCTTTGACGGTCTCTTCAAATTTTCTTTGACCGTGTGCGAAGCCAGAAATGAAATTTGATGATCACAACGCCACTTGGTTGGTCGGAGCTAACGGTTCTCCGTGGAAAGGAACCGCAGTTATTGACCAAAAAGAAAGCCAACTTGTGTACACAAAATTCAGAATAGTGATTTCCCAGCGTGATTACGATGCCTTTGACGCGTAGAAAAGCGGCCATGGGTTGTAGAGACGATAATCGAAAGTTCAACTACTTTTTCTTTGCACTTATCCGCCCCTGCGTCGAAAAATGAAAATGAAATCATTAGATGCGTGAACAGATTTGTGGCAAATTTATTTAACGGTCTATCGTACAAAGCGTAAGTTCCAAATATCTGACACATTTATTTGACGAAAAGCTATGCATGTCAGCTTTTGTCAAATCTCATACATGTATTGCGAAAATGTGGCAAATTGAGATTTGTCAAAGAACATTTGCTCGTATACGATCCCGTAAAGGAGCTAAGTCGCTAACATTTGGGACCTAGAGATTGATAGAAGTGGATCGCAACGCATATAATACTGTAATATGAATGTATGTAAACTGATTCACATTCAATTATGGTTTCTGTTTTACTTTAATTTCAAATCAGTTATGTTCCGCGAAAGAAGTTAGCAGTCTCAATCGAATACAAATTTCTAGCGTCTGGTTATTCGAGTCGACATACGCGGTTTGATTTGGTGCAATGTGTCTAGCCTCATTCCCCGAGTCTCTTGCTAGAAATGGGGCTGAAACGCATTATGGTACACGACTCGTGTACCAATGGTAAAATTGTTATTTTGTCTTTGATGTTGGATATCAGAAGCTCATCTTTTTACGGTAACGTCACATCATCAGTGTCGATTTAAATTGAGAAATAATTCGTGTTTTCAAAGTTGAAGATTTTAGATAAGATCACAAGATATGTGCTGATTACGCATTCCAAAGTACAATCTACAAACTTTCGGTTCTAGAATAGTTGTGGAATTCCTTACCCCAGTATCTTAAAACAGCTCCATCACGTTTAAATTAAAAACTCATCTAATTACCACCGCATTTTACTGGCAATGGATCAGGATTTGTGTGTAAAAAGTGACCATAGAGTACATAAAAGGCGCCTAGGACATGCATTTGTGGATGAATTGGCGCTTTACAAATATACATTATCATTATTATTATTATTATCTAACTGTTGCTTCAATACTCAGCAATTTCCGAACTTTTGCGCCCGTTGTGTTTACACGTGACTAATTAGCATTGTCCAATCAGGTGGTCGTGGCACATAACCCACTGTAAGCGTTGAAAGTTTTTTTTAAACGGAGACATTCACGGAAAACCAGCAACCTTAACATTGATCGATCTTTGAACTTTGTAACTCGATTGTTACATGTAAACCTTTTAGCTAGAGGCGCGAGAATTGGTATTCACGGCGACCGTTGAATGTGATATGCTCAAAAGCTGGGCTTGTACTCAATCGAAATCAGTGGCGAAATATGCAGGTTATTCCGCGAAGGGCTTGCTAATATGTACGTAGTTAAGGTGATATCAAGCATTCAATTGAAGATGGTTTGCCGGCGACCATGTTCATTTTCAGGCCGTCGTACGGTCGCAGCAGCGCAGTAAGGACGCAATCTCGGTCTGACGGGTTGGGGGAGGGGGGGGATTAATGACAAAATGTATTTACCAGAATATAGGCCTATTGGACTCTAGAGATATATGATTTCAGTAATAATTAAACAAAGAAAGATGTATGCGTAGGCCTACTTTGTGGCAGTAATTGAACATTTCGTGTCATAAACAAATCGTGTTCTTTATTTCCAACAAAACTGCTATTTTATGATGATAAAGTTATTCTTGATTCGGATTTATACTATTTTCAAACCAAAGTTGTCCTTCTAAAAAGACAGATATGTTACAAGATGGACGACCGGCCAGCACATATTTTCCTATCACAAGACAATATCAAACATAACAGAATATTGTATTACCGGACAAAGTTAATCATCTGGAACCACTGTATTCAGTAAAGAAGTTTCACTTTTAGTTCTGTTATTAATACTATTTAGCACTGCACAATGAAACACTAATCACTACATTCAATCTAGCAAAATGTTTGGCTTTATCATTCCCAACCATAACAATGCATCATCAATTTTAGTCTGAATAATCAGTACATAATCTATTGCAGTAAACAGGGTCAATGAGAACATTAAAGGGACAGTAACCAGATCTATGAAAAGGAAATACATCACATATGAAATGAAATTAAATGGGGTTTAACGTCCTACTGTTCTTCTCCGACTGGGATAATGAAGACGGGCATACGCCATTCCTATATCGAATCGGAACTGCCAAGATATCTTTTACGTGCACGCCAATACCGGACCTCGGTCTTTCGTCCCATCCCAACGACTAGTCGACTATACAGGTCACAATTCTATGGAATACAATTACTGCTTATTACTGAGCGACGTTTCGACTAGGCTTCTCTAGTCGTTATCAAGCAATGATAAAATCTAAAAAGAGACAAGTCAATATATACATGTACACAACAATACTTTCTTAATGCTGACAAACCACAGATCTACAATTGCTGTACCTAAAGGGAATCTAATTCAATTAAGGATTATAAATTGAAACGTTATTGACAACATTCAATAAGACCACTTAACTAAAAATAAAAACAAACTAACTAATTGATTAATGGTTAAGTGTTGTGGAGTATATACAATAATTAGTAGGTTTTAATAAGGACAAACGGTCAGAGAAAATGGAATTTGATCAAATTCTATGAACCACCCCTTTCACTGAAATAAACACAAATGATTAATGAATTGATTGTTGTGGAGTAATTCAGTTAAGTGGTTACAACAAAAAATAAAACAGGGTATTTATACAGAGGCGGATCCAGTGGGGGCGCGAGAGGCGCGCGCCCTCATAATTTTCGACAGCGCCCTTTATTACTGCTGAAAGTGCCTGTTTTACTGCTGAAAGTGCCTTTTTTACTGCTGGAAGTGCCCTTTTTCATACCCAAATATATCCTCTCCGAACGTTTACTTAGACGAAAATATCAGCCAAATAGCTCTAGGAATGTCTACAGATGCAAGGAAATGACGGATAATTGTCTTGCGGACCCCCACCCCCTCGCAGCGGCGTGCCCCTCATTTTGCGGCGCACCCCCCCCTTTTTAAAATTCTTTGATCCGCCCCTGATTTATACACCTACTTACCTGTGATCTGTTTTGGGGTCGGGTGGCTTAATGGTCTAGCTGGCTTCCCACAATACTCTTTTCTTCCATATTTGAATGTTAAATTATCTCATTCTATGTTGTGGATAGCGTTTCCAACGATGTTCGGCTACCACGGATTTGTTGGCTTCCAAACGTCTTAAGATTACTGCATTATGCTCTGTATACATGTACAACTATACATTGGATTTGGTACACTATTCATGTTGGATCAACTTATCTCAGGACTTTTACGTTACCTGTTTTAATGTGCACCATATATCTTGTTTTGTTTTTTGTTGTGAATAACAATTTAAAAATGCAAAATCTGTTCATAACGGATCTTTTTTCCGGCTTCAAATGTTAAACAATTTATTATTTAGACATTTTATTCATATGCAAAATCCATAATCAACACTCCATACCATCGAATGACTGGGAATTAAGTGAATTAGACCAATCGCGCTACTTAATCGGCTAACGTAAAATTGAACGATCATCCATCACAGCTACATAATATGTCCATTGCGGGTCTTTTTCTGGCTTCAAACGATATATATAAATCATTATTTAAACATTTATTCATTCACATGAAAAGTCCATAATAATCAAATATTTATACTATTGGATGAGTGGGATGTCAAGTATATAGATACCAATCGCGCATTCACCATAAAGTGATTTAATTGAAATGTTCTATATATATATTCATTACTATCCAATTTGAAACTACAGTATTATAGCGAGAAATATTCTCTCATACCATTCTTTTTCATCATACTTCATTTACATCTGAAAGCTTGACCTGTTTGATCTGACGTCTGACATCAATTTTTGGGTGTGCTTACGTCCTTTTGCGAATTAGATAACGTCTTGTAAAAGTTGGAGTATACATTTCAAACAAAGTCTTCCAAAGTAGATTCATCGTTTCATCCGCAGATCCTGTAAAACATGCAAACTGACATCCTTTGACAATGGCGAACAGTCAGCCTCTTAAATAAAGAATAAACAATTTTTATTTCAAGATCACTTGTAAACAATATCATCGTTCAAAGTGTTGTCAACAATGGAATTGACTGTTGAACATCTACAAACACCTTACTTTATAAAACTTAACTGGTAAATGAAATATTAGTTGAGGAAATCTCATTAGCAACTGTAAGATGCTATAAATATATATAGTTAGTGTTATATATAATCTGTGTTGCATGTTAATATATCTCACACACGCAAGAACTTGGTCTAAGAGTCAGCCAGACAGCTTCCAATAAGCCATGCCTGTATGTTGATTTGAAGACAACTAATGTGGTAAAATTAGGCCTAGATGTTATAAGGCATTACAATGTGAAATGTCTTATGCGTTGTTAATTTCATATTTATGGTTGATTAATATGTAAAAATTATATTATTATTTATTATTCGGCGCGGAGCTTAAATGTGTTTATCAATAAAATTATACTCGAATTATTGTGAAAAGCCGTTGCCTGACCAAAATTGCCATCTTAATCGCGCCCGCCTGCCGGCAACCCCCAAACAGCAACCGTCTCATCAAAATTCTGACGATCTGATATGCATAAAAACAATTATTAAAATTAAACAATCGATATATTGTCTGCCACAGTTGGTAATTTGAGGATGAAATACATGTTGAGCTATTAAGACAGAATACATCATCCATTAGCCGCACCTTTGGGCATACTTACGATATGATTAAAATCACATAAGTTAACCAAACCTCTGTTAGATAATAACACGTGCTGATGTCACTAATATGTCATCTTTTTGAAGATATTAAATAGCTTTGTCATTCTTAAATTTCTTTAGTAAATTTTCTAATTACAGAAGTCAGAAGTCTGTTGGTACAAATCCACTTCTAATTTTGGACTCACTGAAAACGTAGATTTCAATGATTCACAATAAATTACATATGATTAGAATAATGTCCTATATTCTTAACTAACAACTACCGCAGTATATAATCCAATATAGTATCTGAATGTATATATCTGTACACTTAAATATAATAATTATTGGACACTTACAAATTAATCACAGTGAAATACAAATCTACATGATTAATGGGGAATGCAAAAAAAAAACCTACTACAATATGTCACTGTTACAAAATATTCAATTACCGGTTATGCTATAAATACGCAGTAAGTGGTGATTTATTGTGGTAATAAATTTTGAATTGGAAATAACGTTGTCTACTTTAACGTTGTTTTTATTAATATAGCGGATATCGGTACCTATTTTTTTAAACAATCTAATTAAAATTAGATAAAATGAAAATGAAAAACGAATGATTAAAGCGAGAATTTCATATTTTCAAAGAAAGTCAAAGCATAATTATTTCTATGTCTTTTGTTTAATAGTTTGTCAACTCACTATTATACGAACATAGGTATTATTTCCCACACTTGAAAATAAGTCTCCTCACTGGAAATAATAACACAATTACTTCCCCCCCACCCCCCATTGAATAGCTATCTTCAAACGTTTGAATTTGAAGTTTAGTATGGTAATTCTCAACTGACTATAGTGAATCACAGGTTAAATAGGATTATTCTTTAACAAGGTAGGACTGTTTATAGATACATTTTAAAAGTGTAATTTTAAAAATATAAAATTGTCGTAGTAAAGAGAAACGGTGCTGCTATATGTATCTTGTTTTTCGCTGTATATGTCCACTTATCTAGCGGTTGGAAGTGATTTGATGTAACAAACGCCTGTGGGCTACAGGGATGGGTTCAAACTTGGGGGTGGGGGATGGCCGAATGGTTAGCGTGCGCGCTATATCATACGGCCTGCCATTTAATCTAGTGGCGTTGTTTCGAATCCCCAGTTGTACATGGCATGGAGTAGGGTCGCCTGACCAACCTCGTGGGCTTTCTCCGGGTACTCGCGCGGTTTCTTCCCACTGCTAAAGACCAATACGTGTAAGCGAATTATTGAAAAAAAATTAAACCATATGTTAGTCCCAAAATGGCCTAGTTTGTGTCGAGTGGACGTTAAACCCCATTTTTCTCTCTCTCAAACTTTGGGCTATTTCTGTACATTGGCTTTTGTATATCCAAACTCACGGGAGGTCCATAAACTACGATTATGATTTCTCCGATTATGATGTTCAAATTTATCAAGTCTGTTAAACGCAACCGGGATACATTTTTCAGGATACTCAAAAGATTGTTCATTTGGAACATAAGGCAGAAACCTACCGTATTCAAAACATTCAAGCGAAAAGTCTATTCATTTTCTTTGTTTTTCGAAAAAAATGGCCATGTTTACAATTACATACATGCAATAATATGTCGTGATTAGTTTAATTGAGTTGCTATTATATAATTCTTTATTGAAACCAGCAAGAGGTTGAGCATTGATTAAACATTAGATGTGTTACGTGCTAAACCGTGGTAAGTTAAACGAACAGAAAAGAACAGAATAATCGAAATACCGGTCTTAAAATATTAATACAAAATAAGAGTAATATTATAACATAATATGTATAAACCCTAAAACAATGGGTGTAATAAGAGCGATATAAAAATACGTCTTTTCAGAACAAAGGAATTTTCTCTACTGACGCCAATTTCTAGGTCAGTTTCACAAAAAATATGGTAAAAGAAAGGGAAGTAATTATACAGGTCAAACACACAATTTGCATCTAAATTCACAAAATACATAAAAATAAACCCTGACAAAAATGAAATAGTATATAGTTATTAGTATACTACCTTTGAATAATATTAATTAAGATAGTACGATACGTAAAACTATTGAATACACATGTGTAGGTCAAACAAGTAATATGATACATAACAGATGTCATAATACATGTGTGTACGAGAAATACCGTCTAGATGTAATTGGTGAAAAACCGCCTTACAATCAAAGAGATGATTATTATAACAGATATACTGAAGGGTTTCACCATCAGCAACCACGACCAGATTTTTATCAAATGAATGACAGATACATATATAATCCTCCACAACGGAACTTTGGACATTTTTCACAAACGGACAATAATAATAATAATCAGTTGAAATATCTACTAAAAAAACTGATAAATGAACTAAATTAGTTTGCATGTGTAAGATATAGTAGGTAATTTTTGTAATAACTCTTCATGATTTTTAATAATCATAAGCCTACTGACATATATCAAATAACATTATACTATTTATTATATTAATCATGTTCTATCATTTTAAACCTTTGCTCAATTTCCCATGGTACAACTTATATTTTGCCTTTATCTAATTTGAGTTTTCATAAATAATATATATGTATCAAAATAACTTAAGAATATCGTCATGGAATATTCATGGCTTGAGGCACAAAATAGAAGAATCCGATTTTATTTCGAACATCGGTAAGTTCGATATAAATATAATTCTAGAAACTTGGACTGAACTAAATGATAAGATTGAAATTAATGACTTTAATAATATTTCTATACATAGAGATAAACATGTCAAAGCGTGGAGAAATAGTGGTGGTATAACCATTTACTTTAGAAAATTTCTCAATAGATATATCAAGAAAATAAATTGTAAACAAGTCTCGAAAAATATATGCTGGTTAAAACTAGACCGAAAAGTTTTTGAAATGGAAAGAGATTTGTACTTATGTGCCGCTTATATACCACCAGAAGGTTCCCCACACTCGGACGACGACTTTCAGACACTGCAAGCCAATGTTAATGAACTAAATGATGCGGGGGACATTCTGTTAATGGGGGATCTTAATGCAAAAGTGGGGAATTTCAAAGATTATATTCCTTTTGATGACTGTAAGCATATTGATCAATATCTTTCTGATAACTATGTTAACGATCAGACCATAAATAGAAAAAGCCAATCAAAATCCGTCAATAATCATGGTAAACAATTAATAGATATTTGTACTTCATCCGAATTACGAATTCTAAATGGTAGGTTTATAGGAGATCTTTTAGGAAATCCAACCTGTTTCCAATACAACGGGTCCAGCACAATAGACCTGGCTATCTGCAGCTCTGGGATGTTAAAAGTGATTAAATATATGTGCGTACATCCACTAACCCCTCTTTCAGACCACTGTCAAATTGAAGTAGATATACACGTACCAGTAAATATTACAAACCCTAAAAAATTCAACACAAAAAATCAAAATAACTACAAACCTATGCCTAAATTTTTTAAATGGAATCCAGAAGATAAAGAGAAATATGTTGATACACTGTTATCAAATAACTTTCGAGATCAACTAATTGATCTTGAACTTAGTAAACCTGCATCCGGGATTACTGAAATAAATATATTAAATGATAGATTAACAAACCTGTTGACAACAGCAGCAACAAAATGCTTAAAGATTAAGTCGGCCCCTAAACAGTGTCGCACCAAAAAAAAAAAGATTTGGTTTGATAGTGATCTTAGGTCTAAATATAAATGTCTAGAAAAAATGGCAAAACAATTAAGCCGAAATCCATCAAATGAACACCTTAGAAGATTATACTTTTCCGACAAAAAAAGCTAAGATTAACTATGAAGAAAAAGAAAATAGAATATTACAACAACATTAAAGAACAATTAGAATCTCTCAGCAAAAATAATGAACCTAAGAAATTTTGGAAATTATTAAACTCTCTGCACACAAAAAGAACAATAAACAATGATAATGGTTCCGAAATCGACGCAAATACTTGGGAAGAGCATTATAAGAACCAAGGAGTTAAATCTGAAGAAAACAACAGTAAAACGGAAGAGAAAATCTTTAATGAATTAGATAAATTGAAAGACAATCTTGAAGAATCAGAGATAACAGACAAACCATTTACAATAAGCGAAGTTAAAAAAGAAATAAGTAAACTAAAAGGTAATAAAGCAGTAGGGGTAGATCGAATAGATTCGGAAATGTTAAAATGCGGAAAAAATGTTATTACCTCAATTATAACTAAATTATTTAATGAAATACTTTCAACATCAATATATCCTGATTCTTGGAGAAAAACATATATTACCTCACTACATAAAAAAGGTGACAAATCCGATCCCAATAATTATAGAGGTATTGCTATATCTAGTCACCTAAGTAAACTTTTTAACTCTCTGATCAATACTAGATTAAAAACCTTAATAGAAAGTAAACTCTCCAATTTCCAGTTCGGGTTTAGAGAAAACCATCGTACATCAGATAATTTACTTATATTAAAAACACTGGTTTCAAAATACGTAAAAAATAAACAGGATAAAATATATGTAGCATTTGTTGATTTCCGTAAAGCGTTTGATTCTGTATCGAGACAAGCTCTTCTTCTTAAGTTAGCTAAAATGGGTATTGGAAAAAAGTGTTTCGATATAATCCAAGACTTATACAAAAGAACAATATCGACAGTGAAATTAGGAGACCAGTTAAGCAGAGATTTTCAGATAGATATAGGTGTTAGACAGGGAGACTGTTTGAGTCCAACCCTGTTCAACATATTCATTGATGATATATACGAGGTGTTCAATGAAGAATGTAAACCAGTAGAACTAGATAATGTATCATTCAACAGTATTATGTTTGCTGATGATATCGTTTTGATCTCGAAAACTAAAGATGGTCTGCAAAAATGTCTCGACAACTTAGAAAATTATTCTGATGAGTGGAGACTAACTATTAATACCAATAAAACTAAAACTATGTGCTTAACACACTGCAAATCAACAAATAACTCCCATAATTTTATATATAATGGAAAATATTTAGAAAACGTTCATGAGGTCAATTATCTTGGAACCGTCATTTCAGACACTGGCTCTTGTTTCGCTGCCATGGATAATTTGACACAGAAAGGAAGTAAAGCATTTAATATTATGATTAACAAGTTAACAAAAATAAATACAGATCCATATCTTGTAAGAAAACTTTTTATCTCCCAAATTCGACCGATCATAACATATAATTCGGATATATGGTTTATGGATATGGACGAAAAACAGCAGAAAGCTAAAAATAGATGTTCTTTAAAAGACAAATATTTTGATCATCTTTCCTATATAGATTCGACAATAATAGAAAAATTGAACATTAAAATGTGCAAATATGCTTTAGGAACAAGCAGGAAAAGTAGCAACATAGCTGTACGTGCAGAAGTGGGATGCACACCAATTGAAAGTTTTATTAGAAGTTTAGCACTAAAAAATTATGAAAGAATTACAAAACTACCTACTTCAAACCTAACAAGACTTGCCTTAAATGAAAATCAAAAGATGCATGCTGACGGAAGATATAGCTGGTTTTCATTTATAAAAAATTGTGAAGCTATAAAATCCAATGTACATGTAGATTTAAAATCATATTATAATAATTTATTGTCCCAAAAAATAAATAATATTAAAGGCCTAGATGGAACTTCCTTAAATAAGTTAAGGACATATGCACTTATAAAACATAACGTAAATTATGAAAATTATTTAGATGTGATAAGAAATCCAAAACACAGAAAAGCACTAACAAATCTAAGAATAAGTGCACATAAGTTGAAAATTGAAACCGGGAGATATCTAAAACTAGACGTAAAAGATCGTTTGTGTTGTATATGCCAGGAGGTAGATGACGAAATTCATTTTCTAACAAATTGCAAACGACATGACAAAAATAGAACAGAACCGTTCAGGCTAATTTTATTCCAAGAGCCAAATTTTTATAAAATGAATGCTTCACAACAATTTAAAATACTAATGATAAATAAAAAGGTAGAAATTCTGAAATGTTTAGGAGCTTTTATATACAATTCGTTCATGTCTCTGTAAAGTATTTATGTTTATATAATTATGTACATGTATGTATTATGTATCCTTCGTTGTCTCATTTATATTTTATTAATTTTCTCTGTATATGCATATAACCTTGTAAGGTTTTTTATGCAATAAAGTTTCTTCTATGGTATATTTCAGGGTCTTATTCGATAAAACCCGTCCAGTTGCGAACAAATATGATTAAGGGTAGACAACTTCAGTTTATAAACCTGACCACATTTCACTGAATGTAATTTCCTTACTAAACGCATGTTTTGTTGCCATTGTTGATACGTAGATTAGATATATAAAATGGTAATATTAAGCTTAAAAAAATAAAGAATAAGCATCAGTCCTGCAATTGTATCTATTGAGTGGGTGTAGATAAACAAAGTTGAAAAAATCAAAATCACTCCATACATGAACAATAAAATCTGCCAAGAAGCAAAATGTTTAAGTTTGACCTCTGTTATCTGTATCTTGTAATTATGACTTTAATACAAAATTCAAAGAATTCCAATCACCTATATATTTTCACTATATAGGGTCCTTTCTATCAGAAACCATCGTCAAACCTTGTCCATCGAGAAATGGTCAAGGATCTGGGGGTTGTGCCCTAAAATCCGTGACCAATTTGCGGGGAAGTTGTTTTGAAGGTGGTTTCAATATGAAAGAAAACCTGCTGAAGCGATTAAGCTTGGGTGCCTCTCTCTAAAATGCTGGCGGAAGCCGCTAGAGGGACAAATTCAAAATGGTGGTCAGATGTGGCGGGAAAATATAAAATTATGTAATATGGGCTTCTAATGTGTCTATTCGTATGTTTTAAGGGTCCCTGAATCGAAATATTGTAATCAAATATCCATCCAGCCACTAGGTTTGCCAATATGGCCGAAAAATTCAAGATGGCCACCATTTTTAGCCTGGAAAATATTTCGGGGTCGATGTCTTCAATTTTGATGAATTTGTGTCGATAGATGGCAACCAACAATAATACTCACCGATATTTATCATCTGATAGTCAACTGATTTCGATTTTAATTTAATCAACGCTTAATAATGGACCCATGTAAGGCCCTGTATCAATAGGCTGTTCACTTGTGGCATGTTCCCTTGTGACCTTGTGACGCGCCACAAGGACAATGAACCTTTGTTTTTTGGGCCCTGTATCCATAGACTGTTCCCTTGTGGCGTTGTGACCTTGTGACCTGACCCTTTACCCACCCGTATCCATAGGCTGTTCCCTGCAATGTACGATGGTAACGAATTTCAACAGTGTAGATGTATCTCCATACAATATCGTAGGCCTACTGGTAGTGAGGTGTTCCCTCTTGTGCACCTGCAAAACAATTGACAAGTTCATTGTCTGTGTTCCCGGCCACAAGACCACATGTTCGTGTGCCAGGTCACATGTTGCCTTGGTACAACCTATGGGAACAGGCACTTTAAAAACAAAGGTTCATTGTCCTTGTGGCGCGTCACAAGGTCACAAGGGAACATGCCACAAGTGTACAGCCTATGGATACAGGGCCTTAATGTGCCTGTTCTCATAGGTTGTACCCAAAGGACACGTGGCCTCGCGCACGGAACATGTGGTCTTGTGACCGGGAACACAGAAAATGAACATGTCAATTCTTTTGCAGCTGCACAAGAGGGAACACGCAATTACCAGTACGACATTGTATGGAGACGCATCTCCCGGTCTGTTTCAAGGCCAGTTGATTGCGAGTTCTAAAATTGGCCAGACCCAGCACCGTGGACGTTGTCTGAAAATATGCTTGTCACAGGATGGGCGAGGCGTGACCGTTTTGGGGAATAAAGAAAAGATAAAAAAGAATTCAGTTTATATAGTACAACATATATATACAACATAACAATTCTTTCACGAGTGCGCGCACTAAATGAATGTCCACCCATCGGCAAGACCATACTTCGACGATACCATTTATCGGCGACCAGTCATCGACGATACCATTCCAGGAACAAAATGTCGACGATACCATTTATCGACGACTATTCTTAGACGATGCCATTCCAAGAAGAAACTGTCCACCTATCGGCAAGACCATACTACGACGATACCATTTATCGGCTACAATTCAACGGCGATACCATTTATCGGCTACTATTCAACGACGATACCATGTATCTGCTACTATTCAACGACGATACCATGTATCGGCTACTATTCAACGACGATACTATGTATCGGCTACTATTCAACGACGATACCACGTATCGGCTACTATTCAACGACGGTACCATGTATCGGCTACTATTCAACGACGATACCATGTATCGGCGACTATTCAACGACGATACCATGAATCGGCGACTATTCAACGACGATACCATGTATCGGCTACTATTCAACGACGATACCATGTATCGGCGACTATTCAACGACGATTCTATTTATCGGCGACTATTCTTAGATGATACCATTCCAGGAACAATCAGTAGGTATCCAAAGGGGACCTGTAAAATTAGTCAATATTTGTACATAAATTTGCTCATACTAACTTATTTACTCATACTAAAATATACAACGATGAGTAGAACATACGAATCCTGCACAGAAGAATCTAAGACAACAAAGTTAAAAGTATAATTTCACTCACCCAAGTACCTGATGGCAGTATCGAGTCCTCAGTACCACTGTCATTATAGTGATGTGCGTTTTTTAAATTTTCTTTCGGTTTCGGTTTTCGGTTTTTCTGAGGCAAAAAACCTCGGTTTCGGTTTTCGGTTTTTTTTATTAATTTAAACACTGTGTTATGTATGTACTGATTTATGGTTATTTTATAGGAATACTTGGAAGCCAGAAAATTATAAAAAATATTGATGTAAATAGTAAACAACAAGGTTTTTTTTTTTTACTGTTATATGACTTTAATTATGACTGGTAGTAATAACAAAGTTACTGTAAAAAAGATCTGACACACACACAACGCCATAGGCATAATAATAAATTAACATAACGACATAATATCAATTACAAATCCGATGATCATTGTCGAACACCAAATTAAATTTGCTTAACAAAATAATACCAATCCAACAAATCGAAAAATGTGGTCTTTCATTCCTCGTTTATAAACTTAAAAACAAAACTTTCGCATTGCCGTTTTCGGGTGTTGTTGTTCTAAACACTAAACCTGACTCAAAATTGTTAAATTATATTCTTTGTCATGCTTGTATTTTAGGTGCGCCTTCAAGTTGGATGTGTTTCAGAATGCAGCAGAAATATGTTTTTTACAAAGATTAAATCTACATTTTGTGTCATCTAATCTTTCATAGTTAGTGAGCAAGCCATGGGGACATTTTACTTTTTAGAGGAAGCCATCGTTCGACAACCGGCTTCGGCTTGCATAAAATTTTGGATTATAAACCAAACCAAATTGAGAATATAAATAGACTAGGCCATCCAGACTGATTAAACACCCTATCACTCTATACATACCGGCTCTGGTTTATCGAAAATGAAAACGGAAGTGGTGGCTACATTAAAATTTTGGAATTATTAAGTAAACGAAATAAGGCTACATAAAAAATAGGAATTTGGAAAAAAACCGAAACGCACGGTATTTTTTTTTATCGGTTCGGTTTTCGGTTTATTTGTAAAAACCGATACCGTACGGTTAAACCGAAAAACCGCACATCACTACAATTCATCTCCCAACAAGCCCGATTGGCCGGCTTATATACTACCTGTATGCACGTGCATTGCAGGTAGAAAGTTTAGGCGAGCCTTAATATATTACAGGTAATTAGTTTAGACAAGCCACGCAGCAGAGTTTGGGCGACCGATAGTGATACTTTAATGAAATACGACCGTGACAATGTTGTCTTCTGAGATGAGCACCAGCAAAGAAAATAAATGCAATAGCGGCATCCGCCTCATCCTTCCGATTTTCAGTAGTTAAGTTCATCGTTGAGCTATCAATAAAACAACTGTTCGCATAACGATAGTTGTGTCTTGTCTTTATTTTTTTCAGGCTTATTTAATGCTTAATTACTGAAAGTCTGAGATCACACACTCTTCCGTTGGTAATGTTTGGAAACTGCTCCATAATAGACAGCGCGGCTCAATTAGATATGTGAACCCAGCATTACCAGGACGTTTAAGTGACTTACTTGGTCACTGCAGTGATAGTGCAAGTGATGAAGATTCCGATGAAACTTCAACACCTGAATCTGAACAATCAAAACTGGACCTATCTTTTAAATCGGATTCTGATTAGTAAAACTTTGACTTTGACTGGATAAGTTGGTGATGTTGATTTCATGCGTGATTAAATATTACATGGCTCCATTGTTAAGCGTTGATTAAATTAAAATCAAAATCAGTGGACTACAGAGTATATCAGATAATAAATATTGGTGAGTATTATTGCTGGTTGCCATCTACAGACACAAATTCAATCAAAATTGAAGACATCAACCCCGAAACTATTTACCAGGCCAAAAATGGCGGCCATCTTGGATTTTTCGGCCATATTGGCAAAACTAGTGGCTGGATGGATTTTTGATTACAATATTTCGATTCAGAGACCCTTAAAACATACGAATAGACACATCAGAAGCCTATATTACATAATTTTATATTTCCCCGCCACATCTGACCACCATTTTGAATTTGGCCCCCTAGCGGCTTCTGCCAGCATTTTAGAGAGAGGCACCCAAGCTTAATCGCTTCTGCAGGCTTTTTTCTTGTAGACACTACCTTCAAAATAACTTCCCCGCAAATTGGTCACGGATTTTAGGTCTCGTACCCAACTATACCCTGACGGCAGCTTGCAATGCCACCTGAATAAACACCACCTTGTCGCCACCCTGTCGAAATATTTACAAAATAAAGTTGGGATCCACCTATATATAAAAAAAATTCATCTGTCAACACTCATCAGTATATCTCAACGTTTTTAGCTAGTTCTCGTAGATAGGATCCACCAAGCGGTTCAGGAGAATAGATATAGGCCTATCTAAAAGTGGTTTATGTTATAACGTCTGTATACTTTTCTGTGCCAACCGGATAATCAAGGCGGACATAATGTCATACAGTGTGTTCTACGGTCTTATTTCGAATTCTAACTGTCAACGACCCCAGGCGCGGATCCGGGGGGCCGCCCCCCCACCCGTCAGACACTGTGACATAGTTGATTTTCATTTTCGTTTGCGTTGTTACTGTGCTCTTTAATAGATGATATAAACATGTTTTTTGCATTGTCTCCGCCCAAACAAACCAAGGTTGCAACGTATTACCCTTTGCTCCAATGTATGCCCCCCCCCCCTCCTTCGACAAAATCCTGGATCCGGGTCTGGAAACTTTATGTGCACACGAACCTGTACAATGACACGGGGCCTCGGGTGTTCGTAATGCATGTTCAACGGCCAACGAGAGCAGGTTAGAGAGCCAGTGATCTGTATCATAAAGCCTGTCATTAAATCAACTGGCGTGGTTTCGAATTACTGGTTGTACGTGACAAGTAGTAGGGTCACCTGTCCAACCTCGTGGGTCTTCTGGTTTCCTCCCACAAGAGAACATCGTATATTAAATAACAATGGAAAATAACTCTCATAAAATATACCAACATTTTTATTATAAATAAATAAATATTGTAATAAAATACTATAAATTAAAGCATTTTATTCAAATGAGGTTTTTCTTCTCTTTATCTAAGATCAATTATTTAATGCATACAGGCTAAAATTGAGGCCAATATATTATAACGTGGGTTATAACCAGATATACTGAATATGACTTTTTGTCATTTACTTGTGGAAAGACAAAACTTTTCATTTTATTCAGGACGTTCCCGTTGTCAATGATTTCTGTTGTATTATAGCCTTATACAGGAGATATATGATCACAGTGAACTTTAGTAATACAATAGAATATATGACATAGTTATATGTAAGTAAATAGTAGACAAAAAGTATACTGACATAATAGATCAGGAATCTTGGCACATCATCAAAAAAGTGAACTGAATATTATAGCGCATACCGAGTTGTACCACTATATAGACTAGTAAATCAACTCTAATTAAAAACATAAAGATACTCTCCCCGTTTGGCATTGACATTGACTCATAATTTAGTCAGCAACATTTTTCATTCAAACTCAACCCAAAGCATATATTATGACAAGATCTCTTCCAATTAACAAAAGTGTCCAAATAATTATGTCTACATGTTAGGGTATGGCTTATTGTTTTGTACATCATTCGACATATACTAATAACACATTATTTCCACCTAAATCAAACTAGTTTAACACTTTTTGGGGGGGGGGGAAATTTATGATTTCCTAAGAAATATTCATTGAAACTTAAAAGAGGTCGGATCAGTGAGCAGTGTTCAATTCTAAAGAAATAAAAGATAAAAACTACAAGTATTTGAAATTTGAAGATCACATTTATTATGCATTACTTTATAATATATGTGGTATTTAAATATTTACATCTGACATTCAGTTTTGAATCATTTAAACTTCACCATTATTATTGGATACGTACACGTCCTTTCAATCATACACACATCCGTCCACCTCCTAATGATGGCATACACAACACTCATTCATTTTATAATGTTTTGTTTACATGGAATTCACAATATATACAACTTTAGAACTGAAATATAAATAAATAAATATATACATAACCTAATGATGACATAAATAACACACATTCATTTTATAATCGTTTGCTCAAATGGAATTCACAATATACAACTTTAGAACTGAAATATTAATAAAGAAATATATACACATCCTAATGGTGACATACACACATTCATTTTATAATCGTTTGCTCACATGGAATTCACAAGAACCGAAATATAAATAAACACTTCATGCAGTACGTTTTCAGCAAACTGACAACTCTGCATCTGTCAAATCCACATAAGCATCGACACCCCTAAGACTTGGGGGACGCTGATCACAGTTACAGTCTTTGTTTTTCGTTGCTATGCGATCATAATGGTTACCATTTGTATGACATAAAGCAATGAAACATGGATGATACGACATTCCACTATCATAGGAAAACATAGGTTTAAACAGCAACCAGTTGTAAGAGTCGCCCGTGTGGTCCGGAGACAGTACAAATATGTCTCTCTGTAGCAACGTTGCTGCAGCGTAGATCTCCATGGTAGTACTCCATGTCGAAGGAAGTCTCATCTCGTGGATGTGTTCACGTAAGGAATCCCCGCTATCAAGATATTTTTCAAATTCTTTGGGATATTTTTCAATAACATCGACCACAGCTTGGCGCACTTCTGAGTGAAAACCTTCTTGACCGTAAATGTCTTTACTCAAAGCTCGGAAAAAACAGTTGCCATCACCTTGGATATAATCGATCTGCAGATTATCAGAATCCAGTCGTGATTTGAGATATGCGTAGAGTGGGTAACCAGGAGTTGATTTTATATCTGCTGTCTTGACAGAATCAGAGATTGAGGGTTGATCGGAATCTTTCCGAGATCTTTGAGTGCTAGAGCTTTCTGGCGGAGTTCTAAAACATTCCGTTAACGAATCGTCGATTTCCAAAACGGGTGGAAAACTGAACTTATCTGTTGGTCGAGCACGATCCGAGTGACTGTCCACCCTCCCCTCACGGGTTGAATGTCCGCCTTGATTCTGTGAAGTTCTCACCTGAGTCGCCACGGGTCGTCTTTTTGTGGGACGACCTTTGTTGCGCAAATTTTGCATTCCATTATTATTGTTATTTTCTCCCACAATCATCAAATCGTCATAATCACTACCATCGGAGCAATAATCTTCATCCACCACAAATCGTGGCTGTGTCTGGATTTCGGCGAATTCTCGTCGTGGTTCACTTATAATTTGAATAGGAATTGTTCTCACTCTAGGATTAGAATCCATATGATCAATGTACGAGGGAGAATGTCCAGTAAATCCATTTCCGATATCATCGAATAATCTCCTGTGTCTTCTTAACACATCCTCGGTAGTGCGTGTCCAATTGCTATGGTGTCCGGTTCGGCTTTCCATACCAACTGGGCGACGAGGAAACCAAGGATCCATGTCAAATGTCTCCATGAATCGTGGAGTCATAAACATCGGCCCACTATCGAGCTTCATCTTATTATTAAACTCTTGTTGTCTTCTATTTAACAATCTTCTACGTTCACGTTGCTCGTATAAATCACAATTGTTCATAATTTCTACTGCATTTCCCTTTTATATAACCCAGTCTACTTGACCAAGACAACAATGCACTTGTTTACTCGTATTACTCATCGCGAATTTTCTTCCAACTGGGTCAGCCTATAACGTTACACATACGGGAAATCTCTCGAAGTTGCCTGAGAAGTCATCGTAAACAACTAGTCACGTGATTGTATTATGACGTGGTATCGCTACGCTATATTTAGTAATTGGGATGTACTCTCGCGTGTTACTGACTATAACAAGAAAACGAAGGCACGTGTGTCCGAGTTGTTTTAGGTATTCAAAGATGACAGGTATTGATGACTAATTTACATACAGAAATTACTATGATTTCAATATTTGGCAATAGTTATCTTAAGCCATGAACAGAAATCGTGTTTCTCACCAATTTTTCATAATGTGTAATTAATTGTGTGTGTGTAGTGTGTGTGCTGATGATACATAAATCTTACGTGTACACCCAAAATAAATCATAAAACGTTTGGTTCCTACTTAAATTAAAGATAAACGCATTTAGTCGGCTAGTTTTGATTCATTTTGGAAAATAAAATTAAGCGAACACAATTACGCAGTGAAATTGGGTTTTCTGTTCCAAAATGCACGGGTAGAGATCACTTCACATCATTTTATTACACAGCCATAAGTATCTGGAACGATTCTTTAGAATCACTATACAGCTTGAAAGCTGCTACCAAGAAGTATTTATTGTTAACCCAAAATTATCTACTATTAGTAAAATTGGTTGATGTGGGCCTATAACATGTAGACTAAACTATTTTTAATTATTTGTGATACATTGCTGTGATGGCTTAGTTATTAAATTTTGTCTCCTAATGATGACCTGACGCGACCTTGACAACCCTGGACCCCAATGGAAATAAGCAATAGATGTTATTTACGTCAAGCTTTATGGGCTATCCTAAGTAAAGGTCTCTTCATGATATCATACCTATCATACTTCTCATTTCTCATTCCAATCATACAATGCACCAGAACGTCTTTATTTGATATGCACAACTTAATATATTATATTGTTGCCACTTTCCCGATCATACAATGCAGCTCATAGTTCTTAGTACATGTACTTTAATTTATTGTTGTCATGCTGTAACCTTTACTTGAAGAATAAATAAATAAATAAATAAACGCCCTACGTCTGAACTGCAGTAATAAAGGTAATGAAGGTGGGCAAATAGCCATGGATTCAGTATTCTATTTTAGAAATTTTGCAAAGACATTGTTTTGGAATTCCAACTGCCGAGGACTCTTATTTTGTGCACGCCATTGGGTATAGACACGGGACCTCGTTTTCCCCCACCCCAAGGCTAGACACTATCCTACCCCAATAACAATAAGGGAAAACACGCTTAATCGTACATGACCCTGGCATGGAACTGTGTATATTAGTTCCCATGTTACGTTAAAAGCTCCCCGGAGGAAGCGAAAAAAGATGAAATGGGGTTTAACGTCCTACTGTTGCTCCTAAACTTGGCTAATGAAGACGGACATACGCCATACAGAGTGCTATAAGGGAAATGTCGAATGCCAATTGCCAAGGGAACTTTTACGTGAACGTCAATTTGTACGCGGTTTTTCGTACCATTAGAACGACTAGACAGCTGTCCTTGTCAGGTCTACCCGTTCTGCATCACTGACAAGTGGAAATCATGTCGGAAAATCTGGATGAACTTTCTCGGCCAATGCAGGGATGGAACAATCGACCTCCAGGCTAGCGAGCCAGCGTCTTGCTCACTTAGCCACGTGACCCCCCTATATAAATGACGAAATATGTCTAGGCCTAGATGTTGTAAAGGTAATCTAATATTAAACCTCTTTGATCTAATTTTGTTTTTTGAGATTTATGTTTTATCGTTGTCTACTTCAACATATTTTTTAACTATTCGGTTGCTTCATGCGTATTCGTAAATTTTAATATCATAAGAGCTATGTAAATTGTTTTTTTTTCTATTTTAAACGTTTCAAATGTAAACAGTCAGATGTATGTACTTGATATAATCACACCGGATTGAAGCACAGTTACGTCTTAATTTTGTTTGAATTAATATATTTTACTTCAGCAGTTTGAATGGTTTGACATTAATCTCTATACCGAAACAATGACCGTATAATATCATTTAATTGACTGTCATATTTTATTTTACTATGTAGTAATATAATTATTTTTAGAAAGTGATCCGCCGATCAAATGAATATGACAATGTCCGATGTTTAGTCATCCCCAAAACATAGGGGTCAGTTGAACTCCCTCATATTTTTTGCAGCCTTCACACACGGATGATTTTCTTTGGCAATTTGCAAGCCGTTTTTAATTGCCCCCAAATTGCTTGAAAAAATATATATCAACTATTTTGTATATTTGGCATTGCAACAAGGTTAGACTGTCTCTCGGAAATTGTGTATGCGGCAGCAAGCAATCGCCAAGGTTCCGTGTATACATTGACTTGCATGTAAAAGATCCTTGGAAGTTAGAATTTGATGGAAGAGTAGGCTGTATCTAAGCCCAGAAGAAGTATAGTAAATAACATTTCATTTCATTTCCGATCTGTCATTGCAGTCATTTAACGCTCATCACCTGCAGATTGCTTTACGTTCACACTTGCCGTGATTTCGACGGCATCACTGGTTGCCTAATAATTGCTTCAATTTCAACGCCCTTTAAAGCCTTTCGGCCATTGGTGTCGATAAGTAACGGATGTTTCCAGTTGTGTACGCGTGATAGTGTATGCTACAACCTATGGATTCCATGGGGGGGGGGGGGGGGGGCAAGTGAATCTTAAGTACATGTAGACATAGGTTCACTGTTATTCTTTTAAAGGTACATTAAGTAAGATTTAAATATAGAGCTGACCAGTCTTGCTGTAATAGCTCAAAACAGATAATGTAAAACTGAATATTGAAAATTTCATTCACATGATGACCAAGTTTTAATCTGTTTAAATCTCTGTCTTCTGGGTGTGTAGAGAGTTGATTATAGGCGTGTCATCATAGGCGTATGGGGAAATTTTTGACTGGGGGAGGGGGCTGTGGTCATGGTGCCCCAAAAATATAGTTAGGTTCTTAGTATGTTAGGTGTGGCTTACTGTTCTCCAAACAATAGAGGGTTTAAGTCTGCAGATTTATATTTAATTGCCTAACTATAGACACCCTGAGTTTAAATTTGCTGTTAAATTGGACATATTCAAAAACACAATGTTTTTTTTATACAACTTTTACAAAGTACAATTGTGTGTCAAAATTTACCCAGCATTTGGTGCCCAAAATGGGGGGGGGGGGCATACGCCCCTGCTTGTCATGTGAATAAATTTCTAAATAGGTTGTATATTATAACCAAAATAACGACCTGCGATAGGCCGAATTAGCCCTTACATAATGGATCCTTAATATTGTGGCTAAAATAGATTGTCAAGATCAGATATGAAATGCATGACCTGCAGATTACTAAAGACACTCAAGTAACTTTTGACACCACAGTCCCTCAATCTCTAATATTACATGAACACAGAGCAGTCCCACTTCTTCTCATAGATTTTTACCAGCTCACACCCAAGTGACTTTCTTTACTTTTTTAGCAACATAGTGTATATTGAAATAAAAAATAATTCAAAACATTTTTCACATATTTACTTTATATAATTTTTTTTGTTTGTTTAGTTGTCGCTATTCATTTACACTTTCATATCACTCATTCAACTATATAATTACCATGATTATATTATAATCTTATCACATTTTATATTTATCTATATATTATCAACAAATATACCATGCTTCATCCTAATGAAATAAAGTATCTATATTACGAAGAACTGCTTTGATTTAGGTGAAAAAAAAAATGTTGAATTAGCTTATCTGATGTATTATTTACATATAATTTATTTTACATTTTTGAAATATTAATAAAAGTTGGTTTGCTTACAAATTTTAGTTTCATTTTATTGTGTTAAACTGTGGTCTGTCTGAACACAAAATCAGTTAAATCTCAACACAGAGGTTGTGTAAACACTAAAACCAAACAAAATGTTGGAATAAGATGATGATTTTTCTTGTGTTCAAATAATAATTTGAAGATGTAAAATTAATTAATCAATTCACACTAACTAATAACAATGGTCTAATATATTCAAGTTAAAGATTAAATAGCAAGGATTGGTGTAAAAAGAAAATAAACCCCAAAAGCCCTAATTATTCCAAGTGTATTTACATTATTCTTATCTTTGTTACACTGAAGAGTTCTTATATGAAGTTATTTTGGTTGTTGTTATCTTTTCTAAATAGGATACATATGAACATGAAAATATCAGAATAACTCATCAAATCCTCTTCATTGGTCATTTACACAAAACAGTCGGAGCAGAACAGTAGGATGTTGAAAACCATTTCATTTCATTTCTACAAATATTGTACCGATTTAACTTTCAACAATAACATAGTTCTATAGTATAGTCTATACAATTGGTTTCTAAACTGTTTAGTATACTGTTAAATAATAGTATTAATCCTATTATTACTAGGCCATTGAATAGATTTTCTATGGGTTCCAGTGACTTGATAATCAGCCTTACACTTAAAGTATGTCTATTCAACAATCAAACCACCTATACAATAATCTTAACAACCACACAAGTTTGAAATTTTAGGAGAAATACAATACAATTTAAGGAGTTTAATTAACAAAATTTTGTGATAATAAAATAATATTCTATAACATATTTAACAACTGAAAACACAAGCAAGCACATAACACTGGATTAAAATACACATGTATAATGTTTTAACACAACAATTCAACTGGGCTAGCAGTGAAATCGTGCGGCATTTACATCAAATACAAGTTTCTATATTAAAAATAACGCAAGTTATTTTAACACCTAATTTATCAGTAGACAATGTTATTCACGCAATATTTTAAACCAATATTTTAAACCGTGCTGGGTTTCACCATGCAATACGATACATATTACAATACATAGCACTGTAACCCAAATATTGTTTGATATTGCATATTTAGCCCTTATTTCTTTCACATTCTTTCAATAATAAATCTTCATTTCAAAAATTCGTAAAAATCTTCTAAAATGACCTAAAAATCATGCTATTTGTACTTGTTTCCGGTTTAAAGCAGGTAGTTAAATTCTGATAATGAATGTCAAATTTATTGACTTTTAATTTCACAACCACTGTTCAAAAATGATTAACTATACATTAATAATCAATTGGGTTGTTAATTTTTGAACAGTGGTCGTGAAATTAACCACTTGAACACTGGTTAGAAAAATTAAACGGCCAGCTATAAACCAAACACAAATAAAAATTGGATGATTTGGGGCCGTTGGAGACTATTAAGAATTTAAAATAAAGATCTGTTGTTGAATGAAAGTGAAAGAAATTAGGGCTAAATATGCAAGATTAAGCGAAACCTGGATTACAGTGCTATGTATTGCAATATATATTCCTGAATAAATCTATCCTGAATAATCAATACATAAATGTTTGTATTTTAATGTACCAGTAAGAAAGATGAATTTTGATACATGACTCAACATTATATTGTGCCAGCACTTACATTAAAGCTAGAATCCTGTAGTTACTGCAAATATGGCATGTTCTAAACATAGCCCTTTTCTCTCTTTTACATTACATAAAGCTCCAAATGTTCTATATTCAACATTTTTCTGATATGCAGGGTTGTGGATAGCGGGCAATAATTTTGCCAAACTTTGTTCCCATAGATTATGACCGAGCTGGAAAGCCAAAACAACATGTTGCCCAGCATCCCAGGTATTATTGTTACATACACGTAGGCCTACCAATATACATAAATTCAAAATATGTCAACTTATATCAAAATTTTACATTTTAAAATATAACATGGAGAACAGTGACAACATATAATCCAACGTCTCTATTACAAGTAGAAGTACCAACTAAACACTGGAAACTAGGCACTTCTGTTTTTCATTAGCAACTATATTAATAATTTTGTTTGATGTATTAATATCCAGCTGATTCTATCATTTGGAGAATGTTTTTTCCAAATTCAACAAACATATATTCATTACCTATAACAACTGATTAAATGAAAGGATAATTTGGTTACACTATCGGATAACGTCTATAGTGTATGAAGTATCAGAGATTAACATTACACAAAACCTCAACATATTTACTGTTGCATTCACTGCAGATTTAAGAATAAGATTCCTTAAAATCTGGACTGAAAGTAAGCATCACAAGTTTATGTTTGAAAAAAAAATGAAAAAAAATGCCATGATTGCGATCAAAAATCGCACTTAGTGGCAGGCATCAATTCTAAATAAAATCTGCATTGCAATTAAGTCTTTATCATGTCTTCACATATAGATATATACAACTACTAATAGCTGCGATGTCTTCATCCAACAGACGGAATGTCAATTCCAAGATTATGAGCAACAGTAACTTGTACTTGTGCTGCATTTAACAAGGAATGAAGATGGGCCATTTCTCCTTCAGATCGAGATAAACTAATGGCTGTATTAAATGACTCTAAAGCATTCACCATGTTTCCCCTGAAATTGAAAACCAACCAAATGAGTACCGACATTTTCCAGGTTTCTGTTTCAAAATTTTTACCTGTTGGAAATGAGAGAGAGAGAGGGAGAGAGAAATGGGGTTGTCAATCAAGGTAGGTGTATAATCTCTGTATAATTGGTTTGATCAGTAGTCAACTTTATTAATCCAGACTATTATTAAAGATAATTGAGATTGGTAATAGTTATATTCTCACAAGTCACAATTTATATTAACAGCCTGACTTTCGCCAAATCAGATATGTCCAGCATGTATGGCAGAAACAGAATAACTAGACCCTAGCTGTAGATATACTGGGCTTGGATGACGGCATAGCCTAACATGTCTTCCATAGATCCTAAGGTTCATCAATCAGTATGTTGCTTGAAATACAACAGATTCTGTGCAGACAATTTTCACGGTTTTGAAGATTGAGTTCAGTGAAGATCTTCAACAAAATGGGGTTTAAAACTCTAGAATCATACATAAATTAATGAGATTGTTTATCTAGTGTTCTTGAATTATCTCAACTGAAAAAGCATTGAACACTCATTAAAAATAACTGCAGAAAATAAGATAATATAGGTTTTACCTTTGAACATCAATAGTTCCAAGTACTTCATAAGCATATTCACATTTAGGATCTACTTGTATGGCTTTCTTAACTAATTTACAGCCTTCTTCTAACTGTGATTTCCATTGCACTAATAATAATCTACAAATACAGTATTAAACAACTAATGAGTGACATTTACACATTTATCAAATTATAACAAATCACTGTTGTATTCAGAGACATTGGCGACTGTATTTTTTGCTCCAAGTAAATCAGTAATAGTATATCCACTCCAAGAGAATCAGTAATTGTATTTTCTGATTTAAGTAAATCAGTGATTGTATTTTTTGATTTAAGTAAATCTGTGATTGTATTTTCTGATTTAAGTAAATCAGTAATTGTAGTTTGCTTTAAAGGGACAATCCCGATAAGAACAGAGTCTCAAAAATTAAAGTCTGAGTCTTTATGAAATTTATGGACCAAAATATAGAGGCATGGTGTATTTACCTTGGCTCAAAGTTTCAGCTCAAAATATTGAGTCGTTTTGACGTTAACGTCAACACTGCTTATCCGGACACGTAACCCTTTTAAGATTTTGGATCAATCTTTTGAATGGGTGACCTAATAATCGATTACCGTTTCTTGAGAGGTTTATACAGTGAATGACCCATGTACTGTACTTGATAACAAAAGGTAAATTTCACCTACATATCATTTTTATAGAGAAAAGTCTGGTTTTATCCAGATACTGTATTATACAACGGTCGGCCTTAGGTAATGGGATATAAGGGATTTTAACACAAAAGCAGTTTTATTCCCCAAAAAGTTATCGGGATTAGTAATTACATTTTTGCTTTAAGTAAATTAGTAATTGTATTTTCATTAATAAGATGGACTTAAGTACAATTCAAGAAATGCTATTAAGTGCTCCAAGTCCCTCCATCCATAACACCTGTCAATACTTAAATCAATTGGGGCAACTTTCATTTCTTGATGAAAGCAGAAAATAAGATATAATGACAGTAGTTACAACTTACTAAATACCTGATTAACAAGTCTTACTACTTTATAATTACATCTGTACATAAAAAACACAGTGCTCTATCATAGTAATACACAATATTACTATAAAAACATGCTGCTCTATCATACAGTTTCAAACTATCACCATGGTAATCTGTTTTACTGTAAAATACTCTCTCAGTGACCACATATTTTGTATATTTCAGCACAGTGATAATTAGTAGTAACAAGCCAACAGTGAGGCTGATGTCCCCCGCCGAAATCCCAAAATAAATAGAAGACACATATTAATAAATCGCACATTTATTTTTTTCAATGTATCGAGCAATCAAACTGTACACGAAGTGTCATCCAAAAATGTTTATAAAGAAAAATGCTAAAACCGACGAGAAAAATGAAAATGTACCCTAGTTAGGGGGACCCTAAAGGCAGACAAAAGAGCCCCTCTGGCCAAGGGAAAGGGCCCTTGTGTCCAAGTCAATCGTTTCTATACACTGTTACTGTCGAAACCATTACTAAATGAGAATGCAGTAATTGTATTGGCATAAAAATCATCAATCAAGATGAACCTAAGTTATCTTGTCCCAAAGTATCAACCAATCAAATTGCTTATCTCTGCTTACCCTAAGCGGAAAATGCTCATCTTCGAACTCCATCAAGGCATTGACCTAATAAGTTATCGTGTCCCAAAGCATCAACCAATCAAATTGCTTATCTCTGCTTACCCTAAGCGGAAAATGCTCATCTTCGAACTCCATCAAGGCATTGACCTAATAAGCATATACACCAAGTTTGAACATTTTAGCTCAATTAGAAGGAGGGTTATTGTGTTCCAAAGTCTCGACCAATCAAATTGCGTATCGCTCTGCTTACCCTAAGCAGAAAATGCTCATTATCGAACTTAGTCAAGGTATTACTGTAATGAAACTATACACCAAGTTTCATCACTCTCACTTAATTAAAACTAAAGTTATCGTGTCCCAAAGCATCAACCAATCAAATTGCTTATCTCTGCTTACCCTAAGCCGAAAATGCTCATCTTCGAACTCCATCAAGGCATTGACCTAATAAGCATATACACAAGTTTGAACATTTTAGCTCAATTAGAAGGAGAGTTATTGTGTTCCAAAGTCTCGACCAATCAAATTGCGTATCGCTCTGCTTACCCTGGGCAGAAAATGCTCATTATCGCACTTAGTCAAGGTATTACTGTAATGAAACTACACACCAAGTTTCATCACTTTCACTTAATTAGAACTAAAGTTATCGTGTCCCAAAGCATCAACCAATCAAATTGCTTATCTCTGCTTACCCTAAGCGGAAAATGCTCAGCTTCGAACTCCATCAAGGCATTGACCTAATAAGCATATAAACCAAGTTTGAACATTTTAGCTCAATTAGAAGGAGAGTTATTGTGTTCCAAAGTCTCGACCAATCAAATTGCTCTGCTTACCCTGAGCAGAAAATGCTCATTATCGAACTTAGTCAAGGTATTACTGTAATGAAACTATACACCAAGTTTCATCACTTTCACTTAATTAGAACTAAAGTTATCGTGTCCCAAAGCATCAACCAATCAAATTGCTTATCTCTGCTTACCCTAAGCGGAAAATGCTCATCTTCGAACTCCATCAAGGCATTGACCTAATAAACACATACACCAAGTTTGAACATTCTAGCTCAATTAGGAAGAGAGCTATTGTGTCCCAAAAAGTGTGACGGACAGACGGACAGACGGACAGACAGACAGACAGACAGACAGACAGACAGACGGACGGACGAACCCATTTTAATAGTCCCCCAACTTTCTTCGAAAGGCGGGGGACAATAACTAGCATAGTTTATTTAAAATTGTCGCATTAACTGCAAAATGTTGTCATTTTGAGCCTAAGGAAGAATATGTCTATTGTTGAATATTATTCTTACCCCTTATGAACATAAATATTTGGATTGTCTGGTTCTAATTCAGCTGCTTTATTAAAATACTTAAGACCATCCTCAAATTTACCTTGATCTGCTAAGGACTGAAATTAAGGAAAAATTTACATGGATTATCAATTTCTGAAGCAGAACATCTGTAATATTCAATCTTAACACCAGTTTTCAACAAAACCCATTCTCTCATCGAAACTGTTGTGAGAAACTGTTTTAAATTGGAAATATCTGTCAACAAAAGGAGTGTACTCCTGTTTTCATTTCAGGTATCTGAACATCCATGGTACTTTTTGTTTGTGAAGCTGACTCAAAGTCCCAAAATTCAATGCCTTGGTGTAACCCATAGATGTAAAGCTAGGTATCTTTTTAATATTTGGATTGAAAATGTCAAGCAATGTACATGCAAGTAAGCTATTTGGCATATTTGTCACCTGATTTACATACTTTGTAATTAGTGATAGCTATTTACTCTAATAATAGTTGAACATCTAAAAGATGAATATCAAAAAGATGGCACACTATTCCAGCGTATTTAGCATAAAAAGAATTTCCTGTGATATTCTTTTAAAAGCTAGGATATGTTATTTACATTACCTGAGCATACATTAAATAACCATCAGAATAATTAGGGAATTTCTGAATAACTTCTGCAAATAATTTAGAGGCTTCGTCTAATGCAGAAAGTTTTTGATAAACAATACCGGTTTTATGTACTGAAAAGAAAAACAATCAATGGATGAGACAGCCAAATATTATTTCATAAATTATGCTATCTATACAATGTAGAGGCTCTAAGAATTTACATTAGGTTTTTTTTTTTGGGGGGGGGGGGATATAAGGACAGGGATCGCTTTAGAAAATGTGGATAAAGAACACAATCAAAGAGTAAATTAAAATGAGTTTGATTTTGTGGGTTATCATTTGTAGATATTCAATAAAATATCTCATTGAAATGACCAGGCTAATCAAACTTCATAATTCCATACAAACCTCATGACAGGGCTCTAGGCCCAGAAAGGGAGAGAGAAAGAGAGAAATGGGGCTTAACGTCCACTCGACACAAACTAGGTCATTTCGGGACTAACATGGTTTAATTTTATTTCAATAATTCGCTTGCGCGTAGGGGTCTTTAGCAGTGGGAGGAAACCAGAGTGCCCGGAGGAAACCCACGAGGTTGAGAAGGTGCCCCTATCTCCATGCCACATACGCTCACACCTGGGATCGAATCCACAGCCGCAAGCCACAGGTGACCAGCCAGCTTGAGGTCGAAGCACGGCACTCTAGACCACTAGGCCATCCCAACACCCCAGCTCAGAAAGGTGAGTCGTGTCACTCACGAATTTTGGATATAGTTAGCTTTAAATGAAAGGTACTTTCCTTCTTTGGCACTTCAACTGAGTGTCTTTGAAATTTTTATGTTCATTTCATCCAGACTAAACAAAAATAATCAAAAACATAAAACTAACCTGTATGAGCTCTTTGAACATATGAAGTAGGGAAAGATGGATTTAATTTTATACTTTGATCAAAATCATTTAGTGCCTGCTCAAATTTATCAACCAATAAGTATTGCTAGGAAAAACAAAAACAAATAAAAAATTTATACAACAAATTTAAAATCAATTTGGGAAAAATCAAGTATATAAAAAGTTAGAAAGAAATCCCACAACTTAGGTACAAGATTTGAATCATGGAATTGGGGGATTCTTTTTAAAATATGGACTGTGTTGGCTGATAAAGTAGAGACTGTGGGGAATATTTTCTCCAGCTCTATCCAATACAAAGTCAAAACTAATGAAAATACAAAGACAATACGGTTGCACAAAATAGTTACATTCCATTATATGGGCAAGCATCTATATTCCATTCTCTGTTAATACATTTGGTTATATTGAATTCCTCATGAAATGAAACTTATATAGCAGATACACATCATTTCCTTAGCATAAATTAAGAATCCACAGTAAATATGCAATAATGTAATACCTAAGTATAAAATAATCCAAACTTACATGAGCTCTATGGTGGTAAATGTCAGAATTCTGTGAATCTACTTGGATAGCTTGGTCAAAATTTTCAAAAGCTTCTGCGACTTTTTCTTTTTGAAGTAAAATACTACTCTGTTTAATAATTGCATTCACTTTTATCTGTAAAATAATAAATCAATCTTAAAAACTTCCCATATTCCACACAGATAAGATGCAGATGATGATACAATAAAGATCATATATTAGGCTATATAAAATAAAAATTATGGTTCTCAGATAATCTTGGGTCTCTTTGGTGATATTTTACCAACTATATAAAAACTTTTGAATTAATCCAAACATGTTCCGCACTGATGAATGTCACTGACAATCATAAATGATATAAACAAAATGATGAGATACATATAGTGCCTTGAAAATGTTGTGTACGCGAAGTTATTAAGCCTAGTTGCGAAGCTTTGACAAAATAAAAACACATAAACATCACTTCCGCGCCAAAATTTTGTTGAGGATTGTCTGAGAATTAGAATATCTTTTTTTTATATTGCCTTACAGATCTATATTCTTGTTCTAGTCAATGTGCTCTAATAACAACTTTATATGACAGTCTTTGTTTGTAAACTGTACATATATTCCTGTCTATGCATACAAAATTACAAATCCATAAACGATATATGCATGTACATATTGGAATGGAAACGAAAGGGAGATAACCCCTCTTTTTATCTAGCTCAAGTTCCAAATTACAGGTGCAAGTTTTTATTAGTTCATTATTTGGAGAAAAATATAAACGATATATCCATGTACATATTGGAATGGAAACGAAAGGGAGATAACCCCTCTTTTTATCTAGCCCAAGTTCCAAATTCTTTTTTAGTTCATTATCTAGAGAAATATAACAGGTGAACCATGACAAAACATCTTTCAGCTGCATAAGGAAAAAAAATTGTAGCAATTCAAAAAAAGAGCAGACACAAAAATTGATCTGTTAACCCTTAACCGGTCAGGGTCGCATATTTGCACCACAACGTTATAGCCAAAAGTGGTCACGGTCGCATATTTACGGCGACCATAGCAAGAACCTTTTTTATAAGCCGCATTTGAGTATTTAGTTTTGTATTTAATTGATATCGCCACGCATGCGTCTCAGACAGGAACTTATCTTGTCAATAACATTGAGAACAAGCCAACAGTGAGGCTGATGTCCCCCGCCGAAATCCCAAAATAAATAGAAGACACATATTAATTAATCGCACATTTATTTTTTTCAATGTATCGAGCAATCAAACTGTACACGAAGTGTCATCCAAAAGTGTTTTATAAAGAAAAATGCTAAAACCGACGAGAAAAATGAAAATGTACCCTAGTTAGGGGGACCCTAAAGGCAGACAAAAGGGCCCCTCTGGCCAAGGGAAAGGGCCCTCGTGTCCAAGTCAATCGTTTCTATACACTGTTACTGTCGAATCGATTACTTAATGAGAATGCAGTCATTGTATTGGCATAAAAATCATCAATCAAGATGAACCTAAGTTATCTTGTCCCAAAGTATCAACCAATCAAATTGCTTATCTCTGCTTACCCTAAGCGGAAAATGCTCATCTTCGAACTCCATCAAGGCATTGACCTAATAAGCATATACACCAAGTTTGAACATTTTAACTCAATTAGAAGGAGAGTTATTGTGTTCCAAAGTCTCGACTACTCTCGACCAATAAAATTGCGTATCGCTCTGCTTACCTTGAGCAGAAAATGCTCATTATCGAACTTAGTCAAGGTATTACTGTAATGAAACTATACACCAAGTTTCATCACTCTCACTTAATTAGAACTAAAGTTATCGTGTCCCAAAGCATCAACCAATCAAATTGCTTATCTCTGCTTACCCTAAGTGGAAAATGCTCATCTTCGAACTCCATCAAGGCATTGACCTTATAAGCATATACACCAAGTTTGAACATTTTTACTCAATTAGAAGAAGAGTTATTGTGTTCCAAAGTCTCGACCAATCAAATTGCTCTGCTTACCCTGAGCGGAAAATGCTCATTATCGAACTTAGTCAAGGTATTACTGTAATGAAACTATACACCAAGTTTCATCACCCTCACTTAATTAGAACTAAAGTTATCGTGTCCCAAAGCATCAACCAATCAAATTGCTTATCTCTGCTTACCCTAAGCGGAAAATGTTCATATTTGAACTCCATCAAGGCATTGTCCTAATAAACACATACACCAAGTTTGAACATTCTAGCTCAATTAGGAAGAGAGTTATTGCGTCCCAAAAAGTGTGACGGACAGACGGACAGACAGACAGACAGACAGACAGACAGACAGACAGACAGACGGACGGACGAACCCATTTTAATAGTCCCCCAACTTTCTTCGAAAGGCGGGGGACAAAAACATGTCTTCATTCAACATTTTTTGACAAAAAACGTAATTTAACAATGTCGGGAATGTTAAAGACCCTCAAAGTCATTGAAATGCCTATATATGATTCTGACTCGGATTATATCGATTACGCCGATTCTGAAGACGATATTTCTGATGACAATGATTTAAAATGATTTGCAAATTATAGTTCAACTTATCCTCTTCGACTTTTTTATTGGTGTCAAGAGTCATCACTTATAATTATTCGGAAGTAGTCGATTGTAATAGGCATAAAAAATATTTCACGTTAGTTATTTTTTAGCCTGACCACTTGATGTCATAACTTCAAAATGACGTTGACTGGTTAAGGGCTAACATGACAGGTTTATAGGAATGAGTTACCTTTTTATCTACATCTGTGGATGATGCCAGTGTTTCAAAATCAGCTTGTGCTTGATCTAATTGTCCACACATCAAATAAAATGTTCCTCTTAGTAACAAGGCCATGTTTAAATTTTTACTATTGGTTAATCTGATTTCTTCACTACATAAAGACATAATCTGATCATATTCTTCTTGTTTTAAATTCTCAATGGCTTGTGCAAATGGACTGAAAAAAAAATGTGTGATGCATGCAATAACTTATATTTAAAAAAGGTTAGCTGAACTTGGGGCCGGCTTGCTCTGTAAAGGATTCATTAAACATAAAAGTAAATATCTGTACAATTTTAAGGCTCTCGTTACTGTGGCAGAAGGCGAACAACATATCTACTCAACAAATGGAATGATATCATGGATGACAGCTTATTGAGGTATCACTGATCGACACGGTCACTGAATAGTGAATAGCCAACTGACATGAATCTTTGATGATATTTTTGCAGTTTTCACCGATTCTTATAGGTTTTTGGTTTTCGTGTAGTGCGGTCCTCCTGCACTTACTATTAGAGATAAAAAACATTTTTCTGTGAAATTCCATTTCAAAATGGATATCTGCGTAATATCACCAGGCCTATTTTAATCAAAACTACAACTAAGTCAGTTTATTTGACCTTGACTTTAGAATCTATCTACTATTTGTATTACCTTTAGTGTGCATGAAGTAAATAAATTGATTAGATTCTGATATTGAAATGAAATGAAATGGGGTTTAACATCCTACTGTTCTGCTTATACTTGGCTAATGAAGATAGGCATACACCATACAGTGTGCTTTAAAGGAAATTTTGCTAAAGCAGTGGCACTATGGCCTACTCTAATATTGAATTCCAACTGCCAAGGGATCTTTACGGTTTTGCTAATGCGTACACCCTGTTTTTCGTCGCCTCAAAACAACTATACAACTTTCCTTGTCAGGTCCTCCGCTCCACAATGCTGACAAGGTGGAAACCACGTCTGAAATTTCCGTTAAACTTTCTCAACCAATGCAGGGATCAAACATGCGACCTCCAGATTAGTGAGCCAGCGTCTTACCCACTTGAGCCACCGCTGCTCCCTAAATTCTGATAAAACACCTTTATTTCTTACCTGTGTTCAGTTGCTCCATTAGTTAAACCAGTATGATTGGGTGTATTAGCATTATTCAGATCTTCTGTTGTTGAGCTAGATAGTCCATCTACTCCACCTGTCTTACCATCAGTTACATTTGTCTTCAATTTCATAGCACTAATTGGATCGGCAGAAAAACCACTAAAATAATTCTTGATGAAAAACTTGGATGGTAAACTAGGTTTCTTATTCTAAAATTTAAAAAAAACCCAGTTAGATTAAGTTGATCCAAAATACCACTTAAATTTTGCTTAATTTATAAGGGAAACATATTCCCAACCTTCACATCTCTGAATATAATTTAAACATAAAGTGGAGAAATGATTAAAACAAAAATGGTGACCTAAAAGGTTTCACACATTTTTAAACTTAGTGACCTATTAACTTAATATGCTATGATTCAAACTTCATCCTATAGAGTTGCTATAGCAGGTCAACCATGAATGAATTTATTTCATTTAAATTTAAAAAATAATTCAAAATCACATTTTTCCTTTAACTGTGATGAAATTAAATATGCTTTCTTTATAGATTTGTTGTGACTTACTTTAAAAGATTCTTTTGCACAGTTTTTACCTAGGTCTTTGAGAACCTGATCAGCTAACTGTAGATTAGTTTGATTACTGAAACCTTCTAATATACAGGCCGTTGTTATATCTACAAAATATCACAAAGTTATTCAAATGTCAGCCTGTAGAAATTTAAAGTAACAAATATCACAAGATTTTATTTTATTCTATATGATAAACCTGAATACATTCAGTAAAATAAAATGAAAAGACATTTTGTTCATAAATATGCCTTTCTTTTAATTATCAAATAATCGACTTCGACCATGCATTGTGATGTATTCTGCGGCCCATACCAATTCTATATGTCTATTACCTTCTAGAGAATCTCGTAGTTTTCCAACTTGTTGATAAGCTTTGGCACGTCGTGATAAAGCTTTCGTATATCTCTTATTCAACTCTATAGCTTTAGTACAGTCCTGTATCACACCATCATAATTAGACTGAAATAGAACAAATGGAGGTTTAGACAAACAGTTGATTAAAAATCAATCGCCCACGTATTTCAAATCAGTAGAAGAAATGGCAAATCTTGTCACACACATTCACAAAATTAACTACATGTATAAAAGAACCCAAACATAATATAGCCAGTGCGGCTCAACATAGCACACAATACTTTGAAATGAATTCCTGTTTCAGAACCTTCACATAATCTTTTATTGGTACTCACCATATATTCCATTGCGGCTGCCCTATTTTGATAAAATGTTGATAAATCAGTAACTTGGTCTGAAGGACAAAGATTGATAGCTTCTGTGTAACAGTTAACAGCTTGAGCATATTTACCTCCCTTGAAATATTTATTACCCTTTCCTTTAGCAGCTTGAGCTTTTTCCAGTGGTGTCTATAAAATACAATACCAGAACTTAATTGAATAAGTTAACAAACTTCAGATTAGATTTGGCTAATGTTCCTAATATACAAACCAAAATAATCACGGTGTACATAATGCAATATATATATTGACTATCAATCACTTCACCTCAAACCCAATTTCAGACGTTCTTTGAGGAGTAGGCCATCAAAATAAATATAGGGTATAGGCCTACTGTGTAGAGGGGATCAGTTATTAATTCACAACATTCTGTGTGTTCTATGAATGAAATTGAAAGCTTCATTAAACTATTAGATGCAGTATGCTTTTGTTATGGTCTATTCAACGACCAAATAAAAGGTCAAACTTAGGATTTCTGAAAGAATTATTATCTGCAATCATGGCCTGCCAACGAAATTGAAACTTAACTGTGATCTTTCTTTAACTATTGACTATGAACTGAAAGAATTCACAATCTGAAAGACTATTGTTGAGAATATGTTAATCTCATGATTTTACTTTCAGTTTCAAAACAATATTCATTATAAATTAGATATAAATCAGTGATCATCACTGTTTGATTATTGATTGATCATTGATATGGGCTGTTGACATTATCGATGATACACAACAAGAGAACTTTTAAGGACATAGTCTATTAGGACATCGATTTTAACAAATCAAGAATGGTACATTGTTTACTTTTGGAGTAAATCGAATCTTTGATTTAAAAAAGAATTGGCTCAGACCGCACCGGTAGGCTGAGGCCGCTGAGTAACTAACCTCTGCCGGTTTGTCCTCAACAGTACCAACAGAAGAAGGTGCTTGGTCAGAATCGACATCTTCCCCCTGTCCCGATTTTGCCTTATTGCGTTTGTAGAACCAAACACCAGCAAGACCCAAAGCGACCGGGGCTCCGACATACAGGGCTATGTCCCATTTTGTCCATCCTTCCGTCCACTCTTGCAAAGTCAGTTTCACTTTAGTCGCCATACTGATCCAAGCTCACGTGCTGTAACGAGAATAGACGAGATCAAAATTCTGGATTCATTTCAACAACGAATCGAAGTATAAGTTGTCGGGGCTTATCTTTATGTAGAAATCGTTTTCGACGTGTTTTATGCCATCATAGCCATGGGTTAGAAAATATAAATGAAGACGTATCAATACAGCCCATCGACAATAGTATTTATTAATAAAGAAGTCCAGAAGAGCGACTTAAAATACAGTGACAGATCATCTCAAAAGTACGGAAGACCAATAGTGCCAATCAAATGGAAAAACATTTTTCGGATAATCTCTCAATTGCCCGATAATTATCTCGTAATTACGATATAATCAGTTTCGGTTATTTTCATTTGAATGACCCTTTTGGAAAGAGATTTAAAAATTTGGTCGGTTCAAATTAGGTTGAAATGATATAAGTTTAATAATAAAGAGATTATATAGAAATTCACACAATGGTTTACTTACGGTATTTATTGACCATTTATTTCAGATGCATTATGCAAGAGCCAAATCTGCCTATTGCTGGTCTTTATTTTGGCTTAAAGTAAATGTATACTATGTAAATTATTATTTGGACAATTTATATTTCACACGGCAAACCTATAATCAACTCTCTAAAACGTCGACTGGGCATGATTTACGATTGTCAAATACCTATAGGCCTACTACGATAACAAACAATATACGCTACATCTTCAGACAACTTCGCTCAGAATAAAGTAATTTTAATGAAATTTTCGATGTATTTCCTTTTCATTATCTTCTTTTGACTAACGTGTATGCATTATGGCAATAACGGCCAGTTCTTTATCTAGATCTTACACAATGCATCGTTAAGGGCTTGTTTATAGTATGCGTATTGTGACAATTAAGCACCTTTATTAAACATATTCATAACCCTATAGAAAATCACACTGATCAGCAGTGAATATTCGCTAGCGTGATTTTCGTAATCCTCTGTGAAACAGGTTGATACATACCGAATAATATCTTGCACACAAGTCTATTTTCACAAAAACATACCATAATGGGAAAAGACATGAACTGAGTACACAATTATGTAATATGTAATATATTTCAATTAAACCCGAAAATGAATCTCTACCGCAGTGCGAGTGTCTAAACTTGAATCGTGCGTTGGTGGCTTGGCAGCTCGTGAAAATAAATAATAGCCTTATTCTAAGTACTAGATGTTTAAGCGTCCTACCTGTTGTGTAAATTATCTATTACAACCTATTTTACTTGTCCAGAAGGTTCGAAAATATTTTAAAATCCAAGTGACATTTGAAAAGGTTTACGTTAGACTTTTCAAATCATTTAGTTGAATTTTTCCAATTTTTTAAATTAGGTGTGCTAAGATGAAATTTTTATCATTAATTGATTGGAATATTGTAAAATAATACAATTTGTTGACCAGAATGAAGATTGGGACATATTATTCAGTTTCAACAAGAGTGGTATTGGGGCTTTAAGTGCTGGACGAAAAAGAACTTCTTAAAGCTCAATATGAAAAAACTGAATTCGTGCAAATCGATTCTTATCATCTATTATCCAAAAAATGTATTAGTAATATCTCAATCGGTAATTTTGTTGTTAACTCAGTTAAACATACATTATACAAAAGTTGAATCTGATTAATGCAAGTCTTTATTTAGACTTTAGATGTCATAGAAATTATAAATTAAATCTTTTATTTATTTACATAAAAAGCACAAAATCAACTCTGTAGACCCACGGATGGCTTGGGTAGTGCCTGACTGGGCCCACCTGTTCACCTGTCTTTGACATTAAAAAAAAGTGGGCCTAAGCCTATAAAGAAAAAAGAAAAAATGAAAAAGAGAGGAAGAAAAGAGAAATAAAGGAGAGGGGGAAAGAAAAGAAAGACGGATGGAGAGGATAAGACACAGGACAGGAGTAAGAAAAGATAGGAAGCTTTGGTCTGAAATGCTTGGAAAATGGTTTTGCGGTTGTCAATTTTCCAAATTGTCATTGGGGGGGGGGGGGCTACTGCAACTCGTTTCTCTACAGCCTACCAGCTACAGAAGATTCAAAGCTAAGCCGCAAGAATTGTTACAAGAACCAAATTACACACCAATATTACCCCCGTTTTGAAAGAACTCCACTGGCTACCGATTAAGACCAGTATCGATTTTAAAATTTTCTTGCTTTTTGTGCTTTGACATATGATGACTCTCTTCTATAATTAATTCAACTCTACCACCCTTCCAGAAATCTTCGTTCTGAAACTAAGTACGTATATCAAATATTGGTTTTTCTGAGATTCTTAGAGCAATTTGTCTTCACTGTTAATTATAGGCTACATATTATTGTCTAGTTGTCACTTTTAAATTAAAGACAGGGTTGTCGTCAAGTAGGAAAACCATACATAATAGGAGAAAGTGTATGGAATGTAAAATCCAACAATTAAGTTGACAGCATGTGGTTGCCAAGAAAATTGTAATTTTCTTCTGTTGGCAGGTTCCAGGTCATAAAAATTGACTGACGGAGAGGTTTTCGCTCAGAATACTGTAGTAGCTAGGAATAAGGATGTCACACTCTGTGAATGAATGCAGACAGTCAAACTATGTCCGCCATTCATAAATAATGATAACGGAAAATTAATACTTCTTCTGTGGAGACAAAAGGCCTTTGTTAAAATTATATTGTATTAGTACGTTTTTTATGGTTTCTAATGGTATACAAACATTTGTTTAGACAACTGGAGTCAAACTAATGACTTTGAATGGATGACTTTTCTACACATTTTGGTTTTGTTACATGTTCGTTATTGTTAAAGGGCCAATCCCGATAACTTTTTGGGGAATAAAACTGCTTAATTTTGTGTTAAAATCCCTTATATCGCATTACCTAAGGCCGATCAACTAACCCGATATTTGTGATATGCTTGTAAATAACTTAAACCTGACAGTCTTCATCTGGAAATGGAGACCGTTGTATTATACAGTATCTGGATAAAACCGAGACTTTTTTCTATAAAAAATGATATGTAGGTGAATTTTACCTTTTGTTATCAAGTACAGTACATGGGTCGTTCACTGTATAGACCTCTTAAGAAACGGGAATCGATTATTAGGTAACCCAATCAAAAAATTGACCCAAAATCTTAAAAGGGTTACGTGTCCGGATAAGCAGTGTTGACGTTAACATTAAAACGACTCAATATTTTGAGCTGAAACTTTGAGCCAAGGTAAATATACCATGCCTCTATATTTTGGTCCATAAATTTCATAACGGCTCGGACTTTAATTTTTGAGACTCTGTTCTTATCGGGATTGTCGCTTTAAGAGTTCAGCTTGGCTATTGCATAATATTTATTCTTGAGTTATTAATCTATAGAGTTGGAATTTAATATAAGAGTATAGGCCATAGGTAAAATTTCCCCCATAACACACGTATGCTCGTCTTCATTAGCCCAGTTTAGGAGCGGAACAGTAGGACATTAAACCCCATTTCATTTCTAATAGGCTACCCACAGTTCCGTGCACCTCACATAAAAAAACTAGCCAATAAAGACCGTTTCATTGGCTAACCGCTCACATCACCCAGAGCGCGGGTTATATAACACCCCCTCAAAATCATAGTGTAAAACGAAATTTTAAACTATAAAAAACGAAACGAAATGCGATATGAGTGTTAATTATATTGATGATTTATAATCCAAGTTTGGTGAACTACAAGTGGTCCCATCAGATAAATTACATTTGTACGTATATAAAGTTTCTATTCTTCAACAATTGAAAGAATTTCCAATTATGCTATCTGTCGGATATTGATACTGATAGTTGCCTTTTTATTTCATTTCATATTATATAAGACCGAGAAGTTTAACGCCGGCCTTGCTCATTACTCTTGACACTTTATTTTCTGATGTCCGATTCTGTCGTTATGTGGGCGGGGTGGTGGTGGCTGAATGGTTAGCACGTGCGCGCTGTATCGTATGGTCTGTCAATGAGTCATCTGGCGTGGTTTCGATTTCAACATGAATTCAATGCCAGCAAATTTTGCTTTAGCGAAATCTAAGAAACACCGATTTTTTGGTGAAAAGTGCAATAAATTGCACAGGTTTACCTTATAAATAACGACTCCTGTCGTGCTCTATAGATGGATACAAGAATATTTTCAACTACACTGTAAAATACTGCTCTGTGGGTAAGCGAATTATTGAGATAATAAATATTCTATAAGTGGTAGTTCAGAAATGACACCCTCCCCCCTCTCCACTATTATCAATGTGGAGAGTTAACAGAAGTTGTGCACTAACGGACAGGTTGAATTCCATCCACCCACCACTTGACGGAATAGTGACCTTGTAAATTGGACATAACAAACACTACAAATAACCATTTTATTAATTGACGCATCACATGAAATATTCAGTGTAACTATACTGCAGTTTAATAATGTTAGTTTAGCAATTGTAAGGCCATAGATGAAATTGTCCTGTAATCCAGTTTTACTATTTTCAAACCCATTAGAAAGCAATAATATAAAATGTTCCAACCGTTTATTTACTTTGTGCTTTTGGTGCGATATCATACTTTGCCACCGTAATTTTCCCTGACCACTCTCCTACAACTAATTTGTCATCTTTTGTCAAACACACCGCAACTGGTTCGTCTAGACCATCGTGGTGGGTGAGGAGGAACTTTACAAAAATTCCTTCGGGTGACAGGAGAGAAATCCTATGATTATCACTATCCGCAATTAGGACGTTCCCAACTCGATCAGCGCAGACACCACATGGGTGGTGAAGTTGCCGCGTACCTTTGCCTTCGGAGCCATAACTGGACTTGAAATTACCACGAGAATCAAAAAATACAATGCAATGACGTTCGAAATCCGAAATAATGATGTCTCCGTTAATGTTGACGCATACACAGCGAGGATTAGCAAATAACTTTTTACCATCCAAAGATTTTAGTGTCATTTTCATTCTCCCCTTTCGATCGTAGAGGCAAACCTTTCCTTTTCCAGGATGACAAACGACAAGATCGCCATGACCAGCTTCGGCCATGCCCCAGGCAGCCACGGAAATGTTGAGGTTTGAGGGAAATGGTTCTCCGTCCGTGTAGAACAATCTTAAACCCATATTCTCGGTTCCATCGCCAGCATCAGCGACAAGAAGTTTTCCAGAAACTAAGGATGTTACAGATATCGGATGAATAAGGCCCTTGTAAATGTCATGTATTAGCTTTCCTTCTAGGGTATATATGCTACATCTTTTGGAAGAGTATGTCGTTACTGCAATCGTGTCATCAACAGTGGCTGCCAATCCGGTTACTGATTCATCTGTTTTAAATCTAGCCAAAATAATGGCGTAAGATTTTGACTTCCGCCTGGTAGGAACTGTCTTTGTTACCTTACTATCTCTAACGTGAAAGCTAACCCCCTTCTTGCCATTTCTGGAATGAGGATTTCCATGAGGATGTGTCATTATTGATCTATGGTTATCTTCAACAGCAAGGCTTTTAGCGCCATGATTTTCGTCAGTAGAAATTCTATCTTTCCGGTGATACTCTCCGTGAGGTATCATTAGAGGATGAGCAGCATGGTCTTGGTTGGCATCATGCTTTGTGATGGATATCCCTGAAAATTTGACTTCACTGGCACACGCAGCAACATTTTCCATAAATTCGGTTGTCGTCGCCATGTGTTTTTCCGTGGCAACCAGATCACAAAGGTGTTGTTTGATAGAAATTTCTTCTTCCTCACGTTTCTGGGTCATTTCTCGAATAAGTTTTTCTTTCTGGTCCTCAATATTCTTGTGCAACTTTTCGGCCTGCTTACTTATCAACGTTTCGGTACTTTCACACGCTTCCTTTAAAGTGTCTAGATATTTATTAGAATCTTTTGTAAGGGATTCCAAACTGCTTCTATAATTTGTCAGTGAGAAACGAAGCATATCTAAAGGTGGTCTGAAGCTGGTGTCTACACCCGAAACCTGTTTAGTCCCAATACCGTTAGTTTCATCAAATGTAAAATGGCGCGATGATCCCCTGATCGATGCACTATTAGGTGGTGCTGATGGTAACTCAGAGATTCCACCAGCAGGAATGAGAACCATAGATTTACAGGTTGGGCAACAAAATTCATTGTCTTCGCTTGAAGAATCGAAGTTGTTTTCCAAACACGATTTGCAAAATCTATCTGAACATGGAAGAATTTTAGGATCTTTATAAAGTTCATTACAAATGCGACATATGGGAGATGCAGGTTCCTCCTCATCAATAGGTGATAATGGCGCCTCCATATTCTAAGTGGGGTGGCTACCTGAAATGTTTCAATATAAAAATTGTTAGAATACAATTATCGGTGTGTTTTCGCTGAAATCTTTTGTATGTGTAACTACTTATCTAATTTGGAATTGACTCTAGGTCCACTCTAGGCCACCCACCAAGGTTCAGGTCAAGAATATAATATAGGCCATGATTAAAATCGGGACCAAGGGGAATAATTAGGGGGGAACTGAAATGTAGGAAAATCAATGAAAATTATAGAATAGATCAGTAACGAATCTAGAAGATGAAATAGGGAAATCTAGGGTGCCATCCACAATCTCATCCAACGACGAATGTCAACATACATAGTTATCTCGCACGAAACTTGTTTTATTCAATCTGACGTATGATTGTTAGTGATTTTGTTATTAATAGTTTTTTGTCCCTTAGAGGGTGGTGGCAATAACGCTGAGCAGCCTGGAATTTGAGGTCATTGCTCGGAGCAAAGTCTTGTGAAAGAGAGAACCAGAAATGGGACAAAATCTGGGGATTGTCTATAATTTCGCCTACAACCGTGAATATGATAGTGATGAGATAGTATAAGACAGAAGAGTGAAGAATGGGCCATAATGGAATCCAGCACCTTAACTTATCTTCTAAATCTTTGGGACTGGGACTGAGGGGGCTGTCTTGCGGGCGCGCTTCTTTGTCCTCATTCACCCATCCCACCCTTAAATCAGCGCCTGGTATAGATTGGCAAACAAATGTGTACACCAATTGTGTTGCATAATTTTATTTTTAATTTATTGTAGTGATTGCAGCAAAATATAAATTTCAGAACATACTAAACTAAATTTTACATACCTGTATATTCTATAAAAATCTGGATTTACATTCACTCTTGTGAGGTTAAATATATAAATGGAGTGTTTAATACATGTTCACTAGTAAGTATAGCTGTATCACCGTTTGCCCTTCACCATGTTTCAAAACAATAGATGTAAGATCACTCGAGCGTTTATTGTAATGTTTCACTATCTACCTACTTTAACAGGTATTATAAATTGTCATTGCAGTCGAATTTGAAGGACGAATAATATACTACGTCAATAAAAGACAAATATTTTTTTAAATATAGGTTATATATGTTCTATGAAGCATAAATTAATAGCAATTTTAGTGCAACCTTACAATTTTGAGATAGAATCTTGCTTTAAAGTGAATTAAAGAGACTTAGTTATTTGATGGAAACTGCCATTTGATGGGTCTTATCCATTACCCCGGGATCTCATTGGCCCAGTCTTGGCATAGATGACATTATCAACCTAATCCTAATCTGACAATCGGGTGTTATTGTTACCCAGGAGGACCTCGTGTACACCCTTTTTATTATTAAAACATTGGTCTCAATAATTACCATAAATAATTACAATACTCCCCATAACCTTAAAGGAAACATCTGGCCAATATTTGGGACTTTGCCACGGGTGACTTACTGTCTAAAAATGATGTATCACTACGCGGTAATGTAATCAGGTTTAGTAGAATTAAATCTATACCAAAAAATTGTATCTATTTATTTGTGGCCTAAGCAAGGGTTAGGTGATAATTAAAATCTTCTATTCATGTTTTTTGATGTAAAGAAATATCAACACCCGTATCTCTAAACGGACCTACCTTGTTAAAGAATATTCCTATAATTCACTATTGCCAGTTGAGAAATTGGCAAAAATATCATTTTCAAATTCAAATTCAAACGTTTGAAGATAGCTATTCCATTGGGGGGGGGGGGGGGGGGGTAGAAAAACAAGGGAGGTAATTAGCTTATTATTTATTGCGTGATTGTTTTTCAAGTGAGAGAAATAATGCCTATGTTCGTATAATAGTGAGTTGACAACCTTTTGAACAAAAGACAGAAATAATTATGTTTTGACTTTCTTAAGAAATATGAAATTCTCGCTTTAAATGAGCAGACATATTGTCTCAGAGCTTCTGATTTGACCAAATTCTCGGTTAATCCCCCATACCCATACCCCCCACCCCCACACACACATCCGTACACCTCATCTAGGCATTCACATAATATCCTACTTTTTTCGTCACTAAATTCGATTGGGTATTCACCCAACGTGAGAACCAATCAGATTCCCCAGTCATCGCGAATACCATGTCTCGTGTTTTTCAGTTAAAATCTCTACCTGTGATGTTCGAGTTGCTAGTTCAAGGTTCGTTCAATGTCAAGGTTTCCGCGCAGGTCGCACTATTTGATTTGGGGGTGTTAGTGTCACAACTTCTGATTGGACACTATTGTTCGTGTGTCTACAGTAAGGGGAGAAAGCGCGGGAATCGCAAAGCAATCTAGCAACGTCCAGATCTTCTTAAAAAAAAGTAATTGCTTCAGGAACATTCAAAACTTCCTGCTCAAATTCCTGAATACGCGCCCCTGAACCCTAATTTCATTTCCCGGTAACCAAAAGGGATATACTATACCATGTTGACTTGTGTATATTTTAAACGGCAACTTTGAAACACTAACCGATTTTGGACAGCAGTTCGTTTCATCCAATTACCAGTATTCTTTATAAGTAATGGTTGGTGTTAATTTGAGTACATGTGCCTCGAACTTTGTGATTAATCAAGACACATTTCACTTTAACTTTAAGGAGTGTCAATACAGTCATTATCATATAAAAACTGTATTTATGACAGATACGTCACGTTCGATCATCATTTGAATGCGCATGGTTAACATACCCCTTGTCAAGTGACGTACGCCGAAATAGTTAAGATTTATGACGTAACTGCTTGTGGCTTATTCTGTCTCTGTTATGTTTTACTCAACAAACCCACGGGATTGTCAATAAAAAATGATTAAACGCATGGGTATACACGAACAAAAAATACAATTACGACCCCCATTTTTTATTTCACCTTGAATGTTTGACCTTAAACTCAACCCTTACCATGATGATAAAAATCCCACTTTATAAATATGTTCATTCACTCTATATACTGCACTAAGTAAACAGTGTTTTTATGAATATATAAACAAGAACGATAATAAACGCTTTTCTCCTTAAAGAGACATATTCGTGTCTATTAACAGAAAATGTCTGGGCCAGGGACTACGATCTCAGAAATTAGGATCAACCGATAAGTTGCACAGAATAATTTAATGTAGATGTTCAAGAATAACTTGAGAGGCAGTCATAACACTGGTTGTCCCACAATGAAAAACATTAATCCTCAAATATTTCACAGAGAGACAATAATAATAGTGCCTGGGAGTATCAGCAAACTTTCGTTAATCAAGGAGAGTATACATAATATCTAGCATCAATGACCATAATTAATTTAATAGGTCTATTTCTTTCACAAAGCTTACACAGTGATTAAGGACAATATTGGTGTCAGTCATTATCACATATGTGAACCGACTCGTTAATGAAGTTCCAAATATAATTTTAACACAGAGATCATTGGTACCATAGATCCATAATGAAGGTGTCTACAAAAGGAAGTAACGACCAGAAAAGGAAACACCAGTTATCCTTTTATATAACCGACTGAAGTAACCAGTGATAACAATGAATGTAATTCTAGAAGAAATTCAATTAAATTCTCATTTTCAATAAGCTGGACAACTTATATCAATTTCTTAAATAATCCTTTGATAGTTGTCCCTACAAGAATGTTAACAAGATTTCATAGATCAAGGGGAGTAATTCTGGAAGTAATTGTACTTCAAGGACCCATCAGTTAGTTCCAATGGAAATAAAGCAATGAAATGAGACACTACAAAAACACTGTGCGGCATGCACATGCTTCTTAGCAAAGTAGGAAAAACTGCAGTGAAATTTGTTAAAATTAAAAAACATAGTTTCCATTCCAAAGGTGACTAAAAAATGTATTCCCACCAATATGTAGAATTACATATCTTTAATTAAATCTATTATATTATTTCTGTTATTTGAACAGGATACATCCTTATGGCTAGTCAAATAATACCAGCAAATTTCAAAAACCAATCTAACAATCCTGCATCTCTCGTCATTACAAGAAGTTGGACAGATGGACAAACCTACGAAACTCCAGGGGTAATAACTTTAGAATTACATATCTTTAATTAAATCTATTATATTATTTCTGTTAGTTGAACAGGATACATCCTTATGGCTAGTCAAATAATACCAGCAAATTTCAAAAACCAATCTAACAATCCTGCATCTCTCGTCATTACAAGAAGTTGGACAGATGGACAAACCTACGAAACTCCAGGGGTAATAACTTTAGATATAATTGACATTGTTGTACAAGAAAGTGTGAACAGACTGATGTCTACCACACCAAATATGTGCTTCTGAGTTGCTATTCACAAGTATTGTCTCATAAAATTCATCAATGTTTTATTCAAAACAAAATTCTGTTCAATTTCTATAGCTAACAATAAAATACAGCATAATAACATGCGTATAATAATAATGTTTGATATTTCCACAAATAAATTAAGACAAAAACAGGAATGAGTAACACTGACATCTCTAATAAAGATAGTTTGCCAAGTACTGAAACATGCGTCCACAGGAGCTAAGTCGTCCTAGCAGTCAACAAGGGATATTGCATACTTTGTCAGTAATGAAAACATTTACAACACACTAAAATCTGATCAAGTGTATCAACCCATTAAGTAATTATCAGAAATTATAAGGATTTGTTTGGCCTCTAGCTCTGCCACATGCTAACGTTTAGTATACAAAACATAAATTATCATGACTTTAGCTGATCAAGTTATCAGAAATAATTGAAAATCAACAGATTTTGTTGTGTCACGGCCTTAATTACTCTAGCAACAATTATAAGGATTAATTAAAAAAACCAAATCTATAAGGTTTGTCATCTCGGGACCATAAACACGATGTATAAATTTAAAGTCAATCATGTGATACCTTTTGTCTGTAGAATATTCAAAGCGGTCAAAGGTTTTTACTCTGGCAGTAAATTTATGTTTTTTGACATTAAAGAATGTGTTTACAGTGTGTATGAATTTAAAGTGAATCAGATATTAATTTTAGCATCTAGAGTGGCCACAAGCAATTGTAGCTGCCAACTGATGTAAAGACAGACGGGCGGATGTGACAACAATATAAGACCACCACTGGTTGTGGACACCTGATCGATGTTAAGACACGGACAGGGTAATGACAATATAACACCACATTACAATATGGGCATATAAAATTCTATTTAAAACGATAACATTTTAAATAAAGAACATTTGGTTTATGTTTCCATAACCAGTTTTTATTCACAACTGAACTTTCTATTTTGTTCTGAGAACATTTTGATGTTTCACATTTCTCATTTAGTTCTTCATTTCCATTTCACTATGTATTCAGGCGAAGTTTATGATACAAGATGTATGATTTCACTACACAAGAGAGATAAACTGTAGATCATCGTTTAATAGGTAACACATTACACCTGTAAATCAAGAATTTATTCATTGTTTTTATTAATGCATGTATCAAATAGTATATAATAATATAATCGGATTAAAGCACAGATCCTATTTCGTTTTGTTTTTTATAGTTCAAAATTTTGTTTTACTTGTCTTCACAACACTAGGATCTGGAAGAGGTGTTATATAACTCTCGTTCTGGTTGAAGTTAGGGATTAGTCAATGAAACGGTCCATTACAGCGTGTTCTTTGTGTGAGATGTACTGAACTGTGAGTAAAACACTAGAATTGTCAATGCTGATTGATTAATCAATGCTTACATGACCATAACTTAGAAACCTGTAATTATTACGTTCCATTACCATCACCTGAGCAGTGGAAAGTGGTACTTGTTAATTACACATTACACAGTGTATTTCAAAAGTCCCAGAAAAAAAGAAATTGATAAGTCGGGATCTGAAATGAATTTCATCTAAATCATGTCATAATATAGACAGGATCCTATCTCTGTATTGTGGAGTGTAAAATTATTCATTTAAATGCTTTATGGTTTGTGGTCTCTGTCCATGTGGCTGAACCTAGTTCTTGTCACAAAGACGCCTGGAATCAATAACTTTGACCACAATTATCTCATTATCAAAATGCAATACAGTATATCGGTGAAGCTTTAAAGAGTTACATACCCTAATAGACCTTTTCCTGACCATTTATCAGGTTTAACTGATAATTTAACTAATTCACCATCTCTTAAAGCTGTAATGTGTAGGGGTTTCTGTAAAAATAAAATATATCATGATTAACAATAGAATTAAAAGTTAATACATAGAGCTAAATTACAATTTTCTTTAGGAACATATAGTTTTATACTTTATTGTCGACAGAGTTTGTGCCAAGAATTTTTCTTTTATTTGTTTTTATTGCTGTTGGTATTGACCAAATCAATCAACAAGATCTGACTTTAATCTTACAATATTGTTTGATCTGATTTCAAACATGCATCATAATAGTCAGTTACCATAAAAATATATATAGTGACAGACTGCTACAGGTGGCTTTAAGTCAGCCTTTGTTACAACATACACAATTCATTATAAGGTAGTGATTAACTGTAATGGTGTGACACGTTTGTATAAATTCCATTAATATCATCAATGTGGAACTGAATTAGCTCAAATAAATTTCAAGATTCATTAGAAACTCAGCACAACCAAACCTGATTTAGCAACAATGCTTAGAAAATTATTATACGGTTGAATACACTTACCCCTTTACTATGTTGTACCACTGTACCAATACATGGTAAACCTGTAAAATTTTCTTTCATCACTGAACCAAACTTAATAATTTCATCTCCCACTTGTATACCCTTTAAGCAAAAGAAAATAAAACAATCAGAAATGTTTATCTTTTAATAAGCTGGAAATGACAATTCCAATTCTATCCAAAAGGTGGCTTTTAAAGTGACAACTGATACTTTTAACCTTCTTTTAGTCAGATAAGTATAAATAAATCATTTTGTGAAAGGAATATATTCTTAAAGGCCCAATATTTCAGATTAAATGACAACTATGTAAACTTATACATCAAAAAGTACTTTTGTCAAGAAGTCAGTCCAAAAATAATTACCACTGATCAATCCTAATGTAGGGCTATGATCATCTTAGTACATCTGACGAAAAAAAAATATTGCTATTTATGAACATCGCAGTCAAGTTGTTGTCTGAACTATTGAATTCTGTATATATTTGTTAATTCTAAAAGAGGAAAATGACCATTAGCCTTCTAGTACATTGAAGCTTTCACATTTGAAAACATCAACTAAGCTGTGGTGTATAAAAATACCCTGAACCTACCCCATCAGCAGCTGGTGAACCAGGATCTAATCTGTCAACTATTAAAAATGGTTCTTGTTCTCTAACTGGTTTATTAACAGAAATTTCCATTGGTTCGTCTGTATTCTGTTTTTCTCTCGCTTGTGCATGTATCTCATATAATGTCTCCTCTATTTCTTTCATTAATGCCTTGTGGTCATTCTGTAGACCTTAAATATCAAAATTTGTAAAATTTCCAGCAAGATAATCACCACTTATACAGACTGAAAATAAATTAAAAACTAACTATCCTTGATCATTTTATTTATTAAATTATTATTTTGGGACCATTTTGATTTGGGTGAGACAAATCATCTAATTTGGATGACCTGATTTTAAAGCTTTACAGTAGACACAAATATTGTTTTGGCATATCTATATTGTCCTCTGTCCTGTGGATCCTTGATTGGACAACTTAAAGTTATCATTATTATATTAAAGGGACAATCCCGATAAGAACAGAGTCTCAAAAATTAAAGTCTGAGAGTTTATGAAATTTATGGACCAAAATATAGAGGCATGGTGTATTTATCTTGTCTCAAAATTTCAGCTCAAAATATTGAGTCGTTTGGACGTGAACGTCAACACTGCTTATCCGGACACGTAACCCTTTTAAGATTTCGGGTCAATTTTTTCATTGGGTGACCTGATAATCGATTCACATTTCTTGAGAGGTCTATACAGTGAATGACCCATGTACTGTACTTGATAACAAAAGGTAAATTTCACCACCTACATATTATTTTTATAGAAAAAAGTCTGGTTTTATCCAGATACTGTATAATACAACGGTCTCCATTTCCAGATGAAGACTGTCAGATTTAAGTTATTTACAAGCGTATCACAAATATTGTGTTAGTTGTTCGGCCTTACGTAATGGGTTTTAAGGGATTTTAACACAAAATCAAGCAGTTTTATTCCTCAGAAAGTTATCGGGATTGGCCCTTTAAGCGAATTTCTATATGTTAAAATGTTTTTTAGCTTGTATTTGATTTAAACTAAAAGTGGTCATGTTCATAAAATGAAAATATAATAAGCTTACATATTATATTATGTCTGGCATGTCGTACACTATAAACATCAATATCATTCCGAGGAAAACCTTGACTATCTACCAGTGGACCATCCAATCCAACTCCTTGTTGCTGTGAAAATAAGATACAAACTCTCATTTATTCTTTTTAATAATTCCACAGTGAGGGTTACTTCTGGCTGGTTGGTAAATTTAATTCTGTCTTCTGATTTAAAGTACAATAGTTTAAATAGTATCTAAAATTTGAAACCTACCAGCCACTTATAGCTGCATTGCCGAGATAGCCTTGTCATTTCAAATTCCAATTACCAAGTAATGAAACTTTTCATGGTTTTTGAAGTAAGCCAATGGTAGGATTTTCAATAATTTGTTGAGTCTATACATGTAGTTATCGCATGGACCTTATTAAATTCCATGACACAGAATGAATGAACACACTACAATAGTCCAGGGGAGACAACTCCATAATTCATTTACTTGAGAACCAACATCGCAAAAAACAATGTTATTTTACTGTTTAATTTGAACAATGTAGACATTACAGTATATCAAATTCACTTAAAGAAAAGGACAGAAGTAAAAATGTCACTGCGAAATATCTCCTTATTTGCTAAATATATGCACTACACGACGTAAACACTTCTATTTTGATTTTTCCGGCGTGATTTCCCCTTGTCAGTGATGCAGAAGGAGGGCCTGACAAGGACAGCTGCCTAGTCGTTCGGATGGGACGAAAAACCGAGGTCCCATGTACACATTGGAGTGCACGTAAAAGATCCCTTGGCAGTTGGAATTCGATATAAGAGTAGGCCGTAGCGCCGCTGCCCGGGCAAAATTTCCCTCATAGCACACTGCATGGCGTATGCCCGTCTTCCATTAGCCCAGGTTAGGTGCAAAAGTGTAGGACGTTAAACCCCATTTCATTCATTCATTCTATTTTGATTTGTCATCCCAAGTTAATTAATATCTACTTATCAGTAAACATCATTATTGACGAGAATGATTACACTGAAAAAATGTCTAAATTGTCGTGACAATTTTTTTTAAACATTGCCAAATGCGTTTTCTTCCTACCGAATCTAAAACTTCTGTTAATTCTGCTATTTCCTTCTCTAATTCATCCCTTTTCTTCGTTAATTCTTTCATTTTCGCCATGGGAGTCGCCATCTTGGTTTATTACAAATTTCATCTAAAACTATAAATACATATTTCTGAAACGAAATATGTCAAGCGTCTTTAAGTCAGACTAATTTAGCGAAAACACATGACTTGTTGTTGATGTGGAATTTAAGATAAGGGTCTATAAACAAAACAAGTTCTCTAATGTTTTTTTGAAAAAAACCCACCCTAAACACAACTGTCAATTTGAGAAAGCCTTTGTTCTTTAGATGTATAATCACTTGGTCCTGGTAACTAGGCATACATTATCTTGCTTTGCCCAATTAAGTGAGAGAAAACCATGCAGTCATATTGTGACATCTTCTGGTGTGTGTTGTCCTAAGCCACTTCAGGGGGTTCTCAGTTGTTAGTCTTAAACACTCAGGACAGTGAGGTAGTGTGTGTAGAAACATGCATCAAGTACACAGCGAATACATTTCAGTTGTTGCAGTAGGATTTCATTTTTTTCTTTATTCATTCAGCACATCATTACATGTTACTATTTGTAGGTTTGAGAATTCAATTCTAAAACATAAAATTGAGTATCAAAATTCCAGTTCTTGTCTTACAGGTTCGCAATTGTGTGAAGGTGGGACCTCATGTATGCCTTTATCCACTGCACTATAAGGCAAATTTTGTTTTATTCATAGACTTGACTGAGATATTTAGAAATATGATTGTATACCGAAAACACTCTGGGTGAGCTTAGTCCTCTCTCAGCAGAATATACCTTCAGCAATTTTTTTTAGGTAGGCCTTTCCATTAATATACAAAACTCTTAAAAAGGAAAAAATAAAATAAACACAAAAATACTATTATTTATTACTCTAAGTTTGACAGATCACACTTACTAATAGCACTAAAACATTAATTTCCATAATAGATTACATTGTTGCTAATATAATTTTTCAAAATAGAAATATCTAGTTGTAACAGTCTTTATATTATATTTATCATCTAGTATTTAAATGTTTTCACAATAAATAGTTTCCACAACTCATTTAGCCTTTAAATTAAAAAATTAAGGCCTAGATGTGACATCATCTGGGTAACCACTGTTTATTAACAAGACCATGTGTTCAAAAAAATCTGCAATGGTTGTACCACTCCTTTAATGAACTAGTAATTTATATAAGTGACATTGCATGCTATTGACTCAATGTTGCAACTTCTTCAGAATTATCTAAGTATTCCTGAACTTCCGGCGCATTTCCAAGAACCACTGCTAAAAGTTTTTCAAATGCAAGTGGATTATAACTATGGTAATAAGTCTTTTTATATTCCTCCCCACGCCATGGCTGTGGTAATTGTTTCTGGAATAAATGGTTTCCACTGTCAAACCACACAAAGTTTTTAACTCCATGTTGAGATGAGAAATCAGTAGTATTAAGTTGAAAGAAAGTAAAGTTGATGGTGGTCTGATTCATATTAACACACTGTACACAAATAGGTTTCGGTAAATTTTGTTCATTCTGAAAAAAAGAATAAATACCAATTTCAATGATTATAAATGTTTTTTTGTAACCAGTCGATCCAAGCTAGTTAATGAAAAAAAAAAAAACTTTTTGAAACGTAGAAATGCTCCGTCCATTCTCTACATAATATTTTCATTCCCCATCAACTTCCACTAAATGATGTCTTTTCATTTCCAAATTTTAGATATTTTTATCCCTGTACAAAAATTCACAAAATGATTTCATTCCCTGTCAGAACTTCTACAAAATGTTATATTCTCAGTCAAATTTCCACAAAATCTTTTCATTAGCCATCTGATTTCTACAAAATATATTCATTTCCCTTCCAATCGCAGGATACACAATTCATGGACATGTTTTGACTGTGATGATAGATATATTTTACAATGAACAAATGAAGCTTCTACCGGTATGTAAATATACTTACACCATATAATTTTCTAGCTTGTGTTACAGCGTAACCAAAACAGTTTAATAATCCCATTGCTTGGTTAGAGTCATCCCTCCAGAAATTATTATTGATTAGAAATATTGTGTGCGGATGTGAATGACTGAATTCTTTTTGGAAACCTGAAGTAATGGTAAAATATTAATATTAATAATGTGAAACTGTTATTATATGTTTGAAGTTTGAAGACAATACTTGGTGATGAAAAGCACAGTTTTGGGGCAGAAGAGAGAGAGAGAAATGGGGTTTAATGCCCACTTGACACAAACTAGGTAATTTTGGGACTAACACATGGTTCAATATTATTTCAAAAATTCGTATGCATATTGTATCATTTAGCAGTGGGAAGAAACCGGGATATCATATCTGTGGACATTTTGACAGTGAAAGTAAGTTTTGGTAAAAGATTTTCTAATCCTTTGCCAAATTTCGGCGATTCAAAAACCCTTGCAGAACATGGACTATGTGCCCTTAAATGTAAAAGTACTGTAGATATACATATTTACACACAATAAAGAGTTTGTGAAGATGAATACCTGCAATATTTTGGATTCTGTAACAATTGCGTTTGGGTATATTTATCAGAGGCGATAATGGATACATGTTGAGTAATTTCTGATTGACACTTTCATCTATTTTATCTTCTCCTTCAAATGCTTTCATTGGCTGATTTGACATGAGTAGATATTTAGCATTTGCTTCGAAAATCACTAATTTACCTTTTTAAAGAAAAACATATAATTAAAAGTCAACAACAGCATATTTGGAATCTTGTTATGGATAATGTATTTGATACAATACAACCTATTACTGTAATATATTTATACATTTTAACTGATCGATTACAAAACAATGTTTATTTGGGAAGCATATGAATTTTTTGACCCATGATGACTCAGATACACCATAAGATGTCCTGATATACCAGTCTACCAACATAAAAAACATATGAACATTGACCAACAGTAAACATGAGAATTTTGGGAGACAAAGCCAACAAAGATGAATAAGAAATATCTCCACCAATCATTACAGCTGAAATATGTTCACCACATTATATATCTCTACAGTAATGTGTAGAGCAATGGGTAGAGGAAGTGACATTTGATCATTGACTTGTCATGTTAATAATATGTCTAAATAATAGTTTATTTAATATTTGAAGCCAAAATAAAGACCTGCATGCAATAGGCAGATATAGCTCTTACATAAAACATCTTTAATGTATACTTTTTGACATACAAAAATATAAATGCAACTCTATTTATTGTGTTTGAGGATCAATTCTAATTCCATGCATATTGACTGACAAGTATGTATATTAGCCAGTCAATTTCACTAGCAAATATGGCTGAAAACTGTATGGATACTTACCTTGATAATAATAATGAGAACCAAGATAGGCATCTGGTATTAAACGCAGATCTGATAATATACTAGGAAACTGATCACCAGTTGACTGACATAGCCGAATTAAATTACGCATCAAAATACCACTGAAATAAAAGATATAATTTCATTCTGTAATATTTAACACAACAAAATACAATCTTATAGTCAATAGTCACACTATTCCAGGTCAAAGGGCAAATATAGATAATAAGATGATACTTACATGGAGCGTTTCTTGGGAATACCATATTCTCTAGTAAATTTATAACCGACATTGGCTGTGTCGATACGTTTTGGTAAGGGCTCTTTGGATGGGTCCCATTTCTGTGACTGCATAATATATCTCTGGATTAATTTATCCTGAAAAAATGAAATAAAGATGTCAATCAACATCAAACAGTGGCAGCAATTTTGTCAAAATATTTTTTTAAAATCTTTTCCTGGTTATGTATTTATCAGTGTCCCAATGGATCAATACAAGATCTTTACAGCTGACTCGTCGTTCCTTTCATTTGATTCTCTCTTAGTATCAGTGGTTGTCATTTAGTTTTCAAGTTGGTTTTTATACGCCCACATTTTCATGTGGACGTATTATGTCGTCGCCCCTGTCCGTCCGGACGTCCGTCCGTCCGTCTGTCCGTCCGTCCGTCCGTCCGTCCGGACGTCCGTCCGTCCACAATTTGTTTGTGGACTCTCTACAGGTCACAATTCTTATCCGATTTTGACGAAACTTGAAATATAGGTTTATCCCCATAAGATCTCGGTTCCTTTCGATATTGGCATGTATCGGATCAAAACTTCATGGATTATGGCCCCTGATTGTACGAAAAATCACGTTTTTAGCTTGTGGACCCTATAGAGGTCACAATTTTGAACCGATTTTGATGAAACTTGACATGCATGTTTGTAACCCAAAGATCTTGGTTCCTTTCGATATTTGCGGCTATCGGAATGTAATTTCCTGAATTATGGCCCCTGATTGTCCGAAAAATCACCCTTTTTAGCTTGTGGTCCCTCTGGAGGTCACAATTATTATTCAATTTAAAAAACCGTTTGATTATATCACCGTTACACCCTAAGGAAGGTTAAGTTCGAATTTCGGGAAAATCGGACGAAAATTGCCATACAAAATGGCCGCCGTTTGTACGCGAATACTGTTAAAAAATGGTATATCAAGGTTGTGGACCCTGGAGGTCACAATTATTATTCAATTTAAAAAACCGTTTGATTATATCACCGTTACACCCTAAGGAAGGTTAAGTTCGAATTTCGGGAAAATCGGACGAAAATTGCCATACAAAATGGCCGCCGTTTGTACGCGAATACTGTTAAAAAATGGTATATCAAGGTTGTGGACCCTGTGGAGGTCACAATTTTGATTCGATTTTGATGAAACTTCAAATTCATGGTTATAACCCAAAGATCTTGCTTCCTTTCGATATTTGCGCATATCGGATCGTAACTTCCTGAATTATGGCCCCTGATTATACGCAAAATCGCCTTTTTTTAGCTTGGAGGTCACAATTATTATTCGATTTAAAAAACCGTTTGATTATATCACTGGTGCACCCTAAGGAAGGTTGAGTTCGAATTTCGGGAAAATCGGACGAAAATTGCCATACAAAATGGCCGCCGTTTGTACGCGAATACTGTTAAAAAATGGTATATCAAGGTTGTGGACCCTGTGGAGGTCACAATTTTGATTCGATTTTGATGAAACTTGAAATTCATGGTTATAACCCAAAGATCTTGCTTCCTTTCGATATTTGCGCATATCGAATCGTAACTTCCTGAATTATGGCCCCTGATTATACGCAAAGTTGCCTTTTTTTTAGCTTGGAGGTCACAATTATTATCCGATTTAAAGAAACGTTTGATTATATTACCGTTACACCGTAAGGAAGGTTGAGTTCGAATTTCGGGAAAATCAGACCAAAATTGCCACACAAAATGGCTGCCGTTTGTACGCGAATACTGTTAAAAAATGGTATATCAAGGTTGTGGACGTTGTAAAGGTCACAATTTTAATTCGATTTTGATGAAACTTGAAATTCATGGTTATAACCCAAAGATCTTGGTTCTTTTCGATATTTGCGCATATCGGATCGTAACTTCCTGAATAATGGCCCCTGGTTATACGCAAAATCCCCCTTTCTTTAGCTTGTGGTCCCTCTGGAGGTCACAATTATTATCCAATTTAAAAAAACGTTTGATTATATCACCGTTACACTGTAAGGAAGGTTGAGTTTGAATTTCGGGAAAATCGGACCAAAATTGACAGACAAAATGGCCGCCGTTTGTACGCGAATACTGTTAAAAAAATGATATATCATGATTGTGGATCTTGTATAGGTCACAATTTTAATTTGATTTTGAAGAGGATGGTTGAGTTCTAATTTCGTGAAAATCGTACCAAAATTGCCGGACGAAATGGTCGCTGTTTGAACGCGAATAGTGTAAAAATATGGTATATCATGGTTGTGGACTCTCTACAGGTCACAATTCTTATCCGATTTTGATGAAAAGTCACATTTCTAGGTTGTGTACCGTCACACCATAATCATTGTTGGTTTCGAATTTCATTAATATCAGACTGGAACTGACCAACTAAATGGCTGCTCCCAATACAGTATGAAATACAGGACTTAAAGATGTAGGAAAAATCACTTTCGGTATTGCTTGTTCTCTGTCCATCTCTCGAAAATGTGGGCGTATCCTGCCTGGCAGTGCCAGCCTATCTTTGTAAGTGGTACAGTCAGCTTGCACATACTAATTATCTAAATTATATATTTTACCTGGTCCTGAGCTTGAAATCGACCAATGAGTGGTTTTATTGTGTCCGGAAATCCATTAAATGATATAGACTTAGTTAAAATACAAGCTTGTTTGGAACCTACAATCAAACATTAAACAATATTGACAAAAATTTCCTAAAATGATTTCTATATATTGTACCATAAATCTTGAAAGCACCACACAAAATGATGTCAAAAAAATGCTTATGTCCTGTGTTACAAAAAAGAATACAACCATACAGCAGCATTGTCTCAACTGCAGCTTATCCGAAAGGAAAACTTGGATTATGAGGAAATTTGACAAGGATCTAGGATCTTTGAAGAAATCTAATCTCTAGGATTCATCTCTTATGACCCCATTCCTTCACACAAAACATTTTACAAGACCTATGCTTCAAATTTGGATCCTATGCATTTCATTTTTACCTTCCATTATTCTGCTACCTCTAGTATAAACATAGGCTGGCTCCTCGTTATAATTTGGTAACTCTGTAATAGATGGGCGAGATTTAAACTGGGGATCATCAGGAACTGGAGGTACCCACGGTTCAGGCTGTTCTTCAACATTAGGATCAACTATTTCAAGACCTGTAAAAATAAAATTGAAAAGAGTTGCACCTAAAAAGACTTCAAACCGTCAAACCAGATAATTCAGGACTCCAACATGGTTAATGCAATCTGATGGACTTCCATGTAAAACCCCAAAAGTAATTGATCTGAATTTGCGTGAAAAGTGTGAGTGGCCTTACACTTTAAACCTATATCTAACCTTTATTCTGACATGTTGGGGCTTTAATAGTTGAACAGTATTCCATATAAAACAAAATGGTAGAAAATCTCTTTAATTCTAAGGAGACTTAACATACAAAGGAAACTGCCTTAAAATTGTATTCAAACTGATGAGTTACATGCAAGGTCAAACAAAAATCAACTCTAAAAAATCAAGGTACTAAAGGTGAAATATTTACTTTTTAATCAAACTAAAACATATACTGGTAGATGGTCATGTACTCTACTTCATCAGAAATGCCAAAATGGTGGCAGATAGAGAGAGAGAGAAATGGGGTTTAACGTCCACTTGACACAAACTATACTATTCAAAAAAAGTAGGGGGTATTTGATTTTGGGGGCATAATACTAAAATATGCAAATGACTACGAAAAAAGTCACTATAGAACCTAACAGAAGAAACATTTCCAGTTACATGTGACGCCCAAACGCACCAATAGCTACCGCATGGAATGCAGGTGATGCTTAGGATCATCCTGGGGGTCCAACCCAAGATTTGCACGACTCTGACTTTGAATGTTACAGTCATTGTGGCATTGAATTCCAGGGTGGAAACATCAGTTTAATTGTTTTAGTGACCAGAAAACAAATTTTGATATGCGTCGGCTTACCCAAAATCAGATCGGCACAACACAGGCGGTTGTGGCGCCGACGATGAATGTTTCTCAGTCTGTCATAAGCAGGCTATGGTCCAGATACCGTGATACACAATCTGTACAGGACAGACCACGCTCAGGTCGACCAAGGGCGACAACTCAAGCCCAGGATCGATTTATCCGTACCTTGGCCTTGAGAAATTGTGTCATCACAGCAAATCAGATCAGCGCTCGACTTCAAACAGACACTGGTGTGAGAGTGAGTGGCCAGACGATTCGGAATCGACTGCATCGGGGTCACCTTCGCGCCCGACGTCCTTGCGTGATCCCTTGTTTGAGAGATCATCACATTCAGGCAAGACGTCGTTGGTGTAGGGATCGTCAACACTGGGATAATCGACGCTGGAGCAATGTGATGTTTTCAGATGAGTCAAGGTTCACTGTTGATTTTTTGGACAGACGTAGGAGGGTGTGGCGTCGTCGAAACGAGTGCTTCCAAGACGTTAACGTCATCAGGCATGATCGATTTGGGGGTGGTTCTGTTATGGTGTGGGGAGGCATCACTGTTGCTGGAAGAACGGCTTTACATGTTGTTGCAGGGCCTGTTACAGGCCAGTACTACCAGGACAACATCTTGGCAGTCCATGTTGTGCCGTTCGCACGACGTCATGGCCGCCGTTTCATCTTCCAGGATGACAACGCAAGATGTCACAGGGCCAGGATCGTTACAGGTTACCTCCAACAACACAACATCACCACATTACCCGACCTCTCCCCCATCGAGCATGTCTGGGACATGCTTGGACAGAGGTTACGTCAACGTCAACAACGTCCTGCCAATGTCCAAGAACTTGCTGCTGCGTTGCAACAGGAATGGGTCAATCTGGACCAAAATGACCTTAGACGTCTCATTAGGAGTATGCCACATCGGATCAATGCTTGTTTGGCAAACAGAGGAGGATTTACCCGTTACTGACTTTGTTGTGATGCTGTGGTAACTTTGCTGTTTGACCCCGGGTATCATTTTACCCTTATAATGGTCAGTCTGTGCCTTACTTAGTCTAACGATCATTTGGAATAAATCGATGAATGTGAACTTCATTTCATTTTGTCATTTGTTTCTTCGTCAGTTTCATTAGGTGACTTTAATAACACTTAAAAATCAAATATCCCCTACCTTTTTTGAATAGTATAGGTCAATTCGGAACTAACATATGGTTCAATTTTATTTCAATAATTCGTTGTGTGTAGGGGTCTTTGGCAGTGGGAGGAAACCAGAGTAACCAGAGAAACGAGGTAGGACAGGCGACCCTACTCCTTGGCACGTACAACCAGGGATTCGAACCCACACCAGTTGACTCAATGGCAGACCGTATGAAACAGCGCGCGCATTCTAACCATTCGGCCATCCAACCCCCGGTGGCAGATAAGTCAGTGTCTGTGTATTTAACACTGACAATAAAATGGAATGTATTACACAATCTGTGTTAAAACAGGACATAACAGGATATTGTGTACAAGTAGGTGTACATGTAGATGGCATGTAATTAATGTACATGTAGCCAGTTCTACTCTTTTAACACAGAACAGTGCCATGCCCATAAATCTTTTTTTTTAAAAAGTTGAGGAAACACTTGAGCTAAGATGTAAATGAAGCCTTAATTCAATACTGATACTACCATATGTCAGATTAAAAACACATTGTAAATTCTACCTACCACTATCCAAAACAGCTTGAGGTATCATTGGTGGTCGGTCTGGGAAACTTCCTTTATGTTTCCACACATTTTTTAACATCAGTCTTTTGTTGTGTTTTAGTAATGTGCTTGTAAATTTCATCTTTAGTTATTTGTAAATCTATGATTGTCAAAGTTCAGAAAAAAAATACCCACCAAAACTGAAATGGAAATCATTTTCAAATATTTTGAAAGAATAGATATACCATATTATAATAAATAGTTTTTTTTAAGATCAAACTCAAGACTGTGCATGAAAGAAAGTTGAAGTTCGGAGATGTATCATAAGAAAGCTAAATCCTTTAGATTTGGAATTAGTAATTCCTGTAAAATTTTCCCAAACTCACAAAAAGAACTGTATCTTTCTGACTGCACTGCCTAGGGGAAAGATTCAGATCATAATCAGATTATGTTGTTACAACCATTTTAGACACAGTAACCGCCGACAGTTGACATTTATTTCTTTTGGTTAATTATGCACAATGGTCATTCAAAAGGGAAATAATAAAGTGGGCGTATAAAAAAAACAAAAGGCAGGTTATCGTTTATTATTTCAACATAAAGGAAAAGATACGTGTGTATTTTAATCTCAGCCATTTTAATGAATAGGCGTTGGAAGAGGTGCGAAAGTGTGTGTAACAGCGCCAATGACATGTTTGTATGCACACACAGACCTCGCCCAGACAGTAAAATTCATATCGAGCGTACATGATGATACAGTAGGGAGCAGGTCGTTTCATCCCATGACCGGTTCACCCCGGGCTGTTTCATCCCAAATGACCCCAGGCTGTTTCATCCCACATATCGGGTCGTTTCATCCCACAAATCAATAAATTGATTTATGTATGAAATTTAACAAAAGCCGTAAATAGATAATTTAATGAAATCAAAGTAATTCTGATACTGACAATAAACACTAATCAAACAATCAAAATTGCTGAAATCATAACGCCAATTAACAAACAATACAAGAATACTTCATTAAAAAAACATCGGTGAACAACAAAACAATGATCATACGATCATACAAACAATACGATTAACATTAACTTTATTATAAAAACATCGGTGATTCGATCTGAACTCAAATAACAAAATAGTCAACGAGTACTAGCTATTTCTTTCATACGATTAAATTGTGTACGAGTCTTATAAATACATTTATTTATTCTAACAATACATTTATTTTTTCATAACACAATTTGTAGTTTTTGTCTGTCACATAACTTTCAAATGTTTTTATTCATTCGTCCATGATAGACACGTACAGCACAGTGATCCTGTGACAACCATAATTTAAATCATCATTGAATATAATTCCCTGATGGAACATCGTTTACCCCCATGCAATATGCAAATAAGATAGTTTTATTCGTGCATGCATGCTGTCATCCAATAGTAACTGTAAATTTTCCCGCGGTTAGACGCCTCTGACCAATCAAAAAATTGTTGTTTGATTATTTACACCCTTCAATCGAGAAATCAAGCTTCTCGTGCGATTTTCTATAATTTAACTATAAGTGTGTGTTTTAATGGTTTCCAAATAAAAAAGAATTTACATACATGTAAATAGAAATAAATATGACACTACCGTTAAAGAAATGTGTAGAATTCGGATTCAAAAGTATCGGTATAAAATTGAATATCAAACACGACGTCACACCTGTGCAGAGCCGATCACGTCCCCCTCGAATTTCTTTCACATATTCGACTAATTTACGCTAACTTTATTGCAAAAAAATCGTCAATACTAATCAAACAATCAACAATGATCATACAAACAATACGATTAACTTTAGTACAAAAACATCCGTGATTCGATCTGAAATCAAAAAACAAAATAGTACTAGCTATTTCTTCCATTACGATTAAATTGTGTACGAGTCTTATTCTTAGTTGTTGACGACATCACCAATAGTTGTGGATACGATTATATTGTGTACGAGTATTATTCTTAGTTGTGTACAAGTCTTATTCTTAGTTGTGGACGACATCACCAATAGTTGTGGATGACTCCACCAACGGGTGTGGACGACTCCACCAACGGTTGTGGACGACTTCACTGTGGACGACTTTGCTTGTGGACGACTTGACTGGTACCTAGGGTTGTGACGATAACCGGTATGTAGATATACCGCGATATAAAAATTTGACGGTATTTGTATCGTCAAAATATTGAAATATCGGTATACCGTGATACAACAAATGATGATTAAAAAACACAACGATATCGGCGGCAAAGAAATAATAATTAAATCGCATGTAGTAATAAATTTACCAATGTCAGTATGGTCAATTATATCGCCGTTATATACCTGCGTAATCAAAAATAAATATCAGCTGAGTGATGATGTCAGCCACGCGGTCTAGATAATTTAGCCAGTCGTAAATTGAACACCACAGTCTAACAACATTACGGACTGGATATTCTTGTACAATTTAAGTCGTAAAACAAAGTAGTGCCCGGTTCGTGCTTTAAACCTCATTAATTATAAGCGAGTTCAATTATAGTAATAGTTTAATGTTAATCTCAATATCTGCAAAGATTCAGATTCAAAAATTATTGAAATGTAAGCGAAATTAACGTTTGTTTACATGAGACGCCCGCAGGAAAATACCGCTCTGACGTCACGCGACTGGGAATTTTTTATTGCTACGGTACGGCTCACTTCGTTGGATTTCCGTACCGTAGTTTCCGGTGGATAGATAGATAACATTTTTGTGATTATTATGGTTCGAGATCTGACAATTACAGCCGAAGAAAGTGAGATTTATCTGTTTTGATGACTGAAATCTACTAAATTTCGACTAAATATAGCCTACGTTTTTTATGTGGTATCATCAAGATCATAAATATTTGACATATCATTCAAATTATTACGATTTTAATAACTCTAAGCTGACAATAACGTGCGGCTTTTAGTTTTAAAATTGGTACTAGCGATTCTGAAGGGAAAATACCCATTATGACGTCACTCATCTGTTAAAATAATTCTGTTATTAGATTTATAATATTAATAATGTTATCTTAAATTAAAAGGTTGAAAATTATTATTTATAATGTTTTTTTTTTATTTCTTAATTTGGTAAAGATATTGTATCGCGATACAAACTTGTATCGCGATATTTTCCCTTCTGTATCGTGATACAAACCAACTCTGTATCGTCACAACCCTACTGGTACCCAAATCAATTACTTTGATTTCATTAAATTATATATTTACGGCTTTTATAAATAAATGTATTTGTTATTGCATGTTCGATGCTGCCAGCGATCACAAATGTCACATGTTACGGCATTATGACGGGGTCTAACTACGGAGGAGCAACGAATACAAAGATCAGCCATGGTGTAAATCCAAAAGATGAATGATAATCTTTCACTCAACTCTCGCGTCATGTTTTTATTACTAATCCAGAACAATTAATTGTGTGTTTATTCGACAATAAGTACAACTCCGTTAATTAACTGCTACTATAATAACAAGGGGGATGAAACAGCCCGGGTTGAAACAGCCCGATAGAAAATCAGGTGTGGGATGAAACAGCCAGGGGTGAACCGGTCGTGGGATGAAACCGATACAGTACATGATGATAGTAGTACATGTGCAGGCTATGTCAAAAGAAGACTGCGGTTCTGTAGAATAAATGTATTACCCTTAAACGTTACTTCATATGTAACAATTAGAAGAAATCTCTACACTTATCAAACTATTCATCAACAAACACTGGAATAGAGACTCGAGAGCCCAAATCATCTATTTTATTGAAAATCTAAGCCGTTTCAAGGGCGCAGACATCTTGGATAAGGATACTTCGTTGGTAAAACCAAGCGCGGGCGTGTTGACAAATCACGATGCAACTTGTTCTTCTAAAACACACTGCAAACTACATTTACATTTAAGACTATGGTATTGTGATACCAATATGCGTTGTTGTTATTGTATTTATGTGCTTATTGCCAGGGCATGAATTTCCATATAATGACTTCTCCTTGGGTTGTTGTAAAATTTTGGAATCAATTTGAGATTAGAAAGCAAAAGTCAGAACTTGATGTACCAGAACAGCTGCAGTTAAAAAGGAGTCCCTTTTGCTAGAACTGTTCCATGGTGTCACGCAAACGACATTTTTCCTTCATCACAAAAGTCTTTTACCAAAGCCAATGAACAGTAATTCATGAAGTATAGCTGTGAATGGGATTCAGGGGCGGTAATCAACAGAAATTAGACTCAATTAAAATCAATATATTGTGATCTGCTGGTGCAATTTCAGAATTGTAACAAGTAAAAGAAATGTACACTAAATACTGTGCAAATATTATACTAAACAGACTGTTTCAATATCCTGTAAGAATTTCACAGAGTTATTCAAGATGTTACAGTTTGACCATGATGCAAGAGAACGACATGTCTTGCACTAGCATTTTGAATCAAAGAAGATTCATTCAAACCTCAACAAAAACAAATTCATTAGATGAAGAGGGTGACCCTTTGATAAAGTACAAATACCAATTTCCTAAGCGCAAGCCAAAAACTACTAATAATCATGTAGACATCAATGAACTTGTAACCCAAGTGATACAAAAAGTTAATCTCATAGACAAAATGATAACTTCAGTATCTAAAACCACCATTAAAAAGCAAGTTCAAACCATTCTTAACCTGGAAGCCAACCCATCCATTATAATAGAGTTCTTTTCAAAGAAACCATCATTTTTGAAAGCAGAACACCTTGGAATTGTGATTGAGGGATTGAAAAAGTATGGATTGAAGGATGGAGATATTTTTAAATACTTATGCACTATTGACAATTTACAGGAACTAAACATGAAGAAAATTGAGACAACCTTTGATTTTTTTAGGTCAGTAGGTATGGCCAATAATGATATAATCAAAACTTTTCTAAAGAATCCCAACATCATTAGATTATCTTATAAACAGATATTAAACCGTGTTGATAGTTTAAAAGCCTTGTTTAAAACTTCTGATACTTTAAGTCTGATCGCAAACACACCTGATATTTTATTTGACAGTATGGATGACGTGACCAAAAAGTTTATGTACGTTCATCAAAATATGGGAATAACTCAGAGACAAATGATGTACTCGTCTCTGTTTCAATGTACTTTACAACATGTAATCAACAGACACATGTTTTTAGAGCGGGCTGGCTTTTTTACTAAGGAAATAAAGCAGAGTATTGGAACATCTAGTTCCAACCCCAAACTTCAAAATATTATTGACAATTCTGATGCAGACTTTGCCAAAATGTATGGTAATATGAATGTAGTGGAATATCAAGCATTTTGTAAATTACTAGCCAAAGAAAAAGCATTTGTCTCAGAAGATGACATATGAAATACTAAAGGAATACTTCAATCTCAGGGAAAACTTCAATCTAAACCAAGGGTGTCGAACATGCAGCCGCCGTAAGTTTGAGTGTGGAACAAATTTCAACAAACTGACATGTCGGTAAATAGCTGTTATCTAGACCCAAGCAACTATCCAAAAACACCAATGCCTAGTTTAAGGTGATTTGGTTTAGTAGCAGTTACCTTGTGTCTGGACGAACATAGTGTGCAGTGACATCTTCACACATTTTTTCATGTTTTGTCATTTTCCAACAAATAATAGTATACATGTTGTATTAAAGTATCTGGAACTTTTTCAATAGCTGTATTGAAATGTTTAGAAAATGTATTGGATGAAAAAAAAAATACAACAATATTTTTTTCCTTTTTTTAAAGATACTTACATGTACAGGCACTAATTGTAATCAAATTATTAATCTAAAATATTTTGAAATTTGGTATCAGATATACTTTTCTAATATTGTTAAATGCAACAAAAAGTGTTTTGTTAATTAGTTATTATTTATGTATGACTGTTTTAGATATTTTAGAATATATTAATTACATAACTTGCACATACATTTACCTGTGCACATAAAATAGCCCTGAAAACTTCTCTATGTGAGCAGTCCATGGTTATTTTATCCACATCAATCCGACTAAAATTAAATCAGCTATCTTCATTCAAAGTCGTAAAAATAGACCTCCCGTAAAAACGACTTTGCCAATTATTGAAAACACTCTTAATCCCCTCAGACGCCAATGACGTCACAGTGACCGAATGCATATTCGGAATGTTTATTCCTTAATTACCTATATACAGCCGGCGTGTGTATTTATTAACGCCTGACTGATTCCTTAATCCCCCTAATTAAATAAAACAATTGACTACGGAATAATTTGTTTTGTAATACATTTTAATTCAAGATCCAATTTAGAATTTGTTTCATAATGTACGGTCGTTCTGTTTTCTCACAGCAGCGATTTTAATACACTCTACCATCGTGTACAGTCTAAACGATTCGAGATACATTTTCGTCAGTATTGGCACTAGCTTAGTTCCTTATGGAACTGTCTTTGAGCGAACGATATCCGCTGACATTGTCCCCTCAAAGACAGTTCCTAAAGAAACTAGCCATAGCTTAATCTAAATTGTTCAACAAGTGTTCATGTGGACATCAGTCCCCATGTAGAATGGTTAAGTTTTATCAACAGTCCGTATTCATCTTTATTATCTGTCAAAATACATCTATCAGAAGTAAATGTGTTTAATTCCCCATTCATATTGTGTCCAGCAATTGGATGGCATTTAGAGAGGCGCTTTATGGCAGAATTATTCTATATATGGACTGTTTATGTCTATGGCGGTATATTAGAGTCATGCTATCGTCTAATTTCTTACTTCTATTCATGTAATTTCTAACCTCCATTCATGTAATTTCTAAATTAAGACAATGAATAATTCAACTTCTTTATTTGTTCAGTGTAAATATCAATTCTGTTTCATATTATTTCTATTATTGAGGCGAAAAATGTCTACTTCATAGTTGTATTACATGTTAAGCATGAACGGCAAACAACCATCATTATAATGTCGTTTGGTGTCGCCACCATGTGCTCAGTTTGCCGATTGAGCACCTGATCGGGACCATTCTATTGATACAAACGACTCGCTCTTCATCAGGTTGAGTGGCTTGCCTGAGTGTTACAATTGAAAACAACATCGAGAGAGAGAGATGGGGACATGGGGTTTAACATCCACTCGACACCAACCAGGTCATTTCGGTATTAACACAGTTCAATTTTATTTCAATAATTCGCATGCGCGTAGGGGTGTTTAGCAGTGGGAGGAAACCGGAGGACCAGGATAAAAACCCACGAGGGTGGACAGGCGGCCCTACTCCATGTCACGTAAAACCGGGAAATCGAAACCACGCCAGTTTATTCAATGACAGACCTTATGTTACAGCGTGTACGTGCTAACCATTCGGCCATCCTACCCTCTAAACAACATTAATTGAAGTGATATAAATGTATGGTTTGCAAATACTATTTCGAATACCGTGGCTAAGTTGGTAAGACGCAGGCTCGCTAGGCTGTGGGTAGGGAGTTCGATCCCTGCCTGCATTGGTCGAGAAAGTTAATCCAGATTTTCTAGCGTGGTTCCCCCTTATTAGTGTCTTGTTTTTCCGATGGGACAAAAACCCAAGGTCCCGTGTACATGTTGGCGTGCACGTAAAAGATCCCATGACCGTTAGAATTCGATATAGATCCAGGTCGTAGATCCGCTCTCCGGGCAGTATTTCCCTAAAGCACACTGTATGGTGTATGTCCGTCTCCATTTGCCCGGTTCGAGCAGAACAGTAGGGCGTTAAACCCCCTTTCATTTCATTTCATTTTCTATTTCAAATATAAGCTAAATGGGATTTGGAGAATTTTATTTGATTTTTTTTTATGGTTGAGCCAATAATTAATATTTATATGCAGTTGGTCTGTATTAACACAGGGTATAAATGTTATGGATAGGCCTACACAGTTACTGAGTTTAATACTAAGCTCTCTCTCTCTCTCTCTCTCTCTCTCTCTCTCTCTCTCTCTCTCTCTCAATTTCAGCACTCCTCCCAACCTTCAACCAGACGAAGAATGAGTCGTTTATACCAAATAATGGTGCCGATCAGGTGCGCAATCACCAATAGTCTCTGTCACCCAGAACCCCCTAGTCTTCAACGCACGGAGGGTCTGGGTCGGTTCTTAATTAAAATTTTTGACGAAAATTACTGGATAATCTACCACATAAAAAACCAAACATTTGGTTACGCATGGGCAATGGAACCTTTTGGCTAAAGTATCCAATGAAAGTATCGGTAAGTGCTAGATCTTATGAAGCCGGGCCGATTTTGCTAGATTCTATAAAGCATGGTTGAAATATATCCCACAATTCACTTGGCACATCTATTATTAGAAACAAAATAGAGACGAGGAATAAGCATGCATCGCGATGAAGAATTAAGAAGATTGTGAGAAGCCATACGTCTGATTCATGACGAGAGAAAATTACCATTTCAATTGAAACCTTTACACAACAAAATTTTAAAGAGTGTCATCGTTGACAAGCGAGCTGTTTTGATAGATTCAGTACGTGGTAACTTAAAAGATTGGATAATCCAGACAATGACCTATTTTCCGTCAAATTTTGAGGACCCATCCAGACTAATATTCGTAGAATATTTGTGTGGATGATAGAGACTTGTGTGGATGATAGAGACTAAATCACCAATTGAACACGCAGTGGCGACACCAAACGACTTCATAATGATGGTTGCTAGGCAGAAATGTATAAATTCTAAATTTGTTAATGTTGATGCTAAACATGTAAAACATCTATTAAGAAGACATTTTTATACGCCCACATTTTCATTTGTACGTATATTGTCGTCGCCCCTCTCTGTCTGGACGTCCGTCCACAATTTGTTTGTGGACTCGCTACAGGTCACAATTCTTATCCGATTTTGACTAAACGTTAGCATGGGGCAGAATTTTATAAAAACCAAACAAATTCTATTGATTTTCTGATAATTACTTAATATGCGACAACTCTTGTTGAATGCCCGGACGATTTAGCTGCTGTGTGGGCGTATATTTCGTTGCCTGACAACCTATTTTTCGTTTAAATAATAGAAACAAGTTGGAACAGAATTGAAATTTACACTGAACAAGCAAAGAAGTTGGGTTATACATTGTCTTAAATTAGAAATTACATGAATGGAAGTTAGAAATTACATGAATAGAAGTAAGAAATTAGACGATCTAGCATGTTAGAATTTTGACTCTAACCTACCGCCATATATGTCACGCTGTTCGAATGGCATGAGAAACCACGGTCTTGTATAGGTAAAATGGAATTCGAAATAATAATCTATGCTCACTATCATCCGAGTAAACCAGAGCCGATAGGCTAACCAGAATCGTTTTGTTTATTTCCCCTTTTTATATGTAGTCGTATATTGTCGTTGCCCCCCGTCCATCCACCAGTCCAGCCAAAGTTTATATCCGATTGACTTTAAATTTATACAGTCTTTAAGGTCATGAGACAAAGAATCTTATGACCCATGATCACTTCCAATAATGTTGTGGACACTCTAGAGGCCAAAGTTAATATCTGATTTACTTTAATTTTATACACAGTGATTAAGGTCACGAAACGAATTAGCCTATTGATTTTCAGCGATTTCCAATAATTGCTGCCAGTATTATGGCCCTTGATCACTTCAAAAAATATTGTGAACGCTCTAGAGGCCAACATTAATATTACAAAACGGAATGGAAAATTACAAACATCCCATTTCATATGAACAAAGCTAAAAAAGCAACACGGTTTCAACAAATTATTCTGTTTCTGAAAATTAAATAGAACACATACTTGATATTCTCAAATTAAATAGAACACACACTCGATATTCTCAAATATCATGCATTCTTTCAAACGATAGGAGTATTTTATAAAAATCGTCTATTCCTTTGTCTTATGTACATTATGTACAATTAATGACCAGAAATGTGTATACCAAGTGTTCTCATCTTTGATTTTCTCGAGTAATAATTTGGCGGGGGTTCATCACCCTGTTGGATGAATATTGCGTGGCACCTTCCGAGCAACAGATCAATGGATTTAGCTTATTATTTTGTTGGCATTTGGTTTGCAAGTTGGGGACTGTCGGTAGTTGGAGGAAAATTTTAAAAAAACAGGCTGCCGGAAATGCAGCCTGGCAGTATTTCAGGCAATGATCGCCGAGGTAAAGTGTCAAACGAACGGACCTGCGAACCTCGACGAATCCCACTCACGAGCGTCAAAGTAGAGAGTTATTATGGATGGTTTTGGGGACCTCCCCCAGATAATTTTGAAAATTAGACTGTAGGAAATGCTGTCTGACAGTATTAAGTCAGGCACCGATCGTCGAGATAAATAAATCTGACCACATACCGTCCGTCGCCTGATAACTATTTTATCAGACCACAGAACAAAATGTCAAACGAAAGGACTTGCGAACCTCAACGAAGTATCCTTGTGAGCGCCAAAGTAGCGAGTCCTTGTTGGGGGGGGGACCTCCCTAAGAAAATTTTGAAAAATAGACTGTTGGAAATGCTGTCTGACAGTATTTAGGCAAGGATCGTAGACATAAATAGAGCTGATCGGATATCGTATGTCGCTAGTCTTCCCGACCCCAGAGAGTAAAGTATCAAATGAACGGACTTGCGAACCTCAACGAAGTCCCCAATAATTTGAAAAGTAGACTACCCGAAACGCAGTGGTAGTATTTCAGGCATTGAGATAATTAGAGCTTAACAGATACCGCCTGTCGCCAAAAGTAGACTGTCCGAAATGCAGTCTGACAGTATTTCATGTCAAAAGAGCGGAGTCAGTGAGTGGCTCAAAGTGAATGAATATTTACGCCACTATATTTTGTGAAATAGACTGCCGGAAATGCAGCCAGGCAGCATTTCAGACTCTGGTCGTCGAGATAAATAGAGCTGACCAGATACTGTTCGTCGCCAATTGAGCAGCTTATCCAAACAAAGAGCGAGGTGTCAAACGAACGGAATGAGTGTATCAAGTGAATGAACATTCTCGTCCCGTTGAACCTATACCCCAAAAACTTTGAGGATCGTAAAAAGCATTTCTCAAGTAAGTTTACAGCAGTATGAGATTGGTAAAAAAAATCACTCAACATGCAAGTCTATGACTGAGTGGGGAAGTGGAATTTAATCACCGTAGAAGGTATTGATTACCGAAACGTATCATAAAAACGTTTTTAATTTTCTAAAATTTTTGAGGGGGGGGGGGGGCGCAAACAGAGGGCAGACCAGACTTATGGTATGGGTGGGGGTGTCTTGGCGCTGCCACTGAATATCGGTTATATTGCAGTTTCTTGTCGACTCTATTTCCCTTCCAACTTTCGATTTCGTTATTTTCTATTCGCAAGGGTGAAAACCACGTTGAATTTCAAAAGAAGACATAAAATCCCCCAGTGAGATCCTTTGGGCATATCGAAAATTACTTTCATAAACTAAATATTTAAGAATTTCTCTATAATGGGATTTTAAATTATTTATTATAACATTTATATCCTTCGTTTTTATACGCCCACATTTTCATGTGGACGTATATTGTCGTCGCCCCTGTTCGTCCGTCCGTCCGTCCGGACGTTCACAATTGTTTGTGAACAGTCTACAGGTTACAATTTTTATCCGATTTCAATGAAACTTAAAACATAGGTTTATCACCCTAAGATCTCAGTTCCTTTCGATATTGGCATGTATCGGACTGTAACTTCATGGGTTATGGCCCCTGATTGTACGAAAAATCACGTTTTTTAGCTTGTGAACAGTTTAGAGGTCACAATTTTGAATCGATTTGGACGAAACTTGAAATGCATGTTTATAACCCAAAGACCTTGGTTCCTTTCGATATTTGCGCCAATCGGATCGTAACTTCCTGAATTATGGCCCCTGATTGTCCGAAAAATCGCCCTTTTTAGCTTGTGGTCCCTCTGGAGGTCAAAATTGTTATCCGATTTAAAAAACCGTTTGATTATATCACCGTTCCATGGTTATGAAGGTTGAGTTCGAATTTCGTGAAAATCGGACCAAAATTGACGGACAAAATGGCCGCCATTTGTACGCGAATAGTGTGAAAATATGTTAAATCAAGGTTGTGAACAGTGTAGAGGACACAATTTTGAACCGATTTGGACGAAACTTGAAATGCATGTTTATAACCCAAAGACCTTGGTTCCTTTCGATATTTGCGCCAATCGGATCGTAACTTCCTGAATTATGGCCCCTGATTGTCCGAAAAATCGCCCTTTTTAGCTTGTGGTCCCTCTGGAGGTCAAAATTGTTATCCGATTTAAAAAACCGTTTGATTATATCACCGTTCCATGGTTATGAAGGTTGAGTTCGAATTTCGTGAAAATCGGACCAAAATTGACGGACAAAATGGCCGCCATTTGTACGCGAATAGTGTGAAAATATGTTAAATCAAGGTTGTGAACAGTGTAGAGGACACAATTTTGAACCGATTTGGATGAAACTTGAAATGCATGTTTATAACCCAAAGATCTTGGTTCCTTTCGATATTTGCGCCAATCGGATCGTAACTTCCTGAATTATGGCCCCTGATTGTCCGAAAAATTGCCCTTTTTAGCTTGTGGTCCCTCTGGAGGTCAAAATTGTTATCCGATTTAAAAAACCGTTTGATTATATCATTGTTCCATGGTTATGAAGGTCGAGTTCGAATTTCGTGAAAATCGGACCAAAATTGACGGACAAAATGGCCGCCATCTGTACGCGAATAGTGTGCAAATATGTTATATCAAGGTTGTGAACAGTGTAGAGGACACAATTTTGAACCGATTTGGATGAAACTTGAAATGCATGTTTATAACCCAAAGATCTTGATTCCTTTCGATATTTGCGCCAATTGGATAGTAACTTCCTGAATTATGGCCCCTGATTGTCCGAAAAAATGCCCTGTTTAGCTTGTGGTCCCTCTGGAGGTCAAAATTGTTATCCGATTTAAAAAACCGTTTGATTATATCACCGTTCCATGGTTATGAAGGTTGAGAATGAATTGTGTGAAAATCGGACCAAAATTGACGGAAAAAATGGCCGCCGTTTGTACGCGAATATTGTGAAAATATGTTATATAAAGGTTGTGGACCTTATAGAGGGCACAATTTTGAACCGATTTTGATGAAACTTGACATGTATGTTTATAACCCAAAGATCGTGGTTCCTTTAGATATTTGCGCCCATTGGATCATAACTTCCTGAATTATGTCCCCGGATTGTCAGAAAAATCGCTTTTGTTCGCTTTTGGTCCCTCTGGAGGTCAAAATTATTATCCGATTTAAAAAAACGTTTGACTATATCACCGTTACATGGTAATGAAGAGAGAGTTTGAATTACGTGAAAACCGGACTAGAATTGACGGACAAAATGGCCGCCGTTTGTACACGAATAGTGTGAAAATATGTTATATCAAGGTTGTGGACCCTATAGAGGTCACAATTTTGAATCGATTTTGATGAAACTTGACAGGTATGTTTTAAACCCAAAGATCTTGGTTCCTTTCGATATTTGCGCCCATCGGGTCATTACTTCCTGAATTATGTCCCCTGATTGTACGAAAAATCACACTTTTTAGCTTGTGGTGCCTCTGGAGGTCACAATTATTATATGATTTAAAAAAAAACGTTTGATTATAAAAACCAAACAAATTCTAATGATTTTCTGATAATTCCTTAATATGCGACAATTCTTGTTGACTGCCCGGACGATTTGGCTGCTGTGTGGGCGTATGTTTCGTTGCCTGGCAACCTATTTTTGTATGTTCTTAACAATTGTACTATTTATATCCTTCGTTTTGTATGTTCTTAACAATTGTACTATTATAACTGTCACTTACAATGTATGTGGAGAGGGCATCGGTAAGTTTTCGTAACTTTTGTCCCAATCCGTTTGTACTTTAGTTATGTTTTAGTACAATAAACTATGTTTAAACAAGACTCTATTTCTTTGATATTGTGCCCTCGTTTAAGACATCAGTTAAAAATTGGCTACCATTGATCGCTGCAAGGTCTTCCATCTCAACAGTCGAATGTTTCAAAAGATTTGACGATGAATCAGCGATACAAGATGGAGATATGCACTGATAAGAATCTATTGTTTGTAGAAATATGCTGGAAACAACTGAGATGGTGGACCGGGACCGGGACCTTTACAGGTTTACCATCTGGATATTCATTCTGATCGATTTCTCTTTTAATACTGGCTTCAGTGGTGTTTCGTATCCATTACGGCTAAACTCTTCGTGATATATCCATACATGCTGCTACACGGTGAATTTCCCTCAATGTTACTCATAATGTCAACATGAAATTTGCACTTCTTGATCCTTGAGCTGAATTTTTCGTTGAATCCAATCATTGGATCTTCAGGACTGGCCCGTGAGATCTATACAAGAGCTTATAAGAATCGGTGTCCAAAACAATTGGACTTTGATCTTTAACACTTTTAGCTTCACGTCACCAATAGACTGTGTTGTCTGACGGTAGCTGCCTCTTCATCGCAGTTCTCAACACAATCTTGAAGAACTGAAACACGATGCACACAGTCATTGTTTTTATACGCCCACATGGAAATGTGGTCGTATATTGCCGTCGCCCCCGTCCGTCCGTCTGTCGGTCCGTCCGTCCGTCCGTCCGTCCGTCCGTCCATCGTCCACAATTTCTTGTGAACGCTCTAGAGGCTAAAGTTAATCTCCGATTGACTTGAAATTTATACACGGTGTTAAAGGTCGTGAGACGAAGAAGCCTATTGATTTTCAGCGATATCCGATAATTACTACCAGAGTTATGACCCTTGATCACTTTGAAAAATCTTGTGAACGCTCTAGAGGCTATAGTTAATATCCGATTGACTTTAAATTTATACACAGTGTTTAAGGTCGTGAGATGAAGAAGCCTATTGATTTTCGGTGATATCTGATAATTACTGCCAGAGTTATGACCCTTGATCACTTTGAAAAATCTTGTGAACGCTTTAGAAGCTAAAGTTAATATCCGATTGACTTTAAATTTATACACGGTGTTTAAGGTCGTGAGACGAAGAAGCCTATTGAATTTCAGCGATATCTGATAATTACTGCCAGAGTTATGACCCTTGATCACTTTGAAAAATCTTGTGAACGCTTTAGAGGCTATAGTTAATATCCGATTGACTTTAAATTTATACACAGTATGTAAGGTCATGATAGGAAGAAGCCTGTTGATTTTCAGCAATATCCGATAATTCCTGCCCGAGTTATGACCCTTGATCACTTTGAAAAATCTTGTGAACGCTCTAGAGGCTAAAGTTAATATCCGATTGAATTTAAATTTATACACGGTGTTTAAAGTCATGATACAAAGAAGCCTATTGATTTTCAGCGATATCCGATAATTACTACCAGAGTTATGACCCTTGATCACTTTGAAAAATCTTGTGAACGCTCTAGAGGCTATAGTTAATATCCGATTGACTTTAAATTTATACACAGTGTTTAAGGTCATGAGACGAAGAAGCCTATTGATTTTCGGTGATATCCGATAATTACTACCAGAGTTATGACCCTTTATCACTTTGAAAAATCTTGTAAACGCTCTAGAGGCTAAAGTTAATATCCGATTGACTTTAAATTTGTACACAGTGTTTAGGGTCATGAGACGAAGAATCCTATTTGATTTTCAGTGATATCTGATAATTTCTGGCACTTGATCACTTTGAAATATCTTGTGGACAAAGGCCTTGAGACAAACCATCAAAACTATTCTAATCATTTCTGATAATTATTTAATGGGCTATTACTCGTAATAAGATTATCATGTGTTGTAAATAGTAAATGTTCTCCTGACTGATAAAAGAAACAATATGCGACAACCCTTGTTGACTGCCCGGACGACTTAGCTGTTGTGGGCGTATGTTTCGTTGCCTGGCAACCTATCTTTTATAATGTAGATAGTCGATATGTCTGAAAATATTCAAAGATTAATTATGGTACTTGACAATCGAGACTATATCGTCAAACTCTTCATAGATTCACAACTGCAATCGGAATAAATAGTAATTTGGCTGAAAATTTCTTTAAATCTTACATAATGTCTCTTTAACAAAATGGTTGGATTGTGCGATTAAGCTAACACACTAATCATTCGATTATATTGGCAGAATTATGTATCTGTTTATTTAGAACGCATGCTCTCACCCAGTTCACCTATCACAAGAGGTTATCAACAACACACTAATAATTCCTGATGTAATTAAGGGCTTCAATTGTTTTTCCTGATCAGAATTATCACTTAGACCGGTATACAAATGGCCATGTCTAAATCGACAAGCAACTTTATATTTCTTCCGATAAGCAAAAATGATAATATATATTTGCTGTTTTCACACGAGGCCCAAGACACGACATTTATCGCTCTGGCGAAATTGGACTTTAATCTCACAAATTCATCTCTGTCTATCTCCTCACGAAAGGTTGCATGGGATTTCGCATTAAAGGTACAAATGTTTATCGGACTGCGTCTAAAGTTCGTCTCAGAGAACACAAGCGGACAGATAACTTAATATTGAGTTATGACATTAATGTGGTGTACCAATTTGCTGTTATTCGTCTGGTCAGGAGAACTAATTACAATCAGAAAATTTAATAAACGGTTCAGTGAAATACAATATTAACTAGATAAGCCTCATTTGTAAGTGTTGCTATTTTCTTGGGTTGCTAGAAAGGTTAAATTTTGTATTATAACGTCAACCATGATAGAGTTGTTAGTTGGGAATTTGCTTGACTGGTCGTTCCACTTAGACAACAAACTAAATTATCAACTTAATCACTGTCTAGTATACATAAAGTAGTACGATTTATTTTATAGTGTACAGTAAAGACATACATGAATTCTTAAGAGACAATATTACGTTCCTTTGAACACGGGTTTTAACAATAATGACATCTTAAGGAGCCAAACTCGTTGAATTTGGTACAGAAGAAAATAAAGTGAAATGGGATTTAACGTCATACTATTCTGCAGTGTGCCGCGAGGGAAATGTTACTCTGACAGCAATGGAACGGCCTACTCGTATTTCAAATTTCAATGGCCAAGAGTTCTTTTACGACGTGTCCGCCAATGTCATAGAGCCCCGAGTCATAATGTTAGTTACAAGACAAGGGTAATCGGTTATATCTTTACCTATAAACATAAATATAAAACATACCAATACACGCTGAATCGTAGACCGTAGTGCGTTACCGTTGGATTCCCTTGTTATCTTTCCAGTACGTAGTTCGCAAATATACAATTATTAACCATCTTGTACAATCTCCAAACAGGAAGGAAGTTAACGAACACGCAATTGTGCTTTGCGCATTTTACGGACGCAGGTTTACATATGGATTCCTAGCTGCAGTAAGCTATTTTGATTAAAATACAGGTCTATATTTCGTTTAATTTATTTTCATTTTTTCGATGTTCTACACTACATGAAGATCTGACATGTTATAGTGGGAGTTAACATCAGAGGTCATACGGGCGCCTTTTGTTTCTATGACGTCAGACGTTTGATTAACCAATCAGCATTGTTGTTACTCGTGGATTACCGTGCAAAAGACGCCTAAATATCGCCGTTACAGTCCGTTTCATTGACTACTGCATCACACTATTCTGAACATGTCAATGAAAACAACTCTACCAGATCAGCAGTGAATATTCGCTAGGCCGCAACAGTTACTGATAAGGATGACATCGATGCGACTTAATAATGAGTCCACAATATTAACTTTTTTCCTCCGACAAATCAATTCTAAAACAGATTTTTTTTTGCATTAGAAAAATAAATAAAGACGTTTGAAGTATCTGTAGGTAAAAAATATTTCTATTTAGTGTAAATAGGCATTGCAATGAATAATAGGCACCATTCTCCGAACCAGTTACGTCTTATGTAAAACACGCACGCACCACTGGGCCAATGATTAACGCCACGTGATGTGATTGCACGTGTTGAAGCCAGTCATCTTTTACAGAGACTTTCGTAATTCTCTGTGAATAAGATTGATCCTAGAGTAGTAAATACAAGTAAAACGAAATTTTGAACTATAAAAACGAAACGAAATAGGAGCTGTGTTTTAGTCAGATTGCAGTAAGCTAGTCTTGGGCCACGTATCTATTTGTGCGAAATTGGATAACTTAATTAAATGTGTTTTGCGTTATGCGTAATAACATTAAACTGAAATGAGCATAGTGTACTGCGTAACATGTTTTTCAAAGAACCTCCTCGATCACATTCCAATAGGACACTACAATAATGTGGCCGAGATTCTTATGTCGCTTGTATTGCCAGTGTTTCTTAAATTGGTCGAATTCATGAACAGCAAATTCGGCCATTGTCCATTTCCGATTTCAATGTATAAGTATTTCACTGTCATAGAGATAATCAAATGACACAGTTTTTGTCCAATCTGAGATGTAGTCCCCGCGAGAATATTCCTACACAGGCTGTCCAAGTAGTACAGTAATTGCAAGTGATTGTTCGAGATATAGTAGTGGAGAATAAGTACCTTGTTATGGACGGTCAGAATGAACATGGAGTAAATTAGATAGATAACTACTTACATACAGCCAACTGACCGAGTGGCAGTTTCCAAGCAATGAAGCTCATTGATATTCTCTCCACGCCAACTTAACCAGGGTTCGATACATCTATACGCATAATGAGATAACGCAATTTTAGACTTCGGCTATTGGCATTGGATTAACTTATTAAATGTATCATGAGGCCTAATCAACGTGCCGTGTTCAATCCCAACAGACGCTAACCCTAACCGTGTACTACGCTGATTGCATTCCCCGTCTCAAATTTAGCCGCTTTTGTTAACACTATAGCCAATATGTCAACCTTGTTAAGGGAATTTCCTTTACACGCTCAGCTAATAAATCCCATATATTTTGAAATATTTACCAAACATCCTGACTAGAAGAAGAGCAAAATGTAATTTATCGACGTAAGTTAGTGAGGTGAATTGTTTGCTTATTAGATTTGAAGGAAGTGATATTCAGAGAGTCTTCTCATTTTTATAAAGTCGATGTTAACATCACCCTAGTCTGTACGAATGTCGGATGTACGCCTTCACACTTCAAATGTCCATTAACATGTACACACCCACGTTCCGCCATCTCAATGGAACCCTTTCATATATGAACTACGGAAAAATCATACTCAATCTTGTCTTCATATTTGAAATGAAGATGGACAAGCCAGGGGCGTGGTGAGGGCAATTATTGAGAAGAAATTATGAGTAACAAAAAAGATTTTGGCACAAAAACCCTTTTAGTGACCGCGGAGCTGTGGCTGGCGAAGCCGTCCACCGTGAGCACCGAAGGCGCGAGCCCGCGGCGGGGGGTCCGGGGGGCCCTCCCCCTGGAAAATTTCGAAAATTAGAAGCCCAGAAACGCAATCTCCAGCAATCCGAGACAAGAAATACGGTAATAAAATATGATTAAATTTTCCAACTTGACTCTTTCAAAATTTTTTTAATTGGGTCAGATGAAACAATTTTTCCACTTACAAATGTTTTTCATTTTTTGAGTAATTTGATTGTGATTTTGGCGCAAAAACTTTTTGGCGCATGAGTATGGCTACTCATGAACTCATTCTCACCACGCCCCTGGGACAAGCCTATATTCGATCTGAAATTACATTTCGCTTTCTATTAGAGTGCACATTGCACCGTCTTCTTGTTCGAGATTTTATCGGAATTCCAGTCTTCAGAATCTTAATCTCAGTGATATTCATCTATATCTTGCTGTCTTTAAGGGAAGTTTTCAGCTAGTAAACGTACTTTTCTATGTTTAATACACCCCTTCAACCGTAATTGTAGGTTCAATATTGCACTTGTTAAATTTATTCACGTGACGCAGACAATGTTTTATTTTTAAACTAGATAAACATTTTCAAATCCAGGTCAAAGCTATGACTTCCGTTGCCTGATACCACCTCTCATTTGAGGTCACAAAGGTGTTGAATCTGATATTTTCAAATGTTGCTGGGGTTTAATGTCCACTAAACACAATCATGTTATTTCGGGACTTACACATATATTTCATTAATTTGCATGCGCGCTGGGTTTTTAGTATAGTGCAAGAAATCCGGAAGACCCGAAGAAGGACATGCCTTGAAGAGAAATCACAATGCTTGTATGGTAATATCAACTGCCTCTTCTTTGAGTTAATGTAAATAGATCCTACATTCCATGTAATTAGATCCCACATTTCATGTAATTATGATCCTACATTTTATTTCGAGATGTATTTCATGGACGTCACTCTAATTTTGCTTTTATTGGGGTTTTTTTCTGTTAAATCTCTACAGTTGATGACAGTATTTCACATGACTACTGGTATGACGTATAAGATTCTTTGTGGGCACCCACATACGTGCAATATTTATATCGCTAATGGTATCCCGACTGTCTGTGAAGGTTGGTGCGCGGGAGTTTGCCAGGAAATTATGGGCTGGGTGGAACATACTATAATCTGATAACTCATGGGATATAGTTGGCGTTGGTCGAGCAATCTTATTTATTATTATTAAGTATAGGGACCATAATCTGCCAGTAGCATGGTAAATCGCATTGAAACCACGTGATCTTTTCCACTAAACTATAAAAGCACAACCCACACACTTATGTCTACGATATCACCTTAGGTGGAAGTGGACGTTAAACCCCACGAACGAACGAACGAACTTATGTCTGCGATATCAATTCGGTGGAAGCGGACGTTAAATAAAGCTCTTTCACACGCACACACTTGTGGAAGCGGACGTTAAACCTCCAGAAGAAGACCTCTTTGATACGATCGTACAGTCTGTACAGAGGAGGGGGGGGGGAGAAGCGACGGCACGGTATATTCTTATTTCGAATTCTTTTACGTGTACTGTAACATAATAGAGACATTTGGCAAGCGTAAATTCCTAATTCGTATCGCGTATTTTTGCGTGTGACGTCATCAATGTGTGTGTATTTCTCATAGGCGTTACGGCACACGGATACGGCAGTCTGTATCGAACAGCTTTCATACGGAGTAGGTCCGTATAGCATTGTCGTCTTTTTAGACTCTGAAATGTTGTATCATAGCGTTTTTATGAATCTATTGTATTCTAGAACACGAAGGTGTATATTTGATGAGAATTTAACCATAAAAAAGACAGGAATTTCATCATTATTTTTGATGAGTTTTTCTCGAAATTTTCATACTTTTCCCGTTTGTTTGACTGTATGCTGGTTGAACTACGTGATAAATTTAAGTAGAAATGGGACCCTCCAAATCTATAAATGGTGTGATTCTATATTAAAGGGGTATAAATAATAAATTACTGAAACCAAAAATTGCTGTCGAGTCGAAGTCAACGATTTTTTAAATAAGATGCGACATTAATTTTTTTTTAAATAGCCCAGCGACTGTCGAGCGACTTCATTCACTCTGAGAAATTGTAGGCTAGGCACTTGACTAGTACTGATGGTGATCTTGGTAGATAACTGCCATCAGCTCAGTGACGCATACGTACATGTACGCGACGCGAGAATCTGCCAAAACTCTATAAATACTCTGACGCAACGTATCACGTATACGATACGGATACCTGATGCGGATATGAGAAATGTCACTTGCCAAAAGTCTCTAGTTACAGATGCTAAAGACGGTTCATGCCATCTTGACACATGGAAGCAGAATAGATTAAGAATTATTCTTATCTCGGTGATTGACACCTGTGGGTGTCTTGATGGTATTCAGTAGTCATTACCGTTATATAAACTTATGGCTGACGGGGCGTCTAAAAGTTACCTCGAGGAGATGAGACGAGACGAGAGCGTCGGGGAGTTGGCACACTCGTGCCAACCTAACATGGCCTCCTAAGTTGGAGCTAACTACGGAATCTTACTTTTGTACATAATATGCTAGAAGATGAATAAAGTATTTTAAGATGTTAAACCAGCGTTGACATCATATATAAAGGCCCAATACTGTCACAGTACACCATGTAAGCAGGACCGCAATTTTGGACGAATTCCAACTTAACCACCCCATGGCCACAAATGGAAATATTGCAAAATCATGTTTTAATATACAGGCGCATGTTTCGGCTTCCCTTAGTTCGTGCCTGAGATACCACTAGTGTGGAAATAGGTATTTAAACATCCGAGAGGCTTACAGGAATGTTGCATCAAATGTAGTTCCACCCGTCCATGTGTTCAAATGGATGCTGCAAGGTTTGATTATTTATATTGCACTAAATATTTTGTATTTGGTTTCATAATCTGTCTTTTTATTTTTAACGGAATCCAACTTATTTAGGTTATTCAAATAAAAACGTTGTTTATTGTTCATAAAATGTGACGTGGTGAAAAACTGAAAATATTTCATTTAATTTCCTGCATTTCACACAATATTGGTTAAAAATCTGAGCAGATTTAATATATTGAGAATTGAAGAAGGAACGTTTTTTGCATGACATTCCTCTTCAGATCCCTGTTTTTCCCGATATTGATTAATTATGGCAAATCTAGATTAAGCCGAAAACTTATTGAGCTGATATTTATATTAAATTCATCACTCACGGAGGGATTAGTCGGCTTTATAAAATTAACATTCGGAACACATTGTTGAAATAGAAGCGAAGCCTGAGGTTACATGTCTTGATTACGTCGTTGTTTATCTAGATATCTGAAGTGAGAATCTGATTTACAAGAAATCCCGATGTTTATTGAATCGGAAGAATATATTACCATCCCCTGAATACAACATACCCTACGGTTTACTATTTCTTGTAGCTGTGTAAATAGTTTTCTGGAATTGATGATTAATTTGCAGGACAAACATTATCGTCGCCATATTGGATTTCCTATTGTATTGTTGTTGGCTTTAAGAGTATTGTTTTGGAATGTCAGGTTATTGACATTCTTATGTGGATAAACCGTCAAAAAGTCGCCACAAGATACTAATTTGTTATTTTCATCGATTGGTACTTTATTTGTTTAGATGTCCTTGTATATTATTACCCTGGTGGATACAAAAGGGCAAATTGATTTATGGTGTGGGCAGATTCTCACCCTCTACCTCCCCCTCCCTTGTCCTCATTTATCTCTGCCGGTTCCCACTAAGTCGGCCTTGCATATAAGGACTGAGATATTTTTGTTTAGCTTAACTGTATTTTAATTTTGATTAACATTTATTTTTAGAAAATCAAAAAATTTGTCTACATTTATCCAATCCTTGGGAGGAATCACACATACATGACTCTCACCCGAGAGCCTCAAAAATACCAGAACACCACAAGCGATGGAAGACCATCACCGCCACCAACATAAAACCCCAGCGAAATCAATTTTGTATATAAATCTAATGTATTGTATGTATTTTTTTTATACAACTAGGAAATATCATACGACAACAAATGAAGAAATAAGAATAAAGACTACTGAATATGTAGCTGTTTGTTCTTCCATACTTAACACAGTCGACAAAATATCATGCAATACATTAATTTTTTTGTAAATAACGTTTGTTTAGACGCCACAAATTAATGATACATTTTTTTTCAATAAATAACGTTATTGTTAGACCCAAAAACTTCGTATCGGATGATCCATAATATTATACTCTTTACAAAACAATGATAATACAAGAATTATTTTAACCGTTATTACATTATCGGTTAGGGAGCTATTTTGACCGTTATTATACTTATCTTTAAGTAGGCTATTTTAACCGTTATTGTACTTATTGGTAAGAAGGTTATTTTAACCGTTATTATACTTATCGGTAAGGAGGTTATTTTAATCATTATTATACTTATTGGTAAGGAGATTATTTTAACCGTTATTATACTTATCGGTAAGGAGGTTATTTTAATCATTATTATACTTATTGGTAAGGTTATTTTAACCGTTATTATACTTATCGGTAAGGAGGTTATTTTAATCATTATTATTCTTATTGGTATGGAGGTTATTTTAACCGTTATTACATTATCGGTTAGGGAGCTATTTTGACCGTTATTATACTTATCTTTAAGTAGGCTATTTTAACCGTTATTGTACTTATTGGTAAGAAGGTTATTTTAACCGTTATTATACTTATCGGTAAGGAGGTTATTTTAATCATTATTATACTTATTGGTAAGGAGGTTATTTTAACCGTTATTATACTTATCGGTAAGGAGGTTATTTTAATCATTATTATACTTATTGGTAAGGTTATTTTAACCGTTATTATACTTATCGGTAAGGAGGTTATTTTAATCATTATTATTCTTATTGGTATGGAGGTTATTTTAACCGTTATTATACTTATCGGTAAGGAGGTTATTTTAACCGTTAGTATACTTATCGACAAGGAGGTTACTTTAACCATTATCATACTTATCGTTAGGAAGGTTATTTTAACCGTTATTGTACTTATTGGTAAGGAGGTTATTTTAATCGTTATTATACTTATCGGTAAGGGGGTTATTTTAACCATTATTATACTTATTAGTAAGGGTTTTTTTTTAACCGTTATTGTACTTATCGGTAAGGAGGTTATTTTAATAATTATTATACTTATTGGTCATGAGGTTATTTTAACCGTTATTATACTTATCGGTAAGGAGGTTATTTTAATCATTATTATACTTATTGGTAAGGAGGTTATTTTAACCGTTATTATACTTATCGGTAAGGAGGTTATTTTAATCAGTATTATACTTATCGGTAAGGAGATTATTTTAACCGTTATTATACTTATCGGTAAGAAGGTTATTTTAACCGTTATTGTACTTATCGGTAAGGAGATTATTTTAACCACTATTATACTTATCGGTAAGGAGGTTATTTTAAACTGTATAATAATTCTTGGTATTCTACACTTCTTAACACGTCATTAGAATTGTGTTGACTCACGAACAAGAAGGTCGCGGGTTCAATCCTAGGGGTCTTTAGCAGTAGGTGGGCTGGAGAAAACTCCACCAGACTGGACAGCCGCCCCTAATCCTTGTCACGTACAGCCAAGGAATCGAAACTATGCCAGATGACTCAATGACAAAAACTAACCATTCGGACCCCCCACCCCACCCCGACCCCAGTGATGCAGGATAGTAAGCCTGCAAAAAAGACAAAAAATTCTAACAACTCATCTCCATTAACCCCATTGGGACAGAGAGATTGAGAGAGAGAGAGAGAGAGAGAGAGAGAGAGAGAGAGCAAGAACGAAATGGGGTTTAGTGTCCACTCGACACAAACTTGGTCATTTCAGGACTAATATGGTTCAATTCTTCAATAATTCATTTGTGTGTAGGGGGTGTTTAGCAGTTGGAGGAAACCAGAGGTCCCAGACAGCCTGGAGAAAACCCAGGAGGTTGGACATGCGACCCTATTCCTTGTCACGTTCAAGCGGTGAATCGATATTCAATGACAGACCTTGTGATTTTACGCTCACGGGTTAAAGCACTAGACTACCCAATTCACTTCATTTTAAACTTTAAAATCCTCAAGATATTCCTGCTAAAACGAAATGAAATGGGATTTAACGTCCTACTGTTCTACTCCGACTGGGCTAATGAAGACGGGCATACTAGCTGATTCGGTGTGCTATGAGAGGGAGAGAGAGAGAGAAATGCGGTTTAACGTCCACTCGACACAAACTAGGTCATTTCGGGACTAACATATGGATTAATTTATTTTTATTTCAACAATTCGCTTGTGCGTAGGGTCTTAAGCAGTGAGAGGAAACCGGAGTGCCCGGAGGAAACCCACGAGGTTGAGAAGGCGCCCCTATCTCCATGCCACATACGCTCACACCAGGGATCGAAAGTAATATGAGGAAAATATTGCTCGAGCCACTCTTATGTCGAATTCCAATGGATAAACGGGACAGCAGTTTTTCGTCCCATCAGAACGACTAGACAGCTCTCCTTGACAGCTCCGTCCTGAACCGCTGACAAGGGGGAACCACACCAGCAAACGCTGATGAACTTTCTCGGCCAATGCAGGGATCCAACACGCGACCTCCAAGCTAGCAAGCCAGCGTCTTACCCACGTAGCCACGGTAGCTCCCCCGACTAAAACACAGTCTTGTATTTTATTTGACCCGTGTTGTCTTTCGGCAGTATTTTTCTACTTTCAAACTCTAATTATAAACTGACCGAAATAGTATTACATTATCAGCGTATTTACACCTACAAATTAATTTCCACTATGTACTATCTTTTATACTTAACAAAACCATAACCTTTCATTTCATGAAAAAACGCTAATTTAGTTTATTTTTGAAAAGGGTAAGCAAAGATTATAATTTTCACACCGATATATGTTCTTTTTTATATTTTTAAATAGAGATAAAAGATGAAACATTTGCATTATTCATATTTGTGTACAAAGCAAAATTTTGTGTTGATTGAAGAGAATAATTAAAATGATAAGAATGGAAATACCCTTTATTAAAAAAGATTGTTTAGAGGCCATTAAGCTATCATTGTCTATATCAGAACACTCAACATACGATAAGAAAATAACAGTATTAAATATGCATGTGCTTGGATTAATCAACCCAATCTCCCTCGTAAATTTATCAACTAATTACATGTACCAGTATAATAGGCAACACTGACGTAATGCAATAATGGTTACGGTACGTTACGCCTACTTGAAGTCGCTTTCATTTTCAATATTTGGTTAACGCGTGCGCTTTGGATCATAAGATCTGCCATTAAGTCAGGTGGCGTGGTTTTGATTCCCCGGTTGTACGTGAAAAAGAGTAGGGTCGCCTGTCCAGCCTTTTGGTTTTTCTCTGGGTTCTCCGACATGTTTCCGCTGCTAAAGACCCCTACGCGCAAGTAAATTATTGAAAAACAATTGAATCATATGTTAGTCCCAAAATACCATAGATTCTGTCGAGTGGACGTTAAACCCCATTTCTCTCTCTCCCTTTGCAAACTTCAGGAATGCGAATATTGAATCTCAATAAGAAATACCAGTCAAAATATATTTCCGTGTATATAATGTACAAAAGTATGATTAATCAAAACTGTTGCAATATTAGGAGAACAAAACGTTCGAAATTCACATTTTTCAAAACGGCAAAATATGTAGTCAAAATTGGATTCCAAATGTATATTTTTGACTAAAAATGGTTATCTTTTAATCTTTCAAACCGGATTGAATGACCTAGTTTGTGTTGAGTGGACGTTAAACCCCATTTCTCTCTCTCTCTCTTTCTGTTTAGCTATATTAATAAAGCTAAATAGGTTGCCTATAGAACTGAACTGTTGTGTTTTATGACTAAAATCTTTGCACGAACATGCAACATATACTTACGACGTGTGTATAGGTGTCCGTGTTTACAATATTCTCTCATTATTAATTTCGATATGTACAATCCAAGTTTAGCTTGCTGATGTACAGAATTCAATATACGTAGGCAGCTACAATTTCTTATACAGAGTTCAATATTATATCATTTAATGTTAGATAAAAGCTTCGGCCATGTTTCCGTGGAAATTGAATTATAAAATACTGTGAATGTGTCGGTGGGCCTTTCATTTAATTAAACACATCATATTACAGATTTTTTAAAGAAATCTTATCGACATTTACATCCTTGTCTAATCGTATATAGCTGAGATGTGTAACGTATTATGGGCTGATCTATATTGGACACATTGTTATTATTCGAAACCCCATTGTGGCCTTTTGAAGGACTTAACTACAAGTTATTAGATTATGTCAATTTCTGGATAATTAAACGGCTTTCTAGAAATGAAAAGATGGTTCTTTTGTGAGTTATCTTACCATGCGATCTGAACTCCGTTTATTGGAGTTGCCTAACGACTTTGTTTTTGGTAATATTAGCTTTAGGCGAACAATTTGTTTCAAGCCAAGGTCAGCTCTGGATACACAGTTTACTTAAAGTGATGTTATTCCCGGTCGTATCTCCTCCCATAGGGATTTTGGATTGTTTTTGAAATGGAAATATCCGTAACCACAACATTTTGTCAGCCCTAGAACTGTTAAATTGTATTTCAATAAAGTGTCTTTAGCAGTCTCGAGTAAACGGAAGACCAGTAGAAACCTTACCAGATTGGACAGAGGGCTTTACTCTTTGTCACGTAGGGGATGCTCGATTCACAGTTCTGGAATTAAATTCCAAAACTGGTGTCAATCGAGTGAAAAGAAGAATTTCGGAGTACAACGCATGCGTCGACTGTATAAAAAATATCTCAACCAATCATGACAGCTGAAACATATTTTTTACCTAGGAATGCGTCACGATTCTACTCACTCCACCTCAGCTGTCGGGACTGGCAGAACTGTGACAGGACTGAATTCCGCGTCACTCGATTGTAATTCTGTCGATTCTGGACTTTCTGGACTGTGAATCGAGCATCCCCCATGATGCTGGGAATTGAAACCACGCACTTTGACTCAATGAAAGACGTTCCGATCTGAAATTAAAGCGTTTAACTATTCGGCACCTTTAGAGTTTGGTAAATGAAATGAAATAATGACATGGTGTTTAACGTCATACTGCTCTGCTCAACTGGGCTAACGAAGACGGACATATGCTATATAGTGTGCTATGGCAAGTGATCTATTACGTGCACTCCAATGTATATACGGGAGTAGACAATGTTCCGTGTTAGGCCCCCCGCCGCTCACTAGGGGAATCCAGACCGGAAAATCTCAATGAACTTTCTCGGCCTATGCAGGGATCGAAAACACGACCTCAAGGCTAGCGAGCTTTCGTTTTATCAACTTCGCCACTATGGTTCTCTGTTTGATAAATAGCCCGTTGTACGAGAAAATGAGTATGTCACCTGTCCAAATTCGTGGGTTTCCGCGTGTCCCCCGGTTACTTCAACTGGTAAAGACTTACACGCAAGCGAATAATTGAAATTAAATTGAACCATATGTTACTCCCGAAATAACCTAGTTTGGGTCGAGTGGACATTACCCCCCCCCCCTCACCCCTCACCTCTTTCTCTCTTCCCATACTGATTATTGCTAGATCAGCGTTGGGAAATACGACCCGCAGCGTAATGTATTGTATAAATTGCGTTTCATGTCTTATTAGATCTAACACCCACGCTGTCATTTAGGTAGAATAAACCCTTAATCTTTATTCACCACAACTACAAATATCCATACTCAATAAATTAATATATTTTTATGGATGTAAAAGTTCATGTAGCTTTAGGCTAAATACCGGAATCTGCCAATTATCACCATTTTTGTAAAGCTAACACGACACAAGGGTTAGTGATAGGTTTAGCTTTGAGACGATTTTGTGGACAGGTTCTGATAACAGTCTGCTCTTTATTGTACACAAGGTGGATCGCGGTTGCTAAGTGGGTAAAACGCTGGCTCGCTAACCTGGGGATCGGGGGTGTTCGATCCCTGCATTGAACGAGAAAGTTAATCCAGATTTCCCGTGATACAGGACGGAGGGCGTGACAAGGACAGCTGTCAAGTCGTTCGGATGTCAAGAAAAACCGAGGTCCCGTGTACACATTGGCGTGCACGTGAAAGATCCCTGTATTTGTAATATCTATTTTCACAATGTCAAGACTTTTCAACATGTTATGACTGATACCCGACGTTGTAACAAGCCCTAGCCACGGCCCCCAATACAAGTCAATAGATATTTAAGCAACCAAGGCTTTTGACCCAACACGTCTTCACGTTCTCTTACGCCTGATCTGTCTGAAACCTTTCATTATATTTGCTACATAATATCAGGCTAACACCGTCAAGGTATCCGATATATGAAATATATTTTACCTCGACACTGCGAAATAAATAACAAGACAGTGTACATTAGATAAACTCTTTAATTTCAACATAAGCACGCAATAGAACACTATAGCGTTTCATCCACGCATCATAATGAATAAAATCGTAAGTACAATAGTATGATATATTATGTACAATTAACATTTCAATCATCAAGAATAGAAAACAACCATATTATAACAGTTATCAACAATTCATGTTTACAAGAGCACGGTATAGATCAAATACCACGTATTATTATTGTCATTTTAATTACGACAATAAACAAGACGCAGATCAAATAACGGCAAGATGGAGCATTAATACATGAGCGGAATACCGGAAGTACTCGAAACGGTCGCGAGTCGATGACTTCCGCCCATATAGCCGCTCAAAATTGTGCAAATGGCATTTAAATATATTGCTTAATACGCTCTCTCTCGGGAGGGATTTGAGCAACCCATGACCTACTATATTCTGATTATCCTACATTGTGCTCAAGCATAATAATATTTCTGGGGAAAACGATTTAACAATAAATGTTTAAGCTTTAACAATCAACAAACTTAACAAAAGTGTTTTACATCTAGTGCAATCTATCCGTTCATTAAATAACAAATATTTCTTCCAGGCAAAAAATATGATCAATATATATCACCGAGACTGGGTCGTTTTCTAGAAATGTCATAACTGAATGGATGAATTTAAATCCATAGTTATATAAATACAAAAAGGCAGTTTAAAAAAAGAAATCAGTTTAAAAGAATGATTAAATACAGTAGAGGTTTCCTTGTTTACATTAGCAACGGAAATGGACAGCTTTGATTTGATATTAGCTATTTGCCATCAAATATTGTATATTTTCATTCACTTTTTATTAATCACAAAAATAACAGTAAACTTTTACCCGACACAGTGAGTATAATCCGGATATTTAAATATGAAACCAAAATTGATACCTTATTGCACAATCTAGATTTTCCATATTTGGGCTATGTTGTGGGTTAATTATCACTACTTTTTTTTAAATCACATTCTATTAAAATAGCATATGTAGGTGAAGTCCTAATGTAACCATTGTTACTTATCAGAAAATAATATGGAAAATGGAAAAGGAAAGAAATCGTCTCCGAGTTGGATAGATACATAGTCGTATTTTCGAGTTCCTTATACTGTAATCCATTTTATTATCATTAGTTTCACAGACAAAAGCCCCGAATTGCTTGTTTTAGATCTTCGTCTGTTCACAAGGGTATCGTAAATTTGTGCGTTTTTATGTAATAATGGCTTAACTATCAAGTTTCTTGGAGATGTCGATGTTAGCGACATTTTATGACTATCGAGAAAGATATTTGTCTGATTGTGCCCAATATATTTTTGTTTTACAGTTAGACCAAATCTAATACTGAAGCTAAAAACTGATATTGGCAACAGATTCATAGCCTTGATTCAATTATTGTATTTTAAGGAAGAGTTACTTCCCTTGAAATAGCCCACACAAGATACGTATTGGAAACTATGTTTAATCTGAATGGAGCTTGTTAAAACACGCTTCACCAATAGGCTGTTTTCTAAATTAAGAGAACATGGACCATCAGTGTTAAAACATCAAACTAGCGCAATTAAGTTAATGTGTGGGATTTATGGGTTTGGAATACAAATGCATGAAAGTTAATTGTTACGTTTTTTTAAGAGGTAGCCTACACCCATTCACTATGTTCGGTTGAGGAAGTTCGATTATTTGAAACAAGCAGCCTTCTTCAATTAAAAGTGTCGAAATCTGGGTATGGCGTGATTGCATTTCAGACAGAAGGGATTTTGGTATTATGTATTCGTTTTAAAGAACGTGCATTGACCAATTTTATTAAGATCTTCAAACTGTTGACATACGTTTTCTTCCCCACTTGTCGAAACTGATAAACAGAAGGGGATAGAACTGATAAATAACGGTTTTTTTTAGTTTCTGAGAACCTACGTAAAGTCGCAACAAGTAGAATATTCCAAGAATACAACACAATTAATTGAAATAATAATTGAAGCAACGAAATAAAAGTTGTAACAACCTTACATTATCTAAACGATTAGAAAAATCGCCATTGTTGAAAATCACGATCAGGGAAGAAAATCGAGATGGGCGAGTTATAACCCCAGAAGGAAGTTTCCCGATATCTAGAGAATGCACAAACTATGCCCCATTCAGAAATAGCTTGATTAATTATAATATGTATCAATTGATAATTTGTTTCTGTAGGATTGAAACCATACACTAAAGACTGTTAGATTGTTTAGCATAAGACATATTTGCTCCGGTGTCGCCATAATTCTAAAATAAAAGTAGGACCTATTAAGTCTAAAATATTACTTCACAATAACAGCAGCCATGTTGATACGAAATCAGTATTGCATCATGCAATCGAGTTTTACATTTGAACTCATATCATTTTACAATTCAACCCGAGGTTTTACACTCAACTCCTCCTTGAATTGATCCAGGTCGCATAATCAAACGAACCATATAGTTACACAGTTATGTATGAATATCGTTCAATCAAATTCGATCCACTTCAGTACACATTTCGGCACATAGCACTTCGCTGCGAGTCAGATCACATCCTTCCAGTGTTTGCCATTTCGCTCTGCATTTTGCGATGAGCGAATTTGCCTCACACTATATGTCACAGCAAAAATAGAGCAACACATCGAGTCATTGTGTTCAACGGCAATTGCAAGAAAGCCTAGTAGGCCTTCGGGTCATTTAATTTCACAATGAAAGTTCCATAGCTCAATCATAGTTCCATATCTCAATGATAGTTCCATAGCTGAATCAATAAACGAAATCAAGTTCATCATCGCATCCATGGATGAAAATTACTCCGTAAATTCTTTGCGAAAACGATTGGCGAAATCTCGCAAAGGCAGTATATATATTATAATGTAAGAGTTCAAGCTCTGTTTTGTTTCACAAAAGAATCGAATGCATTCGTAATGCTTACCGATTCGGACAATGTTACGATATTCTCTGTTCAAGAATATAACATAAAATCATGTTGAATAATTCATGATGTAATTTGCATCGTATTCTCTTTAAACAATAACCAATGTAATGATGGAAGTAAACATTATATGCATGTATTATAATAAGCCTATATACATAAATTATGTTAATTTATTCATATTTAATTGTATATTCTATATATAGTATATATATATTATGGTAATAAAATATGTTTTGTTTAAATAATGAACTAGATATGGTATTTATTAATATGTAGGGGTTATTTACATCTCTCCGACAAAATTTTCTTAAAAGCTTTCCTAAATTCAGGGTTAAAAATTGTGTATATGACTGGATTGAGAAAACTGTTGATGTATCCCAACCACACAAAGAAGCTAAAGAGAACGACCGGCATATTACAGGCTGCATATTCGAACAAATCAAACTTGATACAGATAGCGTTGACAATGTTAATGGTAAAAAATGGCCACCAGCACAATAAAAACACACCTGAAACGAAACGAAATTTTCATTATTGTCATAAATAAATTAAAGAATCGAAATTTTAAGATAATTCTTTCGATTTGACTTCAACGAATACTGATCTGAGAAAAATGGTGGAAACTACATGCAACGGTGCCACAGGCTGTACCAGGATTTGCATTAGCTGAGAGGAAAAATTACCACCACCTTAAGTCATATTGGGTTATCTTTACCGTAGCTCTTCTCAAATATATTTTTATATATATTAAGAGGATATCGTGAAAACATTTAGTATCATTTCCTGACATCTGGATCCCTTGAAACCGCTATTTTTCAAAATTTAAAAATAAAATAAAAAATAGTGCATGCAATTGATATTTCTGACATGTTATGGACGTGTTATGGATTTCTGCAATACCCATATATATCGTCTCAAAAATATTAAATAAACATATTAAACAATATTGTATATCGACTGTATTTTCAATTGTTGAAAAACGAACTTGAATATCTCGTCCAGTTAGTTTATTTGATATTATTGACTAGTTAACAAATGACCGTTCTTCTGTTATATTCAAGAATATCTTAAACTAATTGAAATAATGATCTGAAAGAACTATGATGCTTAGATTACTTATCCTATGGGACACAGTTAATTGCTTTGTGATATGTCCAACTAATTTACAATTAATCTATGTTTCGCTGGGAATAGTGATTTGAAAACGTGTTTTAGTACTCGAGTTCTCGGCTTATTTGGCCCATATTCTTCGAGCCAATATTCTTTGAGAAAATAAAATTACCGTTACTTTGTTTCGATAAAAAAAACCTACATTTTTTGTAAATCTTTTTTCCGAACATCTTTTGATGTGATAATACATTAAGAACTGAAATATGCTTTTTGCCATAAGAGACTGGATAATATTTGTTAGACAAATTATTGTTTGAAGTTTTAAAAATACATTACGCAAATAGATAAAATGGGTGTAATAGTAATTATGGTCACACAAGATGCTGACAACGGCAATAAGAAACCCGGATATAGCGGGAGGTAAAATATTAAAGATGCATTCTTGTAGCAGGCCAGTAAGCATGTTCCTTTATTTTAACAAATACTAGGACTAAAAGTGTTCTTTATATAGTAATTTTGACTAATCATGGTCTGAATATATGTGGATACGCATATATGTTGTTCAAACGGCGATAGACGATTACGAGAAAATAAAATGGAAGATTTAAATCAATAGAAATCAATACGAATTTTAGATGACATCAACATTAGGATTAAATGATTGTAGTAATTTTTGGATCAAGGTGATTTGTGGATAAGATTATATTTTATTGAGTATTTGCCGTTTACTCTTGAAAAGGGTGGATAAGTCAGTTTACAAATTAAAATCTGATATCAAGAAGACTTTTAAGTGTTTTGGAAATAGACTAAAGAAAACACATAATCATTAAATAGCTTAAATTTACTTGATTTCATATTTGTTTGTTTTTTTTACAATTGCTTGGAATGTATGTGTAGTTTGTGCCTGCCGGTCCACATGTTTGTCTTTTCATGCACTTAATACTAGTGCGTTTATATTAAAATCTTAAAAATTAACGGTTATGTTTGAAGTGGGCTTCTTTGATTTATTTGATCAAAAAGACAGTGCAGATATTAAACATTTCTTGTAGCCTTCTAACCAGATCTTATATCTCATAATATGTTTGTAAAGTGTAGAGGACATTTTTGTTTTTAAGCTTTCATTGAGTTCCGTTAACTTTTCATCCATTAACAAAACCTGAACTCATCTCCCACGGCACACAGAAACAACGGTTTTTGTTGGTGTTTTTTTCCTGTTCAATATGGCAGCACACTAAGAGGGCTAATGGTCGGATAACATAGCACCATTAACTAGTTGCTTTTTAAAAAAAGATCTAACCATACGGAACAAAGAATAGTTTTTCGTTTGTTCCTGTACGTGAGAAAGTCAGAGCTAAGATACATTGATGAGTAAATGTGAATTTTGAGGTTAAAAGGGTCGAATATCAACTCCATAAAGCGTGATTTTTATTATGGTCTACTTCTAAGAACGGCTGTCGAGAATGTCGACTAGCTCGGCAAGCTCTTTTGATTGATGTAAAACTACTAAATAGCAAAAAAACAATGTTCTCTCACAGTGGGGATAGACCATGGTAAACCTAAACGAAACCTTATTACAAAAAGCCAGATCACATGCATAGAAAAGTTGTCTTGCTTTGGGCAGTCATGCGAGAGCCATGTTTTTATAAGCCACGGATAATGTCCCTTGATGTCGACTCTTCGCCACTGGAGGGGAGAAAATTAAGCCTTGATCTGACAAAATGAAGAATTTTCATCAGTTTTCAAAGACAGCTCGTCATTGATTTCCGGGACTAATTTTCTATCTTTTTTTCCCTCCTGAAACCTGGATAGAGTCCGATCTGGTCCCAAGACACAACCACCATTATATTAAGTAATCTACAATACTCATGCTTTGGGAAAGAAAATCAGAAGCGCGGAAGAATTTAATGATATTATACTCTCGCTAAAATTGCAAATCTGTCTTCGTCTGCTTATGTTTAACGAGAAACGGCGATATTTTACGGTGTGAAGTTTAATCTAATGATTGCTTTCTACAGATCACTGTTTGGTGTTCACTCAATTTTAAAACATGATAAAGTGTCCTTACAGGGTTAATACGCTACATAGCACTATAAATAAATCAACCCAATAGGGCAGATCTGGCTTTGACTGAAGTGCACGTCAGAAACCCACCCGAGTCATTATCGTTTGCGTCAAACACTAAAAGAAAAAAAAAGAGCTAAATCTTACTTTGTGAAATGTGATTAGAGTCTACGACGAGAGGTTAAACAAGGACGAGAAACGTATTTACGAGGTATCGCCACGAAACAGAAAGATCCCTAGACCATAGAAAGAGCAAATATTCGCTTCCTATTTTAAAGTCCTTATATACATGAATAGTAATCACGTCCTATTTAATTTCAAAGATTTAAAGAGCTAAAAATCATTGCTTCATTTATTAGATAGTAGAAGGTGGCCGTTACAAATTTCAACAGTTATAGAGCATATCAGAATAAATCCAGGTTTGAAATCCGTTTGTGTCGGCATACCGTTTATCTTTTCATCGTTTACTGTGAAACCAAGTAATGCAGCTTTACGGTTGTGCTAATATGTTTTGGATATATTTTTCGTCCGTCTTCGGGATATTCATAAAGTATATACGTACCTAATACAATGGCCAGCGTCTTAGTTGCCTTTCGTTCTCTTTTCGAGGATGATCTTTCCTTTCGCTTTCGACTTGTCCTCATATGAAAGTTGAATTTTGTAATACCTTTCTTGTGTGCCTCTTTATTTCTATTTTCGTCGCTCTTTACGCTACCCTTCGTATGCAAGGGAGATAATTGTGCACACCTTGGAGCACCAGGGGAATTAAATTTAGTCTCAGCTTCAGCGTTATTGCCCGAAGTTGTAGCAGAGTTACCGGCCGTTTCTTGTTTATCTAGTGCCTGTGCCACAGGGTTAGCTATCAGTTCTCCAACTCCGTCATGCTGTGTGACGTTGTCATCCGAGGCGGGACTTTTAGTATCACTACCATCATTAATATTGCTATCATCATTTTCACCTTGGGAATCAGACCCCGTACCCATATTTGTCACAGACGTGTCATCAACAACGGGCGTGGCTAGTTTATGAGCTTTGTTCGTATTATAGGATGCCGGTTTCCCATTGTCTACTCGCGCTAATCCAGTAGTTACTGTTGGCTCGGCACAGGGCGCCGTAGCTGCAGTGTTCTCTATCACGCTTCGTATTGCTTTTTGGTCCGTTTTTAATTTTTTCTTTTGTGCTAATGCTCTTTGAGAACGAATGTGTAACACTCTATATATTCTCCAGTATAGGAATATCATTATTAAAGATGGTATATAAAATGAACCCATGGATGAATAAATGAGAAAGTCTGAATTAAAGAATGCACAATCCCCCGGTGCTCTTTTCTCACTGTAGTTCACACCTAGAGCTATGGGAACCGCTATGGCCACCGATATAACCCAGGTTAATGCCAACATAACGAAAATACGCTTCGAGTTTTTGTGCTTTGAATATTTTATAGGTTGTGTCACGGCAATAAATCTGAAAGAGAGGAAAATAAAGTATTAGTGTGGTGTAATAAGCATGATTAAAAGGTTTGATTTGTTGCCTGGAACAAGCCATCGAACGCAAACCACCTTCTTTAGAAGATAGATGATTCTAAAACACTCAACTGTTGTGAGGTTTTCAAATATTTATAGCATTGTGAAGACAACTGATCGAAACCCTGAGAAAATGAATTGAATTAAAACCTCAAGAGTTTGTTTCGGGTTACCTTGGCCTCGTGGATGTTAATGAACCCATAAACCTTACATATTTGTCGTTTAGCATCCTAGTTTTAAAATTAATAGATGTTTACTACAAGTAGTGAAATTCATGTAGGCTAGACGCTTAGATGCATTTGACCGTCGCTGAAATTCGCTATTGGAACGAAAATTCTTTGACTCAAATCTCCAATATAAATTCTATAAACTTGTCTAATTTTACCGATGTTACTGCCTACCTTAATAGTCGATAATATATATGAATTATTTATTTTATCAAAAAAGCATATGTATGTCTATTCAGGTTGATGAATCATGGTTGTTGAAACATAAAACGTAACATGACAGCCCATTCCGTTGATCTGCTGTGTGGTTCAAGAGGTAATAAAAAGATTACCCAATATTTACATTGCAGCTATTTCGGATAGCCTCGTTTATCACACAATTAGTTTCTCTGCAATATTCTGTTATGCACTGGCAAATTGAGCGTAATACATTTCGTGCGATACGGCCTACCATTGAGTCAACTGGTGTGGTTTCAAATCCCCGGTTGTACGTGGCAAGGAGATAGAGTCGCCTGTCCAACCTCGTGGGTTTACTCCGGATACCCCGGTTTCCTCCCACTGCTAAAGACCCCTACGCGCAAGCGAATTATTGAAATAAAATTAAACCATGTTAACCCCGAGTTGACGTTAAACCCCATTTTTCTCTCTCACATGTAGTCGCGCATGTCACACACTTTACGGTAACATATTTAGCGCTTTGGTTAATCTGGATCGAATTTGTTACGTAGTAATGTACTGGTTGTTGATCGGACTGTTAACCAGTCATAATTTGGGACAGAAATCTGCGTTGAGAATGGCATTTGAGTGGAATTAAGTTTATGCAAACGAAACAATGCGATGCGTATGTAAAATCATGCCCCCGTGTTCACACTGACGTACAGGTAATGCAATTCGTGTAGCATGCATGGAGTATATCCGTCTTCATTAGACCCGTTAGCGCAAAAGATTCAGAGTAAGACGTTAAACCATATTTCATTTCAGTTTTCTTATAATCTTGGCCTTCATATCGGTCTGCTACCCGAACTAACATTGTTATTAAGAATGTTTCTTTATATGTAGATTGCGGCCCGTGGCCAAGTTCAGTATCTGACAGGAATCAGACCAATGAAATACTGTAGCAGATTGTTAACTTACAGCATCGCTGGTATTGTGTTTTGACGTTTAAAATTCATATAACTAACCAATAACCATTTTATATACATCTTACCTATCAACACTTATAGCAGTAAGGTTTAATATTGACGCTGTGCACGCCATCACATCAGATGCTACCCAAGCATCACACAGAGGGTCACTAAATAACCACGCACCCGTTACCTGAAATATATAATTTATATATCATATGTCAAAAATGAAAATGGGGGATAATGGTTCTTTATATCTACAGATTTCTAATTGTAGCTTCTATATAAACATTTAAGCTCTAAGAGATTTGTTATAATTTATCGTGTACCAGTCTCAGATTTATCGGTGCCAACAATTCTCAGGCGTAACATTATATTTTGTGCAAATAAGATTATGGCCCAGCAACTAAGGTTATGTTCGAGCAAATTAGATTATGTTAGAGCAAAGGCATTTATTTTCGAACAAAAATTTTTTGAACTGCATTTTGGCAGGAAAACATTGTTTGTCTTCCATACTATAATGAATCATTTCAACAATCTAATTAACAATCTATTTCGTTTTTTTTATAGTTCAAAATGTTTTATTTGTCTGTACTACACCGAGGTCTGAAACAGGCAATCTGGATGACGTGAGGTATTAGCCAACGAAACCATCTGTTACCGTGAGTGATTATTCAATGTCTGACGTCATAGGTTTAAAAGCCGCTCTTACGACCCCTGACACAAACTTTCAGTAAAACTGGTCAGATCTTAATGTAGTGTAGGACATCGAAAGTATAAAAAACGAAACGAAATAGAGGCCTGCATTTTAATCAGATTGTCATTTCAACTGATACAAACTAAAGCAGAATGATGTACAGGGGCGGATTGGGCCGGTCGGACAAAAAATGAAAAAAATAATTTTGTCCAATTCGTCTAAAAAAAACAACCTTTTCTGCTGAACATTATATGGAGAGGGGGTATTGGACTGGCCACGGAGCAATGATGATCATGTAGTATTGTGAATTAGTTTTATTTAACGTCCGCTTCCACCGAGGTGATATCGCAGACAAGATCATGCAGTATGTGGCTGGTGGCTTTAACAGGCCGCCACGCCATCACTGGAGTCTGGAATGGGCTGCTATAATAGACTTTCTGAGCTGGGTGTGCTGGGCGTGGGCCAGAATTCGGAATCCTGCAATGGGGATTCTGAATTTCATCCGAAAATTTCATCGGATTCACCCGAAACTGTCGCCCGACAATTATTAATTCACCTGCACATTGTTTGTGGGGATACGCCAGAATCCAAAATTCAAAAAGCAGCTTTTATGAATTTCACTTTCGTCACTCTGTACCAATGTGTCTCGTGACCCTCCATCAAAGGAGGAACTAGCGCTCCGGGCAAAAAAAAATGGGATATTTTTCAATGAAAATATTCCTACACATTCAATATTCCTTACTGGTTAATCAAATGGTCAAAATTTTCTCAACTAGTCCCATTTTTTAACCAGTTAAATTCTCTTGACTCTTGACGATACAATGATAATACGTTAATTGATAATATGACGATATGATAATTTCACAGGTTGATGGTTGTAAATTACTTGCACGTCGGGGTTTTGGCCTAAGTTAATCGACTTATGAAATATATTATTGACAGAGATTATAATCAGATATTTACATCATTTGTGTTTTATTTTAGTGCAGGGGGATAATAAGCCATTTTTGCACTTACTGGCGATGATTTCGTGGTGAATTCCAATATTCACTCTTAAAAAATTAAGTTTTTTCGAAGAGAAAATGGAACGAAACCACAAGGAGAACTAACATCTATACAATTTTATTTTTCTGGGGTTCTGATTATAAATGGCACCATGCTGTACATCCAACGTGCAGGAAGTTGGCATACGTCACATTTCCGTATCATGGCGTTTGTTCTTTGTCAGTTATACTGGTTTTGTGCACCGAAGCATTTATTTAGGTCATGAAAGATTCATTAAGAATGTCAAAAGTTCAAATTGCTGTTTGCGATGTTAAGGATCAGAGGCCTGTTTCACGAAATATTAACCAAGATAAAATTCAAATTTTAGTAATTTGATTAGACAAAATTAGATTGACTTTAGTGCTTAGCCAATCAAAATTGAGGTATCTACCTAAATTTGGATTTTATCTTTATTTAAGTTGATTAGATATTTAAATCATTGAAACTGTTTTATAGCTCATACATGTATATGCATTTTTTACACTGTTTCCGCTGTCGACGATCAATCGCAGATTAAATAATATGAACTAAAGGTTTCTCATATATGTAACAGTTTGTCTTTAAAGGGACTGGTTAAGAATCGTACCTTGATTGAAGCTTGAAATGCATGTTTTAATACAGAATATGCTTAATATTTATATTTCAGTGAACTTGTGTTACTCGCCCATAATATGCACCAGAATGTACCAAATCGAATCAACTTTCAAAATTCTCTGACGAAGGATACCTGAATGGTTTTTTCGGAGCAGATATGGTCGCAGACCAATATGTATTTGTTTAGGCTTGCCTTTACCCAGGATCACAACTTTGTTTAAGACCAATCTCAGTGACTCCAGTTCCACTTCAATCAAACAAACAGAATTCAAATTCATCGTTGATGGCAATATTCTTAGCAACAGTTAGCCGAGTGAAAGAAGACAACGCACAGATTACATATTCTACAAATATCCATATTGTATAAAAACTAATCTTCTTAACCAATAAAAAACAAACGTATAGACATCATATATCATAATTTACATCTTCTGTCTTATACAACCCCGCGACGCCGAACAATACACTGTTGATATCTCAGATACTTTTCTATTCTGAATGTACACAATGGAATGATAAATGTATTTAGCTCACACCAACTGGTTTTGCAGTCTTCCATTTCTCTGTTTCCAGAAGACAAATTATATTTTTGGTACCATTTGGCATCGTATTTTGTTAAGAAAAGGCCTCCAGACGCTAAGATTGATATAGTTATGGCCCTGTAGTCACATATGGGAAAAGCTAACGGTTTCTCATCTGTTTAAAGCAGTCAAGTGTAAACACCTACCTTTCTTTTAATCCTACAGATAATTGCTTACCACATGCTCAGTGCTGACACTGTCTTGCCCGTGAACCAGATGGGATTGGCGAAATATGTTGCTACATATTTGTAAGTTTCAGTGAACTCGTGGATATTCAAGAAAGTCTGTGTCCGGGCACCCTACAGTTAATTTTATCCACGCGTTTCCTCCTTCACCCAACCCACCCTCATACAAGGTATTGAGAATACAGACCAATAATGTATTATACATTGGCTTACAAACACCACAAGAGAGAAGAAAATAAATTAATACTTCTCACATACCCCCTGTTAATAATTGGTCATTTGTGTGAGTTTTCTGGCCAGTAAGATGTCTAGAATACTACTAATGTAAACTTTTCTATTCGTACACACCCTTTACAGGTTACGAATAAGACTTTTCCCGTAACACTCTAATGTTCACGATCCACTTTCACATATTTTTTAAGGCATTCAGTTTACCAAATAAAAAAATGAATTTTGAAAACAGTTCATAGCGACCAAATATGTGTACAAATATTTTCTGAGATTTAAAAACAACCATTAATAAGTAATTTGGTGAAAATAAAGTTTATCCCAAAAGAAATTATCTTTCGCATTTCTTAAAATGTACACGGCTCTCGGGGTGTTTTTTCCAGACGTTTCTGTTAGTCAACTTAACGAGAACCATATCAGCTTAGTGGCTTTTAATCACTGCTAATTGACAGAGAGAATTACTTGCTAATCAATGGTCATGAAAATGAGCGAATGATTGCGGTAATTAGATTTGGATTTGGTATACATCGTCTTGTATCGTTTCAGACATCATCAAGTCATCTTTATGTTCAGGTCGAAAGTCAAAATGTCGGACGACCCTTGTCCAATATCGCTCTTTCCCAGACAAAAGTTTTGTGTGTACGTGATGATTGATTCTTAGAATTCTTTCGATCCACTGAGTTCCAGCAAACCCATATTAACTCTGATTAAAGATCGCCCAGACTAGATATATATGTATCCAAATCTATTTTATATTCATTTGAGTCCTTTATTACTCGACTTAAAAGTTACAAGTATATAATAGAAGGCTATTATCGCAATCGTTTTCTTAATACGAAAGATTGTAAACTAATCCGAAAACGGTACTAAACTGTGCTGTTGCAACCCCATAGGATCTACAATAAAAAAAGTTTCTCTTGGGCGAGCCCAATTCCTACTTATCTGAGGTACAGCCAGGTTGTTCGGTTTGGACGAAATTCGGAGATACTATAACCATGTGAAAATTAGTTTGCACCTTGAATAACACCAAACTTTTGGAAGTTAAACATGCATTATGCAAGAGCAAAATATGCCTATTGTAAGTCTTTCTTTAGGCCTGAAATTCGTTATAAAAACTATTAATTAGACATTAATTAACTTATTCAGACCATAATTAACTCCGGATGTCGAGGCTAGCATGATCTTTTGTTGGATTGTACCTCGATTTGCTGTAATATTTTCCTTCCTGATTTACCAATAAAAATGGATAACCCGAGACTACTGGTTTTGTCTTACCGACTTAAGTAATGATAACCGAAGTTAAACGGAACTTTCATTTGACTAGTTCTAAGTTAAGTGTGGATCAATTTGACTAAAATTTTCAGCAATTTGCCTTTATATTAGCTAGTTTTTAACTATTGTAGTGAGAACTGCCAACTCGCTATCTAATCTCACATAATGTATCTTTAATGAAGAGTTGGAAGATTTTACATCTTAATTTTAAGTAAGTATTTGCAGACGATAACGCTAAATGATGAAATAATTAAGCCACAATCCTTGAATTCAAATCGTTCGTCATACACTATCATCAGGGGTTTGTAAGCCAAGGGTCAATGTGGTCTATGTTGTTTAATCAGATCTGATGAGATTGTGGAAAACGTATGACACACGTGTGTCAATCACTGTGACCAACCGGAAATGATGTCTAGAAAACTGCAGAAATGAAGCCTTCCAAGGCGCATGATCAATTTTATGTCTGTAGCATATTTACCTTATATAGACATATCGCGTGAATACTACAATTAGTTGACAGTAGAAGTAAAAACGACGAAACGAACTGCTTCCCGGGCAATGGACACGAATGTGATTGTCTTTTAAGTCCTAATGAGTATCTTTGGAGATCGAGATCTGTCATATTCCAGCAAAGTAACTAGAGTACAGATACATGTTAACATCATGCAATAACATTAGCTTAGTAATATAGCATAGCCAATGGTATCGTCATGGTGGACATGGCCGATGGTATCATCATGGTGCTATAGCCTTGAAAAAAATATTTCAAAATTTGGTACGAGGACGATCAAAGAAGGAAGCCATTCCCCTTTGTATTGATTGTATTTCTGGTATGCAGGATAATAGAAAAATGAAAGGTTATATCTCTGACTGATTGGTGTTAGAAGAGGTTCTGGAATGATAAATTGTGGTCTTAACGGGTTTAGCGTGTCTAATGATAAGTGCAGGGACTGAATCACACATAAACAATTACACAAGACAATTTCACGGGCAAGACGCAATACACAGAAATCATAACCAAACGTGCATATCAGATTTAGTGAATGGCTCCAAGGGCTAGTGCGGTGTAGTCCCGGACGTGTAGTGATACAGACTTCACTCAAAATAGAAACTAACAATAAGGAGGAACATCTAAAACGTTGTATAATACTAATATCAGTCATGACCTGCCGGAAAACCACCATGGCTATCGGACAAATTTTCAGCCTGGTGGACAAGGAGAAACTAATTTCCACACCAGGTTGTTCCATACCATAACCTCCGAATTTCTCTTACATACGATGGATCGATTACATGTAAGATACACAGAAGAATTTGTTTTTGATCCGAATCTATTGCTTAACGGACTGTCTGAGCAGAATATTGTTGGGGTAAACTTAATATTACAATTGACGACTTATCTGAGAAATGTTCTTGTAAAAATGTTTTCCGCCCTTCGTTTCACACGACAAAAATTTAACTTATAAACAACAACGGTTATGTATCATGATTCAAAGTTATATTACCGACCAAAATGTATTTTTGTGTACTGATTCTGCTGAGCGTTGGTAGTGTAATAAAATTAAAACATTTTCGCCTATGATTTATTGCTAATTTTGAATTTAATTTAACCATGAAAACAGTTACTAGAATTGTTTTCGTCTCGATGTGTTCAGCGCATCTTTCATTCTACATTTATACAAAAAAAAATAAAGATTATGGGATGTTTACTGCTGAACACAGCAAACAGATTTATTCTCGTTCAAATAGTATTTTATTTTCAGTTATTATATGTGTAACTGCGGCTTGTTTCTCTAATGTTGTTTATTAAACAGAGAGAGAGAGAGACTGAGAGAGAGAGAGGGGGGTTTAACGTCCACTCGACACAAATTAGGTCATTTCGGGGCTAACATATAGTTTAATTTTATTTCAATAATTCGCTTGCGCGTAGGGGTCTTTAGCAGTGGGAGGTAACCGGGGTGCCCAGAGGAAACCCACGAGGTTGAGAAGGCGCCTCTATCTCCATGCCACATACGCTCACACCAGGGATCAAAACCACAGCCGCAAGCCAGAGGTGACCGGCCAGCTAGAGGTAGAAGCGCAGGAATCTAGACCACTAAACCATCCCAACCCCCTGTTTATTAAACAAAATGCGTATGCATGCATGTATGCCTAACTATTAGCTATTTTATATACCGTAGGCCTACATATTTTCATCCGTTTTATTATATTTATATAATGTGTATGTGTTTGCCATTTTAACTATTTATACACACCCTTTTTGTATTAATATTATGTATATATAATATTTTGGGAGGGAAGTCCATAATCCCATTCACACCATAAAACAAGATTTATAGAATGTACTATATTAAGTATCCATACACCACGGCCCCACCCCACCCTCCCACAATTGAATATTTAGTCATGGGATGGAAAGATAGCATAATGTCACGTAGGCTTCTAAATACTGCTATTTCCATTTTCATTAGTAGCCTCAATGTGTTTTAATCAGGTACCGTACACGCTAAACTGTTCAAACCTCCTTTTTAATTAGATGCAATCAATCATTCCCTAATTCGGCTCCTGTGACCGCACCTTCCTCTCGATACTGTTGCCTGTAATCATGTTCTATGAAATAACATGTCATCTGCATATTAGCTTATTATTAACTTAAATATGAACGACAAGAGGCAATTGGCAAACACATCTATCTCCTAGACAATAAATAGTGTGTTTGGTTAAATCGTACCGAAATAGCGGTACCTTGAAAAATATAGCTTTTGTGACCCACACCCCACCACCCCGGGGGTTATCACCCTTTATATCATATTCTCTAAAACAACATTTAGACCCGAAATGGCCTAGTTTGTGTCGAATGGACGTTAAATCCCATCTCTCTCTCTCTCACTCTCTCTCTGAAACAACATGCCATCCATCTGTATATTAGCTTATTAATAATTCCATATGAATGATCAAAGAATATTGAATACATATCAGTCTCGGGTGTCAATAGAACATGTCAAAAACTCATAGTTATCTATACGATCTCGTGGAAACCTGTTAGTAAAATGTATATGTTGCCAACTGTCTCTACATCAGAACTTTACATCTCTTAATTGTCTAGACAGAGTCCCCGTCGTGAATTTTTAACTTCCAAACGGTATTGAACTTCGGTGACATTCTGTTGCTTCTGGGTGTGTTTCGTGATGACATAAAACAGAACATGCTTTTAAAAGTTGGGGTCCTTATAAAATGGTTGATGTTTTCTTGGTGGCTAATAGATTCCCCGTATGATTTCAATATTTGAAATGGCAATTCGTTTCTTGGGTGTGAATTTAACAATTTTAAATTCCCATTAGTTCAACAGAAATTAATTTCAGAGCTAGAGCCAATTTATTGAACGTTCCTTCAATAATTGAAAAATATCACCAAATGGACCAAAATCAATTTAAAGTTTGACTTGAACTTAAAAATATCAGTATAGCTAACCGTTTGTCGATTAGCCCACCTGCTTAAAATATCCCAAATTCGCCCGTCAATCTCACAAAGTCCTGTAAAGAACCATTTTCGGTAACCGTTATTAACACAGTTGGGTATTCGTAATAGGTTAGGGTTACGGATCGACAGAATTCTGCTTGACGCTTGAGTTTCTTTTATCTGAGATATCGGTAAGTATTATCAACATAGTCCTCGTCATGGGCAGGGGTTCCGTGTCGACAGAATTCCTCTTGGCGTTTGGTTTCTTGTTATCAATCATTATGGAGGTTCTGTCAATCATTCTAGATATTAATATTAATAGCAATATATAATCTTCTTTCAGTGGTCAAGTGGCTAAACATTTGTTTAGTTATTAGGCTGCGGTTTACTGTCCACTTGCACACAAAGGTCGATTTCGCAGTTTAAAGGGCAGTTCATCAGTAGCGAGAATTATAGAAAAAAAAAACAGCAATCAGTCACTGAAATCAAAATGAATGTAGAAATAAGAAATAAATTGAATGTGCTCACCTCCATATAAACAGCAAAGGGCATTACTAACACAGCCACAAATATGTCAGCTACGGCAAGGGAGCAGATGAAATAATTAGTTACAGTTCGTAATGATCGTTCTCGATAGACACTCATCACTACCAGAATATTACCAAACACTGTAAATATTGGTATCACTATCAACATTATTGCCCAAAATCTATATTCCGGGGGTTCGTCATTCATAGTTTCATTACCATAGGACATGTTAAAGAAACATAAAGAGTCGTTCATTTCACAAGGATATTCCCATTGTTGAGAAACACCCATACCATACTGACTTAAAATGTCAGACGTGGCCCCAATCGGATCACTCGTTGTGGCGTTTATGATCTCTTTGTGCATAGTGTGCGTGATATTGTCAGTAAAATTTCCAAGTGGACCGAATGGGGACCCCCCTGGTGGGGGATCCTTAGTGACTTCAGTGTCCTGCATATCACCTATATATGTGCCCCTCCCACTGCTTTGGAATCCAGAGGACCGCTCGTTTTCTGGAACATATCCCTGCTTATCTCTGTCCATGTTGAGTGATACGTATTAACTCACATAGCAGCTACGTGTTACTGTACGACGTTCCAACGACAGATTGTCATTAGGATCAAGAATGACAGTTATTCGCAGGTAATGGAGAAGGATCAGTTTTCGAAGTTGGAAGCACTTATATCCTTTAATTAGCTGAGTAGACACAACACATACACCGGGATTAATCAATCAGTTACGGTTTTAGTCGGGCTGGAACTTTTTCTTGTAATTACAGTTTTAAAATCCATAACCTGTTTTCTCTTAACCCATAGACTTGCATCTTTTCCAATATTATTATCAAAAAGGACATATTTCGGAAATGTTCCTCAAGGCATAAAATATCATAACACTGTTCCGGTAATTATTGCCCATGTGTTTCGTCGATTATATTAAATAGCGAAAAAGAAAGAAAAGAAGTCTTTTAAATTCGCCCTCCCACCTTTGTTGCTCGTAAAATCAATAATCATTTGTCATGCTTAATAAAGAATCGTGTCCAAGAGAATAAATTCCACAAGTTATCAGGTACCTAGTTTCCAAGATTAAAATCCACTCTTGAACCAATTACAGATTTAATCATATTTCTCCATCAATATTATGCAACACTGAGCTTAATTGGTTTAGAAGTCTCATAAGCGGGCTGTGTAAATCAAATTAAAATGGAAGGATGAAAACTCCAAGGATTAAGGCTTCTTTCCCTATAACAATCTGGTTATTTAATTCAAATTTGAATTCCCACAAAACCAAACCAAGAATCACTTAATATCACTATCAACACATATAGGGCTAAATATATATAGTGAGAGATAGAGTACCTGCATAATCATTATTGTTCGTGATTCTATAACAAGACTAATAAACGTACACCTTAATTTAACAGTCAACGTTTTTTCATCGTAAAAACAAAATATCTGGTTACTCCCGACGTTCTATTTATATAAATCCCGTCTAAGATTATCCCCGTCTTTCTTTCTGATGGATTTAATTAAGTATTATCTACATTCAAAAGCAATACGATAAAAAAAAAATCCAATATGGCTGCTATTTATTCCCGCCAATGCGTCATTAAAGAATTCGTCAGGTTCTGTGTCGATATCCGTTTTATTTAGAACACTTAATTGAAGTCCTTTGGAAATAACGATTCCTCACCGTTTACAAATTCCAGAAATATACATTAACTATCCCTGCAGGTTGCTAATCGACACCAGGCAAGGAAGGCAAAAAGTAACCACAAACTGCCCGGTTTTAAATAAGTAAAAGACTGATGATTCTATAATTGGAGAATTTCCTTTGATCACAGAAATCTCTAACACACGGATCAGGGGTGGCTGTTAAAATTCAACACATTTCCACAAATAAATGATTTTAACCGTTTTATGAAGAGCCGCTGTCTAACCTACAAATATCATAAACAACTTAATCAATGTCAGCTCATGTGCACGATAACTGGCGAAACATTTGGATGTCTTCGTTATGTTATATTGTAAACGGTGCCGTTGACTTCAGAAAAAAACGAATTTGAGGTGAGCGCCTTGGTTCGTTGTCCACCGAACTTGTTTGCTTTGCTAAAGACCAACCCAGTAAGATGGTAACGGGCATACAAAATTTAGAATTGATATAACACTGGATTATGTATAGCATATATATTAAGTTCTTTAACTGTTATGGATATATACGTCACCAAGTTCGCCTGTCGTCACCATATTGCCGAAAGAAAATGATGATTTGGGGAATACTGTCTTTCCAAGATGACCAGACAAACGTAATTCCTGTTCATCAGAACATGTTCGCCACACACCTAGCATTAATTGACGTGTCAATTTCAGTGTTCATGCCTCAATATGACATATGTTGTTCTTCCGTACTTATCTACTCTCTGCACGTGCTCAGCAGACGACAGATTTCGATCTTGTTGACATAAAGTAGCTAGATGAAGTGATTGGAGGCGAGTTGAGATTCTTTTTACACCTTTTGATCAGTAATGCTAATGTGGTACGGTCTCGTCTACTTCTAAGTACGGTAGTCCGAACTTTGTTTTAATAGCAAATGCTTTGATGATCAAAGCAAAACAAGTTACCCCTTATTTACTCAATAGAAGACGTCCGTATTTATTCCAAGTTCCACTCCACCTTACTCCGTTTTCTTTAGATTCGATACCACAACTCCAAATTTGTTTACGCACGTTACGTTAACATTGCCATTCTGTGGAAGATATGTCTTTCTGTTGGCAAGTGTAGGTATTACAATACATGTATTATCACTTAGCATGATATCCAAGTCTTGTGTGAACACACTCTTTGTCATACAATGACACTAATTCAATAAATATCTGGAAATGTCTCTTGTGAGATGAGATGATATAACCAACGATTCTCTTCTTCGCGTTGACGGGTAACTATAATCCGTTGTGGTGGTTCTTCATAATACTAACATGTCCTATAAATATACAAAAATATTTTATATCATTTATTCGTGAATTTTGTAAAATTGATTATTATGCTATCAAAATATACGAATTCGACAGCGACACGGTAAAGCGTTTAAAAATACAGTTGATTCCAAAGAAAAAAAAATGAAAGTACATGTATATCAAATCTAACAATTAAAAGTGGACAAACCACGGAATGTGGTATTTGGTGTTCCAGAGATGTCTCGTGGACACAAATATTGCTCAGTGAATGCCACGTTGTTATGTTGTTTTTTCCCTTAATTAAAATTCAAACTCTCTCGGACTGTCTATGAGTGTTTGCTATAATGTAACATAATTCGACGAATTTCGTCCGCTCTTCTAATGATGGCACAGGGGCGCAAACGATCGACAATTAGATTGAAGAAAGAACATGTAACCGCGTGTGGTCAAAGATTTAGTTAGCTGACAGGTGGGTCATTACTTCCTCTATTTCGTTTGGTTATATATTTTTGTGTGTTCCGTGGTTGATCTTTTGGCAAATTAGAAACCATAGGAAAATGTAAAGCTAAAAGACATCATATAATACAGATCGTGGTCCTAGCCAGCGGCACTTCTAGTATATACAACTAAACAATTCCCTGTGAAGATTGCCATATATTTATTCTCAGCACGTTTTCTTGGCGATTTGGATTCACCTCTCTCTTACTGCCTATTGTATTAATTAGCTTGATTTATATTTTCTCAACGCCCCTGAAAATATTTACTATTGACAAACGGAAATAATATCCGCGAATAAAGTAACATCGAATATGTTGTAAATTACCGTCCAGATTCTTGAAAAAAAAATGATTAACTCACTGGCAAAAAATAAATCTTTATATATAAAAGATTGGATATATTCTGTTTATATATCTTTATATTATATATATATATTTATATATAAATTCCAACTCGCAATGTCCTGCTACTGCGGCTCGGGTTGAAATGGAGTATACTTCAGCTCGCAATCTGTAAGCTGCTGCGGCTCGAATCCCGGAAACATAATCGACGCCTGATTGAGTGGTGTTTAAGAAATGCAGGTTGAATAAAAGTACGAACTACAAAGTATAGCTGAAATATCAACTTTTTCGAATAGTCGACGAGCTAACAAAGAAGACCAATGATAACAATCGACCCTACTTGCTACCTAAATGTAGTAATGGTTAATGAACTTTTAAGCCCACGAACCTGCTTCGAGAAAATGATAATTAACTGAACAAGTTACTGTTGGCGACGGTGATGAAAGTCCTAACAAAATACATTTTTACATATTAGTGTTCAATAAATGTATACTAATGCATGTAAATATATCATTGCGATAACAAAAATAGACTTTCTAAGTTTCACCATGATTTTCAAATTGATTAGTTTGGGGTTTGTGGACGAAAATGCTCATTTTACAAGACAGACATATAAAACCATTTCTGACATTGTGTCTTTACTTCAATTATTTTTTTCGCCAATGATTTCAACATTTTATAGTTTGTGAAACTTAAAAATAGCCTGCTTTTAAACATACACACTTTGTCAGAATAAACAAATGAAAATTAATATGTCTACGTCCAACGCTAATCAGTTTATATTTTAATCCAAAAATCTCATTTTCAATTTTAATGCCACCAAGTTGATTAAATTTCATTGAGGATAATCAATACGCATGTCACATATAACACCCAGAATGAATCCGTAACTCCCATGGACTTTTGTAATAACTATGTTCTTTTGTGTGAATGAAAAGCTTCAATCGCCATGATTTCAATATCAGATATGTGTTAAGAAAATATATTGGCCGAATAAAGTTTAAATGGCGTTCTAGTAATTTGATTAGCAATTATATATATAGGATATTTGACGCGAGCATGTTTCTATCTAATACAATTACTATCTACTCTAGAGATCATTTAAAATCCGATTCTCTTACAGGTTTTTATTATATTGGCACTGGGGACTTCAATATACGAAATGATTTCCCCTATAGCAACTCTTTGAAAGAATACTCGAGACTTTTGATATTTTGTAATGAAATATATTTTTTATAATGTGGCGTGGGGGGGAGGGGCATAGTGAGAAAAAGCACAAATTTACCCATCAACTATTTACGTGTTTGGTTAAACACACGACCACATAAGTTTTAACTGGATCCCCCCAAAATACAGTTCGGTCCAATATGTAAAGCAAATAGAGCCTATTTTTCATTTAGTGACTTGCTATATAACAGTTACGAGAGAGAGAGAGAGAGACAGAGAGAGACTTACATATGGTTCTGTTTTATTTCAATAATTCGCTTGCGAGTAGGGGTCTTTAGCAGTGGAAGGAAACCGGAGGGTCCTGCACCCCCATCCCTTGTCACACACAACCGGGAAACCGAAAGCACGCCAGTTGACCCAATCGCAGACCGTATGATGCAGCACACATAATCTAACCATTATAACGAAAACTACTGTCAGCTCTGTATCTAAATCTTACCTAAGTACAAGCATTTATAATCCCAATATCGTCCCTTGGGTTTGTGTTTGGGGGTGGGGGCATGGCCACCTGTGACACCAGTGTACTAACACCCAAGTAATTCACCTTATTTGCCGCATTATACTCACTATACCCAATTTAATTTGGCCAGGATGAACTCAGATCAGTTTCAGATGTTCATATGATTAACAATGTTAAAGCACTTGACCACAGCCGTCAAGAGAATGCTATATAGAAATAAGAAATTACTGGTACGGAAATCGAAATCTTACAAAGAGGAAATTTGCTACACTAGCAGCCAGTGACTTACTTTACGACCGACCATTCTGACGTCATTAAGAGCCCGAATGGATGGATATTGAGGTCTTAAAAGGTTATTGTACATTGAACATTGAGAGATTTGTTTTGGATCATCTAATATCCCGTATATATCTATATAAATATGTGAATAACTTCTGTAGTAAGTGCAGGAGAGAGAGAGAGAGAGAGAGAGAGACAGAGAGAGAGAGAGTGTGTAACGTCTAACGTCCATTAGGGACCATTGTGGTAGCATTCTATTTCAATGTTTTGTTTCTTCAGCAGTGGAAGAATATCGGAGACCAGGAGAAACATATAAGGTTGGACAGTGGGTCCTACTCCCTGTCCCGTACGAGTGTTTGCTCGAAACCAAGCGAATTGAGATTTGCAATGGCCGTAAATCATGTTTATTCTGATATAAATAATTTACCAATGTTTTCGTGGCAAGTCTAGTGGTCTAGAGTGCCGCGCTTTGAACTGTAGCTGGCCGGTCACCTCTGGCTTGCGGCTGTGGTTTCGAGCCCAGGTGTGAGCGTATGTGGCATGGAGATAGGGGCGCCTTCTCAACCCCGTGGGTTTCCTCCGGGCCCCCCGGTTTCCTCCCACTGCCAAAGACCCCTACGCGCAAGCGAATTAATGAAATAAAATTAAACCATATGTTAGTCCCGAAATGACCTAGTTTGTGTTGAGTGGACGTTAAACCCCATTTCTCTCTCTCTGTTTTATATGGTCATATATAGTTTTATATGCTTATAAATGTGCAATGCTAGATTTATATGATCACGTGTGCAATGTTGATTTTCAACAGTAAAGGCTTCATTTACATATAAGCGAATGTGTAAAACGGTGGACCTTGAATTTTATTCCAATTCGAACAAGGTGACACTTTCCACGCAAGGACACTGCAGCATATTAAAGGGAACCACACCTGCATTCAAATTCGGGACAGGCTTATTAGTTTCCTAACAGTTTCACTACCGATGCTCACCAGAGTACTTACAGAATATGTAATTAATCAACTTAACGTAGCAGACACCGTCTTCTTCAACGAACTAATCAATTTCTTAGCTAGACGAAAACTCACTACCGCTTCCTATCCTCTCGAGTCATCTTCTGGCATATCTGCTTCAGAGCTTTAGATGCAACCAATCCAAGCAGCTCGCATGGTGGTCCCTAGAAACGGAAGTATCGGTTCGTAAACCAATCAGTCAGAAATGCCTTGCTCTAACATGTTGATTTATGAGAAAAGTTACGTCGTTTCTTATACAACATGTTTTCGAATTAACACAAATACTTATGTTGGTTACCGTAAGCAGTGGCCAGTCTCCTGTATACGATAATGCGAACCATTAAGACGAGGACATACTAATCCACCAACCAGGCATATCAAGATTAACCAAGCATTTAGCGACGAGAATTTCCCAATGGGCATCATCCCTGTCAAATTTTGCAATAGAGCGGTTGTGGCGTTATAGAAAGGATGTGCTTGTTGTGCCCATGCACGTCACCTATGGAAAAGGAACCAGCTAATAACCACCGACTAGAAATACTGACTAAACGCAAGCAAAAAATATGTCGTAACCACTGGTACTCTTAGAACTGCGTCTACAAGCGGCTAGGCCTTGGTAAGACCTACTCTTTATGTTGCCTGTACATCGATAAAAAATAACGTGGAATTTCCAGGATTTAAATTCAGAACTTAGAATCATACAATACAATAAACCATTTAAAAGTAAACTCAGACTACATCAACTATTATCTTCATAATAAAACAACTGGATAACATCGCTTGTGGGCATTTATTAGCAAAAACGAAAGTTTTAAACATAAACCATCCAATACTTTGCCACAAGACTTTCAATTAACCGCCGCTCCAATAAAATATAAGGTAATTCTTGCCAAGTTTACAAAGGTACCTTTTAGTCTAAATAATTTATTACTGAGGCAATATTAATATTTCAATTATCCTCAGACGTAAACGTGTATAAGGGATATAAACAGATATAATATAGGATGTATATACATAGATAACCTGCTCAGGCGTATACATCATTAATAAAGATAATATCGACCAATGACAGGCTTAGAACCATTAACTGCGGCGTCCTAATGGTTTTATATGGAGGAATATAAAGCGATCTATTAGTAATGTTGACTCGCGCGTAAGTTAAGTCAAGAATTATATACAATTTATCGTTTATTGAGGACTGATGTGATATAATTGTTGCATGATATCTGCTGAAAAATGAGGTAGTTCTTGTCGCAAGGTGCGTAAATGTCTACATGGAGATCTAACATTAAACTCATCACCGACATTTGTTATTTTATACGTATAATATTGTTTCTGCGATAATGTAATTGCATTAATATCGCAATGTGTTAATTATTGCATTAAAGATTACAATGTTAGAAAGTCATTATGAAATCATAAAACAGATGGAAGATTAATTGCGCAGCTTGTCTAGTCATCATATCAACATTTTTGCAACGGAAGTTGTTACCCGGAAGACCAATAAACGAATGAAGGTGAAGGCTGCGGAGAATATCGAAATGGTTCGGTAACAATTTCACTAGTCTTTTTTCAGTAATGGGTGCGAAACTAATTTTGTTCTAATTTTCTAGGGTTCCATATTCACCACCCATTCAATACCAACATCTAAGCAATGGTTAGCCAGGTAACTTAGCGTATGCGGGAGGAAACCCGGAACGTCACAATCGGCAACAAGTCGGTACCAATCCAAGTTGCTGTTGAGATCTTCGTCTATTCTATATATTGTGTTAACATTTCACACAGTAATAAAAACATAAATAAGATTGGAAATAACCAAAGATGTATTAAAGTAACTTTCGTGTAACCTTAAAGGAGTTTGGTGCTATCTGGTTTTGCTCACTTACTGCTGACCTGGAAAATATTTCTACGTGAGCTGTCGTTTCGTATTTCGATTCAATATATTTGAAGACCATCAAAGATCGTCAGTAAATAAGTTGTGGATTATGTGCCATTGTTAAAGTACTTCGTTACGTCTGCGTATAGATTTATGTCTTTTTGGTCGCTGGAGGTTAATGATACGCATTGACTTTATTTTACAGACAGATCATATGGAGCCTTATCCTTTACACTTTTAATACGAAAACAAATTTCACAAGAAGATGTAATAAAATAGTAAGCATCCCCGTGTCTGAAATTAGTCTTATCAGACGAGCTAAACGCTAAATAAACGTCCTTTAACAACCTTTTGACGGCGGATCTTGGTACGTAAGAAGGAAAATATTAAGCAAAGTGCTAAGCTGGTTATTCGGGCTGTCACGTCTAATGCCCATCAGATTGTAATTAGAAGCAAAGTAAATAGTTTACTTTAGCAAGCTGATTTCTCGTCAGGTGGCACCGCTAACAACTTTATAAAAATGATAAATGAGCGATCACTAGGGCCACTTTTGGATGCTTATCTCGTACATCCAGACATCAATATTATGAAGTTGGATAATATCGGATATCATGATTTTCCTTCAGGAGCAGATTAGAGAGCTATTTTAGACATCAAATTGCACTGATTGACTAACCTCTTTAGCTATCGAGACATCTGTCTCTTGCAAAGACGACCCATTTCGATATATCAGTGTCCCGTGTCCCGTGGGACAAAACGTATAAAGATTGATAAGTTTTTAAATAAGAGAGAGAGAGAGAAATGGGGTTTAACGTCCACTCGACACAAACTAGGTCATTTTGGAACTAACATATGGTTTCATTTTATTTCAATAATTCGTTTGCGCGTAGGGGTCTTTAGCAGTGGGAGGAAACCGGAGTGCCCGGAGGAAACCCACGAGGTTGAGAAGGCGCCCCTATCTCCATGCTACATACCCTCACACCAGGGCCCGAAACCACAGCCGCAAGCCAGAGGTGACCGGTCAGCTAGAGGTCGAAGCGCGGCACTCTAGACCACTAGGCCATCGCAACCAATAGTGATTACATTATCATTTACAGATGACTGGCAGATACCTGTTTTTGTATTCAGGTATGGGGTGAAGATTTCTTATATTACACAGTAGGATAATACATTTTAGATTTTTTGTTGTTGACACACTGTCTTTAATTAGTATTTTGTATTCAAATTTGTCCGGTGATCTTAATCCCCACAGTCCAAAATGAATATTGGTCCTTCCAAAATAGCTTCAATTGTCGAACAGAGATTTCTGAACGCCATATGACTAGTGGAGAAAGAAAATGACTGATTTTGAAATAACAGTACATCAAAGGGTTGTCTTAAGTAAAGGGTTATCAATGCAATATAAGGAGAGAAATGAAATAAAATGGGGTTTAACGTCCTACTTTCTGCACCTAACCTGGGATAATGAATACGGGCATACGTCATACAGTGCGCAATGAGGGCAATTTTGACCGGGCAGCGGCGCTACGACCTACTCTTATATCGAATTCCAACTACCAAGGGATCTTAAACGTGCACGTCACTCGGTCTTTGTCCCGCCCGAACGACTAGACAGCTGTCTTGAATCACTGACAAGGGGAAATCACGCCGGAAAATCTGGATGAACTTTCTCGGCCAATGCAGGTATCGCACCCGACCTCCAGACTAGCGAGCCAGCGTCTTATCCACTTACCCACGCGATCCCCATATAAGGAGAGACTAAAAAATTTACAAAGAATATTTACAAAATAACCATAGTACAATCATACATCCATATATTCAGGTCGTTTAACTATTTATGTTAAGAGTGTATATTGTGTATAAAATGAATAATATAACCAGCATCATGGTACATGGTAATCCCATTAACAGTGATGATCTAAGATTAATTCCAAAATTTTTTCGAAACCGGGGGCTTAATTTTGTGTTAAAAGCCCTTAAAATTGTCTACCGTAGGGCAGATCAACAAACTCAATATAGATGATACGTTTCCAAACAACTTTAACCCGTCAGTGTTCATCGGGAAATGGAGACCGATGTCCCAAGCTATATTATACGGTGTCTGGATTAAACATTTCCACATGGGTCTAACAGTGATATAGTTTTCAACGATTCAGCAGATTATGCGTATCATCGCACTTGAATAAAATGTATCATCTGCAAAAGTTGGTAACTGTAATTTGGTTGCAGTAGTACTGGTAAATCATTTATAAAAAAAACATTTTTAAAAATCAAGGGCCCGATACAGAACCTTGTGGTACGCCACGTTTTATTGAATTACATTGAAATTTAAAACATCGATGTTTGATAGCGTTGACACTTTTGTACCATTAGTTTTTCATTTACATTTATAAAAAATGTTTATGAGAGAAAATGTTTTTATATAGACGATTGTTGTTTAGGGAGTTATATATATATATATAGAAGATTATCATTTAGGGAATTGTTTTCAACTATTGTAGTTAAACCTGTCAAACAGGAAGTGTTAGTTCTGAAAGTAGATTGGATAATATACAATAAATTAAATTTGTTAAAATATTCAATAGCATGAGAATAATAAAAATTAAATAAATGTGACAATATAGAATTTAACAAAAAGATTGCAAATATAGTTTTAAGAGACAAGACCTTAGAATCAAATAGATTTTGCTTTCTTAATCACATCGTTTAACGAATTTATACACACGACTATTTTTAGGAATTTTATGCCATTTTTATTCCATGCAAACATACTGGCTAAAGACATAACATTAATTTTATTAATTTTATTTGGTATGGCTACAATGGTATAATCAATTGAAATAGATGAATAGTTTGTTACTCTTGTAGGAGGGGAAATAATTCATTTAAGGCGATACAAATCAAGCAGATCAGACCAATAGGAATTAACAAGATTAGGAGGATCAATATTTATGTCGCTAAAAATTATTATTTCAAAACCAGAATTCCATTGAGATTCCATCATTTGTTTAAAGTATTCTAGCAATGTTGTGATACATGGTTTTAAGTCCGGCCAAATAGAATCCTTTTCGTTTATTTTTAAATCCCTGGTTCGGTTCCTGAGTTGGTCGAGAATGTTTCTTGGGAAGTCCCGGCCTTGTCAGTGATACCTTTCAGTAATATATAATCTTCGATCAAAAGCAATAAAATTCATTGTCTGAAATGTATACGTTAACAGACAGCTAGTATATACACAATTGATTCTAACTTGATCCAGACAAATATTAGTTGCGGTCGAAGGAGAGACTAGAGAGTAGTGTGTTCATAAACCCGTTGGTCCATTCCATTGTCTTGGGGCACTTCTCTGCATTGATATAACTTATATTATTAGTAATGTGAGCGGATGAAGCGAAAAAGAGGAGTGGCGAACTCTGCCTCACCTTCATATATCTGGCACAAGTAGAGGAGTAATTTGTATTTTTCTCTAACGTATGAAACGGGTAAGCTTTATCCACTTCATTCTATTAACCCGTCTTTTTTAATCTCCCACCAAACTATAAATCTATTTCTAACATCTTAAGATGGATAATTCCATTGGTATGCCTTTATCTGAACCGTAACATAAATCTTTGTGAAAATAAGACCATCGATTTGTTAGAGCTGCTCTCACAAAATTAGTACAAGTACCTCCTAACATCAAATATCAACAAATATTGAAGAAGAACTTTGATTGAGAACAAACACAAATGGTTTATGTCATATTTTCAAAAAAAATCAACTGAAATATATCTTTTTAGTTATTGGTTGATTTAAGAATGGGAATAAATCATTTATGTTATATTTCTTGATGATTCAGCGTGTCTACTTATTTAACACTGTCCTTTAAACTGGATATATTTGTAGATAAGGAGCTACGGTATCCTGTGGCATTAGGCCGGAGTTGCTAAACTGCTTCATATGGCTACGGAGACGATAGACGTCAATATTAAAATCTTGTCATATTTCAGTCTATAACCCAATGATACACACCATGTGGGATGCGGGCTAATGGAAATGTATGCGGTTTTGTGTCAAATACAGAAAGAATGAAAATCTTGTGGTTGCCAGTGATGCGTAGAGGCGTTTAGAAAATCCCACTATTTGACTTTATTCAGCGTTTCAAATTGGTTTAGACAAAAACCTAAGCAAGTTCAATAACGTGGTACATCGAAGTGAGTAGCATGTCACGGTTACTCATTCACTTGATACCATTTGTATTGTAACAAAAATAAGAGTCTCAGCAGTCAATAAGGTCATGGCCGAGAATGCTCTCGGGATCTTTCAGTGTGGTTTCCTCGTTTTAGTCCTGTGGGACGGATGACCCGACTATGAAAGCGTCTGGTCATTCATATGGGGCGCAAAATATAAAAATTCCCCTGACAGTTGGAAACTAGTAACTGTATGTGCAAAATTACCCACATAGCACAGTACATGGGTGTCTAATGTATATTAGCCCGGTTCCCGCAGCAAATTAAAACGTTAAACCCAGTTCCTGACAAAAAAAAATCTTTGGGATATTTTCTTTCTAAATACGACACAGAGAAGCTTTAAACCAATTTGTGTATGAGCAGATGAGAATCGACAAATCGAGAATACTGAAACATAATCTTCATGTCTAAGAAAAAAAAACCACCTCCCATTTATCCAATTGTTGAGTGACGTTGGTCTGATTTAATAGACGATAGACAATTAAATATAAAAAACACAGACGTTTAGAAATCATTAAATCGTCTCTGAACACCAAAGTCATATAGATAATCGGGTCTCTGTGGAACTGAAACAGACATTCAAGAACATTAGTGAGTTAAAAAAAAATCTAATATACTTTCTGTAATGTCCTGATCTAATAAAATGTTGACAAGTTGTCTTTGTCTTATATTGCCCAACATTCTGGTCACCTTTATATACAAGATATTTTTACCGAAATCTCAGCTCTGCTATTGTTGATGAACAAAAGTTTTAACACGTGTCAGTGTATATCCGAAGAAGACAAACGCCAAGCACCAAAGACCGACAGGCCCGAAGTTGAGGGAAAAAAAAGCGACACACAAGCTGGCTTAATCGCTGGGTATTAACGTATTTTTAATTTCTCTGTTTAAAAGAAAATGATTAGACTGGTCATTCTTCTGGCGAAGCTTTACACACCTAAAAAGCAACATTGCCACAAAGAGCTACGCAATACAATATCTAAATATCCCCGTTTCAGGTACCCCTCTTTATTTTACAAAATCAGAATAAACATCACGAGAGTCACATACTTGCGCCTACTTGTGAAATACAAAATGAATCATTGATAATATTATGTGATAATGTCTACAGGAGCACATGTCGATTCAAGAGCTTTTAAGGTACACATCACATAAGTGTTCTTTTAATTTAAACCTTACGTATGTAATTTGGGTAAAACTACACGACTTTAAAAGAACAAGGAAAATTGATAATTAGATTTCCTTTAAGTCTACAACGTGGTTGTAAAACGTAAATTAGATTTGATTGAAATGAGCCTCTCATCGTAACACGGACAATGCACCGTAAACATTCAATGCAAATGAATCATTTCTGTCATATTGCTGATTTCAAGATGTCTAATTTTGAGTTATTCCCCGTGACCGGGAGAAAAATAGAATTATTATGTGGTACGTTAATTAATTAGTGTATGCCCGACAAGGACAAGACGAAATACCAAGGACCACCCATGGCAGTTGGAATTTGAGATAAGAGTGGTTCGCAGAGCTGCTGTCCGGGCATAAATTTTCCCATAACACACTGCATGGTAAATCCCGGCCTTCAGTAGGACTTTAAACTCCATTTCATTCCTTTCTTTAAGAAGAAATAACACATAAAATAAATCAGTATTGCAATGCAAATGTACAATAATTCTTTGGATATATAAACTGACACCAGGTCATTTACAAACATTAATAGTTAAATTTGAAGTCTTGATAAATAAAATGTAAACAGGAAGTTGCGTAGGTGTATCATAATGACAAAAGAAACATAGCTGTATACTGACTGTCTAAATAATCTACCCAAGTAACTCGCCGATTATCTCAATACAATGCAAACCGTAAAGGAAACGTAATATTGTAGACAGTCAAAGACGTAACCTAAGGCTATATCAGTGGTTCACTTGATATTGCAACCGTTTCAGACATCGCCCTTTCTTTTAGTCCATTGTCTGTTAAATAGACTTACTAAGCCACAGAGAGATTGTCAGACGGGGATGTGATTTGTATACGAGATCAGTGACCTAGGGGGTCTATTTGACAGGGTCGCTTAGACAAACAACTCTCTGATCAAGTTTTTTTTTTCTTTCGCGTTTTGTCATCAAGTTTCTTTGAAGGATTTTTCATCAAGATTATCGGAGAAAAAGGAGTCGAGGGCATCGATTATCTGACATCTCAAGTAAGCAATAAATAATATATGTGCAGGTCTTATTACATTTCAAATCCCAATTCTTCGAGTGAATGAGATATTCCTGATGAAATCTTGTTCAGTTGATTGCGCGTGGCTGAAGCGAGTTAGGGTACCAAGCATTAAACAACAGAGATTTTAATCATTTTTCTATATTTGTACAAATCGTTGACCCATTATCCATTGAAACTGTCAGACTCAACCTTTCCATTTTGTGTATTAAATATGGGGATTTCAGCGACTTCAATAAAGCTGCGTGATAAGGGTTCCACCACAGAATTTAAATTATCGTTTACTAATTTCAGAGTTTTTTTTTTAAAGTTAGATGACTTTCAAATTTTGATATTGGTTTCATTCTATTTCAACACGATGCTGTTATGATTGATGAATTCGCAGTGATTTAATATCTGGTTTGTGCGAGCAGATAAACGACTCATGAATAGCAAGAAAAAGACACGAATAACAACAGGCTAAACTCTTTTTGACAGACGTAAAGTTATATGTAATTTATCACCAACGTCTGCACCCAACAGGATATCAAATCTTATCAACAGCAATGTGATTATGGCTCTTATTACGACAAATGAGCAGACCCAGTTATATTACCGACAATCAAGTGCAGTCATTTTATGATCCGTGCGCATGACTGAATTATCAGATGATGGAACAACACAACAATATATTGGTAACCTGGATCATCTAATGTTCATTAATAGATTTATACCGGACTATTTTCGTCAGTGGAAGTCTTTCAAAATCTGAAACCGTTTCACAATTTATTGACCAATCAAATTGTTTTATAATACGAAAACAGGTATGACGCCAATAGTCTTTGGGGGAAGTTTTTTATGATTGAAAACGCACTTACCGCTCTGCACTACATACGAATTTTTGGGAAAACATTAAGTATTATAGAATGATTAGATCAAGCACATGTTGAAGCATTAACCAGTGAGCAAAAAAGTTTATGTATTAAAACAGACGCAAGACATTAAAAATCAATTTCAATAAAAAAAAAAACAACACTCGAGGCTAAAAAAAACATAATAGGCTACAATAAACAGAAATCCACGACAAAATTGCATTAATTTCAAAACACACTGGTTAAAATTCAGAACCAATCTGTTCTTCTAGGATGATCATCGCCTCACTTATATTTATATTGTATATTTTAAATGTTGGCGAAATAATAATAAGTTGTACTTCTGTAATGCATCTTTCAATCCCATAGAGAAGACAAGGAATGTTCATAATGATACAGAATAAAATACAAAACAAAAAGATAATGATAATATTAAATTATATAAAAACTCAGGAAATAGATAGGTCTTGCCTTTTACTCAAAACCATGAGAGTGATGTGTTCGTCTGATATCATGATGGAATTCGTTCCAGAGACTCAGTGCTGGCCAAGGTAATGTGGTGATGTTCTGTTGTTGGAGGTAACCTGTAACGATCCTGGCCCTGTGACATCTTGCGTTGTCATCCTGGAAGATGAAACGGCGGCCATGACGTCGTGCGAACGGCACAACATGGACTGCCAAGATGTTGTCCCGGTAGTACTGGCCTGTAACACGCCCTGCAACAACATGTAAAGCCGTTCTTCCAGCAACAGTGATGCCTCCCCACACCATAACAGAACCACCCCCAAATCGATCATGTCTGATGACGTTAACGTCTTGGAAGCGCTCGTTTCAACGACGCCACACCCTCCTACGTCTGTCCAAAAAATCAACAGTGAACCTTGACTCATCTGAAAACATCACATTGCTCCAGCGTCGATTATCCCAGTGTTGACGATCCCTACACCAACGACGTCTTGCCTGAATGTGATGATCTCTCAAACAAGGGATCACGCGAGGACGTCGGGCGCGAAGGTGACCCCTATGCAGTCGATTCCGAATCGTCTGGCCACTCACACCAGTGTCTGTTTGAAGACGAGCGCTGATCTGATTTGCTGTGATGACACGATTTCTCAAGGCCAAGGTACGGATAAATCGATCCTGGGTTTGAGTTGTCGACCTGAGCGTGGTCTGTCCTGTACAGATTGTGTATCACGGTATCTGGACCATAGCCTGCTCATGACAGACTGAGAAACATTCATCGTCCGCGCCACAACCGCCTGTGTTGTACCGATCTGTAGCATGCCAAGGGCGCGTAACCTTTCATTTTGGGTAAGCCGACGCATATCAAAATTTGTTTTCTGGTCACTAAAACAATTAAACTGATGTTTCCACCTTGGAATTCAATGCCACAATGACTAACATTCAAAGTCAGAGTCGTGCAAATCTTGGGTTGGACCCCCATGATGATCCCAAGCATCACCTGCATTCCATGCGGTAGCTATTGGTGCGTTTGGGCGTCACATGTAACTGGAAATGTTTCTTCTGTTAGGTTCTATAGTGACTTTTTTCGTAGTCATTTGCATATTTTAGTATTATGCCCCCAAAATCAAATATCCCCTACTTTTTTTGAATAGTATACATTTGTGGATATGGTGGCTATGCAAAAGTACAACAAAATATTTTGACCCCGCTAGATTTTCAAATAGATTAGAAATAAAATAAAAGCGCATCTTGCCGCATGTATTTGTTACCCTACCGAAGTATGAATCTCCCCATACGATACAAAATTCTTAACCATTTGTTATGTTTACAATTTTTCAAGATGGACGCCATTTTGACTTCATTTTACAATAATAACAAAAAAAACCCCCCAAAACAAAAAAAAACAAAACAATATAACAGTTAACAAGAAACATGCCATTTTGAACTAAAAAAAAAACCAAAATTAAAAATGCTATAGTATTCAAATTGACATTTTAATATGTGTAAATAAATATGTTACAATGTAATCAACCATTTAAGTAAAAGGTCGAAATGTCACGTTTGTTTTATTAGTCTGCGCTAAGAGGTTCGCCATTATTTAAAGTTAATTATGTTGCTGTGAGATGGCGTGGTGGGGTAAGGAGTTGCTATCGACGATAAAAATTTAATTCGAATGTCATGACACCATAGATTAATAATTCAAGAATTCAACATAATATGCATACATCGAAATAAGAAATCAAATAATGCACATTGTTACACGGATATGTTTATGTATACTCCATTTTTGACCATCGTGTTAGTTCTCCTTGTTTGAGTGAAGCTCTTCGGAGAGAAAAAAAATATAGGCCCCGGCAATGCATGCTGGAACGCATCGATTGACAGCCATTGAATTTGGGTATGACGTCACAATTTAAAAATGGTCGCAATGATGTCATACTTGTTCTTATATGAATTGGTAGCTTCAACATACTCCTACTCGGAAAGTGCGTGCAAGTACGACCATATCTTTGATTAATATTTTTTTTTTATCAAACTTGTACTTCGATTTTTATAGGTTTGTGTTCGGGATATAATTGGGCAAAGGCAGTAACTCTTTTACGCGAATGCGTATGTTGGCTTACGGCCCTGTTACACATATAGACATGTAATAACATTCTCAGGTCTACTTAAACCCACATTTATCATCTTATTTTTATTTTTTGTAGTGAAAAATCCATTTATTCTCATTGACATATTGAGTATCTGCCTCCACACTGCTTCCCCCTACTGGCATTTCTGCCAATTAAAACTTTTCCATATGGCAAATAAAAGTTTCAAGCGCTTCTCCATTTCACCGCGGCTTTCTGTTTGCAGTGAGCGACTCTTTTAACCTCTTATCTGCCTTCATGATCAGTATTAAGCGGTGCTCTTTATACAATCTTCTCAATTATTAAATATACCCGTTTCTTATATATGCTTCTCATATTGATCAATTTGGCGGGAAAATTGTCAATTATAACCCGCGGCCTTAGACAACCGGATTCGTCTGCCATTCTCAATTGGCGGCCATCTTGAATTCTACTTGATTAGATGTCCAAGAGACCATTGAAAGTGTTAAAAGCCGGTATGAATTTTTGTTATCGGAAAGATATAAATATCTTTCAATAAGCTTATTGGGTCAATCGGGATTAATCAGACGCACGTGATGTCTCAGTCACATAAGGAAATATTGGTCGTTTTCAAAAGTTATCAGTATTAATCAGAGTTGCCAGTACACTCATACTTAATTGAATTTAAGAAAATGAATGAAGTCTTGACACCTCGGTAATCCAAGCACTAAGTTCTTTTTGAGGCCATTTAAGGACCTTTCTGCAATTTGAGTCGCGTTTTGAAGCAGAAGGAGGTCGCCTTCGTGTCTTACCGAGTCTGTGGGTCCCGGAGAATGGTTGAAGTAATTTCATCAAATTTGTACTGCAATTATGCGCGACCTGTTAAAAATTATAAGTCTCCTTGGATAGCCCAAGTTATTAGATGTGAACAACAGCGAGCTTTGGTCTAAAGGGAGCTTTAAGAAGACAAGGTTATCTATTTTTTAACTGTAATTTTGCTACAGAAAACGTATTTGTTTAATATCTCTTTAGACCGTATAGGCTATCCATATGATGGTAGATTTATACCGATCATCGTATACATTTATACCAATCACACGATAAAACCCACAAATCTTTAATCAATCTACCATTTACTTGATATGTGGTGGTGGTGTGGGAGAATTAGGTCTCTTTCTAGAGGTCAACTATACAGATGGAATAGTTTTCGGTCCATCGTTTGACCCCTAAGTGTCATATTAATCAACACAAATGTATGGATTTTTCTAGAGACGAACTAATATAATAGCCCGTGCCAATCAAATGGGAGAGTGATTGACACATGTAGGCCGTACGTTGATTTAATATAAGATATTGAACTGATCATTGTTGACAAAACAAAGGGGTATATATGATAAGTAGACAAAAATGAATAATATGACAGAAAATAGGTTTGTTTATACTGACATGATCCCCACACTAACTATGTCATTGGGATGTGGTCGGAACTGGAATTATATTATAACCCTTGACACTTTTCTTGGCGGCAAAGAAAAGCAAATAATAGCAGCTGAATGAAACGGTCATTTTTTCTTTCTATATATAATCCATCTTTTTTATTTTACCATCATATATCACATCAGAATGCCGTTACAATATTGGGGCTAAATAAGATGTAGGTGATCAGATTTACATTTAAGACTATTTCTGTGAGATGTAGGTGATCGGATTTACGTTTAAGACTATTTCTGTGAGATGTAGGGGATCGGATTTAGATTTAAGACTATGCCTGTGAAATGCCGGATCAGGCTGTAATGAGTTATTTATAATAAACACGTTGTCAAACGAGTGGATTAAAACGGATATTGACTGGCTATTGAAGAAGTGATCGGAGTTATTTTCCTTTAACATGAAACTATTCCGAGTGGAATGTCTTGAAACGCCCAGTGATATCTGTAAATAACTAAACAAATGTATTAAAAACCGTATAATTAAAACAAATGGGGAAATTACTTGCCCTTAAACAAACAAATAACTATTGGTTCCAGACGGTGACAATTAGATGAGCATGCGTCATCAAAGACATCTTGATTTTAATTGTTCCTAACGAAAATATACATTCGTATAATTGTATTCACAATGAAGATCGGATACGTAAGAAGGAACTGGGCTTTGATGATGTCCACGAACAACAACTAGCCCAATGCTGATTTTTCAAGAAAGTTTCTTTCGTTACGAGGGAATTACTAACATTTAGTAGCCCACCTTTTTTCTTACGTCGTAAAATATGAGGCTTGGAACAGAATAGTATTCTTCGATAACGAAAATTGTGCTGGTGCAACACCTAAAATATATGGCCAAGACTACAATTCAGATCAGATGATGAAAAATAGATATCTTTATCTTCTTAAAGTCAGGGGGTGGATGGCCGAATGGTTAGTATGTGTGCGCTGTATCATAAAGCCTGTCATTAAGTCAACTGGCCTGGTTTCGAATCCTCGGTTGTATGTGGCAAGAAGTGGGCTGCCTGTCCAACCTCGTGGGTTTTCTCGGGGTCCTCCGCTCCCCTTCCACTGATAAAGACCCCTATGCACAAGTGCATTATTGAAATAAAATTAAACCATATTATCTATTATGTTAGTCCCGAAATGACTTAGCTTGTGTCGAGTGGGGGTTAAACCCCATTTTTCTATCTCCTGTGGAAGCAGACGTTAAAACACCGGGTAATAATAGTAGTCGGTTAATGTCCCCGCTGTGGTCACTTTGTCTGACTCTGCAAGTTTGCAACTTTTGAGAAAAAAGTAGTATCCAATGACAGACTAGTCCCTTTTCACTAACCGATATTTTTGGAAAAAAATAAAAACAGTGACATAGTTAATTTCCTAGTCTGCGATATCACTCCTGTGGAAGCAGACGTTAAAACACCGGGTAATAATAGTAGTAGGTTAATGTCCCCGCTGGTGGACTTTTAGAAATCTTATCTCGAATATAACAGCACGACAGCCTTTAAATACGCAAAATTCCAGTGTCCGATTCTGAATATGCTTCGATTTAAATTGTATTCTGTGGTTGATATGAGTAAGCTTTTCACTGGTTCAGGAAATTAGTTATATCCAAATGACGAGCCCCGGCTGTGCTTAGTATTGAGTAAACCAGTGCGCGAATCGGCAGATTACATAAATCATTAGTACACATAACATCCTGTGACGTAAACTATAATAGCCCCGCAGTACACCAAATTCCCTCACTTGATTGAAAGAAATGTCGTGCTGACTATGAAGCTATGTTTAAAGGAGCAAGAAGTCATATACAGAGAGTTATATTGTCTGGGGTATTTAATACCGCGTTGCCCCAGACAGACCCCAAATATCATATTTAACCCTTATAGCCTAATCTATAACAGATCTTGCCTAGAAATTTCCCCAAATCTCACAACAAATGTATAGACTTTAGTATTTAAGGTTATCAATGTCAGCTTACAGTGGTATTTTTTAATAATTTGACCACGTTAGTTTGAAAGTAAATTTATTATTTAAAGTGAATGATGCTGTCGATTTTCTGCTGAATCTACATCTCATCGTTTTCCCAAATTATTTCAAACCGTGACACGTTTTGACTCGTGCTAAAACAACACTTTTGGTTTAATTTTACGACGTAGTCTGTGAAATTGCAGGGTCAATTCCGCATTTTGGCGAGGTTAAATTAGGACGGTTTCGAGGGTTCCTTACTTAGCGTATTAGTCTTTTTTTTATTCCAAAAGATAGGACATTAAAAAAGCCATTTCATTTCATCTCCATTGATATTTATTTGCCATAGTGGTCTTTTCCTCCCGATCATTATGCAGAGATATACGTAAAGAATCATGTAATTTTAGTATTCTATTGTTCGGGGTTTAGGATATTGTGCTTTTAATATGAAGTATATTTATAAAAAGAAAACTACCAAAGGCATACAACAGTTGGACTTAGGCGATTCACCAGTGGGATGTTTAGGGGTATACTGTATTTTGTTTGCTTAGCACATGTAAGATAAATATTTGAAGAATAAAATAAATTGGAATAATAGAAATAAAAATGCCCATGTGATACCTTAGTGGCGGATTTCAAGATTTAGTAAGTTTTTTTTGTAAGGTAATTATTGCCTAATGGTATTTGCACTTTAGAGGTACGCATATTCAACGGAGAACAAGTATTTATTTCTAATTATACCACCACACAAAACGTCACAGAGGATCCGTTACATGGGATGTCTAGTCGTAAATGGATTTGCTTCGCCAATTTCTTACCGGAAGTCGAAACACAAGTGGTGCTAATTCTCTGCTCGCCTACAGTTCTGTCTAGTAGAGGACAAACATCATGACGTCACGTATTATAGGGTTTCCCTTTTGAATATCAAAGAGTAAATGCTTGCGCGATTAATGGCTTGACATAATGTCTGCACGCGGGTGGTACTTCCGCTATCGAAAGGTCCATTTTACTGACCAAGGCTGGCCCGAATGAATCTGATCAAAACTGTCACGCTACAATATATATTTCTGGAAATGTGACCCATATTAACTCTTTTGATTGTACGTTTCAACTCCGATAGGGCATCTTTAGGTCCTTTATTACGCAATAAAAATATATTATAGACCCCGCAAAAAGTACGAAACCTGGTGACTGAACAACTTTTCTTATTATTCAAATCCTTAACTGTGTGTTTAAAGTTTGCATAAAAATATGACATTCTAGGCCTTCAGTGTTTGTGTGTGGTACGTCAATTGTTATCCGAAGTGAGGACCATTTCATAGTCAATTCTAGGTTTTTATGTTTCATCTCATTGGTTTTACCTGGTTGGTCTTCCTATGAGTCAATGGGGAAAACCTTGATTTATATCATTAACACCTTTTTTTAACTTTTACTTAATGTTCCAACCATTCCAAAGAACTTCCGATACCACAGTACATAACTAACATATAATATCACTCCATATTGGGTTCGTTTATAGCAGTAGCATTTCTTTAACGTTTCATTCATCTGATAGATAAATGAAATGGGGTTTAACACCTTACTGCTCTGCTCTGACAAGGCTAATAAAGACGAACATACGCCATACAGTGTCTGTCCTACGAGGCAATTTTTTGCTCGGACAGCGTCGCTACAGTCAACTCTTATATTCCATCTGCCTAAGAGACTTTTACGTGCATGCCAATGTGTACACACTGCACCACTGACAAGGGCAACCACGCTGGAAAATCCCGATGAACTTTCTTGGCCAACACTGGGAATGAACCCGCGACCTATAGACTAACGAGCTAGCGTATTACTCACTTAGCCACTGTGGCCCCCATATCATATTCCACTTTTCACTTATGTGATGGGAAATATTACCATTTAAAACACTCTTTACGTGGACGGTCTTCCGTGATCATACGTTTCACATTTAATTATTCTATAAATTGAACAATGTCATATTAGCACATAATAATAACATAACTTACAAATCGAGCAGGCAACCAGGAAGCATCTTCAACAGAGAATAATAATAATCCTTATCCAATTAACTAATATGTCAAGAAATCAAAGGTTGTACGTTCTTCATATTGATCATTATTCATGGAATATTGGTTCGCTGTAATCTATATAACATTTACGGCAAGACAGAAGACGACTCACTTTGTATGGACTGCTTATTCATATACGGGTTGGACAAATTTACTACAATATTAGCCTTCGTCAACGATTCTATTACAAAACTTTATATTTTTATATCCGTCTTTTAATTAAGAAGTATACGAGAATATTATGCAGATAGAATCACGAGTTATATATAGACATACATTTCAGACTTCTCTTTTGATATATGTAATGAGGTGGCCAAATATGGATACACACATTTTCCCTCAAAACATAAAAAAAACGCTAATTTTCGTAAATAATTATCAGTCTAGTGGTGACGCTGTGTGACTTAGCGACAATCATTACATACGAGGTCATCTGGTGCCATATTTAATATTTCGTTTTGTAGGTAGGGGTCTTTAGCACAGGAATACAAATCTTCTCCTTATCACACATAAACGTGATATATCGACAGCGTCTAGTCTTTCTGTCGGTACCAAAACTCGACGTTCCGTGTAGACATTAGCGTGCACGTAAAATAAGCCTTTACCGTTGGAATTATAAATAAAAGTAAGCCCCACAGAATAGTGTATTTCAGGCTTGTTAGGAACAGGAGGGGTAGACCGTTAAGCCAATTGCATTTTTTTTACTATTTACATTAATTCGAATCTACGTGCTATATTTTATTTTAAAGCTACTTTGCACAGGGATGATTACTTTAAGAGAGAAAACCCGCCAATAACTCGATTCATACCCAATCAATACAGTACACGCAGAATTGCATCATCTGTCACGTCAAGGAAAACATGAAAAGTAAACTTTAATCCGCAATGGTCCTCATACTAATTGAAGTTTTAACGTTAACGGTTGGGTTGTTACAATCTACCAGCTTTGAATATAATATCTAATATTTGCTGATAAGGGGGATACAAATTAGAAAAAAATAAACTGCCATTCCACTTTAACAAAATATCAAATATCTTAATCTCTAAGTTCAATAACTTTTTAAACACAATCTCCAAAGATATCTGGATATCGGACAGGTTTGGATAAAAAAAAAATGTCAACTATTTTGTTTATCGTTTCAAGAATGCCACTGATATTTAAAATAATAATAATATTGGTTTGCAAAGTCTGTTTTGTATTTTCGTATACATTTCTTAGTTTCTATATTTACGGCATTTTTGATAAAAATGTATTTTATTCCTAAATAAATAACACAAAATTATTGCTTTCTGGGAACACTCAAGTTGCTGAAGGACAAATTCCCGAATCAAATCTAATCAAATCTGCCGTTTCTCAGCGAAAATTCGAGAATTTCTGTAACGCAAAAACCCAGACATAAACTCAATTAACTAAACACTGCTAGAAAAGAACAGAATATCGTATCTCAACAACTCCAAAAGACATGAAGTGAAAAGTACTATATAATTTTTATACGCCCAGAATTTGTTTGTGGACTATACAGTTCACATTTGTATCCGATTTTGACGAAACTTGAAATATAGGTCTATCTCCCAAAGATCTCGATTCCTGCCGATATTGACATGAATCACTATCAGGCAATAACTTCATGGATTATGGCCCCGGATCGTAACTTTCTGAATTATGGCCCTGATTTAAAAAGAACATGTTTAAATATATCCCTGTTACACCCTAATGGCGGATGAGTTCGTATTTCGTGGAAATCGGACCAAAAGTACCGGATAAAATGGCCGCTGCTAGTTAAGAAAAGATACCTAAATAATGGATTTTGGTATTTAACAGATCATGATCCAAATCAGCCATCCATAAATTATCTGAACAACTAGTCCTCACTAGTTAGTTCATGAAACGCAATTAATAAATGCCATCTTATTAGTCTATGACATTTACTTTTGGATTACGTAAAGAAATAAATATGGTAGGTTTCAGTTGGCTTCTGAGCAGCGAGACGAAAACGATGAACATATGCAGTCAGACATTGAACTTATCTGATAAAGCGACAATTATCATTATTAACTTATTCTCGCTTATAAATTTCACAGCCAATTAAAGCAAACTTTACATTATTAGGTTATAACAACTGTACTTTACCAAGTTAATAACAACTGTACATTACCAAATTATAGCAACTGTACATTATTTGGTTAACACATGTATCTTGCCATGTGTGTATGGCAGCACATGTATGAGGGCGTTGGACCTGAGGGGGACACGCTTTTCACGTCCCCCCTGCCCCCGTCCTCTCCACCTCCACCATTTTGAGGGCGTTTGGCCTGAGGGAGACACGCTTTTCACGTACCCCCCCCCCCCCCCCGTCCTCTCCACCCTCCACCATTTTCATTGCTAAATATCGCCTCATCATATAGGTTCTCTAAATATTGCAAGTCCGGACCAACTGTTCTTTTTCCACATTTAAATTGTTTTAGAGACATCCAGAAGATAGTTATAACAATGCAAACATTGAAAAGGTGAATAACCTGATATAACATATCGTATTTATGCGACACCTAAGGCAATCTGGAGTTTCTACCCTTTTTTAAAAATACTGGATAAAGACAGTTTAACTGACGTGGTGTTCTTACAACCAGGATACTCCGATAATCGCCGACATATTTATATAGCAATTTAATGCAAAAGATGAATAACCTGAGGTAAAAATTTTAAGCTCTTTGTCAAAAAGAGAATATTATCCGGAATAAAACCTCCTTTAAACAGGTATTATCCTTGGGTCGAATTCTATCTATCTAATATACATTTCTAGTTTTCCAAACTTAAAGGAACCATCCATTCATTCATTAAAGAACGGGCAAATTATGTAATTCTGTGTCTATAAATTAAGATCTAATGCTCTGACGAGACATGGTTCCTAAATTAACGTATAGTCCCTTTTGTCACGAAGTATTTTTTTTCAGGCGCAGGCGCCGTATTTTGAATCTGAAATATCGCACTGTTAAAACTATCAGAGGACGCCTTACTTTTGTGACTACGGTTCGTCCGACATTAATGACGGGAAACGGAAAGCGGGTTTTTGTGAAATAATTATTCCGGATATAAATATATATACAGAAGGGAAATTACATCTTTTAGAATTTATTCTGGTTACGAGTTGTGTCACGTGTCTTTGGGAATCAATTTAGATCTAACTGATTTTACGTTGTTCAACGCCAAAAGAATAATGAAGTTTGGGCTTACCTCCGAATAGAACATTTGATGCTTGAATTCAGACTTCCGAAATCTTTCCATTGCTAAAACCTGAAAAACAAAGCGTTTGACGTGAAATAAAGAGAGGCATGTACTAGGTTCTGCAACATTTAGCTTCAAAAGAAAAAAATATGTTGTTAGATAAAAGTATTTAATTGTGAGCGGCACAATGTACGGGGCGGGGGGGGGGGGCTGGCTTGCGTTTGTGATTTCGATCACAAAGCCAAATATTCAGCTGTCGATTCACTAAATCATAATTATTCTGTATGAGTAGTTCAACCTACAGATTTCAAGGGTAATTGAGACCAGTAGATGCATTCGGCTTACACAAAATATAGCAGAAGAATTTCAAAAAGGAAATGCAAGATATCATCTTTCTTAAATATTGAGATTAAACGAACAAAGTGTGCAAACAATCTTTGAGGTAATAATACCATTATTCTAATGTCTCTTCGTTTTTCTGAGAAAAAGTATCAAAATTTCTGTAAAATGGCGGTTTTATGGCGCCAAGAGGTAATGATGTGACACAATTAGAAGATGTATTTTAAATAATATTCTGACAAGAAGGCATTGTTCCATATAAGACAATATGGAATTTTTGCACCCTGTAATCAGAAAGCCAGATGTATTATATTAGCGCCGCAGTAAATTGAAAACTATCATTGAATTAGTCGCAACCAGATCTTAACAAACTGGGAGACAGCCATGCTTTGATACTTCAAACGTGTAATAGCCCCTGTGCATTTCGATTTCGGAAAACTTCTTTGATATGTCTGAAGCGACTAGTTGTCTGCAATGTAAATAGCTCTTGTCTTAATTTTCGTCGTTTTTTCTATCCAAGAACAAGGTTTTGATTAATGCTGTTTTCTGAACATGATAGCAATTGTTAAATCAATTTAAATTGGTTGTGAACCACGTAGTGTATCCATGTCTTCCAGGAAAACTTCCCGTGCTTTAATATTGTATACTGAGTTTATTCAAAAGCGCTCATGGCAAGGAACATCAATTATATCGTTTAACACATGTTATGGTTAACTTAACCCGTTATACTACCTATGGAATACGTATGTATCAAAATAGATTCTTAAAGAGGGATCAGAGAAATTTGTTTAACATGATTGCAAGTGTTACTTTAATTTTAAGTAGTTTGTAAACCACAAAATGTACTGATATTTCTAGAGAAAACTCCCGATGACATATACTAAAGACGACATCGATGATTTTCATCATTTTGCGAAGATCCATTCCATATGCCCCGTTTATTCAATTTATTTGGTTTGTTTATGGTATTGCAGGGACTGAGTCATTCTCATATGTTGCATCACTCTTTAAATTTATATTTTGATGTGGATTAATCCCGTTCATTGTAACTTTCAAGGGTTGTTCCTTTTTTTCTTTCAAAAAGAAGAAACTCATTGGTATATATAACGGATTCAATAAATATTTCAAAAATACTCTCCTCCATTACTACGTTAAACAGAATTCATTGACCGACGAAGACGATCGTCGACAATACCCAACAACAGCGTGTTTCGTGAATATCTCCAAATGTATTGCAAAAAGTGGCCGACGGGGAAAGATTTATTTTTTAAAAAATTTATGAAATAATTTAAATTGTGAAAACGAGTGAAGTATGTGCATATCTTTAGAACATTGACCCTTGTCGGTCACTTATTGACAAAAATGTGGTCCTTATCGGTGTTTAGCATGACTCTATAGAAGGAGAACTTAGCACACTCAATTCCTCCTTTCCAACCTTAGAGACGTATATTTCTCGACATTTAGTATTTATACTTTAATCTGGTACTGTAGGGCACGTGAGACTCCCTGCAGTTTTTCTGTGGAAAATAACAATATGGACACCAATTAATCCATTATGAGAAGAGGGTAACAAAGTCACCCATAAAAGAAGCTCGAGGGATTTCTTTTGTTTTCTACTTCGGTTTCTGCATTAACCTTTTTTAAAACAACCGGCTTCTAAATTGCCTCTGACAATAAAGACAAAATAACATTGTTAAGTGATTTACATTGACTGAATAGTGCGTATATGTGTGTATTCTTTGTTAGGCTTCGTAACTTGGTAGACGCCAAACTGATTTGATTAAGTCTTAAGTTTGATTGAATTCCCGTTCTAAGAGGTATTGAAGCGAGAGAGACACACATACAGTAGAGACAAATTCTTTTGTCTCTTTTATCGATATAACTTGTATAAAAACCTCTGACTTGATTTTCATTAGAGTCTGGGTTTCAACATTTTCTTGCAAATTGTCTGAGAGATAAAAAGCTAGCTATTACAAGACAAGAGAAAGGAAAATCAAACCAAATCAAGAGTATTAGGCAAACAAAAAAGTATTAAATCAAATGATTAACTTATATTTTATACTAGAAACATGCTAAAAACAAAAGCTTCGTTCGTCATCATTCATCTATAACCCAGGATTATTTAGTTTTGAGAGAAGTTTTTAGATCGGTTCTTGACTAAATCAATCAAAATATTTCGTTAATCTAATATCATGATTATTTTTCGTCTCCAAAGAAATGGTCAGGTTTAATCTAACTGCAAGTTGTGACGGATAGGCTTGATCTTTCCTAATCACACGATTTTTTTAGGTCATCAGTGAGGAGAATGTTTTGGTTTCACTTAGCTTGATTGGCTTTCTTTTTGGATTGTACTGCGTCTGTATATTCTGTTTTCTATGGTTAGTTCAGTAGTAAAAATGATAACTAATGTCTCGCCAACACAATAATTCGGGTCATTTTGAGACAAACGTACATGGAATTATTTATTTCTATGGCTACATGTGCAAAGCGAGACGAGAGCAGCGGCATTTCCGTCTATTGTTCTTCGATTTCAAAAGGTCAATATATTTTTTTTACGTGCGCGCCAATGTGTACACGGTTTCTTTCCTGTCTAAAAGAAAAGACACACGTCGGTGAAAGCCCCACGGGCGCCACAATGACAAGTGAATGGGAGGTGGGGGCTAAATTCTCCTCTGCCCACATTCTAGTCGATATTTCAGTTTCCCCGACCCTTCGACTAACACGGGTCATTGGCAGTAAAATATCCCGATAGTCTATAGGTTACGTACATATCATATTTTTTTATTAGTGTGATACTAAGACACGGACCAGATTGTGGCAGGTCACAGTGTTTACTGTAAAATGATAGTGCTGCATTATCTTCACTTTGCATTATCCTACTGGTTAAGCCGTATTATCCATGAGACTGAAAGAAGCATTAACTATATTTATTCTTCACCGTCAGATTATATCAGTATGCAGTGATAATAATGATTATGGTAATAGAGACTTTTGGCAAGCGTAATTCCTGGTCCGTATCCGGATCGATTTTCTGTGACGTCATCAATGCGTGAATGTCATACGTGATACGACAAACGGATATGGCAGCACATATCGAACAACCTTATACGGAAAAAGTCCGTATAGCATCGTTGTCTTTTTACCGTATTTTTGCTACTTTTAGACGCTGAAATGCTGTGCCGGTTTTATGAATCTATGTGTGTCCTAGAACACGAAGATTTATATTTGATGTGATTTTAACCATGATGATAAAGACTGGACTTTGATCATAATTGTTAATGAACTTTTCGCGGAATTTCCATATTTTTCTGCCTGCTTGTGTGTATGCTGGTGGATCTACGTGCTGAGGGGGGTTGGGATGGCCTAGTGGTCTAGAGTGCCGCGCTTCGACCTCTAGCTGGCCGGTCACCTCTGGCTTGCTGCTGAGCGTATGTGGTGCCTTCTCAAACCCCGGTTTCCTCCCACTGCTAAAGACCCCTACGCGCAAGCGAATTATTGAAATAAAATTGAACCATATGTTAGTCCCGAAATGACCTAGTTTGTGTTGAGTGGACGTTAAACCCCATTTCTCTCTTTCTCTACGTGCTGAAATTGGGAGGTGGGACCTTTCAAATCTGTAAAAGGGGTATATACTTTTTGAAATGATACATTAGTGACACTCATTTTTATTCAATTTTAAATAGCTCAGCGACTGTCGAGTAACTTTACTCCGTTCAGGAATTTGTAGGCTAGTACTGATGTTGATCTTAGTAGATAACTGGAGTTTTAAAGCGATATAATGCGGCAGCCAAACTTGCCTATTGTCAGCCAGGTTTCTGGATTTAAATGCTATATAAACGTAAGTTTAAATATATATTGTTTACACGACCTCATAATGAACTGCCTATATCACCGGGTGTCTTAGATATTTAGTTTATTAGATAATGGCCGTAATATACTCGTTCAAGTCTAATATGGCAGGAGACTGCCAATGAAAGGATTGACAACGTTTATTATCGTCATAATTGCCAATCAAAAGTAGGCGAAGTATCCATTTCTTGTCAAAACTTTAAATACGCATAACTTCGACCAGAGTAAAGTAATTTGACTCAATTTTTCAGAACCTTAATAGCATAACTGCCCATTTCTTACTTTAAATTCATAAATACATCATGACATAAGTATATTTATTATATAAACTACAAAAGAATATGCCAAAAATCAGCCATCTACAGATGAAACGATGGCAAATAATTACATATGAATTATATTACATAATAAAACGATTAACATTATTTCTGCAAGATCTTTATTTTTTGATGACAAAGCAATTAAGTCTAAAGTAGTAGTTATTTCACCTATTGATTACGCCCAATAAAAACATCTTATGAATGGTATTACTAATGGTGCTGAATTATATATATGGTGCCAATAGTATGGATGCATTAAACCGTAAATACGAGACATTGGATACACGTACTTAACAAGATGTTCTAACAGAAAAACAATAAATAATTGATTGTAAATCGTGAATAATAACTACTAAAGTTTTTAGTTTATAGTAGAAAAGAGGTTGTTTTTGCTAAATAACTTAATACCTTTTTAAATTTGGAGACAGACTGTCTGTGGCAGAAATAAAGTACACTGGCGCTTTTATTGTTTGTTACTTACAGTGTATCTGATGGATGTGTCCTATCTTGTATTATCTTCCTGGTTTATGTGTGATGTGATTCGCCTCCAATTATACTTTTAGAATTGGGTACATTTGAACGGACAAAAATTTAAAAAAACGAACAATTATGTTGGTATCAGTATTTATATCACACATATCACACAGAGAAATATTTACTTTAAGAATAGATCTGTATCATGATAGGCCGCCATATTGAAAAGATAATGTCCTGATAAATTTTTGGTTCTAAACCCTTTTGTACACAAAAATAAATAAACATTTTGAATTTCATTACACCTGAAAATTGAAGCAGAATATATACTTTTCAAATATTTAGTGTTTTCGACTAAAATCGGCCATAAAGGGAATTCAAATGATGTTCAACTAGCCCCATTGTAGTGGGACAACGTAAGTTTCATATTGATTTGTATCTCAAATCTAATACATGATCATTTCACTAACCTAAACTTTAATACCATTAGTACAATGCTATAGTAATCTTTCAGGTGGGACAATAATACTTTTAAGACAATCAACGTTTTGCGAACGAGGACCCTGGGATATCATGATTTATTTCTCTCCACGTATCAAAAGATTTCGACATCTGCATAGTTCCTAAAGTCCATATCCATCGTTAACATGTATTTTAAAGATTCAACCATCACACATCCTGGTTGTATACAATATGTGTTTTTTTAAAAATATATTAATAAGACAAAAGGTCGTAGAGTAAATTAGCTTGTTTGGTATTTATACTATCGGCGCTGCTTGATTGTTGTCATTTGTATATCTTGTTGCAGAAGTTCGTGCTATTTTGTAGTGTATGATCACGAACTTTATATGGATTTGTTTTGACCTTTATTTCCGGTTCAATAACCAACTCCCGTCCGTGGCACGTGACACGTTTAGGGTTGTCTAACTTCAAGGCTGTCTTCACAGCATTATAGACCCCCTAAGAAAAGCAATGCATTGTGGCCCCTTACACAACCACCCAAGAGAATAATGATTTAATTTGTTGATAATGTTAAACATAAGAGTCCACGGGAAGAACGATATAAGTCACCTTTTCCACAAATTTCATTTAATGCTTCCATGTTGTAGTTAATTGTATAAGCTTTTTGTTGAACGATCAATTTCAGGTAAAAACGATCCGAGTCACGTCGAACCAAGGCCCTTCTGAAATGGCCTCTCGGACAAATACAAATCCATCGTACCCTTCATCTAACCTTAATTTGCGTCAAACATTCTCGTATAGAATAGTATTTATTTCAAGTCACAACATTGCATACATAGATTAGCATATAGGGTCCCTTTCCTCGCGGGATACGCGGACAACTACCCATTGTGCCAAGGCGTTAAGACGCACCCACCTATCTTCAATAATCTTCCAAATAATGCACGACTAACGATATTTATAAAAAAAAACTAAGTTAATATTTCAATATCCTTCTATAATAATCTCGTCTTTTTTAGCTGTCCGTTGTTGTAGAAAAGTATGACATTAAACATCATTTGATTCGTTCTATATTAATCAACGAAATAGCCACAGGACGGATCTTTAGATTATGATTTCATTATTGTTAATCCCCCACTTTATCTATTTAACCATCTTTATTTTGTCTTCTTTCAAATGTTACCCCTGTTCATGTGACGGATATTTGTTAAACCTAATACTAAACTCTTATTATAACTATAAAAATAAAACAAGCCTAGAGACATAGTCAGTGTCCGGTATACATGGATCCGATGGACTAATGCATCGGATCCATAACCACGTGGTTAATTTCAAGCTTTCCGTCCAATGCCGAGCGAAAGGGAAGTCGGTACCTTATTAGGATTCTTGTCGAAAACCCGTCGATAGTTGTTTCACGTTTTTTAATCATCTTAACGGAAACGACAGTCATCTTAACTTTACAACGAGGCAGTGGCGGATTAAGCTCCACCAAGGCCTGAGTCGGCAGTTTCTGGAGGGCCTATTTAAAAAGGCGTGGGCCTAATTAATTTCGGGTCAGGGCCTATGTTGACTCCCACCCCTAACATTCATTGTCTATGCGTTTTTAATCGTATCAGACAAGTCTAAAAATTTTTTTTTTACAAAATCTTTGGGCCTGAGGCTGCAGCCTCATCAGCCTCACTGATAATCCGCTACTGCAACGAAGCTAATTTTAAACAGAAAGTAACACTCTCTATTATCAATAATGGAAATCAAATTATCCTTTTTGTTTGTTTAAACGCGTTTCGTGGTAGACATGTCTGGACAAACGCTGCACAAAAAACTTGTTCAAACATAACAAATCGTCTTCATTTTTCTGAATTTGTCAATGCCATTATTAATTGCGCAACTCCCACGTCAATTTTCAATCAGACAAAAAATATGGAATCATCCATCTTAAGGTTCCAGCATGTCGCCTGCATACGTAAATGATTGGATCCCATCGTCAGTTGTTGGAAATGTCAGACCTAGGTTAAATGCACACTCTTTGTAGGATTCTATAATTTGAGTCCAGAACATCTTTAATAACAGAAACTTACGTAAATAAAGTTGGTTTAGCTATGCAAATCCAATGCCTTTAAGTTACATAATTGTCTATTAGCCCAGGTTATGAGTAGGACGTTAAACCCATTTCATGTCATTTCTTTTCTGTTCAAGCAGAAAATTCTGATTGTCGAACCCAGTTACGACACCCACTTAAACAAACACCCGCGTCCAAAGGTGGGACGGATGGACAGACATAGTGAAAAATGCTCATCATCGAACTTAGTCAAAACATTCACCTAATGACCATGTACAACATGTCTGATTATTCTCAATTAGAAGCAGGGTTATTGTGTAGAAACACACCTGCATACTAGTCCTATACAAATATATGAAGCTCTGTTATACACAAACACAAACTGTCTGTTTCTTCTCTCTGTCATAAGTGGCAAGAGATCGTCACTTTAAAATTGCAAGCTCGAATTCCTAAAATTATGAGCTACGTAATAGCTATTTAGGATATTATTTTCACATTTAATTTGTAGATTTAAACCCACTTTCACCTGGGGCTGTCACTTTAAATACAACAAAAACTGAATCACTTTATCGTATCGTCTAGAAAGAGCAGACGCACGCTTGTCACAACCCATGTACGTCCAAGTTTTCGTCTGTATCGGAATAAATTAGTTTTTTTGTGATGTTCTACAAAAAATATCAAAATTCGGACAATTTTGATTTGATTAAATTGATGGCCGTTATTTTATTTGAATAAAATCAAGCAGCAACCTAAACTTGATTATCTTAAGTTTTTTGTTATTTTTCAAGCGTAAAAACATATGCTCGCCATTTTTTTTAAAATAATTTTCCTGGATGCATTAAGAAAGGATCGGTAAATCACTATATAATGTATATTTCATCGCCATATTGTTTTCCATTTTTCCCTTGATTCATAGCTATCTTATATATTAACTGAAGGTTTTTGAAGACAGTTTATTTTTTTCAAGCATTGGATGAAACTTAATTATCTATACGGGGAATAGGTTTGTTAAAATTAACTGGAAAAATAAATACGTCTGTGTATTATTGCGAAATACACGCCTTCTTGCCCCCTCCGATTAATGTCTTTAAGCTAACATAGCAGAATTACAGTAGCAATTATAAAAACGAAAAATTTATTAACTTTTTCATCTCCCTTGGCACATAGCATTACTTCCAGAGCAATTCCTTTCTGTTATATAACATTTAAAATATGTTTGTTTTTTTAGAAGTGAAGTATTGACTGAACAAATTGTGTTCATTTTATTTGTTTTAAAATCCCATCTGAAAAACCATAGCCATAATCGATTTTTGTGCATCACACCATATATTGTGAATATAAAAGTCATCCACATTATTATAATTTGAGACAGAACAGTCCCGTATAAAAGAATATTACAACAACAAAATTTTCGGAAAATGCTCTTTTAAAAATCTTCAAATCATGGTCACTAATAGATAACTGTTGCATCACATAATTTCTAGTGATCCACTTATTGTGTTATCGCACTAGTTTCTCTCCTAACTAAAGCGAAAGTAGTTTTTGAGGCAAGACGGTTGAGTAACGTAATTACCGAAGACAACCTGTCGATCCCACAACACGCGTCAATATAAATGCATCTCTACAACACAATCCATCAATTTCGATCCCTTCATTTTCTATTCCTTCAAACCCATTCCTTCTTAAATAGACACGATGGCACAGTCGGTTTTAATTGCATTACCATGATCAACTTAGACCAGTTAACAATTGGCAACAACGGAGATGTGGGGGAAGCATTGAAAGAATATTTTGTAAAGAGGTGATTAAGTTGATTGGGTTATGTGACCTAATTGTAGTCTTGTAGCGAGACTGTGAACAAGCGGATCAATACATCGATCTATATTGAGTCGTGTCACCACTTCCGTTTTAATGGGGCTAAATGCGTCTTTTCGTTTAAGAGAGAGAATTAAGGAGTGGTGAATCCGAACAGGGGTCGTTATCGGAAATGTGATCGTGCTGTTTTGCCAATTCTGGTTGATCCTTTCCAAGACGGGTGTTACCAGTGGAAATATTCGGATCTGAATTCGCGAACGGAAAGTCGCAGACTAACAGGCAATTTCACAGTCGCACAGATCTTCGATTTGTCCGCACGTGATAAATCAAAGGGTGGGAAGCAAAGAGGCGCGGATTAAAGACCGTCTTGAACCAAATATCCATTTTATACCCTCAATATCCATAGTGTGTTTTTCTACGTGCTAAAATAAACAGATCGACCGCTTCCATCAGCGTAATAATATGTTCTTCCTTTTTGCATGCTTATACACAAATGTCATGTTTGCCAACACAGGTCGGGTTATTAAGTTAAAGGCACTGATTCGTTCAAACACGCTAAAAAGAAGAAAATTAGTTTTAGAGTATGTGTGATGTAACTGGGTCAACCAAACAGCCAGAAACGTGCAGACAAACAACCCTATGAACGTTTGATTATAAAATAGAATATTATATTGGTTGTTTGAATATCGTATTAAGGTGTTAGAAACCGGGTCAGATATGCAGAAATTGGTTTCTGTATGCTGATTTAATTATAATATCAGACGAGAACAGGTCAACATAAAAGCAGAAAATGGAAAACGTTCCTTAAGGACAAGAAGATGCAGTAAAATAATAATAAAATGAAAGGATAGGAAACAACACCAATTACTTGTTGGCTACCAACTAATCATCACAGTGGTAATGATAGATGTTTTGGAAAACAAACTCGTTTAAAATATACTGGTTTTGTGAAAGAATGTTCCAACACATGCATGGGCACCACGGTTAGCGCATGCCAAAGATTATTCATCGTTCGGGCAAAATGTGGTTGTGGCTATGGCTATGTTTACAAACGCGTCCACTCAAACAATGCCTTAAATGGCTTGAACAAATCATCTACGCTGGATTGGAAATGTAGTTAGAAACCGAGATAGTATGTCGGCGATAGATTGTCTGCTGGTATCGCAAATTTAGCAGAAGACATGTCTCGGAGATCATTCTGTATGACAGTATAAATTGTCGGCGATACAGAAAAATAGTTCAAAACTAATTATTGGTGTCAAAAATTTGCCGAGCTTTTAGTTCGGACCAATACTGGATGGAAGTAAACGCCTAGCGCCACGTTTGTCGTTTGCCTCCAGTACTGAAGGACATGGAACCTACGAGGTGTCTAGTAATGTATCAGTAAATGTTGTTCAGACGCGAGCCAGGATGGTCATGTAATATTTCGTGTTATGATCTCTACATCTAGTTATGGTTAAGATTAATGAACCGGGTCTATATCATCTCTTATCTAATGGGAACTGGTCTGAATAAATATCGTCTATTTGTATTCAATAATGGCCGTCTTGGGTCACATAAGAAAGATGATAAACTACGGCGACTTCAGAGTCAATAGAAGAACCAGGGCCTGGTCTATATATGAATTATGGTGTATTTACATAGAACATGTTTCCATGCAAGAAAACTATCATCGTCTCTTTTTTAGGATGTGTTGACTGGACATAACAGAGTCTGGGACGATCAGGGTGGTAAATACTAAGATCAATCGAAGAATATGATTCAATGGTAGAACTAGTTTTGATGTTAACTAAACAGTTTTAACTTTACCACGACTTCAACTTCAGAAAGGATACTCGGTTATCAACCTACACGTTTTAAAGCCAAGTTTTGGAAGGTATGGATGGACGGTCTCTAGTAATCAATGTACAGGTTATAATAGTATCCGGCATCCTCAGTATTCTACCTGCTGGTTGTGTCCATAAGTTGAGTTCAATTACAAACTCCCATCTCCGTTGTTTTTTTTTAGAACTATACCATCAAAGTAGCAAAAGACGACAAACAGTTCAAAATGGATGAACGATGCAAGTTGGATAAAAACAAAATCATTTAATATACCCCTTTCATTTTGTTCGGCGTGGGGTGAAAAGAAGCCGACGAGAAAAATTAAGGTGTTAATCTAGTTATCTCATTTTACTCTTTTATTTGATCAAATTTAAAATCAAATTTGAAAAGTAGGTTTTTGATGTCTGGATTCTGGCAAGATCTTCGATGAACGCTAGACATTACACGACTAAAATTGGCAATACGAGTTCGAGTGTCATTTTAGAACAGTATACAGTCGTGCAAACGAGATTTATTTTCTGTTAGATAAATAATAAACTGAAGTAATTGTTGCTATTTTATCACGAGAAACTTTTGTTTCTGTGTCTATCCATGGATTAATGCTATTATAAGAATCGTCTATCTTTCTCATTAACACAACAAACAAATAAAATATTTAAATTGGTGTTTCTGTAGTTTAATCGGTACCCATTCCTGTTGTTTATATCCCTTTTTTAAACAAAAAATAAATAAACCAACACGGTAATTTAACCTCAAGAGTCTTCAAGCAATTTTCCCAAACTATATAATTAGACTTTCAGCTAAGAGGCAAAATATGTACTCTTGAAATATAACCAAATGACGAACTTAGAAGCTAAAAGAAAGAAATGATCGATATATAAGCAAGGATATCGATGGCAATAAGGCCAATTCGAGCCCGTTTAAGTGAATTAAAGGAAGAATTATTACATACTAGTCAGAGAGATTCGTACATATTGCTGAGAATAAATCACAGTGCCAGTAATAGGAAAGTCACATTAAGGGACGGTAGAAGCGTCTTGACGTAACAGAACATAATAATAAAACTGAGCGAGAGGATATAAAGACGAGTGTAACCAGTCTGTAAAAAGGATCATGTTCTAGACGTTTTTCAACATCGAAACTTGAGGCGAGCAAATTTTATTTTAGTAGATTTCTTTAATAGAATTACCCATAGGAAATATCCTTCACGTTGTGATTACGACCACGACTTTCTCGATGTGAGCATTACCAAGCCGTCCACTTAGTTGTTTTTAAGCAGAAAAGCTGCATAATCAAGTAACACTATTTTATACATTCGACATTTAATTGCTTCCTTTTAGGTATTTGGGTATTACTTTATGGCAGCGACCATCAACTACTATATTAAGACACCGTCAGTTTTTGTAGCATTTCCAAACCGAAGGATTAACAGTATTGGTGCTGTGAATGATATGTCACAGTCTAATAGCTTTTTCTAATTCATTTACTAGTATCTGGATACATGGGTGAAACCCACATAAATGTGCATCTGAGAAATGCATGGTTTCCGTCAAAAGATATGGCTAATTTATAACAAAAGACGACTATGTTGTTCCTGGTAATACCAGGATAGGATATCAGTTCAATTACCTTCGTACTGTGATATATAATTTACTTATAACTAACTAATGTAGCATTGCGGTTAATCAGAAAATATTACACACCGTGAACAACACACTGGTTTCAGGCAGTGAGTAATGAACAGAGTACATGACCTATAACCCGGATATGTTAAACTTAATAAAAGTGTCACTGTGGTTACTATATATTTCAATGACAAACAAAAAGTGATTTTTAATTAAAAAAAACCCCAATAATCGTTCGTTCAGGTTTTACGTATTGATCCAACATCGATGAAAATTGACACGGGGGCATGCATATTCGGCAACTTATCAACACTTGTTTTTGTCAATTTTAAATTTGCATAGACATCCTTTTATTCGGTAACATATTGTAATAGAATAAGGAAATTTGCAGATTCCTTGTTAATCAAATCCGTATAGTTCCAACCCACGATGCACACTACAACATTATTATAAATAATGGAATATGGAACTAAACAGCTATATAAATAGAAGTATAAATTATACATCCAATGAAGAATCAGAGTTGTCGATTTAAAAAAAAAATCCAGTCTGCGATCTTTAACTTCCTTGTACTGAATAATAAAGGGACGTGCATATAAGCGATTATTTAAGGTTCACTAACAATGGGTTAAAATATTAAGGATACTGTAGCGAATACTCTAGTGTTACAAATGTTGCAGATATATTTCAGAATCTGTCCCAAAGCCTAATCCTCGATTTCATGCATTGATTTGTATTGATGTTGGACAATCCGTCTTCGTCCATCGATAAGATCAAATGTGTGTCGCCGTGTTTAAGCACAGAATAAATAATAAACTGCCACTTCATCTTTCGGGGAAAACCACTCAATGGTGTTGGGCAAAGAATAAACTTTTCGCTTCCTCTTTCGGAGGAAAAAACCTTCAATCATGTAGAGCAAATAATAAATCATAAACTTCCGCTTCAACTTTCGAAAAAAATAACTTTCAATTGTGTAAGCTTGTTCCATATCTTATCGAAATTAAACATCAGATCGACACATTTCAACATTTTATTTTGACCTAAATTAAAGGGGTTTACGTGATATTAACTGATATTAAAGGAATCTCTCTCACTCTTTCTACGACTATTAGCTTGAAGTAAGTCAGTGTTTGTAGAGAACCTGAAGGTCACCAATAATGACAATAAAACACAACAGATTTACCCATTTTAACACTTTATTTAAACTATGTAGATCATGCCCCTTTTACTTCATGGTGCTTTACTTTTGAGCGTATACTTAAGTATACTTATATTAAATTTATATGTTATTGTGGCATTGAAGCCTCCACTAACTCTTAGCACTTTTGGTCTCATAGTTAACGTTGTGGCAGGTATCGAACTCCCAACATCGCTGATATCTGTGATCGTGTGGGCAGTCCACGTTGCTGGTCATTTTGTTCCAATGGCTACAGGATGTGACCAGTGTCGTACGGAACACCTAACAGGTTCTCTTTGATCGGGAAGATCTCATGTGGCAAGCCCACGTGGTTGGCTGTTTTCTTGCTTTTGTACTTTAGCACCCGAGTTAATTTTAACACTTGGTGCATTATGTATATCACGTCGTGAAGGGCTGTGCCATTACCATTAGCTTTCTGGTCTTTGTTGGTTTTTTTTTTTAGGGGGGGGGGGGGGAGTTAATCCCTTGTTATTAATATTAAGTGTGTTCGTTCGCATTGTGTTACAATATTGTGCTCAGTTTCCATATTTTATCATACAAGATAGTACTTTTGTATTATTTCTGTGTTTAATACATAGAAGAAAGTACTTTTGTATTTTTTCATAATATATATACATATATATTATATATTTAATAAAATACCATTCAGTAACAAAAACTCTCCCCTTTAAGCACTGAACACAACTGTACAAAAAGACCAGGAAATTAAAATATCGAACTGATGAAGAACTATCCCTAAACAAACAAACAGATTTATAGTTTTAATATATTCCAAGCAAAAACTAAAATAACGAATTCATATAGAAATAACGTCGATAGCAGTACAAAAAGGTGGAGTTTAGATTGATATTACCGTTTAGGATTTAAGAGAAAAAACCCATTAAATTTCCTTGTTATTGTAATTATTTTATATAATAGAAAATAAATACACAATTGAAGTGGAATAGTATATAAATAACAGACAGATCCAATATATAATGTGTAGATTTAATCCGGGATTAGGAGTTGATGATGTCTGGTTCTTTTTGTCTATTGGTTTAAATGGAAAAGTAGAAATAGAACAAAATGCACAACTCCCAATATCCCTAACCAGAGTAAAATCCCAGGGGATCAAGACATTAAAGCACCGCTGTACTTCTTAACGACTTTATCATTGTATTCTTAAGTCTAACAGAATACAAGTTTAAAAGCATCCGATTACGGTTATTTTCAGACAAAATTACAAACAGGGTGATTGGAAAAGACCGATTATTTGTTATGATATTTACATTTAAGATAGATTTAACATTCATTCCTATAGACATATATGAATGTATGAAAATGGCAACGAATGAAGGAAGGTGGGTTATCTTATTCGTCTCAATAATGTGGTACATATTAGAAACACATCCTAGGTAAACACGAACCCAATAACTTGAAAATTTCTTGTACAGAAGTCTTCAACACCTGCACGAAATCATTAATTACACAAACAGATCGAATTGATAAATTGAATAGTTTATTGAGGTGTTTACTTGAAAGAAACTCCAGCAAATTAACATTTAATTATTCATGAAAATATAAAAGAACAAAAGGCATGATTTACCTGGAACAAATGTTTAAACGCATTTTTTGTGTCGTAACGTTCAGGGATTAGTCAGGAGACATGTAACAAGAGCACGATGATATATGCAAGGTTCCTACTGTCGTGCGATGTGTTATGATAAAACTGTCCAGATACGTTGGGGTATGTTGCTACCACTGACCGCAATATAATATGATAAGATGTGATAGGATCACCACGATTACTCCATTATTAAACCCACGATTTCAATCACAGCACGAATCCTGAGAATAGGAGCCTAACATAAAGGAGCGTTACCATAGTTCATAGGGTATCTGTTACTGAGAAATATAGAACGATCGGAGCGACGTAACGCAGATAAAGAAAATTGGTCTATTTTTAGAATATAAGAAGCCGTGGTGGTTCGGCAGATCCTGGTTACGATTCGGGTGTTGGCTGTGAAAGTTCCAACACGATTTCAGACATTGGTGTCGGACGTGGGGTCTGGCAAGGAATAACGTCTGGTCATTTTGATTGGAGGATAACACGGCCAGCTTGGCGTATGCTCGTCGGCATTAACCCGAGGAATGCAGACCCTACATGGACCGTTAAACCCCAATTCCATTCCATTTCCTTTTATCTGCGTTCATAACAATAACCCCAACCTGCTTTATTCAGGAACCACGATGGCTAAGAGAGCAAGACGATGGCTCGATAGTTTGGAGGACCCGGGTTCGCCCCGATCCTAGCCGAGAAAGTTCATCGGGATTTTCCAGAGTGGTTTCCCCTTATCATTGATGCAGGACGGAGGGCCTAGCAAAAGAACAGCCGTCTAATCCTTCAGATGGGACTAAAAACCTAAGTCCCGTGTACACCTTGGGGTGCACGTAAACTATTCCTTGGCAGTTGGCATTCGATATAAGAGTAAGCCGCAACTCCCGCTGTCCTGACATGGAGTATGCCCGTCTTCATTAGCCTAACTGGGTCAGAATAGTAGGATGTTAAACCCCATTTCATTTCATTTCATTAATTTATGCTTTGTTCCCTTGTTCTGTAATAATATACTTGTAGGGAAAATATGTCTCATTTTAAGAGAGATACTCTTTAAATGTAATTTATATTTTGAAATATTATAAGCTGAAATCGAAACAAAGACCAGACCTGTAACTTTTTATTTTGGTACGAAAGTTAAACAAAACATTCTTCTGAATTAAACATATGTTTGAATAAAAACATTCATACTTGGGAGACAGAAAAAATAACACTAATTCAAAACATAACGGACATCATCGTCCATAAAAACACAACTTATTCATTCGTTTCACGTTTACACGTTTAGTTTGTCAATATATTGATGACTTTCATCGATTCGGACATAAAAAAATAACTGTTTGAACTGACATTTATAAGAACAAACTCCTTGATAACTAGAAGAAACGTGTACCACTCCTTGACACGATGTTCACAACACGACAAAAACAAGTACACAAAATATTAAAGAGAAGAAATATTTAAATCAGTTTTTTTTATTTTTATTTTTTTTTTGTTTTTTTTGGTTTGTTTGGGGTTTTTTTGTCACTAACTTACATTTATATCATTAAAAATGTTTGTTTAAACTACATTCATAGTTGAACTAAGTTACAAAATAATTATATTGTATCGTAAATAGAATTAAATCAATATTTAAATCATCATGATTATTAATTCAAGCAAAATATTTAAATCATCATGATTAATTTAAACGGAATTATTCATGATATAACTTATAATTCAAATACTGGTTTATATTTCAAGCAGAATTGATGGATCTGATATTACAGTAAAAATTATATTTTTTAATTTGAGTGTTATCTACTTTCTGTATTGCACATCTGTTTATTTTTATTAGCGCTAAATAAAGAATTTATAGGTTCTAATAAATCAACAGCATGAAACTTCCTTCAACAATAAAATTATATTTCATTTAATAGCGGTCCTATAGCTTGATGGGATATAATTTGTTCACATTTTAAGATGAACACACTATGTGTTTTACACTACTCATTTATAACAGTCCTTATTTGGTCGGATATAATTTGTTCACATTTTAAGATGAACACATTATGTGTTTTACACTACTCATTTATAACAGTCCTTTATTAGTTCGAAATAATTTGTTCACATTTTAAGATGAACACATTATGTGTTTTAAAATCTACATATTTCATACTTTATTCCATAATATTAAATTATTGAAGTGAAGCAAGAATTCAACTTTGCATATGAGGAAAACGTCACGAAGCTCCGTGATTAAATTAAACTTAATATTTATGCTGTTATTAAATAACGATAAATAGATGGGGAATTTTCTATGTTATCGGGCCACAAGTTTACTTTACAAAACGTAAAATGAAGAAGTGTATTTAGTAAATAAATTTACACGCGGAATTTCAAGATGGCGTTAAAGAAGACATATACAGTACCTTAGTTACAAAACTTTTATTCAACATCTACAGAAACCAGCCATTGTTGGGTTTTCCTTTCCCCTCTCTGAAGACCTAATTATACAGGGATCAAACGAATTGGGTGTTCAGAATTATAATCGTTAAAACACAATTTTTTGTCGAGAAACAAAAAGGACAATCCTGATACAGTGAACAAATTTCGGTCTATTCTCCAAGTCCTGGATTACAAATGAACTAATTCCGGTATTCCTAGCGGTTATTGTGGGTGATCAGAAAGTTTTTCAAACAAATAACAAATATATACAATTCGACAACTAGTAATTAAGGATTTATAGATCAGAATAGAAAGTTGCATTGGGACTATTGTTATTATAATAAGGGTATCTGTACAGTAAATAACGGAGAAACACCGTTTATCCGACGCCGATCAGTCATGGCATGATTTCGACATATCGCACACAGTCATCCCACACGGGATTGAATAACAATCAAAAATAGCATCATTTAATCTTGGTCTTGACAGGACTGGGAGGTTAGCAAACTATTTCGCTGACATTTTAAATCCTTAACCTAATTCCTAACAGTTAATTAAAAAAATGCTACTGTTCCTTTTCAGGAAAGATTTCGATTTTCTTAGCAGTTTATGGAACATTACGGACAAGTTAGTATTACATCAATTTTTGAATACTAAAATATAAGATCCTGTTTAGTGACAAAAGATAACAAGAACTATTGTTATATGTGTTTTCAAATGGAAATCCTAACACCATTCATTATGTCTCTCCTAATTTGTAGCCGATAGGTGGTCGCGTTTTTCTCAAAATAACTAAGATTTTATCAATCAAATAAAAGCGGTTATATATAAAAACATGAACAATAGATCCTAGCTAACAACGTGGTTTTGTATAACTTCCCTGTGATATCCTATATATATATAACAGTGCAAGTTATTAACTTAAACAACGTGAGGTTGAAAGGATATCAAGATACAGCAGTTTAAATGTTTTCTCGTAAATTGATTTTGTAAATTAGCAGAAGGCATTTTGAAATATTGTAAACTTTAATAATTATTAACCGCGTTATTTGAAACATACATGTATCTCGTAATCACCCTCGTGTTAAATTTAATCGAATTAAGATCTCATAATCATAAAAACGTATGAAACCAATGTTCGTTCTTTTTTTCTACAAATAATACTAAATTTAATTGAATTTGGCATTGAAATATCACTCCAGCAATTGGAAGGTAAAAGTAAAAAGTAGAGTTTTAAGATGGTTAGGGAATTACTAGAACAATAAGAAAACAACTAAAAAAAGGTATCTATGTTCAGTCTAAAAAAAAGTTTAAACTTACCTTCGCATAATAAACCAATGTTTAAACAAAGATTTTCTTCGTTTCAATATTTCGCTTAAATGTTCCGAGTTAAGAAGATTGTGTATCCAAATGTGAGGTAATTGGTCCAATAAGTACACATCCTATACAATATGACAACGTGTGATGTGTAGGTCAATATAATACTGCTAAATATAACAAACTCGCGCCTTTCCTACCAGAGACACAAACTGAATAGGGTTGAAGAAAAAGGCGGATTTATCTAAAACGATGCACGGAAGATAGCGAGTATAGGTGGTTTGATGGTAGCAATCAATGCTGGAACTATTCTGGCATTATAGCTTGCCCATCATTCCCCTTGTCTATAATTGATTCCTACGGAAACTGGGAACGAATCGTGAACTAATTGAATCTGTATTCTGTAGAGAAGTTGGAAGCTAGGTATGGTCTACGAGAATAAGTTGGATGTTTTAATGTCTTCGGCTAGTCAGTTCTGACGATGACCAATTGTTCCAAAGTCTCTCCAATCATGGCTATAACCTCTCTGATACTAGTCAAGTAGGTGTAGATTTAAACTGGTTTAGACTTTCTTCAACTGTTCAATCGCCTCGCTTAAAATTAACACCTTTCTTGCTTTGATTTGATTATCTTAAGGTAAAGGGGGTGGAGCCCAGTAATTTCAATTATATATAAAGACACACTTAGTTACCAAACGTGTAACAGACAAGTGGAAGTAGAATGAAGAAAAATGGCAATTAAGATCCCATGTTTGACAGAGTCTTAATCAATGACAAAATCTTAATACGTTTAAATATTTTTCATTTCCTACAAGTGCACCGTTTTCCTGTTTGTGTACATTAGTTGTCAGTATATTTGATGAATTGTCTTCGTTACAATTATACGTTTTCCTATGGTGTAACATGTTACTTAACTAGAACTTGTTTGTCCATTTGCATCGCATAGAGGGGTGTGAAGGTGGCTAGAATACCCTTCTGTGCATGTGGCACCCGTCTTACAAATCATCTACCTGATTAAATGATGCTGCCAAGCTTATACTATATCACTGTCATTCAATAACAGACAGATAATGATAAGTAGGCATACGCTTCTGCATGCACAACATCCTTGTACAACATCAATTGCTAGTTTAGACAAAATCCACTGGCAATCATTGCATAAGCATTTTAAAATCCACACACTACATTAATTGTTATTTATAATAGGGTACACCACATCGCACACTGATAAATCGTAAAAAAAACTATTGTCAGCTGGAATTCGATATAAAAGTATGGCATAGCGCCGCTGTCCGGGCACAATTTCCCATATAGCACACTGTATGGCGTACTCCTGTCTTCATTAGCCCAATCGGGGTAAAACGGTAGGACGTTAAACACAATTTCATTTGATTTCAACGGCGTTTTTTGTCAACAACTTCCAGAGTACCCTTTGTAGAACGTTTGATGCGCTTCACGAACAAAACCGCTCTGGTAGGACCCGGTGATTGAGCTTTAATCGGAATAAGGTAGATAATTCGGCGTGATATATTTGAAGCATTGACCGCTAAAAAGTGCCAGCCTCTCTCTCTCTCTCTCTCTCTCTCTGGTAAATTGCGATTGTTAAACGTACATGGCAATATCCCTTTAAGTGGACGACTATCGAATATCTTTAAGATGTAGATCACCGCCCAAGACGATATAAAGGTCAATATTAAATTAGAGGACTGATCTATTAATTAATACAAAAAAGCTAGAATTTTAGATAGCAGAAAACCATGTATTAAGCAGATCAACAGATGGTACGATGGTCAGTCACTAAAAATACTTATATCTAATTGGTCATTAATTCCTTCGATCCGATTACACCTTATCTACTAACAAGTGGCTAAATCATCCGCAATTCCAGTTATTTTAGCACTTATTCCATCACAAAACACGTGCCTTGATTTTAGTGTTAAATCTGTGCCCTGTCTTGTTTTAACGATACGATAATCTAATTTTTATGACTAAAATAAGGTCTACCATGTCAGCATCACCTTATTTCGATTTTAAATTTGCTATATACCATGTAAACGACATATATAAAATGAAAATTCAAGCACATTTCTTTGATTCTAGGCCAAAATCTGACTAACAATTGGCATGTAAAAGACAAAACTGCTATAGGTGAACTATATTCGAATTAAGAAACAATAGCCAGCCTTAACTCCCAACGAAGTGTACTGCGATTATTCCCCTTTCAAAATGTTCTTCAATGTGAAGTTACAACGGTTCAGTGAGCTGATCAACTTCTACAATTTGAAGAGTAGCCGACGTTTGACAGAACCAGTGTTGCGAGTGATAGAGTAATTAAGGAACGAACGCAGGTTTTTGATGTGAGCAGTAAGGCAAGCTAATGGAAGCGAGGAATTCCTCCGCTAAACTTACTAGTCAAAACAACTTGATTAAAGATTAGCTCTCCATGTTAATAAAGATGAACATCCCGTGACCTGATTAAACGGACTAGACGGCACAGAAAAGATAACAATTCGATCAAAACATAAATGGATCCCTGGAAAATGATTTCGAAGCCATTTAACTCTACTGAAGTGTGCTACAGCGACGCATTTTGACGAAGACTGTGCTCTGGAAAGATTGGATTAGCTAGAAATCAGTCTGATACTTTTTATCCACCACTGAGAGAACAGACAAGTTTCATGAAGCCAATTTTAACACAGATAAAATATAAATCAATTATTACAAATTCAGAAAATGCCATACAAATCCATGGCATTGTCATTACAGTATTCAAAATAGTCTGCGGACAATAATGTCAATATGAACTCGTGAATGGCCGTGAAACGTCTATATCACCGGTACTGTTAAGGAAATCGTTTTCGATGATCTAGGAACAGTATCTAGCAAATGATTCATCGGCAGATAATTCCTCATTATAGTTTTATTGTATTTTATATAGTTTGCCGACAAATATAACTATATATCGACAATGAGAAATACAATAGAATGGGGTTAAACGTACCAATCGAGCTCGTGCTAATGAAGACGGACATCCAGACAATGTGCTATATGGTCGCAAGTATGCCTACTCTTCATCGAATTTCAACTGCGTCCACACCGAAAATTACCCAGTTGGGTCTTGAGATTTATTCGTCCAAACTGAACGACATGAGGGGACCTTCGTCATACACCATTGAGAGATCAAAACCGGACTGGAATACCCCGTTGAACTTTCTAAGTCAGCACCGGGATCAACACTGGTTAGTGAGCAAGGGCCATACTCACTGAGCCACTGTGGCTTGCAAAAGGAAATGATACCAGGTGTTGTAGAAACAGTCACGCCACTGTAGCTTGCAAAAGGAAATGACACCAGGTGTTGTAGAAACAGTCACGCTGGTCCAGATCTAGGATGTATGGCTAGTAAAACTTCTCCATTACACTGTTTAGCGTTTTACGCTGCAATAGTCGGTACTTTTATAGTGAAGGAATGACTTATCCATCAGTAGAATCGTCAGCACCATCACACGACAGATCTTGTAAAAATAAAGTTCATGAAAAAAACCCAATCAAAAACTATAGATGATCAAGCGGGGGATGCAGTTTTTTTTTAATAAAAGCCGACCATCGTTAGTCGGTGTAGAAAAGTAGGACGCCAAATTATATCCATTTTCATTTATTTATTGTAAATCTGATTTAATGTCTTGAATTATTGACTTAATTAAATGTATAGTATCAGTGGCGAGTTTGTCGTACAGTACAATCCGATGTATCTATTTCTAACCCGATTTGTCTCCCGTAGCTATTTGAAGGTGATCTGAAACTGTGATTGAACTAAGCTTATTGACATAGACTTAATCTATAGGTGGACTTGTGGAACTACCATGGTAGCCTAGTTGATTTTCAAGATTTGCTATTGATTAATTATCACAAGAATTCCAATATCGACTCATGTGGCCCAAATCAGTAGAGATAACAAACAGAAAAGAAATGCCACCTTAAAGACGATAGTACAAAGATATTTCTCTAACCGCGGGCAGGAAATGCAATCACGATGTACATTTTTAAACAGAAATCCGATTTTGAAAAAATTAATCAATGTTCAATAATATATTGTCAAAGAAAAGATCCAACGTGTTTTTAAGTCGCTTATAATAGGAAACCTATTGTTGTTCGGGTATCTTTGATAACCATGCAATGCTACTTACTGGGCGAGCTATATTTGGGCCCTTTACACTCTTTTTTCCGTAAGCTATTTATGGCTTGTCCGACTAACGTCCAATACAGAAGAACAAAGAAAATACACACGGAGCGAACTCAATAAGTTACGAGTGTATCACAGTGCAAATACGACAAACACACGAGCTAAAGTGAATAAAGCTGTTATCAACGCAGTCCTACACCTTACCTCAAGACGATATGCTATACCAGTAGCAAGGGATTACAGATCATCTGGCAATCAATAAGTATACCCTACCTCTCGCACGACATCCAATTTTAGTGGGCATATGTATAAATTCTATAAAACGACAATATAAATATTTCACTTTAAAGTGAATTAACCTGTAGCTTCAGGAAGTAGAAACTTTCATAAGTATGTATATTTCTACAAAACGACAATATAAATACTCCACTTGAACGTGAATTAACCTGTAGCTTCAGGAAGTAGCAACTTTCATAAGTATGTATAATTTCTATAAAACGACAATATACATAAATACACCACTTTACCGTGAATTAACCTGTAGCTTCGTGAAGTAGCAACTTTCATTAGTAAACTCGAACCCCTAGCCTGCCGCCCTCTAGATCTTCAGTTGGAAAGGTCTGATGATGCATGTCAAGGGTTCCACTCACCACATTCCTTAAAATCTATGTGAAAAGACGAACCACGCGTTAGTGAAAACATTAAAAGTTAGCCAAGTAATACTGCCTCCTCTAATTTTGATTTGCGTTTTACGTTCCCTAATATTACATTTATCGGAATTAATACATTCTTCACACAATATGCATTTATCTTCAGGGGAAGATAATATTCATTATACACCAAAGAATCTTAGAATTACAGTAAAAGTGGGTGTAATTTATTGAACATAGCACATTCCTTATATCCAAAACGTCCGTAATTATTATATATTTTCAATTACTATAATGTTCGCATATAATCATTTTTACGCTTTAGTTGTTAAGTATTCATTAAGCATATGATTAACATTAAACACTTTTTCTAGATTAACGGTGCGTTAAAATTGAAAATTTGTATAACTGTTCTAATACCTTGTAATGATAGCCATTAAATCGGTCTGTGAGGAAATATTTGGTGTTTAGAATAAACTAATCTTAAATAAATTGTATAATGCAAATTTCTTACGAGTAATTTCATAAAACCGTAAATCATATCTAATCCAAAGACGGAAACGGAATGCCGAAAGTCTGATACCAGACTGGATAGCTTTCAGTTCTGAAATCTTGGTGCCGTTTATTTGTGTTTTTCTTTCATCCCTAATTGAATTTCAACCTTACTAATTATAAGGTGAAGAAATTGGAAACCCCCAACCTATCCTTAGTAACAATTGCAGCAAATTTATAGTAATAATGTTGTTTTTATACGTTTTAATGTGGACGTGTGTTTTCGTCACCCCTGTCCGTCCGTCCACTGTACTGGTCACAATTTTTATCCGATTTCGATGTAATCTGAAATATGGATTTATCTCCACACGTTCGCGGTTTCTGTCGATATTGGCGCATATCGGACAATAACTTCCTTGGTTATCATCCCTAATTAAAAGAAAAATTACGTTTTTAGTGTGTGGTCTCTCTTGAGGTTATAATTTGTATCCGTTATGATGTTTGAATCCGAATTTCGTGAAAATCGGACGGAAATTGCCGGACTAAATGGCCGATCCCTGTACGCAAATAGTGTTAATGTATATGTAATATCAAGGTTATGGACCATCTGATTTCGGCCCCTGATTCCACGAACAATCACGTTGTTGTTTAGCTAGTTTTCTATCCATCTCTTGCCAAATGTGGGCGGATCTTGTCTGGCAACCGCTGGTTAATTTATTTAATAACATATCCCTCTCTTTTTGTGGGTATCGGTGTACGAGCGGATGGGCTAGTGGTCAGGAGTGTGGCCTTATTTCCCAAGCGGAAGAGTCGATTGCCTAACCATGTGTGTTAGCCGCTCTCTCTCTCCTCCGTCTCTCTCTCTTTCTCCCTCTCTCCACTTGATGTGGTATATGTACATTTCGTTATTGATAAAACCTTGCTGCTATCTGTAAAACTCAAAAAACACTATCCAGCATATAATTCTACAATATACACCCGTTTGGCTATTATAGACACCTATGTCTTTCGGTATCCAACGTAAACAGGTGGGGTTTTTTTTATCTTGAAAGGTATATCTGCCTTGGAACCTTAACGCTTCAAAGAAATACGACTGTTGTAAATGATAATTCACACGAATGAAAGAATCCTTGTTTTTTCTATCATCTTGAAAGGTATATTTGTATTGGAACATTAACGCTTCAACGAAATCCGACTGTTGCGTATGATAATTTACACGATTGAAAGGTTGGCGGTTCTTTTCACGTGTACTGATGCATGAAGATACAGGTGCACGTTTTGATTTAATATAATATCTTAACATAGAAGATTCTACATACCATCATTATTTTTCTAAGACACCATCTTATCGCAAGATAACTGAAATTGACACTTATTATTTACTGAGCGTGGTCTTAAATAACTCCCGCGTCGCCAGTAACCGAATTCTTAAAGAAAAAAGTTCTTCTTGTGCTTGGGGGCGACGATCTTGTTCGTTTGTTCATTCGTGTGGTAGAAGTTAATGTTAGCGAGAGTGATATCGTGGACTTTTTTTTTTTTAAAGAACTTTAACGGAAAAACAAGTCGGTAAGAGAGTTTATATTGGTGACTATTGGCAAGAGGAATTTTTCCCAGTCGTATCACTTATCAGTATCGTCACTTGATATGTTGCGTCAAAGTAGTTTTAGAGTTTTGGCAGATTTTCGCGCCGCATACGCATGAGTACCTGAGCTGAGCTTAGTTCTATTAAAGTATGATGACCGTAAACTACTAAGACCAACATCAGTACTAGTCAAGTACCTAGCCTACAAATTACTGGAGGGAGTGAAGTCGAACGAAAGTCGCTGGGCTATTACCAATATTGTAATGTCGAATCTTAATTAAAAATCTTCGCCTTCGACTTAACAGCCATGTATCATTTTAGAAAGTATATACCTTTTTACCTTGGAATCACATCAGTTACAGATTTGAAGGAAAAATACAAATTCCGAGAAAAGCTCATCGAAAATAATGATTAAATTTCGGTCTTTATTCTGGTTAACAACACATCAATTATACCCCTTCCTGTTCTAGGATACACACAGATTCATAAAAACGCTATGGCACAACATTTCAGGTTCTAAAAGTAGCAAAAAGGCGGTAAAAAGACGACGATGTTATACGGACTTTTTCCGTATGAAAGCTGTTCGATACCTGCTGCCGTATTCCGTATAAGAAATATACACACATTATTGACGTCACACGCAAAGGCGATACGGATAGGCGATACGGACCAGGAATTTACGCATTCCAAAAATCTCCATTGTCTAACATGGTCCCGGTGACGTCAATAAGGCGATACGTTTTATATCACTTTAAATTAAAGAATTCCTATTGAAAAGTAGTGTAGACTAAATGATATAAAATGTCTATCGCAGTTACTGAGGTGTTTCTTTTTTAAAATGAGGATGACTGCACAATGCTTAACTGGGTGAAAATATGATTATTATTACCGTAATTTAACAGTTCATAACACGTTTCATATTACCATATAGGCAATTAGCTAAAAGCTAAAATACCCGCCACTGTCTGATAACCATTATTAAGATGCAATTTATTTGTAATTTTAAATTCAATCACGTTAAGCAATTGCCTGAAATAGATACTAAATTATATTTCTTAATTACGAAAGCGAATTAATATATAGTTACCCAGATACCCAAAGATAAGAAGAAAATGAAACAAAAAAAAAAACCTTTTCGTGAAAACAGACAACCGCTTAGAAATGTTTATATTAGACAATTAAATCCTAACGACCATAAAAGAAACCGAACAGTTGGTCTAAAGCATAAATTGTATTTATTAAGGTCGATTTAAAGAACCGTTCTTTCAACATCCATTCTGTTTACTCTCGTCAATGTTTTAAGACAAACGAAAGTAGCTTATTAATCCTAGATATCGCGAATTGAAGTAATAACCCAAATACCCTGAATCAAAAATATCCGGCCGTTCAGAATGACAGCGTGATAAAGAAGACCGTATTCTTGTCGAAACGTTTGAATGGACCAGTCATTATCTTTTTAAAGAAAAAGTTATAGTGTGATACTCTTAAATTACTAAATTCCACTCAAAGTTCTTATGATTTATGAAATACCTATCCTAATGACCTTGACCTGAAACACCTGTCCACGGCTATTATAAAGTGCCATATAATAACTTTGTTTTTATTAAATATTAAGGTGAACCTAAAATATGTAGATAATCGATTAGATGTACTATTAGAAATTTGGTTGATACAAGTGGCAAATTTATTTTTTTGGATTGGTATTAATACATTTTAACCAAGTAAAACTATGACAGCCTCTTATAAATATGCCAACTAAGTACCGTAAATTTGGCGAGAAATTTTGTACATGATTGATTTTCGAACCTGGGATTCAAATTAGAAACGAAAAGACATACTGTATCAAAGAAGGCCATATTTTACGGAGAAGTTTTTGCAAGTTTATTTTTTTAGTATAAACACGGAGCAGTGCTTTATCCTACAGTTACTACTGAAATGCAGCAAAAAAACACACCATAGGGTGCATGTTATAAGCCTCACGCCCGCGCTCATATGAACAGTTAAATAAAAGTAAAAACTGAGTCAGTGCGCGAGCAGTGAATTTATAATAATTAAATCAGTTTATTATGTAGAATAATAACCTAATTTCAAAATAAAAACCTAATAAACACTACACTGGGTAATTGTGTGGAATCATCATGTGGGAGAAACAAGGAAATGGGGGATTGAATTGAAAACCATCCAGGATTTAAATTAGCTTTAAATTACACAAGAAATGTAATAACTGCTTCGAGTTAAGATTTGCGAATATGCCACGATATATAATATCCCTGTATTCGATAGTTTATAGTCGAAAGTAGGGCTTAGTTCGGCCCAGTGACCAAGCCAGATAACTCTACATGTCATATTAAGCTGAAGATTCTTGTCGGACGATTAACTAAAAGTAGAATTTATAACTATGTATGCGCATATTTCTATAGGGGAATCGTGCGCAGACAAGATTTTGAACTGGCGTTGAGCTGCTAAAGGCGAAATCGGACCAACACGTATTGACGTGTGTTCGTTAACAAAACATTTTTATTTTATTAGTGACCTGACCCTTAGTTGGATACTAAAAATCCCCGCGGAACAGGCAGCGTGTCAGGTAAACGATTTATGCCATGGCAGATTTATTTCCAGGAGATTTTCTGCATAAATGAAGCATGTGCAAATCTGGTTATCTTTTCGTTAAATTTGTCACTCTACCTTGGTTTATGCCTGGTTTACGAAATGATGCGAACTAACACGCAGATTTACACGGTGTGTTTTCAAATGATTTCATTTACGATGGTTTAAAGAAATCAATAGCGCAATATACACGCAAAAACAATCCAATCTCAACTTGTTGTTTGCCTTTGAAACCATTTTATCGTTGCGGTGTTATTACGTAACTAGCCATTGTTGTGGTCGGGTAATCTATATATCAATGCTACAGGACTGAAGATTTATGGACTAAAAAAAATATAAATCTCTCAGGGACGAGAGTTTTCATTTTTTTAAGATAAAATGTGCAATGCACTTAACTGTCCACATGCATAGTTATTTCCCTTAGTTCTGAATGACTATGTGGAGCTATTTTATCTTCGTGGTGTTATTGCGTAACTAGCCATTGTTATGGTCGGGGTAATCCATTACATGTATATGAATGCTACAAGACTGATGATTTATTGGCTAAAAGAGAACAGAAAGAAATCTTTCAGGAATGTGATCGCACATACCTCCTGATCATGATATCACGTGCATTGCACTTAACCGACATATGCATAAGCTGTGTTTCCTTTCTCGGCACGGTTCAAGGATGCGATAAGATTCATGAAAAACACTGTTTATATTGGTATACAATAACTGTTCCCGGGATGCTAAATGCGAACCTCTTCACAGAAAAGTTAATTTTAATCAATCAAGCATATTACCCGAGTTCAAACACATACGGGTGGTCACATTACATTTGCATCATCCTTTCGTGCGATTTAAAGCACATCTTGAATGGCTTTGCAAACACCTCCTTTTGGTAACGTTCCTTTTTCATGCTCGCACCCCCACACCGCCAGTCCATGATTCAAAAGGAGCTTACGGCTAAGTTCGGTGTTCTTGTCTGCGATATCACCTCGGTGGACGCCGACGTAAAATACAACACACAATACAACTCACACACACGAAGTTCGGTGTCCAGTCGATGATTTTATCTAAACGAATTAGGATACTCATCACTCAGCAAATCTAACACAACCCTTTAAGAGTTTGACTGTCATTCAGCCCAATTTTATTATAATTCATTAGCGTTTGCTATCTTTTATTAATAGCGCTGTATAATCAGCATATGCAGTAAACAGTAAGAATGTTCGTTGTTTTCCCGATGTGGACCATAAAATTGGCAAATCTAATTTCATTATAGAACACTTTAAGTTTCGTGCTTTCATACAATTCTAGAAAGGGTTAATCATGTTTTCACCTACATGAAAACCTTCATAAATTATGAGCTACTTCTACAGAACTATCTCCAACTACCGTCTTTCATTTGCTGCTAAAGGGTGATTCTAATCTGCTCAGAGATAATTACCTGGTTTCACGTGATAGATAGTTATTTCTTTGATCCACCATGTATATTTTATTATTTACCTATGGCTTGTCTATCAACAACTTGTCAAGAAGCCCCTGGCCTCTAATAAACTAAAACTAACAGTTTGAGATAAGCTCAGATTATTAATATTTCATGAAAACTACCTGAAATGTGGGAGTAATTATATCTATTCCAATTGCGTAATTTAGTATTTTTATTTATTGTATTTTAGCAATTCATTGAAACAAAAGTAGTACTAATGTTTAATAACCCAGTTCTGTCGATTCAAGGCCAATTGATTTTCGTCAATGCTGAAAACATCGACGGTTTAGTACTGCTAGATCCTAAAGTACAAAGGGTAATTGTCGCTCCGTTCAAATGAAAAGGTGTTCAGAATCGAAAATTTCGGCACCGACCGGGCTAATTAATATGGACATGAATCGCTTACCAGTATAGCAACGTCTACACAAAGCCTTTTTTTGCCCTTTCCTGTCTTTGCCACGTTCTGTGTCACTGGGGCGGTGAAACCACGCCGGAAAATTACAAGAACTTTCTCGGTCAATAAATATTAACCAAACGGGCTCGGGTTCTATTTCGGTGTTGGCCAAGAAAGGTCCTTGGGATTTTCTTAGTTTCTTCCTCTTTACAGGACCGGGGACCTGACAAGGTAGTTCGTTTAGTCGTTCTGTGGTACAATTTATAAGTTGGCGTTCCAGTAAAAGAACCGCTGGCAGTGGTTATTCGAGTAGGCGGAAACATCGTTGTCGGATAGCAAACGTCCGGTTGATACAGAAAAGTAAAACTTTAAACTCCATCTTATTTATTTCACGGCCTGGTGTTGACTATTGATATGGAAATATTGGACAGTTTGAAGATTAAACCAATGGCATCTTCCTATAGCAAAATACCCGAATTTAAGTATCCCTTTACGCTTAAGGCGCTAAATTCAATAAATCCCTTTAATTCGTAATCAGCATTCCCCGTCAGGCATCAGAATTCTGTTCTATACATTTCGTAGTATTTCACCGAGTCTTGTCACAATTTCAAAAATAGCCTAAACCAATGAAAAGCTTTTATCTCTTTAGCCGCAGAACTACTTTCGTACATACCAGTTTATAGTAAGTCGTAAAAAAAGTTCAATCGAAGTTTTTCTTGCGGTAATCCGTGCTTAATGATTTTCAAAAGGTTAGCAATATTTCTCGCGAGAATTGAATAGACCCGGGATTAGTGAGTCGTTAGATCTCAAATCTTATTGGAAGATGATTGAAGTCCGGAGCGTGTATTTTACTTCCCCTCTGAGGAAAACCCCACTAAATGTACATAGCAGATGATTGTATAGCGATATCGATGATCTCTGGCTAAAGTTGAAACTAAAATAGATTTTATCTTACATCGACATATAAAAATACTCATACCTTTAAAGAGTAAATCTTAAGTCATTTATTGGGTTTCGGATATCTTGTTATAAAAATTTGTTCTATTAAGATATGTCAATTCACAAATCAATTCCCTCCACTTGGATATACACGATTGTATCTAGGAGTACTAACAATGCATTTGTTACATTTCTGAAATCGTTTTGCAAGGTTTCTAAACTCAATTATAAAGCGACACAAATCATTAAAATGGACTAAACATTGAGGCTGTTAAAGGAGTTGCGTACGTAATCTTTTGAAATTCTATTAATAGTGATTCTTTGTAAGTTCGTAACCCTATTACCGTACGTCACATAAAAGTACATGCTTATCCTTAAATATAGTCACCTCCCTTAATAGTACATATAACATAGCCACTGATTTATTGCATAAGCTACGGTAATCCATGCCGTGGTCTACACTGTGTCGGATGCCTGAAGTGACGTAATGTCGATACTTTAATTTGCCAAGACACATGAAAGATAAGTAAAATGACCTTCACAGATATGCATGAACTATTGGCATTTGACAGATTTTATGATAGTATCCATTCGGCTCCCGGCAAATGGAAGTTACGTACTCGTGGGTATGTGTAAGTTAAAGACTTACGTGCTCATCATGTTATCGAAACAAAACAAATGTTCGTCAATCGGGTTGTTGGTATTCGTAGACAGTCTTTATATTATTGAAGGTTGAAGTGATGAGAGATAGAGAGGTAGCGGGCAGAATAAACTAGTTAAGATTTAAAGTATTGTGTTCACCTCAGCACAAGTTAATGGAACTGTCATTACCATGCTAGGTATATGGATGATCCAATTGACAGCCAAGTAATAAGCTTTATCAAAATACTTGGTCGTCCATAAAGATTGCCGGCTTATTTACACAATTTGATTGACAATTAATCTAAGATATAGCGGCCTATCATGCGATTAACCGTTCCCCGTACTTCTTTGGCTTCCCATCGCGTTTGGCCCAGTGTGAAGATAAGCACAAGGATGATAATCGACCATGTATTCGTTTACTCGATTTGAAGACCTTTTTCGGTACAAAGATTCTAAATTTGGAAATATAAATCAAATGCGATATAATCACGAGTTAGGGTAAATGAATCGTAATCCTTATTGTTTGCAAAAAGGCATTTTGTGTGCTATAAGCTTTTAACCTTCTCCAGCTTTCTATTTATAATCCTATTTAACCAAAAAATTATCTGATCTGTTGCAGGAGGGTTTACAATATTAAGATCCGGTGTTGTTGCATAATACCAAAGTACAGCAGTAAAAGATGACCCATCCCTCGATTATTGTTCGAACTTGGGTTTTTTTTATTGATATGAAACAAAATAGGGTTAAACGTTCAAGGTTCTGCACTAACCTGACTGACATGGACAGGCACATGTCATTTAATTTGCCATAAGAGAAATTGGGCGGACAGTCGCGTCAGGGGTTCTTTGAAAGAGCTCGGGTTTTCGTCCTTTCCGAACGACTAGATACCGTTACATGCCAGACCTCCAACCAACCTCCACTTCTGTATCCAAGGAGAAACCATGTTGGAAAATCCCGATGAACTTTCTGCCACAACACAGATTGAAACCTGGACATCCGGGTTAGTGAGACAGAGCTTTACTGACTAAGTGCCCACCCTCGCTTCTTTATGTAAAGTTTGAGGAGACAGACATATACTGCCCCTTACACGAAACCCACGATATCTGTTGTTTATTTTCTTGGAATATCCGGGGGTTGGGATGGCCTAGTGGTCTAGAGTGCCGCGCTTGGAGATAGGGGCGCCTTCTCAACCTCGTGGGTTTCCTCCGGGCACTCCGGTTTCCTCCCACTGCTAAAGACCCCTATGCGCAAGCGAATTATTGAAATAAAATTAAAACCATATGTTAGTCCCGAAATGACCTAGTTTGTGTCGAGTGGAATATCTGTGTAGCTTATCGGTTTTGTTTTATGTGTAGTACTTACTCATGCACTGCATGTCTCATCAAGACAATCCTTTGGTCAGCCAACGTCACAATTTACTTTAACCTCAACCTTTTCGTGGACATCATTATCCTTATCTATGTCACCTGTCACCACCATCTCCATCACTTTCGTGATTAGTGGCAAGGTGCGGATAGCGTTCACAAACTTTGTTATAGAATGCATCCATTCTCTTCGATAGGTCACAATTACATCACAAAGTGATCCTACATCAGTATCAAAATGATTTCTCTGTTTGAAAAGCTCAGTTTGTATGTATGCCTATGTAATTTAGAGACGATGATGGCAGATTTCCGTGACAGAAACCTGGCAAACCCCCTCCTGCAAAAATTCCTGGATCCGTGCCTGGTTGGTTATACCAATGGACATGGAGTTCACTGATAAATTGATCGAGAGGTTGGTTTGGTTCGAAAAGAGTAGAAAACCGTATAGATGTCATGCTATGTTTTGGGCAGTGACAACAACCCACGACGACAGCGGCACCCTCAAACGCAGTCGTAAAATATATCTAGCTGCCACTTCACTTTTAAATCAGGGTAAGTATAACTAGTATTCTAGGTTGCTAAATATTAAGTGACTTATAGGAAATAAGCGAAGTCGACTTCAGTTAAGTGTTGTTTTGTGAAAACTGGCAAGGACGCCATGCGGTAAAACAAACATATCAAATCCTCTTGATACCAGTCAACTTCCGGAAATGGCGTAGACCAACAGCTAATGATTGATTGGATGATTTAATCAAATCGAGTTCATACAAATTGTACAAGATGTTTCTATTAATATCGGGAAAAATATCCCGAACACAACTATTTGTATTTGACGTCACAAATGCGCAAAGTTAGCATATGTTTCTAGTTGTCACGTGAGCTCGAGACCCATGAAGCAGACGATTAAATGACCAAATTGCGTGTTTTGCTGGCCAGTGAAATGGATTGTCATAGATCTATGACCCGGAAATTATTTTCTTCTTCGGCATCGCTCATGGGGAAAATTGAAAAAAGCATAAGAAAGAAGTGGCGAGACTTTGAGTTAGTTTTTAGTTAAGGCGGTTGACAAGCAACACGGGATATCAAACGCCCAATTGCTAATAGCTAGACAGTCGTACCGTGCACGATATCTCAGAAACAATATTAGCGCTTTTTTACAAGAACATTAACCGCGATTTTATAGAGCACATACCAAAGTGATGAGGTGTGATAAAGACCATATAAGACAGTCTGGTATCCAAATTACCCAAGCTACAATTCCAGTCTCAGTTCCTAACTGCCAACGTTATTTTTAAGTAGGTGGACGTAGGGTAATGGATCCACATACAATAAATTCAACTAATAGAACCATAAAAGGTTGGCTTTGTGGATAAACTTCGGCATAAAACAGGTAACGGGACTAGTTATTGCTTACTGTTTCTTCACAGTGGCGTAGCAGTGTGGGAGTAGATAAGGTGGCAGTCGCCCCTTGGGCGCTGTTTTGAAGGGGACAAACTTTCCTCTGGGTTTTGACCTATGGTAAAAGTTACTCAGTATTGTATTTTCTGCTCAATATTATCATTATGCATGTTAGAACATTTGCTATGCAATTTAGCCTTATTTAGTAGACTAGTTCGAAATTATCACTACCTATGTGTACGTCAACATTGCCGTGGACCCGGGCACCGAGTCCCTTACTACGCCACTTGTAAATGTAAGTTCACGACAAGATCGCAGAAAGGATCGAACACCAGGAAATCGAAATAACATACATGAATAGAGAGAGAAATGGGGTTTAATGCCCACGCAACACAAACCAGGTCATTTCGGAATTAACATATGATTAAATTTTATTTCAATAATTCGCTTGTGCAAAAAGGTCTTTAGCAGAGGGAGGACCCGGGGAAAACCCACGAGGGTGGGCAGGAAACCCTACTCCGTGTCACATACAAGCGCGTGATCGAAACCACGCCAATTGACTCAATGACAGACCGCCTGATCCAACGCGCACTCGTTAACCATTCGGCCACCCAACCCCACATACATAAATAGAAATAAAATCGCAACTTATCCATTGGGGGATGACAAGCGTAACAACACTTTAAATTAATAATGCATTGTATCGAACGGATCAGGTTAGCTTAACACTATTCATGTCACTTTCCTCTGGGGATTTATGGAAGTTTATTCTAACCTGCTATTATCCATATTTCATAATTTTTCAAATTCTGTATTGCATTACCCCTTTGCACTAATTAGTCGTTCGGATGGAACGTAAAAGAACCATTGACAGTTGGAATTCAATTGCTTATTACATCACACATAGCACAACAGTTGGAACAAAGAAATAGGACGTTAAACCCCATTCCATTCATTCATTCCGTTAGCCCTCACTGTTAAATCTACACATTTGTTTAGCTTTAGACAAGTCTCTTTCTTTTTACAATATTTTTCAGTATTCTCGCCTGCTGTTCCACATCATGTTATCATATATATTTATGTACGTAACAAACATTCGTATTACCGTACATAGATAAATGAAAATTGTACGACAACTGAAACAAGATTTGGATGTCTCGTGTAAATCAACCAGGGCTTATAACACCGGTTATTAATGCCTGGGTGTATAAAAATAGTAACAGGAATGACGAAAGCTGTACGCGATATGAATTCCGTCTTCGCCTCTGATGTAAGTTGTCTACAGAAATTTCACAACATCTAAGCTCTCAGCTAAAACATGCTTTCATCAGACTATTGGCTTGCTCATATATGACACATCATGCTATTGACAAAACATAGCCAACTAAGCTCTGGTTAAGTGTAAAGGTTAAATTTAACTGTCTTTCAATCGTATGATTGATTAGTGAATAATTGCATTATGTAAAAGGTAAAAAAATACAGAAATCTAATGTATGTTTTATAATTTCATTAAAGTCACTGGTTGTCGTTTGAAGTAATTGATATTTCTACCTGCTTTTAATCGAATCCCAATCGTGAACTGTTCCTTTTCGCACTCGTCAATGAGTGCACGGATGAATCGACTTTTCGTCCCATCCCAACGAATAGGCAACACTTCGCCTGCTATCCCCACAGGCCCATTAACAGCCAATAAGAGTCGTGGCCTAAGTATAGTACACACAATTACGGTATATGCTTCAGAATTATTAACCTAATTTTAAATCAACAGCTTAGATGGCATAGTCTAATTTGCCGGGGGGGGGGGGGGGCAATGGAAAGCATGTGTGCGCTGTATCATAGCGCATGTCATTGAGTCAACCGGCGTGGTTTCGAATCCCCGGTTGTACGTTACAAGGAGCAGGGTCGCCTGTCCAACCACGTGGGTTTTCTCCGGGTCCTCCGGTTTCCTCGCACTGTTAAAGACGCCTACGCGCAAGCGAATTATTGAAATAAACTTTCAAAAACCATGTTTTAGTCCAAAAACGACCTATAGTTTGTGTCGAGTGTACATTTAACTCCATTTCTCTCTCTCCCTCTTTCCCTCTCTCTCTCTAGTCTAATTTGCGGCCTTGGAGTTATATCATATCACAGAGTTTCTAGCTGACAAGAACTAGATTCGGGTAACCAAATGCTGTAAATGAAGGAACTGTTTGGGCGGTTTACATTGATTGGTCTGCCCACGTGTTTGATCCAGGGCAACTATTTTTTAATACTTCGTGAGTATTTTATTAATAAGACAAATATTTCTACGTTTATCCAGTAGAGGTTCAGATATCATTCAATAAATGACCAGTTTCATACAATATGTTACTCTTCAAATACGTTAGTTTGAAAACGTTCAGTCAGTGATAAACCACTACACACAACGGCCAAACCAGCAATCAATAGACACAAATAATATGAGAGGATTATTACAACAAATATTAGTCTACACTGAACGTGCCACTACAATGTCATGAGTCCTGAACGTATCAAATACCAACCAGGTTCCTTAACTATAATTGCACGGAATCGTTCCAGAGTTTAAACAAGAGTCGAGACAATTGGCATAACCAGGAACAAACACAAAGACAGGTTGGTCGACACAGTGCAACTACTGTAAGCAGTCTGTCAATACTTTGATTATGTAATAAATTTATCGAGGGTTGGGTCGACATTTAAAGTGAGTTTTAAAGTATAGATTGTTAAAAGATGAACTATATTGAATTGACAATCTTGTTGTGTTCGGGGGGAACCTTAGACGAAGCCAACTCGGCGAGTACGTACCAGGAACAAAAGAAAATCGAAGATGTGTATAGAATATGAAATATAAAGGCTGCTGTTTTAATGATTCCGGTCGAGCAACTTTACGAAGACAAAACAAGTCGATGAATGGCCTTTATGGTGATTCTTTGACCTGAAATGCATCAAGTCCTGAGTATTTATTACATTTTGCCACTGAATGGTGAAGAGGCGTAGAGTAAAACGATAACAAGGCGTCCAAACTCTCAGAAACTGGACTACATTTCCGTATTTTACGTAACAACCCTGTGCACACAAGCAATAATTTCCTGTATATGTCTGAGAGCATAGACAAATGCTTCATTCATTCTCATTATCAATGGGTTTTCAAGTCGGAACAGATGGACCGTATGCTCAAAGGTCGCTTGCAATTCAGTGAAAATCGACACTTACCAAGTCAAGGGTATACAGATTGAAAATTATCTTCAGAAAAAATAACATGTTATGATTAAATATATATTTATTCAGACTATGCTAACTGGGTTAACGATATCTTGCACATATAGCCCAGGCGCCAAAAGAAAAATCATCATCTCTTTTGTAGCTTTAATAAGTAATTATTCAAAGCAATTTGACAATATACAACTTTTCAGTTGTTTTATTTTTTTGGTTATTGAATACATTAATACTTTATGCACTCAGAAGAAATAAACGAGAAGAGCAACCAACTGAGTTAAAGGTCCCATTATTATAAAAAACCTTGCAAGATAGAAATGCAACAATCTTCATTATTTGAACTCAATAAACGATATGTGGCATCAAATGTTTCCCTGCCTCCTGCTAGTACTCACATATAACAGATTTTTGTTACTTCTGGATCTGGAGTCCACTGTGTGAAATATAAGCTCCCATCCTGATTAAACACCTCTTATTTGGTTTCGTTTATTATAGTTCAGAATTTCGTTTTATGTGTCTTTATTACACTAGAATCTGGAAGAGTTGCTATATCACCCGGGTTCTGGTTGGTGTGTGTGGGGGATTAGCCAATGAGACGGTCTGTTATGACGAGTTCTTCGCGTGCGGTGCACAGAGCCGTGGGTAAAACTCTGGAAACGTCAACGCTGATTGATTAATGGATGATGAAAAGTCACTAGTATGGCCTCTTGACGCGACTTTCCACTACAAACGGTCAGATCTTCGTGTAGTGTATGATGTCGAAAGTATGAAAAACGAAACGAAATATAGATCTATATTGTAATCAGACTGTATATGGTCGGGGCCAAACGCCACCAGCACAGCATGCCAGTCCCGTTGCATAAATACAACAGTACAATACATGTCCTACCTCGTGGACGACATCTGTCAATATTTATAATTAACTGGGCAATTGTTTGGGCCTGTATTTCAGAGGATAACTTACGTACCACAGTCACCGACAGATGCAAAAGATACACGGGCTTTCAGGTATTATTGGATAAGTAAATATACCTCCTGCGTTCACATATCCGTCACCATCTATAACTATTTGAAGCAATACTCTGTACCTGGATTAAATTTGAATAAAACTGTGTTTCCGAGTCAAGTCAGCAATAAAGATTATGTATGTTAATACTGGAAAGTACAAATCAATGAAATGAAAGTTTCCCCTAGTTGGGTTCGTTCGTTCCTGGAGTTTTACGTCGTAGACTACTTTATATGATGGAATAGCTCATTTTTGAATATGACAATTGAATTTTAGCCGATTTACCAAAAGGTAGGAGCGGATGGAATAGGTAAATTAATACCTCACATTACGACCTTTAGGACTAGTCCATAAATGGCCAACGCGTCTCGTCGCATATACCCTATTAACAATTTTGGTTTGGGGAATGGGGGCGTTTGTATATAAACGAAATAAGTATGTAAATATCAATAACAACGATGTTATGCAAGCACTATAATCTAAAATAATAGATTTCATTGTATGTACAAATGAAGTATAAAGAAGTGCCAGATTGGGAATAATGCTTTGGTATTTAAAGATTTGAAGGTGTCTATTTATGTAGTTATGACAGATGTCGTGGAATGAATTTGATAGGTCTAGACTAATGTAATACCAGCAATCGAACAGCATCTACATAAAGATATTAATCAGCCAACTAATGAAAGCGGCGACTGTGTCAATTGATATCATCTATATTTTATGAGCAACTAGCTTCATACTGATGCTGGAATTCCATATGATGGGTTTCACACACGAGTCTCTTATCAATACCAATAGTATATATCTAGTCAAATCTTGATGCCAAGATAAATTATTCACAGACCTACTGAATAAGATAATTTAAAGTGAAAGTAGGTTAAATAAGCAGCATACACACAGACCTGTTCTAGATATTTGACTTTTGAAATTCGTACAGTTCCGTTTAAGATATTAAGCTTAAAATTTTGATTATAAAAAGACAATTTGGGACAAAAGTGACAGTAACCAGTTCTAGGCCATATATGATCATATACCATTTCATATTTTAACGTCCACTTATTTCAAAATCAAACATTTTAAAGTTTCAATTCAAGGCAAATTAGTATTATAAAGTTACAATTAGTCAAATTATTTTAAAGTTACAATTTTAAAGTTTCAATTCAAGACAAATTAGTATAAAGTTACAATTAGTCAAATTATTTTAAAGTTACAATTAAAGTCAAAATTTATTTTAAACTTATAGTAGTCTATACAGACACAAACGCCAAACGATAAAAGAACTCCTTAATCCAATTCTGTTGGGAGAAATAAAATAAATTGCTAGAGTGTTTTATAGATCCGCCCGGAAGGGTGCCAGCTACTTCGAAATAGAAATTTCAGATATTTTTAAATCATTTTGCGGTCGAAAGTCTGATTTTCATGAGTACTTCATTAAGCTAGAAAGCGAATTAAATTAACTCGATAGACCACAGTAAGGTTTTTCTATGTCAGGAATAAATGAAGTTCCATTTGGTATAAACCACTATTTAAAATAATATATTATTCAATTAAAGAAACAGAAAGGTCATATAATGGAAGTGCGGTGTTTTATGTAAGAAAGCGTTGTCTGTCCAAACCTCAACATTCACGAATATATATACCTCTAGTAATTGGAATAGAAATCGACGTGGTACGGGATACACTGCCAAGTGCATGACTACCGTTATTCTAAAAGAACAATAATAGTTTACTGTAGTGTGTTTCATGAACGGCTGTACCTGGTCACAGACGAACTATCGAGATTTAGATCAAGAGCTTGCCGTTTTTGCTATAGTTATCACCGTTTAAAATTTTGACAAGATGCGGCATAGATTGTTTATCTTCGTAACGACCGTACTTGTTACTCGAGATTTAGACTCGCTTCGCCAATTTGAAATTAAATCTTTTAATTCATTTAAATCTCCACCAGCCGATGATCTAGAGAGTTGATTACAGACTTTATGTGAATAAATGTCTATATAATAACTCATATAACTTTTGAAGCCAACATAAAGACCTGCAATAGACAGGTTTAGCCTTTACATAATGCATCTGTAATGTGGCACATTAAGTAGTACAAGTGTACACGAATAATAAATTGAACAATATAGCCGAGTTCTCGTACAAATCAAAATACGACAATATTCTGGTCTTTCTGACCTTAGGTTTATGTATTATTTAAGGAAAAACAACACATTTTTTTCAGGTCAACCCACTTAGCTAATTGGATCTTCCAATTCCGAAGCACCGGAATTCAGACTTCTCTTTTGCCTGTTTTTCTTAACGAAAGTTAAAAGCTTCTACAGACAATCTTAACCTCAGAAGAAGCAAAAATATAAATTTACATGACATGAGTTGTAAAAAAAATCAGAAGACTGTACATTTGTTTCAAATACGTCTGAAGACGAAAGGCTAAACCAATCGATAAAGCATTACTGATACCGCAAAGTATCCCAATGGACAAAAAGGCGTCACTGATCCATACTGGAATTGATCTACGTAGGAAATGAAAGACTTTTGAAAGAAAGAAGATCGGTGGGTTGCGACTATAACCCACCCTTCAAGCCAATTAATAGAATCATTTCTTGTAACCTTTGAGAACATTTAAACGATTGGTCTTGAGAGAGATCTGTGGTACCAGACAGACCTGTATATGTCCTGTTTTATTGACCTGGTATCAGGACAGATACTGTTTGCTTCCATTCAAGTCTCTTTGCATCTTGATGCATGCAATGGTCTATTCCCACTAGAGACGCACGCTAAATTTATTTATTTTATATATGCGGAATACAAATATAATACAGTATGTAAATGTATGTATATCAGAGAGAGGTGATTTACATCACTAGTAAGTACATGAATAAATTTTTCCGTTTTTATGTTAAATATAGGCATAGTTCATCAATATCAGATAATTGTTTCTGTTTTGTTAGTACATATAAACTGGTTAGGAATAACAGCAATGTCATTGACGTTTAAAGATACATTAAAGAGCTGGCAGTTCTCACTATAATATATTAGTCAGTCAAATTGATCCTGTCTGAACCGAGATTTTAGCGATGATTGAAGTTTTCGGCCTAGCCTAGATCATCATTACTAAAGTCTGTACGATAAAAACAGTTTCGATTATCCATTTCATGATTAAATCATGAATGAAAATTGAGCAGCAAATACGATCCTAATCCAGTAAATATCACAGGCTAGCGTTGACATCGAGAGTTGATTATGGTCTGAATAAGTTAACTAATTTCTAATAAACAATTTAGATAACACTTAAGGTCTAAAGAAAGACCGGTAATAGGCAGATTTAGCTCTTGTGTAATAATCGTTGCCTTAAAGCAGTTTCTATGATTTAAACAAAGACACGAGTATTTTGTCACCCATGTACGGAAGTGGAGAATGCCATTTTTGGAGAGGCATAGACTGTAAGATAGACATGTGCCTCTCGCGACCTACTGTTTACGACTGCCCTGATAATATTTTATTCGGACATCCGTGCCCCCCGCCCCCAATTTACTTTAATCGTACTTGATTCTATAATGTCCAGTCTCGCAGAGCACAATATAAAACTGGTTTCCTTATTTATAAATTAATAATATCAATAAATAGTGACAGAAGAAATAATGATATTATAATTAAATACTAAGGAACATGTATTCCTCGCGGGCAGCTTGCTACTTCCGGTATATCTGAAACCTCGTAATATTGTAAAAATCGGTTAATCCCATTGATGGTACCAATAATAAAAATTATAATAGTATCACATATTATACGAAATAGGACATGCTATTTGAGTTATAAACATAGGAATAGAGATTTACCGGAACTGGTGTGGGCGGGGAGTAAGACTGTTCGATCAGTCCCTTTTTTATGTGTAGTTGGCATCACATTCGTTTGAAATGAACTGGGGTTTAACGTACTGCTTTTCTGTTCTGACTGGGCTGATAACGACGACCTACTGTTATATCAAAATCCGACTGTCAAGTGCACACGGAACACATCTGAATGAGTACGTTGTGCCTTTGCCAGACCCTCTATCCTGCACCACTGACAAGGGGCAGGGTTCAGTAAGAGACGAGGGTATCCCGGGAAACGTCGATGAAGTTTCTTGGTCAAAACCAGAAAATAACGCGGAAGCTTGAGGTTAGCGATCCGGCGTCTTACTCACTGAACCATCGCGACTACACATATTCGTTTGGTAATTTCGACAATGGGAAGCATAAGAGGTGGACCGCGATTATATTTATGCCCAATTCCACTGACTTATTATAACCACGGATTGATGCCTTTCCATACCTTATTTACTTAACTGAAACCAAAACAATTCAAAGTGGACATTCATTTTTTGTAAAAAAAAATTGATTGACTGTGACACATGAAAAGCAAACATAAGTTTCAAATACAATTGGTCTAGACTTCGCTAGAGGCCAGTAATAACATTTCCTTCTTCCGTATATAGATTGCAAAACAGTCAAGTCTTAGTTTAGATCAAAGAAACTGCAATTTCTACAAAGATGAACAAAGGACGTCTTGACATACTTTAAGGCAACGATTATCGTCCTAACCAAATGTTGTTTATTAGTACGGGCCATCGCTTATACCTCGTGGCTGGTAGCAGAATGGACGAATTGTTTCAAGAAATGAAAAGATAGCTAGCAGTCTGTCTCAAATGTGTTTACATAATTATATCGTTCGATATTCCCCAAAAATATGAGAATTCATTCCATAATAATTATTGGGATAAACTTCTCTTATTAATTGAAGGGGCCATACACTTGAATACAACAATAGTCTAGTCGTTTAAAATGCTTAATGCGAGTTACATCATTGGAGGGTACGTCCTATCCATGGTTTGAGAGAGAGAGAGAGAGAGAGAGAGAAGAGAAGAGAGAGAGAGAGAGAGAGAGGTTGTTGGGTTCTGTTTTCCCAAAATGATTAACGATGACTGCCTTCAAGAAAAGATGCCGTGGTTACCAATGGGGAAAAGTTACAAACCGACTGTAAAATAGTTACGCAACTCCTATAAACTATTTTTGGCAATCATTTGTTCACATTTTGGAGGTAAACGATTTGGGGGTTGCAGATCACATGAAACCTTTTGACGTCTTCTTTACAGGATCAACTTTATACCTGTATCCAGCAGTAGTTTGGCGGTTTTGAGGAATTCATGCGATTCTGCATCACAACCTAATGTGTAAAAACTATTATAACATTTTGTCGGTAATGGCCATTAAAATATTCTGTTGTCCTCTTTTTCACAGGACAAAGCTTGAAGCACTTATCTGAAAATACATCTTAGCGAATACGTGAGACTGAATATGATTCAATGCTATTAGAAAATTAAAGGCTGACATAGTTGAACATGACAAGATAATCGAAACTGTCATAATTTAATTGGATAAAAACAAAGGCAGGCAATGGTTGACTGGATAATAAAATAAGGATGTAATTGTCATATAAATTATGAAGACAATAATCCCAGAATTGGTCTGTCAGATTATCGCCCTTTGATCCTGAGCTTGTCGAGGTCCAAGGCTTAGACATAATTCATTTACTTATATGTTTGTAATCAACCACGACTGAGCGCGATTTGTAATCATAGAAGTTTTCGCCTTTGTTCGGGGTCGCTACTTTATAATTTTTTGTCAATTTGAATATCAAAGGCCTAGACAAGCAAAGCGCATTTTTTTTTAAGTCACCGACTTTGATCTCAAGGTTAGCCAAATGCCATTTTTCCAGCTATGAAACTTCGATATTAATGGCTTAGTTATAGGATAGATATTTTTTCTGTAATTGACTTTATTAAACTCTCTTTGTATTTGGTTTGTTTAAGTAAAAATTGCAAAATTCGATCGATTAATATGATTGTTTATTCCCAACGGACTTCTTGACAGTATATGTTAAAAGTTAATCATAATAGACAGCGTTTAAATATGTATTATGTAATTATGTGAGTAATGAATCTGCCTTTTACAGTTTTTTTCTGTTTTTGTATGTTATATAAAGCTCATAACCAACTCTCTGGGTTATCGGGTGGCTCCGATTTAAAGCACATTATAACACCACGGCCATTTTAGGGTTTAACGACAAAATTAAAACCCCATTGTCATGTACCGGCGCTATAATAATAACCAAATTACCCTACATTATATTTAAACTTCAAACACGCATAACTTCGCACAATATAAAGAAATTTAACTAAAATTTTCAATATTCGTTTTTCATGACCTATTTTTGAACGACCGGCTCTTTATCTACTTCTTGCATAATGTATGTTTAATATATTATTGAATACAAATCTGTTATAAATATATTTTCAAAACATAAACATACATAAACTGTTATAAATACATGTTAGATAAAACCCTTCATATTACTGCACGTCATAAACTAATGTCGGAAAATGTATTTAATATTTATAGATACATAAATAATAACAAACGATTGCCATACAAGAAGTGGACAGAAAACAGGCTCAAAAAGAAGCATTTTTTCGTACATAATCCAGGAAGTAACTGTCCGAATGCTTGAGTATCTACAGTAACCTAGATCTTCGAGATATAAACATATTTTAAGTTACATCAAAATCAGATAAAAAAAAAGACCTTTTAGAGGGTCCACAGGCTAAAAAGGCGATTTTTCGGACAACGCATCGATGAATCAAATCGTTTCCGCTTAGCCTAAGCAGAAAATAATCATTATCGAAGTCAGTGAGAGCATTTAGATAACTTTGGGTTATTATGATCCAAAGAGTAAATCATTGTGATACTTCCCTGTCACGTGATTGATTCCGCTTGCTTCCGGTTGGTTACATACCATGATCCCAAAAGTCGCGTTTTTAGAGTTTAAGTAAACGTCAACTGAACTGTAATTCAACAACAGTTGTTAGAACCGTGGAAAGTAATGTTAGGGTATCTGTGGAATTGATTCGAATGGTTTGAGCACAGATTTATAGTGTTGTCTTCAGTTAACCGAGTTTTGAAGTAGGCATACATCCAGCTTTAGAGTACTGGTCAAGATCGATCGTACTTGATTCTATAATGTCCGACATAGTTTCCTTAATTATAAATTAATGATATCAGTAAATTGGACCATAGTGTCAGTAATAATGAAATTATTTCCCGAGGACAGTTTGGTACGTCCGATGTATCAGAAACTCACTGTTAATCTGATTGGTGGTTTAAAATAATATATGAAACAGGGTATAGCAAAAAATTAAAATAAGTGAGATTATGAGGAGCATCCCCTATGTACAACAAGATATTTGCGCCTTTAGAACGACGGTACTCGAAAGCAGTGTCGGATTGGTGAGTCGAAGGCCCACCTGTCAGGTCATTGACCAAGGCCCACACAAGTTCGCGCCGAAGGCGTTCAGGTGTCCGATGGGGTTATTTTGAAATTTGACAACCGCAAACCCATTTTCCAAGCATTTCCTATCTTTTATTTCTCTTGTCCTGCGTCCTGTCCTGTCCTCTCCTTCCTTCTGTCTCCCCCCCCCTTCCTTTCTCTTTTCTTTCTTTATATTTTTTGTTTTCTTTATAGGCTTAGGCCCACTTTTTTTAAAATGAGCTTAGGCCCACCGTCCCGGACAGGTGAACAGGTCGGCCCAGTCCGGCACTGCTCGAAAGTGGGTATAAAATAACTGCATAATAACCATTTGATGATGCCTATTGCAGAGTACAATAATTTAATTATGCAACTGACAATTAAATTAAATAAAATGACATTGAGTTTAACGTTCTACTCTGACCGAAGACGGGCAAACTCCATACAGTGTAAAATGAGAGAAATTTTGCCCTAACATCGGTACTATGGCCTACTCTGATATTATTACATAACAAATTTACTTGAAGTGCTATAAATATATATCACTCAAACCCAAGAAGTTCAAAAAAGCCATATGACCGAGAATGTCATTGGGTGTACACTTTGCATGGCCATAGAAAATATTGTCTAGCCAAAGATTAAGAAAGGTGCCACTTTAAAAGCATTCTGATGGGATAGATAAGTTCTGTATTGGTTAATTACGTAAAGTGACCCAAGGGGGTGGACCAAATAGAATTCAATATATAGACCACAACTTAATTAAATCGGTCTAAATCTGTGCTAATACAAGACATACGGGTGCGGAACTATGACCTAACATCAACGTTAGCCAGAGCAAGGCTTAATATAGCGGGTTGGTGACCAACAGTCCTTCGAGAATCCGGACTGAATTCGACGGAAATGACATGAAATGTGGTGTATTCTGCTCCGAACTAGGCTTATGAAGACGGACTATGAAGAAAATTTTGCCCGAACAGCGGCACTACGACCGAATTCCATCTGTCAGATCTTTTACATGCACGCCAATGTGTATACTGGATTTCGGTTTTCCGACCTATCAAAAGGACTATACAGCTGTCGTTGCCTGACAATCCATCCAGCTCAGTTCCTGCATCACTGACAAGGGGTAAGCACGCCTGAAAATGCAGGGATCGTACACCCGACCTCCATGCTAGCGAACCAGCGTCCTACCCACTTAGCCATCGTGACACCATGAATTCGAAGGAATGCACTACATGTAAAGACACCGGATAAAATAAAATTCAGAATATAGAAACAAAATGGAAAGTGTTCTATGTTTTAATTAGACTTAAGAAACGTCGCTTTTTATATGAATACAGTTAATCTATTTGAAATCAAAAACATATATATGATAAATTAAGACATTTCTGAAAATATTTGTTTCGTAAATTAAGGGCAGTATCCCACTGTCATAAATAATGTACTATTGTCAGTTCATTGACATAATATTGAGCAATAGAAACCCATTATCTTAGCAGCCTTGGAACTTTATGCAGTCATGGACTTAATGTAACTATACATTAAATTCAATACTCTAACTCAAAGTTGTCACTCTCGCTTAAAATGAGCATACATTATTCATTGTCCCAGACCGCACTGATCATCAGTGAATATTCGCCGGGAAGCTACAGTCACTGATAAGGATGACATCGACGCGATTTAATTAGTTCCCCATATTAACTTTTTTCTTTTGTATGTATTAGAAAAATACGTAATTACGTTCGAAGTATTTGTAGTTAAAAAGTACTTCCTATTTAGTGTAAATGGGTATTAACATGAGTAAAAGGCATCATTTTGACCGAAGCAGTTACGTCTTATGTAAACAATGCGCGAGCCTTTGAGCCAATAATTGTGGCCACGTGATGTCACTGCACGTGTTGGAGACAGTCATCTGTGACAGAGATAATTCGTAAGTAATTCTCTGTGAAACAGATTGGTCCCAGTCCTTAATGGTATTGGTAAAATATATTTATACATCTACTTTGGTCACTATCATCGGATTAGAATAGGAGTTATCGTATCCCAAGACACTAAGTCAATCCCTTCACCAAATGAACATATACACCAAGTTTAAAGATTCTACCCAACATTATAGTGTTCCAAAGTCTTGATCAAATAAATTGCTTAGCTTAATCAGAAACTTGTCCTTATCGCACGTAGTCAAGGTATTTGTGTAATGAAACTATACACCGAGTATCATCACTCGGCGACGTGAAGTTAGCCCGTTGTTCGTTGTTCGTTGTTTGGTATTCGCGAATAACGAACAACGAGCCAGTTTGTTGTTCGGTATTCGCGAATAACGAACAACGAGCTGGTTTGTTGTTCGGTATTCACCGTATATGGAATTATTAATATAATAAAGATACTTTTGTAAGGAACAAGCCACAGGCGGGTTTTTATGAGCTTAAATAGACGATAAAACTTCAAACTTCTGGGAAATAGATTCTAACAACTTCTCTTTCTATCCGAAGAAAGAGCTGTTACATATTGGCGAATAACGAACAACGAGCCAGTTTGTTGTTCGGTATTGGCGAATAACGAACAACGAGCTGGTTTGTTGTTCGGTATTCACCGTATATAGAATAAGTAATATAATAAAGGTGCTTTTGTATAGAACACGCCACAGGCGGGTTTTAATGAGCTTAAATAGACAATAAAACTTCAGGCTTCTGGGAAATAGATTTTAACAACTTCTCTTTCTATCCGAAGAAAGAGCTGTTACATATTGGCGAATACCGAACAACGAGCCAGTTTGTTGTTCGTTATTGGCGAATACCGAACAACGAGCTGGTTTGTTGTTCGGTATTCACCGTATATGGAATAAGTAATATAATAAAGGTACTTTTGTAGGGAACACGCCACAGGCGGGTTTTAATGAGCTTAAATAGACAATAAAACTTAAAACTTCTGGGAAATACATTTTAACAACTTCTCTTTCTATCCGAAGAAAGATCTGTTACATATTGGCGAATAACGAACAACGAGCCAGTTTGTTGTTCGGTATTCGCGAATAACGAACAACGAGCTGGTTCGTTGTTCGGTATTCACCGTATATGGAATAAGTAATATGATAAAGGTACTTTTGTAGGGAACACGCCACAGGCGGGTTTTAATGAGCTTAAATAGACAATAAAACTGAAAACTTCTGGGAAATACATTTTAACAACTTCTCTTTCTATCCGAAGAAAGAGCTGTTACACATTGGCGAATAACGAACAACGAGCCAGTTTGTTGTTCGGTATTGGCGAATAACGAACAACGAGCTGGTTTGTTGTTCGGTATTCATCGTATATGGAATTAGTAATATAATAAAAGTACTTTTGTAGGGAACACGCCACAGGCGGGGTTTTATGAGCTTAAATAGACAATAAAACTTCAAACTTCTGGGAAATAGATTCTAACAACTTCTCTTTCTATCCGAAGAAAGAGCTGTTACATATTGGCGAATAACGAACAACGAGCCAGTTTGTTGTTCGGTATTGGCGAATAACGAACAACGAGCTGGTTTGTTGTTCGGTATTCACCGTATATGCAATAAGTAATATAATAAAGGTACTTTTGTAAGGAACACGCCACAGCCGGGTTTTAATGAGCTTAAATAGACAATAAAATTTCAGGCTTCTGGGAAATAGATTTTAACAACTTCTCTTTCTATCCGAAGAAAGAGCTGTTACATATTGGCGAATACCGAACAACGAGCCAGTTTGTTGTTCGGTATTCGCGAATACCGAACAACGAGCTGGTTTGTTGTTCGGTATTCACCGTATATGGAATAAGTAATATAATAAAGGTACTTTTGTAGGGAACACGCCACAGGCGGGTTTTAATGAGCTTAAATAGACAATAAAACTTAAAACTTCTGGGAAATACATTTTAACAACTTCTCTTTCTATCCGAAGAAAGATCTGTTACATATTGGCGAATAACGAACAACGAGCCAGTTTGTTGTTCGGTATTCGCGAATAACGAACAACGAGCTGGTTTGTTGTTCGGTATTCACCGTATATGGAATTATTAATATAATAAAGGTACTTTTGTAAGGAACACGCCACAGGCGGGTTTTCATGAGCTTAAATAGACGATAAAACTTCAAACTTCTGGGAAATAGATTCTAACAACTTCTCTTTCTATCCGAAGAAAGAGCTGTTACACATTGGCGAATAACGAACAACGAGCCAGTTTGTTGTTTGGTATTGGCGAATAACGAACAACGAGCTGGTTTGTTGTTCGGTATTCATCGTATATGGAATTAGTAATATAATAAAAGTACTTTTGTAGGGAACACGCCACAGGCGGGGTTTTATGAGCTTAAATAGACAATAAAACATCAAACTTCTGGGAAATAGATTCTAACAACTTCTCTTTCTATCCGAAGAAAGAGCTGTTACATATTGGCGAATAACGAACAACGAGCCAGTTTGTTGTTCGGTATTGGCGAATAACGAACAACGAGCTGGTTTGTTGTTCGGTATTCACCGTATATGGAATTAGTAATATAATAAAGGTACTTTTGTAGGGGACACGCCACATGCGAGTTTTTATGAGCTTAAATAGACAATAAAACTTCAAACTTCTGGGAAATAGATTCTAACAACTTCTCTTTCTATCCGAAGAAAGAGCTGTTACATATTGGCGAATAACGAACAACGAGCCAGTTTGTTGTTCGGTATTGGCGAATAACGAACAACGAGCTGGTTTGTTGTTCGGTATTCGCGAATACCGAACAACGAGCTGGTTTGTTGTTCGGTATTCACAGCGTATGGAATTGGTAATATAATAAATGTACTTTTGTCGGGAATACGCCGCAGGTGGGTTTTTATGAGCCTAAATGTATTATAACACTTCGAACTCTTAGGAAATAGATTCTAACAATTGCTCTGTCTATCCGAAGAAAGAGCAGTTTCACATTGGCGAATAACGAACAAAAGTTACTTTATTAGATTACTAATTCCATATCTGGTGAATACCGAACAACAAACCAGCTCGTTGTTCGGTATTCGCGAATACCGAACAACAAACTGGCTCGTTGTTCGGTATTCGCGAATACCGAACAACGAACAACGAACAACAAGCTAGCTTCACGCCGCTTCATCACTCTCACTCAGAATTAAAGTTAGCGTGACCCAAAGAAGCGACTATAAAAATTGCTTTTTCCGCTTACCCAAAGCATAAAATGTTCATCATCGAACCCATCAACGTATTTCCTACTAAACACCTATTAGTTCCCCGCTTTCTTCGAAAGGCGGTGGCCAGAAAGAATACGAATTCTTCAAGCGTAAAATTCGAAATGTTATATCCTAACATATTTTAACATCATAAAGATATTATTAACAGCCTCTCTTTTTTTATAATAAGCTTTCTCAGATGATCTCTTCTTAAACGAAACTACGTACATTTTCTTTTCAATTGAAATGAAGGCATTTTATGGCTTTCTAATTTTTGTAAATGGATTTTCTCAATTTGATGTAAGATATTACATGCCTGTTATCAAAGAACGTGTGTTTTCTTAATCTAATATTACTCACGATTATGGTTTCAAGAATGTAGATAAAAACGTTAATCGTTTGTTTTCATATCTTTATGATCATAATATTGTAGTAATTTTACCCTTTACATAACATACGTAATCTCATACCTAACTTATTGAGCTTTTATGAAAAAGTTTAGACAAATTTTTGTTTCGTTTTCTTTGATATTTTAACATAGTCCTAAATTTAGATCGCAGTATATATCGGATGTCTCACAATTATTGTCTAGCAGATGCGTCTATACAATTTAAAGAAGGCAATGTTACTCACAGTATTCGACATTGTTATCTCACCTTGAAGAGATGGGCTTTTGGTATCCAGTAATTTTACCCTTTACATAACATACGTAATCTCATACCTAACCTATTGAGCTTTTATGAAAAAGTTTAGACAAATTTTTGTTTCGTTTTCTTTGATATTTTAACATAGTCCTAAATTTAGATCGCAGTATATATCGGATGTCTCACAATTATTGTCTAGCAGATGCGTCTATACAATTTAAAGGAGGCAATGTTACCCACAGTATTCGACATTGTTATCTCACCTTGAAGAGATGGGCTTTTGGTATCCAATATTTAAGAAAAAATGAAAATTTTAAAATTGGCACACGAATCGGGTGACAAAATGTTTTCGAGTGGCATTTGTAGTGAAGCGATTCGATGAACGGGGATAAACATACCCTACCCTGGAATACTACCAGTGTTGACTGGAATAACCATACGCCATATACTGTCATTCAATTTGAACTCTTCTCGTAAATCATTTTACATATATGTTCATATCACATTAATATGATATGCGTTGCGATCAATTTCTGGGTGAGAATACAGGTCACAATTCTATGGAATACAATTACTGCTTATTACTGAGCGACGTTTCGACTAGGCTTCGCTAGTCGTTATCAAGCAATCAAGGGTGAGAAGCCAAGAATAGGGACTTAGCTCCTTTAATCTATTTGTCGTATTGTTTGGCCACTACGTAAAAACCAGGAAGAAATTTCAATAAATTAATTCCAGAATAGAACATTAATTAAAATAAATTCACGACATAAGCAGTGTTTAAAAACAAAACATAAAAAATGACATATTTTTAAAGCGTGAAAGAATACTCAAGAACAAATAATAATTGGCATGTATACCGTAACAACATCCTGACATATCAAATCTTTAAAATAAATAAAACCAGGCAGAAATAAAAATAATTTCAATAAAACAATATCCGTATTGAACATAAATTAAATAAATATAAATTCACGACATAAGCAAGGTGTTTACAAGCAACATGAAAAATAACATATTTTTAAAACGTATTGTAAAAACTATATGGAAATTTATACGGTTACAACACCCTGACATAATAAATCCTTAAAATAAATAGAACCACAGAAATTAAAAATAAATTCGATCAAGCTATATCAGAATTGAAACAAAATTTAGACATTATAAATCCTTAAAAAGGCAGCTGTATTAGATTTCGAATTCATAAATATGGAAATACAAAAATGAAACGAAATTAGCTATATTGTGTTCATGAAATAAGAAAGTGGCAAGCGTATTAGATTCGACTTCATACATATGGAAACACAAAAATGAGACGAAATTAGCATATATTGTGTGTGTGTGTGTGTGGAATAAGAAAACGGTTTGTTTGAAAAGTTTACTACGTTTACAGAGAAAAAAATGTCGCTGAAGGGACTTTCTTGCTTGGTGAATCATGCTCCTAACGAAAGATATATATAGGCTTTAAAAATACATTAATACAAAACTGACACGAAGGGCAGAAGGTCGAACACGTACTGTCTGGAGCAGAAATAAAAATAACTGGCTCTGAAAATCAATTTTGGTATTCACAGTTTGTGATAATAATCAAAAGTGCATTAGCAATGAAAGTGCACCAAATAAGTGCCAGAAAAATAATGAGGTATACAAATTGATTCATTCATGTAGGAAAAGATTGGAAGTGTAGTAGTAAGATTAATCAATGAGCCATAAGAAAAAAAACCTAATCTCTATTTAAGGTAGCGTTGTTTGACTTTTGCTCTTCATGTCCATCAAATTATCTATCATTCCAATTGTCAATACAGGATAGTGCTAAAATTAGGATTCTAGGAAACGAAACGTAAGATAATATCAAAATGGGGCGGATTTTCAGATACAAAAGCTGTACACATTGGAATTAAGTTTTATTTATGAGTTCTGGATATTTTTTAAGTAGTTAAGATAATGAGGTTGGAGTAGTTTAGTGTGTTGGTTACAAGTGCTGAATGTTTAATTTTCATGTCAGCAGTAAATGCCTAGATAAAATGTCATTGATCGAAAAATCTGATTGCTAATTCTGTTGTCTGATCAACGCAACAGAACGATTTCTTAAAATGATATCATCGCTTTATATGCAATTGTTAAGGATATCGAATTGTTGAACTGGTTCAATTATAAACCCACTTTTAAATGAAATTGATTGCCACTGTTACATAAATCGACATTGTCTATCTAACTGGCAAATTCATTTTGTTCGGTGTATGATGGGCTATGGAATATTAATATTATTAAAAACTGAACCGGCTTACCTTAAATTAAGAATTTCTTTTTTTTTTCTTAAATCTGAAATATAAATAACAATAAGTTAGACTCTAATTAAGCAACTTGTATCTCCCAAAGTTCATTACTTAATGTTTCTTTAAACATGTAATTTACCGTTTAAAACTGTACATGACAGTACCTGAGTACATATAGCTTTAATGCGTACTTCTGAACAAAAATCATAGCTAATGAAAGAGACAATTACATATTTCATCTTGAGCCATAATGCAAATACCGAAAATGGTATGACCCACGGATGTACTTTTTTGCCCATTCAATTCCATTAAGAGTAGAAATCGCTAGAACTATCTATTACGTTTTTTTACTTGCAAATAATAGCTGACATATAACTGTTTTATTATTTATAAGTATAATACACAATAGGGAAATACATTTCATATCGAGAGAAAGAGCAATTCGCTTCAGTGGATTCATCAGTTAGCAGAACGGGAATGTAAACAAAAACAATACTATCGGCGACAATCAAACAACCCAAGCATGCAATATGGCATAACTATTCTAAATGGTCATTATTAAGTGGCGATGAATCGCATCCGTTTCAAAATTGGAAAGTTTCAAACTCTCACGTTAATTATTTATATTTGGTGAAAACAAATTGATTAAGGAATTCCGGTTAATATTACCTTAACACTTTAAACTCCCAAATGTGTACTTAGCAGTGCAAATTTAAATTTAGATCATCCATATTTTAGATTTCGGTCTATTTTCTTTCCACTCTTTTCTATTGTGTTTTGTTGTCCAGAATGAGAAAGAATAATAAAGAAGGGGAGGCTATCAATTAACCATGACTCTTCAATTGTATTTCTCCCTACACTGAATTACTCGTAAAATAATGATCGAGACTCGACATCTTTTCAGTTTCACAACCAAACTTAATTCTCTCAGTTATAAAAAAAACACGAGGTTTACTTTAAAACTAAATATCAGCCTTTTAGTAAAGATAAATCTGATAAAGAAAACAAAAGCATTAATGAAGTCGAGATTCTTATCACAAATAAAACCATAAGTATTCATTAAACAATCATACAATAAGCTATGACAATATTTTTGCTGGTCGATTAACCAACATGATATCGAATTCACTTTGATAAATAATCCATTTAGAACAATCAGATAAAAACCTGTTATTAGAGTAACTAGCATTTTTTCGATTAAATATACATTATGCAAGAGCTAAATCTGTCTATTGCAAGTCTTTATTTAGGCTTAAGATGTAATAGAAATTATATATTAGACCTTTATTTACACGACAAGCTCAATATCAACTCTGTAGACCTAAGGATGGCTTCGATAGAGTTTCGATTAGAACAGCCTCGCCCATTTGAAATTATATCAATAAACGGCGAACCAAGCTAACGTTTACCGTTACTCGCTGATGTCACAACGGGAAACTGGTGATGAAAAGCCTGTCAAGCGAGGCTACCATAGCCATTGAGAGAACGTTAATCATATTCCATTCACCACGGGTGCAAAAGGTTACACAAACGTAGAACAGTTAAACAGTTAATCTCAGTATTAAGGCAGGTGTGGAAATTTAAGGATAAAACGATAATTAAATCTTTCTCAACTGTTATATCAATTAAACATTAAACTCGTAATTGCTTGATCATTACCATACGGTATAATGTACCTGGTCTGGCCCCGGAGTGTTGTACTAAGAAGTTAACGAGACTACTACTACTAACTTTCAGTTTATTTTTGCTTTGAATTATAGTGTTCCTCTCTGTTTAAACACTCTTCTAACTACCACGTCTAGATCCCTGGGAATTCTTTTTTAACTGTGTATTTAGTGTCCGTACATTGTGCATTGGTAGCTGTGTTAATTTCTCCTTCAGTTCTCGTGCATTGTGTATGAGCTGTTTATATAGGAAATATAGACCATAAAGATCACAGAGCACTAATGTCACAATACAAAAGTAAAATCAATGCCAGGACAGATTGGAAGCAGTATGAACGACGCCTGATGAGCGTCAGGCCCCGTTTTGTACCTAGATCATTTTGATGAATTATAAGTGGCGGACCCCAGAAATACAGCAACTAATTTTGTCATTGGCGTTTTTAAAGTTGAATTTTGACGACAATCTTTAGATATTTGTCTTAACATTGAGCTAAAAAGTTCAATAGATACATTTGCCAATTTTGATAAGTAATTCACCTTTTCCAAGAGATACCTTAAAAGTCTCCAATCTTATTATCACCCTACACGGAACCAGTTAAGCACTACCGCAGAACATTTTCTAGAACTCATATTGTTACATGTGAATATCGACAATCTTTGCTGTTTTAGTTGTCAGATATATATAATTGCATACAGCCAGAAAAGAGGACGACTGTTTGAATTTTTACCAATTGCAGCGCAATATTTGTATTCCAGTTAGCATTATCTTCGCATTTTAAACAGTTACTGAAGTACCAATAATAGACAGAAATGTGGGGGAGGGGGTAACCGTGCTCTCAATATAGTCAAAACATACTCATTAGTGCCGCGGTGGCTCAGTGAATAAACGCTGGCTTGCTAATCAGGATTTCCCGAGTTCGTTGGCCGAGAAAGTTTATTGTTTTTTTTCCGGCGGGGTAGGTATACCCTTGTCAGTTGTGCAGGTCGGATGGCGTGTGTGTTCACGTAAAAGAACCGCCGAGTAGGCTGTAGCGGCCCCTGGCATAGCTCTCTCAGCGCAGTAAAGTAGGATGGTTAAACCTCATTTCATCTCATGATAACAGACCATAAGGCGTTTATGGGGCGTGGTCCAGTTGCACAAAACTTAATATTTGCCCTCAACTTAGTGAACATTAGTGATGAACATTTCCATTTTTCTATTATTATATACTCCACGACTTCGAAAACGTACATTTCCTGTTCCTTACCTTCCTTATCATTCCGGCCGACGCCACCCCTTGACAAGTGAGTATATACCAGTCTTGAAAAATCACAATTGGCTTTGTCGACCCACGCCCGATTCCAGCACGAGATATATTAGCCCAGGGGTGAGTGTCCTGCCGCTCGATAATCATCACCCTCCCAATAAACCCCACCGCCCAACCCCAACCACACACCAAAACCGTCATACCCCCTTTAAAAAGTTTGCTGCATTCCCGAAATACGCTAGGAAAATATATCTAATAAATTAATCGTTTTACTTTTTACCAATTACACCGTTATTCAAAACTGTCTGTAATGTCATTGTAATTTTGTCCGTATCTTGTAATTTTCTTCTTGGATGGTGAAAAGAAGCGAAATGAAATCGATGGAAAAGCGAAAATAGAAAAATAAAAGGTGCACCACATCTTGATAAGTGTTCAATTTATTTGATTGAGCGTGAAGGCAAGTGTCTGAGAATTAAGAGCGTCCATTGACAGAATGTTGAGAACAAGTTTGTTTCCTTTCCTCAAAAAAGTGAACACCATACAGCAAGGGTTAGAGCAAGCAAATATTAAAGCCATGCAGCTTATTAGGAGCAACTCAACAGACACATTCTATGAATAATCTACCCGTCTGGAGGATATCAAAGACCTCAATTTCTCAATTCTTCCCGCTCATACCATGCTCTTGTTTAAATGTATAAAGCTGACAAGACTATTCGCGCTTCGTTTCGCAGCTCCGGGCAATCCATAATTTGATTGCAAGTCACCGCAAGTTTATCAAATGTAATTGATTAAATTTCAACACTTTTTCTCCGAGTAGTTCGGGTTGATCTAATTCGCCAGCGTGGGCTATCAATATAAACTGATTGAATTCCGATCGAATATCAATATATTTGATTGGCGTTTCAATTTGGTGGAATGCGGTTTCCGGAAAACGAATAAATTTTGTGTGAGAAGAAATATGGTGAAATAGCACCATTGTCTTTTGTACTGGAGCAATAATAAATGACTCGGGTCGAGTATGTGGGGCTATAGAGCCGAAATAGATTACAGAAATTTGAAGATTAAGATTTGATCGGATTGCAGAAAAACCTTTAAGGCATCGCTGAGCGTCATTTTATTACCACGAACGTAAAACTCTCCTTTGTGCCAAAATTCTTCGATTACGTGTAATAAGTTGTCCGAGGCAAGCCTTTGAGCAAGTCATAAATTGCTAAGAAAAAAGACTTTTACAACAATAAGCCGAGAACAGAAGGAGATGAAATTAATTTCCTTGCCAAAACCTGCCACGGAATATCAGGCGAAACGAAAGATAACTCCCAAGTAATTCAGCAAAGATTTAATGGACGATTTTATTTCTTTCCATTATCAGGATAAGAAAGGCTGGAGTTTGTAAAATTTGAACACAATAAGCTCACCTCGTTACCACTTGAGTTTTTAGGTGATCTAGGTAATGTGTCTTTTAAGATTGTATTGAAGCGAGAGGGCAAAAAATGTAAATCGGGCGATTTAAAGTAATTTCTTTAAAATAGTAAAATATCGATATAATTTGGATATTACTCGGTATTTCAATGAAATTAAAAATAATTATGCACCAACAAATTATTAACGAGCAGTGTTTTATTTGCTTATCAGTAAAATTGTGAATGTGCGTGCATGTTTTTTGTCATCGTAAATTATTAATCGATTATCGATTTTTTTTCTTTTGTCTTGATTATGATTATTTAATTGATTTTTTTGTGGGGGGAGGGGGTAAAGACCTGTTTTTGTCGATATATAAGGAACCGGCGAGAAGTACGCTCTACCAACACAATTTGCGAGTGAATTAGTTTATATGAAGGCATTAGACCACTGACAGCCCCAGGCCCCACGGTCCCTCACTCGGCCTGCAAGTATTATGAGCAGGAAACAAGAGAAAACTGTGCATATCCACTTCGCGACTGACATAATATGGTTACATTTTATTTCACGAATTCGCTTGTGCGTACGGGTGTTTAGCAGTGTGTGTGTGGGGGGGGGACCGGGGAACCCGCAGAAAACCCATGAGGTTTGACAGGCGACTATATTGTCCATGTACAAACAAGGAATCAAAACCACGCCTGTTGACTCAATGACATACCCTAACCAATCGGCAATGTAACCCTCATATGGAACTATATATTTACCAAACTATATATGGTTAATCGAAGATACGGATTGTTGGTTTAAAATTCGATTTAAACGAATCGAAATTGAGCATAGCCACGATGAAAAATTATGGAATGGACGTATTCGCAAATAATCTTCGCATCCGTATACAAACAATATTTTCCGATGTGGATTTAAGCTTAATCTCTTTAAAATATTACTTAAAGTAGTCGTTCCGGACTGAAACGATTCCAATATATATAAAGGGTGTTTATTCAGCCATAAAATCAATTTAAGCAAAAGTCAGAAAACGAAGAGGAAATTGCAGTTACTGGGGATTATTTGGCTTGCATTGGACACATGACCTTGGAAACATGGCGGAAACATAATCATCCGTATTGCAGTATCAATTTGTTTCAATTTTATTATTAAACTTTCTTAATATGTTTTATGCACTTTGGTCAGATTAGTTGAACGTGTTTATGTATTTAATGAAATACAATTAATATTCTAAACAGGCTGTTTAAACTGTTATTTTAAGAAACTGGTGGTCGAGATTACTACTAAGGACCAGATCAGGATATCCAGTACACACACCTTGAACATTTTATAACTAATTTAGCACCCGTCTATAAAATCCGAGCATCTTTAAAACACCTGGACGATTTATCTACACGTGTGTATTGAAGAAAGGCCAAAGGTTTGATTGGGGTTATTGCGAATACTTAGAATTTATATATACTATCATCACAGCGCCATTAACACATTCAAACAAATAAATACATGATTCCAATTATAGTAGCACGGTTACTAATGAAAACAGTCCGTAGCCATGGGTAAACACTATTCGACCTTCAACCATAGTGATTCGGCTTCACCTGACAAGACTTGTGCATTTATAGTGTGTTGATTCGTGAAAACGTTATTAAGACATCTTTCGTTTTGGTAGAATGAGTAATGAGAGTATATCAATAGAACGATTAATATTCACGCTCTACAAAGAAATGCTATATAATGAAACGTACTTGTACTTTTCGCACTGACTGGGCTAATAAGGAGGGAGGGAAATGGGGTTTAACGTCCACTCGACACAAACTAGGTCATTTCGGGACTATCATATGGTTTTCAATTTTATTTCAATAATTCGCTAGCGCGTAGGGGTCTTTAGCAGTGGGAGGAAACCAGAGTGCCCGGAGGAAACGTACGAGGTTGAGAAGGCGCCCCTATCTCCATACCACACACGCTCACACCAGGGCTCGAAACCACAGCCGCAAGCAAGAGGTGACCGGCCAGCTAGAGGTCGAAGCGCGGCACTCTAGACCACTAGGCCATCCCACCCCCACCCCCTGGGCTAATAGAGACGGATAGAGACCATACACTGTGCTACCACAAACAGTTTTCTAGGGTAGATGCGCTTCAACCGGTTATTTCAAATTACTAGTGTAAAGGCTTCTTTTACGTGCACGCAAGTATGAAGAAACATTCCTCTGTTACATCCATGTTACCGTCTTATGATGTAATACCATAAACCATTTCTTGTTTGGTTGTTTGGTGTAGCATACCCATCAAACTACTATTACAATAACGTTAAAGATACATTATATAAGATTTCAATAAAGAGCTGGACGTTCTTTTTATAATAGTTAATAAATAGAAATAAACATATCGAATAGATAATCTCGATTACCAAAGACTATTGCTGCAATAATAAAGTATCTGTTATCCAGTAAAGCGTTAATTTATCAAATAGCGAGTGGGTTCCAATCCATTCATTATCTAAGTCACCAGATATCCTAGATTATGGGATTGCCATGTAGATAAATGTCGTTAACAATAACTTATATAAATTTTGAAGCCAGAATAGACGGACTTAGCTCTTGCTAATCACAATCGAGCTGGTGTTGAAACGAATTTTTTTATTTGTGTAATATAAAATTACCGTTAACAAGTTAACAATGTGGGATTAGATACCCAAAACATATTCCCATTTTCGAAAGCAATCTACAGCAAAGAAAAGAAACCTGCACCTTTTCTTGTCTGAATTATTAAATAAAAGAACAATGCCTTCAGTAACAAATGGAAAGTATGATTATGTAAGCGTCTACTATTGATAAAACTGTCATTTATTTTCATAATATCTGTCTACGCCAACTTCCACAAATAACCAAACTTTCATTTGTTTATAAATATCATATTCATTTTAATAATGCCAAGTATGTCATAAACTAAATGAACTTAGTCTGGTGGAATTTAGAAATATCAGATGTAATTATTATTTAATAGTTACTCGCCATATTTCTCTTTGAACATGGTAATGATACTGATATCTAGACGATAACAGAACCCATTGGGAACGTTCCGTTATTTCGAGTAGGAAGTCACTGTAATATGAATTTTTAAGCCAGTATAACCAAATAGGACCTCAACCCAATAAACCCTGTATATATAATATATCTACTCGTTGACAGGATAGGCTACCTTCAATAATTAAAATATATAAGCTGAAAACAAACATTTGCAGGGGTGTGTGTTGGGGGTGCGGACGTCGATTGGTCAAACACGTGCGATATTTCAGTGGTGTGATTTCGATCACAAACTCGTCCGGAACCTTCGGTTTCCCAGCCCCTACTGCTAAAATCCCCTATGTGCAAGATCAGAAATGATTCAGTTTGTGCTGAGTGGTTGTTAAGCCCTATTTCAGTCTCATACGACTGTAATACCTTTATGTGGATGTAACACAGAAAAGTCCATTATCGCAAAATCTAGAGAATAGACAAAGGATGTAAAATGAGTTGGGATGTGAATATACAAATAATCAATATAAAGTATTTATGTTTCCTGTTCAGAAGAACACGTCATGGCTTGGATTATGTATTGGCGAGTATATAGAAAATTAAATATGTGGCATGTATTACTTATTAAATTAAAGTTTTTTCAGAGTGCAGGGCCAGGAAACGAAAACATAAAGTTGAATTTTGTTTCGGATTATGCAAAGTTGTCGTTAATGCTCGAATTTACTAGATACCTTGGGATATAGCTCAAAAATTACCACCGATGTTGAGAATGTTAACACAGGGGAGTAGTATCCATCACCCAAGCTATGAATATTTATAATGCTGTCAGAGAGCCTAACGAATTACGTTGACGACCAAATAGAACCATCTCTGACAACTAGAACTCGTGTCTAAGAAAAACAATTTATTTTAGCCTCATTGACTCCCAAATATGCTTTGAAAAAATAACAAAAACATGAAATTCGTTTTGGAAAATTGAAAACCGTTAAAATTTGTGAAACGAAATTGACAGACAAGAGCATTCTGTCACACTATGCACGCAACAGCATCAGAGAAAAAAAACAATTGAACGATTGACAAATCTAGGAATATCTTCATTTGATTATATTGAAATAGAAATAGAGAGAAAAACTAGATGTTCATTCTGTCAAACGTTCCCATGGACATATTTTTTTCTTATTTCCCCATACATCATTTGTATAAATTGAGCACGTGATTCTGTTGTGCACTATGCAAATCAATCAACAGCCGATTATTGGGGTGATTGAAGATTATAGTACTGTTGGTCCCAATCCAAACACAAATAAAATGGAATACACAAATAGCAAGGTAGCTCAATTTTCAAACTCAGTGTTTCATACATGTTTTATTAGGGAATCACTGTCGCCTCGGCTAAACGGTTACAATAACGGATGTCTTGCATATCACTTTTTCCATCGTGGTGCTTTTTTATGTCTTTGCCTTTGTGTTATTTTCACAATTTTTATTGTAAAGTTATTTTTATTTTATGATTTTTTGCATATTGCGCATTATGATATATACTGAGCGCCATAGAAAACGCATCACTTAGTTTTTCGTATAACAAAATGATCCTGTAAACACATCTTATTGTGAACTACACATCAATAACAACACATTTGTACACTTATGTATGTTTAATCTGTAATCAAAAAGTCAGAGGGTTTAAAACCAAAAGTACGACAAAGATGATTAATTGTCAGCAGCGCGTGTGTCCTCCACTGGCTCTTACGCACAATTAACCATCTTCGGGGTTTTTCCCACCCATCACGGATAGTCTTGCAAAGAAAAGGCGCCCAGTTGTTCGAATTGGGCGTAAACCCGATGACCTCCTGTGTACTGTGCACTTAAACCATCCACTGACAGTTGAAATTCGTTCAGGTACACCGAACATAATGTATTGCGTATGACTGGGTGGTGTAGAAAACTAGGCCATTAAATCCTATTCCATTTCAGTTTCTTATGTATGCCCTTTTCATAAATTCGTTAAAATTTAATCAGTTCTTTCACTGTAATCATCACTCTTTTTGCTTGAACACATTAATCCCCCGCTACGGATTACTTGGGATCGTGGTTTTTAATTATAAAAAAGGACACGGGTTCAATAAAACAATTGGTCTTAATGCAATTATCAAGAAGCAAAAAGGTCGAGGTACGAGCGAGTGAAAAAAACTATGCCAGCCATTTTTGTTGAAAGATCGTGATTGTAACAGCTAGGGAGAAATGGTAATGAAAAAGGCTCAATTAATTTGTCCGCAAAGGTTCTTCTATCAGTCTGCAGTTTTTCTAATGAAATTATTGATCACCATTCATTAGATGGAGGGAAGTATATTAGTCGTAGTTGCTATTACAAATGATAAGATCGACTCATTTTAATGAACATCCTTTACAAACAATCAACTTGAAGCGCCAACATCCTCAATAACATGTGTACCCGATAAAAAGAAGGAAATCTTAATGTATGGCTCAAGACTAAAGTGTTTTTGGCTCTCTATTGAAACATCCTTCTTCAAAAGAGAAGTCTAAATAAAAGAAACACATTCTACTTTTATAAAGTGGCCAAATGTATATCGCCAGGTCACCTGACCTGACGTTTCGTATTTTTTTATCATCGTTATGGTTCTGGATTCTTATACAGAAACGACTTGACATAAAATGCGTAGGACATCTATTATTATCATTTCCCGACGCAAATGACAACTACAATTTAATTTATTAAATTCTTTTAAGTAAATGATCGAATAAAGGACATCAGAGACACATTGATTAAATATTAGAGGACATTTTGAATTAATATGTCTTTCTAGTTAAGTCATGACAACCCGTATAATTGCAGTTACCTTACAATGTTTTACTGACCTGATCTCACCCTGGCGGGCAATATAAAAAGAACGAGAAAACGACTGCCGTTAAACGACTGAAAGTGTCATCAAAAGTACCATTAATCTGGATATTATGTCGTCAAACTTTCTTTGATACAGTGAGTATGCGGCTATTGGATTGCTTCACTCGGGGGAAATAATACGCCTAAATGAAGATAGGTGTCATTTCGAGAGAGTAACCACAGGATAACGATATTTCGCCCACCTCAACATAACGCAATCAAACAGAAAGCCAATACCACAGTGACTTTATTTAATACGTCTTTATATTAATGAAGGAAATAAACCGACGTTTACATCTGAGCATGTGTTCATAACCTTTTAACTTTTAAAACTCAGCAGCATGGAAATGATGGTCTCGCTTACGGTTGTCGTAATATATAAAATGGTCTCTTCGTGTGCTCGGTAGTTATAAAAGCCCAGCAATAGCAGCAACGAATGGCGAGTAATATTCGTCAAGGGATTAGAATCGTGTAAGCACCAATATAACGACAAACGTAAAATGGCAAATCACGTAATGTATTTGCATAATGGGCATTAGGAATAAAAGCTTTCTGTGTTGAAATTTCGGGGGCAAAAAAAGTCCAGTCATTCAGGATTTAATGAAAACACTGCTTTTTCCCCTTTCATATCTGAGACAACTCGCTTTTCATTAAGATGACTTTATTTATGTCTACACTTGTAATCCCAGGGTGGAAAAATGTCTCAAGAATCCCCTCATTTGAATTATTTTGCATTAAAAAGCTATTATCTTAGGGATTGCTCTCATCACCGTCGCCATTGCTTAAAATCAATTTACTTGTTTCTGGTAGTTGTGAGGATGGTGCACAGATGGCATCATTGTGGTCGTTGTCTGTCTACGAGAATGACGATGGAGCAATAATCTGATACTAAAAATGGCGGCACTACTGAAACTACTGCACAAACCAAAATACGTTATCCAAAATTCACATTAGACTGTAAATATCCCGGACGTGTACAAGATGGAGAAACTATTTCCCAGATTAAAAGATAACTTGTTGACAGAAGATTGAGACATGACGGAAATGAGCACACGATTCTGATCTGTCACTGACATTAGTCGTGCAGAAATGGTATTGCATGATTTATTTAGGACAATCCCCAATAATGTCAGGCGCGGATCCAGGATTTTTTGCAGGGGGGGTCCAGGATTGATAATTGCCACCGCCACCATTACCGGGGGGTTTGAGGGCCCTCCCGCAGAAAAATTTGGTAAATTAGATTCAATTTGGTGCATTCTGACGTATTTCCGGAAGGTAAATTCCAAAATTACAGGTCTAAAAATCGCCAATAAAATCGCATAAAAAATTTTCAAGCCTGAGCAGGGGGGGGGGGGGGGGGGGCGGACCCGTTGGACCCCCCTCTGGATCCGCGCCTGAATGTCGCTGTTGAAAAGTCCGGGATGCGTTAAGCAAAAGTACAATATAAAAGTGTTGGCTATGTGAAACCCTCATATGCCAGCACACACTCTCTCGCGCACCGCATCCAACAATTACCTGTATCATTAATTACAAGGAAATGAATCATCAAGTTCTAGAACTTTCCAAGTAAATATCAACTAAATAAGAACTTTCCAACTAAATGGCCTTATTCACTTCAAGTGCAAGCATATCCTGTATCATGCACACCCGTGGTTATAACTAACTGATTATTTAAAGATATTCTCAAGACACCTGCCAATTTGTTTACACACAAAATTAAATAGCAGGGCCCTTAACTCTGTGACCTTTACGTAGCAGACGTTCAAGAGATCATATCTAATTAGATAAGAAAATATCAGTAGTAAATCAAATTCGAATAATAGTAATCTCCAATCTTAAGTATGTGCTCGCTAACTGGAACTTTAATACACGATCGAGGTTTCCGTTTCAATAAATTAACAAAAAATACAGGTCACAAAAATGAATGGAAAAAGATAGAATACTATTCATTCGTTATTAAAACGATGTAATTTTTGTAGGAATGAGATAGGTTTAATCGTGTTCGCATCATGAGACCATATTCTCTATGATTATTAATGTCTAGATTTTATAATACAGCAAAAGATTAGATCAGATCTTAAATATCATTGTAATCAGTAATGAGTCTAGACGTTGGCATATAAATATAGGTTATACAGCTAGCAAATGATACCCATTCAACCAATCATACTGTTTTATTACCCTTCTACCCCTTACAATACGACATCGAACAACTCGGACTGTTAAAATGTATATATTGATAGTTCGCAAAGTTTATGCCTTTAGATTCAGTTAACGTGATGACGTATGCTGATACAATGGTTCCAGTTGGAGGGGGGGGGGGGGTCAACGTTCACTCAACAAAAGCCAGAGCATTTTACAATTAACCTATCATATAGAAGAGTGTACGTCGTGAACTATAAAGTGCAATTCGAAATCAGCTTGGTTCATTTCACGTGATTAATGCAAACTAATGTGATATATCGATAGGTGTTTCAGTTGTCAACACAGCAAGTCATAAACGAAACCAAGAGGATAAAAATAGGGATATGCAGTCAATTGTAGTTGATGCTCAAAGTTAAAAATATAATAGTACACCAAATGTTAGATATCATACCTTAGCTTTCCGAATGCATGGCAACCGAAGTGATATAGAAATAGTAAGCTTATTTATCCATGAAGTTTCTGATCAGAAGGCAATTTTGAGACAATGGTCACTAAATACTCGGTTAACCAGACGTTTACGGACAAAACGTAGATCAAACTAAGAGAAATACTACCATGTTGATTGAAATACCGGAAGTCAAGAATTCTACTTGAGTTATGTAGTAACAGTGTCTCTCACCGATTAGTCGTTTTGTACTGGAAATAAACGTTTTGAAGAACAAGCGGTATGAAAATTGAAATCGATTCAGCTCATTTACAAACAAAAAATCATAATTTCATTTTAATGCAGCTACGCTGTACGCTGAAAGCCATTTCCAAAAGAACAAAATTCGCATGGGTAGAAAAAAGTGCCTGCAATTCTCTCATCTCGGATTTTCGTCAATCTCACTCCTCCGCATATGATTGCATTACAGCTTAAAGAAATGATTTTTTATTCTTTTTGTACAACACCAGGTCTACTTAAAGAAATCAATTTCATACATTATCTCTTCTTTACTATTGGATTTCAATTTCAGCTAAAAGCAATTTTATTAGTAATATTTGGTTTTGACGCAATTCCATTGTTAGATCACGAGGATTGACTGTAACCTATTTATGTACAATAAATCCAAAATATATTTCGCAAATAGCAATTACAATGAAATTATATATTTCTCATAGCTCCGTGGGTACCAGAGCTTAAATTCAATGTCTGTTACACCACCATGAAAAGGCAGTGTCTGCTATGGTAGTAAAAGTTGTTGCACGTTGTTCATTTATAATATCTTGATAACTATTTCAGTATCAAGTGAGTTAACCGAACATGAACCTTGATTACCAAAGATGGAATTTTGATATGGATATGGACTCTTTTTCATTTTTGATATCCGTTTAGGCTTCTTGTTTCATTACAGTGCTCCTGTTTCCTCTGTAAAACCCCACGCGATGACATTCAATTACCGGTTCCCAAATTGCGTTAGATCTCCTAAATTGAAGAAACTAGAATTATTTGTTATATATACCGCATCTTCGTTACAAACACGCGGTGTCACAGATTTTACACCAAATTTCAGAAAACGCCCACAGTTTCACAAATTGCAAAATTCAAATGACTTTACATTTAATTTCATTAAAAGCATTTTGGAGTTTCCAACCACTAAAATTAGTTTATAAGCTGTTTGTGTTGTTAAATCTTTATTCCAATCTCGGTTAACCGTTTAAACCCTTTTAACGTGATCAATATAAATGTATATATAATATTTCACGGTAAGTGGTCCATAAATCAAGATTTAAAAAAAAAAATATTAAATTCCTGTACGTGCACTTTGCAGCCCTGGGATGCCCCTGTGCTAATTAATTCATTAAGATCACAAACTGAAAAACCTAAAGACTTATGAACTTATCTTCATTAGTAAATCAAATTATACAAAATTAATATTAAGCTCACTGTGTACCTGGTTCGCTTCGTTTACTACTTACGGTCGCACCTGTTCCTGGGCGAAAAATGCCAAATGTTATCTTTCTCGTGTTGAAAAACAAACTGTTAATTCGGCTAATATGAAAACGTGTACTCCCGTACATTGGGCTTTTATTTTGATGTCTATCCCATGGCCAGTCCAATACACCTTTAGTGCAAACCCACACGAAAAGATTAGCAAGATTATTATATCGGGAAACAAGGGCGGAAATTCCTCAAATTACCGGTTTTAGTACCACAGCGTGAATCATTATGACTTTAGCCCTAGACATGCCTAAATACTAGTGTTTCAAAATTTGAAAAGAAAATAACAGTTTTCACTGAACTATAGATTTTTTTCTCCGTGTTATTATTACAAGGTGAAATGAAATAGGGTTTAAAGTCCTGCTGTTCTTCTCCGACTGAGCTTATGAAGGCGGATATTCGCCATACAGTGTGCTAAGCGGGACATTTGGCCTGGGCAGCGGCACTATGTCCTACTTTTGTTTCAAGTTCCAACAGCCGGTGGTTTACGTGCACGCCAACGTGTACACGGGACCTCGGGTGTCCGTTCCACCCGAATGACTATATGTTGCCCCGCGCCAGACTCCCGTCCTGCAGCACTGACAAGGGGGAATTACGCCGGAACAGCTCAATGACCCCCCTCGACCAACACAAGGATCAAACACGGGAACTCGAGATAAGTGATCCAACGTCTTATTGACTGGACCACCACTATAATATCGGACCAAACCTGAAAGAGGTACAGTTGATCTAAAGAGCCTACGTACGTTTAGTCTTTCTAGATGCCTTAAAGGGCTAATCCAGATAATTTTTTGGGGAATAAAACTGATTAATTTTGTGTTAAAATCGCCTAAAATATTCTACCTAAGGGCAGAGAAACAAACTCAGTATTTCAAATACCTTAAACCAGTCAATCTTCATCTGGAAAGGAAACACGTGTCCCAAGCAGTATTGTGCGGTGTCTACGTAAAACCAAGCTTCTTTTATAAAAAAAATAATGTATAGGTGAAATTTACCTTTCGATATCAAGTACAGTACATGGGCCATTCACTACATATAGACCTCTCAATAAACGGGAGTCAGGTCATCAACGAAAAAATAGACCCCAATTCGTAAAAGGGTTACGTGTCCGGATAAGCAGTTTTAACGTTCACGCACAAATGACTCAATATTTTGAGCTGTAATTTTGAGGCAAGGTAAATACACCAGTCTTAGATATTTGAGCGTTTAAATTTCATACCTACTCGCACTTTTGAGACTCCGTTTAAAACGGGATAGTCCCTTTAAAATAAGTACTAATTGGAAGGGTGTAGAAAAAATCAATAGACGTTAGATTGAAACATACCTTGAAAGAAATCAAACTACTGTTTACTTTCTATCGCAGATGACAATTTCTATCTTTGTGTTTTGCTTGTTGAAAAAGGGGGAGATAATTTGTTTCTCTACAACATCAATTAGCTATAGTTACAAAAAGCACTTGACATAATGGTGTTTATGTGTACATAAATCTTGTTTTTACCACTCGCGATCTAATCGAGCCGAACACATCTTTGATTAGTGTCGTCTATATCACAATGAAACCATATATTATTCGGTAGCAGCTCGGAGTCAAATATACAGAAGCCATATTACTTTAATCAGTGGCGTATTATAAGTTAAATCATGTATTTGATTGGCACTGAAACCTCTTGAAGGGTCATTTAAGAGGGTTATTTGATGTATTCCTGAAATATGTATTTACATTTCTTTATTCTTATTCATACCATAGGTCAAGAATTGTCTTAAATATACTATAAACCTGTAAGTAAATGTTTATATATAGATATGAAATAGGGTTTAACGTTGTACTGCGCTGCAAGAAACGGACTAATAAAGACATGTGACGTGCGATGTGAGAAAATTTGCCTAGATGGCAGCACTTTCGCTAAATCTTCGTCGAATTTCATCTGTCGTGGGTGTTTTGCGAGTCTGCCAACGAGTACACGTATCGGACTGGGTTTTTGTACCATTCGAACCACTAGATGCTTGTGAGATTTTCTGCTTTGCACCATGATAAGTATTAAGCAGGTAGGGATTTTCCGAAGAACTTTTTCAACGAACACTGGTTTCGAATCCGACGCCTGCTTGTTAATGTTAGTGCACCAGTAACCATATCCACCGAGTCTCCTGTTTATACCAAGGCAAATAACAGTGGAATGTTTCTGAAATTCTACTGTGTGGTTTGAAACTTCGATATTATTCGATAGATACACAGGCGACAGTTACAAACATGTTTTGCAAAGAGATGTGATTTCACACAACTTTCCTCTTTTCCACAATCCCTAATTAGACAACTTCTGTAATAAATAATATCTTTTACGACACAAATTTTTATTGGAAAAAGATAACGAAGAGGCTACACCATATCTCAACTCCAATCGAATGCCTTTCAAAGAAAATTATAATAATGTGTCATTTCTCTAAATTTAAACAGACAATCTCAGGTTCTTGAAAAAACATTCTAAGCATGTTTGTTTTGGGTGGTTTTTATATTAACTTTCAACTATGAAATGAAAAGCAGATTTTACAAGTGATTACTCAAATTATAATTGACATAATTCTTCTGTTTACTATAAACATTTGAAAAGATTTCTGCATGTTTATGAAATACTTAACTATTTTCTAATAGAACTCTAAAAGATGGCTTTTAACTGTAATTACTGAAAACATATTATCATATCAAATAACGACAGCATCAAGCATTCCTCTATGCTGACATCGCCGCTCGTTGATACAAATGTTTACGGAAGTTTAAGATGTCCAATCAATAAATGTATTTTCTCTACAAAATGGGTGTAAAAAGTATTAAAAAAAATCGCCAACAGACAGTTACCCTAATGGTGTAACTTAAGCGAATGCGCATGAATTTGATATTACCAAGAGAACAAAAAGGAAGAACTAAAATCGTGACCATGAAATTGAAATCTGCCAATTTAATTCCGTCAAGAACATTTTGAAATGCACAGAAGAATATATTACCTAAATAAAAACAATAACTTCAGAAACAATGGCACGATTGACCTTTAGAATGAACACAGACGCAGTCAGCCTGAAACACTTTAATTTTTCAAAAAAGATTCTTATATCAACGATTCATAGAAAAAGATCCTACTGCACTTAGTACTAAAGCTAATTTATTTGTCCGTCTTCTTTAGCAGTAAAAAAGCAGGAAGTTTTGTTTCCATTTGAGATAAATATACACGTTTAAAATGTCAAAGCACTGTCTTAATAGTAAGTACAGGATTTATAGATTAAACAGAAGTACACGTCACGGTGGTCGCCATGTCGAGTGCACCGAATCCGTCATTTTGGAATTCAGTCATCCAAAATAGTTAAAATGCCTTTCATTGGCGCATGTGCGTCATTTTGTTACAAATACTTTTCTAATATCATACAAAGATACGCGAGAGAATTTGTATAGAGTGGTACTGTTGACATGAAATTCTTGTAAGATATTTCGGTTTTTTTTAATCAGTTTACTAATACTTCTCTGCTTATAGTATTAAGGCCACATTCTGGTGTGAAACGCTACAGGCACTGAATATTAGTAGAGTTATGAAAGAAGGGATAATGAATCGGCTTAATTATTGTCACCCCTGCAGTTCTTTGGGGTTATAACAGCTTGGAATTACTTCTGGTATCGCGACGCATTCAGTGCCAATGGATTAACCGCTTTATGTGACTTGACCGAGCCCGATACAATCGAATTTAACACGTGATCAGAGTTTCAATTTGGCCGAAGAATTCATGTGGAATCACGCCTCTTCCATTCTCTGGCCTAATTAGAAAGAGTAAATTTGAAGAGACGTTATTCATGGAACTATTAAAAGAGTCTTACCTGTCCAATAGGTTTTAGAAAGCGTTATTAATCGCACACGTGGTCAGGGAAAATAAACGTATCCTGTAACACTGAATAGCCAGTTTGATATTCGCGGTAAGAGTGTACTGCAGTTATAGTACGCCACCAAAGCCACGCTGCTTTAGACCGATCAATGAAGCACGTTTATAGAACATAGCTGATATTATACATATCGGTTATATCAGTAATACATATATATGTATAACAGATAATTTTCATTTACTTCTTCTCGGAGCCAAACAGAAAGCTGTCTTCTATCCAGTGCGTGACTGACATGAGTTGAACGTGAGGGTTGCCACTTTCCCGTTGTGGGATAAAAGGAACCTGTGCGATGTTGATAGGGGTTATAGCATTACAAGTCATATTATTGCTCTAATGATAAATTGTATTGAATAAAGTACTGATGATTGACAGGTATTAGTTAGAAAACCAGATTAATCATAATAATAACACAAGGAAACTAACCGAAAAATGTTTATTTTAGACTTTTTTCTATCTAAACGTTTGACAGTTCTTATTAAAAACGTTATTTCTTGGAAAGAATACACTGAATAATAACAAAAAAGAAAAAAAAAGTCACTTTTTTTTTAGTGCTGTCGCGTTCATTCAACTTGTAAAACAGATTTGCGATGTGTTGACGTTTATATGCAAGACGACATCTCCTGTGTTAATAACGCCAGTTCTTTGATCTCTTCGCGAAACATTCACGTCATTCCGATTTAAATAAATACTATTATTTAGTTGATTGTTGGAGAGGGTGCGGCGACGGAGATTGATCCAACCAGTGCAATTTAAATCATAATACCTTTGTCCCACACATGCTGTGACAAGGAGTAGGGAAGCCTGTCCAAACCTGTGGGTTTTATATCTGTCCTGCATTTTTCACTGTTACGTGATAAATGATTTACCATACGGCATACGAAGAGTCCGTGGGAAGAACGGTCTAAGTCACTTTTTTCCACGAACCCCAGTTAATGGTGTCATCTTGTAGTAAATTATGGAACAATCAAGTTCAGGTAAAAAAAAAAATCACATCGAACCAGGGCCCTTCTGAAATGGCCTCGCGGGGAAATACAAGTTCAGCGACCCTTTATTTAACCCTAATTTGCCTGTAAAATTGAAGTCAATTGTACTGGTAATTATGGTTCGTTTAAAAACATCATTTGGAAGTTGTAATTAAACCCACTCGTTGCTCTGTTCGCGTCAAACATTCTCGTCCAAAAGTCTGTTTTGCGTTTTACGCGAAAAACAAGAACCGTGACGTAGATCGTTCTTCCCCTGTACTCCTCATATGTTAGTCCCCAAATGACATAATTTGTGTTGATTACTACATCAGCCTATAGGTTTGTGTTGCACTCAAAATTTAAAATAGCATTATGCAAGAGCAAAATCTGCTTATTACAGGTCTTTCTTTAGGCATGAAATGTTATCTAAAAGATCAATTAGACATTAATTAACATATCCAGACCTTAATAAACTCTTGATGTCAAGGCTAGCCTTCGATGTTGGCGGATTAAAATCGTATATGCCGCTTAATGGCCGTTGATAATTAAATTGAGACTATGCTGTTTATATTAATGATTTGAGTAATGATGACCGAGGCTATGTGAATATTTCAAACACTTTTTTCTCGGATAATAGTGGATCAATTTGACTGAAATTTTCAGCAAATTACCTTTACACTATCTAGTTTTTAACTATTATAGTGAGAACTGCCAACTCTTTATCTTATCTCCCATAATGTAACTTTAAGGTATTTAGTCGTTCGGATGGGACGAAGACCCGCGATACCGTGTACACTTAAAAGAACCCCTTAAGGCCTAATTGGAATTAAAAGTAGGCCGTAGCGCCTCTATCCGGACAAAATTTTCTTCAAAGCACACTGTATGGCGTAGGCAGCACGTCTTCATTAGCCCAGTCGGTGCTGAAAAGCATAACTTTAAAAACACCATTTCATTTCATTTTAGGTATCAACTTAATCAATTCCGCGATATAAATGACGAATCTTTCAGGGTATTTACATAGCTGTTGATTATTTTGTCATGTTTTCGGTTGGAAATGAATAATAATGAGGCCAATTTCAATGTCGTCATTTATAAAACCAATACCTATACATATAAAAACAAATGGTGCAGAAAAATTGGATAATAATTGATGATACCATATTATTGGAAAAGAATGATGTAATGTATAATTTACCTAGAAAAAATCCTATATATAATCTGTAATTTCGTATGTGACGTCATTTAATCATCGAGTTAATATCGAAAATCAGCGCAACCTGCAGGTTATTACAGCATTTGATGACATCTATTAAAGAGCTCCATATTGTACACGCATTAGGGTGCCGCGTATTTTAAATAACATACGCATTAGGATGCTTCGTATTGTACTCGACAAACGCATAAGGGAGCCACAGTGACCCATGCGATCAGTGGCTTGTTCGATAATGGTGTTCACCGAGGAAGTTCTCCGGTATTTTCCGACGTGGTTTCCGTCAGGGTGCAGGGCAGATGGCCTTCTAAGAAACAAAGGCTAGATGTTCCGATGAATTGAAAAGGTGCGTGTGAAATATCCGATGTATGCCTGTCGTTAGTAGCCAGGTAATAGAGTCGGGTAGTAGGACGTAACGTCACTCTTAATTTATTCATTCATTTCGAACGTATTATACTTTAGGGGCGCAAGATGTCTGCTGCTGTCGATTTGAAGTCAACGGATCATATACCTGCAGCAGAAAGGGTACACTTGTCTCGTGTATATTTTTAACACCTGATACCACCAACCCAACGCACAGGGTACGAACCTTATATGGATCAGCCACCGAGCATGACCTTATCGTTGCCATCTTGACATATCAAAAATCAAAGTCTGCCAATCGGCACACAGCGCTTGGGGCCCAATAGTTGGTTTTAAAAATCTCATTTCGTTGCAAAGATGCTTCTTTAGTGTTGAATTTGGCGCCATTGACATACAAGAGAAAGCAAATGGAAACTAAAAGGAATTATGTTCAATTTGAACAGTTCAGATATGTCCCAAACAATCCCCATGGGAAATGGATGTAATTCAACGCTCGTCTCATATTTGCGCACATTGTACTTTCATTACATCGGATTGACACAAAAGATGGAGGCCAAGGAAATCTTACAGATAAATCCAGCCCTACTGGCGGGTTAAAACATTTAATCTCAGCGAGATCAGACGTATTTTCTCAAGTTGAAACCTTACTGTGGAGCCTAACTGTACTTAAATAATCCCTTTTCCATCAAGAATTTAGGCCAAGGAAATGTACGTATAACCTTTTAGTTGTTGCATGCCAATCATGTGTAATCTTTCAGTATTTGTTAAATTACCGCCTCTCGCTTACCTCCTACCGATCAAAAAAGCAGTCCTTCACGTTTAAGGCGCGCTTTCGCCTCCCGACTTAACTTCGAGGGAGTCATTAAATACGCCCACTAATTAGTTAAATCGCTCTCCTTATTGAGATTCATAAACTATCGTATTTTCAGTTTTTGTTTATTTTTAAAACTGCATGTGTTTGACCTCCTCCAAGCAATGAGCTTAATATTATGCGGAAGTGTCATGGAGCCTAATTAGACATCTGAATAAATATCTACTTTCAATAAAAATGGACAGACGACAATTAGGACACGAGGCTAATAGTTTATTATGAAGATTTAGATTCAGTAGTGAAATGAAATGGGGTTTAACGTCCCACTTCTCTGCTCGGATTTTCGTCTCATCCAAATAACTAGACATTCTCTTGCCAGGTCCTAAGTCTTGCACCACTGACAAGCGGAAACCACGCCGGGAAATTCCGATATAATTTCTCGGCTACATCAGAATCGAACCCTGGACCACCAGTTTAACGAGCCAGCAACGTATTCCATGGGGCAGGACTGCTCCATCTACATTCAGACCACTGAATTACTACCGTGCTATAGACCACAGTTAGAGACTGCTTGAAGGATTTGGCAGTGAATAATATTTAAAAGCAAAATACTTAAAGAGTCACCGAAATTATAGTACCGTCAATTCTAACCAGCAACCAAATTCATATTCGGTAAATACAAAATAGTACAATTAGGAGTTTCAAAAAGAATAAGCATGACCTGCTTCGCGTGCGATGCCCACCATTTACACTGCCAGTACGCAATCAGTCAGATTCGAGAACTGGGAGAGTATTATAAGTGATGTTTCGAAAAGCAGTTCAATTCTTTACCATAATATATTTTTGCTATTAACTTTTCGCTTTCAAACTTTCACATTTTAAATATATTATTATGGTAAAGATTAACGATTGATTTGTTCAGTCCTTCATGGATTGTAGTGCAAGTTCTGTCTATACGCATGTGTGATGTCTGACACTCTGATACAGTGAAGCTGTCATTTTGTAAACGAAATTAGGCAAATTACCCCCCTTGCCAGGTTCCAGACACATATTGCAACCAACTGTACCAGAAATGGAAAATTATCATTTCTAAATTGGCTTGTCATCCGGGAATGTGGGGGTATTACACTATCATTGTCGGGGTCATTGGCCGTCGATGAAACTGGTGTGGTGACATCATCGGTTTTGCCATTTGCGTCATCCACCTGATATTATGAATATCGAGGATTCGGATGTACGTTTTGCTGGCTTGTCTTTCAGATTGGTATCAGGGCTATTACAGTTCTATTTCTGTAACCCGGAAGTGGTTTAGTTTAAGCTTCGTGGAGCTATAAATCAAAATTAAAATCCCCGCGATACTCGTTATATCAATGTGAGTTTACATTTTTTTATAGCTCAAACTATCCGATATTTCATTTATTACATCTAAACGACCAACTGCACTTAGGATCTTGCTTCAAACAAACATAGGGATTAAAGATACATTATGGCAGAATAGATGAAGAGCTGGTAGTTCTCACAATAATAGTTTTTAAAAAAACTAGATAATATATAGGGAATATGCTATAATTGCCCTTCTAATTGCTTACTGTAAACAGAGAAACATTTTATTTTAATATCACTCAAGACCCGATTGCCATTACCATTATCACAAATTAGCAAAGTCTCGATTATCTATTTTTGCGTTTAATCATCAACGGACGTTGAACAACAGATCGCATTCAAATCCAATGAAATCGAACATATAAGGTGACATCGATAGCTGACTATGGTCTTATTATGTTAATAAATGTCTAATAAATAGTTCATGTAACTTATCATGCCTAACGAAAAGCATGTGATAGGCAGATTTACCTCTAGCATAATGTAGCGTCAAATGTAATAAAATTAGGTTTAACATGCGACTCTGCACCAGTCGGGCAAATGAAAACGTAAACTGGCAACTGGACATAGCACAAATTATATATAATAATAAAACAAGATACTCTGAAAATATCAAGAATGACGATTTTCATTTAAAGTACACCTCTTCCATTATCCAACTTTTACAACTCAAAATGACACAAAATGAATTAAAAATATCACATCTCCCTTTAAATTGTCTTGACTTAGATATTTACATAAAATTATTAAAATGTCAATTATGACGATAAAGTAAACACAATACAAAGTTCAATGGGCCCATGGGGGAATTATTAATAGCTCATTGAAACATTTCGATTTGTTTTCATTAACTCTGACAAGAGGGACACAGATCTAATTGATGATACTTCAGTCTCTAACTTTCCAGTTCGTTAACATTCCGAGCATGTTATTCCATGCTGCTTTGGACATAATTTCAATATTTTTTCACCTAAGAAAGGTGGAATTTTAAAAAAATACTAGAGCCGTAGCAGCTTGTTGAAGGAGCAATAATTTGGGTATATTGATGTTAATCAAAGAACGTACGGTTCTCCCCCGGTGTGCCCATTGATCAAACTTGATACGGCATTTGGGCGAGTAGCATGCATTTATCAAAAAGAGGAAGTAAAGAATCGATTCCCAAGTTCCGTGGTACAATCGCTGACTGTAAGAGACAACGTTTTGAATGATTGAAAATGGCAGATACACACTCAAAAGGTAGAAACTAATATCTCGAGCGATAGTGTGCAAGTTGATACCGATAGTAGTATATGAATGAATATGTTGTGTACCTGGTATGGTCTATCTTTATTGAGATGTTCAGAATGAGATGTAATTACTTCCTTATTTATATGAATGAAATGCTGATGTTTACAGATAGAGCCAATGTTGGGATATTCTTATTTTATATCGACACACACTGACTTCCGCCAAATATTTCTAAACGGAAGATTAATCGTACAGCATTTGCCCCATTCTTAAATGTTATCGAAATAGCACGGCGGATCAACACAATTTAACACCCTACAAAGTAGATAGGCATGATAAACATGCATGGAAATTACATAAACGTAAATTTTAGCGTAAACGACAAACGTGGCTTGTTTTAATTAAATATTTCAGAAATGATTGTTCATTTCATTTGTGTGAAAATTACTTGGATTTCAATGAAACTGGGTTTTCACTTAAAGCGATATTTAAGAAAGTCAAAACATAATTATTTCTGTGTCTTTTGTTCAATAGGTTGTCAACTCACAACTATACGATCATGGGCATTATTCCCCATTCTTATAACTCATTACCACAGGAAATGATAACACAATTACCTCCCTTGTTTTTCTATTGCCCCATGCAATAGCTATCTTCAAACGTTTGAATTTGAAGTTGAAAATGACATTTTTGCCAATTTCTCAACTGGTAAAAGTGAATAATAGGATTATTCTTTAACAAGGTAGGACTTTTTATAGATACCATCTATTTTGAGACTTTATTTAAATAAATGTTAAAAATATAACTTAAGTTTGGCGACCCAAACAGACCAATAGTTTCCAAGCATAATCGCGGTAAAAGTTTGAAGAACTTGCTTCTATCAGTCTCCAGGGTCGACCGATACGACCAAACAAGACCCGAAAATATTCTCAACACGATCCAATCAGAAATTAACACGAACGAATGCGATCCCGATGCGATACAACAACATCACTCCCAGGCTCCCAACGCAACCTAAGCACAACCTGGACAGTCACGGTCACACGACCTGCTCCCGATTAGGGGGGTGGGGGTGGATGGCCGTACGGTTAGCACGTGCGTGCTGTATCATAAAGCCTGTCATTGAGTCAAGTGGCGTGGTTTCGAATCCTCGGTTGAACGTGACAATGGGTAGGGTCGCCTGTCCAACCTCATAGGTTTTCTCCGGGTCCCCCGGTTCCCTTCCACTGCTAAAGACCCATACGCGCAAATGAATTATTGAAGTAAAATTAAACCATATGTTAGTCTCGAAATGACATAGTTTGTGTTCAGTGAACGTTAAAGTCCATCTCTCTCTGCTTCCGATTCACAAGACCTGACAGCGAACCAGGGAGACCTTCTTGTGCTTTACCACGAATGGACACATGCTGTGACAAATGTCCTTTTGCCAGAAAAATAACTTACAGCGCTTGCTCAAATCTAGTTGATGTCGACCTGTTTAGATGGTCAAAATGGCTAACTTTTCAAAGGTCTTCCGGAAAATAGGTAGTAAGCGGTAGACAACAAAGGTAACCTAGATCAACGATCACCGTCGTTTTTAAAACAGTTTCATCCAACGGCATATTAGTGTTGCAACTCTTTCGTTTTGATTTTAGCTTTAGTGAAACGATACCTGAAAGAACAATCCGCCAATCCTAAAGTAAATTAAGCGTTACAGATTTTATATAGTAAAAAAAACCTGTTGATTATTGGATATAGTCATCTCGTTATATCTTTAGAACTCGTCAAGTCGCCCAAACTCAATCTTTGGACGAGAGCCCCAGGCAGTTACATTGCTACATTAATGAAAAGGCGGAGCGAATTTGTTGAGAGAGTCGTTGTCGAAGGTATTCAGTCAATGGCTTATTCTATGAAAGGACGAATTGCTATTAATTCCTCTCTACTGACAGTTTATAATTAACTTGGTGATATAAAAAAATGTGAGAAAAAAATAGCAAAATGCCACTTGACAAAATAATTCGTTCAATTAAGAATCGATATTTTTTAGTCACTCACGTGTAGCTTTTCCAAATGCCACACCGTTAATTATTACAGAACTACAACGAGACAAAAAAAACTTACATTGCTTTCATGAGTTAAAACTTAATTTGTAATAGAAAAAAAAACAATTGCAACGATAATACAACAAAACTTTGTATCTACAATTAGAAAAATTATCAAATAAATAAATGTAATGAAAACCTTTTCACAGTATTTAACTTATTTCCTTGTCTACCGTTAATGACTAAAAATATTAAACAAAATAGGATATACTTCAAAAACACTTAGTAGGAATCGGCTATCGTCGAAGATGTGTAAGATTGCCAGTCAACGAAATAACCGTCAATCAGTATCTCAATTTCTTAGCAGTAGTTGCAATTTCTCACAATCATATTTCGTTTTTCAACTTACAATGCAACTATTACATGAATACAACGCTGAATACTCTTATAATGTTATTTCATATTTATTACCTAATATCTCCTTGTAATTAGTCGAAATTACAAAAAGGGCAGTAACCAATACAAGTAATAGTTTTAGAAACTTCCAACGGTACATGTATAGAAAGGGCAAAAATTTTGTATATTTTCCCTGTTTTGCATTGACCTATGCATACAAAAACATCATATGGACCTAATCCACGTGACATGAACCTAATCAAGGTGGCAGTTATATTCGATTAAGTTACATTTTTATCCACGATATTTCAATTATATGATAAACGATTGCAAAAATACATTAAAAGAACGACGTATAATGAGTAATTTATAGGTCCGTACATTATATTTCTGTTACTCTACCCACTTATTTAATCTGTACTTCAAGTCTAAATGACTAATAAAGCACTTATAAACATTCATAAAACAATAGAAACATACAATACAGCATTGCTCGAATGAGGAATCTACCTATATAATTACAATATACCATCATTACCCACAAATACAAATCAAAACATATTCAATGTTACTATTGACAACCGCAGCAATGGCACACACATGCCGACATGTTTTCGTGGTTGTTATCGTTAAATCTCGTAGAACGCTTCCGCAATTGGTGTGGGTCTAACTGTCAGTACAATCCCATGTGGTTCGGCCATATTCTTTCAAGTCCTTGGCGTGATGCTAAAGTAATGTGGCTAATGGTGTCGAAGCCAATTATAGCATGGCAGTAGTTGGTGAATTAGCTTATTAAAGGCACTGTCCATACTATTGAAATATATATTATACACAGAGTCATCAGCAATTATCAACGCACGGAAATGAAATTAGCCCTTTGCGATGATTTTATAAAATGGATACCAGAGAGTTAATCAGCTATATTGGTAGCGACGGGTGTACATCACGAACGCTGTCGTACTTAATCGTTATAAAACAAACGACAGCACTTCATTTGGGAAGTCCATACATCATTCAGTACATTTTGGGAAGAACATGCCTTCTCCAACGTTGCATCCCAAATTTTCTCGAATGCAACACATATTGCTCTTGAGAACTATCGGTAACTGTGTGTGCAGCTATTTTCGAATACAGTGGGACCATATTACCATTTGGTACCAGGGCTCACACTGGCTTTCAATTTTTCCGCCAAAATGGATGATAATTTTTATATGAAGAAATTTTCATACATGACAATTTAGAGTCGGGAATGGACGAGGAACGCAAGAAAGGGCTTTGTTTTTGAAGAGCGTCCCTACTGCCACAAACAACCGTTGGGTCAAACTCACGTTGAATAAACGGCCCACAGCAACCATTAGGTCAATCTCCAACCTCGATGTACAGTTATAAATAATACATAAAGAAATATTAGTAATGGACAAATGGGATATATCTGTCTCCATAATATTAAAATATGGGACAATATTTCAACCCTGTCTAAGTACGTATAGTTGTATACAGGAAATTAACAAATAGTTTATTAATCTGCTATAACTGCCATCCTAATAGCTGTACAGATTATTTATGTGTCTTTGGTCTAGCCCAGTCTCTTATAGCATCGCTTAATGTAACATCATGTTAATATAATAATAAAGTTAAGTACTTCTCTTTGAATTAATGTGAAATACGTCATCAGTTTATGGTTAGTTTCGTATATTATATATTACCAACTAATAATACTCCAGAGACTTATATACATTCAATTTTCTATACGTCACAATGTTGATGATAATCGCAGACATGGCTTCTTAAATTGTTCACAAAAGTGATATTATACAATAATTAATTATTCTAATCACCTCACTAAACAAATATTAATAGGGGCATTTTTAATTTGTTTTATTGTATTAATTCGAATGCTTAATGCTTATCTGGGATCCTTTCTTGACTAAAACACATTGCGGTCAAGGGATATATCCTTGAATTAGAGTTCTTAAACTTGCTTATAAGTCAACCAAAGGCAGGTAGCCTGGCTGTTATAAAAAATAATTGCAGAATTTGCCTAAAGTTGCCATTTCAGTAGCACGTAGGTCATTGACAGATCAAAATGGTAATTACCCTTCCAGACAACTCTTCGCCGTCCGTAACTCTTCCATCTAAAAGGGAGGCATTTACAAATGTTCCCTAAATGCCATTGAATTGGACATGATGATTACAAGAAGAAGCAACTGACCATGATAAATTTGAGGTTATAACCATTAGCATGACCATTAAGTACAAACATTATCTATGTACCATAAAATACAGTTAGCTTTAACAGGTGTTTGACTTGATCTATATAACAATTGTAGGTATAAAACTTCTTCCGCAAATAGACAGTGATTGGGCCATAAATACTGATAATAGTAATAATAATCTCCCTGATGTTAAAAGATGTAAATTAAGTTCCGTGTTTACCTACATTCATTCATTGGTTTTGGAGATTACCATTAATACTATAGGGAGATATTGTTTTTTTAGTGGTAATTTAGGTTTTGATCGTTAGATCTTTGAGGCTTAAAGCCCGTTTCCAACTTTTGTGATATCCCAAACAAAGTTGAATTTTGATTTGCATCAGCCTTATTATATGATGACAGGCACACACCGTACAGCAATTGAATTTAAACTGTCAACGATTCTTTTACGTGTACGCCACCATGTACGCGGGACCTAGGTTTTCCATCACAGTCTTACCAGACACTCCGTGCTATGCACCAGTGAAAGGAGGAACTTGGTCAGTCAACACCAGGCTCAAACCTAAGACCTCCGAGTTGGTGAGTCCCCCCCCCTCTCGCCTCTGTACCACCCATGATTAAAAGAAAACACAATTAACCATGATAAATTATCGGTGCCATTGATCATTTTATTGAAACTTGTGAACGCACTAAGAAAATGTTATCATTCGTTCTGCTTGAATTTTTTAAGAACTGTAACACGAGAGTGAAGCCTGTGAACAATTTTCATTAATTACTTCTCGACTTATGACCCTTGCTAAATTTGTGCAATGATTTTGGGCTCCAGCAACAAAAGTTATTTTCTGATCTTCTTGTAATTTATATGTCAAGTTCCCTCAGATATTTCTGAGTTCAGATCCTTGTTCACGTGTGACGCTTTGACAGAAAAGTTATCATCTGACCATTTTTTTTTTTAATTTATGTTCTTTTTTTTCCACCTTTTATGACATATAATATTGTCAGCGCTCCGATTGTATTTCAGAGTATAAAAAATGAAGTTTCTTTTATTTTTATCCCAAAGTGACAATATTGCTTACATGGGTGATATATTTGCTAACCATCTTCATTATCCGGTTTTGGTGCAGAACAGTAGAACATTGTGACCTGTTGTCTGGCAACCGATTTTTAGTGATGTACGCGAAAACCAAACACATTGTTTTTAATTAATTCATATTCTGGCTCATTGCGATATTTTTTATAAGTTTTTGATACTTTCCAAGGAGATATAAGTTAAGTACTTTCTTTGTCATTAAAAGTCTATCTTTTCTTTCTATTAAATTGAGTTGTTTTTTTATTATGAAATCATTCACAGATTCTTGTTAAACCAAGCCGCTAGTTTGTGGCATTTGTATGACTTTATTTCGGTAAAAATCGGTAATTGTATTTTGCAACAACCAGTTCGTTACTTTGTGAGAAACTCTTATCAAATAATGAAATTCGTTGGCTTGAATATTTTGTACCATATTCGATAGCTAAAAAAGAAAATCATAAAATGCCATATCTCAATTTCGAAGCTTCCACGAGGACACGATAGCGTTTTGTGTAATTTTCTCTGCCATTTAATGGTTTTCTATAATAAATTTCTTTATTCAAAGTACTCTTTTATGATTTTACGCAAATGTAATAAAAGTTTTGTTACTTTATAAAAAAAAATATGACGGTGACGTTTTTTCACGAGAAAGAGTCAATAACATCTCCAGAGAGGTTTCGTGGTAGTTTTTGTTTAAAATATAGATAGCTTCCTGGAGTATGGATTAGAAATTTGTAGACACGTATTGTTCTTTTATTCTGCTGTTCACAATACCATGGTGCATGGTCGTCCTCATTTGTCCGGTTGGTGCACAATACCAAATTCCACTCGTGTTTCGTATTAACAATGGTCTAGTTACAGGGATGAAATAAAGGGATACAACATAATGAACTGGACAAAAATAGAAATGGCCATCCGACTTTTCAATTCCTATCCACAGTCCTCAAGAACGTAAACATACTTATTACAATTATCGCGCTTTATCGAAATAAAGTACTAGTCGCAGTATGATTCATTGGGAGTGGATTGGGTCAGGTGAGAACATTATCAGTTGGATAAATATAATCTCCCCCCAGGTGACCATTCTAAATTAAAAACAACACTTGTCAACCATTTGTAAATATTATCAAGTAAGAAACAATTATAAAATGACAGATAATATTGGCAGAGGTGATAATTCGAATCTGGCACACAAAACAAAATGTATACGAGTCACAATAAAAACAAGTAGATAATGTATATATACAGTCTAAGTGCAGCATCGGTAAATGCGATTGGTTGGACAGTGAAATGCCACCTATAGCCACTAAATGAAATTAGGTTTAACGTCCTACTGTTCTGCACAGATTGGACATTTATAGAAACTGACATATTTCGAATCCAAACTGTCAAGGGTTCTGTTAGATGTTTCTTGCCAGCCACCCCCCCCCCCCCCCGTCCGGCACCACTGACAAGGTGAAACCCCACCGGAAATATCCCACGGGAGCGAACCCAGCATAGCATCACAACCTGGCGACAAAACTATACTGTCTCGGTCGTGTGGTTGGTTCAAACAATGAGATGTCACTTTGTAGTCTGTATAACAGCTATAGAAGGAAACTAACAGTACAATTCTTATTTGTTCAAACAACACAAAGGTGTATTAATACAGCTTCTTATATATACCTCAGTGCTCCTTAATTCATGTCTGGGATGATTGTAAACTGTGAATTGTTTGCCATACTTATTAGAAACGCATATTTCCGATATTTGTGCTTCGATTTGTTTAGCGAGTCAATATTTATATTAACCCTCCACACGTCACGTGACTATGTAAAGATTGCGTTAGGTTGGTTAAAATGATGTCAGATGATCAGTGATATTAGTTGTAGGCTAGAAAAGGTTCAATATTATTTAACAATGTATACGTAATTGAACCGGCGCAAGGGTCATTATTAGTACCACAAAGCACTATTGTCCAATATTTAACAGGGAATCTATTGATGCAAGTATGTTTGTGTGCCCAAAAGAGAGTGCCAATGTCCGAAACATTAGTCTCGGTCACCCAAAACCTCCTAGTCTTCAACGCGCGGAGGGTCTGGGTCGGTTCTCAATTTTTGACGAAAATTACTGGATAATCTACCACATAAAAAACCAAACATTTGGTTACGCATGGGCAATGGAACCTATTGGCTTAAGTATCCAATGAAAGTATCGGTAAGTGCTAGATCTTATGAAGCCGGGCCGATTTTGCTAGATTCTATAAAGCGTGGTTGAAATATATCCCACAGTTCACTTGGCACATCTATTATTAGAAACAAAATAGAGACGATGAAGAATTAAGAAGATTGTGAAAAGCAATACGTCTGATTCGTGACGAGAGAAAATTACCATTTCAATTGAAACCTTTACAAACAAAATTTTAAAGAGTGTCATCGTTGACAAGCGAGCTGTTTTGATAGATTCAGTACGTGATAACTTAAAAGACTGGATAATCCAGACAATGACCTATTTTCCGTCAAATTTTGAGGACCCATCCAGACTAATATTCGTAGAATATTTGTATGGATGATAAGAGACTACCGAAACATGCGAAACTATCGCTCTATTACTAAATGGTAGTGTGTCTTGTGTTCGTATGAAATTTCCTGGTCCAAAAACTTGATGCGGAAATACCAATACGTTATTTAAGCTATATTCACATTAATTACTCCCTGTACCTTTTCTAATTCGACCAGAATGAATCTAAGTATGATGTATCACGACAATGGTTGCATAACACTTCAAAACTGTCCCGGGCCCTGTTTCTCGAAATCTTAAATAAAGATAAAGTCCAAATTTTAGTAGATACTTCAAATTTGATTGGCTAAGCAAATTACTAAAATTTGGATTTTATCTTAGTTAAAATTTCGTGTAACAGACCCCTGTTTGGTGACCTGGGACTTTTTTATCAATGACGGGGTGACATAACTTTCCAGTAAAGACAAAAAACCGGAATTAACCCTCTTTTATAGCCTTGTCAAGTTAACCATTTTCAACAAGAAAATTGATTAACGAATGATTTCTTATCGCAAAGAAATGTTATACAATCTACAGTCGTGCAGTCGATTTCCTACCGTATCTAAACTGTCTTTCATCTTGTCCTTTGATCGAAATTTCGACAAACATGAAGCACAACTTTATTTCCGAGTAATACATCGTCAAGAATGGATTCCAAAGATACCATATTTCGGTTTTGACCACTTATAGATTTTACGATTTGGTCTCCAACTGTACTTCAGTAAAGCTATGAAAATTAAAGACTTTTTAAAGAAAAGGGCTAAAGCACTCTACCTAACTACTTTGAAGCAATTTGGACCTTCCAGTTAGCCGAACCACTCAAGTAGTTATTTCAGAAAATTGTCCAAATGCCATAAAATGTCTGTTTCAATTTTGGAACTTTTTGAAGAACATTTATAAGACTAATATCAAACGTTGTTGCCAATAATTGGAAATGGTTTTGGAGTAGATAATTCAAGGCACGAGGTAACAGTTAGGAACAACCAGACACATACATCTAAGTTCATATCTTGGAAGGAAAATCTTTAACGGCTTGAAACGATAATCAAAGATGGCTTTAAAACTGATTAAAAAGGAAAGGAAATTAGAGATCTTTAAAATAGAAACATCTTAACTATCGTGTAACCTTTATGAAATAGCCGTGGTTCTAACTGGCTCTCGACCAAGAAAAAGTCAAAAGTCTCAAACTGTTTCTTTTAAAAATTCTTAATATATAAGAACATTGCCATCATGTCTCAATTGAATAAGGAAATACGATGGGAATGGACGTTCTGCATCTCCAACACCTAAGGAAAACCGGGAATATATATAAACAAATACATTTTTTTCGAAAGGAAATGTAAATCATTGGGTCTGAAATATGTCCTTGAATCAGACCCTAAAAGTGGTTATGCAATCTTATTGCAAGTACAATGCATTACAAAACTATCGCTCCATTTAACTATGTCGTGCACGTGGCAGAATAATCTATATTTTGCTAGGACACCTGGTGTCACTTTTATTTGAAGAACTCAAATAACTTGCAAAACCTTATAACTGAGCAGACGATAGAAACTAATAATTGGTACCCCTTAACATGTGGAGGGGCTAATAAAACAGACAAATCTGCGGACAACAAGCTAACTACACAGCCATGTCTTTTGCTTCGTTTTTATTTACTGTGTATATACTCTACAAAACTATAACGATATTGCATGACAGGATTAAGCCGAAACAATAAGACTATAAGTGAGCGATGTAAACAAAACCAATTTAATGATATGATTTAGCATTAAATACTAAGATAGAATCTGCAAGATATCCGTTTACATAAATTTTAAAGCAGCATTTAGTAATAGAATGAGAATAAAGCATATCATTATTATACTGAATGTAGGTGTTCTTGGATGTTTATGTTTAGCGACATTTTGACGAGGAGTCGTATTAATAAAATTATCATGTAAGTAATGGTAAATCATGTGTGAAATAGATATGTTTCAAGTCTGCTTCCACCGATGTAATACCACAGATGATTCTGTTTTTCGTACGATTTAACATCCAATGAAGTTCTCATTTTTAAAAATTGTGTGTAGTCGTTAGGACTGTAGATCTATATTTGGAATGTCCCGGCAAACTACGCGCCCCACCCAGACTGCACACATAGCTATAAAAAAATAACTAGCATATGTTTGTATTAATGGAAATTTATCTATATCATCACTTCTGGATATGACTCCTCGGCTACAGCAACCCAAGTCTATTTTAAAGTAGAGATATCCTTCTTGTTTAATAAATTATCAAGTGATATGATGTTATTAACGCGTCAACTGTCTTATTTAATTCAGAGAGTTGTTGACCTTTCTCTGGCATTTCATGATGGGAAAAGTCCCAGATCGCTGACCTAAAGTCACGGCAACCATATCCATGACCCAACAATGAAGAAAGTGACTACGACAAAAACAAATCTTCTAAATTGCCATGTCTTTACAACTTTTTCCAATATAGATTGAACTATTGAGAGCTGAAACTGTTTCATTGCACTCAAATGCCACTTGATCCGTTTGTAGATTTGAGCACAAAATGTAACGTAAACTAAAACCAACCGTTGGGCGCCTAAGAAAGGGGGGGGGTAGGGCAATGGTGTTGTTGGTCATATTTTAAACAATTTCCAATCAGTCAGGATTACAAACCGTAAAATGTCAACGTTATCATTACTTCCAATAAGAAATTTCATTAGTAAAAGATTAGATAAACTGTGGTCAATGAGCAGAGTCTCAAGAGTAGTAAAACAAAGAAGCAGTTTATGTACTCTGGGCCCTGGGGAGAAGCGGATCATCCATGGGTTGGAGTTTAATTCAGAGAAAGATCACTCCGTGAATCTTTTTTTATATTCCAAATAACGTCGTTGATTGTTATTGTTTTGTGAGAACTCAAGAGAATTGATAATGATAACCATTAGTATCAACTAAAGAACTAGAGTTGTATTTAAAGAAAATGGAAATCATATAAAGTTGCGATACAGTGTATACTTATTGGAATTATCCCGATTTGAATAAAAATAAAAGTACGTATGAAATTTTTCGTTGGGTGACCGGATAATCGATTTCTGTTTCTTTAAGAGGTCTATACATGCTTCGTACATCAGCCTCCATTTCCAGATGAAGACTGGCGGGTTTAAGTTGTTTGAAAACGTATCACATATGTTGAGTTAGTTGGTCGGTCCTAAGATAGAGGATTTAAACACAAAATTAAGCAATTTTATTTTCTAAAATATTATCGGGATTGGCCCTTTAAGGTACTTTTTGGCCGACAATGGCGTTTCCCTCAACTCTTTGAATTCCAACTGCCAAGGGTTCGTGTACATGCACGCTAACAAGTAGATGAGTAGATCTCGAACGACTATATACTTTTCCTTGCCAGTCGCTTAACGAAATAGATTAGCATAGTTAATCTGATTTTATATTCACGTTACTGGAAAGCAAGGCATCCGTGAATGAACACAGATGAATAGTTTAAGCCAAGCTTGATATCAAAAACGTTTTTATATATAAAAAAAGACAAAAAAAACCCCCAAACTCTATAGAGTTCATGACTTCTTTAGACAACACGTGCATTGTATAATGCACTAATTATTCATTAAGCTTATCAGACTTTTGCAGCAATCACGAAGGATTTGAATTATAAAGAAAAACAACACACATTTTGTGGTAATAATCATTGTAATTGAAGTACAGCTAAGGGTAATAGCAATGATATGCAAATTACACACAACACTATTTATTCTAGAAAACAAAAACTTTCAATTAAGCTTTTGAGGTATATTTATTGATAGTGATAAAAAATATGCATAAAGCTATTATATGAGCCACTTGTCAGAGACGATATCATCATGCGAATAATGAATTGAACATAAAGTAATTGAGAGGGGAAATTGTTCTATAGCGTGAGTAAGTTAGTGAGGCTTTCTTAAACTAAAAGAACATTTAAATAATGAGCTTGGAATAAATTGTTGTAAAATTTATTGAAATCTTGGAAACGTGAGATCATTGTTGTCTTGTGGTTTTCCCTTATTACTGGTGCAGGACGGGGGGGGGGGGGGTCTGACAAGGACAGCTCATCTGTCTATTCGTTCGGATGGAACCAAAATAAATGTATATCATTATAGATACAAAAATGATACCGCAGAATCGGAAAATAAAATTACCACTAAGACAGCGGGACTGCCGTTTGTTTTTGTGACTCTGACTGATTGGACAGATATTTGAAAGTTTCTTTTGCTAATTTTGTGAAAAGGGCTGTACATTTATTTCGCCATGGATACGAGCATAATTTGTGGCAATAACTTAGATAATGGTGAGGGAGTTGTCAAGCTCTTGTGATTGGCTTGGAATAAATTCTCAGTTTCCCCAGATATTTGGAACTTATTTTTTCTAGATCACAGCCTGCTTATTCAGAGTTCTTTAAAACATCAGAAAACGCGTCAAACTCACTTATTCGGTATCAAAGAAGTTAGTCCGAACGTCAAACCAAAAACATTTCGAATGAACCTGGAAATTGTCTACTAAGTTTCTTTTTTAAGGATTGATTTTAGTAGTAGCCTCTGGGTTCCTCTTCCGGGATCTGTCGTGTGAACTTCGGTCACTCTTGAGCGTTTTGAGAAATTCAAGATGGCATCCAAGACGGCCGCCATTTCAAATAATCCACCATAACTCATATAGTATTTATTCTAGGACGATAATTTTGGGGTCTAAACATATGTTACTCGGGCCAAGGAATACACTGAAATCATTCATTATATTTTTGGGTGATTAGATGGTAGTAAAGTCTAAAATGCACCATTAATCCACCTAATCAAATCATATCTAGAGACAAACTATATATTGCGGGATAAAAGAGCATATGTGTGATGTAATATGCCTATTAGGGGTTCCAGGGCCACATGGACCGGCCTTGAGAAGGGGGGGGGGGGGCACAAGCTGTTTTTTAAACATTTAAATAAACAAATTCTACTTACAAAACTAGGCAATTTCAGTTTAATCCTTTGGTCGCAACCAAAGACAACACAAGCACAAAATACTGTACATTGCACTCTTAAGACATTTTTCTAGTGCAAGTGTATTGAATGAGGTGTCATTCTTCCATCCACATCTGATTAGACACATGACAGACTCCGAAGCAAGTTGGCCAGTTGTAATGTTATCAATTTAGTATTCTTCACCCAGCAATAGAGTTCTGGATCAAGTTCCGACGGATTACCATCTTTTAGTGAACACTACACAATGGCTTGTTGATAAGCTCTTTTTACGTTCCCTGAAAATGCATTATTCATTGAACAAGACAACCATGTTTGAATGGGGATGATGTCTTTTGGATGTCCATACCCAGCAGTGTGTTTCAGGCACCGATTCTATATATTACTTCGACGAGTGAGAGAGAATACAATCAATGTAGCAGCATGTAACCTTGTTATATCGAGTAAGAGTATGAGCTGACAGGATTTCGGTAATAACTGACATGTGCTTCTCCGTAGTTTGACCAATGCCAACGGTTGTTTTTTCTTTGATTGGTGATTCCATTGCGACATGATTCTTGTCAGCTTGTTATGGGCGGGGTCCTTGCAAATCAACGCCTGAAACACGCTGGGGGGTATAGGCGTCCGAAACTGGAAATATATCGTCAACATCCCCACGCACTTAAACCATGTAGTCTTACTCCGTAGGGAAAGTAAAAAGATGTCACCCCATGCTATTGTGTGGCGTTCACTGGAAGATCGCAATCCGCCGGAAATTGATCCAGAACGGTCAAATTGCTCATGGGCTCATCAAATGCGGATTCACGAGTGACGCCCCAAATAGTACGCTTGCTTGTAGCTGCACTAGGGATGGCTTAGAATGTATAGTATTTTGCACCTGTGCTTTTGCAGGTTGCAACCAGACACACGACTAAAGGATTAAACTGAATATACTCTAGTTTTGTGGGGGTATTTTCGTATTTTGCGGGCTTTAAATGTTCAAAACACAGCTTGTGCCCTTCTTTTCAGGGCCTTCCCTTGTGGCCCTGGACCCCTGTTCGACATGTTTGTGGTGTTATCGTATCTATCATATGCTCCGAAACATAGTTTCGTTCGGTAATATTAATTATTGTCCAAACCGCCGCTATCGAATTAAAGGGCCATATTTTGCACTTTACTATGATCTAATCACCCCACAACATAATGAATTATTTCAGTGTATTCCTTGGCCCCAAAAACATACGGTTAGATACCAAAATTATCATCCTCGACAAAATAGCATGGGGGTTATTGGGGATTATTTGAAATGACGGCCGTTTGGGACGAAATCTTGAATTTCTCAAAACGTTTAAGGGTGGCACAGGTTCAACCGGCAGATTCTTAGAGGACATAACAGGCTACTAAAATCAATCATAAAATAAAATTTGGTGTACATTTTCCAGGCTCAGCCATAGTTCTGCCGGACTAGATGTTTTGACGTCAAAATAAAGTCAGTGTATTATTATATATCATTGGGTAATAAAACGTTGATTAATATATTAATACATAGCAATGTTATATATGTGAATTTCCTCTAGATGCGCCGTTGATCTCAGTTTTTCTCACTCATCTAACAATTAGACATATTAATTAGACAACTAGACGACATCCCGCCAGTAAGCGGTCTATTTATCAACTTTATCAAATTTCTTCATGTCACTAGAACACGTGATCATACTATGCTCACGTTGCTGGAATTGTGTACCAGGCCACCGAGTCCTAGGTTCGTCTCCATCTTAATGCCATAGTTCAGAGCAAGAAAGATTTATTTTATTTATTTCCAATCTATCTTCCTTTATTTTAAATCTACAACCGCCGTCAATAATTATGAATAAAATTAAACCTTGGTAAATACTTGCCAATACCGACAGATATATTTTGGTATACAATGTGCGTTCTCTAGTTCTTAACAAAAATACTAATACATTCTCTCTTGTGTTTTTCTACATAAATATAAAGCAATTTAAAAATGTTAACTAATTTAAAATAGTTCTAGAAAAGGACGAATGGAATGTTAACAAGTAACCTGAAGTTTGGTGTGTGGTCTTTAAGCTAAATGAATCCAATCGGCATAAAGTACTATATACATACTAAGGGGGAACAACCCAACATTGGGAGTTTCATTTAATTGTTCCATATCCATTAATTCGATCATCTAAGTAAATCAGAGAAAATTGTTTTAAATCAAAGCTGTTGTTACGACGCTTTGTGTATACATATAGATGCACCAGAAAATAGTCGATGCCGCTTACATTAATAGCACATTCTTAGATATCCACGAAGTACGTTTTGTTATTCGAAAAATGATCCATACAAGAAATTGTCATGTGCCATTTAACTCTTCTTCAAATCACTATCATTTGAACTTGCTAGACTTCTTTGATTTGGATCATTAGATTTTATGTATTGATTTGTTTTATTCATAGAAATTTTACAGGTGTAGATACAGGATAAGCTAAAATTAAAATTAGAAAAACAGGGCGATCTCTCCGCTCCATCTTACAAAACAATTATTGAACGTTCGCCATCACCAAACGAATCAAAACATCTGATACAACTCAATCCAACATTTTATTTTGACCTAAATAGCTACTTTAAACCACACGAGTATTGCTGAACAGAAAAGGTAGGTGGGGTCCCCGAATGGTGTAACACGCCCGTTGTAGTTCATAATGTCAAGTGACATAATTTCGATCCGCTTGAACATGACAAGGGATGGGATCTGCTCTAACCCGTTGGTTTTCTTCGGGACGTTAAATCCCATTTTCCTCTCTTTCTGAACGGAAAATTGGCCACACGACAAGAAATAAACTTTTATCTCAATATACGTATAAACAGAATCGATATGTTCTTAAGATAATTATGTGTTAAATATTCATTAATAAAAAAAAATTGAAGTATTTATAATCTGATGTTTCGAGATAACTGTTATGGCAGATAGATTGGTTCATATTATGATAATATAATGACTATTGTTAAATAACCGATATTCTATAATGAAATAGTTCTGTTATAGGGACTATATTATGATCTATTATGGTGGAGATAGCGCTATTCATGACAACGATAATCGAATTCTATTTTATATGCAAGAAGAAAAAATAGATATGGTCAATTGAAGTGACACGCCAAGGTGTTAATCGATTTCATGCAACAGAATAATGGAGGTTTTATTTCACCAATGAATTATTTTCAGATTACGACGTAATTGATAGACTCGTGCAAACTGAATTAATACGTACTTTATACTATACAATTAATATTGTAATATTGCTAACAAAAGGTACGAGTTCAAATATGTCAGACATCCTCAAAATGAATTCTGTGAACTGATTCAACTCAAATGTAAATAGAAATTGAACATCGCAAAGTGAGTGGTTTGGGTTTCATACCTACCTTACATCTCAAAAACGATGTTAAAGATACCCTCCTATGTACAAACTAATTAATCGGTCAAGAAATAACAACCGCAACCTTAGTCGAACTGGCAGCGATCGGGCTTACAGCTACTGTTACCCTGACATTTTTACCCAGTGCTTTCCCCATGGTTGTTTTTACAGTAAGATGGAATAAACTACCCTATAAATACTTTCGTGGGAATGTATCTTTAAAGAAGAAATCCGAGAAATAAAACTGGAACTATTTGCACCTTTCTGATACGTTTTCAGAGACTGTCCAATGGAAAAGGAAACGCGTTTATGTATCTCAGATCCACTCTATAATAAAATAATTTGCGACTATAAACTGTTTTGGTGATTGTTTCAAAACAGCTCAATTGTTTGAGATGGAATTTTCAGTTCAGGCAGAATAATACTTTTGTAGCATTTGGGCGTTGATTAACATACTTAAACGAGATTCCTTTTATGAGACTCGGTGGAAACTAAGACTTCCCAGGGGACTGAACCGGATAGACGTTCCCCATTTAACAAGAACTCCACCATCTTTATTTGATGGGCCCGTTTTAAATCTGGTTGAATCCCGACTGGGAGAATTATCTTCCGTTAGTATTTTGATTTCTTAATTAAATGTTACATAATAAATCGGATTATACATATGTGTGAAAATCACGCATCGTTACTTTAATTTTAGGTTTTGAAATATAAGCCGCACGACGGAAGATGGTATCGGGTGTTCCATAATAATGTGATCGGTTTAAATTCACCCAGACATGGTGCCAAGGAGTTATTCCTTAACGAAATGGTGGTTCTATACCTGTTTAACGCGTACAGCATTAACTAGAACTACAATACTGTTTGAACTCCATTGATCAATCATGTTTCCAAATTTAGTGCAAACTAGGTCAACTATGCATTTTATTTAGCATTTATTAAACATGCAACATTTTCCTAAAATATCAACCCTTTGTCTTGGAAACTTTAAATAGTTCTGTGTTATGAAACAAATCAATGTTAGCTTGATGAATAGGCATTTAAAAAATAGGCCAATGTTTCCCTTACAGAGTGAAATGTCAACGGTTACATATATATATATATTCCATAGGGACAGCAACAACAAACGAGCCAATGAATGCTTCCAGTTAGGCATTTCCTGATTTCATACATTATTGGAATCAATTAATAGGTTTGGTTGATTGAAGGTAGATGGAACACTTTGGCTACATCGTACGTTTTTTCAACCAGTCTTCTGTCTGTCTCTTGACAGTTTAACGTTAGGCAACCACACACATTTTCATACCAAACTCCGATTGACTGACAACTCGAAAACGTCTATTTTAAATGATCCAGTAGACGTGGTACAAGGGTTAATCAGTGAACTGGATGTATGAGATGTGTTGTTGACGTTTGGGAAAGTAGGTCGAGGGGAAATGTGTAGGGAGTGATAGTTAGATGTATTATGAATTGTTACAGTGGCTGTGGTGTTACGTTGAAATACTATGCCGCTACCGTAACACCACAGCTTTATGATTTGTTCTACAGGATTGATACCGTACATGTAAGTCCGACAATAATAAATAAACTATTTCTGATTTTAATGTTGTCTTTTCCCACCGGCACTGGCCGTACGCCAGCAACTGAAAATAGCTGACGAAACAGCTAGGGCGTCGATTGTTAGTTCGCGTACAACTTGAAAAACCGAATGTCGTACGCCATTGTGAAACTGAAAGTAGCTGACGAAGACAGTTAGGGCGCCGATTGTTAGTTCGCGTAAAACTTGAAAAAACCGAATGTCAGTATGGTATTTCTGACATAATTAGTTATCGGTGACCTGAAAGCTGGTAATCTCGACTCAAAGCGAGTAATCTCGACTCAAAAGTATAGTGTATAACCTACTTACTGTCTACAGTCGTCGCTACTCATAGTTCATTCATGATTTTTTGTGGACGATTTACTACTCAGTAAGAAAGCCTGTGCCCAAAAAGAGTTCTCGTCTGTTATTATTAGTATAATGACTTCCTCATGTGCGGCAGGTTCGTTTGTTTTTAAAAACACTGTTTTTCGTTCCAAAAAATAGAAAAGTAATTTTTTACCAGATGATCATGGTTTTTCACCGAGACTAGATAATTTCTCTCGGTGTAAGGATATTACCCCTATGAAAAAGTTCATACACTGTTGAGAAAATAGTCCCATTGGTTTTCTTAGCTGCAAATACAGCGAGAATAAACTCTGTACTGAAAAATTTTCGCGTGATCTATATAAACTGTCTTCACACACTCGATTTATAATTAGCGATATACAGGTACAGTGGCAAGTGTTATGCTTCTCAGGCTAATACCTCAAAAGTACCTCCGCGCAAAACCCTCGATTTTGGTACATGGAAAACAAAAAAAAATAGTGCCCGTGCGCGTGCCAGTAATAGAAAAACTAAGAGTTCGCGCATAAAAAATGCACGAACGTACCAGGCGCGATGTCATCAAGCACTTGTTAGAACAATGTGTATAATCAATTAGTGTGTGTGTGACAGAATTCCACAATTATTGTTCCATGTGTGGATTAAATATTAAACGATACAAAGATTATGTTCCATGTGGATGTAATTAACATCTAAAGTGATAAAAGCATCTTTGAGTTAATAAAATATTAAAATACCTCTTCTACAAAACAAGGACATGCATGGTAAACTTACATAATATCGAAGGTATCAATGCAAGTTTCATAGTGTGGTGAGTTTTTCCAACTAGAAATGTAATGTAATGTTTGATTTACATTTATTGACTGGTTTTTTTTTAATTTGAAACAGTGTTATTTTTCTAAAAAAAAATGAATTGTATTGTTGATTGATTAGACGCATACAATTTATTTACAAAAAACATAGAAATACGTGCTCCGGAACTTTAATAATGAAAAGGTTATGTCCTGTAAAATACGAGGGCTGGCTGAAAAGTTCTAAGTCTGAAAAGGATAGATCAATTCATCCTCGGTTTCCCTAGTGGTCTCTATCCGTTCTACTCTGAGTTAATCCATAGGGTTTCCACGATTTCAAATTATTTGCCCTTGCCAGTAATGTAACTACAGTCTACCAACCATTCGCTTCGCCTTTATAAGGGTAAATAACCATATCTATGCCCATTTACTGAATGATTTATATAAATCCTGAATATATTTATAATTTATTTATATATAATTGTATTATTAAAGTCTGTAGTATGTTTCACTGACTTCAAATATGTATAACATCTATATGTTTCACAATTTGTGAATATTATTACTAATCGTTCTTTGTCTGAAATGTTTATTATTATTGAACTTACCGTAGTTAGTCTACGATATCAACCTAGGTGGAAGTGGACGTTAAACTCCAGGACTGAACCATTTACCGTAACTTTTCGCTGATTTCACGATGACAGTTACTTCCCTTTGCAAACTTCATTTTCAATTAGAAGTTTATGTGATTGGTCGATAAAAGCACAATCATTGGAAAGGCAAATTGAAAACGTGTCTCCCCCATAGATTAACCCAGGGGAGGGGGGGAGTGGAGTAGAACGACAGCAACTGAAAGGACTAGTCTGAACCCAGGTACATGACGACATGGTCTCCACTTTTGGGGACGCTGTCTCTTTTCCCACAGTAAAGAGATGGGCTACGGAATTTATGCGTATCAAGTGTGTGTGTGTGGGGGGGGGGGGGCTTGACGATGACGTCATTTCAGTTTTAAACAACTTTTTTAGGCTTGCTGCACAAAATCCAGGCCTTGCAACATCGTTGGCAAAAATGTGAACACATCACATCGAAAGGGCTATGTAGAAAATAAATGAAAACCATTGACGTTGAACATGACTTAGAACAGACAGGCCTAGAACTGTTCAGTCAGTCATCAAATATTAGTTACAGATTTCGTGAATGATGCTCACCGTGTTCTGTAATTATTGCATGTAGAAGTGCAATTTGTGAAGCAGAATTTTTTTTTAAAATAATAATACGAAGCAATGGAATGATTTACATTGGAATATCTGATTTTTTGTCAGTAATTAATCAAGAACAATGTTTAAACTGTTTATTTTTCTGGTCAATCCACGAACATAGCACTATAAACTATGAATAACATCCATATATGCGGGTGGGGGTACTTATTGTTCACTTTAAAAATAGTCATTTTCGTAATTTTGACCAAACAATTCCATGTTCTTCTATACCTGTTTTCTTTAACTAGTATAAGAGGATTGATCAAATATCGATATTGACAGAATTACATAAAAAAAAATGCACATGGAAACCAATTTGGTATCTGAGGTTACTGGGTTTATACATTTCATTGTTCCGGGATTTTTTCATAATTAAAACATATTTCAACCAACAATATTAAGTGATATTGACTACAATACTGTGCTGTAAATCAATAGGAATTTAATAAATACGGGGGTGATTGTGGCAAGCAATAAAAATACCCTTCGGCATTTCGATTTAAAAGTTTTAATCACTATGCAAGGAAATCGGTAAATTATACCGCCATTGATCCAGCTAGTTGACTTAACGGCAGTCAACACGTTCAAGCCACACACAACTTCAGTAAATAATAAATTCAATTAATGTAATGCCCAAGGCTAAATTGTCCAGATTTGCATAAAATCGTTGAGAAGATAATTTGGACGAAGTTACTATTTTCTCTCTCTCCCTTGCTATGATTGAGCCCTTTCAAATGTAATTGTTATTTAATAATGTTTTGGCTGGAACTGGAGCTAACAATGGACTGTTATAATTGTATAATGAAGAGAATGCTGATATTTGCATGGTGAATTGACACATTGCATCATTTAATATAAAATAATTCGTTGGCATGGTCTATATTTCTAGAATGAATAAACAGACCTGTATCACGAATGATACCCATAACCACTTATAACACCATACATAAGAGTAACTAATCATATTTATTCCATAGTCGGGTTATTTTCTATTATGGTAGTTAGCTTAAAATAGTCATACAATAGCCTGATAGAGTCGTACATTTCAGAGTAGCTAGAAACCCACAGGACAAGCAAATAATATAATAAGGTTAGGTATAATAAGTAAAATATCGTAAACCCATCAACATCATTACCAGTTTAGCTTACTGCGTTTATTGCACGATGTATCGCTGTACATGTTCAGGTTCCATTGAGGGTTCTGGATTAGCATTAGACTAATTTTTGATGGAAGACTCTGCTTTATCTGCCATCATTTTGTTCCCTGGACATTTCAGGTCGTCACCTTTAATTGTTATTCCTTTTATCAATGAGAATGAAGTTGAAAATTTCGACATTCATTTTGAATTCCAGGTTTCAAGCTAATATTGTTATTCTAGTAGCTGTTCAGAAGCAGGCTTTTAATAGGCTTTAACTTTTCGTTTTAAGGTTTTGAAAACTAAAAGAAATATCATGCTTACCATGAGGTAAAAGGATTTCGGTTAGCATAAATAGTTGACCAAAGCAGGACCCCGGAGGTAATCAACCTCCTCATCATTCCAATTACTGCGGTAGTACAGTAAGCTTTATTGCAGAGTTCATCAAAAACACCACAATGTGCGGCCTATCTGTTCTGTAGGAAACAAGTATGCACAGGTGTTCCTAGAAAAACCTTGGGCAAGATGCAATCTTGTCGTGGTTGAGTGGCTTGAATCTTTCTATGCAATTAATTGTCAACTAATAGTAACTGGCCATAGAATGAATTATCCGTATCCATGGACAGAACTGGAATCGCAGAAGAATATTCCTGGAGAAACAGTGATTTACTATTATGGCGGCTGTCGTCCATGTGGCAGTGTATGCTACCGGTACCTCTTCTCATCTAAGAAGTCCCGCACAGCTAAAACTATGCACTCCAACGCTAAATGTATCGTGCAAACTAAATTAAGAATTCAAAATAAATTACGACAATGACATTTACACATGTATTATATAAACCCGTTTCAGAAATAAGTAGGTGTTATAATCTTTATTTAACTAACATGTCTATTATAAGAATTTAGGGTGTTACTTAATCTGTTCTACTTTCCCTAAATTAGACCAACGCCAGGGGAGATCGTGATTAACAGCATCAATTGAGCAATCACACAGACACGAGTGTTAATATATATGGCATCATTGTATCTTTTTCCGTTGTATAATATCGCTTGAATAATCATCCACCGATGATCAGTCAGTCAGTTGATTTAGTACACCAGAAATTATACGAAACGCTTTGTGCAATTTCATTTGTTCGTCCTACGTATATACGGAGAAGTTATTTGTTTGAATCGCAAAGGTCTCATGTCGAGAAGGTCGATAATAGTCCATTAATCTGAATCTATATTTACGAAAACACGGGATTCAATGCTGGTCTATTTAGTATTTATCATGTATAATCATAACTTAAGTAGCTGCCCATTGGGAATACATTGGCAGCTAAGAGTCAGTTTGATTGAGGCTCGTACGGTCCAAACCTAATAAGTATCAGTTTAAAATGGATGATGGTATAATAATGGAATGGTGATAGTGTATCATAGTAATAGTTTTTACTCGTAAAATCATTTTCATCTTCTATAAATTATGACATGAGACGTGGTAGATAATAAGGTAATCAGGATTAGAATTAAAGATGACGTTTTACAGGTCTCGGTCTAATAAGTTATAGTGCACCAGCTTTGCTTTAAACGGGCTGAATTTAGATTAAACAGGTTTTCAGTGACAAATCGACGTCATTCTTTCCAATCTACGTCAATAATGGTAAAATGCAAGGCACTGTGGTTGGAAAAAAGATGGGAGCATTTACAACCGATGCAGTTGTAGGACATTGGCTTTATTCTAATATCTGATTAAAAATTGATTTATATGGCCTCCTACAGGTACGTGTAATAACAAAAATGGGGTCACTAAATCAGTTTACATCAGTGATGACGTCTTAAAAGGCACCAAAGGGCTTTTTCACAAAAGCTAATACTAGAATATTTTTTTTTAAGAATGAAGCCGTTTCATTGAGCGGGGGCTTTATCAGTGATTTTAGGTCTCAACCAATGAACAATCCGTAATTATTTCAGTTTTTAAGAACACTGCCTCCGGGTTCCAATTAAAGGTGGTGTTTAACAATAATTATAAAAATGTCTAAAATGATGCAATGTGCGAGCTAAAACATTAATAATCCCATTCAATCTGAAGTAATTGGCTGAAATGTTCAATACATTCATTGTAAAATTATGTTTTATAAATGCTATAGCAAGAACAGTCAGCTCTTTATCAAAATCTGACATGGGGTTGGTTTGTGTACGGCATTACGTCGATGCGAAGCAATCAGTTTATGCAATTTAAGCTGCATTTCCTTTAGCACGGGTCCTGTCCGGGAGCAGACATGACACACGGCAGGTTGTGTATCCTTATATGCGGTTTTTCAAGCGGAAGGGCATCCTCGGTTACCCAGTGTACTCATTCCGTTCTACTCCACTATACCCCGGGTTAATCCATAGGGTTTCCACGATTTCAACCTATCTGATTGTAGTTGGAGTGTACGAACCAATCGTAAAACAATTTACAAACCAGTCCTACGTAGACTCTTTAGCGTCATTTTTTACGTCATAGAACTACATGGATGGCGGAAGGGCTCTCTTTTCAACATGGCACGTGACTAAGAAAGGGCGAAAATTGGAATTTCCCTACCTTTTTTTAGCTTTTTGCCGTGCGGGCTACCCAAACTGCGTTTCCTTGTGTGCGTTATGTGTGTTTAAGGACACGGTTTCGCATGCGTTTCCGTACAGAACGCGACATCGTCCGTTTCGAAAAACCGTACCGGACGCCGCATAGAGAACCGTATCAGCACCCACACATAAGGAAACACTCTTACTAAAATTGTATGAAAGTGTCTTTTTTTCCCGTATCCGCAACCCTTACTAAAGGAAATGCAGCTTTAAAGTTTCACAACAAGAAAGGTGAAAAAATAAATTTGCATCAAAATTGTTCTTTTTAAATATGGTGAAATCATGGTGAAATCAATCTTAAAGCTCCATTAATCGTTGGCAATTGCCAAAATAAGAGTGTCTAACAGCAAATTGTTTCTTCAGACAAATAAATGCCACATCGACCTCACGACAGGTTACCACAAAATAAAACATGAGATGGTTATTTAATTCTCCACTGACCTATCTCTGATGTACAGTTGGCAGTTAATCGATGTACGTAGAATTTTTTTTTAAATTTTATATAATTAATATACCTGCATCACACTTTCATCCTTTCAATTTAACAAGCGTAGCAATATTTCCGATCATCTTTGCTATTTATTTTTCACGGTGTAATCATGGCGTCGATCAGATGCTATTTGTCATTTTCCACTGCAATCAATGTGTCAATTTTGGACATTATAGTATTAGGATAAATGGACCATAAATACCGGTGATTGATCCTGACGCATGCTTTCTTTCAAGATCACTTATCCGAGATAATCCTAATATCGTTATAATTGTCTTGGTTTAAAGACAACTTTAGATAACAAGAGATATTTACGTATGTAATCATTGTGTTGATGTCTGTAGGCGTTTATAGACTTTCAACATCTTTTTTTTTTTTGTTCCGAAATAAGACTTAAAGTGAAAGCTTCTCCAACAGACGATTATTATTTACCTATATGAACTTATTAAAGTAGCGCGTTACATGTTTTAGAAAGGGTAAGCATCCCGTCCCTCTTAAGGCATCGAGACTCCCTGGTTAGTTGCTTCACTACAGAATACATACGAGCTCAGTGGTCCCAGGCATCCATTTCAGGAGGCATTGTACAGTCTTTCTTTAATTTACTTGAGTCTTGGACATCACCAAACCCCTGATTGCCAATGGTACGTTAGTTATTTAAACTGTGCACAACACGAGAACGAATTCTTTCAATAATTACTGTATAAGTCCACTTTAATGAATTGGCATTATAACAGTCCTAAAAAGTCATAAAACAGGCCATTCTATATTACAGAATTATCTGCGAACATTATTATTCGTGAGCACTTAAAACGTCAACGTTTCATAGTTAATTATATTTAACGTCCGTTGAAGCTAAAATAAAAATTGAGTTGTTGTACATTTGTGTAATTACTTTGTTAGCCATGACGTTTCCTTAAAGTAAGTACAGAATGTAAATTTCAATTTTAAGACACGGCTGGGGGGAAACAGTAACCAATCGCCTCGCCCTTGGTTATCCCGGTGTAGATATACCCAAATTAAAGATGCCACGGAACCTTTTAGAATCTACTCAACATATTTACCGAAACAGTTATTGGCGTAGAATTGATTGTAGATGGAATCGCTCCTCCACGTTACAATCTCGCTTTTATCCTGTTTTCCAAAACTTATACCTGGCATTTGAAAAGACGCCCACACCAATACCTGGCATTTGAAAAGACGCCCACACCAATCTATGAACGGAAGCATCTGGTGGCAACCAGAAGTTGCTGGAAAGCGTTCGGGGCCTATTGTTTTTATCATATATACTGTCAGTGCATCACATTGGCAACGGAAGACCAAGGACAGTAGGAGTTCTTGAAAACATAACGCAAATTACAAGGTATGAAACTTTCACTCATTTCGGATATTCTAGGACAGCAGTATACTAACCTTGAAAATGGAAGGAATCGCCATATATTTTATTGTAGACTGTCGATACAAGATTTGGCTTCCTCTTCGCAGTCGGTGGCGATGTGCGGCCCCTTGAAAAATTGAACGTTACGTCCTTGTTTATGTTATTATTGTACGGCCCTATGCAGAAATCGTTTTGGTGAAATCTTCGAGAATTCTTAGCACTTTCCTTACAAAGTTTATAGAGTGCTGACTAAAAGTTTATTTCCATGCCACCCGTAATTATTATATGCAAGCAATGCCAATAACAATAAATCATTTTCCACTGCAGTAAACATAAATTACGTTAATAGATCATAGGAATCAACTTGTCAGTTTTCATTAAAGAACTGTCCGCGAGAGAGAAGGAAATATGAAAGCTATGAAGCGAATAATGCAGCGAGGAATGCATTGCAATATCTCGCCAAAACTTTAAAGGCTTCTTTTCTAAATCCACTTGCTTCTTTTTCAGTACGAATTAGCTAGTTAAAGGACGTGATTGGTCAATTTAAATCAACACTGATGCTATGAACGTACCGGGAAAAGACTGACTTCTGATATCCAATATTTAAGATCAAATGCAAATTTTGAAATTGGCTCACAAATCGCGTGCCAAAATGCTTTCAAGCGCCATTTGTAATAAAGCACCTCGATGTATGAGGCTAGATATATCCCACAGGAGAATACTACCGTTGTAGAATGGAATAGCCAGACGCCAAAGACTGACATTCAACATTTGGACTCGCCGAACATAACAGATTAGAAATTACGGTAAAACCAGAAACGATTGAAATTAAATCAGTTACATACATTCACATTACATAATGATATGCGTTGCGACCCATGTGTGTCCATTTTTAGGTACAAAATAATACGGATACGGGTCCTTTAAATTAAGAGTTAAATGATAATATCTAAGGACGGAGCGCAGATAAGCGGGACATGAAACTTTTAATAACGATGGTGTGAGATTTTCTTTGCTGCCATTTATATATGAGATGAAAAGAACAACAATTATATCCACTGAATTACAAAGTTTCGCATTAATCTGTCAAGAAATAACTGTTTAAAGGGGTGATATGATTTACATAATCACAGTCATTGTATCTATCAATACACCCTTGTTGATAATGACACTAAATCGTTAATGTCTCACAAAAGTAGTCGTAATTATAGTACTTACATCTCTATAAATAATGATCCTTTTTTTTAAAAGAAAACTATAATATATGTGACACATCTTTGGCACCGAAATGTATGTTAATGGACAATTATTCTTTAAAGTCTTACTTATACAATGGCAGTTTTCGCCACTGAAGAGTCTCGGTTTGTCTCGGCACCCGATTTTGCTTGGTTGTTTACGCATAGGACTCTGCGCTTACGTATATATTTCTTTCCCCATGTTTATAATGCTACCCTTATCAATACAGCCTGGAATTGATTTTCCCAGGTTTCATTTGTGTTATTCGTTGTCTTAATGAAATCTCTTACCTAGTTCTGTTCAACAACACAACTGTTTATTCTTGGTATAAACCTTTGATTTGGTCTTTTCATTTATATGTTGCTTTAACCTGTTTTTCTTATTATTATCCTGCTTTTTATTACTTGACAATTTATTGTTTATACGGACCTACGATTCGTTTCCAAAAATGTCATTATTAAGGTATATTTCTGTAACTAAATGAAGAGTAAGCTATCAGACCAAATAGGGTACTGAGCCAAACCGCGACATTGTCTTAATGTTTGATTGATATCGGGTCTATATAATAAAAGTTAATACCCCAGCCGTATGACTGTCAAATATAATGAAATTACATTCAGATATTTTTTTCTGTTCTTCTTTCCACTTCTAAATATCTTTAGTTTTTCATGGTCATTTCATATTTTAAGGTAGGCTTCTGATACACGGACAGGGGTAATCGTATGCCAATTCGTTCTAATGTGAGGACGAAAACTAAGGTTAATCCGCGCGTGCGAAAAGTGCAATGGCAGGTGGAAGTCGAAGAGCAAAGAGGGGTAGGCAGAAATGCCACTGTGCTGACAACATTTTCACCTAGCATTTAACACGTCACCATAGAAATAACAATACGCTAGTCTGGAACTGAGCGAAATGTGTTGGTGGGAGCATTTCATTGTGAGGAGCCATGGTGGCTAAGTTCATCGGGGTTTTCCGGCGTGGTTTCCCTTTGTAAGTGGTACAGGACGGAGTTGGAATTTGATATGGCATTGGATGGCCGGATGGTTAACGCGTGCACGATGCATCATACGGTCTGTCACGGGCCAAGTGGCGACAGTTTCGATTCCCCATAACAAGGAATAAGGTCTCCCGTCCAACCTAGTGGGTTTTCTCGGGTTCCTCCCACTCCTATAGACCATCCATACGAGCGAATTATTGAAATTAATTGAACAAAATGTTAATCCGGAAATGACCTAGTTTGTGTAGAGTGGATGTTAAACTCAATATAACTTTCCCTTCATTTCAATGAAATTTTATCGTCTAAGCACACTTAAACACCGAGTCCAACATATTTCTGAATTATAATACCGGTTGCCAGACACTATCCATTTTCTTAATATCATTAGGCGCTAAGCTGTCAAATTTCTTTTTGACTTTATATTGATGAGGTGTACTTAAAGTCCATAATTATCACATTATTGTAGAAAAATGCTCATGAAACTGAATAGGATGTATCAAACATCTAATTTGAACAGAAACAGATGTTCGTCAAATTATATTACAATATATGTATTGCGAATTTATTTTTTAAAGGTGTATATTCCACCTAATTTGGACATAAAGAGATGATCGTAAAATTGTTGTTGGCGCAATGTAACATGAAGTTGCTTTTCAGAGATGTTTCCGATCTAATTTCAAATAAACCCGTTGATGAGATTAGTTGAAAATATTGGCGATTCCGATCATGATTGAAAATGTCGCCGATGATGAAAGCTTCAGTTTTTAAAAGATGTCACTGATAATACGTGCGCATTTTATTGATGGAAAGGTTAAAATGAGATCTTAGAAGATTAACATACGCGTGTTAACATTTTCTATCTTCCGGTTAGCAGATAAAAGTGCATCTTCGACTGTAAAGACGACAAAAAGTACTCCAAAGAAAACCACATTAATGGGTCACGCTCACAGATTCAGGCAATTTATAGGTTGATATCCCAAAAAAGTGACAGGCGTACTAAACAAAGTAGGGTATGGATACTGTTAATAAAAACATGCAGTACCACTTCACATCTGATTTATTAACATATGGTATGCTTTTTATAGAAAATATGTACACTTGATAAAAGATTATGTAGTTTTTTCTGTCATTTTGAAATAAATATGAAATATCTGACGGCTAATTGAAATGTACATTATGTCTTATAATTATTACAGCGTTCTTTTACTGTTTGTTTTACTTTTTATTGGATACTCGAAGCTAATGTATTACAAATAGCTGTAAGCCTTGCATATCAATGCTTTCCTTTGTTTATCTTGCATGGATTCAATTCAATTTGAGAGTGTGGGGTCGGGTCGTACAGTTCTTTCCGCATTCAAAGCCTTGTTGAGATGTAACCGACTGTGGGATGGATGGATTTTCGAAACGGAATTTATTCAGTGTTTGTTCCATCACTAAGCTAAATGAGAATGACCAAGCTCAACAAACCGGTTTAACTACCTCAGGTAACATTGTAAGTTCAAATGGCTATATAATGTATACTTTATGTTTGCACTTTGACCATCATTCTTGTGACCACTTAAGTAACAGTATATGTACCAGATAGCTCTTGTTGGTCCATATTGCAAATGGCTATTGTATTGAATAGTGGCATTTGAACACCTGATCATGATACCACACCACTTTTATATAGATAGCATGTGTATTTGTATCATTGTACAACATAGCTACATTTACACTTGAACGTGCATGAACCGTGTTCACATTGTCTTGCACGTAAAATAACTATTGACAACTGGAATTTAATTGCTACCCAGAAAACATTGCCCACATAACAATCTATATAGCAGAAACATAGGACGTTAAACCCCATTTCATTCATTGTACAGTAACATCAGTGACAAGAAGGGTACGTAACTCGTGTGCAATCCAAACAACGCCCGTCTGAACAGAAACCTTCCGAAAGTTGCAAATTTAATTACACTTTACTGAATGCGAGGAAATTTGCCAATAACATTTCAATACAAGTTTATTCAATGTGCAAAATAAGCTTTATTGATCAACAAAGTTGTGATCAAAGAATAGATTCATACAATTCCATGACGAACATGGAACAAAAAAAGTGGAAAGCTTATCAGATTAAAAGAAAAACAAATTCAGATTGATTTGTTTTGGATTTCTTAATGCCAAGGTTCTGCTTGATGGAGATATAGTAATGAATTTAATTTAGTTGCTGTGTAAAGTCCAAGAAAAGTATCGTTCAACAATTTACTCATGAAAGAAATGTACAAATCTGCCATGTCGTATGGAACGGAATGATGAAACGAGGTTTAACGTCTCGTCAGCAATAATTTGGTAATGGCATGCCCACAATAAATGAAGTTAAAACCTTTTGCACGGATACAGATTAGATGAAATTATTTGATCAGATTATGGGGTTATTGGAGAGATTTTGATAACACTTCCAAAGATGAAATTAATTTGTTTTTAGAAAGTTTAGATCAGAGAATGTTTGCTTGATAATTATAGAAAACACACATCTGAGCCGCTGGAATGACGGAGTAGGTTTGGACAGATTTGGATATAATCGTCCATGTTTTTATACCACGCCAATGACAAATCTTCGAAAGCCACAACTAGCTACTTTGTCATTCGCTCTTTTCCGCGTCGTTCACAATTTTTTGCAAACATTCTAAAATAAATACGAAAATATATATGGCAAGAAACGCAGCGTCTAATCGTTCCAATGTGACGAAAAAATCTAGCTCCGTGTACACGTTGGTTGGTGTGCGCGTAAAATAACCCTCACGATTTGAATTCGATGACGAGTGGGTGGACACACTGCCATGGTGCATTTGCGTCTTCATCATTCCGGCCGATGCCGAAAGGTAGGACGTTAAACACCATACCATTATATATTAAGAGCACATACCTATGCTGCAAAAAACAAACAGGCTGGTGGAAACAAATATACACTATATTTTGTTTGAAATGGGTGAATGATTTTAGGTAGCATAATTGAGAAAGGAATGTTAAAGCTGGTCAATAACCTGACACCGATGTAAATTGCAGTACCAAGGCGACCCCAAAACCATATACAAGTCTAGAGATAATAACATATAGACTTACGGTGAAATATTTGTTATCTACTTATACCATTACACATTTGTCTCATGGGTAATATTTTTGACGTTTTCTTCTAATTAATAATTTATTGAAATCGTCTGTAAGCAACAGGTCTTCCAAACCATACGGAATATGAGCAGCGCATTTTACCGAGGCTTAAAAGAGGCATTGTGATATAGTTTTATTTAATTACGTTATACCAGACCATTCACAGTAAGTAGATTTAAATTAGCTAGTTAAGTGACCTGATCAAAGGAGAAACGTTAACATGCGTTACAAAACGAGTAAGCTACCCTGACCCGTGCACGAACTGAACCAGTGGTTTGGATCTGGATTTCAGAAGTCATTTCTAAAATACAATCAATGCAATTAATTTGAATACAAAAGTTCAACAAGGGTTATGCAGATAGGGGTATCCAAGAAGAAACAATCATATTCACAACACTTATATGAATGGAAGGGGCCATGGTAGTTGAGTACTAGGGGAGTTTAACCAGTGGATAGGAAGTTACATTAGAGAGAACAATATAGAAAATGTAGTGGTCAACAGTGCATCACTGAACAAGCAAACGGCCAAAGCTGTTACCATGATTTCCCCGCACAGGGCAGCCCAAGGATAACTGGCAGCAGGTGTTACAAACACTATATTCATGCTCTACGCTCGAGCAGTATATCCACAAAAATCAGAAACTTTAATCCCGACTACAAGGCAAAATAAAACACAACTCTTGGACCATTGTCAAATTAACACCTATACCCAGATATGGGATTCATAACCCCGATCAGAAATCCAATACCCTTTTTATGGTTTCAGAAGACAATGTCGTTTAACAGTTGAATAAACCACAGAATAAACAGTATCTTAATACTTATCGGTATCGATAGGTAAGCTACCAAATGCACCATAAGACAACATACCTTCCACAGTAATCCGCAACCTTTTTACAATTACTTTGGAAAAGCGTTTCAATAATATACTGTATTATTTTTGACAGTGTTCTGTTCTTTCTTTCCTCTGGCTCACTTAAAACATCATCCGTACATCCAGTGCTTCGACAAACCACATAGTAGATGGGGGAAAAGGTCCGACTACAAAATAACATTCATTGTGTTGATACTGGATTCCTATAACAGTAATCATAATGACACAATTCATACTGATCAATAAGCTATTACTAAAATATATAGATAAATATTTCGATAACACCTATCCCTAACACACTCCTTAATAACCCTTACTCATTCAATAAAACATGTCCTTGGTAGATACAAATCTATAATATAGATATGTTTACTGAAAACACCACTCCCATTCTAGTCACATCATATTAAGCAATTGATTGTTTTATTTACTATTCCCTTTATAATTGACACAGACGAGCACTTCAATGTATTTATCATCGTATCTTACCCAAGTAATAGAGCAGTTTGAATTATTAACGACCCAAACCATCCGTCTTGATTGCCTATCTATGGTGAGAGACTAATTGTTTTTAAAGTTTGCAGACAAAATATCACGTGAGAGATAAATGACGACAGACGGCAATATATTTTCAAAACTCACCGTAACAAAGTTATCGAATGACTGCAGATCGTTTTGTTCTAATTAGAATTGGTAATTTAATAGTTTATACTTGATTATAGGCTGATGGATTAATGAGTATCGCATCTGGACCCCGAAGATGCGTATCTTTAAGGCATGTATCCGGGCCTTGATTATTTTTTAGATTTAGGATATATCCTGTGTGCTAATTTCAGACTTTCAAATATGGGATCATAGATTTGCTAATATGTAAATTCGCTTGATGTTTCTGACTTTGGTTTAAAGTGGTAGTCACGGATGTCATTTTCACAGATTTACCGTTACTTTAAATCATATTCTGATTCACAAAACTGTTTGTTTGTGCCTTGAATCTCGTAAGTGATTCTAGATTTGGATTAACTACCAAAGTTGCCCTTTGTATAAACCAGCTCGAGCATGTTATGCAAATGCTCACTACTACGGTCAATTAAGTTTTATCGATGCCTCCACTGGTTTTACTGTGTGGTTTCCCCTTGTCAGTGATGCAGGACGAAGGCCTGACAAGGACAGATGTCTAGTCGTTCGGATTGGACGAAAAACAGGTCCCGTGTATACATTGGCGTGCACGTAAAAGATCCCTTGGCAGTTGGAATTCGGTGTAAGAGTAGGCCGTAGCGCCGCTTCCCATGCAAAATTTCCCTCATTGCACACTATATAACGTATGCCCGTCTTCATTAGCCCGTCTTCATGTGCAGAAAGTAGGTCGTTAAACCCCATTTCATTCCATTTCCCTCCACAGGTTGTCATGTTCAGATCACCTATATAACGAGGGACTTGTGTTGCCTAACCATTAAACGTCCTTATTCCACCAGAATTAAGTGAAGGAAAGATATCTCTATACTTTAATACATCTTTCTGCGTGGTCAATCCCTCAAGATTGTGAATGACGTACAAGGTTCCAGTCAATGCGTTTATTGGGTAGTTGTTAAGTTAAATAGACTATTGTTATGTTGTATATATGTTAAATATCAATAAAAGGTAATTAGCCTGGTCTTCGATCTACAAGACTATACACGAACACGTATTCTACTTGTTTTTTTTCTGTAGAATTCAGTCAACTGTTACTGTTCCAGTTGAGAAGACTTGATATTAACAAAGAACGGAAAGACAGTCTGGAAGCAAACAAGAGGGTGGTTACTTCGTTTTCTTTTAAAATCCAGCAATAATTGGATTTCCATTGCTTACAGACACATTGGGATCAAATAATTTTATTTCGGATTAATATACTGTATAGTTTGTTAAATAAAACATAAACACTATGAAACCAACAGACACAGTTGTTAAACAAAACCCAGAACTAATATCAGTGCTAGTGGCTATCTGGGGACCCGAAGTACTTTTTTAAAAAGAAAATGGTACTGCATAGCTTGCCATGAAATAAAAAATGGAAACACGGATTGAAAGAGGCTTCTTCCTTATAATAGGTCACATTGGAAACCCGAAAGTTTATTTCAGAAAAAAAGTACAATTACACTTAAAAGATAAGACGTGGGTGAACGTCCATTATCTGTGGAATTCACCATGGTGTATGATCTATTGTGCATGTCGTGTTAAGAGGATAATCGCATTGACATGATAATGAGCATACATTTTGGGCAATTGCGAATGTTAATATTTCTGCTTACCAACATGAGTTAGCATTTCTACCAATATCAGAAAACTCCGTATGGTGTTCACTCTATTTGCATTAACAGAAACAAGAAGGCTAGGATTTCTCACACCAACAACTTACATTGGGGCCAATTTACGCAACCTTCACTTACGTAAATGAAACAGCTCTCATTATGGTTTTGCAAAACAGAATTTCACTATATAAATAACACTGAAGTCTCCCCTCAGATTAATATCTCCGATAATAGATAAAATAAAATGCATGATAAATGTTATTTTTGTTCTCAACACGGACAAATGTTAATCATGTTCTAACTCTGACCTTCAAAAAGTTTGACAGAAACAACATAGGGTAGCGATCTCCAGGGATATCAGACCGCCATGTTTTAAATGCTAGAATGTTATAAACGATATTATCTATTGGCATGTCATATTTATGATTATTGTAATTATATTTAAAAATATGATAGGAAAACATGTCGAAATGTCACACGCCGTGTAAAATTACTAATGATCTTATCGTAGGTCAAGGTCATATAAGAGATAGGCTGCATTAGTTTTGTTATTGTTACATTAAATTGATGCTTTTATTGCAGAGACAATGAGTTTAACTAATCTCGAATATGAACTCAAAATGAAATGTGGTTAAGCGTCCTACTTTCCCGTAGCAATGAATACAGTGGACTACGAACTAAGTTTGCATCAATAATAGAAGTTAAGTGGTTTGTTATAAGCCTTAAAGTGCGAAGTTTCTAAATGTGAAGCATGCTTCGAAAATGAAGGTCTATCCTTCCGGTCTACACGACACCGACAAAATTTAACATGTGTGTTTACGCACAACAAAGCTACGCGGTAAATGTTGTTGGATTAACTTTAATTCTGATCAAACTAAAACCACTCAAAAAATATTCACAATTTCTAATTAAACTGAATTGAATGTGTATTTATTGATAAAGCGATAAAGAAAATAATAATAGAAATAATCCTTCAATATGTATAAAGCTGACATCAAAGAATTTGTTTCATGAATTTTTAAATCTCTATTATTTTACGATTGTGTTTATGCTATTTCATCATTAAATTCTTTCAAGTTCACCGGTAAAAATGATGACGCAGCTGTCTACAGACGTACAAATAACATGCATAATAAACTGCTATTTTAATTAGTTGATACAGAGATAACTATTATTAGGTACGTTTGTGAACGAATCGACCGATCGCCGTTTGTTATAGAAAATAAAATGTTGCTTCTCGTCGTGACGGTTAATTTTGTAATCAGCTATATGACCCATGTCGTTAGTTTGAACCAATCATGATTTTTTTTTTTTTTTTTTGGGGGGGGGGGGTGGCGAAACGTTAATCATCATTTACGTTAATTTGTCATACGTCCTTTTAATTAAAAGATTGCTGTTGACATCAATGTTTGAAATATAACTCATTAGCCCTGGCGAAAATGTATCGTCCATGTTGCTGGGTGTGTTTATTATTTCTAGAACACCCGATTCCACTTCTAATATATTTCGTAGTTGGCATAGGTGATAATATTAGTTGTTACATAACAACTGGCTGTTACTGAGAATGATCCACGCTACACACTAATATAGTGTGTAAAATCAATGACAGGCATAGTGTCTGTATATTATATGCATTGCTGTCTTCATGACTTTATAACATGCAATCTATAGACAATCAGCACATAACTCTGGCATTTCATATTTTTCAAATATAAGGAAAAAAAAGTTTACAATATCTCGTCGTGAAAACCTTAAGTCCTGTATTGGAGCATTGTAAAACTAATAAAGTTTAGGGAAAAAATATTACCTTTCATTTAGGCTCTAATTATTCCGTGTATTTCGTTTCAACCTTTGATGCACTTATTCCATGAAATCACACAAACCAGTTAGTTCTACGCCACGCGCAAAAAATACGAAACTTACTCGCAATGCTTTTACTACAGGTGGCGACATGAATGGTCACGCGCTGTTGATGCAGAACCTCTGTATTTTGGTTGTTATAGCGGCGTGCAGGAATTTTCACTGTGGAGAAAGAGAGAGGAAAGATATCGATCCGCGAGGTAAATTGAACAAAATATAGTTCAGCGAATCTGTTAAGTGTTACTAATTTGATAACAATTGTCGGTAAGCAAACAAGACATTGTACAGTGATTATGGAAGGGTTCTGCACGGGTAAACAATTAAACATGGACGGGTCCAGAAGAAGACGTGTTTAGAAACTTTGCAATAAACAGGTTTTCAATATACAGAATCCGGTTCCTCTTAATGTCAAGTATTTTTTTTTATAGAGAGACATTTAAAGAAATTCAATTTAAGCCGTTTTATTCTGTAGCTTATGTGAGGTAATTTAAGTGTATCTTAACTCAAGTATGATATTTTAATCAAACTTCAAGAACTCGGTACTTATTAGAGAATTTCATTAAAGGAGTTGCTATACTCTTAAATAAGTTTCCACACTAAGTAAAACCTAAGAAAGGTCGTTGTTCAATTTATCTTGAATTGCGTATATACTTGTGAATGATGTGGAATCTGTAACATATTTTTGCCGGATCACAAACCCGTCAAATGGGATGCGCTCTTTGGTTTTCCTGGATGTGAAACAATTGAAATGAGGTTTAACGTCCTGCATTTGTGCACCTACTGACGTCATACAGTGTGCTACAAGGGAATTTTTCCAGGACAACGGCGATACGGTCGAATTAAAACTGTTACGTGTTCCTTTACATGCACGTCAGTGTGTCCACGGGACATCGATGTTTCGTCCCATCCGAACGACTAGACTTTCACCTTGCCACTGACGAGGCGAAACCACACTGTACAATCCCCGGGAACTTTCTCGACCAACACCGGGATCGAACCCCGGAACTTCTGGTTAGTGGACAGGAGCCTTACTCACTGAACCACGCTTTCCTGAATGTAAAGTAGGCTCTTCTAAAATGCAACAACGTGATAAAAGAAATTCACCATCCCGATTGTAAACTATATAATTAAAGCACAAAGAACAACATTACTACCACAAACCTTACACGCTTTTGTTGTGCCAATAGCCTACTAAAAGGTATAACATCGGGGTAAATCGATATCTTTTTTCAATGTTTTATCTTTTTGAAATGTCTTTTGTCATAAAATGTCTATTAAGATGAACCTTTTAATGGAATATTCGATTCCCCTTTTAAAATAATGTAATTATAGGCAACAATGGCCAATAATCAATGATCTGAAAGACGATATCATTAATGTTCTTGGTGAACTTTTGGGAAAAAAAACCTTCCAAAAAGATATGAAATATTAAATATCTATTTCAGTGTCTTAAGCTACAGTTCATTGCCCAATTGCGAAAGTTCGAGTGTATAAAGATGTTCTTGGAGTAATTTAGTTTAAATGACGTTAAGCGTCGACAACTCTTAATTACTAATAATGATTGAATTCCAAGATATATGATGCGTTCTACTTAACAGAGAGGAGGAAAAGTCTGACTGTTGTATTGATAATCTTATATGATAACTAAGTTTAAATTTGTTTTGTTTTATATATATATATTGAAACATTAAATCCAAGGGGGACAACTGGCAGAAAAAGCAATGAATTTAAAATTACAGCCGATCACTGACCAACAAATATAAGTCCCGGAAGTGTATTAATAGAACACCACAAGTCTGTCAAGTATATAGTTCGTCCCTTGTTCTTTAAGTATTAGATTAATAATTAAAAAGTACAGGGTTATGAGTATTTCTATCAATTCCTAGGATTATCTTAACGGATAATAGGGAGTGAAGACAAACCTGCGGACCAAACATCTTGTGGCCTTGGTTGGATAAATAACCTCCCAAAATGTTAATTCCGGCCTGGTTTAGAATAGGACAGTTCCACGCACTTTCTGAGGGTTTTTGGTAGAGAATTACTAGTTCTTGTAACGTCAGCATTGTTTGAATTCCTACCTTATCTGAACACGATCGCTGCCAGAATGTTACCTGTCTACATGAAAAATATTCCATATGGAACACCTTACTTAAAGATAATATGAATTGTTTGATACATCATTCATCAAGCCACAAGAATTTATCAATCTAAGATAACCGTTTATTGTCTGAGATGTTTCGGCTGAATTTGTAGCAAAGTTACTGTTGTCTTGTATCTTGATATGTCATAAATCATCGACAAGATATAAAAATCAATCTTTTCGTGTTTGTTCTAACTGCATGCTTCTTCATCTGGCTCTGTGCCTCATCTTTAAAATTCAGTTGTCAAATACATAACTATATAGAAACAGATGTGCGCTTTGTGGGTTTCCCTCAACAATGAGAAACTTATCCGTTGAATGGATCTCTTGTTCACTTTGGTGTACACATAAAAGATCCTCTGACAGTTGAAATTCAATCCCCGTTAGTGCCAAAATGTTGGATGTTAAACCCCATTTCATTCATTCATTAAATAGGAAATTAATGTATTGACAGAAGGGCCACAGGGTTTTGATCACCAGCAACCACAACCCAAGTTGTTGAAATATAAAATAAGTCGCTAGCTATGTGTGCCTCCCAAATAAATAGCCGTGGTGTCGGATGTTGTAGCAAACTATAGCTCAACCAAAAGAATCCATCCTGCCTGTATTCTTAATTAACATCCAGAACAAAGATCGTGTTTCAACATTATTACCGACGAGACATAACATAATTCAATTTAATTTAATCGTCGCTATATAAAGGTTCTTTCATAAATTATGAAGATGCATCTATTATTTTCGGGATATGCTTCCTGGAAGATTGAGGGGTGGAAATGAAATTAAAACCATCGGCCTACTTTAGTAATTAAAAATATCCATTACAAATCCCAGAAACACTCCATGAACCGGTTGACACCCTACTGGTAAGTATTGGTAAAAAAGAATCGTTCACACAGTGTAACACATAAAAAATGTCCTTTCGCTGATACTTATTCAATCATTTTAGTATTTATTTAGCTGTTCGCTTTAATTAACCTATCTAAAAGTACTTATGGCCGAATTTTCTTTAACTAAGAATCTTGTGATCTCTATTGATGAAGATTAGGCTACACCCGCAGTGTAATTACCAAAAGCTGTCAACTATCGGGTATGGCCTTGAGGTACCCACAAATATCAGCGATCAGTGATCTGGAAGCTACTCAAACCCCGGGAGATCAAATATCGATAGGAGACACGTCGCCATTATCTCTATGTTTTGATTTCTAATTATGGTAATGACGATTTTACCGGTTCTCACCCGGGTTGATCTCTACAGTTGACCTATTGACCTTTGCCGTATCCCTACACTAGCTGGGTCTATCATAATGAAATTTGGCCAATAATTGAAGTGTCGGTTGATCTGTTCGGCATGCTACATGTTTGTTTTCTCATTCTTCTTCTTGTCCTTGGTTCTTGTACCAGTTTCCAATCAAATACAACTCGAGTAATCCTAGCTGGTGCCATTGTTGTAAACATATCACTTTATTTGATTATTATATTGTCTGATATTGATACCCTTTCATGTGAGATGAAGCTACTCATTTATTTACGCGTCCACTACGGGGGTTTTCTGTCCGAATGTTGCAGCAGTAATCTGATCATCTTCCCCTATGTAACGCCATACAATCCTCCGCAAGGGATACTTCATCAATCTGTTTTAAGATTCATTATTGCAATATAAAACTTTGATAACCAAACATTCAACAGAAACCAAAAAGCCATTTTTCAAACCCTGTTTGTTGACAATTCCGATATTACCATTAATATTGTAAATCGAAGTTAATAAACTGGGTGACATTAACGGATCACATAGATAAAAATATAAATGTTTCCATTGACAATCAGAACACTGATACAAAGATATTTAACACCCAAGCTAAAAGCTACATTCAGAAATTTGTATGATCGTCATATGGAAATTGTTGACAGATAGATTCTGTCGGTGTCTACTATCATCAAAGATCTATTCCTCTAAGTTTCTGTTCTGCATTTACCAACCATGTGTTATTATAGTAGTCGTGGTGGGATTCGCACATGAGCTAACAGAGGAATATTTTTACTGTTTTCTACCGATATGTTTAAGAAGTCCGCAAAGTTGGTTGATTTATTAGGTACCTTTTCGAACCAGTGTACAGTAGATGTAGTGGGTAGGTTATGCTTGATATTTTCACATACAGCTGATACTAATTTGCCATGGCACTGCCAGTAACTTCCACATGCCTTTCCTTGTGACGCCCGTGTAGCTTAACCCACGGGATGGGGGTGGACAAGCGAATAATTGAAATAAAAATTAATCATATGTTAGTCCCGAAATAACATAGTCTGTGTTGACAGCATGTTACTCTCTCACTCTCTCTCTTGTTTTTTTATTATCTGGGAGATAACGAGTTGGCAGTTCTCACTACAATAGTTAATAACTAGATAATGTAAGGGTAATTTGTTGAAAATTTCAGTCAAATTGATCCACTATGAACCGAGATTTAAGCGATTGAAATTTCCGCCTAACCTCAATCATCATTACTAAAGTCAGTAAGATAAAAAGCATAGTCTCGATTATTCATTTTTTGATTTAATTATCAATGATCGTCAAGCAGTACGCAGGATTCCAATCCAGTCAATATCGAAGGCAAACGTTGACATCAAGGGTTCATTATGGTCTGGATAAGTTAATTAATGTCTAATTAATAATTTAGATAATAGAGAGAGAGAGAGAGAAATGGGGTTTAACGTCCACCGGCCAGCTAGAGGTCGAAGCGCGGCACTCTAGTCAACTAGGCCATCCCAACCCCCCAATTTAGATAATAATTCGGGCCTAAAGAAAAGCGTGTAATAGGCAGATTTAGCTCTTGCTTAATGCATGTTTAAGACGCGTATTACTAATAAGCTATTATGATTGGAGAAAGCCCAAAAGTAACCATCACCGGGGGGGGGGGGGGTGATGTCTGATTTACATACCAAGGACATCCTTAATTAATTTCGTTTGACCTTGAATGATTGTTTACTAAAGCACGAAGCAAATTTTACACCAACCCACGTCGAATTAAAAATACCACCAACCGAACCGGAGAAATTATAGTAACATAATAACATGCAGGTGAAATTATTTACACACGACTTGTAAGATTGGTAAGTCATTGAATTATCACTGACGTCAGTGTTTCATCTAATTTACATAACAACCAGAGATATGCGTTTGATTAAATGCAAAAGTAGCCCTTTCCCACTACGTGTAAATTAATTAACACCCTTATCAACATCACATCAGGGTATCATAAAAATCTCTCAGTTGTTTTATTAATAATTAATAGTTTATCCAATGACTATTAACCTCTGTTAGTCGCTTAACTCTCTTTACACTATCAATTATTCAACACCTGTATGTGCATTGGTGTTCAAATACCTAATATTTTGTTGTAGTCAGCAAGTTCTATATTAATATACATGAAACTATGCAATATAATATAATGGACGTAACTCATTTTGATAGCCATGAATAATTTTCACTAATTATGCAATTTTGAAACTAGAATAGATTTTCAATTACATAGAAAAGATGAAAGGAGTAGACAATTGAAATTGTGATGATTAAACATAAATTATACAAGAGCTAAACCGGCCTACCGCGGGTCTTTCTGTAGGCCTGATATGTTTTGTAAATTATTAATTAGATATTTGTTAACAACATAAGACCATAATCAACTCTCGATGACATCTGATACTCGTGATTTTAACTTGATTAGAACGGTTCTCCATTTAAAAATTTAATTTAAAAATGGGAAAGTGTTGCTAAGTCGTGAGTATACCAGTGCCCAAGTTAAAACTATGCACACATAATTTGACTGAAATTTTCAGTACTCTCTATTTTTATCATTTATTATTAAATAATTATAGCAAGAATGGCCACCTCTTTATTAAACTCTTAACTAATGTATGTGTAAGTTCCACCCCTGGAGATACAGGACTTCATATTATAATATATGCAGTAGATATCGTAGTTGTAATATTTATTTACTGTAATACTTTTTGTTATATTTTCAGCATATAAATACTTATCTGTATATTAGAGGTTAGGTAAAATGGGATTAAAATGAGGTAAAAACATATCTTATTGTTTAATTGTTCAACTCTCAATTTCCGAAGAACACGTTCCGCATCTTACGGTTTTGGGCCGTTACGGTTATTACTACGACTTTATATTTACAACATAAATATATAAATATTAAATACGTTAATTGATTGAAATAAGAATGATAAGTAACGTGATTCGGACGGTAGCAGACATTCCCATCTTATATATCTACTAAAATAAACATACACACATGACAGTATAATGATTTGGCACTTAAACCCATTCTCATAAAGGAACTCTAACAAGTTATTCCTATATTAATTAGACAGTAGCTGTAAGTATGGTTTATTTAGCAATTAAATAAGGTATTTTTCAAGTACGTGTGATATATTTGCCAGAACAGAAACAGCCTTTCAAGACATATATTATTATCAATATTACACCCAATGATGGTAATCATATATCCCATATAAAATAATAAGACATTCCGATATCGTGTAAAATTCCATTTTAATTGCAAAATTAATTCATAATTTAGTTTGTCTGTTTACAAAGTAGAATCTCAGTTTCCTAAACTAATATTATTGAACATTAATTATTTCCGAGCCACGTGTTTATATTATATATTTGCTCGTTATGACTATTAACAAACTACAGATATTGTAGGTCTTGGTTTAATGAGGAATTTTAATTGGAAACAAATTAGCTGGGCCTATAAGTTTGCACTTTTTGAGAGTGGAAATAGTTTAAGGTAAAGAAAAAATAAATATTTTACCAGTATGATCAACCTGAACGACGACCACTGCACATCTCTTGAGAATACCGTATATAGCTTTCCGGTTTGCAATTCCAACTATGAGGGATTTTTAACGTGCACGTCTATGTGTACACGGGCCCTCGGTTCTACGTCACAACCAAGCGACTACACGTTGTCCCTTGCTAGGCCATACGTCCTTCACCACCGACAACTAGAAACCATGCCGGTTAAAAACCTGTTATATTCCAAACTTTCGTTTTACTTGTCTTTACTACACTAGAATCTTGAAGATGCGAGGGATAAGTCAATGAAACGGTCTGTTAAGATACGTTCTGGGCTTTTTGTAGCTGTGGGGAAACCACTAGAAACGTCAACGCTGATATATTAATCAATGTCTGACGTCATAGGGTCAGAAATGGAACAGAAATTTGCTTTTATTACAGGACTGTTGAGAAGGATTAGGTCTAATCAAACGAAACACTGCGAGGGGTGTGTTTCAGACTGATATTGGGGGTGGGGGTGTTTCTAGAATTAGTTTTTATGCAAATTTCCAAGCAGATCAGCCAACCGTGGCATTTAAGATTCATCACTAGCATGAAGTGGTTTGAAAAGAGTTCAGTGGATCTTCGTGCAAAACTTTGTTCTAAATGTCAAGTAGTTAGATTTTCTCTACGTCTGGCAGGGCTTATCTACTTGAAATAACAAGGTGGGTCAATATCGTTATATTTAGTTTCATGTTACAAGTGATAATTCATCTTTAAAAAATGCATTAAAGCGATATAATATGTGCGTTAATGGCCTGTCATCGCTCCATTCAAATTACATGGATGTTAGGTTTGGACAAAAACTGATTAAAAGAGCATTTTACTGGCATAGTTATATAATGGTGTATTGTTTTTATGCGAAGTGCTTGGAAGAAAGAAATACGTATCGTCATCATGGCCTGTCTGTCACACACATTTACTTTATCGCAAGTGCTGCGAACAAGATTACGTCCGAATTACAAAAAAACAACAAAACAGCAATTCGGATACAATGATATGTTTTTAAAATGGTAGTGATTATTATTGTATTAAACTGCACGAATAAAATAAAACGTCCGTGATAAAAGCGAAAATTTCCATCTCCATTCTAGCAAATAAACTTTACTCTCCAGCGAATACCGACCAATTATAGGAGAAAATACACAAAGCTCCCGTTTTTGTTCAAAATAAATGATATTATCTTTGAAAATCCATGTAGTAATCAACGTAAAATGCCTGCAGGTATCCAGAGAGGTGAAACTAATTGATGCTAGAAATTAACAACTAACGCGTAAAGGAGAGATATATTATTTAAGTGAATATAGGAAAAGGATCGTAGAGAAATATCATAGCGAATGTAAGTAAAGTAAAAGAAACGTAAATAAATATATCACAGTGAATAAAGGTGCAGTAAAAGGAACACATAGAGAGATATACCATAATGAATAAAGGTATATTGAAAACGTAGATATATATTCATATAGAATACAAATATAGTAAAAGGAACATACAAAGATATATCATAGCCAATACAGAAAGGAAATGGAGTTTAACGTCCTACTATTTTGCTCCGAAATGGGCTAATGAAGACGGGTTTGCGCTATACAATGTGCTATGAGGGAAATTTTGCCCGAACAGCGGCACTACTGTCTACTCTTGTCGACTTCCAACTGTCAAGGGATCTTTTATGTTCACGCCAATGTATACACGTGACCTTGTTTTTTGTCCCATCCGAATAACTAGACAGCTTTCTTTGTCAGGCCCTGACAAGAGGGAACCACGCCTGAAAATCTGGATGAACTTTCTCGGTCAATGCAGGGATCGAACACACCCGACCTCCAGGCTAGCGAGCGAGCGTCTTACCCACTTAGCCACCATGATCCCGATAGGCAATATAGGTATATGAAAAAAGGAACATAGAGAAATATCATAGTGAATATAAGTATTGTAAACGGAATGTGAAGAAATAAATCATAGTTAATACACGTAGTATAGGTACACAGATATATAGTGAATATGGATATAGCAATAGGAACATACATATATTATATTATACGTATAGTAAAAGGTACGTAGATATATATTAAAGGTATATCATAGTGATTAAAGGCATATTGTTATACGGAACGTAGCGAATGAAGGTGTAATGATGTAGACATATATATATCACAGAAAATAAAGGTATATTAAACAGTATACCGAACGTAGAGAATAGGGTGTAGGGAAAGGACGTAGACATATATCATAGTAATTAAAGGTATAGTAAACGGAACGTGGAGAATAAAGGTGTAGTGAAGGGACGTAGATTATAAAGGTGTAGTGGAAGGACGTAGACATATACCACAGTAATTAAAGGTGTAGTGAAAGGACGTAGACATGTACCACAGTAATTAAAGGTATAGTAAACGGGATATATAAATACTATTCAATGTTGCGTCGCGGTATAACATGTGAAATAAAGTAAAGGTAAATATAAAATGGTGAAGAGACGACTGTGTAAATTATTTACCATAAAGATTATTCGAACATAATTATGTAGGCCTACGTCGGAACGAATAAATCAGAATTCTTCTTCCAAGTCCATTGTATCAGAATAAGTAACATAAAGAAACAAATCTATAGCACTGGTTAATAATAAAACAATTCCATCGTATAATTTATTGCCATGCAAATACATGATACGTAAAATGATTGTATGTCTAACTGCATTAAATAATCATTTTGCTTATATTGCGGCCGCATTTCAGTTTTATTTTAAGACGTTATTCATTATAGCAAAACACATCGTGTTCAAAGCGATGTAAGTTCCATGGAATATATCCTCTCCAACAACGCTTTTGTTGTCTTATATGTATATTTTATGAGATCTAAATACGAATGTACATCTCGTGAAGATAAGTGGTAAATTTATAAAATGTACTTACGTATTGTGTGCGGCCCAGTGGCACCATTGTATTTTCTATTATAAATATATATATATATCAATTTAATGAGAATGGGAGATGTCCATTCGACACGAACTAGGTCTTTTCAGAACTGGAGAACAATGTTATTTACAATAATTCGTTTGAGCTTAAGGGTATATAGTTGTGCGAGTAAACTGGAGGACTCCAGAGGTGAAGCGGGCAACCCTATTCCTTTTCACGTACAAACCCATGATCGAAACCACACTCAGCAGAGTGCAGCTATACAAACAGTGTTTATTAAAGTGTATTTCATCAATTTACGTATATTGAAGGTAAGCAAAGTGCTATAATATATAAGAGTCCAGTTGAATGATGAAACAAAGCTAAACCCACGATAATAATAAGTACAGCCAGTCACGGACAGGTGGGCTTAAAAAAAGTGAGCCTATAAGCCTCTTAAGAAAAGTGAAAAAAGAAAAATGAGAAAAAAGAGAAAGAAAGGAGAGGGTGGGGAAAGAAAAGAAAGAATGAAGGAGAGGGCAGGTCACAGGACAGAAGACAGAAAAGACATGAAGCTTTAGTCTGAAATGCTTGGAAAATGGGTTTGCGGTTGTCATTTTTCAAAATTATCATGAGGAAGAACCCCCAAACCCCTATCGGACGCTCGTGAATCTCTGACGAGATCGTGACGCATCTTTAGCGCGTACTTGTGTGGGCCTTGACCAGTGACCTGGCAGGTGAACCTTCGGCACTGCGTACAGATATCTTTGTACAATCCAATAGGTAACATAGGTTGCCAGACAGCGAAACGTATGTCCCACCAGTAGCGAAACGTATGCCCACCAGTAGCTAAATCCGGAAAGTGTAATAAATAAAGGGAACAAATTCACTACAGTAATGTTGTGTGCGGGTGTGCACAGTAATTGCAGGGCGTTATGAACAGTATTCCGATTACCAGGTATCAATGACAAGGCTATTCATTCTGCTGGTAACAGACGAACGCTGGCGAATTCTTCACTAGGACCAGTCAAAATCTCTGACCTGCAACGCGATGGATGGACAGATTCGCAGACGCCAAGAGCATATTTATTATAAAATTGACATGACATATATGTGTATAAATAAATAATCAGCGTATTATGGAAAATAATCCCTAATTGTAAAAAAATTACATGAAAGCGATATTCGCGGGTTTCGTATGTTATTGTCATCAACACTTTCCTTTAGATCCAAGGATCTGACAATGACGTCATTGTCCATTGATAACTATGACCGAGTAATAAATAAGTTTCACAAGAGAAAAACGAGAGTAAGAACAAGTAATGAGATAATGACTAATATTTGTACTAGTTACAGCTAATTAACAAATTATAACAATTATGTCTTTATAATGATACATCGTAACATCCAGTACAAATGCTCGTTGTAATATTTCAACAGCTCCTTTTGTCACCTGCACATGTCCCTTTGAACACAATTATGTCATTTGGTTTGGACACGCGAAACGTGTGCACCAAAGTAAAAATTGAAGCCTACAAAAGGTTATCTGTAACCACAGCAATCAGAATTAGCGCTATATAAATGACTAATTTAATTTAATTAATCAATATATAAACAAGGGTTAGGATTAGTGTTGGCTTAGGTTAGTTTAATAATAGTTTTTCTTTACCATGCGTCAACAATGCTTCAAAAGTATTAAATGGTTGATCGTAATTGATAAATACGGTATTTAAAGGATAATTTTTATCCGTAAATACTGTGGTTATTGAAAACCTCTTCAGATTGTCAACCAGTGTTTTGATCATTGATCTAGTCACACGTTACATAGTCATCCATCCATCTTGTTGCATGTATCCTGCATAATGGCAGCTGACGTATTTGTTTCTTGCAACAAATAATATAAATCTCCCAGTAGTTCCAGATGATTGTTTATTAAAGATTTAACGGTGCGAAAAAAACCCAATATGGCTCAGGTTTTCACAAATCATCTGAAGATGGCATCAAAAGATGAACGTTAATTCTGCCAATAAACTTAGATTAACGGCGACACAATTATTATTTTTTTTCACCATTATCCTGATATTTTTATGCAGATTCTGCAAATATTGAACGCAATCATTTTTAAAAAGAAATTCGATACTGCCACAACGTTTGAACGAACAAAATGTTCATTAGCTAATGCACTTTATCGAGATCATTTACATGCAAAGAAAAACTGGAACATAGTGAGCGATCAATGCACGAATAAGAACTATTATGGCATCAGTTTGAATGATAGCAGATTTTCTTCTTTCAACCCCTGATTTAGTTTAAAAACATTAACGGCGGCTGTTTGCTTGAATTTATTATACAGCTAATTCAAGTTAATCTTAATCAATTTCACGAATCTGTACACCACACCAACTTGGAAACAAGAATCAGGGCAAATTAAAACATCGAAAAAATATCAGAGACATACTTTAAACCGGGGTTAGACCACTAAGTAGACCTCTAATTCATTCATCATGGAAAGTTGACACAATCTCAAGGATCGTTTGGGTGTTATTGACTCCGAAGCACAGTATAATTTACATAGAACAATACATAGACCGAAAGGCATCTATCAAAGCTCAAACTCCCATATCCCAGGAGAACTACGTCAAGTCTAATTCACACTACTACCTTAACTCAACGAATAGGATTATTCGATAATAGAAAATGGATGATGGTTTTGAGTATCGTCGAAGATGGAGTACCATAAATCAATGTAATATCACATTAAGTGAGCGCTGCAGATACCGAAAATTGTATCGTTTTTACCGCAGGGAATTCTATCGCTCATTCACACAGTAGACAGTCATATGTCGGACAACAACGTAGAATTTATGTGTTTTTAATTAAGTGTTGACTCTGGTAGTAATAGGAACTGTTAATACCTTCAATCATATTTGATTTATGTCACTGTCGAACAATAAACATGTCTGTAAGTGGGATCACAAGAGTTTTAGAATGCGGCTTACAAATGAAAAAAAAACTTAATGGTTTTATGGAGATACTGATTCTTATGAGCATCATAGATCTTGATTATAGGAATTTGGCTTTCTTGCACCTAGCGTTCTCGTCTTGTAAACCTACTTGACTGAATTAACAGGGAAAAAATCATAGTAATTTTTTTTGAAGGAGCTCGTGATACTTTCTCACCGATTTTTGATTATTCAATTTACTGGTATCTGCCATATTTGCAAAGAGGTTGCATAAATCAAAATTATTCTTATATCTTGATTTATGGAAACTTTGTCTTCTGCATTATCGATGCCATAGTTCTGGAAGGTTGTAAGTGCCACTTATGACCCAAATAGCTTTTTTTGCATAGGATGACTAATCACATTAAGAGGCTTCTCTATGCAAAATTTCAGAACTGTAAGGTCGTAACTTTCATAAAAACATTGCTATTAAAATGTTGATATCCTTATTGCGTAATTGAGATTGGAATAGGTTTTCCTCTCATATCTCAAAAACTAAATCCAACAATTTTTGACCTTTCAGAACTATAGCATCGGTATCTCTATCATGCCTTGCCGTTTCTTTTTCAAAATGAATCTCGCCAGGCTAATATGCTATACATTAATTCTGTGTGATTATCCAACACGTATATGGTAAATAAAATAAAAAAATAAGCAAATGGAATGGGGTTTAAAATAAAAAATGGAGACAAGCATACAGTATACCATTTCGAATTCAAACTTTTAGAGGCCAACCTGTACACGGGACCTCGCTTTTCTTACCAATGAACAACCAGAAGCAGTTCTGGACAGGCCTTCCAGCCTACATTACAGACAAAGAAAAGCACGTTAGGAACACATTATAATATCAATGACAAGCGTTGTCCTTTATATGGAAATGAATAATGAAGATTTCGCAAATAGGTCTTATTAAAATTATATCCCTATTTTGTCTTTCTGTTTTAACATATATTCAGAATGTCGGGTGAGATGTGCATGAGACTTTATTGGGTATATTAATAGATCAACTGTGTTTCCATTATCATTTACGGTACGTAGGTATTCAATCTGATTGAAATATAAATATTTGTAATATATATACTTTCGATGGCTTCTATAACCGCTGTTATGGGAGTTCACGTCAGAGGTAATACTACCGGCTTTTGACCTTATGACGTCGGACATTTGATTAACCAATCAGCGTTGATGTGTGTAGCAACTCACGCCAATAACTCGCCGTAACAGACCGTTTAATTGGCTTACCCCCCCACACACACACACACACACACACACATACATTACCCAGAGCAGGGGTTATATAGCTACTCTTCCAGATCCTACTGTAGTAAAGAACTTTGAAGTATAATATTTCGTTTATCGACACAGTTAGTCAAATCATAAAAAGACATTCAGGCTGTTATTTAGATCTCACGTGGGCTTGTGACAAAAATGCATACACACCAATGCAATGAACGGGGGGTTTAGCTTCCTGCTTACTCGCACCGACTGGGCTAATGAAGGGGTTGACTCCCATTTCGAGTAAATCCCATTTAGATCAGAGCAAAATAAAATGGGGTTTAACGTACTACTGTTCCGCTAATGAAGATAGGTATACGCCCTACTCTCGTGTGGAATTCCAACTGTCGAGGGTTCTTTTACGTGCACGCCAATGTATACACGGGAACTCGGGTAATTTATTACAGGCAAGAGCTGAACTTGTTAATAAGTAAAACTGATCGATAAAATACGGGTACGCCCTACTCTCATGTGAAATTCCAACTGATAAGGATTCTTTTACGTGTACGCTCAAGTGTACACAGGATCTCGTACAATATATTACAGACACGGGCGTAAATTGACCGATAAAATACGGAATAGGAAAACAAATATAAAATAAAATCAGATAGGACAGTCACTTATACGAGACCATTTCCATAAGGTCCATGAACACAAACAATGATTACGTTAGTAAAGAAATGTCAAGCATTTGTTTTAATGGCCTCGACTCATCACTACTCCTCTAAACAATGTCATACTAGTACATTAATGAAATGGCTTCTGATAATTTTTTGTACATATTATAAAAAAAACATTATGTACGTAACTTAGTAATAATTACATTTATCGTGAAGGTGCTTCTATGTTTTCGTGAGAATAGCGCCATACAATTGATATCATTATTTTCAACCATTATACTTTTAATGTGTTCACGCCTGTCTTGCGTTTGATTACTACAGTGTTAAAAGATAACAGTTCTTCAATACCGTCTCATTGTCTTCACTCCTAGCACATATTCGCCTTAAATTGAATTTTGATGGTTAAATCTATATCGTATCATCAGAAGGTTTTTATTTAACCTGGCTTGCTTTTTGATTTAGTGTATTTTCATTATTTATTATTGAATACGTGCCTACAAAGTTTTGTAAAAGTGAATAGAAATTCAATATGAAAGCGATATGCACTTTATGTTTTCTGAATCCTGCGATAAAATATATTGTGGTGCTTGATATTTTAATTGTATCCGTTTCTGTCAATAATCAGGCAGCTTAATTGGAATTCAAATGATTCTAAAATAGTTGTTCGATCTATATTCGTCCACTTGTTGACTATGTTGAAGATAACTCATTGGTCACACAAAAATAGCTTCAAATCTCGAAAATTCTGACCTGTGGCGTGATCAAACGAATCGTGTATGGACGGACGGACATGTGTAATAACAGTATACTGGACTAACGTGTATGAAGCAAATGTTTTCAAGGATTGCCTTTATGATAAACAAGTATGATTGTACTATGAACCAGCAACCACTTCTTCATGACATTACCGGCGCCATCTTGAATTTGGGAAAAATCTTAATCGCCAAATTGGCGAAGCCTTTGGGGGCTTTTGAACGTCATCCCAAGCACAAGGCAATAAGATTACCAAATGTATGGAACCTGTTCCCGACTCAATAACCTCCACGTTGTAAAAGCAGTTGACATTATGTTTGTTACGGTGATGCAATTTGAACTGCTGTTGAAGTATCGTATGATATCTTTACATTGTTTAAATATATATGTACGGTAAATGATATTTTTCAATATCAAGGCAATTTGATTAGAATACTGAATTTAATCATCTATAACACAATTTGCATAGCTCTAGAAATAAATTGGGAAAGACGAATAAAAAGGAAAGCACAATGAGTTCTAAGCTTTAATGAGACTCAGTCCTAGACATTTCTACGACCTGTAAGAGCAAATAAAATGAAATACACGAGTTTTATTTGATAAAATTTGCTCTGATGCAATAAAAAAAATTGAACTAAAATAGCTGTATGTGTCATTGTAAATCTCTACGTGTTATTTGCGTGTTACCTTTATTTGTATATTCCAGGAATCAATAGATTACTTTAAAAGGATAAAAAAAATTATATCGAGTCGGCATCGACGCTTACCATACATACGCAGAGCATAAACTCGTATCGCTCAGATTATCGCTTAGACAGCCCTGTTTTATTACAACATTTATTGGTGGATTTCTCTCTGATTTATCAAATGATTATTCTATTTTTAATCCTTGTCAATGCTTTAATAGACTATAAAGCTTTTATAAATCGAGTATTGGAGATTATGATATTGCAAGCTGGTATTGATGCGAACAAATCAAGCTTGAGTCAGAGTATAAAACAATCTATTGAACGTGGAATAATTCAAGAGAAGAACATAGAGATCGTACATGAAATCTTAACTTTAATCAATAACTAATATGATTATTGAAGGGTGATTTTTTTAATTTTTTTTTGGTTTGTATTAATAAAATCTGAAATGTTTCTGCAATAATTCTAATTTCTATACAAGGTTACATTTGGAACATATCGAATTATTGATAAAGGATATTTTTTTTACGACTGATACATCTTTTCTTTAGATTATACAGAACCACGACTTCTTTTACCAACAGATTGATGCACAACACCCTTTGCTAGTAACGACTTAGTTGTACAATTGCATTGTAAATATTGTTCCGTAAGGTCAACTATGATACACATACAGTATTTAAAACTGTACTCCGTCTTTCTCTCTCCGCCAGCCACGTTTATTACCTTACTGTTCATAAAATATGTTTATAATACATGAAAGTATAAAATTATCCAGACATTCACAAGAGTCTCAAAATAAAAATCATCTGTGTGGACGGAAACGTGTGGTGTTTAACATTGATCAGTCAATTGTGCAACACGGCGTGCATCGTTTACGGGGTATAGCATACTCCTGGCAGTGTTTCGTTTGATTAGAGCTCATCCCACTTAAAACTGCTATAATTAGTGCGATTAACAACTAAAAGCTAACTGCGTAACAAAATCATTACGCGTTAAACAGATATCCTAAATGTTCCAAATATGTATACACTACGTTACGTCACGATTTTGTTATGCCCAATTAACCAGTGCATAGCAGAATATTACAGAAAAACTAATTGCATGACAAACGAGTCTATCAAAATGGATACAATGTAAACAATACTGTTTAGAGGCGAACAATACTTTCACTGTTTTTAATACCTTAAATCACTATCTAAAGCTTTAGGCAAGACGAGGGGTTGTCGTGTTGCTTTACATGGGATAGATTTGATAGAACATGAAAAATAGACACACTTCCTCAAAACTCAAGCATCAGAGGCCAATCCAGCAATGGCCAGAGAGAGATTTCTTGGACCATTGCTTCATAAATATGGGGGATAGGTGCATTGTAAAAATATTTTATTTTGTTTGTCAGGGCAGTAGAACGATACGAGACGCCAGAAAACAATTTTATTTTCCACCAAAACACTGATTACTATCGCAAAGCATGTTTGGTGTGAATTGTGTTTTCGAAGGCGGGCGCGGGCGGAAATCTCAATTACTTGGTACGTAACTGTTAACGTCAACCTACTGCACTTGAAATTCTGCAATGCATGGGTTTGTACATTAATAAGGCCATATTTGACTTAAGTAACAAACGTTAAGAAACAGAGCGGAAACTAGGGATGTAGTTCCATCTCTGGAATCAATTCAAAACTTGAGCTTTTTGTTCAAGTAATACAAGGAACTTAACGCCTGGGATCACATCAAAGGAGTACCGAAATGAATCGCCTCAAAGAACAATTAAAATCTTCCTTGTGATGTTTTCTCAATTTTCTCAACGATCGAATCTCGTGCTGGCTCTCGTTTGCTGCTTGAGTAATCAGACCTATCATTGATATCGTTGTCTATTTAGTTTCGAATTCACAAACATATATATAAGTATGAAATAATCGATGCGTGGAAAAATTTACAAGGAGTAAGACAATATGTCAAATCAATGGCGGACTTTGTTCAAAAGTTCAAGTATTGCCATTTGATTGTTAGCGCCGTTAATGGGAGGTGAACTAGGGCCTACGTAATTGCCGTGGGTGAGCATTTAATTATTTTTAATAAACCTTTCAGATAAATTAACCCTGGAATACGCTCGAATATCAAAGATTATTTTCCAGACGCGATGGCCTTGCTGCCAATTTGACTTAATATGTGTTGCTAATTTGTATTAAATTGTTTTTTTATGAATATTTTTTAATACCAGAGGTTAAACTTGAAGAGCACACCTATTAAAGTCTAAACTGGTCTAACTGATGAAATGTAAATGAGATATCATTAGTCTACGTTGAAGAGAATGCATTAACAAACGATTTTAATACGCCAAATGTGTAGGAAACTTTTTGATGTGAATTTACGCCATTATCAGAATGTGGAAAGGTTGAAATAAGTTAAATTTAGTTGCCCAGTGTAGATCGAGTCGAGTGAATTCCCATTGTTAGTTGTGTAGGACGGGGGTTGGGTTTTGACAAGAAAGAGTGTCTATTCGTTCAGATGAGATGGAAATCAAGGTCTCGCGTGCAAACTAGGGCCGCACTGGGCCCATCTGGGCTTAAGTTCATTAAAAAAAGTGGGCCTAAGCCTCTTAAGAAAAATGAAAAAAGAAACATAGGAAAAACGAAAAAAAGAGAAAGAAAAGAGAGGGCGAGGAAAGCAGAGAAAAGAAAAGAAACAAGGAATGAGAGGACAGGACAGAAGACAGAAAAGATAGGAAGCTTTGGTCTGAAATGCTTGAAAAATGGGTTTGCGGTTGTCAATTTTCAAAATTATCATGAGGAAGAACCCTCAGACCCCTCTCGGACGCTCGCGAGCCTCCTGTGAGATCGCGACGCCCCTTTGGCGCGTACTTGTGTGGGCCTTGGTCAATGACCTGACAGGTGGGCCTTCGGCCAGCCAGTCCGGCACTGGTGCAAACCTTCCAGGCAAAATGTCCCTTATAAATATATCACACCGCATATAGCGCATGCCTGTCTTTATTAGCCGTGTTTGTGTGGGAAAGGCTGACGTTAAATCCTATTTAGTTTCCCGGCTAAATCCTGTTATGCGTTAAGCAAATATGTAAATACAATTAGTCTGATCCTTTCAATTTCTGTCTGAGACTAATCTGATAAATACTTTATTGAAGATTTTGTTTTTAAAAAGTTGCATTATCAGTATGCTATTGTTGTATGTAATGTGCACTCTATGGTCTGTTGTTTTCATATATCGTGTAGGATTTTAGCTTTTGTTTCAATACAATGCAAATCATTTTGTTCAATAATGTTGTCTATATGATAAAGATTAGTCTTACCTTACAGTAAAAACACCATACACTAGTACAATATATCCACAATATTAACAATACTCCCACGGGTGATCTCACTCAATTCAACTGTAAAAACAATAATTAAAAAATAATATTAATTGTAACACTAACAAACAAATGAAATGTTGTTTATTGATTATGCTATTTGTACTTATTGATTTCTCTATAATTAATACAATGTAAGTCAGTATTATATACATAAAAATTGGAGTCACGGTGGCCGAGTGGGTATGCCACTTAAACACTAACATGGGGAAGCCGGTTCGATCCAGGGTGGGTGGTATTGCAAGGAAAGGGTGCATAGTCGCATGGATGGTATGAAAACCTGTAAACACGTTTGTGTCAACGTGAGTGAACCCTGGATAGCTGGAATTCGACGTAGACCATACGTAAACTTTAGCATACGGGCACAATTTATCACTTAGCACTCTAGGATGCGCATGCCCATCTCTATTAATCCAGCTGTAGCAGAAAATTGAGTCCTTCATTAAAAGTATAGAAGGCACACAAGGACAATAAAGATATAATGCCTAAATGGTATTCAAACTACAAGTTCATCAATATTAAGTGAAAATTTAGTGCAGTATTCACTAATGTAAGGTGTTTCGAAAAAAATAAACATCCCCTGCCTCGGGCACATCACCCACCATTGATATAATAACACATCAATCAGAGTGAAATGTGTCATGGATGATAGATGACACTACTTTTATACAATACCTTGACGACGACCATGATTATTGAGCACATAACAGTTCAGGTGTTTTAAAAACACTCTTTCCATAATTAAAACAAGTAACTGTATGCACGAATGAAAATAAAAATATGTGTGTGGGGGGTCATTGAACGGGTTGATCTGAATGGGGGGTTAGAGTTGAACCACCCGGCTAGGATTGTTTTATCTTTAATGCCAACAACCATTAACAGGATCATTCAATGTTATTTACCGACTAATTAAACATACAATATGCAAGGGCTAGGTTTTCATATTGTTAATTTAGGCCTGAAATGTTATATAAACTATTAATAAGACTTTTATTAAAGGGACAATCCCGATAAGAACAGAGTCTCAAAAATTAAGGTCCGAGCATTTATGAAATTTATGGACCAAAATATAGAGGCATGGTGTATTTACCTTGGCTCAAAGTTTCAGCTCAAAATATTGAGTCGTTTGGACGTTAACGTCAACACTGCTTAACCGGACACGTAACCCTTTTAAAATTTTGGGTCAATTTTTCGATTGGGTGACCTAATAATCGATTCCCGTTTCTTGAGAGGTCTATACAGTGAATGACCCATGTGCTGTACTTGATAACAAAAGGTAAATTTCACCTACATATCATTTCTATAGAAAAAAGTCTGGTTTTATCTAGATACTGTATAATACAACGGTCTCCATTTCCAGATGAAGACTGTCAGGTTTAAGTTATTTACAAGCATATCACAAATATCGGGTTAGTTGGTCGGCCTTAGGTAATGGGATATAAGGGATTTTAACACAAAATTAAGCAGTTTTATTCCCAAAAAAGTTATCGGGATTGGCCCTTTAACATGCAAAGATCATAATCAACTCTCGATGCGATGAAAATGTGGGGAAGCAAGGCTAAGCTTCGAACAATCAGTGCAGTGGTTGCAATACACACATCTTGTCAAACCTTACATTATCTATCTAAACGTTACACAATGCATCTCTAATTAATAAATGGAGATCTCTAATGATTGGTCAAACCCCGCTGGAAAGGTACAACGTCTATTTGCTCAGATGGGAAGAGAAATCGAAGTGTCGTGTACACTTTGGTGTGCACAATTGGAATTCAAAATAACACTAGGCCAGAGCACCACTGTCCGAGCAAAAAAAAAACAGAACTTCTATCAGAGCACACTGTATGTCGTATGCCCATCTTTATAATCCCGGATTGTGTATAAAATTAGGACGTTAAACCCCAATTCATTCACCCATTTTTAAAATGATCTACATCAATAAATAGGGATGCCCTATTCGTATGTAATCCTATCATACGTTTATATTGTGCGCGAAAAGAATTAAATAGCCTTAGCTTCAGATCCGCTATCGGAACGTTGAATTGTAGCCTAGTTACCTTAATTAAGCGACGTCGACGTTACGTGGTTAACATCTTCATGCATTATTATGTTGACAAAGCATCAGGCTGTCAATAATTATCTAATACTAGACAAGTTTTCTCTTTCACAAGTCGAAGCTTATGCTAAAGAAGTTTTATATTTAACCAGATTAATTAATCACCAATTTCTATAAAACGCTCTTTAAAGATTTATATTGGTTTGTACTGTAGTTGTAAAGGAAGATTCAGGATCTGTATGTATAATATTTATTATTGTTATATCTGTGTTTGAAAATATGCATTATGTAAGTCTTCATCTTAACTAAATGAAAGCAGGTCTCTAATACGTAGTCGACGGGTCAAATCAAACAAAAGAATAAAGTTCGCGCCAGCTTGATTTCAAGAGTACAAGGTTTAGTCTAGTGCGATTGTTCTTGTTTATTTGCTTTTATTGTTTTACTTAGGATTTGGCTTCGGCCAAATGTACCCTTACCAGGTTCTCCCTAAAAAAACAAATTATACATTTTGGAAAGCTTATAACACCAGGCCAAAAGTACCCTTACCAGGTTCTGCCTACAAAACAAGTTATACTTTTTTGGAAATCTTATAACACCAGGAACATAAGGGAGATAACTCTCCATTACCGTTAATGGATTTCCAAAATTCTGCATGTTCCATTTTCAATTATGTTTTCTGCGGTTTGCTTTAAATCAAAATTTAGCCAATACCATATTCTTTTTCGATGATAAAGGTTTTTGGGTGTTTTCGGCAATATTTAATTTTATGTCAACTTCACAATTGTTAGTATAAATAGATAAGTTTCTATCATAATTATTTGATTCGAACGGGCCTAAAATTGGCGTTGAGAATATTCTGTCTTTTGTTAACTGTGTGGCAGGTGTTCCATTTGAACCCTATGGCTGGTCTGTGCATTACAAGATAATTTTTAATTTGCATTGCTATTGCTAATATCGTAATAGTATATAAATGTATATCATGTGTTATAAGTATCAACAAACCTGTGGTATACAGCTTGTTAGGTAACAACTCAACGTTTCTTTCGTTTCTAAGCACAATATGTTTATTTAAGTATACATTAAAGGGGCATGTTCATTTAAATTTAATTTATGCACCACTTCTCATTACACATATTTAAAGGGACAATCCCGATAAGAACAGAGTCTCAAAAATTAAAGTCCGAGTATTTATGAAATTTATGGACCAAAATATAGTGGCATGGTGTATTTACCTTGTCTTAAAATTTCAGCTCAAAATATTGAGTCGTTTGGACGTGTACGTCAACACTGCTTATCCGGACACGTAACCCTTTTAAGATTTCGGGTCAATTTTTTCATTGGGTGACCTGATAATCGATTAACGTTTCTTGAGAGGTCTATACAGTGAATGACCCATGTGCTGTACTTGATAACAAAAGGTAAATTTCACCTACATATTATTTTTATAGAAAAAAGTCTGGTTTTATCCAAATACTGTATAATACAACGGTATCCATTCCCAGATGAAGATTTTCAGGTTTAAGTTATTTACAAGCGTATCACAAATATCGGGTTAGTAGGTGGGCCTTAGGTTATGGATTTTAAAGGATTTAAACACAAAATTAAGCAGTTTTATTCCCCAAAAAGTTATCGGGATTGGCCCTTTAACTTCCATACGTATCCTTCTCATACTGAGTTTTAGAAAAAACATGTTAAGACCCTTGAAGCGAGCGGCAGCCACTGCAAGAGATGTAAATTTTGTGCCCACTGTTAAACGTCCAAAAGCAATCAAACCGTCGGAATTTTAGCATAGTTACGGCAATTAAATGGTTACCATCTTCATTTAATATTAGACGAAGCATATGCTTGACACTTTTCTCTTTTAGGAGCTGTTAATAATTAGTTTCTTAAATAATTACCAAGATGAAGGCTTCTAAAATATCTATGTTTCGCCTAACCCGACCGACCGACCGAAACCTTAAATTATTTTATTGCTTTTTTCCGAGATCTTTGTATTTTATTTTGTATGTCAACCTGAAATTTATCACAAGAGTTATTTCCCTTTACTATGGCTATGGTTCGATTTATTACTGAAACTGGAAAATCAAGACGAAAGGTGTCGCTTCTCAACAAAATGGTTGTCGCTTTGCAGACGAAAGCATGTCCATTCAAATGATGACGTGATTTTCATTACTATTTTCGAAAAAAAAAATGAAAGTTCAACATTAAAAATGTATTAAGAGGAATTCCTACTTGCAGTTCGTGGCAAATGGTGTCTAAAATCTCGATGCTACTGTCATTAATGGTACAGATTTGTGTGCCCATTGATAAAAGAAAAAATAGCTCTTCAGTTTAATAAAACCTTTAAATTCGTTACTTTTTACGTCAGACCCAATAATATCAGTGAAGGACAGTGTTTTTAGAAACTTACGGATGACATTCGTAACGGTATCTTTGAAGTTAAATTCGAGAACAACGCTTGAGGAACACGGTCTATTAATCAATGTTTAAACTATGAGTACAGTGACATATTGCCTAAAGGAAACTGTGATATCCAGGGAGTCTACAGTAAAAAAAAAGTCTTCGATTTTTGTCAGAAGTAATTTGACTCAATCAAAAAGCCTTCCATATAGACCCAGACCCTTACTTCTATACACGTTTTGGTTAATGTGCACCTTTCACACTTTATACCTTTTGGGGTAGGTGTTACCCGCAGCAAAGCAGTAGCTGAGTCCACTATCACAATTTGCTTCATGGTTTGCTCAGAAGATCATGGTAGGATCTGCTAAAGTTAATGTATTATTGAGAACCAATTAGCGTTGTTTAGAGTTAATTGGCAATTAACTGTGACCAATTATGTTATTCATTGTCACAACAGCGGAACGGGTTCTGTTTTAAAGAATTCTTGATTTCATGGCTACTAGCAATCATCAGATTGGAACCGATTGCGCTGGCATTCCTGGTCTGGAATTCATTTCATCTTTGGGCTGTTGAATGAACGTGCCAAACAATTGTCAAACCTTCTTTCCTTAAGTAACGAAACCTCATGTTTTATATTCTCGAAACCTGGTAAGTTTCCTCTGATAATAAGGGGTTTACCTGTGCTCAACACACGCGAAAATATGACGAAAATAAAACAATTACCTTTCTTAGTGTTCCAAATTAATATTTTCAGCTGTTCAGAAATACTAACAAGGTGGCTTTTACGCGGTTACTTAACTCATTTATAGAATTTTAATATTCAATTTATTGAGAGCCTTGATAATCATGACTATTATTTAGCAATATAACTTCAGCAAATATATAGATATGGTTATGGTGGCTTCTCATCAACTGCATAATGGAAATCAACTGTTTTTCTTTTTTGTCATAGAGCTTCAGATAAATCTTTCTGAGAGATTCCACTCACGATTAACCAGTATTATTCTTTATATCTATATTGGACAGCTACTTTAGTTTATTATAGGGGACAACAACGTGGAGTTAATTTCATTGTGTGATTTGCATATTTTTCAAATTTATTACATGAAGATGGCGATGAGTTTGTTTACACGGAGAGCATAATAAATCGATTTTCAGTTCATCATATCTTTGTAAATTCTGACCAGAAGATAATATTTGAGGATTTAACATTCCTATTAAAGATTCAATTTTTACCACAATTATTATTGCAGTTTGCAAGGGTTTGCTCTAAAATCAGTATCACCCACATCCAGTTCAAAGGCTGTCAGAGAAGATTTTTTTACAGTGTTCAGTCGAAATCTTCTAGCGTTAGTCACCTAGTGTCAAACGGTCGTTACTCTCAAACTGTGTAGGTGGTAATCTTTAAAAGATTTCTTTTATGATATGTAAGTGTGGATGAAAAGTGGTGACTTGTCTTCAGAAGAAAAACGAAAACAATTATAGTGATAAATGCGGACATTCATAGATATAATAACGCTGATACATTAAAAGGAGAAGTCAAACCATAGCAAATTATATATACTCCATCCATTGATCAACCCACTGTGCAAATCTTTTCTTGACACACCGGGTGTGACACTATTGAGAAAAATCGTCCTCCACGTGTTCACAGAACACAATGGGTAACAGACAAACCTTAAATACACCATCATTCCGGGTGTATTTTAAAACTGAAATGAATGTGAAATGAGGTTTATCATCGCACGGACTAGGCAAATGAATACAAGCATGTAGGTTGCTATGAGTGGAACTTAACCTCGGCATCTGTACTACGGCCTACTGTTAAATCGAATTCTAATTGTCAAGGGCGCCAATATTATGTACACGCGTCCCATCCGAACGACAGTACTTGTTCCTTGACTTATCCCCTGTGGGGTTTAACATCGTACTGTTCTGCACGGACTAGGCAAATGAATACGGGCATACGCCATGTAAGGTACTATGAGGGGAATTTTGCCTCGACATCAGTACTACGGCTATATCGAATTCCAACTGGCAAGGAGTCTTTTACATGGACGAAATATGTACACGGGACCTCGGTTTTTCGTCCCCTCCGAACAAGAGACCGTTGTCCCTTGCCGCCCCCCCCCCTCCGTCCTGCACCCAGTGGCGGCGCCAGCCGTTGGTGGTTGGAGGGGCAACGCTGGGGCAAAGTCCAAGGTTAAGGGGGCAAAGGCACGAGTATCAACTAAGGGAGGGGGGGTCTCCCCCAGAAAATTTTGAAAAACAGGCTGCTGAAAATGCAGCCTGGTAGTATTTCAGGCAATGATCGTTGAGGTAAAGTGTCAAACGAACGGACTTGCGAACCTCGACGAATCCCACTCTCGAGCGCCAATGTAGGGAGTACTTATGGAGAAAATTTTGAAAAATGGACTGTCTGAAATGCTGTCTGTCAGCGTATTCAGTCAGGCACCGATCGTCGAGATAAATGAATCTGACCACATACTGTCCGTACCCTGATCACTAGTTTATACGATCAGAGACCAAAATGGTAAACGAACGGACTTGCGAACCTCAACGAAGTACCTATGTGAGCGCCCAAGTAGCGAGTTCTTGTGGGGGTTTTGGGGACCTCCCCAAGAAAATTTTGAAAAATAGACTGTTGGAAATGCTGCCTGACAGTATTCAGGCACCGATCGTAGAGATAAATAGAGCTGATCGGATGTCGTCTGTGGCCTGATCACTAGTCTTTCCGACCCCAGAGGGAATGTGTCAAATGAAACTCAATGAAGTCCCCAATAATTTGAAAAGTAGACTGCCCGAAATGCAGTCTGGCAGTATTTCAGGCATTGATCGTCGAGATAAAGATACCGCCTGTCGCCAAATCACTAGTTTATCCGACCACAGAAGAAAGTGTTGAGTGGGCGGAGTAAGAGTGACTCAAAGTGAATGAATATTTTCGCCACTATATTTTGTATAATAGACTGCCGGGAATGCAGTCAGGTAGCATTTCAGACAATGGTCCTTGAGATAAATAGAGCTGGCCAGATCACTTTTTTTCCCGACAATTATTGGGGGGGCAAACAGAGGGCAGGCAAGATTTTTGGGGGTGGGGAAATGTACGTACATGTTTGGGATTGATGACAGCCCCCGCAACAAAAGGAAACCACTGTACATATTATTAACCGATATATATTGCGACACCAACGAAAGACTTATAAAGATTGGGTCGCACAAACAGGAAGTATATAGATACGAAGAATATAAGGTAAAATAGAAGGACTAACTATATTTGAAGTACTGAAATTATAGGTAATTTCATATAAAACATATTAGAACTAATGATAAAATAGTCACCAGTATGAATAAAATCCTTTAATGTTACCCATTTTATAGAAATTACAAACGAAAAGCATGATTGCAATCGTACCAACTCTTCTACTAAATTGTAGTGCAGGTACTTTGATCATGGCAAATCAAATGAAATGCAATGTCTGGCGTTAAAAATACTTGCTTGTAATAAAACGCTCACAGGTTAATATCAAATTAACCAGTTCTTGATGTTATCAAATATAAAAGGAAATGAAATAAATAAAATGGGGTTATGCATCATGAAGACGGGGATTTGACATGCTATTGTGCTAAGAGGGACACTTTGTTTACACAGTGGCGTTGACGCCTAGCTTTAATCTAATCCAACGGTCAGGGGGTTCGTTTACGAGCAAGCTAACGGGTACACCGGCAATTTGTCGATTCCGAACGATTAGACCCTTTATCTTGCTATGCTCTTTGTTCGCCGCCACTGACAAGGTTAAACAAGGCTGGGAAATCCCTAGGAAATTTCACGGACAATACTGGATCGAACCTCCCGGTAACTGAGCCATATGGCAGCATGGCAAAAAAGCCGAAAAACACGTAACTTAGTTGAGGCATAATTGCAATAGAGCGAAATCGACAACGGACACGACGAGAAAAAAATATCATAAAAACTGTGGAAACAAACCTTTGTAATCCCACCACCGTATTCATGCACTGTTTGTATGCTTTGCACATTATCTGTTATTGCAGTGTATGCATCAAACACTGTTGTTTGATTTTGTGAGCGTCGAAAATACGAATTATTGTAAACTACATGTATAATAATAATCAAACCTCAATAATTCAACACAATACAGTTTAAAGTAAACGAACTCATTATTCCAGATGGTGTTGCGGAAATATAAAAAAATAAAAGTAAAAAGCTTTCACAAATAACACGGCTGCAGCTTTATCAAATCTCGTCAAAGTGTTCTTCGTCAATATCGAACACCAATAAACCGAACAACAAACAAGGTCTAAAAAGAAAGGAAACAAACAATATTTCAAGGTAAATTGCACAAGCAGACTTAGACAGCATAAAACGAAGCTTAAAACAAAGTAATATTTTGACCAGTTAAAAGTAATGTGACAATAAATCAATGCAAATAGCTATTTACAGACCTCCTCTTTATATTTTTTACAAGCACTTCAAACGAAGAAGTACCAGATCGTTATCAAGAATCATGGCTGGAAAGCCATAAAACTGGCCAATCACGTGTCATGTTTTATAGAATGGATTGATCAGGGTAATAAATGTCCTTTAAGATATGTTAGTTAAAGCAATAATTGACTTATTGAATAATATTATAGCTGATCGTATACATTTAAAGCTATTTTATTGCCATGATCGGGTGATCAAGGGAATCTTTATTAATCCTAATAAATACTGAAACTTATAAATAGTAGTATTAAGGTTCGGTATGATTAAATTGATTAAATAATTTCGATGTTTCTAGATTTTCAAGGATAGGTGTCGAATATTGTGAACAAAGCCAGAATGGGAGGACGGTATATAATTATTAGGAACATTGAAAATGATTGCGCCCTGGTCGTAACCATAACCACAGTTCAAAACATTATAACACATGTTACTATAAATATGGTCCAAGTTGTGTTGACTTCCATTCATATTTTCCTTTATGGAAACCCCGACACCAAAATAACGATTATAATTTGTTCCAACACGGAGAAATGGTTTCGTACGTTGTCATTATAAAGAGCAACAGATAAATTCCCAGAGTTCTAAAATATTCAAAATGATTACGAATCCGTTTATACTTTCCATTTTCGTTAAACGAGTAATACCTTATAGTATGGGTTCTTTATTCCTAAATATCGTAAGATCTCTGCCGAGAGTGAGATGATGTTCACGTCTTGTTGTTAAAGCCGACACGTTTCGTGTTAGCCGAGAGTTCAAAGGGAGAATAGTCTGATTATGTTGGATCGAATACATGTACTTTAAATAAGGAACAGGCGTTCTTAATGGTAACATCACTTGTCCAACGTCGCCAAAAAATATATTTTCAGCGGTTGACAACATTATACCAAAAAGGTCAGTAGACCATGAAGGGGTGATTGATTAGCAATCAGCCTATGAACATTTTATTGATGATCTTACTCCAAATTATATGGCTATCATCATAATTTATTATCTTCACTGGACTAATTTCTTACTTATATAACTTGTTAGTCCGTAATTCTGGCTAAGACGGAAAAGATTGTTCAAGGTCGACATATATGATAAATAAAAACATTGAACAGTTCTAAACCAACATTGATTCCTATGCAATAAGCCTTTCAAGTCAGTGAAGAATCACGAATGGTACAGTCACTAAAGTTCAATTGTTTGATCGCAGTAGGGTTCCAAGAGGCCACTTGAGAGGTATGTAAAATGATGCAAGATATTCGGTACAGTTGTAATTTAAAAATTATATAAAATGTGTAGACCTATTGGATAATTATAACGGTTACAACAAATGTTATAGATAATATACCAAATTCAATGCCCCGCATTAGTATGTCAGTGCAAATACATATGCAGTCCGCGTTTGTTTAATAATAATAGAAATTAAGCAAAGTATGGGATCGTTTTATCACCCATCTACTACCCAATTCAATTATTTGGGGATTCCAATCTGATTAAATATTTCGTTTCCTTTTTATATACTTTCAATGGCCTACACTACACGAAGAGATAACCGGTTGTTGTGATAGGTCACGTCAGAGATCATACGAGCGACTTTTGTCTCCATGACATCAGACATTTGATTAACCAATCAGCATCGATGTTACTAGTGGATTACCCACAGCTCAGTGCAAAAGACGCCTAACACCCTTTCATTGGCTAATACCTCACACATACGTTTTCTTTCTTTTGACGTCAGAGATTTATCACCCCTATTTACGCAGCACCGTAGGACGAAACCACATTATAAATTACTGTTGAAAGAATTCCTACATACCCAAGTGACACACTAATCAGTCTGAGATACGGGGACGTCCAAGTGACTTCAGGAATATGTAGCCTGGCGTTCTTGAAATGGGGGTGATGGATCAAGAGACTCAAATGATCTATTATGATGTCTCCATTTGAATATATAGACTATCAAGTATATAATGTCTACGACCACAATATATCCAATATACAAACTGGCCACTTTGTGGCTATTTATTATCTGTTTCATGTAAATGGATTTCCCTTTAGTATAATTAAGAAAGATTATGATATTCTAAGCTTGATTAATAGTTACACGAATCTGGATAACAGATACTAATATATAATGCAATAATGCACTCGACTTTGAAACAGAAGTTATAATTATACCGCAGGGGCTAACACTACTGAAAAAAATAATCTTAATGACATCAGCTATATTGTATTTTATATATAAGATTAAAGTTAACGGGCTTATAAAATACATTTTTAATGGTGAGTTTTGAAAGGGCATTAAAATTAATCTTTATGTGTCACATTAAATGACGATTTAAACAAGATAATCCCACCGGAAGCCCAAGTAATGTCAAACACGCTATTTTCAATACCAGATGTTTTTTCGTTTATTCCGTGGAATTCTAGTCTTTAATATTTATGATAATCAAATCTAAATTAAAGGAGAATTCTATCGCACAAAGTTGTTTAAATATGATAAATAAGTTTAATATTATTAGCAGGAGGGAAAACGTATCCCAAAAACTCCAGGCTACTTATATCGGCCTACGGTTTAAAGGATTATAGTAGGCATACAGGCTATACTGTTGCATCGAAGAAAAAAACAAAATTGCAGAAATTCCAAAAGTGTTTTTCTACGTAATTTGTTTCTAAAAATTTGTTGGTTACTTTTTTTTTAAATAACTCCAAAATGCGTTACACAGTGAACTTAATAAATGATGAATTAAACGTTTACTATAATTCTCCTTTAAAGTAAGTAAATGTAAGTAAAGGTTAGTACTAATGTAGGTGTCAATCAAAGGTTAGTATCAATGAAGGTAAGTATTAATCAAAGGTAAGCGATATCGATGGCTCTACGCGCATGGAAGTTAATAGCCCTTTATCTCCAATGCTAAGTTATTCCACAGACACTGCAAGCTTTATCCCGTAAGATTTCAGTCTAGCTTACGGCACTGCCAACTAATGGAGACTTATTTTGTGAGGAAAGTGTCAAAGGTAAGTATCAATGTACGTATTAATTAAAGGTAAGTATAAATGAAGGGTAAATAGCAAATAAAGGTAAGTATTAATTAAAGGTAGGTATCCGGGAAGGGTTAATATTTATTAAAGGTAATTATCAAGGAAGAGCAAATATGAATTGAAGGTAAGTATTAATTAAAGTTATGTCACCGTGCAAGTACCGACGAAGGATAAGTATTAATTAAAGGTGGTAAGTATTTGTTTAAACAATATCTTTATTCATATAATATATACATAATATTAATAAAAGGGTAACTATTAATTAAAGGTAAGTATAAGTGAAGGTAAAAATTAATTAAAGGTAAGTTTTAATTCAAGGGTAGGTAAATATAAGTATCACTTAATGGCCAATACATTGAAGATTGGGTATCAAGGGCGCGTGCTGTTGAAGGTTAAGTACTAATAAAAGAACAGGTATCAATGAAAGGTATCAATTAAAGTAGAGAATGAAGAATGAACAAACCGCAAATTAACATAAAAGGTCAATGACTACACAGGAAACAGATCCGAGAGGGCCGGCGGCCATCCACATTTGGGGGTGAAGGTCATGTTCTAAATTAACTGCAAATAACAGACCAATAAGTATTAAAGCGCAAGAGCGTGTCTATGCTTTTAAACGGACTCCTATCCACAAGAACATCATTTAACACAAGAATCGATATCGCTATTGCAGCCTCTGATGTCTCGTTATGGTGTCTACGAGTGTTCTAATTGTCACTTCCGTGGCACCTGTGAATATATCCCAACTACATTAAGTGCCATGGGAGCGATTGAATGATTATTATTTACGACCATTTTGGCATAATGTTTTCAAAACATTGCAATCTATTTTATATTTATTTCCACGAGGACTATGCAACCGGTAGTCCTTTAAACATGAACTGATCAGTAGGTCATAAAAAATATTGAACATTTATGATCATAAAAGCATATTGGGAGAACGTGTTTGGGCAAATACAGTTACAGCTGTGAAATATTCAAACAAATTATACGGAGACGATCATCAAAAGTATTGGTTTTTTTAGCAAGGCAAAATTATATCAATAAAATGCAAATGTTTCTACTCTAACATGAGAATTTTGACCAAGGAGTCCACTCGATGTCTGATGTCGACTCAATTTATTCCTTTTTATATGTAAAGCATGTGTTCCCTGGTTTTCTTTGTCTGGTTATGTCAATTATTACACATTGATCGCCAGCACCCAAATGTCAATCTGCTCCCTTTAAAGAGAATTATACCAGGCACGCTATTCTTGACCTATTGAACACCCTGTACCACTTCTAATTGCCGTAGGAAATTCCCGAGATTGAAATTTACCGATTTCCTTGGGTTAAAGAAACTTACAAGAGCATCTGATAACACACCTCGATTACTTGGATATCTCACATAACTAGTAATATCTTTCTCGAGTTCAAATTGTGATCTTCAGAAATTCTTATGTTGGTAAAACAACATTGGCGAATTTTTTGTCATTTGATACAGGGGAATGGTTTTGCAAACATGCTTAACTTCAATTAAGATCATTAGGTGTTTCTGGGATTTTGACCCACTCCAAGACTCAAACTATCTTTCTTATTATGTACACAAAAACGACAAACGCCTGTAGAACAACAAATAGTTTTATCAATTTAACTTGTCTAATAATGTCATGAATTCTCTCTCTATCAGTTGTTGAGACTGATACAGTGACTACAAAACGACAACAATGATACGTTATCAACCAAAAATAGAAACTGCTTAGTCAAGAAAATTGTCATAATTATCTCTCATATTAGATCAAATCTGTGTAAAGTGGAAATTTCATATTTTCTAAGAAAGTCAAAATATATTTATTTCTATGTCTTTTGCTTAATAGGTTGTCAACTCACTATTATACAATCATAGGCATTATTTTCCACACTAACAAATCCTTCTCATCGGAAATAATCACACAGTTACCCCAATTTTTGTCCCATTCCCCTCCCCCATGCAATAGCTATCTTCAAACGTTTGAATTTGAAAAGGATATATTTGCCAATTTCTCAACTGGTAATAGTGAATTATAGGATTAATACGATTATTCTTTAACAAGGTAGGACTGTTTATAGATACCATCTATTTTAAGGCTTTATTTTAATATATTTTAAAAATATAACTTAAAAATATGAAATTGCAGCTTTAAAGTGGTGTTTACGCATTGAACAAAATCATAAATACACAAGAAGTAGTCTAATACTTTTAAAAATTTGCGAAATGGAAATATGATTACCATTATTGTAAGCATAATCTTTTCAATATTAGCGACGACTATCTTCATCAAAAATCAAACCAAGTTGACAATGTAGACAATATTCTTTTCTCTCTTTTGATGCACTACTTAACCCTGTTGAATGTAGGAATACAAAGATTTCCTTGACGACGACCGGAAATTCATCCACGCTCGAACTGATACTTCACTTAAGCAAGGAACTGTACACACCCGAACTATATAGCAGCTAAACACCAACATGCAAGTAATGAGTTTTAATTATTTATTGGCCACCCGTGCTGTGACTAATTACACCATATTACCATTACCTTGTGTCAGAGTAGTTCGATATCTGGTAACACCAATATCAAAGTGTTCGATGAGCGACAGTAATGGAATGGCGCAATATTGATCACCCGGTTCCGTTTATATCTCAGTATCAACAATGACCAGGCTCTCTAGCAATTCCACTCTTTAATCATCCTATAAATATATTTATATAATCCAAAGTAATCCTTTAAAGCTGATCTTTAATAGCCGTCGATCAGAACAGCAATAATGTAGTTGATGAATCGCATACAGATGACAGAATTGATATCAAGTGGATTACTGTTATAGTTTATGTTAGGCTACTTTCCTGCTTCCCATGAGAGAAAATTGCAATTAATGAACACGTCTTCCGTGTAATTTAGAAGTGTAATTTGAACTTGAAAATTAAAAACCCAAATTACAATAATGAAAATGAATGAAGCAGTTAATGTTGGTTTATAAATAATAGTGCAGGTTTTCTTTGGATGAGGGATGTTGGTATATTCCCCGCTTATACGTGACAACGAGTAGGGTCGCCTGTCCAGCCACGTGGGTTTGCTCCCAATATTTAATACTCTCTCTCTCTCCCCCTCTCTCTCTCACACACACCCTATTAATATTTCCGCATAATGTTTATTATTTGAAAATGTTGAAATAAAAAACATGGAGTTCTACGTTATTTATTTGAAATACATTAAATAGAAAGAGAAGCTGTGTGTCTTTCTTGTTGCTTGTTGAAACATTCAATGTGTCAATATAATATATGGGATAACTTGGTTTTTATCACAGATTGCAGTAGTTCATTTCGATAGTTAAGTCAGCTTTTGTTATACAATTTGTTCAGCCGTAAATTATTATTTACGTCATGCCACCTCCCATTAGCGAAACAAAATTTATTGAATCCAAAGTAAGAAACCTTCATCAATTCCATCACTGGTTAACAATTTCCATTAAGACGGGGGGTTGTCAAAATTATCAAGTCGGTTCACCCGTTTATTAAGACATTTAAAGAAAAAACCTGAATCATTGATCCGTTTCGCGCTCAATAATCAACCAATATGTTTGGGTAATGGCATAACGATGGGGAGAGATATAGCTCCATATATACACCACTTAATGGCTACATTCAGCATGCAATATAACTCAATACACGCTACTAATGGGCTCACGAGCTTTGCTTTAGATCGAGGAATCGGTATCTGTTAGCAACTATTGAAAGTGAATTATAGGCATTCAACAGAACATGGGTTTCAATTAAAGAAGATAGGACATAGGAGTTTTTTATTAGGAGAAAAAGCTGTCGATAGTTCACTGATGGACTCGACTGGTGTTTATACATCACTACAAAAAGACACTAATCTACTTATAGTTGCCCTGTTTAATTTGGTAGCCCGAAATATTTAACCTCAATATTCTTTGTCCTCTACGTGTATTTAGGAATAGTGTATCCGAAACCAAGTAACCTCAATCCATCGAATCAAGATTGTAAAAAAGAAGTTATTCGCACTATCGTTGAGGAGAGGTTAGAAACTGCGGATACCGTTATCGAAACGCGTATGATTACTTATTCAAATCAAAATGATGGCACATTCTAAAATTATATCAAGAACAGAGTTATAGCAGTTGCAAACTTAAATGGATGCGATGTGTATCCTGTGTGGATCGTGTATGCAAAGCTTGCAAATTTGAAAACTCTGGTTTATTCTTCACAGAAGTATAGTATCCTTAAAAACATACAGATTCAGATTATCAAATCAACTTCTCATTGTTTTAAAGCTTCGCGTTAAAATCTAATTTCAGTTATTTGGGTGTCAAATTCTTTTAAATGTAACTTGAGATTTTGTGCTTAAAGATATTCTAAAATGGGTTTGGTTTTGTCAGATCATGACAATGGACATTAATTATTGTCACAACTTTACGATAAAACGTCAAAGATTGAAGCAGTTAAGTCGTAATTAAGTGGTTGATTCAATTCCAGGAATCAGAAGTAATTTGTACAACGTCAGTCAGAGAATACTTGGTTCTTATGCCAGGAATCAACATTATAATCCGTTCCAATATTCCATCTTTGTTTTGTTGCAATCTAATTCGTTGTTGGCTTTTGAAACTAATAAATTTACACATCGCAAAAAAAAAGAATGAACGGCAGGTCATACTCGGCAAAATTTCCCACGGTAGTGAGTTGTTTATCTCACTAAACATTTCAAGAGGCCGTTCCAAATTTTACAGAATACAACCAAACGCGAAATCTAAAATACGTAAACTATGCAAAGCCAAAACGTTAAATCAACTTATCTGGAGGTTTGCGATAAACCGCAAAGTGATTAACAGAATTATGTAGAAGGGATAATGCCGTTCGTTATAGTGCCGCCTGATAAACTGGTACTGTTAATGGGTTTTTTTTCTATAGTCTTAAGTCATGAACGATATAAAAAGCGTGAACTGAGAATAAGCATTGTTCCACACATTGTAAATGAAAATTGCCTTACTTATTTCGTCGGAAATGTGCATTTTCGCGTCCGGTAGATGCTTGAGAATACCGCAAATATTGATTGAGCGTCTTCCACACAAAACTATTCAGTTTTATTAAATAAAATATATTTTGGGTGTCTCCTTTAATAATGAACTTTCAAACAATTTTCGAATCTCAATAGAATTAAAAGGATTTTATTATAAATCGTCTAGATCATTTCTTACAAGTAAATGTGCAATATTTGAAATCCCAAGGCCTTTACAGTTTCCACAACTCTTATTCCAGTAATAGAATAGAATAAATATTTTACCCATAGCATTTTGTAATAGGCTTTCCATATCAGTTCTTTCATAAGAGATGAGCCAATATTGCTACTGAAATCCCCTTATACGTTTCTGTGTTTCGTTCAAGCTAAGCTACAAAGAGAAGTGATGATTGAAGGGATAACACCATTTGCCACGGAACAATATTTTTTAAGGACTCCTGTCTATTTTTGATGTATTCCCAGGATGGAAGGGAAAACCCCATTAATCCCTTTATTCAATTTATCGTGTCATGGACTGACAATGTTGTATCAACATATAAGGAAAGCCTGGTTTGCGGCGCTATATCCTTAACACAGCACGACAGGAATAACCAAAGACTAAATAAAATCAACCATTATGGCTTAGATTTGATTACAGCCAACCTCCCAGAACCCGAATCCTTGTAGTTTCCACTTATTGGTTTCTACCATTATTCTCCATTGTAAAAAAGGGAAACGAAAATTTATCGTCATTCAGTATTCCAATCAGATTTTTTTGTATTATTTCATCTAATTTGTTAACCGTAAACTTGAATTTTCTCGCTGGTTTCAGGAAAATTGATTCGGGTTAATGTAACAAAAATAGATTATTGTTCACTTTGTACGTTAGTAAAACCCATTTCATACCGTTTCAATATTGGCAAAAACCACTGTATTACCCCTTTAATTAGCAGGCTCTATCTGGAATTTGACAATGAATTATATACAATCCGATCATTAACATTGCACACGTGTGAACTTGGGGTTCAATAACACGTAAAATAATGATTTGAGATTAGAAAAAATCAGGTTCTGGGAAATGTTTAAATCAAATAAGAGATAAACAAATTGTTAAGGGACACAGCAACAGTGCTGGCAATAAACAGTTCTATTTCTTGATGCTCGACACAGCTGTTGAAAAAATATCTGAATTGGTCTTAACTAAATCAGTTCTTACAAGTTCTTACAAGAGGATTATTTCATGCATGGCACAACTTGCTTCTTTAAATAACAAGTTATTTTTGTTTTCTTGGCTCGAATGGATTTATCGTTCTTAATCCAGTTTACATTTAAAGGAACAACTTACCCAAAGTTATTTAGATGACCCCCTTAATTAAGCATACCCAGCCTCGTGTATCACATGCATTATTCAAAGGAACGATATAGCTTTACAGATGTATCCATATTGCGAATGTTCCTGATATAAGCCTATTACATTAATAACGCATTTTAAAGCCAGTTTCACGAAATCGTATTTGTATTAAACCTCAATAAACGTACTGGTGGTAGCATTTTAAAAACGTCAATAGCCCTTGTCTGCCAGAAGTCTTTTCAACAGCCTGACAATGTTGTATTAGTTCAACACTGATGACTTGGGAATGTCCGAGTATCTGAAGAACCAAATCATTAGCACCTGTTCTATTGTACCTTTAATATTACTGTCACGCTAGGCCAAATTGGAATTGGCACTCGTCAAGGTGTCCTTGTGATATATTTTTTTTAGTTTTTAGACAGCCTGGAATCATCTGTAGCAGCTATACACAGAAAAGCCATTTACCGACTAGATGTTATCGATCATGGCGGTCACAAGAATAACTGTTGACATATTCCTTTTAAAAAGTTGAAAATGGATGACCAGATTTAATCGATAAACCTGCTGCAATGAGCATTTTTAACTTTCAGATAGAATCGTGCCGTAAGTCAAAATTCTTTTGATATGAATTTAGACCATTTCCTATACAGACTATAAAGCTTAATTCACATGGAACAAACTTTCACACATAGAAAATAATAACTTATCGGGTGGTAAATAACGGGAACGGTTATGCAAATAATTATGTGTGGGAATGACACACTGGTGTGCATTTTGCTTCGTTGACGTGCATTTTCAGCATTGGTTATACGTGTATAATAAAAAGTATGGTATTATTTCGATAAGATAAAACATTATTCAGCCAGACTGCATCGTGTGCTAAACGTACACCTTTGCGCCAATATTTGCGAAATTTTAATAACAAGAGGTCACAGGTATAACGTTACATAATTATTTGTCGGCTATCCGATCCTACTACTGACCAATATTGTGTCTATCTGGGGCTAAAATGATTTCATATGCAGGCTAGTCATTCACAGACACAGTTCGAATTCGAACTCAAATTCACCGACGAACCCTTGCAGAACGGTCGCTCACGCGGCGAGAAACAAATACCATCAATCAGTCGCGAACTGCGACAACTACTTGAATATTCGAGATAGAAAACTAACGTCAAAAGATAACATTCCATGTAACAAAATACGTGTTATAGTATCATACAAACTTTATGTAAAACTGCGAAGTTACATTATGACTTCAGCATTAATATTGACTGAGATATGGCCTGATATCGGGGTATCCATTCGCATGTTTTGAAACTCTTATTCTATGACTCGATTTGGTGTACTGCCTTTGTATCTTCTAGGTATGCACTACATGTATATATTTTTTTCATAATATTCTGAGAGGATCACCTGACAACTTTCTTAGAAAATGGCATTATGGTAAATATAATTTCCTAGACATCAAGTACGGATTTTAACATTCAATACACTTTGTAAATGATATCTTTAAATTTACAATAGTTTTGTCCGTTTGAGCGTCACTATCAAGCATGTTGATTTTGACATTTTCAGAACACAAGCCAAATCTATCCTTGAGTCCCATCTAAAGTTAGATTGTAAAATTAAAAGTAGAATTACATTTAGCTTAGTATTACTTTAAAGAGGTTGTGTATGTGTATTCTGTCCAGAACAATCAGTGTCACTTCTTATTTCTTTAGAAGATCCCATATCTAACGTTGCTGGATGATGTGCAAAAAAGAGAAGTTAATTGGAAATTAGAAGATCGAAGAAGACAGGAATGTCGTTCAGATATTATATTGGATGCTTTTAAGATAATTTCTTAGTGCTAATGTACCGGTATAAAATCGTTCTTGGTACACGGAAAATATATTAAACTGGCATAAAATAAATTTAAAAAAATGTGTGGCAAAAATGATTTATTTGATAAAATAACAATAACCATTTTACTCAATCGTGTCAACATTTCATTTAAATTATATCTAGATTAGTAGAGATAAATGATAAAATAAAATGATATTTAAAATATGGAACAATGGGGCCGTGGGGATTTATTCATTCACTTGCTTGACATAAAATGAATTATGCGACATTAGGAATAAACTTGTGTTGACTTAATTTCTTTTAAAAAAACTCCAAGGATCACGGTGGCTAAGAGGGTAAGACGCTGACTCGCTGGCCTGGAGGTCGGGTGTTCTATCCTTGTATTGGCCGAGCAAGTTCATCCAGATTTTTCGGGGTGGTCTCCTCTTGTCAGTGATTTCCCTCATAGCACACTGTATGGTGTATGCCCGTCTTCATTAGCCCAGTTCGGAGAAGAACAGAAGGACGTTAAACACCATTTCATTTCATTTCACGACCGTACTATTGATCAGGAACTGACCACGTTGTCGGGTGGCATTCCAAAAATCTATTTCACCAAATCGATGCAGTTGGGCATTAATTTACAAGAAAAGCAACATGATGAGTAGCGATAAGCGATCAGTTCCTGGTCCAAAATGGTGTGTTGGGGGGGGGGGCACAATAGGACAAGTTAGTCAGCCTGCTTTTACTTTCTGGAAATATGCATTTCTTTGAGAGTAATTGGGTCATCAATTATCCAACTTCAAGAAAAAAATTGGATGAAAATATATTTCTTATAACCAAGAAGTTTACAATCACAGACATAAAGTCATTAGTAAGCTGATAACATTAAATATATATATATATATATATAATTGGAACTTGGGATATGGAAAGAATATGGTGGGTGGCAAACGCTTTAAGACCCTGACCGCGAAACCTATATCTATAGATACCCTCGCAATTCATAGGAGACGTGATGTAACGTTTCCAGCAGTAGCCGCTTTGGACTGGGGTTAATAAAATTATGGAGATATATTGGAAGTCATATTTTTTAGTCCCTGGGTATGTTTCTAAGTCCGTAATAGCAATAACTTGAAGTTCAAGATTGGCGAGCTGCAGCGATTAGTGGCCAATACAAAGATTGTGCAGCAGGGATAGTGATTCGCACCGTATTCGTTAAAGCTGAACACAGATTACAAAACTACAAAAATAATTAAATTTAAAAAAAGAGTAACGCCCAAAACAACCGCCATACTTGTTTCCAATTTCTTGAACTAACATTGAGATCACTTTGGACGGACAAACCCACAAGCAGGCCATGACCACTTCCAGTGTATACCGTGTCAAGCGAAGTGTGTACATCCGGTTAGGTGGTCAATATTATGGCTTCTCAATGATTAGTTAGGTGGTCAATATTATTGCTACACAATTATTATGTAAGATATTAGTTCACTTATTAGACGAAATAAGTCAACCACAGATAACAGAAAACTGCCTTAGTAAGTGACATTCTAAACCTGAACGTTTCTGAGATTGATAAACAAGTTTATGCAAAACCTTCATTAGTGCATACAAAATAACACCCCTACACAAAAAGCGCAACAAAATTGTTAGTCACGCACACATTAAGCAAAAATTTCTTTCATATGAAATTATGTATTTAATATTCCATTCATAAAAAAAATCATCATTAATTTACCTGGCATTTTGAAAATATGTATGGTATGTGAATACATGTACCAAATTATCATCATCATTATTTCCGTCTGTATACAGTCTGTTATAATAACAGTTTATGTTTTGTTAAATTGTCTGCAGTCAATTGGACGATAACACGATAAAAAATAGCTATCATTATCTCTTCAGTTTATTTATGCATGTACCATAGTTTTAAATTGATTGTTCGATAAATAAAATTAGAAATCGATGTGTTATCAGGTTTAATAAATATTGGGCCGCTGGTGATGGTGGTGGGGAAGAGGTGGTAAATTGATCGAGTTGTACAATGGTCATTACATATATTATCTGAAATACGAAAATAACTCTGATATTAAGGAAACTTTATGCAAGTCGGGGGTTATTCGTTCATACCATGATTTCCCAAATCAACAAACTGGCAACGAGTACAACCATTTTGGGATATAATTCAGTTCAAGATGTCTGCCCTTTGCAATACAATTTTGACCTATGTTTATCTTATGTAACCGGGGAGTGAGGTCAATGTTCTTATCAACATTTTGCGACCGCCCTACAGTTTCTAAAACACCTGATGACACTTCTTAGTTTTGATATTAAACAATTTTGTTTGTTAAACATATTATTATATCGATGGGTTGGTATGGCATGATTACAATTAAATTTCGGCCATTTTGGATATGCGACAAACTGCGGTTGATGCGGATCACGGAACTCGAGTCTAATGGATTGTGGTTACGAAACATCAAATGGTTTTCTGATTAGGTTACTAGGACAAATGTGTAATAGAAAAATATCAATTAGCAGACGTTCAGATCGTTATCATTATTGAAAGATGGACGAGTAGTTAAAACAAGGCGTGTTCACATTTATCATCAAAGGTATTCTTTTTTATTAATAAAAGCTAATTTTGGAAAATCACACATAAATATACATAGAAGTTATGTAACAGATACAATACAATTCTGGTGTGATAGTATCTGAAGTGCAAACATTTAGTCCATATTAAACAGAATATTAAAATTTAGACCTTTAAAGGGGAAATCCCAGATATTTGAATTATCTCGGTGTTTAATCACTGGTTACAATTTTGTAGGGACTCCTATCCTAAACCCTCAATTCTAGCTTAAGGAGGTATTTGAAGCACTGTTATACGTTTTCAAAGAAATATCAACGTTCAATACCATACCAGTGGAGTGGATGACGTCACATGTTTTGAGGCAATGTCTTATGGGATTGTTAATCTGACCAACAAACAGTAATTGGTTAATTTTAACCTTCTTTCAATATTCAGCGTCTTTACGGAAGATTTAAATAACTGTTTTTACGTAAGATATAATAATATATGTAACATATATAGTTATCAAAAACATGAGAGCTCACTCGACACAAACTAGGCCATACAATATACAATCTATATTGACTATATTTCGGGAATGACATACCTGGCTGTGTAATATACTTTGTACATACACAAATCTACATCAGCTATTTAAGGTTAGGTCATTTCAGGAATAACATATATGGCTGCGTGACATGCATTAAATCTAAATGGGCTATATAAAGTGAGGTCATTTCGGGCATAACGTATATGGCTGAATCTTATTTCAATATTTCGCATGTGCGTATAAGTCTTTGGTAGAGGGGTGGGGAGGTATACAATACTCCTCGTCACGTACAAGCTGGGAGTCGAAACAACACCACTGACTCAATAACAGATCTTATGATCTAAAGCACAATCCATAGACGATTGAGCCCCCTGCCCCCATATTGTAAGAAATAAAATGATGAATATAAGTTCCTGTATCGTAATACTAAAAATACACACTGTGTGTGTGACATACATTATACATACATAAATTTATATGGGCTATATAAGGTTAGGCCATTATTGGAGTACTGATGATCATTTGCCAAGTAATTAGCTGATAGCCGCGTTGACGGTGTTCGGGCACCTTGGGAATCCTGTTACTCCTAAACTAATATAATACAAGTACGAGACAATCTGTGTTCAAAAGCCTTTCCAAGCCAACGCTGGAATACAAATTAAATACACTCTCTCGGGATTATGGCGTACACAAATCAACACAAGTCGTCCAAACCGTTCAATGTATTTGGTCGGCTTTTTGACATCATTGTCTTTAATCTGGGCTCTATTTATAGCTACAGTTATTGTCTGTGGATAAGTAACACAGATTGGTGGCGATTCTCGGTAACCTAGCCGTGAAATGGCAGATGTTACGACAACCGTTATTTAGAACTTGTCACTTCAGAATAAAAAAAGCTATAGAAAAACAACCGTTTATTGTCTGAAAGAGCCATTAGAGAGAACAGCCGAAGCGAGGTGTAATCACCGTAAAGTATCAGTTTCATGGAAAACAAAATGGATGGCGTGATACTGCAAACGAGCAGAAGAACACTTGAAAGTAAACCCGGTCCAACTTAAAGTCACTGATCAACAATCGCATTTTTCGGACAATATCCAAATATCATCCATAGATAATTGAATTAAATCACTCGGATTAGACAGCGTCCTATGAAACGATACTGACAAGACTATAGATGGGTCTGGTTTATTAGGACCATACCCCGTTCATATTGTCTGCAGAAGATGCCGATTTTCAATTCATCAAATCTTTGTAGATACTGAACGGCAATAAATCATAATATTCCTGTTTTAAGATCAACTTTCACAATATTGTAGGTTGCAAATGATTGAATATCCCACAAATTACGACCAGGGCCTTTAATAAACGTACTTTTGCTCCTCTACATCTTGAACTGTGTACTTTTGATCAAGTTTGACTAAGCGTTCGCGTGATCGTGATTAAGGGATTTTTAAGTTGTGTTTCAAAGACTAGCCATCTTGTCACGTTTTAAATGACTAATAACTCAGAAACCACAAAATAAAAAGGTTTATGTAACATCTAGTAAAACAATTCAATGTAACATCCAGTAAAACAAGAAACTAGGATAATACAATTCACATACTTTAGAATCAGAGCATTATTAAATCCATCAAGGTAATTTCGTCATCATAAAATAGAATGGGAGAACCAACGACACGAGTATTTTTTGTGAATAACACGGTTGCATGGGTACGGTAGCATTTGTTGTAATATAATCGAATGTAGCTATTATCAAGAAATCCTGCATCCTCCGGAGTCATCCTATACCGGAAATTGACCCATCACTAACAGGTAACGATACATCGACATAGTTCCGGGTTGCACAGAGATTGCCGGTTTAAAGTTTTGTAAGAAAAACTGTTTTCGAAATTTATATATGTTATGAAAGTATTAAGAGAAAGCTATTAAACAGACAGTTCACAAATTACAATAGAGGTAGCTTAAACCAACTCATTGTCGTATATTGTCGAATGTCAAATGTCACCTAACATTAATACGACATGGATGCCATTAGCGACCTAATGATGGTATTTCCTGTATCTCGACGAGTCATAAGTGGGTTGTTGTTGAGCATGTCATCTCGTGTAAAATTGGTGGAATGAAGAAATTACTATGTTCGCATTTAAAGACCAGAAAGCATGATCCGACTCTGACATCAAGTTTTGGGTTAAATATGGACTGAATTATTACGCTACCATTGATATAATGCATGTTATATTCGCCCCCCCCCCCTAAGTATGCATGTATGCTATAAAGATCCCGAATAAGGCAACAATAATCATGCGACAGGTGTCATTTTCATACACCAGGCCTTGACGATCAAGACTCTTGTGGTTAAAGGGGAAGTCTCGCATATATTTAGTAAACGACTCTTGCAAACATTCATCCCTGTCTTGTGTAACTATATGGTAATCTGCCATTCTTTTTCGAAATAATGGCAACGTAAGTCCCCAAAGTCAACATCTGAACGTCGTGCTTTAATTTTTGTCCAGTCTTGCGTCTCAAATAATGCAAAACATGCGATCCTATTATATTATGTACGATTCTATCATATTTTGCTTAGGCATCCATAATCAAATAACACCACTTGGCCACCCAAACACCCTGTTTTTGTACGACCCTATTACTAATTGCCTAGTCATCCAAACTAAAACATCAATACTGTTTGCATCCCCCACCCCTCTTCGCCGGAAACATTATCGTGATTCTTAATATCGTGTTTAGAATGACTCAAGTCTGAATACAGACTCTTCTGTAAGCTAGTGCGTGTAAACCGCAGTTCTCCGTCCATTACTCATATAATTAAATGCCCACAAGGTATATTCTCTACTGATTTAAAGAAGGATTAAATCAAAATGAGCAAACAAATATCGTTTGTGTTCCATTATTGATTCGGGTATCGCTAATCATAAAGTTATTTCACCTGGGTAGACCAGCTAAATTGGTTACTTTGTCCAACTGGATAAAATAACAAATTAAATATGCAGTTGGATAATAATAATAATAATAATAAAGATAAATCGGGTTTAACGTCCACTCGACACAAACTAGGACATTTCGGGACTAACATATGGTTTAATTTTATTTCAATAATTCGCTTGCGCGTAGGGGTCTTTAGCAGTGGGAGGAAACCAGAGTGCCCGCAGGAAAACCACGAGGTTGAGAAGGCGCCCCTATCTCCATGTCACATACGCTCACACCAGGGATCGAAACCACAGCCGTAAACCACAGGTGACCGGCCAGACAGAGGTCAAAGCGCGGAACTCTAGACCACTAGGCCATCCCAAACCCCCAAAATATCCATGGACATTATTTAAGCTGTTGACTCTGTCTTCATCGTAGAAGCTAAGGTTTCTGGCATCCGGTTACGGATCAGTTCAAAAATAATATATAAATACTAACAGATGCTGTGCATCGGGTAGGCCATTAGTACTCTTTCCAGAACACCTCTAACACCGCTGGAGAGTCATTTTGCTAGAATCATTTGTGTTGCCGCTTCATGTAGGAAATCTTATAATTCGACGGAGTGGACGAATATCCGGCCATATTGAATATTACTGATACATTTAAGTATATATCTGGCTTGATCAAGAAACACACTTGTTTGTAGAACACTGGAGCCCTAAAGCACCAACCACATGACCTTCCGACCAAACTTTCGGTAATAGCGACTTTTCGGACTATAAATTTCTAAACCTTGCAATTTTTCCTCTAAGCAGTTCTTAACTTGGCTTAAGGTTCCGATTTCAAAAAAACGCTGTTAAGATCTGTTTAGAGGAATAACAGTAGTCAATTACAAAAAAAGATGAATATAGAAGAGAATGTAAAAAACTGTGGATTATCTTATGTATAGAGTCCAGGACTATCATAAAAGACAGATCCATTTAAATATCTAGGTTAAAGGAACTGGTGCTTCTCAAAGAATCGTTAATCTTCAAGTGAAACGGCCACATCCAATCATCTTGGATAGAAAACAATCTAGAACTTGTCCGAACAGACAAAACCATTTCATTGATATTCAACTGGCACCGTGGGAGATTTTGGCCTGAAATTACTTCCTTCTATCTAGTCCAAATATAACCGGCATTTTAATGGAACTATTCAACGTCTGCCCTAAAGTTTCAAACCATGGCCTCTCTCTATAGAGCAAAAACATTTTTCATCTCTCTTCTCAACACTCCTCTTCACCTTGATTTTAAATCGCTAGAAGGCACCATTAGTCACGAAAAAATGACTTTTTTTTTGTTCCACGCGAAATGATAATATTGTCAAGTAATAATCGAGACCAGCTGACGCTTAAGATCTATAAACTGCCGTCTCTCGTATTATGTAAGTACACAAGAAGGTTAATTATTTGGTGAACTGTTTTATTTTGTCGTTAAGACGCCGACCAGTAAATACTAAAAGACGCGTGTATGCTGCTAGCAGCTCATCACAATTCTGTGTCCACCAGAGTCGAGGGAATTCTACTCTAGACAAATGCTATCGCTTTAATTATCTAGTAGCCTTCGTCAAATGGTAATTTGAAAAACGTGTAACGAATAGGGACTAGACTTTTACGAAACGTCTAAATTAATCCCCAAACCTACTTACCTTCGCTAACAAATGATAAAGTTGAAATTTCCACGACATCTTGCATTAAAAGGCTAGTATGTACAAGATGTTAGTTCCCTTCAGGAAGTTTGGTCAAATTTTAATCCGCTTAAAGATGGAATTAACATACGCTTAGAACGGAGTTGCACCTCATGGATATGAATCCCCAAGCCAACATTTATCTTGCATTATAAAAGGTACCAATCGTTCTCATCGGGGAAATAAATGTAATTAATTTTGAACAATCAATGCACTGACCTACTTATAGCTGTAATAGTCTAAGCGCAAGCCAATTGTCGTCATAATCCGGTTTCAATCTAACTAATTGTTGAATAATCACATTAATTTATAAATTCTAACAGTTTTAAGCTCTGGAATTTTATATACTTCTTTACTAATGTCCTTTGTTTTTTTATTTCTGGAAATGTTACTTTCGGTAAACTATGGAAACCTGTTGCGGCCTTTTTGCAAGCTTAAATTTTCACTTCTTCATCATCTACGATTTCTTGCGTTTGAAAATTCTTTCATTCTCGACTTTGCCCCTCGACTTCACGCTCTCGTCTCCTTGACTTCTCGCTCTGAAATGTAGAGCTTATCAGATGGCTACAACCCGGCTTCCATAGCACCACAGTGTACAAATCTTATTTTAGCAGCCTACCAATTTAAGAATTAAAGTTTTTGATTAAACAGCGTATTTGAGAAATGTAGAGTTTTGTTAGATTCAACAAGACTATGATATAGCATATTTATAACTAACTAGTATTGCCTCTTTAATAGTACAGTATTTTTCACGCGCGTCTTCCTGGCGTAAAGAACTTAAAAGGTTGTACTTTAAAAGATTGTACCGTAAATGGAATCTAAATTCAGGTTTATAAAAATAAGCTATATTTATGGCTTTCAGATTTAGTTGAAGTTTAAACTAAAGCAATGACTGAGCCACATCCGACAAAAGTGCAGATTTAACAGGCTTAACATTTTGATTTAAATACTATTGCAAGATCAGACAATTGGATGCTTTCGTTGAAATACGGTTTTCACTTGGAATTAAAGTGCCATGCCCCGGAACGCGTCTCAGAAACGTATACGAATGTGCACTGTAGTTTTACGTCTGTTGAGATTGAACTCCGATCTCTTATTTTACAGCGATATCGATAAATCAGGATTTCCAGTTCAAATCCTCTTTTGGTGTCTGTCGAGGGTTTCAACGGAAGGCGTCAATTTGAAACCATATATTAAACCTTGAATGTCTATCGTAAAATCTAAGAATAGTGGAGGCCACTGAAGGTCGAGGATTACGTCTGTAGCCTTCAGCATTAAATAATATTTTTGTTGCTCAACCTGACATCTTTGCATACTGAAAATCTTTTAAATAGCGTTATACGGGCTCGACAAGCTCATAGTTTAATGAAATATGAAAGCCTAAAAGATTTATTAATGGCTCTGTGGCGATCCGCATATGAGCTGTCTGAAACGTTGATTATAAACGATTTGTGTAAAACTGCCGAGGCGAAGATCAAGTATTAAGTTGGGTGATTTTCGAAAACTGACTACAGCAATGTGATAGGCGTTCAAACGGTGAAGGGGTGTTTGGTGAGGTTCTATTAAATATTCAAAACACTACAGTAATCATAATCCAAATTAACTAGCTAAGTGGGAGGACGTGATATCAGGTGTTCTATAACAAATTAATATAACACTCGTGACCAATTCTAAGAACCTGAAACTATCGGTAAGAGCCATCAGACAAGTGGATTAGAAATAGCAGTATAAAAAACATTACTTGCGACACACTAACATCATTAAATAAGAAAACGGAATTCTCCCCCGAAGATTGAAGTCACATGAATACATAAGTCGTATTTGTCAATCACAGACGAACTGACGTTTCGTCGGTTACATATGGGCTACTGGTAGAACATCCATCGCTAACAAAGCAGCGAGTTTTATAAACCTATATTTATATATATGGTGCATATTATGTGTTTAACCCTTTGATGCATTTAATTTCATCGCCATGTAACTATGAAGGTGAACTTGTGCCATTATTTATTCGATAACAGAACACAATTTTTATGGGAACAATCACTGTATTTATTCCAAAAGCACGACGTTTCGACAAGTATCCTCTTATTGTTATCGAACACAATGATATATTCGCCAACGAAACGTCGATGAAGAGAAATTGGTAAGGTCTAGGGTAAGTGGTATTCCCCACAGTTTGCCATCGAAGAGAGATGTGAGCAGGTCTTGGGGCTCCTCCAGAATATTTAACTTCCAACCAATGGCAGCTACTTAGACACCTTCGGAAAAATAGTAGAACGTGGATCGATTATCTAATATCAATTAATATATAAAGTAAATACCTTTGACAAGAATCATAAAACAATTTCTAAAAACGTTATTTTGGTTAAACAATATACTGGGGCAGACGTTTGTCCACAGGCAACAGACGAGACAATCATTAGAAACAAAAACTGTTTTACAAAAGAAAACGATGACAGTGATGAAACCCCCGTTAGCCACCTGCTGAGTCTGATGAACAATTTGATCATCAAATGGTAATCAGTCGCTTTCAACAATATTTAAAATTCATAAAAAATGGCCCCTCTGGAAATCAATGCAGGACGAGTTTACAACAACCGCAATTAACTATCCCAGAATATATCACTACCGGTATATCATCATCCTGGTGTTAATAAACACAATTCTTTTTAATTCATTATATTATCCGGTGAATCTTATTAAGGATAGTGTAATTGTTGATGATCATAACGGCGGTCAATGTTTTAATGAATATGAAAATTTCGTAATTTTTGATTGGTTAAAATATAGGGTATTTCCTTGACGCCAGAATGTCTTTACTTTTAAAACTGTATTCCTGGAAATCGTGCGCAAATGGAGCGAGAAGGCCTATGCCATGTACGGTGAAATTCAGCCTTATTATATTGGCATATCGAAACCGCGCCAAAAACACAAATTAAGGGTTATAATATTTGCAAGATAATAGGTAAATTTTACTTAAGTGTTCTGTCAAATTGGTCAAATTCCCAGTTTTTCAGTATCTGAAGTAAAATACGTTTCACATTGGGGCGATATTGGCCTTTATTAGCTTTCGGTAAGATATTCTACAAAATAGAACTTGGACTCATTTTCAAAGACTTTATCATAGTAAACTCCAAATGATAATGTTGACATCGTCACACCAGCAAAGGCACCAATACACTAAACAGGAAACAATGACACGAGTGTATAGACATTAATCAAATCTAACGCAATAAACAAATTAGTTCAGTCTTTGTTATTCCTTGGTTGAAAATGATTTAATAAGTACATAAAAATCACTTTCGAATTCTGTTCATCAGTCTTGATATTAACGTTGAGTAACCTCTCTTTAAAAGCCGAAATCAACCGAGAGTAGTATTACGTCACGGATATTTATATTACACTTTAAACTTGTTTTCAATTGTTTTACGTGATTAAAATATAATAAAATCACGCTAAAAAAGAATCCAAATTCCTGTTTAAATTTATCGGAATGTTATATATTAGTCTTTTGACACCGTTTAAATTTTCCGGCTTCAGATGATTTCAAATGAACAATAACCCTCAGATAATTTCTAAACAGGTGTTTAATTCTTGAATCGGTAAAGATTTATCAGTTTGTCGATTAAGAAGCCGTGCACTTGGTTCTACATTAACATATTGCAGTCATCATAAGTAGAACTTTAAAACCTTAAAAGAAATTGAAAATGAAAAGAAATCGATATTGATACTGATATAACGGTTTCGAATACGTTTTCATAATATTATTATGTAGGTTAATCAATATTGTTGCTGGTATATATATAATGATATCAGGGGCAGTCCATGATGTCATAGGGTATTCTTTGATGAAAATGTGTTTTAGTATGGAAATTAAAAGGAAACAGCTTCAAATTGGAAACGTTTTCTAGATTTGCTAAACATCGTTACGTAATCCAACTTAAGGAATTTCACTGGTCATTTTCATGGGTGACTTGATAAACACGACGATCAGTTACCGCTAGACCGGAATATATATTGCACATAGTTATCCAGACACTTATTATGGAATTTGATGATTTGCCATAAACCCTAAATGGATATGAAAGTTGTCATGGGAGCTTTAAGTAGCTGTACAGGATCAATCCACTGCACCCTTCTTGCTAGTAGATCAAAGTGTAGATGGTACAGTACGTATCAGTGTAACACACGGGCGAAAAAGATTAGTTCAGTTTAGAACGGGAAAACGAGTTGCACATTTTAGTACACTATTTCTGTTCCACGTCAAGTTTCGGTTCAATATTTCAAAATCTGGGCCATTGCTCTCAAAAGTCCGGAAAACACCAACTTCAAGACATATATCATTTCTACAAATAATTATCAGAACAGCCGTTGATCAAAACATTTACGTAAATACAAAAGAGCCGCTATTAAAAGCGAAATGAACACATTTTAACATAGAAGAACCTGTTTGTTAAATGTTAAAGACTGCAGTTACCCGAGTGGCAACAGCGTTGTTGTAATGGGACAATATGGTATACCAATGAAATAATACAGTGAACTAGTCAAGTGTGATTAATATTGTCTGTTAAAGTGAATACTGTATAGATTTGATAAAGGAAATAGTAAAAAGGCACCTATTAGAAACTCATTAATCGTTTAACAGCCAGGAACTGTTGCCATCTATTTTAAGGCCTTATATTTCTGATCCGTTGGCATTTTATGGTAGAGGGGGAAGTAGTAAATTATGGCTATGTTTTAAAGCTGAAAGTGCTGAACGGTGTTTTAAGAGACATAAACAGACCTATTCTTAATACGCAGTATAACTATATCGATTAAATCGAGGCTATCTAAAATTCCTCATCGCCATCGATTCACCATCAATTATACAAAATATCATCATTATTGGTAAATGGACTTCATAATAGAAATGGGTGTTATGTGCATAGGTACACGTTTCTTTAAATTGTGACGGATTGGTGCAAGTGGACCAGTAGGAACTTTCCATTACCAGCAGTTTATGTTAACGTTACGGGCAGTCTGATTTATTCAAACTGTGTATATACCGTATCAATGTTTAAACGTTGCCAGCAGGTAATGATTTTTTAGACATTGCTTGCAGTTATGGTTTATTTAACGTTGCCTACAGTTAAAAGAACCAAACCGCTAACCGCAATATTTTACATACAATTCGAAATTAAAATCAAATTAAGGTTTCGAGCGCTATTAAATTTGTAATGAACAAAGAACAGCATAAACTACAATTAGTAATGGCTGATTCCCAAGCGACAAACAATAATTTAAAAAACGTTTAGAATAAACTAAGTAGACGTAAACGACCACCTTTAAATTTGGGCTATTCGCGTATTTCACCGACCATAATTGATAAGAAATTACAATCGCATTGGTAAATCAGCTACTGTTAATCAAAATCCCAAATAGTGTTGCATTTCCCTAAGCACTAAACCTCTGTTTGGTTTGTGTAAATAGTTAATCGAGGGTCGATTATCCTGAAAAATGACATTAGCATCAAATGAACAATGTCGCGATATATATATTAATGCTCCACTTTATTTTGCGGGGACTTCTTGGAGGTTTTCCAGACACATGCTTCTGTTTTCTATCGTATTGTATTGTTTTACTCCTGTAACATTTTGATTGCCATTTTAGACTTAACTCAGCCAATATTCCGCAAACTAGTCTAATCTGATTAGAAATATTTAATTCTACGCCTGTATACCCATAGCCATGTTTTAAGAAATCTTATATTAGAAATGAAAAATAAACACACACCATGTCTACATTCTTTGGATTATGTAAACCCTTTAATAATAAGTACAAAAGCTCTACACTGTGTGCACGTAATGCCCCTGTCAGATCGGGATGGGGTTCTTACTGCGCTGCTACGGTGTGTTAAAAGCGTGTCGGAAGCGCCAGATATTGTGCTATGGTCGCCAATGATCGTCGAGCCACGACGTTTGCTTTGAGCATGTTCAAAATAAATGCCAAGGTTCAGCAATCTGAGCTGGAAAGATGTGAGAACGTGGTAACTCTCCATGCGTTGTACACAGGTGGCAAAGAGGCAAGGGCGTCTTCACCACGCCCCTCGCGTGTCTGTCACGAGTTTCAAATCCTTTTCGCGACAGTCCAGTTTCCTTGGACTTTTAAGTGTTTAACTAGTTAATTCTAAATCAAGTCAGCCACCGAAGTTAGGCTATAATGGACCACTGTAAAGTTGCTGATAGAATAGCATGAAAACGCGTTTGCGGTTGTCAAATTTTACAATTGTTGGAGATTTTTTTGTTTTTTGATTTGGGGGTTGAAAGGGGGGGGGGGGGGGGTACACGATAACCCCCACTATCGCTGCTCCGCTCCATTTCGGGCATTCAAGGTTTTGCCCCCCAACATTAACCGAGCCCGTGCGTCTATATGCCCGTATATACATTAAAGGACAATATCAGTGTCAGTCATTATCAGATCACACATGTGAAGAGATAAAAGAAAATGAAATAGAAAAGGTTCTTGCGTTACCATAACGCATCTTTAAGCAATAACTGTTATAGTTATACCGTCTTCATTAGCCGAGTCAGTGCTAACAGTAGGACGTTAAACCTCATTTCATTTCACAAAAGCTAAGCATCATGTAAAGCATGAAAACTGGGTTTCAGCATGGACAAGATAATGTCCCTGATCCCACAGGCATAACAATACTATGTGTAAAATGTACAAGAGATTAAAACCAATATCAGGAATCAGTTGGTATCTCAGCAAATTTTATTGTGTTAGAGCTGTATTAGCATACATGTAGGTCATGCTCTTATGGACTATAGAACTCAGAAGTGAACCCCTAGCTGCCATTCCAGATTTATCCCACAACCGTTTACAAGTTTTGCAAAATAACTGTGTTCGACTAGTTGCCAATTCATCTACTTGAGATCATGTAACAGAAACTCTCAAAATTCTTCATTGGCTGTCTGTGAAAGTCCAAATGGACTTAATAAAGTGCTATCAAATGTGTATAAAGCTTTGTTTTCTGGCACTGCTTCTTCGTATATGAAACAATTAATCAAATTCAACAAACAGGAAATACCAAATCTATCTGGTGCAAATGAATTAATGATCATGAGTTTTTAAATATATAGCTGATATAAATAATAAGACATACACACGCGTTGTATGAAAATAAACAAGAAGTTACAGAATAAAAAACCTACAATGAATGATAATAAGAAAGGCGTTCTTGTCCTCACGGACATACCTCGGTATCACGTATAAATGATATCAGCGTTCATTAAAATCAACAACTATAAACAGTGAAACCTGTTATTGCGGATCTTCAATTTAAAATTAATAGTCTTTTAGTTTCATAATGTCAATATTGCTCTACTTGATAAATTTCTTAACTCAAAATCCAGATCGTATGTCCGTTTCAAATATTTAAAATACAGATTTAAGACACTATTACCATAGTCTCTGATTCTTAAGGGTGGTGCGTAGGCAGTTTTACAGCTATAATGGTCGTTGGGTGAAGTAAAATGCTTGGTTTGAATAATGACCTAAAACAATAATGCTCCTTTAGCACGATACTGATTTCTAACAACACAATAAAACCCCTTAAAATATATTTTTTTAGGCAGAAAGTGTAAAATCTCGTGTTGTGTCATGCTTCGCTAAATATAATTCTTTGCGTTACTCAAGAACAATTCGTCTTCAGTTATCTTAAATATTCTGAAATAAAGCGGATACTTCTTTTCACGTGTAATTGTTTTTGGGCAACTTATCTGATGTTGCTTCCAAAATATGCACATTTTAAAGGGGGCGCGGGAGGTATAAATGTTTTATGCTAGAAATCTAAATGTGCATTAAACAGAACAATCACCCATTGTCTGTCAAAATAACAATTGTCAAACCATATATTTGTTCAACTGAAAATAACCACCTAAGTTACGGGATAGAAAGACAACCCAGGGCATGTCAAACATTAACGTTTAATTGTTCTTAGAAACACAAATCTACAAAGAGCATTTCGTAAATATAGGTGTAGACTCCTTGCCTCTAGTACCAAAGTCATTACCACTGCCATCCCAGTAGAACGACATCAGACAACACAGCTGTTTGCTCTAATCTTACTGTGGGTAATAGGCAACTCACAGAGACACAAAACACAATGCTCATACCTACGTATATAATATATGCGATTAGACTTTCCAGATTGATCGAACCCTTGTTAGTGAGTGCTTTACTCCTCAATGAATCAACGCGGCATTCTGACCTGTACAAAAGGGCAGACGTCGAGGCTGTTTGGTGCAATGGCTACCAAAAGAGTCGCAGCGAAGTTGTTTTAGACGAGTAATAATCAACAAAATAGTGTTAAAATATTGTGAGTGTCAATAAACACACTCTAGAGATTAAGGGGCACTTGTTTAAAAGACAAAAAATATTTTTTCATGAAATGAGTTGATATGATCTGCTCAGTTGTCCTTTTGCTTCGTTCCAAATCGTCCAAAAAAAAAATCTTGCTGAAAACAGTTAATTTACTTATTATTACTGCATTGTTAAGTACATTTATAAATAGAACTACACGCTCACGATGTAGTAAGCTCTTATAAGGTATATAATCTGTCATATAAAGATGTCTATATCATTGACGTAACGACATGCGAACATGTCAAACGAATACCGCCAGTCAGATCAGTCAGCGCCATTGTTATTTTTCTCGAGACCGGAAGTGTTTGGATAGTCAAGGGAGGTAGAGAGGTGTTGCGAATGACAGGGCAGGATGGTGTGTATCTTTGGCGACGACACTCGCTACTACCAGTTTTAACATACAGCCAGACGATTGCGATCAGCCGAGAACATCACTTGATTAAAAACTACCCCAATTACATTGACATCTATTGATCCCTCTATCTTTAGGAATATCTCAGCCGATACTACTTGCAAGAAGAGAATGCAACCAAAGATAAGGAAACCCTCTTGAACTTGTCTTGTTGGTTGTCAGTGATGGGTTATTTTTGGTCGAGATGTTCTATCACGCTACAATCCCGAGTCTTGTGTAATGTCTAATAGACGAGGAATGGAATCAAAGTTGAACAGAATTTACGCAACAAATGGGTAGTTTCAATTCTAACCACGTATTGAAGGCTGATTCATCATGAGTTATTAGCTCACTTAAACTGTATCTTTTTGTTTCCTCGTATTATCTGAAATTCAAACAATGTAAGTATGGCGGGCGAATTTTATTATGGGTGTGGTGGTCATTTGTTAATGGGTTATTCCTTATTTAATGCCACACAAAGTTACTTGATGTTGACGGGTGAAACACTTCAATTTTTCTAACACCCATAATAACGTAATATTCAAAGTAAATTTGTCATTAATACTTTACAGAGAGAGAGGGATGGGGTCACGTACAACCGAAGATCAGAAACCACGCCAGTTGACTCAATGACAGGCTTATGATACAGCACGCGCGTGCTAAGCATTCAGCCCCCCCCCCCCTAATACTTTACAAGACACGAACTAAATACTTGTAGAACCAGAGACGCTGGCTCGGTAGTCTAGTGGTCCGGTGTTCGATTCCCCTTGTCAGTGATGAGATCCCTTGTACACATTGGCGTACACGTAAAGGATCCCTCGGAATTTAATATAAAAGTAGGTCGTAGTCCCTCATATCGCACTGAATAGCGTATGCCCACCTTCATTAGCCTAGTTCGGAGCAGAATAGTCGGACGTTAACCCCCATTTCATTTCATGATATTTCTTGTTAAACACTTGTTTATAATGAAGTGGCTTGTTTTACACATTATAAGTTCCACCAAACAAACGCTCTATTTTATTTGTAGATGAACATATATTAAATATTTCAACTTGTGCACAATTTGAAACACAAATCCTTATAGCAAATTAAGATGTCGTTTATGGCGTACAGTCTTTAATCCAACGACTTTCTTAGTCTGTGCTCAAATAGTTACTATATGAGACACTGTGGTGGGCGAGGCGCTGGCTGGCTCCTCCTTGTCCCGGATAATGCCCGGTAGGGTTCCTCGGTATTCCCTAGTGTGGTGACCCTTGGAAGATGTGTAGGACAAAGTACGCAATCGAGTCGACGGAAACGGTGCAGTACGGCTCATAGGACCATTCATTGAGCACGGAGAGTACCTATTATAGCACGCGGTGCTGACAGCTCATCATAATTAATGACGAAGTATTTTGCAATTCGGGATGTGCGTTCATGAAGCATTTAAATATAGATTAAATATAAAATATATGTTACATTTGTGAATTTGCATATACCCATTCAAGACTTAAAAGAAACTTATTTCACTATTCAGAAATCGTTGAATACAATTTAGAGCCGAATTGAGACTTTACATCGGGAAAGATTGATTTTCGAAATAGTGACTCGTAGAGGAAATAACGCCTGCAGCGGAAATAAATAATGAAAATTTCAAAAGACACACACACCAAAGAATAATCGCTGTAATAGGCCGATTTGGGTATTACGTAAAGCATCTATAAAATTGAAAGTTGTCATTATTTAGTAAAAGCACCCAGAAAATTTCTTATGGAAATGCGGATGATAATTTCCAATTCACAAGGAGACATCTGATGCAGCATTGAAGGGTCATTTCCCGAGTTCATTGTGTAACCACTGATAAAAGTGCGTTCGGGTAAGCAAACCAAACGCTAAAATGCGTATAGATAACCATATTCGTTGCCTGAAAGAAGATTCAGCCTTTCGGAAATGATCGCTAGATGTGCTTAAGAAATATCATTGTTCAATTGTATGAATGATTTGATAATCGAGACGATCAGTTAACACTTTTAAGCCTGGGAGTATATAGACGTTGACATCCGGGCATTAATATAGAGTGCCAACATGGGATATGCAGAGTTTATGTTTCAAAGAAAATGTATTAGTGGCCGTCATATAGTTAGTTACAGGCGACATGGATTACAGCAGCTTCTGGGCATCTTTCAGGCAGAATTAACCAGTTTTATTCACCAGAATGTATTAGAGATTAAACTGTAATAATTTGATGCAGTGTTCTGTAGCCTATATTAATTGTGTGACCAGTAAAAGATATGACTTATTTTATAGGGCTGCTTATTTGAATGATCCAGAATTGAATCCATTTAACAAGTTAGTTTCTCACTTGTCGCTCATGGTGGGTGGTGGTTGAAGATATTGGCTGCTCGGGAGAGTTTTATCAAATCGATATCTCTCGATAATGCACGTGCAAGATTACTTATGCCCCCGTCAGACCGGAGTGGTGTACTTACCCTGCTGCTGATACAGTCACCGTCAAGCGTGAACACAACGTCATAAGGACTCAGAACGCTTGGTGGGGTCGCGGCCGACACGCGAGGGGTGTAGCGAAGACCCCGTGAGGACACCGTCGCAAATGTTACAACTTTCGCAGCGTCTTTGCCATGCGTGTAGTGTGCGTGTACTACCTTCATACAGGTGTTACCACGCTTGATTCACGACCCCGCTACGTTCTCTCAGCTTTGCAGTCCACATGTCAGAACCTTGGCGTTTGCTTTGAACATGCTCACAGCAAACGCCGTGACTCTGCGATCATTGGTGACCATAGAGAGTACAGCACGATATCTAGCGTTTTCACCACTCCTTTTCCACACTTATGGGGATCTTGACGCGCTCTAAGATCATTTTCTTTGCCGTAGCAGCGCCGTAAGGATCTTCGCGACCCCACCACTTTCTCGCAGCTTTCCAGGTCATTATGCCCAAAGCAAACGCCGTGACTCGGCGATCATTGGCAACCATGGAGACCACTGCACGATATCTGGCGTTTCAACCACGCTTTTGCTGCGCTTATTGAGACTTTGACACGCTCTGAGACCATTTTTCGCCACCCCAGTCTGACGGGGATATTAGCAGTTGGAATTGTAAAAGGGTTGGGGGCAAACGTAACAATGTCCATCCACATTTTTACATAATGATTACGTATGCTTCGGTTTTTTCTATGAACTTACTAGCTGCTATACTGATAAAACGATAAATAAAGACATTGTACGAACACAATGGAGTTCATAAACATAGCTTTCATAATAGGTTAAAAGATATATGCGGCGCTGACATTTCATCGTCTTGTACAAAAAGATACGAGACATTCATTCCATAGCAATCAGGATGCACTTTTCTATACCCTTACTGAACGCTAATTTGAAACATAATAACCTTCAAAGGATACCAAGAGACGCGATGACGTCATTAATTTCCTGCACAAAAAATCTCTTAGACTTGGTTAAAATAAGAAAAGTCTTTAGTTGTAGAACTTCAGTATCCGTGTTCTAACAGATTCATTTTTGTCATAGATTTTTTTTCTTTAAAGACAACGGTTTCTTTTATCTTCTTATCACCTCAGCAATAATCAATCAGGTTTTTTCTCCTGGGTAGTTTGAACGTGGTAAAGCATCAGAGAAGCCAAGATTTAGAATGGAAGCTTATACGCTATGTTGTAGAAACACAGCTTAAAAATTACAGATGTAAGTCAATATCCTATTGTCCTTATACAATATTGAAGTAATCAATCAAACGAATCCATTAACTTCATATTATTAAAGAGAATATTTACATTGAGTAATATTGCATTTAAGAAAATTGTATTATTTATAGTCTTTTTATTTTTTTAACCAGAAGTTTCTGCGTCTGAGGGGGGGGGGGGGGGTAGCCGAATAGTTAGCGTGCGCGCGCTGTATGATACGACCTGTCATTGAGTCAGCTGGCGTGGTTTCGAATTCCCTGTTGTACGTGGCAAGGAATAGGGTCGCCTGTCCAACGTCGTGTGTTTTCTCCGGGTATTTCAGTTTCTTCCCACTGCTAAAGACCCCTACGCGTAAGCGAATTATTGAAATAAAATTAAACCATTTATTAGTCCCGAAATTACATAGTTTGTGTGGAGTGGACGTTAAATCCCATTTTCTCTCTTTCGGCGTCTGAATGCCATGATCAAATTCTGAATACAGTTGGTAATGGTTAGGGTCGTGCACAATATATACATGCTTGCTAAGAACACCTGATGCCCAGTAGCTTCAGTTTCACAAATTATCACCCCAATCACTATAAATAGTGATGGGTGTCGTGTAGAGGTAGGTATGCTTACTCTTTTAATAACATCTGATAGCACTTTTTCATTCGAGAAGTTCTATAATGTACAGATTAACTGGAACTTTTGTATTCCAAGATCCGATATAGCTGTTGTATTGTTTTACTAATCTTTATTACCCACAGGGACTGAATGTGTCAGCTCCAGCCGGCAGACAAAACAATGACGGGGATAATAATGGCCGCTAGTGTTGTCTTGAGTAAGTACAAGGCGATCTTATCTATCATTATGGTTCAGACAACTTGTTTGGATGGACATGCAAACTGAAAGCTAAAAGTACTTACGGTATTGGCATTTATTATAAAAAAGAAATGAAAAGGGATTGACTTCCTAATGTTTAGCACTATTACCGTGAGGGAAAATTTCGTCGTATCTCTCGGGCCTTGAATCATTGAAAAATCCCTCCACCCGCCCTCAGAAAATTCGAGGCTGCTCATGATCTGGTTATATACTGAGCAAACACCATATAATATTCACTTAGCTAAAGTGACCCTCGATATTATTGATACATGCTTACTTTAAAATTCAGATAAAGTTTTTAATTACGCAATTTTTCATTTTGCAGTTCCATTGTTTATATTTAATTCGTATATCGAACTCAACCCATCGAAATCAAAGTGGTGAAATTAGTGTCGCTTACTCACTATCGTCTATAAATAAGCGCAATAAATATCGCCTTTAAGATAACATAATGAAATATTTTATTGAAAAAAAATTCTTTCATAAGCGCATTTTGATGAGAAGAAAAGAGCTCGATAAATTTGTTTCACTAAATCAATTTAAAACATGTTTTTCCTACTTATCATAATTATTATTTTAATTTCTAATTGACAATGCATGTCTCTTGAACGATAATGTACACAGAATCAATCAAATAGTAAATCAGTGGTACGAAACAGTGGCTGATGTTTTTCATACTGGTCTTGTTTCAGATTCACCCTTCCATGTTAATCGTTGATAACTATTGTTGAGTCAATAGCTATGATATAATCAACTATTATTTCAAATGCCAACCAACCAGATACGCATGTATGATATCAAACAACATCTTCTGCTGAAACCACACAACAACAATAGAATCGTGTATATATCAGTAACTTTAAACACAAAATTGAATAGTAAATCAATATGGTGCTCGATGTCGTTAAGTGTAAATGTCGAGAACCTTAAAGAGTTCGCGGGTTTTAACTCTGAAAACAATGAATTAGACGTGAGTTGGGCACGAAAGTCACTTTAAGATTTTTATCCCGCATCTCTAGATGATATTTCCCTAACTAATTAGGGGGAAAATCCTGGTAAAAAGTTTCCCACACATCCCTAGCTGTACATTATTACGGACGATGAAGAACAATTCCCGGAAAGAGAATGTTCTTGTCTTGTCTCGGTAAAATTCACAGCTGAAGATTTTGCAGGTGGACGAACAGTACGGGTATCATTGTAATAATATTAGGGACCTTTCGCATCGGTACGAAAACGAACATATGTTCACGGTTTCGCAATCTGACGTACGATAATAGCTAGATGGCGTTAATTTGAACTTCTATGTCCAGGCAAAGTTTCCAATCGATATTTTGGTAGATGTACAACAAATCAAGCAGAATATTGCATTTGAACACATTCTACAAACTCTACATGGCCAGCAATATACACAGGGCCTCGAAAAATTGTCGAAATTCAATATATGAGACAAAAAATATTTTCGTTTGCATACCTACGTGACTCCCGCTCCAAACGCGTAACGTTTTTCACTGGCCGAACACTCATTACGGATTGACGTCACAAGTACACACGAATCGATGACGTGTTCGATTTCGTATTCGTACCGATGCGTAATGTCCCTATTATCGCGGTGGTACAATTTCCATTACTATCTCCTGGTTTAGCAGCACCGGTTTTGAGCTGGAATTGAACAGGTTTAATAATGGGTCTTACGACTTGTGATAAACTTAGAATAGTCACCATGGGAGTACACACAATATCGACAGACTTTTAATTCTTTGATTTACAAACAAATTTAAGAGGTTCGTCTTTCAAGAATCAGCTGGTGTAAAATTCTCTGTAAGGCATGCCAGGTGATAAAGAGAATACCTTGTATGCAAAGAAATGATTAAAACATTCATTTTCACTCGAGAATAAGACTAAATGTAGTAATTGTTTTGTTACCGTCCACCAATGCGGACTGGCGATTTTATACACAATCTCCTGATCCAATCATTCAAAAATTAATGAAGCAAATCAGAAATTTAAGGTTAAGCTCTTGGATTGAACCGATATGCCAGAGCTTATTCTTTGTATGAATACTTCTAGAGAAACGTACATTGTTAACATCTAAAACAATGCGACAAAATGCTGTTCATCATCATGTAGAGTTCGATCTCTATTCAACGAATGTTATGGTCACCACTGTGGGATTATATTTTCCCGTTTATCAAGTCCATTTGCTAATATGATGGTTGTGCTTTTCGTTTTATAGACTGTTTGTATAATATCCAATACTTTAATCCGGAGATTAAATTGATCAAGCGAAGAGGACAAGTGGCATCAGTACATTCTAGCTGTTTTTCCGATATCTGTGTTACACCAATACATCTGCACTCACGACCAAATTCATTTAGCTAAAGTCAGATTTGGAAAAAAAATTGATGAACCATAGAGCTGTTATTCTTTTACTTAAAGTCATTGTTTTCAAAAAATACCAGTTTGTGAGCAAAGACAATAGAATGATCGGTTTCGGGTACAAAAGGGGGCGAAGTGTCAACAAGATAACATCGGTTATCCAGTACAGACACAATTTCAATATGTCTACTCAATAAGAATAACATTAAAATATGTGTTGAAGTGCAGAAAAACTGCTCTGGATTTGTTAATCGAGTACGTTCGAGTTGTTTGGGTAATTGTCTCAGTTTTGATTTTGTTATTTATCTATTGTAAAAGGTTGGCCGGGCTAAAATAATATATACTTCAAATGGTCGATATAGTCTAGTATATGGAATAACCAACACGTGTCATGACCTTTTATGGAATGTTGGATATGCTCCAGGAATGAGTAGATAAATATCTGATTAATAAGGATATCACCATATCAAAACTAGAAATATTATCAAGATAATTGACCCCATTTAAAACTGCACAGACAGAAAGGGTCCAATAATCCTATATGTTCAAAATATCATTTATAGAAATCAGGCAACCTTTATACTTTCTGCTAGTTTTTCCACGTCGAGAAGATCTTGTCACTAGATGAACCATGTCCTACATTTTCATCATGTTCTTAACATATAAACGAGGTCTCTACCATTTGGTGGACGTGGACTCATCAGGTCGTTTAAATAACAGATAATTTCTCAATTTCATATTCCCACATTTCGGAAAGCTAGCCACGAATTGTTTTTCACATGCACAGATCTAGTATATACATGGCAGACGGACATGCCCCAGAGTTCAAGGTTGGAAACCAAATAATCATTTATACATTTGTTTCACAAAACCATTGCATTGTTTAAGTTAGCTGTATGAATTTTTAAAAATTTCCAAGACATCAGCCACACTTTTCAAGACAGATATCGCCATCCATAGATCATTCAAACTAAATTAGCCCAAGATCAATGCAACGATAAAGTAACCAAGATCCGTGTTAAAATTGTATTTGGAGTGTGAATAAGCAGTTCTATCACATATGTGATAATGGCTGACACCAATATTGTCATTTAAAGCTGCTGATCGTCATTTGCATTCTTCGGACAATATTCCACGACTTAACATTTATTAAATCAAAAGACAATCAAAATACCAGCGGTAAATAATCAAAAGGCTTGAATTATATTTGATTAAAAAGAGGCCGATCAAAAGATTTTAACAACGATTATAGATGGCACTGCTGTGATTTGACTGTATATCGCTTATATGTCATCTGCCGGGGGTGCCAATTCTGGCAAATTCTAAAATCATTATCTTTACTGTCTCAAATTAATTCTCCCTGGTAAAATATATTGTATTCAAAAAAGCTACCCCTTGGGCGAAGTGCTATTAAATCGTTAACTATTTGGGCATCGACCAAGACAATGTCGGATTCATATGCAGGGGTCGGTCTATCTGTGGGAAGTCTAGCATCTGTCTTGGACCTTCATTGGAAATTGATTAGATGTAACGTATTGAGTGCCAATGTAGCATGCTGGTCTGATCTATATCTATTCAAACATCTATTATATATGGATGAGGGTTGTCTAACTGATTTACCCCCTTAATAGACGTCCGGTAGTAACACCTTATTCAATGTGACTGAAATTAATCTAGTGTACTCTTCATAAATCTGGGTTTAAAATAGCTGTGTCCGTTGGGAAAAACTGCATTTTATTTAAATCAACAATTATATATGGTGACCAAATGAGTCAGTATCTCAGCGTTAGCCGAACTACTAGCACGAAGTTAGGAACATTAATAGAAAAGTGTCCGTAGAAACTATATTATGTTATGAAATAGCATTTTGCTCTTTCGAGTCATAACGCCCCGTTTTAGCCCTAACTTTGCACTCACAGTTTCGCTTTTCTATATCCGGGGAAATGGGTGGGAGCGCGGTTCACTCCACACACACACACACACATACACACACTGTGGTGGCATATTTCATTTTTTTTTTTACATAAAAGGCTCAACTTGTGCCTGAGGGCATTACAATCGTCACTCAATGTATCGCGGCATGCAGTATACGCACCAATAGTGGACATATCCGGTCACGACAGGTTATTAAACATTTTTCAAACTTGGAAGGAAATTGTTCGGCTATTAGCTTATCGATTTTATGCGGAGTTTTTAACCTACTGTTGTTGAAACCCTGTAAACGTAGTACAGGTCACAGTTTTAGAGATTTCTATTGAAACGTCCTAGGATTCTCTGTTTTGAGCGGGTGGTCTGGATCATAAAATCTGTCATTCAGTCCAAAACTTTACGTGACAAGGAGTATATAATATGTCCAGTCTCGTGGGGTTTTTTCTTGGACCATCAAAACAAGCGCAATATATCGGATTAATATGACGACTGCAAAGATATACGTCCACAAACAGATACATGTAAGAATTGTACAGTTAAGTTTCAAACAGTTTGATTGGTGACTTTATCTTTAAATTCAAACAAGAAATCATTTTCCTAAGAAAAAAGCAGAATGAAAATAAAATAGGGTTAACGTCCTACTTTTCTCTCCAAATGGCTTAGGGGGTGGACATTTCCCTCCGTCCGGCACGGCCCCACTAACAAGAGGAAACTCCAAAGAACCGTCTCGGCTATAGGACCTACAGCGCTATAGTCAATGGGCTAACATGGCTCCTATATAGAAGAATATTGTTTAGATGACCTTTTGTATGTTATAAATATCGGACAGGAGCCGAGTAAGGATAGATAGTAATAATAATCATATCGTATCATCATCTTCTCTTAAATAAGTCACATGCTGTCAGTATGTGCCATGAAGAAAGCCAATCAATGTAATATGATTGGGCTACTTTTATAGATACTGTCCAACCAATATTAGACTAATGGTCAATGAGATCTAATGGTGTTTGCTAGTTAGTGCTTCGATATGCTTTAATGAAACCCCGGATTACTGAAAGCACGTGTGGACGACGACATAAACATGTCATTTCGAGAGTGATAGTGTAAGTATTTTGGCACGTTTAATCGGAATATGAGTATATATTATGTATATATTTAAGATGGCTGCCTCTTAGACGCCATCAGGTTTGATATCATTGGTTTCTGACAATACCAATATTGTCATTGTAAAAATTTCAATGAATAATGTGTTCGAACTTAGACCACACGTAATTACTACGTAAACAAACTCATCTCTATTTATAGCGAATTGGATAGCAGCTTCAGAATTCTGAAAAGATCAATCTAAAAAGAACTTAACAGTGGTTGTTACATTCCACTTTCTGAATTTTTAAAGAAACTGCGTGTGTCTGACATTATTCCTATTATCAAGGTTGTGCAATGTAAAGGTTATCCCTCTATTCACTGAAACCAGTGGTTGTTATTTGGGAGAAGATATTAGTTGTTTACTCTTTTTGGGCTGATGATTGTAACCGTCTACAAATATTAAAGCGATAAGGTGAAATCACACGAGTTTAACCCCTCTTATCTTCTGCATTAAGTCGGGCATATCCAGAGAATGGTTTTATCATTTTATTAAATTACAAAGTTAAGTCGGGACGGGTATCGTGCATGGAACATCTGTACCACATCCTATCAATTTGGCCCTGCACACTACCATCAATTTACATATGCAGGGTGTATTCTACTTGCAACTAATTTCTTGCAGATCTGGACATATAAATTATCTTATATTGAATGCACGGTCAACCAAAAAATACCTCTTTGGCATACGGTGGCAAGCATCAGAATTGGGTCTGATCAATTGAGTTTGACCATCTAGTCAATTATGTTCTGTAGATTGAGTCAGTAAGGGAAATCATTATTTGTATATCATACCGTTCACATGCTTTAGTATCCCCCGAAACTCAAATTGGTTGCTGAAATATATTACCATTTCCCAAGGTTCGGACCTTCTGGATTCCAATAAATTCTGAGATGGCCATTATTGGATATTGGTTTATAGAAGCCATGATTGGTTAGCGGGTTATAGAAGCCAAAAAGACAGGAAGGTTTCATTAGAGTGGCTTACTACCTAAGTTCACTTTATTAAAACAACCTGATATATATAAATTCTTGTGTTTGCACTTTGTTAAAGTGTGTGGGCGGACACGGGTTGAAAATACCCATCAATAATTCTAAACAAAAACAACTGGCAACATGTTCAAATATATTAGTAAAATCCTTGAAGCATCTGTACTAAAGCCTATTAAAACTGGTCAATATCCCTGCTCAATTATATCTGAAGTCAGTTGTGTGTAACTGACTGGCCTTTTCTTGAAGTCCAACAGTATATTGTCGAATTATTTCAATTGTCCCTATACCCAGAGGCAGATTACCCTATAGGCAGCTGCCTAAGGCGTAAGAAAAAAATAGAGCCCATAAAATTTTTGTTTTATTGGACTACGCTTCCCACGAACCTCACTCGGTTGTGTCGGCCGTTCACTATGACAGGTGAAGGCCCACACGGTCAGTGACACTGGTCACTCTCTCGCCTTACATTAGTCTAGTATCAGGTTTCTATGGTGGCTGATTGGTATCATGTCGTATTGTCGTGATGTCGCCTTTCATAACGCGACATCACGACATTTCTACCCGACAACACGACAACCCGACAGCACGACATTTATACCCGACATCACGACATTTTTACCCGACATTACGACACTAAAAATGTCGTGATGTCGGGTAATATTGTCGGGTTGTCGTGATGTCGGATTGTCAGGTTGTCGTGATGTCGGGTTGTCGCGTTATGGAACAAAAATCTGGCAATAAAGAAAATGGTTGATCAAGTGGAAGTAGATTCACACTCACATTGCAGTTTGAGTTGCATTCGTATCCATTTGTATACGTCCACATTCATAATGTGAACCGTCTTCATTAGCTCAGTCGGATCAGAACAGTAGGACGTTAAACCCCATTTCAGTTCATAATGTGAACATATTATGCCGCCGCCCTTGTCTGTGTGTCTGTCATTGAGTCAAGTGGTGTGGTTTCCATGACAAAGAGTAGGGTCGTCTGTCTAACCTCGTGGGTTTTCTCCGGGTGCATGCCCTACCCGCGGGGTGGTGCCAATCCCGCTTTTTTGTTATTATTTTGTCTGTAAAAATTCTACAGGTTGCAATTATTAACAGATTTTGTTCAAATTCGGCATGATCAATCATTTCAATAACAGGATGGTACCTATATTAATATTTTGTCTGTAAACACTCTACATGTCGCGATTCTTAATGAATTTTCTTCAAATTGGGCATGAGCATTATTTTCAAAGAGAAAATGGCACCTACTGATGTAAATGCATGCCCGACCCATAGGGGCGTTGTCACGCCCACTTTTCGTGAATATTTTGTCTGTAAACACCTTTCAGACTGTAATTGGTATGAGATTTTAATCAGATTTGGCATGATCAAGACAGGATGGTAAACACCCTACAGGCTGCAAATTGTATACGCCCACATTGAAATATATCAAGGGCCATAACTCTGGTAGTAATTATTGGACATCGCTGAAAATCATTAGGTCTTCGTCGCATGAACTTACACACTGTGCATCAATTTCAAGCGAATCGGATGACAATGTTAGCCTCTAGAGCGTCCACAAGATTTTAAAAAGTGAAACGTGATCATGGGCCATAACTTTGAAAATAATGCTCATGCCAGCCCTTGTGACTAAAGTTATTATCCGATTGATTTGAAATTTATACCAAGTGTTTATGTTCATGAAACTCTGGCAGTAATTATCTGGCAGTGGAAATCAATGGGTTTCTACGTCTCATGGCCATAAACATTGTATATAAGTTTAAAATCAATCCGATGATAACTTTAGGCCCCAGAGAGTCCACAATCTGACCGACGGGCGGACTGACGGACAGACGGGGGCGACGACGATTTATTTAAATGTGGACGTATGAAATTTGCAACCTGTAGGGTGTTTACCATTCTGTCTTGATCACGCTAAAACTGAACAAAATCTCATAAGAATTACAGCCTGAAACGTGTTTTCAGACAAAATATTCACGAAAAGTGGACGTGACAACGCCCCCTATGGGTCGGGCATGCATTTACATCAGTTGGTGCCATTGTCTCTTTAAAAATAATGCTCATGCCAAATTTGAAGAAAATCCATTAAGAATCGCGGCCTGTAGAGTGTTTACAGACTAAATATTAATATAGGTACCATCCTGTTATTGAAATGATTGATCATGCCGAATTTGAAAAAAATCTGTTAATAACTGCAACCTGTAGAATATTTACAGACAAAATAATAACAAAACAGCGGGATTGGCACCACCCCGCGGGGTAGGGCATGCACCCGGAGAAAACCCACGAGGTTAGACAGACGACCCTACTCTTTGTCATGGACAAGCTTGGGCTGGAAACCACACCACTTGACTCAATGACAGACACACAGACAAGGGCGGCGGCATAATATGTTCACATTATGAACTGAAATGGGTTTAACGTCCTACTGTTCTGATCCGACTGAGCTAATGAAGACGGTTCACATTATGAATGTGGACGTATACAAATGGATACGAATGCTACTCAAACTGCAATGTGAGCGTGAATCTACTTCCACTTGATCAACCATTTTCTTTATTGCCAGATTTTTATTCCATAACGCGACAACCCGACATCACGACAACCCGACAACCCGACATCACGACAACCCGACACCCCGACAATACGACATTTTTACCCGACATCACGACATTTTTACCCGACATCACGACATTTTTAGTGTAGTAATGTCGGGTAAAAATGTCGTGATGTCGGGTATAAATGTCGTGTTGTCGGGTAGAAATGTCGTGATGTCGGGTTGTTGGGTTGTCGCGTTATGAAAGGCGACATCACGACAATACGACATGATAACAATCAGCCACCATAGGTTTCGCTTTCTTTTTGATAAAGTTTTTCGCGTTTTTATATTGAAATTTGTCTGTCTCTCTTTACGCGAAGGTCGCGCCATTTCATCGTAGGCCAGTTCGCCGTTGATATGGGCCAAGGGAAAGGGTGTGGATGGGAGACCAAAGAACAGAAAAAAAAATCCTGAAACTTAAATCCTGAAAATAGAGGCTAAAACTACACGAAAATCACATTGTTTTTCGGCGGTCAGGGATAGGGTCACTGCTCATGCTATCATCGAGAATAATGATCGGCGACCAACCAGAAGGGATGATTTCTGAAAGTGGTGATCACAGCTTGGCAGACTCCGATTTTCTATTATCCAGCAATTGACTGTTGCTGAGACCCCTGAGCATCAGCTGATTGTCACTGGCCGCTTGATTTGACTAAGTTTTAGTGTGTGTCATTATTCTATCAACATATCCTCGGAAATTTCGTTTCTTGCACAGCGGTCTTAGTTTTACTGCGGCAAACCAGTTCCGCATAGGGTCCCGCTACCTGGACCTTGATCCGCCTCTACCTATACCATTAATAATTAAATTTGTCATTGTACATGACACTGGCACCCTTTCGTGAACATTTTTCAGCTCAATCACTACTATATTGTTCAAAACAACATTTTGAACTTTGTGAGTTTCACAGGTGCCCCAAATAAACAAATCTAGTTTGTCTTCAAATGATTTCATGAACTGTAATGTAAATTATTTTGACTCCTATATTTGTGAAATATACGGGGAATATCCTTTAGCTGCGGAGATCAACTTTAATCTGAACAATAAGAACTCTTTTTCGGAAACCATGAGTTCCCACGTAAAAATTGTTTTAATTCGAGCAAGAGTCGGCACATTCTTAGACAAAATTCGCGTACTGTAATCCTTCGTACAAAACCATCTTTAAGGCGTTCTGTTTGATGGATGGTCGCTGTCCTCACATACAACCAAAGATGCAATAAAGGTTTTTAAGCCAATCACGAAGGTTCACATTTGACCTTAAAGAGAACACTCACCGTTTAGAAAGGAGTTAATTTTCCATTTAGAAGCAAAATCAGAACACAATCCAGATCAATTTTAAAAGCAACGTTATGATAATCTTAAAATGGCCGAAGCTTTGTTTGGGCGAGAAGGTAAATCCTAGTCCAGTCCCTTTATTTCCTTTCCTTTCATCACACGAACAGAATGGTACAATTCATTCCTTCAGATTCCAGGTACATTGACAATTACTACACACCACTTGACTAATATCGCGTGACATTACTTCTATACTTCAGTGGTGGCAATACTCAAATTCAAATTAAATAAAGGATTACACTAATCATCTGGCGCGGAGTGTTGATTAATTCAATACTTCTTGTGGTCTGAACATGAAAGAAGTTCCGGTAACCCAGGTCGTTTCTATGTGGTATGCGTTGAAGGTGATCTGGTAACAATTATTAATTAATGATAGTACCGCATTCACACCTTAAAAATGAAATGAAATCGTATTTAATCCCTTACTACCTAGTTCAGCTCTGAACGTCGGTCTCATTACACTCACCCTGAACGTTCAGGGACTGGCCCATTCAATCAATGTCGAAAATAATTTGACCCCCAATTTTACTGGGCAAATTTTCACTGCTAAACGATGGGTGTCACTCCGTGTGGACGCGTGTACAGTGTAAAGGACCATCTCAGTGAGAAAATAAGACCTTGCTCATTTCGCTAGAGTCAGTATGAGCATCACAACACGCTGTGTCATGGTGGCGAAAGGGTAGTTTGATAGGAAGGGACGTATTTTAAACAGCGTGTTGTTTCGCTCATACTGAGTCTAGCGAGGTAAGCAAGGTCTTATTTTGTCACTAAGATGTTCCTTTACATTGTACAGACGTCCACACGGATTGACACTCCGATGTTTCGCAGTGAAAAGTTGCCCAGTAAAATTGACTGGGGTTCAAATTATTTTCGACATTGATTGAATAGGCCAGTCCCTGAACGGTCAGGGTGAGTGTAATGAGACCGACGTTCAGAGCTGAACTACTTACTACCCTGCACCAACAGGACTAATGAAGACATACGCCCTGGGGGACAAGTTGCCCGGATCGTAGTGTTTCCTTCTTCTCCTTATAGAATTGCAATTGTCAAACATTATTTTACTTGATCATCAACGAGTGCACAGATGGAGCTGAGGTTTTCGTGCCATCCCTAAGATGGGGCGTATTTCCTTACCAAGCCTCTCTGTCCTGCACCATGACGAGGTGATGCCAGTCTGGAATATCCCAAGGAACTTTCTCGGCCAACAGCGAGACTGAAACTCCGACTTCCTGGTTAGTGAGCCAACGCAAATCTCACTTGAGCCATCCACACCTTAAAAGCTGTTAATACTCACAGCATATACTGAGGTGTTACTATAAAATGATCTGTACGGGTCATACTTTTATAATGTGTAAAGCAGGAAATTATGCTTACCAGTTAGATCAAGTTTTTGTTCTATTTCTTTATGATGTGATATGATCTGTATGATCGATCCCTGTCTTATTCCAAATGGTAAAGTCTAAGTCCAGGTTCAAAACATAACATGGCTTCGGGCTTTCGAACATTTAACCCTCGTAATAATAAGAGTGGTGTCAAGACCGACCTTGATGATATCGTGTACTATATGGGATTTTCCCAAATTGCCATTTTTATCATTAGTTTCCATAAATGTCGATATAACAACCAACTATGTGCATATAAACTATACTATTTGTGATCCAGTGATTATGGGGTTCCAAACCATTTAGTGTAGTACTTAAAGCAGAATCAGCAACATCTCCAAAGGGTACTCTCTTGACTTAAAACTAAAACCCAAGACGCTCAACAAAAAAGCCAGTGGTGGCAATTACAATAGACCGGTGGTCATATTCTACGTGGTATATCAAATCACTCCAAATCCCACACAATCCATTATTCCGAACCAGTAGCAATTAATTTCCACAATGCCCGTTTCCATTTAACGATCTGAAATTAACCTACTTATGAATATACCATCACCGCTTTCAGTAAGGCTTTACTCTCTTACTTTGAAAATGAAATCTTCTTTACAAATATGATTTAGTATAGACTTTTAACAGGTTTGCATTTTGAAAATTCTTCGAATATTATATTGTACCGGTGTGCTAAAACGAAACGTATTCATCTAACTTTGGTGATGTAATTATTTACTTATCGCACCTATTGTCGACGTTAATGGGTTAAAAGGAGTTCTGAAACCGAACAAATAAAGGTATTGACACTGAAGGGGTGCGCGGAGCTTGTATATCATTGAACAACCAATTTAAATATTATGCTGATTGAAGGTTTGTACATATTATATTCAAGATAATTTGGTGAAATATTAAGTGGGTTAATAGCATTATTATCTCTGACAATGAAAAGCAATATCAGAGAGATCGAAACAACACAGAATGGCATTTTTATATCGCTTTGGTGTCTATACCATTATTCTGAAATATCTAGCATTTGATCTTTTCTACAATATAATGGCATTTTAAAGCTTATTGCGATTTTTACTTGGGTCTCTACAATGTTGGTATAGTGATCTGCTCTGTTCTTGGTTAACTTCAATCCATCAAAACGCCAAAGCAAGAGAAGGAATAGAATTGAAACCTGCTTTGCGTTAATTTCTTTGTACACTATGTTCTAAAGTAGGTGATTAACTAGTTTATTATAACATGGAAACTACTGGCTACTGTAGAAAAGTATCCAAGAGAATCCGCGTAAAATAGCGGTTCGTATAAACTATAGAACAATATTTGTGCCTGCGGTATTTGAATAATTCGAAATACCAGTAAAATAGAAGTATATTATAGATTTTATTTGTATAAAAGGGAAAACTACCGTATTAATCCAATAGCACTGACTAGACATACCTACTAAAATATACATCCCTATCCCAACCGACCAACAACAATAACATCCACCGAACAGCAGCCTTGCAAGAAGTCAACCATTGGAAAAGATGGGTGTAATACCTACTAAAAGCCTTGGAAAAGCAGTCTAAATTATTATGAAATATTGCAAAGTATACAAAACCCATCCAGTGCAACATAAGTAATACGCTTACGACCAACTATACGTGATAATATGTTACGCCTAACGTTAAATGATTTTGTTGGTGATGTATCTTATATCACAATCACTGTAACTTAAGACGTTCTGAGCACCCTGGTCAGACTCTTCATATCCCTAGGAGTTTTATGTGGACGTATACATGACGACGAACGGCATTCATTTCATCATGAGCAATGATACATTTCAGCATGTTGATATGAGATAAAGACTGCCTTCCAGACACAATTTAATTTACTGCAAGAAATCAACTATGATTGAACTCAATATACCGTTATGATTTACATTATATATGTATCGCTTGATATATTAGATATATCATATTTCATATAGACCAATATATAAGTATTATTATCACTATACCGGTTTATTATATTCAAATATATGAATATTTGTCTATTATGGGCCATTATAAGAAGCAATATCCATAATGATGGATGAGTGGTAGTCTGTTAAATTGACACCTAGACTATTTCAGAAAGCAAGTATCATTGCGACCACAGTCTTAACAAGCCATTCGACAGCAAACCCGTCTGTTAATATCTATACTTTGTGCTGTGTTAATTACACATTAACTCCAAACCACTGATAGAATAAATAAACTTGAAATTTGAATAAAATCTAGACAATTGAAGAAAAATATTATCAAGTTATGTCCATTACGATGTGTCCATTTGGAGAATCACATCATCTGGGAGTTATCTTTTGGTCATGAAAATACATCCGCGTTAAAGTTGAGATTACAGCCGATAAACCAACACAGTCACATAAATAGATCTTAAATTTTCAAAAGATTTACCATAGCAACTTCGGCTTCTGAAATTTAAGTGATTAGAAGATTTTATGTTGTGGATTCCAAATTACTGCTCCCTTTATTTTACGAAGTATCGGTATTCGTGTACGGTCAAGATATGCTAACTGTGTCAAGAACATTCGATTCCATTCTTATTTGAGAAGTTCGCATGGCCAAGACAAACTTTATGTTGTACTTTTTATACAGAATACATAATTATATCATATACAATTTCAGACAATAAATTTCGCGTGATAAAGTGCTATCATTTGTACATTATACGGTTACTTCTGTCTATTACTGGCGTCTATTCAATATGGAGCTGTATTTTATGGACCTAAAGTCCCATTTCCACTTTGATTACGTTAGCAACATAACATAAACAGGTTTTAATACGATGTTGTATGAGATTAGGACACGAGATTAGTATCCATTTTGGTACATATGGCAGTCCGTGCAGCTAACAAGATCTTTATTAATAGGAGAAATGGTGGTAATGTCGGAAAGCAAAGAGCAAAGATGATGGCTGCAAAGTTGCTTAACCTGAAAACGTTTACCTTGAAATTAATTTAAGGAGTGTATTCTAGCTATTTTTTTTTTGAAGAAATATACACTACTCAGATGAATGTTTTATTATGAACTAAAAATTATTCCTTAAGAAGTCATGATTTTAATTTTCAAGTCAATAATATAACAGCGTTTAGCAAAGAGCAGTAAAATAAATTATTTCAACTACATATTTGTCATTTACACTTTTAATGTGTGTTCAGTTATAATAATTCACAACAATTAAATTGATCAACGCATAAATTTATGTGTAGAATAATAAAATAATCCTATATAAAAATATACAAGGATATATCCATTTCGCACTTTCCGCCTTTTGTTTTCGGACCAATGTTATCATATATTAGAAGTGAAATTCAAATTTGTGCAAAAGCCAAACTAAAAATGGGTAATTCGGGGAGTTCGCGCATACTTTTTTCAAACTTTCTAGCTAACTTCCTTAGTCATGAGTACTTAAGTGATATTCTGCCGTCGGTAAAAAGCTAAATTTCAATTTGGCTAAATGATTACAATAAATTATGTCCAAAATATGAGCCAAATCTGCAAATAAAGCGGAATTTCGATTTGGCTTAATGTTTTCCAAAAATACGCCCAAACACTGAGCCCAATCTGCCAGACTATTGCTGAAATACAGATATTTAAAGTTTTAGTTCAGAAGTAATGCACATTTATTTTTTGTGGTTTACAGAGCGTTTTACGTTCGACAAAGACGAATAATCAGTTTCAGTTAAAGGGGACGATTATCTATATACTCAAATTAACTTCTGAAAAGTATATAACCAATGTATTTACAGGTGCCTACCAAACTGCTGAATGAAGTAGAAGTTATAATTATCTAACTATCATTAGATTTTATTTCACTGAGGTAGATGTTATAATTAACATATAAATATAATTGGGCAATCCCCACATTTACATTTAGTTTTGTTGGTGAAAGTCGAGGTCCTTTTTCATTACTTTCGAAACGATTGAAGTTTTGTTGTCTATGTTAGAGTAGTTTTATATTTGATAAACGATATGAATTGGTATCAAGTGTTTGTACATATTATCGTCTAAATGGTTCAACAGCATTTGAAGTACATTTTGTGAGTATAAGGCTAAGCGTTTTGAAGAAACATTTCTCACTAATCGGCAAGTGGTTTGTGTTGCAAATGTACACTCTACCAGGTAAATGTCACACTGGTTTCGGTAGTCTAGCTTGGCTGCTACTAGATATTCTAGAACAAACTGAACAACAATACTTCAAGTGTGAGATTAAACCACGTTGCTGAAGTCAATCCAAACCCATGAGATATTACAGGGCATAGTCATGGGTTATCTCAGATCCCAAAATTGACTAGTGTTTAAAGCCCCAATAACACTCTTGTTGTAACTGAAAAATATGTCCCAATCTTCATTCTGGTCAACAAATCGTATTATTTTAGAATATTCCAATTAAATGATGATATAAATTTCATCTTAACACACTTAATTTAAAAAATTGGAAAAATTCAACCAATTGATTTGAAAAGTCTAACGTAAACCTTTTCAAATGTGACTTGGATTTTAAAATATTTTTGAACCCTCTGGACAAATAAAATAGGTTGTAATGGATAATTTACAGAACAGGTAGGACATTTAAACATCTAGTACTTAAAATAAGAGTATTATTTATTTTCTGGAGCTACCAAGCCAGCAAGAATGTTATTGTCCCTTTAAAGAGGCAACGATGCACAAAAAAGAATATACGAAAAATAACAGCAATTTATTATTGGAAATAATACTGTATTGCTGATGACAATGACGATAACAAACACATGATGGTGACACATAAGGAAAATAGCAATGTTCAACGAGTTAATGACATCCCTAGTGTGGACAAAATAATGACTGATATTTTTTACTTATCAAAATATTCATACATGCTGTTTTATAATGATGTATATTATCCATCACAATCTAATTTGGGTTTGGCCGTAAGTAGATGTTTATTAAACATAAATTTCATATCTTCATGCACAAAGATATTCATTATGCTTTGTATAAAATACTCACGTGTTACCTTCAGGGCAAACAGTAAATTTACAAATGACATAGGCTTATGAATGTACTAGTAAACTGACGTTGCTCTTGCTAAAGAACCCGGGCATTCGAAGTTAAGTGTCTCGAAAACAGAATTATTAAAAACTATGACAAAAAAAAAGAAATTCCTGGTCTTACCTGAAAGTTGCAACAATTCACCAGTAATTCCAATAAATGAATCGGCTACTAACGAGCGAAGTGAGAATTGCTACCACATTTAACGATATGGAGTTGAATGGATTGAGAAGTGTGACATTGAAGCAATGATCAGTCTCAATAACGACTACCATCTCCTAAACGAGCCAAACGATCGTTTGAGATCAATACACCAATCCTAGTCAACATATCCTCACTCTACCTTCAGTTCAAACTTCAAAGTTGATCTTCTGTATAAAGACCTCTGGTTTGTCAAAGTTTGACCCCGAGTGTACACCCCGTCACTAGTTTGTCTATAGTATAAATAATTCGATCAATTATTTCAAAACGGTTATCCAATTTACCACAGGGGGACATTTGTATACATAAAAGGCGTTGCATATCATCCTGCATGTAATTAGCGGTCCTCGTGCAAAATGCAGGCTATACTTATTTGTATATGTTAAATTAGTATTAGATCATGTACGTACATTAGGCATAACAAATAGGTGGAATGGTTGATCAAATGGTCCAAGGATTTATTCAGAGGCTTCCATATGTACAATAATATGTACTATTCGCCTGTCGGATTCTTTGAATGTGTTCGTGTTGCTAAAACGTCATCCAATATTTGTGCTGTATACCTTAAGCTAAACCGGATGGCCTACATATTGTGTTAAACTATATTTCTTTCCGTACCCCAAAATGTATTGGGTGTTAATATCATAAGTATACGAATAATTTCAATTTATATGTTTTTACAACGTAGATACGTACATTATATTGTATGTAGCAAGCTATACTGTAGTTTTCGGTCATATAAATAAAATTTCCAGTCAAATGACAATTGTATCTCACAGCCCGATGAAATGCCACGGGTGTTAAGCATCGACAACTATTCTGCGGGGGGGGGGAATGCAAGATTGGTTGTTAATGCCAAATCGTTTTTACCTTGTGAATATGTAAATTTGGACATGCATACCGGAATATTATGCTGATAATAAGTCAGTTTAGTAGGAATAAAATCAGAGCTAGTAACACCAATTTACATCATGTAAACGAACATGAAAGAAACCTATCATGGTGTAAGACATTCTGTATGAAATAACTGAAATTTAATATAGCCCTGAAGTTTTTAATTTATGGAAAAGATTAGTCGTAACAACATTGTTTAGGGTTAGGGTTACGACAACTTGGTATTGGGACACACTGTATAATACAAAACCACAAGTAACATGCAGTATTTAAGAAGTAATCGTAATTAAACTATATAATATTTACAAAGTAATCTTTATTCATAATCACTGCGTTTATGAATAACCTCATGCATTTACTATTTTATTCATTAGCTATGATTAAAACAGTTTCAACGATGCTCAGTTCGAGATGCAAATTAGTTTATAAGATGATTGTACCTTTACTGTGGTAGCTGCCAGACACTGCATTTAACTAAACAGTCTCAGGAAACAGCTTGTCTACCCTCGGTAGAAGTGGAGGATAAACGAACGAAAAGGAAACGGTATTTTCTGAGCTATTTTCCTGACAGATTGTCGCTGACAGCCCGATTTCTTCAATGTGTATGGACCTAAAGAATGTTATTTACAACTTTATAATATATACAATTTGGTTATTACTAATTGGCATTGACAGAAAAGGAATAGCTAAAATGAAGACTAAAATAAATAGTTGAATCTATAATAATTCCAGTCTGGATACCTGCAACAAATTGCTAGGGGCCATTGAAAGATATGAATTTCAATAAGCAGGTTACATTTATAGGTTAGACTACTATCAGTTGTGTATTGATGTAGGCTAATGTTAGTTTAGAAACTAGGGAAATAAAGTGCATTGTTCTGTATAGAAACTACAGACAACAATTACTGTATATTGATTACCAACACGGTGCAATTTGAGTAGAGAGACGTAAAGAACCTTCGGGAATTTTTTAAGCCTGGTTCCCAATTTGCCTTGAAATCAGGTAACATAGAAAGTACTTAGTCGTACGGGTGGGACTAAAACCGAGGTAAACCCCACATAGATGTACTTGACATTAATTCCAAGACGATTAAACAAAAACATTGCAACCCCCTCGTATTGCATAACCGCACAATGTTATTAGTCCCAATATGACCTATATAAAATGGATATCGATTCTATCGTGTTGAGATATAATCACTTTGTTTCAAAATCAACAGCATGGAACGTAGTATTAGGCTGATTACCTTCTTGCAAAATGAGCAAGCGTTAAATTATAAAACCTTTTTTTCAATACAGAAAACCAACGTTGATTTTTCAAAAAATGTAGCACCTATCAAATGTAGCATTGGAACAGAATAGCATTATGTAGCAAAATATCAAATGATACCACAGAGATAAAATATTAATATCAACTGTGGCACTGAAAGCAGATATCAATATCAACTTTAGCACTGGAAACAAAATATCAAAATGCAGTATTTGAATAAAATGGCATATGTATCATCGGAACAAAATATTGATATCTACTATAACATTGGAACAAAATATCAAAATACAGTAAAGGAACAAAATAACATGTAGCATTGGAACAAATTTCGATATCAACCATATCATTGGAACAAATATCAAAAGGTGGCATTGAAATAATCTCGTCGTGTCTAACTCCTATGAACAACTCTCTTTAAACAAATATGTACATAAGTGATATATATCATTTAGAATAATGGGCTTTATTGACGTTTGCTCTTGCATAATTCATAACCAGCCATCCGTATTTGTCGTGATCAAGTGCTATATTTCATCTAATTCACTTCATTCACAATCGTGCTTTCTAACTAGATATTTTTCATATACTGTCAAAGAAATAAAAATATAGTCGACCCTTTATATCAAAATTATATACACGTGCTCGCCACGTCTGAAAAATCACTTAGTTTTCTGGAAAGGGTTATCTCCGGTATGGATATTGGTAATGGTGGGAATAAGAAAAAATCGCGTTTTATTTATGAAGACTGAAAGTTGTAACAATTCTTCATCAGACCGGATTGGCAACTCATCTGGTTTATTAGTAGCTTATGTTCAGACGTTGTGTAGAAATGACGTGCTGTTTTTCTCTTAATTCAAAAATTAAACAATATGTCACCAGACATGTCTCAACTGTTAATTACGAAAATAATGTCAACTTTCAATTTAGTCGGGTTATTAATGAAATGTCAACATAGGAGAAATTAAATTAAGTGTAACATTCGAACACTTCTGCACCGCTTGGGTGAGGAGACGAATCATTTCGGTTATAGTCTAAGGCCTAACACTTTGTCATGGTCCAATTTGACATTTTGTATTGTCTGTACTGCTTGTGTGTACCGTTTGTCGTATATTTATTTGTACACCTGTGTCTGTTAGTTAGTGGAGTGCACTTATCTGTCTTTCTCCCTATGAGTTGTAGTAAAGGCAGTATATGCTTACAATTATCGGAATTACCCGATACTGCTTGGTCATTATGGTATTTATTATCTTTGAATTTGGGTGCCGTTTAGAATCGAAGGTACTATTAGTAAACCGTTTCTCTTTTAAAGTTAGGGAACATGAAACAGTTCTCAACGCAAATCACTTCTGAAATGAATGATATGAATTTACTAGTCTACGACCCGGACCCAGGCCCATAGAAACCAAAGAGGGCGATATTATCTTTGGTGGAAGAGGGCGTAAAACACATCGACTTTCAACTACGAGCATGTAAAATCGATTTTAATGTCTGCAGCAAAACCCCTTTGGGGTAAAATCTTTGTTTAATCTTGTAAAAAGTGTATTAATCCCTCGCTAAATATAAATTACATATATACATATTTATCTGAATCAGTTTGTCACTATACTAACGCTTGAAGAATGGTATAATTTTAGAGTTAAGAATATTCTATTCATTTGAGTGGTATTAAACAAGGCCTATATAAGTTATTTTATTAGGATACAGATAGGCCTAACATTAAAAAAATAAAACATATATATTAGCTGTTTAAAATAAGATCAGAAACGTAGTGAATCGCTTTCATTTGTATGTTAAACTATATTAATGTATCATATTATAAATTATATTACAAATTTTATTCAATAAACTAGCCCCCCCCCCTCCCTCTCTGAACTGTGCCGTCTTTTTCCTACAAAGAATAGGAGACGCGGTTTAAAGGTTTGACTGAACAGAGGAAGTTGTGAAGTCCGTTCTACATTCAAGCGTACAATTTGTACCCCGGGGTCCTGTAGTTAACATTTATTACAAAAGATAACAGACATGTTGTATCGTAAAAGATACCAGAAGGACAATTAACGAACTGATAACTGATGGACCACAAACCAATTTAACCACCGGTATAAGTACATATCCCTTATAAAACTATGCTTGTTGGTCAAACGATTCCCAGAAAGAATATAAACTGTTCTTATCGGCTGGTAACCTATGAATATTGAAAGAAATTGAATACGATTACTCATGAAAGCCTCTTCTCACCATCATCACTTTCAGTAAAAGGTGGTGATTAGGTGAGCGAACTTCACACTGAGAATTTGTTTGACACCTGAGCCGCGTCGTTTTGAAGCAGCAAGGATTCCACTGGGCAGTTGCCCGGGGATATTTGCTGTATATTATATATTTTTTTAATGTTTAAACGCTGATTTTGTTGGAATTATCAATACAATACAATAAATATATGTTTAATTTTATTGACCATATACATTCCTTTGAGTGGTTATGTAGGTCATATCCGCTGCACTCCTCTGAGTCTATAATGCCAGGCGGAACCGTACCGGAGTCTGTAGACTATTCTAACTAAAGTTTGTTGTGATTTCATCAATATAACAGGAATTAATAATACTTCTTGATTGTATTACCTAATTAAATGGAAGTAGTTTTATTTCGAGCTCGTGTAGAATATGTATGATTAAGACATCCTGATATAGCGCTATGGTGAATATTCATAGAAAACTAAATCCGACTGACATAACGGTCGCGTTTATTAGTACCCCCAGTAAATCCTGGATTGAATTACATGAAGTATTTCCCTTTTTGGAATGATTTAGATAGAAATATTACAAAACCAGACATTGACCTCACTATAACCTTATTATTGTTATGTGAATCTGATGACTTCCAAGCAGTAGGTATGATATGAGTATCAATAGCACCCCTTATAACAACAATTTTACTATATTAGATAGAGTATAGATAACAAAACTAACCATTTCGTTATACTTATTAGTTGAGAAATTCGTTTAAAACGAGTTTGTTTACAACCTGTTTAACTCATAACCAAATCACCGCTACTGGTTACGTTACATATCTGGGAGCATCACAATTCCGGGTACTGAATTTATGTTTAAGTTGCGTAAATTCTGAGCTCTGGATTTCAGTTTTAGCAGAACTAAGTTGCACAAAATAAAACCAATCGAATATTTTTCCTTGATCTAACTTGAATACCTCGTTGAAATATAAATAATAAGAATAAACGTGGTATTTATACTTCTTCTCTGACACGTGATACTTGGTAATTTATGATCAGGAGACGGCTCTAATTTAGTTCCAATCCACACACCCATGCACACTAACATCTTGACAAAGTCCAGGTACATTTCCATTGCTCATCATTTATAAAAGGTGAATTTTAAATCCTTTTAGGGTGGATGGTAATATATTTTATAATTATCGGATATATCTAAGTAGGGCAATTTTAGACGCACCATTCTAGAATAATATCGTAATGGTGGATAGGCTAGTTCTTTCCAATAAGGGAGTCATTGTCTGCTTGAATGACGTAAACTGCTTTTGGTTTTGTTGGTCAAATGGTTAACGTTTGTGAGAGACTCAAACGTACTGTAGGCTCCGCTATTACACGACGGGAAACGAAATGAAATACGTAGAGGATAATCCACGAATTTATTCAGGACTTCGACAGTTAGGGTACATGGACATTGAGTAACGATAAATACATTTAGAAAATGAACCCTCCCATTTGAGAAAGTTCAAACAAATTTTTGATAGGAAAATTAGTTTGAATATGTTCTTAGTCCAAATATTTCATCAAATCGCACGGTTTGCACGTGGGAAGGTATCTTTAACTGAGCCATTTTTAGATATCTAAATAACTTCCATAATCTTGTTTCAATCTTCGTATTTCATAAAAATGCTTTATTGTATTAATCCATATTCGAGGACATTTTACACGCGTTTCTTTACAGATTTCCCAAAACGAAATTTAAAGCATGATTGTGTTCCCTGGCCTTTGTTTAACCTTCGGTCGTAATCTACACAGCTCACAAACAGCATTATATAACTCTAATTGACTTTTTAACCAGAAAACAGACGAAGAGGAAATAAGACGCTTTAGTCTTGGATTACAGAAATAATCATCATATTCATCACTCTATAAACCAATTACCTCCCTTGAAGAAAAACAGATCCTCAAAATTTAGATCTACTTTCAAACCCACACGGAGCGAAATACAACTTCATACACGTACTTTCAAATTTGGTTCGTTTTTTTCCACTATATCCTATTATATCATTTTGTAGCTCATACGTGTAGTGTTTGCTGTCTTGATCAGCTATTCGACTGTGTAAAATATGTAGAACTTTCTCAATTTAGTTTTATATATCAATAATACATAAAGCGATATTCATAAGCATTATGCTTGTTGTATCATTTAAACTGTTCTTCTGTATGATTATTTGTAATTATATCGATTAAAATATAGTTTAAACCAATAAAAAAAAATACATAAATTCGGGTCTTTAAGCAATTCTTTGGATTGTATTTCCCACTCTACATACCTTCTCTCGTTTCTTTGATTTATACGTTGTTATAGAAATGGGGATATTTTTGCGAATCGTGGACCACCGTTTATTCTATAAATATTCATATTAACAATAATAAATCAACAAAGATAAATGTGATTACTTGTATAGTTGAATTACTACAATATGCTTACATTCATATGTCTTGTAACATATAGCAGATCATGAATCATGCTGACATTACACAATGGTTTCTCATTCCTGATTGTTTTCAAATTTGAGTGAAACAGGACTGTACATCGTAATGGACGCTTACGGCTAGCCCCCGGGTCCATTCACTTTATTTGAATTGTTCGTTTGTTTGTGATTTCTGAGTGGGATGTCTTTCCATATATTTGTTCTTGTGTAAATTATGTGTGGCGCAGTCCACCTGCACTTACTATACCAAAGTAATCTTGTTAAATATAATGGATAGACCTTGCCACCGTGAATAAAACTCAGAAAAAAATTATTTAATTGCAAACAGTATCACCAATGTAAAGTATCTTTAAATAGCCGCTATTAAAAGAGAATATTTATATTGTTTTCTCTTAGTATGCTTATTTCCCCACCCAAAATGGAGCGCCTCGAGTCGTTTAATATGGTTAATTTCTCAGATCTTATAATATAATTTATAAAACAGATAAAAAAAAAATCTGCCTCAAAATTAGAAAACAAAACAAGATAAGATTTTGAAAGAAAACTTGATATGCTAGGCTTCTTCTACTAACTCAATAATATTCAAATTAATAAAATAACGCATTTCGATGTAGCCCGGGGCCAAGAATTACATAAAAGTAACGAGTTTATAAATTGCTTGACGTTCCAATTTTTTGCTAATTTTCAAACGACATTAGGAATATAAAGCCATTCTAAATGATTCCAGTTTATTCATCAGAACGAATTCTTGTCTTATAATTGGCAATAATTTGAAGTAGCTAAAGCGATTACTGGATTTCTAAGGTTTTGTCATCCGTGAAATACTCTCCTTTGGCGATTTACAAACCTGCATCTCAATGAGTGAGGACAACGACACTATAGCTTTTCCAGTGTACACCATAACTATGTTGTAGTTCATATTGAAGCCATAACTTACTTGGTGTCAACTATTCAGAATTCAAAACATTTATTGTACATTAATTGGGATACATGATAAGATTACCAATTTTTGAACCAATATTTAATCTGCAATATGGACATAATATTTATTCTCTTATAATGTGTTGCTAGCATGCACAATATGTAATGGACTTCACAGACTGAAATTTCAAAAATAAAATCTAGTTTTAACTGCCCATGTGTCTAGGAAATGGCTACTGAATAACTGCATTATGAAAAATGAACAGAATTATACATCGTCCTTGAAAGGATTGCTCCTTCGTGTGACTCGATAGATTACATTGGTATATTTACACAAGTTTTTTCAATGGCCGGTTCAAATGAGAGAAACATTAACATGTGTTTACGTTTCACGTGAACGAACCTGTCTCGACTGTTTTACACCTAAAAACAAACGAACCAAGGAAATAAAACAACTAGAACTGCGAGGCCATTTTAACCCTGAACTGACGTCACTTCCCGTACCAATGGACACGTTAAACAGATTTGCACGTGAGTATTGGACATGTGTTATAAAATTTACGTAGAATTAGCCAAGCAATCCAGTAATATGTTACATTTATACAACGGAGATTCGACACTATGACATCACTTCCGTTATCAATAAAATATTTAAATTGGATTACTTCGATTTTCCCTTGCATGACAGCAAACTGATTAAAATTTGTACAAACATACACTGTATAAAGCCTTATTAAAATGTGATAAATCTTATAAAAGGGATACTGACACAATTGGTTATTCTCGGCACGAGACAACGTTGGTCCTATTGATTCATACTATTTGTTCCTTGAAATCAAATATCATAATTTTACTTCAAACAAATGTTTGTTTTAGAGGATAAAAATACAACTATTGCCAAAAGACACTTCTTCCGGTGGTATTGAAAATGTTAAATTAGTCCTAGGAAATGGTCTTAGGCATCACATGGTGAAAACGTTATCAAAATCGAATATTAATTGACACTTTTATGGACCGTTATTCTTGAAAAGTGACATCTATGTCTCGGCAACTAAACAAGTTAGAAACCATTTTGGGATATCCGTATGATCGTATCAACTTTATTAATATTTTGATTTATACCAATATGTTGATTTCATCATTGCTTGATAACGTTGAGAGTATCTTCATTGAAACGTTGCAGTTAATAAACCTAGTGAATGAAAGCTATAAAGTTTTCTGTTTATTATTTATACCAAAAGTTAAAATTTTTTAAACACACATGAAATAATTCCAAGTTGAACAGTTTTTGATAAAATGGCGTCACTTCCGGTGTCGATTTTAAATTGAATCGATTTGATATAACTCCTATTTGCTTTATGCAACAAATGGTATCACTTTTATGAAAATCCAATAATAATTAATTCGGTTACAGGCAAGAACACGCGAAAAGTGAATCGTGCAAAACTGCTTATTTCTCGGCAATTGCTAATATTACAAACTTTGACATACATTTTATTCATGTGGATTAGCGCTTCAAGAAAGGCACAAGGGAATATTTTATAATATGAAAAACCTGAATGGGTTGTAAATAGCTCATTTTTACACCTTTAAATCGAAATTGCGCAAATACAAAACCGAAACTAAAAAGACTGAGTCGGACCTTTTTGGCGCTCGTAGTAGGGCATTCATTTGATCTATCAGATTGGTAATGATAAATTTTTCTAGCGAAAAGACGTGTGTTACCGCCAAAATTGCAGTTTTTATCAAATTACGTCATTTCCGGTGCCGACAGAAACCTTTATAATAGGTAAGGAAACAGTTGAGACTTTTGTTTTATACAAATCATGCAATAAATATTTAACCTAGAACCCATAAACTCAATTAGGCAATAGCGAGCACCCAAAATATCGAGACAAAAATTGTTCATGTTTTTGTTCCTATTACATGACCCTTTAATTCTGGGTAAAAATTTAGCGCCTAATATTTACAAAAATTCGTCGAAAATCAAAAATCTGAAGAACCGTACCTATTTGCCTTGCCTAAGACTATATCAAAATGTATGAAATGTTAAAATCCGATGGTTATTGTTAATATTACGGCTATATGTCAAAAAATGACAACTTGGCGATTTCGGACATATCGCATTGTTATAAGAAGTTCGAGATAGCTTTAAACTCTGATTCACACCCACTTTTCCAGTAAAACAGAAGAAATCGAATCGATCCAACAAGTAGTTTCTGAGATATGCTCAAGTGGGAAAAAATAATAAGAAGAATAATCTTAACAAAAACAAAAGTGTTTGACAAGCAAAGACACAAGTACGGGCGTCTATGGTGTTCAAGACACAAACTGGTCCTTCAACGTTACCTAAGAATGGAGTTTCATGAAGATCAAATAATAATCTAGGTTCCTAATTCTTGGAACTTATTTGATTTCTATCGCCATATATACTCAAAACAAAATTAAAATGATTAATATGATCCCAACTTTGTATGTACAAGCAATTATGAATGGGCATGGGGAACGACATTATAATAAAGGTATAACAAAGGGAAAACAAATGTTTGTTAGAGATGTTAACAGTGTTCGGTGTTTGAAATAGGAATAAGCACACTCTAGCTCTCTCGGGTACGGTTCCCGCCCCTACCTCCTACTGAATGGGAGCAGAACGGTAGGACGTTTATCTCCATTTTATTTCATTTCATTTTACTACAGAATGGAAGGAAAGTTTGAAAGATCGTATACCGGTGTTTTCCGTTATTGTATCGAAATAAATAATGTAGATTAATGAGATCAAAACTACTCAATATGACACTTTATTTATGTGATATATAAAAAAGAAAGACTAGGACTGGAAACAGATCACTCGGTGCGTTTTGCTAAATCATAGGCCATCCTTAAATTACATTACTACATGTGATGTAGGTGTGAGCGTGTGTGATTTTTTTTATCATCGATTTGTAAAGATAATATTTACCTGCAATATATGGTATGGAAATTGATAACCGCTCCAGAAGAACAAAAAGAATGTATTAAAAATCCAATAGTTGATAAAAATCAATGTACGTTCTTATCTCTATCATCATTAATATAAACTGGTGTTAATCTATAAAGTGTATTATTTTACGCAAGATTAATAACTAGGACGAACTAATTATAAAATAAAATTTCCATTAAAAATATGAAATATCTCTTCCTCCACTGGTAATTACGCCTTTACATGCTGTTATTATAGACCCAATCTTAATTTGATTCAAATGAATGTTCGACGCTCACTTCCTTTTAAACGTTTTGGTTACCCTTTCTCATTGAACCATAACATTGTACTTTCTTGTATGTACAATTGCTCCTTAATCGTGGAAGAAACTGTGTCTTTTCTTATGTACTTCCCCGGCGATTTGTCATTTCTGGTAGTTGTGGTTGCCGCTTACGAGGTAAAATGCCGCTGTCTTTCTGGTAGTGTAGTTACCGCTTACCTGGCAACATACGTGTATTGTCCTTTCTATGGGTTGTACTTAACACTTATAAAGTAATATAGTATTGCCATTTCTGGCATTTGCGGTTACCGCTTGCCAGGAAAGGTGTCCTTGTTCTTTCTGGTACACACATATGTAGTTGCCGTTTGCCATGTCTAATACCGTTGTTAGGGATATGTTTTGCGATTACCTGGCAAGATACCATTACCCTTTCCGGTAGCCATAGTTCAACCAGGAAAGATGACATTGAGCTTTTGTCCTTACACCATGCAAGACCCATTTATACTTCGTCGGATAGCTGTGGATATTCCGATAGCATGGATGGATCAAAATACTTGCCAATGACCTTGCCAATGCTTCTTAAAATTAATACTTCTTAGAATTCCCTTTGGTCAATTAAAAACCTCATATTCCAAACAGCGAGAACCCTTTAAACATAAAATACTCATATTTGAAAAGGCCGCCCGTTTGTTTAAATTGTCAATCCGATACAGATCACATTAGATATGACCATTATATAGGTATTTTTAAATCGTTTAACTTGGCAAGCAAAGTATAATATAATTTTGCGTTGAACCTTCCTTAAAGAAGAACAAGTATATCAGACGTTTAAAGATGTGTTATTTAAGATTTAGATAAAGACTTGGAAGATCTCTCTGTAATAGTTTAAAATAAATAATGAAAATGGAATATATTGAAAATTCCAGTCAAACTATTATTTCATTCTGAGCGGTGTTATCGTTGTTTGCAGATCGGTGTAGTCTCGATTGTATTGCTCAAGTTGTTACGAGAGTAAACTCGATTACCCATTTTTATATTAACTGCCAATCGTATTTAAATCCGTTGAAAATCAAAACAACCCCAAGTTCGAGAGAGTTTGTTATGGGTCTAACATATAAATAAATATCTAAAATTAATGATTTATGTAACACTTGAGTCGAAACGAAAGATCTGCATAATGCAGATTTAGCTGTTGAATAATTCATCTTTAATGGAATCAGATATTACAAAACATAACGGTTTGACGTGTTCTTTGTCTTCGTTTGCCTCACTTAATAATGTTATTAGTATCTCATCATTAGATAGTCTATTTATATTAGCTAACACAATTAATGTATCTGGTGGCTATGAAGTGGTAAGATTTCTATTGATTTACATGTTTAATGGGGGCTTATGTCCGGCAACACAAATCGACTATGTATTTGAGGTGGGGGGGGGGGCTTCTGGTTCTCGCTTATCAGATATGATATACTTATTACTATTAAAAACACACAAAAAGAAATGGGTGGGGACTGTAAATGAATTTAATAAATAAAGATTGATGAATAGATGAGTAAGATAGAATGTTATACATTCAATGTTAGATAGATACCAGGGCTTACATCCTCAAGTTAAAACCTTGTCAGAAACCAATCAAATTATAATCCTGAGTACATTGTTCTCTTATTATAAAAATATGGGTTAACAGAATTCTTTATGTCCTCGAGGGGTGCAGTTAAGTTTTTTTCTATGAATTTCATTTACATAATTCAATTACCTCACAAACAATGGAAATAAGACACGCTAGAATCTCTGTATGACCTTACACCCTGTAAATTCAAATTTAACTTTATTTTGCCCAGACTATATTCTTTGTTTCAGTGTCATGTAGTTATTGAACTAGAAATGTTTTTGCAGGCTATATTTGTTTTGGTCGAGGCGGATATAATAAATACTGGAATGATCGAAACTAAATTAAAAGTTAACCAACAGCAATGTACCGGCCATCCCATCCCAAAATCTACGTCCAAGATCTGTTCTCTTTTGCATTCGGATATACTTCATGCAGATCTCATTGGGTGGGGCATCAGTTTGGAAACGTTGTGGTTCAGTGGGTAAGGCGCTGGCACAATAGCCGTGACATCCGGGGTTCGGAACCTGTAATAGTGGTTTAACCATGTCAGTGATGAAGGACGGAGGAACAGGGCCTAGTCGCCCATGTGGAACAAAAACGGGGGTCCCTTAATACACGTAGGCATACACATAAAGGGATATTCGAGATAATAGGAGGCACCGCCATGTAAGCAAAATTTCACCCATACATACTGTATAACGTATGCCCGAGTTCATTATCCCAGTCGGTACAAAAGAGTCGGATGTTCAACTCCGTTTCATTTCATAAAAAAAAAACAACACTCAAAATTATTTATCTTTGAGTTGCTTTTTAAACCCTCGTGTGATTTTTACGAATTATTAGCTGCTGCTAAGCGAATTGCATAATTTGGGCAAATTGTGTTTATTATCATGAACTGTGTACACTCGGTGTGATAAAATACAAGATGAATTGATGTAGATGATATTTTAACAAAGGCTTAATGTAAGGATGATCGCATTTATCATGCGTGTTACTAAGAATTAACGTCACACTGTTAACGTATAATTTGTTTCTGGTAAAGCTATGCACCGTATTTCATTCACACAAAAAATGACATAAGTGGTTATGAACAGCAAGCAAGAACAATGGCAAAAAGAATGAATAAAAATATTATGATTGATCGCCCACATCTTGTGCGCATTTAGTAATAGGTATATCAATCACCCTACTGAAATAAGAGTAAAATATGGTGGTATTTTTATTTCATTAAAAATTATATCTGGCAAGTTTGAAATTTTCCAGGTCTCGACTGGGATGCGTACTATGATACGTAACAATCGACTGTTACATTTATATCAATTTAACAGTGATGATTTATTTATAATGTTTTTGAGATATGGGTTTAACGTCCTCCCGAAACAAACTAACAAATGGTTCAATAAGTTCATAAATATTTCACTTGCACGTATATAGGGGTCTTTAGCAGTGACACGAAAGTGAAAGATCCACGAGGTTTGACAGGCAACGTGTCGAAATCACGCCGAACGACTTAATGACAGGCCTTATGATTTTTGTAAAACGTAATCTCCTACCTGTTTTGTGTGATGAAAATGAATTTGTATAACTTATGTCCTACTCCATGAATCATTTGAATAATGTTCTACCTGTGGGATCAAATTGCAATATTTGTTTAATGGCGTAATTCCCACATGCTTTGTGGGGTGAAAAAAAGGAATACCTTTTTTGTGGCATGAATAAAGGAAGATTTGTATAACGTATGTCCTACCTGTTAACGGAGGGCAGCATTATGTTTTCTGTGTCCGATAATAAAATGATATACTATTGACAATATAATATATTTATCCTGCATGTTTTATCTCTCATCCTTCATATTGACAGGTGTTTGATGAATGGTGACATCAAATGTTCAATCGGGTGTGTTTTATCTAAATAATGACTTTTCACGGTCAATATATCCTATCGTTCATTCGTGTTTCAGAGATAATGAAAGGGGAAATAAATAGCGTTTTTACCTACCATTCTCCTTTACGTTTTCGTTAAATAGTATTTTTTTCCAACAGGAAGGAATATAAATTTGTGACCAAAAAAATATGCGATACTTCAGGCGTAGCTCATTTTACAATTGATCAATCTTGGCGTATGAGAAATTACATGCATTAGATGATAAATACGGTTGGTGTTAACATGTGCGAAACATTGGTTGACATTCTGTTTCCTTATTATAATGCACAAGAAATTGGACGAATGTTAGAATCATTTATAAAACTTTAGATATGGGCTTCTCCCACCGCCTAATACCTACCTTATCTAAGCTTGCCTACCATACGGATGTCAAATCGTCGTTATGCGATTGTGAGCAACTTCAGAACTTGATTCATTTTGGACAGGATGTTCGACCAGAGATTGTTATTCGTAATAACCATGTAGTCCCAATCATCCATATAGTGATGATACTTCATTGATTCACATGGATAGCAAACGTATCTAACCGAATAGAAGGCCTGGATGAAGATGATTATTTTTAGCTATATGTCAACTCTTACAAAAATGAAGTGGTGTACCTTGTTTCATGCACGATATCCGTCGTTTCTTAACTGCAACGATAGTTTCAAACTGAATATATAACTGCAGTATTTAATTATTAAAGGAGCTAAATCGCTTATATTTGGAACCTAGATTCAACACAAATGGATCGCAACGCATATAATAATGTAATATGAATGTATATAAACTGATTTACCTTCAATCTTTTGTGTTCTAATTTCAAATCAGTTATGTTCGGCGAAATACACCAGACGTCTCAATCGAATGGTAATTTCTAGCGTCTGGTTATTCCAGTCTGATAGTATTTATTACGCATGCTCTCCGGGTAAGAATATGATGTCACCTTTTGACATGACATGACGTCCCGGTAAGATCACAGCATCGATGTTGTTAAACTGATAAATAACTCGTGTTTTCAATGTCGAAGACTTTGGATGATAGATAGAGACTCGGCTACTTTAAATACACAAAGCTACACATGCATAGTGTTTATTATATTAACGCTGTTGCAGAGTTTATACGAAGGCGCCTTTTTTTGTAATACAGACGTATAATCACGTGAGGTTGTTGCGAAATATATTGTCCTTCAGTAGTTATGGAGAAGGAAATCTACAGGACTTTTATGTCAATTTAATCATCTTGATGATTTCCCAAGATTCGTCTTAACGGTGGTAATCTTTATAAAGGGTCATTCAAAGGCGAAAGGTTTTATATTCTTTTCTTTAAAACCACACACACAAAAATGTTTAATTTATAAAATGGAAAATAGTAATATATACTCAGTTCCTTATATGAAAAGTAATTATTAAAAGTGGATAAGCTTTCGTATATTACATGTGATTATAATTGTCGCTGTTATCGGCAATGGTGTGCAATACAATAGGTTATAGGTGTACGTACGCCTATTCTGGTCCCCGAATCTTTGGAAACACAATGCATTAATATTCCCATTTAGGTGAGATGGCGAGGGGATTATTTCGTGACAAATGATGGGTGCCAAAACCTATGACCATATATGGATTAACAGACGTTTGACGTGACAGTCAAAGTTTTTTTTTTTTTCTTTCCAGGGCACCTAATTGGCCCAAAATATTATTTGCAATCCCCCCAAATGCATTGAATGCGATAACGAAATTATAATAATGTATATACATGTATGTATAGGATTGTTATTTCAGCGTTTACGGCAGGGGCGTACATAACGATTTCGTTTTTTTTTTGGGGAGGGGGGGTTTGTGTTTATCCAAAATACGACCGACTGATGCACATACCCACCGCCCTCAGTGCGAGTGACGCAATCAGGAGCCGAGCACCACGTGCGAGTTTTCTAGGGAATATGGGGGTGGGGTAGGGGCGGTTTCAAATCTAGGGCGCGATCCACAATCCCACCTCACAATGAAAAGAAACAAAATACTGGCTATAACATTAAGCGTCCCGGTAGAACATACATAGTATTGTCTCGTCGGAAAGTAGTTTTATTTTAGTTCACATATAGGTTATGTCATATTAATGATTGTGCCTATAACACTGAGTAATTTGAGAAATGTTTTTGAAAAATTGATTCAATATCCTGGCATTTGACTTTGAGGTCATTGCTGGGAGAAATTCCTGTGGACGAGTGTACCAGAAATGTCAGTCAATGGGACAGAATCTCCAGATGTGTTTTGCAAGAGTTGGCATAACATCTGTATAATCTGACGCCCTCACCGCACACACCAGTAGAACTACAAACTGGACAGTGAATATGATAGTGCTGAGACATTATAAGACAACTGAGGAGTAGAAGAATGATTTTGAAATGAAATCAAGCGCCGCAGGCGCGAACAAATTTCAGATCCGAGTAGAAGAATGATGTTATAATGGAATCGCGTCGCAGGCGCGAAAAAATTTCAGATATGTAACAGAGCTTTTAAATTTTTGGCACTGGGGTTGATAATAAATGGGACAGAATCTTGGGGTATCTGTCAATTTCGCCTTTTTTGTGATTGTATGTTTATCTCATTAATTCATTTAGTCGGAGACCGACTGCGATGAGTATTTTTTTTTTTTTTTTTTTTTGAGACCGACTATTTTTTGCCATGGTATAGAAAACATTTCATAGAACAACATACTCACAACAGAATAAGAGTGACGTATGCAATTTAGGCTCACGGATTCACGCAAATATATAGTATTTGGGATCAATTCTGGCATTGTGTTTGAGACCGACTGCAGTGACTGCACTTATTTTGAGACCGATTACTGGGTGAAATTTTGTTGTTAGACCAACTACTCACAACAGAATGAGAGTGAAACACAACATCTTTTCAAACATGATAAGTTGACAAGGTTATTTTATACCAAAGACTGCTCCTATTTTGCGATCGACTGCACTGATTTTGCGACCGACTATTTTTATGCGAAAGTTTTGCGTGATTTATACAGTGAGTACTTATTTTGATACCGACTACCCCTATTTTGCGACCGACTGCACTAATTTTTCGACCCCCACATTTACGCCCCTGGTTTACGGCATGTATAGGATATGACAGAAAAGTGTATTATTAAAGAGAGAGAAATGGGGTTTAACGTCCACTCGACATTTTGGGACTAACACATGGTTTAATTTTTTTATTTCAATAATTCGCTTGCGCGTAGGGGTCTTTAGAAGTGGGAAGAAACCCACGAGGTTGACTACAAACGCTCACACCAGGGATCGAAACCACAGCCGCAAGCCAGAGGTGACCGGCCAGCTAGAGGTCCAAGCGCGGCACTCAAGACCACCAGGCCATTCCAACCCTCTGTATTATTAAAGATATGGAAGAGACTCCGACTCAATTAACGTGGAAATATACCATGTGGAAATAAACATTGCACGCCCGGTGAAATGGGATCAAAACTGTGGGAAGCACCACGTGTGACCCTGGTTTACACTTGACAGTGGCGGAGGGAAGACGGTCTGACAAGCGGCTAGTCGCTTGGATCTAGGACGAAATCCCAATTTGCGGTGTATGCATGTTCGTCTTCATTTTCTCGGAGTAGGACTTTAAACTCCATTCCATTTCATTTCACGGCCTTGTCCCATTTGGTGCAGAATAATAATACTAATCGTTTTCTATAGTCGCTTTGACTGTCCATTAGATAAAACGTTAAATCCTATTTTATTTCATGTCAACAGGGGCGTTTTATGGTTTATCATAGCGGAGGCTATACTATTTTAAGGGCCCTCTTTCGCGGGGGTCCGGGGGAGGGGGCTCTTGATTTTCATACCAGGGGCCTATTTCACGAAATTTTAACTAAGATAAGATCCCAATTTTAGTAATTTGATTGGATAATATTAGATTGAGTTTAGTGCTTAGCCAATCTAAATTGAAGTATCTACTAAAATTGGATTTTATCTTAAGTTACAATTTCGTGAAACAGGGCACTGTGCAATAACTGCATTCTCATTCAGTAGTAGTTTCGACAGTAACAGTGTAAAGGAAACGATTGGCTCGCACTGGGGGGCCCTTTACCTTGGCCAGAGGGGCCCTTTTGTCAGACGAGGGGCCCATTTGTCTGTCTTTAGGACCCTCCCTAACTAGGGTACATTTCATTTTTCTCATCGGTTTTAGCATTTTTCTTCCGTTTTATTTGTTCAACTTCTTTGATTTTTTTTCGCGAGGAGGCTGGCGCCTCCAGCGCCTCAGCTATAAAACGCCTTTGCATGTCAAACGGTAATGTACTACACTTCCTGATATTATTTTGAAAAGCGGGTGGCTATATATTTCAAATTTGTTCATACTTATAAAAAAAAATGTAATCCATCATTTTTTGACTTGATATAATATTTTTGTGTCGGCAAATGTCAAAAGGATTAACACAATAAAACAAGCGATCGCCATGCCAGATACGTCCAGATTTTGCATGAGATGGACAGAGAATAAGCTAAAAACGCGATTTTTCGTACAATGAGATGCATAAAGAAAGTTACGGTTCGATTTGGGCCAATATCGAAAGGAGCCGAAATCTTCTGGTTTAAACATACATTTTACGCAGGGTTCGGCCATTACATTGCCAATGTAATTAATTACATTACCATCACTTTTCAAATGTAATCATTACAATTACTTTATCATTTTTAGCAATGTAATTAATCACCATAACCCATTACATTGAAAGTAATTGATTGCCATTACCCATTACTTTATGACTATATAAATAAAACCATTTTACAAAGAAATTAAAAGGACAGCCTTATTTTTCTACCATGATGCACCTACAAAATCAAACCCAAAATAATCCTTGATTCACATTAATAGATATTTGTGTTGGAATTGTATTTTCTGTATATTATAACATCAAGGCACATTTCCAAGTGACGGGAAGTATGTTATTTGTTTTATACAGTGGCGGCGCCAAGGGGGGGGGGGGGGGGGGCAAGGCCCCATAAATCTGGCCTGCCCACTGTTTGCCCCCTCCCCCAATAATTTCACTCTGCCCGTTTGACACTTTCCTATCTGGTCGGATAAACTAGTGATTTGGCGACAGGCGGTATCTGTTTATCTCGACGATCAATTTGAGGTTGGCAAGTCCGTTCATTTCACAAAATATAGTGGCGAAAATATTCATTCACTTTGAGTCACTCACTCCGACCGTTTGACAGTTTCCTCTCTGGTCGGATAAACTATTGATTTGGCGACAGGCGGTATCTGTTAAGCTCTATTTATCTCGACGATCAATGCCTGAAATAATGCCAGACTGCATTTCGGGCAGTCTACTTTTCAAATTATTGGGAAATTCGTTGAGTTTCATTTGACACTTTCCTCTCTGGCGTCGGAAAGAAAAGTGAAAAGGTGACAGACGGCATCCGATCAGCTCATTTATCTCTACGATCAGTGTCTGAATACTGTCAGGCAGCATTTCCCACAGTCTATTTTTCAACATTGGGGGGAGATCCCCAAAACCCCAACAAGGACTCGCTACTTTGGCGCTCACAAGGGTACTTCGTTGAGGTTCGCAAGTCCGTTCGTTTGCTATTTTGGTCTCTGATCGGATAAACTAATGATCGCAGGCGATGGCCGGTATGTGGTCAGATTTATTTATCTCGACGATCGGTGCCTGGATGAATACTGACAGACAGCATTGCCGACAGTCAATTTTTCAAAATTTTCTGGGGAAAGTCCCCCTTACCCTCCATAAGTACTCCTTACTTTGGCGCTCGTGAGTCGGATTCGTCGAGGTTCGCAAGTCCGTTCATTTGACACTTTATCTTAACATTGTCTGAAATACTGTTTTCACATTTTTCTGGGGGAGCCCCCACCCCACCCCTAGTTGAAGCTCGTGCCCCTTGGACTTTGCACCAGCTTTGCCCCTCCAACCACCGACGGTTGGCGCGCCACTGGTTTTATATTAAGTAACCATAAAATGAAGAGATACTTAAAGGTCATTGTTTGGTTTGTCACTTGTTACCTTGAGATTAAAGCTAGTAAGACCATTACCCATTACCATTACCCCATCCCTGATTTTACGTTTCGTCCAAATCGGATAACGATTGGAATCTGGAAAGTATCAACAAGAAAAACACACCATTTTCTCGTACAATCGGGGTCATAATTCATAAAGTGACAGTCTGATACATGCCAATATCGACGGGAACTGGTTATAAACGTATATTTCAGGTTTCATTAAATTCGATAAATATTGTGACCTCTAGACGGTCCACAATCTTGGTAGAACACGCTTTTATACAATTAGCGTATTGATAGCAGACACTATGTCGGACAGTTTCGGTCCGATCGTCACCAGGTCGGACTCAACCGTCCCTATGGTTTAACGGTGATATAAATATGTAAAGGGTTTTTACAATCGGATAAAACATGTGACCTTTAGAGGGTGTACGAGCTGATTTCTCGTACAATCAGGGTGCATAATCCACTAAGTGTTGAACGGAATCGATTATCAACATACAGTGTATATATATCAAGATTCGTTATGCTTGGTATTACACACTTTCACTCTATTTTCGTACATTCAGGGGACATAATCCATGAAGTTGCGGTCCGGTACAAGCAAGAATCTTCCTGGGGTACATGCCAATATCGAAAGAAACAGAGATATGTGGGATATAAACCATAGAGATCCGTGGGATATAAACCAATATTTCAAGTTACGTCAAAATTGGAAGAAAACTTGTGACTTGTTGAGTGTCCACAACAAAATGTGGGCGAATAAAAAAGACATTTTAAAATAGCAAATCAGCACTTGACAAAATATGACACCAATTCGAAAGCGTGGATATCACAAAACTCTACACTTTTATAACGAAAAAACTGTAGCAATTTATAAATTCTTGAAATGATGCAATTAAAAAAAATTGACATTATCGAAAGTTTTTAAATGTCTCGAAATCTTCTTCAATCGACTGAATGCAGCAATAAAACGTTCTGTCGCGTGTTTTTACCATTTCTAACGAAGGCTTTTAAGAGCATTTCTACAGGATAAATATTGGTTATTCTTAATGGACATCGAGTTGCATCCAAATAAGAAATAAAAATCGTGAAAGCTTTCAACAAGATATAAATATCTTCTGAAAAGATTTTATTGTACTGATTACACTCTTATTTTGTTTTTGTTTCATGTTTAGATTTGGGGTGGGGACATATTTTAGACACTTGAAAGATTAGGCGTGTTGTTTAAATATGACTTTCCGAAGCGTTGTATTTCGAGGAAATGGAACTAATATCATATAACCATGAAGTAATTGTTTCCTTCAAGTCCGCATCAAAAATGATATCCCAGGGGCGGGTCCAGGAATTTTTGCAGGAGGGGGTTTGCCAGGTTTCTGTCACGGAAATCTGCCATCATCGTTTCTAAATTACATAGGCATACATACAAATTGAGCTTTTTAAACAGAGAAATCATTTTTATACTGATGTAGGATCACTTTGTGATGTAATTTCATTGATGCAAGGCATTATTTTTTTTTCGTGTAGCTGAGCAGTGGGGGGGACCCCCGCCCCCCCCCCCTCTAGATCCGCACCTGATCCATTCCGATAACACTTTTGATTTTTATTAGCCGACAGATTCTTCAATCTGAAGTAACTAATCAGATTATCACTACAAACTGTTTTGAACATATACATATACCCCTTTATACTGCGTTCTACCTCTCCAGTCCAATTTGTTGGCCGCGCTAATCTTACTCGTTGTTGGGCTCACCCACGGATGATGTCCTGATGTCAGTTCATACACCTAATATTTTTGTATTAGGCACTGTCATTTAATACAATTGTTATACTTTGTGTCTGTGTTGTGTGCTGCAGTATTTCTGTGTCTGTTTTTATTCTGTGGACGCTTTTATTCCCATATCTTAACAGATATGTCTTCTCAGTTAGGTTAGGTGATGGTCAATATTTAACCATTTTCTTCTATTTCTTGAAAACTTTATTTCTAATTTTTGCAAATCAATGTTTTAAAGACTTGGGCTAAAAACAACTTTGATTCGATCTGACCATTAACCAGTACAAGAGTTGTTAATTGTACATTGAGGTCTGATAGAGACCGTGTAATATAAGCGAAAGTAATAAAATTTCAACGTAATACAGCTAAAAGAAAAGCTGGAGAAAGCTACCAGCTTGATTGAGTTTTGCTCCGAGTTATCAAACTTAGATTGCCGTTTACATAATTATAGAGTTTCGGATAGCTGATCATTACGCGTATAATTGTATTTGAGGCATAATGATAGTTATACTATCATAGGCGAGCAATGTATAATAACAATCCACTCATACAGCTTAATAGTCAATATATTGATTCGTTTAATATAAGATATAATATATTGAAATGGATAGCGATTACGTCATTGATTTTTGTGTAAAATTAAGTTTGTAGACGATTATTATATTATTATCTTATATAACTGGCTTACCACGAAAACAAACATTCGTAACATAATACGGGGATTTTGGCTTGACAACCAGGAATGGAATGGACCTCAACGTTTCATCGACATAAAACATTTTGAGACTAACATTAGCTATTTCTAGGATTACGTGTGCAGTGATCATACCAATTCAATCCTTAAGAACATCTACCATGTGCAATAATAACTTGTACAAGGGACCCCAATGTATCGTTCTTTGTCAGCTTTATATTCCTGACTCTCCACTGTCCCTACACGTGTATTGCGCCGTCTCCATCGTTTCGTCTTCTCATTCCATCTTAAAAGACAATATTGATGTCAGTCATTTATCACATATGTGATAGAACAGGTTAACCACGTTTGATTATTGCTACGATAGATGCGTTATGAAGATTTCAAGAAAGGGAAGTGACGAACGCAAAAGGACAACGCGAGTTATCCTTCTACATAACTGACTGAAGTGACGAGTGATAACAGATACGCGGGCCAATTTCTGCTCACTAATAATTTCTTCGAGGGATATAGTAATATGACTTTAATGTTAAAATGATTTATAACGACTCTTTATAACCTGTGTTCCCAACCTCTAAGCGCTTTTCGTGGGGTCGCGGCAGACTACTCTGGAGCTTTTGAAAAAATGTTGTTTTTTCATGAAAATCATATACCTGGACGAAAGGTCTAAGCCCGAAAAGGAGAGATTGGGTTGCCACCAACAAGTACACTCACTGAATGAATCATAGATATTGAAATCACAAGAAGTGGGCTGTGGAATTTAAGCTTGACACGAATGAATTTGACGATGGCCTGCATCCTCAAAGGCCAACAACTGCAACCATTCAATAAAACATTACCCGGATTCATAACATGGTGAATGGCTGATTGACGATAGACCACTCGACATATTGAGAAGTACATTAGCGCCAACGAATTAGGAATGCCAACCGTTTCTGCAAGATGGTCGCTAAAGCTCTTGGCTGCGGATTAGAAATGAGTCAGATTCCTGACGCCCTGTGATAATCTGTGTCGTTTGAAGCAGCTTATATGATAATTTTGTGGCCAGATTGGTAACCATGGATTAAACCTGTTTCCACAAATTATGACGCCATGTCAGCTGTGAAGGACTTCCTTGGGGTGGCTGAAGGAAATTTCTTTATAACTGACATCTAGGTCCTCCAACATCGTGTGTTCACCTCGAAAGGGACGGTATCGAAAAATCAGTTGAAACCATCGACATTCTTCAGGTCTTTCACAGAAAGAGTTGGAACTTTTCAAACAGCCCTCCTGAATCGCCACATTGCCGATCGTCTTTCTTCTCTGGCGCTCTGTCTCTCATTACATGAATAATGAAGACATTTCATTGTAAAGGGTGACTTTGTTTCTCCGAGGTGTGGCGACCAGATGGTGGTTTTTGGAATGGGGTCGCAATCAACAAAAGGTTGGGAACTACTGCTCTGTAATGTACGACAGTAATTTGTTAAATCGGAATATGTTTTGCTTATATCCTAATACGGAAATTTAATGGAGCAGTAAATGATAATAAGGTTCACTTTGTTACTTTTAAAAACAATTGATTGTTTTATTGGTAATAGTATGGTAATTGTTATATAAAGGATTTAAATTAATTATCAACAACATTGGTATTATATAAACAGGTACTAGTTATCTCGCCCACGCTTTTAGTAAGACATAAAACACACTGAAACCTGTTTGGTAAGACCAACTAATCGTCTTAGCTTGTTTGCGTTGTGTGTGGGGTGGGGGCGCTGTGGCTCAGTGACTAAGGTACTGGCTCACGCGCGCACTTTAGAACACAAGGTCTATCATTGAGTAAAGTGGAGTAGTTTCGCTTCAATTACGCTTCTACGTGATAAGGAATGGGTTTGCCTTCCAATCTCTTGGTATTTCTCCTGGTTCTCCTGTTTACCCCCACTGCTATATACATCTCTATGTGCAAGCGAATTAATGAAATAAAACTGAACCATGTGTTAGTACAGAAATGGCGTTAAACTCCTCTCTCTTTCCCTCTAATGTTTAAAACAAAGCAAGGAACGAGATGTATCAATCTTTACAACTATACACATGTAGTTTGGGGTTTGACGGTTGTGATGGTAACCTTACTTTTTTTTTCTTTTTTAAAAAAAAAACTTCAACCATGACAATTGTACAAGAAAAAGAAAAGGCGTACGTGTACAATCATATCTACGATGCTGTACTAAGTAGTCCTAATACAGCGAAATCCCGATTAACGACCTATTCAGTGTTACAGGCCACTCACGTACCTAATACCAGCAACTCACTATTACCGATTACTACAGCTGACACCAGTCAATTTCATTGTATATTTCCAACTCGTGATAATAAGTCTCCCGACCGTGATCAAAACAAAAAGCAAAACATAATAGACATAATGTTAAGCAACAGATTGAATCAAACATAGCTTGTTAATAAAATAGTAGGATATCTAAGAACCGAGAAACCCGGGCCATCTGTCAAACTGCCACATTGGTCTTGGAATCTTGAGTCTAGAAAAATAAATAAAATATGTATATGGAACAGAAAACAAAATTGTGAATTCGACAGAAAAAATAATAAGCAGAAACCAAAAGATTTTTTATTCTAAATGTACAGAGCAATTATAGTGATAAATAGCGTACGAGAAAAAAAATAATTTTCAGTTTTTTATGGTTTTATCGCTCTAAAGAAAATAAACACTGCCTCCAGGTCCTTGAGTTTCTTGATTCTTAATCAACGGAATCCTTTTGTTTAGAAAAATATCACTGGCCCGGGGATCCCTTAATTATCTTCTTTCATGTAAGATTTAGATAAAGAGTTGGCCGTTCTTTCTATAATAGTTCAGAAATAGAATACTAAAAATTATTATATTAAAAAAATTTCATTCTAATTATTTCATTCTGTGCGACTTCATTATTCACTGTTAAAGGTTTTAGACATACATACATACATACATATCTTCGCTCGCAATAGAGTAATTGGAATGAAATTTTCAAATTGTTCATTTTACATTATCATTTTTCTAACTATTATAGCAAGAATTGATAGCTCTTGATCTAAATCTTACATAATTTATCTTTAATCAAATGTTCTCGTTTCATGGGTTAATATGGAGTGGAATTCACGCCATAGTTCTAACTCTTGAAATGACATTAAATGGGGTTTATATGTTCTGCTAATGGGCTAATGAATACGGAATTCTAACTCTTTACCTAATAATTTGTTTGAATTTGTATTTATTCTAATTTCAATTATTCCTTTTAATTTGCGTAGATTGTCGTCAGTTTAATCAAATTTGGTAAACATTTTAATTTTACAAAAGTTATAGGATGTGGTAGCACCTAGTCTGTGGCTGGGAATGTCACCGAGGCCCTTGGATCAATATTTAAAAGGCGGAATGTGTCTGTGAGGTAGATATATAAATGAATTTGGAACAAACATAATAATATATATATAATAATAAATAAAATCATACAATTGTAAATCATATGCTTTGTATAAAAGTGCAGGGATAACACAATGTAAACGTTTTAATTCCCAATGTGTCAGCCAACGAAATAACAACTAGAATAATAATAATGAATAAAGATAGCCGAGAATTGATTTATCACGTTTCTTCTTCTTTTATTGTTTTTATAATATACTCTACTCGAGAGCTTTTCAACGTTAACACTAAGATCTTTGATTTTGTGTTTTTATTTATTATTAGTGTGTTTTACTTGTGGTTATTTTTTGGTCTTTTGAGAGTGTATAAAATATAAAGCCCAAACGCAGGGGTGGATAAACAGCGATTTGTTTGGGGGGGGGGGGGGGCAAACCCCACCCTGCTCAGCTATATAAAAAATATGAAAAACACAAATAATGCCTTGGATCAATGAAATTGAATCTGATCCTATTAATTCATTATAAAAATTGGATTTCTCTCTTTAAAAAGCTCAATGTGTATGCATGCCTACGTAATTTAGAGACCATGGTTGTGTCATCATTCTCAACTGTCAAATTTCCTTAAAATGGATACGCCCCTGGACCGGCTAACGAGTTAAACCTCGACGCCAGGACCAGGTGGACATTATAATTATGTTGATATGGAATTACTAATACATACCAATACCACTCGCGGTGTTTCGATGGTAAGTCCTCGGGCCATTGCTTCAGGAATGTGATATGATATATCTGGACTTTAGCTCGACCTCCGGCAGCGAGCACTTGAAATTTGAGCAAAAGTTGAGTTGATCAAATCAAATGGTTTGCAGTTTTCAATGCGCGATCTCAGTTCGATACCTGCGTCCCTATGTAATCCTATCAGAATATCGCTGCTAGGCGCGACACATTTTATGAATAAATTAAGTTTGCTGTAAGTGGATTTTTGGTGTTTATAACCAATGTGCCCTTGTGTATGGCACTGGCCAAGTAATCAAGAGGTCCCGGGTTAGATCATCCACACACTCGCCGGCGTGCACGTAAAATGAGAGAGAGAGATAAATGGGGTTTAACGTCCACTCGACACAAACTAGGTCATTTTGGGACTAACATATGGTTTCATTTTATTTCAATAATTCGCTTGCGCGTAGGGGTCTTTAGCAGTGGGAGGAAACCGGAGTGCCCGGAGAAAACCGGTGAGAAGGCGCCCCTATCTCCATGCCACATACACTCACACCAGGGCTCGAAACCACAGCCGCAAGCAAGAGGTGACCGGCCAGCTAGAGGTCGAAGCGCGGCACTCTAGACCACTAGGCTATCCCAATCCCCCGTGCACGTAAAATAGCTCGTGGCGCAGCTGTCTTGGCATAATTTCCTTCATCGCACACAGTGTGGGGTATGACCGTTCCCACTATTCTAGTTGATGAAATAAGTGGAACGTTCAACAAAATTTCATTTAAAGGAGCTAAATTGCTAATAATTGGCACCTAGAAATTGACATAAATGTGTCGCAAGCCATATAATACTGTAATATGAATGTATGTAAACTGATTTATATACAATCGTTTCCGTTTTACTCTAATTTAATATTAGTTTTGTCGGCAAAATACGCGAAAAGTCTCAATCGAATGGCAATATATAGCGTCTGGTTATTTGAGTCTACACCGGTAGTATTTATACCGCATGCTCTGCAGATAAGAAGACATGACTAATGCAAGATGTCTAGCTTCATTCTTCGATTCCCCTGTTACAAATGGCGCTGAAACGCATTCTGGTACAAGATTCGTGTACCAATTGGCAAAATGTTTAATTTGTCTTAAATATTGGGTATCAGGAGTCCGCCTTTTCCCTGTAAGGTCACAGCATCGGTGTTGATTTAAATTGACAAATAATTAAATTTTCAATGTCGAAGGCTGTGGATGATATTGAGTTAAAGCCTTGGCTACTTTAATTCATATGAACTTTCACAAAGCTAATAAATCTTGCTGTGCTTTTACAATATTAACGAATGGATAGACTGCACATTCGGTCAGTATGTTGGCCGAAAAACATACTCTGAATTTTCCAACCAGATTTAACGTCCACTCGGCGTTGACATATTGTTTAATTCTATTTCAATAATTCGTTTGCGCTAAAATGGTTTTCAGCACTGAGAGGCAACCGTAGGATCCGGAGAAATTGCAAGAGGTTCAATGACAGACCTTATGCTCTAAAGCACAAAACAGCCCCCCCCCCCCTTAGTAAAAAAATAAAATTACAAAGTACGATAGATATTATTGAATATGTGAATCTTCCTAACGTATTAACCTTCCATGCCTCGTGTACAACACCCATCGTTCATAAGATTGAATCTGCGTTTGAGAAGACGCAGATTCTGGGTAGAATACAATCCAGGGCATCAAAATTACCAGTCAAGTTGTTTAATGATAAAAGCGCAGGAGACAGTAATTCCATGTCTAGATAAAATAAGAAAAACAACACGAGTACTTGGTCTCTCATATTGATTTTAACTTTATCTTTAATAATGTCTGTATTATAATTACAAGCTTTCGCAACAAGGACAGAAAAGGCAGAGGCTTGTGTGATATGTCGAGCATATACGACACTATAGCATACAACCTTCCATTTCCACGTCCTCTTTTATAAGCCTTTTATCCTTAAGGCAGGTACTTGAATTCTTTTGACTGGAAAATATCTGAATTTAATTGTGAAATTCCCATATTGTTGCAATATTACGGATTCTAGACAAAAGCTTTTCTGCGTTTTGGACCTAGTATTGGATAAATACAGATAAAATCTTATGTAATTTTAGCGCGACATCGATATTTTCGCTTTTTAACCGTTAAATCAATACTGTGTTCATTAGGTAGAAAGACCAGAAAGATCTTACTTAAGTACCGGTTACACTACACTACGGCCATGTTTTATCGTGATAATAATGGGTACTTTGCTGCTAACTGCAAAATGCATGTAACAATTTATAATTTTAACAAATATATTCACATGTGAAGTCTTAAATGCACTGGAAACTCTGGCGAGTATAGTAATTATGATTTTAAACTCACACGTGCAGTCAAAGAAGATAACATAATTCGTACGAAAGAATTGCTTTTATATTAAAAATTTGGACTTGATAGTGTGCACGTAAAAGAACTATTGACAGTACTGTTTGCAATCGATGACGATCAGACTAAAACGCCTAAAACGCAATTTCCCTTAAAGCATACTGTATTGAAGAGAATGCCCGCCCTCATCAACCTGATTGGTGCAGAAACATAGGACGTTAAACCCCATTTCATTTGTTTTGAATTTAGATTTAGGTGTATGAATTGATTATTCAGCAAAATTGTCACTTACCAACATCTGAAACAAATTCCACAAAGCAAGTTTTTAAAAGAAATTGAATATAATTTTGCGAACGAAGCAATGACTGTCAAAAAAGAAATTGAGAACTTTAAGAATCTAAAATTTGTAATATCAACAGCGTTTTTCTGTGCGTAACAATGAAAAGTCACGCCAAGTTTTATTAAATTCCACCCACAACTTTGTCCAGTTTTCAAAGGTTTCGTTCTTTTCGTTAACTCCAAGATATACCATCGACGTATTCCGACATCATTGCTCCTATGACCAATCCCACCAAGTGTTTTTTTAAAAAAAAAACAATTGAGAACTTGTATTGTGTTTTAGCAGTCCAAATATACACGAAAAGAGAACTCCACAAAATGAGTTTGAAATGGACCAATCTAATTAAAATACAGATCTACATTTCGTTCCGTTTTTTATACTTTCGATTGCCTATACTACATGGAGTTCTGACAGGCTATAATAGAAGGCTTGTCAGAGGTCGTACGAGAGGCTTTTGACCCTATGACCTCAGACATTGATTAATCAATTAGCGTTGACCTTTCTTGTGGTTTGTTCACAGTTACGTCCATGGCACGCCAAGAAATCGCCACAACAGACCGTTTCATTGGCCTATAAAAGATGAAACGAAGTAACATCTGTGTTTTAGTCAGATTGGAAATGGACGATCCTGTGAGTTTGTTGGCATTTATTATGACGCTAGGTTGGGCCATCCTCTGTTCTGTATGGCGTTCCAAGATTTCATGAATACCTTTGAAATTTGACATCGAAAATGTCTCATTTCGATAGAGTTCTTCCTTATGCCCGCCAAGTTTTTTTTAATATCGGATCCAGAACTTTATACTGTATAGCGTTCACGGGCTTTTAAAGCAGAAATTTGATCGGAAAATAACTCCCTTCCCAAAATTTGGTTAATTTTGAGAGCATTACTTTACGTCAAAATTAACAATCCCTGTAAATTTGAATTCATAAAATTCAGCAATAACAGCAGAGCGTTCACATGGAAGGTTGAACGGACCACAGAAAAACGGACGCGGGTGTATTGAAATGCTTATTACGCATATATAAAAGTATATGTATTAAAGTTTTCTGGGTACACCACACCATGTTTTCTTGGTAAGAAATATTCTATTAGGCTTTCATAGCATGCATCTTCCTGTTTAATGCAGCAGTCGGATAAATCGGCGGGGAAGAGGAGATTTTAGATTATTTTATTTTGATTTACATCGATCAAGAATGTATTCGGTAGATTACATATGTAGCTGCAGGGATTAACCAAGTTGACATAAGATTTTATTTATTGAAAAATAACATATATTGGGTAGGTTGAAAACGCTTCACGCACTCTTTCAGTTGTCTTGGAAAAAATAGTCCAAAAATAAGGCTATGGATTGAGACGAACCAACATATCGGGGGCCTATTTCACGAAATTTTATTTAAGATAAGATCCCAATTTTAGTAATTTGATTGGATAATATTAGATTGATTTTAGTGCTTAGCCAATCAAAATTGAAGTATCTACTAAAATTGGATTTTATCTTAAGTTAAAATTTCGTGAAACAGGGCCCAGGATGTTGTCCATACTCAAAACATATACTTTTCTATTTTTGATTTCCAGGATGATAATTCTACATCTATTCTAAATATCGGTTACAATGTTCGTTTCATGCCATCGGTCTAAAGTTGTACCGTGTATACCTAGCCTCTAATGAGAAGTAAATAGTGGGATGGTGATAGCATCTGGTGGCAGTAAGCTGATAGATGATGTTTTAAAAGTAAGAGAAACCACTGTGTAAAATAATCCATTAAAACTGTGTGAATTGTAGAACGTGGCTGATTGTAATCAGTAGACGAAAGGTAAACTATCACCTTGGGTCAATAGAACTCTAAATACTTCTCCACAGTATTTATTTTTCTGTTCAAACAATATACAAACACTGTAGACTATTAATAAACTAAGAAGTGTGTCATCACACAGAACAATCGAACTCTTAATAAATACTTCATATGTAGGTAAGTGGATCACCCATGAAATTGAAACCACAGGGATAACTATATATTGAGTTATTTTTTCTTTCTTTTACGTCGTCACGAAAGATAATGTAAGAAAATGGGCCTCACAGTCCTTCGAAAAAATTTCAATAAGAATCTTTAAAAAGCTGTCATTACCGACGCATAAAAATAGCACGGTTTGGTATTAAAATTAAAAGCTCTTTTGCCGCCTGCTGCATTATAGCTGACGTCAACTTCTGAAGTCACGCGAGTTAATGCTCCCCAGTGTGAAGTTTTTGAATGAATGTCATTTACAATGACGCAAGCGACATTAAAATCTATAAATTTGATTAATCTGGGCAAACGATTACAGTGTGTATTCATTAATTCTCTGTGGTTATCAATTACAAATCAAAGTTGGATATCAAGTTCTTATTTAGCACCCACTACACCAGAGACACCCTGATCAGAAATTAAATCTGTTTACGATTGTTGTAAAATGAGTTCTTCGTCATAGATAGCGACAAGTAACGACCTGACTTTGACAGCTATTAACCCATATTTGAATTCCCCCTGGGGTTGTTAATAAGCGATATGGATTGAAGAAACTATAGTATTAAATGTAGTGTGATTCCTGATTGGGTTCATGTTGTCGTGACTTGATGGCTGCTCCTCACGCCAGCCCATAATAAAACATCAAAAAACATACCTAGACGTGAAATAGTAGTCTGATATATGATTGAATTTATTATCCAGTTAGACATTATAGAAGACTAATCAACTCACCAGGAAGATTGCCATCTCTATTGTATTAAGGTAATTATTAATCAAACAGGCTGTCATGCAAGAGTAACACCCCTTTGATGTGGCGCTCTAAAAATTGAAAATAGTCCTGTGGACATGATTAGGATCATTTACGGAGATACGATAGAACAAGTGGTGGCTGTAGACGAGCGTAACATTATATACCTACATATGGCTTCTGTCTTGTAATTTACAGTCGAGCAACTAGATTTTGGTCCGTAAATTAAGGACAAGGCGACAGATTAAGGGTCATTAATATAGATTTAGTGGTAATGGTTACACCAAATCTCCAATTCAACCCACCTAATCACATACACAAAAGTGTGATTATATATCACATTAAGCTAGGATTATGTGGTATTAATAGCGTCTTATGTATTTATTAGCTGCTCTATGGTTAGCATCAAACCATCTTTATATGTGAAAATTGTTTTAAGTCCTTTTATGTCAGACATGTACATGAAAACCAGGCAAATTGAAGATGTCTCGTCTAAAGCAATAATTTTCTTAAATTCTACATTTGGTTGTGAAAAAAGTACAGCAGCACATATTTTGGTGTAAAGTGTGTTTTTATTATTGTTATTGTTTTGTTACCCCCCCCCCCACACACACACACACCAACTTCGACCTTGACCTTACTGGGGTCATTTATCCAAGTTACCGGGTATCAAACTAAGATTTGTCACTTCGACCATCTGAAGCCACGAGGCTCAGTAACCAGGATATCCGTGATTGGCCGAGAAAGTTCAAAGGGAATCTCAAGCTTGTTGTCCATTTGTTAGTGGTACAGGGTGACTAGCAATAAGGAACAGTGGAGACTTTTGGCAAGTGGCATTTCTCCTATCCGTATCACGTATCCGTATCGTATACGTGATACGTTGCGTCAGAGTAGTTTTAGAGTTTTGGCGGATTCTCGCGGGGCGTACGTATGCGTCACTGAGCTGAGCTTGGTTCTATTACAGCATTATGGCAGTTATCTACCAAGATAACCATCAGTACTAGTCAAGTGCCTAGCCTACAATTTCTCAGCGTGAATGAAGTCGCTCGACAGTCGCTGAGCTATTTGAAAAAAACAATGTGGCATCTTATTTAAAAATATCGTTGACTTCGACTCGACAGCAATTTTTGATTCCACTAATTTATCATTTATACCCCTTTACCATAGAATCACATCATTTACAGATTTAGAAGGTCCCATTTCTACTTAAATTTATCACGTAGTTCAACCAGCATACAGACAGATAGACGGGAAAAGTATGAAAATTCCGAGAAAAACCCATCAAAAATAATGATTAAATTCCTGTCTTTATTACGGTTAAATTCACATCAAATATACACCTTCGTGTTCAAGAATACACATAGATTCATAAAAACGCTATGATACAACATTTCAGCGTCTAAAAAGACGACAATGTTATATGGACCTACTCCATATGAAAGCTGTTCGATACCGTCTGCCGTATCCGTCCGTGTGCCGTAACACGGATTAGAAATACACACACATTCATGACGTATCCATACGGATACGCGATACTTACTAGGAATTTAAGCTTGCCAAAAGTCTCCAGTGTCTAGTGGCTCGCGTAACACCCGTACAAATTGTACTTCCTTAACTGCATGGCGTATGCCAGCCTCCTTATCCCGATTGGTGCAGACATCGAGGACGTTAAACGTCATTTCTTTTCACTTTGACTTTCAATATTTTCTGAATAGTTATTAAAGACATGTACTGGGCCTTTTAATGTTATGGCTGTGACAAGTATGACAAATCTGTGCCATTTTAGACAATTTGTTTACATCTATAAGAGATTGTCTTTTAATTTAAAGGTTTTTTTTAAAATACATCACATGGTTTCGTACTGACTTTGTAGCCAGATGTCCATGGAATAACTACGTAAAGAAGCGAAAATGGATCCTGGCCTTAGTTTATAGTAAAGACGTCTTGTGTCTGCAACATCAGGCCACAAATTAGTGTTCCCCTTTCCTGTAGTAACAAAATACTGTATTTTAAAGCTACATTCCCACGAGAGTATTTATAGGGTACATATTTCAAATAAAGTATGGCATATTTGTTATTTATTGAAAGTAGAGACACTCAAATTTACCAGAAAAATACTGAATTCCCTGAACGAAAACCGGCGCCGGCAAGACAAAATGTAAGAGTGTCACTAACTGACATGATGCCTACCCGAGTGACACAAAGTGCGCTTTTTATGTGTTGATCTTATGGCTAACGGTTTTGAGAACATTGAGAGACTTAAACGTAAAATATAATCGAGGATTAAACGACGGAAATGGAAGTTGGCATAGGATAACCTAGGAATTTACTTCGGATTTGATATTTATGGTACATGGACAGCGACAAATACAAACTCCTCAATGCCTTGGGATAGTTCCCTTAAGATCTAAATGTTTTGAGATGGGTTTGATACAAACTGATAAATATTTCGTCCAAGTATATAATCAAATGACATAGTTTGAAATCGAGGTCTGGAATTATCAATGACCCAATATGGATGTCAATTCTGATACTGACCCTTTAATACATCTCGATACAAAAAAAGCTCTTAAGCAATTTCTCAATTAAAGTTCCACAATGAGTCAAAATTACCATGCCATTTTTCTTTGGTGTACTTCCAAACGCGAGACATGTGAATTAAAACAAGGTTGACTAATGACACCAACAAGAAGTGCCATTGACAGACTGCTACCTGTATATCCGGTTTACGTTTCGATTGAGTGCATCATTTCCGGTTTAGCATTAACCCTTCTAGCGTGTTCAATCAATATATAAGAATAGTACATCATTCGAAACTGTCAGTAAGTTGGTGCGTATTCGTCAAAATAAAACGAAAAATGTTGTCGTTAAACGTGCAACATATAATGTATACTGTCAAATACTAAAATATAATAGAGATATCAGTTTCCATTTTACCTCATGCCATATTGCCTAATCCCCGGTTTTACGTGGCGAAGAATAGAGTCGCCTGTGCAACCTCGTGGGTTTTCTCCGGATACCCCGGTTTCCTCCCACTGATAAAGACCCCTACGCACAAGCTAATTGTTGAAATAAAATTAAACCATATGTTAGTTACGAAATGACATAGTTTGTGTCGAGTGGACGTTAAACCCCATTTCTCTCTCTCTCACTCGCTCTACATGTACAAGCTTTTGGGTCTGTAATATGTACTGTGCACATCTGGGTGCGTTATGTTAGGTTTACAGATTCTAGTTAGAGTGATGACCCTTTTAGTTCAAATCCCACGCCTTCGGTTATCCAAAGTATTTCCACCAATCCGCCCAATATTCCACCCTAGCTGAAAAAGACATGAACTAAATAAAATAGGATTTAACATCCTGCGCTCATTTGGCTAGTGGATATAATAAAATATATCATGAAAAAGACCACTGAATTTTTTTTTCAAATTTTTGCTTATAAAAATAGCGAATTGCAATAAGGAGATTGCAAAGCGCTTGAGATTAGTGTGAAAATTTACAGCAACAAATTAAGGCTTTATAAAGTCGACGCTTGTCCTTTTTTTATAGCTATTTTGAGCACAGCATAGCAAGCCCGTTGCTGAAGAAACCCGATAAAAAATACAATAAGCCAATCTGTAGAATATTATGTTCTGTTAATTATCAGTGTAGGCGTTTAAGGAAATATATTTGGAAAAGATTAACTATACAGTTCAGAAATAAAATCAATGTTAAAAATTCTCATAGCATTTTTCTTTTATCTTAGATAAATTGTTCAGAGTTAGAGCACACATATACAACACCGAATTGTGTTTGTGCTAGCTAAACAGGAACAGATTTTAAAATAGTTGCTTACTAAAAACGGGGAATTGGTTGGCCAAATGGTTTTAACGTGAGTGTGTGTTAGATCATCATTCTCCAATTGAGTCAAGAGGCGTGGTTTCGACTCACTGCTTGTGCAATCGCGTAGGTTTTTTGTCTGTTTCCTCCGGTTTCTTCCCACTGCTAATAACCCATACGCACAAGCGAATTATTGAAATAAAACCGAACCATTGTTAGTGCCAAAATTACCCAGTTTGTGTCAAGTGGACGGCACGGCATATTTTCTTCATTATTAGTCCGACCAATGCAGAAAAGTACAGTTTTGAACCCCATTTCTCTTCACCGAGAGCCTTAATCGGCCATTGACTCAGGTATATTTTCGCAAGAAGCGTTTACTTTATATCTAAATGATTGATTATATTATTTTTTCTTTTAATAAATATGACATAACTTTATAAAGTTTTATAAAGAAGAATACATGACACTAACTGCTGGTTTTAATACTATAAAAGAACAATAAGTTGACTACTAGCTCCAGATAATAGTAATTGGATACTGAGATTTCCCTTTGTATGCAGACCAGATGGCGTTTTTATTCCCTATTATCTTTGATATTGTATAATTGTAGAAATCTCATTGATGTAGAATGTTAAGTCGTAATAATTGATTATTATAAACTATAAGATGCATTCCAAGCACATAATTATTATTAATGTGCGCATGAGAAATGGAATATGGGTTGTTCTAAAGGCCCCCCTAATACTTGAAAGGCACTAATAGTCTTTATGCTTTTAAGACGCAGATTGATTTCCAACGATTTCTGATAATATACTATTTAGTATGTTTGTTTCTGGGTTAACAGACCCACTGATTGGACAATTTGCAATTTGCTGTCAATTAAGTGCTTTTTGTAAATTCTCCGCCTATACTGTCATACTCCAATATTTGTAGTTTCATATATGTAGTTTATCAAGACTATTCTAATATCTGTAATTTATCTAGATTTATAATGATATCAGTAGTTTAATATCCATAGTTTATCAAGACTAATATATTGTAGTTTAATATCTGTAGTTTATCTAGATTATTATAGTATCTGTAGTTTATCTAGACTATCCTAATATCTAGATTATTATAATATCTGTAGTTTATCTAGACTATCCCAATATCTGTAGTTTATCTAGACTAGTAGTTTATAGTAATATCTGTAGTTTTTCGAGACTATTATAATATCTCTAGTTTAATATGTGTAGTTTGTCAAGACTCTTATGATATCTGTATTTTAATATCTGTAGTTTTTCAAGCCTATTGCAATATTTGCAGTCCAATATATGTAGACTATCAAGATGAAAATGTTTAGGCATGCTCACTTTCCACAAAAATGTGAGTCGTCGCAGACTCGGCCTAGCCCTAGACACCTGTCAATGTCCATTCAATATGATTCAACACAAACTGGTTAAGTTTGGGACAAACATATGGCACAATTGTGTTTCAACAAACTGTTTGCTTGTAGTGTCTTTATCAGTGGGGAGGTAGGCGGCGGAGAAAACACAGGCGCGGATCCAGAGGGGGGGGGGGGGGGTCCAGGGGGTGCGGACCCCACCCCCCACCCCCCGCTCAGGCTTGAAAATTTTTATGCGATTTTATTCGCGACTTTTAGACCTGTAATTTTGGAATTTACCTTCCGGAAATACGTCAGAATGCACCAAATTGAATCTAATTTACCAAATTTTTCTGGGGGAAGGCCCCCCCCCCCCGTTAATTGGTTGAGCGCCTTTGTCGCAATTATCAAACCTAGACCCACCCCCTGCAAAAAATCATAGATCCGCGCCTGAAAACACATGAGGCTAGACACGCAAGTAGGTCATGTACAAGCTTGGCATCGAAGCCGCGCCACTTGACTCAATGACTAGCCTTAAATAATAATAATAATATGTACATTTATATCGCGCACCTTGTGGTCTTAAGCCCACGCGTTAAAGCAATCGACCACCCAAACGCCCGCGGTGTTTCTGGAATGGATTTCAGACGCAGAATATATAAAGCTGAAATACGTTAATGTTAATCGAGAATACTGGAATTACATTGACCTAGTAACCTACTGGAATTTTCGATAGACGTCTGCTTATTGGTAATAAAACATAACCAATTTAAATATCTAAATGATGTTGAATTTAGATCTGAACAAAGAAGCTGGCACTGAGTAGTTATCTTCCCCTTACACAAACTCTCTACAGACGGTGGTAATTTCCTTCCATTATTGAACTTCCATACATCATTATAGACTTTATTTAAAAGTCCACCAGAGTTTAATGATATGTAAACTTTTTTGACATTCAGTCTTTACAAATCAAGTATGCCTACTCCAGTGAGTGGTTCGGTATGGAAATGACCTTAGCTGTAGACAAGACTATTATGGGTCAAACTTTACCCGATATTCTCTCTTTCTCTAGAAGGACATAAAAATGCATATCGGAAATGACAGCGTCCGTGGAATTGAAAAAAATTGTTTATTTCTAGTCGAAAAGTACACACACACATTTTCTTCACGAGCTAAGCTCTATTCCTTTTATTCAGTCGACGCAATTGTGGTCTATTTCTGTAGCTTTTCATAAGAATCTCCTTCGTTATCTGTTACTGTTGTTTCTTGCTACTGCTGGTAATAAGAATTCACTCAGCGCCTTCAGCTTATAATTCGGTTAAGTTCAATCCTCACCAATGAATAAAGCTTAACGGAAATTAAGTTGCTTCCTGCAAAATATCATTTCAATGAAAGGCAAAAAGATAGCAGCAAACTGTATACTTGCTGTTTTTACGAACAAGCCCTTGCAGATTTTAGCTTATGTTCCGCCACCCTGCCCAGATGGACATTCAGTTTTGAAATATCATCGCTTCCTATGCTAGACCATTTTTCTCTCAGTTACTAAGTACAGCGCTATAGATTATCAATAAGACTGAACTTCCATTCTCCATCTGAAAGGACTGCAGAATTAAAAGAGTTGAGCCTAAATATTTTTCCTCTAAGACAGGTAGAGGCCAGACATCTTACTCTAAATCGATATCACTATATATGGTGGTGAGAGTTGAGGACTCTTTATAGCGTTCATTAATGGTTAATAGCAACACTATTTAGAAAAAATACCGTCGATTTGTCTTTGAATGGGATAGAGTACAGACTAATGGTAGTTGATCGGGTTCTGTTAGGTTTATAAGGAATATATTAGTGAGTGGTATTTTTAAACTTAATTATTATAGGTTAACTTCAGGTACTTGGGACTACAATAATCACACACTACTTCCGGTTTGTAACAGTTTTTTCTCGAAACAAACTATTGGTCTTTCTGTCAATAATCAAATACATATTCCGATCAAATACGTAGTCAGGTAATCCCCCTTACCCCACTCCAGCTTGGACTCCTAGCTGCACAAAATCCTGAACACGCTCTGATAATTAGACTTTAGGCTAATTACTTGACTTGTTTATGAGAGGGGCATATTCAAATAGCTGTCAGCGATATGCACACCCTGACGAGCTTGTGTGAAATTATTAACAGTGGAATTTTTTTTGAATTTTTATTTTATTTTCATATTATATTTCTGATCGGTCTTGTCTTTTGTGATTTGTCGTTTTGTATTCCATATGGTTTGGGGGGGGGGTTGTTTGTTTGTTTTTTTGTTTTTTGTTGGGTTTTTTTTTTTTGGGGGGGGGGGGTCATTCCTTTTGTTATTGTTGGTTCTGTGAAGGAAAAACTAGAAAGAGAAGGAATCTTTCAAAATTGGTTAGGTTGACCAAAAACATAAACGATATTCCTTGGGATATAGGAAATAAGTACCCCAAGTTTCAAGACGATCCGTCGAGAATCTCGTCCAAGACTAAATTAAAATGAATTGTGTTTGGCCTCCTACACTTCTGCACGTACTGGTGTAATGAAGACGGACACACACACGCGTTTGATACGTTCCAAACTATAAGTGTGGACAAATAAAATTGGTCCCCTCCAATAAAGCATGCGCCCGCGTAATTAATTCTAGCATGCCAGCTGCGCTTCTCCTGGCGCATACATACGAAGCTTATGTAAACGCTCCGTGAAGGGCGAAAATTGGTGAACTTAAAGATAGATTAGATAAAGAGCTGGCAATCCTGGCTATAATAGTTAAAAGCTAAATAATGTAATTGGAATTTGTTGAAAATATCAGTCAAATTGATCCACTATGAACCTAGATTTTAGCGATTGAATATTGGGGCTAGCCTCGATCACCATTACTAAAGTCGGTGGGATTAAAACATAGTCTCGATTATTCATTTCCCTTTTTTTTTTCTTTTTTGATTATGAATGGAAGTCGAACAGCAAATCGGAACGTTATCCAATAAACATCACAGACTAGCGATGCCACCGAGAGTTGATTATGGTCTGGATAAGTTAATTTTAATTATGCAAGAGCTAAATGCAATTAGGAAATTTAGCTAACCAAATACATGTACGTGGCTTTTCGTCGGATTGAGAACCATCCAGGTTTAATATGATGTCGGAAGATTAGATATAAAAAAGGCGGGTCAAAGAAGTAGTGTTATTAACCCAGATAATAAACAGATTAGTGAAATGTTATTAATTGAATATATTTATTCTACTCGCATCAACTGGCGACACGCAAGTGGTTGTTGAGTTGTCTCGATTGGCGACCAGCAAGTTAACTGGACCTTTTTATAATAATCTACCTATTTTGTGACAGAACTCAAACCAATCTATCAGTCTACGCCATTTATATTTCAACACTAAAAAGTTTTCGCGGTTCTGAAACAGTCTATATTTTCAAATCGTGGAAAAGGATCGTGTAATGTTGAGGGGTGTTAGATTCCAGACCGATTCGGGCTCATTTAATTCAATAACCATGCCCTTTAATACAGTGATGGATAACAATCTGATTAAAATACAGATTTATATTTCGTTTCGGTTTTTTTATACTTTCGATGACCTACACGAAACGAAATTAAAACCTTTACTGCATATGTTTCAGCCTACATATTTACATGTATACTTATAAAAAGTTGATTTCTAGCTAATATTAATATTAGAATATACATATATATAAGAAAATGGGAAGCATTTTAATAGAAAGTGGCCAATAAAACTTTCTTCTATTGAAACATGTCTCATTCATTATGCCTGACGTGTAATATTTACCATTCTTTTGCATTTTTGACTCGTGAAATGAACACTTACACGTAGTATGTTAGCTAACAGACTCTTTGCACTTTTGGTCATGGGTCATATACACGGTTATACAATATGATAAGGACGAGATGGGTCGGCGGGGACTCGCGTAAAAAAGACTGAAGCAAGAATATCTGACGAATATTGCAAATGAAAAACAAACATTTAACCATTGACAATGTGCACTGCTTCTTGTGAAAGAAAATATTAGTTTTGGTGTATGGGGCGTCGTTCGTCTAGCAGGATATTGACAAATTGGGTAGAACTCCGTATTCCTTCTGATATTAACAACTAAATTTAATATGTTCAATTTCTAGTAATTTTTTGTGATCAATAAAAGTTCCATTTGAGGTCCTGTGTTCGATCCATCTGTTGGCCGAGAAAGTCCATAGAAAATTTACCGGCGTGGTTCCCTCCTGTAAGTGGTGCAGAGCGGAATGTCTGGCAAGGGACAACACACCGTTGTTCGGATCGGGTAGAAAAATTCCCGTGTTCACATTGGCGCGCACATAAATTAATGGTCCCTTGGCAGTTATAATTCGATATAAGAGTAGGCCGAAGCGCCTCTGTACTGGCAAAGTTTTCCCCACAGAACACTGTATATGGTATTTGCCCATCCTCACGTGCCTAGTCGGGGCAGAGCAGTTGGGCGTTAAACCCCATTTTATTTATCTTTATTGGAGTCTATGCGCCGAAGGTTTAATCGAACGTTAGTATCGCGTGTTCAGTCATTGCCAATGGGTGGGTGAACAGGGCATTTATTAATCATTTAATTAATATTCAAAATAACTTTAGTCCACCCACATTTCAATACTCAAGTGTTGTCCTCCTCGGGATTGATTTTGGACTGGACAAAATGTTAGCAGATCGTACTGAATCTTTTAATTTTGGCACTGGTGGTTTTCTTTTCGTTGCTTGTCTGGCGAACCGACGAATCTGAAATATTTAAGTATTGAGAATTATGCGTTTGAAATTTGCGCTCTGTCGTTATCTCTATGTCCATTCAATAATAACGTTATATGTAAATGGCGTCATGTTTCCTGATGTATATGTATGAAATATTAAATCATAAATAAATGTTAATATTTGATGGCTACAGAGATAACAACAGAGCGCAAATTTCAAACGCAAAATTCTCAATACTTAAATATTTCAGATTCGCCAGTTCGCCAGCAAAGCGACGTTTTGGTCAATTTTACTTCACTATTCATTTCAAATTTTAGTTTCAAAGTATGTATAAAATTATAACTTGGTGTTAACTGTTAATACGATGCGATGAAGGAATGGAGGGTATTTATATTTTCCTTTTATTTCCAAAAAGGTTTAAACTGATCAGCAGTAAATTTTGTCACTGATAGGCATGTGTGTGGGGGTGGGTGGGATGGGGTATAAACTTGTTTTTGTCTGCACATTAAATTCAAAAACGGTTATTTAAATTATTAGAAAAATATATACAGGTTTTTGAGGTATATCTGGATAAAACATATTTGGTAGTGTAACTTTGTATACTTAAAGTGGTACAGTCATCTGTACAAATTTATTTAAAAGAAGGCTGTGAAATAGATTGATAAAGTTTTTGAACAGATAAGACGTTATATCTGTTGGATGAAGAGATTGCTGTTGTTTTTTTTCTGCGTTCATGAACATAAAGACAATGATTTCAAGACTGTTGTCAAACTATTTAGAGAAACTTCCAATAATAGTGTATTAAGTGATACAAGGGAGGTCACTAGATTTTTCGTTTAGTTTCAGACCACCAAATGTTTCCCTCTGTCTTTAAGACGGATATGCAGAGGAGCAACCTAGGCTTTAGTTTTCGCGCATTAAAAAGAAGATGCCGATTTCTTAAGAGGAATTTCCAGGAAATATGACATTAATGTTTATTTAAGGTATAATGGAGCTTTAAAGCAGTTTAAATGTTAACATGTCATTTATATTTCCACACTCCACTCAACCTACCTCCACTTCTTCCAGGTTTCAATGGCGCTATAAAAGATTTAATTTCAAGCAATCCTACAGGATTGGGGCAAACTAAATTTTGGGGCAGTTCGGTACATGCCGAGATAAACCTCAACTCAGAGTGGTCTAAAAAAAAAACAAGGTGCAGTATGTTTGTTACATGTTACCTCTAGATGGTTTGTGAAATTCTTATGTTTGTACAATATTAACCCCGTGGCGTACTTTTGATTTCTTACCAATATGTGGAAACCTATAATCCGGCAAAAAAAGAAACCAGAGTGAACCGAGGGAAATACGTCTATTCCAGCTCTTCGGAACTTCATAATATATTATGTATATATATTGTTTTTCTACTTTAAAAGTTTTATATATTGTATTGGCAAATGAGTTAATAACATATTTCTTTTGTCTCAACATTGTCGGTGGGGCAAAGATAGTGTGTATATAAACATAAATCAACTTCTTTGAAGCTTGCTACAAATGCAATTTGGACAGTTGACACGCCCAATATCCATTGGCACAATGATTTGAGTTGATACTTCCAGAAGAGGTAAATAAATCTTAATTCCAAGCCAACAATAACAGTACTGCCTCTTTAAACCGATCTTTTAAACTTTATTGAAAAATGAATTCTCGATTAATTTATCATTCTCAACTGGTACAATGAACTGATAAATTTGGATCTATTTGGTCATATCAATATGTGTCAATTGTGAAATATTGTGAGGGTGGAAGCCGAGGTGGCCCAGTGTGTGAGACGCTCCCGGTGTTAGCCTTGAAAGTTCCTCGACTAAGGGCCTAACAAGCACAGTACCAAGTCTTTCGAATGGGACGAAGTAGGGAGGTCTTGTGTACAGCTACCTTTGGTAGAAGGAATTCGAAATAAAAGTCCTATAGGCTGTAGCGCCGCTGTCCAGTCAAATTTTCCTCATAACACACTGAATCCCAACCATATGCCAATCTTCATTAGCTCGGTTTAACGCCTTTTCATTTCAATTAAAATGTTATTTTAATTATTGCCACCATGTCATACCATAATATCTTAAGCAAACTGGTTTGTTCTGGAATAGTTGTTGTTGTTTGTGTTATTGTTACAGATTTTCCAGATAAATATTTATCTGAAAATAAAACTAGGTTTCTCGGTTTACCATTTAGTTCATAGTATTCGTTGGGCCTATACGCACCTATTGCGTTAAAGATTGACATTTAAATCTAATTGGTGTATCATTAAAGTGTCTGCTGATAAACTAAGTAAGTAGTTGTATTTTAATCAATATTCAACGATTACCTGAGTGCATGTGGAAGGCAACGGTTGACTAAATACCCGAGAAATATATCTGGATCTAAACTGTAGACATACTAATGATACAGAGAGAGAGAGAGAGGGGGGAGAGAGAGACACACACAAACTAGGTCATTTCGGGACTAATATATGGTTCAATTTTATTTCAATATTTCGCTTGCTTGTAGGGGTACCCGTCTCCTTGCCACGTACAACCGGGGATTCGAAACCACGCAGGTCGTATGATACAGCGCGCGCGAACGCTAATCATTCGGCCATCACCCCCCACCCCACCCCCGATGATACAGACTGCTTTATATATAAGTCATTTTAATGTCTATGGTCTAAACATATACATTTCAGGAGAAATTAGAAAGAAACATATCAACTAAAAAGGGAGCCACGGAGCATCATTGAGTATAGCACTGATCAAACCCATAGGCGTAGGGGCTCGATGACAGTTAGGGGGGCAGAACCCGAAATGCCTGAAAAAATTTCGGGTTTACAAAGAGCGGCGCCAGTCTTCGCCGAGAGACAAAGAATTCGAATTCGAATCAGTCGTTTACAGTCCACGAAAACGGGTCCGTTGGGAAAATTTAATTGCCGCAAACGAGTTTTCCTGTTATTCAAGCCTGCAACTTCAATTTGGTCCATTAGAGCCAACCTGGCTGACTCGAATTCTAAACAACCAATCAATCGTCGCTGGGTTTGGGGGTCTTAACCTCCCGGAGGAAATTTTGAAAATTTAACCACAGCAAATGCGTTTTCTGCTATTATAGCCCGACAATAATTATCCAATGGTTTTGTAATCGAAATCTAACTCTGAATTTCAACCATCCAATCAGACTGTTGCTGCTGCATTCACAAATAATAATCGATTTTCGAAAAATGTCGCTCCAGACAAAATGATTTAATCCATAGTCAAAACAGTACACATTTGTGGTATATTCAATTAAAAGAAAAGTAAAAATAGTATTATATTAGGGCTTGATGACAGTTAGGGAAGCAAAACTAGAAATTCCCGAAAAAAATCGAGTTTACAGTCAGCGGCGCCGGTTTATCTCGAGAGAAGAAGAAGCGAAACTATGGCCTTGTTCGGAACTCTCAAGAAAATTTTGTAATATTTGACGGCCCCAAACGAGTTTTCCTCCTATTCCAGTCCGTAAAATTAGTTTTTTTTTAGATTTCGGAAACTTTATTTTCCCAAATAGATGAACTAAAAAAATTTTTTTCACTTTACCCGTCTGCCCGAAAAGTCAGCCTGCCCGAAAGTTAGGGGGGCAGCTGCCCCCCCCCCCCCCTGCCCCCTGGCTCGTACGCCTATGACAAACCACAAGTTCCCATACTCGATACCGGTGTTGGTCGAAAAAGTTTCTCGTCATTTTCCAGTCCGTTTTCTCTCCTATCTTATGTCTCAACGGAGAAATGGGGTTTAACGTCCTACTTTTATGCACCATTAATGCGAGGGATAGAAATGGGGTTTATCTCAACACAAACTGGACATTTCTGGACTATTGCCAATTTTATTTCACAAATATTCCTTGTCGCGGGCATGTTTGGGATCGAAACCATGTCACTTGACTCAATGAGCAGACATGATATAACGCCCTGACGTGTTAGACATTAGCCCCCCCGCCCCTACATACGTTATGCACTGAGGGAAACTATATACAGAAGGGGCCACGGTCACCGAATGTATTGTGAAGACAGACTACAAAATGGAGTCAGCACATACAAATCTAACACTCATATACACACGATAAAGAGACAATCATATCTTTATCAGTGTCCAAACTCCCCCTCACCAGGTGCGGATCCAGGAATTTTTGCAGGAGGGGGTTTGCCAGGTTTCTGTTACGGAAATCTGCCATCATCGTCTCTAAATTACATAGGCATACATACAAATTGAGCTTTTTAAACAGAGAAATCATTTTACACTGATGTAGGACCACTTTGTGATGTAATTTCATTGATGCAAGGCATTATTTTTTTTTATGTAGCTGAGCAGGCGGGGGGGGGGGTTGGACCCCCCAAACCCCCCCTCTGGATCCGCGCCTGCTCACCCCACATATACGTGCATTATACACGGTAGAATCCTGATGATGCCACAGAAGATTTTAAGGTTGTTTAATCACACCACAAGGTTTGTTGCTGAAAATATGTGTTCTAAACATTTAATTAATAATGAGATATTGATTTGAAATATATCTACAACTAGATGACTACAGAACGCATCAAGGTAAGGCGTATGTATATCATTTGTACACGTACATGTAGTTTGTTTCCAAATCATATTTCATGGGTAGAAGGGCATTGTTATGATTTTTCATCGGTATTTCGACCCACAGCCTTATTCCATGATCATGAGGTAGTATGGTCGCTGACGTTGTCATCGTATTAATTCTTTATTAAAATTGACGTCAAACGAGAGGTTGGATAGTTTAAAAAGCCCAATGTGTGTGTGTGTATTCGCCAAAATGACGATAGAGAGCATGTATTTCTCAAATAATTTCGGGGGGGGCGATACATTGTCTCAGACACCAATCCGGAAGGCTACTAAATCACGTCCGAAAATGGACAAAAATCGTTTTATGTCTGAACCTCGCTAACTATCGCATAAGACACATTATAACATCAGAAAAAACACTATTTAAAGTAGTTAAGTCTCTAACTCAATATAATCCAAAATCTTCAACATTGAAAACACGGATTATTAGTCAGTTTAAATCAACATTGATGTTGTGATCTTACCGGAAAAAGATGGGCTTCTTATATCCAATATTTAAGACAAAATAAACATTTGCTCATTGGTACACGAATCGTGTACCATAATGCGTTTCTTCAGCCCCAGTTCTAGCAAGGGACTCGAGAAACGATGCTAGAAACATTGCAAATCAAACGGGGGTATGTAGACTGGAATAACTAAACACTAGAAATTTGCACCCGATTGAAACAGCTGGCTTATTTCGCCGAACAAAACTGATTTGAAATTGGAGTAAAAACGGACACCATTGATTGTAAATCAGTTTATATACATTCATATTACAGTATTATATGCGTTGTGAACCACTTTTGTTAATTCCTACGTCCCAAATGTTAGCAATTTAGCTTCTATAAGCACCCGTTTTCCTTACTCACTAGTTTTCGAAGTAACGTTATCGTTTTTGCACAAACATCAGAATTTCTCGATTGTATTTTCAACTGTCAAAATGGCTTTAAAAACTAGCCATATTAAAGTTACATTATGGGAGATAAGATAAGGAGATGGCAGTTCTAACTATAATAGTTAAAATCTAGATGGTGTAAAGGTAATTTGCTGAAAATTTCAGATTGATACACTATTAGCCGAGAAAAAAGCGTTTGAAATATTCACATAGCCTCGGTCATCATTACTCAAACAGCATAGTCTCGGTTATCCACTTGATTGATTTAATTATCAACGGCCATTAAGCGGCATATATGAATTTAATCCGCCAACATCAAGAGTTTATTATGGTCTGGATATGTTAATTAATGTCTAATTGATTATTTAGATAACATTTCAGGCCTAAAGAAAGACATGTAATAAGCAGATTTTGCTCTTGCATAATGCTATTTTAATAAATGGAAGAAGCATGTGCGAATTTAATCAAGTTTCTCTTTATAATTGGTTGCTAGAAAAGTTAGAAGTTTGTAATGGGAATGATTATGTTGATTTAACTAATCGACATTACGAAAAGGTAAGCCGAATAAAAATACGGGAAAATCACGTTGCCACTAAATTGAACGCAAATTTTTGACATTCATCCTTTATTCAATATATTTTTGACCGCATGTGATTTTCCCGTATTTTTCATTCGACTTACCTTTTCGTAATGCCGATGAATTCCAAGAAATCGTAAATAAAGGTGTGTCGAATGAGTCGTTCGGGTTACTTTAATTGACAGAGTTGTCTCCCTTATTACCACTATCGTCATTTCTACTCAAATGTCGATAAAATGTAAAAAATTTCGAGTGATTTATGGCAAATAAATTGACTTTACATTTTTTAATCAATCTTAAACGTGTATTTTTATCGAAAGAAATATATATGGAAAGGACCTGGGTAGTTGATTTGTATTGTAACCCAATTTTATTCACTATTTTGAAGTAAATAGCGACAGAGGTAGGCCTACTTCACGGAAAAGAAACGTCAACAGAAAAGTGTCTTACCTTTCTCTTTTATAAATACATCGGAAGGTATTTTTTTTAGAAATGTGAATTACATGTTTGATAGTAAATATTATATCATTTAGCATCAAATATGGATAAAATAAGATTAAAAATTTAAAAAAGGTTCAGAAAAAAAACAGAAACTCAAAAAATTTGAAAAATCACATATTTGTCAGGTCTGTGCCATAGTCTAATAAGGGCGTTCCTGTCCCCATGTACCTGTGATGTACATGTATGTTTTTAAAATATTAAAATGTCGATTCAATCAACTCAACAGAAACTCTACGATAGCACGATCTACACGAGACGATGGTAATCTTATTGCATCTACATATTATATCAAATTGAACCCGATACAGGTGTGTTGAATATACAATTTCAACAGTACGATAGGAGCAAAGAAGATATAAATTAATTTTAAATCCTTATGTCATACCGCGACACGTTTTTTATTCATTTATTAAAATGATATATACACGTATTGGGCAAAATAACCTGTTACACGAGATGAAATGAAATGGGGTTAACATGTTACTTTTCTGTGCGAACTGGGCTAATGAAGACGTGTTGCATAAGGTACAAAATAAACAACAGCATTGTATATAATATAAAATTTATTATACAGAGATAAACATATACAGGTAGGTCTATGTACAGTATTTTATCATCGTAAAATATCAAATTATTTATATAGATATCTACCAGTATCAGCAAATATCAATTACACAGCACGCAATGATATCTGACCTTCTAGCTGTATATATTATGCATACACCATACCGAACTAGACAATATATCTTTTTTTTATCATATGTCTAGTTCGGTATGGTGTATGCATATATACGCGGATAAAAGGTCAGATTCCTGTGACCTAAGTCACGCGATGATCTTTATACAAGTGGCAATATGATTTGTGTATTATATGGGGAGAAATCGTGGGACACTAAAACCCGATCACTAAAGATGTATTATACAAGAATTAGATAATAAAAAATAGGTTGCCAGACAACGAAACATACGCCCACACAGCAGCCAAATCGTCCGGGCAGTCAACAAGAGTTGTCGCATATTAAGGAATTATCAGAAAATCATTAGAATTTGTTTGGTTTTTATAATCAAACGGTTTTTTTTTTAAATCAGATAATAATTGTGACCTCCAGAAGCACAACAAGCTAAAAAGGGTGATTTTTCGTACAATCAGGGGACATAATTCAGGAAGTAATGACCCGATGGGCGCAAATATCGAAAGGAACCATACATGTCAAGTTTCATCAAAATCGATTCAAAATTGTGACCTCTATAGGGTCCACAACCTTGATATAACATATTTTCACACTATTCGTGTACAAACGGCGGCCATTTTGTTCGTCAATTCTAGTCCGATTTTCACGTAATTCAAACTCTCTCTTCTTTACCATGTAACGGTGATATAGTCAAACGTTTTTTTAAATCGGATAATAATTTTGACCTCCAGAGGGACCAAAAGCGAACAAAAGCGATTTTTCGGACAATCCGGGGACATAATTCAGGAAGTTATGATCCAATGGGCGCAAATATCGAAAGGAACCAATATCTTTGGGTTATAAACATACATGTCAAGTTTCATCAAAATCGGTTCAAAATTGTGACCTCTATAAGGTCCACAACCTTTATATAACATATTTTCACACTATTCGCGTACAAACGGCGGCCATTTTGTCCGTCAATTTTGGTCCGATTTTCACAAAATTCTTACTCAACCTTCATAACCATGTAACGGTGATATAATCAAACGGTTTTTTAAATCGGATAACAATTTTGACCTCCAGAGGGACCACAAGCTAAAAAGGGCGATTTTTGGGGACAATCAGGGGCCATAATTCAGGAAGTTACGATCCGATGGGCGCAAATATCGAAAGGAACCAAGATCTTTGGGTTATAAACATACATGTCAAGTTTCATCAAAATTGGTTCAAAATTGTGACCTCTATAAGGTCCACAACCTTGATATAACATATTTTCACACTATTCGCGTACAAACGGCGGCCATTTTGTCCGTCAATTTTGGTCCGATTTTCACGAAATTCGAATCCAACCTTCATAACCATCGAATGGTGATATAATCAAACGTTTTTTTAAATCGGATAACAATTTTGACCTCCAGAGGGACCACAAGCTAAAAAGGGCAATTTTTCGGACAATCAGGGGCCATAATTCAGGAAGTTACGATCCGATTGGCGCAAATATCGAAAGGAACTAAGATCTTTCGGTTATAAACATACATGTCATGTTTCATCAAAATCGGTTCAAAATTGTGACCTCTATAAGGTCCACAACCTTGATATAACATATTTTCACACTATTCGCGTACAAATGGCGGCCATTTTGTCTGTCAATTTTGGTCCGATTTTCACGAAATTCGAACTCAACCTTCATAACCATGGAACGGTGATATAATCAAACGTTTTTTTAAATCGGATAACAATTTTGACCTCCAGATGGACCACAAGCTAAAAATGGCGATTTTTCAGACAATCAGGGGCCATAATTCAGGAAGTTACGATCCGATTGGCGCAAATATCGAAAGGAACCAAGATCTTTGGGTTATAAACATGCATTTCAAGTTTCATCCAAATCGGTTCAAAATTGTGACTTCTACACTGTTCACAACCTTGATATAACATATTTTCACACTATTCGCGTACAAATGGCGGCCATTTTGTCCGCCAATTTTGGTCCGATTTTCACGAAATTCGAACTCAACCTTCATAACCATGGAACGGTGATATAATCAAACGGTTTTTTAAATCGGATAACAATTTTGACCTCCAGAGGGACCACAAGCTAAAAAGGGCGATTTTTCAGACAATCAGGGGCCATAATTCAGGAAGTTACGATCCAATTGGCGCAAATATCGAAAGGAACCAAGATCTTTGGTTTATAAACATGCATTTCAAGTTTCATCCAAATCGGTTCAAAATTGTGACCACTACACTGTTCACAAGCTAAAAAACGTGATTTTTCGTACAATCAGGGGCCATAACCCATGAAGTTACGGTCCGATACATGCCAATATCGAAAGGAACCGAGATCTTAGGGTGATAAACCTATATTTTAAGTTTCATTGAAATCGGATAAAAATTGTGACCTGTAGACTGTTCACAAACAATTGTGGACGGACGGACGGACGGACGTCCGGACGGACGAACAGGGGCGACGACAATATACGTCCACATGAAAATGTGGGCGTATAAAAATGATTATACTGAAATTTTGCGTAAATAGATTGTTTATATTCCTAGCAATGAGATACTTGCCGCTCAAGACTAAAGTCTCGGTTATAGGCTATGTTATCGTTGTTCTCTTAAATGGCCGCGATGTAAAAAAAAATTTACTTGAAATCAGAGACATCCAATGGTCCAGAAAGTTGAATGATTATTGATGAAATGCGTAAATAATAATTAATATAACATTTAAAGTCGATCCGAGTTTCGCTCTTAAACGATGCATCTTTAAGCGACATATTTAGCGATGAACATAATATACTGTATATAAATCTATACGAATATTAAAATTGATATTTTATACATATTAAAGCAGTTAACTTTTTTTTCGATGTTCATAAGATTTTCACCATTTATCAATTTTTTTTATTTAACATTTTCATTGTCATAGGATGTGTGCCATTTTGACCAAATCTGTATTTTATCCTTTCAAATGAGAATTGTTCTTTATATGTTTATAATTCAAAATAATAACCAAAGCACATGGATATGACTACTTCTCCGATATTTAATAAGGATGTTTCGTATTCACATTAAAGATACATTATGGGAGATTTTGACAAGGAGTTAGCCATTCTTGTTATAAAAGTTCAAAAATAGATGTTGAAACAAGAATATATTGAAAATTTCAGTCAAATTACTTTATCCTGAACAAAGTTGTTACAACTATAATTTTTTACTAGAAACTTCATCGACACCCTTTTTCCACTATGGCCGATTGTTGATTGACAGGCGTTAACTCCACCTACATAGTCTCGATCATCAAGTAATGTTTAAACGGTATCTAGTGAAGCTTGTGTATAGCCTCGGTCATTACTGTCTTTTTTGAATAATTTCCGGAAGTATGATGACGTCAACGTCACGGAGAAAGCCCACCCACGACGCCATAGTGATTAAATCAGTCGACGAAATGCTGTTTTAATCCGAGCCCAATCCAAGCCATCCGTAGGTCTACAGTGTTCATTTTGGGCTTGTTGTTTAAATAAAGATCTAATTTATAATTTCTATGACATCTGAGGCTCAAAGGAAGACCGACAAAAGTCAGTTTTTGCTCTTCCATAATGTATGGTTAATACATTAATAAATATGCCCGGATATGGCTACAACTCCGTTATTTAGACTCCTACGCGCAATCAGAGAGAGAGAGAAATTGGGTTTAACGTCCACTCGACACAAACTAGGTCATTTCGGGACTAACATATGGTTTAATTTTATTTCAATAATTCGCTTGCGCGTAGGGGCCTTCAGCAGTGGGAGGAAACCGGAGTGCCCTGAGGAAATCCATGGCTCGAGGTTGAGAAGGCGCCCCTATCTCCATGCCACATAAGCTCACGCGGGGTATCGAAACCACAGCCGCAAGCCAGATGTGACCGGCCAGCTAGAGGTCGAAGCGCGGCTAGACCACTAGGCCATCCCAACCCCCCCGAATTATTGAAATAAAATTAAAAACCATATGTTAGTCCCAAAATGACCTAGTTTGTGTCGAGTGGACGTTAAACCCCATTTCTCTCTCTCTCTCACACACACAACTCCGTTATTTATATTTCGTAACTTTCTCATAAATAAGTTTTATATAGGGCGCGGCTAATTCTCTGTTATATAACGATGTTTCGTAACACTGGTAAAAATGTTTTTGTGTGAAATAGCAGTATTTAATGTCTGCTCACACAATAGTTACATTTCTTTATAGAATACATTAAAAATGATAATACCTAAAATCATAATATAATTCAGTCCTATATTTCATTTCAGACGTATATCATTCCATAATAATAAATCGTGTCATACGGGCTTGTGTAATAGCAGCTATATGAATACATTAAAAATGATAATACCTAAAATCATAATATAATTCAGTCCTATATTTCATTTCAGACGTATATTATTCCTTAATAATAAATCGTGTCATACGGGCTTGTGTAATAGCAGCTATATGTTTTACATCTGCTATTCATTTTTTACTGTTTCAACGTTGTGTAACTGTGCCAAACAAACAATAAATTTTAAATTCATTTCACGCGGGTATGGATACACGTAACTTACGTCCACTCTTTTTGACACTCATCTGACATCCGTGCCTAGAAATGGTTCCACTACTGATGTCTTCCGTCTTACTCAAGGCACAGTAGCAGGGGCGTGGTGAGAATGAGTTCATGAGTAGCCATACTCATGCGCCAAAAAGTTTTTGCGCCAAAATCACAATCAAATTACTCAAAAAATGAAAAACATTTGTAAGTGGAAAAATTGTTTCATCTGACCCAATTAAAAAATTTTTGAAAGAGTCAAGTTGGAAAATTTAATCATATTTTATTACCGTATTTCTTGTCTCGGATTGCTGGAGATTGCGTTTCTGGGCTTCTAATTTTCGAAATTTTCCCGGGGGTCCGCGGTCAGTAAAAGGGTTTTTGTGCCAAAATCTTTTTTGTTACTCATAATTTCTTCTCAATAATTGCCCTCACCACGCCCCTGCACAGTAGTGACTTTTCCTACAGAGTTCCTTTGCGCAAGTTTTTTTTTTTTTAGTCAAATGGCCCTTAGCTCCCTCAATTTGCACATAAACTAACCCAAAACTGAACTGCACATAGCTTAACATATAATAAATCAATTTCCATTGAAATAAAGGTGAATCCCAACTGCTACGCGAAATTTCAACTCGTCGGTGTCGTGGCGGTTTGCGTAATACGTCATTACAACATAAACAACGCTATGCGTAATACGTCATTACAACATAAACATCGCGTGGCCACCCCCCAACAAAAAAAAATAGAATTAGCCCCCCCCCCCCCCAATATCTAGCCAGCAATAATGATTTCTTAAGAGTGTTCTTAGCCGGCCACATCCTCAGCCCCTCCAAAAAATTCCGTAGCCCTCCAAATTTTATTAGCTGGCTACGGGCCCAGATTTATTGAGGAATATATGGAAGTCTATGCAAAATATGTAGTCTTATTCCAAATCGATAAATGTAGTCGCCTCCCTTATAACAATTTTTGATTTCTTGTAGACTTGATTGTCCAAATTAGGAATATGCATTTTTGATATTGCCAAGCCGTTTAATATGTTGCTGACTGTTTATGTTAAGAGTTAGAAACGTAAGATTCGTGACGTCTGTTTTCCCAGGCTATTTAAAACTGTCCATTGCGGTTTTAAAAATTTGATTACGCAATAATAAAAATATAGACTATAAATTATGTAGCTATGTTGTGAATCACGTGCATGCCATGTGGCGACCTGCTGGTATTGCGTCATTTTTTTGGATGAATAATTCGTATTCCGTAATATTCCTGTATTCGTCGCGTGCGTTCCACAATTTGCGCTTTACTCAGTTACCGTTACTCAGAACCGTCTGCTGTCAAGTTCTCGGTTTATTTCTGGATTTCAAACGAAAATTCAGCTCTTATGGTGGTGAGTTTGATTTTTTTTTTATGTCGTATCATGTTTGGAAAGCAATTTTAAATTTTTTAGTCGGTTTTGTTTGAAAATGAAACAAAAAATCATTGATTTTCAAGCCACAACAGTCACAAAAACTCACCACATGGATGGCAGCCATGCGGTGGCTGGCACGTTGGCAAAAAAATTGGAAATTACTTAGCTAATATAATTCAACGTACGAGGCGAAAAGTTGTTGATTTATCGCAATTAAATGGGAAATTCCAGCATTTTTATTTAGAACTCTCAAACATTAATAATAATAAAAAGATAGAAACGATGGATAGTATATATTAGGCCTAACCGATTTTCGGTAAAAATAAAAAAAAGAATAAAAGAAAATCATGAATCATGGTCATGCATGGAGACAGGAATAATATTATGTATAAATTGTAAGATTTCGTTTAGACGAAGAGCTAGTGTTTTTTGAACAAATTTATTAGAAATACGGTAGATCATTAAAAAATATCAAAAGTGAAAGGATTAGCCAAGAGTTGCAGTAGAATCTACGGTATTAAATTTGAAAATTTCAGTGAAATTACTTTAGTCTGAAGTGAAAGAATGTTTTTTTTGACATGATTTATTTAGCCTAAACTTGTGGCCTAAACTTGCTAAACAGATCCATGTCCCCATTGTCAAATAGTAGGTACATGTACATGGATATTGCTATGAATATGATGTTAAAGGGACAGTCCCGCTTTTAACAGAATCTCAAAAATAAAAGTCTGAGTAAATATAAAATTTAAACGCCAAAATATAGGAGAATGGCGTATTGACCTTGTCTCAAAATTTCAGATCAAAATATTGAGTCGTTTGGACGTGAACGTCAAAAATGCTTATACAGACACGTAACCCTTTTAATATTTCGGGTCAATCATTTCGTTGGTGACCTGATAATCGATTCTCGTGCCTTGAGAGGTCTATATAGTGAATGGCCCATGTGCTGTACTTGATAGCGAAAGGCTAATTTCAACTACACATTATTTTTATTTAAAAGAATGCCTGGTTTTACGTAGACACCGCAAAATACAGCTTGGGGCACCCGTCTCAATTTCCAGAAGACTGATGTGTTTAAGTTGTTTGAAAATGTATCACAAATACTAAGTTAGTTGCTTTGCCCTTCGGTAGGGGATTTTAAAACAAAATTTAGCAGTTATATTCTTAAAAAATTATCGGGATTAGCCCTTTAATATTAAACAAAGTCTCTGATGTCCAATTTAATCATAATGGCGTGGGTTGGGTGGTAAAGATTTCAGATAAGATTTTTATTGATGTATTATAAATAGATACTCTAGATAAACACAATGTCAATATGCATTTCACATAAAAACATCACAGCAATATTCATAAAATTAAGAGGTTATAATAGTTTACATATTATATTTTAAAGGGCCAATCCCGATAACTTTTTAGGGAATAAAACTGCTTAATTTTGTGTTAAAATCCCTTAAAACCCATTACCTAAGGCCTACCAACTAACCCGATATTTATGATATGCTTGTAAATAACTTAAACCTGACAGTCTTCATCTGGAAATGGAGAACGTTGTATTATACAGTATAGGGATAAAACCAGACTTTTTTCTATAAAAATAATATATAGGTGAAATTTACCTTTTGTTATCAAGTGCAGTACATGGGTCATTCACTGTATAGACCTCTCAAGAAACAGGAATCGATTATCAGGTCACCCAATGAAAAAAATGACCCGAAACTTAAAAGGGTTACGTGTCCGGATAAGCAGTGTTGACGTTAACGTCAAAACGACTCAATATTTTGAGCTGAAATTTTGAGACAAGGTAAATACACCGTGCCTCTATATTTTGGTCCATAAATTTCATAAATGCTCGGACTTCAATTTTTGAGACTCTGTTCTTATCGGGATTGTCCCTTTAAAGAAATAGATAAATACTAAATTAGGCTAATTATACACATAACATTGCATTGTCTGGAATTGAGGATAACATCAAAAGCACACATAATTAAATTTCTCAGCCAATCGATGGTATTGAAGTAGTTGATAATGGCATGATAATTTACAGGAAAAAAGACCTGAAATATTCAGATTTTGGTCCATCACTAGTTATAAATATACACGTAAGGTCCATCATATATACATATACAAAAGATATTACACCCCACCATCTCTGAATCTGTGAGATATATTATTTTTTAAATGACAATGAAAGGCGAAACAATGTATTTTTGGTCCAGTTTGCTCTTGACTTTTTTTTTTATATATCAAAAACAATTTCATGCATTGGTAGGCTTTATACGCCTCGATGCAACTATTTTATACTAAATTGGAAAACAATTTTAAATTATTATTATTTAGTTACAAGTTCAACCAAGTGGTAAGCTTAATGTATCATTAAACTATAGCTTAATTCTTTTTAAGAAATGCTAAACTTCCATTGATCGACCTACTGGCTACCATTCATATTGTTTGTACACATGTAGTTTTTGACAGACATAAAGTTTTGCAGTTTTGTATGACAAAGGCATACTATTTTTGATTGATGTAGCTTGAATGTTATTTTTGTGCGGTACCGTACATCATTTTCTTATAATTGTAATAATTAATGTGTACTATAGCTGGGATGTAATAAAAGTATACTGTGAGTTAATGTGACAGAAATAGGTTGACAATTGATTAATCTGTATAGTAAGCTTACCTGTAATATATAATTTTAGTATGCATTATTGTCACTTGTTTCCACAGACCAACAGCCATTAAACAGGTATAGAGCTACTTTACAGAACAAGTCCCTCTCATGTAAAATTAATATTATGTAAACTTTCAGCTAAATTATGTAAGGGCGGGGGGTACTTTGGAAATAATAAAATACCGGTACCAGTAAGTTTTTAGCTTTTAGTTTACTCACTGTGAAGAGCATACTTGATCTACAGTGACACATGTTGTACTGTAGCCAGTAGGTTGTGGAGCCAACTGTCATGGTTTTGATCATTCCCATACTCATGCATGGTTGACAGTTAGGGTCCTTGACCTTAGGGTGGATGTCTTACTGTAAGTGTAAGTATTTTTTTTTCTTCGAGTCCAGTCTAATAATTTGACCCCACTGAAGACCCAAAACGCACAAGAAATTTATTGAAGGTAAGGTGTAGGTCTATGTGTTAGTCTGAAAATAACCAAATATGGTGGATGTCTATATAATCTTGCCACCTTCACATAAAAGTTTGATGCTGAGGATTTTGTGCTTAGGAAAAGTAGAGAATTCAATCTGATTGGTCGAGACTTTGGAACACAATAACTCTCCTTGAATCTAATTGAGGTAGAATGTTCAAACTTGGTATAGTTGTCTGTTTGGTAAACGTCTTCACAGTTCGATCATGAGCATTTTCCACTATGTCTAAGATAAGCAATTTGATTGATCGAGACTTTGGAACATGATAACTTTGGTTCTAATTCATTGAGAGTGATGAAAATCAGAATATAGATTCATATTAAAACCTACACTAAGTTCATTATGTGAATGTCTTGACTGAGCTTAGCAATGACATTGATTGGCGCTTTAGTATAACTATAAGATAACATTGATTCTAACAGATGAAGAGTGATGATCGAAACTTTGTGTATAGTTTCACTACCAGGTACATGTACTTCAAAACCTTGACAAAGTTTTATCATGAACATTTTCTGCCTGGACTAAGTATAAATGATTAGTTTCATTGTGCGTTTTCTACTTATTTTGGGGTTTTGGAGGGGGACATAAGCCTCACTGTTTGTTTGTTATTCCTGAAATAGGCCATTTTTTATGCTTCTGTGTCAAGTATCAGGTTTATGAAATATTTTTTCCACAATTTACTCTGTAAACTTAAAGTTAACATAAATAACAACCAGAATTTTATTTCATTACTACTTTACCAGGGACTTGATTTGTATGAAACATTCAGGTTTTGTTTATGCAACAACAGATTTATAAACTATGGCCTGCATGCAGGTTAAATAGCCAGACATTAACCATTTAGGTCATAGAGAAACCAATAAAAATTCCCATGCATTTTTGATACATGTACTGTATAATTCTCAATTGATTTTGCCTGTCAAACATACATGTACTGTCATATTGTTGTAATCTGATTTGTCATTATAGAGTTTAATTTATTTATATACCAGTACTTCGATAGTAAAGTCACAGATTGAGTATACATGTACTGTCAGTATCAATGGTTTGTGCCTTGTGGGTAATTTTCTTGATTTGAAACACATCTGTTACAAAGTAATGTAATTCTCATCGAGTGGGTTGAAGATATTGCATCATTGTTGCTAGTCTTATTGAGTGTTGAATGTAATATTGTAATTTGTACAATATGTATAAAGTATAAAATGTACAAATATAAGTAAATAAGTGCACCGTGTGTTATCTAACTTCATAACAGGTAAATATTATTTACAATATGTACTGCGTCACTGTGTTTGTCTCCAAGTAAGTGACCAGCTGAGGGAATCAATAATACTTACTTATGGGAGGTTTAAAATATTGCAAATTATAAATTGTGTTATTCTTGCTTTTATTTGCGCCCGAATAAAACATATTGAAGATCCAGTACAAGAATCTGTTTATTTCTGATACTTATTTGACATCACCCGTCTTCAAGCCACATTCACTGGAAAAATTGAATAAATATTATGTTGTTTCCAGCTGCATTTTGTGATCCATAGTGTGACATATAATCAAATGAAATTTATTATAATAATTCCTTTTGTTAAAGATGTAGCAACAGTGCTTGATTAAGTTTGATAATGAGCATTTTCTGCTCAGTATAATTAATTTGATTGACCGAGACTTTGGAACACAATAACTCTCCTTCGAATTGACGTAGAATGTTCAAACTTAGTGTAGACACTCATTGGGTGAATACCTTGATGGAGTTCGAGGACACTTGGTCATGGTGTATAGTTTTATCACATCAATACCATGACTAAGTTTAATAATGGGCACTTTCTGCTCAGGGTAAGCAGAGTGATAAGGAATTTGATTGGTCGAGACTATGAAACACAATAACTCTTCTTCTATAATTGTATAATTGAGGTAGGATGTTCAAATTTAGTGTAGGCATTCATTAGGTGAATGCCTTGATCTAGTTTGATCAAAAACATTGCTGTTTACGGTAAGCAGAGATAAGCAATCTGATCGGTTGATGCTTTGAGACAAGATAACTTTGTTTAAATGAGAGTGATGAAACTCCAAGTACATATAGATTCATGACATGTTACCTTGACTAACTTGAGTAATTTCAATGATGAGAATTTTCTGCTTAGGCTAAGGAGCGATAAGCAATTTGATTGGTCAACATAACAACTCTGCTTTTAATTGAGGTAGAATGTTTTAACTTGATATAGATGTTCGTTAAGTGAATGTCATGACTGAGCTGAGGTGAAGCTAAAAGAAATTTCATTGTTCGATGCTTTAGGACAAGATAACTTTGATTCTATCTGATGGGAGTGATGGAACTTAGTGTATAGTTGACAGTCTGTTTGATTGCCTGGTACTTTTGAAAAAAATTAATTTGCGATAAATTGGTATGTATGTTAGGCACAGATTGCCCTCCTTGCGCAGATTACACCTGCGCATGCGTGAAAATCCGTCTAATTTTCGATGAGCTATCTGCGCGCGCGAAGTGAACTTTGTCCGGGCAATTTAATGAGTTACTCACTACTGCGATGATAATAATCCGCTTAATCTTAATCACCATGGATCACTGCCTTAGTATTATAAGTCATTTTAATTAAATTTGCGAGAAATGAACCAAGTGTTTTATAATACAAGGCGTTCAGATTTTACGCCAAATTACCACTTTACCGACTCGAGAGCCGTCTATGTGTTTACGATATATGGTTATAATTACAATTTATAGAAAAATGATTTTGAAAATATTTACTTATTCAACTTGGTCATCGTTTTATTCTTTCTGTTATTCATATTCCAACAAGAGGAACTTTTAAAATAAAAATGGCGTGCACCAAACAGCGATAATTTTTCATTGGTTAGAGTCGTAAAAATGCGGGGAAATTTACAGTAGCTATTGGCTAACTGCACGCATAAACAACCTTATTTGTATATTGCATACTATTTATAGTAGTATTGGTTGGAATATGAAGGACCAACTTACCATGTTTTGCATAGTGTCGAGTAGGGTAGCACAGAATTGTAATAATACATAGTACGCAAGTCTAAAATAATTATATTCGTGAAAAATTGTCTTACATTATCGGTGGTCCACAGGTGTATTTCCAGCTAGATTAATCCATATTATGTGCACAATGATGATACTATAGCGTACGTATAACAGAAATCGAAGATTACAGGTGCAGATCATTTCGTTCGTTCTTGGGGATTTACGTCCACTTCCACCAAGGGTAATATCGTTAACAATCAGATCATTTCATTTATTACTTTAAAAGCTGGTGGTTTAAAGTCCGCTTCCACATAAGTGACTAATCATTTCATTTACTATCCTTGTCATATTAACCTGGACGGTGTTGTTTCGGATGAAACCCAGACATGTGTCTGGATTAGGGGATTAATTAAGCAATAGGTATAGCGGTCATTCAAAGAATCTATCGACAGGCATTTATGACTGTTGTATATTCCATGTGACGGTGGTGTAATTACACGTCTGTAATATGGTGGTAGTCATTCAAAGAATATAATCTAAATGACGGACATTTATTACTGTATATTCCAAGAGACGGCGACCTTATTTGTAGACTGGAACCAATCATAGGCCATTGTGTGTTTTTTATTGGGGGGGGGGGGGGTGAAAATACCGTCGTACAATAAGTTTCTTTTACATAAAATGGAATTGAAAGCCATTTTTATGTATGTATAAGAACTGTAAAGTTTATTACCAGACCCGTAATTGGCCGTATGCATTTGAGGAAAACAAGTGGATGAGTGATCCGTGCTCATGACCCAAACTATATTTTTTTTTTGTGGGGGGGGGGGGGTCAGGTTTATTACGCATTTTACGACCAAGCGGATGTTATATATTAATTACATCATAGTTAGTACGTGCGAGGTTATCGTCTTCTTTAGGGCTGCATGCCATCCTACACAAAACACAATAAATATTATGTATGCAATATGCAAATAAGGTTGTTTATGCGTGTTGTTAGCCAATAGCTACTCTAAATTTACATGCGTTTAGACGGCCCTGACCAATGAAAAGTTATCGTTGTTTGGTGCACGTAGTAATTTAGTCAGTCATTTTTATAAAAAATTTCCTCTTGGTTGAATATGAATAATAGAAAGAATAAAACGATGACCAAGTTGAATCATTGAATATTTTCAAAATCTTTTTTTTCTATTAATTGTGAACACATAAATTGTAACCATATGTAGTTACGTCAAACTACAGCAAATATTTTTTACATTCAGTTACGTGGTCAGCACCGATTATGAGATACTGCTGACAGAATTTCAAATTAAATCTTATTTTCTATGCACACACGCTAATTATGTTGTGATTTTAAAAATTATTCACTACAAAGCCGATAGGGGGCAGGTCATATATATTTTTACGTCTGACAGACAACTAACATCTCGAAAAACATCAAGGGGTAATCAGCGCTACATGGGCAATCTGCGCACCAGCTTCATTAGACTGGCCCAGTCTCTTCTATTTATTTTACATTTCGATTTATATAAAAGTAGTAATTTTTAGTAAACCAACACTTTCGTTTCCATTTGTATAAAAAAAAAATTTGAGTAAACCTGTAACCAGCACCAGAGACTGGACAATTTGCGAGCTTCACAATAAAATGGGCGTTTCTTGTCCTGTTTTACGTTGTTCCTTATTTGGAATGATTGACAGTTGTCAAGCAAGCCCCGAGTCACGTGACACGAATTTGTAAACGTGATATTTGTAAAAGTTCGATATTTACCTTCATGAATCATGCGTCTCGAATGGAGTGCAAAGCAGTCATGCTGAAACCGTCTGCGGGCTGATGTCACGTTTTTGTTTCCATTCACCATTCGGCTTCGTCCCGATACGCATGAACTGGCTTCGTTAAGTAAAAGTTGTTATAATGATGTCGTGTGTAATTATTTATGTTCATTCACCTCATCCCATACGTTGTATCCGTTCATTCGACAGATATTATCATATTGTCCGTCAACAAAATTCTTAGATCGTTAAAGTATCACTAAATAACAATAACTGTTATCCAACAAACATCTCGCACCTATACCAGTTTGCCAGTGCAAATGCAGTAATCCCGTGCACGACGTCACACGACCTACATAATGCAGATTGACCTACTAGATGAGAATGAAGCTCTATTTGCCCAGTCTCTAGAGATTACGTTTTTTTTTCGGTTTTTTTTTTGAGAGGACTGGCCAATTTTTGGTGTGTGGAGAAGACTGACCACCAGTCTACAGCTTCATCAGCGCAGATTGTAATCTGCGCGCGAGGTGCAATCTGCGCAACACGACAGCGCAGATTGCAATCTGCGCGAGGGGTGAAGATTGCGCCTAACATGTACATTGTACATGTATCATCTATCTATCTTGAGATTTTGACAGGGGACATCATCCTCACTGTTGGCCTGTATAAAATTGAATGATTGAAGATATTCCCTTCATGCAGTAACTAGAACATATAGGCAAAATTAATAAAGCTGAGGATGCAGATGGTTGGGTTTTGTAAATAGTAAGCTTATTTTAAAGGAGAATGTATAATTTTAAAATATTTCATTTATCTTTGCACTCCGTGCACACATAGTTTCACAAAATAGCTAATCCTGGTAAACAACTAATGTTAAAGTAAAGTACCGGTATGTAATACTAAGGTTGTGGTCCCTCTAGAGCAGTGATTCTCAACCAGTGTGCCACGCCACACAGGTGTGCTGCGAGATCTTCCTAAGTGTGCCACGAAATTTTGAATGGCACACTAAGAAAATGTGAAAAAACATGTGATTTCAGTTGAGTATTCACTGGTGTCTACTGATAAGTTCATAGCTGTGTTCTTTATTTAGTTTGAGTTATTCTATGACTAGTTTCTATCTACGGTTGTATGCCGTCTGACTTTTAATATTTTGTACTGTAGGGATTTTTTGGCAAAATTAGTTTTTTTCCCATATATATATTTAGCTAGGTGTGCGGCTGTACCGCTATTTTTTCGCATGTTCCAAAGTGTGCCGTTGGCAAAAAAAGGTTGAGAACCACTGCTCTAGAGTGTAGGTCTCATAATTTTTATCCAATTTTAATTAACCTTTAAAATGTTTATCCCAAAGATCTTGGTTCCTTTCAATATTCAAGCTTATGAGACAGTAACTTCCTAGATTATGACACTTGGTTGTCATGTATTTAGCTTATTGTATCCTCTTTTGGTCACAATTTTTACATGTTCATATATTATTATTATATCACTGTTACACCATAGTGACGTTTGAGTTTGATCCTTGTGAAAATTGAACCAAAATGACCACCCCCAGCAAGCACATAGTGTAAAGAGAGAGAGAGAAATGGGGTTTAACGTCCACTCGACACAAACTAAGTCATTTTGAGACTAACATATGGTTCCATTTTATTTCAATAATTCGCCTGCGCTTAGGGGTCTTTAGCAGTGGGAGGAAACCGGAGTGCCCGGAGGAAACCCACGAGGTTGAGATGGTGCCCCTATCTTCATGTCACATACGCTCACACCATAGTGTAAAGAGCATGTTATGGTAAGGTTGTGTTAATATCCCAAAGATTTTGGTTCCTTTTGATATTTTAAATGCATGTCGAACCATAATAGCCTGGATTATGGCCCATTGGTGTACGATAATCAGTTTTTTGTCCCCCGCCTTTCGAAGAAAGTTGGGGGACTATTAAAATGGGTTCGTCCGTCTGTCTGTCTGTCTGTCTGTCTGTCTGTCTGTCTGTCCGTCTGTCTGTCCGTCTGTCTGTCCGTCATACTTTTTGGGACACAATAACTCTCTTCCTAATTGAGCTAGAATGTTCAAACTTGGTGTATGTGTTTATTAGGTCAATGCCTTGATGGAGTTCGAAGATGAGCATTTTCCGCTTAGGGTAAGCAGAGATAAGCAATTTGATTGGTTGATGCTTTGGGACACGATAACTTTAGTTCTAATTAAGTGAGAGTGATGAACTTGGTGTATAGTTTCATTATAGTAATACCTTGACTAAGTTCGATAATGAGCATTTTCTGCGCAGGGTAAGCAGAGCGATACGCAATTTGATTGGTCAAGAATTTGGAACACAATAACTCTCCTTCTAATTGAGTTAAAATGTTCAAACTTGGTGTATATGCTTATTAGGTCTATGCCTTGATGGAGTTCAAAGATGAGCATTTTCCGCTTATGGTAAGCAGAGATAAGCAATTTGATTGGTTGATGCTTTGGGACACGATAACTTTAGTTCTAATTAAGCGAGAGTGATGAAACTTGGTGTATAGTTTCATCACAGTAATACCTTGACTAAGTTCGATAATGAGCATTTTCTGCTCAGGGTAAGCAGAGCGATACGCAATTTGATTGGTCGAGACTTTGGAACACAATAACTCTCCTTCTAATTGAGTTAAAATGTTCAAACTTGGTGTATATGCTTATTAGGTCAATGCCTTGATGGAGTTAGAAGATGAGCATTTTCCGCTTAGGGTAGGCAGAGATAAGCAATTTGATTGGTTGATGCTTTGAGACACGATAATTTTAGTTCTAATTAAGTGAGAGTGATGAAACTTGGTGTATAGTTTCATTACAGTAATGCTTTGACTAAGATCGATAATGAGCATTTTCTGCGCAGGGTAAGCAGAGCGATAAGCAATTTGATTTGCCGAGACTTTGGAACACATTAACTCTCCTTCGAATTGAGTTAAAATGTTCAAAATTGGCGTGTATGCTTATTAGGTCAATGCCTTGATGGAGTTCGAAGATGAGCATTTTCTTCTTACGGTAGGCAGATATAAGCAATTTTTGGATGACACTTCGTGTTCAGTTTGATTAGTCGATACGTTTGAAAAAAATAAATGTGCGATTAATTAATATGTGTCATCTATTTATTTTGGGATTTCGGCGGGGGACATCAGGCTCACTGTTGGCTTGTTTAGCTTGTTCTCTGTTCACCTCTTGCAAACTGTGGCCAGATCTTGCCTGGCAACCTCTGTTAGCATGTATTGCTGGTTTGGTGAATCTTGGTGACTTACTTCTGGATTGTCAAAACCATTCCAATATTAGATAGATTACAAGATCTGCTACAATTGGTGGAGCTCTCCTTTAAAGTAGATGTTTTGGTAAAAAAATTTAATCCAATCATTGTAGACAGTATGTCATGTCACATATTTTGATAATTTGATCAGGTATTTTTCCACACTGACATATTTGGAAATTCATTTTTTTCATAATGAATTGAATGTTCAGTAGTTTACCACATCATTAACATGCATGGGTGAATTACTGAATAGTTTTATACCATTGCTTTATTATATGATAATTGACAGTGATATCATAACACATTATAGTAACAGTAGTTGGGTTAGTATTGTTCATGAACAATGTACTGTTAGCGTATATAATAAGTATAATTTTATATGCCCATGTAGATCCTTTGGCAGTCATAAGTCGTCCATCTGCAATTTCATTTGTAACGACTTGACAAGAAAGAATGGTTTACAGATTGTTTTAACACAATATCATAAGTATGGCTTTAAGTTTGTACAGTACTGTAAAAATTAATTCATATTTTTATGTAGGAACCAAAATTGTTTGACTCAAATCTCTGATATACAATGTATAAATTCTATAAAAGTATGTATATTTACATTGTAGCTATTTTGGATAGCATCGTTTATCACATAATTTTAGTTTCTTTGCAATGTTTTGTTATGTACTTGTCACTTGAGCGTAATACATTTCGCTCGTTCTGGCATAATAGAGCTGCGTTTGTCACCAGACACTTTACGGTAACATATTTAGAGCTCGGGTAAATCCCGAATGATTTTGTTACGTCGTTATGTACGGGTTGTTGATCGGGCTGTCAACCAGTCATAATTTGGGACGGAAATTTGCATCGTGTATGGCAGTGTTTGAGTGGGATTAGGTATAATCAAACAGAACACTGCGAGGACTATGATACTAATAATTAGCAATCAAAATACTTTGATCATGGGAAGACATTATGCGAAAGGAAATTTTATAACAATTAGGTAATGAAAACGTACTTATATTGCATTATATTTTGGTAAAATTTAACCAGGAACCTTACATGAATTAACCTACATTGTAGTATATTATTAGTGTATGTGCTGTTGTAAGTTCCTGTATTATTATTAATGCCAGGGATTGGTTTTTAACTGTTATTCTGATCCCACTAACCCAGAAACCTATTTATATGTTAATGTTTAAAACTAGGAAATGGACTACCCGTACTTGTACTGGGCACTATGGCTACTACACCTCCTATTAGTTTTAGGTGATATCAAGTTTCACCACAGTTAGTTATTGACCGCTTCATTCATGATAGACACAACTTCTTACTGGAAAAGAAGTGTTAGTTGCTTTAAACTGCACACGACTAAAGGGATGAAACAAGCGTGCAGATATCACAGATAGTAGTAAGCAGCATTGTAAATTCCAAGTGAGAAATTTGACAGGCTTAGACTTAGAGGTGTTTGTAATCTAAACCTTTCAGATTGTTGCAACATTTTCAAAGTTACTTTAGTTAGCATGAATATGTTTATCAATTTATGAACATATTATGCCATACAACTTAAGTGCAATGTTTTGACTTGATAAAGACAAGAGTATCCCCGTCGAAACATGGCTTAGTATCAAACTCAGTAATTGTGTATCCATAAAATTGTACCTTGTGTTACCTTAACTGACATTTCTAAGTTGATTTAAAGACGCTAAATCTCTTTTCTTTGGCACCTACATGTACATGTAGAAATGGACACAAATGGTTGGTGATGCATATTATAATGTAATATATTATTAATGTACATTCAAATTTTTCTGTTTTTACTATAATTTCTATTCAGTTATGTCCAGTGAAATATGCAAAGAGTCCAAATTGAATGGCAGTGTTTGGCGTCTGGTTATTCCAAATTAAGCTTATATTTATTTTTCTCAGTCTCATTGTGTATTATTACTATTAGTTAGGAGTCTGTCTTAGGTGAGTTTGTCCACATCAACCTGCGAGGGAGTTACCATTTATACAAGTTTACCTTCCATAGGTTCTATAGATATATATAGACTGCTGTGACTTCGGATACAAAACAATATAGCAAACAAATATATTTTACCAGAAGTTTTTATTATACGCCCACATTTTTGCCTCGTTTGTCCTTCAGTCCATATCAGTGTGGTTTAAAAAGAATCATTCAAAATTTACAATATCAGACAGTAAATTAGTTTTGAATTGACTGTGTGTCATTATAAAGTGTACACTAAGTTATATTTACAGAGAATATCAAAAAGGTTGTACATACGTACATGTTTATTTCATTTAATAAGATTTGTGGAGAAAGAAAACACCTGTCATATTGATCTACATAATCAACATATTATTTCATTGTTATTTTCATGTGTGGGTTAAAGATGCATTGTAGGAACTAAATCTGCCTATATTGAATTTTTATACGCCCACATTTTCATGTGGACGTATTATGTCGTCGCCCCTGTCTGTATGGACTCTCTACAGGTCACAATTCTTGTCTGATTTTGACGAAACTTGAAATATAGGTTTATCCCCATAAAGATCTCGGCTGCTTTCGATATTGGCATGTATCGGATCAAAACTTCATGGATTATGGCCCCTGATTGTACGAAAAATCACATTTTTAGCTTGTGGACCCTGTAGAGGTCACAATTTTGAACCGATTTTGATGAAACTTGACATGCATGTTTGTAACCCAAAGATCTTGGTTGAATTATGGCCCCTGATTGTCCGAAAAATCACCCTTTTTAGCTTGTGGTCCCTTTGGAGGTCACAATTATTATCCGATTTAAAAAACCGTTTGATTATATCACCGTTACACCGTAAGGAAGGTTGAGTTCGAATTTCTGGAAAATTGGACCAAAATTGCCATACAAAATGGCCGCCGTTTGTATGCGAATACTGTTAAAAAATGATATATCAAGGTTGTGGACCCTGTGGAGGTCACAATTTTAATTCGATTTTGATGAAACTTGAAATTCATGGTTATAACCCAAAGATTTTGGTTCATTTCGATATTTGCGCATATCGGATCGTAACTTCCTGAATTATGGCCCCTGATTATACGCAAAATCGCCTTTTTTTTAGCTTATGGCCCATCTGGAGGTCACAATTATTATCCGATTGAAAAAAACGGTTGACTATATTACTGTTACACCGTAAGGAAGGTTGAGTTCGAATTTCAGGAAAATCGGACCAAAATTGCCATACAAAATGGCCGCCGTTTGTACACGAATACTGTTAAAAAATTGGATATCACGGTTGTGGACCCTGTAGAGGTCACAATTTTAATTCGATTTTGATGAAACTTGAAATGCATGGTTATAACCCAAAGATCTTGGTTCCTTTCGTTATTTTCGCATATCGGATCGTAACTTCCTGAATTAAGGCCCATGATTGTCCGAAAAGTCGCCTATGGTCCCTCTGGAGGTCACAATTATTATCTGATTTAAAAAAACGTTTGACTCTATCACAGTTACACCCTACGGAAGGTTAGTTTGAATTTCGAGAAAATTGGACCATAATTGCCAGAAAAAATGGCTGCCGTTTGTACGCGAACAGTGTAAAAATATGGTATATCAAAGTTGTAGACCCTTTAGAGGTCACAATTTTAATTTGATTTTGATGAAACCTGAAATGCTTGTTTATAACCTAAAGATCTTTATTCTTTTCGATATTTGCGCATATCAAATTGTAACTTAATGAATTATGGCCTTTGATTGTAGGAAAAATCACTTTCGGTATTGCTTGTTCTCTGTCTATTTCTCGAACAATTATTATCTGATTTTAAAAAAAACCTCTGATAATATTACTGTTGCACCGTAAGGAAGGTTGAGTTCGAATTTCGTGAAAATCGTACCAAAATTGCCGGACGAAATGGTCGCCGTTTGTACGCGAATAGTGTAAAAATATGGTATATCATGGTTGTGGACTCTCTACAGTCAGGTAACAATTCTTATCCGATTTTGACGAAAAGTCACATTTCTAGGTTGTGTACCGTCACACCATAATCATTGTCGGCTTCGAATTTCAAGAATATCAGACTGGAACTGACCAACAAAATGGCTGCTCCCAATATAGTATGAAATACAGGACTTAATGATGTAGAAAAAATCTCTTTCGGTATTGCTTGTTCTCTATCCATCTCTCGAAAATGTGGGCGTATCCTGCCTGTTATAGCCTATAAATAATTATTTCGACGTTTATTCAAATGACAAGCATTTAATCAACTCTCAAGACTATCGAAAGGTGCAGATATAGAATATGATCACCTTTTATTTAATGATTTAATTTTTAAAAAATGGAGAAGCTAGCTATAGACTGTGTTTAGATTAAAAAGTAATATTAATATGATAATGAACAATCTATGTCAAAACTTCAAACAGTGATAATGTTGCTTTATCTTTCAATATATTAATTTTTGATTACAATGTGTCTTTTGGATCTATTTATAGTAAGAACTGCCAGCTCTTTATCTATATCTTTTAACATACTGCATCTTTCAAAACATAGACATTTATATGAATTACACTTTATATACATTGTAGCACAATTATTTTTTCCTACATTTAGTAGCAGATCAGCATATGAATTTATGGGCTGTGTTCAGTGTTACAGAGTTCAGAATTATATTGACACATATGATATACATTGTAGCTCGACATGTATATAGACAAATGTAACACAATCTGTAATAGTTATAACTGTTCAAAAGAATTGATAAATGAATTTATTCATGAAAATATCCTCTGTGTACTGTTGAAGAAAACATAGAATTATCATTAATTGATAAAATATGATAAAAGCAAAAAATAATTTTCCATTTTAAATTATTTCCGAAGATACATGTATGAACACTGAGTCAATCTGTTACATATATTTTCTATACATACATGTAGTATTTAGAGCAAAAATAAAATGGATGAAGGAGTAGCCTACAATAATGAAAGCACAAAGAATAGATATGATTCATGACGTTTGTAATCAACCTTACCAAATTAAATTAAGACAATAGGGCTAGGGTTGGTGATTTTGCCAAAAAAAAATAAATGAGCAGATAGCTTTTGGGGCGTGGGAGGGAGGGGGCTCCTTATGTTATAAGAATCATATTCCAAGCCACATAAACATTACCATAATCTAGCGTCATTAAATATAAATTGAGAGAAAAATTAATTAGTTGATCAATTTTTTGTTTTTGCAGACAAATTGTTGGATTCTTCTTGATATTGGGGTGTAAGAAGTGAATGAAAAATGGCTGATGATAAAAATAATGGAGCTATATATCCATCTCTAGTAGATAAAGTAGAAGGACAAGTATTGGCGAAGGAATCAGAAACCAGCACTGAACGAGGAAATTGGTCCAATAAATTAGATTTTTTACTCTCTTGTCTTAGTTATGCCGTGGGACTTGGGAATGTTTGGAGGTTTCCATATTTGTGTTATAGAAATGGTGGAGGTTTGTATACTAGTTTACTCTGTTAGAGGAAATTTTATTTTTAGATCAAGCCTCTCTGGCAAACTGACTTGATTGAGGAGAAGGACTTCGGGCAAAAAGTTTTGTGTATTGCTTTATTATAAAAATAACTTTATAAGTACACGAACGAACTCACGGGATATTGAATTGCAAAGACTATCAAGTAAATTTGATCAGGCTATCAAATGCCTTATTTCACTTTGGTGACACTAACTTGATTTTTATTGTCTCTCTTTTTTTTTAAAACAGGTGCTTTTTTGATACCATTCCTGGTGATGTTGTTTATAACTGGAATACCATTAGTATTTTTAGAACTTTCTTTTGGACAGTTTGCAAGTCAAGGTGTAGTCTCCATTTGGTCTGTTAGTCCAATCTTTCAAGGTAAATATATTATGTTACCCAGCGTTGTATGTAGAACTTGAACTAGCGGGCGATGTAAGAGAAATATTTGCCTAATCCATAGGTGACTTTACCCTAAAAGGCAATAGGGTGAAATTGAAATCGCCCTAACTTCGCCATACATTTGTGCAAGAGCAAAATAATAACAAGCATCGATATCAACGGTAAACAAAGCATTTTCAAAACAACACAATATGTGTTCACATGATGAACATCGAAAGTAAAAATGAAAATTAGATAAGTTGTGAAAACTAAAACATGTATTAATGTTTTGTTTTTCGACTTAAAGTAGCTAAGTCTCTAACTCAATATCATCGAAAATCTTCGACGTTGAAAACACAAATTATTTATCAATTTAAATCAACATTGATGGTGTGGGCTTACCAGGAAAAGATGGGCTTCTGATATCCAATGTTTAAGATGAAATAATTTTTTTTACCATTGGTACACGAATCGTGTACCATACGGCATTTCAGACTCATTTTCAGCTATGGACCCAAAGAACAAGGCTAGGTATACTCCACATTTCATCTCACATTTGAGCGTGTGTAATAAATACTATATACACTAGAATAACCAGACACTATATACAGTGGACTCTGTCACATCCGATCTCTGATAAATCCGAAACTCTTTGACATCCGACATGATTTTAATGTCCCGATTTATTTCCTTATTACTTCAGCCAAAAAATCTCTGGTAGATCCGGACTCTGTATGTTCCGGATTCCGACATCAATCAGCCGTCCCGTCACATGATTTTTCATTGAATCGACACGGTATAATCCGACTTTCAAACGGTGGGTGTGAAGCATCCAATTATCGGTGAGATTAAAACTCGATCGGTGTGAAGCAAGAAAAGATTAACAAGCAATCACCAATCAATTATCGGTGAGATTAAAACTCGCAAGTGCCGGTCTGTGTAGATTACTTTGATAATGTTATAAATTCTTCGTTGATTATTTAATCTCTTGTAAGCGTGCGCTTGGTATTTGATAGTGTTGAAGAATTCCACGCGCGCATATTATGAATACATATATTGTACGCATACATTGTTATTGTTTATTATTTAATGTAATGTAATAAAATTCTGAAAGTACATAAAGATTTATCATTTTTAAAGGGAATAACATTATGGTGATTCGAAGCTACATTATAAAAATACAATGTACTTCCGGTTTTCGTAGACAGTATTTCCGGTTTTGGAGAAAACTCGGTATTCCGATCCTCTTTGTGATCCGACATATTGTAACGATCCCATAGGATGTCGGATGTGACAGAGTCCACTGTACATGTATATTGTGATTCAATTGAGACTTCTGGTGTACTTTACCAAACATAACTGATTTGATATTAGATTAAAACAGAAACGATTGAATGTAAATCAGTTTATATGCATGTACATATGTACATTCATATTAAATTATTATCTTGTGATCCATTTGTGTCAATTTCTAGGCCCCAAATATTAGCGATTTAGCTCCTTTAAGTTACTCTGTGTTGTCTTTGACAATGCTTAATAGTTTCAATGATAAAATTTTATTTAATGTCAATAAGCCTGGAAATAAGGCACCTGTCACAGACAATGTCCGGCACAGATTTAGGCTTTTTCATGTACGATTCCTCTGGTGCCTGTCATTTTGTCTGACATCTTATCATGGACATGGTAGACAAATCGTCAACTGGTTATTATGAAGGTACTAGCCCCCACCGTTTTGTAGAAAGCAGGGATTATTAAATAGGTCTGCCCATTTAGGACAGGAAACATTTGTCTCAACAATACTAATAGTTTGTTTTCATTGAAGAGGTACTATGGAGAAAAGAATTACAAACCAGTTATGAATATGTCATAACGCAATAAATTTTCAATGGAAAAACACTGAAACTCGCCTTCTTTTCTTATTGTGCATACACCATACACAATTATCATTTCAATAGCAATGTAATTTATTTAAGTATGCATTTCATTAATAAACAATATGAATTGTACATGTATGTAAAATAATTGATATCTTTCTGCAAGTCTAGATCTGTAGACCTACATTTCACGCATCAACATGTATATACATGTATAGTTACAGTAGTTATCCCATACATGTATCTGAATAATTTTGGGGAACAAATTTAAGTTTTAGTAAATATACAATTATTGTTCAGGAAGATATCATGTTTTTTATGGTTCAGGAAGATATCTTGTCTGTATGGAACTTGATGAAATTTTGTTTTCATTCATACATCTATAACTGAGCATGTGACTTTCCGTTCTTTAATAAATAGTTTGATTTTATCTTCACAATTACCAGACGTTGTTTCACAAACACTTAAGCTAATCTTAATATCCCCAAAATAGATTTGAATTAAAATAGATTTGAATCCGAACTAAATTTTGTTTGTTTCAGGAAAAGACCGATTTTTATACGCCCACATTGAAATGTGGTTGTATATTGTCGTCGCCCCCGTCCGTCTGTCCGGCCGGCGTCCACAATTGCTTGTGGACGCTCTAGAGGCTAAAGTTAATATCCGATTGACTTGAAATTTATACAGTGTTTAAGGTCATGAGACGAAGAAGCCTATTGTTTTTCAGCAATTTCCGATAATAACTACCAGAGTTATGGCCCTTGATCACTTCAAAAAATCTTGTGGATGCTCTAGAGGCCAAAGTTAATATCAGATTGGCTTTAAATTTATACACAGTGTTTAAGGTCATACGACGAGGAAGCCTATTGATTTTCAGCAATTTCCAATAGTTAGTGCCAGAGTTATGGCCCTTGATCACTTCAAAAAATCTTGTGGATGCTCTTAAAGCCAAAGTTAATATCCGATTGACTTTAAATTTATACACAGTGTTGAAGGTCATAAGACGAAGAAGCCTATTGATTTTCAGCGATTTCCAATAATTAGTGCCTTTAAAAAATCTTGTGGACACTGTAAAAGCCAAAGTTAATATCTGATTGATTTTAAATTTATACACAGTGTTTGAGGTCATAAGACGAAGAAGCCTATTGATTTTCAGCGATTTCCAATAATTAGTGCCAGAGTTATGGCCCTTGATCACTTCAAAAATCTTGTGGATGCTCTAGAGGCCAAAGTTGATATCTGATTGACTTCAAATTTATACACAGCGTTCAAGGTCATAAGACGAAGAGGCCTATTGATTTTCAGCGATTTCCAATAATTGGTGCCAGAGTTATGGCCCTTGATCACTTCAAAAAATCTTGTGGATGCTCTAGAGGCCAAAGTTAATATCTGATTGACTTTAAATTTATACACAGTGTTTAAGGTCTTGAGACGAAGAAGCCTATTGATTTTCAGCGATCTCTGATAATTATTGCCAGAGTTATGGCCGTTGATCACATCAAAAAATCCTGTGGACGCTCTAGAGGCCAAAGTTAATATCCGATTGACTTTAAATTTACACACACAGTTTAAGGTCATGAGACAAAGAAGCCTACTGATCTTCAGCGATTTCAAATAATTACTTCCAGAGTTATCTCCCTTGATCACTTCAAAAAACCTTGTGACGCTATAGATGCCAAACTTATCATCCGATTGACTTCAGATTGATACACAGAGTTTAAGGTGTTGAAACGAACAAGTATTTTGATTTTCTGAACAGCTAAATCCATGATGTTAAATGTTTCCTATACTAATTGTTAGGGTGGGGCAAAACTTTATAAAAAGCAAACAAATTCTAATGATTTTCAGATAATTACAGAATGAGTTGTTACTCTTAATCAGATTTTAGTGTATTAAAAATGTTTCATTACCAAAAAAAGTAAAAATATGGGACAACCCTTGTTGAGTGCCCGGACGATTTAGCTTCTGTGGGCGTATGTTTCGTTGCCTGGCAACCTATCTCAACTTAAACTAGACCTGCATGCAGGAATGACAGGTTTCACTGGTGCCACGTTACCCTTTAACATGTCACTTCCAGTGCCATGTTACCAGCGCTCACGCTGTTGATCGCCAAATTCGCCAATTGCGATTAAAATATAATTTTGGCTAAAGAATATTCAATTTGGCGAAATTTTTGGCGATATTTTTTTCCTGTATGGCGATTCTTTTTTTACCTGGAAATAAAAAAAATTATCGGCACAAAGCTTTGATTTCCGCGCGTACATATTAAACCGTGTACCGTCGCGCTTCGTTGAGTCAATCAACAATCAATTAGGTATCAATAATAGCCCTATCTTTTGTCTCTTGATCAATCTGGGATTAGTGTTGATAAGTATTTACAGTCAGAGTAGTAATAAACCAATTAAGAGACAAAAGATTTAATTGTGTGTTTTCAAATACGAATCAGTTGCTTTGTTGATGGTTTCGATATATTCAAAATGGCGGACACTGTAAACAATACTCACTCGATTTGTTCGGGATTATTGGATTTCATACCGAAATTGACGATATCGTTAATAAATGAAGCCAGGTATGCTGTTACAGTTTATAAATGCGTATATAAACTTGGGACTGTCGAAAGCCATGTATTATCAAATCATATGCCATGGGTCGGAAGCGAAAAATTTAACAGCCTTCTTCAACGTCTGACAGAAGAATGTCAGATTTTTTTTAATATTCCACCACCAAAATGCCTGAAGACTACAGATGATACTGACATGATGATATTACAGCCCTAGATATTGAACTGATACCCCAAACAACCACCGCAGAGAAAAATTTCGAAAAACGTAAAATAATAAGTGCATTTGGAAAAGGTAGATCTTTCAGGGATGAATGGAAATTTTCAAATTCTTGGTTAAGGTATGATGCAGCTAACAAAACAATGTTTTATTCAACATGTGAATCAGTCTTCAAAAAATGGGAGTCTGCAAAGCAGAGAAGAATTTTGTAAATTTTAAGATATATATTGTATGTATTTATGTAAATAAAATTCCTGAAAAAAAATTTTAATAGTTATTTTATTTTGGCGGAAAAAATATCTGGCTGATAAATTAAAATGAAAAATATGCGGAAAAAAAATGGAACCCAGAGTGAGCACTGCATGTTACCTTTGAACATATGTCACTTCCGGTACCAATGAAACCATTAAACAGGTTTCCCCATAAGCATTGCACACTTCAAATAAATTGGACTCAGAATCAACCAAATCCAGCAATATCAATTCATTTTATACATTTGTTACTTGTAAGTGATCCTGACAAAATTACATTACTTCCGGTGATAATGAAAATGTTCAATTAGTTTTATGAAATCCGAAATGGCATTTGATATCAATATAGTGAAAATGTTTTGTAAATAGAATAATAATTGCAACTTTTATAGACCAAAAACCTTGAAAAGTGACTTGTAGACAATCGCCTTTTTCTCTGCAACCGCACACGTTAGAAACCATTTTGTGGTATCTGTATGATCGTATGGGTTCAATCTATTTGTTGATTGGAATCAAATATCATAATTTTGAAAACATTACAAATCAGACTCATTTGAATAAAATATCTGTTTTGAAGGCTAAAAATTCAGTTTTTGCCAAAATGGCATCACTTCTGGTGATACTAAAAAATTTAAATTAGTTCTATGAAATCGTAAATGGCAAAAGACATCATATGGTGAACATTTTATGAAAATCGAATAATAACTGATTCTTTTAGAGCCAAAATAAAGTAAAAAGTGACTTGTGGAAAATCGTCCATTTCTCTGGAACCGTACAAGTTAGAAACCATTTTGTGGTATCTATATGATTGTATGGGTTCATTCTATTTTTTGATGGGAACCAAATTTCATAATTCTAAAAATATTACAAATAATACTCATTTGAATAAAAAATGTATTTTTAAGGCTAAAAATTCAGTTATTGCCTAAATGACGTCACTTCCGGTGACAGTGAAAGTGTTAAAATGGGTTGGAATAGTCGACTGTGGCAATAGGCAACAGACAGTGAAAAGAAATCAAGAAGTTTCTGAGATATAAGCAAATTGGAAAAAAAAATAATAATAAGAAGAAGAATAATATATAATAAGAACTAGACCTGCATGCAGGAATGACGGGTTTCACTGGTGCCACGTTACTCTTTAACATGTCACGTCCGGCGAACATAATATGTCACTTCCGGTACCAATGAAACCATTAAACAGGTTTCCCCATAAGCATTGCACACATCAAATAAATTGGACGCAGAATCAACCAAATCCAGCAAATATCAATTTATTTTATACATTTGTTACTTGTAAGTGATCCTGACAAAATTACATTAATTCCGGTGATAATGAAAATGTTCAATTTGTTTTATGAAATCCGAAATGGCATATGACATCATATAGTGAAAATTTTATGTAAATAGAATAATATTTGCCACTTTTATAGACCAAAAACCTTGAAAAGTGACTTGTAGACAATCGACTAGTTAGAAACCATTCTGTGGTGTTAGTATGATCGCATGGGTTCAATCTATTTTTTGAATGGAATCAAATATCATTATTTTGAAAACATTACAAATCAGACTCATTTGAATAAAATACCTGTTTTGCAGGCTAAAAATTCAGTTTTTGACAAAATGACATCACTTCCGGTGATACTAAAACAATTAAATTAGTTCTATGAAATCGTAAATTGCAGAAGACATCATATGGTGAAAATTTTATGAAAATCGAATAATAACTGATTCTTTTAGAGCCAAAATAAAGTAAAAAGTGACTTGTGGAAAATCGTCCATTTCTCTGCAACCGTACAAGTTAGAAACCAGATGACTCTTTAACCTTGGTTAAAATGTCATATAAAAATATTAATAAATAAAAAAGTTTTTTGTAAAAATTTAAATTTTCAAAATTTGGCGCTTACTATCTTCCAAGATTCCTCAAAAATCAAAAATCAAAAGTAGCCTAACATAGCTATGTCCCCTGTTTCTGGCTATGTTAAAATGCATCATATGCTAAAATCCACTGATTATTGTTAATATTACGGCAATATTTCAAAAAACGACATTTTCGGTGATTTCGGACATTTCGCAATGTCGCAGAATGCCGGGAATAGGTTTAACCTCCTAAGTCACACCCACTTTCCCAGTAAAACTGAAGACATTGTATCGATCCGACAAGAAGTTGCTGAGATATAAGCAAATTGGAAAAAAAAAAAAAATAATAAGAAGAATAATAATAAGAATAATTTTAACAAAAACAATAGTGTTTCACACAAGCTACGCAGTGTGAAACCCTAATAATTTTAACAAAAACAATACTGTTTCACACAAGCTACGCAGTGTGAAACCCTAAATAGATTTTAATGAAAATTGATTGGACATGCACAGTTCTGTTTGCTTGCATACCGTTTTAAATGAAAACAAATACGCTTCTGAACGAAAACTGTTGACACGTTGATCCAATAGTTACAATATCAATGGGGAGAGTTTCATACGTTTTAGCTATGTTTGCAAATGGTCAGACAGTTGAAGAGAGATGAAGTACACAGGGGAGTAAATGGGGGGGGGGTGCCCCAGCAAAAAAAATAATCGGTCGCAAAACCAGTGCAGTCAGTCGCAAAATAGAGTAGTCATTATCGAAATACGTACTCACAGTATAAAATAATCTTGTCAACTTATCATGTTTGAAAAGATGTTGTGTTTCGCTCTCATTCTGTTGTGAGTATGTTTGTCTAACAACAAAATTTCACCCAAGGAGAAAAATAGTCGGTCACAAAATAAGTGCAGTCACTGCTGTCGGTCTCAAAAACAATGCCAGAATAGATCCCAAATACCAAGTAGTTGCGTGAATCCGTGTACCTAAATTGCATGTCACACAAAACTATAGTATACAATAACCACGTCTGCTTGTCACTCTTATTCTGTTGTGAGTATGTTGTTCTATGAAATGTTTTCTACCATGGCAAAAAAAAATCGGTCTCAAAAAAAGTTCTCACCGCAGTCGGTCTCCGACTAAATGAATTAATGGGATAAACAAACAATCACAAAACAGGCGAAATTGATAGATAGGCCTCAAGATTCTGTCCCATTTCTTATCCTCTCGTTAACGAGAATTTGGTTCCATTTGCCATGACATTGATTCAAATTTTCAAGCCCAGTCCCAAAAATTTAAAAGCTCTGTTACATATCCATTATAACATCATTCTTCTACTCGCTTACATATCTGAAATTTTTCCGTGCCTGTGGCACGCGATTCCATTTTAAAATCATTCCTCTACTCCTCAATTGTCTTATACTGTATCAGCACTATCATATTCACGATTATAGTGAACTGCTCATTTTGTAGTAACACTGGTGTGTGAGGCGTCTGATTGTATAGATGTTATGTCAACTCTAGAAAACTCACACGTGGTGCTCGGCTCCGGGTTACGTCACTCGCAATGGGAGGTGGGGGCGGGCGTGGGCTGCATCAGTCGGTCACATTTTGGTTAAACACACACACACACACACACACACCCCCAAACGAAATCGTTATGTACGCCCCTGGAAGTACATGAATTTTTTGCGCATTATTCTGTTTCGAAATGTATCGGTGGTTTGGCCTTGAACTTGCATGCTGCTTTGGTGACCTAGACATTTTATTTACTTGTAGACCTCAATAGAAATTATGCTGATACTATGCTAATACCAAGCAATTGGCCATTTAAATCATTGTACTCAAAGATATTTCCTTTTTGTTGGGTTTTTTTTTTTTTTTTTTTTGTTTCTTAGTACCGTAGTAGTTTTATTTACTGCAGTTTTGAATGTTTTTTTATTTGCCTGTCTGTTCGTCCACAATATCTTGTGAAGAAATGGCAAAAGTTATCATCTGATTGTTTTAAAATTGATATTAGTGAGTTGACAAATCCTGAATAACAGTCTAATTAAAACACAGATCCTATTTCGTTTTGTTTTTTGTAGTTCAAAATTTCATTTTACTTGTCTTTACTACACTAGGCTCTGGAAACGTTGTTATATATATAATAGGCGTTCTTAGTGATGGAAGGAATTAACCAATGAAACGTTCTGTTACGACGACTTCTTGACATTCTCTGCGCGGTACTGCTGGGAAACCCATATACATGTAGAAACATCAACGCTAATTGATTAATCAATGCCTGGCATCATAGGGTGAAAAGCCGGTCGTTTGATCCCCGATGTGAACTCCTGCTATAACTTGTCAGATCTTCATGTAGGGTAGGCCATTGAAAGTATATAAAAACGAAACGAAATATAAATCTGTATTTTAATCAGATTTCCTGAATAATTTAAAAATTTCTGTTAATTTCTTCCAGAGTTATGGCACTTGTTGCACCTTGTGACGCTTTAAAGTTATCTGTATGAAATTTAAATTTGATAAAAAAAAAAAGGATCCTACTTTAATACCATCTTGTCAATTAATTTTTGAAATTCTTTTTAATCCACCAAATTTCCTTGCTAAGGCAGTAGCCATGTACACATACCATGCTCTTCGGGAAAGGGGTGTACCTGTCTCTTAGTATCTGCTGAATGCTCTTTCCCCATTTGATCGTCATACTCTTATGTACACCGATATACTTTTACTACATATTTTATGAGTATTTTATTTCATTGTCATACTTTCATTGTTGTTTTCATTGGTATCATCCCAATGGTGCATGTACATAAATATATCCCATTATATAATTTCATTATATTTTCATTATTTATATAGTATTCCATGACAAATGTATCTTTTGCATGCATATGTATGTTGATTTTTGTATACTGTTCTTAATGGATGTAATATGCAAATAAAAAAAGTTGAAAGTTGAAGTTATTGAATTTCGACAATTTCCCTTTATTACACCTAGAGTTATGACCCTTTTTTCACTTTGTTCAACCCTGTTAATGCTCAATTGATGAAAGTTATCATCTGATCCTGATATATGTATATGCATCATTTAAATTTGTGAAATGGAGGTCTATTGAATTTCAGCAATTTCCGTCAATTATTTCTAGAGTTATGCCCCTAGTTTTACTTTGTGAACCTTGTGAACATTTGAAATCTGATCTGTATGAAATTGTCTTGTAAATGCCCCCAATTACCTACAGAAGAATAAATATGCAACTGTGGGCGTATGTTTAGTTACCTGGCAACCTATCTTAGTTCGAATTGCCCCTGAAATATTTTATTGGATTTATCTAAAATGCCTAAATTGTTTTGTGAAAGTCATCTATCTTAAGTTACATGTATAATGAAATTTTAGTTTTAAAAGCAGATTTAAGTTTTTGTGAAACAGGACCCTGGTGGCAGAACTGGGGATGCAGAACCTTCAAGATTTAACTCACCAATCCTTCAAATAAATGCAAAAAACTGTAAATTGTATAGAAATGTACTGTTTCACTTTCAGTTTCAGGCTTTCAGAATATTGAGGCATTTGGAAAAAACTGTATAAACTGCATAGAGGATTAGTTTTCTGTCATGCTTAATTTTGTAACCTTATTAACTCACAGTCATGATATCCCTAACCCATTCAAGCTTATGAGAAAGCAGATAGAAATACATCATCCATCATTTGCTATAATCATTGAAGAGTTGCCTGGCTCTATAATCTCATTTTAAATCAAACTTTTAACTTTAAAAAAACAACAATATTTTTTTCAATTACCAATAGCTTTTTACTGAGAATAAATTGAATTTTCAGTATTATACTATGATTATAGACATGTCATACTGAACTAAAATTTATATTTATGTTTTACTTTGCAGGTGTGGGTTGGGCAATGTTTGTAGTATCTGTACTTATAGCTATATATTATAATATGATCATAGCCTGGACACTTTACTACCTCTTTGCATCATTTGCTAAAGTTCTTCCATGGAGTTTCTGTGGTGTGTGGAGTACGGAAGGTATGTAAATCAGTTTCATTAGACTTGATAATATCCTATTTGGAAATTGATGTGTATATGTGTCATCATAATTATGAATAAACTTAAAGTATCATTATTTAATTCTCATTTTTTCTCTCCTGTTATAGAGCTACTCCATTTTTTTATAAAAAAAATCATTTTCAAGGAGATTTTTAATTTAAGTACAGGTTTTAATTATTTAAAGTAGCTAAATCTCTAACTTAATATTAGCCATTACTGTGTTTGGTTGCCTGGTACTAGTAGTCTTGTTATTTCTCTCTCTGGCATTATATGGTATCATAGTCAGACATTGGATCTATTGGCAGCCTTGATAAATCTGTTAACAATATTGTTTTATTTACAGCTTGCCTGGAGAATCGAGAACACATACAGAACTGTACTCAATATAATGGAACGTTTTATAATAATACGTGTTATACTGTTGACATGGTCGGTCAAGCTACTTTTAATTACATGCAGAATTCCACTAATAATTCTCTAGCTAAATCGAAGTCACCAAGTGATGAATATTTCCAGTAAGTTTGCATGTGTTTAGTTAAGTATCTTTCAAAGCAATGTGTTTACTTTTCTACTAAATAAAGATATCACCAAAGTACAATTAAGATTATTAGCTATATTAGTATTGTAATAGGAGATACATGTAAATGTAAATCTGCCTTGCTTATTGCAAGGATTTTATTTTTTTCTGGCTACAAATTTTATATAAATTATTACTTAGACATTTAATCACATGACAAGCCCATTACTAACTCTTGAATGAATTACTGATAAAACAATCATCATCTAATAATTCAATGTTAAATTAGATTATCTTGTCAAAGTGATTCTTGACCATAAAGACTATAATTTATCCATAACTTTGCTCAGAATTAAGTAATTTGACTGAAATTTCAATATATATATCTAGATATAAACTATTATGTTCATAATGCATCTTGAATGAAATTATTAGTTTTCTGTCCATAAGTTGCAAATTGTGAGCATATCTTACATGGCAACTGCTTGTTGACTGTTGCAGTGGGTAAAGTTGATTTTTAATTAGTGTTTGTGTATTTTTACAGTGAATATGTATTAGATATAACTGAAGGTGTAGAACATATGGGAGGTGTAAAATGGGAATTAGCTTTGTGTTTATTATTAGCCTGGGTTTTAGTCTGCATATGTCTGGCTAATGGAATTAAAACTTCAGGGAAGGTGAGTATATCACAATCTATCTTAAAATTACTAAAAAAAAAAACCTATGATTTATTTATAATAGATTTCATCTAATAAAAAATCTGTAAAAAAAAAATCCTTATTTTAAAATCATTTCAAATTAACTGTTTTTGTTTATATTTCAGGCTGTTTATTTCACTGCTTTCTTTCCTTACATTGTTTTAACTATTTTGTTAGTACGTGGTTTAACATTAGAAGGTTCTCTTGATGGTATACGATACTTCTTTACCCCAAAATGGGAAAAGTTGGCTAGCGCTAAGGTAAATTGAATTCTGTTAATGTTGTGAATTTTTAGAAAAAGAAAGAGCTATCCCAGAACAATCAGTAAGATAAAACCAGGCCCATGAAGCCCCAGGGGGCCCATAATAAATATTTTATCTTTATGCGGCCAGTATTCCTCCTGCAGAGACCCTGATCCAATCCAGATGTCCTACTCAATTTTTAGCATATGGTCTTCTTGCACAGGTGAGGGAATGGTGTGCAAAATTTTAAATTTCTCTCCACAACCTTGGATAATACTACATGTATAGAAATTGTTACTGTTCACCTCATTACACAAATCAGCAGTTTCAGTGCTGAAGATCAATTCAAAAAGAGCTTTGTGCAATATACCTTATTTTGTTGGACATATTAGATGGTTTGCTCAAACATCGGTCTGAATTGTAGTACCCCACCTTTGTATATGTTTTAGGTATGGGGAGATGCTGCTGTACAGATTTTCTTCTCACTATCACCTGGATGGGGAGGATTAATTACATTAGCAAGTTTTAATAAATTCAACAATAATTGTTACAAGTAAGTCATTCCTGTAGTTCGATGTAGATTATTGTTGAAATATTGTGTGGGGTTATTTCACTCATATAATACTCGTACAAAGAAAATGATAAGTATTTAATTTTTGGTACCCAAATTTTAAGTTAATTACATGGTTAAAAAAATATAGACTAATCAATCAACGCTATAATTATTCATGCTAGGAAAACACTAATATGATACAACATAAATATGGCTTGTTTAATTGAGGCTATATTTTTATTCATGTTAGAAAAAAATAATCTGTATACACCCGCAGTGAAATTTGGCCGTATATTATTGTTGCCCGGCATCCACAATTGCTTGTGGACTCTCTATAGGCTAGAGTTAATATCTGATTGACTCTAAATTTATACACATATTGTTGAAGATCATGATATGATAATCCTATTGATTTTCAACAATTTCCAAAAGTTACTGCCAGAGTTGGCCCTTGATCATTTTAAAAAAAATATTGTGGACTCTCTTAAAGACTAAAATTAATATCCGGTAGTCTTTAGATTTATACACAGTGTTTATGGTCATGAGATGAAGAATCCTATTGATTTTTGACAATTTCCAATAATTGCTGACATAGTTATAGCCCTTGAGCACTTTGAAAAATCAGGTGGATGCTGTATGTAGAGGCTTAAAGTTAATATCCGATTAACTTTGGATTTATACACAGTGTTTAAGGTCATGAGACAAAGAAGCCTACTGATTTTCAATAATTACCGATAATGTTTTATAAATGCCAGAATTATGGCCCTTGACCATTTTGAAATATCTTGTGGGCGCTCGAGAGGCTGAAGTTAAAATCCGATTGATTTTAAATTTACACAGAGTGTTTAATTAAAGTAATGAGAAAAAGAAGCCTATTGACAATCCTGGACGTAACTCCAGAATTTGAACCTGTCAAATTGTAACTGACAACAGTTTCGGACTATGTCTTTAAAAATCTTTTTCTGATTTGTAGAGATGCTGTACTTGTATCCATATTAGATTGTGCAACTAGTGTGTTTGCTGGTATGGTGATATTTTCTATTATTGGTTATATGGCTAATGAGATGAATCAAAATATTGATGAAGTAGCTAGAGAAGGTCAGTGTTACTTAAATGTAAATAAGTGTAAAGACTGAAAATCCTTGTAATTTGCACTTTTTTTGCGTGGCAATAAATTCCAACTTGGGCTTTTCCCACTTATGGTTGTTACCCATTTTTATACGCCCACATTTTCATCCAATTTTTAACTAATTTTTTGATGAAACTTTAAATACATATATATCCCTAAGATCAGGGTTCATTTCGATACTTCTAAGGTTATGGACCATTATTGTCCAAAAATTGTTTTTAGCTTGTTCTCTGTCCATCTCTTGAATCATTTTAGACATATCTTGCATGGCAACTTTTTGTTATGAAATGTTTGTCTTGCACCTTTTAATAATTTAATGTTAAGGTTAGTTCATCAAAATGCAATTTGTCTGTATTATATTTAAAGATATGTCTGTGTGGTGAAGTTGTAGTATATTTATTTCTGTATAACCCATATTTATTGTGTTTGTAGGCGCTGGTTTGGCATTCATTATATATCCTGAAGTTGTAACAAGATTACCTATTTCTCAACTGTGGGCTGTTCTATTCTTTATGATGTTAGTAACATTAGGACTAGGAACACAGGTTTGTACTAACTAAATATGAATTTGGACATAGATGAAAATCCTATTGAATTTCATCAATTTCGAATAATTATTGTCTGGGCGCTTGATCAATTAGTAAAAAATTTTGGATACTTAAGATACTCAAGTTATTTTACAATTGTATTTAGATTTATACACAGTGTTTATGTGCTATACATATTTTTTGAAGTAATCTTATTGTCCTTGTTGACCCTCAAATTTCTGAAGTTGTTACCTTGTTGATTTAAGATAATCCACAGCGTTTTATTTTCACAGGACGGAAGATTTCAGGGTAAACACAATAGTTATCATCAAATATCTCCTTGAATGATTTCATACTGTTGACATTTGCTTCATTGTCTAGAAACCTACCTCATATATTTTTTTCTTTATTTTTCATAGATTGCTACAGTAACAACTGTTCATACCACACTAATGGATAGGTTCCCTACATTGTTCAGTCAAGGAAAGCGTTCTGTCTGTTTATTAATTGGGATAGCTTTTGTCTGTTATCTGATTGGTCTGTCTTTCTGTACCAGGGTAGGTAACCCTTTACATGTAGAATTAATGCCAGTATAAAAGAAATTGATATTTATACCCCTACAATGAAATGTAGTTGTATATTATCGGTGGTTCATTCATCAGTATCATGGGTCAAAAAAGCATTGATTTCAGATAGTTTCTGCCAAAGTTATAGCCCTTGATCACTTTAAAAAAATTTATGGACACTCTAGAATCCAAAGCACTTGAAGTATCAGGAAAGAGTATCAGGAAGATAGATGGTGATTTCGTCTAGTCCAGTACGCAAAACAATTCAAGAGTTATGCTCCTTTACAGCATAGTTCAAGGCGAAAACGTCTCCTACTACTGTCTTTTTACAAACCAAGCATTTTCTGGTTGTGCATAAGTGAACAATCTTTTATATTGAGTACCAGATTATTTTTTAGTTAGAAAAACTACACTTCTTCAGTATTTTCAATTTGATTGTATGGCCATAAAACGTTTTTTCCCAATTCATTTTTCAATCCATTATTGCTAAACCCCCAAGATAAAATACCCATTTAATAAAATGTAATTTATACTGGTGACATAATTGTTTTACAGGGTGGTATGTACATACTTCAACTGTTCGATAATTTTGCAGCCAGTTATTCTTTGTTGATAGTTTGTTTTACAGAATGTGTTGCTATAGCTTGGGTTTATGGTAAGTTCTAAAATCCTGTATTTTCTGGTGTTAGAAAAGCATGTGTGTATATATGGAATTTGTATGTATATTTTTAAAGAAACTAATTGCATTTACAAAATTTGCTGTTTCTTTGGTTAGAGGCTGCACTGCTTGAGCTAAGCCAATCTCTTGTCTACCATCTAAAGTATGAACAGATTCTATGTGCAGGATGTGCAACAAATCACTGAAGCTCCAAAGACACCTCAATTTCTTTCTTGAGTCAACTGCCGTGGTTTCAAATCCCTGGTTGTACATTGCAAGGAGTAAAATTAAAAACCATATGTTAGTCCCGAAATGACCTAGCTTGTGCTGAGTGGAGGTTAAACCCTCTCTCTCTCTCTCTCTCTCTCTCTCTCTCTCTCAATTTCTTTCACCTATACATTCTTTGGGTCGCTGTAGGGCACTATGGGTCTAATAGAACCATAGGGTTTTGACAGGGGTGGCACTTGCATGTCTGACAAGGTATGTTTGTAAATTGTATAGTTGGTTTTTTTTTTAATGTATTCTTAACCTATAAATTGACTCTTTATCTTTACAGGTGCTGAGAGATTTTTATCTGATATAGAAACAATGTTGGGTAAACGACCACCAAAAATCTGGGTCATTAGCTGGAAATTCATTGCTCCAATTGCTTTACTGGTATATTCTTTATTGATAATTTATTGTCCCCCGCCTTTCGAAGAAAGTTGGGGGACTATTAAAATGGGTTCGTCCGTCTGTCTGTCTGTCTGTCCGTCTGTCTGTCCGTCCGTCACACTTTTTGGGACACAATAACTCTCTTCCTAATTGAGCTAGAATGTTCAAACTTGGTGTATGTGTTTATTAGGTCAATGCCTTGATGGAGTTCGAAGATGAGCATTTTTTTCTTAGGGTAAGCAGAGATAAGCAATTTGATTGGTTGATGCTTTGGGACACGATAACTTTAGTTCTAATTAAGTGAGATTGATGAAACTTGGTGTATAGTTTCATTATAGTAATACCTTGACTAAGTTCGATAATGAGCATTTTCTGCTCAGGGTAAGCAGAGCTATACGCAATTTGATTGGTCGAGAATTTGGAACACAATAACTCTCCTTCTAATTGCGTTAAAATGTTCAGACTTGGTGTATATGCTTATTAGGTCAATGCCTTGATGGAGTTCGAAGATGAGCATTTTCCGCTTAGGGTAAGCAGAGATAAGCAATTTGATTGGTTGATGCTTTGGGACACGATAACTTTAGTTCTAATTAAGTGAGAGTGATGAAACTTGGTGTATAGTTTCATTACAGTAATACCTTGACTAAGTTCGATAATGAGCATTTTCTGCTCAGGGTAAGCAGAGCGATACGCAATTTGATTGGTCGAGACTTTGGAACACAATAACTCTCCTTCTAATTGAGTTAAAATGTTCAAACTTGGTGTATATGCTTATTAGGTCAATGCCTTGATGGAGTTCGAAGATGAGCATTTTCCGCTTAGGGTAGGCAGAGATAAGCAATTTGATTGGTTGATGCTTTGAGACACGATAACTTTAGTTCTAATTAAGTGAGAGTGATGAAACTTGGTGTATAGTTTCATTACAGTAATACCTTGACTATGATCGATAATGGGCATTTTCTGCTCAGGGTAAGCAGATCGATAAGCAATTTGATTTGCCGAGACTTTGGAACACAATAACTCTCCTTCGAATTGAGTTAAAATGTTCAAAATTGGTGTGTATGCTTATTAGGTCAATGCCTTGATGGAGTTCGAAGATGAGCATTTTCTTCTTACGGTAGGCAGAGATAAGCAATTTTTGGATGACACTTCGTGTTCAGTTTGATTGGTCGATACGTTTGAAAAAAATAAATGTGCGATTAATTAATATGTGTCATCTATTTATTTTGGGATTTCGGCGGGGGACATCAGCCTCACTGTTGGCTTGTTTACTGCTATTAATACAGGTCACTAAAGAAAAACCCTTCAGCATTTAGCACTCAGTGTTGGGGTGGGGTTGATGGCCAAATGGTTAGTGCGTGTGTATTGTATCATAAGGCCTGTTATGGTTTTGATTCCACGGCTGTATGTGACAAGGAGTAAGGTCGTCTGTCTAACGTATTGGTTTCTCCTGGTCTTCTGGTTTCCTCCAACTGCTAAAGATACCAGCACGCAGGAAAATTATTGAAATAAAATTGAACCATATGTTAGTCCCAAGGTGACCTAGTTTGTGTCATGTGGGCGTTAAACCACATTTTTCTCTCTCTCTCTCTCTTGCTGTCCTCAGTGTCACAGAATATTATCATTTCATTAAGGTCAGAGTAAACAAGCCACTTTGTGTGCAAAACCAGTGATTGTTTTCAATACACATTGTGTTCTGTTTTTTATTTGTGCTAATATAGCGACTTAAAGATTAAATCTTTTTTAAACGTTGTACAAAATTTAGTCTATTTTACTAATTGTGCCGTCTGCATATTATGAAACTTATGGATAGTGTAATTCATCGAAATCAAATCTTACTTAGTTTTTGGTATTTAATTACAGAATACTACATCACACACATTGATATATTACAATAGTTTGCAATTGGATCCCTAATAATTCATAAGCTAGACTCAATTATACAGGCCAATTTGGATTATATCAAATTTTAGTGTGACATCTTCTAACTAATTAGATAAATTCAAATGGATTTGGGAGGTTTTATATAAGCTATCATCTTAATATTTTGTTGATTGAGTGTATTTTAGTCTATTTTTGGTTTATTTTCAGGTTATTCTTATCTTCACTTGGATTGACTTTAAACCAACTAAATATGGTGATCTGGTATTCCCAGCATGGGCTGATGGTGTTGGTTGTTTAATAACACTCGCTTCTGTATTATGTATACCAATCTTTGCTTTTATTACAGTATTCAAACAGTATCGTAACTCTAACAGTACTATTATTCAGGTAAATATAGTAACACATCTTTATTATGTTACCCAGGAGTCAGCTTATATTTACCTGTGCATCCCTGTGGGTTTACTGTTGGATTTCTGTGTTTCGCTTCTGTACAAATTATTAAAATAACAAGTACATTTCCGGTTTGAAATCATTGTCGAAAATAGACAATATGAAAAGCAATATTACGTATCTGCTATTGATATTATTATTAATTACAATTGGTGTAAGGCATTTAGGTGAGTGGGCAGGGAAACCAACAGCCAATTTACGACATTTGTTGTGTTCAAACATTTGTTGCTTGAACACGCCTGATATTATACACTTTTGACCTATTTTCTGTCCAGACTGTGTTCCATGTAAGAGAGGAAGTTTTATTATTCAATGATTTGCCAAATGCTTGTTATCCTTAGAACAATCCCAGGTCACTATTATTATATATGCTCCACAACATTTTGTTTATCTCGGTATCTTGTTTTAAAATTCTAAAGTGCAGCCCAGTATACCCAGTCTACTCCATGTGATCTGAATTCCAGCTTTAAAAAGCACATAAAATGAGAAAACTAAATTCATTGAGCTTATAGACATTGGTTACTATATGCATTTTACGGCAGTTTAACATCGATCTGATGAAAATTAATTCAGATATCGTCACTCAAAGTCGCAAATATAGACCTCCCGTAAAAACGACTTGGCCAATTATTGAAAACACTCTTAATCCCCTCAGACGCCAGTGACGTCACAGTGACCGAATGCATATTTGGGATGTTTATTCCCTAATTACCTATATACACCCGGCGTGTGTATTCGTTAACGCCTGACTGATTCCTTAATTCCCCAAATTAAATAACAATTGACTACGGAATAATTTGTTTTGTAATTTAGAATTTGTTTTATAAAGACAGTTGTTGTAGCCATATTCCCCATTTAGTTTTTTTTTATCAAAATAAGCTGACCGTAAGCCAACAATAATTGGCTTCTGATTGAAACAAGATTGGTGTGAAATTGTTATAGCCGGCGCTACGGACATCTTTTAAGCCGATAGAAATAATCAATTTTCGGCTTTTAAGAAACGAAATGGTTTCAAATAATAATCATATAAACTTAGATCATCAACATTTGTATTATTGATCATTTTATCATACACCGTGCGAAATGGAGGCAGAATATTTGGAGTTATCATGTAGCAGTAGTTCTTTTAGCTCGGGCAGTGTATCGGATACAGATACATCTGTTCTGGGTTTTGAATAAAACTATTATGAAATCCACACTCGTCATCGATATCCACGGTATGCATTGCGTTGTTCATATCTATCTCAGACATAACCTGTACAAAAATAATGTTTATCATAATTTTATGCCTAATTCGTATTTACTTTTAGCAGAAGAATAAAAGTGTTTTACGATCTCTAAATTTTACAGGGCTTTATCCGCGAAATATGTATGGCTCCGGTCGTTATCAATAACCCCACGGGAAATATATTATTCGATGCTTACCTTTCGTCTTTTGGAGACGTGTAAGGTACTAATAAAGGCTGTATTGAGATCTGATTCATTTTCTTCAATAATGGATGGTAACGGTTGAATATCTATCCGGCGAATCGTAGGAATGGAACCCGGGAAAAGTTTTATTCGCTGTTTGCGTAGTCCGAAAACTTCAATTAAGTTAGGTCGCAGCCCATAGCAATCGTTCGCAAAAAGTTCACTGCATATCACTGTTGTGACTGTAGGTTGCCAATCAGGATTTGAATTGTTTACAAACGCAATCCACTCTTTCCGTAAGATTTCATCCTTGGGAAATTTATGAAACGCCAGTACATTATTCCCCTTTTCCTTGCTGGAATTTCCACAACTCTCAATAACACAACGATAATACGGCATCTTGAAATATTCTAGTCGCAAATATATAATCTATTACAACTTAAGACGAGAAAGGTCGGCTTTTGAAAATGCTTTGACTTATATAGTATAGTGATATGTAGCTTACGTGTAAAATTACGAGTTAATGATTATGCCAATCAAATGTTAATTGGACCGACAAATACACACGTGTTAACTGGCGGTGTGTATACAGTGATATATCGTACAGATAGTGATATATTGTATAGATAATGTGTATAGATTATGTGTAGTGCCTGTGACGTCACCAGCCAATCAACCGGATAAAGGTTGTAATTGAAAATTTGAAAACCGTTCTTGTCTGTCTGATGTTTAAACGTTAATATCTCAATTAATTTTAATCAGATTGGAGTGAACTTGACGTAAAATGAATGTAGTAACCCTTGGCTATCAATATATGCAATTAAAAATTATTATTTTATATGGTCTTTAAAGAAAATATGTCAGATATGATATTAACTTGATTTTATTCTGATTGATTTTTTGTTTGAATTGTGTTTATATTTATTTATTTAATATTTTATTAATGTGATCTTACAGGCCATCAAAGTGTCATTACGTCCATCCGCGAATTGGGGACCAGCACTGAAGGGTGATAAAATGGCTCGGGAAGCAGCTGGTGTTGGTGGTAATCCAACAGATACCTTCCAGTCTCAAATTCCATTAACAATGGCCACTAATAACGAAACAGAATTTAATGGAATAATGCCACCACCAACAACAAAATGTTAATATAATTAAATTCAGAACTGAACTATTCCATCATCAGCATAATAAATTTGCCATTGATAATGAACAATTAGGTAACATGTTATCTTCAGGGATTGTTATCTATGTCTTCAGGTGTTATAAGTTATGGTGTGAAAGTAATCTGTCTTGGTATATTGTTATGTTCTAGTTCACAGATATCCTAATGACAATAAATAAAACAAAAACCTTACATATGTTAAACTTTTAGAACCAATGTTGGATTTGATGAACAAACGGCTGTATGTGTTTATATTGTAGTAGTTATCTGTAGAAACCAAAGATATTTTTTCCACTTGTCCATTGATGTGTTCTCAACTTCTATTTGATTGTCTGCCTTTCACTAGCAGCTTAAACCATAGAAACAGAAGAAAGTTTGCAAGCCATAATTAAATATATTGTTATCCATTAAATACTGTAAACAACATTATAGGATTATTTAATTATTATGATTGTAGCAAAATATACTAGTGCTTGTGCATATAACAGTTACCAGCTTTAACTGTCACCCATTGAAAAAATTTACCCGAAATCTTTAAAAGATTACGTTTCTGTATAAGTAGTTTTGATTTTCACGACTCAATAATTTAAGCTAAATACACCATTCCTCTATATTTGGACGCTTAAATTTTATACGTACACAGACTTTAATTTCTGAGACTCTGTTTAGATCAGGATGGTTCCTTTTGTTGTTTAATGGTCTTGATCAAGACATTGTGTAATATATTAAATTAACACTCCGGTTGACGCCCTCGAACAGTATCCATATATTACTTATTATAGTTTTAACTCTCATCATCACAGCTATACCCATGCTTGTACATTGTATATATAATAATTGTCATAGTTTAATCTGTCTATTTTTATATTCATTTATTGTTTATTTTGCGTTTATTCATAAATTGCCAAAAAATACTTTATTTTTATATAAAAGTTAACAGATTTTAATATGAATGTGTATAAAATATTCCAATTATAGCTGAAGGCTCTTAAATTGATTATTTGTTTTAAAAATGTTTAGTTGTCTAGTGTGTAGTTTGAACTTGGCCTTAAGGGTTTGGGCATCATTTTTTTTTGATTTTTTGTTTTATTCAAATATTTTATATATCAAAATTTATTCAACTCAAATTAAAAAAACTTTAGTATGAAATAATTAATTGGCTTCAAAACAATCTTCTTTTTTATCAGATAATGAACAATTGTATACTTTGTATGTTGAGTAGTGAAGTGGTGTCTGTCTACCCTACAACCTATAATTGAATGTATTAATTAATTGTTTGCATATATGTTAATAAGTCTTCTAAATATATGTTTTCTCAAACATAGTTAGGTCGATCCTTTAAAATTATTTTCATGACATTTGTAAGAACGCAGAAAAGTTACTTTGTACTCCAGGGCATTTAATCCGGAGTAAAATACCCACCCTTTGCCAAGTAACATCCTTACAGATTGTCCACACAAAAAAAAAGCCTGAAAATTAGCTTGAAAGAAATTTTTTTAGTAACAAATATATTTTTCCTCAGTCTTTGTGCAGACACTTATTTCTCAGGCATGTATATGTACAGTACATATATTAAAATTGTGATAAGATTTTGTTAAGTTGTAAATTAGCCGCTGTTGTGTATAATAAACTGTAAATACATTTGTTGTTAATAAGAAAAAATATGTTTTGAAATTCAGACTTCTGTGCTAAATTTAAGGGTTTGTCTGGAAATGTTAAATTCATTAGTATGCTTAGGTTGGAACATAATTGTGACAAGGTTTTGTGCTCAGTTATGATTGCCTTAATTAATGTGTTATGTTAAAACTTGATTGTGTTAAATTGAGATAAATTTGGTTATATCAGTTTGTTATTATGAGTTAGCAAAGGTGTCAAGTTCTTTTGGATTATTGCAAATCTACAATTATATTGTGTCAAAATTTGATTGTGTTCAATCGCATAAAGGAATGTGAAGGTTTGTTTAAATTTTTTATATCTTTGCTGATTGGAAAAGGTTTTAATCTTACTTTCTTCAGCATCAAATTTAGTTAATTACCGGTATTCTCACCTGTCCATTTAGGTTTCTTTTCACTCCTCATTCAAATTGATATAAAATAATACTATTTAAATTGATATAAAATAATACAAGTAATGTCAAAAATTATATTATGTCTGTTAGCAATTAAAAATTATTATAAACTAAAACATATGAAATTCTTATTCTTATAGAAACATTGGTTTTCATTAGTAGAAGTAGCATTCATATCAGTTATTTCTGTTTTGTTTTATTTGTTTTTGTGGCAAGTTACTGACTTCAGATTTCATTTGAATTTATATTATTTGGTATGTGCCAACTGGCCATCTTTGCATAAATGCAGTAGTTTTAGTTTGGAGAGTGTTAGGTGTTGTGTATCATAAAATAAAGGCAGCATTATGATGGATCTATTTTTTTCTACAATTTTATGTTTCATGACATTTAATATAATTGTGATAACACTTTCTGCCCTAGTCTCACTGCTCAAAATGCTCAATTTATAAATAATTTTGATGTGCCCACAATGAAATATGATCATATCTAGTTGTTACCCCAGTCTGTTGCCCAGTCATCAAATAGTCGGTGTTTATTTTTCATGCGGATGAAGAGGCCTATTTATACTATCAATTGGACCCAAAAGTGTTATGTTCATAAGATGAAGAATCTAATTTATTTTCAAAAATTTCTGACAACTGAAACGCTTGGCATAAGTTAACTGATTAATTAGTTATCCGACAATTGGTACATGTTTTGTTAATGTTAAATCTATGAAGAACTAGAAGCCTATCAAACTAAATCTATTTCTGATAATTACTTCATGGGTTGTGATGGATAAACATTTGACAGCCTTATGACAACTTAGGTTCTTTGGGCAAATGTTTTGATGTCTGGCATTCTATCTTTGTGATTACGCATGTATTTTTCCAAACACATAATCAACCATGAGGATGTTTCAAAATGAAACATTATGCATATTGTGAACAATTTGTGGTTGAATCACGTGATTCCTTAATTCACTCAAATATATAGATTTATTTTTGATACTACATCTCCTTTGTGTGTGCTTTCAGAGGTAATAGTGAATGATTTCTCAGAAATATCTTGTGTATGCTGAAACGAAATTTTTCATATTGACTTGAAATGTATACATGGCTATTCTATTCAAAACCCCAAAACACAGTCATTCTCATTGATTTTGGTACATGATAAATTTATACAATCTATACAAGCCTATACAATCTTTGTTATATCTGACAATTGCTTCACTGGATTTTGGCCATGGCAAGTTTTTGGTGTAACAGAATGACAATGTGATGGCCTTTATGAACCATACAGACATCTTAGCTGCTGTGATCATATGTCCTTTCCTGGCTACCTATGTTATATTATATGAATGGGCAATCTGATTAAAAAAAGATCCTGTTTTGTTTTTATAGTTCAAAATTTTGTTCTACTTGTCTTTATTGCACTAGGTGATCTGGAATAATGTGAGAGATTAGCCAATGAAACTGCCTGTTACTGCGAGTGTTAGCTATGGTTTGCATGGAACTGTGGATAATCCACTAGTAACATCAATGCTAATTGGTTAATCAAATATCATGGGGTCAAAAGTCATTCGTATGACCTGTGACGCGACCTCTAGAGTAGAACCAGTCAGATTTTCATGTAGTGTATTAAAAAACATACACCAGTGTGATATTAGAGGAATTTTATTTCCCTTGCCATGAGGCCTTCTGTCCTGCGTGACTGACAAGGGGGGAAACGCCGGAAAATGAAAGGATTGAACATTGGACCTCCCGGTTAGCGAGCCAATTTCTTACTCACTTAGCCACCTTATATAATATGTACAGGACGATTTGTTTGTTATTATTTTAGGCTTTTGCTGTTGCTTAATGAATTTTATTTTATTTATGCTAGAATTATTAATGTAAACATTTATTTCTATGATTTGGGGAAAATTATCCCTTGTTTATATCATTTTATTAGTTTTAGTAAATATTTATCAAAATATATTATTGCATGTGTTATTATATAATTTTTAATCTAAAGTGGCCCACACAAGCTCAATATAATTGTCAATATTATTGAAGCAAATATTGGTTTCTCACATGTTGCAATATATTGTCTCAATATTCATTCTGAGGAAAGCTATGGCAGTTCCAAGTCCCAAGAAAAGGAAACGATGTGGGAAGTGGTCAAAATGGTGGTACACCTAGCAGGAGAAGTTTGGGCACACACACTTACTTCGAGAGCTTCAGCTTTGTGAAAACGGAATATTTGGTCAATATTATTGATGACAACCACTTCCTTATCTTTTCCTTTTCTTGGGACTACGAACTGTCATAGCTAATGCTAAACAAATAGTTCCGTCCATGAGGGCTGCTTTCCTCAGAATGAATATTGAGACAATATAATTGAATATGTGTAGGAAACCAAAATTTGCTTCAATAAAATTGACATCAATAATATTGACAATTATATTTAATGTGTATGGGCTGCTTAAGTCTAATGTCACTGTGACAATCATAGGTAAACAAATTAGCCTTACAAAATAATGCCCTGCAGCCACAGGCAACAATAGATCATTGAAATGACATTGTAAAGCAAAAAGTGACCAATAAGGAAACCAGAATGATAAGATTTGCCATACTTCAAACTTCAAAGTATTTATGTAATATTGGAAAGTGAAGATTAATGTTGTTCATTTTTCAGTTTACAAGTGCTATTTTAAAATATGTGATTCAGGGCCACCACAAATTGCACAACCTTTCTTTATCAAGACCTCTTTTTCAGTGCCATGTATATCAATATATATTTTCTTTGTATTAAATGTATCTTAACTTTGTTTACCATATATGTATATTTTGTTTATCTCTGCTGTTTGTAGTGTCCTGTGGCACATTTTGCCAAGCCTACTAACATTATGTACATGTAGTTTATGTTTTATTAAATGTTCAATTTACATGTACCTAAGTCTGTCTTGTGCTTTGTGTGACAGGTCAAAAGGAATGTATTATACTTGTATATATGTGTATTTTATTATATAAAAGATGAATCTCAGCCATCATTGTATTATATTTTTTTTCTAGTTATTTTGGTTTAAAGGATATACAACTGTAAATATACATGTATATATTTGGTAAACCTAACTGGATAAAACCTGTTTTTACAATGCACTTAAGTCTACCTCACTGACTTTTCCTTTCTATAATCTAATATTACGGAACAATAGTGTTTCTTATTCTGGTGTAATTGCATGAGAAATCTTTTGAATACACGTTGGGTATATCACTTCAATAATAATTTTTATACCCATAATTTTATCGACAATTGTAATTAAGATCCCTAACACTTGGTTTAACTAATACAGAATCACAGTACGATAATATATTCTGGTTGGTTATATTAGGTAAGACTTGTTATAATTACAGGTATGTCTACACAACAATCAAAAGTAGTTAGAAAATTATCTATCCTAATAGTGATATTAGAGTTTGTGTAAAGGTATTTGCCTAATGAGGTATTGGGTATGGAACCAATAAAATAGATAATATGAATGTATATTTCATACAGATTTAGGTTCAATTTTAAAATTATATTTGATATACATGACCAGTTGTTGAATTGCAGTCGTTTGTGTCTGCTTAGTCTGTCTACAAGTTTTTGTTTCTCTTTACTTTGTTGTTTGTAGATTAGCTATTTTTAATTGCTTTCACATTGATTTGTGGGATATATTTTGCTTCGTTCATTACAAATGGTACTGTAGACTACAACGAGCACAACATTTTGAACTGATTTTAAAATTTTCATTGATGCCAGGGGCCCATATTTTCACTTAAACATGCATTTTGTAAGAACTAAATCTGCCTATTGCAGGTCTTTATTTTGGCTTCAAATATTATATAAATTTATTCACATCACATGACAAGCCTATCATCAATTCTCTAGACTACTGGATGGCCAAGATGCAACTGGATTATAACTCCTGTGGTCTTTATTATCGTAGCAACAGTAGCCTACTTGACACTAAAGACCACAGGAGTTATAATCCAGTTGTCTTTATTATCGTAGCAACAGTAGCCTACTTGACACTAAACAATATACACTCACCACCTTTTCAACATGTATAACTTCTCAGAATAAAGTAATTTGAATGAAATTTTCATGATATTCCTTTTTGTCGCCCGCCTTTCGAAAGCAGGGGACTATTAAAATGGGTTCGTCCGTCCGTCCATCACACTATTTGGGACACAATAACTCTTCTTCTAATTGAGCTAGAATGCTCAAACTTGGTGTAGGTGATTAATTATGAAGTCAATGCCTTGATGGAATGCTAAGATGATAATTTTCTGCATAGGCTAAGCAGAGATAAGCAATTCGATTGCTAGATAACTTTAGTTCTAATAAAGTGAGAGTGATGAAACTTGGTCTATAGTTGCATTACATCAATACCTTGACTAAATTTGATTATGAGAATTTTCTGCTTAGGAGCCATAAGCAATGTACCAGGTTGTGTGATTGCAGGTGTTAAAGACAGTCATCTTTTACACAGAAATAAAGAAGACATTTTCGTAATTCTCTGAAAGGTGAATCAAAACGGTTAAATTGAAAAAACATCTCTGTGTGAATAGACAGACCGAGGTTAATTGATTGCCCGACATTACGAAAGGTCAGCCTTTGCTGGAACGCTGGCTGAAGTAGTAATTATTACAATCTACGAGGAAATCATGTACAATGCTGAAATAATGCCCGTGTGGAGGCGCCACAGAATTGGGACCACGCAAATTACCTCTCTTGGCCTTGATCGTCGGAGACAGTTTGAGTGTCAGTTGACAACATATTAATTGCTACCATTATTCGATTATGCCATCGACTGGGCGTTGTGTTCCGAAATGTTCGAACAGGGGTGGTCATATGTTTCCCAAGGATAAGGACATAGCAAGAAAGTGGACAGTCCCTATTCGAAAAGATTGTTGGACGCCGTCAAAATACAGTGTTGTCTGCTGCTCGCATTTTCAGTTAAGTTCCGCTTGCGTTCACTGTTCACATGCCATTAGGCCTAACATTTGTGATAGAATTACTTATTCCAATACAAACTGTAATGATATGTGTTCACAATTGTGTGTTTGAACCTATTTGAACTTGCGTAAGGGTTCTTAGACTGTATCAATTGTAACCTTAAACTGTGATGGTTATCAGAAATATTTGTTCCTCATCACTCATTCACTGGCCATATATTTTCTTTTTGATTTTTTAAGCTACCAAACCATATAGTACAGAGGTTGAAATCAGCCAGTGTTCATAGTATCTTTGCTTGGAGTGGATCTTTCAAAGACAGTGAGGCAGCTTGTCGACAAAGGGACAGGGCATTGGAACAAGCTGTAAGAAAAAGTATCTCCTTAGTTTCTCCATTGACTCTAAAGAGAATGAATGGTAATTTCTTATAAGATAAGATAAAATAAGATAAGATGTTTATTGCATCAAAACGTCCATTTGTAACATTTCCTTGAAGGATAACCACGTTTGGGGTATAGGGAGCTTAATTTGATATCTCTGCCACCAGTGATCAATTCCTAGCTGATCATGAGCCACTGGTAAGACAGAACTTCGGAAGGGTGTGTAAGGACCAGCTAAAATGTGGTGATTAACGGTGTTTTGCTAAAATATATAAGCTTCACCGTAGGAATAAGACAGAGTCGTTCAGTTTTCAAACCTTTATGTAACAAAAACTTTCAAAATATATATAATCAGTATTTACAGCTTCGATATGTTTATTTCTGCCCTTTTTCGAGTGAACAGCATTCGCCGTATAAAAGAGTCTTTCCTTTTTCGGGCAAATAGCATTTGCCGTACTTGTCTTGAAATCTTTTCTTTTTCGGGCAATTCCATATTCCTGAAGCATTTCAGTTTGATGCAGTTGACACCAAATTTGATTTAGCTCTTATCAAAAGCTCTAAACACACTTACTGCCTTGGCAATCAATTTTGGTAGGTTAAAGGATTTGATGAGAAGGCTGGGTATAAATGAGCTTGGCGTATATCTTCACACTTGCTACTGTATAGCAAAAAATGTTGCCATCAAGTTTCTCAAAAGTGAGACTATCTCTATTCCAATACTGATCCGTCAATTTTAATCTATTGGTACAATTAAACAACAATGAATATGGCAACAGTTTCATTCAAGAAGATTATTCTACAAATCTAGAATAGCACTTAATTAGCAGTTTCGTGTACAGGAAGTTCAACGTGTAGGCTAAGTAATCTACTACAATTTACTATATTGAGTTATATATGTAGATATGTTGGCCTACCATAATATTGTTGGTCTCAAAATGTGATTTCTTTCACTCAAGAGTCTGAACTATATGTGGCATTATATTATAGGTACGGTAGGAGGTACGGTAGGCCTATTGTAAAAAAAAAATGAATTATATATATATATGATCAGGAGCAAAATAAAATTACATTTTCTAAGAGGGTACATTAAACAGGCATTATGGAAGATTAGATAAAGAGCAGACAGTAGGCCTATAGCCTTCTTTCTCACTATAGGCCTAGTTAAAGGGAATATGCTGAAAAGTTGATTAATAAGGTCTTTAAAGCCTCAATAACACTCTTGTTGTAACTGAAAAATATGTCCCAATCTTCAGTCTGGTCAACAAATGGTATTATTTTAGAATATTCCAATTAAATGATGATATAAATTTCATCTCAACACACCTAATTTAAAAAATTGGAAAAATTCAACCAATTGATTTGAAAAGTCTAACGTAAACCTTTTCAAATGTGATTTGGATTTTAAAATATTTTCGAACCCTCTGGACAAATAAAATAGGTTGTAATGGATAATTTACACAACAGGTAGGACATTTAAACATATAGTACTTAGAATAAGGGTATTATTTATTTTCTGGAGCTACCAAGCCAGTAAGAATGTTATTGTCCCTTTAACTTTTCATGTTAATAAATGTCGAATTAATAGTTTATGTAACTTTTCAGGTGTAAAGAAAAAACCTGTAATAGGCAGATTTATCACTTGTATATTATGTTGATAGATAGTAAAGACACAGCAATGTTACATGAGCATATTATCAGAAATTTTAATTTTTTTAAATCAGCAAGAACAGACTATAGGAATGCAAAAGTCTGGCAATTATCATGCCAACTATGAAATAAATTTTCAAAATGTCAATCCAGAAAATCTGCATGAATATACCAAAAATTCTCATATATGGATCCATTTACACAAAAAGGGATAGTAATTTGAATTACATTGTTAGTACCTGGTTTTGAGGAAAACAGGCATACATGTATATTTATGGTATAATTGTGCATTAACCATTAAATGTTATTTAAAGCAGCATTATGGAAGACTAGATAAAGAGCTGACAGTTGAAAGAAAATTAAAAAATGGATAATGTAAAGAGAATATGCTGAAATTTTCAGTCAAATTACTTCATGTTGAGCCAAGAAAACCTCATTTCAAAAATGATGTAGCCTCAATTGTCATTGTTACTGTTGTTACCATAATAAACAATGTTTCTATCTATTTTAATCATCAATAACTGTTGTACCATAGGTCAGATTCAAATCTGTTATTGAATGTCTAATTAATGGTTTGTACAACATTTAGGGCTTAAATAGTAAGTGCAGGGGGACTGCACCACACACAATTCTACACAAAAACAAATATACAGACAAGACATCATACTAAGGGACCACAAACATAAACAAATCAAAAAGAGTGAATGGATCCGGGGGCTAGCCGTAAGCGTCCACTGCGTTGTACAGTCCCGGGCCTGTGGTGACACAGACTTCACTCATATTTGAAAACAAGTTGGGAATAAAACCCAAGGAAATAATTATATAATGTCAGTATAGTCATGATCTGTCATATGTTGCAAGAATTACGAATGCAAGCATATTGTTGTATAAATTCCGATATACAAGTAACCACACCGTTAAATGTATCAAAGAAGTAGGCCTAATTCCCCAAAACTAGATGCGCTAAATCAATAAAGAAGAGGATTGAAGTATATTGATTGCATTAGGACAAGAAAGACCTGTAATACTAATAGGCAGATTTAGGTCTTGCAGAATGTATAAGGAAATGGGAATGGTGATAGAACAAGTTCCCAATTTTACTGATGATAGTAAGATAAATTTATAACAAGATTAAAAAATGATCTTCTTTCTTCTTCAGAGTCTGTGCAGCCTGCTGTTACAACCATTAATTATAAGATGAAAGAGAAGATTCCTGGTGTTAACAGCTTGTCGCCATTCCTGGAAGGCCTGAAATTTTTTATCAAAACAAAAGCAGAGTATTGTCGACCTAAAGCAACATTTTATGAAATAACTGTTTCAACAAAATTAAAGATACCAACTACTCTTAAAGCAGAAATTTTAGCTGGAAGGAACGATTGGATCACAGACGTAGAATTCTTAGCAATCCAATTTCAAGAGAATACAGGCACCACTAGTGTTCAAGAAAAAACTGAAGTAGTCAGCAAAAATGTGACTAAATATTCTTCTGCTGAAAGTCTTAAGTTGCGTTCAAATGTAAATGAAAATCAAAATTATACACCCTGCAATCGATTAACCAATTGCTTATCTCCTCCAACACAAAAATGTATTCCTTTTCCCAAAAAACAAGTTTCATGTCTCACCAACTCTAAAAATCTTCAAAATAAAATAGAAATACAGAGTAGAAAATATACTGGAGGTTATCACTCACCTGTGATGATTCCTGTTCGACATAAAATTCCAACTGCTAAAATCATTTCAAACCCTGATAATTCAGAAATCTCAAAAGCTCTCATCATTTGTCAAGCAGTCAATTCAACTCGACCGACAGTAGTCTCTCATCAGTTGACAAGTCGGAACAAATCACCTGCCAAGAAAGTTAAAGATATAAAGCCTTGTTTAGACGTTATTTCAAAACATATTCATAGTAATACTTCTGAAGCACAATCTCAAACAGAAATAGTCAATTATCATCTGGGGAAGAGTCTATGTAAATCACCTACTGTAGAATTTATAGATACCAAGCCTGGTTTAGACATTATTTCAGAGAGCCGTGTAAAACATTCTTCAGAGGGAGAACCAATTGCTGATTTGAAGCCGAAGGTTGAGGCATTTGAGGATTCTGTGGATATGGAAAATAATGATGTGTGTAAATTAGATTATTTAGGCAATTCACTTGCGGGATATTATGGAAACGATAACCGTGATCATAAACCTACATTTAAAACACAAAATATCAAAAAAGAAATTGAACTTATTGAAGCAGGAAACACTGTTACTATAAATACTGGTATTTCAGAAGATACCTCAGTTCATGTTAAACTTGCAGATACATCTGATCAACAGACAAATGAAATCATATTGCATGAAAACTTCGCTAAAAAATATTCAAAGAATGGGTTCATGAAATCAGAAGGGGTGTCAATGAAAAAATTGTCAGAAGATGCATCAATAACAAAGTCGCTGGCATCATCGGCAGATGCATCAATAACAGAGACTAAACTTAGTTCCAGTGAAATTAAATCAACACAATCAAAGCAAACAGAAAACCCAGGATTGAAAAACCAGTCAAAGAGACGGAAGAGAAAGTTAATAGATGATTGGGCCTATGAAGTGCGTGAAGATTTTAAATGTGATCAATCAAATTCAATAGATACAAAGCTTTTGGTGAAAAGAAAGTGCTTAAGAAGTTGCATAAAATAAAAGAACATTTTCATATATTGTGAAGACTGTGGTAAAAAGTTTTCTGATCAAGGTGTCTTGAAAACCACCTTAAAGTGCCTGTAAAAGAACTACTGCATCAATGTAAATTATGTTTGAAGGACGAAAACTGAAATGGGGCTAAATCACCATCATTGACTTCATTCATGAGAGGAACCCATTGTTTGTGATATCTGCAGGGGAAAATTTTATAATGAAAAATGCATTAGTTCTTCTTGTTTGATTCAAGTAAACAGGTTAAATGACATGTATAATAATTCTTGCAATAACCATTACTACTGGTCACTTCGATGCTAACTACTATTAGTGTAAGTAATTTCATAAAAGTTTCAAAATTAAAAGTTTTATTCAGGATTCTAAAATTCATAAAATTTAAAAATATTATACCTTCCAGTTGAGTGAAAACATTTTCTCTGTTAACAGTAGTCTTGATTCGCATCTTAAATATCACCGTATTGAAGAACAAGACAAGGATATATGATATATGGTAGAAACAAATCACAATATTTTTTTTTCCTGGTCTATTTATTGTTTTCCCTTTGAGAATAACCCTGGCTTGGGTAAATGATCTTTCAACATTTATTGAGATTGGTGAAAATGCCTCCTGTCCATGATCTGTTGGATTCAACCATCATGTGCAAATCAGTAATGTGCATTAGCATTACGGTCCGATCCCCGTGAAGTTGGCCAGGCAAAGTCCTCTCCCCTGCATTATGCCTGGTACTGTTTTATTCAAAAAATAACCAAAGAACTCAGTTGATAAACTTTTATGTCTTCTTCATTGATCCATAAAACTTGACATCAGACTGGACTCAAAGAGTATCAATCATATCTTTTTCAGAACAAAGTCCTATCAACTGGTAGAACGTACATCATATAGATGCAGTTGTCATTCTTAATTATCTGTACATAGTTGAAGATGTAACTGAATTACATGGTTAACTATGGCTCAGTGAGTAGGCACTGGCTAACTAACAAGGACATCTAGCGTTTGATCCTGGTGGTAGCAGGGAAGTACCTCTGGAATCTGGATTTTGAAGCCCGTTTTCCTTTACCAGTAGTGCAAGATGGTGCTATAGCAAAGAAAAGTGTTTAGTTTGGATGGTAATGAAATAAAATCCTGTATATATATTAAAGTGCACATCAAAGAATTCATGAAAATTCTGTAGGCCTACTGGGCTCTTGAATTAGTTATTATTTATACATAGAATTATTAATCAATATTCTTGTCAAAAGAGATTCCAAAAATTCAAAAACCTCCTTTAATTGACATGTATTAACAGTACAAAAAATAAAAGCAAATTTATGGCACTTTCCAGATTTGAGGAGCGTAGTCCAAAAATAAGAAATTTGTAACAAGTAGGCTACTCCACTCAGCTAATTGGAAGTTTGCTCTTCCGACCAAAATGTCATGGATCTGCACTGGGATAATGTAGGGTGACAAATAAGAAGGGAGAGGGAGAAATATTTAAAAAATTTAATGACTCTAAAATAGAGTTTTAAGTTAGAACTCTTTCAGATTTTATAACACCAGGAAAAGAATGTTCACTAATATTCAGTAAACACTTTAGTTTTATTTATATCTGACAACCGATCCATAGATTTAGAAATCGATGAACAAGTGTGGCCTACTCTTGTTATCTGCTTCATACAATTGGCTTTATATCGACATCCACGTTCCAAAACCGATCCGCTATTTTGTAAACAAAGCTATGGTGGCCATATTCCCTCACCAGCAAAAAGTGTAGAATCTGTGAATTTGTTCCAGTACCCTTAAATTTTACATTTTCATTCAAGCGTATATAATTTAGCTCAGTAAGTAAGTTATTCTGTTAGAATTGGGACACGCGTGGATAACGTTCACAAGTCAATAATTTTTAATGACGATGTTAGGGCTTTATTTTATGGGATAGCAAAGGAGCCAAAATTAGATCTACGGTACGCCAAAAGTAAAGACAGCTAGGTTTGTAACCGGGTCTAATACAAGCAATAGACGATGTCGTTTAAATCTTTATTAAATACCCTGTAAAAATATACATACATGGAATTAATATCAATGACATTTAATTTATAATACATATAATACACTTTAAAATAGATCCAACATTACACTGTTTTATAAGACTACATGTATTGATGTATCATATTTAATTCTATACCAGACTCATATCTTTACAGTAATAATTATCTTTCATATCTCTAATTATTACATAACACTTATATAAAATAACATACCCTAAAAGGGGTTTTAAAGATCTAGGTGTTGAAACAACACTACCATATATCACTACAGCTAGAAGATATCCAATATAAACAAAATGATTCAATCATTATCTTATGCTAAAACTAAACCTCAACATAATCACTAAATGATATTACTTATTGCTTAAGAATATGTATAAATGTATTTTACTGTGTTTGTAAAGAATAATATTTGAAATAACTAATTTACACATCTTACATTCACCACACCCCAGCCAATACCAATGATACTCAAATACACATACCCGGTACCTTATTTCGATCAAATGAAGACTTGACCAAAAGTATCTTCAGAAACTGGAACAACTTATAAACTTTGATGCGCGAAATACAAGTTAAAGATTTAGAAGATAATTTTAACCATCCGACACAATCAAAATCCTAAGTAAAACTGAATTTGAATGTTACCCCTGTAACCCAGGAAGTTGGGTTTGTTAGGAAAAGTATCCAATCAGATGATAGTCACTGATGTTGTTACAAAGACCTGTCCAGAAGCTGAACATCCAGTGACTGAATATAAGGGTTCACAGATCAGATGAAAGTGAAAGTTTGTTATTGTTTATTAAGCTGCTGTCAGTGTAGTGCAGTGTAGACTAAAACCTATTATATAATATAATTAAAACACCAAAATTCCACACTATCACAGGTTTATCTGTATTTCGCAGTTTGTTTCATAGGTGTGGCTAGTTTTCTCTATATCACTTCTAAGAGTCGGCCGGGTGTGGCAGAAACGATTCTGTGTAGCTTAGGGCCTATACTCATTGGCATGCACGTGTTGTAAACTTGTCCAGTCTCCCTTAGGCTATGTTAAAAATGGACTGGGCTGTATTTATGACCTCATATAGTGCATGTGTTGTTATAGGGTATAAAACGCCCACATTAATGTGCATTCACTCGTCTGATCTTCGGCTGTCAATATCCTGTTGTTACCCATCTGTGTTGGAACAGAATTGGTGTTATGATTTATAAGTCATAATCAGAGTTTACTTAGCTTGATCAGACCATCAGACTAGTGGTTGATAAGTACCCTTATATATACTGAGCTCCATAGAAAATGCATCACTTAGTTTTTCGTATAACAAAATGATCATGTAAACATATCTTATTTATTTTGCTTCTTATTGTGAACAATATTCAAATGGGAACACATCAATAACAACACATTTGTACACTTAAGGATGTTTAATCTGTAATCAACGGTAAAAAGTCAGAGGGGGCACCATAGGGTCAAAAGCCACTTGTTTGACATCTGACGTGAATTTCCACTATATAACTTGTCAGATCTTCAAGCAGTGTAGGCCTTCAAAAGTATAAAAATAAACACTGATCTGTATTTTAATTAGGTTGATAGTGCCGCTGTCCAAGCAATATTTCCCTCATCCACACTGTATGGTATATGACCATCTTCATTAGCCAAGTCGGGGCAGAAAAGTAAGACACAAAACCCCATTTGTTTTCATTTTCGTATTTCAACTGTAAAGGGCTCTTTTACATGCACGTCAATGAGTAGGCTACAAATGTACATGGGACATCACAGTTTATTAGGAATATCCAGAAAGACAAAACGAAAAATTGATCTGTACTTTAATCAGGTTGGTAGTGCTGCTGTCCAAGCAAAATTTCCCTCATGCACACTGTGTCGTGTATGCCCATTTAGTGTTAGAACACAAGTCAAACTTAACATTGTCTGACTGGTTCTTAATGTCATGGAATAATAGCATCAGCAACTGGTGGTGTCATATTATTTATTGTTTAAACGTAGTCTGTTAAGAGAACAAGCAGCTTTTACTTTGTCCTGTTTAATTGGCCCCCACTCACTGTTGAACATCAGATTTATTTACATGTTGGGGGTAAGATGTTGGCTCGCTAGTCTGGGGGGTCAAGGTTCGATCCCGGTGTTAGCAAGAAAGTTCTTCAAGATGGGTCCAAAAAATGTTGTCCTATGTACACATTGGCATGCACATAAAACATTCATTGACAGTTGGAATTCAATATAAGAGTATGTCGTAGCACTGCTATCCAGGCAAATTTTCCCTCATATCACACTGTATGGCGTATGCCCATCTTCATCAACTCAATCGGAGTATGACGTTAAACCCCTTTTAACTTCTAATTAAATGTTTTGGATTACATTTCAGGAAAAGACAAAGGTACACTTCAAAATAAAAGAAATAACACATGGAAGAAATACCACAAAGCACAATATCTGAAATGGCACATTTTCTAGAAAGTTTAAAATATTTTATTGAGACAAGAGAAGAGAGAAACCCTACCGATAGACAACAAACATTTTATTTTATAACTGTTTCAACCAAATTAAAAATACCAATCAAGCTCAAATCTGAAATTTTAGCAGGAAGAAGTGATTGGATTAATGCCATAGAATTCACAGACACACAGTTTAAAGATGTCATGGAAAATAAGACGCCCATCGCAGTACCCGGTGCTGTTGTAAAAGAAGAAAACACTGCAGACAATAAAACTGAAGCGTCGCTAGATCAAGCAGACAGGTTGCAAGATAGTTCTGATAATGAAGATGGTGATGTTGATGTTGATACTTTAGAAGACCCTGAAATTGAATCTTCAGAAAACACTGAAGTACTCGAACTTCAGTCCAAAACTGATCAAAAATCAATGCCAATACCAGTTATCAAAGACTATGGTTTGAAGAAGAAAAGAAAAAACTGCAGAAGTGCTGATATCGTTGACAGTTCTGATGAAAAGTCTAAAAATAATTCAAACTCAACAGAGATATCAGCAGATGAAAAGGTTAACACTACCCAAGAAACTCCTGGAACTGGAAGGAAAAAATTAAGGGAACGAAAAAATTATCCATGTGAACATTGTGGAAAATCATTCCGTAGTGTAACAAATCTTCAGTATCATCTTCCCATTCATATGACTGACAGGCCGTTCAAGTGTACTATTTGTCCGTTGAGTTTTAAATCAGAACCTGTCTTGAAGCAGCATCTTTATTTCCATTCAGGCGTTCGACCTTTTGCTTGTGATATTTGTGGAAAATCATTTTCTTTAAAAAATACATTAAAAGGTCATGTAAGATCTCATACTGGGGAGAAGCCTTATATCTGCCATATTTGTGGAGCTTCATTTAAACGAAGTGTAGACATGAAGGCTCATGTACTTAAACACAGTGATGCGCGACCATGGGTGTGTGAATATTGTCCTAAAACATTTGTTAGTAAATCAGAGGTACGACAACATACACGAATTCATACAGACGCACTTCAATATCAATGTGAAGTTTGTGGTAAAAAGTTTCGTACACAAAGTGCGGTGGCCAATCATATTATTTTACACTCTGGTGAAAAACCATTTTTATGTTCTATTTGTAATGTTGGCTTTGCTACAAGTAATTATCTTAAAAAACATGTAAAAACCCATAAAAAATCACAGGATTACAAATGTGATGAGTGTGGAAAACTTTTTAAAACTCAATGCACCCTTAATAAGCATCAAGTTACACACAGCGACGCTCGTCCTTTCAAATGTGACATTTGTCAAAAAGATTTTAAACTTATGTACGTTCTTCAGCAGCATGCTAAAATGCATCAAGATGTGAAAGAATATAAGTGTCAATATTGTGGAAAACTTTTTACTTTCAATAGCAGTCTTCACTCCCATCTTAAAGTACATCATAAAGATGAACAACAAGTGGTAAAATCATTGGTTAACTTGAAAACTGATCCAGGCATTGAAGAGATTGTCATTCATGAGCTACAACCTTTGCAGTAAATTTATTTAATATGTACATGATCAAATTTAGATTTATCTAACTAATTGTGTATGAAGCATGAAATTTATTTCTTACATGGTATATGTCTACCGGTATGAACTACTATTAAATAAAATGTAGAGTGAAACTGTAAATGCAGTACATGTAATTTGTTTTTGGCACACCAAATTCTAGTAAAAGTGGGAATCTGTTCAATTTATGAACTGCCACAATAGTTTGGAGCTGCAGTGAGTAAGGCACTGGCTCTCTAGCCCGGTGTTCTTGGATTCAATCCCGGTTTTGGCAGAGGAAGTTCCATGAGGGCTGGCGTGGACAGATTGTAGTCATTCAGATGGGGGAAAAAATCAAGGTTCTGGGTACACATTTTTTTTATAAGCAGTTGCTCTGTGGGACAATGTGTCAATTCTATGGAAGGGAAATGATTACAGATAAAAACTTGAGGTAGAACCAGAGGACACAGGTGTGTCAGTACACGTTCACAGTTGATAGAAAATAAAAATCAAAAGCATCATTGTGAAAGCTATAATGACTGTTTTATTTCAGGGTTTATATACATGTAGGATGTATCCTAGATGGCAACAGCTTATGAATGTTATTGACCAGATCTTGATGTCCAGTTGGAACATTTCTGGGTAGTTATTAAACACCATATTATTGCATTTCTCACAATTACACATGTATGTGAATTGTTACATCATAACATCATGATTTTTGGGATGATTACACATATTATTTTAAACAATTATAAAATATGTTGCCATCCCCTATTCTAATTGGTATCGTCATGCATGTCATTTGATAAAAGCAGATGTTACTGTCTGCATTCCACAACTGATCCGTGAACTTCGCAACAACAATGCCCGGTGTTTTCTTCAGTAGAGTGAGGGTTTATTCTGTAAGTACATGTAGTTTTGAAATTAAAGAGATGAAAGTGTTGATTAGTAAAAGATGAGATTAGCAATTTGGTGTATTGTGGTAAAGCTTGTGTTATGTTATAATAAATAGACTATTGCAAAATATTCGGAAAGCAATTCTCGGTGGATTTGAAGATCAAATATCGGTACCGTATGTTATTATTGTGATGGACAAACGTTCAAGTAAAAAATAAGACTTGAGTTGACTAGTACATACCAGCATATAATATTTCTGAGACTATTATTTTTTCACCTCTTTAATCCACTATTATTTCCTCTAGTGCCCTGTTTCCATGCATTTTATGATCAAACAGATTTTATCTATTAATTGCAAAACAATTGACACAAAAGATATTGTCGTAGTGTGCAACAAACAATATATATTGGTACCGGGTACCGTATTTTTGTTTGTGCACAGCATAGAATTACCGTAATTAAAGTTTAAGCGATTAGCTTGCTTTCAAATCGATAATCCCCCTTGTCCAGTTAAACCACGGTTGTTAACATGCCTTTCATGTGGATCGAAAATTTAGCTATTATTATTAAATTTCCTCATGATGGAATACAAATGACAGAAACAATGAATGCAATCTGATTAAAACAATTGTTTAGATTTGCATCGTATGAAAATTTGTTCCAATGAAATCAATTGGAAATGATCGCAGGCTTCCAATAAAGAATTTTGGCCTATTGCTAACATTTGAGACTTGAATTTGAAAAGTAAGACAACCGGCCCCAATCTGTTTCACAGAGGATTACAAAAGTCTTCTAATATCTCTGTAAAAGATGACTGTGTTCATCATGTGACCCTTCTTCCTTTGGCTAGACGGCACGTGCCTCGTTTACATAAGACATTATAATTACTGAAACCGTAGGATACCCATTTACACTAAATAGGAAATAATTTTTACCTACAAAATTAATACATCAATAGCTTTATTTATTTTTCTAATATTTAAAAAAAAATGTTTTAGAATTTTAAATTGTCAGAGGAAAAAAGTTAATATTTTTGGCCAATATTCACCGCTGATCAGTGTGATCTGGCCTACTGTCCAGGAATTTATCTATGTGGCTGGTGTAAAACAAATTTGGAAAACTGGAAATATTTTTTTTATATTCCAGAAGAACATTGACTGATGGAAGAAGTTAAGCAAAACAGCTTGGTGGCAATGACACCATTTCTAGAAGGTTTGAAATATTTTATTAAAACAAGAGAAGAAAGTCTTGCTGATTTTGAACAAATATTTTACTTAGTAACTGTTTCAACCAAATTAAAAATACCAATCAGTCTAAAATCTGACATTCTAAATGGAAGAATAGATTGGATTGATGATATTGAATTCTCAGACACAAAATTTAACGATTTCACAGGTGATGCAAGAATCAGAGCTGCAGCACATGATGCTTCCCTTATCCAAAGTGTTACACAAGATGTTATTGTAAAACAAGAAGTAGAAAACTCCAGCATTATCGAAGATAAAAAGTCTCAAGCAGACAATATATCTTTAGATCATGGAGTAGTTGGTAAAATTAATGATAGTTCTGATAATGATGATGACAATTTTGAAAATTTGGGAGAACATGGAATTGATGCTTTGAAAGTAACTCCAAAAAATGTGATTGAAAATATTTCTGATACCATAGCAATCGCACTGCCTGAAATTCCTAGAACCTGTAGGAAGAAAAGAAAATGTGTTCTGAGAAATAATCATGAAGAGAAGTCTAGAGTGGATACTGAAAATTTCAGCTCAACAGAAAAAACCAATGCTACTTCAAAGTCAAAGAAAAAGATAAAGGAGCAGATTCCATGTGAACATTGTGGAAAATGTTTCCGCAGTTTAAACCATCTACAATATCATCTTCCTATCCATATAACAGAACGATTGTTTAAATGCACATTTTGTTCAAAAAGTTTTAAATCAGAACCAGTATTGAGGAGACATCTTTATTTCCATTCAGGTCTTCGACCATTTAGTTGTGACATTTGTGGGAAAACTTTTAATCTAAATGCTTCACTTCAAGGTCACATACGTTGCCATACAGGGGAGAAACCATTTATCTGTCATATTTGTGGAAAACAATTCCGAGCTAAGGGCAAGCTAAGGATTCATGTTTTGAAACACGGTGATGCAAGGCCATGGAAGTGTGAATTCTGTCCCAAATCCTTCGTTAGTAAAGCAGAGGTCACGCAACACACTCGAATCCACACAGAGACACTGAAGTTCCAATGTGAACTTTGTGGGAAAAAGTTTCGTACACAGGGTTCTCTGAATGTACATGTTAAAATACATTCAAGTGAAAAACCCCATGTGTGTTCACTTTGTAACATTGGGTTTGCAACTGATGCCTATCTTAAAAAACATACCAAAACACACAAAAACTTACGAAATTACAAATGTGATGTGTGCGGAAAGCTTTTTAAATGTAATAGTAACCTTAAAAAACATCAGGTTACACACAGTGATGCTCGTCCTTTCAAATGTGACATTTGTCAAAAGGATTTTAAACTTTTTTATGTTCTTCAGCAGCATGCTAAAATGCATCAAGATGTGAAAGAATATAAGTGTCAATATTGTGGAAAACATTTCAGTTTCAATAGTAGTCTTTATTCACATCTTAAAGTACATCATAAAGATGAACAATTAGGATAATCTCTTTCACCATGGAGACATTTTATTTTTAAAGATTGTTCATATTTGGGACCCTCACAAAATTTTAAAGTGTTGACACAGATGGAATTTGATGCAAGTTAAAACAGGCATTATGTGAGAGAGAGGAATGGGGTATAATGTCCACTAGATACAAACTAGGTCATTTCGGAACTAACATGGTTTAATTTTATTTCAATAATTCGCTTGCGCGTAAGGGTCTTTAGCTTGGGAGGAAACCGGAGTGCCCGGAGGAAACCCACGAGGTTTAGAATGCACCCCTACTCCGTGCCACATACGCTCACACCAAGGATCGAAACCACAGCCGCAAGCCAGAGGTGACCGGCCAACTAAGGGTCGAAGCGCGGTACTCAAGACCACTAAGCTATCCCACCCCCCACTATGTTTAAGAGCTAAATCTGATTATTGCAGGTCTTTATTTGGGCCTTAAATGTTGTATATATTTTTGATTAAACATTTATTAACTTGACAAGACCATAACCAACTTGATTTAAAATAGATCAGAACATTTCGGCCATTTTATGATTGGATTGAAAAATGGAGAACCAGGGTTAAGACTACAATGACCAGTTCGGTGGTTACAATCAATGCACGCATCTTGTCAAATCTTCATCCATTGATACATGTAACTGCGCTCAAAATAAAGTAATTTGAATGAGACTTTCAATATATTCATTTTGCATTATCTATTTTTGAAATATTTTAGCGGGAACGGTCAGCTCTTTATCAAATTCTTAAATAATGCCCCTTTCAGATTAAAGAAGCAACATTTAATTTAAAATTTTTCTTTCTGCAATGTCTCTCTATCTGAGGTGCTGTTTAACCTATCTACCCAGTTCCACAGATAATTCGTTTGGATGCAAGTGTTAAATTTTGCAGAGCATGTAAATAAAAAATGTCATCTAAACAATCTGTATTATAATAAAGTAGTCGAATTTATGTTGAGTCTGGCTGAATTGATTTGGGGTTACTTGGAATATTTCTGAAAATAAATACTTTGCTTTGCACAAGATTTTCGACTTCGAATAATTCTGATGAAGTGTTTGGGACTGTGGTGTTTTTTTCCAAAAATTTCTTCTCAGACCCCCTACTTGCCACATTTCACAAGATTTTCGACATACAATAATTTTGATACAGGGTTTTGGTCACCACACGAGTTCCATAAAAAATTGGTTTGTGGACACTTTACAGGTTACAATTTTTATCCGATTATGACAAAACTGGAAATATAAGTCTATCTCCCAAAGGTCTTGGTTCCAACCGAAATTGGCATGTATTGGACCATAACTTCGTGGATTATAGCCCCTGATTGTATGATAAAAATTGAGAATATAACTTTTATAAGTCATGATTTTTATCCAATTTTAAAAATCGTTTGAATATATCACTGTTACACCCTGATGATGAATGACTTTGAATTTCGTAAATCGCTGCTCCTTGAATGTAAATAGTGATAAAGTATTGTATTTCTAAGGTTGTTGGATTTTGATGAAACTTAAAATGTATGTTTCTATCTCATAAAATTTCAATTCCTTTTGATTTTTGCGTATATTGGACCATAACTTTCTGGATTATGTCCATTGATCATACAAAAAAATTCTTTCCTTTTTTTTAACTTTTTTTCTGTCCATCTCTTGCAAAATGTGGGTGTATCTTGCATGGCAACCGATTGTTTTCCTTCTTTTGGGGAAATTACTATCAATGCTTAAATTTAAACCCTGTCTCTATTTTGGTTTGAGATGACTCACAGCTTCAGTATTATACTTACTGCATGTGTACTGTCTTTGTAACAAGGCTAATAACAATAAATGAAATGAAATGGTGTTTAACATCTTACTGTTCTGGGTTTATCTTCCCATCCGAATGATTATGCATAACTCATCGAGCCATTGTGACTCCCAACCTATAAACTTAATACTTTGTGTATAACCATCTTAACACTTTAAAGTAGCTATAAGTCGTTAACTAAATATCATCCACGGTCTTCGACACAGAAAACACAAATTTAAATCAACTAGGAAAAGATAGGCTTCTGATATCCAATATTTAAGACAAAATAAACATTTTACCATTGGTACCAAAATGTGTATTGGCACCATTTGTAACAAAGAATGAGAAATGAATTGGAGTTTTAACATCCTACTTTCGGCTCCTAACCTGGGCTAATGAAGACAGGCATACGCCATAGAGTGTGCTATGGGGGAAATTTTGCCCGGGCAGTTGCCCTACTCTTGTATCGAATTCCAACTGCCAAGGGATCTTTTACGTGCATGCCAATGTGTACACAGGACCTCGTTTTTTTGGCCCATCCAAGGGATCTTCTTACGAGAACGCCAATGTGTACACGGTACCTTGGATTTTTGTCCCATCTAAACGACTGGACAGCTGTCCTTGTTAGGCCCTCTGTCCTGCATCACTGACGAGGAGAAACCATGCCAGAAAATCTGGATGAACTTTCTCGGCCAATGCAGGGAACGAACACCCGACCTCCAGGCTAGCGAGCCAGCATCTTACATATTTTGCCGAACGTAACTGATTTGAAATTAGCGCGGAAACGATCGAATGTAAATGAGTTTATATACATTCATATTACATTATTATATACCTTGCGATCCATTTTAGTCAATTTCTAGGTCCTAAATATTAGCTATTTAGCTCCTTTGACCTAAATCCATGCTGTTCAGGTCATTTAATTTAATAGTTTATCCGCATTCCCCAGCTGATCCGTACTTTAGCTTACAGTGACATAGTGGATGCTGATTTGCAAGGCACGTATACCTAAAGTGAAAGTTCATTATTTTGTCAATCTAGGTGTGTGATTGCAAGTTCACATGTAGAATTAGTGATACCCGTTATTTCAGCATAGAGTTATGTTTCGAATTAGTGGGCCTACCTAATGATAGTTGACCGTCTGCTAAATAGCTATCGAGCGAAAAACTGTATGGACTACTAAGCAAGTCAAAAATGGCTGAAGGATCATGCAGTACCAAAAGGCTGAGAAGATCTTAATTAATATATGTGTTTTACGTGTGTAGACTACATATTTCTTATCATTTTATTTAAATAATGTCAGAAAGACCTAATTTATTTTTGTGTGAGAAAATAATAATTAGATTTATTCCCCAGCAGGCCTACTAGTACTGCAGTATATAGTAATATAATCAGTGAAAATCAGCCCGTAAATGATTGTCGTCACATATTTCACTAACCGTAACTGATTAGAAATGACAAATCACTTTATATACATTCTTACAATAATGTGTGCTTTTAGACCCATTTCTGTCTATTTAAAGGCGTTTAAAAAATAGAGCCATATGCCCTTTAATACAACAAGCCTACCAAACATTTCAGCTAACAAATTTCCTAAATAATGTCAAGATTTAAAAGTATAATAGATATTTCAAAATCTATCCACAAATCACATTACCTTTTTTGCAGGCCTATAGAATATAGGAACCTACAATACAATTTCTTCCTGAACCATGGTTGTGTGGTTGTGAATTTAAATCTGAACTCCTTTATATTTCACAGTCCTCATTATATTATTATTTTGTATTTCAGAATATACAAGCAGGACCTAAAAAGATGGTAGAAATTCAACAGAACACCCCAAGGACTATGACACATTTTCTAGAAAGTTTAAAATATTTTATTGAAACAAGAGAAGAGAGAAACCCTACCGATAGTCAAACATTTTATTTTATAACTGTTTCAACCAAATTAAAAATACCAGTCAATCTCAAATCTGAAATTTTAGCAGGAAGAAATGATTGGATAGATGTTATAGAATTCTCAGATACGCGATTTGAACATTTGGATAAAACCCCAGTTACTGATACATGCATTATCAAAAAAGAAACACAAAATGCATTCATTATGGATGCATTAGAGATACATGTAGATAAGTCTAGCACATTGGTAAACAATCAAACTGTGGGCGAGCAGTCAATGGATCAGGTGAATACAACCAACATGGATGAAAGTATGTCTGATTACTTGACGACACCTGTCCATATTGTTCCTGTTAAAAAGAAAAGAAAATGTGCCCCCAAAAAAGGGATTAAGTCTGCAAAGAAAAATAATTCTGCAGACAAATCAACTGAAGTAGCTAATAAGAATGAAAATACACAATCAATAGAAAAACCTGAAGAAGAAAATATCGTTGACATTCCTAAAAAACCTATAGGAATGAAACTGAGAGAACCAAAAAAATACTCCTGTGAGTATTGTGAAGAAACTTTCCTCAAATTAGATATCTTTAAAGCTCATCTGTCTATTCATGGGAGGGAACATTTGTTTAAGTGCACTTTTTGCCCTTTGAGTGTTAAATCTGAATCAGTTTTGAAAAACCATCTCCTTATACATTCGGGCATTCGACCTTTTACCTGCGATATATGTGGAAATTCTTTCACTTTAAAATCTACGTTAAAGATTCACATGAGATCTCATACCGGGGAGAAGCCTTATGTTTGCCATATTTGTGGATTATCATTTAAAAGATGTTTTTTGCTGAAACTTCACGTTCTTAAGCACAGTGGCGTTCGACCATGGCAGTGTGAATATTGTCCAAAAACCTTTGCTAGCAAATTTGAGGTTAAATGTCACACAAGATGTCACACTGATATTCTCAAATTCCAGTGTGACATTTGTGGTAAAAAATTCCGAACTAAAGGTGGTCTAGCCAAACATATCACAACCCACTCCGATGAAAAGCCATTTGCATGTACTCTCTGTGATTCTCGGTTTGTCAACAAGGTATATCTAAAAAATCATATAAAAACACATAGCAATTCACAGGATTACAAATGTGAAATTTGTGGAAAACGCTTAAAAACTCTCTGGAGTTTGAAGAAACACAGACAAACACACAGTGATGCTCGTCCTTTCAAATGTGACATTTGCCAAAAAGATTTTAAACTTATGTACGTTCTACAGCAGCATGCTAAAATGCATCAAGATGTGAAAGAATATAAGTGTCAATATTGTGGAAAACTTTTTACTTTCAATAGTAGTCTTTATTCACATCTTAAAGTACATCATAAAGATAAACAGAAAGAAAAACAGACTGCTAAGCCATCATCAAAGTCTGTGGTGATTGAGTTAAACCACAAAGAAAGTCTGTTGTGATTGAAGAAAGTCTGTTGTTACACTAAGCAGGACACATAAATTATAATCCATTTTGAAATTAACCCATCAGTGATCCGAATTAGGTTACTGGTGGTGGTGAACTTAAGGAAATGGGGTCTGAGGTCAGTAAGCACCATTCCCTTTAATATTAACAGACTTTCAGCAAATTTATCTAGGTGTTTGCTTGAAAATGTTATCTTAATTTTTGATGAAAGGCACAATATAATGAACCAAGTGATGGTATCCATACTAAGTGTATAATAAAATATATATACCCGTATGTTAGCATAGACATCATATACATGTATATTGAACCCAGGGGCAGACTTTGGGCCAGAGGACCCTCGAAATGACCTAGTTTGTGTCGAGTAGTTAAACCCCATTTCTTTCTCTCCAAATCACCAATAACAAATTCAAACAAGAAAGGACCCGAAACTACTGCTGGTCTTAAATCCTCTTAATTTTGGGTGTAAAAATCACTGTGTCGGTGGCACATGAGTATTGCTACTCACACTCACCACCCCCCTATCCCACCGAACGTTTCACAACATGAAGATGTATAAATATTTTTTATTATTTATTTATGTATTTACCGTAAACATAGACACACAACCATAAAACTACACGACGGGTATAGTGCCGCTTCGACCTCTAGCTGGCCGGTCACCTCTGGTTTGCGGCTGTGGTTTCGAGCCCTGGTGTGAGCGTATGTGGCATGGAGATAGGGGCGCCTTCTCAACCTCGTGGGTTTCCTCCGGGCAGTCTGGTTTCCTCCCACTGCTACAGACCCCTACGCACAAGCGAATTATTGAAATAAAATGAAACCATATGTTAGTCCCAAAATGACCTAGTTTGTGTCGAGTGGACGTTAAACCCCATTTCTTTCTCTTTCTCTCTCTCTCGCTTCCTATTTTGTCTACAGCTACAATTGATAAGTTATTCGAGGCTTCGTGCAAGTAAAATTAGTTTCAATTGCAAAATTTGAAACACATATCTGCACAGTTTGCATGGAAAGAAGTAATTATGTTCCATTTTGTCATCATTCTTCCACTCCTCCGTGTTCATAGGATGATAGATTGAGCACATGTCCTGTCAGCTCTCACAAAACAGGCAGAATGGCAGGCAAATCTCGAAATACTGTCCCATTTCTGTTCCTGTCGTTCAGAAGAATTTGACCTACATGTAGCAATGACCTGTGTTGTCAGGAAATTGAGTCAAATTTTCATATTTCAAAACTATCTCTGTGGGGAGAACCACCCTCTTCGGAGCTTCTAGATCCGTAACTAGTATATGAATATTATGCAGGGGCGTTTTAAGGTTTATCATGGCGGAGGCTATACTATTTTGAGGGCCCTCTTTCGGGAGGGAAGAGGGCGGAGGTCGAGAAATTTTGCAAAATAGAAATCATTTTGGTGCATTCTGACATATCCTCCAGGCCCTTCGGGGAATTGTGCAAGCAGCACGCGTAACCTCAGAAAAATATATACTACAGCAAAGAAATGATCGCTCCGCCAAGCCAGATCACACTAGACTGCCTACCCATCGCTTTTCTGAATAGCTTATTAGTAGGTTTTCAGAAAAGGTGATTTCTTGATTGATGATTTTCATGCAATGACTGCACTCACCTTCAGTGGTGGATTGACTCGGGCTCGGGGGCCCTTCCCCTTGGCCAGAGGGGCCCTTTTGTCAGACGTAGGGCCCTTTTGTCTGCCTTTAGGGCCCTCCCTAACTAGGGTACATTGTCATTTTTCTCATCGGTTTTAGCATTTTTCTTACGTTTTATTTTTTCCAATTCTTTGATTTTTTTCTCGAGGAGGCTGGCGCCTCCAGCGCCTCAGCTATAAAACGCCTCTGATATTATGGCGTTGACAGGTCTCTATAAGGGTTCAAGGCGTTTGGTTTCTTGATACATTTTTTCCGCTAAAAAAAAATTAGGGACCCGTCACAGGACACCAGTCGAAAATACCACGGATGTCAACCGCAACACGGGCGTGCCATGAACTGGAGTCCCAATGTCAAGGCTCGCGACCCTTTTTCTGCTACTGAGATTTTTTAGGGAGGGGCAAAAGCTAACACATCTGATCGAACACTATATTATTAGTAAGTTACTATACTTGTAACCTTAAATTGTGTGTTTAAGGTTACAATTGATACAGTCTAAGAACCTTTACGCAAGTTCATACAGGCTCAAACGCACAATTGTCAGCACATATCATCACGGTTTGTATCGTAATAAGTACTTCTATCACAAATAGTGAAGACTTGACCATTAAAATAGTTACCGAACAGTTTTTCTTTATGGTAATAAGTTCTACATTTGCATGTATTACCCAACTTGTCGCCATAACACGGACCAGTTGAATTTTCGCGTAGCAGTTGAGTTTTATCAAATCATATAATTATGCGGTAAGGCTTTCACTTTATTTCAATTGATTTCTTATATGTTAAGCTATGTACAGTACAGTTTTGGGTTAGTTTATGTGTAAATTAAGGGAGCTATGGGCCAGTAAACTTTTTGTAGTCATTGCGCAAAGGAGGAGCTCTGTAGGAAAAGCCACTACTGCGTCTGGAGTAACTAGTAAGACGGAAGACATCAGTAGTGGAATCATTTCTATATAATAGTAAGCTATATGTACATCCTGAATAAAATGATAACAAAACAAACACAAACTGGATATGCGAAAAACAATAATTTTTATTCTTGTGTATAAGGTCCATGTTTTGACTAATATGCACCAATATACATTGTGTTTGTAACTTGTTTAGCGAATAAGATTGCAAGCTGCGAATAAGATTGCAAGCTTGAAAATGAGATCAATAAGAACTGAGACTTTCTTAAGCATATACATTGAGAAGGTATAAATTTATGCAAATAAACAGGTCCATCTAATCGATAAAAATGTACAATTTGGTAAGAAAGTGTATAGACCGTTAAGATGTTTGATATAAACTCCAAAGACACAAAAGCTACAGTCAACAAGGATAGTGAAGAGTCCATGCTCGTGAAACAAATATTATCTTACATGTATTTCCAATATCACTGAGCAATATATTGGGTTATTGAGAATACTATAACTATTTAAATATTTTATGAAGACGCGATACCCTTGGCAAGTTTAATAAAGTCAAATTCATCATCATCAATATTGGTTTGTTCTGTTGTCGCGTTTTTTGTTGAATTTCGTTGTAGCGTACCTGATGCGTTAAGAATATCAATTATCTGCCCCATACTTTGTACAATATCCGACGCTGCGCCCTTGAGTTTGTCACCATATTTCTTATACATTTCTGCGTCTGCTCTTTGGTCCTGGAAGATCTTTAAGGCCAGAGCTCGCATCCTGTTTGTAGCACAGTCTGAAACTTCTGGTAAAGGACACAGGTTGCCTGCTCCTGTGACAAGATTTGAGACATTAGGAGTTTCGCGTGCGATGGACGAAGATACTGCTTTAATTTTTGTCCATTTATGTCCGTCTCCTCGAGAAGATTTGGTAATAGTTTCTAACAGTTTACTCATATTTTTAACCACCTCTTGTCCGTAAAAATGTATGGTTTGTTTTGTTTCTGGTTGTCTGGCTCTATCAGCATAACTCTCAGTCAGCTTTTTGATATCGAGAATTCCATCTTCAAGAACTGTTTCTGGACTCGACCCATCCTTTTCGCTGATTATATTGGCTGTTTTCCTACATGCTGCCTGCATAGAGAAACGAATGTCATTTTTTGCAAGAAGAATAATGCCCTTTTCATATTCCGTGGGTGGAGATTTCTGGGTTAGAATGTCATTAAATTTAACATGCTTTGTGGCGGTTTGAATATTTCCCTTGTTGTCCACAAATTCTAATTCGACATTCAACAAATCTGGAGATTCATGTATCCTGTAGTTTTCCAAATCAATCTCAACGGCGAAATGTTTCTGGGATCCAGCAGGCATATCATGTAAATAATAGCTGATTTTTTCGCTTTCCTTTGCTCTTGAGACAGGTCTGTGTTTTCTTCGGATACTATGTTCCCGTGTACAATTATTCGGATCCAGCTCAGCACCATTTTCAGTCAACACAGTCATGGTTAAGAATTGTGCAATGGCTGACTTTCTGAGAAGCACCGGAATCATCATATCAATTTGAGGGTTGACAGTATTGCTGTCTATGTAATAATAAGCATCATTACCACAGAATTTGGACAAGAGATACATGGCCTCCGACACATTACCACCAGTCGTAACGCAAGAAATACTTAACCATTGGTCTGACTTCAGCGCCAATTGCGGTTTACATTGTCGTATTCGTTCTCTTGTGGCGTGTAAAAGGGCATCAACGCTTGTAATACCACTGTTAATCTCACCATCAGAAAAAACAATAATAGCGTTTCTGTATATGTACCTGAAATAATAACAAATTCATTTTATATTGGGTTCAGTGAAATAATATACATCTTACATTAAACTGGGTGTCCCTATTCGGTACATCGGTTTGTCCACTGTTTCCACGTGGTCATACAGCAACGGCTGCGAGTTTTACAACGTCTGCGGAGTTTAAGGAAGATCATGCCGTCTGTTGAAGATGCATTATGTAAGAGTTAGATAAAGAGCTAGCCGTTCTTGCTATAATAGTCCAAAAATAAACAATCAAAAATGAATATATTGAAAATTTCAGTCAAATTACTTTCTTTTGTGTGAAGTAATGAGTCTTTGAAGTTTCGATAAAATGTAGCATAGATTGTTTATTATCGTAATAACGGTCCTTGGAAATCGTGACTAAGTCCCGATTATAAATGTATTCGTTAAACAAAATTCTATGGCCGCTGGTTCTAATCTACTTAAATCAGAGACCCCTGATGTTCTGAGGAGTTGATTATGGGCTTGTCGTGTTGATAAATGTTTGAATAATTATTTACAAAACATTTAAAGCCCCCCGAAAAGGATTTCACTCTTACAATGGATCTTTACAGATTATCAGATATCTTCATGGCATTGCCCTAGTTTAGCTTAAAGTTTTCCTGTTGTAACCAGGAAGCCTCGTCTTAATTGGCCAAACTGAATGACAAATGATTGAAAGAAGAGCTTGAAATATCAATCAGTATTCATGGTATTTCTATATTGGATTAGATGTGTCATACATGTCTGTTTTAATAACTATATGGTTGAAATTATACTGGTGTGCAGATAAAAAGGGTGAACAGGGTGGAGGCGGAATATCCAATCAAAGATTGACATTAAAATGAACTTTTTTGACATTTGAAATTATCCCTGTAAATGTTGGTGTACAAGCTGCCAAAATAATTTGAAATGTTGACTTCATCTGCAGTGTGTACCTGTACATATTTAAAATGTCTTCCTTTCTAACGTTTCTTAATGACGGGCCCTATACTTGATTCTTGGGGACTTATTACTATTAAAGGCTCAATACCACTCTTGTAACTGAATAATATATCCCAATCTTTATTCTGGTCAACAAATTATATTAATTTACAATATTCCATTTAATTGATGATACAAATTTCATCTTAACACACCTATTTAAAAAAATTGGAAAAATTCAACTACATGATTTGAAAAGGTTAAGTAAACCATTTTGTGACTTAGATTATAAAATATTTTCGAACTCCCTGGGAAAGTAAAATAGGATGTAATGAATAATTTACACAACAGGTAGGAAACTTAAACATCTAGTACTTAGAATAAGACTATTATTTATTTTCTGGGGCTGCCAAGCCAACAAGAGTGTTATTGTCCCTTTAATGAGTTGACCCTGGGCATCACCAAATTAGATTCCTATGTTTTCTGACAGTTGGCCCCGGCTTTTTTAGTTTTAAATTGTATACTAACTTTGTTGCCTCGTCTTCTTGTTTCAACATATCTATAGCTGTTATTAGACCTGTACATAAATCAGTACGACTAGAATATTTTTGGTCCATTGATTCTATAGCCTTCTTTATTGACGCCTAAAAGTAAATACATATTATATTTTTCTTTCATAACCCAAACTCTAGATAAACGCTATCGCTTAAATAATGGGAATTTCATCCAGGTAAACTTATTACGGTACTGCACATAATTGGCTGGGGTAGAAACAAAAAATGTGTTATTTCTTTTAGTGATGACAAAAGTTCGAAAGATTGAGAGAGAAGGATTATTTGTTTACTGATTTTGATTTCATTTTTGACTTGGCTTTACCTATGGGCGTAAAATTTTGAAGGAAAATACCAACAACATGGAAATTTTTATTTTGACCCAAAGTTAAAAAAACAGGTGCCATTTCAACTTACCCTATTAGATTCTGTTATCAGTGATAGGGGTATAACGGTCTTGGCTTCTTCAGCAAAAGTTACCAAACCCAAATAATCTTCATTATGTTCCAATGCATCGATCAAATCCACAGCCATTTTTTTTAACGTTGTTAACTTTGAATCTATTTTCTTCTTTCCACACTTGAGCAACATGCTACCACTGACGTCGAACAGACAGACGATGCGAGTTCGAACCTTGTCAACTACATTCTGATGTAGGGTCGACAACTCGAGCACTCCTCTTACCTATACATTGAAGATAGTAATTAAGCTGTTAATCAAAGATTCTGATCGTGATTTTTGGGTTATAGAATATCTGTCCAAAAATGCTTCAGTTCAGTTCCGTATGACGAATTGAAATTTTCATCGACCTATGCTGCCCCCTGTGTAACAGGAATTCCGTCATCTTTATTTGCCGTGAACCAAATTGACGGACCGGGTTTAAATCCCATGGAATCCGTTGGTATTTGATTTTGTTTTCTTAATTACATGTTAGGTAATCAATATGGCTACATATTGCCCTGGTTTAAGACGCTAGAAATCTTATATTTTCCGAAAACTGCAAACCAGGAATAGTTATTTTAAATTAAATCTTTAAGGAAGGTCAGCATTTTCTATGCTTAATTTTTAAATCACAGCACTACATTGTAAAATATTCCACTGATGCAACTATGGCGATGCCAGGAAAGATATAGGGAGAGAAAATAAGGTTTAACCTCCACCCAGCTCTGACTCGTCATCTCGGGAGTGCCCAGAGAAACCTTATAAGATCGAAACCATGACCATAGCATTGGACGACTTGCATTATTGTCTCTGGTGTATCTTTTCATGGCACTGCCCTCTCCTATATTGATTCCCACGCACCCCAACTTATTAAATGATCACCTTATTGTTTTCAGTTTCCAGAAGAAAAACGTTGAAATCTACCGCCTTGTTATATTCTTGTACATCTCCCTTTACATTCTCTTCTGGGTCTAAAAATGTATAACGAATATAACATACTGACATGTCGTTATTTTCACAATACCAACCTGTTATTTTGAAAAGCCCTTTTACGTATCTTTATTTTGAATATACATGTAGTACCTTTTACAATATCGAACTGTTGTTTGGTATAGCCTTTTTACATATCCTTACTTTGTATATAGTTCGTGTTACACAGAACCGATATTTGATATACATGTAGTGGCCCTTTAAAAATATACCGTATCGCGTTATCTTGTATATACTGTTATTTTGTATAGCACTGTTCCATAATTAATATACCGTAATATACCGTACTGTTATTTTGTATAGCATTGTTCCATAATTTATATACCGTACTGCTATTTTGTATAGCGTTGTTCCATAATTTATATACCGTAACGTTATTTTGTACTGTTTTTCATATAGCATGTTTAGATATACCGTGCCATTATTTTGTATAATATTAAATCTCTTATTTTGCGTAGCATTTTTTACATAATGTTATTTTTTAAAAAAATATGTTTTACATACCATTATTACTTTTTGCATTCATAGTTTTCATCATATTAAAAAGGCCATCTCCTCCTGTGAAACAACAATAATGCTCTTTAATTGATGTGCCTTTGGTCCGCTTAAAAATGCGAACGGCGAATGACTTGATGGTTAAGATTCCTGCATAACTCGTCTATAGAACTACCGAACACGTTGCAACGAAACAAACTGAATGCAAGTAACATTACAAAGAAATATTATGTAATGTTAATGTTAGAAGACATCTATTTTACACATCATTGGGCATGTCTTCTATTTACTTGTTTATTTAATTAAATAAATACATGTATTTGCCTATAATTAAATGTTTCTATTTTAGATCTATACCTTGATTACAATATTATTATTAAAAAAAATAAATGTTTTTGTAGCCGAATATAATACATACAAAAATGCACCTCAAGGTGTGAATAGATGACAAAAATGAATGTATTTATAGTTCTGAACAAATACATCAACAAGGTTAAAAAAAACAACGGGAAAAGCTGTAATTATTGTGATTACCACAACTAGTAGGATGTTAAATAGTTCGATTCTTCTACATTGAAAAGTGGTCGTATATTGCCCTCGCTCCGGTCCGTCTGGGGGGGCTAAAGTGAATATCTGCGATTGACTCTAAATTTATACACAGTGTTTAAGGTCATGCGATGAAGAAACCTATTGATGGGACAATCAATCGAAACTAATTCTGGTGATTTCTGATAATTGCTTATAATGGGATGTTACTCGTTATCAATTTTTAGAGTGTTGAACATTTGAAATGTGCATAACTGACAAAAGAAAAAATATACGATATTTTTAAGTGATATATTATGTACAACAGACATCACGATTTCTATCTTTGCGATGTTCCGTACGAGTACACCCTATTCCTTTCGTTGTGAAATATCAGGTATTTGTAAATTTTAAAGTGGAATATAAAAAAAAGGCAGGAAATGAGAGAACCCCAATCATCAATTCCTGTTTTCGCCATTTCGGTGGATCGAATTGCCATGTGAAACGTTAGTCTTGCCATCCACAGTATACTGTCGTGGCGTCGATATCCCGATGAAAATGGCAGGTAGTGAAAGTCTCCGGTCTGTGAGGTCACTTTGGTAATTGAATTGATTATTGAGCTAGGGAAAGGGTGGATATCCAAGCAACAGAGTTTTACCTTACTCTTATTTGAATAATTCTCCAAGGATCCTAGGAATATCCCAGAGGCGTTTTATAGCTGAGGCGCTGGAGGCGCTAGCCTCCTCGCGAAAAAAATCAAAGAAGTTGAAAAAATAAAACGGGAGATAAATTGCTAGAACCGATGAGAAAAATGAAAATGTACCCTAGTTAGGGAGGGCCCTAAAGGCAGACAAGGGCCCCACGTCTGACAAAAGGGCCCCTCTGGCCAAGGGGACGGGCCCTCGAGTCCGAGTCAGTCCACTACTGAATAAGAGTGCATTCATTGCAATTGCATGAAAAACATCAATCAAGAAATCACCTTTTTCTGAAAACCTACTAATAAGCTATTCAGGAAAGCATATGTTCAACACAGAACCCAGCACATTATTGGAAGAAGAAGAAGAAGAAGAAAGAGATGGCTAGGCCGCCCAGTGTGATCTGGCTTGGCGGAGCGATCATCTTTTTGCTGTATATATTTCCGGGGTTACGCGTGCTGCTTGCACAATAGGCCCACTCATATTCCATTGATTATTATTTGATTGAGCTCCAGATACGCACAAGTGATTTGTTACGCATGCAGGCTTCAGACGAGTATTGAATTGGGACCCGGCCTGGAAGGGCCTGGAGCATATGTCAGAATGCACCAAAACTATTTCTATTTTTGCAAAATTTCTCGCCCCCCCCTACCCCCGAAAGAGGGCCCTCAAAACAGTATCGCCTCCGCCATGATAAACCTTAAAACGCCCTTGGAATATCCACGTGTGGTTTTGTATGTGGTGTCTCTTTGATTATATATGTGATGGTAGGCCTATAATACGAATCTTAACTAATCTTACTTGGTAAAGTACTCCTAATTTGTTCTTTGGTGACGACAGCAAAGCTACCTTGTAGTTCACGACGAGGGGGAAGTGTAAAAATTTCGGGTTCTGAAACATTAATAATGAATAAAATATTTCTCAAAATTTACATAAACAGATCGAACATTTTGTAATTTATAACATGAAAAAATAAACAATGAACGCACAAATTGTCGAAAGTTAATTGTCAATATTAATTCATATTTGAATACAACATCTAAATGATATGCCATATTTTGACAATGCAAGTACCTAAAACGTGATTGCCATATAGTCTTATTCATGCAAATATGTTTTAGTTGAAATAATGTTAAGAGTTTTACCACTGTTTGAATTCGCTCCGGCTTCTCTGATAATTCCATAGTCATTTTCTGTAACCATAAAATAAAGCAAACAATATACAAATGGATCAAATCGTAAAAAATTTCACCAATCTACAATACACCGCCTTTTGTGACACTATACGGGATTGTAAATAGATGAATTAACGCAGGGAGACTGCGTTTTCAAAACTATGTTTATATATGAAATACAGGAGAGTACAACATCTATGATAGTACGTTATGGGTTATTATAATATCGATAAGCCTAGAACTCAGACCTAAGGGCTGAAATACTACACGGTCCCTATCCTGGCCTGGAACCGGGAATTTGGCAAGTCACTTCCTTTATCTGATTGGCCAGCTCCCTTTAGGGAAATTCGAACTCAATCGTGACTGAAGAATGGCGGACATAATTATATTTGAACGCGTGTTAAAATAAAAAAAAATTGTGATCTCCGGAACGATTAACAAGTTAAAATCGCGATTTTTCGTACAATCGGGTGCAATAATCCATAATATCTATTCACATTATTGTAGTATAGTATTCGATGTTAAACCTACCTTTGGTTGAATTAATAGTTTTTACTCTGGGTTTAGGAATGGGTTTAGGGTTATCATAAATCTTGTCATCGCTCCCTGGAAAAAAATAATTATATATATCTTAAAAAGTAACTGTAAAGGCAATAAGCTGGAAATGTCAATCTGAGTCGAGAAAACAACATTTTAATAACATTGTAGCCTAGATTGTTATCGTTGTTACGGTAATAAACAATGTGTCGATTATCCATTTTTACTGTTATTCAGCAACGGCCGTTAAACAGCAGATATAATTCATTTACTGTTGGAAATCGAAGGCATCTGATGGCATTGAGAGTTGAGTATTATCTTATATGTTCATAAATGTAGATAACATTAACGGCCCAAAGAAAGACATGCAATAGGCAGATCTAGCTCTTGCATAATGTATGTTTAATATGAAATGAAATGGAGTGTCACATTTCGCTGAATATCAATAGAGATAGCCCTTTCATAAACCCAATGCTTCACACCAAATTTGCGAAAAGATATGTTAAAAACTTAGGCCTCTGCGCTACAGGAGGAGGCATAACTCTTGAAGGACGGGTCGTAAATTCCATACAAATCGGATTGAGATAGGATCCATAAACTTTGTACCTATTTAAATGAAATAAAATGAAATGGGGTTTAACGTCTTACTCCTAACCTGGCTAATGAAGACGGGCATACGCCATGCAGTGTGTTGTGAGGGAAATTTTGCCCAGGCAGCGACACTACGGCCTACTCTTATATCAAATTCCAACTGTCAAGGGATCTTTTACGTGTACGCCAATGTGTACACGGAACCTCGGTTTTTCGTTTTCGTCCATCCGAAGGACTAGACAGCTGTCTCTGTCGGGCCCTCCTTCTGCATCACTGACAAGGAGAAACCACGTAGGAAAATCTGGATGAACTTTCTCGACCGATGCAGAGATCGAACTCATGGCTTAGTGGGCAAGAGTCGGTCGAAGTGCGGCTGTCCCGGCAAAATTGCCGTCATAGCACACTCCATAATGGTGTATGCCCGTCTTCATTAGCCCAGTTCGGAGCAGAACAGTAGTAGGGTCTACGTCGTTAACCCCCCATTTCATTTGTATCTATTTCCCATTTTGAGTAAAAGGCAGGGGGCATAACTCCACACCACAAGGCCAGACGTGCACCACATTCAAACTCGTTGAGCTCCTTAACACATGTTTTTATTGTATTTCAACGATTGTTAAAATAAAATAAAAATGCGATGTAGAAAGTCAAGAAGCTAAAATCGCGATTTTTTGTACAATTATCCATTTACATTATTGTAGTACAGAATGCAATATTAAACCTACCCCTGTTTGAATTAATGGGTTTGGAAATGGGCTTAGGTACATCATATATTTTGTTATCGCTCCCTGGAAAAAAATTATATATATATCAAACATAGTGTTTGCCAAGCGTCCTAAAATAAACTTGACGATCACAATACTCGTTATACTATAAGCATTTTTTTCTTTTTTAAAAATCCAACCCATTTTTAAATGGCGTTGTAACATGTAAACACGTGCTTTATTTTTAGTCGAAAAGTATATTACGGATACATTATAACACAACCGGTGACCTTCCCTTTTCGTTGGGTCGGTTGCTTTCGCAGCGTTGAATTATTAAATTAAATTTCATAACTCCAATGTTTTTCGAAAACAAACAGGTAATACCCCCGTCAGACCGGAGTTGCGTCCTTACTGCGCTTCTACTGCGACAAAAAATGGTCTCAGAGCGAGTCAAGATCGCCATAAGCGTGGTAACAACGCGGTGGAAACACTAGATATCGTGCTGTGGTCTCCATGGTCGTCAATGATCGCCGAGCCACGACGTTTGTTTTGAACATGCGCATATGATCTGGAAAGCTGCGAGAATGTGATGTGGTCGCAAAAGTCCTTATTGCGCTGCTACGGCGACAAAAAATGTTTCCAGAGCGTGCCAAGATCACCCTGAGCGCTGTGGAAACGCGAGATATCGTTCTGTGGTCTCCATGGTCGCCAATGATCGCTGAGTACGGCGTTTGTTTTGAGTATGTTCAAAGCAAACGCCAAGGTCCTGTCATATGACACCGAAAACCGAGAGAACGTGGTGGGTCGAGAGGGTCGCGCGATAAGCGTGGTAACATCTCTATGAACGTAGCACACGCGCAGTACACACGTGGAAAAGACGCTGCGAAAATTGTAACACTTGCAACGGTGCCTTCATGGCGTCTTCACCACAACCCTCACGCGTTGACCACGACCCCACCCAGCGCTCTGAGTCCTTATGGCGTTGTCATAGCGATGTTACGATGATTCCACCACTGTTGCGCGACTGCTATCTCTTAAGCATATGGCGATTTTATGAGGTTCCCACAACGTGTATGGTGTTCTTAATACGGCCATGGCGCGGTTACCAAGCTTGCATTATTCGCTTATGGTGACCATGCATTTCATGCAAGACTTGCTTTGAAAACGGACGATTCAAATGTCATCTTGAAATTTCGAAAAAAAATCAAACCAGCTTGCATAGTCGCCGTGATCACGTGGTGGAAACGCACGTGTAGTCCAGATAAGAACGCGACTTTTTTAAGGTTGTAATTTTTGGACATTTTTCCGCGTTGTGTTCACGCTTGCCGACGACCTTGTGTATTTCCAGGCCGCCGTTCGGTCGCAGAGCGCAGTAGGGTCACCACTCCGGTCTGACGGGGGCTTTAGGGAAACGGACCCGGTGATTAGCAATAGCCGTCTATGGGCAACAGTTTTAAAACAGGTTTATTCCACCGAAAATCTTGTCCAGCATCGAGTTCACAAAACTTTATACCGTTTTAAGATATCATTGGGTAGATAAATTTATAAATTACGGTCTGGATATTCTGAAATTCGACCGGGTTTTTCCTTATGCGCCAAGAAATAATGAATTGATATTGTGAAAGTATAACTATAACTACTATAAGTCTTCGTAGACAACGTGATCACATCCGTGTTTTCAATGAAATTCTAGCGACCTTACATCGTCGGTAGATAAAATAGACAGTACCGAACACATTGATTCGGCAGACTCCTCTATCTTGGGGTTGGGCACCTTTGTAATGATAATACAAGATGCACATACCTTGTTGTTCTTGTCGGGGAGGTGGACTTGTAATTATCTCTTCTCCTAAAATGAAATTATTTCGTCTGATCATTATATATTTTTCAAAATTTCTAAAATGTTTCCTCCATAATCCCACCAAGTTTGAAATATGTTTTACAAGAAAATGATGCATAGAACTTAACTTTGATAAGTAACATTCTAGTCTAGTCAACCATGAAATAAAGTGATTGTTGACCATTGATTTCTATTCATTTACTCTTGTGACTAATTTCCAAGAATAAAATCCAAAAAACTTCGACCTGTAGGACGATTGGAGGGTTTTTATGACAAGAATGATAACCCTCAAAGTATATAATGCATGTATAAAACAATAATACTAAAAACCTTGATCTACAAAATGATTACAGTGATACGCGAAATCTTTGGACTTCCCCTCTCTATGAGCTATCAAATTTTCATTTGTTCTAATGATAGATTTTTAAAGTAAATGGTTATCGCACCCTCCTGTATCTGGCCTCGTTCTGTCAAGAAGTAAATTTGTTATAAATGACACTCCTTCCCTCCGAATTACATTTTTAAGTCTTTTTTTTACTCTACTTACCCCATACATGTCCGTATGTCGACGACTCCATCTTCCTAGTAGAACTGAATATAACAATTACAAACAACGGAAGTTAGATATCGTGATGACAGAAAAGGAAATCCGTGTTATATATTTAAATGTGAAAATGCTCATATATTATTTACGTTAGCATGATAACCAAAAACCCAATGTCCAATTTAGAAGATTATTTCATGGTTAAGGAAGTATTTAAGTGAATATTTAATTTTAAAAGACTGAATCAAACAGTCGTTAAATTGTAAAACTTGTAGCTTTTGTCTCGTTATAATAAAGGGGATTTTTCACTTAGGCAAATGTTTACTCCATAAAATATTTTCTATGGGTTTGATTTGACTAAAATTGAAAATACAGTTTAATCGGGCATGCTCAAATTATATCCGGTGCAAAGTTTGGGACAAGTCCATTTACTGGTCCTGTCCAGGGGCGGATCTAGGAATATTGAAAAGGGGGCGCAAAATGAGGGCACTTACCGCGGAGACGGGGCACGTCGCTACAAGGGGGTGGGAGGGTCCCCCAAGACAATTATCCGCCATTTACTTGTATCTGTAGCCATTCAAAGAGCTATTTTGCTGATATTTTCGTTAAAGTAAACGTTCGAAACGGACATATATGGGTCTGAGAAAAGGTACTATCAGCAGTAAAAAATTAGGTGCCCCCCCCCCCCCATTGTTGGATCCGCCTCTGCTATCTATACATGTTAAGTGATTTGCAACGAGTTTAAAATGATTGTTTTTTGCTGATAGTGGAATCTAATTGCGTTTATTTCCTTGTTCCAAATGCAACTGACCTGCAGTACTAGTATTTGAAGATTTGTATTATTTTGTTTTATGGTAGAAAACAAAATATGCAAATTGCCAATAAGGATGTGCGATGTGCATCAACTTATCCTTTAAAAAAACATCTCAAGTAAATGGGTTAGAACCAGCGGATGTCATGCAAGATACGTCAACGTTTTGAATGAGATAGACTGAGACTAAGCCCAAAAATAAAGGGAAAAATGTTTTATTTTCCCCCTAGGGGCCACAATTCAGGAAGTTGTGGTCTACCATAATCGGATAAAAATTGTGAACTCTATTATAGAGTATTACCAACCTTTTACACTATTTACGTTCATAATCGGATAAAAATTGTGAACTCTATTATAGAGTATTACAACCTTTTACGCTATTTAAGAGCGGTCATTTTGTCGGATAAAAATTGTGACCTCTATTGAGGGACCACAAGGTACAAACATGATTTTTCTTATAATCAGGGGCCATAATTCAGGAATATACCGTCTGATATGCGCGAATATCGAAAGGGACCGAGATATTGGGGGTGCCATTTTATCAAAGAATTGTGAACTTTCGAGTGTCCACACTCTAAAAACGTGATTTTTCGTATAGGGGCCATAATCCATGAATTTACCATCCGATACATGCAATTGTGACCTGTAGAGTGTCCACAAATAAATTGTGGGCTTCGGACAGGAGTGACGATAACATACGTCAAAATGAAAAAGTGGGCTTATAAAAATGTATTTTATATAGTCTTGTATATAAACAGCTATCTAAGTTTTCTGTGATGGTGGTTGCGGTGGTGTAGTGGTATAGAGTGCCGCGCTTCGACCACTGGGGATCACGTGTCTAAGTGGGTAAGACGCTGGCTCGCTAACCTGGAGTGTCGCGCTTCGACTACTGGGGATCACGTGGCTAAGTGGGTAAGACGCTGACTCGCTAGCTTGGAGGTCGGGTGTTCGATCCGTGCATTGACCGAGAAAGTTCATCCAGATTTTCCGGCGTGGTTTCTCCTTGTCAGTGATGCAGGTCGGAGAGCCTGACATGGACAGCTATCTAGTCGTTCGGATGGGACGAAAACCTGAAGTCCCGGGTACACATTGACGTGCACGTAAAAGATCCTTTGGAATTCGATATAAGAGTATAGGCCGCAGCGCTGCTGTCCGGGAAAAATTTCCCTCATAGCACACTGTATTATGCTGTATGCCCGTCTTCATTAGCCCAGGTTAGGAGCAGAAGCGTAGGACGTTAAACCTCATTTTATTTCGCTTCGACAACTAGCTAGTCGGTCACCTCTGGCATGCGGTTGGGGTTTCGACCCATGGTGTAAGCGTATATATATGGCTTGAAGATAGGGTCGCCTGTCCGAACTCGTTGTTTTTCTCTGGATACTCCGGTTTCCTCCCACACGAAATAACCCTGCGCTAAGAAAATAAAAATAGGTTGCCAGGCAACGAAACATACGCCCACACAGCAGCCAAATCGTCCGGGCAGTCAACAAGAGTTGTCGCATATTAAGGAATTATCAGAAAATCATTAGAATTTGTTTGGTTTTTATAATCAAACATTTTTTCTTAAATCAGGTAATAATTGTGACCTCCAGAGGCACAACAAGCTGAAAAGGGCGATTTTTTTGGACAATCAGGGGCCATAATTCAGGAAGTTACGATCCGATGGGCGCAAATATCGAAAGGAAGCAAGATCTTTGGGTTATAAACATACATGTCAAGTTTCATCAAAATTGGTTCAAAATTGGTACCTCTATAAGGTCCACAACCTTGATATAACATATTTTCACACTATTCGCGTACAAACGGCGGCCATTTTGTCCGTCAATTTTGGTCAGATTTTCACGAAATTCGAATTCAACCTTCATAACCATGAAACGGTGATATAATCAAACGTTTTTTAAAATCGGATAACAATTTTGACCTCCAGAGGGACCACAAGCTAAAAAGGGCGATTTTTTGGACAATCAGGGGCCATAATTCAGGAAGTTACGATCCGATGGGCGCAAATATCGAAAGGAACCAAGATCTTTGGGTTATAAACATACATGTCAAGTTTCATCAAAATTGTGACCTCTATAAGGTCCACAACATTGATATAACATATTTTCACACTATTCGCGTACAAACGGCGGCCATTTTGTCCGTCAATTTTGGTCCGATTTTCACGAAATTCGAATTCAACCTTCATAACCATGGAACGGTAATATAATCAAACGTTTTTTTAAATCGGATTACAATTTTGACTTCCAGAGGGACCACAGGCTAAAAAGGGCGATTTTTCGGACAATCAGGGGCCATAATTCAGGAAGTTACGAACCGATGGGCGCAAATATCGAAAGGAACCAAGATCTTTGGGTTATAAACATACATGTCAAGTTTCATCCAAATCGGTTCAAAATTGTGACCTCTATAAGGTCCACAACCTTGATATAACATATTTTCACACTATTCGCGTACAAATGGCGGCCATTTTGTCCGTCAATTTTGGTCCGATTTTCACGAAATTCGAATTCAACCTTCATAACCATAGAACGGTGATATAATCAAACGTTTTTTTAAATCGGATAACAATTTTGACCTCCAGAGGTACCACAAGCTAAAAAGGGCGATTTTTCGGACAATCAGGGGCCATAATTCAGGAAGTTACAATCCGATTTACGCAAATATCGAAAGGAACCAAGATCTTTGGGTTATAAACATGCATTTTAAGTTTCATCCAAATCGGTTCAAAATTGTGACCTCTACACTGTTCACAACCTTGATATAACATATTTTCACACTATTCGCGTACAAATGGCGGCCATTTTGTTCGTCAATTTTGGTCCGATTTTCACGAAATTCGAACTCAACCTTCATAACCATGGAACGGTGATATAATCAAACGGTTTTTTAAATCGGATAACAATTTTGACCTCCAGAGGGACCACAAGCTAAAAAGGGCGATTTTTCGGACAATCAGAGGCCATAATTCAGGAAGTTACGATCCAATTGGCGCAAATATCGAAAGGAACCAAGATCTTTGGTTTATGGACATGCATTTCAAGTTTCATCCAAATCGGTTCAAAATTGTGACCTCTACACTGTTCACAAGCTAAAAAACGTGATTTTTCGACAATCAGGGGCCATAACCAATGAAGTTACGGTCCGATACATGCCAATATCGAAAGGAACCGAGATCTTAGGGTGATAAACCTATATTTTAAGTTTCATTGAAATCGGATAAAAATTGTGACCTGTAGACTGTTCACAAACAATTGTGGACGGACGGACGTCCGGACGGACGGACGAACAGGGGCGACGACAATATACGTCCACATGAAAATGTGGGCGTATAAAAATGAAAAATAAGACTTGTCTTCGATATCTCCTTCGGCGGAAGCGGACGTTAAAGGACAATATTGGTGCCAGTCATTATCACATATGTGATAGAACTGATTAAACACTTTCCAAATATAATATTAACACGGGGATCATCGCTACCATAGAGGAGTAATAAAGGATTCATGAATCGGAAGTGACGAACGCCAAAGGAAAACACGAGTTATTCCTCTATATAACTAACTGAAGTGACTAGTGATAACAGATACCTGGGCGAATATCTGCTCACTAATAATTCCCTCGAAGACCTAAAGTTGCTGTGTGACACTCTGAGAGAATATCTTACAATTCATAAAAAGAATTGACTGCCACTAGATAGAGAACACGAAAGAAAAACAGAAAAAAGTCCGTGCATTACCATGTTTTTATAAGGTAGGGGAGACCGGAGCACATTGAACCACCATGGATATATCCTTATAAATAACACTACACAACCCAACACTATACAGAAGTGAGATAACTTCTTAGACCCATTTCTCCATTAATAAGCCACATGCTGTCAATTATTTTCTTAGGCAGTGAATTTTCAAAAAAGCGCTTAAAAGAGAAAAATTTTCCATATATGTAGTTAAAACTTCTTAGCCTAGGAAATTCTTGTACTTAAAATAAGTTCATATATGTCTAATCTATACAATCTAGATAAACCGTGGTTTGATCCATATAAGAGGGCATATTGATTTTTTTTTTAAATTTTGATCATGAAACTGTGATGGGGCAGATTGAACCACTGTCAGCGGGGTATACTATGAACCATGGTTCAATGTTCCCCTGTGAATTATAGACTATATATCATTTAATAATTTGTTTAGCCTAAGAAATTCTTGTATGGGTAATCTACAATTTATATAAACAAGGGCTTGATTCATTTTAAATTTATGAAAAATATCTTTGAAAATAAAAACAAAAGATTTAGAATATCAGTTTATCCAACTCTGTAGGCCTATCGTATAAAAGGAATCGAAACTTGGCTGTGCCGTGCATGGGTGCAATGGGTCTCCCGGACTAGAGTCGCTCGTCAGCAAATCAGGCTGTCTGAATATTGGACCAACTTTTTTTTGAATCACTACTAAAGTTGAATTGATCCCACCAAACTGCTTGTTTCGATCGTTGCACCGATGTCAAATCTGTGGACATTTGTTTTTAACTATACACTGCTGATGGTTTGCAGATTCATTAGATCATTACGAAATAAGTGAGTATAGTTTAAGATCTAAATCCAGAACTATGTTAACATGGAATTTTTATCGGTGTTCAATTTCCCAATTATTTGGTTAAACCTGTCCCAACTATTTTATAAGAGGGATACACTGTCAAACCATTACGGTCAAGTGGATTAAAATATGTTTTGTTTTGGGGTTTTTTTTTGTTGTTGTTTTTTTTTTGGGGGGGGGGGCGAAAAATAATGAGTTAAAGATTAAATTAATTGAATCTGATAAACGATCGCAACTATGATATGTCTTTAATAATACCATAAAATTAAGAGATCTTCTAATAAAAACATTTGATATGAAATGAGGACAAACATGTATGTGAACAAAATGGTTCAATGCGCCCCGGTCTCCCCTATAGAATGAATAAAAACAAGGGGCTGTACGGAGTATTTCTGTTTTTCCCGTGTTCTCTTATCTTATGACACTTAATTACTTTATTGAATCGTCAGATATCCTCTTGCGGTCCCATATAAAAACTTTTTGTCTTCGAAGGAATTATCAGTGAGCAGAAATTTAGCCGTTTATCTGTCATCACTCGTCACTTCAGTCATTCACATTTCACATAGAGAGATAACTCGTGTTTTGCTTTGGCGTTCGTCACTTCCGATTCTTGAATCCTTTATTACGCACAACACTGGATCTTTCCAAACGGACAAATATTTTCCCTTGGGTTAGGGTTCGGGATAGGTTTATCTAAAACTATTCTGAAGGGTTAGGGTTAGAATTGTGGCTATAAACACGAAAAAATATTTGTCCGTTCGGAAATATCCAGTATCGTGCCTTTATTACTCTTCTATGGTAGCGATGATCTCTGTGTTAATATTATATTTGGAAAGTGTTTAATCAGTTCTATCAAATATGTGATAATGACTGGCACCAATATTGTCCTTTAAACAGTAACAACAACATAAGCATCTCGACAAAATACACCACCGTTATAGGAGGTGACTGCCTCATTAAAGCCTTCCGAGAGGTGATTGGTGAGGTTGACTATAATAGTATATATATAAAAAAAAACACTTTACCACTTGTTAATAGTTGCATATAGTTGCATAAATGATAGCACAGTTAATACGATAGTCAATCCTCAAATTCACAAATGAAGTTATGGATTAACTTCAGGCGAAACTTTGATTCAAAATAAACCATATTGAACCTAATAAATATAGAATTAAAACGTGAGATAAAACGGAAATGATCCTCGATGTAATACCGACAAAGGGTGTGTCATCTTCAAATATACAACAGCAAATATATACCCCTTGATAGTAATATAAACACACATTCATCGTCGACAGCCAGGAAACTAATCGTTCATTTCTGTCACCAAATTCCAATTAATTATTTAATGGGTGTTTCTTCGGTTCAATCAATACTCTTTTAATAGTCTTAAACAATTATAATCACGGAGCAAGTCTCTGATAAAGATTATGATCAGCTTAGAATGAATAGTCGTATTTAAATAGACTATCGAAGATGTGATATCTTACGTACTTTTGTTATTATCTAACAGGGAAGTAGATGTCATAGTCACACGCGTGTTCAAAACATCAAGTTCCCTGGCCTGAATACTATATATATATATATATGTAACTGCAGAATAATTGTCAACAATCTGCTTGTCATATAAATATGTCACCTATAAAACATGAGCATACAAATGTTGTATTCATGTTTTACACACACAAAAAAAGAAACACCTCAGAATACAGAAAATGTAAAAAGTTGTTGTGAGATTTTCTGTAGAGTTACGCATTGATGTTGGGATTTTGTGGCATGGTATTAAATTAAATGCGGTGTCGGGTCCTTAAAGTTCAATATCACAAAGTTCTTGAATATAGTGGATTGAAAGATGTGAAAAGGAAATATATGTACATGTACTATTAAACTGGAATTGCTATTTTGGAAAAAAATATGTGCGCTTTTAAGTTTGTAGGCCTATCACTTTCTTCTAAAACATTTAGAGGTTGCGTTGTCGAATGGTTTAACGCGTGTGCACTACATAAAAGGTCTGGCATTGTGTTCAGTGGTTTCCTCCCACAGCTAAATGGCACACGTGCAAGTGGATTATTGAAATAAAATTGAACCATATATGTAAGTCCTAAAATAACCTAGTTTGTGTTGAGTGTTGTGTCCCCTCTGATTGGAGTTAATTTGTCGAGTAGCGGATCAAGGTATAACCTTGATTCCATAAATTTAGCGGCCAATTGGTGAGTTTGTCCTATAGGGTCCAAAAGGTTTTTTTTATCGTGTATATATGTAAGTTACAATAGAATATTTCCAAAACATTTATTATATATGGAAATCCCCCCATAGATTTTGATTGTGAAAATGGAGCTTTATTTTGTCGATACGTTTCTTTATCGACTATAATATACTGTTATTGTAAACATATCTATTCCCGTAGCTCTTTGAACTGAAAGGTATTTTAACACTATTATACAATGTGTCCTAATTTTGAATGATTATAAAATCTTATTCCTATTTAATTTCGATTTAACGCTTATTGATAGAATATACTAGCATAGACGAGAGACCTGTACAATAAATAAACACATTAGAAATCAAGATCACAACTTAGTTGACTGCTGGACCCAAAGACTATTCTAACCGCGCATACTACAATGATTGCTAGTCGAAGGTATACATATTTTAATAAAACATGATTGAATGATTACACTTAGGAAATTGGGGTTTAATGTCGCCTATAGCCTATATATAGGCCTACTACGCCGACTGCATGGGCTAATAATAAAGACGGGATCATCTTTATCATTGAAGTCTTAGACGTAGGTAGGCACACTGATCAGTAGTGAATATTGGCTAGTAGGTAAGGTAGGCCTATGTATATACAAATATGTTCCAAATTATATGAGACATTAAATACTTGGTTATACATCTGAAACAATATTTAAAAATAAACATGTAATTCAGTAAAAAAAAGCTGTACAATTTAATTCGTCGTTCTAAGTATAGTGTCATAAGGATGATCATTGCACATTTCAGGTTTGGGAGGTTGGGATGGCCTAGTAGTCTAGAGTGCCGCGCTTCGAACTCTAGCTTGCCGGTCACCTCTGGCTTGCGGCTGTAGTTTCGAGCCCTGGTGTGAGCGTATGTGGCATGGAGATAGGGGCACCTTCTCAACCTAGTAACTGTTTTCCATAAGTATGTGTTTTGTTGCTTCTCAACCTCGTGGGTTTCATCCGGGCACTCCGGTTTCCTCGAACTGCTAAAGACCACTACGCGCAAGCGAATTATTGCAATAAAATTAAACCATATGTTTATCCCGAAATGACCTAGTTTGTGTTGAGTGGACGTTAAAACCCATTTCTCTCTCTCATTTCAGGTTGATCACTGCACGCTAATTTTATACACTCACACTCCGATGAGATAAAGGGTGACCACCTTTGCTTGATCATATTGCTGGACATCATTATCTTTTTAAAAAGGACTGAGACAGTATGCATAACAATGTTGATATATAGTTACTTCACTTTTCGACATACCAACAATAGAAAATCAAACTATGAAATATTCACGTAATCTTGGTTTGTATTCGTATGTCATATGTGTGTGGGGGGGTCTGATCACTGACCGCGAGCGACGAAGGCGCGCAGCCCCGCATACAGGCGGTTCTGGGGGGGTTCTCTCCCCTCCCCCCCAAAAAAAAAGAAATGTTCAGAAATTGGAGGCCAGAAACGTGATTTCCTGGCATTTCAGGCACTTGTGTTTGAGCCATTTAGAAGTACTTCCCCCAGAAAGAAATAGAATTCTGCCACCAAATTAGCACATTATTTCAGTGCCGTTATTTCAGTGGACCAATCCATGCGAGTGCTATGAAATGATGACATTTCTAGAGGAGGGGACTGTAAGTGGGCAGGGGTTACTTGATTCGGAATCGTATTATACCCCCACGATGATTTGATGAATGGAGGCCGTAACGTTTGACAAACAAAATGGTAATACGAGATTTAATCAAGAAATATGAATACTAGTATTTCGTGTGATCATGGTGTGCATCTCATCAAATTCAGCTTATACCCACAACAAATATCAACAACAACAACTACTACAGCTTATATACATTCGTACGTCAATCTGAGGCAAAATTCGCGCTACTCGAAATGATGGGGACGTGTAATTTGTTCGAGTTATACGATAATTCGAGTTAGACGATGGTCGGTCCGAAAGAAGATCTCACGACAATAAAAAAAAACATGTGTTACACCCATCACCGGATTACACCGAATTCTCGGATGTCGATCGCATCACACCATGGATTGAGGGGGCCCCAGGGACTTCCGATTGAGGGCCCTCGAAGCATCGGAGGGGCCCCGTCACTAGGTCACCGGCCGTTGGAGTCCTCGGTCCGACCATGCTCGAGGCACGCAACTGAGATTTTTGTGGGGGCCCCCCTAATGCGGTGGGCCCTGGGGCCTGTGCCCCATGGTGCCCCATGGTTAATCCGGCGTTGGTCATATGATAGGCCTATATAATTACCACAAATTTTTGGGGATAATAATACAAAGCAACAATATATATCCAAGTCATATAATATTCATATCGTATGTCAGCATCATCTTGCATTTCAAAAAAGCAAACACAATTTCTTTTGTAGCTGTAAATGAATAAATTATTAATTTGCACGACAGAACCGTTTGAAAGGGTGTGTGTAAATATCATGACGTTGAATGAAAGTTACAATCAAATGGCTGCCGAATTATCACCCACGTACATTAATTGTTTATCGCTAAAATTAAATCATGCCGAACGTAATTGAATCGTATCGCTGATGTTTAATCATGCTGAATGCTGTGAAACTTAATGAGATTTTACAATAACTGAGTTTTAAGGATGTTATGCTGGTTAAAGATGCATTAATTAAGAGCTAAATGAGCCTATTGCAGATCTTTCTTTTGACCTCAATGTTATATAAATAATTTATGCAACATTTATTTACATACCAGGCCCATAATCAACTCTATGTAACTTCGGATGGGTTTGATTTTCAACAGATTTATGATTTAATTTAAAAATGACAACCAACACTACATTGTTAATCTGTAAACGACTCCTCTCGGGATGAAGTAATTTTACTGACATTTTCAACATATTCCCTTTTCATTATCCATTTTTTAAACTATTGTTGCCAGGATTGTTGGCTCTTTATCTAAACCTTACGTAATGCATCTAATAACTTTCCCTGATTGATCACGATTCCATGTCATATTAACAATACAAGATACCTTTACACCATCACCTGTTATGTATCAATAGGTTATTTGAATTTTAATAATTCAGAGACAAGAAAGCGAATGCAATTGATACTCAATTAGATTAAGTGTATATAATACGGAGTAAAATAGACAAACGGGCAATTCGATACATCCGTCATCGTCAGGAAGACTTTGTAAATTCATGAAAGGTTTTATTATAGCCAGATTACCTAATTGGTCTATGAACGTCTTTTCATCTCATTATTCTATAATTAATTGACCATTGTCAAACTATACCAGGAAGACTATGTAGATTAATGTCATGTTATGTATTATATACTTTAAACCTTTTGTTGTATGTTATCCAATATTATTTATAATCCATTGTCATGGAAATATATTATTCTAAGAATGTATATATATATTATCGCATTTGCTATATTGTGTGTACATTATTAATATCTGAAGACGCCCATAGAAGGCAGATAGCTAGCTTAATATTTAATGTATGTCAGAATGAAGTAAAGTGGAGAATTTTTTACCTGGGCGTATTTTTTATTTATTTATGTTTTTATATAGGCCCTATATATATATATATATAGAAATGCATACCCTTCGGGCACGGCAAATGCCCCAGCTACTGTTCTGGGTTTATGTTATTCACCATGTAACAAATACTAGTATTTATTTACTTACTTTTATTGTTCTTTATTGTGTGTGTGTGTTTGGGGGGGGGGGGGTCGGTTAACCTTGTGGTTTTTCTCCTGGTCGAGTGGCCTAAAATCCCATTTTTCCTTTTCTCTCTCCCTTCTCTCTCTCCCTCGACTGTTTTGAGTTTTAAATGACCCACTGACAATGATTGACTTTGGTTGTTTATTCCATAGAAAAGGTCTAGCGTAGGACAAAGCATGTTTTCCAAGTGGTAAGTTAATAGTTGGAGGTTTTAGAAGATGTATGTTTTTACAAAATTTATTCAATTATAAAATGTGGATTAATTATATTCATTTAATTTCATTTTCTTTGTGTGGTGTCAGTCGTGATGTTGTCGGTTGTGCTGGTGGTTGTAGTTGTAATGCAAGACAGGGGGTGGGGTGTCAATGTTATATAAATTATATTCGTTAATTTCTGTCTTGATTGCAATAGTTTCCAATTCTTATGTTTATTACATATTATAAATGTAAATAAAATAGGGGTTTAACGGCCTACTCTTATATTGAATTCCAACTACCAAGTATTTTTTTAACGTCTCATCCGAATGAGTATACGTTATCCAAGGCCCTCTGTGTTGCATAACAGTGGCAAGGGGGAACCGCACCGGTGAATTTCGGTGGATTTTCAGTATGATGTACAGGGAAAGGTCATCTACCATTGCAAGTTGGTACCAAAAGACCTTCTTAAAGAATTTCTGATGGGTCTTTCAGTATTTTCACTAAACTAATACTCAAATAGACTATCGCAAGACTATAGCTTCACGCATATTACTGTAATAGAAATCGTCCATGTGAGTAATTGTCGGACATTTTGACTGATATTCGGGACGCGGGACATGGAAACATTTTGCGGGACTGTCCCGCGAAATGCGGGACGGGTGGTCACCCTAAGTGATAATTGGCTGTAGCCTACATCTGATAGGCTATCCAACCATATTTTTTTAAGTTCAATGAAAAAATGAATTATGAAAACGTTTGGCTGCAATAGTAGGTTTACATCTTTCAATGTATTGTGCTATGAATATTAGAATTATTAAACAAAAATAATACGCCTACTCCTACTCCATGTGAATGCTTTTTCGGTCAGTGTATAATAATAAGGATAACTGTCACCATAGAACTGTACTAGATTATATACGATCTATGCTGTCACTATTGTTGACACGCTAGGTGGCGGGCCCAATTCCCACGCTTCACCATCCAATCAAAACACGATATGCCGTTAAACCGCGAGCCACGAACGAAATTATTTCCCGGGGTTTTAATAATGTTCTCGTGTAAATAACTGTTCATGTTTTGATGCAGGTGTAAATCACACCTGGATAAGTAGCGCACCCATTTTATTAAAAAAACTGCAGTCGTTTTGTATGGTTTAAGGTGAAAAATAACGACTAAAATACGAACAAAAACCTAGAAAAAGCCCCAAGGAGGCAAAGGCCAGGCGGAGGAGAATTAAGAAAAAATGGCGACAAGATCACCAAGACGTGCGCGTCAACCTCTAAGAGAATATCTAATCGACACAGGTTGTTATTGCTACTGTAGTTTACTCAATTCTAAATAAAAATGAATGGTTTATTTTAAAATGTGCACGAACTGATAAAGGAGTACATATATATATACTACCTACAACAACAAGTCATTTATTCGGTTTGTTGATCCATGTAGGATGTATAAATTATAAATGTTAGAAGTAAAGCAGTAACATTGATAACTCTGCTGTTTTTGTTTCTAGCTGAGATTGACGACCTTTAATTTCCCAGTGCAAGCTCATTTTCTTTAAAATGTGTATTGTGTCTCACAAAACTAATATACTTTCAAACTTAGGTCCTAATATTTAGCACAATATTTTTGGGCACAAAATAAATGTGACAAAACTTTGTGCAACTTAACTAGATACAGACTAGCTAGCCGAGAGAGAAATGGGGTTTAACATCCACTCGATAAAACTAGGTCATTTCGGGACTAACATGGTTTAGTTTTATTTCATGAAATCGCTTGCGCATAGGGGTCATTAGCAGTGGGAGGAAACCGGAGCACACAAAGAAAACCAACGAGGTTGGACAGGTGACCTTACTCCTTGTCACGTACATAAACTAGACACAGGTACATTATGCAGTGAATATTCTCTTTACCGCTACTGTGTAACTGATAGAGATGAAATAAGGTCTTGATATAAAACTTTTTATTGCATTTTACAGGTGATCTTCCAAACCAATGGCGACCTATAACTCCAACAGTTACCCCTGATGAGTCAATTATACGACAGAGAGGGAGAAAATCAAAATCAACCACAGCAACCAGGACAAGTCCAAGAAAATCACCTCGCAAATCTGTAACCACAGATTTAACACAATTTGGTATGAATACATTCCACATGTTGCAACTGTTTTTATACACCCACATTTTCATGTGGACATATTATGCCATCGCCCCTGTCCATCTGTCCACACTTTGTTTGTGGACACTCTACAGGTCAGAATTTTTATCCGATTTTGACGAAACTTAAAATATAGGTGTATCTCCAAGATCTTGGTTTATGAAATGTACTCTAGAAAGGAAGGACAGAGTTGATTTCAACCTCCTTCCATTAGATTGTTTGTTTTGCTCAGAATTCTTCTAATAAACCCTTTATTTCAGATGATTCAATCAGTTCACCAGTTGTTGAAAAAGACACAGACACACCAGGAAGAACCAATTCAGCACTTCGTGGAGTACGAAAGAGGCTGGTTTTGTATCAAGAAGATACCTCAGAAGATACAGATTTTTTAAAAGTAATTGTTAAAAACTACAATTATTAATATCACCATCACCAAGTATACATCTATTTTTTTCCTATGCTAGGTTCCCACCATCACGATTTGTGCTACGATTGAAATTTTGGTTTTAACCACTGAGTAATCTTGATAATTTTATCAAGTCTGATATTGAGGTCGGTGTTGATCGTATTGAAACGTGTCCAAACATATCTGCACATACCAGATCGTGGACTTGATAGGGACAATCCTATTGTAACTCATTGCACAGCAGTGGGAACCTAACAAAGCATGGAAAATTGTGTAGAACTCTCATTATTTCATCATTAGAAACAAAGAGAAATGTTGCCTTTTTTTTTTACAATATTAATGTATCTGATACACTTAGACTCGCTGCACAAATAAATTGTTACTGCAATTATGCAGTTTAGCTTGAGGCCATATTAGGGGATCTGAGAAAGTCCTGTTTCACTTTTTGATGTAATAGACAAAAAAATATAACATCTATAGTCCTGGTAATGATCAAATAGCTCAGTTCTTAAATTTACATGAGCTGGCAATCTGTTGATATCTATTACGGTAGTTAAATTGCCGTTTTTTATGATTTCAATATTTACATCTGATTTCAGTCCTATGGTTCACCAGCCAAGAAGAAAAAAGAACTAAAGAAAACTCAAGTTTGTGAGTTGACTGATAAATTAAAAGCTTTAAGTCAGCAACAGATAATTGATGTTGTTTTGAAAGTAGTTGGAAGTGACACTCAACTAAAACAAGTAAGTGTACACCCAAAAGACAATTGGAATGGGTAATTACATGTATGTATTTCTTTAGCAACAACATGTAGAAAGGAAGAAAGATTCCTGAATTTATTTCAAAGACTGACACTGCATCTTTTGCTAAGGTGATCTTTAAATTAGTAGTTCCTACTTATAAAATTTCAGCAGCATTCTACAATTTTCTACTTTACATGAGTAAGAATTTTTGTTATCTTTTATATTTTAGATTTGAGAAGGGGGTGGATTAGTTTAAGCAATCATTATTGATTGAATTATTACCATTTTATATACATACTTTATTTTACAGGAAGTGTTAAATTCACTACCTAGACCTGATGTTACACCGCTTATTAAAAATCTAGAATATTTACAGAGAAATATTTATAAATCTTTACCTAACTCCAGATTTGGTTCTGGGAGGGATGCTTTTTGTTATAGAAGAGTAAAGACACATGTCATGAGCTTCAAGGTGAGCAATCCATACTTTGATTAGCCGAGTGTAACTCTCTGTAGTACACAGACATAAGATGGGATTTATCCTGAAAAATGTTCAGTCACTTGTTGAAAATATACATGTAAGGAATGGCACACAAAAAATCTGGTGAAGTCGTCCACACAACTTAGTTTAATTTCGGGGTTGTAGTAATATGTTAGTTAAGTCGTCCTCACAACATAGAAAGTATTCTTTATTAGTATATTAAAAAAGCCCTGGTATTATCAAAGAGTCAATAATAAAAAACAGGTAAAAATACTGTAAGAGGTCCAGCTGCCTGATGTTTGGCGTCGTCAGTGTAAATTGAAAAAAAAAACCTGTGGGGAAAAAAATGAGCTAGTGTTAAGTGGAAACGCCAAGTGCTCGCAGTAAAAACCACATAGCGGGACCCCTTCTTTATTACAAATACATTGTTATTACTAATCAAATAATCAAAAATGCTAAAATCATAATGACAATTAACAAACAATAAAAGTATACTTAATTACAAAATATGATTATACTCCATTACAAAAACATTGTTAACCGTGGTTAATACTATGCAAATAATTAAAATGCTAAAATTATAAAGCCAATTACCCAATAATACAAGTCAACTTCGTTACAAAAATATTGATGAACAAATAAAAAAAACACCAAAAAACTAAAATCATAAGGCTGATCTAACATCAAAACGATCATGGTATGCTTACTGACCAGTGCATATTCCTTTGATGTCAAACGAAGCTATATACTGTATATGTATTGTAACTGTAAGCTTATTATATTGTAAATGTCAAATTTTATTTCTTCCTTCTGAGCTATTCCTGACAATTCTGAGCTAGTTCAATTTATTTAAGCCTTTATTCTTAATTATGTCTGCATCTTTTTAACAATTCCCATCATTTATTTCAAAATGTTTTTTATTTTCATTCTTAATCTTAGCTATGATCATTAACTTAAGACAGCAGGCCAGACATGTTATAAGTATTTTATGTAAAATAATTATTTCATTAGAATTACAACTGTAGAAGCAGTTGCCTGGTTATTTAATTTATAAACTCCCTTGCTATAATTTTTCAACCAGTCCAATATCCTTAGTGAGTTGAAAAAACCTGAATGACTGCCACATATTGTGACAATGTGATCAAAATATATTTTGGAGCTCTCTTACACCATTTCTCTACACGGATTGGGCGTTTATTTGGCCCCTTTGAATTTCTGTTTGTTCCAATTGCGAGCAAATTGCAATGTAAATCGTTCACATGGCTTTGTTTACAAATGCTATGACCTGGCTTTTGACCCCAGAACTTTTGATCACAAGCACAGCTGCTGATTGGCCAAATTTTAAATAGCTTCGCAGGATTCAACTCACACCTATGCAAATATAGGTCAGCACTGTAAAGAAATAAGTCGGCGCTTTCTGGTCTGTTTATTGCATGATTATTAATCGTTTGATTTTATAAACCCTTTTAAGGGAAGCGAAGATGACGAAATTTCAACTAGTGGATTCGGCGTATGTTGAATAATTGTTTTCAAACACATGTTTAATTGGATTTCAGACGGCTTGTGTTGGACAAGGTAAACAACTAGCAGACGCTAACTCATGGAATACAGCTCTAGATTATATAGAGAAAGCCTGGGAAGAAGTTGGTAATTTACCTGATTGGGATGATGCTAGTCATTGTAAAACTAAAGATAGTTGTTATCGTTCATTAGCAGCATTGACTAAACAAGCTATAAAAGCCTGTTCTTTACAAAAGCAGGAAGTGGAAGAATTTAAAGAATGGTAAATATTAAGTAATTTATTTAATGAATTGATATAAACAGATTGTAGAATTCTGGCTGCAAATATCAACAAAACTAGTTAAAGAAATATAAACCTTGTAAATGCAGACATTTATAGTATTTACAACCTTTAAACGATGGAAATAGTGACTATCTGAAATAAAATGGGGTATAGTGCCCTCCTTTCCTCTGACAACTAGACTCAATGACTAGAAATAGGCAGTAAACTACTAACAGTATTGCAGAAAGGTTCATGTTAATATGGTAGATAGTCTCATATATAGGGATTTAAGCAGAGTTTGGAAAAAGTTAGTAATGCTTTTTCTCTCCCCAATATCCCCACCCAAGAAAATTATCCAGTCTTCAACATTGCAAACAAGATTTATTGGTCAATTTTTATTGCAATGAACATTGATGTTATATCTTGCCATGAAAAGATAAAGGTTTTAAAAAATGGCTTCCTAAACCCCTTCAGTGAAAATCATATTGAAGTTTGATGTTCACATGATCAAAACTGTAGGAGATACATTTTGTGCAAGATAGGCTATTTTCACGAAAAATGTATTGACCTGACTGGAGTACTATGTGAGATCTACACTTATGGAGAAGTTTTGTTCGAATTGGACAATGCATCTAGGTGCTTATAATTTATGGATTGCCGTTTGGCATAGTAACTTTAAACATACATTATGCAAGAGCTAAATCTGATTATTGCAAGTCTTTATTTAGGCATCAGATGTCCTAGAAATTATAAATTAGATCTTTATTTACACAACAAGCACAGAATCAACTCTGTAGACCCACAGATGGCTTGGATTTAGCCTGGATTTCATTGATTGATTTAATTTTAAATGGCGCCGTGAACGGAGATTAACCGTTACATTGACGTTACTCCCTGAAATTTGAGATCGAGGCTAAATAATAGAATGTACAAATCGAGACCTGAACAAATGACATGTAAACCAAAGTGCAATAAACCAAACCCAGATAATGACAAATTATACAATTCCTGGAGACCGTGAGCTGACTAAAACAGACCGACAGGTCTTCTGTATCAATAATATCAATACGGCCTTGATATTAAGTTTAGTTGGTTAAATTGAGAGTTTGGATGTCGGTATTATACACTCTTTTGTCACTTGCATTTACTCATTAAAATTTAGGTAAAATTATGGAAATTGATAAACATTGCAGTTAACATCCCCACAGCTGCATTACAGCCCCATAGGATCACTTGTTTCCTATTTGTCTGCTTCTGGAGTCACGTAGGCCTACCATTTACAGTACACATAGGCTAACAAGAAGTCGGCCATAATCATGTACAAATGCTTCCTCAGACTTTCTCTTCTTATCTTCATATCAAAAGTCAGTGGTGATATCTATGTTCAGAATAAGAATGACTAACTCCATATAAAAATCTCCCTTAATGTACCTTCAATGGCTAGGTGTGCAACTAGATCATAGGTTAGATGCAGCAGTGTTTGCAGATATGCCCAAGACAAACAATTCCACAAAAAGACATCTCGTCACCATTTAATCAATATTATTTTATTTTCCAGGTTGTTAGAAGTGAGTGTAGAAAGAATTGAAATGAAACCTTGCATAGCAATGGTGGATAAGAAGATATCTAGCTTTAAATAAATCTCAGCCTTTTAAAAACCATACTGAATAATCTACTGTTGAAATATCATTTTGGTTTAAGTTAATGAAATTTATTGTGTCGGGTCGATAAATTGTCTGGTAAGTCTAGAGAAAGGACTATTTTTGATGTCAATGCTTGAAATTGATTTCATGCAAATAATTTGTTGACATATTACTAATATCATGTCACTTGAAACCTGAGAAGAACAGTCTTCATTTTCAGCCTGGTTCGCTTTAGGTCAGATGGGGCTATTATTGAACTTAGGTGTTTCATGTAGTGAACAGCAAAATCACTGCCATCCCATTGCAAAACAGTTTGCGCATATTATCCACCATCTTACATTCTCTGCTACTTATTTATGAGATTAACCTGTCAGTGATGAGTTGACGAATGTTTTATAATACTGTGTATATAATATTGAAATGAATAACTTGTGGTACAATATAAATCCTATGATGAAATTTCAGTTGTAACCTTCACATAGGTAAATGAAATAATTTTGATACATGTAATTACCAGTAATATAAGCAGTGTTGAAGAAGAATTTTTGGTGACAGTTTCAAACAATTTTACATGACATACTGTTTGAAAGGTTTTCATCTTAGGTATATAGTGCAAATTGAACTGTAGTGCTATAATGAATTCAGTTTATATATTGGTAATAATTGAAATGTTTATACCAGAATCAAATTAAATGTGAATAAATTGATTGAAGATAAACTTTTTTGTATTTTAATTCCTTGTGAAATCATTTGTGTGAGAAACTAGTTTTTATAAGCCCACATTGAAATGTGTCCGTATATTGTCGTCTGGCGTCCTCAATTGCTTGTGGGCGCTCTACAGACTAAAGTTAATATAACGCTTGACTTTAAATTTATACACAGTGTTTAAGGTCATGAGACAAAGAAGCCTATTGATTTTCAGCGATTTCTGATAATAACTGCCAGAGTTATGGCTCTTGATCACATCAAAAAATCTTGTGGAGGCTAAAATTTGGATGAGAGTTGCTTAAAAAATATCCTTATTTAGATCACAATTTGTGACAAATCATGCTTAATTTTATATGGCCACATGGCCCCGATTTTAATGTAACTTGCTGTGTCAGTCGGTCTATCTCCCAAAGATCTCGGTTCCTTTCGATATTGGCATCTGTTGGATTATTGCTTCATTGATTATGGCCCCTGATAGTATGAAAAATCAGGTTTATAGCTTGTCACAATTTTCATGATTTTGATGGAAATTGAAATGTTTATAGCCCAAAGAATTGATGCCTTTTGAATGGTTAGCTGTATCATAAGGTCTGTTGTTTAGTCAACTGACATAGTTTCGATTCCAATTTGTTGGGTTCTCTCTGTGTTAGTCCTGCAATTACCAATTTATATCGAGTGGACTGTAAACCTCACTTCTCTCTCTTTCAAAATGTGGGCATATCTTGCTTGGTGAGAGAGAGAGAAATGGGGTTTAACATCCACTTGCCACAAACTGTCATTTTGGGAGTAAAATGGGTTAATTTTATTTCAATAGAGGTCTTTGGAAGTGGGAGGAAACCGAAGAAAACCCGTGAGGTTAAACAGATGACCTACAACCGATGACTGTAACCACGCCAGTTGACTGGATGACGGGCTTTATGATACAGCATGCACATGCTAACCATTTGGCCATACAATCCCCATATTGCTTGGCAACCACTGGTCAAATTGTGTGGGACTGGGGAGTACTAATCAGTTTATATTTTGGCCCTATTCCGAATAATCAATGGTTTTGTTTATGATAGGTTATTAACCATAATAACATAATGAATGATGACAAGTAGTGACGCCACCTTGATGTCTTCAAGTTTCATCTCCGAGTTTCAATTCATTCATGCAGGCACAGATATTTTGGATAATGTGAAGTCTTTAGTCTTTTAAGACCATTGCATTTTTTATAGCACTACCAATATGACTTAGCGACTGAAACATTTGAAGAATCAGCTCATGGATAATAATCTATGATAATACCGCAGGATTTAGATTAAATGATACAAGTAATGTTCCTATTCACAAAAATTAACTTTTTAAAGGCTTTGTTTTAACAGAGTAATATTTCTTATAAAATTCAAGTCGCCATCCCCTGTTTAGGTGTCAGCTATGTAGACAATAACTATTGATAAGGCAACATCCAGGAATATTAACAATAAAGCAACATTGTTCTAGTGTCCACAACATTGTTGGTCAGTTCTCTAATCTTGAGTTTAATTTGTCTGTGACATCAGGGTCCAAGGAACCAAGTGCACATGTCAGCAACTCAAGAGTACCATAGTTATAAAAAAATTATTAGAGAGAGAAAAAATAAGACAAATTCACATATTTTAAAAGTTAATTAAATTTATCATAAATTATGTTTATAGACATTGTAAGTCTTCAAGTATATATAATTTTCATTTTTAAAATAAACATGTTGAATAAATACATTGTATTTGGCACATTGGAATCAAAAATAAATTAAAATGTAAAAAGACTAGTGCAGATTCTTAGGTCAAAGTGTTTATTTGATATCACATAAGGCAGCTACACCCCTGAGTATCCAATGATCAGGGTTTTGGTTGGTTTTCATTATGATAACAGAGATGTAGGTCAGGTCTGTTCTGTGAGGTTTTTTATAAACAGGGCACTGGTAAAGACGTGGGTCTTTACCCCCTGTAGAATTTATAGCAAACATATGAACAACTGGTAGGGCTGTAAAGAGAACTTTAGCTGGGGGTTCACACAGCCGGCAATTTCTTCTATCCCATCCTGCACCATCAAGAAATAAACCATGAATATAAACTCCTTCCTGAAAAACAAATAATAAATCAGTTCATCATATTATAATAGAAAGGCATTTAATTAATTATATTCTTCATTGATCTAAATATTTCATTTTGGTATCGTAAATAACACTTTTATCTGATTATAAGAGCAATTTATACGAATGAGGTCTGATGGCTGAATAGTACAAACTCATTCATTTCTCAAATTCAATTGTGGGCATTGTTCTCTGGCTATGAGGGGGGAACAACAACTAAGGGTAAGCACATGAGGTTTACTTACACACTGGACTATACATACTATAGACATGTGAATCTGCATCTTGCATTGGTGATTTCTTATAAATTCTTAGTTCATGAGAAAAGTCAGAACTATATGTAACTAATACAATGAAATGCCTCATCCACAATATCTTATTTAAATACTTACAGCTGGCGGACCAGTAATATCCTCTTTAAAAGTTTTCATAACATCATTATGTAGGGTAACTGAATCCAAGGCCCATCCTTTATGGGCTCTTGTAACTTCTTGTCTCATAGCCGTTAGGAAACCTAATTAAAGTTATGTACCTTTTATTTATAGTATATATTTTTCATTTATCCGTTGAGTTAAAAATCAATATTTTTTTGTTAATACACCTAAGTTAAAAATCAATATTTTTTTTGTCTATGGTACATCTAAGGTATTTTTAATAAAAAGTACATTAGCACAAAAGTTTAAAACTTTTTTCCTCAATTTCTGTAAATTAGCCAGCTTTGAAATAATCATACCATTCTCGAAATATAAGATGATGACCTTACCTTGAGGATTAAAGAGACCAGTCATCCAGAAGACATCAGGTCTACCTATAAAAATCCAGGTATTAAACTGATCATTTCTTTCTAGTAATTCTGTAAACCAAAAACCTACTGTAGATGACTGCCAAGATATTTTACGCCACAGATTTGGAACTCGCGCATCAAACATGTTGTCAAGGGCATCTCGTAAATTCTGAAATAACAACATAACCCAGAATTACAGTAAATCTACATACTTTGGTCTTTCAAATTGGTTCCTTCTACAGCAGGAGCAGAATAGAAGGATGTTAAACTCCATTTCATTTTACTAATTTTGTTCAATTTTCTATGATTTCAAAGTCAAAGATATTGTTTAGCTCTGCTTGCTTTAGGCAGAAATGTTAAACATTGAACTCTGTCAAGATATTTAACTAATGAACATCAACATCAAGTTTAAACATTCTACCTCAACTAAAAATAAAAATAGAATTGTTATGTTCCAAAGTCTTGAGCAATCAAATTGAATTGCTCCTTAGCCTGAGCAGAAAATTCTCATCAAACTTAGTCACGGTAATGATATAATGAATCTATACTTGGAGATTCATGACTCTCAATCAATCATAACCAAAGTTATTGTGCCTAAAAGCATCAACCAAACAAATTGCTTATCTCTGCTTACCGTAAGCAATGTTCATGGAATTCCATAAAGACATTCCCCTATTGAACACCTACACCAAGTTCAAACATTCTACCTCAATTAGAACGAGAATTATTGTGTCTCGAAGTCCAGACCAACTTAATTGCTTATCAGTCTGCTTACCCACAGCAGAAAATATTCTTTATCGAACTTAGTCAAGGTATTGATGTGATGAAACTATACACCAACTTTCATCACTCTCACTTAAGTAGAACTAAAGTTATTGTGTCACAAAGCACCAACCAATAAATTGCTTATCTCTGCTTACCCTAAGTAGGCAAAGGTCATCTTTGAACTCCATCAAGGTATCAACCAAAAATCACCTACCGGTACACCAAGTTTGAGCATTCTAGCTCAATTAGAAGAAAAGTTTTTCTGTCCCAAAAAGTGTAACAGATAGACAGAATAACCCATTTTAATAGGACAATAAGATTAAGACTGCCATTTACAGGTCACATATTTTCCATCAATATAATAGCTGTTATTTATTATAGTCAAGATATATTACATGAATAGTATATACCTACATAATGTTGTAAATGCAGTTTACATTTTTATATGGGTCTAACATATATTAGTAGAGATAAGCACGACATCAATGACTGTGCACTGTCATATAATTTTGTTTTTCAATCCCCAGGGTATCATTTACCTTCTTGTAATCGCTGTAAAACCATATCTAGTGTGGCCAATATGAAACTAGGCAACAATTGTATAGCTATATTGAAATAAATGTCTGCTGATCATTCTTTTTTCTTTGTTAACATATATTGCTGATTATCTTACTGCTGAATGGGGTCCGTCTCTCTACTGAGTAACCTTTAGAAGTAAGTTATCAAAAGTGTACTGAAATAAAATGCTTTCTTGATTTCTTACTATCCTTTTTCAACATAACTGACTGGATTAATCAAGTTTTGTTTATCAGTAGAAAAGAGATATAAAAACCTCACCTCACTCATAATAATAGTACCATCAATAGCTAATTGTAAATCAGTGAGAGTTATTCTAACTTCTGTTATAACTCTCTGCATTCTGTCAATCTCCTGTCTCAAGAAAATATTCAATGGTTGTAACATGCCCATCTTTTTCAAGCGATCTTTAACCTGCAGGATAAAATTTTCAAATACCAGTACTGTTTGTGAAATTGTTGCTACACTGTAGATTTTTACTAAATGCAGTAATTCAGATGCAGTAATTGGACATGATTTATGACTAAATAATAATAATGCAAAATATTGTCTGCTTTTTTTACTGGTAAAACTTTCGTTTCTCAAAGAAATTTGTTGATAGGTACTGACAAATATATGGCTCACCTCATGTGCTTTATAATCTGCTGGTAGCTTTTCTAACATATCACTAGCCATTCTATAAACAATAGTTTCTCTTGATTCACCTCCTCCACTACCTGCATCTTTAGGTTGTATACTCATAATAGTCTCTAATACTGAATTGGCTAGATTAGTCTGATACCTAAATAATACAATCAAAGATTGAATCAATTGTTTGAGGCATTTACAGTTAAACTTACTCTCAGAATAAAACATGACACAATTAGTTTACATAGATTATATAGTAATTAAACAGGAGATATGCAGCTTTTTTAAAAAATAACCTTATAATATAAATGAATGTATTCTATCTTACGTGATATCAGCATTAGGATGTAAACCAAATGCTTCTGGTGAATCAACTAATTGCATATTTTCAATATATCCCATGAATTCATCAACACTTCGACATTTAGGGATTTTATAACCAATGTAGAACTGGAAATTATCTGAAAACATGAAATCTCCAAACCATACCTAAAAAATAAAAAAAAAACAATTACATCTTTTAAATTGAACTATCAAAATACAATTTTTATATATCGCGATATCAATGAAAGATTTCTAAATATGACACTACTGTACTATTTGTATCTAAGTAGAAGAAAACCATATCTTTTAAAATTCATCTGCATAAGCTTATTATTTGATGTACATACCCTGGTGAATGTGTTCAACAATCTTTTATCAAAGTCATCTGTAACTCGTCCACCATACTGTACTTCACTTAACATATATCTAACTGTTGTCCATGATATACCCTACAAAGTTAGATTAATCATTGCAGAATTTACTTTCCTAAAAATTTTAATTATACCTAGTTTGTGTTCTTTACTTATTTAAGCATAATCATAAGCTAACAAGTGCCACGATAACATGTAGAAACAATTTTATTACTGGATGCTACAATTCTCTTGTTTCCCATACACCCCAGTGGTTGCCAGGCAAGCTACGTCCACATTTTGCAAGAGATGGATAGATAACAAGCTAAAAACAAAAGCGATTTTTCGTACAATTAGGGTTCATAATCCAGAAATGCACAATCTTTGGGATATAAAGATGTATTTTAAGTTTCATCAAAATTGTATTACATACTTTTATACACTTTGCGTACAAAGAGTGGCCATTTTGTCAGACAATTCATTTCGAAATGTAATCTAAATTATTAATTAGACATTTTACTTAAAATAATTCATTGCTAGCCTGCATTATTTACTGGATTTGATTCTGATTTGCCTCTTAATGTACTTTGTCTAATCTCCCATTTAAGAGGACAGGATTATTTGTTGCTGTATATAAATTTACAAAATGTAATGGTGCCACTGAACAGTTTATAGATAACACAGGTCAGGTGCTCTAGCTATAAATTCATTATGACATTAAACTACTTAAAGCCAAAAATGAAACAACGTCATATCGGCCAGTCAGTCTCACATCAACTATGTGCAAAACATTAGAAACAATAATCACCAACAGACTCAAATACCACTGCGAAAGCAACAACATCTTCACAAATCAACAAAGCGGCTACCGTTCCCACAGGTCTACTGCAGACCACATCATTAGATTACAACATGATATCTCCAAAGCATTCATGGCAAAACAATACCTCTGTTCAATTTTCGTCGATTTAACTAAAGCCTTTGACCTAGTGTGGGTGGACGGACTTTTGCACAAACTCCACAATGCAAAAATCAAAGGCAGAATGTACAAGTGGATAGAAGATTTTCTTAGCGATAGGCATATAAGAGTAAGGGTAGGAAACTGCATGAGCGAAAAATACAAAATGGAAAACGGCACGCCACAAGGGTCCGTCATAAGTCCAATACTATTTAACATAATGATAAACGATCTTCCGAGTTATGGGGGGAAGGACATAGAATCAGCGCTTTTTGCAGACGACAGCTCATTCTGGAAGGCATCAAAGGATATACGGTAGGCAATATCAAAAAAAACACTTCAACATACACTGAACCAAATCTCTAGGTGGGCAAATGACTGGGGCTTTAAAATATCGGAAGGAAAAACAGTAGCAATGTTATTCCATCCGACCGATAGTAACAGGATAATTGATTTAAAACTAAACAACACAAAAATAGAATTAAAAAAAGAGGCCAAATTCCTAGGCATGACATTCGATACAAAACTAACTTGGAAGCCACATATAGACAGCATAATCAGTCGCACTTCAAAAACACTGAACATGATGAAATATATCAGAGGGACTCACTGGGGTGCAAACAGAACCACATTGATGTTAATTTACAGGTCACTCATCCGCTCGGTTATCGACTACAGATGTCTGGCGTATGCAAATGCAGGCGAGGTTCAACTAAAAATAAGCAGGCTAGACAAATTACAATCCAAAGCCATAAGACTTGTGTAACCAGGGCAGCCATAGGAACAAAAATAATAGCCCTTTTACATGAAATGGGAGAGCTTCTGCTTGATCTCAGGCGTGAAGAACTCTCACTCAAATACTGGGGCAAGCTGCAAAATCTGAAACAACGATGCCCAACATACAACTGTCTCAACAAATTTCAACGAATAGGGTTTAGGAAAAAAAACAGACCAGTGACATTTGGGCAAATGTCAAATGATATCTTAAACAAATACAAACTAAAAGACACAATAATCGAGACAAAAACTTTCCCCAATACACCTCCTTGGCAATTAGGTAACCCCACCACCAATTCTCAACTAAGTCAAACAACAAACAAGCATGATAACCCAACAGAAGCTAGAACACTGGCAATGGAACTTATAGATTCAAGATGGACTGACCATCTCAAAATATTCACAGACGGGTCCAAAGATTCCACGAAGGGAGCCACAGGATGCGGCATCTACATACCAAAAGAAAACCTAAACATCAGGAAAAGGCTGCCCGAACACAGTTCGGTATACACCACAGAACTGATGGCCATTAAAACTGCACTAGAATGGTTAGCTACGCAGACACATCAAAAAACCTTTATCCTGTCGGACTCCCTGAGTTGCATCAAATCAATAGAAACAAATTCCACTAAGAACATGCAGATTAAATCCACCAAATCAGGGAAATCATTCAATCAATCAAAAATAAGGGGAGAGAGGTAATCCTAGCATGGATTAGGAGATGAACAGGCCGACAAACTGGCCAAAGAGGGTTTATCATTAGACAAAATAGACAGTCTAGAATATAGCAGTCAGGAATTTGCAAGCATAGCAAAAAAGAAGATTAAAGATGCATGGAAAGTCCGTCTAAAACAAGAAAATACACATCGCTATCAATTAGACAGCAATCTTGTTGACAAGGTCTACACCAATCATCCTTCTATCAAAATATGCAAACTCATCACGAGGCTCAAAACAATAGAGGTAGTCAAAGACTACACTTATACACCAATCAAATGCCCGTGTGGACATATTGCAACCATTTCACACCTGTTAATCAACTGCAATCAACTAGAAACAGAACGTCAACCACTTATAGACAAGCTGATCTTAAGGGGGAAATCACTTAATCTCAATTCTCTCCTTTCCCCACATCCAGAAGACAGATATTGGACCTCTCAGCTTATCTGGGATTTCATAAAGAAATAGGTTTAACAAAGCACATATAACAACATGCACAAGCCAGATGGAACGTAAAAATGTCTCCTAGAGAGAAGCGTAACCCATCTGGCAACATAACTAATCAATCGAAAACACAGTGCAGGACGGTGCGCAAAAATGTCCCCTAGAGGGAAACACCCCGTCCTGCACAATCCAATTAAAACATGTTACTATTTATTATCAATATATACTTAAATAAAGATTGATTGTACATCTATGTAATATTATATAATGTTGTATTGTAATTCCTAATGAATCTGAAATAAAGAACTTATTATTTATTATCAAATAAATACCTTGATTGTACATTCATGTAAATTCTTTTAATGTAATATATTTTACTAATGAAATTGAAATAAAGAACTTCTTAAAACGAATCTCACATATGATCAAATGCATAAATAAATTTCTGCCAAAACTCACTTACTTTGCCTTATCTATATTTAACTTAATTTTAGTATATCATTTATCTTTATTTACTAAATCTATCTCATTATTTTTATTATTATTCTTTCCATCTATTAGTTTACGCCCCCCCCCCCCCCCCGACGAAGCCTTACCCGACGAAACAATACCATGATAAAACAGATACTCTCTTTTCTCCTTTTTATTTTCGGGTGCTGGATTCTTCCTTCAGAGAACCAATAAACAAAGGAACGAACAACAGAAACAAAGATGTAACAAAGCCACCATATCGGACAACAAAAACCTAATGGAAGGAAGAATGGACCAGGCCAGATACTCACCAACAAGCCCCAAGGATGAGTTGCACCGCCCTGCCATTCAACCGGACAGAACGACCAGACCAACAAAACGACCGAAATATATATATGTACACATTATGTCTCTGTGTTTAAATGTTCGTGTCTGTTTGTCTAAATGTAAATGTCTTTCGTTGTCTAAATGTTCGTCCGTGTTCATGTCTGTTTTGTAATGTTCTCGTCTCTCTATGTCTGTAATCGTCTCAAATGGCACTCTTTATTTTCTGCACCTGTTAGTTAATGTTTCTGTACATATATATATATAACTATTTCCAATTATCATATTTTCCACTAATCACTATGTAAATATTTTCACCTTATATATAAATAACATGTTATTGTCTGCGATATCACCTCGGTGGAAGCGGACGTTAAATAAAGCTATTTCACACACAAACTACTTAATATTTATAAACATCTGCTTGATGAACAATAAACATGTAAACAACAGCATAATATTCAATCATTTTGTCTGTTTTACCTTTTTAATATCCAAGTCATCCAAGTGATTCTGTACAAATTGCACACTAGCAGTCCAATCAGAACTGTTAAATTCATATGGAATATTCCAACCCAATGGACCAAACTTTCGTCTTTCCTATAGTGAAATAAAAAAAAAAATAGGTTGCCAGGCAACGAAACATACGCCAACACAGCAGCCAAATCGTCCGGGCAGTCAACAAGAGTTGTCGCATATTAAGGAATTATCAGAAAATCATTAGAATTTGTTTGGTTTTTATAATCAAACGGTTTTTTTTTTAAGTCAGATAATAATTGTGACCTCCAGAGGCACAACAAGCTAAAAAGGGTGATTTTTCGTACAATCAGGGGACATAATTCAGGAAGTAATGACCCAATGGGCGCAACCTATCGAAAGGAACCAAGATCTTTGGGTTATAAACATACATGTCAAGTTTCATCAAAATCGATTCAAAATTGTGACCTCTATAGGGTCCACAACCTTGATATAACATATTTTCACACTATTCGTGTACAAACGGCGGCCATTTTGTCCGTCAATTCTAGTCCGATTTTCACGTAATTCAAACTCTCTCTTCATTACCATGTAACGGTGATATAGTCAAACGTTTTTTTAAATCGGATAATAATTTTGACCTCAAGAGGGACCACAAGCTAAAAAGGGCAATTTTTCGGACAATCATGGGCCATAATTCAGGAAGTTACGATCCGATGGGCGCAAATATCGAAAGGAACCAAGATCTTTGGGTTATAAACATACATGTCAAGTTTCATCCAAATCGGTTCAAAATTGTGACCTCTATAAGGTCCACAACCTTGATATAACATATTTTCACACTATTCGCGTACAAATGGCGGCCATTTTGTCCGTCAATTTTGGTCCAATTTTCACAAAATTTGAACTCAACCTTCATAACCATGGAACGGTGATATAATCAAACGTTTTTTTAAATCGGATAACAATTTTGACCTCCAGAGGGACCACAAGCTAAAAAGGGCGATTTTTCGGACAATCAGGGGCCATAATTCAGGAAGTTACGATCCGATTGGCGCAAATATCGAAAGGAACCAAGATCTTTGGGTTTTAAACATGCATTTCAAGTTTCATCCAAATCGGTTCAAAATTGTGACCTCTACACTGTTCACAACCTTGATATAACATATTTTCACACTATTCGCGTACAAATGGCGGCCATTTTGTCCGTCAATTTTGGTCCGATTTTGACGAAATTTGAACTCAACATGCATTTCAAGTTTCATCCAAATCGGTTCAAAATTGTGACCTCTACACTGTTCACAACCTTGATATAACATATTTTCACACTATTCGCGTACAAATGGCGGCCATTTTGTCCGTCAATTTTGGTCCGATTTTGACGAAATTCGAATTCAACCTTCATAACCATGGAACGGTGATATAGTCAAACGGTTTTTTAAATCGGATAACAATTTTGACCTCCAGAGGGACCACAAGCTAAAAAGGGCGATTGTTCGGACAATCAGGGGCCATAATTCAGGAAGTTACGATCCAATTGGCGCAAATATCGAAAGGAACCAAGATCTTTGGTTTATAAACATGCATTTCAAGTTTCATCCAAATCGGTTCAAAATTGTGTCCTCTACACTGTTCACAAGCTAAAAAACGTGATTTTTCGTACAATCAGGGGCCATAACCCATGAAGTTACGGTCCGATACATGCCAATATCGAAAGGAACCGAGATCTTAGGGTGATAAACCTATATTTTAAGTTTCATTGAAATCGGATAAAAATTGTGACCTGTAGACTGTTCACAAACAATTGTGGACGGACGGACGGACGGACGAACAGGGGCGACGACAATATACGTCCACATGAAAATGTGGGCGTATAAAAATCATTAGTTTTCAACCAACAACACAATGAAAATAAATGTAAGCTATACTGGTAAAGAAAAGTAAATTAACAGATATATTAAATATGTACCTGAACTACAGTATGTAAGAAAGAAACAGCAAACAATAATGGTTTCCACTGTGCCAAACTAGATATATCCAAGAAATCTTGTGTTATACCAGCATACGTTCTCTTTAACCCAGCTTTTATACCTTGAGGAGGTTCATTGGTGAATTTTATAGCGCTCTGAAAAAATATACAAAAGTGTTAAAATTTTGCTGAAAAATGTTAAATTCAAAGTTCACATCACTTTGGTGTGGTTAACAATAAATCCATTATAAATATTCACTTCAGCTTGTTCAGAATGCATCAGGGTGTGGTGTCTAGTGAAACAACTCATTAATGTGTAGCCCCAAATACTGGCTGCTATCTTATTGCTAAATAAACATTCACAAGTTTTAAAAAGTTTGAAACCTGTGCTTCAGAGTGTTCACAAATTGTGAATCAAAAAGTCTTAACAAATGACAAAAGTGTAAATTACCTGTAATAAACTAATAGGAAAACCAGGACTTGGTTCTGTTGTAATCCATACTCTAAAGTCATCATGCATCGCAGTGGCATCTAACAGAGTCTCTAATAACTCATCCATAAAATTTAAACCCAAATGGCAATTCTGCAACATGGCCCATCCACCCTGAAAAATAACACATATTGCAGACAAGTTTTAGTAAATATTTAAGATTATAATCTCCAAAGTACAGGAGTATGTACCAGACAATCAACCAGTTTCTAGTTAATTCACACAATAAAACTACACTAGAAGCTCTATTATAATTTACAAGTAGAAATAATGGGGACACCGAATATGTTTGAGCTTTCAAATACTGCATAAATTGAAGTTTTAAACATAACTTTCTACTTCGTCACCCACACTCTTTTCATATACTAACAATGCTCATCAGTAAGATCATGTAGGCATGTAATTACCGTCTGCATAAACTGACTGATAAGTTTTCTGGCATGAACTTCTTGACCCTGACCCATAGATATAGCACGGAATTCTGAAATATAACACAATTAATTAATATTAAAATTAATAAATGGCCTATATTTTCAAATATATTTGTAAAATTCTCATTGCCTTTTCATCTAAATTTTAAAATTGTAGATATCATTAATATGTAGTTTAATGGCAATGACCCGAAACTTATAGAATGTGTAAACGCGCCACTCTCCAGGCCTAAAAAAGCCAGCAATTTCTTTAAACAATTATATATGACTGAATTTACCTAGTTGGAGTTTTTTACAGAGTGATTCTATCTGGTTAGTAGGATCTGAACCCATGGACAGTAAACAGATTAACGGTACTTTTGGTATACTTTCACCCCATGTAGCTTCTAGATTTAGAATAACAGCATCAGCATAGTTATCACCTAAGGATTTAGCCACATATGTCCTGGCTTGGGCTATTGTACGATCTGGTGACCATGATCTGAAAATGTCAACATGAAATGAAACGAAATAAAATGGGGCTTAATGTCCTGCTGTTCTGCTCCAAACTGGGCCATACGCCTTACAGAGTGCTATGAGGGATATTTTGCCTGTTCAGCGGCACTACAGCCTACTCTTATATCAAATTCCAACTGTCAAGGGATCATTTATGTGCATGCCAATGTGTACATGTACCATCCAAACAACTAGACATCTGTCCTTGTCAGCCCCTCCATCCTGCATCACTGACAAGGGGGAAACACATTGGAAAATCTGGATGAACTTTCTTTGCCGATGCAGGGATCGAATATCCAACCCCCAGGCTAGCGAGCCATTGTCTTACCCACTTAGCTACCATGACCCCAAATGTCAAAATAATAATAAAGATTGAAAAATTATATGTCCAGTTCTAGATGTTTGAAAACAAAATTTCATGATGTTTTCTAGAGATATCTTGAATGGTTTCTGGGATCTGTTCCCAACTATTAATTGCAATATCAAATACAGAAATACAAAATTATATATCATATATTAATAAGTTTGATAAAGATATCTGAACTACATTCTGTACAGGATAGTTAAATTTCTATTCCCATACTTTTCAATACTCCAGTGCCATTATTACTTATAATTATGTTTCCTACATTTTGCAAGAGATGGATAGAGAACAAGCTGAAAAAACAAAAGTGATTTACAATCAGGGACCATAATCAAGTAAATTGTGGTCTGAAATGCCTGCAGGGGTTTCATTAATAGCCGGCGGCCGGCGAATTTCCCCGCCTACTTCGCTCGTTGCGCTGGTTATATTTTGATTCCATCTGACAATTCATTTGGATTTGTTACATCATGAAAAGTTTGTAAATGTAGTTGTATTCCAGCATTTTGCTACGTAAAAGTAAGGAATGGATAGCCGGCGAGTTTACAAACTGCACGCCCAACAATAAACAGCATCGAGGGTAGCCGCTACTGTTGGGCCCTAGACGGCTTGAAAAGTACAACGCCATAATTCAGGCGGTATTCTGTACCACCTCCTTTCAAAAAGAGTTACCGGTGTAGTTTAATATCGTGCCTTTCCTTTTTTCACCCGCTCGACATGAAATAACATTCATATACCAATATAATAAAATGTTAAGAGGTTTATCTGTTTATACCCGACTATTTCATACAGTTTCTTTCGAAAACTGTCATTATACCGACTCGGTTGCACATATTATATTGGTAAACTTACCATGCCCCTGAACCCCCCTAGGTTACATCGCGCCTTCGGCGCTCAATTCAATCCCCTACAGCGATCTTTTCGAGCCTTCTGCTCTGAAAAAGGTTAGCCGCCTACTCTGATAATTTACCCAGCTACAGTAATATTTAGTGAAACCCCTGTGACTGTATATTGAAAGGAACTGAGATCTAGTTAGGGATATTAATAGATTTAAGTTTCAGTGTCATCAAAACTGAACAAAGATATATGAATAAGAACGTCTAGCATGTCCACAACCTTCATATAACATACTTTTTTACACTATTTGTGTACAAGAAATACTCATTTTGAGGAAACACAATTTTTCTACAATTAGGAGCCATAAGGTATGGTCTGAAATGAGTGAATATCGAAAGGAACTGAGATTTTGGGGATATTAATATATATTACACAACCTTCATTACATACTTTAACACTATTTGTGTACAGCATGCAGTCTTTTCGTTTGTCAATTTTGGTCTGATTTTCACAAAATTATGGTGAAACCGTGAAATATTCAAGCATTTTTTAAAATTGTGACTTTTGAAGGAACCACAAGCTAAAAACACAATTTTTCATACAATCTGGGACCACAAGCTAAAAACGTGATTTTTAGGACAATCAGGGGACGTAATTCAAGAAGTTGCAATCTGATATGCGTGAATATTAATAGCAACCAAGATCTTTGGGTTATAAATATGCATTTCAAGTTTCATCAAAATCGGAACAAAATTCTGACCTCCACAGGGTCCACACAACCTAGATATCCAGATCTTTCCACTATTTGTGTACGGGGAGGGTGTCTGGCAATTTGAACTCAACCAACAATACAGTGTAACGGTGATGTATTTGAACCTTTTTTAAATCAGATAGTAAATGTGACCTCTACAGGGACCGCAAAGCTAAAAACGTGAATTTTCGTACAATTAGGGACCATAATTCAAGAAGTTCCGATCCGATATGCGCGAATATCAAAAGGAACCAAGATCGTTGGGATTAACATACATTTTTAGTTTCATCAAAATTTGATAAAAATTGTGACCTGTAGGGTCTCCACAAGCTAAAAATGTAACTTTACGTACAATCAGGTCATAACCCAAAAAGTTACGGTCCAATTTATGCTGATAATATCGAAAAGAACCAAGATCTTTTGAGATAAACAAATTTTGATCTGTTTAGTGTCCACAAATGAATTATAGACAGACGGACAGAGGAAGATGCCCGACAATAATATACGTCCACATGAAAATGTGGCCGTATGAAAATAAATCACCTGATTAAAAGAAGTTTTCTAAAAGCATCCAGAGAGGAATTGTAGCCATCAGGTATATGTGCTTCTTCTGGTGCATCTGAATCAAACCATGATCTCCAACCCTTCTCATTGCGTGGTACCTATCCATAATTGTACACATGTCAATATCATCAAATGTGGGTATTTCAAAGAATTTATCATACATAAGATGTCTCTTTGATAAGTCACACATCTAATATCTAAATGGCATTAAATAAAGCTAAATCTTGATGTATTAATATCATCAATTAACTTCTATAGACATAATTTCATCTGATAATTTTGTATCCAAATAATTCTTTGTTTACAAAAATATGAAGTTACTGGGCTGAATATGCCATTCAATATCATATAATAAAGAAAAGTTCACCTGATTCAGTATTTCTGAGAACTGTGATAAAGAACTAAGTTGAACTAAATTCAACCAGGTTATATCAGATATCCATTTACATGGTTTGGGTGTTACAGAATTTAAATCTAGGGCAGCCCCTCCTACAAACAAATAATGAATTAAATGCATATTGAACCATAAGAAATGATAACCAATCATTTACAATTAAATCACTGCCCTCATTGCAATTAATCTCCTGAAGTTACCGATTCATTCTAAATACTTATTTTCATGAATTTGTAAATAATTCCTGGAACTACGGGGATTATAAAACAGATTTTAATTTTATGGTTAGGATTTATTACAAGTCTTTACACTGATATTACAGAAAATATTTGTCAAATTAGGAATCGATATATAAAAAGTTAAACCTTTGATAAAGATTTGAAATTCTTCATTCTTCACTTTGCCTTGTTGTGTATCAATTTTTAAAGCCATAAGTAGTGTAAACAGGAATTTATGGTCTTCATACAATCCTCGGCATGTGTATCGGAAAGTTTCAAATGTTAAATATTCTATAATATTAGCAATACGTTTAGTTGGTACTGGACTTTTATCAGATCTGAAATTTATTGAAACTTGTAGGTACATATTATAACAATTCATGAAATTGTATTGACTTATATTATTTTAGCATAATCAAAACATTTAATATATTAATAAACAGTTAATAAAGGAAAAACAGAAATATTTAACAACTAACCTCGCCATAGAGATATCAAATATACCAAGAAATTGATTTAGTGATGTTTGATACATTCTATTTACCATGCTCATATCACACATCAGGAAATAGAGAATACTGCCCCGGTTAGCCACTAAAATTAAATTAATCATTACAAACTTCTATAAAATAATAAAACTAAATACCAGTATATTATACATTTTGGGAGGAACTAATTCACAAAAACTTCAATTTTATGGTTGTTAGAGAGGTACAATCAATTTCAACTGATTCTGTTTGAAAAAAGAACCCTGTTTACTTTGCTAGTATTAACTTGTGTGTCTTTCTTCTGACAAAAATCTTTAAAAGGCATACTTATCTATTAAGGGGATAGTAAGTAGGTCAGACACTTTTTCTAAAATAATTTACTGAGTGGGTTTATATTTTACCATTTGAAAGGGATCCATCAACCATTTTCAAAAATTTTGTTGGGGTCAAATTATATTTTTCGGTTGCCATGGTAATGGCGGCCATCTTGTTTATTTTTTCTATTATTTTGGGAAGCAGATATCTGGAAACCTACTCAAGCTTATGTTTTGAAATTTTATATATACATCAACAGTATGTCAGTGAGTGCAAATAAGAAGTTTTTTGATGAAATGTTAAATTTTGAACATTTTATGCCCCAAAAACCAAAAATTACCATTTTCTCGATATAACATTGGTTACCATAGTAACAATATTTAATGTTCAAGAGGAGATATTTTTAAAAAACTTCTTATTTGCACTCCCCAATGTATGTTCTACCTTTAGTCCAAATTTCATGAAGATCTGTCTGATACATTCAGAGATATTGTTTTCCTAAACAGGCATATTTATGTAAAATCGCTTTCTTAGAAATGAAGTGTCAAAGTATAAGCAGATATCTGAGTCAAAATTTTTCCATTATTTTCTTCCCACAACAAATGGTAGAAAAAAGGTTTGTCATTTTCATCTTGTTAACACAATAATTTAATTAATTTAAGAATTAATATAGAGTTAATTTCATTTCCTTTTGTGGCATGTACCATGCTGGGTTGTGGTTGTGGCGAATTTTGCCAAGGCAGCGGCATTTCTTCTTATTTAATTTCAGCTTCCAATTGTTTTATAACACAGATATCTCAGACACTATTCAGCCAATCTTAACACAAATTTGCATGCAAGTCTCTCTAATGTGATTCAGTGCAAATAAGGAATTTGGAAATAATAAATTAATTTTTCTTTTAAAATGTAGCCGATTAAAAAAAAAAAAAAAAAAAAAAAAAAAAAAAATTGGTTTCAAAAACTATTATTTGCACTTTTCATTAAACCAACTATATGGTCTACAAAAAGCAGTATGTGTTAGATTAGTTTATAGTTTCTGAAAAATCTGTTTAAGTCCCTAGTATGTGGGGGAACAGATCGTCTCAGGCCACACCCGGATTAAACACATCACACCCTCGTGACACCCTCTACCGCAGTCCCCAAATAAAAACAAACAACATTTTAATGGATGGGAATATTTTAATTTTGTCCACGAAATTGATTCCGTAATCAAAACCCTCCTGCATCGTAAGTTGCCCCTTCAACCCTCTGCTTCCTTGTTTGATGCTTTAGCGTTTCTAATTCTTTATGTTTTCTGATTCTTTTAAATCTCTCTGTTCCCTGAATCTGAGATTGTCTTATTCTTTCTCTGTCACGACGTTCACAAAATGATGCCGAGTTGAGACCTGGTGTCATCGATGCACGTTGCATCACCATTCGACATGTACCACTACCTTTGTTGAATTCCAAAGCACAGGTGGCTATAGCATGATGTATACTCTCAATACTGCTAAACCGGTGTTTTGGGGCTTTTTTCCAAATGAGTTGATTAAAGGACTCGTTGACATTTTGAGTGGCGCCACGTAGACATCGTTTTAATAATTCTTTATCACATAAACGCTGGTATATGGGCAGAATTGCCTCGCAGATCTCCTTGGATAAGGGTGCAGAATTTGTCGATCTAACTGGCTTGGTGATGCCTTCAGCCAATTGACGATTGTACCAGCACCATGATGTAGGACCTGGTGGACAATGGTGATGACGTGGTGTTTCGTCATCAATATAATGAAAGAATGTAGCCCAAGTGGCATTATACATTGCGTCTAAATTGTCACAATTATCTTTTATAGCTCTGCCGTAGTAATTTTGTAAAGCTCTAACCCGATCTTTTGTTAACCGCCCTTTACCATCTATAGCATGTCCTTGTGTTTTCATCTTTGAGATGACACTGTCAAGCCCATTTTTCATTCTTTTACTTATATGATTTACACAGTCTTCATTTTTTAGTTGATATTCGTGTCCATAAGGGCCGGTGTTGTCATTTAGATTTTGTAATGATTTGAAAACGGAACTGTCACCATCGTTCAATAAAACTGTATATCGAAATTGAAATTTTTCGACAGAGCGATTGAACATCAAAATTGCAGCTGCTGTTTCCATGGACTTGGATGATCCCTGATGATTTAGCTGACAATCAGGCATGTGACGGTTATACCAATTTTTATATTCAGGAGACGACTTGTCCATTTTATTTTTTGTACATAAATTACAATAATTACTCATGACCTGGTAATCTAAAACAAGTCCAGTTAAAATATCAGTAAGAATGGTGACATTATAATGTGACGTAAAACCACGCTTCTGCCATGTGCCATCACATATTACACCAATATCGATGATTTCTTTATCTGCGAGGGAAGGGTCGGCATCAATGTAAGCTTGACGTATAATCTTGGAAACTTCCTCGGTGAGGTGAAATTGGGCTTCTTCAGTGCTGGCACATTCAATTTTCTTTAGATGTTTACTAAATGCTTCTTTCTCAATACTAGAAGGCATATCAAAAATTTTACATAACTTATCAAGGTCGGCTTTACCACCACCAAGTTCTTTCATACCCATGACTGCACGACGATTAACTTCTGGTGCTGCACAATATTTATTAACTTCATCTAATTTATTAGACGTTGAGGAAGAACTGACAGTTTCTTCACAAACATTACAAAAAATATCAAAATTACTTGAAAGTCCTATAAAATTATTTTCAGTAACAGAAAAGTTATTATTACAGCAGTAGGGACATACTAAATTTGAAATAAGGTTTTTTATAAAATTAACATCAACAACTCTGTATCCATGTGGCACATTACAACCAGTTTCATCTGTGTTATCACATTGAAAATTGTTTAATTTTGATTCTGAAGCTGAAGGTTTAACTTTACTACGATCGCCCACGTCCAAATCTAGGTCAAAATTACTATCAGAAATACTATGAAGTTTTACGGTATCAATAATCTTTACTTCTTCTTGCCTAGTTTCTAAATAAAAATCTGTAATTTCGTTGTTTAATTTCCGTTTCTTATGTACACGTCTCTTTCCAGTAAATTTGTTCTTCGTTCTAAATTTATTTGAAGGCATAATTATAATAAAAACAGTCGAGATATCGGCGAAAAATCTGATTGTTTACATTCCGTAGGAATTAGGGCAAGTTACAAATGCGCATGCGCAGAAATGAAACCGAAGAAACCGGTTGTGGTTTAAAGCTTACCGATTGGCTTAGAACTTCGGGCTCGGAGTACAGCCAATCAAATGACAGATTTTTGCTTCGGGTCTGTTCGGGTATTCGCGCCTTCGTGTGCTATATATGGACCAATCATATAATTCATTAATATTCATGCGTAGAAAAATTCCCACGCTTCAAAACGAGACCAAGATGGCGGACATCGGACAATTTTTTCCCGAAAACTTTGTTTACAACATTTTACGTTATTTTTATCAATTGTAAAGGCAAGTTAGGCAAATTACGACCAACCCTCTTTGTTTATAGGTCATATTTTTAATAAAATTATTATTTTTAAAGCATGACAAGGCCATTTATACATTTAAATAGGTTTATTCTGACGAAATTTACAAAAAATGACAAAAAAAATTTTTCGATTTTTTTCAAAGATATTCCATGTGTCAAGTACGAACGATCCCCTTAAATACACTAATATATGCTAAACAAACTAAAGGTGTGGCTGATTTCCCTTGAGGTAACCCCAAATTAAATAGAGGACACATTTATGAATAATTTTTAATAAACTGCTGGACAAACCTGGTCTGAACTCTTCTCTAGCTTCATTTATCTTAATTTCTGTTTCAGCTGCCACAGTAAGTTTCTCACTGACTTCAGCAGCTGTGACTTTTGTTGTAGATAAAACTTGAATCAAAGATTCATCATCTACCAATGATCCCTGGAATATTAACAAAATATTTATCAGCTTCTTATACAATCATATCTCTCTTAGCTATACTTACAAATATTTAATCAATAGGCAGTTGCCATGCAAGACACCACACATTTTGCAAGAGATGGACATATAACTACATGTAGCTCAAAAAAAGAAGCGATCAAGAAATTATGATTATGATTCAATAAGCGTGAATATTGAAAGGAACCATAATCTTTGGGTTATAAACATGTATTTCAAGTTTCATCAAAATCGGATCAAAACTGTGTCCTCTAGAGGGTCCACAGCCTTAATATACCATATATTTACGTAGGAGGGGCAGCCATTTTATCTGGCAATTTTGGTCTGATTTGTACAAAATTTGGACTCAACAATCATAAGGTTTTACAGTGATACATTACATGTTTTTTTAAAATCAGATAAAAATTGTGATCTCTAGAGGAAGTACAAGCTAAAAATTTGACTGTTTTCGTACAATCAAGGGCCATATTTCAGGAAGTTACAATCCGATATGCCCGAATATTGAAAGGAACCAAGATCTTTGGCTTATAAATTCGTATTTCAAGTTTCATCAAAATCAGATCAAAATTGTGGCCTTTAGATAGGTTGCCCCACCATAAATAAATATCTTGACAATTACACCACAATATAATATTATATACCAAGCCTTCCTTAACCCTTTGAACACTGACTTTACATGGGGTGTTGCACGTCCCTCCCTGGATTTACAGGACGTCATATTAATTATGATGTCAACGTAATTGGAGCTTGAACACGCCCCAAGCCGCAAAACTGACATTTCGGGTATATGCGATACAACGTCAAGCCGGTTTTGCGGCATTTCGGGTTCTAAGGGTTAAACCAGTTTCGCACATTTATGGTCACTTAATAAACAGTGATATAGTTGAACAGATTTTTAAATCTGATAATAATTGTGACATTTAGAGGGACCACAAGCTAAAAATCAGGGGCCATAAGTCAGAAAGTTATGATCCAATATGCGCGAATATTGAAAGGAACCAAGATGAAAATTGTGACCTCTAGTGTGTCCACAAGCTAAAAACAGGATTTTTCATACGATATGGCGCCATAATCCACGAAGTTTCTATCCGATACATGCTGATAATGTCAAAATCGGATAAGAATTGTGACCTGTACAGTGTCCAAAAAGAAATATACATTCACATGAAACTGTGGGCGTATAAAAAGATAAGACAATCAATTGACGCATTTCTTATAGAACAACTGACAGTATTAATTTACATCTAGAATTTATTTAACCGAAAAGGGTTGTAATATTGCTTAATTTTATGATTACTTCTGCCTTGATCGTTATAATTTGAAAAATTCAAATCAATATCAGCTGAGATCAAACCCCTAATATTAGGCATATATTGCACATTAGCGAAATAGTTTTTAAAAGTATTTCTGTAATTGTGGATAAATCAAGTTGACATCACCTTTGTACTGGTTAATTTATAGAGCAAATTATCTTCTAACTCTTGCATTTTACGTTTATTAGCTGTAACATCTATCATCAATTTTGCACGTTCTGCTTCTAATTCCTATAATTTATAAACAAATATTCTAAAATAACATACAAAAAGTCTACATAAATAACACCAAGTTATTTATCTAGCATGTTTACTACTACTAGTATATATTTTTATTTCCATAGAAAGAACTATTCTTAGCAGTAGATGACATAGTCTGAATATTATCCTACAAAACAAAATAATGGTATTAGTACAAAAATCCAAGGATGTCATTCGCAGCTGGCAAGCGACAAATTTCGCTGTTTATATCAGGTCAATTTCCGGCTTCTTTTCAGCTACCAAAGATCAGTAATTTAATTTCAATAAAATAATTTTGCGTAACATTTATTTAAACTATCTTAATTCCTAAACGCCAAGATGGGCATGTTAACCGATCTCGAGTACCGACACTCGGCTACTCGGCTATTTTTCATTCATTCCTAATGTCAACGTAATTTTGGAGTGAATATGAACGTATCGACACGCTGAATTTGAAAAATTGCGAGGTGCATCTATTTCTTTTAAGTGCGATAATCTATTGACACCTGTCTGCTTAAATAATGACAAAAGTGAGTGATGCTCCATAATTTTCGGTAAATTTTGAAACAGCAACACTGTTGTATATGGGCCTTCTAGTTAATAGTCTTTGTTGTAATTATATAGCCTTTTCTACATTGCCGTACATGCTTGTTTCAGTTTTATTTTTGAACAGAAATAAATAACATTGGTCATTATGAATTCACATAAATATTATCAACAAATATAGGATATGAAAACAAGCAAAAGCTTATCTATTAAAGTCATCTCACTAGCATTTAGGTATTTAAAAATCTACAATAGAAATGTTCAGCATACACCACAAGCTTTATTTAGGCATAATTTCTGCAGAAAAAAAAACCGCCTTGGTTTGCTTTCCGGCATGCGGCCCTCAACATTTGCTGCCCCTTACTTTACCAAAATTTCCTGTTACTTGAAAAGTTAGTGACATCCCTGCGAGAATCATATTTAAAAGATCAGTTTGATCAAGTTCAATACTTACATTTTTTTCAGTCATTATAACACGCCCTAACAATTGGTCTTCCAATCCTTTCATTGTTACAGTGAAATCTATAATAGATGTTCTGGCACTAATCTATGAATATTATAAAAGAGTATTCACCATTCATTTATTTTTACAATTGTTTGATACTATTTTATTCATTTTAAGTAGGGATGGGACAATAATATAAGTTTGTAAACGCCAGGTATTTCCTAATGCCAAATTGGCTGGAAAAAAAGAATCTGAAAGAATTTTTCTCGAAAATTTAATTTTTATGGTGGTGCAGTCCCAATTTTCAAAATGGCCACCAAAATTGATGGAAAAAATGAAAATTCCTATATATTGTGTCCAGATCATGGTATACATAGCTTTCATGGTGTCTAACATGGGATTCTGGGGGTCGCCTAAATCAAATATAGGCATTAAAAATAATTTTAAAAAATCCAAAATGGCGGAAATCCAAGATGGCGGCCAAAATTTCACGATTTCCCACTATTTTGGGAAATATAGATGGGATATGGCTTGTATTATGCCACAAAAGGTTTTTCAGGGTCAGTGGAATCAGATAATGGCCAGAAACAAAAATTCAAGATGGCAAAAATCCAAGATGGCGGAAACCCTAGACGGTGGAAATCCAAGATGGTGACCAAAATGTCAAAACTTTTCATTTTTGCCAAATGCTTAAAGCCTTGTTATCGTTTTGATTTGGGATAATATCTAATTTTTAATAATTCGTAATAGCGGAAGATGGCTGATGACTGATATCCAAGATGGCGGCTAAAAATTTCATAATTTTCCATTTCTTGCAAAATCCTGTCTTCATTATGCCATTCGGAGCAGAACAGTAGAACGTTAAACCAGATAAGGGCACTAAACGTAATTTAAAAACCAAGATGGCGGACAAAATTTCATTATTTTCCACTGGGGTTGTCGGGGTCGCTGTAATTAAATAATTGCCTGAAAATTAATTTCAATAATTCAAGATGGCGGAAATTAAAGATGGTCGATGGCAGAAACCCAAGATGGCCGCGAAAATGTCCTAATTTTTCATTTTTTGTCCAATTCTGTCTTCTTTAGCCCTCTTTAGCCCATGCACAGCTGGACAGTAAGATGTTAAACCACATGTTATTTTATTTCCGTTTTTGCCAAATGCGTAAAGTCTTATTATGGCATTAATTTTGGATCAAATCAAAAATGGCGGCCAATCAATGTTACCTGTGAACAAAATATATGGTTAATTGATTTCTAATACATATTTTGTTACTACAAAGGTACCCTACTCAGATTATTAACGTCAAGACTAAAAGAACTTGTATCACAATCACCCAAGCCACCGGTGAGAAAACATCGTTTAGAACAGTTTATCTAAAAAACGACTCACCTGCTGGTAAAACCGTGACAGACGCATACACCTTTAAACTACAATGCCTTGCTGTATTAGCTGGTTCAAGTGTCAATGAAATAAAAAGCAATATCGAATTCTAGATGAACGACCGAGCGTCCAACTGCTCAAAGATGTTGATTAATTTCGACGTTGAGCCGGCCAAGGTCCTGAAACGCTGTGCCCATGCACTCATTCAGTGACACAGAAAATTAGATTCAAGAAAATTGTATAACTGTGTCTAAATCAGATTATTGTGGGATCGAAGGGCGGAATATAATTGGTTGTTTTGAGGAGTCATGGGGGGTGGGTGTTCCTAGGATAGATATTAGAATCAAATATAACCCCATGTTTAAGATCCCACAGTAATGTGACGATTCAGTGGTCATATCATTTTAGTGAACGTATTACGAACTTTATGCCGTGTATCTATTACCAGCTCCTATGTAAACCATAAACGAAGCTAGTTTACAGACATTTTAATTCCTACATCAACGATTTTCATCCAAAACTCTAAGAATACTGCGCATTTTTTGAGAAGAATTTATAAGTCCCTTACTTTTTGGATATTGAGTGTAACTGAAAAGTTAAGTTTATGTGTATGAGATATATATCATGGATTAGAACCACATTACAGAGTACATTAATTATTAATTTTGTCGACCATTCAGGACAAAGATCTGTTCTCAAAGTAGATGGACCTCTGTGCGTAGAATGGTATAGCCCCTTGTTTAACATGACGTAGTAATATCTTAACAGTTGTCATTTTTATGTGGGCCATGTTTGCTGATAACACAAATACATAGTGTCATTTAGCGATAGACCAATCTCAGTATTTGCATACCATTTCTTGTTACAGTAGGGACGGGATGGGGTGGGGTGGGTCCACACGACCCTACGATACTGTCGGCAAGATAATTTAAACGCAACATTTCAGGACGTTGCTGGGTCATCACCGACGAGATCCAACAACATCTTGGAGCAGTCGGCCACTGGTTTGTCATTCAGAAGTCGATATTGCCCTTTATTTCATTGACACTTGAAGCAGGTAATATAACAAAGCATTGTAGTTTGAAGGTGTATGAGTCTGCCCCGACTTTAACACTGTGAGGCCATTTCTTGGTAAGCAATCATTTCTCATCGTCGGAGCCTTGGGTGCTATCGGTTTTTACCTAAATAATCTGTGTCCAGATTTGTAGTAACAAAATAATTGTTAAAAGTAAAAAAAACCATATATTTTGTTCATTTCGGATGCCATTTTGGATTTTATCTAAAATTAATGCATTAACAAGGCTTTACGCAATTGGTAAAAAAGGAAATGAAATGTTGTGTGGTTTAACGCCCTTCTGTTCTGCTCCAAATGGGCTAATGGAGACATAATTTGGCAAAAAATAGAAAATTATGACGTTTTGACCACCATCTTGGATTTCCGTCATCGGCCATCTTGAATTTCAGCCATCTTGAATTATTGAAATTAATTTTCGGGCCATTATTTGATTTCAGCGACCCCAGGAAATACACGTTCGGCACCATACAAGCCATATCTTATCTATATCTCTGAAAATAGTGAATAATCGTGAAATTTTGGTCGCCATCTTGGATTTCCGCCATCTTGGATTTTTGAAATTATTTTTAGTAGCTATATCTGATTTCAGCGACACCCAGAATCCCATGTTAGACACCATGAAAGCTCTGTATACCATGATCCGGACACAATATATAGGAATTTTCATTTTTTCCATCAATTTTGGCGGCCATTTTGAAAATTGGGACTGCACCACCATAAAAATATAAAAAAACTCAAAATTTTTTTCATATTCATTTTTTATAGCCCTTTTCGCATTGGAAAACATCTGGAGTTTTCTTGAGTTTCAAAATAAATGTTTATTGTCCCATCCCTATTTTAAGTTTAAGAAAATGGATAGATAAATAGATATATTTGACCAACTGTTCATACAAGTATTTTTTAGGATCAAAAACTAATTACTTCTTCTTTACAAAGTCTGATTAAAGGGGGAGGGGCTGACCAGGCCCTCAGATCACCTGTTTATGCGAGTGTGATGGCCGATGACCAGAACAGGTCCCCATCTCAATGTTAATGCAGTGACATTTTCAGCATCAGGACCCATGAAAGCTTAATCTTGCCTTGCTTCTTCATAACATAAGCTTAATTAATACAGATCATTAATATTGCAAGAAAAACCAGCGGCTGCCAGACAGGATACGCCCACATTTTCAAGAGATGGATAGAGAACAAGCTAAAATGAAAGTAATTTTTCCTACAATACAGGCCATAATTCATTAAGTTACAATCCGATATGTGCAGATATCAAAAGGAACCAAGATATTTGGGTTATAAACATGCATTTCAAGTTTCATCAAAATCGGATTAAAATTGTGAATCTACACTGTTCACAAGCTAAAAAGGTGATTTTTTGTACAATCAGGGGCCATAATCCATGAAGTTACAGTTTGATACATGCCAATTTAGAAAGGAACCAAAATCTTAGGGCGATAAACCTATATTTCAAGTTTTATTGAAATTGGATAAAAATTGTGACCTGTAGAGTGTTCACAAACAATTGTGGATGGACGAACGTACAGGGGCGACGACAATATACGTCCACATGAAAATGTGGGTGTAAGCTTATAAAAAGATTACAAGATTATCTTTTCTTGAATAATGTCTATTATCCTACATGTCTAGAATACATTCATACCTCAGGAGTATATGCTGGATTTGGTAGTTTAGTGGTTATATATAGATAAAATCCTGACATAATATCACATTCTTTATCTCCTACTTTTACCTGCAAAGCATACATCGAATTGTAGTCACAATTAAACAACATACAGACACTACATATTTGTTCTTTCCTCTTTCATATGCATCATATATAATGAAAAATAATAATGGATATCTTTCTGACAAAATACAATCGGTGTGAGGGGTAAAACAGGGATGTGTGCTAAGTCCCATGCTTTTCAATATATACTATTCAAAAAAAGTAGGGGATATTTGATTTTGGGGGCATAATACTAAAATATGCAAATGACTACGAAAAAAGTCACTATAGAACCTAACAAAAGAAACATTTCCAGTTACATGTGACGCCCAAACGCACCAATGCGGGTGATGCTTGGGATCATCATGGGGGTCCAACCCAAGATTTGCACGACTCTGACTTTGAATGTTACAGTCATTGTGGCATTGAATTCCAGGGTAGAAACATCAGTTTAATTGTTTTAGTGACCAGAAAACAAATTTTGATATGCGTCGGCTTACCCAAAATGAAAGGTTACGTGCCCTTGGCATGCTACAGATCGGCACAACACAGGCGGTTGTGGCACGGGCGATGAATGTTTCTCAGTCTGTCATAAGCAGGCTATGGTCCAGATACCGTGATACACAATCTGTAAAGGACAGACCACGCTCAGGTCGACCAAGGGTGACAACTCAAGCCCAGGATCGATTTATCCGTACCTTGGCCTTGAGAAATCGTGTCATCACAGCAAATCAGATCAGCGCTCGTCTTCAAACAGACACTTGTGTGAGAGTGAGTGGCCAGACGATTCGGAATTGACTGCATAGGGGTCACCTTCGCGTCCGACGTCCTCGCGTGATCCCTTGTTTGAGAGATCATGTCGTTGGTGTAAGGATCGTCAACACTGGGATAATCGACGCTGGAGCAATGTGATGTTTTCAGATGAGTCAAGGTTCACTGTTGATTTTTTTGACAGACGTAGGAGGGTGTGGCGTTGTCGAAACGAGCGCTTCCAAGACGTTAACGTCATCAGACATGATCGATTTGTGGGTGGTTCTGTTATGGTGTGGGGAGGCATCACTGTTGCTGGAAGATCGGCTTTACATGTTGTTGCAGGGCGTGTTACAGGCCAGTACTACCGGGACATCATCTTGGCAGTCCATGTTGTGCCGTTCGCACGACGTCATGGCCGCCGTTTCATCTTCCAGGATGACAACGCAAGATGTCACAGGGCCAGGATCGTTACATGTTACCTTCAACAACAGAACATCACCACATTACCTTGGCCAGCACTGAGTCCCGACTTCTCCCCCATCGAGCATGTCTGGGACAAGCTTGGACAGAGGTTACGTCAACGTCAACAACGTCCTGCCAATGTCCAAGTACTTGCCGCTGCGTTGCAACAGGAATGGGACAATCTGGACCAAAATGACCTTAGACGTCTCATTAGGAGTATGCCACGTCGGATCAATGCTTGTTTGGCAAACAGAGGAGGATTTACCCGTTACTGACTTTGTTGTGATGCTGTGGTAACTTTGCTGTTTGACCCCGGGTATCATTTTACCCTTATAATGGTCAGTCTGTGCCTTACTTAGTCTAACGATCATTTGGAATAAATCGATGAATGTGAACTTCATTTCATTTTGTCATTTGTTTCTTCGTCAGTTTCATTAGGTGACTTTAATAACACTTAAAAATCGAATATCCCCTACTTTTTTTGAATAGTATATATATATTAATGACTTGCAAGACTACTTCAAACATTCGACAAATCCCATAGACTCTCCCACGTTAAATAATACTCCAATCTCCCATTTACTTTTTGCTGACGACCTTGTAATGCTATCAACTACGGCAAATGGTCCCCAAAATAGCATCAATTGTTTAACACAGTTCTCCAGCAACTCAAAGCTACCAATAAATGCCACAAAATCAAAAGTCATGTTTTTTAACAATGGCAGCAAATTAAAAAATCCTACACAATTTCAATTTGGCAACCATGTATTAGAATATGTAAAATCCTATCTGTACCTTGGAATCTACATAACCAATAACAACTCATTTAAAGCTGCCATGTCTGATTTAAGTAAAAAGGCAAGAAAAGCTTGGGTTTCCATCAGATATAAAGTGTGTACTCAAAATTTCCTACCAACCGATATTTTGACTAAACTATATCATGTTATTGTTAAACAAATTGACATTCATTCACCTGATATATGGGGTTCTCAACACAGCATAAATTCTGATCTAATAAAATGGGATAAATTAGACATAAATAAAATTACCATAAAAATTTGTAAGATCATTTTAGCACAACCTACAAAGGCATCAAATATTGGCTGCTTAGTCAAAGCTCAAATATTTCCGCTACAAGTTGATGTATATCTTAGAATGCTGTCATATTTTAAACGTCTATCCAACCCACAACTCAGTATAAATAACCCAATTATTTTTGCTTCCTTTAAAGAGGATAGTACTTTAGGAGCAATTAACCTTAAACTCTCTTGGACCGCAGCCATTGCTGAATTGTTAAATACTTTTAATATATCATCTCTCAGTCCATCAAAAAATCAAGTTACGAAATGCCTAGAAGACAAATTCAATGAAGTTTATGCCAATCTATGCGCTTCAGATAACTAGAAACTAAGAACATTTTACAGGTTTAAAAATAATATTAACGGTACCGTGCCATACCTGCAAGTTGTTAAAATCATAAAACGAAAACTGCGATGTCCCGCCTTAGACTAAGCACACATTCCCTTGAAATTGAGAGAGGACGATACAAGGATATACCCGCACATCTGCAGTTTTGCACAAACTGCCCGCAACAGCAAGTTGAAAATGAGTATCATTTTCTCATTGAGTGCAACCACTATGAGGAACTTCGCAAGACAATTGTTTATGGGGCATATGAGATTCATAATTACCCATTTTCTTTTGAAAACATGTTTAACCCACCATTTGCTTTGTCAAAAACAATGTGCACCTTTGTGCAACATGCTTTTAGTAATAGTGACACATTTAGAAATTGTTTACAAATTCATTGTTGGTAATAGCGACAAGTTTTGTAATATGACAAATCTGGTTGCCATTCAATTTTTGCTATTATGTCATCTGGCAATACATAAAAGACTAAATTTGTGAGTGGGTCTTTATCTTCAGCATGAATTCTATATTTTGTAATACTATATCATCATCTTCTCCATCATCATCATTATCATCATCATCGCAGATTGCATCAAAACTTTCACTAATCAAAATGTATTTTCATAAAATTACAAACCTATTGCTATATAATATTTACTATATATACTAGTGAGAGAGAGAGAGTTAGTTTAATGTTCACCGACACAAACTGAGTCATTTCGGTATTAACACATGGCTCAATTTTATTTCAATAATTCATTTGTGCGTACAGGTCTTTAGCAGTGGGACAAACCAGAGGACGCAGAGAAAAATAACAAGTTGTACAGGCGACCCTACTCCTTGCCACCCCTACTCCTTATCACGTACAACAAGGGAATCAAAACCAAGCCACTTTATGATACAGCACACACATGCTAACCATTCGGCAATGTGGTAATAGCAAACATCTTTAGCTTCAGCATAAACTATTTTTATTTCTATACACTGTGGGCTTATTATACCATCACGCCTGTCTGTCCGTCTTCAACAGTTGGCCCTGAGTTCACAAAACAGTCTCAGTTAATAATTAATTAAAATACATACTAAACTATGTGCAAAGTTTTGTGTTTCTAAATCAAAGATATTTCTCACAAAACTTGGGACTGGTTTGACTGATTTTTTTTTTTTAAGTATGGTGTGAAGCACTGGGATGAAAACCTTGTAAACACTATATAATATAGACTACAGTTTTTAACAAATTTCTTTTTCTAACCTTTCAAGAGTTACTCACCTACCCCCAAAAACCTTGTAATCATGATAGAGGCTACAGTTTTAACATACATTTTTCAATTTTGGGGCAAACACTGGGGTCATGAGAGGATCTACTCTATCGTTTTTAGTGTTCTGCAGCCTTCTGTTCCAGATTATATTATAAAACCTGTCACTATACGGCATGCTTTTTTTATAAAGTGTACTAGTGGGTACCTTACAAATGTAATGGTTTTATAAGAAAAAGGAAAAAGAGTTTGTAAATATTTTTATTTTCAAAATCAGCATATATTGAACAAATAAAATACTTAGTATCAGGTTTATTGATGTATTTTTTTAATTAAAATAAATTACAAATATTTTAATGAATTGCATCATTTAAGACAGACATTTTTCCCACCATTTTTTATCAAGATTTTAGAATACTTTGAAATAACATTTGTTTTAAAATTTTTAATTTGTTTTTGTATAATTACAATGGTCAGGGTGTGTTCTTTAAAACAGACTTAAAAATATACTGGCGACAAAAAAAAAAAGATTTGGAAACTTAATTGTTCAAAGTTCAAACCCCAGTGAAAATTTGACTGGTCCACTACATTATTGAAGTGGTCTTACATTTGTTGTGTAAACTTTGTATTTTTATGTCACATGGAAATAAATTTTACATATTGTGGAATGGCTGTTTATGTTTTACTAAATGCCATTTAAATCATCGCAGGAAAATGGTTTGGAAATCAAATTTCAATGCTTATATTTTGCTAATGTTTCATCCATTTATGTCTGTCCTGTTTTAGCAAAACGTTAGCATTATTTTAATATTGCTTTTCGGCTCCGTAATTACATGATAGAATTTGAATAACCACTTAAAACCAAAGTAATTAGTCGTCTCGATTTTCCACACAGGCGAAGGATAATTTGATACGGGTAGTCGAATGGTTATGCCATTTTTACAGCTGTCTGTCTGAAAATGTGAACATTAGCACTCTTGATACGTTAGCACAACTATTTCGGCTTTTATGGCGTTCTTTACTCATAATGTATCACTTTGTTTACAGCATAGGTTCCCAACCTTTTTTGGGTGGCGACCACATTCCAGACGCAGGATGAGATCGCGACCCATCGAAGAACAAAGTCACATTTTACTATGAAACATCATTATCATTCGCTTTTATTATTATCAGCGACCATATTTTCAATGCGAATCTGAGAGGTTTAGAGCTGGGTCCTAGACCAATCGAAATTAGTGATGAAAATGCAGATTGTAGAGTGTTACATGAATGCCTTGATATGATGTACCGAGTTAAAGCGAGATCAAGCCTTCTATTGAAGATGTATGGGTAGATTACATGAAAAGACAGCATTTTTTAAAAAGTTCTCAGAATAGTCCGCGACCCTACGAAAAGGGCTCGCGACTCAACTGGGTCGCGACCTAGAGGTTGGGAAACGCCGGTTTACAGCGTTTAGAAGGGAAAACCGGCATTCCGATTATCGATGCATAAAAAATGGCGGTCGGCATTCTCGCACATTTCACTCAATCAAAATGACTTTGACTCCAGGCACTCCCGCAATAAAAAGTGCTAACGTGTCAATTATTAGACAGATTAAACAAACAGTCTGTCCTTACGTAACATTAGCACATGCTTTTGGAATACTTTTTGTCTGATTTTAAAATAAAAACTCACCCCGGGTAGAAGTATTATATAATATTTATTAATACTTTTCATTTTGGACTATTTGAATTTTTAGATAAAAACAATAATACAGTTATTATAAAATTTCCATGTTTGTCCTTAGGTAACCTTAGCAGCATTTGCATGCCCCTAAAATATTTAAATTTTAGGTTATTAAAATGTGATTATAAATTATCATCTTTAATTCTTTATATTATGCTTTATTTTTCATATCAAAAAAATCTCAGTAAGTGAGAACCGTAACTATTTACAGTAACACTATAAATAGAAATTTTCTTCGAACTTTAGTGCTAGTGTAACAAATTTGCCAGAATGTCTGTCCACATGTAACATTAGCAGTGCAATTAATTTTTAAATTAATAATCAATTTGTAAATCATATGAACTTAAGATTTAGATAATGTATTATTACATTTAACTTTTGAAGAAAATTATTAATATAAGCAATGGTTAATATCTGAAGGGAAAATAAATTTTCCATGCGTCTGTCCAATCAAAAGTGGCATTTTATACTTCTTTAAATTGTCATTGTTACTGTCTTATGACGATCAAAACTTTGCATCTTCTTTCATTTAACATAGTTCAATGTATATTCTACCTGTAGAGATTGCTATTTATATCAATTTTAATGTGCACCACTTGCATTTGGTATAATTTCATCTAGAGTCATACTTTTTAAAAAATTTCAGTATGTTAGGTAAAATGTTCAATAAAAAAATTATTTTGCGAAAAATTATCTTTTTAAAGATATATTTTGGAAGAATATGTATCAATCCAGGGGCGGATCCAAAAGGCCCCCCCCCCCTTCTCAGCTACATAAAAAAAAAATAATGCCTTGCATCAATGAAATTACATCACAAAGTGATCCTACATCAGTATAAAAATGATTTCTCTGTTTAGAGACGATGATGGCAGATTTCCGTAACAGAAACCTGGCAAACCCCCTCCTGCAAAAATTCCTGGATCCGCCACTGCAATCTTCCCCAAGACAGTGACTTTGTAAGAGGTATAGGAATTTCATAATTCAGTTGGGATTGGGAACCTATGGTACACTTTAAAAAAAAAAAATGCCATACATGTTAAGTGGTATTTCTCAAACTGCAATATTACAAAACTTGTTCCTATTACCAAATCTGTAACAGTGTCTTAATAAGAACTGTAACAGCAAATCTGGTGACTATTACTATTACTAAATGCTTTGCTATGAACGGGTTGTGAAAAGGCTGAAATAGAGAGAGAGAAATGGGGTTTAACGTCCACTCGACACAAACTAGGTCACTTCAACCATATTCGGGTCTTTAGCAGTGGGAGGAAACCGGAGTGCCCAGAGGAAACCCACGAGGTTGAGGAGGCTGAAATAAATGTAATTTTTGATGAATCATACAAATGAATCAAAATGTACTTAACAGATACTGGTAATCATACCTTGTATGTAGAGCCTGATTTGATGAAATTTTTCTCAAGTACGTTATCTAAAGCTGGATCTAAATCCTCTTCTACATCTTCAATTAGCAATGGTCGTCCAAGAGATAAGCTGTCCTCTAGATGAGTTCGAAAATATTTGTGGTTCAATGATGTCATCTAAAAAACAATTATCATAGTATGCAAATCTATACAATAATCTCAACAAAAAGCGATTAATACAGAAACAATATTGTACCAAAATAAGTAAGAGTAGTTTAAAACTATATAAATTGTAATGGAACCATCATTGGCATAATTGTTTAAACATTTAAAAGTTTTCCACTGTTTGGGGGGGGGCTACCCATGACGATAGAACAGATTTGAAAGCTGAAAAGGAGCTAAAATATTTAACTATGCATGTTTACCAATGATTTATTACCAGAACAATTTCACCAAGTTTGGAAATCTGTATTACTATTAGCTTGTTCCTAACACATCCACCAACCATTTGATGAGTTCATCCTTGTGTAATTACTGACTGAAATGATTCAGTCACTAGAATTTAGGTATGTTAAAATCAATCAATTAATTACCTGCAGTTCATTATTCTTTTCTCTATTTTTGACCCAATTTTTTCCCTGTCCCTGCGGATCAATGAGTAGTGGATATCTTGTAGCTTTAGTTGTTATAATACCATTCTGCACTGATAAATCATCATTAGGTAATCCTTGGATATTCCACTCTCCAATCTATAAACCAGATATGTTACCAAAGGCATTTATTTTCTAAGGCTTTTATTTTCTAATGATAATACCCTTAGCCATGAAACTTTTATTTCTACATGACAAATAGATTGCAAGATGCCAATGACATAAAGATTGAATTTGTCTAATATTTTTTTCATTATTGACAAACTAATTAATTACAAGTCAGAAAGAAACTTACAGTAGCATTATCAACCAACATTGATGTTAAATTCAGATTCTTGGTGAATGGTATTTTTCTCTGTTGCATTTCTTTCTGCCAGTTGTCTTGTAATTTGGTGCGGAACTCTTGATTAAAAGGACCGGAATAGGAGAGAAAACCAGTACACAATAACACATCCCCAACTAACCTGTAAGGATTCGAAGATAAAATAAGATAGCCAAGCAAATTTTTTTGAAAAGAATCTGTTAACAAGCAGTTGCCATGCAAGATATCCCGAGAAAAAGCTAAAAAAAAAAAAAAAAAAAACCCAAGAAAACAAGCCAACAGTGAGGTTGATGTCCCCCGCCGAAATCCCAAAATAAATAGAAGACACATATTAATTAATCGCACATTTATTTTTTTCAATGTATCGAGCAATCAAACTGTACACGAAGTGTCATCCAAAAGTGTTTTATAAAGAAAAATGTTAAAACCGACGAGAAAAATGAAAATGTACCCTAGTTAGGGGGACCCTAAAGGCAGACAAAAGAGCCCCTCTGGCCAAAGGAAAGGGCCCTCGTGTCCAAGTCAATCATTTCTATACACTGTTACTGTCGAATCCATTACTAAATGAGAATGAGTCATTGTATTGGCATAAAAATCATCAATCAAGATGAACCTAAGTTATCGTGTCCCAAAGCATCAACCAATCAAATTGCTTATCTCTGCTTACCCTAAGCAGAAAATGCTCATCTTCGAACTCCATCAAGGCATTGACCTAATAAACACATACACCAAGTTTGAACATTCTAGCTCAATTTGGAAGAGAGCTATTGTGTCCCAAAAAGTGTGACGGACAGACGGACAGACAGACAGACAGACAGACAGACAGACAGACGGACGGACGGACGAACCCATTTTAATAGTCCCCCAACTTTCTTCGAAAGGCGGGGGACAAAAAACAATTTTTCGTACAATCAGTATTTTAAGCTTGATCAAAATCAGATAACCAGTGGCTGCCAGGCAGATATGCCCACATTTTACAAGAGCTGGATGGAGAACAAGCTAAACAAAGAGATTTTTCATACAATCAAGGGCCATAATTCAGGTAGTTACCAGCCAACAGGCGCAAATATCAACAGAAACCAAGATCTAATTGTGACCTTTATAGAAACCACAAGATAAAAATTTAATTTTTCATACAATGGTCAATGAAGGGCCATAATTCAGGAAGTTACAATCTGATATGGGTCATTCCACAAATGAGGGGTCCAAAGTGTGACATGGGTACTAAAATTTTAAGTAATCTCGATCACTGATAAACTTATACAAATAATAGGAGTAATGTATGCCATTTGAGGGACAGTTAATGATTTCTCATTGTTGAGTTCCCAAAAAATAGGTTGCCAGGCAACGAAACATACGCCCACACAGCAGCTAAATCGTCCGGGCAGTCAACAAAAGTTGTCGCATATGAAGGAATTATCAGAAAATCATTAGAATTTGTTTGTTTTTTTTATAATCAAAAGTTTTTTTAAATCAGGTAATAATTGTGACCTCTAGAGGGAACACAAGCTAATAAAGGCGATTTTTCGTATAATCAGTGGCCATAATTCAGGAAGTTACAATCCAATATGCAATGGAACCAAAATCTTTAGTTTATAAACATGTAGTATTTCAAGTTTCATCAAAATTGAATTAAAACTGTGAACTCTATAGGGTCCACAACCTTGATATAACATACTTTCACACTATTCGCGTACAAACGGCGGCCATTTTGTCTGTCAATTTCGGTCCGATTTTCAAGAAATTCAACCTCATTCTTCATTACCATATAACGGTGACATAATCAAACGGTTTTCAAAATCAGATAATAATTTTGACCTCCAGAGGGAGCACTAGCTAAAAAGGGAGATTTTTCGGACAATCAGGGGCCATAATTCAGTAAGTTACGATCCAATGGGCACAAATATGGAAATGAACCAAGATCTTTGGATTACAAACATACATGTCAAGTTTCATCAAAATCATATTAAAATTGTGACCTCAACCTTGGGTCCACAACCTTGATATAACATTTTCACACTATTCGCGTACAAACGGCGGCCATTTTGTCCATCAGTTTTGGTCCGATTTTCATGAAATTTGATCTCAACATTCATTGCAGTGTAACGGTGATATAATCAAACGTTTTTCTAAATCGGGTAATAATTTTGACTTCCAGAGGGACCACAAGCTAATAAAGGCAATTTTTCGTACAATCAGGGGCCATAATTCAGGAAGTTAATATCCAATATGCGCAAATATCGAAAGGAACCAAGATCTTTGGGTTATAAACAAACATGTCAAGTTTCATCAAAATCGAATTAAAATTGTGACCTCTACTGGGTCCACAACCTTGATAAAACATATTTTCACACTATTCGCGTACAAACGGCAGCCATTTTGTCCGTCAATTTTGGTCTGATTTTCACGAAATTCAAACTCAACCTTCATTACCATGTAACGGTGATATAATCAAACGTTTTATTAAATCGGATAATAATATTGACCTCCAGAGGGACCACAAGCTAAAAAGGACGATTTTTCGGACAATCAGGGGCCATAATTCAGGAAGTTACGGACGCAAATATCGAAAGGAACCAAGATCTTTGGGTTATAAACATGCACGTCAAGTTTCATCAAAATCGGTTCAAAATTGTGCCCTCTACACTGTTCACAAGCTAAAAACGTGATTTTTCGTACAATCAGGGGCCATAACCCATGAACAGGGCTCGACACTGCCGGCGGCCATGGCCTCCGAATTTTAGAATTTGGCCGCAGATTCGTGGCTGATTTTCAATTATCCACGGCCATGTATGGCCGCCGATTAGAGCTGGGTATCGATAGTTATTCTTACTATCGATAATCGGCATTGAAGTGTCGATTGATAATATTGAAACAATCTTATTTTCACAGTCGGTATCAAGACTGGATTATGTGTTTAAAAGTCAAAACCATACGATGTTTTGCGATAGTTGTTTTTTGTTCGTCTAGTTAATAATAAACCGTCTCATATTACGTATAAATTGTACTTAATTTTTAAATAATGTAGCCGTGGTTCTTAATGACGAAAAACAGTTGATAGGCCGATGTATGTTGAGGAACCAAAATAAAATGAGCACGAGTCGACTCAAAGCATTGCGTACGTGAGCGCGACAAATACCAACATGGCGGATAATTCGTGCAAAAACTATGGAAAAATGAATTGTCTAAAGTAAGGCTAAAGAGCTTGTTATCATAAATTGTTCATTGAGATTGGATTGAGATATAAAGTGACCGATGTAGGCTATTGTATTATTATATATACGAAGGATTAAGTCACGGAAAACATTGAGTCGACTCCTCAGTCCCCTACACACGCACGAAAAATAGACGAAGAGAGCGATACTTGATAGTGCTTTTTGGCATATCTTATCAATACTATCGATTTGTATTGATATTTTATGAAGCTCTACCGATGATATAATAATACTTTCAACTCCTAATAAAAATGCCGATTTTTTAAAAATATTTTTAAGAATAAAAATTCGTACTAAAAACGGTACGATAAGAGTTTTATCCCCCTCCCCCTAAACTGTAAGGATGCATTATTTTTGTAAAAGTAATAAATAACAACCTGTAACAACCATTTGACTGTGAAAAAAGATCTACAATAAACAGATTTATAACGTAATATTACATATTGAGCTGATAATATAATAATTTATGACTTGGCCTTGGATTTTTAATTTTTGGCCTACGATCAAGGTTGCACTTTGGCCTATCGTAGGCCAATGTTGGCCTTCGATCGAAAAAACGAATTTCGAGCCCTGCCCATGAAGTTACAGTCCAATACATGCCAATATCGAAAGGAACCGAGATCTTAGGGTGATATACCTATGTTTTAAGTTTCATTGAAATCGGATAAAAATTGTGACCTGTAGACTGTTCACAAACAATTGTGGACGGACGGACGGACAGATGTCCGGACGAACAGGGGCGACGACAATATACGTCCACATGAAAATGTGAGCGTATAAAAAAAGTAATGAACGATTTTACATGACAGGTTACGTACAGATTTCTCGTGTAAAGAGACACCAAATTAGACTTTTAATGCTAAATTTCTGTGGATGTATAAGATATATTAATGTGTTTATGATGTATTATTATTCAAATGAGGCACCTTCATAAGAAATCTAAGCAGAAATAGTGAATATTTGTGCCAACACCTCTAGTCAGCCAATGTCGATTACATGGATATTCCCAACTTCTCGATACAAACTTAAAAGTGTCTTTAGATGTTTAAAAAAAAAAGATTTTACAAAATTGTTGAAGTTTATATGACTCTAACACTCGACATGAACTACTGTACTTGAAAATCAGTATTGAATCATGAAAAATCACCAAGGAAAGGTTTAATGTGATCCAGAGTATTGCAGTTTCACGTGTAAAGGGACACCAAATGTTGACGACTTGCCTACTAATAATTTAATCAACCCATATTAAGTAGTATTTCAACTTTAAAACTTGAACAATGAATGAACTTTCAAATATTAAAACAAGCCAACAGTGAGGCTGATGTCCCCCGCCGAAATCCCAAAATAAATAGAAGACACATATTAATTAATCGCACATTTATTTTTTTCAATGTATCGAGCAATCAAACTGTACACAAAGTGTCATCCAAAAGTGTTTTATAAAGAAAAATGCTAAAACCGACGAGAAAAATGAAAATGTACCCTAGTTAGGGGGACCCTAAAGGCAGACAAAAGGGCCCCTCTGGCCAAGGGAAAGGGCCTTCGTGTCCAAGTCAATCGTTTCTATACACTGTTACTGTCGAATCGATTACTAAATGAGAATGCAGTCATTGTATTGGCATAAAAATCATCAATCAAGATGAACCTAAGTTATCTTGTCCCAAAGTATCAACCAATCAAATTGCTTATCTCTGCTTACCCTAAGCGGAAAATGCTCATCTTCGAACTCCATCAAGGCATTGACCTAATAAGCATATACACCAAGTTTGAACATTTTAACTCAATTAGAAGGAGAGTTATTGTGTTCCAAAGTCTCGACTACTCTCGACCAATCAAATTGCGTATCGCTCTGCTTACCTTGAGCAGAAAATGCTCATTATCGAACTTAGTCAAGGTATTACTGTAATGAAACTATACACCAAGTTTCATCACTCTCACTTAATTAGAACTAAAGTTATCGTGTCCCAAAGCATCAACCAATCAAATTGCTTATCTCTGCTTACCCTAAGTGGAAAATGCTCATCTTCAAACTCCATCAAGGCATTGACCTTATAAGCATATACACCAAGTTTGAACATTTTTACTCAATAAGAAGAAGAGTTATTGTGTTCCAAAGTCTCGACCAATCAAATTGCGTATCGCTCTGCTTACCCTAAGCGGAAAATGCTCATCTCCGAACTCCATCAAGGCATTGACCTAATAAGCCTATACACCCAGTTTGAACATTTTAACTTAATTAGAAGGAGAGTTATTGTGTTCCAAAGTCTCGACCAATCAAATTGCTCTGCTTACCCTGAGCGGAAAATGCTCATTATCGAACTTAGTCAAGGTATTACTGTAATGAAACTATACACTAAGTTTCATCACTCTCACTTAATTAGAACTAAAGTTATCGTGTCCCAAAGCATCAACCAATCAAATTGCTTATCTCTGCTTACCCTAAGCGGAAAATGCTCATCTTTGAACTCCATCAAGGCATTGACCTAATAAACACATACACCAAGTTTGAACATTCTAGCTCAATTAGGAAGAGAGTTATTGTGTCCCAAAAAGTGTGACGGACAGACGGACAGACAGACAGACAGACAGACAGACGGACGGACGAACCCATTTTAATAGTCCCCCAACTTTCTTCGAAAGGCGGGGGACAAAAAGATAGGCTGGCACTGCCAGGCAGGATACGCCCACATTTTCGAGAGATGGATAGAGAACAAGCAATACCGAAAGTGATTTTTCCTACATCATTAAGTTAGAATTTGATATGTGCAAATATCGAAATGAATTAAGATCTTTGGGTTATAAAGGTTCATTTCAGTAGGCTTCAAATTCGACTGGGGATCATGTTGCTAAGTGGGTAAGATGCTGGCTTGGTAGCCTTGAGGTTGAGTGTTTGATCCCTGCATTGAGTGACAAAGTTCATCTAGATTTTCTGGCGTGGTTTCCCCTTGTTAGTGATGAAGGATGGATGGCCTGACAAGAACAGCTGTCAATTTTGGTCCGATTTTCACGAAATTCGACCTCAACCTTCATTGCGATGTAACGGTGTTATAATCAAACGGTTTTTTAAATGGGATAACAATTCTGACCCCAGAAGGACCACAAGCTAAAAAGATAGGCTGACACTGCCAGGCAGGATACGCCCACATTTTTGAGAGATGGATAGAGAACAAGCAATACCGAAAGTGATTTTTCCTACATCATTAAGTCCTGTATTTCATACTGTATTGGGAGCAGCCATTTAGTTGGTCAGTTCCAGTCCGATATTCATGAAATTCGAAGCCGACAATGATTATGGTGTGACGGTACACAACCTAGAAATGTGACTTTTTATCAAAATCGGATAAGAATTGTGACCTGTAGAGAGTCCACAACCATGATAAACCATATTTTTACACTATTCGCGTACAAACGGCGACCATTTCGTCCGGCAATTATGGTACGATTTTCACGAAATTAGAACTCAACCTTCCTCATCAAAATCGAATTAAAATTGTGATCTATACAGGGTCCACAACCAGGATATACCATTTTTTTAACAGTATTCGCGTACAAACGGCGGCCATTTTGTCTGCCAATTTTGGTCCGATTTTCCCGAAATTCAAACTCAACCTTCCTTACGGTGTAACGGTGATATAATCAAATGTTTTTTTAAATCGGATAATAATTGTGACCTCCAGAGGGACCACAAGCTAAAGAAAGGGGGATTTTGCGTATAACCAGGAGCCATAATTCAGGAAGTTACAATCAGATATGCGCAAATATCAAAGAGAACCAAGATCTTTGGGTTATAACCATGAATTTCAAGTTTCAGCAAAATCGAATTAAAATTGTGACCTTTACAGGGTCCACAACCTTGATATACCATCTTTTAACAGTATTCGCGTACAAACGGCGGCCATTTTGTATGGCAATTTTGGTTTGATTTTCCCGAAATTCTAACTCAACCTGATTTTGTCCATCAGTTTTGGTCCGATTTTCATGAAATTTGATCTCAACATTCATTGCAGTGTAACGGTAATATAATCAAACGTTTTTTTAAATCGGATAATAATTGTGACCTCCAGAGGGACCACAAGCTAAAAAAAAAAGGCGATTTTGTGTATAATCAGGGGCCATAATTCAGGAAGTTACGATCCGATATGCGCAAATATCGTAAGGAACCAAGATCTTTGGGTTATAACCATGAATTTCAAGTTTCATCAAAATCGAATTAAAATTGTGACCTCCACAGGGTCCACAACCTTGATATATACCATATTTTCACAATAATCGCGTACAAACGGCGGCCATTTTGTCTGTCAATTTTGGTCCGATTTTCACGAAATTTAACCTCATCCTTCATTACCATGTAACGGTGATATAATCAAACGGTTTTTTAAATCGGATAATAATTTTGATCTCCAGTGGGACCACAAGCTAAAAAGGGTGATTTTTCGTACAATCAGGGGCCATAATTCAGGAAGTTACGAATCAATAAGCTCAAATATCGAAAGGAACCAAGATCTTTGGGTTATAAACATGCATGTCAAGTTTCATCAAAATCGGTTCTAAATTGTAACCTCTATAGGGTCCACAACCTTGATATAACATATTTTCACACTATTCGCGTACAAACGGCGGCCATTTTGTTTGTCAATTTTGGTCTGATTTTCACGAAATTTGAACTCAACTTTTATTACCATGTAACGGTGATATAATCAAATGGTTCTTTAAATCGGATAATAATTTTGACCTCCAGAGGGACCACAAGCTAAAAAGGGTGATTTTGTCCGTCAATTTTGGTTCAATTTTCACGAAAGTCATACTCTTTCTTCATTACCATGTAAGGGTGATATAATCAAACGGTTTTTTAAATCGGATAATAATTTTGACCTCCAGAGGGACCACACGCTAAAAAGGGCAGTTTTTCGGACAATCAGGGGCCAAAGTTACGATCCGATGGGTGCAAATATCGAAAGGAACCAAGATCTTTGGGTTATAAACATACATGTCAAGTTTCATCAAAATCGGTTCAAAATTGTGACCTCTATAGGGTCCACAACCTTGATATAACATATTTTCACACTATTCGCGTACAAACGGTGGCCATTTTGTTTGTCAATTTTGGTCTGATTTTCACGAAATTTGAACTCAACTTTTATTACCATGTCACGGTGATATAATCAAATGGTTTTTTAAATAAGGTAATAATTTTGATCTCCAGAGGGACCACAAGCTAAAAAGGGTGATTTTTCGGACAATCAGGGGCCATAATTCAGGAAGTTACGATCCGATGGGCACAAATATCGAAAGGAACCAAGATTTTGGGGTTATAAACATGCATGTCAAGTTTCATCACAATCGGTTCAAAATTGTGCCCTCTATAGGGTCCACAAGCTAAAACCATGATATTTCATACAATCAGGGGCCATAATCCATGAAGTTCCGATCCGATACATGCCAATATTGAAAGGAACCGAGATCTTATGGGGATAAACCTATATTTCAAGTTTCGTCAAAATAGGATAGGAATTGTGACCTGTAGAGAGTCCACAAACAAATGGTGGACAGACGGACGGACAGGGGCGACGACATAATATGGACGTATAAAAATAAAACTTTCAACAATCAAAATGAGTAGCAGTCTTTGAGAATTGCTTGTGTCCCTTTCAATACCTTATGTTGTGAACCCGTTTAGTCATAAAATCAATTAAAAAAGGGAAGCAAAGAAAATAATGGAGCATTAGTTACATACGTGTATACTAATACAATATCTCGTTAATGATAGGGACACAACATATTATTTGGTTTCCCATTTTTATAATAATATTCCGATACTGCAACCATTCTGTCACGTGATCCCCGAATACCAAGGAAGCGATAATTTTCAGGTATCGAAGAATACGGTTATTTTAGACTCGGCAATTATAACGTTCAGCATTTATGCACCATATGCAAGAAGAAAATTCGCGTCACAACGTAATTTCGATCACAACGTAAATACTGGGACACTAAACTTTGATTCGAACTTATTCAGAAAATATCCATTCGCCGGGTATGCTTTGGGTATGTTTATCATGTGACCGTAAACTAAACATCTCTCTCTGACGTAATTAGGTAATAGACAGCGTTACCGGTGGCATAAACAACCACTTCGTAAATTGAACAAGGGGCGCAATTTTGAATATCGATAAAGCTAATACTAATAAAATTTTTACAGACAATTTTACACAATACATCTGATTACGTATTCGGAATTTGTTATTTATTACAACGCCAACGAGATGGAATAGAGAGATGAAACATTTTGGTTTTATTTTTCAAGTTAATATCAGGGCTAAATTGACAAAAATACAACGTAAATATTGGGGACACAAAAATTTACGTTGTGAGGCGTGAATAAAAATCCTCCGACTGAGATTATTTAACATTTGTTTAGAAATGAAAAATTACCAAACAAAATTTTACATCTTCTGCTGCATGTCTTATGAAAATATTTGGAAATATTAGTATTTTGCTCAACATGGTCTAGTTGTTAAAATGTTGAGTAAAAAATGTCCCCAAAACGTAACACAAAATTTCAGGGACACCATGAATTGCAACATAAAATTTTTTAACCACAAACCGATTTTCTATGTTTTTATAGAACATAAGTATAAGTATAAAATAATAAACATATTACATGATGAATTACTTTTTTAAATAATTGGTGATCAGAAAATAGGTATTTTTGCTGCTTTGAGCAATGATATGTATGAATTTTCAATTGGACCCCTCATTTATGGAATGACCCATATGCACAAATATCAAGTTTCATCAAAATGGGATCAAATTTGTGGTACCTAGAGGTGATTTTTCATGAAATCAGTAGGCATAATCCATGAAGTTATGGCCCGATTTTTGTCAATATTGAAAGGAACCAAGATCTTTGGGAGATAAGACCTGCAATTCTATCGTGTTCACAAGTCAATTGTAGACGTCTAAAATTGAACAAGCCAACAGTGAGGCTGATGTCCCCCGCCGAAATCCCAAAATAAACAGATGACACATATTAATTAATCGCACATTTATTTTTTTCAAACGTATCGACCAATCAAACTGAACACGAAGTGTCATCCAAAAATTGCTTATCTCTGCCTACCGTAAGAAGAAAATGCTCATCTTCGAACTCCATCAAGGCATTGACCTAATAAGCATACACACCAATTTTGAACATTTTAACTCAATTCGAAGGAGAGTTATTGTGTTCCAAAGTCTCGGCAAATCAAATTGCTTATCGCTCTGCTTACCCTGAGCAGAAAATGCTCATTATCGATCATAGTCAAGGTATTACTGTAATGAAACTATACACCAAGTTTCATCAGAACTAAAGTTATTGTGTCTCAAAGCATCAACCAATCAAATTGCTTATCTCTGCCTACCCTAAGCGGAAAATGTTCATCTTCGAACTCCATCAAGGCATTGATCTAATAAGCATATACACCAAGTTTGAACATTTTAACTCAATTAGAAGGAGAGTTATTGTGTTCCAAAGTCTCGACCAATCAAATTGCGTATCGCTCTGCTTACCCTGAGCAGAAAATGCTCATTATCGAACTTAGTCAAGGTATTACTATAATGAAACTATACACCAAGTTTCATCACTCTCACTTAATTAGAACTAAAGTTATCGTGCCCCAAAGCATCAACCAATCAAATTGCTTATCTCTGCTTACCCTAAGCGGAAAATGCTCATCTTCGAACTCCATCAAGGCATTGACCTAATAAGCATATACACCAAGTTTGAACATTTTAACTCAATTAGAAGGAGAGTTATTGTGTTCCAAATTCTCGACCAATCAAATTGCGTATAGCTCTGCTTACCCTGAGCAGAAAATGCTCATTATCGAACTTAGTCAAGGTATTACTATAATGAAACTATACACCAAGTTTCATCAATCTCACTTAATTAGAACTAAAGTTATCGTGTCCCAAAGCATCAACCAATCAAATTGCTTATCTCTGCTTACCCTAAGCGGAAAATGCTCATCTTCAAACTCCATCAAGGCATTGACCTAATAAACACATACACCAAGTTTGAACATTCTAGCTCAATTAGGAAGAGAGTTATTGTGTCCCAAAAAGTGTGACGGACGGACAGACAGACAGACAGACAGACAGACGGACGAACCCATTTTAATAGTCCCCCAACTTTCTTCGAAAGGCGGGGGACAACAAATCTTCTTTAACAAACAGTTGCTGCCATGGTCAATCAAACAAACAGGCAATTCCTGCTTTCTCGGATACCTGACTTAATCATTACACTCCAACTAGCCACAACGAGTCTAAATCCTCCACTTGGAATATGATATATACTATTCAAAAAAAGTAGGGGATATTTGATTTTTAAGTGTTATTAAAGTCACCTAATGAAATTGACGAAGAAACAAATGACAAAATGAAATGAAGTTCACATTCATCGATTTATTCCAAATGATCGTTAGACTAGGTAAGGCACAGACTGACCATTATAAGGGTAAAATGATACCCGCGGTCAAACAGCAAAGTTACCACAGCATCACAACAAAGTCAGTAACGGGTAAATCCTCCTCTGTTTGCCAAACAAGCATTGATCCGACGTGGCATACTCCTAATGAGACGTCTAAGGTCGTTTTGGTCCAGATTATCCCAATCTCTGTTGCAACGCAGCAGCAAGTTCTTGGACATTGGCAGGACGTTGTTGACGTTGACGTAACCTCTGTCCAAGCATGTCCCAGACATGCTCGATGGGGGAGAGGTCGGGACTCAGTGCTGGCCAAGGTAATGTGGTGATGTTCTGTTGTTGGAGGTAACCTGTAACGATCCTGGCCCTGTGACATCTTGCGTTGTCATCCTGGAAGATGAAACAGCGGCCATGACGTCGTGCAAACGGCACAACATGGACTGCCAAGATGTTGTCCCGGTAGTACTGGCCTGTAACACGCCCTGCAACAACATGTTAAGCCGTTCTTCCAGCAACAGTGATGCCTTCCCACACCATAACAGAGCCACCCCCAAATCGATCATGTCTGATGATGTTAACGTCTTGGTGACGCCACACCCTCCTACGTCTGTCCAAAAAATCAACAGTGAACCTTGACTCATCTGAAAACATCACATTGCTCCAGCGTCGATTGACGATCCCTACACGAACGACGTCTTGCCTGAATGTGATGATCTCTCAAACAAGGGATCACGCGAGGACGTCGGCGCGAAGGTGACCCCTATGCAGTCGATTCCGAATCGTTTGGCCACTCACTCTCACACTAGTGTCTGTTTGAAGACGAGCGCTGATCTGATTTGCTGTGATGACACAATTTCTCAAGGCCAAGGTACGGATAAATCGATCCTGGGCTTGTGTTGTCGCCCTTGGTTGACCTGAGCGTGGTCTGTCCTGTACAGATTGTGTATCACGGTATCTGGACCATAGCCTGCTTATGACAGACTGAGAAACATTCGGCGCGAAGGTGACCTGTGTTGTGCCGATCTGTAGCATGCCAAGGGCACGTAACCTTTCATTTGGGTAAGCCGACGCATATCAAAATTTGTTTTCTGTTCACTAAAACAATTAAAATGATGTTTCCACCCTGGAATTCAATGCCACAATGACTGTAACATTCAAAGTCAGAGTCGTGCAAATCTTGGGTTGGACCCCCATGATGATCCCAAGCATCACATGCATTCCATGCGGTAGCTATTGGTGCGTTTGGGCATCACATGTAACTGGAAATGTTTCTTCTGTTAGGTTCTATAGTGACTTTTTTCGTAGTCATTTTGCATATTTTAGTATTATGCCCCCAAAATCAAATATCCCCTACTTTTTTTGAATAGTATATAACAAATCAGAAACAAAAAAATTAACAGTTGCTTCCAAACATGTATGAAATAAGTGATAAAATTTAAATACTTTTCTATTTGAGCTTTAAACTCTTTGCTTTGTGATGTCCATCGAATCTTTTCACCAGATAAACCACCAATTAAAGCTGATGCTGCTGTCATTCTTCTTCGACATGATTCGGCATCATCCAATAATTCCTGTCAAAATAATAGAATACAGAAATTACATTTTACATAAACTATTTTGGGCAACAATAAGCAATAGCATATTTTAAATGAGACCATGACAATCAAAAGATAGTTTGCCAGGGAATGAAACATATGTCTGCCATCAAAATCAGATGAAAATTATGATCTCTAGAAGGTGCACAACCTTGATATATACCATATTTTCACACTATTTGTGTACAAGGGGCAGCCATTTTGCCTGATAATTTTGGTCTGATTTTCACGACATTCGAACTAAATAGGCCTTTGCCTGTTGTTCAATTCCATTTCAGTTTATCGAATAAAATATTGTTTCAACGAACAGTGATATATTTCAAATCGGATAATAATTGTGACCTCAAGAGGGACCACAAGCTAAAAACTAGGGCTGCAACGATTCACAACTACCTCGATTCAGTTCGATTATCGATTTTAACCATTCGATTCGATTATTTTCGATTCGATTATCAGCTACAATAACCAGTAATTTTTCCAGTATATAATTCATTAAAAACAATAAAAACAAACGACTAAAATGCTCTTGAACACTTTTATTTAATACTACATAGTATGTTAACATTGTTAACTGTGAAAACATTTCACTGTAATACATGCATTCAAATTTACAGTCAAAATATGTCAACATTATCACTACTCAAAGAGTTTTTTCTTACACAAAAATGATTCCAAACTTTAGATTTCAAATGACCAGGTGGTCGAGAAAGTACACGTCGTCTGCCATAATTTTACCTTCCAGTGTTTGCTTGACTACGGGTAATAATCGCTAAACACGAAAATATCCGAAGATAATGACCGGAATTATCAGCTAATGAGATCGTTTTAGAATTTATTTAACGATTACCGAAGCTATTGACCTAAATTAACATCCAATGAACATTCGGAACATCACCAATTTTAAATAAATTAACTTTCGTCAGCATACGGAAATTGTTTTAAAGGGAGGTCACTCTGTTTTATTTATGTTTTCGAGTGACATTCGTGTTTTGTTAAATAACGTAAATTAAAAGTTACGTAAAAACAAAGTGTTTATTAAATTTTAAGTGGACTTAATTGCTACAGGTCTTTCATTTTTTCATATGGTAAGGTGTACGTTGTTTTTATTTGAAATTTAATTTGCAATTGAACCGAATCGAAATGTGAACGTTGTAGATCGTGGATCGAACCGAGACGGCTAGTGTCGGTTATCGGTGCACTGAACCGAATTATTGCAGCTCTACTAAAAACAAATTTTTCATACAATTAGGGGTCATAATTCAGGATGTTACCATCTGATATGCGCAAATATCGAAAGGAACCAAAATCTTTGGTTTATAAAACCATCAAAATCAGATGAAAATTGTAACCCTCAGATTGTTCACAAGTTAAAAACCTTATTTTTCGTACAATCAGGGGCCCTAATACATGAAGTTTCGATCCGATACATACCAAGTTTCATAAAAATCGGATAAGAATTGTGACCTGTGACCTACTGTCTGGACATTTAGGGGCGAAGCCAATTTACATCCATTTGAAAATGTTTGCATAGAAAATAGCATTAGATAGCACGAATAGCTAGTGTATCTGTGAGCAGATATTCAGGTACAAGTTTCAACACCAACGTTTTAGTAACAGATATATGACTATTCTCAAGATTATCTAACAAACCTGTTTTTCTTTCATGGCTGCATCATAAACAGCCTGTACAACATCCAATTCTCTTTGTTTTTCATCTAACTGAGCTTGAGCACCATCTAACTCTCTGGTAGCTACGGCTAATCTTGCTTCTTGAGCAGCCAGGTTAGCCTGAAATTGAGGGACATTTAAATACTTCTAGCTATGCATTCCCACAAACTATTCCATGGCTTCTGATGAGGTTAACATCGTAACACTTTAATAATGCAATGCAAGTTATTATGATTTAGCATAATCATAAAAACAGGGCAATTTAAAAAAACCTCATTTTGGAACTGCAGACAACGAGGCATTTTTTTTACCTTGTTTGAACAGAAATGCCGAATAAGGCCATCTGAGGTTTAGAGTGTAAGCACTTTGAAATCGATTATTGATAGTTCTAAAATATCAAATATCTTGCAATTATACTTAGGTACTTCACTTGTAATCCTTATCACTGTATTATTTGCAACGTGTGCTTGGGCTTAGAACTGTAATTTAAACAGAATAGTCATAATAAAACACAAATGTTTTGTTTTTTTTCACGCGAGAGACGCCACCTATGAGTAGGCTATGAGACATAATCTTATACTTTTACACTTTATTTCTGAGAAAGCATTTTTTCATGAATATGCCTGCTTATTATTAGTACAGCAATATTTCTGATTTGAAGAGGCAGATCTTCTTGAAATTTTCTCTGTATGTAGAGTACAGAGTACGGGGTTCAAATAAGAATTTTTTTTTAAATATATCTTGTAGAACATGAAATATTGTTACTATGGCAACCAATGTTATGTCCGGAAAATGACTTTTTTGGTTCTTTTAACATTTCAATTTAAAAAAAAAAAAAAATCTTATTTGCACTCACTGGCATTCTGGTAATGTACACACAAAATTTCAAAAAAATCGGTTGAGTATGTTTCCAGAATTCTGTGTACCAAAATAACATAAAAAATAAAAAAGATGGCTGTGGACATAGGCAATGGAGAACTGTTTTGTTCACAGATGGGAGTCGGTCTTGCGTATCAACTGCAGATGGCAGGACCATAATATGTCGTCAACGTGGCCAGCGTTATTCTGACCAATGTGTCATGGAACGAGACTCATTGGGAGGTCCAAGCTTAATTGTTTGAGGTGGAATCGGCCTGAACCAAAGCGTGGGTCCTGCAGTGTTCCAAATCTTGGTTGGAGCGGAGGTGGCATCACAGAAGTGCACTACATCGATAAGTGCTCATACCACATTTCGCACATCATCGAAACATCGTTTTCCAGTATGAAAATCGCCCTTGTCCACACTGCCAGAGTTACTCTTTATGCTGTTTAGATTAATATTAGAACAAGAAGAACAGTCCATATTGATGGCAAAAAAACATGACTGCCATTTACCTTCAGAGGCAAGACCTCTTTGTTGATACCATAAAATATTGCCATAGCAACTGTCCATGACAACAATCCAGCTACACTACCACAAGCTTTTTTAGCAGTTTCCATATTATAATCTTCCATGTCTAAATATGGGTGTAATAATTCTACCATTTCTTCATTAATTTTATCCTTTGAGAATGTTTGTAGACTTTGCATAAAAGAAGAACTACTCATTACCTGAAAGAGAACAAGAAAAAAAAATGAACAACTCTGGGTAGGCCTATAGGTTGGTACATTTGTAAAAATGTCATAATATATAGACGTGTAAATTTATTTGAGGTTTTCCTTCAGGTATGTGCTACAGTGAAAATTTGCTTATGACAAGCAATGACTAGAATAGAATAATAAAATTAAAAATTCATACATTTATGCATCTTATAATGTGTTGTGCATATTTTCCTGAAATAACAAGCCAACAGTGAGGCTGATGTCCCACGGCACAATCCCCAAATAAAAAGATGACACATATTAATTAATTGCACATATATCTTGTTCAAAAGTATTGAGTAATCAAACTGACTATCTATACTTAGTCTAAGCAGCAAACACTCACAATCGAACTCGCTCAAGGCTTTGATATACCCAGTAGTGAAACTATAATATATTAATTAACTGCACATTTATTTTTCTTCATACATATCGAGCAATCAAACTATACTCTAATTTTCATAAGTCTCCATAAGTTAGAATTAAATTTAGTCAAGGTATTGATAAGGGATCTATCAGTCTCACCTAATTAGAACCAAATTCATCGTGTTCCAAAGTCTCAAAAATCAAATTTCTTATTTCTGCTTTGCCTTAGTAGAAAATGTGCACGGTTGAAAACAGTCATGGCATTTTAACACCTTGCTTACTGGTATCGAGCTGCTTACCCTGAGCAGAAAATGCTAATTATCGAACTTATTGTTGTAATGAAAGTATACACCAAGTTTCATCACTCTCATTTAATTAGAACTAAAGTTATCGTGTCCCAAAGCATCAAACAATCAAATTGCTTATCTCTACTTAATTGAAGCAGAAAATGCTCATCTTTGAACTCCATGATCAAGGCATTCACCTAATAAACCCCTACACCAAGTTTGAACATTCTAGCACAATTAGAAAGAGAGTTATTGTGTCCCAAAAAGTATGACGGGCAGACAGACGGACACACACCTTTTGATAGTCCCTTGCTTTCTTTGAAAGGCGGGAGAAAATTTTAAAAAAAGTAGCAGTCAACAATGTTAATTACATCAGATATACATAAAATAAACTACTCTGTATTACCACCCTGCAGACATTTTAACTATGCACCTTCTATTACTTTTACCACTGATTAACGTCTTTGATTAGATAGCTAACACTAATTCAAATTTCATGTTTTACCTTGAGAGATTCCGCCCATGACGGTTTAGGACAAGCCTTTTCTGGGTCTGGTAACATAGGATCAAGTCTTTTCTGCATCAAGATCAACACACAATCCATAATTCTCATAATCAGATGTGGGGGTTTACCAAGTTTCTTTACTGTAGCTATATCACTAGGTTTAATAGTCTACAAGATAAAACACATCAAATCAGTTGTTCTAAGTATAATGGATTTTATAAAAGTAGTTTTTCTTCAATGACTGGTTTGATATAGGGGACATATTTCAGGAAGTTATGATTCTATATGTGCAAAAATCTAAATATTGAAAGGAACCACTTATGACTGGGTTATAAACATGTATTTCAAGTTTCATCTAAACTGAATCAAAATTGTGACCTCTAGAGGAACTTAAGTTAACATCAGGGGCAATAATCCAGGAGGAAGCCAGATCTTTTGGAGATACCCTATATTACAAATGTCTTCAGAATCGGATAAAAATTGTGACCCGTACAGTGTCTACAAACAATTTGTGGGCGGACAGAAAGGGTCACAACAATATACATCCGCATGAAAATGTGGGCGTGTAAAAATTCATTGCTGCTTTGAGCAATGACATGTGTGAATTTTCATTTGGGCCCCTCATTTGTGGAATGACCCAATTACAAGACAACTATCTTGTGATTAGAAGATTATCAGAATGTATTTTTTTTTCATTTGAATGACCCTAATTGTCTTCCGTAGCATACACTGTTCTCTGTATCAGCATTCGTTTCTCCAGTTAACATGCGTAACTAAGCCAATTTTGGAAGAAGTGTGACGTCTGGTATGCCGTTGTATTGTCATAACATCGCCATTTTTTAACTCGCTGATACCGACATTCTATTTGTCTGCAATATGTTAATGGTGTCTAAAGCCAACAGTTTTAGAGTTATTTGCAATTTTTAATCAAGTCACCATCTTGGATTTGGCCATGCCCTTTCTTTATTTTCCTTACTGAGTCAATAGAAATCAAAAAATAGGTTGCCAGGCAACGAAACATACGCCCACACAGCAGCCAAATCGTCCGGGCAGTCAACAAGAGTTGTCGCATATTAAGGAATTATCAGAAAATCATTAGAATTTGTTTGGTTTTTATAATCAAACGTTTTTTTTTAAATCAGATAATAATTGTGACCTCCAGAGGCACCACAAGCTAAAAAGGGTGATTTTTCGTACAATCAGGGGACATAATTCAGGAAGTAATGACCCGGTGGGCGCAAATATCGAAAGGAACCAAGATCTTTGGGTTACAAACATACCTGTCAAGTTTCATCAAAATCGATTCAAAATTGTGACCTCTATAGGGTCCACAACCTTGATATAACATATTTTCACACTATTCGTGTACAAACGGCGGCCATTTTGTCCGTCAATTCTAGTCCGATTTTCACGAAATTCAAACTCTATCTTCATTACCATGTAACGGTGATATAGTCAAACGTTTTTTTAAATCGGATAATAATTTTGACCTCCAGAGGGACCAAAAGCGAACAAAAGCGATTTTTCGGACAATCCAGGGACATAATTCAGGAAGTTATGATCCAATGGGCGCAAATATCGAAAGTAACCAAGATCTTTGGGTTATAAACATACATGTCAAGTTTCATCAAAATCGGTTCAAAACTGTGACCTCTATAGGGTTCACAACCTTTATATAACATATTTTCACAATATTCACGTACAAACGGCGGCCATTTTGTCCGTCAATTTTGGTCCGATTTTCACAAAATTCATACTCAACCTTCATAACCATGTAAAGGTGATATAATCAAACGTTTTTTTAAATCGGATAACAATTTTGTCCTCCAGAGGGACCACAAGCTAAAAAGGGCGATTTTTCGGACAATCAGGGGCCATAATTCAGGAAGATACGATCCGATTGGCGCAAATATCGAAAGGAACCAAGATCTTTAGGTTATAAACATGCATTTCAAGTTTCATCCAAATCGGTTCAAAATTGTGACCTCTACACTGTTCACAAGCTAAAAAACATGATTTTTCGTACAATCAGGGACCATAACCCATGAAGTTACAGTCCGATACATGCCAATATCTAAAGGAACCGAGATCTTAGGGTGATAAACCTATGTTTTAAGTTTCATTGAAATCGGATAAAAATTGTGACCTGTAGACTGTTCACAAACAATTGTGGACGGACGGACGTCCGGACGGATGTCCGGACGAACAGGGGCAACGACAATATACGTCCACATAAAAATGTGGGCGTATAAAAAGCTTTTGTTGCAATTTGTTCCACATACGAGATCATCCAGCCGTCGTTTGACCAGCCTATACTGTAAAACTGAGCTGAGCATATATAATAATAATAAAAAATATAATTATGCGAATATTCATGGTTTATATTTGTTTTTAATACATGTTAAAAAGACTACTTCCTTGTGTTCCGAACATATACTATGTTTTGATAGAAGCTTACAGGAGGCATTGGAGGCAAATAGTTAAATAGGCACAATAACATAAACATATTATATGTGACCACCACATACGAAAATATGTAATATTACATATTGAAATATTTACCTGTAATGCTAACTCAGCTTCCTTCAGCGCTGGCTTAGCAGCTTCTAATTTACCTTCAGCTACACTCTTTACGTCGGCGATTTCATTGACTACTTTTTGAGCACGGTCTTTAACTTTTTGTACTGAAGCTTTCACTTTTTCAGCAGCTTGAGCACTAACTGTTACCTCAGCCAATACCTTAACAAAACAATATGACATAATAGCAGATCTTAATTAAAGGAGCTAAGTCTTTAACTCAATATCTTCCAAAATCTTCAACATAGAAAACACGAATTATTTGTCAATTTAAATCAAAATTGATGATGTGATCTTACCGGAAAAAGATGGGCTTCTGATATCCAATATTTAAGACAAAATAAATATTTTACCATTGGTACACGAATCGTGTACCATAATGCGTTTCAGCCCCAGTTCTAGCAAGAGACTCGAGGAACGAGGCTAAAAACGTTGTACCAAATCAAACGGCGCATGTAGACTGGAATAACTAGACGCTAAAAAAATGCCTTCGGTTGACACTTTTGGTTTATTTCGCCGAACATAACTGATTTGAAATTGGAGTAAAAACGGAAACAATTGAATGCAAATCAGTTTATATACATTTATATCACAGTATTATATGCATTGCGATCCACTTGAGTCAATTTCTAGGTCCCAAATGTTAGCGATTTAGCTCCTTTAACTGAACATGGCAGATTTAACAATTGATACATTGTGAATCAAATTTGATTTACTAAACATTGATTACCTTATCAGCTTTCTTATTGGCTAGTTCTAAATCTACTTCTTTTACAGCCAGTTCTTTCGACAGTGAATCAACAGAGATTGTAGCTTCAATTAGTTTATCTAAACCTGTATTCATACGTCTAGCCAATTCACCAATTACACCCATCTTCTGAATGTATACTGTTTTATATCCATCCAAAAATGACAGATACGACTTTGGAGTGACGTGAGTTTGTCGACGAAATCTGAACAAGAAAAACAAGCCAACAGTGAGGCTGATGTTCCCCCGCCGAAATCCCAACATAAAAAGATGACACATATTGATTAATTCCACATTTATACCTTTTTCAAAAGTTTTGAGCAATCAAAAAGACTATTCATACTAAGTCTTAGCATAAAATGTTCACAATCAAACTCTATCATGGTCTTGAAGCACCTGGCAGTTTCATCACTCTCCACCAGTAAGAATCAAAGTTATCTTGTCCCAAAACATCGACCAATGTTCACCTAATGAACATCTACATAAGTTTAAACATTCTTCCTCAATCTAAAGCAGAGTTGTTACGTTCCCATCTCTTGACCAATCAAATTGCTTATTACCTAAGCAGAAAATGCTCATTATCATTATCAAACTTACTCAAGGTCTTGATGGTTTTTTTTTAAAAACTATACACCACTTTCACTTAATAAGAGCATCAACCAATCAAATTGCTTATCTCTGCTTACCCTAAGCAGAGAATGTTCATTATCGAACTTAGTCAATGTATTGTTGTAATGTAACTATACATTAAGTTTCATTACCCTCATTAGTGTCCCAAAGACAAAGCATCAACCAATCAAATTGCTTATCCAGAATCCTTAGCAGAAAATGCGGATCTTCATCTTCCATCAACAGATTCACCTAATAAAGTTTGAACATTCTAGCTCAATTCGAAGGAGAGCTACTGTATCCCAAAAAGTGTGACGGACAGACCCATTTGAATAGTGCCTTGCTTTCTTCAAAGGCGGTGGACAACAATCTCAGAATATCTGTTTCGCTTCACATACTGTTTATTATAGAAACCAATAAGTACCCTATCACTTCTTCTTAAGTACCCTATCACTTCTTCTTTGCCTTCGCATTAAATAATACAAAGGCGATTGAAGGTGTAACAAATTTTTCTAATCTTGTGCTCATTTGGCCTCGCTATGAGGTTTAATGCAAAGGCAAGAAATGAGTAGTGTAAAGCCAAGAAATCAAGCTAATTCTTATCTTTGCCTTGCTTATTTCTTGCGCAAGTAATCTCGCCAAGTCCAGGTAGCTCTTTGCTATGATTTACTGCATGGAGGCAAAAAATGAACAAGGCAAGGCTACGAAGTGACAACTTCCTGACTTCATATTGACTATTTCATGCCTCCTTACCGAAACTCATAGCAAAGCTTAGACAGGACAGGCCCATAGCTTGTCCATTGGGGAAAATCACCTTTTCCATTGGATGCAATTCAAATCCAAGGACCAACGTGCGCATATCAGTATGGGCTCCACATAAAAAGAATGAAATTGATTGGATGCCTCTTTATGACCCACACAACTTGATTGATGGGGCACCCAAAACAGCTTGATCTGTGGTGTGCCTTATCCCGAGGGGCACCCATAATGACATGATTGGTGGGGTGCCTTATAATGACAAGCCCAGTATGATTGGTTGGGCGCCCACAGCTTCATCTGTCGGACGCCCAAAACGGCATGATTGGTGGGGTGCCTCATCCATATTGCCGAGATTGGTGAGCCACCCATAATATAATTGGCAGAGTGAGATTGGTTAATCTTCAAAATTCGAACAAGTCACACTTTAACTCGATTTCGAACTTTTCGTTTTTCTCATAAATTATTACAAGTACGTTAAAGTCATATATTCCTTCCTTTAAAATTTTTGTAATGTTCATATCAAAATATCATAATACGCCAATATTGCAAATTCAGCTTCAAAATTGAAATTTTCCGTCATTTGCTGGTGCAAACCTTGTTTTTCATAATTTTCTGGGGGCAGACCACCCTAAACCCTTCTCCTAAAGGAAGCATGTCCACCATACTGTTCGCCATGGGCTGTCAAGTTTAAGTACATCAGTGCCCCCAGAAGCCTTTGCTTGTGTGTATGGGTCTTTAGCAGTGGGATGATTCCCGAAGGACCCAGAGAAAACCCACAAGATTTGACAGGTGACCCTATTCCTTGTCAAGTACAACCGGGGATACGAAACCATGCCAGTTGACTCAATGACAGGCTTTATGATACAGCCCGCACACGCTAACCATTCAGTCATCAACCCCCCTAAGTTTAACCAAATGTTGCTTGCAAATATAAAACTTTAAGAAGCAAGCATTATATCATATATGAAATGAAAGGTAAAGTGGAATCAAACGGAAGTCGTCATTAATTAAGAAACTTTACCTTTGGAAATAATCGACACAGACAACAGCAACATTATCATGAACAACTCCCATCGTATTGACCACTTGTTTCTTGATCTCCTCTGTACATTCCATAGGGAAGTTATTTAAGAAATGGCCTGATACAGCTACCAATGCATCTCTTGGCCACTTACTGAACCAATCCATTGTACAGCCAGAAATTAAACCAGGAAATTTCAGCGCTCTTCTACGGAATTTTTCACCTACCTATATTTAAACATAAATTTTACATACATGTACACTTCTATTATCTCTACATTATTTATTTTGTTAATGCTATTATTAAGAATTTCATGTTGATATTTGTTTTGCTGAAAGAATGAAAGCAAAGGAATTTCAATCTTTTATTGATATTTGTTTTGCAGAGGAATGAAAGGAAAGCAGTTTAAAGTCTTGTTGATATTTGTTTTGCAGAGGAATGAAAGGAGAGAGAGAGAGAAATGGGGTTTAAGTCCACTCGACACAAACTAGGTCATTTTGGGACTAACACATGGTTTAATTTTTTTCAATAATTCGCTTGCTTGTAGGGGTCTTTAGCAGTGGGCGAAAACCGGAGTGCCCGGAAGACACCCCTATCTCCATGCCACATACGCTCACACCAGGGATCGAAACCACAGCCGCAAGCCAGAGGTGACCGGCCAGCTGGAGGTCGAAGCGCAGCACTCTAGTCCACTAGGCCATCCCAACCCCCCAGGAATGAAAGGAAAGCAGTTTTAAGTCTTGTTATGTTTCATAACAATGGTCAAGACTATAAAGCAAGAGAGAATAATTTTATCCGTTATTTTCTCCTTATTATTCCCACTGTCAATTGTTCATTTATGTGCACACCAATGTTTTCTTAGGTGGACATCAGATTTTTATTCAATCCAAAGGGCTATAGTATAAGAAGCTAACTTGACCTAAAATTCAAATAAACCACTGCCACTGGTAAAAGTCTCTCTTTTAAGAAAAGACAGGATGCAACCAATGTAAGTTGTGAAATAAACATCTATAACTATAATTCAGTATAACTTACAGGAGAAAAACAGAGAACTGTGTGAAGATTATTCCTAGCTCTAGTTATAAAATAATCATAAAGAGTTTCCTGAGTTGGGGCGCGACGTGGAAATTCTTTTTTCATCACTGAAATCAGTTCTTGTGTTATTTCATCTAGTTCATCACGTGCAAACAAGTTTGATACCTAAAATAAGATATATTATTATTAAAACATCATTCAACAACAAAAAAATAACTGACCTTTTTCACTCATACAGGTAAATTTCACTAGCCAATATTGTGGATTACTTTTGAAGAATAACGTTGCCAATATTATTTCAATGTTATGGTGCAAACTGCATTTGTCAGCAGTTCAAAATATTTATCTTAGTTTTACAATTTTCAATTTTCATTACTCAATATCGCAGTGTTAAAATACAGAATACACTTTTCAATAATACAAATACAGTTTAAATTGTTGTATCACAAATTATACTTCTGCATTTGGCATTATAATTATATAGATAAATGCATAATAATAGAACTCAGCAAATTAGAGCATATACCTAAAAATCTGTACTAGGGTGGAAATCAATTATTTATGTGTTCAATACTACAAAGAAGGGGTCAACATCAAGTCCCCATACAATGAGTTGACTCGCCAAGAATATCGAAAGGAACCAAGACCTTTGGGTTATAGACATGTATTTCAAGATTCATAAAAATTGGATCAAAATTGGAGGGATCACAAGCCAAAAATGTTTCGTACAATCAGGGGCCATAATTCAGTAAGATACAATCATCCCATATGCACTTTTATTGAAAGGAACCAAGATCTTTGGATTATAAACAGTTATGGTCTGATACATGCCAATGTGGAAAGGAAACAAGATTTTTGGGGATGAACATATATTTAAAGATCGGATGAAAATTGTGACCTGTACAGTGTCCACAAATAAATTGTGGACGGACCGACAGGGGTGATGGCATAATAATATGTCCATCCAAAAATTTGGCGTTTAAGTGCATTCTATATTTTAACACTGTGACATTGGTATTTGTGGAAATTGCAAATTGTCAAAGTAAAATACATATTTTGAATTGCTGGTAGAGCTGGGCGATATACCTAGAAACAGATATCACGATATTTTCATAAAATATCGCGATATAATCACTATATCGCGATATTTTATAAAAGGTCAATACTTTCAGTTCATCACTTTTTAAATGTATATAAACATGCATAAAAAGTTGGAAATGCCCCTCAATATTATATTTTATAAAAAGCCAATACTTTCAGTTTATAACTTTTTAAATGTAATATAAAGCTGATCAATCACCTCTCCAGAGCTAAGGACATTATTAAGATATTCTAAGAAAGCTTCATCCTTGATTTCATTGTCTGTGAAAAGGAAAGTGATTCCCTGTCCTTTGCCTCCAGCTATGCGATATAGAAATTTCAAATCATCCATCAGGTTACTTACGTTGTAGGATCTGAAAACAATCAATACAATAATCAGAATGGAATAGACATTTAAGAGTCGTAATGACAACAGAATACTTTGGTCATTCAGACAAGAACACACGGTTAATTGCATGTAAAGAGAGAAGACATGCTTGGACTGTAACCTTTCTGCCTACCATTATTCAAATACCAACATTAAAGGTTGTTTTTTTTTTTTAATGTGGACCTTGTTTTTTTAAAACTATTAATGAAAAATACTGTAAGATTTTCTAAGCCCAACTTGTTTGTTGTGATCCCCATTTATGGTATCAAATACCAATCAAAATAATTCAATTAAGGATAAAGAGTCTATTTTATAAAAATATCATATCTAAATCTTACTTTTAAAATTATTCCCACAAAAAAATATTCTTTGAACTATGTGACAAGGGAACTTTTAAAAAAAACCAACAAAACACCAATTACCCATCACTTACAGCAATTAAATATTAAAAAGGTGACATTGAAGCAAACTAAATTTATAAGGAAAGTCTTAAAGTGCAATATGTGATTATAGAGATAAAGAGGGAATTATGAGGGTTAAAAGAAGTCAATGGTTAAGATATTGAGTAGAGAGGTGGATACAGGAAGAGAGACAATTTATTATAGACATATAAAACCATTCAAACCTGATGGTCAAAATCTGTAAAAAAAAAATAACTTTTTACTCTTTAACATGAAAGAAGCTCCACATAAAATACACATTAAATTGTGATGATCTAAGTTTCTCCATTCTTCAATTTTTATTTTTAATTATCAAAATCATTCATGTCAAATAATTATATGTCATATTATAATAAAATAAGTTTCTAAAATGAGTGTTGATGTTTTATCTAAATCAGTGGTTTCCAGCCTTTTCTCCAAATGCTGACCCCTTGGGACATTTTAAAAATAGGTTGCCAGGCAATGAAACATACACCCACACAGCAGCTTAATCGTCCGGGCAGTCAACAAGAGTTGTTGCATTTTAAGTATTAAGTAATCATCAGAAAATCATTAGAATTTGTTTGGTTTTTATAAAGTTCTGTCCCATGCTAACATTTAGTATACGAAACATTTAATATCATTTTTAAAATCGGATAATAATTGAAACCTCTAGATGGACCACAAGCTAAAGAAGTCGATTTTGCGTACAAGCAGGGGCTATAATTCAGGAAGTTACAATCCGATATGAGCAAATATCAAAAGGAGACAAGATCTTTGGGTTATAAACATGCATTTCAAGTTTCATCAACATCAGATTAAAATTGTGACCTCTACAGGGTCCACAACCTTGATATACCATATTTTCATAGTATTTGCGTACAAGCGGCGGCCATTTTGTCTGTCAGTTTTGGTCCGATTTTCACGAAATTTGAACTCAACATTCATTACATTACACTCAACATTCATTACATTGTAACAGTGATATAATCAAAGGTTTTTTTTAATCGGGTAATAATTTTTGACTTCCAGAGGGACCACAATCCAATAAAGGCGATTTTTCGTACAATCATGGGCCATAATTCAGAAAGTTATGATCCGATATGCGCAAATATCGAAAGGAACCAAGATCTTTAGGTTATAAACATGTATTTCAAGTTTCATCAAAATTAATTTAAAGTTGTGACCTCTACAGGTTCCACAACCTTGATATACCATATTTTTACACTTTTTGGGTACAAGTGGCGGCCATCTTGTCCGTCAATTTTGCTCCGATTATCACGAAATGCGAACTCACCCATCACTACGGTGTAACTGTGATATAATCAAACGTTTTTTTACATCAGATAATAATTCAGGAAGTTACGATCCGATATGCATAAATAGGCATTGGAACCAAGATCTTTAGATTATAAACATGTATTTCAAGTTTCTTCAAAATCGGTTCAAAATTGTTACCTCTATAGGGTCCACAACCTTGATATATAACCTATTTTCACACTACTCGCGTACAAACGGCGGCCATTTTATCCGTCAATTCTGGTCCGATTTTCTTGAAATTCATAAACTTTCTTCACTACCATGTAAGGGTGATATAATCAAACGGTTTTTTAAATCGGATAATAATTTTTGACCTCCAGAGGCAGAGGGACCACAAGCTAACAAAAGCGATTTTTCGGACAATCAGGGGACATAATTCAGGAAGATACAATCCGATGGGTGCAAATATCGAAAGGACCCAAGATCTTTGGGTTATAAACATACATGTCAAGTTTCATCAAAATCGGTTCAAAATTGTGACCTCTATAGGGTCCACAACCTTGATATAATATATTTTCACACTATTCGCGCACAAACGGCGGCCATTTTGTCCGTCAATTTCAGTCCGATTTTCACAAAATTCGAACACAACCTCCATAATAACCATGTAACAATGATATAATCGGATAACAATTTTGACCTCCAGAGGGACCACAAGCTAAAAAGGGCGATTTTTCTGACAATCAGGGGCCTTAATTCAGGAAGTTACGATCCGATTGGCATAAATATCGAAAAGAACCAAGATCTTTGCGTTATAAACATGCATTTCAAGTTTCATCCAAATTGTTTCAAAATTGTGACCTCTACACTGTTCACAAGCTAAAAACATTTTTCGTACAATCAGGGGCCATAACCCATGAAGTTACAGTCCGATACATGCCAATATCGAAAGGAACCGAGATCTTAGGGTGATAAACCTATATTTCAAGTTTCAATGAAAGCGGATAAAAATTGTGACCTGTAGACTGTTCACAAACAATTGTGGACGGACGGACGAACAGGGGTGACGACAATATACGTCCACATGAAAATGTGGGCGTATAAAAACCGCTGTGGGGCCCCCCACATCAACATTTATTCTCTTCAGTAAAATTTCCCATATCAATGGAATAAGGCATGTACAACAATTATTCACATAAATCTTTGAACACCCTAACATGGGCCATCTTAATCTGAAAAGTTAAGTTATGAAACAAATATTCATGAAACAATACATATTTTGATAACATCAAACATTCAATTTTCACTGCCAAGAGCTTGTTTGATGTTAGGTTCCTTATATCCGTGAGCTTTGAGTCATATGTACAGTGGATACAGGATTTATCAAATGGAATTGAGTGGACTGGAAGTTTGGAAATGCTGATCTAAATGAATGATAAAATTACCTTGTGAGTGTTATCTGGAAGATCTTGTAACCAGCTATAAATGATGCGAGACGAGTTAGTGACTGTTTACCTGATCCACCAACACCTACTAACAAGGCAGCTCCACGAGGTGTTCTAATTATACGCGATATCTATAAGATATAAAATAACAACTATGTTAAGAATATCAAATTTCAGACTGCTCTTAATTTATCTTCTACAAAATATTTATATAGTAAGTGTAAAATTTTTACATTTACAAAATGCCTCTCACTTTGTACCGTTGATTACAGATTAAACATCCATAAGTGTACAAATGTGTTATTATAGATGTGTTCCCATTTGAATATTGTTCACAATAAGAAGCAAAATAAATAAGATATGTTTACAGGATCATTTTGTGATACGAAAAACTAAGCAATGCTTTTTCTATGGCACTCAGTATATAATATTGTAACTTTTAAAAATACCTTAACTAGATGAACCATAGCGTCTTTAAAGAAGACCAAATCAATATTACCACCTCGGACTGTTTCATTATATTGTGCCATATACTGTAGTAATTTCTCGTTCAGGAAACTGTAACTTGGTATCTGAAAGACAAAAGATAGCCAGGCTTTGGAAATACACAAAATGTGGCTGAATAAAAATCTAGCCTCAAGGGTGCCCCCAAGAAGAGATGTGCAACCAGACGGACAGGGGCGACGACAATATATGTCCATATTAAGATGAGGCTGGTGTCCCCCGCCGAAATCCCAAAATAAATAGAAGACACGTATTAATCAATTGCACGTTTATCTTTTTGAAAAGTATTGAGGAATCAAACTGACTATCAACTATACACTAAGTTTCATCACTCTCTATCAGATAGAATCAACCTAATGAACATCATGATCAACTTTAAACATTCTACCTCAATTAAAAGCAGAGTTGTTATGTTCCAAAGTCTTGACCAATCAAATTGCTTATCGCTCTGCTTACCCTTAGTAGAAAATTTTAATTATCAAACTTTGTCAAGGTATTGATGTCAACCCAAGTTTTATCACTCTCACTTAATTAGAACTAAAGTTATTGAGTCACATAAAGCATCAACCAATCAAATTGCTTATCTCTGCTTACACTTAGCAGAAAATGCCCATTATCGACCTGTTTCAATTTTATCATCACCTCTGTCGAATCTAGACGTTTCTTTTGAACAAATTTTTATCTTGACCATCACTACCAAATTTCAAAGAAATCCATTTTGCCATTCTAATTATTCAAAATTGCATCTTAAAAGGTACCCATGAGCAGGCCATGTGAATGAAGGCAAGCTCCTTTTATTTGCACAATTTGATTAAACACTATCCCAGCAACCTATCTGAAATCCATTAAACGTTTCTGAATTAGAAGTTGAAAATGGGCAATTGTTTACATCAAAAGGCAGAAATGACGATGTAAGACCTTTTTGGCTGATGGACTAATCAAGAAGATATAATAAGGAGGCCTGACGATTGAGACACGATTATGATGAAAGGTCTGGACTAATCCATAAACAAAGTTAGTTCAGACAAGAGGCAACAGTTTCTAGCAAATATGTGTTCTCCATATAACAGCAGTAAAATTCAAACTTGTAAGAAAAACTTGTAAGAAGAGTACTGTTTTGCAAAACACATTACAATACTGCTTGACATTCTACTTGAAAAGAGGTTAATCAGTCCATTGCAGATCTTCCTTTGACTTCAAATGATATATGAATTATTTATTATTATTTAGGATTTCAATTTTATGAACATGATCATCAGATAGCCAAGATTTAAATGGATTTAAACATCAAAGAAATTTAAAAATTTAAGGGTAAAGAGAAAGAGAGAGAAATTGGGTGTAACGTCCACTAGACACAAACTAGGTTATTTTGGGAATTGGGACTAACATATGGTTTAATTTTATTTCAATAACACGCTTGCACATAGAGGTATTTAGCAGTAGGGGTAACTGAAGGACCCGGAGACAACCCATGAGGGATTTGACAATGGGGATTTGAAACAACGCCAGTTGACTTAATGACAGGCTTTATGATACAGCAGGCACGTGCTAACTTGGATATCTTCAACAGTCATTAATTTTTCATTATCTGTTTTTGAACTATTATACAAAGAACATCCAGCTCTTTATTTAAATCTTACATAATGTATCTTTAAACTCAACAGAAAATTCTCAGTATCAAACTTACTTTAGTTACTTAGTTAAGGTGTTTGTGGAGAAATAAAATTATACACCATGTCTCATCACTATCACTATACGAATCAAAGCATAACTTTTCTTTGTTTAGATTTAGCAGAAAATCGCCTAATCCTAACCAAAACCTACACAAAGTTTGAACATTCGAACTCAGTTTAATGCAGAGTTATTTATATTTATTGTGTTCCAAAAAGTGTGAATTGTGACAGACAGACAGAGAAAGACACAACCCATTTTAATAGTTCCTTACTTTTTTTGAAAGGCAGTGGACAATATAAAGTACGGTATTATAACTAAAACATAGATTTCAACCATATAAAAAGGTTTGGAGTGTTACCATTTCATAGATTTTAGGGGGGTCAAAACAGGCGTCATCTGCCTCTTCTCCTGTTGCCTCTGGTGCATCACGTAAAAAATCGACAAAATATGGTTCTTCTGCTAATATAGCAAAAGCATCATCACCACACTGAGCCTTTAATACAGATTTTATACAATCATCAAACCATTTCTTATCAGATTCATTTGTAAACCTACAAAAGAAGTATTATTAATTTATCTATACAGTGATTGTTGAGGGGCTAGATAATGAACCTTTTTAAATTCTTTAAATAATCACAACAATCGATATTGTGACTTTACCTCTCTACTATTATCCTTGTCTTTGTATTTGCATTCTGTTAGGGAAAGATACTCACATGGCCAGGCCCATATCTAGACACCATTAAGCGGGGGGGCATTACCTTTCGGTAGGGGGGGGCGAACATTCTTACAGACTGTTGTAATCATCATGCTATTGCTATGTAGTTACCTAGGCGTCTAATAAGCATTTCAAAATAAGTATTCAAACAAAATTTTTTAGCTTTTTTAGGTTAATATAAGGAACTGTGTATACTTTAATGATTGTTAGCAATTTCTGAGCGGGGGTGGGGGGTGGTTGAGCATTTCACACGGCCCCCCCCGCACCCCCCTGTAGATACGGGCCCGCACATGGCTTATAGCTATATGTGTAATGATTTTCAGGAAGCTGCATAATATACTGATACCGGTAATTGATACTAGTCAGACTATATAGACTAAATGTAAACCTTCATCTAAAAGATATCATTACGCAAAATAAAGCTTAGCCGAAGCTTAAAAGTTTACGCGTAACGACTGACTTGTTAAACTTAAAGGCGTGTGGTAGCTGGGAGGAAATTTCCTTTCGATAAAAGCGCACGCATATGAGTCTAGTGATGTTAACATTGAGGACCCTCCTTTATTCATAACATAACGCACAAATATTGAAAGCAACCAAAACTTTGGGGTTATAAATATGTATTTCAAGTTTCATCAAAATCGAATCAAAATTGTGGCTTTTACAGGGTCCACAACCTTGATATATCATATATTTACACTATTTGCGTGCGAGAGACGGCCATTTTGGTCCTATGTGCACGGAATTCAAACTCAACCAGCATTAGAATGTAACAGTGATCTATTCAAACGTTTTTTATAAATCAGATAAGAATTGTGACCTTTAGTAACCAAGATCTTTTGGTTTCATCAAAATTGGATCAAAATTGTGGCTACTAGAGCAGTGGTTCCCAACCTGTGGTACGGTACGCGAGGGCTTACTAGGTGGTACGCGAGCACTTTCGTTATTTTTTACATCACAAAAATGTTTACAGTCTGACACAAGATAAAACCCATTACTTTCTCAGTATGTATGTTACTATTCTCATTATTATTTTGTATACTTATTTATATTTTATTTCTATACTTCTTTATTTATTTCTTGATTATTAATCTTTTTTTTATCTGATCTCTGGAACCAGGAGGTATGCGGCGACTGTACGGGACCTCAAAGTGGTACTCAATCACAAAAAGGTTGGGAACCACTGCTCAAGATATACCATCTATTTACACGACTAAGAAAACTATTTGTAAAACGAGGGACAGTTGTTTTGTGTAACAATGATACATTCAGTAAAGCGAACTCTTAAATGATATTTCATGTTGTAATCTTTTAAATTAAAATGTTAATGTGCAATCTACTTAAATATAGCCTAGTTGGTAATATAAACATTTTTTTAAATCGGATAAAAACTGTTACATCTAGAGGGACCAATCAGGGGCCATAATCCATTAAGTTTTGATTCATTTCATGGCAATATCGAAAGGAACCAAGATCTTTTGGAGATAAACTTACTCATATTGCAACTTTCGTCAAAATCGGATAAGAATTGTGACCTGTATCGTGTCCACAAACAAAATACGGCCACATGAAAATGTGTGTGTTTAAAAAGGGTTACAAATCTGGAAAAAAACAACTTTCTTCGAACGGGGGCAATGGAGCTGTCACCAATTACATACAATCACAACCTCAAGCTAGAGGTGACCGGCCACTACCCCTGCCATTTAGTCTTGTTACTATTTGTTAATCTTCTCAAAGATATTCTATAACTATGAGTTTCCTACCCCAATATACAGAGAGAAGTAAGATTGAGAATAATGCCATATAGAAACCATTTAACAGGTTGTGATTACTTAGAGAATCTAGATAGGTCATTACAAAGAAATTTAACTACACCTTCAACATTCTTGGTATTTCCATTGTTACTAGTTATGGCATTACAGCTACAGAATAATCTGCTATTTCATTTCTGTCATTTTAGATAGTTTAATATAAGTAAATTATTTTACAATTTACAGGTTACTGTTTGGAATTTCATGGATTTTTATGATCATGACATTAACTTTAGCTTATATAGAAAGAAAAAATAAAATTTTACCTGTCAGCAATGGATCGTGTACATTCATGTTTCCATAAAGCTAGAGTATAAGCAGCATCAACACAGTCTGCTCCAACAGTTAACATACCCTGCCAAATACGGGATAAATCCCTTAAATTGAAAATATAATGAAACTTGGCTGGTGTGGGCAACATCTTAATCTGAAAAAAAAAAAAAAAAATCAATACAAACACTAATATATTGATTAATTTTAGGTAACAATATAAAATAAGTTTTCAGCATCATTCAAATGATAAACTATAAAATTTATAAATTTCCTTCTGATTTGAATTTCAAAATGTAGATAAGCTCAATTATCTGCTAGTTATCAAGTTCAGTACAATTTGATCTGTTAAACCAGTACCTTAACTTGCTGCCATAGAATTCTTGTTGTTGGAACCAACATACTTATAGTTTCACAAACTTCAGCCGGAAATCTTGAAGAACAGAAATATCCACATCCAATAATTCCTGCAAATAAATATTATGAATATATTCTTTCTTCAAAGGAGTGAATAAAAATGAAGGTTTTTATATAATCTAATCATAATTAATAGAAAACAAAACTTACCAAAAATCTTATCAATTGAATTGTTTGATGGTAAGGTACAGTTAAAGATACAGAATTGACGCTTTAATCTTTCTGGTATATCATTACGTCCACCGCCAGGATGTATCATGGCAGCTAAAAACTGTACATCAACTATAGAGAGAAAATCTCCTGGTTTATCTATGTTATACATTCCATGCATCTCCATCATTTGACGAGTAATCTCATTAGTTACCTATAATATAAACATTAAAGTGCACATAAAATGGTCCTGGGAATTTTTTTATATGTATACTCCATGGTTATTTTATCTACTTTACGGCAAATTCACATCAATCCGACTAAAATTAATTCAGTTATCTTCACTCAAAGTCGTAAAAATAGACTTCCCGTAAAAACAACTTTGCCAATTATCGAAAACACTCTTAATCCCCATAGACGCCAGTGACGTCACAGTGACCGAATGCATATTCGGAATGTTTATTCCTTAATTACCTATTTACACTCCGCGTGTGTATTCATTAACGTCTGACTGATTCCTTAATCCCCTCAATGAAATAAAACAATTGACTACGGAAGAATTTGTGATGTAATTAAGAATTTGTTTTATAACGGCAATTGTTGTAGCAATAGTCTTTTTAATCAGAATAAGCCGACCGTAAGCCAACAATAATTGGCGGCTGATTGAAACAAGATTGGTGTAAAATTGTCATAGCCGGCGCTATGGACATCTTTAAAGCCAATAGAAATAATTAATTGTCGGCTTTTAAGAAACGAAATAGTTTCAAATAATAATCATATAAACTTAGATCATCGACATTGATCATTTTATCATACACCGAGAGAATGGAGGCAGAATATTTCGAGTTATCCTGTAGCAGTAGTTCCTTTAGCTCGGGCAGTGTATTGTACACAGATACGTCGCGAGAAATGATTAATATAGTGCCATATATGTTTGAGCCGTATTTATCTGACAGTAGTTCCGTGGAGGATGGCGATGTAGAGAATACGGGATCTAACAATGACAATCACCCGACTGTTGCGATTCTCTGGAATGGTGCGTACCGGAATGCATAATATTGTATACACTTATTTTTGTGTTCGAATTTTTTGACTGAATGACAGTCTTCAAATTTTATTAATTTATAATACCTATTAAAAATAGGTTGCCAGGCAACGAAACATACGCCCACACAGCAGCCAAATCGTCCAGGCAGTCAACAAGAGTTGTCGCATATTAAGGAATTATCAGAAAATCATTAGAATTTGTTTGGTTTTTATAATCAAACGTTTCTTTTTAAATCGGATAACAATTTTGACCTCCAGAGGGACCACAAGCTAAAAAGGGCGATTTTTTGGACAATCAGGGGCCATCATTCAGGAAGTTACGATCCGATGGTCGCAAATATCGAAAGGAACCAAGATCTTTGGGTTATAAACATACATGTCAAGTTTCATCAAAATTGGTTCAAAATTGTGACCTCTATAAGGTCCACAACCTTGATATAACATATTTTCACACTATTCGCGTACAAACGACGGCCATTTTGTCCGTCAATTCTAGTCCGATTTTCACGAAATTCGAACTCAACCTTCATAACCATGGAACGGTGATATAATCAAACGTTTTTTTTAAATCGGATAACAATTTTGACCTCCAGAGGGACCACAAGCTAAAAAGGGCAATTTTTCGGACAATCAGGGGCCATAATTCAGGAAGTTATGATCCGATTGGCGCAAATATCGAAAGGAACCAAGATCTTTGGGTTATAAACATGCATTTCAAGTTTCATCCAAATCGGTTCAAAATTGTGTCCTCTACACTGTTCACAACCTTGATATAACATATTTTCACACTATTCGCGTACAAATGGCGGCCATTTTGTCCATCAATTTTGGTCCGATTTTCACGAAATTCGAACTCAACCTTCATAACCATGGAACGGTGATAAAATCAAACGGTTTTTTAAATCGGATAACAATTTTGACCTCCAGAGGGACCACAAGCTAAAAAGGGCAATTTTTCGGACAATCAGGGGCCATAATTCAGGAAGTTACGATCCGATTGGCGCAAATATCAAAAGGAACCAAGATCTTTGGGTTATAAACATGCATTTTAAGTTTCATCCAAATCGGTTCAAAATTGTGTCCTCTACACTGTTCACAACCTTGATATAACATATTTTCACACTATTCGCGTACAAATGGCGGCCATTTTGTCCGTCAATTTTGGTCCGATTTGCACGAAATTCGAACTCAACCTTCATAATCATGGAACGGTGATATAATCAAACGGTTTTTTAAATCGGATAACAATTTTGACCTCCAGAGGGACCACAAGCTAAAAAGGGCGATTTTTCGGACAATCAGGGGCCATAATTCAGGAAGTTAGGATCCGATTGGCGCAAATATCGAAAGGAACCAAGATCTTTGGGTTATAAACATGCATTTCAAGTTTCATCGAAATCGGTTCAAAATTGTGACCTCTACACTGTTCACAAGCTAAAAAACGTGATTTTTCGTACAATCAGGGGCCATAACCCATGAAGTTACAGTCTGATACATGCCAATATCGAAAGGAACCGAGATCTTAGGGTGATAAACCTATGTTTTAAGTTTCATTGAAATCGGATAAAAATTGTGACCTGTAGACTGTTCACAAACAATTGTGGACGGACGGACGTCCGGACGGACGGACGAACAGGGGCGACGACAATATACGTCTACATGAAAATGTGGGCGTATAAAAACAGTTTTTTTGTAGATGTGTACCATTGCATAATAATAATATATTATATTCGCATACAGGTGTCAGTGTGAAACGTGTACGTTTATGCCCACAGAAGAGGAGTCTGTATGCTGCATTGAAATACAGCGTACAAAAGATAAGATGACCGCTTTCGAAGAAATGCAGTACCCAATACATTGTATAACCAACCACCCCGGATTCCAGTCTAACTGCCTTGATATATACGTCTTAGAAACGCCGGTACATTATTCCCATTTCCCTTGCTGGAATTTCCACAACTCTCAATATCATAACGGTAATATGGCATCTTGAAATACACTCGGTAATATTCTAGTCACAAATATATAATCTATCACAACTCAAGACGAGAAATGTCGGCTTTTGAAAATGCTTTGACTTACATAGTGATATGTAGCTTACATGAAAATAATTACACGTTAATGATTACGGCAGTCAAATGTTAATTGGACTGACAAATACACACGTGTCAACTGGCTGTGTGTATATACAGTGATATATTGTATAGATGATGTGTATACTATGTGTAGTGCCTGTGACGTCACCAACCAATCAACCGGATTAAGGTTGTAATTGAAAATTTCAAAACCGTTTTTGGCAGTCGGATACTAAAACGTAAATATCTGAATTAATTTTCATCAGACTAGTTTGAACTTGCGGTAAAATGGCTTTTGTAACCATATATTGAGTACCCGTATGGAAAATTTTTCTGAACCATTTGATGTGGTCTTTAAACAAACTTCAATAAACTACTTTCTTTGAAACTGATTAATGGATCAAGGCTCAGAAAGGGTGAAGGCAGCCCCACTAATCGAGCAGAAAATGCTCATTATTGAACTTAGTCAAGGTATTGATGTAATGAAACTATACACCAAGTTTCATCACTCTGACTTAATTAGAACTAAAGTTAACCAATCAAATTGCTTATCTCTGCTTACCCTAAGCAGAAAATGATCATCATCGAACTCCATCAAGCTATTGATCGGCCTAATAATATAAACACCTACACCAAGTTTGAACATTCTAGCTCAATTAGAAAGAGAGTTATTCAGTTATTGTGTCCCAAAAAGTGTGACGGAAGGACACACAGACAGACCCATTTTAACAATTGAAAGTCTAGTGGGGCATTTTTATAATTTTACTGGAGACAAATCTTGAGAGTTACTTCCAAATCGGGATATACAGCAGTCCACTTGTCATTGTGAATCAATGTGAGCATATCACACAACCCTTAAACAAATATACAAGCAGGATAGAGATAAGAGAACAAGCTAAAAAGAAAAATGGGATTCTTCATACAATTAGGGGCCATAATCCAGAAAATTATGGTCTGAAGTAAGTGAATATCGAAAGTTATTGAGACCTTTGGGATATAAATATACATATATTTTAAGTTTCATCAAAATTTGGACCAAAATTGTGACCTTTTGATGGTCCACAACCTTCGAATTACTTACTCTCACAATATTTGCATAAGATAAACATTTGTAATACACTAAAATCTGATTAAGAGTAACATTTCTTTATGTAATTATCAGAAAATCATTAGAATTTGTTTGCTTTTAAAAAGTTTTACCCCACGCTAACAATTAGTATACGCTGTTCAGTTATAAAAATTCATTGGAAATCAAAATACTTGTTCGTTTCAATTGTGTATAAATTTGAAGTCAATCGGATGATAAGTTTGGCCTCCATAGCGTGACAAGGATTTTTGAAGTTATCAAGGGAGATAACTCTGGCAGTAATTATTTGAAATCGCTGAAAATCAATAGGCTTCTTCGTCTCATGACCTTAAACACTGTGTGTAAATTTAAAGTCAATCGGATGTTAACTTTGGCCTCTAGAGCGTCCACAGGATTTTTTGAAGTGATCATGGGCCATAACTCTGGGACTAATTATCGGAAATCGCTTAAAAACAGGATGTTACGGTCCGACATGCGTCAATATCAAAAGGAATCAAGTTTTTTTGTGATATAAACATATACTTTAAGTTTCATCAAAATGAGACAAAAATTCTTTGGTATTATACTATTTACGTTAAAGCCCCAATAACACTCTTGTTGTAACTGAAAAATATGTCCTAATCTTCATTCTGGTCAACAAATCGTATTATTTTAGAATATTCCAATTAAATGATGATATAAATTTCATCTTAACACACCTATTTTGAAAAATTGGAAAAATTCAACCAATTGATTTGAAAAGTCTAACGTAAACCTTTTCAAATGTGACTTGGATTTTAAAATATTTTCGAACCCTCTGGACAAGTAAAATAGGTTGTAATGGATAATTTACACAACAGGTAGGACATAAAAACATCTAGTACTTAGAATAAGGGTATTATTTATTTTCTGGAGCTACCAAGCCAGCAAGAATGTTATTGTCCCTTTAAGGGAGCAGACAATAGTATGGGCGCATAAAAATTGTAACCAGTTAAGATTTAAAAGGTTGCCAAACCTTTTTGAGACAAGTTTTTGCTTGGGCTGTTGGCAGTTTCCTACAGGGTAATACGCCCCTTCTCGGTATACTGCCATGGGTGAGGGACTGGCAGTATCTATATTTGCTGCACATGGTAGCAACAGTGTTTTTTGGGTAGACATGCTTAAGCATCATATTCATATTCTTGAGGCAGTCACTCTGCATCATATTATCCTTGCTAAAATTGAGGTACCGGTAATTCATAAATGCAACTGATTTTTAAAACAAACCTGATCACCCCAATCATTTATGACAGGCATATTAATGTCATCAACAAATATAGTCATTCTTCTACCTCCAGGTGGGCCATATGTACTACCCATTCTCTTCTCAACATAACTCTCTACAGTTCTCTACAATAAATACACATCTGCATTAAAAGTCAGGCGGCATATAATAACTATGGAACGGAAGGTCTTAATTGAATAAAACTTGTCTCTATTTTCTGCACGATCAGGGGCCATAATCCAAGAAGCTATGGTCTGATACATACCAATATCTAAAGGAACCAAGATCTTTGTATTATTAACATAGATTTCAAATTTCATCATTATAAACATAGATTTCAAGTTTCATCAAAATCAGATCAAAATTGTGACCTCAACAAGAGGGTCCACAACCATACACTTATCCCAAATTACCGTTTAACGGTGTATATTCGAATGTTATTTTTAAATAAGATAATAATTGTGACCTCTAGAGAGGCACCATAAGCTAAAAACGTGATTTTTCATACAACCAGGGACCATTATTAAGGAAGTTACAATCTGATATATGTGAATAACAAAAGGTACTAAGATTTTTGGGATATTAACATGCGCATTTCAAGTTTCATCAAAATTGGATAAAATTGTGACCTCTAGAAGTTCTACAACCTTGATATACCAGATGTTAACTTCACTATTTGCATACGTTTTGTCTATGGTGTAGCATTGATATATTCAAAGGGGTTTTTTAATCCAATAATAATTGGGTTAAAAACATGCATTTCAAGTTTCATCAAAATCGGGTGAAAATTTTGACCTCTAGCATGTGCACAAGCTAAAAACATGATTTTTCATACAATCAGAGACCACAATCCATAAAGTTATGCTCCGATATCTTTTGAGATAGACCTATATTTTCAGTTTTGTGAAAATCGGATAAAAATTGTGACCTGTAGAGTGTCCACAAACAAATTGTGGACGGACCGGGGGACGGCTAAATACGTCCACATGAAAATGTGTGTATAAAAATAGCTAGTTTGATACATGCCAATATTGATAGCTACCAAGATCTTTGGGTTATAAACATAGATCTCAAGTTTCATTAAAATCGGATAAAAATTGTGACTATAAGCTAATAATGTCATTTTTCATACAATCAGGGGCCATAATCCATGAAAATGATCCAATACATGCCAATATCCAAAGGATATAGACCAACATTTCAAGTTTTACTAAAATCAGATAAAAAAGGGGACATGTAGCGTGTCCACAAACAAAATGTGGCTGTATAAAAATATAACCCCCAAGGGGTGAGCAAATTCATTTGAACAAATCTGATATACGGGTTGATATGTTGGCCTGATAGGCTAACTAATAAGTTACCTGGAACATGAGAGGTGTAGAAGCACTAGAGAAGTTGAATGATTTTCCAAGCTGTATATCAGGATCATAGGAGGACATGTAACCTTTAATCATTACAGTTTTTGCTGTACCTTGTTCTCCTATTAATAACACAGCCTACAATAACACAGAATCCAAAATACATTTATGTCTTTAGACTGTTCTCAAATAAATCATGGACAGACGTACAGAGGCGATTCAGTCAATATTTATAATTTATATACTGAGGGCCATAGAAAACGCATCACTTAGTTTTTCGTATCACAAAATGATCCTGTAAACATATCTTATTTATTTTGCTTCTTATTGTGAACAATATTCAAATGGGAGCACATCAATATAAACACATTTGTACACTTATGGATGTTTAATCTGTAATCAAAGGTACAAAGTCAGAGAGGTCAAAACCAAAAATACGATAAAGATGGTTAATTGTGCTGCACTGCGTGCGTAAGACTTTGTACTGTTGATTACTGATTCATGCTACTCAAGATGGACATGTTGCTTACATTAACATTCCAGGTTGTATGTGTGAAATAAATGAAATGAAATGGGTTTAAGTCTTACACCAACAGGGCCAATCTAGATAGGATGTGTGAAATATGTTGTTATAAAATTGGCTCTGAATTGACTAATTATAACTTTGAGAGTACCTGACCTTCAGACCCAGGAATAATAGCCACATTGTTTTCTATCACTAAGACCACATAAATATTTCAAATAGCATTTGTCTTGGGAAGCTAATGACTTTAAATTCCCAATTGACATATACCTTAATTGCAGTAGCACTCACTCCTACGCATTAAATTTATATAGCCTCAACTGATTGACAAATTAATTGTTTTACAGTATCTATTAACCTCCTCACTACATAAACAAAGTCTCAAAATGAAACAAATATGATGATGTGATAAAAAAAATAGGTTGCCAGGCAACGAAACATACGCCCACACAGCAGCCAAATCGTCCGGGCAGTCAACAAGAGTTGTCGCATATTAAGGAATTATCAGAAAATCATTAGAATTTGTTTGGTTTTTATAATCAAACGTTTTTTTTTTAAATCAGATAATAATTGTGACATCCAGAGGCACAACGAGCTAAAAAGGGTGATTTTTCGTACAATCAGGGGACATAATTCAGGAAGTAATGACCCGATGGGCGCAAATATCGAAAGGAACCAAGGTCTTTGGGTTATAAACATACATGTCAAGTTTCATCAAAATCAATTCAAAATTGTGACCTCTATAGGGTCCACAACCTTGATATAACATATTTTCACACTATTCGTGTACAAACGGCAGCCATTTTGTCCCTCAATTCTAGTCCGATTTTCACGTAATTCAAACTCTCTCTTCATTACCATGTAACGGTGATATAGTCAAACGTTTTTTTAAATCGGATAATAATTTTGACCTCCAGAGGGACCAAAAGCGAACAAAAGCGATTTTCGGACAATCCGGGGACATAATTCAGGAAGTTATGATCCAATGGGCGCAAATATCGAAAGGAACCAAGATCTTTGGGTTATAAACATACATGTCAAGTTTCATCAAAATTGGTTCAAAATTGTGACCTCTATAAGGTCCACAACCTTGATATAACATATTTTCACACTATTCGCGTACAAACGGCGGCCATTTTGTGCGTCAATTTTGGTCCGATTTTCACGAAATTCGAATTCAACCTTCATAACCATGGAATGGTGATATAATCAAACGTTTTTTTAAATCGGATAACAATTTTGACCTCCAGAGGGACCACAAGCTAAAAAGGGCAATTTTTCGGACAATCAGGGGCCATAATTCAGGAAGTTACGATCCGATGGGCGCAAATATTGAAAGGAACCAAGATCTTTGGGTTATAAACATACATGTCACGTTTCATCCAAATCGGTTCAAAATTGTGACCTCTATAAGGTCCACAACCTTGATATAACATATTTTCACACTATTCGCGTACAAATGGCGGCCATTTTGTCCGTCAATTTTGGTCAGATTTTCACGAAATTCGAACTCAACCTTCATAACCATGGAACGGTGATATAATCAAATGTTTTTTTAAATCGGATAACAATTTTGACCTCCAGAGGGAACACAAGCTAAAAAGGGCGATTTTTCGGACAATCAGGGGCCATAATTCAGGAAGTTACGATCCGATTGGCGCAAATATCGAAAGGAACCAAGATCTTTGGGTTATAAACATGCATTTCAAGTTTCATCCAAATCGGTTCAAAATTGTGACTTCTACACTGTTCACAACCTTGATATAACATATTTTCACACTATTCGCGTACAAATGGCGGCCATTTTGTCCGTCAATTTTGGTCCGATTTTCACGAAATTCGATCTCAACCTTCATAACCATGGAACGGTGATATAATCAAATGGTTTTTTTAAATCGGATGACAATTTTGACCTCCAGAGGGACCACAAGCTAAAAAGGGCGATTTTTTGGACAATCAGGGGCCATAATTCAGGAAGTTACGATCCGATTGGCGCAAATATCGAAAGAAACCAAGATCTTTGGGTTATGAACATGCATTTCAAGTTTCATTCAAATCGGTTCAAAATTGTGACTTCTACACTGTTCACAACCTTGATATAACATATTTTCACACTATTCGCGTACAAATGGCGGCCATTTTGTCCGTCAATTTTGGTCCGATTTTCACGAAATTTGAACTCAACCTTCATAACCATGGAACGGTGATATAATCAAACGGTTTTTCAAATCGGATAACAATTTTTACCTCCAGAGGGACCACAAGCTAAAAAGGGCGATTTTTCGGACAATCAGGGGCAATAATTCAGGAAGTTACGATCCAATTGGCGCAAATATCGAAAGGAACCAAGATCTTTGGTTTATAAACATGCATTTCAAGTTTCATCCAAATCGGTTCAAAATTGTGACCTCTACACTGTTCACAAGCTAAAAAACGTGATTTTTCGTACAATCAGGGGCCATAACCCATGAAGTTACGGTCCGATACATGCCAATATCGAAAGGAACCGAGATCTTAGGGTGATAAACCTATATTTTAAGTTTCATTGAAATCGGATAAAAATTGTGACCTGTAGACTGTTCACAAACAATTGTGGACGGACGGACGAACAGGGGCGACGACAATATACGTCCACATGAAAATGTGGGCGTATAAAAATCATATTAAAACTGTTAACATAAAAGCTTTAATACTAATAATTTAAAAATATAATTTTATCAAGTCTTATTTTGGGGCAACAAGCTAAGTATTTTGACAGAAAATTGTTATGGGTTAACCAGTTACGGTTGGGTTTTAAACGACCAGTTAACCGGTTCAAGAATTTTTAAAACCTTACATCCTTAATTTCAAACCCTGATTGTGTAAAGAACAATACTGAAGGACTGTCAGATAGGGTTATATAGCCATTATACTACCACATCAAAATGTAGGCTACAAATGCTTTATTTATTAAAGAAAACAAATCATTCTCCTTTGGGGGCCTGCATAAAATTAACTACAAGGTGGTCCAGTCTGTGTTTACTGGTTCTAATGTAATGTTTTACCTTATTTTGTTTAGCAATGGTGTCTATAAGAAAATTAGTTCTAACATTATCTACATTAGGAACTAGGATAGAAGCAAACTCTGGTACACTATCAGGTGGATATATATATTCTTCAACTCTCTTATTCCAATGTTCCCATTCTCCTATAAAAATGAAACCGCCACATTATTACACATGTCCAGTCCAGTCGTTATAAGAAAAACAAACAGTTGCCACGCAGGATACACCATCATTTTGCAAGAGATGGAGAGAGAACAAGCTAGAAAAAAAAGAAATTTTTTCATCCCCATCAGGAACTATAATCCAGGATGTAACGGTCTGCATGAGAAAATGCATCTTGCCTTAATCACGCAAATCTATATTTGTGCCAGTAGTCATCTACTCGCCATGAATTTGCTCATGGCAAGCCCTGAATAGCAAAAGAAACTGAGATCTTTGGGAAATAAACATGCATCTTAAGTTTTGTCAAAATCTGATAAAATTGTGATCTGTAGAGGGTGTGATATTACATGCTTATACTATTTCAATTTGCATAAAGGGGAGAGGTAATTTTGTCAGTCTCGTTTGATTTTCACGTAATTTAAACATAACCATAATTATCGAAATGAGTGTGGTGAGAAGTGAAACTGACTAAAGATTGTGAACTGGTCAGAAAAAATCAATGGTGCCAAAGTAGGGGGTTTGGGGGGGGGGGGGGGGGGTATCCTCCCCCGGGAAATTTACAGCCATTTCAAGTGTTTTTGGCCCATTTACACTTCACAATTACACCACACATTTACCCTGTTTTTGAAATGTTTGAGAAATAAGGGGCAAGATTTTTACTGTACATAACATTTGATATGAAAACTGACAAGAGGTAATCATTCATTTATGCCACTAGTTACTGACGATAGCAAATAGTTAGTGAAACCGCATCCTTCGTGAGTTTTGAACTTTGACAATGACCAACGAAGCTTGTGAATCCCCTTGCTCCGTAGATCCACTTTCTATCTCTCGCACACATGATTCGTCAGTTCTGTTGATCATTGACAAAGTTCGTCATTTACATATGAATAGATAGCGATGACCTTGTACGAAAAAAAACGACACGTACTAGCTGATCACAGGAACAGGCAATTTGAACCGAATAATGCCAAATGTGAAGCGAAAGCCAATTCGATCATCGAAAAAATTTTCCTTCATATATAGTCGTCATGAGCTTGGCGTAGATCAGTGAACGGTGTTCCGATTGAAGCAAAAACTATATGATAGAGTTATGTCTGTTTTCATCAGTTTCCATGGGCCGATAATTTTATAATTGCTTTAGGTCGATTAGTGGGAATATGCCAATTGGCGCAAAAATCTCACGTCTGGATTATGGTTTAACCTTTAAACGAAACAAACATCCACAGCAGCTAAGTTGTCCAAGCAGTCAACAAGAGTTGGCACATCCTTTTCTTAAATACAATTAAAATAAAGATCTATATTTCTTTTCGTTTTTTTCTACTTTCGATGGCCTCTACTACATGAAGACCTGACCAGTTGTAAAGGAAGGTCATGTCAGGGGTCATAAGAGCAGCTTTTGACCCGATGACGTTAGACATTCAATTAACAAATCAGGTTTGATGTTTCTTTACAGATCGTTCCATTGGCTAATCCTTTACATCATCCAGATTAATTTTTTTCTGTCGGTAACGAAACATTTATAATACTTATACACTAAAATCTGATTTTAGTTCTGCCCCATGCCAAAAATTCAATATCATTGATTTAGATTTTCAAGTTATAAAAACAAAATGTGAAGGATGCATGGACATCCAGAAGGACAGGGGCAACACCAATATACGTCCTCATGAAAATGTGGGCATATAAAAATCACTGAAATCTGATTTGTCTTCACATGGGATGAAACAAAAGTTGTATTAAAAAACGGCTATTACCTTGATCATTGACTAAATATTCAAATATAGTTTCTTCTTCAGATAGCGTAGGATAGTTCAGTTTGCTTGGGTGACTCAACATAAAATCCTGCATCTTTGCACGATCTTCCAATTCTAATAATGCTCCAAGACTCCACATTAGAGAAAATATAAACAACCTCTCAAGATGTTTTGGTGATACAGAGCCTTTGTCATCTTTCTGTGGTATTAAACCCTCTAATAAATCACATGTCTACAAAACAAAACATTGATGCTTAGTCTCGGCAAGTTCCTTAAAGGGACCCTCCCGATAAGAACAGAGTCTCAAAAATTAAAGTCCGAGTATTTATGAAATTTATGGACCAAAATATAGAGGCGTGATGTATAGTCTCGGCAAGTTCCTTAAAGGGACCCTCCCGATAAGAACAGAGTCTCAAAAATTAAAGTCAGAGTATTTATGAAATTTATGGACCAAAATATAGAGGCGTGATGTATTTACCTTGTCGCAAAATTTCAGCTCAAAATATTGAGTCGTTTGGACGTGAACGTCAACACTGCTTATCCGGGCACGTAACCCTTTTAAGATTTCGGGTCAATTTTTCATTGGGTGACCTGATAATCGATTCCCGTTTCTTGATAGGTCTATACAGTGAATGACCCATATACTGTACTTGATAACAAAGGGTAAATTCCACCTACATATTATTTTTATAGAAAAAAGTCTGGTTTTATCCAGATACTGTATAATACAACGGTCTCCATTTCCAGATGAAGACTGTCAGGTTTAAGTTATTTACAAGCGTATCAAAAATATCATGTTAGTTGGTCGGCCTTAGGTAATGGGTTTTAATTAAGGGATTTTAACACAAAATTAAGCAGTTTTATTCCCCAAAAAGTTATCGGGATTGGCCCTTTAATAATTTCATGAGCAGTAAAATTATCTGTGCTAAATATAAAATCAGTGTCTGGGAATCCTATTTCGCTTCGTTTTTATAGTTCAAAATTTCATTTTACTTGTCTTTACTACACTAGGATCTGAAAAATTGGAAGAAGAGAACCTTTCACTTTTAAACAAATTAGACGTTATTTAACATCATGCAAAAATATGTCCGTTTGTCTCCATACACTATAAACCTCAGAATGCCTCGTTCGGTCAGGATTTTGCCGAGTTGCAAATGAGGTAAAAAAAAGCCTGTTTGTCTGGAGTTCCAAAACATGTTTTTTTAAAAATTGCCTTGTTTTTGGAAGAGGTGTTTTGATCAGGTTATCACAATACCACAGTTGTTACTTACACCTATACCTGATTGTGGCAATAAATTAAAGTTACATTATGGGAGATAAGATTAAGAGATGGCAGTTCTCACTATAATAGTCAAAAACTAGATAGTGCAAAGGTAATTTGCTGAAAATTTCAGTCAAATTGGTCCACTATTAGCCGAGAAAAAAGCGTTTGAAATATTCACATAGCCTCGGTCATCATTACTCAAATCATTAATATAAACAGCATAGTCTCGATTATCCACTTGATTGATTTAATTATCAACGGCCATTAAGCGGCATATAGGAATTCAATCCGCCAACATCGAAGGCTAGCGTTGACTTTAAGAGTTTATTATGGTCTGGATATGTTAATTAATGTCTAATTGATTATTTAGATAACATCTCAGGCCTAAAGAAAGACCTGTAATAAGCAGATTTTGCTCTTGCATAATGCTATTTTAATCAAGTACGCTGTGTGTGTGTGTGGTGTGTGATATCGCAGACAAGACATTAGTGTTTATCTCATGTAACATATATCCCAATAAGAACCACAAAACACAACAAATAATCCATTATTAATTATTATTATAACCTGACTAATAATAAAACGAAATTTATATGGCACAACAATTCATCCCACTTTGGGTTGCTCTAGGTGCATGAAAGTGTTCACATGGGATTAATTATAGTGACTAAACAGCCAGGTTTTCACACTTGATTTGAAGATGGACAATGTTTCACATTTTCGAATTGAATGTGGTAGCAAATTCCACAGAGTTGATGCATTATATTGAAAAGTCCTTGAACCAAATTTCTTCATCTTATAAACTGGGACATCTAAAAATAATTTACTCTCAGATCTCAGTGACCTATATGGTTTGTAGTGTGTCAAGAGATTCTGAAGATATTGAGGTGCCGTTTTATTTAATGTCTTGTTTGTAAGTCAGGGTTAAAATTTTAAAGTTAAATTCTTTCGCGCACTCGGAGCCAGTAAAGATTATATAAGATGGGAGTGATGTGTGATTTTGATCTAGCTTTAGTGACAATGCGTGCAGCATGATTTGGATCCTTTGCAACTTGGAAAGTTGTTCATCAGTTACTCCAGAGAGTATGGCATTGCAAATTGCAATAGTCAATTCTGGACAACACGAATGGCATCGACTGTTTCAGTTGAAACCCCATAATATTGCACAAAATATTATGGGAGCTCAGCAAAGTTATATAAACACACAGCTTTGAATTTGTCGACTCGTACCAATTGTCGATTAAATGGAAAATAAAGCACACCTCATACATTCAAATTTAATTAAAATGTTTACTTATGACTTATGAAGACAATTGGATATTAATAATGGCAATAATGCGATAATAATTTATGGTATGGTGTGTATTCTTGTCTTGTCTATTTCTTTGTTTGAACATTTCTCTGATTCTCTGACAGGTTTTATTTTCATATCAAATAACATAAATGTTAATTTTTACAAGTTCGCTGATAACAAATACCACTAATAATTATCTTGAAAAAAACCCACGTTCAGTAAACAAGGAATTTTTACCCAGCCTCGTTCTGATCAAAATACCTCTTTCCAAAAACAAGGCAAATTAAAAAAAACATGTTTTGAAACTCCAGACAAAGAGGCATTTTTTTACCTCGTTTATAACGTGGCAAAATTGTGTTCTATACGTCTGGAAAAGGTTTCTTTGCATTAAAATAGTAACACTACTGATTCTGTGAAAGCCATAATGCCATTGGTTATTCCTTTTTAATCAGCCATTCACAGTCAATATTACATAACTCTGGCATCAGGGCTCAGCTGTAGGTCGTCAAACTTGCGCTAATAAAATGGAAGTTGTGATTAAAATTTGATATTGGAAATAATGTTTTGGGGTACATGGTGGCAAAAAAATCTTTAAATTCTACTCGTATATGTCCTTGCTTGACGCCTAACTTAATTACTGGTAGCTTGAAATTTGAATGCCAATCAAAACCATGTGGCGAACAGGCGGCATGCATCAATTGCAATTGATATATACAGTACTGGGCAAATTAATAGCAACAATTGCGGAGAAATCAAGTCTTTAAGAATGAACTTTACTGATGATCAAATGATGACGTTTGAACATATTCGCATGTAATTTTTTCACACCTGCCCACATGGTCTCACACTTTGCAGTGAATGTATGATCGACATCGTTCATGATGTAATGATGACGTCAGTAACGACCACAATGGTGCTCTTTTTGCAGTTTTTGACCATGAGCATTATAGAAATATTTTAAGGTAGAAATACCAAGTAACACTTGGGTGGTAGTAGACTCTGATGATATGACCACGAGACAATCGAATGACAATGATGACATTGAACGTGCGTGACGTCATAACAGCTGTATGATTATGATGTCATCAATACATGATCTCACCAAAAATTGGTTTCCGCTCTGGAATTAGTCATGCCGAAAACCATTGATTTAAGTCCATGAAAAAAAGGTCAGATAGAAGTTTTGTTAGATAATACGAATTTGACCCAGTCGGATATAGCAGGACGATTTGAGGTCAATAGAAGTTCTGTTTGCCAGATCGAGAAGGAACTTGACAGTGGACAGGGAGAAAGCGACGCGTGGATGCCATAATAAAGCCAATGGAGGACAGACCAAATGTTAGAAATAGGTCGTTATCAGAGGTCATGTTAACAATTTCTATTCTCAAGATTTAATATATTTGGAGGAATAGAAGTATAGACTATTGTTTTTGTTATGATTATTATTAATATTATTCTTCTTTTTTCATTTTTATTAGATCTCAGCTACTGCTTGTCACATAGTTACAATTTCCTTGGTTTTACTTGGAAAGAACTCATATTCTCAAGATCTAATATATTTGGAGGTATAGACTATTGTTTTTGTTATGATTATTATCTATCATTCTTCTTTTTTTTATTATTCTTTTTTCATATTGATTAGACTTCGGCTACTGCTTGTCGCATTGTTAAAATTTCCTCCGTTTTACTTGGAAACTGGGTGTGATTCAGAGGATAAAGCCATTTTGAATGTTCTGCGACAATGCGAAATGTCTATAAACATCCAAAATATTGCTTTTAAAAATATTGCAGTAATCAGGCAAGGAATAAACGGTTTTAGATGTACCTGTCAAAATGTTAGACAGTAATGAAATAGTAACTGACAGTCACCAGAGGTTTTGTGCCTGACAAAGCTTGAATCTGTGCCTGACATTGTCAGTGACAGGTGCCTTATTTCCAGGCTTGGCAGTAATTTTAACAATAATAGATGGATTTTAACTTTCGATACAGGGCAAATAGCTATGCTACTTCTCATTTTTGGCAAATTTTCGTAGATATTAGGTACCAAATTTAGAAAATTAAAATTTTTACAAAATTTTTTTTATTTATGAATGTTTTTTGGTCATGTTATACACAGAATTAAAGAGTCAGCTGACTTGAGTAAAAAAAAATTTTTTTTTGTCTCAATAATTTTCCTTGGCAACCACTGGATCAAAACAATTATATAGATGCCCAAAAATTGCTTCTAGTTGTAGCATCTTCCCAGCAACACATTTTGTCAGGATCACTTTCTTGACATGTGTAACAAATGGTAACAAATTTATCAATGGAATTGATATAGCTGGATTTTGGTGATTTCGCATCTATGCGTATGTGGACATGGGTCATTCCATAAATAAGGGGTCCAATTGAAAATTCATACATATCATTGCAGCAAAAATACCTATTTTCTGATCACCAATTATTTAAAAAAGTAATTCATCATGTTATATGTTTATTATTTTATACTAATAATAACTTATAATGTTCTATAAAAACATAGAAAATCGGTTTGTGGTTAAATTTTTCTATGTTGCAATTCATGGTGTCCCTGAAATTTTGTGTTACGTTTTGGGGACATTTTTTACTCAACATTTTGACAACTAGACCACGTTGAGCAAAATACTAATATTTCCAAATATTTTCATAAGACATGCAGCAGAAGATGTAAAATTTCGTTTGATAATTTTTCATTTCTAAACAAATGTTAAATAATCTCAGTCGGAGGATTTTTATTCACGCCTCACAACGTAAATTTTTGTGTCCCCAATATTTACGTTGTATTTTTGTCAATTTAGTCATGATATTAACTTGAAAAATAAAACCAAAATGTTTCATCTCAATTCCATATCTGAATAACAAATACTTCCGAATACTTAATCAGTTGTATTGTGTAAAATTGTCCGTAAAAATTTTATTAGCTTTATGGATATTCAAAATTGCATTCCTCGTTCAATTTACGAAGTGCTTGCTTATGCCACTGGTAACGCCGTCTATTAGCTGTGATTTACGTCAGAGAGAGATATTTAGTTTACGGTCACATGATAAACTTATCTAAAGCAGTCGATGGCCCGGCAAATAGATATTTTCTGAATAAGTTCAAATCAAAATTTAGTGTCCCAGTATTTATGTTGTGATCGAAATTAGGTTGTGACGCGAATTTTCCTCCTGCATACGGTGTATAAATGCTGAACATTGTAACTGACGAGTCTAAATATTATTATAAAAATGGGAAACCAAAAATGTTGTGTCCCTATCATTAACGAGATATTTTATTAGTATACACGTATGTAACTAATGTTCCATTATTTTCTTTGCTTCCCTGTGATAAGCTAACAATTTTGAAATGTTACTTTGCTCTTTTCAAGTCTTTTTAATTAATTTTTTGGCTAAACGGGTTCACAACATAAGCTATTGAAAGGGACACAAGCAATTCTCAAAGACTGCTACTCATTTTGATTGTTGAAAGTTTTATTTTTTTTAATATTTTAAAGTTCATTTATTGTTCAATTTTTAAAGTTCTGTACGTAACCTGTCATGTAAAATCGTTCATTACTTTTTTTTGGAACTGTCCCTCAAATGGCATACAGTATTCCTATTATTGGTATAAGTTTATCAGGGATTGAGATTACTTAAAATTTTAGTACCCATGTCACACTTTGGACCCCTCATTTGTGGAATGACCCATATCTGTTTAATAGTGTAATTGGTGTGACATAAGTGCAAGGGTAACATGGCACCAGTGAAACCTGTCATTACTGCAACGCTGTTCTATTTCAGAATGTTTTGGGTGCTTTTCTTATTACCTGATGAGCAATCCCTGGAAAAAATAAGTAACTCAAAGCTCTAACCATTAGTGTGGGCACAACAAATAAAGGAATGTGACAAAATGCAAAATATGTTATCATCAAATTATGGAATGTTTAAAGAAACTTTTTTTATGATGCTATATAGATTTGGTTGAAATTTCATCAAATAAGAAAACTATGTAGTTAAAATTTACCTGTCTTATTTGATTACATTCTAATATAACCATTTTAGCACTGGTATTCTGTGTAACAAATACATATAAATCACCAAATAAACGATCATAAAAACCATTTAATACTTCTGATTCTATTGGATTACGAGACTTTAACCAACCCTGTAAAAACAATAACTCAAGTCATTTCAAATGTATTAATATAATTTACAAACTGATTGAAACTTCTTTGATGGACAGCAATTTTTTTGAAATTGTCATTTTAGGCATTTCCCAATCAAATGTGTTTCAAAATGAGAAACATGTTTTGATCAATTGTACTACTATTATAATAAACAATAATTATCTGATCTGATTTAACCTTTTTATGACAAATATTACCCTTTCGTCCCTGTTTTATCTATATTTTTTCGTGATCCTTGGAACTATGTATGTAATTTACCTGTAAAATAGGTCTCCAATCTAGAGCAGAACTAGACATAAACACCATACCATTCCTCGAGACTGTAGCTGGTGAAGCATTATCAATATTATGTACTTCAAAAACAATCTTACAATTAGGTGCCATAGGAATACGATCACCGTTAGCTAGTGTGAGAGTTTTATTATCATCTAATACAGAATTCAAGTTCTCAATCCAGATAGCATCAACTGGGCCATCTAAAATAAGCCAGATATGTTCTCCTGAAAAGGGACAAATAACATTAACTATGATTAATTGTTAATATGGTCATCTCACCAGTGTTTTTTTAAAATCATATCTGGGTTAAAAAGTCTGAATTTACACAAAAGGGATATCATCTGTGTATATCAAGGCTTTGCACAACTTAGAGCACTTCCAGGAGTTTTCCAGGAATTGTTTACCAGGTTCCAGGTGTCCCTGTTCATTAAACAAATTTGAATCCAGCAGCCCCGGGTTAGTAGTCTACTGTCAGACATTAGCACACTTTTGATTTCCACTGATCTATAGCTTGACAAAGTACAAGCTTTAACATAAGCCTGCATGTAAAATAAAACTTGATAAATGGAATAATTAAAGAAGAGTACATGAGATTGGGAATGCTAAAGTCTGCACAAAATTCTACTCCCTTGTACATATAGTCAATGGTACATGAACATCGGGGATGCTATAATTTTGCTTAAATTTCCTCCAAAATATTTTATTTGTGTGACTAGCTAGCACTCAGTGATCAACGGTTACAAAACTGACACTATGAGAAAGCCTTGATCAAGAGGAACCGATTGACACTTACTTCACGGTTTTCTATATTAACCTCTGACACTCTATAAACAGTCTCAAAAGGACACAAAGATACTAATAAATGTAAAATGTTTGGTGAAGATAGAAACAATTATAAAAATATTTATATTATCACGATGCCATGTGTCAATGGGGTCAAAGTTGAAGACAGTTAACATACAGGTTATTTGTCTATCTTCCTTCACCGTTAGCAAAAGGAACACATGCAGGCCTGTAGCCGATATAATTCTAAAATACCATTTCAAAAAGCAGACAAATGAAGATACATAATTTTGGGAGAATATAGGACTATTGGTGTGGATTTGAAGCAGGTACGGGTCGGTAAGTTTTTATGCTATAATATCAGAACAGCTTATAATTGGTAAGTGGATTGACCTAGATATATTCTAATACTACATATTTATGGAAATTGTTTTAAACTTTTTAAATGATTTTAACAATACACAAAACAACGATCGAGCCATGTGCATTTCCATTCCTGTCACATATTATTATTTACTGTGGTGTCGTTATGGTAGAAACATTTTAATCATTTTAGAATTGTTTTAATTTATTTAGATATGATATTCCATAATGCTATAAACTAGTGTTGAGCAGATAAAAACAAGCGTGGTATGAAATTCATTGTCATAAAAATGTCTACTTCCAAACTATGTGAGTAACTGTAGTGTGCGACAGAACGAAATGTAAACAGTGCAAATGGCGTTTTTCACAGTATTTCCGTGCTCAATTCTTGCATTTAGAAACGAACAATTAAATGTACGTGACGTGGACATGAGTATTGTGGTCATTTTACTGAACTTCAAGTAAAATTTAGTCCACCTGTTGCAAGCGACAGATAGTTGTATTAAAATTTAGTCCACCTGTTGCAAGCGACAGATAGTTGTATTTTCTACCTGTCAGACAAAAAAATTGCCTGTTGCCGACCAGTAGACAGGCGAACATTTCGAGCCATGTAACTTCCACAAAAATAAATTGCTTTTAAAAATGTTCATATTCTAATTGCGTTATTAAGATTGAAATAGGTTTTCCTCTCGTATCTCAAAAACTAAATCCGACAATTTTTGAGATTTAACGCCTTTTAGAACTATGACATCGATATGTTAAAGTTGTACCTTTTTTTGATTTCAGTGTTCTCCTCCAGAGTGTAGAGAAGATGCCATCAGTCCAATCATTAGTAGCAACATCTAATCTACCAAACATCTGAGGAGCTGTAATAGCTTTAGGATTCATTCTCATTTCACGATGTGGTGCACCACAATCTGTCATAGATTTCATCAATACCTGTATACAACATGTCTTGCCTGCACCACTTGGCCCTAATGTCATCATACCATGACGTACACGTTGAGTTTCAAACAACTTAAATGAAATAACACAATTGCGTTTAGTCTAAATTTGACCCACTTTGACTATCGTAATTGAAACATGTTGCACACCGATAATTTCAGATGTGGAATGAAACATTTTGAAAGTGTTTAAAGCAAAAATGTTTGCAATTAACTCATTTTTTCCTTATTTAAAGATCCAATCAGCAGCACGTATCTTAACGACCATGTCCACTTCTCATATGCAGCGTTTTGTTTCGATTTATTGAACCAGTGCTGATAATAATTTTCATATTTCAAAAGGAAAAGCTTGAAATTTACCTGGACAACTTTAAGATTCCACGAAGGATGATTAATAAGGCCAAGAGCATTGACTTGATTGTCCACAGCAACTTGTAGATCGGCATATGAAGCTGAATCCAATGTAATTCCAGGAAATAAATCAGCAATTAAACTCATAAATAATGGTTCATCTTCATCTACCTGTTTACATCAAAATATTCTCAGTTTACAAGATGTTTGCTTGGTATAATAGAACCACCTTACATACTATGAGCAAAAAAATCCTTCAGAATAATTTTTTATTCTTAAATCTGTAAATCTTAGCTATAGCAACAATGAACGTCCAAAAATTAAATCACTTACCAGCTTAGACAAATTCATGTCTCTTAAAACTCTCATTACAATGGTACTTTCTGTATCATTTGGACGGGCTCGTTTATTAGCTCCAAGTGTTCGCAATACTGACAGAATATTTCTTAAGCCAAAATCATAATGAACCTGCAATTTTAATCATTGTTTAAATAACTATCAATATTTCTTGGTTGTTCACACTGCTATGGTAATGTAGTGTTTTTGTATAACAAATGTGTAAAAAATGGTGCTACATAGGCAATTCAAAAAGTTGATTTAAAAACTAGCCTAAAATTTGATAAATTTCACTTATTAGATTTTTGTATTTTGAATTAGAATTACATTTCTAACAAAACATTCAATTTTGTTTTTTAATATTGGTGCAAAGATTGGCCACAGCCTTCTATACAAATTACAATATTCAAAGAACCATAAATATCTAACTTTATCTGCATTATGTACATAGGCATACGGGCTCGATGACAGTTAGGGGGGCAGAACCTGAATTGCCCGAAAAATTTCGAATTTCAATGAATCGTTTACAGTCCACGAAGACGGAAACATATTTGAAAATTTAACTGCCGCAAACGCACCTTCCTGCTATTCCAGCCTGTGAATAAAGCAGCTTCAATTTGGTCCAATACAGCCTACCTGCTGACTCGAATTCCAAACAACCAATCAATCATCGCTGGGTATGGGAGTATCACCCTCCCGGAGAAAATTTTGAAATTTAACCACCGCAAATGCGTTTTCTGCTATTCTAGTCCGTGTAAGTAACTCCAAAAGTATCCAATGATTTTGTAACCGAAGTCCCACTCCAAATTCCAACCATCCAATCAGACTGTTGCAGCTGCATTCACAAATACTTATCGATGCCCGAAAAATGTCGCACAAAATAGAGTGGCTCCAGTCAAAATGTTTTAATCCATAGTCAACTCAGTACAAATTTGTGGTATTCAATTAAAAGAAAAGTAAAATTAGTGTTTTATTAGGGAAGTTGGGGAAGCAAAATTAGAAATTTTCAGGTTTACAGACAGCGGCGCTGGTTTTCTTTGAGAGGCGAAGAAGCAGAGCTGACCTTGTATAGACCCCCCAATAAATTTGGGAATATTTGATGGCCGCAAACGCGTTTTACTGCTATTCCAGCCCGTAAATTTAGTGTTTTATTAGATTTCGGGCACTTTATTTTGCCAAGTAGATGATATAATTTTTTTTCTCACTTTACCTGTATGCCCGAAAAGTCGGCTTGCCCGAAAGTTAGGGGGCAGCTGCCCCCCGGCTCGTACGCCTATGATTATGTAAATAGACATGATAACCAGACTATAAGAATTAGTCAATAAACGGTGACCAAAAAAGGCATGTAATCATGTACTTTTTGTTTTCTTTCATAAACTGTTTCGCGATTTGTCTAGTATCTGTCTCATTACATGATGAGTATTCAGTTCTTTTTCATAGTGGGGAATAATCTCTCCTACTTAAAATTTCACCTACTTGAATTATTCAGAGTATAAATTGAAGTACACTGGAAACTAGCAGAGTTTTTTTGATGAATGCCAGATGCATCCATTAATGTTTTTATTAGATAAAAGAATTTAATTTTTATTCTGGGCTAATACGTATCTGCTCCTAATCCTATTATATTGTTTGTTGGGTATCTGTTATTGTGCAGTTAACCTAATTGAGTAGCAGTTACCTTCATTGAGTACCCGGTACAAGTTTGTTCATGAACTGAGGAATAATCTTACTAGTTATTAGACGTTTCGACATTACCTGTTTTGATAATTGTTCTTCACAAAGTTTGTATAAAGTATAAAACTTCTGAGCTAAAAGAATATTTTCTATGAAGCCACAGGCAGCCAACTTGACTCTCATAATAATCTGTCTATCAGGTACCATCATAGATACAGTTCGAAATTGTACTTTCAGATTTTCTGGCAATTCTTGACGACCCGCATAGCCAGGATTCTGAAAAGAAATTAAGCCAATTTTATTTAATTAAAAAAATGCCGATTATGTAATTGGGTACTTTGCTTACATTAAAATGATATTTCCCATGATTTGTTTGGATGACAACCTGCCTGTATTCAAAAGTTACACAACGTTGTTGTCACAGTAAACGCCACAAAACTATTAAACACAACAACTTCAGCTTAATTTCTTCAATCATTCTTAAGTCCTATACCAGTGACTGGTTCATTGTTTTATCACTGGCTTTTTCAAACATGCAGCATTATCTTTTTTATGACTTACGTATTCATATTTGTGTGGGCTTTATGCTTTTGCTTTTTTAAAGTAAATAAAAAGACTGCACGCTCAACCTTTTTTTGGTGCTGGTGGTGCCCAAGAAATAATTTATTTTATCTGAGTTACCTAATGTCATACATTTTAATGTTCAGCGGGTGAATTTGGCTTATGAAAATAAAAAGAGTCAAAATACAGATTGTAAGGACCTACTTGTATTTGATACCTACCATAGTCAAGAATATTCCAAATTCTGGATTAAGATCAACAAGATCTCCATCACTGAATAAGAATTCTTTTCTTCGTTCTTTTTTAGCCGAAAGCACAATGTAAATCTGCTGAGCAGCAACAGATAACACAGGAAGTTCAATTCGGTTAAATTCATCAAAACAGCCCCATGATCCTGACTGGGCTAAACCTAAAGACATACAAAAATTTACTAAATAAAATACGTAACAGTGTAACATAATGAAAAGGTACCACTGATTTTACTTTAAGTACTAGCCAGCATAATTCTGTTTTGGCATGATTGTAGGCTGATCATCTAGACACAAGATGTAAATCAACAACCTGATGATGCCATACCATCTTTACAGTGAAATGTAGCCACATAGGGTAAAACTAAAACTCAAAAGCCAGTAAAAATCCATAGATTGGATATGTGCTGAAATTGTTGTCTACATGTATATGAAAAAAATTGATGATGTCATTGCGCTTCTTACCATGAACAGAAAATGCTCATTATCGAACTTAGTCCAGTTATAGGATATAATGAAACTATCAGGGGCGTGGTGAGAATGAGTTCATGAGTAGCCATACTCATGCGCCAAAAAGTTTTTGCGCCAAAATCACAATCAAATTACTCAAAAAATGAAAAACATTTGTAAGTGGAAAAATTGTTTCATCTGACCCAATTAAAAAAATTTTGAAAGAGTCAAGTTGGAAAATTTAATCATATTTTATTACCGTATTTCTTGTCTCGGATTGCTGGAGATTGCGTTTCTGGGCTTCTAATTTTCGAAATTTTCCCGGGGGAGGGCCCCCCCCACCCCCCGCCGCGGGCTCGAGCCTTCGGCGCTCGCGGTGGCCGGCTTCGCCGTCCACAGCTCCGCGGTCATGAAAAGGGTTTTTGTGCCAAAATCTTTTTTGTTACTCATAATTTCTTCTCAATAATTGCCCTCACCACGCCCCTGGAAACTATACAAGTGCGGGACAAAAAGAGGTCTAGTAGTAATTTGGTCTGCTCTCAGACCAGTTTTAGATAGACGTTACTATATCTAACCACAATGACTTTCATATGTAGACTTGTACATTTAAATATGTTATCCAATATTAAAATATCTTTTTAATAAAAAAAATAGGTTGCCAGGCAACGAAACATACGCCCACACAGCAGCCAAATCGTCCGGGCAGTCAACAAGAGTTGTTGCATTTTAAGTAATCATCAGAAAATCATAATTCAAACTCACCCATAACTACGGTGTAACTGTGATATAATCAAACGTTTTTTTAAATCAGATAATAATTGTGACCTCCAGAGGGACCACTAGCTAAAAAGGGCGATTTTTCGGACAATCAGGGGCCATAATTCAGGAAGTTACGATCCGATGGGCGCAAATATTGAAAGGAACCAAGATCTTGGGTTATAAACATACATGTCAAGTTTCATCAAAATCGGTTCAAAATATGATATAACATATTTTCACACTATTCGCGTAAAAACGGCGGCCATTTTGTCCATCAATTTTGGTCCGATTTTCACGAAATTCGAACTCAACCTTCATAACCATGGAACGGTGATATTATAATCAAACGTTTTTTTAAATCGGATAACAATTTTGACCTCCAGAGGGACCACAAGCTAAAAAGGGTGATTTTTCGGACAATCAGGGGCCATAATTCAGGAAGTTAAGATCCAATTGGCGCAAAAATCGAAAGGAACCAAAATCTTTGGGTTATAAACATCCAAATTGATTCAAAATTTTGACCTCTTCACTGTTCACAAGCTAAAAAACGTGATTTTGCGTACAATCAGGGGCCATAACCCATGAAGTTACAGTCAGATACATGCCAATATCGAAAGGAACCAAGATCTTAGGGTGATAAACCTATATATAATATTTTAAGTTTCATTGAAATCGGATAAAAGTTGTGACCTGTAGACTGTTCACAAACAATTGTGGACGGACGAACAGGGGCGACGACATATACGTCCACATGAAAATGTGGGCGTATAAAAATGTTATGTATTCTATCACATAATCTAGAGGGTATAAAATTGGCTATAAATATATATTTTAACAAGTTTCATCAAAATCAGATAAAAATTGTACCTCTTTAGAGTGCCAACAACCTTGGTATTACATACTTGCAGACTATTTGTCCACAAACAAATTGTGGATGAAAAGACAGATGTTTGGATGGATGGACAGGGACAACAGCAATATGATCAACATAATTCATACTAAATTTCAAACTATCACTATACAATTTTGATGTTATTCTTAACACATATCGACTGGACTATTATAACGCACACACTATGCAACTTCAACAGTATATAAGAACCTTGGGTTCAACATCAAAAATTGTTGCACCTTCCATAGAACTACAGGAGAACAGAAGTGCTTATCCTATAACCTCTCATATGTATTTTCATTATACAGTATTGTAAAATACTGCAATTTGTCATAAATTACCCACTTCATCTAGCAACAAGTCACGAACACTTTATCAGATTTTTATCTTTTGGGGGGGGGGGGGGGAAATGATATAAAATCCTCACACCCAATCAAGTTGATTAGTGCTTACTGCCTACCTTTATAGATACGACCAAGACCTCTGAAATCCATCTGATCAGAACAATTGAAGACAACAACATATTTCCCTAGAGCTTTACCCATATCTTTAGTAGTTTCTGTTTTGCCTGTGCCAGCAGGTCCAGCTGGGGCACCACCCATAGACATTCCTAAAGCTTGAGCTAATGTGATATAACACCTGGAAAAAAATAATAATTTAAAAAAGCATCTTTTCCCACAAAAGTATTTGTAGTGTAGTTATTTTCAATAAAAGTATTGCAAATTGGGTATGCACGTGTGGAAAGTATCGAGACACCCAATTCTAACAGAAACTAACTGGATTCCCTGAAAAACAGACATGGCATGCACACAACAAAAAAATTAGGATTGGGAATTGTTGACGAGGGAGGTGCATTGTATGCGTTGATTGGTTGAGGGAACAGCAGACTTTTGATTAAACAGTGAAAAAAGAATTTACCTGGGCTTCGATATTTATGGTAAATGGACAGAGTAACAAAAAATACAAGCTAAAAATTGACCTGCCCTCAATCAAGTCACGGGACAAACAAGGCTGCATAAAACGACTTTGGGAAGTTCCTTGCGATTAATATGTTCTAAGTGTGATTCGAACCAAAGTTTTGACAGATAAATAAGCCTGAATGTTTTTATACCTAATATATCATCGGTATGGACGTGGGAATGCAGACAGAATTTCAGATATTTAATATTAGCTTCAGTATAACTTTGTATTGTTGATATAATCAGATATATGTTTAAAAGCTTCAGCTGGTCATAAAGCATATAAATAATAATTAAGAAGTTAAACAACCAGTGGCTTCCAGACAGGATACGCCCACATTTTGCAAGAGAACAAGTTAAACAAGCCAACAGTGAGGCTGATGTCCCCTGCCGAAATCCCAAAATAAATAGATGACACATATTAATTAATCGCACATTTATTTTTTTCAAACGTATCGACCAATCAAATTGAACCCGAAGTGTCATCCAAAAATTGCTTATCTCTGCCTACCGTAAGAAGAAAATGCTCATCTTCTAACTCCATCAAGGCATTGACCTAATAAGCATACACACCAATTTTGAACATTTTAACTCAATTCGAAGGAGAGTTATTGTGTTCCAAAGTCTCGGCAAATCAAATTGCTTATCGCTCTGCTTACCCTGAACAGAAAATGCTCATTATCGATCATAGTCAAGGTATTACTGTAATGAAACTATACACCAAGTTTCATCACTCTCACTTAATTAGAACTAAAGTTATCGTGTCTCAAAGCATCAACCAATCAAATTGCTTATCTCTGCCTACCCTAAGCGGAAAATGCTCATCTTCGAACTCCATCAAGGCATTGACCTAATAAGCATATACACCAAGTTTGAACATTTTAACTCAATTAGAAGGAGAGTTATTGTGTTCCAAAGTCTCGACCAATCAAATTGCGTATCGCTCTGCTCACCCTGAACAGAAAATGCTCATTATCGAACTTAGTCACGGTATTACTGTAATGAAACTATACACCAAGTTTCATCACTCTCACTTAATTAGAACTAAAGTTATCGTGTCCCAAAGCATCAACCAATCAAATTGCTTATCTCTGCTTACCCTAAGCGGAAAATGCTCATCTTCGAACTCCATCAAGGCATTGACCTAATAAGCATATACACCAAGTTTGAACATTTTATCTAAATTAGAAGGAGAGGTATTGTGTTCCAAAGTCTCGACCAATCAAATTGCGTATCGCTCTGCTTACCCTGAGCAGAAAATGCTCATTATCGAACTTAGTCAAGGTATTACTATAATGAAACTATACACCAAGTTTCATCACTCTCACTTAATTAGAACTAAAGTTATCGTGCTCAAAGCATCAACCAATCAAATTGCTTATCTCTGCTTACCCTAAGCGGAAAATGCTCATCTTCGAACTCCATCAAGGCATTGACCTAATAAGCATATACACCAAGTTTGAACATTTTAACTCAATTAGAAGGAGAGTTATTGTGTTCCAAATTCTCGACCAATCAAATTGCATATAGCTCTGCTTACCCTGAGCAGAAAATGCTCATTATCGAACTTAGTCAAGGTATTACTATAATGAAACTATACATCAAGTTTCATCAATCTCACTTAATTAGAACTAAAGTTATCGTGTCCCAAAGCATCAACCAATCAAATTGCTTATCTCTGCTTACCCTAAGCGGAAAATGCTCATCTTCGAACTCCATCAAGGCATTGACCTAATAAACACATACACCAAGTTTGAACATTCTAGCTCAATTAGGAAGAGAGTTATTGTGTCCCAAAAAGTGTGACGGACAGACAGACGGACAGACAGACAGACAGACAGACGGACGAACCCATTTTAATAGTCCCCCAACTTTCTTCGAAAGGCGGGGGACAACAAAAAGCGGTTTTCTGAACACTCAAGGGCTATGCGTGAATTGAATATCAACAGAACCAAGATCTTTGGGTACAATCAGGGACCATTAGGAAGATACATTTCATCAAAATTGGATGAAAATAGTGACTTCTTCAGGGTCCACAACCTTGATATACCATATTTTTACTCTATTCACGTACATTTGGTGGTCATTTTGTTTGGCAGTTACAACCGATATGGCTTATAAACCAGCATTTTAAGTTTCATAAAAATCAGATCAAAATTGTGACCTCTCGTATATCGAAAGGAACCACAATCTTTGGGTTATAAACATGCATTTCAAGTTTCATCAAAATCGGATTAAAATTGTGACTCTATTCGCTTACAAGCGGCAACCATTTTGTCCGGCAATTTTAATCCCATTTTCACGAAATTTTAACTAAACCTTTATTACAATGTAACGGTGATCAAATGGTTTTAAAAATCCAATAATAATTGTAACATCCAGAGAGACCACAAGCTAAAAAAGGCCATTTTTGATACAATAAGGAGCCATAATTATGGAATTTACAATCTGCTGTGCGCAAATATCGGACGGACCCAAGATCTTTTGATTATAAACCTGCAGAGGGAACACAAGCTAAAAAAGGCGATTTTTCGTACAATCAGGGGCCATAATTCTGGAAGTTACGATTCGATATGCGCAAATATCAAAAGAAACCAAGATCTTTGGGTTATAAACATCGGTTCAACATTGTGACCTCTACAGTGTTTGAGAGCTAAAAATATGATTTTTCGTACAATCAGGGGCCATAATCTATGAAGTTACAGTCCGATACATTCCAATATCAAAAAAACTATCGAATAAAAATTGTGACCTGTAGAGTGTTCACAAAGAATTGTGGACGGATGAATGTCTAGACGGACATCGGCGACGACAATATAAGTCCACACGTAAATGTGGGGTATACAAATAGAAGAATGGATTCACCTATCTGTTAGAGGTGTAATGACCAATCTGTCAGTGCAACCCAAAAATTCATTTTGATAAATAAAATTAACATCTGTAATCTGAACAATACATTGATCTGTATCCTCTTTAAAATAAAATCTAGCCTGTTTCAACCACTCAAAATCACTAGGAGACCTGATATGCATCCTGACCTGTAAAATAAATTATTCATATAATCAGATCCATCTAATTTAACTAATAATTGTATTTGAGTAGAACTCTATCTTTTGATATGCTAACATTACATTTTAAAGTGGTCTTTATTTGTGTTACCTGGTCAGTGGTCAGTGCGTGGGTATATCATTCCAATTTCTTGGTAGCACAATATAATAATCCATATATTTTTCATTTTTAGGAATTGATGAGTACTAATGTCCGGCAGTTGGTCAGATTTTCACGAAATTCAAACTCATGCTTCCTTACAGTGTAACAGTGATATAATCAAACCGTTGACTTGACACAAACTAGGTCATTTCGGGACTAACATAGGGGTTTTCATTTTTTTTTCCAGTAATTTGCTTCCGCTTTGGGGTCTTTAGCAGTGGGAGGAAACCGAAGAACCCAGAGATTGGACAGGCGGCCCTACTCCTCGTCACGTACAACCGAGGATTCGAAACCACGTCAGTTGACTCAATGACAGGCTTTATGATACAGTGCACACACATGCTAACCATTCAACCATCCAAACCGTTTTTAAAATCGGATATTATTGTGACCTCCACAGGGACCACAAGATAAAAAGATAGGCTGGCACTGCCAGGCAGGATACGCCCACATTTTTGAGAGATGGATAGAGAACAAGCAATACCGAAAGTAATTTTTCCTACATCATTAAGTCCTGTATTTCATACTGTATTGGGAGCAGCCATTTTGTTGGTCAGTTCCAGTCTGATATTCATGAAATTCGAAGCCGACAATGATTATGGTCCACAACTTTGATATACCATATTTTTACACTGTTCGCGTACAAACGGCGGCCATTTTTTCTGGCAATTATGGTCCGATTTTCTCGAAATTCGAACTCAACCTTCCGTAGGGTGTAACGGTGATAGAGTCAAACGTTTTTTTTAAATCGGATAATAATTGTGACCTCCAGAGGGACCATAGGCGATTTTTCGGACAATCAGGGGCCATAATTCAGGAAGTTACGATCCGATATGCGCAAATAACGAAAGGAACCAAGATCTTTGGGTTATAACCATGCATTTCAAGTTTCATCAAAATCGAATTAAACTTGTGACCTCTACAGGGTCTACAACCATGATATACAATTTTTTAACAGTATTCGCGTACAAACGGCGGCCATTTTGTATGTTTGGATAACTTAGAAATAGAAGTTCTAGCAGGTAAATATCGCTATCCAGGTGAATTTTTTCACCTTTGCAATGCATGTAATTGTCTGTTAGTCTAGAAAAAAGTAACGTGTTGATGGTACATCAAACTGCTGATTCACCTATTATACATTTTCTTGAAGTTATATTTATAGCATGGCTTTCAGGAGGTTTAACCACAGAGGCTGTAGGCCAAGGTTTTAAACCTGTTATCCAATGAAGCATGCTATAAATGACTTGTAACACTGACACCTGTTCAACACACTTGTTGTCATTGTCATTGCACAGAAAACCCACCCAACTTCTCTATATGATTTATACTAAAACTAGCATAAACAAGTAAAAGTGTACAATAACACTGAAAATGTCTAGCTATTGTATGTTTAAGCTCCAGCCAATCTACTAGAGGGAAAACAATCAGCTTCTTGAAAAGACTATTTCCCGTCTAGGTTACAAATACCTTTATTGCTAATTTGTGATAAATCAGCATTAACGTTATTTCATGAAAAATAGGTTACCAGGCAAAGAAACATACGCTCACACAGCAGCTAAATCGTCTGGGCAGTCAACAAGAGTTGTCGCATATTAAAGACCACATCAAATGATTCAGAAAATTTTTACGTACAGGTACTCAATAGTTACAAAATTCATTTTACGGCAAGTTCAAACTAATCTGATTAAAATTAATTCAGATATTTACGTTTTAGTATCCGACTGCCAAAAACGTTTTTCAAATACAACCTTAATCCGGTTGATTGGCTTATGACGTCACAGGCACTACACATAGTATACAAATCATCTATACAATATACCACTGTATATACACACAGCCAGTTGGCACGTATGTATTATTCGGTCCAATAAACATTTGACTGCCGTAATGATTAACGTGTAATTATTTACATGTAAGCTACATATCACTATATCAGTCAAAGCATTTTCAAAAGCCTACCTTTCTCGTCTTGAGTTGTAATAGAGTATATATTTGTGACAAGAATATTACCGAGTGTATTTCAAGATGCCATATTATTGAGAGTTGTGGAAATTCCAGCAAGGGAAAGGGGAATAATGTACCGGCGTTTCATAAATTTCCCAAGGATGAAATCGTATGGACAGAGTGGAATGCGTTTGTAAACAATTCAAATCCTGATTGGCAACCTACAGTCACAACAGTGATATGCAGTGAACATTTTATGAACGATTGCTTAATTACCTATACACACCCGGCGTGTGTATTTATTAACGCCTGACTGATTCCTTAACCCCCCTAATTAAATAAAACAATTGACTACGGAATAATTTGTTTTGTAATACATTTTAATTCAAGATCCATTTTAAAATTTGTTTCATTATGTACGGCCGTTCTGTTTTCTCACGGCAGCGATTTTAATACACTCTACCATCGTGTACAGTCTAAAGGATTCGAGATACATTTTCGTCAGTATTGTGGTTCTAATTTAGAAGGGTAATTATCATTTTTTGTTACGCCGGCCAGACCAATTGTAATAATGTAACGAAACAGAATTTTAATATGTTTATAGGTTTTATTATGTCAAGTAATATAGTGTATAGAGTAATGTGCACCTTTAAACTAACAAACTGACACTAATTTTACTTGCAACTGGCCTAATAATAACATCTCTCCTTTAACTTGGCTTGTTAACCTGTACTGTTTTCTTAGAGCCCAAATCTTGGGGTGAGTACAATTCTACTCCCTTGGTTACAAGCAAGTTTTCTTTCTAACAAAACCTCTCTTTGGACATCAGACTTTAGATAGATTTCGAAGTGTAAGGACAATTTGATACCTTTCATCAAATTGTTTAACTTTAGTTTTCAAATCTAGTTAGGTTATTTTCAGAGAATTGTTTCCAGTTATACTACTTCAGTATTACAGGTATGTGTGCTAATTCTCTTATTTTGGGTAATTGGGGTTTAGATAGAGTGGATGAAGGAATGATAGAAATTATGATATTAGTTAAAGCGGCCATTTGATTTAAATAGTAATATAGAAAATAACATGTAAAGAAAATTAGTTTTGCATATATATATAAATATAAAGTAGAGTATAAGGTACTACATTGAAAGAATATTGTATATATAATTAGACGATTGTTATTTTCCAGAATATATAGTTATCTGAAGATTTTGTTCACCATCTTGGTAGTCTTCCTTAAAAAACCCTTCTTTGGGTATGTGATAAGTTACTTATATATTACTATTACATTTAGTAAAAACTTCAAGCATATTTAATATATTTATTATAATATATCTAAGTTAGTGATGTATTTTAGTTCGTAAATGATTGATGTATTTCATCATTAAGTATGCATGTATTACTATTATGTTATTTAATATTAATCAACTGTGATATGTATATTAATTTTAATGTATATATTTTCAGGGTTTTTAATAAAGGTTTAGAAACTATAAAGATCATAGTTTTTATTGATTTACACCCCCCCGGTTACATTTTGGTGCCCAACGTGAACAATATCAACAATAGTAAATGTTCTTCTGTTCAAGTTGGAAGTGATTGCAGTATTTTAGAGAAAATTCATCTTGGATCAGGACTTACTGCCAGTCAGTTAGAAGGTGTTAAAGATCTCATCAATGAATGGTCACACATTTTTTCTCACAGCGATACAGATATAGGCTGTACCCACATGGTTTAACATGCTATTAATCTTACAGATGAAGTACCATTCAAGCAAAAGAACAGAAGGATACCACCAGCTATGTACAAAGAAATACGAGAACATCTTAATGAACTGTTGAATGGAGGAATTATTCAGAAATCGCAGAGTCCTTGGGCATCGAATATTGTTATAGTCCGGAAGAAAGACAACTCCATTCGATTGTGTGTTGATTATCAACAACTGAATCAACGAACCATCAAAGATGCTTATGCACTTTCCAGAATTGAAGAAATGTTAGACACTATGGTTGGAGCTAAATATTTTTCAGTCTTGGATATGAAAAGTGGATACCATCAGATTGCGATGAAAGAAACAGACAAGGCAAAGACAGCATTCACAGTAGGTCCTCTTGGGTTTTATGAGTACACACGCATGAGCTTTGGATTAACCAACGCACCAGCCACTTACCAGAGACTGATGGAGGAGTGTTTGGGGGAACTGAATTATAAGATCTGCATGATTTACCTCGACGACCTGATTATCTTTTCATCAACATACGAAGAGCATCTAGAACGACTGCAGCTGGTATTTAAAAGACTGGAAGAGTGCGGATTGAAGCTTGCACCGAAGAAATGCCATTTTTACCAACAGGAAGTTAAATATTTGGGTCATATAGTTTCTGCAGAAGGCATAAAGACCGATCCAGCAAAGATTGAAACGGTCAGGGACTGGAAAACACCAACGACTCCAGATGAGGTAAGGTCATTTTTAGGTTTTGTAGGTTACTACAGGAGATTTGTAAAGAACTTTTCTACAATTGCCAGACCTTTGAATGAACTTTTAGTCGGAGGATCAACTTCCAAAAAGAGGGGGAGGAAGAAGTCAGATGACCAGTCAATACCAAAATGGAAATGGGGACCAGAACAAGATAGTTCTTTTGAAGAACTGAAGACAAGGTTACAGTCACCACCTATTTTGGCTTACCTTGACTTTACTAAACCATTTGTTTTACACACGGATGCGAGTGGACGAGGATTAGGCGCTGTTCTGTACCAATTGCAAGATCAAAGAGAACGAGTAATCGCATATGCCAGCAGAGGATTGTCGAAATCTGAGAAAAATTATCCTGCACACAAGTTGGAATTTTTAGAGTTGAAGTGGGCAGTGACTGACAAGTTCAAAGATTATCTTTACAGAAACACCTTTACCATCTATACAGATAACAATCCACTTACTTACGTTCTTACAACAGCAAAACTTGATGCAACTGGTCACCGTTGGTTAGCGGAGTTAGCGAACTACAACTTTAACATCAGGTACAAACCAGGAAAACGAAACATCGATGCTGACTGCCTGTCAAGAATACCCAATCCACCGGAAGATACTTACAAGGAAATGAGTCCCGATGTTTTCAGAGCACTCAGTGAATTAAGGAATGATAGTGGCTATGTGGAGTGTTTAGCAACTCAGATCATCCCAGGTGTTACCAACACACAGATGTTTCCTGCTCATGAAATAGACTGGATGAAGAAACAACTAGAAGATCCTGTCATTGGACCCCTTCATCAAGCAGTGAAGAACAACGAAAGACCACAGTCACCACCCAGCAATCGGGAAGAAGCCAGCTTTCTTCGAGAATTCGACCACCTCACTCTGAAGTCAGATGTTTTGTATCGAAAATCTGTTGTAAGTGGACAAGACGTTCTTCAACTGGTGATTCCTTGTTTGGATAGGAAGTTAGCGCTGCAAGGTTGTCATGATGATGTTGGACATCTTGGAAGAGACAGAACAGTTTCGTTACTGAAGGAACGTGTGTATTGGCCAAGAATGACAACGGATATAGAAGATCACATCAAGACTTGTCAACGTTGCATAATGAGGAAGTCTCCAACCAATACAAGAGTTCCATTAGTTAGTATCCATTCATCTCAACCAATGGAGATAGTTAGTGTAGACTACATGTGCTTGGAAGAGTCAAAAGGAGGTTACAGTTACATCTTAGTCATAACCGACCACTTCACCAGATATGCCCAAGCCATAGCTACCAGGAACATGACTGCAAAGGTAACAGCCAAAGCTTTGTTTGAAAATTTTATAGTTCACTACGGTTTTCCAAGACGTTTGCATAGTGATAAAGGAGGAAGTTTCGAAAATAAGATCATCGAAGAATTGTGCTTACTAACAGGAATGCGAAAGTCCCGTACAACACCCTATCATCCTAGCGGCAACGGAATGTGCGAGAGATTTAACAGAACCCTCCTGAACATGCTTGGAACTCTTGAGAACATCGAAAAAACAGATTGGAAGACACATTTACCATCTTTAGTGCACACCTATAATTGTACCATTCATGAAACCACCAGTTATTCACCTTTCTTTTTGATGTTTGGGAGGAAGCCTCATCTTGCTGTAGATGTTTTGCTTGGTTTAGTTAATCAAGAGTCTGCAAACAGCTACAGTAAGTATGTCGCTGATCTCAAAGATAGTTTGGAGATGGCTTATCTCAAAGCTTCTTCGGAGATTAACAAGGCCCAGTCACATCAAAAGAAAGGTTATGACAGGAAGGCCAGGAATTCAATCTTGGAAAAGGGAGATCGAGTGCTTGTGAAAAGATTGTTTTTCAAAGAAGGTAGACACAAGATATCAGACAAATGGGAAGATTGCGTCTACATCATAAAAGAACAGCCCAATCAGGATGTACCGGTGTATGTGCTGCAGCGAGAAAATGGAACTGGTACAATACGTACTTTACACAGGAACCATCTTCTTTGCATAGGAACTGTACCTATGGAATTATCCCAGCCGCCACCAGTACCAAAGCCTAGAAGGAAAGTAACACCTATTCCTGAAATAATTCCAGAGGAACCAGGTACATGTACCTCAAGTGATGATGATCTGGAGATTGTGATTGTGGAAGGGAATGATGTAATCGATTCCCCAGCTAGCCCCACAGTACCTCTCCGTGTTGAAGAAGAATTGGACACTCTATCCAGCCCTTCTTCTGAGGAAGCAGATGTAGATGAGCCTGTACCAAGGAGATCCTCAAGGAATCGACAGCCACCAGCCCGTTATAAAGACTATGTGTTAGCCCAGACTTCAATTTCTTCTGTTGTTCAGTGTCCAGCTACAGTCTTGGCGTTGCTGCTGTCGGATGATTTTATAGGTTTACCATTTGAACAACGTAAAAGTCTAAGTAGTGTTTTAAAGTCAACTTTTGGTTTTTAGTGTTTTAATAGTATGTCGGGACGACATTTTTTTATTGGGAGGGAGTATGTAACGAAACAGAATTTTAATATGTTTATAGGTTTTATTATGTCAAGTAATATAGTGTATAGAGTAATGTGCACCTTTAAACTAACAAACTGACACTAATTTTACTTGCAACTGGCCTAATAATAACATCTCTCCTTTAACTTGGCTTGTTAACCTGTACTGTTTTCTTAGAGCCCAAATCTTGGGGTGAGTACAATTCTACTCCCTTGGTTACAAGCAAGTTTTCTTTCTAACAAAACCTCTCTTTGGACATCAGACTTTAGATAGATTTCGAAGTGTAAGGACAATTTGATACCTTTCATCAAATTGTTTAACTTTAGTTTTCAAATCTAGTTAGGTTATTTTCAGAGAATTGTTTCCAGTTATACTACTTCAGTATTACAGGTATGTGTGCTAATTCTCTTATTTTGGGTAATTGGGGTTTAGATAGAGTGGATGAAGGAATGATAGAAATTATGATATTAGTTAAAGCGGCCATTTGATTTAAATAGTAATATAGAAAATAACATGTAAAGAAAATTAGTTTTGCATATATATAAATATAAAGTAGAGTATAAGGTACTACATTGAAAGAATATTGTATATATAATTAGACGATTGTTATTTTCCAGAATATATAGTTATCTGAAGATTTTGTTCACCATCTTGGTAGTCTTCCTTAAAAACCCCTTCTTTGGGTATGTGATAAGTTACTTATATATTACTATTACATTTAGTAAAAACTTCAAGCATATTTAATATATTTATTATAATATATTTAAGTTAGTGATGTATTTTAGTTCGTAAATGATTGATGTATTTCATCATTAAGTATGCATGTATTACTATTATGTTATTTAATATTAATCAACTGTGATATGTATATTAATTTTAATGTATATATTTTCAGGGTTTTTAATAAAGGTTTAGAAACTATAAAGATCATAGTTTTTATTGATTTACACCCCCCGGTTACAATAATGAATATCAAATACACTTGATCAAATGTGGAGTTCCTGGTGACGTTTGGTGAGTGATTAAACTGTCAATTTAATTGTAAAATACTTGTATTCTTTATAAAAAGATAGGCTGGCACTGCCAGGCAGGATACGCCCACATTTTCTAGAGATGGACAGAAAACAAGCAATACCGAAAGTGATTTTTCCTACATCTTTAAGTCCTGTATTTCATACTGTATTGGGAGCAGCCATTTAGTTGGTCAGTTCCAGTCTGATAGTAATGAAATTCGAAACCGACAATGATTATGGTGTGACGGTACACAACCTAGAAATGTGACTTTTCATCAAAATCGGATAAGAATTGTGACCTGTAGAGAGTCCACAACCATGATATACCATATTTTTACACTATTCGCATACAAACGGCGACCATTTCTTCCGGCAATTTTGGTACGATTTTCACGAAATTAGAACTCAACCATCCTCATCAAAATCGAATTAAAATTGTGACCTATACAGGATCCACAATCATGATATATCATTTTTTTAACAGTATTTGCGTACAAACGGCGACCATTTTGTCTGTCAATTTTGGTCCGATTTTCCCGAAATTCAAACTCAACCTTCCTTACAGTGTAACGGTGATATAATCAAATGTTTTTTTAAATTGGATAATAATTGTGACCTCCAGAGGGACCACAAGCTAAAGAAAGGGGGATTTTGCGTATAACCAGGGGCCATTATTCAGGAAGTTACGATCCGATATGCGCAAATATTGAAAAGAACCAAGATCTTTGGGTTATAACCATGAATTTCAAGTTTCATCAAAATCGAATTAAAATTGTGACCTTTACAACGTCCACAACCTTGATATACCATTTGTTAACAGTATTCACGTACAAACGGCGGCCATTTTGTGTGGCAATTTTGGTCTGATTTTCCCGAAATTCAAACTCAACCTTCCTTACGGTGTAACGGTAATATAATCAAACGTTTTTTTAAATCGGATAATAATTGTGACCTCCAAGCTAAAAAAAAGGCAATTTTGCGTATAATCAGGGGCCATAATTCAGGAAGTTACGATCCGATATGCGCAAATATCGAAAGGAAGCAAGATCTTTGGGTTATAACCATGAATTTCAAGTTTCATCAAAATCGAATCAAAATTGTGACCTCCACAGGGTCCACAACCTTGATATACCATTTTTTAACAGTATTCGCGTACAAACGGCGGCCATTTTGTATGGCAATTTTCGTCCGATTTTCTCGAAATTCGAACTCAACCTTCCTTAGGGTGTAACGGTGATATAATCAAACGGTTTTTTAAATCGAATAATAATTGTGACCTCCAAGCTAAAAAAAAGGCGATTTTGCGTATAATCAGGGGCCATAATTCAGGAAGTTACGATCCGATATGCGCAAATATCGAAAGGAAGCAAGATCTTTGGGTTATAACCATGAATTTGAAGTTTCATCAAAATCGAATCAAAATTGTGACCTCCACAGGGTCCACAACCTTGATATACCATTTTTTAACAGTATTCGCGTACAAACGGCGGCCATTTTGTATGGCAATTTTCGTCCGATTTTCCCGAAATTCGAACTCAACCTTCCTTAGGGTGTAACGGTGATATAATCAAACGTTTTTTTAAATCGAATAATAATTGTGACATCCAGAGGGACCACAAGCTAAAAAGGGTGATTTTTCGGACAATCAGGGGCCATAATTCAGGAAATTACATTCCGATAGCCGCAAATATCGAAAGGAACCAAGATCTTTGGGTTACAAACATGCATGTCAAGTTTCATCAAAATCGGTTCAAAATTGTGACCTCTATAGGGTCCACAAGCTAAAAACGTGATTTTTCGTACAATCAGGGGCCATAATCCATGAAGTTTTGATCCGATACATGCCAATATCGAAAGGAACCGAGATCTTATGGGGATAAACCTATATTTCAAGTTTCGTCAAAATCGGATAAGAATTGTGACCTGTAGAGAGTCCACAAACAAATTGTGGACGGACGGACGTACGTCCGGACGGACGGACGTCCGGACGGACAGGGGCGACGACATAATACGTCCACATGAAAATGTGGGCGTATAAAAAAGTTAAATGATGTTAGACATTATAACCTTATCTTATCACAAACGTATATCCATCGAATGATTTATATTTAGATGTTGTTTAAACACCAATCAACAAATAATACGAGGCTACTTTATTACAAAAACATCGGTGACCAAAGAAAAAGATAATTACCTAATCAGCATTCTTAATTACTTTATGACCCAATCACTGTTCAAATTTAGTCTGATTGATTAATGACAGGTATTAACAACACTACACTTGCGATACGCATAGATAGTTAGGTGACCCTTCTCAATCTGTTAATTCTAACGTATACATGAGATATTTTTTCGTATTTCATTTTTGCGGTCTATTTCAGAGTAATAAAGTCAAATTCGCAATCAGAAAGAAAGGCGCCGTACGTCGATAACGGATCGTCATTTACAAATCGCGTTTCAATCATGTTTGACGTTTATGATATATTTGGCGTGACCACATCTTTTAACTCCTATACTCTTTTACTCAGGGAAATTCGAACCACAACACTCTTCTGACGAAAATGTATCTCCAATAGTTGGGAGTGTATGACATCACTGCCATGAGAAAATGAACGACCGTACATTATGAAACAAATTCTAAATTAGAACGACGATACTCTTCTGACGAAAATGTATCTCGAATCGTTTGGACGACACATGATGGTAGATTGTATTAAAATCACTGCCGTGAGTAAATAGAACGACCGTACATAATGCAGTCATTGTTTTTTGATGAATATGTTGCTAAAAATAGATGGCGCCAATGCGCCATTGGTTAATCTAACTGAAATGAAATATAGAACTCTCGCGAGACATGAGAAATTACTAGAGATAGCACGTAAAAATTTCCAATGCGAATAATTTCGGAAGAAATAGATTATATTTTGATGGAATTTTCAAGCGTTTATGATTATATTTTGAATGGGGGTTATGTTTTCTAAAAATAATTATACAAGCTAAATATATTTAGAAATTTCGACAAGTATTTCTATTGGAATACCGTATGTAGTTATAGACGATAGCTGAAGTTTTACTTGACCATACGACTACGAACGAATGATATTATTTAGCAGATGATGTATATTATCAATTATGTAAACAGGAATGACCCCTTGCACCAAGTTATTGATCTTAAGAACCATTTTCCATATACAGAAAACTAATCACTCTTCTTAATATCAGATCACTCTCCTTAACTCCTAAATCACTCTTCTTATCGCAACTGGGAGAGCTTTTTTAGCAAAGCGATTTTTTTCAATTTCTTCATTTAAGGGGAGCTTTTTTCGACTCTCCTCTAAAATACAAAAAACAACGACTGATAATGAAACAGATTCTAAATTCGAACAATAAACTTCTGACGAAAATGTATCTCGAATCTTTTAGACTGTACACGATGGTAGAGTGTATTATAATTGCTGCCGTGAGAAAACAGAACGACCATACATTATGAAACAAATTCTAAATTGGATCTTGAATTAAAATGAATTATAAAACAAATTATTCCGTAGTCAATTGTCTTATAATTAGAGGGATTAAGGAATCAGTCAGACGTTAATGAATAAACACGCCGGCTGTATATAGGTAATTAAGGAATAAACATGTGACGTCACTGGTGTCTGAGGGGATTAAGAGTGTTTTCAATAATTGGCAAAGTCGTTTTTACGGGAGGTCTATTTTTACGACTTTGAATGAAGATAGCTGAATTAATTTTAGTCGGATTGATGTGAATTTGCCGTAAAGTGGATAAAATAACCATGGACTGCTCACATAGAGTAATTTTTAGGGTCATTTTATGTGCACTTTAAGTAATTATCAGAAAATCATTAGAATTTGTTTGGTTTTTATAAAATTCTGCCCCCATGCTAACGTTAAAGGGCCAATCCCGATAACCTTCTGGGGAATAAAACTGCTTAATTTTGTGTTAAAATCCCTTAAAACCCAATACCTAAGGCCGGCCAACTAACCCGATATTTGTGATACGCTTGTAAATAACTTAAACCCGACAGTCTTCATCTGGGAATGGAGACGGTTGTATTGTACAGTATCTGGATAAAACCAGACTTTTTTTCTATAAAAATAATATGTAGGTGAAATTTACCTTTTGTTATCAAGTACAGTACATGGGTCATTCACTGTATAGACCTCTCACGAAACGGGAATCGATTATCAGGTCACCCAATGAAAAAATTGACCCGAAATCTTAAAAGGGTTACGTGTCCGGATAAGCAGTGTTGACGTTCACGTCCAAACGACTCAATAATTTGAGCTGAAATTTTGAGACAAGGTAAATACACCATGCCTCTATATTTTGGTCCATAAATTTCATAAATACTCGGACTTTAATTTTTGATACTCTGTTCTTATCGGGATTGTCCCTTTAAGTATACGAAACATTTAACATTATTTCTAAAATTGGATAATAATTGAGACCTCTAGAGGGACCACAAGCTAAAAAGATAGGCTGGCACTGCCAGGCAGGATACGCCCACATTTTTGAGAGATGGATAGAGAACAAGCAATACCGAAAGTGATTTTTCCTACATCATTAAGTCCTGTATTTCATACTGTATTGGGAGCAGCCATTTTGTTGGTCAGTTCCAGTCCGATATTCATGAAATTCGAAGCCGACAATGATTATGGTGTGATGGTACACAACCTAGAAATGTTACTTCTCGTCAAAATCGGATAAGAATTGTGACCTGTAGAGAGTCCACAACCATGATATACCATATTTTTACACTATTCGTGTACAAACGGGCGACCATTTCGTCCGGCAAATTTGGTACGATATTCACGAAATTCGAACTCAACCTTCCTTACGGTGCAACAGTAATATAATCAGAGTTTTTTTTAAAATCAGATAATAATTGTTCGAGAGATAGACAGAGAACAAGCAATACCGAAAGTGATTTTTCCTACAATCAAAGGTCATAATTCATTAAGTTACAATTTGATATGCGCAAATATCGAACAGAATAAAGATCTTTAGGTTATAAACAAGCATTTCAGGTTTCATCAAAATCGAATTAAAATTGTGACCTCTACAGGGTCTACAACTTTGATATACCATATTTTTACACTGTTTGCGTACAAACGGCGGTCATTTTTTCTGGCAATTATAGTCCGGTTTACTCGAAATTCGAACTCAACCTTCCGTAGGGTGTAACAGTGATAGAGTCAAAACGTTTTTTTAAATCGGATAATAATTATGACCTCCAGAGGGACCATAGGCGATTTTTCGGACAATCAGAGGCCATAATTCAGGAAGTTACGATCGGATATGTACAAATAACAAAAGGAACCAAGATCTTTGGGTTCCATGCATTTCAAGTTTCATCAAAATCGAATTAAAATTGTAACCTCTACAGGGTCCACAACCATGATATACAATTTTTTAACAGTATTCACGTACAAACGGCGGCCATTTTGTCTGTCAATTTTGGTCCGATTTTCCCGAAATTCAAACTCGACCTTCCTTACGTTGTAACGGTAATACTATCAACCGTTTTATTAAATCGGATAATAATTGTGACCACCAGAGGGACCACAAGCTAAAATATGGCGATTTTGCGTATAGTCAGGGGACATAATTCAGGTAATTACATTCCGATATGAGCAAATATCAAAAGGAACTAAGATCTTTGGGTTATTACCATGAGTTGCAAGTTTCATCAAAATCGAATTAAAAATGTGACTTCTACTGGGTCCACAACCTTGATATACCATTTTTTAACAGTATTCGCGTACAAACGGCGGCCATTTTGTATGGCAATTTTCGTCTGATTTTCCCGGAATTCGAACTCAACCTTCTTTAAGGTGTAACAGTGATATAATCAAACGGTTTTTTAAATCGGATAATAATTGTGACCTCCAGAGGGACCACAAGCTAAAAAGGGTGATTTTTCGGACAATCAGGGGCCATAATTCAGGAAATTACATTCCGATAGGCGCAAATATCGAAAGGAACCAAGATCTTTGGGTTATAAACATGCATGTCAAGTTTCATCAAAATCGGTTCAAAATTGTAACCTCTATAGGGTCCACAAGCTAAAAACGTGATTTTTCGTACAATCAGGGGCCATAATCCATGAAGTTTTCATCCAATACATGCCAATATCGAAAGCAGCCGAGATTTTTTGGGGATAAACCTATATTTCAAGTTTCGTCAAAATCGGATAAGAATTGTGACCTGTAGAGAGTCCACAAACAAATTGTCGGACAGGGGCGACGACAATATACGTCCACATAAAAATGTGGGCGTATAAAAAGGTGATTTTTCGGATAATCAGGGGCCATAATTCAGGAAATTACGTTCCGATAGGCGCAAATATCGAAAGGAACCAAGATCTTTGGGTTATAAACATGCATGTCAAGTTTCACCAAAATCAGTTTAAAATTGTGACCTCTATAGGGTCCACAAGCTAAAAACGTGATTTTTCGTACAATCAAGGGCCATAATCCACGAAGTTTCGATCCGATACATGCCAATATCAAAAGCAGCCGAGATCTTATGGGGATAAACCTATATTTGAAGTTTCGTCAAATCGGATAAGAATTGTGACCTTTAGAGAGTCCACAAACAAATTGGCGGACAGGGGCAACGACAATATACGTCCACATGAAAATGTGGATAAAAACAAAGTCAAAGGTATCACAAAACCATCTTTTAAAGTATCTAACGTTTCGTAGGTAAATACAATGACTAACCTTGTATTTCAACTGCATCATTTTTGTAGCTTATATTCTCTGAAGAAGTAGGATTTTACCTACGAAACGTTAGATACTTTAAAAGATGGTTTTGTGATACCTTTGACTTTGTTTTTATCCACTTCTACTACTGGTGTCACTGTATCAAGTTTATTATGACATTGATCCTGTCTATGTTTATGTTATTTAAATGGTTTTGGATTCCTCTCACTTTATCATTCATATTCACATGAAAATGTGGACGCATAAAAAGGATAAATTGTGAATCAGTGAGGCTAAGTTAATACCTACCATATCATCAAATATATCTCTCTGATGGACATGAATTGTGACAAGAGTTTCAAATTTAATTCTTTCAACTTTGGTCAGATCACGAGTTGTTTGGTCTATCAGTTTATTCAATAAGTCTAAAAATTTTTGATTGGTTGCTGGCATGAGCTTTTTGTCTAATCTGGCCATCCGCAAAGCTTCTTCTGCATCTCTAGTCCACAACATTTGAATACCCAGTAATCCAACCTGTGGAAATAAAATCATATAGTTTGTTTTATATTTTGTACCTGGGAACTTATCTGTTCATCTGTAATATCTATTTTCCAGAGTTTTTCTGACATATTAAATTTGGAGACATCTGATTGAAATTAGGAACCCTGCTGTACTTAGCATTAGAGTTAGCATTAGAGTTACAGATCAAGTTCGCAAAATGTGGGATTCTGTTTTTTTTTTCTTTTACTGAATTATGTTCTTTCATTAATTGGCACCTACAAATCACCCACAAGAACATTTCTTTTGTCAATTCAGCTTATCCATAATTTTGTCTATATTTTTATGAAATTATTTAAATTTTGAATTTGCATGTCTATAATGATTTGTGCTTGTCAGTCACTTTTTGCAATACTTTGAACGATATTCACAATAAAACTCTTGTTGGTTCTTGTTGCTGAACTGCCATTTACTGTGTAGTAGCAGAAGGGGCTTATGACTGGCAAAAATGTCGCTTATTTTGGGACTCATATGACAGACTCAGTTGTCTGAGACTACTATGCTTAGTAGACTAGAAACTTCAGACGTGTATGCAAATACCGTATTTTTCAGTTTATTAGGCACATACGCGTAGCTGATAAGGCACAGGGTGAGTTTGGGCTAAGGTGTTTCAGGAAAAAATAAAAGTGCACGGCTTAGGGTACCCTTCTCCAGTGCCTTGTGAAACAAGTGTCATACCATACTGTACACAAAATCAAATACACCTGCGATCTCCAGTAACTGGGCCAAACTTTACTGTTTACAGTCATAATAATTATTGATATTATATATATCTCTTTATGAAATAAAAAAACTCTGTATACATTTTTTGAATTGCATAAGAATTTATATCTATTGAAACTTTGAACTGCATTGTTTCATAAATATAGTTATTTCTGGCGCTTGTAGTAAGGTAGTCAAATTGTCTATTACAACATCCTGTTAAATTTAACAGCAATTGACTGTGAATAGGTAATGATGATAAACAAATAAAATAATAACTGTAGAAATAATTCATCATGATCAGCAACTCACTACTTAAATCCTGACTACAGGTAAAAGAGGAACAAAGCTAGATTGCATTATTGAATTGTTAATCAATTTTTCATTATCAAGAAATAATTTTAAACCAACCTGAGCAATGTAACTGTTGAGAAAATTTAGAAGATCAAAATCTTCAGCATTGATATATCTGTTAGCATCTCTTATAACTCCATGCAGAGATCTCATAGCTTCTACCATCAATTCTCCTAACCATATCTCTACATTGCCTTTAGCATTAATTTGTTTCTCTAACTATAATGCAAAATTTTGGCATATTACAGTTTGAAATGTTCGTCGGTTTAATTGTTGACGACAGGTGATATTTACATCTGACAGGTAACAAGTAAAACTGTTTTATATTACAATATTCATATGGATCTAAACAATTTAAGAGTATTCATATGTGATGTGCTTGGTCTTGGATAAGTAAAAGTAACAGGTAGTTTTATTCTTTTAAATTACTTGGAGATGAATGCATTTGTTACCAATATTTGAAATAATGGTTTGCCAACAACAGTTCATATAAAATATTTACCAGAACTTTTTCAGATTCTCTAGACAAGACTGCCATAATACGATCATAGTCTTTTTCATGAAACTGGACTTCATTAATATTTTCAAATACACCTAGAAGATGCGACTGAATTGTGTGCGAGTCACTGGCTTGACCAAGAATTTCAAGTAGTGCAGGATCAGATATAAAGAAAAATCTGGGAAATACCAATCTCTTCTTCTCCAAATAACTGTTAAAATATTTCAATTACACTATTAGTACTAAATATAGGTTATCAAGTAACCTTAGCAGCTTTAAAAGATAAACAGATAATATGTTTACATCATAAAGGAAATGGGATCAAATGGGACTCAACATGCAATCAATGCAAGACAAAATAAGACATCTAAATAGCGATGCAGGACCTGCTTTATTTCACCTATTATTGATATAAGGTTAGTGGTTGAATTTGGAAGTGTATGAAGGAAAGCAACCCTGATAATTAATACTGACAATAGACAATACTAAATGGTAAATGGACATTTGACATTGAAACACTGAGGAAATGACAAGCCTAATTTTAATTTTTTTTCATGAATTTCTCTTCTTCATTTGCACTTATTACATGTAGTATTGAGAAAGAAATGACTGAAAAAATACTCTAGAGTCCACAGTGATGGACCATAACAAGTATAACCTTGTTATAGTCAGAAATGTCGCATAACACTTAAAAATGTAACACCACCATTGTAGTGCTATCAGACTTCTTTTCTAAATGTGTTTGTTTCTTCGTGATTGTAATAACACTACAGCATCAATGGTTTTACAACTTTATTGCTAAGCTGAATTAACTTTGAAGGTTCCTCGTTCTTAATAGATAATGACTGCTTGCAATATCTGAATGAACTCTGATCCAACTCGCTCTACACCCTAATTTATATCGCCTAATTTCTGCATGTCCAAGATTAGCCTTGACATTAATTTCCATTCCAAATATGGAATAAACCTCTGTATCTCACAAGACTAGAGGAGGAAACATTACCTTATTTGGTGTACCAATTAACAGATAGAATTTGATGGATATTTTGGCAATAGTTATTATTTTACCAAAATATCACTGTTTTTTATGTATAACTATATATTTACGTTCATTTAGTATGTGTGATTTGACTCTATAAAAAGAGTGAAGCAACAATTTTCAAAGACACAATATTTTCTTAAAGATACACCATTTCACTCAAAATTTGAAAAAAATTCTATCAAAAGACACTAGATTTTAGGACAATGATTTTAATTCAAGGAATATTGATTTTAAAATTTTGGACACAGTTTTGTATGACTTACCCTGTTAGAGATTTGACTCTATAAAAAGAGTGAAGCAACAATTTTTCAAAGACACAATATTTTCTTAAAGATACACCATTTCACTCAAAATTTGAAAAAAATTCTATCAAAAGACACTAGATTTTAGGACACTGATTTTAATTCAAGGAATCTTGATTTTAAATTTTTGGACACAGTTTTGTATGACTTACCCTGTTAGTGATTTCTGACAAAGTTCTAGTTGTTCGAGTAGATGTGGTAACAGTTGACCTAATGTTTCATCACCAACGCAGCACTGGACAACATTTGTTAGTTCATGAGCTCCCTGCATAATCTTAACCCATGATTTATCAATATTCTGAAATCTCTTAGCTTCCTAAATAAAACACAATAAAGATTTAATATATAATGGGCTACGTTATATTATTACAAGAATTTGGCAAAAACTGAGGATATTAAAGATGTCAAAGCCGCCTGCTTTGCGCTCAAAATCAAGAGCCGTTCCACACAATCGTGTGATCGAAAAAAAATGAAAGAATCATGCAAATTTGATTGATAACAGTTTGACTTTCGGTTTTATGTGTAACGGACGTGATGGTGGACGAAATTGATAATGTCAAACATCACTACCGTTACACAAGGAGCTAAGATGACCTAAAGAAAATTACGACTCTTTATTAAATTTAATAAAATTACATAGATTGCCTTCTTTTTTAAATGTCCTCAAACTATGCATGGAAAAGATCGTTAAACACCTCAGATACACCTCGCACTGTTAATTGGGTCAGTAGTGACGTCCGTTACAAAAGTCACGTCCGTTACATAGTAGGGAGTCACGTCCGTTACAAATATTTTGTGCAATATTGACAAAACAGTACACAAAAGTAAAATTTAATAACAAAATAATAATTGATCAAATATTGTAACATAATGGCTAAGAATGACAATGAAATCATGCCCAAGAAAGAGTGTAAAAGAGTTATCAGTTCAGACATTTCACACTGTTTTGAAACCAGATGTCCATGAAAGATCTTTGCCAATTTTTGGGGGTAAACAGCACACAAAGACATTTTTTTACATTCTAGAATATAGATTTTGATATTATTACACTCAAATCAACTGGGCTGGTAGTTATTAGCAAATTTGGGGCAAATATTAATTGGACATGTAACGTCTGTTACAAGCTTATATGGTCCGCAAAATATGTATTTGCACAAAAACAGAACAATAAGTTATCTTTTCCTTTACAAAATTTGAAAGATGAATTATTAATACAAGTTTTTAACCCCCAAAGAATTCGTAAAAATTTATTTAAATTTAAGTGCTTTTTCATCTGAAGTTCTACACCTTTTCGTGGCTTGTGTCATATACCATTTTTTAACAGTATTCGCGTACAAACGGCGGCCATTTTGTATGGCAATTTTGGTCCGATTTTCCCGAAATTCGAACTCAACCTTCCTTACGGTGTAACGGTAATATAAACAAACGTTTTTTTAATCCGATAATAATTGTGACCTCCAGAGAGACCACAAGCTAAAAAAAAAGGCGATTTTGCGTATAATCAGGGGCCATAATTCAGGAAGTTACGATCCGATATGCGCAAATATCGAAAGGAACCAAGATCTTTGGGTTATAACCATGAATTTCAAGTTTCATCAAAATCAAATTAAAATTGTGACCTCCAAAGGGTCCACAACCTTGATATACCATTTTTTTTTTAACAGTATTCGCGTACAAACGGCGGCCATTTTGTATGGCAATTTTGGTCCGATTTTCCCGAAATTCGAACTCAACCTTCCTTAGGGTGTAACGGTGATTTAATCAAACGTTTTTTTAAATCGGATAATAATTGTGACCTCCAGAGGGACCACAAGCTAAAAAGGGTGATTTTTCGGACAATCAGGGGCCATAATTCAGGAAATTACGAAAAGAACCAAGATCGTTGGGTTACAAACAGGCATGTCAAGTTTCATCAAAATCGGTTCAAAATTGTGACCTCTATAGGGTCCACAAGCTAAAAACGTGATTTTTCGACAATCAGGGGCCATAATCCATGAAGTTTTGATCCGATACATGCCAATATCGAAAGCAGCCGAGATCTTTTGGGGATAAACCTATATTTCAAGTTTCGTCAAAATCGGATAAGAATTGTGACCTGTAGAGAGTCCACAAACAAATTGTGGACGGACGTCCGGACGTCCGGACGGACAGGGGCGACGACATAATACGTCCACAAGAAAATGTGGGCGTATAAAAAGGTGTTTTTTCGGACAATTAGGGGCCATAATTCAGGAAATTACGTTCCGATAGGCGCAAATATCGAAAGGAACCAAGATCTTTGGGTTATACACATGCATGTCAAGTTTCATCAAAATCAGTTCAAAATTGTGACCTCTATAGGGTCCACAAGCTAAAAACGTGATTTTTCGTACAATCAGGGGCCATAATCCATGAAGTTTTGATCCGATACATGCCAATATCGAAAGCAGCCGAGATCTTTAGGGGATAAACCTATATTTCAAGTTTCGTCAAAATCAGATAAGAATTGTGACCTGTAGAGAGTCCACAAACAAATTGTGGACGGACGGATGGACGTCCGGACAGACGACATAATACGTCCACAAGAAAATGTGGGCGTATAAAAAGGTGATTTTTCGGACAATCAGGGGGCCATAATTCAGGAAATTACGTTCCAATAGGCGCAAATATCGAAAGGAACCAAGATCTTTGGGTTATACACATGCATGTCAAGTTTCATCAAAATCAGTTCAAAATTGTGACCTCTATAGGGTCCACAAGCTAAAAACGTGATTTTTCGTACAATCAGGGGCCATAATCCATGAAGTTTTGATCCGATACATGCCAATATCGAAAGCAGCCGAGATCTTTTGGGGATAAACCTATATTTCAAGTTTCGTCAAAATCAGATAAGAATTGTGACCTGTAGAGAGTCCACAAACAAATTGTGGACGGACGGACGGACGGACGTCCGGACGGACAGGGGCGACGACAATATACGTCCACATAAAAATATGGGTGTATAAAAAGGCGATTTTGCGTATAAACAGGGGCCATAATTCAGGAAGTTACGATCCGATATGCGCAAATATCGAAAGGAACCAAGATCTTTGGGTTATAACCATCATCAAAATGGAATTAAAATTGTGACCTCTAGGGTCCACAACCTTGATATACCATTTTTTAACAGTATTCGCGTGGGGATCCCTCTCCCAAGTTGCTAGTTTTAGCAAGTCCTCTTCAAGTCGTTGGGCGTCATCGTCATTTGTGATTGTGAAATAAACCATGGTGTCTTCGGCAAATAGTCGTACCTTCGACTTTAATCCCTCTGGTAGGTCGTCGATATAGAATAGGAACAGACTCGGACCAAGGACTGAACCCTGTGGTACTCCCGATGTGGCAGCTATATGGTGTCTGAGATCTCGCCATTCACCATGGCAGCTTGCTCTCTGATAGGAAGGCACTTATTCAGTTATTGACTTGGCCTTGTATTCCGTAGTGTTCGAGCTTGTGTATAAGAAGGCTATGACTCACTTTGTCAAAGGCCTTGGAGAAGTCAAGCACTATGACATCTGTCTGTTTTCCCTCTTCCATATTGCTGGTGACGTCTTCCACTAACTCGAATAGTTGGGACTCACATGAACGAGCACGTCTGAACCCATGCTGCAGTCGGTATACAATGTAAAGACTATCTGCGTGTCCCATGATGTGGCTGGTGACAATATGTTCTAGTGCCTTAGAACAGATGCAGGTTAGGGACACAGGGCAATAGTTTTCGACTTTGTATTTTTCTTTCTTATAAATGGGTGTAACATTGGCTCTCGTCCAGTCTGCTGGTACTTCACTCCGAGGAAGTGATGCTCTGAATATGATGGTGAGCACAGGGGCTATGTGTATGGCTAGTTCTTTGAGAACTCTCGGTTTGATGTTGTCTGGGTCTGCTGCTTTGTGTACATTTAGTTGCTACAGGATCTTCTCTACTCCAGGTGTTGTGATATTGATATCATTGATCGTTTAGGTAGTTTGTAGTCCTTGAGAAAGTTTTCTCGGGTTACACTAGACCCTTCTGAGAATGCTGTCTGGAACTGACTGTTTAAAATGGTTGCATGTTCCTTAGGGTCTGAGTGTAGGAGGCCATTAGATTTAAGAGGTGAGACCCCTGATGAGTCAGTCTTTTTATGCATGATGTAATTCTAAAAATGTTTCATACTGCTGGACTCCCACTTGCCGTCCTTTGGAGTGACTATATCTTCCATGCGCTGCCATCAGGCCTTGCATAGTTCCCCTCTGAATCCTTGAGTTCATTTCCTTATATTTTGCTATGATTTCTGGGTTCGGAGATTTCCTTTTCTTTTTGTAGAGACGTTTTTTATGCAGATAAGTTGCTTTAGTTCTTGAGAAATCAATGGGGGGCTATCTTTGTGTCTTGCTATCTTGTGAGGTATGTTCTCATGAATGCTTTCTTCCAGGCCTTTCTTGAATGTAGTCCACAGTATGTTGACACTGGCTCTATGACTGTCCTGTTCCTGTATTGTCATACCGATGCTCTCAATATCTTTTGCCATAGTATCCCACTGTGTATGGAGGTATCTTCCTTGGCTGCTGCTTGAGTGTCTTTGGTCGGATATCCAGTCCACAGTATGTCATGATCTTAGAATCCTGGGATTACATTGATGCGAGGGAAGCTTGATGGTCTGTTAGTAGCTACCAGATCAAGGATGTTGTTCTCTTGGGTAGCTTCTTGAACTAGCTGTGTTAGACCGTTGTCGTCAAGGATATCTCCTAGCTTGTAATACTGAGAAGTAGTACGTTCTGGGTATAGATAACTACCAACCATAACTGCAGCAAAGGTGTTTTATCAAGGACCAACAGGCTTTATCTGACGTGTAGGTGTTAAATCAAATTTAGCGTGTGATTTCTTGTTTGACCGTGTGTTTTACGCAGATCGGTCTTTCCTTTGTTAAGTGTAGGTCTTTATACATGAATTTATATGTATACCATCAAATTAATCACAAAAATTTGTTGCTTGATCTCTATTTGGAACTAGGTTGCATTAGCTGGCAATCGTCTCTACTATTATTACTGAATTTTAATAGATTTAGTAAAATTTCTGAAAAGCTGTAGAGCTCCAACAACAAGCATCCATACCCGGCGCATGCGCAAACCCTTAATCTAAAAAAAAGCATCCAAACCTGTGGAAGTTGTTTCGCAATATCACCACCAACAAACACAGCTTCTAGATAAATCCAAAGATTCTGGGTAGCTATCCAATTTTCCAGGATATCCGTAGTATTTGAAAGTTTAGCTACCCATTCCTGTATAGTCTTCTTGAACGGTGTATTATATCTGAAAAAAGTATTCTTAGTCATAAAAATGTCTTTTAATATTACAATGAGGATAATTCTCTTAATCTGAATAACCCCAGTCCCATAGTGATTCCACAACCCCATGAATTAAACTAAATCAAATTGCATTTCTTTGGTATTTGGTATACAGTAGAATCTGTATGAGCAGCCACTCTTATTCGGCGACATCTCTTTGTATAAGCGGTCCTGATAAATTACCGCCGACCTTCCCTAACCAAGTAGAAATTCTATTGTTTCATCCATTTAATTAACGCGGCTAGCAGTCACCATTTTACCATTAAATTTAGCAAAACAGCACTTATTCAACAGCTATTGTTGAATGATTCTGTAACGAAACATTATTTGATGCTGATTGAATAAACTCAAAGTACCATCAAAGCCAATCATTGAGTACCCATTTCCCCTTTGTTGGTAAACTTAAAGGACAATATTGGTGCCAGTCATTATCACGTATGTGATAGAACTGATTAAACACTTTCCAAATATAATATTAACACAGAGATCATTGCTACCATAGAGGAGTAATAAAGGATTCATGAATCGGAAGTGACGAACGCCAAAGGAAAACACGAGTTATTCCTCTATATAACTAACTGAAGTGACTAGTGATAACAGATACATGGGCGAATATCTGCTCACTAATAATTCCCTCAAAGACCTAAAGTTGCTGTGAGACACTGTGAGAGAATATCTTACAATTCATAAAAAGAATTGACTGCAGGAACAGGAAAGAAAAACAGATTAAAAGTCCGTGCATTACCATGTTTTTATAAGGTAGGGGAGACCGGGGCACATTGAACCACCATGGATATATCCTTTATAAATAATACTATACAACCAAACACTATACAGAAGTGAGATAACTTCTTAGACCTATTTCTCCATCAATAAACCACATGCTGTCAATTATTTTCTTAGGCAGTGGATTTTTCAAAAAAGCGCTTAAAAGAGAAACATTTTCCATACATGTTAACTTCTTAGCCTTGGAAATTCTTGTACTTAAGTTCATATATGTCTAATCTATACAATCCAGATAAACCGGGGTTTGATCCATATAAGAGGGCATATTGAGTTTTTTTTTAAATTTTGATCATGAAATAAAGAGATCTTCTAATAAAAACATTTGATATGAAATGAGGACAAACATGTATGTAAAGTGGTTCAATGTGCCCCGGTCTCCCCTAAAAACAAGGGGCTGTACGGAGTATTTCTATTTTTCCCCGTGTTCTCTTATCTTATGACACTTAATTACTTTATTGTATAGTCAGATAACCTCCTGCGGTTAGTGTTCCTACGGTTAGTCGGATAACCGTAAACGGTTAGAATTGGACGGTTTAACGGTTCGAATTTAACGGTACGGTTAATTGGAGATGCCCCCATTAAATGGAGTTATCTCCCATTACAAACGTCTCCATGACGACAGAGCGCCATTTTGAAAATTGAACAATTTATGTCAACTTAGATGCCCCCGTTAACCCAGTATTATAACGTGTCAATGAGCAGCTGTTTGTTTTACAGGAATCTAATAAAAAGAATATTATTCTCGGGTTTTAAATATTATTGTTTAAAAGTTAAAGGAAGTTAGTTACTGAGGTCAGGCGCTTTCTTTTTTATAACTATTCCACTTTATTCCACGCTATATTTATCTTGAAATCAGAATATTTCGCCGAGCAGTCGAGAGGTACGTGTTGCTGTTGGGACCGGTGGAAAACAACCCACGTCTTAAAATCTCGATAATCGGGAGAAGGCAAGGCAAGAACAATTACAAAATAGTCATCCTGTATTAATGCGACATCATTAGGCTACTGTTAAAAATCTACCAATTTAAGAAACTGAAGAAAATTTGCGTCGGTCACTTGTTCGCTCAGTCAGTCAGTGCAGTTTTCATGCCGTGGCGTGTGATACGGTTCGACTGTTATTAGTGTTATGAGTTGAGTTACATTACATCTTGATCACACACAAGCTGTAGATAATTCTAGTTGCCTGATTATAAGTCTTTAATAATTTCAATAACAGCACCGAAAGTGGAGATTGGTGTTGTGGAACGGGTGAAATAAACTCGGATCACCAAATAGTACAACACTTCCGCCATGATAATCTCTGAATTCGATGATCGACATTTGTTTTTTTTTATATTTAGTACTTTCAAATACTTACAAAGAGGAAAAACACAGGATTTAAGAGAGGGGCAAAGCTAATATTTGTAGGTACCGGTAAGCTTATTACTTGATATTGACAGACGTGTACAATGATGTATTAAAAACCACTTGCTTGTAAATCATACGGTGATGTGAGTGGTTATTTAATGTTGAAACTTGATACCAAACGGTTAATTGTTACTAACCGGTTAATAGTAAGTTACGGTTATTCGAATAACAAAAAGTCCTAACCGTAGGAGCACTACCTGCGGTCCCATATAACAATTTTTTGTCTTCGAAGGAATTATTAGTGAGCAGAAATTCGGCCGTTTATCTGTCATCACTCGTCACTTCAGTCATTCACATAGAGAGATAACTCGTGTTTTCCTTTGGCGTTCGTCACTTCCGATTCATGAATCCTTTATTACTCCTCTATGGTAGCGATGATCTCTGTGTTAATATTATATTTGGAAAGTGTTTAATCAGTTCTATCACATATGTGATAATGACTGGCACCAATATTGTCCTTTAAGTTTCAGTGCCTCCTATATTACATACAGAGTTACACCCATTGAAAATCGGTTACAATTTTAGCAATGGCTTTTTGGACATGTGCTTTTAGATAAAATCAATTTAATTCATGGATTTCTTCCACAAAAATGGATAAATATTATCAAATGTATCACAATGGTAACCATTAGAACAATGTTGGTTCCAGTCAAAGAATTTTCCTTCACAGCAAGTTTCAGCGACAGCAAAATTTATCGATTCAAGTATTGATGTTTGCTTCCAATGCCTCCTTGATGTCAGCAATAACAAAAACTGAGATTTTATTTAGAAGTCACTGCCATTAAGAGGCTAGTCATGAAAATTCCCTTGCTTAACACAAATTCTACTGTTATGCTTTAATGTTTTCCATCTAAAATATTTACACATTTTACAATTGCATTATTTTTTTGTGAATTGCATCTAAAGATAAGTTTGAAGTTACCTATTACTGAGTAGGGAACTGAGAATCATTAAACTGTCTTCTAATAAAGAAATAATATCTGTTGTTTCTGTACCCTTTAATAATAATTCTCCTCTGGCTTTAAAATTAGAAAAACTGAGGACTCTACTATTCCAGTCAGCTATACATTGTTTTAATTTAGCCTCGATATCCTTTTCTTTTACAGCCGAAATACAAATATCCTAAAATATCAAAAGATGCAAAATCATATATTTAAAAAAAAAGAAAGATAGCCATGCAAAGCGTGAAAATACGCTCACACACTAGCTCAACTGCAACTTATCAGAAAGAATAATCTCTTTCGTTATCACAAGCTTTTCCACATACATATCTCTGGAAGAGAAAATGCTAGATTGCTAACCAGTAGTTGACAGGCAAGAGACACCCACATTTTGACAGAGATGGACAGAGAACAGGGTTAAAAAGCAAAAGCAATTTTGAGAACAATCAGGGGCCATAATCCACGCAGTTATGGTCTGAAAAGCGTGAATATCAAAAGGATCGAATGAGATATTTGGGATATAATGATGTTTGAAGTTTCATCAAAATCGGATAAAAATTGTGACTTCTAGTGGGTCCAAAACTTTGGTACTGTATTACAGGGGTAATGGTGATACATTTAAATGTGATTTTTCATACAATCAGTGGCATAATCTAGGACGTTGCGGTCCAATATGCATGAATATTGAAGGGAATCAAGATCTTTGGGTTATAAACAGTTATTTTAAGTTTCACCACAATCTGATCAAAATTGTGTCCTCTAGAGGGTCCACAACTTTAAAATACCATATATTTAAAATATTTGGGTGGAGGGGCAGCCTTTTTGACAACAATCAGATGACAATTGTTACCTCTAAAGTGTCAACAAGCAAAAACCGTGATAATTCGTACAATCAGGGGCCACAATCCATAAAGTTTCGATCTGATACATGCCAATATCAAAAGGAACCAATCTATGAAGTTTTGATCCGATACATGCCAATATAAAAAGGAACCAAGATCTTTGAGACAAATCTATATTTCAAGTTTTGTCAAAATCAGATAAGAATTGTAATTGGTAAAGTGTGCACAAACAAAATATGGACGGACAGACAGGGGCGATGACAATATACGTCCAAATGAAAATGTATCCGAATGATAAAGTGAGAGGAATCAAAAACCATTTAAATACCGGTAACATAAACATAGACGGGATCAAAGTCATAATAAACTTGATACAGTGACACCAGTAGTAGGAGTGGTTAAAAACAAAGTCACAAAACCATCTTTTAAAGTATCTAACATTTCGTAAGTATATATTCTCTGAGGAAGTAGGTTTTTACTTACGAAACGTTAGATACGGTACTTTAAAAGATGGTTTTGTGATACCTTTGACTTTGTTTTTAACCACATGAAAATGTAGGCGTATAATAAAAGAATAAGGATAATTTTCAAAAAATAAATTGATTTTCACAAAAAAATAATTATTGATTTCTGGTTCACAACCATAATAAGGATGCAACGATACATACAAAAATAATCGTGATTAATCATGATTATTGCAAAATGAATAATCGCGATATCTTGGATTATTGTGATGAGATCTTTTATCGTGATAATTGAAATAATCATGCTAAAAGGATTCATTATCGCGATTATTAAAACTCATAAAACAGATTATTAAAACTAATAAAAGCATAACCAGTCTAGATTAAATATAGGCTACTTTACAGTATTACAGTGGGATTAGTGATGCATTGATATGTCTACACCAGAATTTTACTGATATCAGATGTTGACAGTGAAACATATCGGTGATGCAGATACAAATACCGATAGTGGCCTATTAAAAAATATTACATATTAAAATGCCTCAAATTGATCTCCGTATGGCTGATCGATATCCCTAGAAACAGATATCACGATATATTCAAAAAATATCGCGATAAAATCACTAGATTAGTCAAATAGTATTCCCGCCATGGCATGTTCGACGCTGAATGACAATCACTATCAGTCTACCGGAACTGTCAATGTAATTAGCATTATTTATATTTCTGCTTTATCAAAATTTAACACCCAATCATAAAATCAATGATTACTTTCGAAAATCAAAATATCAGTCTTCACAATTCGTATAAAATTGAACAGAAACGGGGATAATTCTAACGGGTGGAAAGGTGAGCGAGAAGTCAACAAAGCTATTTGTAGGCATTTGCAATTTTTATGGAGTGAATACTTGGGAGTTTATAGCAGTATTTTTCATCATTAAGCCATAAAATATCGTAAATAATAAAAAAAGAAAATATTTTGTTCAATATTTATGTTAAATATCATCAAGAAAATCAAAACCGCGATATATCGTGGTATGTTCGGTTTTTCGATATTTTTCTGAAGACGGTATTTTTCACGGTTTTTATTTCTGTGACGGTTTTATATCGAAATACCGAAATATCGCCCAGCTCTAGATCTCTGGGGATTCATGGAAGACGAACACGATGTTTATTGAAAGAATAATTGGGTCACGCTTCCTACCAAGTTAAAAATGCACACAATCTATTGAGAATTTAATTATTTATGGTATTATTAATTAGTAAATTAGTAAAGGATTTTTCTACTACGTCACTAAAAATCTGAAAATGCCCCACTGCATTTCTTCATATTTAATATTGTTGTAATAAAAAAAAATGTCTATCATTCATATGATCACAAAACGTGTAAACTTTATATTGACTCGTAGATAGACAAACGACTCGTCATACAATGATTTCCAATGTCAATTAATCTGGTTCTTATATGTTTTGTGGTACTGTCATATGTTTCAAAGTTTTGTTGGAGTATCATAAATATTGAAGTTATCGAAACTTGTAAAGCCATTTTCCCTTCGATCTAAACTCCATAATATTCATTTCCTTTTCTAACCATAATAAAAGAAATATTATCCAGACGCATAGTTTGTACTATAACATATGAGTAGTTGCCGACTGGATAATCGATCATCAACAATCGGGTCATGGTCTCTATGACAATGATGCTCTACTCATATCAGCGTGCAGTAGCCTAGTGGGGTAACTAGAAACTGTTCACACAGGTATTTTATCATCCTTCTGTCATTTTAACGAGAATTCGGTCGAAATAATACAATATACTTTCCTAATTTTATAAATTTGATTCTCCCAAGTCATAATCATGATTATTTTGAAAATAATCATGATATATCGTGATATAACGATTATTGAGAAAGGAGACGATTATTTAATCGCCTGACCCAATAATCGCGATTAGTCGTAATCCCCGGGGTATTGCTGCATCCTTAAACCATAATACCATGAGAAATTTAACTTTGGATAAAGTATTATCTTGCAAGTTTAAACATAATTTACCTCAATATCCTCTTTATATTTGAGAAGAGGGGCCTTCATGATGTCTCGAAGGGTGAAATTTTCAGAATCAAAATCAAATGTATGGCCTGTAACTTTTGCTATCCTTTTCCAATGTCTTTCCTTCATAGCTTTGTTAGCCATTAATTCTAACAGAGGACATGATTCACTAAAGTCGTCAATCTTTTTCTTCAAATCATTGTAAGCTTGCCAGGACATCATGGCCTTTGGTAGCTTTCGACATCTGAAATACATCAAGAAAACTCAGTCACCAACAACTTGTGCCTGTGGACATTTTTTTTTACAAGGTATAGGGCTTGACAATCGGTGTTATTGGCAGAGTAATATAGCAAATAGTATCAGGCATCCGGACTATGCTACCTGGCTATTAATATACCTATCAACTAAGCTTGCCCTATATTTCCTTCTGGTGATATTTCTAAAGTCTTGCATGTCATTTCATTGAGTAAAATGGCTGCAGTTAAATTTCAGCTGTCCATGTGATTCCAATGCCGCTTCACACCAATATTTAAGAAAAAAAAAAAAAAACTATTGTATTGACAGAACTCACAAGTTTCATGGTACCAATGATCAGTCCTTGAAATTAAGAATTTTCTGCTATGGCACAAAGAAATCTAAGATAGGTTGCCAGGCAACAAAACATACGCCCACAGCAGTTAAATCATCTGAGTGATCAACAAGGGTTGTTGCATATTTATTCTATTGTTGGTAATTAGGGGAATTTAATAGACAATTTCATACAGATGACATTATAATTTCGGTCGTTTAAGAGTTCTAAAAACTAAAACAAGTGAATTAACTCAGAAAGTACTGTATTTTTCAGTGTATAAGGCGCACTTTTTTTTACCAGATATTTTTCTTTTACAGAAGGGGTGCGCCTTTTACATAGTAATAAGCAAATCTTGGCTTTTCCCTGTGTCAACATTGGCGTCTGAAGTTGATGATGTCGGCCTTTCACATGTAATAATGAATAAAGATGGCGGCCATTTTACAGACGTCAATTCAGTATACCATTAGTCATAAATGACAGTGCTAACAATATGGGCCGATAACTGTTTAGTTTAAATTATCGTAAATATTTCTGCTATTTCCACGTATTTCATGACGTATATTTCAACTATTCTGACATTCAGATTTTGACATTTGTCGTGCAATAACGATGACGGCCATTTCAGACACCGCTATTCCGTATACCGTTACTCATAAACGACAGTGCTAAAAATATCTGCAAATCGTTAATATTACTATCATTCCTACGTATTTGGTGACATATATATTTCTGCAAATCGTTAATATTACTATCATTCCTACGTATTTGGTGACATATATATTTCTGCTAATCCTTCACTGTTAGCCATTACCGGCAATCCAAACGTCTTCGTTAATGGCGGTGTTGTCACTGTCAGTCAGATAATTTCATTGGCTTTTAGAAAGATAACATCCACAGAGCACACGCTCAGTATACCATAGGTGTTTTCTTTGAGCAATACTGTATTATAATTTAAACATATAACCGTTTTAAGTGACGGACAGTTTTCATTCAACATGGATTCAGTGATTGACCCATTGTTATAAATTACCGTTAATTATCAACCAGTAAGTTGTTACTGTTTCATTTACAAAGTTGTTTGTAGTTAACAAAATCATTGTTTCCTTGATTGGTATTAAAAATGCTAATGTATTATTTTACTGATAGATCTAAATGGCTACAATCTGGCTTTGTCATGACGTGTGTAGTGGGCGTGGGGAACGTACGCTATCGATTGTTAGAGTAAACCTGGAATTGTTGTTTCTCTTTTACCGGTAGTCAAGATTTAAGTCGTGAGTAGCTGATCATGAGAAATTATTTCTATGGTTAACATTTAATTTGTTCATCATCAAAACATTTATCACAGCCAATTACTCACGAATTTAACACGATGTAATAGACGGCCATGTTTGTTGTGGGCGGGACTTGAATGTCAGTTTCACTACCGTACGAGTAGCAAAAGTACCTCTTAAAGTTATGAAATAATCAATTGTATGTTATAATTAATAGAAACAAATGTAACAAAAGCAATTTATTTCATAAAGATATATATATACACCTTGATACGGCTAAATATCGGTAATTATTATAACTGTAAACAATAGAGTTTGGCCCACTTAATGGAGATCGCAGGTGGATTTGAGTTACATATAGTATGGCATGAGTTTCACAAGGCGTTGGGAAAGGGGTGCGCCTAAACCACGCATATTTGTTTTTTCCTGAAACACCTCTGCCAAAGTCGCCCTGCGCCTTATCTACGCATGCGCCTTATACACCGAAAAATATGTTAATCTACAGAAATTATAGTAATTTTCGTATTACAAATTCAAATAATGCATATAAATTTCATACAGATCGGATTATAACTTTGGTCGTTCAAATGGTTACAAGGTTCAACAAAGTTAAACATGGGCCATGACTCAAGTTTTTGAAATTCAATAGGCTTCTTTGTTTCGCTAATTCAAATGATGCATATAAATTTCATACAGATCGGGTGATAACTGTTCTCATTAGAGCATTCGCAAGATTCAACAAAGTAAAACAATTTACATAACTCTAGATGTAATAATCTGATCATCCTCTCAAGGTCTGCAATCACCACACCAAATTCAAATATTATCCACTGTAGACTAGGGATCATGATTTTCCCATTGTCGGATTTTTAATCTCCTTGATGTCGGCTGACAGTACATAGAAATTACTCATATATGTTACATGTCCTAACTATACATAACACCCCAAATCAATATAAATCGCCTGCGATATCACTTCACTGGAAGCGAGCGTTAAATAAAGCTATTTCACACACACACACACATACACACACATGCGTTTCTGATCGCACAAGGTTATAGCACTTGGCAAACCTCAGTGAATTTCGTTACTCTACATCTAGCATCGGCTGTAATGACGCTAAGAGATGTGGCACCGGTTTACTTATAGGAAAACTTGCAAGTTTTAAAAAGAAGTTAACAAAATTGTGTTATTCGAAGAGCGTTTAGAATTTTCAGAGCAAAGTTGTCCTTGTTTGAAAAAAAAACCAGCTTCAGCTTTGAAATATTTGTATGAAAAATCTGGAATCTGCCGAGGTTTGTCGAGTGGCGGATATGGTCTACATCTTGTGAGACACATGAAACTATGAAATGAATACGTGACAAATTTCACACGTCTAATTTCGAAGAAAAGATTCTATTTTGACGCCATAATTCAGGCGGTATTCTGTACCTCCTTTCAAAAAGAGTTACCGGTGTAGTTTAATATCGTGCCTTTCCTTTTTTCACCCGCTCGACATAAAATAACATTTATACCAATATAATAAAATGTTAAGAGGTTTATCTGTTTATACCCGACTATTTCATACAGTTTCTTTCGAAAACTGTCATTATACCGACTAGGTTGCACGTATTTTATCGGTAAACTTACATGGAATAAAATATGTCGCCGTCAGTGTGGAAGCAATTTTCTGGGGCGTAACTCTGCATGTTTTAGTGGTGGCGCTTGTAGTTAAAGTGCAAGAATGATCATTTCTTATCACAGTCAAGTGTATCTCGGCCGATATTTTCTTGTTTATTATTTTGTTAGCAAAAAAAAAAAAGTTGTCTGACAAGAAAGTATAGCCTCTTTCTAGACGACCGCAGATGGCAAGCATTGTACACATTTTTAACAAGACAAAATGAAGTTTAATAGCCGATAGCCCACAATGTATTGATTGACCGGTATTATAGATAGCTACTCATATACATAAGAGGTTGATAAAGGGATCGTTGAGTTGACAGTTAGTGAGTTTAGTTAGATCGATTCATTTTCCGCGACTGCATCATGCAAACTGATTTTTCAAACCTGTTCACTAGTTAATTACCTAGTGCTAACTTTTTCATTCAAAAAATATTTACCTGATACTATAATAGTGATATAGTTTCTGATTTAAATATAGACTATAGAGATGCCCATATTGGCCTGAAGTGTGTAATTCTTAAGTGGTGTAAAATCAACCAAATTGCATCATATTGAATGCAAAAATGCAAAATTTTCACGGGGGGGCATGCCCCGAACCCCTCTAGGTTATAGGTTACATCGCGCCTTCGGCTCAAGGTTAGCAAAAACTCTGAAGATTTACCCAGCTAGAGTAATATTTAGTGAAACCCCGGAGTACACAAGCAATGTTGACAAATATGTCGGTTGGAATAGTATAAGTACTTTACTTTTATAGACGATAGTGCGCGCTAAAGTGGAATAAATTTCGGGATACCTTTTTTTTACCTTCCGTATATAAGTCGAAACGGAGTATAAGACTTCTGCTGAAAAATGTATCGAGTTATGACCCGTAAAATGCCGGAATTTTGGCAGAATTTTAAACAGTACGAGTACGGATCGGCAGTAGTTGGCACGCTTTTGTTCTATCGTATTACGACATCACTTAATTCTGTAGGAATATTACTGACATAAATTTGAAAACCGTACGGGTATTAAATATGAAAAATAACGACATGCACTTATCTTTTTATTATGTATGAATTTGAATATTTTATTGACACATGATTTTTGGGTGTGGTCTAAAAACTGCCTTCTTAAATAACGATAAGAGTTATGTCCCCTTATTTTCAGTAAAAATGTCTGACAAGAAAAATTTTGAAATCCCATCACTGCTGTAGACCCTATCACATCGATGATTATAAAATCCAAGAAATTTAGAGCTAATTAGCAAAAGGCACTACCATAATAGGTTGATATGCATACAAAGTTTCATAAAGAAATATGAATGATTTAAATTTAAGAGATAAGCTCTGACATAGATATTGCAAAACTTCAGTCAAATTTCTTTCAATGAAAACACAAAAATGATTAGATATGGGAAATTTCCAATTAGCAAGACTCAATGGGTTTGTGTGTACATCATGACATGCTCTGGAATAAAAATAAAATCGGCCCTGACATATTGAAGGGTGGATGTGGCCCATTTCCAACTTTATCAGTCACTAGCTTCGTTCTATGTGGAATAATAACCAGCGGCTACCAAGCAGGATATGCCCACATTTTCGAGAGATGGATAGAGAACAAGCTAAACAGAAAGAGATTTTTCCTACAAACAAGGGCCATAATTCATAAAGTTAAAATTTGATATACACGCATCGAAAGGAACCAAGATCTTTGGGGTATAAACCTGCATTTCAAGTTTCATCAAAATCAGATTAAAATTGTGACCTCTACCATATTTTTTACACTATTCGCGTACAAGCGGCGACCATTTTGTTCGACAGTTTTGGTTTGACTTTCAAAAAATTCTAATTCAACCTAACTTACAATGTAACGGTGATATAATCAAACGTTTTTTGTTTTAAAATCAGATAATAATTGTGATCTCCAGAGTGACCACAAGCTAAAAAGAAGATTCTCCGTACAATCAAGGACCATAATTGAGGAAGTTACGATTCAATATACTCAAAAATCGAAAGGTACCAAGATCTTTGGGTTTTAAACATGAAAGTCAAGTTTCATCAAAATCAGATTAAAGTTGTGACCTATACAAGGTTCAAAACCTTGATATACCATATTTTTACACTATTCATGTACAAGCGGCGACCATTTTGTCGGATAGTTTTGGTCAGATTTTCACGAAATTCAAACTAAACCTTCATTATGGTGTAACGGCGATATAATGAAATGTTTTTTAAAATCGGATAATAATTGTGACCTCCAGAGGGACCACAAGCTAAAATAGGTGTAACGGTGATATAATCAGACGTTTTTTCAAATTGGATAATAATTTTGACCTCCAGACAGACCACAAGCTAAAATAGGTGATTTTTTTCGTACAATCAGGGGCCATAATTCAGGAAGTTACCATCCGATATGCGCAAATATCGAAAGGAACCAAGATCTTTGGGTTATAAACATGCGTTTCATCAAAATCGGTTCAAAATTGTGACCTCTATTAGTGTTCACAAGCCAGAAACGTGAGGGGCCATAATCTATGAAGTTACAGTCCGATACATCCCAATATCGAAAGGAACCGAAATCTTAGGGTTATGAACCTATATTTCAAGTTTCAATGAAATCAGATAAAAATTGTGACCTGTAGACTGTTCACAAACAATTGTGGATGGGCAGACGGATGTCCGGACAGGGCGACGACAATATACGTCTACATGAAAATGTGAGCGTATAAAAATATTCTCACTTGGTGTTCAATAACACTGCAATTGGTTTTACCATGTAAATAGTGATATCCAAGTTCTAACCAAAATACAGATACCCACCCGCTCGAAGGTTCTTACATCTCAATCAGGATGTTCAGGAATAAAATCTCGATTTTTCGAATAATTTCATTACCTAGACTGAAAATCCAAAAGCTCAGTGTTTATTTTCTCTATATCAACTTCTGTCCACAAGATATCAAAATATCCTGAGATGACCGTCATGACAGCGTTATACAGACCGTAGAGTTTCTGTAATAAGCCAAGTTCTTTCTTTTTCTGTAATAAATCGGGATATTCTGTGACAGTTAAACCAAACAGTTGTTCTCCTGCTGAATATATACCATATTTATTCCATAGTTCATCAAACTGACCCTGAAATTACAATTATTTTTCATAAGCATATTTTTAATTTCAATTTATTTATAATAAAAAACATATCGGTGCTAGGCAACAATATACCCCTACCAGAGGTAAGGTCATCAATGTAGTTTGCATAGTCAAAGAAACCTCAACAAAGTTTTCAATGACACCGAGCTAAAACAAAGATATTTGACTTGTCTATTATGTACTGTACCACAGTTTGGTTTATTGTGAGTACAAAAGTCCTATTTACAGCTATCAGGACAAAAAAAAAACCATGAACTAGTGAACTGTGATTATAGACGGGTCTGAAGAGAAAGTTGTCTCGAATAATAAGGCCAGAAATTTAAATGTGCAATCTTATGGTAGAAAATATATCTGATTAATTTTGGCTATAGAAGGTTTTACTACATGGCTGCTGTTTCACCTGTATGTGCCGGAAACGTCCTATGCAAGTTGGTAAACATCCGACAAGGAATATTCCCAATCAGGATATCAAGATATGGTGAATCATATGCAAGAATTGGCCACATGTTCCCACATTTACCATCACACAATGTTTTAATCATTCTCCATTCACAATTCACAGGGCAACATTGTCATGCAAAATACACCCACATCTTGCAAGAGATGGACGAGGAACAGGGAATATCAATTGGGCTCATCCTTTCATTGTCCCAATGCTTAACATCAAATTTTAAAACAAAGGTGAGTTTTGAAATGCACCAAAATAGAACTCATTCAAGATCTTTTAATCCTTAACATATTTGTTAAGTTTCATTTGTTGCATATATCACATGTTGCATATAAAAGGTATGGTGTATAACTCCAGAGCTGAAATATCAAATGCGCACCAAAATTGAACTAGTCCAAGAACTTTTGATAATAAACATATATTTTTGGTTTAGTACTTAGAACTTAGTACTTGGTTCTTTATCCATTTTAAAACAAACTGGCCAGAAATGGATCAACTGAGGTCCAATTCCCCAAACAGACTTCACCAAAATAATTCTTGATAATTTATTATTTACCTGGAAAATCTGTAATCTATCATTAGCCTCCATTGGTGAAATACCCTCACACATCGGTCCTTCCTGAATTACAGATTAAATAAAGGTTAAAAGGTGTAAACATGTAGCATAAACGTCAAGTACTTTAATTCTTTATTTTAATATCCATTAGTCGAGGTTATGTGGTTTACACATTATACATGAATTTGCGGGATAGTTTATGTAAATTCCAGAAAAATTGATATTGACGAAATACTTATGTTACATTTCAATGTTTATGTGAATGAAGTACCCAAAATTCCACTTATGTCACTCACTAAATTATGCCAAGTCGGGTAACGTTATGTCACGTCCACCAGCATCATATGAGACTAAGTGTTGGGTTGTTTGGTGTGGCTTTATATAACATGGATAGGGGCTGGGTATGGACAGATTATTTACTTGTATTATTTTCTATAATTGAGTCACGGTGAGATGAAGGAGTAGAGGCATTGTCAACTAAACCCAACACTTAAAATTTTTCGAAATATAATTTTAACACAGAGCTTATTGCTAAAAGAGATGAGTAATCAAGATTTCAACAAACAGAAGTGGCGTACGCAAAAGGAAAACACAAGTTATTCTTCTTACTTACTGAAGTGACGAGTGATAATAGATACACGGGGGATTTCTGCTAACTAATAATTCCCAAAAGTTGTTATGTGAGGGGATATGTGACGATTCGAAAAAGTAATTGAATGTCCCTAGATAAGAGAACACCAGAAAAATAGAAATAGTCCGTACGGCGTACATTCAATTGTTTATATTCATTCTATACTTAACAAAAACATGGTTAATGTATAGACTTTTTATATTTTATTTTTGTTATCAGTTGTTAGTATAGGTCAAGATAATCTAATATGTACAGGTCAGATCATTGGAGTACACAGTCACGTGATAGTAGGCTTTAAATATCCAAAGTGAAACCGGAAGTAATCAAAATTGAAATTAAAAAATCGGCTCCCTAAAAATTGCTGTAACTAGTGTAACCTTGGCTGGCTTCAAAATTAGTATAAAGATTTTGAGAATTGGATTAAAACTAATAGCTGAAAATCAATTTGAAGCTTTTTTGAAAAATCAAATATGGCGCGCTCGGTCAAATGGTTGAAAATGTTATTGAACAAGGTCTCTGAAAATGAAAGATTATAATATCTTGGGCTAACACCACAATACGTCATTTTTAAAACGCAGAGAACTTTTTATTAGTTGGGGAAAAATCACAAGCCTCAGAAATTTCCGGAAGTTTCTGGAAGCCATCATAAAACATTGTAATATGCCGTTTTGAATATCTGGTTATCCATTTTAAATCAAATCAATGATCAAGAGTTGATTATGGAGTTGTCATGTTGGTGTGTTCCCACTCAGCCGGCAGACTGTTAATCCTTTGATTGATCTTAAAACTATAGTCTGTTTAAAAGTAGTCACTCAAGATCTGTTCACTAGTGTTCAGCGTTAATGAGCTCTTAATCCCTCTGATAAGAATGTGTGATATCGAGGGTTCTTTGCTTTGGAAGCTGTAGATTTAAACATTCCACAAGTAGGGCGGTTCGCTGATTATATGACGGAGCAGTGGGTTGATAACAATGGCCGTAATGTGTGGAACCATTTTGATACAACAGGGCCCCGTACTACAAACCACGTAGAAGTTTGGCATTCTAAGTTGTATAAAATGACAGCATGCCATCCTAATATTTACAAGTTCATTAACTTAATAAAACTAGAACAATCCTATGTCGAAATCACCATTTCACAGATATTATTTGGTGGTACCAAAAGGCCTTGAGTTAAGAAATATCGACAACTTGATACAAGAATTGAGCATTTGAAAACACAGTTATTAAATGGCTCTTTAAGTGTAAATCGGTATGAACAAATATTTCCTATTTAGTGGGGCTGTAAAATAATTATGTTGTAAGGCATTTATTTATAAATTATATATTTGCTATTTAATAAAAGTTAAATGTGTAAATTGTAATGGATTTTTATATGTGTAAATCATTTAATTTTATTTAATAAATATTAAATTTGTTAAAATCAATATATTTTTATATGTGTAAGCTATTTAATGTTATTTAATAAAAGTTAAATTTGTTAAAATCAATACAGTTTTAGTCTTAAAAAAGATATGGACTATAGTTTATAACACCATTGTTCTAGGATTAACTCTGGATTAGCGGCAAAATTTGACATCAAAGCCTGCCAGCTAAGTGGGAACACCCCGTCATGTTAATTAATGTTTAATCAATAATTCATATAACTCTTAAGACCTAAAGAAAGACCTGCAAAAGGCAAATTTAAGCTCAATGCATGTTTCAATGTCAAATTTAAAGTTACCCGAATATCAATTCTTTTCATAATTGATCAAATGTATTTAATTCTCTGGCTAATAGTAATAGTAGTGATGGATCATAGAAAGCTACACTCATCTAGCACCTGTATCTATTTTTCAAAAATAAAGTAACAGTTTAGACAGAAGATGTAATTCAGACTACTTCAACTGATGTAGCAGCTTCTACTCCGGCAGCTGTGCAACTAGATGATGTCACATAATAAAACATACTCACCCGTTCATAACTTTCATAAAATGCTTTTGTTTTACCACGAAATTCTTCAACTGCTGTTAGTAATTCTGTTTTAAATCCAGGCTGTACACGTACCAACTCAGCCTGTACTTGACCCTAAAAACAAAATTACCCAAGGAAGTAGGAACAGGAGATGGGAATTCGATGAAAAGTAGGTGAAAATGCTGTTGTCTAGGCAAAATTTTCTCTCGTAACCTATAGCGCTGGCCCGATATATTGTTGAATCATGATTCACTATCTCACAATCTGCAATTCTTTTTTATGTTTTTTTGTGGTCGCTTCACAAAGAAACCTGTCCCTTTTAATTATCCATGTCACACATTATCCATAGCTAAACAGTTCTATTTCTTCAGCATCGACAGAGCATAAACCAGCGGTTGCCAGACTGGATACGCCCACATTTTGCAAGAGATTGATAGAGAACACGCTAAAAACAAAAAATATTTTTTGTACAATCAGGGGCCATAATCCAGAAAGTTATGGTCAAAATCGGATAAAAATTGTGACCTCTAGAAGGTTGGTAACCTTTGTATTAATTACTTATATACAATTTGTGTACACAGTGCGGCCATTTTGTCAGGCAGTTCCATTTCGATTTTCCCGTATTCCAATTCAACCTTCATTATGTTGGAATGGTGATATATCTAAACATTATTTAAAATAGAAAAAAAAAAGGGTGCCAGGCAACAAAACATACGCCCACACAGCAGCTAAATCGTCCGGGCAGTCAACAAGAGTTGTCGCATATTAATATTAAATAAAAGTAAAATTCTGTCCCATGCTAACGTTTAGTATACGAAACATTTAATATTATTTCTAAAATTGGATAATAATTGAGACTTCTAGAGGGACCACAAGCTAAAAAAGTCAATTTTGCGTACAATCAGGGGCTATAATTCAGGAATTTACAATCCGATATTATCCGTTGAATATCAAAAGGAACCAAGATCTTTGGGTTATAAACATGCATTTCAAGTTTCATCAATATCAGATTAAAATTGTGACCTCTACAGGGTCCACAACCTTGATATACCATATTTTTATAGTATTCGTGTACAAGCGGTGGCCATTTTGTCTGTCAGTTTTGGTCTGATTTTCACTAAATTCAAACTCAACATTCATTACATTGATACAGTGATATAATCAAACGGTTTTTGAAATCGGATAATAATTTTGACCTCCAGAGGGATCACAAGCTAAAAAGGGCGATTTTTCAGACAATCAGGGGCTATAATTCAGGAAGTTACGATCTGATGGGTGCAAATATCGAAAGGAACCAAGATCTTTGGGTTATAAACATGCATGTCAAGTTTCATCAATATCGGTTCAAAATTGGGACCTCAATAGGGTCCTAAGGTTGCAACGATATCAAATTCTGATATCGCCATTAATCATGATAACTGCTTTTGGAATTATCGCGATAAATAAAAGTCTACGATTATCAATTTTATCACGATAATTCTCTTTATCATGATATTTCTCTTTATCACGATAGTTATTTATAATCGTGATAATTGTAATTATCATGCACCATAATAAAGGATTGGTTAGAGGATAGGATTTCTAGTGAAAAATAGGGGGTAATAGCCATCTGTAATTTCTCCTCAGTTTGCAGGTGGGTTCTGTTGTCACTTAATAAGACACTATTTATGTTAATCAATCAGTCCACTACCAAGCCATCCGATAAAAAACAAAAGTCGATTCACTTTTCAATTTATTTTAATAATAATGTAATACATTATCTATTTAAAATATCCAAAAAAAGTAAACTGTTAAAACAGTAATAGCGGAGACAAAGATAAAATAAACAAAACTAGATAGTAGATAGATATCGATGAACCTGAGTGCGGATTCATAACTTGAAAAAAGCGGCTGGATGACTAAGTCGAGTTACTTGGTTGCTTTGTTTTGGCGGGTTAAACAACCAGACGTACAGTACTAACTTAACATTGAAATAAACATAATATTTTCAGTCTTGTTAACCGGGGATTCGCCGCACCGTTGCTACGGTACACTGATGTCGCGTGCGGCTTTGTTTACAAAATGTTTTTCGGGAACTTTCTCTCACCGATTTTTATTGTATAATTTTACAAGTAGTAATTAAACTATTATTTCGAATTCGATCCGGCCCCCGCACCGGTGAAAATAAACTTTGGATTTATTGCACCGACCTCCGCCCAAAAAAATCCTAAAATACCGGGATTGCGATTATTCAACTTTGGCCGATACGATATCACTTGAAAAAAAATAATCGCGATAATGCGGCATCCCCGGGGTATCGCTGCAACCTTATAGGGTCCACAACCTTGATATAACATATTTTCACACTATTCGCATAGAATTGGCAGCCATTTTGTCTGTCAATTTTGGTCCGATTTTCAGGAAATTTGACCTGAATCTTCATTACCAAGTAACGGTGATATAATCAAACATTTTTTTAAATCAGATAATTATTTTGACCTCCAGTGGGACCACAAGCTAAAAAGGGTGATTTTTCGTACAATCAGGGGCCATAATTCAGAAAATTACGAATCAATGGGCACAAATATCAAAAGGAACCAAGATCTTTGGGTTATAAACATGCATGTCAAGTTTCATCAAAATCGGTTCAAAATTGTGACCTTTATAGGATCCACAAGTTAAAAACATGACTTTTCTTACAATCAGGGGCCATAATCCATGAAGTTTTGATCCGATACATGCCAATATCGAAAGCAGCTGAGATCTTATGGGGATAAACCTATATTTCAAGTTTCGTCAAAATCGGATAAGAATTGTGACCTGTAGAGAGTCCACAAACAAATTGTGGACGTCCGGACGTCCGGACGGACAGGGGCGACGACATAATACGTCCACATGAAAATGTGGGCGTAAAAAAAGGCGATTTTTCGTACAATCCGGGGCCATAATTCAGGAAGTTATGATCCGATATGCGCAAATATCGAAAGGAACCAAGATCTTTGGGTTATAAACATGCATGTCAAGTTCCATCAAAATCGGTTCAATATTGTGACCTCTACAGTGTTCACAAGCTAAAAACGTGATTTTTCGTACAATCAGGGGGCATAATCCATGAAGTTACAGTCCGATACATGCCAACATCGAAAGGAACCGAGATCTTGGGGTGATAAACCTATATTTCAAGTTTCATTGAAATCGGATAAAAATTGTGACCTGTAGACTGTTCACAAACAATTGTGGACGGACAGACGGACGGACAGGGGCAATGACAATATACGCCCACATAAAAATGTGGGCGTATAAAAATACTTACAGAAATATTGCACAATTTTTCAAAAGAATATCTCAGCGAATCTACTTTATCAATTTCTTCTTTAGCTGGTGTTACTTCAAACTCTTGTAGAAGACTGTAACTTTCCTTTTAAATATAAATAAAACCAAGACAGTATACAAGCCAAAATGCAAGTCGAAAATAAGAAATTAGGAAATAATGATTATTTCTTAATTTCCTATTTTCGCGTTGCATTATGGCTTGTGATGCATGTTGTCGCCTTCTTAAAGACATCATAAATACAAAAATATGACTAAGTCGAAAGTCGCCAAGACGGTATACAACCCAAAATGTTAGTCGAAAATAAGAAATTAGGAAATAACGAGAGGTACTTTTATCGCAATGTATTATTTCTTAATTTCCTATTTTCGAGTTCATTTTGGCTTGTATACCGTGCTGTCGCCTTACATTTTGTCGTAACTTCTACTTTTCGAATTTCGTGTTTTGAAGGGGCGAAAAGTAGAAATTATGAATGGTAGTTATAGGCTTCCATAATTAAGGGAGACAGTTAAAGGAGTTCACCATAACACTGTTGCGATCAATATATTGACCCCCATCTTTTACTGAAACCCTTCTTAGTAAAACACAATACAATTATGTCCGATTTGAGTTCACTTACTTCCTCTTCAAAAAGCTTAAAGTTGATATTGAAATTAGAAAATATAGTCTTTTATAACAAACCTCCATTGGTCCTAAAGACATGTCAATTTTAATATGATTTTCTCGAACATCAGTTAATCCGGACATAGCTTGACGAACGTCTTCTAAATCTCGAATGGGACGAGACAAACGTTTACTTGTGTCCTCGACAAAAGCTAATATATCCTCCAAGTTATTATGAGATGCACGATTCAATTCTTTACCATACAACAATTTCCAGGCCTTGATCTCAACCCTTAGCGCAAATTTCAAAGGCTCTGAAATAGGAGAGAACTATTTATTGGAAAGCTGCTTTATTTGTCACCACCAGAATACAAAATAGTCAATAAAGGATGATAAAAAAAAAAGATATATTAAATCAACAGGAAGTACTTTAAAAGTAACAAAATTCTGCCCAATAGTTGATGAAGACAATGTGTTCTGTAAAATACAACCACAGGATGCCAGGACACGTCTCGGTATCAAATAGCTGTGCTTTAAAAAATAGTAGGCCTAGTAATCCTTGTGAATCTGAGAATTTGTATGAAGAAACTGCGAGAGTGCTATTAGCATTCATTATGACCATCAATCATGTGGCTTGGTTTCCAGTCTTATAAATCTTGATGTGACTCACCCCAGATTGTAAGGGAGACAATCATCAGGTGCAGGTTCCGGGACATGCAGGATGTTGTAGATTGCAACTGATGCTAACATACAGTTATACATATGCCAAAAGTTGTTATTAAATACCCCATGTTATGATGTGAGGGATTAGCCAGAGTCATGACCATTTGGTAGTGATTTTAGAATAGAAGGTTCCTTCTGACAATGTATGCTGATAATTAAGGTGATATGAAAAACTCATATAAGGCCATACAAAATAAATGTCTTGTTTCTCAAGCAATTGGCACCTGAAAATGTAGGGGGTGGGGGACAGAGTCTTCTTTTTTTTATTATTTCAATGCTGGCACATGCGGCATATTTATTTTTGACTTACGTAGCGATGTTGGGGCAGGCGTTATTAATTTTTTTTTCTTTCATCAAGCTCAATAAAAAGATTGCATGCGCAACCTTTTTTGGTGCGGGTGGTGCCAGAGAATCAACTTATTTTATTTGTGTTGCCTAAAACTGCAAAATAACTAACCTGTATAAAGTTCTATTGGTCCTACAGTATCTGATACTTTAATATCATCAATAGATTCTTCTAGTGTCTTAAATACAGCTAACTTTGCCTTATATTCAGACAAGATAGGATTTGTAGCTAAAAATTCCTGCAAAGATAATGTATGATGATGATGCTTTGATGAAGACACTATTTGAAATCCAGAAAGTTAGGGATCCTTACAAAAAAAGCGAGGAATCCAGATCTTTGGGTTATAAATATGTTTTAATTTTCATCAAAATCAAATAAAAATTGTGAACTGGAGAGGGGTCACAATTTAATCTTGGTACTACATACTTTTACACTATTTGCGTAAATTTGACCTCTAGAGGGTCCACAAGCTAAAGACACAATTTTTCATGCAATCAGGCCTATTTTCAATAGAAAGCTTGATTTGGCTTTAACTATGTAAATACCTTGCATATTTTGGCACCAATTTCAATTGGGTACAAGCCTCGGTCGTTGCAAATACCAAGTCTCACGCTTTCAAACCAAAATGTCTGCCTGTGATAACTGAGTTGCATTTTTGAAGGTTTGTTTAATGTCAAGGTTTCCGTGCAGGTCGTAATGTCACAACCTCTGACTGGACGCTAGTGTTCACGTGTCTGTAGATAATGTAGTTATAATTTCGGAAATTGTGAAGTAATCAAGCAACATCCAGATGGTGTAAAATAATAATAATAATAATAATATTTATTGTTTTAAGCCTATTCCATCTATACGTGATCTCAACAGGCTGTACAGTTACATATATTACATACATTACATATAATGTATACAATACTTACATTACATACATACATACATTACATACATTCTTTACATTACATTACATTTACATGCATTTTTAATATATCATAAATACCAGTACAAACAATCTGATCATGTCATATGATATTATAAAATCATGAAATTTGGTAGGTTTTGCGAAAAAGATCTTTGGGATATAAACACATATCTTAAGTTTAATCAAAATCAGATAAGAATTGTGACCTCTAGAGTGTCCACAAGCTAAAACATGAATTTTCATACCATCCAGAGAGTTTAAGTCCAATAAGCATGAATATCAAATGAAACAGAGACCTTTGGAATATAAATCTAAATTTCATGTTTTGTCAAAATTTGATGAAAATTGTGACCGGTAGAGTGTCTATCAACAAAGGATGTCTGGACAGACAAAAAAATATCTAATTTATGTACCAGCTTCAAATTCATAATATTCCCCAATGGCAATAATAACGTCTATGATATGAATAGTTTGTTATATGGAAACATTGTTTATCTTTATTTCAAAATTATATCGATAGCTTAATCACTCTCCATAAGGAATGCCAAACTTTCAAGTAAAACCAGGTCTTGTTTGTTGTTCAACCAAGAAAAAATCATACAGTTTTCACTTTAAAGTTAACCTTTTCCTACATCTTTTGAAGATGCATTATATGGTATATGGTATTGTAATTCGAAGTGTTGACTTGTCTGCAGGCCTTGGAAGAATGGCACTTTGATGTAAAATTTAAAAAAAAGCTGTTTGCTCCATACAAAGAAATTAATTGGTGTTTATCAATACAATAGTTAATAATTAATAGAGCTATATTCCGATGAATATACTTCTACTTGGTCAATTGTTATAAAGATTAAAGATTGGCAGACATTGACTGGCACTTATCAACAAATAATAATCAACTCTTTGTAATTAGGCTAGGAGATGTTTTTCACTAGTTTGTACATGTCGTTCTGTACTATTAATGTCATTAGAAGCATTAAATGCTGTTCTTGGATAATACAAGCTAAATAATATTACTCTATTAAGCATAAACCTTACAGCAATAGATTCATCATGATCTTCTTTCCATAGAAAAGCAAAGTCACTGTATCGCTGTAAAGCATCTGATATATCAGGTTTCAGTGTACTGGCAGCAGTAGACAACAGCATAGCATACTTTACAATATCTTTGTTTTCTATGATATACTTATAGTAATTGCCCTTCTCTAACCTTTGAGCATCTGTAAAGTAAAACATCTATCATATTAATATAAAATTTCATCCAGTAGAAAGGTTTGTGAAATGAAAATGAAATGAAATGGGATTTAAGAAAGGTTTGTAGAAATTGTCCTGGTTGGCAAAAATAAGCTTCATGTTTGATTAAACAAAAATAAATCTCCTTTAAATTTTGTTTCTAGTCCTGAATATCTATGTATTTTTATCATTTGATACTAGAATGGAACAGTTTACTTTAAATAATTCACAGTCAGAAAATTACTTCTAAAAGTAGAGTCTAACTTAAAACAGAAGACAACTACCACAAGACACAGACAGCATCGCATGTGACCTCTGTCAATTCCACCTAGTAACAAAGTAACCACTGTCAATTAAACTGAGTAGAACTAAATTTAGAAAGACAATGTTCATAATGCAAACTTCTGTAAGTTTGAACGCAAATGGGAAAATACTGCAATCAGGTTCTTCCAGAAAACCAAGTTATGAACAATCCTGTAAATCTGAAAAATGTGTGACCATAATTTAATGTGGATGTATATAAATCACCTGATTCTGCGCTATCTCTCTTGTTGTAAATCCACTGTGATACACCTTTAGTAACATCTAAAACTAGCTGTGTAGCTTTATTTAAGGCTTGTTGTATATCATCTAAACTTGGTTTCATTACCTACAAATTTGACATTAAAAAAGATCTTTTATTTTTATGCAATATATGGCCAATAATAATAAATATGATACAACTACAGATAACCATTCATTTTTCCTAATAATAAAAAGTACTGGCATGGCTCAAAATGTACGGCTGTCAACTTGTCGTCAACAGGCGATTTTTAAGTTTGACAGGTAGCAAGGTAAATTACCTGTCACTTGCAACAAGTGGACTAAACTTTACTTGATTTTCAGTAAACTGACTTTAGAACATAATGCTCAAATATCACGTTGTGTATATTTAATTATTCTTTTCCAAATGCAAGAAATTAACCACAGAAAAAAAGGCAAAAAGACGTAATTTGCACTATTTACAATTAGCTCTGTCGCTTCCCAAAGTTCTAAGTCAAGTCGTGATTAGTATTAAATAACTGAGAGTGACAGGTTAGTGATTGAAGCAACAACTACGAAAAAAAAAACACTTTTTTTCAACATTTTGAGGTTTGACTAGAAATTGAAAAAATTAAGCTAAGGAGCACATACATATTGAAAGTCGAGTTATAAATTGGACATCTGATTTCTTTTAGAATACAAAAGTATTTCATATCTTAATATATGGTAATTGTACTTACTACTTGTGGTATAACTAGAGTTATATCAGCACTAAAGAATGGTGTTCTACCATCTCCATCACCATCATCTTCCTTTTCACTAACTACAGGTCTTCTATTACTAATATTACAATCAATTTTATCAATGTTAGGTACAAGTGATTGAACAACCATACATGGGGGCGCATCATGCAGGCCCCTTAATACCATGCCCAACGGCAGCAAAGTCATCTTTGAAACTAAAATCCATGGGATGTTCAGTGTGCACAAGAAAGAAATTGTGACTGAATGCCAATGATGACAATATACATCCACATTAAATGTGGGCATAAATAAAATAGCAAGTCACATTATCTGTTTGTCTGGATTGGGTAACAATTTCATTCTATTGCATCTGATATTACATTTTTATTAAATGCAAAATTGTGCACAATCCTTTCCTTGCATAGTAATCAATAAAATCCAATTTTTACATTTAGTGCACCAATTACAAATAATTTGCAATCAATGTATAGATAGCTAAGAATATGCCTTAATAAAGCATTTGCCAATGTATAATACAGCATTTAGTAGTGAACACATTAATCTATTAAGTGGTTTATCTAATGTTTTGATTGTACATAGTATATGTTTCATTCTGTATGACTGTATCAGTATGAGCTTTAAGCAACAAAAGAATCATTGTAGAAACGCAGCTCTGATAGTCTGAATAAAATACACTTATTGTTTTCCATAGAACTCTTGTGTTTAATGTAATTGTTCATCATTATAAAAAACATACTTTGCTAAGAATCGTTTTCTCACGGCATCTAGAGAATGTCTTGTAGCTTTAAGTAAGGCCTCTTGAAGTTTATGGTTAAAATGTTCCAGGAGTTCATTCAATGCCTCTGCTATTTGTTCTTCAGGCGTTAATTCATACTCAACATCTTTTTTATTCTCATCCTCGTTTAGCCCATGAGTTGTTACAGTTTCACCTAAAATCACACAAAAACATGTATTATTCTATACACAACACTATAGCATACAAAAAATCTGGGTATAAAAGAAACAGAATGGGGTTCTAAAATAACATAAGCAAAATACTTTTCTTCATTTTGAGCTATGGTTAGCCTGAAGACAGTGCTTTTGCCTAATTCTAAATGTTCATTGATTTCCAGCAGTCAACTGAATATTTATGAAGTTTACCAATTCGTTCACCCTAACCTACTAGACACCCCTTTAGTATGGTAGCCCATGTCATCATAGATTTATTCTAATCTTTTTCATATTTTAAGGGGGTTTTTTGTTTTCAAGGAATTATTACATATTTCTTTATGATAACCATGAGCCACAAAACTTCAGTCCTAGGTTTTAAAATAATGCTGGGTTCTTCTTATTCAAACCTGTGAAATTCCATTGAATGTGTTGAAAATAGTATTTACCACAAATCAAGTCACTTTCTGCTACAACTGGTTTAGTAATTTTGATCTCTTTCTCAGCCACTGCTTTATGTTGAAATAATCTCTTTAATTCCATGATGGCTTCAAATACGGACTGGCTCATCTTGTTTATTTCATTGGACACATTTTTACAATATGACTATCAAATAAAATATAAGTCAAAATATTGTCACATATGAATTATGATGCTCGAAGCAGCAGTCCCAGGTACAATTTTGTGAATAAAACTGTAGAGGTTTTGTAATACTCTTTGCATGTGGCTAGTGGGAAGAACCCAAATTCCACACCGTGCAAGTGCCTAGATAATCATGTCTTTATACTTTCCGAAGTCATAGTAGAAAGTGATTGTTGCAATTATCAAGTCACTAAAATACTTGAAAAATGAAATTCATAAAATTAGTTACATCCTGCCTCAATAATTTGATTTGAAATTTTCAATCACAGTAAACTGGCTACATTGTCACATACAGGCATTTGATTTACATAATTACACCCACTTTTATTCCTATGGAATCAAGGACTTGAAATGGATAGGTCTCTTTAATTTGGTCCCAAAAACATCTTTGATTTCATTGGACTTTTTGTGTTGATTTGTTTTGTGGGAATGACATTATGTCTTTGTTGAAAATTTTACATTAACAGAGAAAGTAAACAAAATTTAATCATATAGAACCAATTAAATTCAATGACCTGAATCAAAAAATTTATAATTAGCTCCTTTAAAATACTAAGCTCATACTTAATTCTGTTGCATGATACCATTTCATCTCATTCTTAACATCAGTCCATTTTTCCATCGATAAAATGCAGATCCAAGCCAGGAGGACAAAGAGATGAGAGTAGAAAATATGGCATCATAATTCTAACATATCTCTCTATGCACTAACAATTTGCAGACAAAGCAAGTAGTCAAACACTAGTAAAATTAGCTATGTGACCTCCCATTTCTGACAGTTTAAAAAGGAAAATTACCTCAACATTTTCCAGAAATTCTGAAACAGACCAAGGTGAATATTCTGGTAAATCACACAGTAAAGAGTCACCAATGTCTGTTAAAACTGCATCAATTCGAATAGAAGCAATATCATTCACCTGGTGAAAGAAACAACAAATAATCTTTTGCGCATCAATTCACATTATTAAAAATAAAACCTCTTTTATTCATATATTTCATAAGTGAAAGGTTTCTAATATTCATTATTTCATTTAAATTAAATACATTTTTACCTTTTTGACAATAATCTTGAGATCTTTAAGAACTGTACTGACATTTTTAAAATAAACAGGTAAACTGAGAGATGTCCAAGAATGACATATCAGACCTGGCTGCAAAGCTTCATCAACCTGAAATTACGTAGGTATGTAAATGAACCAAGCATGCAAATATCATGTCACAAAACTTTATTTTCCTGGAAAATACTACTGAAATATGTGTCTTTTATTGTGACAATTTCAATATTTGCACACCAATTTTAATTCTATTAAAAACATTTGACATAGTACCTTTCTTATAGATGGTCTAAGAAGCACCATATAAATAGATGGTATTCGACTTCTTATATCTGCATTCTCAGTCAATAAAGCCTGTAAATATAGAAAGAAAAAATTGTAATGCTAATAAACACATGCTTACTTTGATTTCATTGTGTGGATAGACATTTTCCTGACACTTTTTTTTCTCTTTCAACCAAAATAAATTAATCCAACTTCAAATTAATTTAACTTATCAGTGAATTCTTTCCAAGGTTGAAAGAGCAGTGCATTAACTCTCATCAAAGCATTCACCTCTTCTTCTAGAACCATGATCTCCCCCCTGAAGAGTTTCGGCTAATAGTTTTATTCATTTTTATTAGCATCTCAGAATAGATACCCTGGGTGATATATACAGTATAAAGCAGGGCTCACACTGGCTTTCAATTTTTTTCCGCCAAAATGGATGATAATTTTTATGTAAAGAAATGTTCATATATTTTTTCCGCCAACTTGAATATTTTATCCGCCAAAAATATGTGATAAAAAATTATACAATATCTAACAATTTTATGTCTCAGTTAGGCTTATTATAAAACAATTACCAATATATACAATATACAACAACTTTTAACAAATCAGTCTTTGCATAATACATTTAGCACAGTTTTGGTTTACTAAGATCGGATTTTACTTATGGTAACATTAGTCTCTTTTTGAACATCGCCGTATTGCACTATATATTCAATATTTACACGTCTAATCTCGTCCAAGGATTGCGTGTACAAGAGAACTATTGTTATTTTCAGGTACCGTAACGGTATCTGAATCTCTGATAGAATGATATGTACTTAATTATATTTGTAAGAAATGCTTACAATTATACCCGTTGTTCACCTTTAGACCATTTTAGCGACGGTATTATGATACAAATGGCGAACCGCTTTCTCGCTCAAGAATCGCCGGTATTCAAGTAGCCTAATTCATGCGTTTTCGACCATGATCATACGATAATTTGAAATAATGATATCCAATAGCCATACTTGTATGTTTTACATGCCGTATATGATGCCACAGTAAACGGAATTGAACTATATTTACTTCTTTCCGATAGAATTGTCGGCCATTTTGGTTACATGTATTACCTTTCTTCGTTTTAAGACGAAACGAAACATCAAATAATCACCGCTTAATTTAATCATTAAGATTAAATAGTGACGCGAGATAGGTTTAATATACATCATTGGCAATTATCAATCAACTAATCATTAATCCGAGACAATTGATTAGTATTACTCGGCGACGCTATCCGGATTATCAGCCAGTTGATTAATTTATTATTGTGTTTAGCCACGTGATTGACACTCAATAATGGTTAAAACATTATGAATACGATTAGAATTTTAAGATTTTTTTCCGCCAGTTCTCAAAAAGAATCGCCAGTACCGTAAAACTTTATCGCAAAAATTATCGCAAAAATCAAATTTTAATCGCCACTTTCATTTTTTTATCGCAAATTGCGACTTTGGCGACCGACAGTGTGAGCCCTGGTATAAAGTGAAAATCTGCCAAGACAATGCATTAAACATTGTGCACATTTGTTTTATTTTTAAGTTAAACTAACCTGTAACTGTCTCACATTCGATTTTAACGAGTCCTTGGTATGAAAAAGAATTTTAGATGCTTCGGGTACATCGAGATCCAGCTTAACCATATATTCACATTCCTTGATTGTCTCAAATACATACTGATCAAAGTTAACAAGTAGTTCTTGTGTGTCAGGATGACGGCATAATATTGGTACCTGAAGATCTGAAAAACAAAAATTGTTTTAGAAACAATGAAAAAATGTTACAACCCAATGCCACATTAGCCACATTTAAATTTCAAAACAGGGACATTTTACTTTTTCCTTTACAGATTATCACTTTACACTATAAACCGCAGATTGCCTCGTTCGGCATTTCTGTCCAAACGAGGTAAAACAAATGCTTGGTAAAAAATGCCTCGTTTACTAAAAAAATAACTTGACTATAGCATTGACTGTTTCTGTTGAAACCCCATAACATTGCACAAAATATTATTGAAGCAAAGTTACATAAACGCGCAGCGACGAATTTGTTGGCTTATACCAATTGTCAATTAAATGGGAAATAAAGTACAGTTGTTTCTTAACACCTATAGTCAAGTTATTTCATTTCTTATTTCCAATACGCCAGTTTATTATTTATATTTATTGTATAAAGATAACTTGACTATAGCATTGACTGTTTCTGTTGAAACCCCATAACATAGCACAAAATATTATTGGAGCAAAATTACATAAACGCGCAGCGATGAATTTGTTGGCTTATATACCAATTGTCAATTAAGTGGGAAATAAAGCACAGTTTTTCTTAACACCTATAGTCAAGTTATTTTTTTACAATAAATATAAATAATAAACTGGCGTATTGGAAATAAGAAATGAAATTATATGCTTTTTTGATTAATAAGAATGGATTATTTGTAGTATTTAGACCAGATAAACACTAATTTGTTGTCTGCGATATCAGTTAGGTATAAAACTATTGCAGACACATAGCTACCCTGATTAATTTATTGGCCCCAATAAATTGTCACAACACCACGTACAGTTGTTTCTTAACACCTATAACTGATTGGGACAATAAATCAATCAAGGTAGCTGATGTTGCTTTACACCTACATCTATGGCGTGTATTCTTGTCTTGTCTATTTCTCTGATTATAATATCATAGTTTGGACTGGTTTTATTTTCGTATTATAATAACTATCTTGAAAAAACCACGATTAGTAAACGAGGCATTTTTACCAAGCCTCGTTCTGAACAAAATACCTCGTTCCAAAAGCAGGGCAATTTAAAAAACCTTGTTTTGGAACTCCAGACAACGAGGCATTTGTTTTACCTCGTTTGGACAGAAATGCCGAACGAGGCAATCTGCGGTTTATAGTGTTAATGAAAAATTTATGTAGATGCTTGATAATTGTAAAAGAATATTCTGTTGCGCTGTCCTGCGACACAGCAATTAATCAATACTGAACTATTCTTGTGTCTTGGGACCAAAGTTTAAAAGTAACACTTTTTTGTGTCAAGCTAACTTGGGACACAACACTAAATCAGATTTTTAATCAAATAAAACAAGCTGACTAGTCAGCTGTTGTATGTTAAACAATAAATAATAAGATTATACATCAGAAAATAAAATGCTTTATCACCCATTAACACATTCTATAGTAGATGTTGCTTGTGTTATAACTTTCATAATCTACCAAGCGATATCTCCTTAAGAGATATCTCTTTACATGAATTTGATTGGTCAATTAACCAGCGGCTGCCAGACAAGGTACCCCCACATTTTGAAATAAATGGATAGAGGACAAGCTACAAGCCACCAGATTGTGGTGGCACGGCTTGAGGTTGAACCCGTCATCCAAAGGTGTTCGATCATAGCCGGCCAATTCATGGGGTCAACATAATGTTGAGCATAGAGATTGCCTTGTACCAGCACCAACTGGGACCAGAAGTTAATGTCGATAGCACCTCCCCCGAAACGATCTCTTTCCAGCACGCAATACGAGCAAAGCTTTCATGTCAACGTCTGTAGATACGGTGACGTCCATCAGGCACACTGAGGTTGAATCCCGATTCATCCGAGAAGATGACATTTCGGGGTGGTGTGTTGTGCAGATATACCCCTGATCTGCGGCCCATTGCTGTCTGGCAAGTTGATGAAGATGCAAAAAGATTTGAACTTGGTACGGTCAACAGCAGCGTAACCAAAGAGCAGCCAGATGCCTTTGGACTGTTTGAGGGCTGATCTGACATTGCTGTGTTCTAACAGTTACCCTGACTGGAACCTGTTGCACAGATGCTGTAGGCAGATGTGGCTATCTTGGGCAGCAGTTGTTACAGGTCAGGCCGATTGGCAATCCTTCCAGTGGTGTGGAAGCGTTGTCTGAGGAGAGCAATGGTCGATGAGTGGACATTAAAGTGAAGCCCCCTGATCAAGTATGCCAATAGCTGTTCCTGTTTTCTTATGTAAGGCGTGGCATTTTTCTCAAGTGATGAATGTTGAAATTTTGATCTGCATTTAAAGGCCCAGAAAGCAGGGAATGCACGTGCAAATCGTGTGACTTTGGACTGAATAAAACAAGTGTTGCATTTGCACGAAAAAAAGTTCATTACTGATAACTGATATTGGGTTCAAACCCACAACTCCACAAAAAGAGACCCACAACAAGTTTCACCTATGTGTTATAAGATAGGAAAGCCCAAGAAAACATTTACCAGAAATATTTCACAAATTAGGCATTGCGTTTTTAATGGCTTTGTGTGTATTTTAAGTTTCATCAAAATCAGACAAAATTGTGACCTCTATATATATAGTGTCCACAACCTTCGTATTACATAATGTAGACAATTTGCCAAAATCACTGTGTGGTCAATATAACAATTTAACTTAGTAACACACTATTCCAATAGAAATCTGAATAAAAATATTGCTTATAAAAAAAAAAATTGAGCCTTTATTATATTAACAACTTACATTCTATAGCTAAATCAACTGTTTTTAACCAGGCAGAATGATACAACATCTCATATTCCACAAGTATCCTTGCTATACGATTATAATTACGAATAATCTTCTTAGCTTCTTCACTACCCAGGCATTTTGGATGCAACTAAAATAGAGGATTTAAAAATATAATACATTTTTTATATCACACATCACTATATAATAAGCCTGTTATTTTGGGGCTTAATGAATTTCATTTGAGAAATTAATGTTTAATTAGCTGAATAAATCTCCAAAACCTCAACCTATACATCGTATTTAAGGGGCAGCAATTTGGCAAAATATTTGTTCAACTAATTACCTCCACCTCAATATTAGTTAATTTCACATTAATGTCTTTGTACAAGATCAAGCAATCAAACTTGGTTGCAGCAAGGTTTTGATGTAATGAAACTAAGCACCAAGTTCAATATGCAAGCACCAAGTTCCATATGCACTCAATTACAGTCAAAGTTATTGTTTCCCAAAGCATTGACCAAATTGCTTATCTTGGCTAAACACAAAATGCTTATCACGACATTCACCTAATGAACATCTACATCAAGTTTGAACATTCTACCTCATTTAAATTAAAAGCAGCGGTATTGTGTTCTAAAGTCTTGGCCAACAAATTTAAGTTGTATAGCCTTTGCCGAAAATTCTTGTTTTTTACAGTCAAGGTAAATGTAATGACACTACTCTACTAGCCACTCAAATAGAAACAAAGATATCATGGTCTAAAGCCTAGACTATTCAAAATGCTTAACCATATCGAACTTTGTCAAAGTATTAATGTAATGAAACTATACACCAATCACTCAGCATCATTGAATCAAATTGCTTATCTTTCTTCAGCCTCAGCAGAAAATGCTCATCATCAAACTTCTGTCAAGGCAGTCAGCTAAACAAACACACCTACACAGAGTTTGAGCAATCTAGCTCAATCAGTAGTGGAGTTATTGTGTCCCCAAAAGTGTGACAGACTGATGAATCTATTTTAATACAGTAGTTCCCATCTTTCTTCCAAACGCGGGGGAGACCCATCCCTAACCAGCAGAGCACTTACAAGAAATGTCATTATTATTAGGCAAAAATACAAACAACCGGCAGATCCACAAAAACTAATTTATGATTAAGTTGGTCGAGCAATATCATAAACACCTGAATTTTAGGTAGAATCGGTTCCAATTTAAATGTAACAGGTATGTGGACAATCAGTGTACATGTCAATTTGCTAGCATTGGAAAATCAATCTCATATTCATAAAAGTTCATGCAGAAAAGAGAACCTGGTTCTTCAGTACTAAAATGTACGTTTGATAACAAATTAGCAAGTTTATAATATTCTATGTGGTAACTCAATAGTAGAGTGAAAAGTTACCCTAAATATATCCATGGGTTCTATGATGCGCTCAGATAGTTGACGAGCCCAAGATATTTTACCAGATACTGGAGGCATGTTTCGAGGTAAGGGTGGATGTTCTCTTAATCGATGATACATCTACAATAAAGAACATTTGAATAGAACATTACATTTTGAACTACATATCTGAACTAGAATAATTTAATAAAAAAACAATAAGAGACAGTCCTCACAGACACTGTAGATGCTTGTGAAAATTTTTGTTTAATTGCTCAAATTGCTTACCAAATAGAAAAGAAAATGCTCATTTTCGAACTTGGTCAAGGTATTAATTTATTGAAACTATACACCAAGTTTAATCACACTCACTCAATTAGAATCAGTTATTGTTGCCCAAAGCAATGAATAACCAAATTGCTTATAAACTGTTTTACCATAGCAGAACAAATGAATTTGCAATTGTTACTTGTTTTATCTTTTGTTAAAATAAATCTATATAAAGTTTAAACTATTTACCAGAGAACTCTGATGGTTCCCTAAAAAAAAAATTGTCCTCTTTCAAAAACTCTGAGACCCTTGTAAAGATAGGTTGCCAGGCATCGAAACATACGCCCACAACAGCTGTCAACAAGGATTGTCGCATACTGTTTCTTTTGTCAGAAAGGAGAACATTTACAACACATGATAATCTTATTATGAGTATTAGCCCATTAAGTAATTATCAGAAATGATTAGAATTGTTTTGATTGTTTGTCTCAAGGCCTTCGTCCACAAGATATTTCAAAGTGATCAAGTGCCATAACTCTGGCAGAAATTATCAGATATCACTGAAAATCTAATAGGATTCTTCGACTCATGACCCTATACACTGTGTACAAATTTAAAGTCAATCGGATATTAACTTTAGCCTTTATAGCGTTCACAAGGTTTTTTAAAGTGATCAAGGGTCATAACTCTGGCAGTAAATATCGGATATCGCTGAAAATAAATAGGCTTTTTTGTATCATGACCGTAAACAGTGTGTATAAATTTAAAGTCAATCGGATATTAACTTTAGCCTCCAGAGCGTTCACATTCACAAGATTTTTCAAAGTGATCAAGGGTCATTACTCTGGCAGTAATTATCGGATATTGCTGAAAATCAATAGGATTCTTCGTATCATTACCTTAAACACTGTGCATAAATTTAAAGTCAATCGGATATTAACTTTAGCCTCTAGAGCATTCACAAGATTTTTCAAATTGATCAAGGGTCATAACTCTGGTAGTAATTATCAGATATTGCTGAAAATCAATAGACTTCTTCGTCTCATGACCTTAAACACTGTGTATAAATTTAAAGTCAATCGGATATTAACTTTAGCCTCTAGAGCGTGGACGACGGACGGACGGACGAACGGACGGACAGAAAGGGTGAAGACAATATACAGCCACATTTCCATGCGGGCGTATAAAAACAGTACTGTGACTGTTAGGAAGACTTTCAGTTTATGGTAATTTTCTATTTCACTGAAACTTGTACTCTTGGGAGAGCGCATGGCGTGTTTGTTCCTGAATAGGAATAACAATACAGTAACATGTGATGTCTATAATTCCTTTCAACACAGTGGTAGAAAATTTTGTGCAGCCTTTCATTCCATAATATATTAAAAAGCTCTAGAAAGAATAATGTTTTATGATTGCAAATTGTTAATCTGATAAAACCATCAGAATTTTGAGAACAGAATAAATATTGCCTAGAACGTAATTATGGTCTCTAATAAGATACATTATGGTTACGTGCATTTAATAGTGTTCATGTATACAATCAGATAAAATTAGTCGGTTATTTCTTCTGATTATTTAGTAAACATTTTGATAGCTCAGTTTAAACATAACCCTTTTAGATGTAAGTAGTGTCACACAATCTATTTTTCAACAACGCAAAGTCAAATATGCTATAATATGGTATGGCATTAGTTTTATTCGTTCTGACTTGATTTCTCATTAGATCTGATTGCATGAACACTCGGCAAACCTCGGAAGATTTCGGAATCTAAACTCGGCTGTATGATGAATTCCGCCATATTGGAACTACTTTAAAGGTCCCTGATGAAACATGGCTGCGCCCATTTCAAACACAAGTTGGCGACCTATTTGGCTAGTGACCTATTCGACCGATCCAGCTGTAAGATAATGAAGAAATTACACTTCTATTCTGAGCTGAAGGAATGGATAAAAAATAATATATTCTACTTTCATTTGATAGACATAACGTTGGATTTTATTGGTTGATAAATAGAGACTGTTGTCTTTACTCTAAATAGTTTTCCAACGAACAGGTTGCAGCTCGATCGGTCGAATAGGTCGCTAGCCGAATAGGTTCCCAATTTGTGTAATAGCGTCAAGTTTTCCTGTTAAAGTAAACCGGTAGCCGCATCGCAAATGTATGGGCGTAGGTACATATCACTTACTGTCATACATCCGAGACTAGATGTAGTTTACGGAATCTGTCGAGATTAGCCGAGTGATTGCATGAACACAATGATGGCATGTCAAGTATCATTTTGCTTCTCAGCTATAAATGTTGGTTGAGTATAGGCCAGACAGCCTCCCCCCTCTCTTTTCTCCAGTTCATAGCTATAACAGACTGGCAAAATCAAACTAGGCTAATGAAGATGGACATAAGACATACATGAGGGAAATTTTGCCCGGATGGCAGCACTACAGCCTACTCTTATATCAAATTCCAACTTTCAAGGGATCTTTTACCTGCACGCCAATGTGTAAACAGGAACTCAGTTTTCGTGACATCCAAATGACTTGTCAGGCCCTGATAAGGGGGAACCGCACCAGAAAATATAGATGAACTTTCTTGCCAAATGCATGGATCAAACACCCAACCTCCAGGTCTAACCCACTTAGCCACTGTCACCCACAAGTAGGTTGCATGCATTTTAAGGAGTTACTAGTTATGTCATCATTCAGTACTATTTCATCAGTGTATGTCTGTTGTACCAGCGATCAAAATTCAGATCCTCATATCAGTAGAATTACAGTATTTAGAACCAAACATACAGAACAACCACAAATCTTTTTCATAAAAAAAATATAAACATTTGTGGCTATGGTTCAGTCATAAAACATATTATTTGTCATAAATTTGAGAAAAGAGGCTAAATATGCATTAAATACAGTTTTTCTTTTATATATCACCAAAAAGTGGTTCATTATTTTCACTATTTGGTATACAATTTCAAGAAATTGAGAGAAATTTTGCCCAGACAGCGGCACTACAGCTTACTCTTTTTCAAATTCCAACTTTCAAGGGATCTTTTACTTGCACGCCAATGTGTAAACAGGAACTCAGTTTTGGATGATAAAATTTGTCATAATGTTACTCGTGAAATTTTATGTTTTTATATCAAATTTTATATTTTTCATGGTCAGTCATCTTCTCCTATAGCTGGCGGTCACAGGTACCCTGGCGGTATTGGCCGTGAATGTTCATCAGCTGTTTAGTTGTTCAGATGGTACAAAAACCTCCACATGCTTGCATGTAAAAGATCCCTTGGCCTCAGCACCCTGTCAGGGCAAAATTCCCCTCAAAGCACATTGTATGGTGGAATATGCCAGTCTTCATTAGCCCAGTCGGAGCAGAACAGACAGAACTAGGATGTTAAACCAAAATTTCATTTAATTTTATTTCATATACAATCATAACATTAACTGAAAATTGTCAAATAGAATATGAAACGGAAAGCGATAAAATGCCTGGATGATTTTCTTATTCCAAACCAGATTTATTAGTATAGAAATTTATTATTGGGATTAGCGACTAAAGGTTAATTTTGTGAATTATCCTTAATGGTTTGGATTCTTTACAATTATTTTATATTAACCACAAATACATGAATAATGATTAACGCAGATAAAACATGAATGTAGCAGACCCTAATCAATAATATGTAACCATGATAAATAGTACAGATGGACAGCTCTAACTGGCAGAGTCGAAAATACTTTCAATCTGCTCATCACTCTTTCAGTCTGAATTTTCACACTATATAGGAAATAAAAACTGCATTCAACATGACTTGGGTAACTCATGTTTTTGGACTGACAATTCTTTATATATTGTTCATAACTTATGATACAACGGCACAATCAATAGACGATTTATTAAGGCTCAACGATTACTTAGAAAGAAGAAATCCGAAGAAACTCCGACCCATAAAAAATCAAAGTCAACCACTTAATATCTACATAGACTTCTATTTGTTAAATATCATTGGATTAGACGATATCCAACAGAATTTACATGTTAGTGTTGTGTTTAATATGTCTTGGAAAGATGATCTGTTGTCGTGGAATGAGAGTGAATTTGGAGGAATCAAATCATATGTGCCATCAAGTGATATCCTTTGGATGCCAGCCCTATCCTGCTTCAAGTATGTTGGAAAAATGAATATTTTTGAGGATAGTTGGCAAAGAGTTCGAGTTCATTCAGATGGAATAGTTGTGTGGCAAGTGCAAAAATCATTAAATCTAATTTGTTCACTAAATATGCAATACTTCCCAAACGACAATCAAACCTGCGAATTGTTATTTTACACACTTCAATATACATCAGATGAAGTAATCTTACTGTCAAATTCGCACAAGGGTAGAAATAGCCTTTATGATAATACTAACGGTGAATGGGAATTAAATGCTGTTTTAACCAGTACAGAATTATATCAAGCTGATCATTCATCACAGATTGTCTTGTTCATAGTTACCATTAAAATTGACCGTTTGTATAATTTTTTTCTTCAAAATGTAATTATACCCATCTTTATGCTGTCCTTCTTAAATTTGTTTACTTTCTGCCTTCCGGATGACTCTGGGGAAAAGATTTCGTTCTCGTTGACAGTGCTTCTTTCGCAGACAGTTTTCCTGAGTACAATAAGTGAATCTCTGCCAACCACTTCATTACACCTTGTTTACATTACTATCTACATGAATTGTCTGTTAATAATCAGCTGTTCAATATCAATAGCATCCATCGTTCTACTTTATTTTCACCATCACAGAAAAAAACTAGAGAAACTATCCAAAAATGAATCATTAAAGGAGCCACGAGTTCAAGACACATTCAAAAGTGCAAAGATTCATCCCATGCCATCAGCACAGAATCAGAGTTTCAAGAAGCACTCACGTTTTAGGTGTTTTTCCTGCACTGTAGATACTATGCTGTTTATACTTTTTTTTAGCGTGTGGTTGCTAATCACTGTTGTGTTTATTATAACAATAATATTCAAAAATAACATAACCGGTTTTCCAGAATTTGACAATTCCAGTGGTAACAGAATGACATTCTAGCCTGCATGTCTGTAGTTATTCATTACAAAAAATTCAGAAGCTTTTTTTTAATTCAGAAAAGGTAAATATATGATTTTTCGTACAATCAGGGGCCATGATTCAGGAAGTTATGGTCCAATGGGCCCGAATATCAAAAGGCAAGGCAATCTTTAGGTTATAAACTTACATTTCAAATTTCATCAAAATCAGATTAAAATTGTGAGCTCTACAGGGTCAACTACTTTTACACTATTCGCGTATTAGCAGCAGCCATTTTGTCTGGCAGTTTTGGTCCGATTTTTACAAAATTCGACCTCAACCTTCATTTACAGTGTAATGGTGATATAATCAAACAGTTTTTTTTAAAATCGGATAATAGTTGTGACCTCCAGAGAGACCACAAGCTAAAAAGAGGGATTTTTCGGAAAATCTGGGGCCATAATTCAGGAAATTACAATCCGATGGGCACAAATATCGAAAGGAACCAAGGTCTTTGGGTTATAAACATGTATTTCAAGTTTCATCAAAATCGAATTAAAAGTGTGACCTCTACAGGGTCCACAACCTTGGTATACAATATTGTTAAACGTTTTTTTAAATCGGATAATAATTTTGACCACAAGCTAAAAAAGGGCCATTTCATCAAAATCGAATTAGGGTCCACAACCTTGATATAACATATTTTCACACTATTCGCCTACAAACGGCGGCCATTTTGTCCGTCAATTTTGGTCCGATTTTCACGAAATTCGAACTCAACCTTCATTACCATGTAACGTTACTATAATCAAACTATTTTTTTAAATCAGATAATAATTTTGACCTCCAGAAGAACCACGAGCCAAAAAGGGCAATTTTTCGGCCAATCAGGGGCCTTAATTCAGGAACTTACGATTTGATGGGCGCAAATATCTGAAGGAACCAAGATCTTTGGGATATAAACATACATGTCAAGTTTCATCAAAATCGGTTCAAAATTTTGACCTCTATATGATCCACAAGCTAAAAACATGATTTTTCGTACAATCAGGGGCCATAATCCATGAAGTTTCGATCCCATACATGCCAATATTAAAAAAGCCGAGATCTTATGGGGATAAACCTATAGTTCAAGTTTCGTCAAAATCGGATAAGAATTGTGATCTGTAGAGAGTCCACAAACAAATTGTAGACGGAAGGCCTTGGGCCACGGCATAATACGTCCACATGAAAATGTGGGCGTATAAAAACATGCAAAAGCAAAAAAAAGACCTGCATTAGGCAGATTTAGCTTGTACATAATGCATTTTTATACATACTATTATCATTAATGTTATTTGTGGTCAAAAAAAGAATTTGGTGAGCTTTTCAAACCTGCTATTTTTGAACACTTCAATTATGCCAGCACCAAGCACTGTAATTATTTTATATTAATTAGTACTCATGTGTGGACACTGATTTTGTTAAGAATGATATTGTTTTCAAGGATTTTACCCAGAAGTTTGACTAGTAGTATCTCTATCTATAAGTTAAGACATTGAGTTTGTAATAAATAAATTAGCTCTCTTGCATATTCTTTGTCATTTTTGAAAGGTATTTGAGTTTATTTATCAAATTTTATAATCCATCCCTTAGACCTACAATATAACAGTCAAGTTTTATATCATTCTGTTAGGATGAGTATCTTTAGTATTAGGTGGTATTTTTAAATATCCTGTACACAAAAGTATGATGTGCCATTTAGTTTTTCTTCAGTGATAGTTGAGCCATGTTGATAGAATTTGTTATCATGTAGAAAGTAATAATATAGCTGTATATATCAGATATAATTATCAAAACATCCCTGTCATTAAAACAGATTAGTCCTCTGGTTGCTTCATTGTACTCAGTATTATTAGTTTTTCTCTGTTTTACAGAAATACAGAATTATGTCTTAACTTGGTAATTAATACACTTCAATTCTTTCACACGCTTTTGTTTTGTTCCTTATTATTTTACTACTCTACATAGGCCATTTCGATTTACATGGCTTTTTTTAACTCTATTTCACGAACATGGTTACTTGCAAAGGCTTTTGATGAGCTTGTTTTAAATCTGATTGAATCCAAACAGTAATATTATCTAGTGGTATTTTGTTTTTGTTTTTTTAATGTTAAATAATCAATCTTGAATACGTGGATTAAGCTGTAAAACATTCTGATATGGTATATCATGCATCATTACTTTAATTGTAATTAGGGTAGGAATGATATAGGACTAGTCTGTTCCCAAATGGTATTGTTATTGAATAAAATACACTTGACAAAAACAACCCAAAAAATGTTCAAAAATTAAATTAGTTTTGATAAGTATGTCACTGTCTGGAACCGTGGTTTCCAGCAAGCTCTGAGCCAGTTGATTGCGTTTAGATACGAACAGTCCACAAGAAGAGACAAAGGAAGAAAACATGAGTGGCGACTATTTGAAGTGTATAATTCTTAAATATATATATGAATATTTGCCATATCATTCTACTAAACTAGTACAACTTCTATGATCTCCCAAAGTGTTATAGTACAGGGGTTTCATTAATAGCCGGTGGCCGGCGAATTTCCCCGCCTACTTCGCTCGTTGCGCCGGCTATATTTTGATTCAATCTGACAATTTATTTGGATTTGTTACACCATGAAAAGGTTGTAAATGTAATGGTAGTCCAACGTTTTGCTACGTAAAAGTAAGGAACGGATAGCCAGCGAGTTTACAAACTGCACGTCCAACAATAAACAGCGTCGAGGGTAGCCGGTACTGTTGGGCCCTAGACGGCTTGAAAAGTACAACATGATAATTCAGGCGGTATTCTGTACCTCCTTTCAAAAAGAGTTACCGGTGTAGTTTAATATCGTGCCTTTCCTTTTTTCACCCGCTCGACATGAAATAACATTTATACCAATATAATAAAATGTTAAGAGGTTTATCCGTTTATACCCGACTATTTCATACAGTTTCTTTCGAAAACTGTCATTATACCGACTAGGTTGCACGTATTTTATCGGTAAACTTACATGGAATAAAATACGTCGCCGTCAGTGTGGAAGCAATTTTCGGGGGCGTAACTCTGCGTGTTTTAGTGGTGGTGCTTGTAGTTAAACAGTCAATTGTATCCCGGCCGATATTTTCTTGTTTATTATTTTGTTAGCGAAAATAAAAAACGTTGTCTGACAAGAAAGTATAGCCTCTTTGTAGACGACCGCAGATGGCAAGCATTGTACACATTTTTAACAAGACAAAATGAAGTTTAATAGCCGATAGCCCAGGTATTATAGATAGCTACACATATACATAAGGTTGATAAAGGGATCGTTGAGTTGACAGTTAGTGAGTTTAGTTAGATCGATTCATTTTCACTATAATAGTGATATAGTTTCTGATTTAAATATAGACTATAGAGATGCCCATATTGGCCTGAAGTGTGTAACTCTTATAGTGGTGTAAAATCAACCAAATTGCATCATATTGAATGCCAAAATGCAAAATTTTCTCCAGGGGGGGGGGCGGGGCATGCCCCCGAACCCGCCTAGGTTACATTGCGCCTTCGGCGCTCAATTCGAACGCCTACTCTGAAGATTTACCCAGCTACAGTAATATTTAGTGAAACCCCTGTAGTAACCCGTTTATCTCCTACCAACTCAAAGATTTTTTTCTGGTAAACAAAAAATTATTATTTGCAGGTTTGTAAAGTGTAATATTACTTGTATCAAACTTTAAAAAATAAAGAAAATGATATCTGATTTAGTTGTTAAAATAACATGTCACCTTCCACCTACCTTTGTAATAACTTCTACTTCTGCACCATATTGAGTTAACATAGAAGAGTATTTAGCTTCAATATTTAATTTGGGGATATTCAGATACTCAAATCTGAAATATAATAATGTAAAACCAATACAACCAGGCCTGTATTAAAGGGGGAGGGAGCATTGGGCAGACTGGGTGCAGTCAGGGGCCCCAATATTAAAGGGGCCCCCATATTAGTTCTGCAAAACATTTTGTACCATACCTTGAATAAATGTCATGGTACTGTACTATATACCAGTGCCTTCCAGGCAGGATACGCCCACATTTTGCTAGAGTTCTTGGATAGAGACCAGGATCCACCAAAAGGGATTTTTCAAATAATCAAGGGCCATAATTCAGGAAGTTACGACCCAATGCGCGCAAATATCAAAAGGAACCAAGATCTTTGGGTTATGAACATACATTTCAAGTTTCATCAAAATCGGATTAAAATTGTGACCTCTATCGAGTCCACAACCTTGTTATACCATATTTCTACACTATTCGCGTACAAGTGGTGGCCATTTTGTCCGGCAATTCTGGTCCGATTTTCACAAAATTTGAACTCAACCTTCATTATGGTGTAACGGTGATATAATCAGACGTTTTTTTAAATCCAAAATAATTGTGACCTCCAGAGGGACCACAAGCCAAAAGAAGGTGATTTTTTGAACAATCAGGTGCCATAATTCAGGAAGTTACTATCCAATATGCGCAAATATCGAAAGGAACCAATATCTTAGGGTTATAAACATGCGTTTTAAGTTGCATCAAAATTGGTTCACAATTGTGTTCACAAGCTAAAAATCAGAGAGGCCATAATCCATGAAGTTACAGTCCAATACATGCTAATATTGAAAGGAACCGAGATCTTAGCGTGATAAACCTGTATTTCAAGTTTCATTGAAATCAGATAAAAATTGTGACCTGTAGACTGTCTACAAACAATATACGTCCACATGAAAATGTGGGTGTATAAAAATGTGGGGCGTAAATTTTCATATTACATTTCAATGAGTGTGACCAACAATGGCCAGAATATGGCCCACCTTTTGATGCAATGGCTACAGAGGTCCCATACAAGATTTATTCAGAGCTGCAGTTCAAAATGTGAACACAAATATAAATCTCCGAAATTTAAGATTCAATCCTTTATGAAATTCAATAAGATTCTCTCTTATTCCTAAATAAATAATCTCAGTAAGATTTTAAAATTATTCTGTTGAGAATTATGTCCTGCATCAAGCTCATATAATAAAGAAGCTCAGTCTTATAGGTTGTAATTACTGATATTATTAATATTATATCAGATGTATGCAATAAGCATTTACACATCAAAATAAATGTGCAAAAAGTATTCCATATATCTATATGAGCAAAATGTTTTATCAGGTTCTTTTACATGTCCAATTGAAACACTGAGTTTTAAAATGGTCTGTCAAGAACTTTGTCCAGTATCACCTACATAAATTTGAACACAAAACTATAAACAACATTGAGCATTTACAAATTCTGGCATGATATAGGTGACAACAATAGCCTATACATCCACATTAAATGTGGGCGCATAAAAATCAGTATTCATTTGACAAAATACCAAAAATAGATATTCAATATATAATGCCAAACAAATTTGATATAAAATATTGCATTATCAATTAATTAAAACAAATCCCACCTCACTAATAGATTCAGGGAATTTACTGTAGTGTTCATCTTTTTAAAACTGGTATCCATGAATGTTTGTAGACCATTCTATAATTTAGAGAAAGAGAATAAAGATATTTCAATTAATGGCTATATGCTAAATCTCTTTGATTTTGTTTTAAAAATTTTTAAAAATTGTCAAACTTCATTGGATTTCATGTTTGGATTTGCTTTGTGGGATGACAATCTGTCTTAATCATTGAGTATATGTTGAGATTCAAAACCAATTTTGTGTTCCAATGTAAGCCAAAATATAAATTAGTAAACATTCAATCTTTTGATGAAACAAAAATATAATTGTGTTGAATTTTCCCCATGTCACTAATCCAAATAACACATCAGATCAACTCAACTTAATACTTTATTTTGATCTTAATCAACTTTTTTCTCCGAATATTATGAATAAGGGTATTACAGTCAATCATTCAATCAATATCCTACCTCGAGCTCTGTAAGCTGACGACAAATATCTTCAAAATCATTATCAAATTCAACTTTCCTCTGGTCTAAAACATCATATGGTTTCTTCTTTATGCAGAAGAATATTTGCTGAAATCTTGCAGCAAAAGGTTCTATTCCCTCAATCTTTGAATCTATCAGTGCTGAGAAGGAATCAAAGCTATTCAAGAGACGGATAATCTATTGGTAAAAATAATAGTCACATTAGTTATGTTCCATATAAGAAACAGCAATGAAGTATGTTGTTAAAAACAACCAGACAGTTTCCTTCCTTTGAATGAGAGAAAGAAATGGGGTTTAATGTCCATTCGACACAAACTAGGTCATTTTGGGACTAACATGTGGTTTAATTTTAATTCAATAATTCGCTTGTGCGTAGGGGTCTATATCAGTGGGAGGAAACTGGGGAACCCGGAGAAAATCCACGAGGTTAGACAGGTGACCCCATCCCTTGTCACATACAACGGGGGATTCAAAACCACGCCAGTTGACTCAATGACAGGCTTTATGATACAGCACACACATGCTAACCATTCGGACATCCACCCCCCCTCTTACTTTGAATGAATTATCCAAGTCATAAAAATTTCAGTTAGATCAGATTGTAAATGAAAGGTGCTAACAGGATTTTGTAAAAAAAAACCCAAAAAACTCAGACAAATTTCAGAAAAATTTGATCATAATTGAAGCCTCTATCACACTAACAAGAAATGGACAGACAGGTACCTTATCCAAACGTTTACAAAAAGTTTCAAATTTCCCAAAGATATACATCTCTGAGAATTCAAAAGGCTTTTCGCCAGGACTTTCTTCAATCTTCTTTTTTGTTCTTTGAAAAACTGACTGGTAAGTTCGGTAAAGTTTGACGCAATTGTTTAATTTCTGCACAGCTACTTCTTGTGGTTGTTCCCAAACTCCGTTCATACCTTCTTCAGTAATATAATTCTTACATGCAGTAACCATCTGATTAGTTACCTTATAAAGAACAAGAACAGATATGAATTGAGCCTTAATTAAAACTGGGGGGTAAACAATTAAAGAATTTTATATGGTTGAAGAATCAGTACATTTATTAAATATATTCCAAAAGCAATGGTAGCAAGATTATGGGTTCATTCACATTAAACATTACACATCTAGATAGGAATTACTCTTCTTGATCTAAGTTCACTAGTGGAATAATCGAAATAGTTAATAGTTGGGGAGGGGAGGGGGTACCAATTCCATTTGTTAGTATTTTTATAAATAAAAGATATTGTTGTTTTCAGAAATGAGCCATACCGCCATTCTTTTATTTTAATGTTCTATTTCTAATGCCTTGAATTTGTATTGGTCTGCAGTCAACATAGAAACCAGACCCAGAGGAAAGTAACTAATACGAAAGCCCTCATTAACCATAGTAAGTGTAGTAAATGTTTTATATAACCATTGCATCAAGAATGAGGCTCAAAATATGTATTGTATGGTTATAGGAATGGTCTGTTATAAATCAAATTACTATCATGGTCTCATGTTCTAAACAGCAATTTCTAAAATAAACATTAACCTTGATAAAAAGAGAAGTCATTCTCTCTGATGTGTTGTAATATCGTGATATACTGTGAATCATTCTGATAGCATTAATCAAACCAACTAAACAATCAATCATTGAAACCTGTAATGCAAATTGTTACAACAAATATTTATTTATATTAGCGGTACAGTATATAAACACGATTAAGAAGAATATTTAACATCCAATTGGTTTCATTAATAATAGCAATAAAACCATTTCATACACGTATATAAAGTATGTGTATTCAAAGGACAAAAATTTGTTACTTTATCTAATAGTTCAGAGGTGGGTGCAGTTATGGGGGCTGTTCTCAAATAGTTATGGATTTCAAAAGGGTTCCTATTTTTTGCCCCTATATTAAACATACATTTTGCAAGATCTAAATCTGCCTATTGAAATGTTGTCTAAATTCCATTAACTTATCCAGACCATAATCAACTCTTGATGTCATGGCTAACCTGTGATATTTACTGGATTAGGATCCGATATGCTGCTCAACTTTCATTCACGGTTTAATCATGAAATGGATAATCGAGACTATGTTTCTTTTTGTACCGGAATTTGATGCAGAATATCCATGAGAATGATAGTGTGACATGTCTAATATAATAACATTACATTGTTTAAAATGTTTTCATGCACAGCTTGTCTCATTGCATTGATTATCGCCAATCGTATGTCTGGAGTCTGGAGATAGACAAAACTGGAGTATCAAACTGGCAAACAGAAAGTAGTGTTTTGCTTGTATTGCAGTCCTCCTGCACTTAAGAGCAAAACTACAATTTGGCTCTCCTTAATTTTAGAAAATGTAGAATTATTCTTGCAATATAATTAAGAAGAGTTTACAGGAGCTTTTATCACAGTTTTGAAACGATAGGAGTTTTTTATGGCTCTCGCACCATTCAGTAAACATGAAGGCCTGCAGGAAGTTATAGTGCGATATGTGCAAATATTGAAAGAAACTGAGATCTTTGGGTTATAAACACATATTTCAAGTTTTGGCAAAATTGGATACAAAATTGTGAGTTCTAGAGTGTCCTCAAGCTAAAAAGTTAATTTTTGGGTTATAAACACATATTTCAAGTTTTGGCAAAATTGGATATAAAATTGTGAGTTCTAGAGTGTCCTCAAGCTAAAAAGTTAATTTTTTGTACAATCAGGAACCAAAACATATCAATTTCACAAGGAACCAAGATCTTTGTACGATAACCCTATATCTTAGGTTTGTCAAAATCAGATAAAAATTGTGAACTGTAGACAACTTTACACAAACAAATTGTGGACGGACAGACATGGGTGACAAAAATATATGTCCACATAGAAATGTGGGTGGATAAATATACAAAATTGCAGATACAAATAAAACAGTAGACCTACTGGATCACATCTGTATAATGGTTCACAGTATTTCTCTAGCGTATATAAATACTTGACATTGTCTTTTGCTTCATTCGCATTATCTGTGATACGTTTATCTAGTTCTTTCCATTTCTTCAGGATTTTACTTTTAGCAATATTGATAATGTTGATAGTCATGCGGCATTTATGACTTTTGATCTGTTCTAATAAGGCGTTAAATCTGGCTGTTAGTTGTCTCCAGTGTTCTAATTCAGCCATAGGACCAGTATCATCTGCCTCCTTTCTCATCTGATCACTCTCGGCTAAAATCTACCACAAAAAAAGTCAATTGTAATAGTATTCATAACTCAGTTAATGATCGGGTCTTCAAATATTGTTAATTTTATTTTTGTGCAGGTGCTGAAAATTGGGGATTGGTCAATCATTACAGATCTCCATTTATTAATTAGTTACTGGATAAGAGTGAATGCTTTTCTTAATGGTGATCATCATTAGGGCTGCAACATTAATGTTTTTTTAACATTTTATAAATTCGGATAAAAATTGTGACCTCTGGAGGGTTCATAAGCTAAAAACGCGATTTTATTTTATACTATCAGGTGCCAGAATCCAGGAAGTTACTGTCCGACATGTGCAAGGAACCAAAATCTAGGGGATATACATGTAAACATATTTTACGTTTCATCCAAAAATCGGATCAAAATTGTGACCTCTAGAGGGGCCACAAGCTAAAAATAGATTTTTTAGTACAATCAGTCGCCATAATCCACGAAGTTGCAATCTGATATTGGCAAACATCAAAAGGAACGAACAAACATTTCAAGTGTTCACAAGCTAAAAACATGATTTTTCGTACAATCAGGTAGGGTTTCAAGTATCGATTATTGCCAACCATTCGCGATCAATAATAGACAAGGCTCGAAATTCGTTTTTTCGATCGAAGGCCAACTGACATCGGTCATTTTTTGTATTTATTTCAAAGTATCATATAAAAATACAATAACCGACATTGGTCATTTTTTGTATTTATTTCAAAGTATCAATCTCAGTGTAGCTTTTTTTTTTTTTTAAAATGTTGAAATAAATTTGCTCTCATTTAAACAAAAGAAACAATAATCGCCTTATCATGGAATTCACTAAATTGGAGATACCTGGATGTGTAAAAAATTCAGAGTTTTTCCCCTTTCAGAATTCGTCTGCTCATTATAAATAACATAGCACTGACAGATGACACAAACGTTTGTACTTCTTCATTCGGAATCAAGGCTACATTATTTTAATAATAATAAACAATTTACGAAACGACAACGAATTGTCTGCCATGTTGGTATTGGTCACGCTCGCATATGCAATGTTTTGAATCGCCTCATGCTCATTCTATTTTGTTTCCTACACCTGATTAATAATGAGTAAAATGTAGTCATTTCCCCTTGATCACATCAAACGAATTGTTCATCCAGTTCACGTAACAGTTCATTCATGTTTTTGACTCCTGGTCAAAATGAGATCCATTTAGTTGCAATATTTCAGAAATGAAGAGTTAAAATAAAAGGCACAACTGAACGTTACATGAAACCATTGGCTCTCATCATGACATAAGCGGCCACCATTTCTCACTAGTGGAGTCTCGCATGAAAAATCAAAACATGTGTGTTTTATTATGACTATTCTGTTTAATTACAGTTCTAGGCCAAAGTACACGTTGCAAAGAATACAGTGATAAGGATTATTTCAATGGACATCTTCTTAATAGGGAAGTACTTATAATTGCACAATAATCAAAATTTTAAAAATACTGTAAAAATAATCGATTTTCAAAACGCTTACGATAATCAACAATATCGATATTTTCCCATAGCCCTACAATTAGGTTCAGGGACAATAAATTACTCCACGAAGATCTTTCGAAGATAAACCTATATTCAAAGTTTCATCAAAATCGGATAAGAATTGTGACCTGTAGCTTAAGTGTCAGCAAACAAATGTAGATGGATGGACAATGACAACAATCGTATGGTGAGGCCCATACCGTGATGCGTATCATATGGTGAGGTTACTGTATCGTTGCACCCCTTGTGTGATCATCAATTCTTTATCAGAATAAATTTATATCATTTGAACAATAATTATAAATAACAATTACCTGTTCAATTTGTTTACACCAACAGGAGGCTAGTTCCTCTAAAATAGCTACAATGTCTGGATTAGCTGCTACTTCTACACAATCAGTGACAGTTTTAATAGCTCCAAAATCTATCTTATCGCTCTCACAATCAACTAGTGTTATACCTTCACGAACATGAGTCTGGGCACCTATGTGAACAATGCAATATTCATTCTTAAGCATACATTTTGTCTAACAGTAAACCAAACAAGGCAAACCAAATTTTACGCTGTCACAACAAATATTTTTAAATGACTAAAGGGGTTTATAAAAGAAATGAAATGAAATGGGGCACCTAACCTGGGCTAATGGAAGACAGGGTTTATAAACCTATGTTAAAGATAGGTTGCCAGGCAACGAAACATACGCCCACAGCAGCTAAATCGTTTGGGCAGTCAACAAGGGTTGTCGCATATTTTTACTTTTTTTGGTAATGAAACATTTGTAATAATACACTAAAATCTGATTAAGAGTAACAACTCTATTATGTAATTATCTGAAAATCATTAGAATTTGTTTGCTTTTTATAAATTTTTGTCCCACCTTAACAATTAGTATAGGAAACATTTAACATCATGGATTTAGCTGTTCAGTTATCAAAATTCATTGAAAATCAAAATACATGTTCGTTTCAACACCTAAAACGCTGTGTATCAATCTGAAGTCAATCGGATGATAAGTTTGGCATCTATAGCGTCACAAGGTTTTTTGAAGTGATCAGGGGAGATAACTCTGGAAGTAATTATTTGTAATCACTGAAAATCAGTAGGCTTCTTCGTCTCATGACCTTAAACAGTGTGTGTAAATTTAAAAACAATTGGATATTAACTTTGGCCTCTAGAGCGTCCACAGGATTTTTTGATGTGATCAAGGGCCATAACTCTGGCACTAATTATTGGAAATTGCTGAAATTCAATAGGATTCTGAGTCTTATGACCTTAAACCACTGATCTATATAATAACTGGATAGCTCATTGGCTGAGAAATGTGAAGTCACCGGAAGTACCAATTCCGCCATCTTTAACCTCGCAAAACATTTGTTTCTACCGTTGACGTAATGTTATTTACCTCAAGTAAACATCGATAATATTAATACCTTTATAAGTTTTTAAAATAATCCTAACTTTTCAAAATCAATAACAAGTTGTCCTGAATGAAATGTGTCGACAGTTTATGAAAATAAAATAATGTATAATGTGAAATTACTGTTTTACGATGGCATACCTTGGTCTTTCTTTACACTCATCATAATCATGGTTGCATGGTAAATAGACGTAAATCAGGCCTATTATTTTAATGAAACTTTTCACATTATAAAGGAAGGGATGTGGTGAATTCACGGTTGAAAAGAAAACCAAATAAATGCAGATCGGATTTATAGATTAAGCATTAAAGGTCAAACACATGCAGCTATTTATAGGCCTATCATAAGGCTAACTACAAGAGTCATAATCATATTTATGTATTTTAATATAGTCTAGTTCTTCAAGTTTTCTTTTCTTTTTTTTCCTTGTTTTTTTTTTGTTATATATATTTTATCCTTTTTATATTTATTCATTTGCTATTAACTTTGATTTAAAGAGTGAGAGCAATAAAGAAATTGGATACATATTTAGGCCTATATATGAATAGCCTTTTTTAAAAAAAAAAGATAAATAATCACTACATCCAGGCTGTGATTTTTTTCTCTAGAATTAACTGTGAAATTACAGAATAATCTATAATAATATAGGCCTATTTGTATTTTTAAAGAATAAATTTGGACAGTGATGAGTGAATAAACAGTGAAAATACAAAATTGTAAAGTGTAGAAAAGAAAATGTGATATAGGTAGGACTATGAAATAAGTAAGATTCTTTTAAGAGGAAAATAGGATGTAGGCCTGCCAAAGCTATGGAAGTTTTTTTTTATCATACAATTACCTCATGTAGGCTATCCTTAAAAAATATTAGAGAATACAAAATAGAAAAAAAAAATTCTTTCTTGTTATATGTATGTATATTGATTATATTTCATTCATTTTTATTTTTTTCCCTTTTTGTTTGTTTAAACATCAGCGAAAAAAAAAAGTAATAAAAGAAGATAGACACATATCATAAACACATGGGCCTATAATTCTTTTATTATGTGAATAGCCTATAATTTTTAAAATAAAGACTTTAAAATTACAAATTATTCTGTCCAAAATGCCAATGAAATAACTAACTAACGTCAAATCTTAGTCCCCCCCCCCTCTAAAATTATCTGTGAAATTACAGAAAAGTAAAGACGAAAATGGTATATAATGTGGGCCTGCTTTTATTCTCTCTGAAATTACCATTGAAAAACAACATTATAAATAGTAAAGGCGAGAATGTGAATGTCATATAGGCCTATAATATAAGTATTTATTTGTTTTAAAAAATAGGATATAGGTCAAAACTCTTAAGTATTTTTTTTAAAAAATGATATAGGCCTATAATTTATAATATAAGTAATTTTTAAAAAAATGACATAGGCCTATAATATAAGTAATTTATTTTTAAAGAAAAAAAGATAGGTCTATGCAATTGACTGGTGTTTATTCATATATAGACCAAATAAAGAAAAATAATTTATTACAGGCCTATATTATATCTTTGAACGTTTCTAAAATTACTAGAAATCAGACAAAATATATGCCTATATGTGAATAGCCCAGGTTTTTTTATAAAACAAAAAAAAAAGACTCTAAAATTACAGATTATACTGACCAAATTAACTGTGAAATTACAGAAAAGTAAAAGAAAAAATGGTGTAAGGCCTATATTCATATATTTCTAAGTCCTTAGATGGATTCATAACTTAATTAATCTACATCTTTGGTGTCCACTATGTAAGGTTATGATTGTTCGTTTTATTAGCCCTTTGATGATCCATATCAGTTATTGTTTTTGTTATCTTGTTAATTTGATTTCTTGTCATTATACGGTCATTACTCACTGACTGTTATCCATATTAATTTGTGTTATTCATCATATTACAGTTACTAAATGCCCTATAAGGATTTTATCTATTTCTAAAGAATAAATTTGGACTGTTTTGTATTTAATTAACATTGAAAAACCGAATTTTAAATTGTGTAGAAGAATATGGGATACAGGCTTGTAAAATAAAGTTATGTAATGTAATCCTATATTTAAAAAAAGACGAATTTGTGCTATTCTCTTTGGAATTAACACTGAAAACACAGAATTGTAAATTGTAAAGGAGAAAACGGGATATAGGCCTATAATATAAGTTGTGTTTTTAAGGAGAGAGAAATGGGGTTTAACGTCCACTCGACACAAACTAGGTCATTTTGGGACTAACATATGGTTTCATTTTTATTTCAGTAATTCGCTTGCGCGTAGGGGTCTTTAGCAGTGGGAGGAAACCGGAGTGCCCGGAGGAAACCCACAAGGTTGAGAAAGCGCCCCTATCTCCATGGGAGTGCTCGAAACCACAGCCGCAAGCCAGATACACTTATATAATACAACATAAAATAACTGTTCTTTATATCTTGACATACTTGACCCCTTTTCCCTCTAAAATACTGAATAGCAGAAAAAGAAAATGGGAAAATTATACAAAGATCCTAAAAGGTAAAAAAGAAAGTTGAATAGGGGTTTAGATGTATGTATATATGTAGAAAAAAGCTATAAAATATCAAATTACATATATTCTAAGGATAAAGATGTGCACACCCTAAATTTGAATATTGTAATGCGCCATTGCAAAGACAACGGTAGTGTAAATACGGCTCATACTTTTATTATTTTATCATGGACCCTACATGTCAATAGATATTATGCCCTTTTTTTTACCAAAGGACATGATACAATCTTGGTATTCATAAATATTTAAAATATAGTAGAAAATTCTGGATGAATACAACTGGCTAATTGCCAAACATTTTTAAAATCCATAATGAAAACAATAATTAAAAAAAAACAAGGGGTGGCATCATCTTAAATTTTTTTTTTAGTCAGATGATTTTTTTTTTTCCAAACCTTACTCTATCATTTATTATTTTCAATTGTGTAGGCCTATAGAAATTGATAAATTCAACGGTATGTTAAAGTTATAATCTGATTTACGGCAAATGTGTGGTTCGCTTCAAAACATTTTATAATGAGAATGTGCACTAAAATCAATGTTGTGAATTTATTTTATATAAAGCACCAAAAATGTCGTCAACAAAATATAATGTTCTGTTGTTAATGTTTTCGTCGAATTTACTAGTAAACAAAGCGCGTACTTATAGTGGAGACAAAGGACAACGAGTGATTCTGGGAGGAGCAAGATGCCGGACGGTGGCTTCAAGCAACGTCATTTGTTGATTGCGTCATGAGCTATCCAGTTATTATATAGATCAGTGCCTTAAACACTGTGTATAAATTTAAAATCAATCGGATATTAACTTTGGCTTTTACAGTGTCCAGAAGTTTTTTTTGAAGTGATCAAGGGCCATAACTCTGGCACTAATTATCGGAAATCGCTGAAAATCAATAGGCTTCTTCGTCTTATGACCTTCAACACTATGTATAAATTTAAAGTCAATCGGATATTAACTTTGGCTTTTAGATACTAGAGCATCCACAAGATTTTTTGAAGTGATCAAGGGCCATAACTCTGGCACTAATCATCGGAAATTGCTGAAAATCAATAGGCTTCTTCGTCTTATGACCTTAAACACTGTGTATAAATTTAAAGCCAATCGGATATTAACTTTGGTCTCTAGAGCGTCCACAAGATTTTTTGAAGTGATCAAGGGCCATAACTCTGGTAGTTATTATCGGAAATCGCTTAAAAACAATAGGCTTCTTCGTCTCATGACCTTAAACACTGCGTATAAATTTAAAGTCAATCGGATATTAACTTTAGCCGGACCAACGGACGGACCGACGGACGGACGGGGGCAACGACAATATACGACCACATTTCGATGTGGGCGTATAAAATGAATTAATGCAAAGATCAGTAATCTGTCTAGTTTTTACTTAGAGTGGGTAATCTTAAAAATAATATGACTGAAAATTCATGACTATTAATCTGCTTCAGAATCAGAGACACTTACTTTTCAAATAAGAGACAAAGTTTTCCTGGAGGGCTTTAAACTGTGTTTTACTCTTTCTTCCCTCTGGTGTAGCTTCCATTTCACCCCATACTTTAAATTTATTAAGTGCTGGCTGATAAACTTTGGATAAAATTGTTTCAAACACACCTAACAGACCTCCTTGATTTTTAGGATCTAAGAAACCAAACTGAATCTCCTTTAAAATAATGAAAAGACTTTTTGTTTAAACATTTAAATTCAAATCCGAAGTCAGCAGATATATATATGTACATTCAACATAAAATTTTGTTGATGCCAAAACAAGAGTGAGACTGATGTCCTCTCGCTACATTGAACAAGTGGTTGTCATGCAAGTTACATGTATGCCAATTTTGTAAGAGATGGACAGACAACAAACTCAAAAAATAGGTTGCCAAGCAATGAAACATACGCCCACACAGCAGCCAAATCGTCCGGGCAGTCAACAAGAGCATTTTAAGTAATCATCAGAAAATTATAATTCAAACTCACCCATAACTTCGGTGTAACTGTGATATAATCAAACGTTTTTTTAAATCAGATAACAATTGTGACCACCAGAGGGACCACAAGCTAAAAAGGGTGATTTTTCGTACAATCAGGGGCCATAATTCAGGAAGTTACGATCCGATATGGGCAAATATGCAATGGAACCAAGATCATTAGGTTATAAACATGTATTTCAAGTTTCATCAAAATCAGTTCAAAATTGTGACCTCTATAGGGTCCACAACCTTGATATAACATATTTTCACACAATTCGCGTACAGACAGCAGCCATTTTATCCATCAATTCTAGTCTATTCCGATTTTCACGAAATTCAAACTCTCTCTTCATTACCATGTAACGGTGATATAATCAACATTTTTTTAAATCGGATAATAATTTTGACCTCCAGAGGGACCAAAAGCTAACAAAAGCGAGTTTTCGGACAATCCATGGACATAATTCAGGAAGTTATGATCCAATTGGCGCAAATATTGAAAGGAACCAAGATCTTGGGGTTATAAACATACATGTCAAGTTTCATCAAAATTGGTTCAAAATTGTGACCTCTATAAGGTCCACAACCTTGATATAACATATTTACACACTATTCGCGGATAAACGGCGGACATTTTGTCCGTCAATATTGGTCCGATTTTCACAAAATTCGAACTTAAACTTCATAACCATGGAACAGTGATATAATCAAACGTTTTTTTTAAATCGGATAACAATTTTGACCTCCAGAGGGACCACAAGCTAAAAAGGGCGATTTTACTGTAAATACTAATATGAGATTGATCAAGAGACAAAAGATATCTGTATTAATTATTAGTACCTAATTGATTGATTAATGACTCAGCCAAGCACAATAAGACTGTAAAATGTCATGTATGCACAGTGTGGAAACCAAAGCTTTGTGGCAAGAAACATTTATTGTCATGGGTAAACAAGAATCTCCATACAGGACGAAGTTGTGTTTGCAGGCTATTTGGAAATGAAAATGACAAATTACAAACAATTTAGTGCACCTTGAATTGAAAGATGACAACCTAAATATTTTTTGGTATTCTTATTATATTACCTCAGTTACATTGCGAACAGTCAAGGCCACATCTACTCTTGTTTTAAGAAAATAGACACAAACTCCTGTCAACGGCTCTCCTTTACCACTTGTTACAAATAATCGCAACATTTTACTGCCCTTTGGAGCTCCTGATATAACTCTACCGCATTCTGAGAATAAAGATAATAAATGCATTGTTGTATGTTAAAAATAAGCTCACCTGCAGCAAAGCTATCAAATAAATTCTACCGAGATTATTTTTCGATATTGCATTCACATTTCACAAGCTTTAACTTTACATTCCAAATGTGAAATGAAAATATTCACATTTTATAGAATACGGCATTTTAGGTAAAATCAAGGGCCATAAATCTAATTATGCCAAAAAGAAACATGTGCTTGTCTAGTCATAAGCAACATGAAAACTGTCACCTATTTCATGCTAACAAAGTAGTTTAGACAAGTTTCGGCAAAAAAGGGGCATAACTATAAAAATATCAGTCCAATTTTGCCAAAAGGAAACAGGGTCCTTTTCTTCTCATAATACCAATTTCCTGAAAAATCCAATAAATCTGTAGCCTCAATTATGCTGACAAGAAACTTGGACGAACCAATAACCATGTGAGAAACTTCCTATAAGTAACAATTAACACAAACCAATTACTGACGGTTTGATGGGATCAATTTTGACTATGTTAATTTCTCAAAAAACAAATTCCTAAATACCAAATAGACCATATTGATCAAATTTGAGCAGTTCAAGTCCTTCTTGATTGGCTCTATCTAATTTGTTTAACAACACCTTTTAATATCTTGGCCAACTATAGGCTTAGTCACCCCACTTTATCGAGTTTACAATTTTAGTTTTTTCTTCTTTTAATGAACTGACCTTCTAATGCTGGTACTTCACCTTCTTGATAATAAAACTTAAGACTTTTACTACCTTTATCTTTAACAAGAAATTGATCAAAAACATCTAATTGCTGCAATCAAAAATTGAATGGAATTATTTAAGAGGGTGGTATTTTTTATCAAATCAGTCTTTAACAGCAAAAGTTAAACATTATCCAAAATAGGAAGACATGTTAATTGGGTTATTATTACAAGACTGACTATGGTACTTAATAAAGAACTTCCCAATTTTTAGGTTCACTACTTCTTTGCCAAACTACCGGAACAACCCAGTATATACATTCATCAGACTCTGACTTTACAGTATATATTGGTAGCATGTAAGAATTACATGCATAAAACTTTAGCAGTGTATCAGTTGCATATTAATATGCAGCCAATCAAATTTAATGTATCTACTTCCAGGCACCATAGAGTTTAATCTTACTCTGTCTGAATCCAATACAAACTCCTCAGCAGCTATTTTATCAATCTGCAGAAATTCACCAACAACTTCAAGTATATGTTTATGTAAAGGTGTTATACGTCCCTTCCTTTCTTCACGCTTGTCTTTAGCTTTTGCCTATAATTAAAAAAAAGTTATGAGTCCTAAATTATGTAACTATAATTCCAGTCACATATTTAATAATTTCTGGAAAATGCCTGTTACTCATCAACTACATTATTTCAGAGTACAAAATTATAACTACCATGATACCTAAAACTTATTCAGTGGAGTAAACATTAGTCTGTAGGACTATACAACTACACTACAAGTGAAAGATACAATTAATCTATAAAATTATTTTCAAATTCCATTATCTAAATAAAGTGTTTGAGATTATGATGGAGGCTAGCCCCAATATTCAATCGCTAAAATCTCAGTTCATAGTGGATCAATTTGACTGAAATTTTCAGCAAATTCCCATTACATTATTTAGAATTGCCAGCTCTTCATCTCATTTTTCATAAATGTATCTTTAATTCTAAATGCAAATATTTAATCAATATGAAATTTAGTGTTTCTGATTTACTTCAATTTGTCAAGTTTCAAACTACCCAAATAATTTTTGTTAACACTACAGACTGCCTCTCAAAAGTTTTGTTTTTTGAACGATTACAAAAGCCTCTGTCTTTGTGTCATTTGTATTTTTCAGTAAATATTAAAGCAAACAAGATCAATCTTTCGGCTTGGATTAAAAACAGACCCTTCAAAAGATTTCAGCTGAACTAAAAGATGCCTCTAGCTAGTTTATATAAGTATGCAAACAGACATATTAGAAGTCAAAATGACCATAAAAAATTCCAGTGTGAGTGATATTATGGCCATTTCTTGGTTGCTTTACTTAACTTATAGTCAATTTGGGAATTCTGAACATATCCAGTTTTAATTGTCTGCGGACAGAGGGTGTCAGACTTTGCAAAGTTGTCATATCTTTGTATGTGTACATACTGAACGGAATTGAATCATTTCTGTACTGATATTTTGGCTTACTGTGAACAAAAAATAGGGTTTATCTCAATACTAGATTTATTTATATGTACCTATAACAAAAGAAAAACTGATTGTCACTGTAGAAACACATTCAATGCATAAAATCATTGACCCAAATCAAATGTAATCACCTGTTTTTCTTTGAGAGTGGCTACTGGAGCAGGAACCTGGGCGCCTGACATGTGTCCAAACTGAGTGCGTCTTCTATTTTTCACCAATGTAGCGAAACTTTGCTTCTGCTCTTTTTGGCCTGGGCCAGATTTATCTTTAGCTTGTTTCAGGAATGACATATATGCCAACTGGAAATACAAGTTTTTATATTACTAAATGATTAAGATGTATAAGAATTAACAGAAGATCAATTTAGTTACCTAGCAACACAAGATTAGACTTTACAGATAAATATATACCTATAAAATGTTGACAAATGCTGTTAATTATAAATGTTTTCAAAATATAAATGTCGTATTGATAACTATATTCACAGAATTGTACACAAGGAGAAAAACTGTGGGGTTATACCACTGGGCAAGATATTATAATAAAGAAGCATTTATAAGCATCATCTTTTTTTTAACATATAAACATGCTCAGTAAATGTTCAGATTTTTTAACTGATTATAAATAAAATGAAAGTTTACCTTCTGCCATCGATCTGAAAAAGACAGTTTAAAATACAAACATTAACCAATTGAATTATTGTAATAAAAAAAATAAGCTGAACTTCCCAAATGAGAAAGGGTATCAGGGTCCAAATTTGATTAATATTACAACATTTCAATGAGCAGTATTCGCACTATTAAAGAACAATATTGGTGTGTCAGTCATTATTACATTTGTGATAGAACTGGTTAACATTCCAAATATAATTTTAACACAAGAGATCTGTAACAAACACTTGAATATAGAAAGATCACCTGGTTATTCAAGAGTTTGTTACCTATACATCTTCGGTAGCAATGATCTCTGTGTTAAAATTATATTTGGAATGTATTTATCCAGCTCTATGCATAATAATGACTGACACCAATATTGTCCTTTAACTCAAGCAACAACGACAAGCTCTCTAACTAAATCTCGCATCTTTAATAGACTGGAATCCATAAAGTTATCTGTATTATATGCTTTCACGAAGACTTTTAAAGATATATGTGACCATCACAATCCCACTTTAGCTGTCTTTGGATTCCTGTCTACAATATTAAATTGTGACAGTAAAGTCAATCAAAGTTCGGAATTGCTGATATTCAGCACCACAATGAAAACTGGTCACCGTTCGGAAACTCGTGTACGGTCGGATTGTAAGAAAGACTATCGAAGAAATAAATATAAATGCATTTCAATGCGAATGATATTTTAGATATAACAAGGTACTGTACTACAGCCGCTCCTGTGCGCTTCGATCGCTACTCGGCCACTTGGAGGGAAAACCGTTACTCTGGTCCCGCAGCGAAGTGCACTCGACCATTACAGACCTTCAAAGAATAGAGAACAGAATATGTTTTTTTGATTGCACCGAAACACCTACGCCCAACCCGGTAGACAGACACACACCCGCACCCCTACAACCCACAAAAAAAAAAAAAAAAAAATTGCCGACCATAGTTATAAAATTAAAATACCCACTATTTGCAATAGACAGCGGTCAGGGATCATGATTTTGAGTATTGATTTGGAAATGTGTCACCTTGCACCTAGTACCTAATATTATTGGTTATAAATATGTTCTTTCTGACATAATCTTTTAGAGGAATTTAGTAACTGGAAAGAGCATTAAACTATAACACATACTTATGGAAAAACAATTACTGATTTATTTCGGCGACGTTTAGAGAATACTCTTCGAAACGTCAGTTCTTGAATTGTTCTTCCATAAGTATAGTGTTATAGTAGAGAGAATACTCTTCGAAATGTCGCCTAAATAAATCAGTAATTGTTCTTCCATAAGTATGTGTTATAGTTTAATGTTCTGACATCATATTTTGTTCTGACATCCAATCGGCTTTATATTTCATCCTGACTTGTGCAATTGGCAACTGTCGTGGTGTCCACGTCTTGTCACTATGTTCATGTTCAGACGCGGAGTTTGCTAGATAACGATTTTCTGAGCTAGAAAACGCGTTTACGGTCGACCAACTTTCAAAATTATTCGGGGGGGGGGGAGCAGTGACGGATCGTGGCGAGTGCAACAGAAGTAAAATATGCCTTGGACCCGGCGATTTGGAAACAAAAAAAATATGTTTTTTTTATATTTTGTAGATCGTGGCGAGTGCAACAGAAGCAAATGCCTTGGGCCCGGCGATTTAGAAACAAAAATATTTTATTTTATATTTTTTTTTATATATTTTGTAGAAAAATGTAATGAAGACCCATTTCGGCAAAATCGTGAAACATAGTGCCCTTTTTTCGATGAATTTTGAAATTATTATTGACAGATAGCGATCTCGTTAATGCCCCCCCCCCCCCCCCCCCCCCCCCCCCGTCTGACCGGTGTGGTGTCCTTACTGTGCTGAAGCGACCGTACAGCGACTACAAAATGACCCCCAAAATTACAAACTTGAAAAAAGACACGTTTTGACATCTTTCCAGGTCAGATCGCAGACCTTGGCGTTTGCTTTGAACAAACACCGTGACTCGGCGATCATTGGCGACCATGGAAACCACAACGCGATGCCATTTTCCGTCGCCACAGCGTCGCGGTAAAGACGCATCCCCGGTATGACGTGGGTATAACTCAAATAACTGCTTGGCAAGTATCGCGACCGATGCCATCGGGCCCGAGCAGTGGGACCCCCTTCCCATTGGCCTCCTCTGCGTGACAGTTTCGTTTCTGCTGAGAACTAAGTATATGACTTCCCGCCCGGGATTTACCCCACGGACATTTCATGTCGAAATTTCTAAAAATCCCCCCACCCCCTCCCACTATAAAGTGACACAAGAATCTCGTGCCAGAATGCTTTCGGCCGCCATTTGTTATGAAGTGACTAGCTGAACGAGGTTAAACATAGGGCTACTAAAAGCAGAAACAGTTTATACCACTTATACCAGAGATCCTCAACCAGTGTGCTGCGGTGGTTACATGGAACGGTACCATAATATTTCCATCTAGACCTAATTTTTCGCCAGCGAAAACGCGTACATGAGAAACCCAGTAAAAAAGTATAAGGACAGTCTATCGAAACCAGTTAAATTACCTGAAGTCATATTGGCTGGTTGTAAGTTCTTACGCTTCTTTTATAATATCTATGTACAACTTACTGGTCCTGAAAAAAAAGCGTATAATTTTATGAGAATCGAAAAAAGAAACGTTCATTATCATTTGACAATGAATAAAGCACAACTTAAAGATCACTGAAATAACATTATTGTCATTATGTTTGGAAATAATAAAACGGGATACGTCTGACACGAAACTAATAAAAGATTAGACCGAGTTACAGTTTAAACTTGACATAAAATCCCAAAACCATTTCTCCATATTTATATTGCAGTCCTGCAGACAATTCATTTGATAATATTTTTCGTAGCCCAATAATTTCGCCATACATACAGGACAGATTCTAACAACAAAAGGACGTTGGAAGGCCGAATGGTTAGCAGTAGCACGTGCGCGCTGTGTCAAACCGTGGTTTCGATTCCTTATTGGTACATGACAAGGACGGTCGCCCGTCAAACCTCGTGGGTTTTCTCCGGGTATTCCGCCCCCTCCACCGCAAAAGCCCCCAACGTGCAAGCGAATTATTGAAATAAATTTGCGAAGGATTGAAATAAAATTGCTAATAATTGAAATAAAATTGCTAATAATTGAAATAAAATTGCTAATAATTGAAATAAAATTGCGAATTATTGAAATATTGTCATTGAAATAAAATTCAACCACGTGTTAGTCCCGAAATGACCTAGTTTGTGTCGAGTGGGCGTTAAACTCCATTTCTCTCCCTAATAACAAAAACAACTTATTTATAAACCGTGCGTAAAACGTCGTCAATAAAACGGGCAAGGTGCGGATCGCCATGTGTTATGCATGTCACATTGGCATGCCATGATGATGAGGGAAATTTGCCCGGGCAATGATTGGCAATCGCGTTTCCGTCTTCTATCTTGGTCAGCCTACGGCACGGGCTACGCTTCTTATTCTTAAATTCTTTCTTAGAATTCCATCTGGTGAGGGTCCTTTTTTAGTATTTACTATTTTAAGTATTTACGCGTACCGATAGCGTGAAAATAATCGTAATATTTGTATGCTGCCTCTGTCTTATGTGTTTTTAGATAGAATAAAATCTATCTAACAGTTCGACTAGGCTAGTTCGAGGCCTACATACAGTCTGACGGGGCCTCGGTTTTTTGTTCCAACGTGGCCACAGAACGACTAAACACTGTTCCTTCAATTTTCAAATTAAATCCTTGGCTTGACTGATTCCTATCCTTGCGCGTTCTGTATAGGCCGATCATCATTACGACATCAATCAGTCAGTAGGCCTAGGCCTATCAGTATCACTGACGAGGTGAATCAACGCTGACAAATTCCGGTGGCGAGGGGCTTTCTCGGCTAACAGTAACACTGGAATCGAACCAGGGATTCTATGCCCGGTTAGTGAGCCAGTGCCTTAAGTGACTGGAACACCGTGGCCGCCACGTCTACTGTCGATATGTGTTAGTCAGTCAGTCACCAGAGTCAGTGTCACGTCGGGAAACTGTAAAAAAGTGCTGTCTTGAAAAAAGTCTGTACACAACACTTTCTTATCGTCTGACGATCTCTCTTCCTAAAATAGGAGTACTTGGGGATTAAAGTTTTGGCTTATATAAAACTTTAAAAAAAATAACCACTATTCTACGCCTTTTGACAAATCGAAGTATTTACAGCCCGAATTTGAAAGCGTCTGTATTTTGACATCTTGAATTTTGACGTTGCAAAAGAGACAGGATTGTGTGTTAATCCGCAAGAAGGTCATTCGCGATATCCAATATACTGTGTGTACGGTTAAGAATGCATACACCGTCTAAATGGACACAAATAAGAGACGGGTTACAATGTACCAAATCGACTTCATAAAAAAAGAGAATGTTGAATGAAGGTCTTTATTTCGGCGGATGTATTTGGTTAACATCCTTCGCCCGCAGACGTCAAATATTTATTGACGTCAGACACCATGTGACACGACGTCATTAAATTACCATCTTTGAGCTTGATCTATTCATATCTATAACTTGAGCTTGGCCACGAGAGGTGAACATGGCTAGTGCATATTCTGGACCTAGCTGTAACCCTTATCCACAATCTCGTCAACAATCACCTGCCATAACCTTATTTAAATCTCAGCGTCCTTGACGAAATAATGAGATGGCCATGGTTAATGTTAATAATAATTTAAAATTACGCCCCGAAGATAGCAATTTTTAGCAAGGCTTACCACGGTGGCTGATTTTATAACACGCAAAATAAAATAATAATATCTCGAGATACTAAGTCGAGCGCTCGAGATACTAAGTCGAACGCTTGAGATAATTTAGTCGAGCGATCGGGATAGTTAAGTCGAGCACACGAGATATTAAGTCGAGCGCTTGAGATAGGGTAGGCTGGGGAAAGGCGCCCATTCGAGGTAAAAGGCCCATGCCCTTTTTTAAGGAATATTAAATGACATGTGACAAGCGCGAACGACATCATAATTACGAGGAAGAGCCTAGCACATTACAGACGGAAGTTGTTGAACTTTGGCTTATAAGTAAGTATTTTATTGTGTCAATTACGGCCCGACCTTTCATATTTGGCAAGGTTACTAGATCACTATTAGCTCCCTTTACAGATCACATGACCCGATCTGTTGGCGCTAATAATTAGTCTCTATCATCCATACAAATATTCTACGAATATTAGTCTGGATGGGTCCTCAAAATTTGACGGAAAATAGGTCATTGTCTGGATTATCCAGTCTTTTAAGTTACCACGTACTGAATCTATCAAAACAGCTCGCTTGTCAACGATGACACTCTTTAAAATTTGGTTGTGTAAAGGTTTCAATTGAAATGGTAATTTTCTCTCGTCATGAATCAGACGTATGGCTTCTCACAATCTTCTTAATTCTTCATCGCGATGCATGCTTATTCCTCGTCTCTATTTTGTTTCTAATAATAGATGTGCCAAGTGAATTGTTGGATATATTTCAACCACGCTTTATAGAATCTAGCAAAATCGGCCCGGCTTCATAAGATCTAGCACTTACCGAGACTTTAGCCAAAAGGTTCCATTGCCCATGCGTAACCAAATGTTTGGTTTTTTATGTGGTAGATTATCCAGTAATTTTCATCAAAAATTGAGAACCGACCCAGACCCTCCGTGCGTTGAAGACTAGGGGGTTCTGGGTGACCGAGACTAGTGGTGAGAGAGGTTCTACTGTTACTGTTATATGCGCAATGAGTGCGGCTGGTGTACATATTCCCCCTATGTTCATCTTTCCAAGAAAGAGGATGGTGGATCATCTGATGACAGCTGCACCCCACAGTCTGTCGGATATGCAAGCCCATCTGGTTGGACTGATGGTGAATTGTTTTTAAAATGGAAGGAACATTTTACAACTTTTACCAAAACCACAAAGGATAGTCCTGCTATTATCATATTAGACGGTCACCACAGTCACAAGACTCTGGCTGCAGTTGACTTTGCGCGTGAAAATGGAATTCATTTACTGACCCTAAACCACCACACAGCACACATAAAATGCAACCACTAGACAGAACCTTTTTTAAATCTCTAAAAGTGTCTTACAACAGGGAAGCTGACTATTGGATGATTTCTAATCCAGGAAAAAGAATTTCCTTTGCTGAAATGGCTGGTATATTTGGTAAGGACTTCCTGCGATCTGCAACTGCTGAAAAGGTCGTTCATGGTTTTGCCACATGTGGATTATGGCCGTTTGACGCCAGTATTTTTTCTGGTGATGATTTCTCTGCATCATTAGTAACAGATGAACCCGAAGTCCCAAAACAAGACACCGATACAAACAATGCAACTGTTATTGTGTCAAACATCATTGAAACCATCAAAGCTAGTTCGTCTTCCCATGATGTTCCGTCCACTTCATAAATAAATGAAAATACACTGATCCCACCAGCAGCTCATTCAGGCTCTACTTCATCTTCAAAACCTCATGGAATTTCGGTCGATTTCACCTCCTCCGAAAATAGCCGAGAAAAGAAAAAGAACACGTAAATCAGAATCTGCTGCCCTCTTAACTTCTTCGCCATACAAAAAGATTGGGAAGTTTTAAAGGTTCGTGTAAAGCGGTCGGAAAGGGTAAGCAAACGGTTAGAAGGCCAATTAAAGTTAAAAGAAGTAAATCTAAGAAGAACAAAGTAGACGATAATAGTGATGAAGACGAAGACGATGAGTGGCCATGTTTAATTTGTGCAGAACCATTTAGTAATAGTAAATCACGAGAAACCTGGTTACAATGTAGTGTTTGTAAAAAGTGGGCACATCAAGATTGCACGTCCGGATCACCTTATGCCCCAATTTAACTGCGACTCTGTTGAATCAGACTAAACCGTTATGACAAATAAAACATTCAAACACTGTTTTTTCTTTTCTTTTTATTGATTTATTTAATTAAGATTATAAAAGTTCAATGAAAAGAGGTAAAACGCCCATCTACGGGCTTGCTGCCCCTTTTTGCCCCAGGGCCGGGGCAAAAAGCCCACTTCCAAAAAATATTTTGAATGTAAAATTTAGAATAGTTTACAAGTTTGTATCCGTAAAATGATGTGCAATATGGCTTCCTTCTTAACTATGTTAATTTTCACGTCTGTGCTATTGTTAGGGGTTTCGCTATATCCTTTTCCGCTTAAGGGAGCGTCTTGCCCCACCCTACCCTACCACCGAACACGTCTCAACCGATGTTTTAAGTTGTAGCCTATAATTTTGAGCAGAATAAAGATTCATTTGTTCGTTTCAACAACCCATCCAAAGCTGCAGTGACGGGGTCGGGGGGTGAGGGGTGCAGAAGCCCGCAACGATCGCACCATACTTGCGCCAAAGTAAATTAGGCAATGATCTGCCCTACATATGAAATACATTTGGCCTACCTTGAATCAGACCTGGGTCCGGTTGCTCAAAACCAAGTTATTTTAACTATCCGTTAAACTCTAACGGATCGTTATCTTGCTAACGTGTCGTTTGTTAAGGTCCGTTACTACTTAGCCCGCAATGATCGCACCATACTTGCGCCAAAGTAAATTAGGCAATGATCTGCCCTACATATGAAATACATTAGGCCTACCTTGAATCAGACCTGTGTCCGGTTGCTCAAAACTAAGTTATTTTAACGATCCGTTAAACTCTAACGGATCGTTATCTTGCTAACGTGTTGTTTGTTAAGGTCCGTTACTACTTAGCCTAAATTTCTATTGCTGGAAAGTCAATTTCATTATCCGTTAGTTAACGGATTCATTAAAGTTAATCCAAGAGAAGACTGTTTGTTCATTGGCTGGATTTTAAATTTACATATACTTCATACAAGTTAGTATTAACAAGAAAGGGTGGGACAAATTACTAACTGTGCAGTCTGTTCACAAAACATGATTAATTCCGTGGGTCTAGAAACATTTCGTTTAGGGCCCCCGGCCTACATGACATAGGGCCTACGTGAATCAAGCCCCATGTATAACGCGTAAACGGGCGAACACTCGTTAGGCCTACATACGAATCGTTTCGTTAACGATAACGATCACAGAGTAGCCTAATATAGACTACGTGAAATATCTGATTATGGAATAACTTTTTCAAGAATATAGTTCTGTAAATCGCGCCTTCAAATAAATGGCTGGTTGTCAAAACAATATAAATGTCTAACTCTTCAATTCGCGCTTATTTTGTAAGAAATGTACTATGTTGGAGAGAAAGTGTGAACCATTTCCTCCTCTATTTCTCAAACATTAATCCTAAACATCCCAATACAGTTCCCATGTAAGGCTATTTTTCGCGACTTTGTTCAAATACATTATTGTAGAATGCAACCGACACGTTGGTAGGCCTTCTTCTTTCCCGGTGTTTTACGTCCACTTTCTCGGTTCTTTCTTCGTAAAATTGTTCTCTTTTATACTCTGCATATTTGGTAAAACGGGTTCAAGAAGTATAATAGTTTGCTTTTGACAACTGACAATATCCTCTAAAACAAACCGTATTTCTTCCCACCAAACGTAACACCCAGACCCCCCCCCCCTCCCCAACCGACCTTATCTCCCAGACAACCTTCCTTATCCTCTCCAGCCAAACCAATCTCATTAAAATAAGGATCTATATTTCCTTAAACGTGTTCCCTCCCAAACCAACCGTATCTCCTGCGTAGGACCAATTTAACCAATGAAGGATAACTTTTTGAGAAAAATTGGGCTAAACGGTTTTTTATGGCGTGTATGGCGTTGAACCATGTTTAATACACGTTAGTTATGCCTAAACATGATGAATAAATGTTCCATTTAAACGAGCTAAATAGTCCAGGCAAGATAGCATAAGTGCGGGCAGTATGGCTGCAGTAAAAATGCTAACCACGGTTTATGGTCGATCTAGATGTTTATTATTACCTAAAAATACGTCCCAGTCCGAAATCCGCGCTCAAATGGGTCAAATTGGCCAAAATCCAAAATGGCCACCGGTTTTGGTTTTTAAATTCCGATTTCCAGCCAATAATCCTAATACGATCGAGTATGGTATCAAAATATATATTTTTGGGGTAATTGAATCCATTTCCATACACACTTTTGTGAGAAGTGTTACCGCCAAGTCAATATTGGGTGTTTTCAAGCTGGCGGCCAGTTTTGGCGGGAAAATACAAATTTAACATAAGGATCAAGTTGGGTGTCAAACTATACGTTTTCGAAGTAGCTGAATCCATGTTTCCTGAGTAGTAGTATCCTGGTTATTTAACGTCTGCTTCACTGCGGAAGCTGGTCGTGCCTTTTGAAGCATGTGGCGAATTTATTTAACAAAATGATTCAAATGTTGAGACACAGATGGATACAGTATCGCCCGTTTGCCAGAAATTTGATAATGAACACTCCATCGTTATTACTCAATGTTGTAACGCTATTAAAGTGGGTGAGTCTGTATCAGGGTAAGGCGGTCCATTAGAACAGATATAATCGGTGACCGCTGTTACAACAGTAAACACTAGAACTCGCAACACCTAAGCCATGAAGTTACAGCCCGATACATGCCAATATCGAAAGGAACCGAGATCTTAGGGCGATAAACCTATATAATATGTTAAGTTTCATTGAAGTCGGATAAAACAAAATTGCAATCTGATTAAAACACAGATCCAATTTCGTTTCGTTTTTTATAGTTCAAAATTTCGTTTTTACTTGTCTTCACTACTCTTGGATCTGGAAGACTTGTTATTTAAGTCGTGTTCTGCCTGAAATGAGGGGTCAGCCAATCAAATGGTCTTTTCATGCGTGGAACTGTGGGTAAATATTACCAGCGGATAGAAATCAAAACAAAACAAAAGTAGATTTTAAAAAGCATGGCGGTCGCTAATTGGTTAATCGAATGACTGACGTTATCGGGTCAAATGTCCCGTGCTTGATACCTGACGTCATAGAACGTGAGCTCCCACTATAACTTGTTAGATCTTCATGAGTGTAGGCCATCGAAAGTATAAAAAAACGAAACGATCTATATTTTAATTAGATTGACAAAATTGTGACCTGTAGATTTTTCACAAACAATTGTGGACGGATAGGGGCGACGACAATGTATACGTCCACATGAAAATGTGGGCGTATAAAAATACAAACAATGAAAGAGATATATGATTTAAAAATCCACCAATTTACGTTTTTACGTAAAGTTGTAGCTCAGATTGCAATCCTGTCGAGGAGTGAAGAATGCTTCCAACAATCACACGACATGATAACGGTAAAGCTCTTTGATCTTTGGGGTATATTCTATGTCCGGAATAACTTGCAGTTAAGGCTTTAGATAAAGGGGAATTTGGGGCTATTCTTCTGAACATTTTTCTTTAAACCTATAACGGGCTATTCTTCCTCAGCATAACCTCAGTCTCGTGTGATGCCATTTGCTGCCCCAACTGTGACGGGTTTTTTTTGGGTTTTTTACATAAGTACCGTGTCACCAATAAATCATGCTATATCCCTTTTATGTTGCCATGACTTAAAAGGGTTGTTTAATATGTCGTGAGAGTAGCATTTTTTGTCATTTTGGTGCAGGGACACATGATAAGTGTCATTGTGTGGTCTGGCCAGTTCTTTTTGGAGTATTAGTCAAAGCTTTATTCTGCCCCCACCCCATGTCAGCTCGGCATGGGCTTGAAGGGCCGAGGCCCAGGGCCCCGCGGTAGATAGCAAAAAGAAACAATTTAAAACAACTTAATCCGGTGATTTCACATATTATAAAAGTATGACATTCGGAATTAAAATGAAATGAAATGAAATGGGGTTTAACGTTTTACTGTTTTGTTCCTAAGTTAGGCTAAGAAGGCGGGCATACGTCATACAGTGTGCTATGAGGGAAATTTTGTCCGGGCAGCCGCGCTACAAACTACTCTTATATCGAATTCCAACTGCCAAGGAATCTTTTACGTCTACGCTGATTTGTACATGGCACCTTGGCTTTCCATCCTATCCGAACGACTAGACAGCTGTCCTTTTCAGGCCCTCCGTCCTGCATCACTGGCAAGAAGAAACCATGCCAGAAAATCTGGATGAACTCTCGGCCAATGAAGGGATCGAACACGCGATCCCCAGGCTAGCGAACCAGCGTCTTACCCAGGCCCGTAGTCAGCAATGAAGTTTTAAGGAGGGTGACTCCCGGCACAGTCTACAGTAGGCATTTTAGAGTTATGGTCGGCAAAATTTCTTTTGGGGGAGGGGCATTTTATTTTAATTTGTTCTGGTCAATTTTTAATCTAATTAAAACACAGATCCTATTTCTTTTCGCTTTTATAGTTCAAAATTTCGTTTTACTTGTCTTTACTACATAGAAGAGTTCTGAATGAGGTGAGGGTTTAGTCAATGAAACGGTCTGTAACAGACCGTCTGTTACGGCGAGCTTTAGGCGTGTTTTGCTCGGAACTGTGGGTAATCCACTGGTAACATCAATGCTGATTAGTTAATCAAATGTCTGACGTCATAGGGTCAAAAGCCCTATAACCGGTCAGATCTTCTTGCAGTTTAGATCATCGAAAGTAAAAAAAACAACAAAAAAACAAACGAAATGTAGATCTTTGGGATATATAGATATGTTTCAAGTTTCATCAAAATCGTATAAAAATTGTGACCTCTTGAGGATCCACAACCTTCGTATTACACACAATTTGCGTACAAAGAGCGGCCATTTGTCGGACACTACGGGCAGTTTCATTTCGATTTTCTCGAAATTCCAATTCAACTTTGGTATATAAAGATATGTTTTAAATTTCATCAAAATCAGATAAAAACTTCTACAGGGTCCACAACCTTCGTGTCCATTTTGTCGGTAAGTTTCATTTCGATTTTCCCGAAATTCCAATTCAACCTTCATTATGGTGGAATGGTGATGCATTTAAACTAGCGGCTGCCAGGAATCGCCCACATTTTGCAAGAGATGGATAGAGAACAAGCTAAAAACAAACGCGATCGGGATTTTGTACAATCGGGAGCAATAATCCAGAAAGATATGACTTGAAATGTGCTAATATCAAAAATGACTGAGATCTTTGGGATATATAGATATATTTTATGTTTCATCAAAATCGGATAAAAATTGTGACCTCCAGAGGGTCCACAACCTTCGTATTACACACAATTTGTGTACAAAGAGCGGCCATATGTCGGACAGTTTCATTTCGATTTTATAGAAATTCGAATTCATCTTTCATTATGGTGGACTGGTGATGTGTTTGAACAGTTTTTAAAATCGGAAAAAATTGTGACCCCTAGAGAATTCACAAGCTAAAAATGCGAGTTTTTGAACAATCCAGGTCCATAATCCAGAAAGTTAAAGTAGCTAAGTCTCTTACCAATATCATCGAAAGTCTTCGACGTTGAAAACACAAATTATTTGTCAATTTAAATCAATATTGATGGTGTGGTCTTACCAGGAAAAGGTGGGCTTCTGATATCCAATATTTAAGACGAAATAATATTTTTACCATTGGTACTCGAATCGTGTACCATACGGCGTTTCAGACACATTTTCAGCTAGGGACCCAAAGAACAAGGCTAGGTATACTCCACATTACATCTCAAACGGTGAGCAAGCGCAATAAATACTATGTAGACTGGAATAACCAGACGCTATATATATTGTGATTCAATTGAGACTTCTGGTGTACTTCGCCAAACATAACTGATTTGATATTAGAGTAAAAATGGAAACGATTGAATGTAAATCAGTTTATATACATTCATATTAAATTATTATATGGCTTGTGATCCATTTGTGTCAATTTCTAGGCCCCAAATATTAGCGATTTAGCTCCTTTAAGTTATTAAAAGGAACCAAGATCTTAGTGATTTATTCACACGTTTTTTTTTATATCGGATAGAAATTGTGACCTCTACAGGAACCACAAGCTAAAAACGTGATTTTTGGCTCATAATTGATGAAGTTACGATCCGATATGCGCCAATATCGAAAGAAACCAATCTTTTTGGGTTATAATAGGGATGGGACAAAATAACCAAAAAATTCTGCAGGGGTGTTTCTTAGGCGAAATTGATTGAAAAAAAACGATTTTTTTCGGTCGGGTAAGAGGCCCATCCCTAGTTATAAATTTTGGCCTCTAGATGGCCCACAACATTAATTTACCAGACGGGCGACCATTTTGTCCGACAGTTTTGGACCGATTGCCGTACAATATTGCCCGGAACCGGAATCGTTAGGTTATAAACTTGCATTTTTTTTTAAGTTTCATCAAAATAGGGGCCTCTAGAGGCACCACAAGCTCAAACGCGATTTTTCGTACGATATAATTTAGGGAGTTACGAACATGCGCGGATATTGAAAGGAACCGAGATTTATGGGTTATAAACTTGCATTTCAAGTTTCATCAAAATCTACCACATTGTGGTCTCTAGCTAGCGGGTCCACAACTTTGATATACAAGATGTTTACACTATTCGGGTATGAGGGACAGCCATTTTGCCCGGCAGTTTTCGTCCGATTTTTATGAAATTCATACACTCGGCAATCCTCGACAGTCTCGGTTGTATGACAAATTCCGCCATATTGGAAGTACTTTAAAGGTCCCGGATGAAACATGGCTGGTGTCGTGTTTTTTTGTAATAGAGTCAAGTTTTCCCGTTAAAGTACATCGCAAATGTATGGGCGTAGGCACATATCACTTACTGCCATACGACCGAGACTAGATGTAGGTTCCGGAACGTTCCGTAATCTGTCGAGATTTGCCGAGTGGAAATTCATACTCAGAACAAAATTACGGTGTTACGGTGATATATTCGAACTTTTTTTCTTTTGTTTTTAAATCGGATAATAATTATGGCCTTAAGAGGGACCAAAAGCTAAAGACGCGATTTTTCGTACAATTGTGACCTGTGCAGTGTCCATCTATACTTGTTTTATTCTACCACATTCTTTTTGATTATGCTGACGTAATTTGGGCTGGCTGCTCAGATAAATTAGCTTCACAATTAGAAACTTTACAGTTAGATGGACTAACGACATCTGTGGTGCGTTAGCGATCCAATGCCTGAGTCACTGCGGCTTCCACAAGTTAATAATACAATAATGAGGACAATATAATCATAATATTTTAAACACTTTTAATGGTTAATTTCGTGATTGAAATATTAAAAAGAAAATTACCCCACACCACCCCACCCAACCCCTCTGTTGTTTAGAATACATTAATTTTTACATTTGTATAAAATTTGCATAAAATGTTAAAACCCTAAAACGTGAGTACATGTTGACGATGACATGCAGAAATTATATTTTGACTGTAAAAAAGGGCAGTGCATGATTTACGGCAGACCCCTTATTAGACGTCTATATTATGTAGGTCTAAGCAGACTTGAATTGGTAGCGATATTATCGGTATATTATAGTAAAATGCTTCCCTCCCCCAATGCAAATCTCCCTATCGTGAACGGCAAGGAAAGACAACCTTGTTTGGGAGACTGTCCCATATTATGACTATGTGAATGAATTACAGATCGTATTCTTTTAAAATGAGCTTATTTGTGTTTACATTACAAAGCTTACAGGCGCATGTGCACATTTTGGTGAGATCTATGGTAAATCAGTTGTGGGTAAACAAAAAATCATCATTAACTAACTGCTTTTGTTCTTTTGTTAATTTTTTCAAAATATTCATCCACATTTCTTCCGCCGCTCCTGGTTTCCATGCATTCACTACCATTAAGTTACAAGGCTTGGGGTCCGCGTAACATTTTTTACCAGTATTCATATTTAGCGTCATGTGAGATCGTATATCTTCATGAGTCACATGACCTATCTTGGACGGCAGAAGACCGTAAAGGTACACGTCATCAACCCAGAAAAATGGCGTCAACCAGGAAGCACGATACATGGCTGATATAATATCTGGAGAAATGAGAACAAAATAACCATTACAATAATTAACTGGGTAGTTTTTGTATCCTCTGAATTGATCGCTCTCAACATTCCATTTATAATTCTTTCCGCGCATGATTCCACTTGTACCTTTTTTACGCACGTGACACAACATAAACCGCTTCTTGTCCTTATATTTTGGAATTATGTTTTGTAGCAACAGAAACGGGTTTAAGAAGACGTCATCGTCAATTTTAACAACTATTTGGGAATGGTTACAATATTCAGAAACCCATCTAAAAGCTAAGACACCTTTATGTGTTAAGTTATGATAATGATCCAGAAAATCTCCCTGTACAATATCACCATGTACAACTTGTTCGTTCTCCAGTAACGCTTGTATATTTGGATCTCTTGTTAAACCGAACACAAATACAATCCTACTTGATATATTTTTAAATAACTTTTTATTAGCCCATGTTTCTCGGATAATACGCCTACGGTCAAAGTGGTCTGTGGCAGTGTGGACGATAGTTAAAAAAGTTAAGTTCGTAACATTTTTGCATAAATTTGGACTGTTTATGATGTAAGGACTTGCCACTGTTAATGGGTATTGAGTCTTTTTAGCAGGAGATTTTTTTGTATCGTTCTTTGATTCTCGTTTTGATTTATATCTCTCTGGCATAATTTTAAAATTCTGTGATTTTTCAATAGAGCTCATAACACCATTTGAATTAGGAATATGTAACACAAGCTCGACGCTCCCGTCATCTCTTTGAACTGCTCGCTGGTAAATGGCATCGACTTTAAGGTCACCAAGGCTTACGTCAAGATGACTTTGCACAGACACCGTATAAATTAAATAACTTAGTAATATGGCCACTGACAAGAGAAAGGCGCAGATAGTTTTTTGAGCAGGTGTGTAGGACGTTAACATGTTGGTCTTTCGATTGGTCTGCTTCTTGGATGTTCCTGAAAAATATTTAAAAATAAATACATTATATATCCCTTTCTTCAAATGTTAGAACGAAACCAAGTTATCACGCGGAAACTAAGTAAGGCCGAACAACCCGCCCCGATGGACAATCACCGGGTCCATAACCCGTTGATTCTTGAAAATTCCGAAAATAGGTTGCCAGGCAACAAAACATAGGCCCATAGAAGCTAAGACGTGTTAATGAACGGTTCACTCTACAGACTGCAGTAGAAAAAGAACGCTAAACAAATAAATATTTAGATTTTGGGTGATCAGTATACATGCTGATTCCTGAAAAAAAAGAGTTTAGTGTGGTTAAATAGCCGAATGGTTGGCACGTGCGCGCTGTATCATAAAGTCTGCTATTGAGTCAACTGGCGTGGTTTCGAATCCCCAGTTGTGCAGGGGATCACGTGGTTAAGTGGGTAAGACTCTGGCTCGCTAGTCTGGAGATCCGGTGTTCGATCCCTGCACTGGCCGAGAAAGTTCATCCAGATTTTCCGTCGTAGTTTCTCCTTGTCAGTAATGGAGGATGGACAGCTGTCTAGTCGTTCGGGTGCGACGAAAAACCGAGGTCGCAGTTGGAATTCGATATAAGAGTAGGCCGTAGGCAATCTTTCCCTCATAGCGCACTGTATGGTGAATGCACATCTTCACTAGCCCAGGTTAGGAGCAGAACAGTAGGACGTTAAACTCCATTTCTTTTCATTTTCCGGTTGTGCATGGATTGGAACAATCTGTTTCACAGAGAATTACTTACGAATTATCTCTGTCACACATGACTGTCTACAACATGTGCATTGACTTCACGTGCCGTCAGTCATTGGCTAAACGGCTCGTGCATTGTTTACATAACACCTAACTGCTTCGGGCAAAATGGTGCGTTTTACTCATTTTAATACCCATTTACACTAAATAGGAAATATTTTTTCCTATAATAATTACAAATGCTTCAAACCTCTTTATTTATTTTTCTTATAATTCAAAAAAATGTTTGAGAATTTAATTTGTCGGATTAAAAAAGTTAATATGCCGTACTCATTAAGCCTCGCCGATGGCATGCTTATCAGTGATTGTAGCGGCAAAGTGAATATTCACTGCGTGATCAGTTTGGGATTGGAATAGGGAGTCAATGAAGTTCAATGACAGTTTGTAGATTGTAAATCAGTTTGATGAAAACGTTAGCCTGCATGAGAGAATCCGCTACGAATTATGCACAACGGAAGGGCGAACTGAGACAGGGGTGACGATGATGTAAGATCACACATATGAGCAAGCTAACAGTGAGGCTGATGTCCACCGCCGAAATCCAAAAATAAATACATGAAGTTATTTTTTCAAAGGTATCGAGCAATCGAATTATCCTGTAAGTTTTATAACTGTCTATCAGATAGAATCAAGGTTATCTTGTCCCAAAGCATCGACTAATGAAATTGATTAGCTCTGCTTAGCTTCAGCTTGAAATGTTAATCATTGAACTCAGTCAAGACATTCACTAATGATTATCTACGTCAAGTTTAAACATTCTACCTCAATTAAAAGCAGAGATGCTATGTACGAAAGTCTTGACCAATCAAATTGAATTGCTCGATAGCCTAAGCAGAAAATTTTCACAATTGAACTTAGTCAAAATGATATAATGAATCTATATTCTGAGCGTCATCGCCCTCATTTCATTATAACCAAAGTTACCGTGCCACAGAGTATCAACCAATCAGATTGCTTATTTCGGCTTACTGTAAACAGAAAATGGTCATCGTCGAACGCCATCAATGCATGCACTTAATGAACGCCAACACCAACTAAGTTAGAAGGAGAGTTATTGTGTTTCAGCCAATCAAATTGCTTATCGCTCTGCTTACCCTGGGCAGAAAATAGTCACTATCGAACTTAGTCGGGGTATTGATGTAATGAAACTATACACGAAGTTTCATTATTCTCACTTAATTAGAACTAAAGTTATCGTGTCCCAAAGCATCAACCAATTAAATTGCTTATCTCTGCTTACCCTGAGCAGAAAATGCTCATCTCCGAACTCCATCAAGGTATCGACCTAATAAACACCTACACCAAGTTTGAACTATCTGAATTATGAGGAGAATTATTGTGTCCCAATGTGTGACGGACAGACAGACGGACGAACCCATTTTAATAGTCCCCAACTTCCTTTGAAAGGCGGTGGACAAAAAAAATTAAACCCCTGTTTACATTATAGCTGACGCGAGTTTATGCATTTCCCGAAAGTAACCTACAATACAACCATAGGCGTAACACATGTGGGGCCGGTGGAGTCCGACCCCCCTCTCCAATTATTTTCCTGTGGGGGTCTGAACATACTTGACCCCCACCCCTACCCCCCCCCCCCCCAAAAAAAATTTACATAGTAAAATCTATATATGTCTTACATTGTGAAATATTTACAACGTTTATGTTGAGCAATGTACAAATTTAAACACAAACACTTATGTTTACTTGAGAAGTGCTTTTTACGATCCTGAAAGTTTTTGGGTATAGGTTCAACGCGGCGAGAATATGCATTCACTTGATGCACTCACTCCGTTCGTTTGACACTTCCCTCTCTGTTCGGATAAGCTGGTAACTGCCAGGCTGGATTTACGACAATCTATTTCTCAAAATATCGTGGCGAAAATATTCATTCAGTTTTGATTCACTCACTTCGTTCATAAATCATTTGTTACTTTTCTCTCTGGGGTCGGATTAACTAGTGAGGCTTTATATATCTCGACAATCTGTGCCTGAATATTGTCAGACAGCATCTCCGGCAGTCTATTTTTCAAATTTTTCTTTAGGCCTCGCTACTTTGGCGCTCATGAGGGGACTTCGTTGAGGTTTTGTTCTCTGGCCGAATAAATTAGTGATTGGGCGACGGACGGTATCTGGTCAGCTCTGTTTATCTCGACGATCAGTGCTGAATACTGTCAGTCAGCATTTCCGGCGACTATTTTTCAAAATTGTCTGGGGGAGATCCCCATACCCTCCGTAAGGACTCCCTACTTTGGCGCTCGTGAGTGGGCTTCGTCGAGGTTCGCAAGTCCGTTCGTTTGACTTTTTATTTCAACGATCAGTGCATGAAATACTGACAGGTTGCACCCCCGGCAGACTGTTTTTCAAAAATTTCTGGGGGAAACCCCTATTTATAGCTCCTGCCTTTGCCCCCCTAACCTTGGACTTTGCCCCAGCTTTGCCTCTCAAACGACCGGCCGCTGCCAGTGGGAGGGTACAGGCAGACAACTCTGTTTAAGTCAGGCGCGGATCCAGAGGGGGGTCCAGACCCCCCTCCCCCCTGCTCAGGCTTGAACATTTTTTATGCGATTTTATTGGCGACTTTTACACCTGTAATTTTGGAATTTACCTTCCGGAAATACGTCAGAATGCACCAAATTGAATCTAATTTACCAAACCCCCGTTAATTGGTTGAGCGCCTTTGGCGCTGGTGGTGGTGGGCGTAATTATCAAACCTAGACCCCCCCTGCAAAAAATCCTGGATCCGCCCTTGGTTTAAGTTGCAATAGAAAGCCTGAAAGTCCTGTAGAGTAGATGTAGCCCAGGGCCGTATTAAGCGGGGGTGCAGGGGGTACATTGCACCCCCAGAAAATAAGGCGCCCCGAGAAATGGCGCCCCCTCAAAAACTTTGACAACCTCTCAATGATAAAATAATACACGTGGTTATGATAACACGGTGATGCTCTTAAGGCTGGTTTTAAGGCCGCCCACACTCTCATATCACCTATTGGGGCTTTGGGCGCCCCACAGATGCGGATCCGAGGGGGTGGGGGCTATAGGAGCAACTGCCTCTCCTACAAAATATTCGACAGTCACATTTTCAAAATTTTCGTGGGGGTGGGGGGTGTGATGTCTGAGTGTCGCCGTTCCCGCTCAGTAACCCGAGCATTATTTTGTCGCCCCCTCCCACCACTCTACCGCACCCCCAGATTTAAAATCTTACATATGACCCTGATGTAGCCTATATAAGTACTCAGTATCACCAACAACCGGTCATATTATTGATATAAGTGGAAGCCATTTAAATAATGGATCCGTACTTTTATGGTGCAATCACAAGCTTAAAACTATTCACCTAGATTTTCGCAATCGTTAAAAGTCAAAATGACCATGGTAACATGTGCCATTAACAATTCTACACAGTTTTTCAACAAAAAAAAATGGTGCCTCAGCAGGTATCAATATCATGCTAAAACAAACCAATTGTTGATTTAATCCAATTTGATATTTTGATTTGTTTTGTTTGTTATCTGTCTACATTTAATATTTGATTGTATGTTTAACTGCCAACAGTAGATATATAACCCAACTATGAAACTAAAATTAACTTCCAACCTTTGTTACAAGGTTAAATTTTAATTGTCTAGAACTTGGCCTATAAATAATCGAAATTTTGAACAAAATCAAACGGGTTTAGAAAAGCGAAACATGATGACAGGAATAAAACAACTATCGTCAAAGCAGATGTGTTGTGCAGTGGCATATGATCGCGTTAGTGAATTATTTTTCGATACCACTTCTAATGATTTCTTATTTGAATATGTAGCATATTCTGGTTCTAAATGCACAAAATGAGACAAACCCAATATATAAACACCACATAATAAATTTAATAATAATATTAATATCAACAAAATGCCTACAAAGACCTCGGTCCCATATTATCACGTAAAACACTTATCGCAGCTCGTCTTTTACCCCAAGGGGTGAGTTTATTCAATGTAAGAGCCCAAAATTTCTCCATATTGCCAATATCCCAAGCGTTAGCACCCACGTATGTCAGTGGTTCCGAACCGCCATATTGTTTCAAGCCAAGATTTTTATTTAAAGTTAAATTCTGTCTAATATCAATGAATTCCATAAATTGTTGTTCATAAGGCAGCAAACCAAACATATACACGTCATCAACTGGTATAACCGGTGCACGGAAAGATGATTCGTATAACAGCGGTATTAAGTCACTTGTAAAGATGGCCACGTATCCCGAACAAAATTGAGGGAAGTGATCTTCTCCTTCAAAAACGTTTAGTGGTATGTACCATTTGCTTTTGGGGTTACGCACTATTGTACTTGCTCCTGCTCGGTGAAAATGACACAATACTGTATTATTGCGATATGAAAGAAGTGGAATGAAATCTTCAACAATCTTGAATATATTCACAAAGATATCATCGTCAGCTTTTATGATATAACGTGCCTGTAGACAATAACTGTTGATCCAATGAATTGCCATGGCAGATTTAAGAGTAAGGTTTTTAAAGCTGTCTATGAAATCGCCCTGAATTATATCTCTATGAACGACGTTCTCTAGATCTATTGCAAACTGGGATTTCTCATCCGGCGGTTTCCCCAGAATAAAAATAGTTTTAATAGAGATATTTTGAAATACGCTTTTACTGGCCCACGTTTCCCTTAACAAACGTCGCCTTTCCGTATTTTTCCATGAACTATGGAAATATATTAAGATATCTACAGACGAATCACCACATAAACCCGAATTAGTAATAATAAAATCTTTTACAACAGGATGATCACTGTTTTCATTCACATATGGTTCTACATCGGTCCTGTTGTCAAACCATTCACGAAAATTTTCTTTGGATTGATCAATGACATCGGGAAGAGATCTGTCATCACTGGGAACTAATACTGAAGCGGACATATTTCCGGTAATGTTGAAATGGGTTCCGCGGAATGAATTGGGTAAGTAGTCTGGCAATTTGGCCATCATGTGTTCATGGAATCTCGACCAATGTGTAGTCGTTGTTTCATTGAAATAAAATAAAGAAAGCACACATACTATTAACAAAGCAATTAAAACACTTTGTAATTTTCTAAAGAACTGACGACCAATCGGAAGCATTGTTTACGGCTAACCAGCTCGCACGACAAATTAACTATCATATATTTATAAGAGCGTCCTTACACAATGTTCGTCAGCTCTATATAATTTCCAAAAACTGGATGGATGAGTATCACTTCATTTTGAATGCATGACAGAGCGTTGGGTAGCACAGACCGTGTCGCATCAAAGCTATATACCACCTAATAATATCACACCGGTCAACTCTTCTTGTAATGTGAATTTAACGAATCACTTAGAAAATTGTTCTGGACAATTCCAATGTACATGGTTTCTGTTTTGTAGATAATGCAGAAGCGAATGTCCACTACCACCACCACCACCACTATTCAATCAACCAACCCACGGAGTCCTGGAATTGAGAAACACATTTTTTATTATTATAATTTATGCTGACAAATCTCTTTCAATTCCAGGAAACCGTGTACCGGTTCTATGGCAGACTTCTATTTAGCCATGCCTTTATTTTGTTTTATTTATGTGATAATGGATAAGCAATTTATTTCCTGCTTACACATTTGAGCACGTAAATTGTAACATAATCTATACGGAGCAAACATTATATCTATAAAATTCAATTTAAAATATTACATATTTAGTTAAAGTCACTGATCGTCATGTTATGGTGGCTGTTAGCGGCCAATGTAGAATGGCCGCTAACAGCCACCATATCATGTAGATGACTTTAAATCACCTGAAACCTATAATGCCGTTGATATATTGCTTCTTTCTTGATTAATGGATTGTTGAACATGAGCATGAAAAGTTAGTTATTGTCAGACAAATGGAATTTACGGTCAGCTATCGAAGCTTTAAATTGTAAAATTTGCATCTATATATATCGATATTTTGGGACAAAGATAGGTTGCCAGGCAACGAAACATACGCCCACAGCAGCTAAATCGCCCGGGCAGTCAACAAGGGTTGTCGCATATTTTTACTTTTTTTGGTAATGAAACATTTGTAATACACTTAAATCTGATTAAGAGTAACAACTCATTATGTAATCATCAGAAAATAATTAGAATTTGATCGCTTTTTATAAAGTTTTACCCCACGCTAACAATTAGTATATACATGAAACATTTTAATATCATGGATTTAGCTGTTTAGTTATCAAAATTCATTGAAAATCAAAATACTTGCTTGTTTCAACACCTTAAACTCTGTGTATCAATCTGAAGTCAAGTTTGGCCTCTATAGCATCACAAGGGAGATAATTCTGGCAGTAATTGTTTGAAATCGCTGAAAATGAATAGGCTTCTTCGTCTCATGACCTTGAACACTGTGTGTAAATTTAAAGTCGATCAGATATTAACTTTGGCCTCTCTAGCTTCCACAGGATTTTTTGAAGTGATCAAGGGCCATAACTCTGGCAGTAATTATTGAAAATCACTGAAAATCAATAGGCTTCTTCGTCTCATGACCTTGAACACTGTGTATAAATTCAAAGTCAATCGGATATTAACTTTGGCCTCTAGAGCGTCCACAAGATTTTGTGAAGTGATCAAGGGCCATAACTCTGGCACTAATTATCGGAAATCGATGAAAATGAATAGGCTTCTTCGTCTCATGACCTTAAGCACTTTGTATAAATTTAAAGTCAATCGGATATTAACTTTGGCCTCTAGAGCGTCCACAAGATTTTTTGAAGTGATCAAGGGCCAAAACTCTGGCACTAATTATTGGAAATTGCTGAAAATCAATAGGCTTCTTCGTGTCATGACCTTAAACAATGTGTATAAATTCAAAGTCAATCGGATATTAACTTTGGCCTCTAGAGCGCCCACAAGATTTTTTGAAGTGATCAAGGGCCATAACTCTGGTTGTTATTATCGGAAATCGCTGAAAAACCATAGGTTTCTTCGTCTCATGACCTTAAACACTGTGTATAAATGTAAAGTCAATCGGATATTAACTTTAGCCTCTAGAGCGTCCACAAGCAATTGTGGACGCCGGACCGACGGACGGACTGGCGGACGGGGGCGACGACAATATACGACCACATTTCAATGTGGGCGTATAAAAACACTAAACTGCAAGAGCTGGACAGAGGACGGGGTAAATCGATGACTCATTCTATCATTGTTCAAATACATCCATCGCATTCACAAGGTTTTCGACAAAGGGGGTTACTAAGAACAGAAGGTTGCGGACTACTGAATATCTGTAGGGTTCATTCTCCCATGAACCCCCATATTCCCGGAGCAATGGCCCAAGAAATCCCTCTCTGGCCATTGCTGGATTGGCTTCTGATACTTGGACTTTTGAGGGAGTGTGTCTTCTTCCAGTCAATCCAATCTATCACTTGCAAGAGTACAACAACATGACAGTCCTTCGTTTAATCTGGGGTCTTGCCTACAACTTTGGACAGTGATTTAAGGTATTAAAAACGGTGAAAGTCTGTTCGTCTCCATACAGTATTGTTTACATTATGTCAATGTTGATAGCCTCGTTTGTCACGCAATTAGTTTCACTGCAATATTCTGCTATGCACTGGTTAATTGGGCATAATAAAATCCTGAGTCATGACGTAACGTTATGTAAACATATTTGGCCCAATTTGACGCTCTGTTTTAGGGGTAATTCCCTTGGTTACGCAGTTAACGAATGGTAGTTAATCGGACTATTGACCAATCATAATTTAGAACAAGAATTTTCCCTCTTTCCAGCAGTGAGTAGTGGGATTAGCTTTAATCAAACGAAACACTAGGAGGAGTATGATGAACCCGAAGCTTCACACCAAATTTGTAATAGATTCTTTATTTGACATGAAGCACCCTATTTCCTATTATTTCACCAGTAAATAAACTATAACATATATATAGGCCTATATATATAATAAACCTCTAATGTTATTATGTATGAATATCAAAATTACCTTTCGTTTATTTATCAATATCTACGTATTTCCTAATCAAATGAGACAATGTACGCATGTATCCTTCTCTGATTAAATTGTTTATCACCACAGATCTCATCAATAACTATCAAGACTTAAAATAGAACATGTCCTAACTCTTACCTACGTCACTTATCTAATCTAAACTTATGAAACAGAGACATTAATTTTAACTAACAATTCTGGGCCCTGTTTCACGAAATTTTAACTTAAGATAAAATCCAATTTTAGTAGATACTTCAATTTTGATTGGCTAAGCACTAAAATCAATCTAATATTATCCAATCAAATTACTAAAATTGGGATCTTATCTTAGTTAAAATTTCGTGAAATAGGCCCCAGGTAATAGCAACCCACAACAACTAAACTTTGACACTGAGTCGATACCCGGTACTTTAATGTACGTATTCGTCGAATTTCAATCCGGATTTATTTTAAATTCAAATTCTGCTAATATGTCTATTCAAATTAATAACCCAGTTCTTGAAACTTTAACCCCATTTCATTTCATTTTATTTCTGAATTCTTTTACAATAATAATTTTACGCACGAAGCTGAACCAAACTATTTCACATCAGTAATGCGAAAGTCTTAATTTCTTATTTACGGCGGATTAGTCTTGACTTGAACGTCTAGATAAACAATTTCAACGTTCTAAAGCAGAAATTCTAAAATAGATCCCAAACCTTGTTCACATAGATAAATATAATATATAACTAATTAAATAAGATTGTGTTTGCCGCGCATTACAAACGGGTAAATTTTGGGGGATAGTTTTTCGTCTAAGAAAAACACCACAAACTTTCTCTTACCTCCAATCTTCATCATTGTTGAGACAGAAATAACGCTAAACTGTCACGTTGTTAAACACATATAAAGCTCACATTTGATCAATGCTTTCATAAAGAACATTTACATTACAATTTATATAATATAAGGTAATCAATCGTTCTTTTTAATAAACCAATAAAGTATTGAAATGTACAGTTATTGTCGGTTAAATACTTTAAATGAGTGACCTTCCATTCTGCCTCCGACACAGGTGTCCTTTAAGTAACATATTCCATTCTTAACAATGCAGAATACATAAATATATTAAAACAAGGTGTGTATCTCGAAAAATTCCACTCAAACGCCAATTAGTTCATAACCCACAATCGAAATCTACGCAACAAACTGCTCTTATAGAAAAGATAGGTTGCCAGGCAACGAAACATACGCCCACAGCAACTAAATCGCCCGGGCAGTCAACAAGGGTTGTCGCATATTTTTACTTTTTTTGGTAATGAAACATTTGTAATACACTAAAATCTGATTAAGAGTAACAACGTATTATGTAATTAGCAGAAAATCATTAGAATTTGTTTGCTTTTTATAAAGTTTTGCCCCACGTTAACAATTAGTATATTAAACATTTGATATTTAGCTGTTCAGTTATCAAAATTCATTGAAAATCAAAATACTTAAACTCTGTGTATCAATCTGAAGTCAATCGGACGATAAGTTTGGCCTCTATAGCGTCACAAGGTTTTTTGAAATAATCAAGGGAGATAACTCTGGAAGTAATTATTTGAAATCGCTGAAAATGATTAAGCTTCTTTGTCTCATGATCTTAAACATTGTGTGTAAATTTAAAGTCAATCGGATATTTACTTTTGACTCTAGAGCGTCCACAGGATTTTTTTGATGTGATCAAGGGCCGTAACTCTGGCAGTAATTATTGGAAATCGCTGAAAAACAATAGGCTTCTTCGTCTCATGATCTTAAACACTGTGTAAAAATTTAAAGTCAATCGGATATTAACTTTAGCCTCTAGAGCATCCACAAGCAATTGTGGATGCCGGACCGACGGACGGACGGACGGACGGGGGCGACGACAATATACGACCACATTTCAATGTGGGCGTATAAAAACAATAAATTCCCTTCTCGGGTGGCGATACTCCCTCTTAAGTCACCGGACATGCGGGCAGAACACTGTATCCCACATTTATTTTATTTCATTTCCCATAAAGTAAATCTAAAGATCAATATTCTGAGTTGACAATTCAGACAATTTAACCCATGGCAAATTTAACCCATTTAACCTAAAGTGTATCATTTGAGTTTTGGAAATAACATGTCTAAAGAACGTGATAGAGAATGAGTTTCAGACCCCCTCCCCTTTCCCCGACTGGAGGAAATTGGTTAAATAAGCTCGGTGGTTCTAACGAATGGTTAAATGGTTTCGACGGGAGAGAAAAACGACTAAAACTAGATCACTTTTCATAATTATTAAAACTGATTCGTCTAATTTTGGCAGGAGTGGATTTCAGAGGAGTGTAGTGTTGGTGGAAACTGGGGGGGGGGGGGGTGTGCATAAAAAATGTAAAGAAAAGTCTCACGATCGTGTGCTTTATCTTTTATCATCAGAAGGTGGGATGGGATGGGAGTTCAAAGCGCGAAAAATAATGATAAAAACATGTGTGATATCGCGACAAAGACCATGACCATATATTTCTCAAGAATTAACTCAAGGCTAGTGGGAGCCTCCCCCACCCCAAAGAAAACCAAAGATAGGCTGGCACTGCCAGGCAGGATACGCCCACATTTTCGAGAGATGGACAGAGAACAAGCAATACCGAAAGTGATTTTTCCTACATCTTTAAGTCCTGTATTTCATACTGTATTGGGAGCAGCCATTTAGTTGGTCAGTTCCAGTCTGATATTAATGAAATTTGAAACCGACAATGATTATGGTGTGACGGTACACAACCTAGAAATGTGACTTTTCATCAAAATCGGATAAGAATTGTGACCTGTAGAGAGTCCACAACCATGATATACCATATTTTTACACTATTCGCGTACAAACGGCGACCATTTCGTCCGGCAATTTTGGTATGATTTTCACGAAATTAGAACTCAACCTTCCTCATCAAAATCGAATTAAAATTGTGACCTATACAGGGTCCACAACCATGATATATCATTTTTTTAACAGTATTCGCGTACAAACGGCGGCCATTTTGTCAGTCAATTTTGGTCCGATTTTCCCGAAATTCAAAATCAATCTTCCTTACAGTGTAATAGTGATATAATCAGACGTTTTTTTAAATTGGATAATAATTGTGACCTCCAGAGGGACCACAAGCTAAAGAAAGGGGGCTTTTGCGTATAACCAGGGGCCATAATTCAGGAAGTTACGATCCGATATGCGCAAGATCTTTGGGTTATAACCATGAATTTCAAGTTTCATCAAAATCGAATTAAAATTGTGACCTTTACAGGGTCCACAACCTTGATATACCATTTTTTAACAGTATTTGAGTACAAACAAACGTATGGCAATTTTGGTCTGATTTTCCCGAAATTCGAACTCAACCTTCCTTACGGTGTAACGGTAATATAATCAAACGTTTTTTTAAATCGGATAATAATTGTGACCTCCAAGCTAAAAAAAAAAGCGATTTTGCGTATAAACAGGGGCCATAATTCAGGAAGTTACGATCCGATATGCGCAAATATCGAAAGAAAGCAAGGTCTTTGGGTTATAACCATGAATTTCAAGTTTCATCAAAATCGAATCAAAATTGTGACCTCCACAGGGTCCACAACCTTGAAATACCATTTTTTAACAGTATTCGCGTACAAACGGCGGCCATTTTGTATGTCAATTTTCGTCCGATTTTCCCGAAATTCGAACTCATCCTTCCTTAGGGTGCAACGCTGATATAATCAAACGTTTTTTTAAATCGAATAATAATTGTGACTTCCAAGCTAAAAAAAAGGCGATTTTGCGTATAATCAGGGGCCATAATTCAGGAAGTTAAGATCCGATATGCGCAAATATCGAAAGGAAGCAAGATCTTTGGGTTATTACCATGAATTTTAAATTTCATCAAAATCGAATCAAAATTGTGACCTCCACAGGGTCCACAACCTTGATATACCATTTTTTAACAGTATTCGCGCACAAACGGCGGCCATTTTGTATGGCAATTTTGGTCCGATTTTCCCGAAATTCGAACTCAACCCTCCTTAGGGTGTAACGGTGATATAATCAAACGGTTTTTTAAATCGAATAATAATTGTGACCTCCAGAGGGACCACAAGCTAAAAGGGTGATTTTTCGGACAATCAGGGGCCATAATTCAGGAAATTACATTCCGATAGCCGCAAATATCGAAAGGAACCAAGATCTTTGGGTTACAAACATGCATGTCAAGTTTCATCAAAATCGGTTCAAAATTGTGACCTCTTTAGGGTCCACAAGCTAAAAACGTGATTTTTCGTACAATCAGGGGCCATAATCCATGAAGTTTTGATCCGATACATGCCAATATCGAAAGCAGCCGAGATCTTTTGGGGATAAACCTATATTTCAAGTTTCGTCAAAATCGGATAAGAATTGTGACCTGTAGAGAGTCCACAAACAAATTGTGGACGGACGGACGGACGGACGTCCGGACGGACAGGGGCGCCGACATAATACGTCCACATGAAAATGTGGGCGTATAAAAACCATTGCGTCTCAAGAACCTGGCACACTCCCTCCTGCTAAAATTCCTGGGTCCGCCCATGTTTGGTCTATACCGTGTCCGCCTCTTGTCCATCATTCACCATGAACCAAAAAGTCAGTCGGGTATAATAAGTTAACTGGCTTTTGTATGTGGATGCAAAATGCGTATATAATATACAATGATTATAGCCTGAACCAGGGCCTTGTACGGTATTCTATAGATTATCCGTACCTTTATATTAACATTAAATTGAGTATTGTTATGTTAATCAAAGAAAGAATGTGGTCTCTGTTCTCACATTCAATCTTAGTTGTGAACTAGGTCATGGAAATTGCGTTTATAAAGTCCATGAATAGTATAGAGTGACATCAGGTTCAGAATTCAATACAGAGTAAAAATTAGAAAATCAAAAGTAAAAGATTTCATACCAACCCCGATCCTTAAGAAGTTGGACATCTACTTTTTTGATTTACAATGGGATAAACTATCGTGTATATTATACTGTAACCTAATTAATATATCAACAACCAAGACTTGAGTATAAATTTCACTACATTGTCTCACAAACAGTAACTAAACCTCTAAGTCAATATCAGATCATTTCAATCAATAGGCTTCTTCATTTCACTTATTTAGATAATGTTTATAAATTTCACAAAGATCGGGTGATAACTATTGCTGTAAGCGCATTCCTAAGGTTCAACAAAGTGAGAAAGGGCTATAACTCTAGACGTAATAAGCGGAAATTGAATAGGATTTTTCTTTTTACTAATAAAAATGACGCATATAAATTTCATAAAGATCGGGTGATAATTTTTTAATTACCTTTTTATCAAAGCCCCGACCAATCAAATTGCTCACCGTCGAACTTAGTCAAGGTATTGATGTAATGAAGCTATACTCCGAGTTTGATGTGCTGAAACAAAGTGAAACAATACTCCAAGTTTCACCACTCTCAATCAATCAGTTCTAATCAAGTTTATCATGCCCAAAAACATCGACGCAGAAGATGTTCATTATCAAACTTAGTTAAGGGATTGATGTAATGATATACGCCATAGTCCGCCATCCTCACTCAATTAGAAACAAATTTGTCGAGCTCCAAAGTCCCGACCATCAAATTGTTTATCACTCTGCTTGACCTGAGCCGAAAATGCACCATGTTTCACCCCTCGGACTTTAAATAATTAGAAGCAAAGTTATCGTGTCCCAAAGCCTCGACCAACGAAATTGCATATCTCTGCTTGGCCTAAGCAGAAAATGCTTGTCATCGAACTAATTCAAATCATTCATCTACTATACGCCGAGCTTTATGTCCCCAAAAGTGTGACGCGCTGACAGACAGATATACGGACGGGCACACCCATTTTAATATCCCCCTACTTTCTTCAACAGGCGATGGACAAGAATAAACAAGTAATGTAAGATTACTGTCTAGTTCCACAATTGACATACCAGAAGAATTAGAAAACCAAATAAAAAACCATTGTCATTAAACAAACCTTTAACTGCATGCCTTAGAATATCTTAAAATCTTTATACTCTTTAGAAGACTAATCGTAGTATTAATCAATTAAATGCTACATAATAATATGCAATATCACAATGGGGGTATAACTTTATTATGACTGTTGATGAAAAAGCCCTGTAATCTGTAATCTATTCAATTTTCTTTGGTTTATTTTAGGGACATGTTGGTAAAATTGAATTGTTGGCAAATTAGTGAATTTGTCGTTTACTACGGTCATAATTTAAAGAAAATAAGCACACGTATTACGCAACATGAAATCTGATATAGTCTTAATACATTGTGAATAAAAGGCAGGACAAATTAAAAACGTTTAGGTCTGAAGTTGTTTTTATTTTAATAAAGCCTAAAAAAATTAAGCCCTGCGAATTAACAGTTTTCTCAGAAACATAAAATATGTTGTATGGCCTGATTAATCTGATCAATAATCAGATGATGCTATAATTACATTCATAGCTACAACATAATCTGTTGTAGAATGAGTATATACTGTGAACGACACCCGTCGCTACCTATAGTCAATTGGACCAATCATTTTAGACTTTAGTTCCGGATTTTTCAACACATATAATGACATTTCATCGTTTCCTTTTTAGTGATTTTTTTACAGATCGTTTAAAACTTACCTAATGAAATAAGTGATGTCCGTTTTATGGTTACTAGTCCTCTCCCTGTTACACGCCTGACGTTAAAAGATTTCACATCACATGATAGCCTAATTCATGATCGGAGCACATTATAATCTAAAGTTGTCAGCTATATTTATCAACCATATCTATAATAATTTAATATGCGTCCACATGATACCGTCGCACAACAAGCCAAACCCGCTACCTACTTTAACAATCAGCTACATTAAAGTTTCAGTTCGGTGGCTAGCCTGATCTATGAGAGTCGTTGTACCTTCCTGTTTGTAAGTAGGCACAAAACGTCTCACTCTCATAAAAATCATTTATCACTTTCGTGACTGAACTGATAAGCTACATTCTATAAACAAATAGTAACAAAAAAATATGAAAGAAATTTAGAATTGATCCCAGTTCTTATCTCCTTATCAACAGATTTTCGTTGTATTTAATTAGAAATTAAGATACACATTTCCGTGTGATTAATATCACACACACGTCAACAGTTTATAATTTTCTTAAATATATCATAGAAACCAAAAAACGAGAAATTTACAAATACGCGCATGACTTATCTTTCACTTTAAAAATATGCAAAGATTGTTCATGAATTAACACTTGTATTACCATTAGTTGCATATAACATAAAAAAGGGGCCACGGTGGCACAGTGAGTAAGAAATTGGTTGTCTCTCTAACGTAGATATTTCGTGTTCGATCCCTATTTTGGACGAGAAAGTTCATCGGATTTTCCGGCGTCTTTCCAATTTAATATTTAGGACAGAAGGAAATACTTTAATTTAGTATATTTAAGAAAGAAGAAAATAATCTAGTTTAATATTTGGGTTTATTGTAGATAATACTGAAATCGGGTTTTATCAAGAAAGGAGGGGCCTATCTATATGTGAAATAGATATAACAATTGTACGAATAGGACTAGCTGCACCTATTTATTTTTATCTTATCTTCCATTAGCCATTATTAAATTCTGGTTAATTTTAAATAGAACATTCCACACTTTTATTTAGGGCGTTATCTGTTGTTAAAGATGCAGTCCCAAAAATGTCCATGGGTTTAAAGAGAGAGAGAGAGAGAGGGAGGGAGAAATGGGGTTTAACGTCCACTAAACACAAAGTAGGTCACTTCTGGGCTAACATATGGTTTAATATTATTTCAATAATTCGCTTGCGCGTAAGTGTCTTTAGCAGTGGGGGGATACCGGAAGACCCTGAGAAAACCCACGAGGTTGGACAGGCCACCCTACTCCTTGTCACGTACAACCGGGGATTCGAAACTACGCCAGTCGACTCAATGACATACCTTATGATACAGCGCTTACATGTTAACCGTTCAGCCACCCACTCCATGGCTTTAAGTATAAACATCACGCACAAAAGCATCGACGAAATAGCTGTTTGTGTAGCACCATGGGTCTTTCTGTCTGACATGGAGAGCGTCTATGGGTAACCGGTCGCCACATCTTACATACGACTCATGCATATTGTTTTTGCTACATATTACTGTTAGCCTTGTGATCGTCTAGAATTTGTCTCTAGCTGTCTTTGCTTCTCCTCCACGTTGTGTATACTTCTTACTGGTTTCTTAAGACGTTTGTCTTCTTCAGTTATAACAATGCAACAGTTCGTTTTTACCTTTTTATGTAGCATAGGTATACATACAAGCATAGTACATATTACAATTATAGTCAATACTAACTAAACTCTTCTCAACCTTAGACTCTTAGATGGTAACCCTCTGGAATCTAATCGAAGTCTGCTGAATTCTCACGAGTGTCCTAATTTTGTATCAACTGGTTTTGGACATTCAATTATCTAATTGGTCAAACATGATGTAAATAATTAGAGAGATTGGTCAATTGAGCCCAATGAGGTCAAAACACACCCTTATATGGTTATGGAAATTTACTCTAGAAATTGCGCATGAGATATCTGTTATCATGTTGTTGACATATAGAAACAGCTATGTCTTGTTTCTATAACCCTTTTTTATATAACAATATGCCAATCAAATGTTAGTTGATTTCAGTACACACCTGCATGTATGTGAATATGTTAGAAACATAAAACTATATCTTATCTCCCCATTCCTTGTCTATAATCTTTAAAAACAATGTCACCAAGACTATATTGCTACATTTGTTTCGTAACTAAAACAAACATAATCTCGCTACTAGTGTTACATTAGTAACTATACTTGTTACCTTAAACTGTGTTTAAGGTAACAATTGGTACAGTCTAAGACCCCTTACGCAAGTTCAAATAGGTTCAAACGCACAATTGTCAACACACATCATTACAGTTACTGGACCATTAAAATAGTTACCGAACAGTTTTTCTCTGCATAGCGCTGTTTATGTTGTAGGCCTAATGACGTATTACGCAACTTGCGGCCATGACGGTCGGCCAGTTGAAATTTCGCGTAGGAGATGGGTTTCATCAAATCATATAATTATGCAATCTGTTTCACAGAGAATTACTTACGAATTATCTCTGTCACACATGACTGTCTACAACATGTGCATTGACTTCACGTGCCGTCAGTCATTGGCTAAACGGCTCGTGCATTGTTTAGATAACACCTAACTGCTTCGGGCAAAATGTTGCGTTTTACTCATTTTAATACCCATTTACACTAAATAGGAAATATTTTTTAATTACAAATGCTTCAAACCTCTTTATTTATTTTTCTTATAATTCAAAAAAATGTTTGAGAATTTAATTTGTCGGAGTAAAAAAGTTAATATGCCGTACTCATTAAGCCTCGCCGATGTCATGCTTATCAGTGATTGTAGCGGCAAAGCGAATATTCACTGCGGGATCAGTTTGATAATTATGCGGTAAGGCCTCACCTTTATTTCAATAAGAATTGATTTATTATATGTTAAACTGCGTGCAGTACTGTTTTGGGTCAGTTTATTTGTAAATTAAGCGAGTTATAGGCCAGTAAACTTTTTGTAGTCATTTGACTAAAAAACTTGCGCAAAGGAACTCGGTAGGAAAAACCACTACTGCGACTGGAGTAAGACGGAAGACAGCAGTAGTGGAACCATTTCTAGTGTTACATAACTCATTTGAGTCATTTATTTTTAATTTCATGGTTCAGTTGTATGGAAGACTTAACAATTGCGACTTACAAATGTCTTTATTCAGACTCGAGGAAACTAAATGCTACATTTCTGTAAAGAGTTCAAAAGTTAAAAATAGGCACAGAATAAATCGTTCACGAAGATCACATCACAATTTCAACATAATGATCGATACTGTTCATGCACTTTTAAAAATATTTTGGTTATTTTACCCTAAAATTACGGGGAGCAAACGTTGCCCCTAAATCATAGGTAAAATTACACCGTTAGTTATTTAACATTTTACAGTAGAATGACATGCATGTTAATTTACATACTTGTAAAAATACATCACAATGTTAATTTACATTTCTTTTGCAAAAATACACTACAATGTTCGTTTACATTTCTTGTAAAAGTACATGACAATGTTAATTTACCATTTTGTTAAATACACTAAATATTGCTATTTTTACATGCAGTATTCGGACAATGTTTGCTGATAAGAAGCAACCAGTAGACCCGGTATAAAATATTTCGTATTACCATTACTTCAATATATATCGAATATCAGTAATCTTGTTTGGTAGACTGGTTATACGATAACTCCCTATATGTAAATTTAGAAAATAACGTGAATAAACGTAAATCTGTAAAATGACATGCTGGCTATGTTATTTTCCGTTCAATTTTGAAATAATAAGCATGTATTTTTACCGAATTTTGAATGTGCATTTTGAATATTGGTTAACATTCCTAACGTTTTAAGGTAAAGACAAATACTTTAACTGCTGTAATTTTACTTATATTACATAATAATGTGAATAAACGTAAAATCTGTAAAGTTAGATGCAATTTTATTCCATAATATGTAAGTATGTACATGTATTATTACCGCATTATGAATATGTCTTTGATTTCATCGCCGCTTATTGTCAAAAAGACATGAAACTCGATAAATATACACGAAACTCGGTAAAATACATCCGACTTGGTAAAAGTAGTATATGTTGTAAAATAATACCGACAATTGAGGAACAAAAACCACTTGTACTACCATAATTTTACATACATTTCTGGCAGTGTACCTGATAGTTGTCGTAACATCATTTGCTATTTGGTCGTAGACTTCAACGATCACTGTTAATTCAATTTTTGATTTCATTACTACTGAATAAAACGTTTGTGTGATATCAACTTTTTACGATAACCATGTTGGGCTACGGTACATCTATCTAACTATAGTTGGATTACACTGTACTTTACTGCATTTTGACGTCACGTTTGTAAAAATTTTCAGGGTAAAATCACCTGTATAATGTGTCTGTATGAGTATTTGTACTATCACTCCTATTTTGGTGTAATAAAACATACATATTATGTATAATAACGTACAGCTACGTAAATACATCCGACTTGGTAAAAGTAGTATATGTTGTAAAATAATACCGACAATTGAGGAACAAAAACCACTTGTACTACCATAATTTTACATACATTTCTGGCAGTGTACCTGATAGTTGTCGTAACATCATTTGCTATTTGGTCGTAGACTTCAACGATCACTGTTAATTCAATTTTTGATTTCATTACTACTGAATAAAACGTTTGTGTGATATCAACTTTTTACGATAACCATGTTGGGCTACGGTACATCTATCTAACTATAGTTGGATTACACTGTACTTTACTGCATTTTGACGTCACGTTTGTAAAAATTTTCAGGGTAAAATCACCTGTATAATGTGTCTGTATGAGTATTTGTACTATCACTCCTATTTTGGTGTAATAAAACATACATATTATGTATAATAACGTACAGCTACGTAAATATTTTACCACATTTTAATTAATATTCTAACAGTGTGTGAGTAGCAACAAGACATAGTATCCAATACTGTTGATTACCATTATGCAATTTATCGTTTTAATTTAAATTCAAATAAAAATGACAGGTGGTGCGTGGGTTAGGGTTAATTGCATTTTTTATTTCATGAAATCTTGAAATCTAAGCGTGTGTTTTATTGAAGACAATCCGATCGAACCTGAATCGTTTTAAGTTGGGATTCTACAAAATTTATACATACCCATACTCATAACGTTAGCGTCCATAATATTTTTCTTCGATAGGAATTATCAAAAATCGCTGTTAATTAATTTCACGTCAATCAAATGATAACTGTAATCTTCAGAGCGTTCACGGGCGGACATAGGGACATGGTGACGACCATATACGACCACATTTCAATGTGAGCGTTTACAAATCCTGGCCCCACTTCTTCGCTTTATGAATGTAAATGAAATTAGTTTCAGATACGGAGGCAGCAAAGTATAGCAATACAATATTCGAATTAAAATAAAGTTAAATGACTAAACTTATTATGCAAAGAAAAAATAAATAAAATGTAGATTTATTTTAAATTAACGTGTTGATTTGTCTTTTCGAATTAAAAATTATTCGTCGCAAGAAACATTATGCCCGTAGATAAAAACCTACAATAGAATGAAATGAGAAACGACCCACGTCATACATGCAGTGTGCTAATAAGGGGGAATGCTGCCTTTTACTTGCACACCAAATTGTATTCGGACAGTGCCGGGCTGGGCTCACCTGTCCACCTGTCCGTGACATGTTTGTCTAAGCTCATTAAAAGATAGGTTGCCGGACAACGAAACATACGCCCACATCAGCTAAATCGTCCGTGCAGTCAGAAATGACACATTTATAATACACTAAAATCTTATTAAGAGTAACTCATTAAATAACTATCAGGAAATCATTTGAATTTGTTTGGTTTTTATAAAGTTCTGCCCCAATGTTAAAGTTTAGTATACAACATTTAATATCATGGATTTAGCTATTCAGTTAACAAAATTAATCGAAAATCACTATACATGTACTTGTTCATCACAAGACATTAAACCCTGTGTATCAATATGAAATCAATCGGATGTTAAGTTTGGCCTCCAGAGCGTCACAAAATTGTTCAAAGTGATCAAGAGAGATAACTTTGGCAGTAATTATCGGAAATCGCTGAAAATCAATAGGTTTCTTCGTCTCACTACCTGTAACACCGTGTATAAATTCGAAGTCAATCGGATATTAACTTTGGCCTCGAGAGCGTTAACAAGATTTTTTGATTGATCAAGGGCCATAACTCTGGCAGTAATTATCAGAAATCACTGAAAATCAATAGGCTTTTTCGTCTCGTGGCCTTAAATACTGTGTATACATTTAAATTCAATCGGATATTAACTTTCGCCTCTAGACCAAGGATCATAACTCTGGCAGTAATTATCGGATAGCGCTGAAAATCAATAGGCTTTTTCGTCTCACGACCTTAAACACTGTGTATAAATTTAATCGGATATTAACTTTAGCCTCTAGAGCGTTCACAAGAAATTGTGGACGACGGACGGACGGACAGACACACGGACGGACATGTGGGCGTATAAAAATGACTGACAATCAACACAAAAAAAGAAGTGTGCTACAAGGAAAGAACTTTATGAGTTTGACCTCATTATACCGAGACCCGTGTAATAAGGTCATTCTGTTATCTAATTGTATCAGGAAATCAAAAATTTGCCTTCTTCTGCTTTGGTCTAAAATGCTTGGAAAATGGGTTTGCGGTTGTCAATTTTAAAAATTTTCTTGAGGGGACAACTCCGCGAGCCCCCGAGGGCTACAGAGTTGATTTTGGGCTTGTTATGTAAATTAAGGTCTAATTAATAATTTCTATCTATAACACTTGAATAAGTATAAAGAAAGACTAGCAATAGGCATGTTTAGCTTAGCTCTTAACTAATGTATATTAATTATTAGATATTTCTCCGGTTTTCAAAGTCTACACGTCACACAACCATTAAACTTAGACATTTTCTATTACTGTTACCGTATATAAACTCTGACCCCAAATCTCACAACTTTCGTCTTTTATTCGATCATCTTCTAAATCATTTATATTTTCAAAAAATATTTCTTATGATAAAACACGCAAGACTTAAGAAATTTTAATTTCACTTTGTTGTGTAAGGATTTTATTGAACCAGTGTCTTGTGATGCCGGGGCGATCACCACTTCTCAGCATACAAAAGAAACACTGGGCGTGTTGTAAATATGGATGCATATTGCAGACACAGCACTTGAAATATTGCTTTAATTTCCTGTAGTAAGTTTCCTTCATAAATTTATCTTTGTACTAACCGGACAATAAACCAACTGTGTTTTCTGCTGTCTTCTATTATAGATTCAAGATCCCATATGCAGGCCTTTTACGTCATGATAAATCCAATTTGTTTGTTTTTACAAATCGGTATACAGAATGTCCAAAGAATTCGTAGTCCAAATGACAAATTAAAAATGAGAATACGTGCATAAGCTTTTTTTATATTTAGATCAATGAAATATGGTAGTCAATATATAAATATTTAAACATTCATTATTCTATAACTTTTATTGACAACTACTGACACGTTTCAAATGCAAACACCCATAATCCATAAACATTTCGAATAATTTAGCCAGAAGCTTTATGAAGGGGCCCCACAACTATAGTTTGGCACAATACAACCAAACTGGTTTAGTGTTCTGTTAACTACAACACGGGGATGCTCGATTCACAGTCCAGAACGTCCCGAATTGACAGAATTACAATCGAGTGACGCGGAATTCAGTCCTGTCACAGTTCTGGCAGTCCCGACAGCTGAGGGGGAGTGAGGAGAATCGTGACATATTCCTAGTAAAAAATATGTTTCAGCTATCTTGATGGGTTCAGATATTTTTTATACAGTCGGCACAGTGTCACTCGATTGACACCAGTTTTTTGAATTGAGAGAATTTAATTCCGGAACTGTGAATCGAGCACCCCCCTCCCCGCAGGTGATCTCTATCAAGGGCCATAATCCGAGAAGTTGTGGCCTGAAATGTGCGAATATTGAACGGGATTAAGATCGTTAGGATATAAAGATATATTTTAAGTTTCAACAAAATCTGACAAAAATTGTGACCTCTCTAGGGTCAGCAACCTTTGTATTACATACATAGGGTGTAACGATGATACATCTAAACATTTTTAAAATTGGATAACAATTGTGACCTCTCGAGGGTCCACAAGCTAAAACCGTGATTTTTCGGACAGTCAGGGGCCATAATTCAGTAAGTTAAGGTCTAATCTGCGCAAATATTGAAAGGAACCAAGATCTTTGGATTATAAACATACATATCAAGTTACCTCTAGAGGGTCCACGTCCATAATGTCAACGTTATGTGTGTTCAAACAAACAATAGATGTGATTAGTTATTTTGTGTATAAAACAAACGATAAATTCTCGTGTTCAATAGTCTAATTGTGTCACGTACTCTTGCGTTAAAAAGAAATTGTGAACGACGGACGGACGTACGTGGGCTTATAAAAACTGACAATAGAATAGAAATTATTTTTCAGCTCCATCAGGGGTAATGAAAAACGGCCCACGTCTTGTAATGTGCTAATAAGCCTAGACAGCGACTCTATGGCCTACTCTTCTTTCGAATTCCAAAAGTGAATGGCCTTTTTACTTGCACACAAAATTGTATATGGGACATCGTTTGAGATAATAGAAATGATCTTCTGTTCTGTAGTTGGCCTAAACTAAAGCGGTTCTGTCATGTTGCTTTCATTTTTGTAACGGAAATAATATTTTATATTTGTTCGTTTAGTGTTTCCTCCTTTTCTCGTGACTGGTTGTGTAAGATAAACGTGGTCTATGGGTTGATTAAGTTCTTGTATGTGGAAATGTGTAGCAGCATCAATTACAAAGATAGGTTGCAATGCAACGAAAACATACCCCCACAGCAGCCAAATCGTCCGGTTAGTCAACAAGATTTGTTGCATATTTTTACTTTTTTCGGTAATGAAACATCTATAATACATAATATCAATTACAAAACGATCAAATGATATATGTAATCCGTAGAGTGTTCATAAGAAACTGTGGGCGACGGATCCACGGCAATGTACGAGTACAACATTTCCATGTGGGCGCATAAAAAGTAATCAGTTGCTCTCAATGTACTGTTGTCTCTGAAAATATTGCCCCGAAATAGATTGAGTCTGTTAGACTCGATGGCCTGTAAATGAGATAAAGGTGCCAATATTGAAAGCAACCATGATCTTTTGGAGATAAACCTATATTTCAATTTCGTCAAAATCGGATAAGAATTTTGACGCATGGGGACATATACGTCCACATTAAAATGTGAGCGTATAAAAATGACATATGACCAGATATTATCTTTCCATTCTAGACACATTTTCATTAACATTTTTAACCGAATATGATAACCCTGATCTTTATAATAAAAATAAAAGTTTGTTATTGTAATATAACAACTTCCGGTTCTATTTATTAAGAGTTGAAAATGACTCATGGTGTTACTACTATACTCGATGATGCATGTTGCATCTTGACATGGCGGGATATTGACACGGTGACGTAGTTTGATAGGCCTATTTTAGCTAGCAATAGGGGCCCATTGCACGAGTTCTATTCGTAAGCAAAGATACTAATTAAAAGATATCAAACACATTAAATACCTTAATGTATTGTCATATAGCTACCAAATATCAGTGTTTTTTCAACTAACTGTTTAAGTTAGTGTTTAACCACCTCGCGAAATAGAGTTAGATGTTGAGGAAACCAGGAGTAAGACAGGTACACATGTAATGATAACCACGTGTTCTACATCAGAAGACCTTTACTCGTATTACTAAATTACTACAAACGATGAATACAAAAATACAAAAGCCATAATTTACAATTTATTCCATATTCTTGTTATATATGTGTGTCTGTTCATTTCCTTATACCAATTCCCTTCTTCATGTGTGTAACATGTGCATATTGATCTTTATAATATCTAGAACTAGGTGAGTGTGGGGGCTCAAAAATGAAACATAAGATTAACAGAAATAGTCGGTAATAAGCAAACACTATAGATTAAAGATATAATAAGTAATCATGGGGGGTATATTGTAACAAGAAATTTAAGATTTCACAAGTTGGTCGATGTCCAAATTCAAAGAACTATCTTTAAGAATGTGGATATTCTTTAATGCAACAAGACATGAGTAAGGAACTAATTCGAAGAATTGCCTCTTTTGAATAAAATAAAGAAAATAGAATTTGGAGTCAAATAGCCCGGGATCGATAGCCATTAGCCTTATATCTTTCCGGAGCTTATATTTATACGAAAACATAGTTCTTCCAATGATGTATCCATTTAGAAGAATAGTTTGGGTTGTTTTGTTTGGGTTTTTTTCAAACAAAAAAAAAACGAGGTTCAAGTAGAAATGAAAGTTACTCTATAAGAAATACATCTTCAAATATCAAAGCTGTACATAACCAGATGATAAACAGATGACGGAAATACTGACTTTCATAATTCTCACTAGGTCTTTGGTTTCTACAATATTGGTGGTCCCTTTTATATAAATCATTTAACATAAATTTTAAACATTTGTTAGGTTTAAGACACCCAAATTCCACTCAGTACAAGACTTTGCGATCATCTACACACATAATTTCCGCCACAAAGAAAACACCCGTTTGACTTACATTGGCTACCTAAAGTTTGTCATTTAGTCAATTGACGTGGTTTCGATTCCCCGTTGTACGTGACAAGGAGTAGGGTCAAATGTCCAACCTCGTGGGTATTCTTAGGGTCCTCCGATTTCCTCCCACTGCTAAAGACCCCTACGCACAAATCATTCGAGTTGTACCAAACAGACTGATGATACAAGTGCAATTCCCGCAACCTGTGCAAGCGACAAACACAGATCTTAAAATATTCAAGTTAGGTCTACAAATATAAGATAGTGGCTGATAAGGGACATGAAAAATAATATAATTTTATTTTTTTAATATTCACCCAAGTCAATTTTAATATAATTTGTTTTTTTATAATTCTAATATAATTTGCTTTTTTATAATATTCACCCAAGTCAATTTTAATTTTCACCCAAGTCAATTATAATATAATTTCGATTCTGTTGAATTTCCACCCAGCGCGTGATGTCATCGGAGAACGATAGATCGGATGTGGATTGTGGGTTAAGTTAAGGGTAAGGGTTTTTTTTGTCTCTCGCTCACGTTTTGTGATCGAGAGATAGTGTTTGTTAGCGTTGCTGGTTCATTTTTCGCCAGGCCACCGTGAGCGGGAGCATAGTGTCCAGATCACCCACCACATTTCATTAAAAAATGGTTTGTTAGCCAAAACGAGACTCCTTGTCACCTCAAATTGGAGTTTTGTCCCATTGGGGCCCGGGGATGGTAAGGGCAAAGTTTGGGAGATATGGGGTTGTATTCCCGGGGGGGGGGGGGCGGGGAGGGCATGCGCATTTTTTTTTACTTTTGGTCACTTACTCGCATTTTCGTGGAGGGGGGGGGGGAAGGTGCATGCCCCCAATTTGTGGGTTTTTTTATCAAAAATTTCGAACGACGTTTTTTTCTGAACTCTCGGGTCATGTCCCTCCCAAAAAATGGAGGGTGTACGGCCCATAGAAACCGATATATACTATTCAAAAAAAGTAGGGGATATTTGATTTTGGGGGCATAATACTAAAATATGCAAATGACTACGAAAAAAGTCACTATAGAACCAAACAGAAGAAACATTTCCAGTTACATGTGACGCCCAAACGCACCAATAGCTATCGCATGGAATGCAGGTGATGCTTGGAATCATCATGGGGGTCCAACCCAAGATTTGCACGACTCTGACTTTGAATGTTACAGTCATTGTGGCATTGAATTCCAGGGTGGAAACATCAGTTTAATTGTTTTAGTGACCAGAAAACAAATTTTGATATGCGTCGGCTTACCCAAAATGAAAGGTTACGTGCCCTTGGCATGCTACAGATCGGCACAACACAGGCGGTTGTGGCGCGGACGATGAATGTTTCTCAGTCTGTCATAAGCAGGCTATGGTCCAGATACCATGATATACAATCTGTAAAGGACAGACCACGCTCAGGTCGACCAAGTGCGACAACTCAAGCCCAGGATCGATTTATCCGTACCTTGGCCTTTAGAAATCGTGTCATCACAGCAAATCAGATCAGCGCTCGTCTTCAAACAGACACTGGTGTGAGAGTGAGTGGCCAGACGATTCGGAATCGACTGCATAGCGGTCACCTTTGCGCCCGACGTCCTCGTTTGATCCCTTGTTTGAGAGATCATCACATTCAGGCAAGACGTCGTTGGTGTAGGGATCGTCAACACTGGGATAATCGACGCTGGAGCAATGTGATGTTTTCAGATGAGTCAAGGTTCACTGTTGATTTTTTTGACAGACGTAGGAGGGTGTGACGTCGTCGAAACGAGCGCTTCCAAGACGTTAACGTCATCAGACATGATCGATTTGGGGGTGGTTCTGTTATGGTGTGGGGAGGCATCACTGTTGCTGGAGGAACAGCTTTACATGTTGTTGCAGGGCGTGTTACAGGCCAGTACCACCGGGACAACATCTTGGCAGTCCATGTTGTGCCGTTCGCACGACGTCATGGCCGCCGTTTCATCTTCCAGGATGACAACGCAAGATGTCACAGGGCCTGGATCGTTACAGGTTACCTCCAACAACAGAACATCACCACATTACCTTGGCCAGCACTGAGTCCCGACCTCTCCCCCATCGAGCATGTCTGGGACATGCTTGGACAGAGGTTACGTCAACGTCAACAGCGTCCTGCCAATGTCCAAGAACTTGCTGCTGCGTTGCAACAGGAATGGGACAATCTGGACCAAAATGACCTTAGACGTCTCATTAGGAGTATGCCCTGGGGCGTGGTGAGGGCAATTATTGAGAAGAAATTATGAGTAACAAAAAAGATTTTGGCACAAAAACCCTTTTACTGACCGCGGAGCTGTGGCCGGCGAAGCCGGCCACCGCGAGCGCCGAAGGCGCCAGCCCGCGGCGGGGGGTCCGGGGGGCCCTCCCCCATGAAAATTTCGAAAATTAGAAGCCCAGAAACGCAATCTCCAGCAATCCGAGACAAGAAATACGGTAATAAAATATGATTAAATTTTCCAACTTGACTCTTTCAAAATTTTTTTAATTGGGTCAGATGAAACAATTTTTCCACTTACAAATGTTTTTCATTTTTTGAGTAATTTGATTGTGATTTTGGCGCAAAAACTTTTTGGCTACTCATGAACTCATTCTCACCACGCCCCTGAGTATGCCACGTCGGATCAATGCTTGTTTGGCAAACAGAGGAGGATTTACCCGTTACTGACTTTGTTGTGATGCTGTGGTAACTTTGCTGTTTGACCCCGGGTATCATTTTACCCTTATAATGGTCAGTCTGTGCCTTACTTAGTCTAACGATCATTTGGAATAAATCGATGAATGTGAACTTCATTTCATTTTGTCATTTGTTTCTTCGTCAGTTTCATTAGGTGACTTTAATAACACTTAAAAATTAAATATCCCCTACTTTTTTTTAATAGTACATGTATATGTTTTATGACCTTAAAAGTAATCCGGATGATTTGGAAAGCCATGTTTGGGACGCCCTTCCGCCCCGGTGGTAGTACTCAGTGACTTGGAATTTTAATAAATGGAAGATAATACGCCCGGTTACTGATCCGAAAGAAACGAATGGATTCTGATATATAGGGGTCAAGAGATATGGCCGCAAACATGGCCCCTCGTTTCAGGCAATCGCTCAAACTTCGCCAATTTGGTCCAAAAAACACCCGATTTCGTTCTGTAAACACCCAGATGCACCCATTGGGAGGTTCCGAGGTTGGAAATTCTTGAAGTATATTGACGCCAGGGAGTCGCCCGGGGCCCTAGCATTTCAGCCTCGGCGACCGGAAATGGGGAAATCGTGATTTTTTTCATCAAAATGCCCAAAAGACTCCCTTTGCCTGACCGCAGCTTAATACATTTTTTTAAAGATAGGTTGCCAGGCAACGAAACATACGCCCACAGCAGCTAAATTGTCCGGGCAGTCAACAAGGGTTGTCGCATATTTTTACTTTTTTTGGTAATGAAACATTTGTAATACACTAAAATCTGATTAAGAGTAACAACTCTGGCACTAATTATCGGAAATCACTGAAAAACAATAGGCTTCTTCGTCTCTTGGTCTTAAACACTGTGTATAAATTTAAAGCCAATCGGATATTAACTTTGGCCTCTAGAGCGACCACAAGATTTTTTGAAGTGATCAAGGGCCACAACTCTGGTAGTTATTATCGGAAATCGCTGAAAAACAATAGGCTCCTTCGTCTCATTACCTTAAACACTGTGTATAAATCTAAAGTCAATCGGATATTAACTTTAGCCGCTAGAGCGTCCACAAGCAATTGTGGACGCCGGACAAACGGACCGACGGACCGAAGGACGGACGGACGGACGCGGGTGACAACAATATACGACCACATTTCAATGTGGGCGTATAAAATGGTCCTATCTCTTCGAAACTTCGGCTACCACCGCCCCAAGCCCCCCCCCTTCCATTTCCACCTTGGGGCATCCAAAAATGGTCTTAAAATTAAAAGTGAACATCTAGTTCCATCTCTATTTTTTTTTAACTTTATGTACCCCCTGGAAAATGGCCACCGCTCACTCCCCATGGGTCGGGATCAACCTTCTCTTATTGGGAATTGTGTTTGGTCGAAAGATAGATGCTTGGGTGGAATACCTGCCCTAAAAATGTGGTGTCATTTGACCCTCTAGAAGGGTCGGGCGTAGCAATAATCCACATGAAAAATGGGCGGAAACAGAAAAAAATCGATTTGTCATTTCCCTTAGAAAAAGCCCTGAACTCAGCCCCTATGGCCAGTAGGGCAATAAAATATGGAGGACGCCCACCAAAAATGAGCAGGATCGACCAAGGGGTTCCGATTTCATTCAAGTTCTCACGTAAAAGTTGAATTAAGGGTATATAGGAAGGTGTCGGATCATAACTCTACTCGATCTGACCCCCCACCCACATCCCGCGATCTCCTTCCAAAATTTTTGTCATTTTTAGAGGATTCATGGGTTTAGCCTGAATTCATACCCCTTCTTAAACCCCATATTCTCGTTTCTACACCCCAAACCCCCGCCGAGACCTGTTTTTCTAAACTTTGCCCCTCAAGTGATTAAGTGTCACACTCTCATAATCTACTTCAATATTTGATTCATTGACATAGATACGACCTATGCAGAGGGCTTTACTCGTCTAATCCGATGATAAATTGTTTAACGCATTTATCTTACAATGAAAGGTAACAACACAACTGAAAGTAACAATATATCTCATCTAAGAGTAATGTGGACAATTATTTACTCTGTGACAATAATTTATAAATACCGAACAAATTAACGTAAGATAAGTACAAACTAAATGGTTAACGGCAGCACAAGTACACTAGTATAATACCAGGTTAATCGGTTCTGTTAATAATATAATAATAGTTACAAGGGTGTATACACCCTGTGTGCACATTCTTGTCTTATCTATGTATTAAAATTAAAAGAAATGTCAGCTGAACTTTATACCCGAAGAATGAATCAACTTGAACAAGTTTAGTTTACTTTATGAATCAGGGGCCGGTTGCTCAAAGCTCCGTTATCTTTTAATGATCCGTTAACTCCATGTTAACGGTAACATTAACAGAAAGAAAGACTGTTGCGGGAAGTCCCGTTAACTTTAATGTGTCGTTAACCTTGGCGTTATATTTAACGGAGGTTTGGGGCTCCGTTATCTGTTTAATGATGGCATTAGTTGGCTGTAACAAAAAGTCATAGATTACCAATGTAGTTTTCAATAGAACATTCTAGAGGGTTGGGCAATGCGGCCTATTCCATGTTCTATAGTATGAAATTCTATACTATTCTACAGAATTTTGGTGGACTATAGGAAATAATGGCCCCATAATTCTGTAGTGCAAATCTCATAATTTTTCCTACAGATTTACGCTAAAATTTCTAAAGGAAAAATAAAGTATTCTATAGTTTTTTTTCTGTTGTAAATTCTACAGTCATCTTTTTGTCTTTAATCTAGTTTTGTGAACAGACTGCACAGTTGTCTCGCTGTCTTCAGTTTCTTGTTAATAGTAACTTCTATGAAGTTGTTATACATGTACATTGAAATTAAAATTTTTAAATTCAGCCAATGAACAAACAGTCTTGTCTTGGATTAACTTTAATGAATCCGTTAGCTAACGGATAATGAAATTGACTTTCCAGCAACAGAAATTTAACGGACCGTTAACAAACGACACGTTACAAAGATAACGATCCGTTAGAGTTTAACGGATCGTTAAAATAACTTAGTTTTGAGCAACCGGGCCCTGGACTACTACAAAAAACAATTTATCGGTTATTTTGTGGTGGGTCTGCCATGATTGAGTGAAATTGTGTTCAGACGAACGAATGGGACCCACTTATATGAAATCAACTCTGAATTACTATTCTTGTACATTGTATTTTCAAAAATGGGCTATAGGGAATAGTGTCAAATGATCTCGGTGTTCATCAAGGCCCTGTTCTAGGACCAGTTCTAAATAATTATGTACAACTTGTCTCATGTTGGATTATATATTGTCGATTATTTGACAGTTAACCACTAGGCTAAGATTTTGGGGTCTTCAGATTTGTCCAATGAACACTGATAGTCAAAACAATATTGTTCGAACTTTTTTGTATGCTGGGATGAAACTGTCAACATTTTGCCCAACTGTCCGATTAGCTGACAATTATGCACACTATATCATCTTTTCATAGAAATTCTTGATATGTTTAGTTTAGACTAGCTGTTGACGTCTGAACTTTAGAACAGAAAATCGGACTCGGCTTAGAAAGAACACTGAATACTTCATATAACAGCAGCTAAATAGTCCGAGCGGACGACAATTTCATACAGATCAGATCATAATTGTTGTCGTCTGAGGGTTCACAAGGTTCTACAAACTGAAACAAGGGCCTTAACTCTGGAAGTAATTTGCACAAAATTTTGAAATTTGACAGGTCCTTTCGATTTACTAATTTAAATAATGCATATACATTTCAAAAGACCTCCGTTTCACAAATTGAATTGACGCTGCGACGCATACAATTTTTATGCAGATGGGCAGATAACCGTGAATGTTAGAGCGTACACAAAGTGCAACAAAGTGAACCAAGGGCCATAACTCTAGAAGTAATAAACGGGAAAAGTCACTAGGATTCTTCCTTTTACTAGTTCAAATTACACATATATATTTTACACGGATCGGCTTTAGATGAGTGTTCACGGGGTGCAACAAGGTGAAACAAGGGTCATAACTCTAGAAGTAACTAATTAAAATAATGCATATAAATTTTACAAAGATTGAACGATAATTTTTGGCGTTAGAGCGGTCACAGGGTCCAATAAAGAAAGGCCATAATAAACGTAATAAACGGAAATTATTGAAATTATGAACTCTTCGTCTCTCTAATGTTAACAAGACCTATCAATTCTAAAACAATCGGTTCATAACTTTTGCCGTTAGAGCGACAGACAGACGGACGGACGGACGGATGGGGGCGTAAAAAGTATGATGCATTATAATGACGAATATTGGCGTTGTTTTGAAAATGTAAAATATGCCTACAAACCTTATTAATTTAATAGCTAGTTTGGAATATGTGAAGTTTCTGCTGCTTGATAACCGTTGATATGTGCGTAATCTTGGTTCATTGGTTCATGGGTACTGGAATGTAATTCTAGTCTGAAACGAAAAATAAGCAAACTTTCATAAATATATCTTCGAAACACGTCTTTTGGCGGGTTAACCAATACACACTGCTATCAAAATTAGACGCGAGTTGAAAATAAATACCTCATAGTTATAGAATTACTGACTGCCATCATGAGCTTCAATTCAAAAAGGCACACACAAAACGATTGATTCACAAAGTATCAATTCGCTCAAATTTAGAATATTGATTATATTTTTAGTTAAAAAAAGTCGGCTGTGCAAACTAATACGGTCATTTGATATGATCATACTGTGTGGATACAATATTACATTATTGAAAATAGAACACTACTTAATCTACACATACATGTAGAGTTCTCGGTGTCCATAACACATCGCATACAAATAAAAATAGCAAATATTTAAAATAAAATCGTTAAGCTATTGAGTTTATAATAATAGTAAAAGTGTTGTTCCCCGGTTCAATTTTGAAATAAATAGACGAACTTCATTAATTACTCGTTCATCTGTATGTGAAGCATCGTGCAATCAAATCACCCACCATCGGATTAACCAGAAAATGTCAATTATCGAACTTCGTCAAGTAACTGATGTAATCAAAGTAAATTAAGTTTCTTTCGCTCGCTCAATTGTTAAGAATCGACAAATCAAACAGCTTTAAATGCTAAGCCAAAACGGAAATGCTGAGCATCGAATTCAGTGAAGACATTTACGGACAGACGGGCGAAATATTTTCTTACTCCACCGCTTTTTTCGAAAAGCGGGGGAAAATATAAGAAAATAATGGTTGAACTTTATCATAGAAACAATGTTGGCAAACCACATATCAAGAGAAACATACATTGAAAAATAGCTAGTTATACATAGAAATACATTACAAACTAAAGTGTGTTAATAAATATGTCATGTACACCATACGTTATTTTCATTTCAACAGATTCGACGTATTTTGCGATAGCTTATGCCGAATTTCCAATTTAGGAATGTTAACACTAGAACGCCGATTCTATGTCAATATTTCTGGTAAATTAATAATGTAAATTCTAAACGGGTATTCTCGAATAAGATTAGAATAAAAAAAAAATTAAAAGTACATACAAATTTTACCCACAAAGATAATTAATGTACCTGGTTCTGTCCGACAGCTCGAATGCAAAATAAGAAGTAACTACAAGCTGTGTTTTTACCAGGTGTATGTGTTTTCCATATAGATCAATGTACATAATAATACGTTATTATACAGACTATCTAGTGAGTCAAATATGGACGCCATATGTATTTGAGTCTAACAAAACAAACCAAGATATCACAGTGCTCTTCGTCTTCCGCTAGATCCACGTTCTATTTTTTGACGTGTCCTTGTACACCAGAGTCCATTAGCGCCCCAAACAGAAGTGCCATATTTATTTTTATAAAGGCGATTTAGAACATGTGTGTTTTAGGTGTACTTATTCAGGGTGATATACATTTGTATTGTATAATTTAAATAAACAGAACTTCCTGCTATATTTTCGGGTAGAGAGTCTTTTCTAGCGAGTAATTGGGCTAAAATTTGCAGGTTATTGCGGCCTGAACCTTCTAGTCTTCAATATTTGTCTGAATGATAAGGACTGCCATTTAATTACGTCTTGTCATCCAATAGACGATCACTTCAAAAGGGCTCACTATTTTGAGCTGAAGCTTTGAGACAACGTAAATAATCCAGTTCCTTACTGTTTGGCAGTTCAGCGAAATTTTCTACCGAGAATGCTGTGAAAATTCCAGCTACAACTTCAATTTGCACATGTCCATAGTAAAACGCATTAAAGCGAACTATCCAATAAACCACTTGTAAAGAAATCATATTTTAGACGCTATTGAGTTGTACGTTTCACTGTACTTTAGAAGTGTATGTGAGGTCAGGCCATCATGCTGATTTCACACCATTCTTACCAGATTAGTGTGCTTCCCCCCGCAAAGATTAATTTTTAACAATACCGAGTAAAAATACTTGAACATAATGAGATTAGGGGCATAATAATGACGGTTACAGTTTATCAGCTGACATCTTGTTGGTGATGGGGGTAGTGACATTATGGTTCCTAATTGGCAAGGTTTGAACAAGAAAAAGTTTGGCCAACACATTATGGCTGACTCATTTTGATCAATAACACAGATATCTATATATTTTGCAACATTTGGATTACAAAATGGTGGATGACATGTCTTCGTGACTATAAAAATGTGTAGCATGTAACAGAAAGTGGAAAATGGGCGGAGTAACATATAATCTTACAATCTTACAATGACCCGGTGACTAGGCGGAGATTTTTCTCGGAAGTGCAACAGGTTCTTGAGGAAGACATTTCGTCAGTATTTTTCTTAGATAAAAAAAAACATTATACAAAGCAATGGTTACAATTTAAATGTGTTTGGGTGATCTAGTTTTATTTAACTTTATGATTCATCAAGAGCATCTCATTTGCTGTACTGGACTGACCAATAGAGAGGGAATATAATCGAATGAGTCTTAGGATTCGACTTGAAAATCACTTAGACGAACATTTATGGTCACACGAATCTCAACTGCCTAATTGTACAGGGGACCTCGGTTTGATCGTGTCATGTGAACAACTAAAGTCTAGTTACTAGACAAACCTTTGCTTAACAGGTTCACGGGAACCACCCTTGACTAGCAAAAAAAACGGCGTCAAAGTCTATGCTAAATCTAAACAGTTGATTTGTTACACACTACTCTAGCATTTGTTACATAAAGACTATGAACAATAAGTGATAAGTAATTAAATTTATTGTATAAAAACGCCCACGAGGAGCATTGTTACCATTTCAAATACATGGATTTTCGCTTTTTTGCGATGTGGGCTGATTTTCAAAGGTAATTTTCCAAGAAACCAAAAAAATATAGTTTCCAATATGCCTGTTCTAAAGATACACATGGATCACTATACATGTGACAAATAACATAAGTAATGAATTTTGGCATTACATGCATGCCATACAGCTCTTGTTCGGAAAATCTGATGGAGGTTTATTAATCTACATACTAAGTTATTCCAAATTCCCAAATTCGAAAAATAGGTCTATTCCCAATGGATACCTCAATTCCAAAGGCCATATCTCAGTCAGTGTTAATGCTAGATTCATAATATAACTTTGCAGTTTTGCAGAAGTCTATATGTACTAACTAAAGCATTATAGTTCCTAATATTCGGAGGGGGTCATCAGACAAATTACAAAATCCGCCCACTCTTCAAACACCGCATATTCCTGAAGCAATGGTCCGAGAAATCTCTTTCTGTTTATTGCTGGATTGGCTTCTGATACTTGAGGTGTGTGACTATTCTTCCCATTCAATCAAATCTATTCCAAGTACAGCAACATGAAAGACCTTGGTATAATCTGGGGTCTTCCCAAAAACTTTGAACAGTGATTTAAGGCATCAAAAACGGCGGAAGTATTGTTCGTCTCCGAACAGTATCGTTTACAGTGTACCCATGTTGATAGCCTCGTTTGTCATGCAATTGTTTTTTCTTCAATATTCTGCTATGCGTAATAGTATTGTTACGCAGTTGATTATTGGTTAAGTTAATTTGGAACGAAAATTTGCTTCCTTTACAGCAGTGTTAAGTGGGATTAGCTCCATTCAAAAGAAACACTGCGAGAGGTATGCCAACATTGTATCCTTACAACAATTTGAACGGTGGGCAGATCATAAAGGCGCGTGTGTCTTTTCGCAAAGGGGGTGCGGGACACAGAAAATCAACGAGGTACAGCACAGGCGACCCTTTGTCACATGCATGCATGGGTCTAAACACCGTCACTTGGATTGCCAAGATACTTTATCATATCAGAACAAAGTGAATTGGGTTGATTCGACATGCTAGTTCGGTTTGTGGAACAAGCTCTATATACGATTATGTGTCGAAAGATTAAGCTGAAGTCGGCATCTTTATTAATAATTAGATATTAAGATCCGCGATCAGACAACAGTAGAAAACTGACTGTCGCCTATTAAACAAAGTAGCATACAAATGAAATCGACAATTTCTTTTTTGTTGACCCAAATAAAAAGGCTCTAGTCATTTCAACAAACTCCAATGACCCTGGAACAATCGATTGATCTATTCGACATGCTTTACAACAGAAAGACGTGGACAGTCAACATTTGGGGCTTTTATAATCTTAAGAGAAAACGTGACTATAATATTACAGTAATTATATCTATCAATGAATCCGATCTGGTTAATCTATTAACACCAAACTTGTATGTTTACTATAGTATCAACTTACTTTATACATAAACTATTTCTATAATAATCTATTGGGCCCATCCTTATATCCGTCTACTGTCTCCTTCACAATACATTTACCTAAGAATTTAATTTCTATATCTATATAAAACATAGGTTGCCAGGCAACGAAACATAGACCTCCAGTAGCTAAATCGCCCGAGTAGTCAACAAAAGTTGTCGTATATTTTTACATTTTTCGGTAATGGTTGTTATAATGTTCTGCTCAGCGCTAACGTTTGGTATACAGAACATAAATATACTTGTTCATCTCAAAACCTTAAAATCTGGGTATCAATATGAAGTCAATCGGATGATATGTTTGGCCTCTAGAGCGTCACAAGATTCTTTGAAGTGATCAAGGGAGATAACTTTGGCAGTAATTATTGGAAATCGCTGAAAATCAATAGGATTCTTCGTCTCGTGACCTTAAACACTGTGTATCAATTTAAAGTCATTCGGATTTTAACTTTGGCCTCAAGATCTTCCACTAGATTTTTCAAAGTGATCAAGGGCCATAACTCTGGCAGTAATTATCGGAAATCGCTGAAAGTCAATAGGCTTCTTCAACTCATGACCTTAAACACTGTGTATAAATTTAAAGTCAATTGGGTATTAACTTTAGCCGCTAAAGCGTTCACAAGATTTTCAAAGTGAACAAGGGTCATAACTCTGGCAGTAATTATCGGTAATCGCTGAAGACCAATAGGATTCTTCCTCTCATTACCTTAAAAATAACTTTAAAGTCAATCGGATATTAACTATCGCCTTTAGAGCGTCCTCAAGCAATTGTGGGCGCGGGATCGACGGACGGACGGTGACGACGACAATATACGAGCACATTTCTATGTGCTGCGCCACCCCAACATAATATGTGATATCAAATTAACCAAAATAACTCCGTGAATGATTTAGGCCATCAAATTTGGACCTGGGCCTCGTGCGAATCACGCTTCGTCGCCCCACCCCACCCCATATGCTATCAAATTAAAAAAAATTGGGTCGCGAGTTTCAAAATCATTAACATGATTTAAGAATATACGCCTCACTCATCGAATTAATACCTGTCACGAAAGCAAGAGACCATTCAAACTGGTATGCTTTGATGTCAACTCGGCTAGGAAGACTATAATTAAAGCAAGGATGATTTTGACTATACGATTTTAAATCAATTCAATCTATTCATATGTTAAGAAACTATTTAATTTTAGAAATCAAACAAGACAATTAAAAAGGGCAGCGAAGAAAAAAATTAAAAGCTACTTTTGACATGCCTCGTCATATCCTTGAGTCCCCGCCAGCTATTTTTCCCTTTAATCTTGAGGTCACGGTGGGTAAATTTAATTTATCGTATTAGCCTGGGGCCTATTTCACGAAATTTTAACTAAGATAAGATCCCAATTTTAGTAATTTGATTGGATAATATTAGATTGATTTTAGTGCTTAGCCAATCAAAATTGAAGTATCTACTAAAATTGGATTTTATCTTAAGTTAAAATTTCGTGAAACAGGGCCCTGGTTTAGAGTTAAGTGGGTTAATTTTTTACATAGCAATTCGTGATCAAATACAACTTTTGAGCTGTTTATTGTCAAACAAAATTTTTCAATAAACTTGCATAATCCCGACTACCACACATAGACATTAATTGAGCAATCTCAGTCAATAAATCATATATATTTTATTGCCACAAGTGTTCCAGATGATGATATTGCACGCTTCATGGGTATTTACGAATGAGGCGACTTCATATATTGCACTATTTGACAAAATCGTTATGGTAGTTTTGGAATTAGTTTCTCTTTCTTTTACTAGATTCTGGTCCTTCACTGTGTAAATAGCCGGCTGTATTTCACGTCCCATGCTAACGCTTGATTCTAAATTTAAAATCACACGCCAATATCGATTTAGTTTCGATCACCCGGAACCTCCTAGTCTTCAACGTACGGAGGGTCTGAAGTCTGAGCCTGTTCCAATGCCCATCCCCACGCGTAACCATATTCCTGAAGTAATGGTCCGAGAAATCCCTCCCTATTCATTACAGTCTGTTTCACAGAGGTAATAGTGACCTGGCTTGCTTCTCAATCCTTTCCTAGGAATAGAATATTGTTTATAAAAAAACCCAGAGGTATTATAAAAGCCTTCTTATACCTCGCCCGTGTATCTGTTATCACTCGTCACTTCAGTTAGTTATATAGAAGGATAACTCGTGTTTTTCCCTTTGCTTTCGTCACTTCCCATTCTTGAAAGGTTCATAGCGCATCTATCGTATAACAATGATCTGTGTGTTAAAGTTATATTTTTTAAACATTTTTAACCAGTTCTATCAAATATGGGATAATGACTGACACCAATGTCCTTTACATTTATTTTATGGGCGTCGACATTGTGTTTTAGAGTTAGTTACCTCCCTTAGACTTTGTTTGGTTCGTGGTAATGTAAAAGACCGGATAATCTAGCCAGCTGGATATTTGTCTGAATGATATCCTCGTGCAGGTAAGCGTTAAATCATTCCTTGCGAGGCCGATTTTATAGATTTTGCTGAGCGAGGCATATGTAAGCCCCGCCTCTTTCTTGTTTGAGTCCCTCCCATTTTATTTGAAGGTGGAGTTTATAAAGGACTATTTATTGTTAATAATAGAATAAATCTCAAGTGCTACTACACTTACGCATACCTAGTGGTTTCCATGGACCGAGTGTGTGATTATCAATAGTCGCTCGTAACACTTCCTAACAATTTCAAATCTCTACGACCACGGAAGGTACTAGCGGTACGAAAATTCAATAACGACAAAATGTACTCTCCCTGACCTGCTCTACTATGTAATTAGTCTCTATCGTCAAGACAAATATTCTACGTTGAAGACTGGGGGGGGGGGGGGCATCGAGACTACTGTGTACTCGGAGTCGATGAATTTCCCTATTTCTGGAATATAATATTCTAATAATATGTCAATCACTTACTGAAATATCATTTAATTTACAAAATATTATATTTCTATGAAAATTATTTCATTGAAATACTTTATAATCTTTCATAATTAAGAAAAAGTCCCACTGCTAAGCTAGGCCGATGGCGATTGGGTTCAAAGTGTGCAGACTGCGTAGCTAGACCACTTACACTCTATAGGCGGTATTGGATGATAAATTTAAACGCTCGAAAGAAATATTATTATTTTATGAAAATCAATCGAAATGATATCCCCAAATCTATAAAACATAAGAAAAGGGCGGACTGCTAAGCTAGGCCGGCTGTATACATAATGTGGTATAGTGCGATGTCTGTGATATATAAGATGCTATCTTCATGTATATAATAATACATTCACTCAAATATTATTTTTCGATGTAAATGTTCCAAAGATAGAGAGATGGGAGGGGCATTTAACGCCCACTCGACACAAACTAGATCATTTCGGGACTAACATATGGTTTTAATTTTATTTCAATAATTTTAATGCGCGTAGGGGTCTTTAGCAGGGGAGGAAACCGTAGAACCCGAAGTAAACTCACGTGGTTGCTTCAATATTAAGAAACCGTCCCACTGCTAAGCGAGGCCTATTGGGTTCAAAGTAAAGTGACTGCTAAGCGAGGCCGATTGTACACTGCATGGATTATAGTGTCATGTCTGTGATATATAAGACACTCCCATTCATTTATATAATACATTCACTCAAATATTATTTTTCGATGTAAATTTATTCATAGAAATACTTTACAATCTTTCAAAATAGAGGAAAAAGTCCCACTGCTAAGCTACGTCGATCTGCTTCAAAGTATACTGACTGCTGAGCTATGCCGATTGAGTTCAAAGTATAATGACTGCTAAGCTAGGCCGACTGTATGTCTGTGAGATATAAGATACTATCATTCATTTATATAATACATTCACTCAAATATTATTTTTTGGTGTAAATAATTTAAAATCTTTCAAAATAGAAGAAAAAATCCCACTGCTAAGCGACGCCGATCTGCTTCAAAGTATACTGACTGCTAACCGAAGCCGATTGTATGCTTCATGTGGTATAGTGCGATGTTCGAGATATATAAGATACTATCCTTAATGTATATAATACATTCACTCAAATATTATTTTTGGGTGTAAATTAATTCATTGAAATACTTTTAAAATCTCTCAAAATCGACGAAAAAGTCCCACTGCTAAGCGACGCCTATTGTGTTTTAAGTATATTGACTGTTAAGGGAGGCCTATTTTATACTTCGTGTGATATAGCGCGATCTCTGTGATATATAAGATACTGTTCTTCCTTATATAATACATTCACTCAAATATTATTTTTCAATGAAAATTAATTCATAGAAATACTTTAAGATATTTCAAAATAGAAGAAAAAATCCCACTGCTAAGCGAAGCCGGTTGGATTCCAAGTATATTGACTGCTAGGCGAAGCCGATTGTATACTTCATGTGGCATAGGCCTAGTGCGACGTCTGTGATATATAAGATGATATCTTCATTTATATAATACATTCACTCAAATATTAGTTTTCGATGTAAATTTTCGAAAGAGAGAGAGAGAGAGAGCGAGAGAGAGAGAGAGAGGGGGGATTTAACGCCCACTCGACACAAACTAGATCATTTCGGGACTATCATATAGTTTTAATTTTATTTCAATAATTTTCATGCTCATAGGGGTCTTTAGCAGGGGCAGGAAACCGTAGAACCTGGACAAAACTCACGTGGTCGGGTCAATATTAAGACGTCCCACTGCTAAGCGAGGCCTATTTGGTTCCAAGTATAATGACTGCTAAGCGAGGCCGAATGTACACTGCATGGGGTATAGTGCCATGTCTGTGATATATAAGATACTCTCAATCATTTATATAATACATTCACTCAAATATTATTTTACGATGTAAATATATTCATAGAAATACTTTACAAGCTTTCAAAATAGAATAAAAAATCCCACTGCTGAGCGACGCCGGGACTAACATATGATTTTAATTTTATTTCAATAATTTTCATGCGCGGAGAACCCGAAGAAAACTCACGTGGTTGGCTCAATATTAACAAAACGTCCCACTGCTAAGCGAGACCTATTGGGTTCAAAGTATAATTACTGCTAAGCGAGGCCGATTGTACACTGCATGGGGTATAGTGCCATGTCTGTTATATAAGATACTCTCATTCATTTATATAATACATTCACTCAAATATTATTTTTCGGTGTAAATGTATTCATAGAAATACTTTACAATCTTTCAAAATAGAATAAAAAAAAATCCACTGCTGAGCAACGCCGATCTGCTTCAAAGTATACTGACTACTAACCGAAGCCGATTGAGTTCAAAGTATAATGACTGCTAAGAGAGGCCGACTGTATACTTCATGGGGTATAGTGCGATGTCTGTGACATATAAGATACTATCATTCATTTATATAATACATTCACTGAAATATTATTTTTTTGTGTAAATTTATTCATAGAAATACTTTAAAATCTTTCAAAATAAAAGAAAATATCCCACTGCTAAGCGACGCCGATCTGCTTCAAAGTATACTGACTGCTAACTGAAGCCGATTGTATGCTTCATGTGGTATAGTGCGATGTTCCAGATATATAAGATACTATCCTTAATGTATATAATACATTCACTCAAATATTATTTTTGGGTGTAAATTAATTCATAGAAAATCTTTCAAAATAGAAGAAAGAAATCCCACCACTAAGCGAAGCCGATTGGGTTTAAAGTATATTGACTGCTAAGGGAGGCCGATTTTATAATTCATGTCGTATAGTGTGGTCGCTGTGATATATAAGATACTGTTTGTTCTTCATTTATATAAAACATTCACTCAAATATTATTTTTCAATGTGAATTAATTCATAGAAATACTTTAATATCTTTCAAAACAGTAGAAAAAATCCCCCGGCTAATATTGGGTTCAAAGTATATTTACTGCTAAGTGAGGCCTATTGTATACTTCATGTGGTGTAGGCCTAGTGCGATGTCTGTGATATATAAGATGCTATCTTCATTTATATAATACATTCACCCAAATATTATTTTTTGGTGTAAATTTATTCATTCAAATACTTTAAAATCTTTCAAAATAGACGAAAAAGTCCCACTGCAAAGCGACGCCGATGGGGTTTAAAGTATATTGACTGCTAAGTGAGGCCTATTTTATACTTCGGGTGATATAGCGCGGTCTAGGTGATATATAAGATACCGTCCTTCATTTATATAATACATTCACTCAAATATTATTTTTCAAGGTAAATTAATTCATAGAAATACTTTAACATCTTTCAAAATAGCACAAAAAATCCCACTGCTAAGTCAAGTCGATTGGGTTCAAAGTATATTGACTGCTAAGCGAAGCTGATTGTATACTTCATGGGGTATAGGCCTAGTACGATGTCTGTGATATATAAGATGCTATCTTCATTTGTATAATACATTCACTCAAATATTATTTTTCGATGTAAATTTTCGAAAGAGAGAGAGACAGAGATAGAGAGAGAGAGGGAGAGAGAGAGAGAGGGAGAGAGAGAGGGGGGGGGGGATTTAACGCCCACTCGACACAAACTAGGTCATTTCGGGACTAATATAGGGTATTAAATTTTATTTCAATAATTTTCATGCTCGTAGGGGTCTTTAGCAGGGGTAGGAAACCGTAGAACGTGGACAAAACTCACGTGATTGGTTCAATATTAAGAAAACGTCCCACTGCTAAGCGAGGCCTATTGGGTTCCAAGTATAATGACTGCTAAGCGAGGCCGATTGTACATTGCATGTTCAAAGCATATTGACTGCTGAGCGAAGCCGATTGTATACTTCATGTGGTATGGTGCGATGTGTATGATATATAAGATATTATCCTAAATTTTTAAAACGCATTCACTGAAATATTATCTTTTGATATAAGTTAATTCATACAAATACTTTAAAATATTTGAAAATAAAAGGAAAAATCCCACCGATTTGGTTCAAAGTATACTGACTGCTAAGTGAAGCCGGTTGTATACTTCATGTGGTATAGTGCGATATGTGTGATATATAAGATACTATAATTCATTTATATAGTAGATTGACTCTAGTGTGAGATATATAATAAAATTATATAATAAAATGACCCAAATATTATTTTTCCATGAACAATAATTCAAAGAAATACTTTAACATCCTTCAAATACAAGAAAAAGACATAGCGGAGCCGATTGGGTGCTATATTTCTATGTGACAGAGAGAGAGAGAGAGAGAGAGAGATCCAACATCTCATTTTTGCAACTACTATACTATACATAGAGTCTGTTTAGATATTTTGTGATTATAGGGCGATGTGTTTTCCTACTAGATATAAGATAATATTAATAATTTTTATTTACATTAAAGTATGGAAATTAATTTCGAAAATTTATACAAAATATAAGCACAAGAAACGGCTGCCGGAAGATCCAAACCCTCATTTTAACCTCAACTAAACATCACATCAAGGCCGTTTACCAATCTGTCAATCAAATTGACTGACATGCGGCCTCCCTCAACATCGGTCTTGGTCTTTACAGTTTATCATTTACCCCTCGTGCAGTATTAATCTGGATATTTGTCTGAATGATAGAGACTAGTGTCGATTAGTTTTATTATTGATGTTGCATACCATTGGCAAATAAAATAAACGACGCAACTGTTATAAACTTATCATGAGATTAGGACAAGCTTAATAGCTAGGTATCATAAAAACAGCGAAGTTAATGAGGTCTCGTCCATTTTAAACTAAAAGTATATCTCTTATAATTCTTTGACAGAAAGTGAATTGTTAAGCTCACAAAAGAATGCCTTACATGTTGAACCGTAAGTTAGTCTGTGAAGCACTATAGCTATTGATAGATTACCCTGCTGGGAAAACAATATTTCAGATAAATATACACTAGACCAATCTTATTTTTTGTAAGTACATGTTTATATCAATGATCATGGTTTATGTATACAATACAAATGCCCTAATGAATTATTCAATGCGTCTCCATTAACCAGGCCTTATACTTACCCAGCAGGAAGATTATATCGGGGTTTTACATGTTATGATCCGGTTGTAAAATAGCCGTTAGCCGACTGGCTGAATAATTATGGCATATTCCCTAACAAATTGCACTTATATTATCTCTGTGTGCCATTAGTTTCTGGTGGGAAATGAAACATACGTCATAGTTCACAAACTGTTCTTTTATCTTTTCACAACTGCATTACTACAAAAAAAAAAATCCCAAAATTTAAAAATAGAGAGGCCACCACATTTATGTTTTGTCATGTCCAGACGAGGCCACCATAGATGCCAGGAATCCTGTACTTGCCAAATATCTAAACTCTGGTGTTACCGTAATTGTTTAATTAATTGTTGTTAATTATTATCACCTTTTGTTGAAAAACGACAGGTGTTTATCATTAGAGGTCCGGTATTTATAACCCGATCCTACGTATACAGATAAACAGCGGACAGACAAACGCTACAATGAAAGGCTGGAAATTAATTAAATATTTAAATACCCCCAGCCGCCTAAATCCGACAAAAGGGGAAATATAATATTGTTAATAACTATAAGAAGAACTTCACACTTTTACACTGGAATCTGAACCCTTAGATATAGATACAGATACATGTGATATTTAAAAAAAACCACACACACATTTCAAGTTAAATTTGGGAGTGTCGCTTTAACTTCTTAAAGATATGAAATTGGACAAAAGACACACACACACACACACACATGGAATTCGGATAACTTCGTACAAAAATATGAGAGGCCCATATTTCTATTCCAAGTTAAATTTGGGAGTGTCGCTTTAATTTCTTAGAGATATGAAATTCGACAAAATTTCATATTTCTAAGAAGAGTTTCGCGGGGTGTACCGGAAACGCTGCAGAAGTATTCGACTGTCGCTTATCAATCTTTAAGTGAGTTGATCTAATTATATATTTATAATCTCTTATCTTCAGTTGACCGTAACACGTGGTACAGTTCGTCATCTGGTGGTCATCTGGTGGTCATTAATACAGGATTTGGTCAGTGATAATAACCTTTACAAGATAACAAACTAATAATAGAATATTAAGTGAAAACTTCGGTCGTATCCATGCAATCCTAAATGCTATGTAAACTTTAACTGAAAGACCATGTTATCTGGGTATCAAATTGAACCACATTGAATGTAAATTTCATGTAGTGACCTACATCTGCAGTACCAGCGGAAGCAATTCTGGATTTGGGTTCTTAGATGAGAGTCCAGTGACCGCCTAAGCTCCGGAAATTCTTCGGGGTCTAGATCGTCGACGTTGCTTTATGGGCGATTTCTGGCTAATAAAGTTACTCAGCAATGAAGTGAAATTTTATTGTTAAAACCGTTCAATTATATCAGGTCACAATTTATATCCGATATTGACGAAACGTGAAATATAGGTTTATCTCCCAAAGATCTCGGTTCCTTTCGATATTGGCATGTAGCGGACCGTAACTTCATGGATTATGAGCGGTGACTGTACGAAATCTGTCGATGGCTTTAATATTTAGGCCTGACCGTAATGCCTAGATTGTAGAACATCCAGCGGTTCGAATTTTTTTTATCCAATTCTGATGAAATTCAAAATATATATTTATATTGCAAGTATCTGTGTTTCTTTCGATATCGGCACTTATTGGACCGAAACTTTCTGGTTTATGACCCACTGATTGCCGGGGATTTTACGTTTTTAGCGTCTGGGTCCACTACAGATCACAATTTGTATCTTATTTTCAAAACTGTTCAAATGTATCACCGTTACACAATAATTATTTCCTGTAAATCGGACCAAAACTTCCCTGTCAAATACTAATAGCCACTCCCCTTTTCGAAATTAGAATAATAAAAGCATGTAACACCCAGGTTGTGATAGAGCATAGGTTCCCAGCCTTTTTTGGGTGGCGACCCAGGGCGCGCAATTATGCAATATTAATTTGGATGCTGGGCTAATGCACAAAGTGAAAGTGCTACGGGGAATCCCGTCAGGGTGGAAAAACAATGATAGACCGATGAAACAAATCGTGGCCACGTGAGGAAATCGATTAGCAATGTGGCAAGAGCTGTATAGATCACATGTTCCCGAAGCAACGGCCACGGTTTTACAACTTCTATCCGTTGCCAGAATTGTCTGAAATTCCCGAACTTTTTTTATTCCCGTACGTTATTTCCTTTACTGCAGAGACGTGAACAATAAAGTTGTCCATCCAGGCCTAGAGCTGGGTCCTAGACCAATCGAAATTAGTGACGTAAAATGTAGATGGATAGAATGTTACGTGAAGGCCTTGATAAGATTACGGAGTTAAAGCAAGATCAAGCCATCAATTGAAGATGTATTGATAAATTACATGAAAAGATAGCATTTTTTAAAAAGTTCTCAGACTAGTCCGCGACCCCACGAAAAGTGCTCGCGACCGCGACCCAGAGGTTGGGAAACGCCGATCTAGAGGAGGTCATAAATTTAACCAATTTAGATGAAACTTAAAATGAGTATCGCTAGTTCTTATGGGATGTTAGCGATTAGCCAATGAAACGGTCTGTTACGGCGACTCAATGGCCTTTTGTTGTAAGGAACAGTGGGTAAATGCTCATTGATTAAGCACGTGTGACGTCATAGGGTCAAAAGTCAATCTGTTGACCCCTGACGTGAACTGCCAGTATAACTTGTCAGATCTTTATGTGGTGTAGCCCCCTGCTGTTCACGCAAAATTTGAAATATGTACAGATTTCGTTGGCCCTCCATCCTTAAATATGATAAGGATCAAAAGATCTTGAATGAGAGGATGAGGTTCACTGATTTTGCCCCTTCCCCGACCATTTCTTGCAAAATGTGGGCATATCTTGCATGGTTTAACGTATCATAACTGAACGCAGTGAATTATTTGATGGATAAGGGACACAAGGAAAGAGTATAAGTAAAACTCGATCCCGTCGTTTTCTTATTACCTTATATCACGGTAACATGCATAGTGTGTAGAAATGTCGTCAGAGCTTTTAGTAATGGGCTTCTGCGTTAGAAAATCCTCCAAGCAAGTAGAAAAGCTTAATTGTGGTTACTATTCATGGAAACCGGTGAGAAATATACGTGTTGTTAGTTGTCGCTTAAACCCGTCAATACTTGCAACGTTTATCAGTTTTCTTATAAATTGTCAGTAATAATCATAGGGTGAGTATTTAAGTTAATCAGTTAGTTTTTCTAACTTGTGTCAGTATGTAAAAATAACGTGAGTAATCAAACAAACGTGAGTTTATACGAACATATCACTAGTCTGGCGTGTGTTGGAGAAATCGGCAAAAGCGTGACTAATTAACAAAACGTTACCATTGGAGCCCCCGTTCACTATCTAGATGAAACCGCCAGTTATCTTTGATGTGCGCTAGTAATTGGACACGGCGCCAGTAGAGCGTGAAATCGTTAACTATATAATTTCTGGTGAGTATTGTTACTATAGGTAATTGTAACTTGCCCGTTAAATTGTCGCTACGTTCTGAATAAAATACTAATTAATTATTTATTGATATTCTCGAATCGGGAAATGTTTTCTTTAACAATAATGGATGGCAGTGAACAACAGGAGTATTTTTCGGTTACCGCTGTAGTTTGCAGAATACTGTTTTTAAACAATAATGGGTGTATTTTTTCAGCGATTTCCATAACCGCCGTAGTTTGCAGGATGCGGGCAATATGTATAGTGTTATTTAATTTACAATTTGTATTTATTGTTGTTCATCTTGCTATTTTATACTCTCATGGGGCCGTAAAAAGGAAAGAATAAACCATAAAAAGCCTCATCGGTCTCCGTTATATAAATAACCACGCGCACGGCAACCGAAATAAAAGTACAAAATCCTTACCGGTCTCTGTTATCTTTTAAAATCCTTATTCCACACTGTCTTGAGAGTTCGGTTCTCTCAATCCGACTTTTGAGAATACCATTCTGCCCATGTGCACACAGATATTACAATATTTAAATTGTTTCTGATAAGTATTAACCAATTTATTAATTATGAAATAAACAATGGTCCTCACTATAGTTATTTGTCTTATCGTGAAATAGTTCCAAAACTTACTACTTCGCGTCTTTTTTTCACGTTGCTTCTGTCTAGATCACTGCTGGTATTGTCTGGACACTTAATCATTACGAGTAGAAGTACTGGAAAGGGCGGGAAAATATACCACATGGTTTAGTAGAGGTATTGGAAAAGGCAGGGAAATATACCGCATGGTTTACGTGTGAGTAGAATGAAAGATGAAATGGAGGATATCCCTTTGATGTCACAAGATTGACATTTCAGCTTCTAGATGCTGATGAAAATTTAGAAATAATTTAGTGATTTGTTTTGTTATGCTAGGCTACTTTAAGAATTTAGACACAATTTGTATTAACAAAAAATAATAATTTATAATATATATCATACTTTATTTATTAATAATATTACCAACAAATAAGTTCCCATTAGATGTTTTTTTTCTTAACTATAGTTCTAGAAATGGCGGGAGAATGTGACGTGATTGCAACTGTTTCCAGACCGGTCACGGAGCTCTTCGCTTTGATGTTTCAGTCATTGCCGCATGAATCATTCCGACATCTATTATAGGCATACAGGTGTCGATCACTCTATGAATTACATCGTAATCCACACATGACATATTATAATCAATATGTGGTTGTTATTTTAGTACGTTCGGCCCTTTGATATCTGCATGGGTTAAATTTGGAATTACAACTAATGGTTTAAAAAAGATCATCGACGCAAATCTGCTTTCACTAATTTTATTGAAACAGATAATAATAGCAGATAACAGAAATAATGAATTTCATACATACACGTACATACATACAAGATGTAATTCTGAGCACCGAAGAATCGTGTGAATATCTATTTACATTATTATTGGTAAATTTGTACCATATTACCTAGAAATGGTTCCACTACTGATGCCTTCCGTCATACTTCAGGCACAATAGTGGCTTTTCCTACAGAGTTCCTTTGCGCAAGTTTTGTAGTCAAATGACTACAAAAAGTTTACTGGCCTATAGCTCCCTTAATTTACACAGACACTAACCCAAAACTGTACTGCACATAGCTTAAAGGGACAATAACATTCTTGCTGGCTTGGTAGCTCCAGAAAATAAATAATACCCTTATTCTAAGTACTAGATGTTTAAATGTCCTACCTGTTGTGTAAATTATCCATTACAACCTATTTTATTTGTCCAGAGGGTTCGAAAATATTTTAAAATCCAAGTCACATTTGAAAAGGTTTACGTTAGACTTTTCAAATCAATTGATTGAATTTTTCCAATTTTTTAAATTAGGTGTGTTAAGATGAAATTTATATCATCATTTAATTGGAATATTCTAAAATAATACGATTTGTTGACCAGAATGAAGATTGGGACATATTTTTCAGTTACATCAAGAGTGTTATTGGGGCTTTAACATATAATAAATCAATTCCCCATTGAAATAAAGGTGAAGCCTTACCGCATAATTAAATGATTTGATAAAATCAAATCCCTTCATGAAAATTCTCAAGTTCTGAATTATAATGGCCGCCCAGTCAAATAGAGCATGCGCAATCCAACTCACGTGATCATACGCCCCTTTCCATATATGGCATATGACCATAATTAAATGCTAATGACCTTAGCGTGGGAAAATATGTCAGAAACAATAATAGACTGCGTGTTGGGGAGGTTGGGCATAAATTTTTCGCTCAAACCTGAACAAAAACTGATAATAGATTTTATTGTTCAAAAAAAGGATGTAATGGGCGTCTTTGACATTTCAGCCGAGATTCTCTTATAGTATTTGTGCTGGGTCAGCGTATCGTAGGCATTGCCTTATATGGAAAGTGATGGGCGGAGTTAAGGCGTCGCGGTATTTGGCGAGATTTCAACTGGTGTGTCATGGCTGCCTGCACATTACAAGAACACCGCTAAGAAAATGTAAAACGCATTACCACAAAGAAAAACTGTTCGGTAACTCTTTTAGTTGTTAAGACTTCATTATGTATGATAGGACTACTTATTTTAATACAAACTGTAATGACAATTGTGCGTTTTAACCTATTTGAACTTGCGTCAACGGTCTTAGACTGTACCACTTGTAACGATAACCAGCTATAGTTATCGTTACATTATAGTAACTACATATTACCCGATTCCAGATAAAACAAAGAGCATATGATTCAAACGTCAACCCGACTATTTCAGACTTCACGTCTTACCGTTTCATGAATAGTCCGTGCAAAGCGCGGAGTCGGCAACCAAGTAACCCTTCTAGATCAAATTAACAATTCTATTTAAACATGTACAAGCGTGCATGCGCTTATTCGGGGTTCATATTGAAGAACTTTTGGTTTCAAGGCGACTGCAATTCGGAGGCTTTATTTTAAAAAGATAACTGATATTAAACTTGAGGTCGCCGAAGAAAAAGCAAGTTAAAGATATCGCTATATTCTAACACTATATCACAAAACAACCACTCCATATATTTGTTAATGTTTGTTTACTATTTCTCTCGGTGTTTTAATTTAGAACGAAAGAGAATAGTCCGTGCATTAGTAATATAGGTCTTGTATATTAAATCTTTTATGGGATTAAATTCTGCTAATCTCATCACTTAATTAGCACCTTTGTGTTATAGTGCTCAAGAGATTAAGAATGTTGATTAGGTTGGTTTACCAACTCGGTAGAGCGTGAATTCATTAACTATATAAATTTCTGTTAAGTTTATTGATAAACTGTATCATTAAAAGAAAATGTGTTATTGTGACTATTGAAGTAGAACCCAGACGAAAATTTCAAATATGTATAACTGTCAAATTTTAAGAAATAAAAATGCTCTATTTGTTGAAAATCTTTGACAATAGTTTCGTTATCGTTTAGAATTGTATCAGTTTTGAATATGTAATATAGTTAAGTTATAAATGTGTTTTTTTAGGGAATAATTTTCAACGTGCCTAAATATGTATTTCTATAAGCCTTAGTACGGGATATCTACATGACTTTCAAATTTCACATATTAAAGGTATCCCAAGATCGAATGTCTTACATTTTTTCACTATTTCACTATTACATGCAATGTATCGGTTATATTTATCGTGTGCTAAATAAAACAATTTCTAAAATATTAATGGACTCTCTCGTGCTCATAATTTCGAATTACTTGAATGAAACTCATTTTTTTTCTCTTACGTACGATCATATTGTATTTTAACATTGTATATCGTATCTTATTATATGCTATTACTATTGTCATCGTTATGTTTATCGTTTAATAGTTATTTTTTCTAAAATGTAAATATATTATAATTATTGATTAATAGCTATTATTTCTCAAATGTAAATAGACATTCACATGATTCTTCGGTTCTCAGAATTTCAGCGTGTATATATGTGTATGAAGTTCAATATTATATGCTATCATATTATCTGTTTCAACAACAAAATTACCGAAAACAGATTTGCGTTGATGATCTTTTTAAACCATTAGTTCTCATTCCAAATTTACTAATCCATACAGTGCCGTCTGTGCCAAAATATGTGGCAACCCGCGTGTAACGAGAATATATATAAATTGTAAATTTAAAAACACTACACACTGCGCCGTATTCTGCATGGGAAACCCGCTGTAAAAACGTGAACGGGTACAAATAGTGTAACGAATCAAACCTCGTCACTGAGCATTTAAATTTGTATTTATATATGAAGGTATTGAGAGATCGATCTATCTAAACATCTTCGATGTCTTTGGCAAACTACCAAACTACGAAATCGCCGACAAATACTACCTTTGCTCACTACCACCCGTTATTGTTTTAAAAATTTCTTCCGATTCGAGAATATTAAATAAATAATTAATTCATTTATTCAGGATACTTAATATACATATAATCACGTTTTGTAACAATACTCACCCAAAATTTATATTTTGGATTGAGAGAACTGAACTCTCAGACAGTGTGGAATAAGGATTTAAAAAGATAACAGAAACCGGTAAGGATTTTGTACTTTTATTTCGGTTGCCGTGCGCGTGGTTATTTATATAACGGAAACCCATGAGGCTTTTTATGGTTTATTCTTCCCTTTTTACGGCCCCATGAGAGTATAAAATAGCAAGATGAACAACAATAAATACAAATTGTAAATTAAATAACACTATACATATTGCCCGCATCCTGCAAACTACGGCGGTTATGGAAATCGCTGAAAAAATACACCCATTATTGTTTAAAAACAGTATTCTGCAAACTACAGCGGTAACCGAAAAATACTCCTGTTGTTCACTGCCATCCATTATTGTTAAAGAAAACATTTCCCGATTCGAGAATATCAATGAATAATTAATTAGTATTTTATTCAGAAGGTAGCGACAATTTAACGGGCAAGTTACAATTACCTATAGTAACAATACTCACCAGAAATTATATAGTTAACGATTTCACGCTCTACTGGCGCCGTGTCCAATTACTAGCGCACATCAAAGATAACTGGCGGTTTCATCTAGATAGTGAACGGGGGCTCCAATGGTAACGTTTTGTTAATTAGTCACGCTTTACCCGATTTCTCCAACACACGCCAGACTAGTGATATGTTTGTATAAACTCACGTTTGTTTAATTAGTCACGTTATTTTTACATACTGACACAAGTTAGAAAAACTAACTGATTAACTTAACTACTCACCCTATGATTATTACTGACCATTTATAAGAAAACTAACGTACGTTACAAGTATTGACGGGTTTAAGCGACAACTGACAACACGTATATTTCTCACCGGTTTCCATGAATAGTAACCACAATTAAGCTTTTCTACTTGCTTGGAGGATTTTCTAACGCAGAAGTCAATTACTAAAAGCTCTGACGACATTTCTACACACTATGCATCTTGCAGTGTATGGTATAGATACAAAGGACGTGAGCAGGTGCGGATCCAGGAATTTTTGCAGGAGGGGGTTTACCAGTTTTCTGTTACGGAAATCTGCCATCATCGTCTCTAAATTACATAGGCATACATACAAATTGAGCTTTTTAAACAGAGAAATCATTTTTATACTGATGTAGGATCACTTTGTGATGTAATTTCATTGATGCAAGGCATTATTTTTTTTATGTAGCTGAGCGGGGGGGGGGGGGGGTGGACTGGTGAGCTCGACTGTTCAGATACCTAATCGCGACCTTGTGTTAAAATTGTTTTTAATAATCTGCCCCCCACCCCACAACCTTCGGACCTGTACTGTTTTCGCACAGCCGGTACATAATAAGATGCATGTCGCTCTATAATCGAACAATTACTGTCTATTTTACCCAACATGTATTGTACTTAAAGACTTACAGGGATAATTTATTAGCAGTTAAATGTAGACTACTACCATATTTTATTGACAGTATTATCTGCGAACTTTTATGAGCATAAAGAGGAAGACGTTTATAAAAAGGCTAATTAATCTTCTCTGAATGAAGCCTGATGTTTACATATATAAATCACCCATCAAGCAAAATCATTTATTAGAGATGCATAATGCAAGATTTAGATAAAGAGCTAGTTACTCTAAGTAACGTAAATGTTTCGGCTCTGGCCTCCACTACGTTACTACTCCTCCTTATTAACAACTAGTATGAAAATAAGGCTTTTCCCTCATCTCCGTTCTAAGACTATTTTGGAATCGTTACCGTCTATTTTTCACAGTGATACTGCTTTAGTCGCCAAAAGGAATCATTTCTTGTCACATCCGACACAAATTAAAAAAAATCCAACACTATTTTCATGTAGAAGTATGAGATAGGCCTAAACAACTTTCATTTGAATGCGGCCGCCATTTTCAATCTACTGCTCAGCCACTATTCCAAATTTCGGAATGGAATTTTACCGTAAGTGAAAATTCGTGCTGTACACGGTCACTAAAGTTTTTTTTTATTCAACATGCGTGATTAATTATTACACAAAATCTATAAAACAGAACAACGCATTATATTAACCTTCATAAAATATGTAGTAATAATCCATGTACAGCGAGAATTTTCGTTTACAGTAAAATTCCAGTCCGAAATTTGGAATTGTGGCTGAGCAGTAGATTGAAAATGGCGGCTGCATTTAAATGAAAGTTGTTTATCTATTTGTATCGCATAATTCTACATGTAAATAGTGTTGGATTTTTATAAATTTGTGTCGGATGTGACAAGAAATGATTCCTTTTGGCGACTAAAGCAGAATCACGGTGAAAAATAGACGGTAAGGATTCCAAAATAGTCTTAGAACGGAGATGAGGGAAAAGCCTTATTTTCATACTAGTTGTTAATAAGGGGGAGTAGTAACGTAGTGGAGGCCAGAGCCGAATCATTTACGTTACTTAGAGTAACTAATAAAGAGCCAACAATTTACAAATAGAAAATGAAATAGGAATGTATTGAAAATTTCAGTCAATGATCGGAGTAATGAATGTTTGTAGTTTTGGTAAGAATAGTGTAATAGTCTCGATTTTCATTGCCACAATATTGTAGCCATAATTGTGGTCTAGAGAGTTGATTATAGGCTTGGCATTTGAATAAATTTCTAAAAAAAAACTTATATAATATTTAAGGCAAAAAAAAATGTACAAAAGGCAGATTTGTTTATTTTATTCAATATCCCATGTTGAACTGAGGTCAATATCAATAGCCTCATCATAGTTAACAGTATGTAACGGATAATAAGCTGATAATAAGCTTCTTTGAGACATATCGGTCGGCAAAAGGTCCGCAATTGGCAAACAATATTGGAAAACATCGAGATTTTTAGCGCCTAACAAAACCAACACGAAAGTAAAAGTTTCTCTTTCAGGTTCGTTTTTAATGATCGAAAACTAGTCAGCCTACATAAGCGATCAATAATCGCATGCATGATCACTGGCATGCATGATCACTGACGACAGAGCGCGATAGTATCGTTCTACAGATCCGGACTAAGCCCCGATTACCTACCGGGTCCCGGATTACATGAAGGTAACGAGAGCCTCAACGTCCGAGCAGGGTGTTAATATATAGTTTTGAACTCAACAATTTTCCCCCAAGAAGTGGACCGACAGAATCGGATTTCAGTCGGATTTCAAGGCCAACTGACAGAACATTTTTTTAAAACATGAGTCGGCATAACCCACGGGCCCCTCTAGTAGGCTCCGGGATCTAATACAAGTGTTCAAACTACCCCCACCCCCTTATCACGGACCCAGTTTTGATCCCGAAGACACCGACGACGCGTGAACATGACTTGACTTACTGTATGGACATTACCAAATTCACTGTGAACACCTTTATATTTAGTGTGTGAATATCACGGATTCATCTGTTAGGCACTGTGTGAACATCTCAATATTTACTGTGTGAACATCTCTGCAGAAATAATATGCACTTCTCCAAGTGCAAGCACCTAGATCAGTCTAGACTGGTTCTCTCCAACACGCGCCAGTAACATAAATAATCAATGCGCATCTGCAGCGACTTCTCAAACAATGCAATACAAATGAAATACTCATGTATCACAAAACCTTTCAACAATAATGTATATAGGTAATAATGAAATTTCAATTAGTTGTTAGATGATGCCAGTATTACATCTGTTCAAGACATCAATGAACTTGATTAGTTAAACAGATGTTTAAATGGACAGCAGTTTAAGATGATATCATCGTTGTCTGTCAGACTAACTCTTGCTGGTATTTACATAAGTTCTCGTGGCTGAGCAATTAAAAATGGAGAATAATTTCTATCTCTACATATTTACTTATATGTAACTCCTATTTTATGATTTTAGTTTTAACACAGAAAACATAGCTTGTAATAATTTACAGTAAGCGATTCAACAATCTAGAACGCACATGTCTTTATGTTGTAGATACATTCAATATGGTTAAATCTATTTGTTAAGGCCAGCTCAATTATCAAACTTAAATGTCGCAGAGATATAAATAAGGTTAGGGCACGTGATTGTTGGGGAGGTTATAATTATGTAAGAGTTAGGGTAAGCATTCGGGCTAGGTCTAGGTTAGGTTTAAGAATTTTGGGGTAAGGTCAAGCACTGACATAGGATGATGAAAATTTGGTTCGTGACATTTAACATAATAAACATTTGATATCAAGGTCTATAATTCTGACAGTTATTATCGGAATTCGTTGAAAATCAATAGGCATCTTCGTCTCATGACCTTAAACAGTGTATAAATTTAAAGTCAATCGGATATTACCTTTAGCGTCTAGAGCGTCCACATTTGATCAATGGCCGTAACTCTGGCACTAATTATAGGAAATCACTGTAAATCAACATGATCTTAAACACTGTCAATCGGATATTAATCAATCATGGACGCCGGATTAACAGGCAGCGGACGGACTGACGGACTCATCTTAAACATACATTATGGAAGAGCAAAAACTGACTTTTGTCGGTCTTCGTTTGAGCCTCAGATGTCATAGAAATTATAAATTAGATCTTTATTTAAACAACAAGCCCAAAATGAACACTGTAGACCCACGGATGGCTTGGATTGGGCTCGGATTAAAACAGGATTTCGTCGATTGATTTAATCACTATGGCGTCGTGGGTGGGGTTTCTCAGTGACGTTGACGTCTTCATAATTCCGGGAATTATTCATAAAAGACAGTGATGACCGAGGCTATAAACAAGCTTCACTGGATACCGTTTAAACATTACTTGATGATCGAGACTATGTAGGTGGAGTTAACGCCTGTCAATCAACAATCGGCCATAGTGGGAAAAGGGTGTCGATGATTTTACCTACCATTTCTAGTAAAAAATTATAGTGGTAACAACTTTGTTCAGGATAAAGTTATTTGACTGAAATTTTCAATATATTTTTGTTTCAACATCTATTTTTGAACTTTTATAGCAAAAATGGCTAACTCCTTGTCAAAATCTCCCATAATGTATCTTTAATAGAAGCCATACAAGAAGCAGTTAGCAAACAGAAGTATTTTATAGTTCTAAATATTGTTTAAAATTGTTCAAAGTTTTTCATGGTCATTTCAAATTTGCATTAGTTGCTATTTTATTAAAGCCGCAGCCCGCCCAGGTTTGAGTTACATGATGTAATAACAAGTCTGAAGACCATTTACTATGACCTGTAAGGGGCTACGTGTAGTTTATAGGCGGGTGTTTATAGGCTTATGGTGCCAATTTTCAACGTAAAATAGCACACGTATAGCAAAACCTGACATTTTGACGTTTGAAAATATCCGAAATCAGCTAGATAGCTGCCCCATCGAAAAACCCAATGATAAGTAGGTACGAGATTTGTTGACAGAAGAAGTATGTATAGACATCAGTTATTTAACGCTACATGTTTTTTCTGTATTATTCTTTCTCCTGACTGACCTTTTTTTTTACAAACACCTGATTAGTATAACCCATGACCTTACTGCTTGTATTTATTGTATGAATGAGATAATAGAAACAACAGGTTCCATACACATCTTCTCACATAGTTTGACAAACTGCCGAAAATCTTACATTTCATAACTCGCCTATAAATAATTAAATAAACCTGCTTCATATTTTTCTTAAATCCTTGATAGATTTATATTCGTAATTATCGAGATTTAAAACTGTGGAACGTGATCATCTGTCGATTTAGTAGTGAACATAAAAGAGAAAGTTGCACGACGAAAAGCACCCAGCATGTGTCCTCCTTTTAATACAATGGTTGAGGTCATTCAAATTTTCCCGCCAAATTGTCTCTGTTTTATTCATACATCACCCGACAACATTTGTCCGTGTGGACCTAAATCTGTAGCAAGTCTGGATAAATGTTTTTGATACAACAACATGCAAATCTATAAATTCAACAATGTACTCTTTAGATTAGAATTACAGATATCATGCAGTTATTTTGACTTTAAGTCGTCTATAATTTAGTAATTAAATCCCTTTATTGTGCAACAACACGCTGGTAACACTGGAGTGAGCTTTTAAAAGTTATATAGTTTTTCAAACCATGTTATTATAAAGGTCAAAAGTATACATTAATTATAGAATTCTCTAGAAACTGGAACACTGACACCTATTACTTGATACTTTATATGTCTGTATGCATATAATGGAGTCCATTTAAATCTTTATGCACATAAAATATGGTATATAGAGGATATTTGTCGTTTTAGAGTGAATAACATATTTTATTTCATCGAGAAGAAAGAAAACTTATATAAACGGGTTTTTTTTGCTTAGAGATGAAATAAAATATGTTATTCACGACAAAACGACAAATGTTCTATTTATTTTATGATTTTATAATCATTTTAGGTACAACAACATGGACTACTTTGCTAGCCAGTGTACTGATCATAAAATAAATCTTTTTATTATACTGAAACCACATGTTGCAATTTAGTGGATCAGATAGGTCTAGTCCAGGTCTACATTAAAACATTGACCATAATTCTTACCTCAGAATTAAAAATATTTTTATTTCAATGTAAAGACCACTGTTATTGTGTAGTTTACGAATATCTGCGTTTAAACATCTGGGTTAATGGAAGACTAATATAAAGGCTTTAATCATCCCAAGAAACATACCAAATGATTATCGCAATCAAAAGAGCTTCGGGTGTCTTCTGAGGGTGTAGGGTGTTGTTAAAGCATTCAGGTGCAGTTTCCTCCATTTCATTCCACTTTATATTAGACGAAGTAAAGGTATCGGTTACTTTCTCTCTAAAGTCCCGACTTTCTCAGTTTCGGATAGCTTTAACTGAAGAATCAACTTGGAGCTTGAGTATAGTCACCCAACAAGGCATTAGACATAAAGGCTATCTGGAGTGATCAAATGCGCATTGATATGGGTGGCATAGAACGTCTTCTAGATAACCATTATCCTTTGTCTATACATGCACTCAGCCCACTGACACAGTTCTATTGATATTTTACCCTCTGACATTAAAGAACCATCGAAGCATCATAGATATCATCATAGATAAAATATAAAGTAAAGGGTGATATTATTGTGGAAGGAAATTCTCTTATTTCCGGATGCCGTCTCTGATATTTCCATCACCACTTAACAACATACTGAAGTCATTGATTCTTCCTTCGTACAGGTTTCACTGACCGATTATATGCCTACAAGTCAAGCTTGGCTTCTACATCTATAATCTATTCGGTCAGACTTCAAGGTAATAGCTATAGGAGCTTATACGGGTTTCCCTTTTGGCGTAGTTTCGGTTATGCGCAGACCTTGGTCTTATTCGTAGACTGAAACCCATATACCTTTGTGCGTGTGCGTGTGGTTGTTTTGGGGGTTTTTTTGAGGGGGGGGGGAATACCGCCGTGCTGTAATCTTCTTTACACAAACTGAAACCAACGCCATTTCTATGTACGTAGAAATTGATATTTACAAAACTTCGCAATATTGGAGGGTCAATAAATTAGCCATGACCATTGAATGTATTTTTGTTTCATCTGAATAACCACCTCTAACCTGTTACAGGCACGGCCCGGGGTAGTAAGTAAAATAAACGATATGTCATCGAAATATTCTGCTCCAATGGATAGGATTTTTTTTTCATTTGTTCCGAAATAGGCCCCTGTGTGTGGGATTATCTAGTCCTAAATCTTTACGTTGAAGTAAGGTCTCCTGCTCACGTGACAATCCATCCTGACATTATGTCCCAGACACATTCCAAACACGCCGGAAAAAGTCGGCATATACCGAATAATGACAATCCGATTGTATCCCTTGAGTTGTGAGCAATTATTTCAAATTTCTTTAAAATACACGTACCTTCAATTCTAATATACATACAAAGATATAGTCAAGACTAATTCGGTAATATAGAGGGTTGCCGTCATTATGACACAGTGTGATGTCCTTATTGTAGTGTGAAATATCCAAATGCAGTTTGTTCAAAAAACGTTAAATCTACTTACCGTAAAAATCACCACGTGCTTTACATAATGGACAGCCATTGTTTCAATGTATTCGTAAAATATCTTAAGTGTAACTTGTAAGCAATGTAGTCCATGTCGCTAGAGCCTGACATAAGATATCCTTTCTAGTTCCGGGTTCATACAATAAATTGACAGGTACACATGCATTGTTAGCCTAAATATTGGTATTCTTTAGAGTTGTAAAGTAACCTAATTGATATTGTCTAGAGATCACAAAAATCATTTAAATGAACGAAATAACAGTAATATCCCGGCGAGAAACATTATTCCGCCACATTATTCGGCTCTTAAAGCTTTACTGACTCAGGACTTAATTATTGGTTTTACCTTCCGCCTTGCATCAGGAAAGTGAACGTACATACTTTAAATGAGCCTTCCTAGAAATATTTCAGTTAATAAAATATGTTAATAATGTGTGAAGTACTTTTATACTTATATATATTTATTCGAATAAATGCAAACTGTTACTTTCATTTTGATAGACCAGTTCTGTCTAAATTACCAAGTATTTGAGCTAATACCGTTGTGTGTGGCTGTTTGGTTTAGCAGCTTGCTCATTGCACGTAAATCAACACAACAAAATTCCCTATCTTAGTTACATAACATTGTTATATAATTTCCAAAAAGTTCGATATTTTTAGCTAAAACTATCTGACACGGTATTTGGAGTATGTCGTTACATTTGGGCGTTGATTAGAATACGTAAATCCATTTGTATTAAAGGATCCTGTGAAATATGGAACTGCTCCTTCGTTAAATCCAATTAGTTGGTTTTGCTTAGCGTTGGTAACAATGCATGCTAATGTGGTACAATACATGCATAATCGACACAACTGAGGAAGTGGACCTTTACCATAAAATGGCAACGGTAATATGGAACCTACAGCAAAATATCAAGTAGATGAAAGTAAATATATAAGAGAAAGGAAATACTGTAACAACTACTGATATATCATATAAACACCCCTGATAATACTATAACCTCTATTATTCTATAAATATAAGGATTTGACAAGTTACATCTAACCAATCATTTATTCCGTTAAAAATGCACATATCTGTATATTTTATACCTATACATGTATATTTAAAACACATAAATTCAACACCTGTTGTCGTGAGAAGTTTGAAACGGGTGTAAGAGAAATTGATCAAATTTAGAATTTGTGCACGAAAGTGTCAATTACGCAAATTACATCGATTTATCGTTATACCATATTGATATTTTATTGAATAATTAACATAATGTTAATCCCATGATAAACTATAGCTAGACGTAGCCAATGATATTCGTTGGAAAATTCTCTTATGACATTACCAACAGACAAAAATAGAGTATTCTCAATGACCATCCGGAAAAGGCAATATGTCTAAGGAAACGTGATCGAACAGGCCTACTAATAATTACTAAATGACCCCACGTCTCCTTGACACTGTCATTGGCAGGGCCTCCATTGTGGGCCACTGACAAAGGTAAACTATCCCTAATAACCTCATGGAACTTTCTCCGGCAACACCGTATACAGATCATATCATTGAAGGGCGTGTCATTTTATAATCTACCCGAATTATTGACAGAGATAACAGTTTGACTGGACATGGAGAGATAATCTATCTATTTATCTCTTAATTATTTTATGGTATTTAATGTAAATGTAGATTTAAGTAATACTTCAATGTGTCACTTACTGACAGTTGACCCAATTTAAATAATGTAAATACTGATATCATGCCACAGAATCAGTGTTTAATAACGTGACAAACTATCGACCACATGAAACAAATTTCCAGTTTTTTCATGACAAATTAGGCATACACAGTCTACAGTATGCACAGTTGCTTATTGTAGGCGCCGTATTAAGCTTGCGATACATATGTTACGTTTAAAGGGACCTTTTTCAAAATTACATGTAATGTACGCCCACATTTTGCAAAAGATGGGCAGAGAAAAGGCTAAAGATAGGTTGCCAGGCAACGAAACATACGCCCAAGGCAGCTAAATCGTCCGGGCAGTCAACAAGGGTTGTTGCATATTTTTAATTTTTTCGCTAATGAAACATTTGTAATACACTAAAAAATGATTAAGAGTAACAACTCATTATGTAATTATCAGAAATTCATTAGAATTTGATTGCTTTTTATAAAGTTTTACCCCACGCTAACAATTAGTATATATATACATGAAACATTTAATATCATGGATTTAGCTGTTCAGTTATCATTGAAAATCAAAATACTTGTTCGTTTCAACACCTTAAACTCTGTGTATCAATCTAAAGTCAATCGAATGATAAGTTTGGCCTCTATAGCGTCACAAGATTTTTTTGAAGTTATCAAGGGAGATAACTCTGGCAGTAATTATTTGAAATCTCTGAAAATCAATAGGCTTCTTCTTATCATGACCTTAAACACTGTGTGTAAATCTAAAGTCGATCGGATATTAACTTTGGCCTCTAGAGCTTCCACAGAATTTTTTCGAAGTGATCAAGGGCCATAACTCTGGTAGTTATTATCGGAAATCGCTGAAAAACAAAAGGCTTCTTCGTCTCATGACCTTAAACACTGTGTATAAATTTAAAGTCAATCGGATATTAACTTTAGCCTCTAGAGCGTCCACAAGCAATTGTGGACGCCGGACCGACGGACGGACGGGGGCGACGACAATATACGACCACATTTCAATGTGGGCGTATAAAAACGTGATTTTTCGTACAATCAAGGCGCACAATCCAGTATGCCCTATATACGCGTCGATATCTAAAGAAGCCGAAATCGTTTGGTTATAAACATATATTTTAAGTTTATCGTAAGGAACCGACATCTTTGGAATATAAACATATTCAAAATCAGATAAATTGTGAACTCTGGAGTCCACAATCCTGGTATTACATGCTTTATTAAGGTAGCCTTAGCGCCGCTATCTGGACAAAATTTCCTCATAGCATGCACTATATCGCGTATCCCAGCCGGTGTAAAACAGTAGGATGTTAAATCCCATTTCATTTCACTATAAACTGCAGTGACCGAAACATTGATCAGCATAATTTATTTTCTCTATGTGACTTTTTCTTGAAATAGAAGTAACCGGGTAACGGCTATCTTTCTTAAACAATACGGCGGAAGATTAAACTCCCCTGTGGACTTGCTTAAAATTACCGTTTTCTTTGTCTTTCTTTGCTGTGTGAGTTCTTATTTATTTGCAGCATGTGAAATGTGGTAATCGTCTATTAAGCTTGCACAAGATTGCATTGGTACACTGATTATTTACTGACATGCTACGTAGCAAATACAACAAACAAGTGTCGTATCGTCTCTATTTTTTGTTTACATAATTTCTGCTTGTAACCAACAATCAAAATAAAGCTATCTTTGGCTTTTTCAAGAGACAGAGAAAGAAAAAAAAAGAAAACCAATATTTAAGATGAAAGCATGGCCCATGTATGATGACTGGTACGCTATATTATGAGACCACGACGTCAATTTTTTTTTTAAATAAACACAAATATAGAGTCTTTTCTAAAAGTAGATAGTTTATTGTTGTTCTTTATTTTTTTCAGAACTTGCCAAGCAGAGACAGTCTTTAAATATTGTTGCGCTGTTATTTTTTTTTTTTTTTGTTGAAAAATTCTTAAAATTTGGTAGACTTCGTCGGCATGCTAATCTTAGTCCAGTGGCAGTGTATATCTATAATATCTGATATATTCTGTTTATTTTTTTGGTACTGCACATCGTGAATGTTGTTAGTGCACGGATCAACAGCTTGATCTGTGTTACAATATGCCTTTAATTGAGCCTAGGAGGTTGTAAAAAACCTTCATTTTGCATATTATCAATACATATAATTTGATTAGCTTGGTGAGAACCATCTGCTGATTATAAATATGTTTTAGTTTATCGTGAAGATACTTTACAATCTCTAAACTCTTACAAATATTTGGTTGTAGTTTAAAAATAGATTACAGTTTCGTTTCTTTTAATTTTTCTGATTTTTAATATAACCACAAAAATAAAACGAAACGAAATTGACATCCGGTTTAATCAAATTTAAAAAGATTTATTCTGGTATCAACTTTCCACGGAAAAGAAAGTGGATTAAATGTTGTTGTTTCTCGGACTTTGCAAGTACAGTAGAAAACAGTTGACGTTTGCAATAGCCTGAAATAAGCCCCGTTTACACTTGGCCGCGATAAGCGTGCCATACTGGGCACGGTACTAGGCCACGATAAATTTCAAGAAATTGACCCGTTTACATTACCGGTCTTGGAACCGTGCCAAGCACGCCAAATGTGGGACTCTTCACAGAAAAGTTAATTTCAGCAAGTTAATTACCCGGATGAAAACAATCATGGCGGTTGATTTTGGTACGTATAGCCATTTTGGCAGAACTGATGACAGACCTGCCAAAAAAAAGTCAAGGTTTCGTTTGGCGCATGCGCAGTAATCCGTGCTCGACCGGTTAGCGTTTACACTTCGAAAATTTAAAGCGAGCCGTTCTTGGCACGGTTCCGAGACCACCTCACTTCAGTGGGCCAGATTCGCACGGTACTCAGTACGGCACGCTTGTGTTTGACCCGTTTACACTACAAAAAAATTAACTCCGATCATATGAGGAGTTTTGAAAATGTGAACGTTAAAACTCTAAAAGCAACAATAGTCCAAATATATTAAAGATATGATGAGTTAAAATGAGTTATAAATGTTGTGCAAAATCTTTTAATCTTCATCCCAACAGACATTTACCATCGAACGTTTGGTTCTGTTTTCTGCATTATGAAAAGGCAGAGCGGCGCCGTGCATGCGAATGTGTCCCCAAATAGCACATAACAATAAAATATATTGTTTACTTCACAAATTGACACGAATGCTATGAAATTTGTTATTCAAATTTTGAATCTTTAATAACGAAACACTACTGCTTTGCGTTTTTCCGTTTTCACTATTGGTACGCAAAAACAGGGACGGATCCAGGAATTTTTGCAGGAGGGGGTTTGCCAGGTTTCTGTTACGGAAATCTGCCATCATCGTCTCTAAAATACATAGGCATACATACAAATTGAGCTTTTTAAACAGAGAAATCATTTTTATACTGATGTAGGATCACTTTGTGATGTAATTTCATTGATGCAAACCCCCCTCTGGATCCGCCCCTGAAAAGTGTGACGTTAAACTCCATTTCATTTCTTTGTTAAAAATTTCATCGTACAAGCTTGAAAAGAACTGAGCGTCTTCAAATTAATCTCTGAAGTAATGATGCACACTGGCTATTAGTAATGAAATAATGATGTAGGTAGTCTGTATATCTACTCAAGGGTATCTTATAACGTAATATAACCGATTTCCTGCTAGGTGATAGCGTGCTTGACGACGGGTAACTTTTGATGCCAGTAATATCTGACTGATGTAGATTACAATATGATAACTATACGTTACGGGTTACATTTCTTACGGTATTTGAATACCGTTATTACTACAACTGATGGAATGTCAGATTGAAATTATTTTACTGTTACACTAGTTTATCGTTACTTTTGAACATTTTCTGTTGCCAAAATCTAATATTACTTTAAAACTACTTTAAAATAGCCTCTATCACATCGTCCCATTACAATATTTAATTGATGTAAATCAAGGTAAAATGGCGACTGGTTGCCTAATAGAAGCTTTTGGGGTATTTTCTTGCTGATCATTTGACCTGGACCCCATCTTGCCAATGGATGGAGACATGCTTTTTTGGTAATAATGGCTTTGGCCTGTCACGATGATTCAAGCTGAATTTAACTTCAAAGAGAAACGATACCAAAGAAGTTATTAAATGTTTCTAGACCAAAAATATTTCAATCAGATTGAAATAAAGATTTACTTTTAATTGAACTGAGGAACTTGTTTAAAGGAAACCATTGTTTTCAATTGAAACTGTGTAAAAAAAAAAATAACGATATCGTCCATGATGGTTACATAATTTGCCAACCACAACGTTATATTGCTCTTGAAGTGTGCATCTAATGATTTCTGGTTTATTCCTTATCGTTTATTATATCTGTGTTTTGTTGTGCAGTTATCTCAAATTGACAACTAGCATCCACGATTTAGTCTTGAACGGTCTCAATAACCTTGTGATAAATACAAGGTGGAGTCTCTCATAGACGTGTTTCATCTGACAACAATGATAACCAGATATCTATAACAAGACATACCTTTTACACGTATAGTACAGATAATGTAACAAAACGACGTTGATTTAAAGGAGGGGGATCACCTTATGTCTCCGTTACCTCTCTAACATATCGGAAGCAGGACATGCTGACTCTACCCGATACCTTTTGCTATTGGAATGAGATGGATGCTACGCCTTAATTTTCATATTGTCATTTGGGTTAATTTTGACACTTTTTATATTTGTATATGGTTGTAAAGGGCGGTTTCATTAGCTGTGATATTTTGGAATGTGTGTGTGTTGTGTTGTTTTATTTGTAGTTTGGGCTGCGCTGGCTATCAGTACTATGATTAGAAAAAAAACCATTGTTCCAAAAAGTATTCAAATCCCTTAATTCTCTGTAAATTGGATTAAATTGGTTTCACGCCGCCATCTTTATGTACCTTAAACTAAACAAATACAGTAATAATAAAATTATGTTATTTTGAGCTAAACTTTTTATCGTACCGACTTTAGTAATGATGACCGAGGCCAGGTGGAAATTTTAATCGCTTAATTCTAGGTTCATAGTGGATCAATTTGACTGAAATTTTCAGCAAATTGCCTTTTCTAGTTCTTAACCATTATAATGATAACAGCCAACACTTTATCTAATCTCCCATAATGTATCCCTAAGGTAGACCATTCTTCATCACGTTTGTTTGAAATAACCAATTGTACTTTACTGCTGTTGAATACACTCCTTATCGACAACGAACTCTCAAGTTTTCTTATTGAATGTACACCTCGATATCTTTCCCTTCTATACCCGTAATAATTTACTAAACACATTTAGGTAAGAAAATATTTCCCTTGAAGTTGTATAAAGAATCATTTTCTTTCAGACACCATTACATTCCTTCTAACTGATAGTTTATCTGTACCTTACCCTTGACGGACATATTTATAAGGTCTTATTGCTGTTAGTTCGTTGTGTGTGCTTTTTATGAACAGATGGTAGAAGAATTTTGAGCAGAAGGATTTAGGCTGTACAATAATTGAAATAGCCAGACGAGTATCCATGTTAAAGTGACATCTACCCAACGGATTTGGTAGACGGAGTTTAGATTAACCTGTTATTAACAACAGGGTTTTTCCACCACAAGTCCTTCTGGTCTACGCGGACATATTTTCGGGCATTCCAAAAATGATGATACGCTCAGAAAAAACATACTACTAATACATGTACATGGAAAACTTGAAGATCCAAGATGGTCGCCATAATATATTTGGCGGATTATGGCGTCTTTTATTGGTATTAATTGTATGCCCTGTTCCCTGAAAATGTAAGTTTAGACGCCAAGATTGAGATCTGAAATGATTCAGAAGCTGGGATATCGATAGAAATATGTATAACGATTTCCTTTTTGTGCTAATAAAATGAATCTAATCCTTTTCTAGGTGAGAGATGTAATTGTTTTCCTAGACAACAAGACTATAATTATTAGTGGTTTAGAAGCTGAGACATTGGTATATTTTTGTACATAGAAATATTGAATGTCTATGATATCTGTGGAGTTTAGATATATCGAAATGGATGCCGAAATATATTTAGAGGAAGAGTGCCTATCAAAAATGAAAAGCTAAGCGCAATGGGTAGCGTCTAGAAAAAACAAAACCGGCGTCAACATCAAGTTGTTAAGCTACCAGACAATACTATCGTTGACGACAAGCGAATATAAGTACAATTTCTGATAGACACAATTTGTTTCTTTATTATACATGTAAGAGCACGCGCTAAACTAGGTTTTATAATCATCGTGGTATAGATAGTACATGCATAGTAGCATGAGTAAGTCCGCTTGCTTACTGAATGGAAATCTAGAAAGTTCTATATAAAGTCAATAATTATTGTTTGCTAGATATAGTTTTAATCGTAGGCCAATCTACTATTTAACAGGGTGTAGTTTGCATGGTAATTCAATTTAGTCAATTTAACTCTAATTTAAAACAAATTTACAGATACAGAAAAAAACTAATAGATTTGCATATATATTCATCACGTATTTGGAATTCTTTGTATTTTATAGGACTTTTTCACGTGGGAAACTGATCTTTAATCCTCTTATAAGTGATAAATCAACATCGTTCACTCTAGCATGTGCCCGTCTCTAAATGGATTATACTATTTATATTAAATGATTCTTATAAACAGTGAACTGTATAAATAAATCGTTTGTATTTTTTTGAATAAAATTATATTATGTATAAATTATCTAGTAATACTTGTATACTTGAAAACAATCAAGGCACATAACCCCTTGTCTCCATCAAATTCCAACTGTCATGGGTTCTTTATTATGCACCCTGTTCCTTGCTGGGGCCCTCTTTCCTTCACCTCTTGGAAACCCCAAGTGAAAATACTGAGGCCCTTTATCGATGAACACTAAGATCGAATCTCGGACTTGCTGGTTAGTGAACCAGCGCCTTATGCACTGAACCAAAACGGCTCCAATTCGGATTCAATTTATTTCAGGTTGTTAATTGTTCAACTATGGTAATTCAACGCTGAAATATATATCAACTTTGTGATGGGACAATTAATGGCTATATAAATAAAGGAATCTAGATTCGGATACTGATAAATCAAACAGTTAACACACCCTAGATGTTATGCAGAATCGGTTATAATAAATTGTGGATGATATAATGAAGCAAATCGACATCACATTATGTGTTGTTTAGGGGTATTTCTGGTGGTCATCGGAGGGCTAGGTAGTTCTGGGCCCTCGGACCAACTAGTTTACTAGAAAAGGTGAAGTGACACGATCGTTTTTTTCCTCGCTTTTAGGCCATTATAATATGCGAAGATGAATTTATATTTAAAAAAATATATATGTCAATTTGTTCTCCAATCGGATCAGATGGGACCTCGGCTCACGTTTGATTGTCCGAAGGTGATAACCGCTTCTTACCTGCAACCTCTCGAATATGGCTACTCTACAACCACCTTAAAACGATGAAGAATCGTTTTTATTCTAGAAGTTCACAATTAAAGTGAATGTTATTTCACTGTTTACATGTGGTGTAATGGGTTTTAGAAGAGAAGAATTTTGTCGATAAACACCTCTTTTTTTATTCTTTTACCTTAAAATAAATATAGCACATTACTCTGCGCCCGTAAATACTCCGCGCCAAACATAACCTGGATGTTGCCCTGTCATTTTGTCAACAGATTATCTGTTGAAGTAAAAAATCAAATTACGCTAACATCGACAACACTTCGTAAAATGACAGAACTTACACGAGTGACTACGCCAGAGGCATTGCAAGTCGAAATGTTGTACGCGGTTTACCTATTATTCTTAATAATTTATTTGTATTGTTAAATTCCTGACTATCTACAGAAAGTGTATACAAATGGAATTAATATACTTTTCGAAGCATACGTGGTGTTTTTCTTTCTCTGACTTATCACGCCGGCCATTAATCAGTCTGAATTCAGTTCCTAAGCTACCCCCACCCCTTATGGGTCCTAATTGGCTGGATTTGTTCGAATGAAATGCTGCCGATTTGTCGACCATTATATTACATTTTCCGCATCTTGGCATCAAACGTTCAATCGAGAAAGCCGATTTGATGATTTACAGGCAACTATTTTTGCGCGGAATGTGAATGATTCGGTGATATGAGAATAAAATAAGCGAAATTTTTGAAGAAACGAGAGTTTGATTCGCCATCGTGGATCTTATTGAAGCGAGGGGTGGAAGAATACATCACGTGACATTTAAAATGGCCGGCGCGATTCCCCAGAGAGAAACAAACGGTAAACCTCCCTCTGGGAACCGAGATTGAAGGAGGCACCACGCTGGAAAATCCAACCCGGAAGATTCTGATAGTGAGTCATTGCCTTACTCGCTCCGCCACCATGCCCTCTATTGATTAGGGTTGCCGTATACCGCCTTTGACTGAAACTCAACATTAAAGCTATACATACCGATATGATAAGATTTCGAGTTGGCCGCTTCCAGTAAAATAAATATACTATATTTTAGTTTACCTTGCCTTCGTTTATCTAAAAACTTTCAAATATTTTGGCAACAAATAGTTGAATAAATACAGAATATCGATATCATATGTCAAATAAAATGAATACATTTTAAAGAAACAGAAAACACAAACCGAAAAATTCTGATAAAACGAGATACTTAACATAACTTTCGTCCCAGTGCAGCAATATGTCCTAGTTCTGGGTTTTAGTGTTGTTTTTGCCCTTTCTTTTCTTTTTTTTAAAACGCCATAACATACATTTCTAACGATGGCAGACGCTAAAAATTGTTTTGATTTCACTTTTTAAATCAAATAACGGTAATACTGACCAAACAAAGAAGGGGGTCGTGTTTTTAGTTCGAGTTTTACCGTCATTTAGTGCAGATTGTTTAGATGGTGCTTTCATATAAATAATAGACTTCAAAGCTTTTGAATTGAAAGGGTAATATAAGAAGGAAACGGGTGTGTACATTGCTGCATATGACATATTCACAATAGCTCTAAGATGTCACGAATTGCCTGAATACTTCCTACATAAATTTGTGTGTTTCAGGAATCTGTGTCCGTATTCTATAAAGAAATCGAACAGCCAGATTAAGTAGACCTGATGACCCTCAAACACCTGAAACTGGAATTTCATTGGCACAGATCCCTAATTTGCGAATATCAAGTCTTTTTGAAACCGGCCATTTTAATTGACATCTAGAGAAAAGATTGAACTTAAACAAAATCGCACAAAAACTTTCTTGTTCGTTTATTTTAATTTTGTTTTCAAATTCACGCAACACTAACTCCAATAATGTCCTTTCATTTCATTTCACTCCTGACTATATCAAATGAATAGTTGATTTAGAATGATTTTATTCAACCTCAGACGCCACTTTCCGGAGGGAGAACAGGGTAACATCTTCGTAGTGCCATTCCACCCCGTGTGGCAAATTGCAACCTGTACGGAGATGACTTGAAAGATAATCTGTAAGTGGATGGGTTATCGCTCGACCACAATTATCGACATGATTTATAGGTTAACCCCAGAAATAGGTCAAACACGTGTTGGTATCCTTGAAGCATCTTCTGTGCAGAAGTAACCATATTTCTTTCTTTCAAAATACGTACAGTTTCTCCAAACTGTATAAATCATTCACATACAAATAAAATCCAGAGGGCAGGCTTTTTATTTTAACAAACACAAAAATTTGTATAAAAATGTAAGTTTATGTATATCATATCAATAGGGCACGAAGAGGTTCAAGAGAACTGACAACGTTAGTCAAAAACCTATGTATATTTCTTTATTCAACGTAATTTTATTATGTAAATATATATGTATATTCATATATACTTTGTAATGATTGACATGGGGTTATTTATCTAAATGATCTAGTCAGCCCAAGGTTTCATCAATCTAAATACCGGTACTTAATTTATTGTGGTATAATTTACAACACAAACAGCAAACTATTTAAATATATATATATAAACACCAACGTGGTGCTAAAAGTAAACAGCAAAAATACTAAAGATAGGTTGCCAGGCAACGAAACATACGCCCACAGCAGTTAAATCATCCGGGCAGTCAACAAGGGTTGTCGCATATTTTTACTTTTTTCGGTAATGAAACATTTGTAATACACTAAAAACTGATTAAGAGTAACAACTCATTATGTAATTATCAGAAAATCATTAGAATTTGATTGCTTTTTATAAAGTTTTACCCCACGCTAACAATTAGTATATACATGAAACATTTAATATCATGGATTTAGCTGTTCAGTTATCTAAATTCATTGAAAATCAAAATACTTGTTCGTTTCAACACCTTAAACTCTATGTATCAATCTGAAGTCAATCGGATGGTAACTTTGGCCTCTATAGCGTCACAAGAATTTTTGAAGTTATCAAGGGAGATAACTCTGGCAGTAATTATTTGAAATCGCTGAAAATCAATAGGCTTCTTCGTCTCATGACCTTAAACACTGTGTATAAATCTAAAGTCAATCGGATATTAACTTTGGCCTTTAGAGCGTCCACATGATTTTTTGAGGTGATCAAGGGCCATAACTCTGGCACTAATTATCGGAAATCGCTGAAAATCAATAGGCGTCTTCGTCTTATGACCTTAAACACTGTGTATAAATTTAAAGTCAATCGGATATTAACTTTGGCCTCTAGAGCGTCCACAAGATTTTTTGAAGTGATCAAGGGCCATAACTCTGGCACTAATTATGGGAAATCGCTGAAAATCAATAGGCTTTTTCGTCTTATGACCTTAAACACTGTGTATAAATTTAAAGTCAATCGGATATTAACTTTGGCCTATAGAGCGTCCACAAGATTTTTTGAAGTGATCAAGGGCCATAACTCTGGCACTAATTATGGGAAATCGCTGAAAATCAATAGGCTTCTTTGTCTTATGACCTTAAACACTGTGTATAAATTTAAAGTCAATCGGATATTAACTTTGACCTTTAGAGCGTCCACAAGATTTTTTAAAGAGATCAAGGGTCATAACTCTGGCACTAATTATCGGAAATCGCCGAAAATCAATAGGCGTCATTGTCTTATGACCTTAAACGCTGTGTATAAATTTAAAGTCGATCGGATATTAACTTTGGCCTCTAGAGCGTCCACAAGATTTTTTGAAGTGATCAAGGGCCATAACTCTGGTAGTTATTATCGGAAATCGCTGAAAAACAATAGGCTTCTTCGTCTCATGACCTTAAACACTGTGTATAAATTTAAAGTAAATCGGATATTAACTTTAGCCTGTAGAGCGTCCACAAGCAATTGTGGACGCCGGACCGACGGACCGACGGACGGACGGACGGACGGACGGACGGACGGACGGGGGCGACGACAATATACGACCACATTTCAATGTGGGCGTATAAAAATTCAATTCGTCTTCGACTGACTGATCAAAAATGCCATTAAAGTTTGAAGACTGAAAACATTAAAGCTGTATTCTTAGTATCTGTTTGGCAGATTAACAACTTGGCATATTTTATTGGTATAATTAATATCTTTAGATTGAGAATAGGATATGACCCGTCATCTCAGATTTAATGGAACTGGAACGATGCATGGTTTTATGATTTAAAAAAATATATCTGAACTAAAGGTACAACAGGCTAGATCGCCAACAATTATCTTAAAATGTAAAAAAATATAAATGACTTTAATGCATAGACGTCTAGGATACGTGCAATTGGTTTCAAAAGATTTCACATCCCCAATCAATTTCAGAACATTTTAGCGTTAAACATTTGATATTATCCGAAAAATAGAAATGGTGATCAGTCCCTTTAAAGTCACATTTTTTTATTTTCTTAACGTAAATGCGTCACATTTACTTGCCGACTTGTGATGAATCGAGGGCGAAAATTTTCCTTCACTGACCGAACAAACGTCCTTAGTTACCAAATATTATTATTCATATAGCTTACTTACACTGTGATATATTACGTATATAAAATGGGCTAATGGTTTACTTATAGTCTAACCTACAGTAATAACCACAGTACTTATATTACCAGATGGCCACCGTTCTAATAAACTACAAATTCTTTACTTTAGAACACATGTAGACTTTTGGTCTGATATATCAGCCTGTGTGGAAGTTGACGCGCAACTCGACTTACAGACAGATTTTCCGCCACTATACACGATTGTATATATACAATATTCAGATTGTGACAAAGGTAACGCCTGCAACTCTATCACTGCCACACCAATGTGAATTTGAACTTTTTACACGGTTCACACCCTAATGACGTTTGCATTTGACAGCTTATGGGTCCGCATAGACAAAGTGGATCATTAAAAACAAAAGCCATGCGCAAATGAACCACTGTTTCTACCACTGCCCAGCACACAAATAGAAAATTGACATTTTTTGCACATTTCACATCTTAGTGAAGTTCACATTTGAAAACTTGGGAAGCCAAAATGGGCGCCTATCATCAAAATTAATTCACTTTTATGAATATTCATGTGTATATAAAACTATAAATGCCAAATAATCATTTGTTGCTGTGGTCAAGCATGTCAGTGGCTGTAATGACCGAGTAAGATTGGCTGTGGGACCAATTGGATAAACCGGTATAATGTAGGCCTATTTAATCCAAATTTGAATCTCCTTTAACATTATCGCTTAATCAAGCTTATCTTCGAACGAACATTCTAAGCCTAGAGGTCTCCCAAGCGAACAGGAAGTTACCGCAAGATCATTTACAGAAGGTCTGGTTGCCCCGGAAACAATTTTCAATATTTAAGTAACTTGTCAATTTGTAATGAGACTAGCTTCAGTACGGTGTCAATCAAATTAATTAAGTATCCTAATAATTAGGCTGAGTCAGTTTAAGCACCACTTTCACGTGCTCTAGTAAACTGATCTATAATTATACATACACAGTGTTAATCATATTGTCTAACATTAAATTTGTTTATAACGTGAAAGATTCTCCGATTTTAGGATATTTAGTATTTTAGATAATGGTGTCAATATTGTAGCGATTCGGGAACGGTTATATATTAAAAGCTCTCCAATATTTGTCGTATCAAAGCTGGTATACCCAGAAGGGGGTCGTCTTTGCGCCAGTGCCATTTATTTTGTATCTCAAATAATATACTGAATATAGCCCATATTCCCATTGAGTTCAAACTTAAGAAGGCACACCCCTTCTCCTTGCTTTGTAGTTTTAATCTCCACAGAAAAAATGTCACGCAACATCATTTTCTGGGGATTTTGTAAATATCCAATGCCAAAAACACAGGTTAGCTCTAGTTTTGATATACTTCATGGTTCACAGGCGATTGGGGCTTCAGTATTTCACTGAATCATAATAATAACGTATATTTGTAATGCGCTTAATAATCCATCCATGTACGCATGCACAAAACTTTAGCTTATGTTGGAGCATCAATCATTATACCAAGCGTTTAACGCATAATTAATTTTTGTTCAATCTTTCTACAAGTATTATAGCTAAAACTTGATATTTAACTCACAGCTGTTATAATACCAGCTGGGTCCTGTCTCACATTAACTTGCAAACAGCATGAACCAATCTGAATAAAATACACATCTATACTTCGTTTCGTTTTCTATACTTTTGATGGTCAACGCTACATGAAGATCTGGCCGGTTGTACTGGAAGGACGCGACAGGGATCGTACGAACGGTTTTTGACCCTATATGACGTCAGACATCGATTAATCAATTTGCGTTGACATTTCTAGCCGTATTAACAGACTTTTTCATTGGCTAATTTCGCACATTAACTGGAACGCCTGTTCTATAACAACTCTTCTAGACCCTAGTATTGTAAAGACAAGTAAAACGAAATTTTGAACTATTAAAATGGAATGAAATAGAATTTGGGAACGAGGGTCCTGGGGCCTATTTCACGAAATTTTAACTAAGATAAGATCACAATTTTAGTAATTTGATTGGATAATATTAGATTGATTTTTAGTGCTTAGCCAATCAAAATTGAAGTATCTACTAAAATTGGATTTTATCTTAAGTTAAAATTTCGTGAAACAGGGCCCAGATCTTCATCCTAGATAATGATGTCTGTTTAATGGTATTTAGGAGGCTCCGTGAACGGGGCACTACTTCCAATGTCGGATTAGGACATGGGTCTTAGGGCCAGCCAAATCTCCAGGCCACAATAATTGTAAAAAAAAAGTAATAATCTAGCTACTATAATCTTACTACAATACCTTAAACAAATAGTTCTGAAAATGTTTGTAATAAATTTTCTGTTGTTAAATTTAACTTTCTTACTTTTATCGATGAACCCAAAATATCTTTATTGTCAAACGAGTGAGAGAACTGGGGTTTGGAGTCCACTCGACACAAACTAGGTCATTTCGGGACTAACGTGGTTCAATTTTACTTGCGCGTAGGGGTCTTTAGCAGTTGGATGAAACTGGAGGTCCGGAGAAAATTCACGAGGTTTATCTATTTGTGCACATGAAACGGGGGATAATATGGGAGTGAACTTTTGAGTTGATCACATAAATATATAGTACATGTATAATTACTTTGTACTATTGGCCAATGTCATTGAAATTGGGTAACGACGTCAACCATTTCTAATTATATACAAATCAAATATTTGCAATATTTCCATGACACTGTGTAGTCTATGATTCGAATTTCCACAAACGTGATAAGCTGACAGTCGGATATAATATCAATATTCATCATATCACCATGTCCGTTTTGTTTAAATATTACTTTGACATATTGTTGATGTTACTACTCTTGACATCATTTAAAGTGAACGTAAGGGCAGAACAGCCATTTCTGTTTTTCTGTGGTTTACATAGATGAGATATAATATTCCAATCAGGGCCCGTTTAATGACGGGGGCCTTGACTACAGCCCCTCCCCACTTTAATCCGGCTGTGATTGAAATATATTTTATATATATAAAGAGCTGTTCTAAAAAAACAAACGTACCATAAATAAATTATGCAAACTGCACTTGTATGAGTGTAGAGATAATGACCAGAATATGCCCCCTTTTCACTGGTGATGCAAGGGAACCACTGGCATTTTCAGTCATGGGGCCCGTGAAAGTTTGAGGCGGTCGTGATTTCAGCAGCGATCACTATTTAAATAAAAGCATTCAATGTTATTCATGGAGAGCCCTAATGATTGACAAATCACTTATTGTTTCTCCAATGCATTATTGTATTTTCAGCGCCATGTTTTTAAATTTGAAATACAATCTCCGATGCTGTATCAAACGACCAATAAAAAAATGGATTACCGTGAACTCAAAAGATTTAAAATACCAACACTCTAAATATTTGACCGTAAATAAAAGGGGCCATAAATCGGATATCGATCGATCAAACTCGCCATGAAGTCATGTGTCTATATTGTTCAGGCTTTAACACCCGTTTACAGACCCCAAAACTGAGGAAAAAAAGAACATGTCAAGAATAAACAGAAGCATAATTGCCAGCTCTTGATCGCCCTTTAAATTTCCGTTATCAACTAACTTCGTTATAAACCTTATAACAATGCTTTAAACATTAGGGATACAATGACATTTTGAAACGTGATTGAAATCAAAAGCGATAAGAACTGTAATAACTGTTTGTTTAGTATAGAAATCCAAAATGAATCTGACCATAAGCTTGTTTGCGTTTAACTATCATCAGTTATGGTTATAGTTTACCGATATAGTTCTCCGCTATATAGCCATGGTTAGATACTGGGTTAAGTCTATGTGATTCTGCAGTACTGACTACTGATATGAAGAATGGAAAATAAATTTTGATTCCACATTTTGTGTTATAGGATCACATTGTTAATGATGTACCTCGACGGTGATTTCAAGTCATTTGACTATATAAACAAAATATATATTAAAAGAAAAGATAATCAGTTCCTCTTTTCACCTACAAGGCATGATTGAAAACAAAATGATACTTATAAGGGATATTCTAAATATGTTTGCTGTATTTAGAGCAGTGATGAAGTTTAAATTTAACAAGTTTGCCGGTGTAATACAATGATACAAATGTTAGAACACACCCGCGTTCTTATTCTATTCGTTGCTTTGTTTTATTAACTGGAGCGACACTACTGAGAATTTACCCCCAAAAATATGACCTTATCACTTAGGGCGAAAAAATATTTTTGAAATTATACATAAGATAAGAAATGTTTGTGGTAAATATTTAGGTTAGTGAAAAAGTTCAAATAAAGCGGGGAAATAAATAAAGTTTCATCTTACCTTGCTCGACTTCCGTTCCGTTAGCAACACGAATTTAACTGTTAGTCCATGTCACACGTGTTACAGAGAAACCCGGAAAATAAAAGTTAAAGTCAGAGAAAAGAAAACACAATTTGAACTGTAGACGTTACATGGTTGTACAGTTATGCGGTTTGGGTGTTAAACTCGTTACTTTACCACAGGTTACAAATCAATAGGAGTTATCCCTGCACGAGACGAGGCGTAGAGGTTCTGTTTGTCTGGCATCATCTCTGAGCTTGACCCCGCACGGCTGTACGGAGTGAACGTCTGCCGTCTACTTGAGATTTAGTCGCCATTCACTTCCCACTCGCTTTATTTCGGCAATACTTGATGTATGATGCACCGTTCGGGTTAACATCGTTCTCTAATGTTAAAATCACGTTTGTTTGTTTCCTCTTGTTAGTTGCTACTTTTAGTCTAAACGCCCATTTTGTTTGGACAAACAAACGGAGTCTATAATGGATACCACTGGTTTGGTTGCTCAAATTGCAGATACATATTTTAAATTAGCGTAAACAAATAAATGGGGGTAGGGTGACCTCAAGTCCTTCAAAATGACAAGTTGCGAATTAAAATATTTTATCTCTGGCGAAGGATTAGACTGAAATCCCAATTGGAAGAAAATTGTCTGCAGCGAACTGTCAAGAAACCAGCTAGGTTTCAAAATCGTAAATATTCCATTCCTTATGTAAAAGCCTTTATACAGATATCATTAATTTTGAGCTTAATTATTATATTTTGCGAACTTTGAGGGCTCATATAAATTTGAGTGTTTGAGTGTGTAAGTTTTTATACACTTCTACGCTGTTGAATTTTGGAAAATATTGTAAATCATGGGTGCATTCTTTATTTTTTAGGAATGAAACTAAAAGGAATAACATGAAATATACCCAGGGTCTTGTTTTTCGCCCTATCAGAACAACGAGATGGCGTTCTTTTCCAGGCCCTTCGTCCTGCACCATGCTGAATCATGGTTTTCTTTTATTCAACAAATACTTTTTTAATACCCAGCATTCAGACAATATGTTAAACTGGGGGCAATTCGCTATGCCTATCTGCTCTTATGAAGTTGGAGGGGGGGGGATGACCTAGTGGTCTAGAGTGCCGCATTTCGACCTCTAGCTGGCCGGTCACCTCTGGCTTGCGGCTGTGGTTTCGAGCCCTGGTGTGAGCGTATGTGGTATGGAGATGGGGGCGCCTTCTCAACCTCGTGGGTTTCCACCGGTTTCATCCCACTGCTAAAGACCCCTACGCGCAAGCGAATTATTGAAATAAAATTAAACCATATGTTAGTCCCGAATGTTGAGTGGACGTTAAACCCCACTTCTCTCTCTCTCTCTCTTATGAAGTTGATTGGGGTTTCTTGGAGCTAACTATTCCCTCGACGACCCACCAATTCATCTATGAGACCTGAGTGAGACATTGGATCGGTGTTTGAAATGCCATCGGTCTGCAGTGGATAATTAGTCGAAGCTAAATTTTGTCCATACGACGACAATACTTTTATTTCGAATTTAAATTATCCGGGATTCTTTTACGTTCAGGCCATTGTGTACGGAGACCTCGATTTTGAGTCCATCTGAGCGAATAAACGCTGTTCCATATCCTCGTTCTGGGTCATTTTATACGCGTTATGGTCTATTCTATTGTTACAAATTATTCACATTTCTGTGTAAGACAATAACAAGATCAGGATGTATTAAAGGGACAATAACATTTTTGCTGGCTTGGTAGCTCCAGAAAATAAATAATACCCTTATTCTAAGTACTAAATGTTTAAATGTCCTACCTGTTGTGTAAATTATCCATTACAATTTTTTTTATTTGTCCAGAGGGTTCGAAAATATTTTAAAATCCAAGTCACATTTGAGAAGGTTTACGTTAGACTTTTCAAATCAATTGGTTGAATTTTTCCAATTTTTTAAATTAGGTGTGCTAAGATGGAATTTATATCATCATTTAATTGAAATATTCTAAAATAATACGATTTGTTGACCAGAATGAAGATTGGGACATATTTTTCAGTTACAACAAGAGTGTTATTGGGGCTTTAAGGACATGATGAAACATGACGGTAATAAGTGAGTAAAATGATGTAATGCATTAGCATGTAATTCAATTTGTCTTAAACCAGGAACTTAATACAGGCCAAATCATCTTCTAGAATACTAGCATTGCACATGACTGTACATTGGTGGACACAGGATTTTTTTTCTCAAAAAGGGATATGGGGGTAAACGAAGGTGAGTTTTCCGAGACAAAAACCACGGCTGAGTTGATTAAGAAACGCAATTGTTTCATGTTACATTAAAGCAGTTTTATTTCCGTTTCACACGTTTGTTTTATACAGACTAACATAATAATTTACAAAATAAGATGTAAGAAAAGAAAGACATCCAAGTGATCCAATTAAATTTAATCTTAATCTAGCTCTTTGAAGTTTGTTAAATACAAATATACCTTTTTTACGTTTACATATAATAATATAGGACTATCTTTGATTTTATAACAGTTTATATAATATATAATGGCGTCTAAGTAGTCCGGAAACTAATAGACCAACTCCTTTAAAAATAGATATGAATGCAGTTTGTATAAAGATGACAATCAGAGGTGAACATATTTTCTTTTAAAAAATATCACATTTTAATCTATGCCCGGAAAAGAAAACAATGTTCGGGTACATAAAACAAATTTAAAACCACACATTTATGATAGGTTCACGCTATCTGCACGATTCGCCTACGATTGAAATAGTGGTTGTAATCGTTGTTCTATATGGCGGGGGAAAGCGGCAAAAACCTAATGCTATGTAGAAATGTCTAATTCAAAACACACATGTAACATAATGCCATACCAAATACCTAAAACGTCTAATGCAAAAAACAAAATACAAGAAACCTCTAATACAAAATACCTCATACGTCTATTGCAAAAGACAAAATACAAGAAACCTCTAATACAAAATACATATAACCTCTTATGCACAATTGATTTTACAATCTGAAACATCTACCATAAGCATTAGATGACATATCTCGTTGTGATTACTTACATTTCTCCACTGAATTATCTTTATTTAGGTCAATGTCAAGGTCACCGAACACAACTTGGCGACCTATTCGGCTAGCGAGCTATTCGACCGATCCAGCTGGCAACCTGTTCGTTGGCAACCTATTCAGAATTAAGACAACAGTCGCCCAAACTCATCTATTTTTAACAACCAATAAAATCCAACGTTACGTCTATCAAATGAAGGTAGAATAATATATTATTTTTATCAATTCCTTTAGCTCAGAATAGAGATGTAATTTCGCATTATCGTACAAAATTCTTGACATCCAACTAAATATATTCCGAAAGGTAATAAAATAGGCTTTCTAAGTATTATCAGTAAAAATTGGCACATTCATATTAAAGGGGTGCACTCTCTTCCTAAACATGACCAATTTTTTTTAAAAATTTTAAAGGGAAAAACTGTTAATATCCCGTGTCAAAATTCGAACCATCGTACAACATTCTGATGATCTAACTAAATATATTCTAAAAGGTAATTGAATAAGCTTTCCAAATATTATTAGTAACAGTTGGCACAATCATATTAAAGGGGTGCGCTCTCAACCTGAACATAGCCAATTTTTCAATATTTTAAAGTGAAAGAACGGTAATATTTCGAGTCGAAATTCGTACAAAATTCTGAGCATCCAGCTATATATTTTCTGAATGGTAATTTAATAAGCTTTCTAAATATTATTAGTAAAAGTAGGCACAATCATATTAAAGGGACGTGCTCTCAACCTGAACATAGCCAATTTTTCAATATTCTATATGTAAAGATAGACCGGAATTTTTTTCGAAGTCCGAATTTCGACTATCGTACAAAATTCTGATCATCCAGCTATATATATTCTGAAAGGTAATTGGATAAGCTTTCCAAATACTAATAGTAAAAGTTGGCACAATCATATTAAAGGGGCGCGCTCTCAACCTGAACATCGCCAATTTTTCAATATTTTAAAGTGAAAGAACGGTAATATTCCGTGTCTAAGTTCGGACCATCGTACAAAATTTGGAGCATCCAGCTATATATATTCTGAAAGGTAATTGAATAAGCTTTCCAAATATTATTAGTAAAAGTTGGCACAATCATATTAAAGGGGCGCGCCCTCAACCTGAACATATCCAATTTTTCAATATTCTATATGTGAAGATAGACCGGTATTTTTTTTGAAGTCCAAATTCGAACCATCGTACAAAATTCTGAGCATCCAGCTATATAAATTCGGAAAGGTATCTGAATGAGCTTTCCAAATATTATTAGTAAAAGTTGGCACAATCATATTAAAGGGGCGCGCTCTCAACCTGAACATCGCCACCTTTTTAATATTTTAAAGTGAAAGAACGGTAATATTCCGAGTCAAAATTCGGACCATCGTACAAAATTCGGAGCATCCAGCTATATAAATTCGGAAACGTAATTGAATAAGCTTTCGAAATATTATTAGTAAAAGTTGGCACAATCATATTGAAGGGGCGCGCCCTCAACCTGAACATATCAAATTTTTCAATATTCTATAAGTGAAAATAGACCCGTATATTTTTCGAAGTACAAATTCGGACCATCGTACAAAAATCTGAGCATCCACCTATATATATTTTGAAAGGTAATTGAATAAGCTTTCTAAATATTATTAGTAAAAGTTGGCACAATCATATTAAAGGGGTGCGCTCTCAACCTGAACATCGCCAATTTTTCAATATTCTATATGTGAAGATAGACCGGTATTTTTTTCGAAGTCCGAATTCGGACCATCGCACAAATTTCTGAGCATCCAGCTATATATATTCTTAAAGGTAATTGGATAAGCTTTCCAAATATTATTCGTAAAAGTTGACACAATCATATTAAAGGGGTGCGCTCTCAACCTAAACGTCGCCAATTTTTTAATATTTTAAAGTGAAAGAACGGTAATATTCCGAGTCAAAACTCGGACCATCGTACACAATGATTGTGCCAACTTTTACTAATAATATTTGGAAAGCTTATCCAATTACCTTTCAGAATATATATAGCTGGATGCTCCAAATTTTGTACGATGGTCCGAATTCGGACTTCGAAAAAAATACCGGTCTATCTTTACATATAGAATATTGAAAAATTGACTATGTTCAGGTTGAGAGCGCACCCCTTTAATATGATTGTGCCAACTTTTACTAATAATATTTGGAAAGCTTATTCAATTACCTTTTAGAATATATTTAGTTGGATCATCAGAATTTTGTACGATGGTCCGAATTTTGACACGGGATATTAACAGATTTTCCCTTTAAAATTTTTAAAAAATTGGTCATGTTTAGGAAGAGAGTGCACCCCTTCAATATGAATGTGCCAATTTTTACTGATAATACTTAGAAAGCCTATTTAATTACCTTTCGGAATATATTTAGTTGGATGTCTAGAATTTTGTACGATAATGCGAAATTACATCTCTATTCTGAGCTAAAGGAATTGATAAAAATAATATAGTATTCTACTTTCATTTGATAGACGTAACGTTGGATTTTATTGGTTGTTAAAAATAGATGAGTTTGGGCGACTGTTGTCTTAATTCTGAATAGGTTGCCAACGATCAGGTTGCCCGCTGGATCGGTCGAATAGCTCGCTAGCCGAATAGGTCGCCAAGTTGTGTTCGGTGACCTTGACATTGACCTAAATAAAGATAATTCAGTGGAGAAATGTAAGTAATGACAACGAGATATGTCATCTAATGCTTATGGTAGATGTTTCAGATTGTAAAATCAATTGTGCATAAGAGGTTATATGTATTTTGTATTAGAGGTTTCTTGTATTTTGTCTTTTGCAATAGACGTATGAGGTATTTTGTATTAGAGGTTTCTTGTATTTTGTTTTTTGCATTAGACGTTTTAGGTATTTGGTATGGCATTATGTTACATGTGTGTATTGAATTAGACATTTCTACATAGCATTAGGTTTTTGCCGCTTTCCCCCGCCATAGTTCTATGGTCAACCGTATCGAAACGTATCTGCACGTACCAGACCGTGGACTCACTAGGGGCATCCTATCGTAACGCATTGCACGACAGTAGAAACCTGGCATTATCATCAGATGGTACGATGGGATGGGATGGGCATTCAAAGCGCGAGATAATGAAATTGAATCACAATGTGATCCTATTGATTCATAGTAAAAATTGACGTCAAACGGGGTGTTGGACTTCTCTCTTTAATATAAAAGGCTCGGTGTGTATGTCTAAGACAATGATGGCATCATACATTGTCAAATGTCAAATTTCCTTTACAGAAACCTTGCAAAACCTGGGGTCCTATGTACGTAAATCTCAGAATGAAAGACGCATTGTGTTGAAGAAGAGACACTAAACTTCATATCTATCCTGTTGTCATTTTATCCGCCCAACATTTCTTAAATCTTTTTACAGTTCATCACTTCTTGGCTTTATATGGATTTAAAAAGACGATGGGAAGTCTTCTCTAACAGAACTTTTTCTGTTGGATGCGCGAGATGATCAATTAGTTAGGGAATTACCCGGTTCGATTCATTTAAGTTCACTTTCTAAAATCATAACAATGACTCGACTATGTCTTGAATATCTGAAAACGGCTTTCATTTGTAAATTTAATTTAAGCTCTTGTATTACTTTTTTTAAACTGGGTCTTTGATTTGTGTTTTTTTTTTTACAAAGAAAGGTTTTGATAAAACTTCACAATACAAAGGCGATTTCTTTAAGTACTTGGATGTTTCTCCTTTGATTTCTGTATATTAATAGGATAAACTATTTTATAAAGAAAATACAAACAAACAAAAATTTTGTTTCAACTGAACAACTTGGATATCTTTAAAGGAGAAACCGCAGACAGTGAATAAAACAATAGTAGGATTTCCACCAGAATCGAACTTTTTACAAAGATTACTATGGCATCTATCCTAAGTATCATTAAAAATCTGAACTTTGTCAGTGGTGCAAAGCAGAGGGTCTTACAAGGGACAACGTAGAATCATTCGGATGGGACTCGTTTCGACCAGTCAATGCCGAATAATCTCCACTTTACTTCATTTGCACGTCTTTTCATACCAGTCCCGACGTTTATGAATCACTTGTTCTCGACACTTACTAAACTTACATATCGGTTGCCTCACAGATAATTTGTTCTATTGTGTATTGCAGTGATTTTTTTTGTAAATTTTACCTATATTCTTTGATGCTTTCCAGAACGAGCTGTCGTCTGCAAACAGCGCCGATTCTGTGTCCTTCCCCCATAACTCGGAAGATCATTTATCATGATGTTGAAAAGTATTGAACTGATAATGGATCCTTGCGGCGTTCCGTTTTCCATTTTGAATTTATCGCTCATGAAGTTCCCTACTCGTACTGGGGGTTGGGATGGCCTAGTGGTCTAATAGTAAGTGCAGGGGGACTGCACCACACGCAATTCTACACAAAAACAAATATACAGACAAGACATCATACTAAGAGACCACAAACAAAAACAAATCAAAAAGAGTGCCGCGCTTCGACCTCTAGCTGGCCAGTCACCTCTGGTTTGCGGCTTTGGAGATAGGGGCGCCTTCTCAACTTCGTGGGTTTCCTCCCACTGCTAAAGGCCCCCACGCGCAAGCGTTATTGAAATAAAATCAAAACCATATTAGTCCAGAAATGACCTAGTTTGTGTCGAGTGAACGTTAAACCCCATTTCTCTCTCTCTCTCCCTAATCGTACTCTGGTATGCTTATAGCTGAGAAAACCTTGACCATGAGAAATCTAAAACTAATGCCTGTGATAGCTACAGACACGTGGTAATGACCACTGTCAAAATCAACCATTCGTGGTCATAGTCTCTATCATCCATACGAATATTCTACGAATATTCTACTAGGGGGTTCTGGGTGACAGAGACTATCGTGGTCACGGAGATGAAATTATTGTACAAAAAAGTACGGGAAATGGATTGAAGTTTTAGTTATCTGGCTCATTACAGTATTTATCAGTTTGGCTTTTTCCAAAATATGGCCAAACAACACCATTAAGTGTCTCATTGATTGTTTACAACAATTGCGAAGGGATTGACGGATAAAATTATTTCTCGGTTCTCGACGATTTAAAAAAAATTAAGCGCTGTATATTTAACTCACTCCAAATACCAAATCCGAAAACAATGACCTGTTTATAGCGCCACATGTAGTTCAGGGTTTGGGCGTTGGTGACAATAAAACAAAGTCCAAAGGAAATAGAAATATGATATTCTACGACTATAGTTGTTTATAATATTAACTTAAAAGTTCAGAATTTAGTTTCTCTTTTTATCAATAAAATATAAAGATAGGTTGCCAGGCAACGAAACATACGCCCACAGCAGCTAAATCGTCCGGGCAGTCAACAAGGGTTGTCGCATATTTTTTACTTTTTTCGGTAATGAAACATTTATAATACTCTAAAAACTGATTAAGAGTAACAACTCATTATGTAATTATCAGAAAATCATTAGAATTTGATTGCTTTTTATAAAGTTTTACCCCACGCTAACAATTGAATATGTATATATACATGAAACATTTAAAATCATGGATTTAGCTGTTCAGTTATCAAAATTCATTGAAAATCAATATACTTGTTCGTTTCAACACCTTAAACTTTCAATGTGGGCGTATAAAATTGAAATACAAGTTTGCCATTAGAAGCGGAAATAACCTGGAGCAAACAGTTTTTACATCTTGCCAAAAGATTAGTTTACTCATGGAACTGATGCCATTATAATGTCCAAGGTTTATTCAAATGCGAATGAATAAGTGTGGTTCCTCTTTGTCGGTGATACAGGATGGAGGGCCTGTCAAGGACATCTATCTAATCGTGCGGATGGGACGGGAAAACGAGGTCCTGTGTACACATTGACGTGCACGTAAAAGATCCCTTGACTGTTGGAATTCGATAGAAGAGTAGGCCCTAGTGCCGCTTTCCGCCAAAATTTCACTCATAGCACACTGTATGGCCTATGCCCGTCTTCATTAGCCCAGTTCAGAAGTTCGGAACAGAACAGTTGGACGTTAAAGCACATTTCATTTTTAACCACAATGGGGCAACAACGAAAGGGGGGATAACTTTTAGCAATTAGTTTGCTGCAATGGAAAGTACTACTCGGATAGTGGGGTTCCAACACAGGACATCCCCGCCTTTCATAGAGTCCTAAATACGGGACACTGTTTCTTACCATGACCTTTTCTGATATGAACTTTCTCGGCCAACTCTGGACCTACTTAGCGAGCCAACGCCTTACTCAATACAAACGATTGAGCACCAAGATGCTATAATGTACGAAACAAAAGTTTTGGACTACCAATTATTATCCTTGCGAATCGTAAGGCAAGGCTGTTCAAGACTCCCCAATGGTATTCTAGGATGGGAATAATCAAAGATAGGTTAACCAAACAGGCTTATGAATGTTTCTACATGTCGTTCCAATGGTCTGTTTTTTTTCTCCTTGATCTCTCTTTTCACATGTTTACATAGTTAACTATAATTGATACGAGAGACATCAAGTGGGGAAAACAATTTATTTCAAATTTTCCTTATTCTGGTTCACAACCAAGCATAGCTTTTATTCTCAGAAGAAAATGAAAAACAAAAACAGTTAAAAAAATCATAAACTATATGAACTTGATTATTCAAACTAAAATAAAGTGATGGGCAACTCCAACATGATTTCAAGACCTAAAACAGATATAAACTGCCATATTTTTCTTAAAAGATAGGTTGCCAGGCAACGAAACATATGCCCACAGCAGCTAAATCGTCCGGGCAGTCAACAAGGGTTGTCGCATATTTTTACTTTTTTTGCTAATGAAACATTTGTAATACACTAAAAACTGATTAAGAGTAACGGCTCATTATGTAATTATCAGAAAATCATTAGAATTTGATTGCTTTTTATAAAGTGTTACCCCACACTAACAATTAGTATATACATGAAACATTTAATATCATGGATTTAGCTGTTCAGTTATTAAAATTCATTGAAAATCAAAATACTTGTTCGTTTCAACACCTTAAACTCTGTGTATCAATCTAGAGTCAATCGGATGATAAGTTTAGCCTCTATAGCGTAACAAGATTTTTTGAAGTTATCAAGGGAGATAACTCTGGCAATAATTATTTTAAATCTCTGAAAATCAATAGGCTTCTTCGTCTCGTGACCCTAAACACTGTGTGTTAATTTAAAGTCGATCGGATATTAACTTTGGCCTCTAGAGCTTCCACAGGATTTTTTCGAGTGATCAAGGGCCATAACTCTTGCAGCAATTATTGAAAATCACTGAAAATCGATCGACGACAATATACGTCCACATTTCAATGTGGGCGTATAAAAATGGCTTAATCAGCAAATCTTTGCAAAACGTTGTAACAAACTGAAGTTACCAGGAAACAATGATACATCCGCCAGTAGTTTTGACATTTACATTTATTTATTTATTTTCTTTTTTTAAATCCATTGGTTTTTTTTTATCTTAAGCAAATATTTCCAGTCAAGTGGGTTTCACAGATTGTGGGTTTAGGTGTCAAGGGCAATAACTCTGTTGGACAAACCGTTACATCGAAAGTTCTTTAAAGCTAAAATGTCTTTCTCAGATTTTGGGGCGAGTGAAAATTAATGATGTTGCAGTAAAACTGCCTTCTTCAATTCTGTAAAGCTCACTATGAGCTTTACGAACAAGAGCACTAACTTGTTGAATGATCTTGATCTTTACTTTTCATTGCTGACTGACATGACAATCATATGCAACCACACCTTTTTTTGACGGTTTTATAAAAAAAACAGTATAGGTAGAGAAAAGAAAATAGTAATGTTTACAAAATTTTGTTCCCACCATTTAATGATACACACAATTTTTTTTTTATTAAATTAACATGGTTGATAAGATAAATGGGTTTTTTTTTGTCTTCAATGAGAGATGAAATCAAAGTGAAACAACGGATGATGAAATAAAACCATTGTGATGATGATCTATACACAATATATATATATATATATATATAACAAAATACAGCACTTATTGATCATTGTCTCTTTATAACCTTACATTGTTTTAACATTTATTTTCATGTTTCAGTTTCAATAAGATGTTTAAATTCTGACATTCTAAAAAAAAAAAATGATTAAAAAGTAAAGAGAATTATTGCAATCGAATTCATTTATTGTTTTAAGAAAAAATGGTACTGATAGTTTAGTTGGAAAAATTAACCAGTTACACTTAGATTGTATTATATTTTATTCAAGTGCAGTGGCTTTCTATTGCTACAATACAGATGTGTGGGTTATATAGAGTTCAGTAGTTTCAACTGTCGATAATTTAACAAGTTTGTTCCTCTATTTGGTGGAAAGTAACTGAAATAGTCACTGTTGTGTAAATGCTTTGAATTATTGAAACAAATGTAGTATAATTGTATTTAGTTTTCATGACAATGGCAAGAGATTTAGTCTAATAATAAAATATAGCAATTTGCAGCCAATTCATTTCACTAACATGTTAAAGATGCATTATGTAAGATTTCTATGAAAAGCTGACAGTTCTGGCAATAATAGATAATGAAAAAGGAATATATTTAACATTTCAACCATATCAGTTTTTGCCATTTGAAGAGTAGTTTAGTCTTGATTGTCATTCATACTATTGTTACAATAATAAACAAAGTCTTGATTATCCATTTTTAATTAAATTATTAACTGACGATCGTGTTTAAATTTGTTGAAAATAATAACCATGCGATTATCTAGGGTTGATTATGGGCTTGGCATGTAAATGTCTACTTAATGATTTATCTAAGATTTGAGTCCAAATGAAAGATCTGCTCTTACATAATGCATCTTTTGAGAAAGAAAGGGGTAGATTGGGAAAAGACACAGGTTTGACTCAACATAATTACTAAAATATTTACATTAGAATCTACACTAAGAATGCAACCAACATGTTCATTTCTATATACAAATTAAACGAGTCCAAATAATAATACAATAATAACAGATGTTTAAATGTGTGAATACAGTGATGAATGAATGACAATATCATGTACATTTAGTTTAAATACACTATACAAACTGTTGAACAATTGTCTTAAGGTTAATAATTGCCAATTAATTCTGACACTTTTAACAACCTTGATATGGTAGGATAATTAAAGGTTATTATTTCATCAGATGTTTCTAACCATCTTTAAAGTTTATCTTGAGAATTATTAGTATCACCATCATCTATTCTACTTAATAATTCAAGGAAACCAACTCTTCAAGTAAACCTTAACTGGGGAAAATACTTTCCATGTATTTTTGTTTTTGACATGTAGATGATATAGATTTCAATCATAACCATGAAGCAGCATTTAATGTATTTTGAAAACATGTGTGTCAAGCTGCCATTACTAAACAGTCGGTCTCAATTTATTTTTTCACTTTCTTTTCATTTTTTCCTTCCTCTTGTTTGCCTTTTGATCTGTAAAAATGAAAGTATTTATTTTAAAACTATATATAATATAAGGCTACTAATCAATCCCAGATTTTTTGATTTCAACCAATCCCAGATAAGTTGTCAGGCAACAAAACATGTCCACATCAGTTAAGTCGACAAAGAAGTCCACAAAAGATGTCACATATTTATTCTTTGGTAAGTAATAGTACCATTTACAAGACACTAATTAACAACCAATAAAGTATTAGAAATAATTAAATTTGACTGGCTTGAAGTGTTTCCTCGTGTAAACATTTACAATATGATAGACTTCTTTGTCTATTTTTTAAAAGTAATCAAGTACATGAACTTTTAAAGTGTTCACAACATTTTCAAAATAAGTCCAGAACTCTTAACAGTATTATCGAAAATTAATAGACTTCTTTGTCTCATGTAATTAAAACACTGAGCAAATTTAAGGCCAATCGAATAATAACTTTTCGACTTGAGTGTCCACGAGCGAAAGATGACAATGGATGGATGGGAATGACATCTATATACAACTACATTTTAATGTAGGCATATAATATAAATATATTTCCAGATCAACCATAATGAAGTGCATGGGTGGGCCATTTTGAATTTGCGTGGCCTAAGGAACTATTATAATAAATACAGTTTTGCAAGTAATCAGTAGCTGAGATATAAATTTGATGCTCGTATTACCATCAATAAAAAATATAAAGATTAAGTACCACAACCAGTGTATATTGATTATATAACATGCTAGCAAGCACAAGCAGAAATAGATAGAACAGACAAGAAAGATACATTCTATATTTCATATATTAAGATACCCACAGCAAAAACATAAGTTTTAAAATTGCCCTGACCAAAACTGAAAAGATTTGTGATTGTGCTCTATTATTCTCGTCAATTTGAAGCCAATACTAAACTTACAGTAGGTTGCGAGTCCATGTCACCAGTTTCCATGGCTTGTTTTAAGATGGCTATTTTACGAGGGGAAAGTGAAGACTGACTGTCGGTTTCAGGAGTATTGGCATCTTCACCATCAGATGTACCGTTAGTCTTCGCTTTACGTCTACACAAATAAATACAAACATTGACTCTAATAACTCACATATTAAATATATGCATAATATTAGAAGCTTAAATTTTAAAGAAAATATCTGAGTTATGTTTTTTGTCTAATTGAAAATTACATGACAGATGTTTTTAACTTGTATTTTGTCCATCACAGATCTAATTCTTATGATATGGTGCCACTTTAAATGGAAGTGTGACTAACTGAATGGTGGCATAAAGCAAAGGGATAAAATAAGGTTTTAATAATGGCTGATAAGAGATTAAATGTGGAATAATACCAGTAAAGAGGTAAAAAGGAATAAGGTAAATGGATGTGAGTTAGGAATCTAAAACTATCACATGAAAATAAAGATACAAACACTACCCCATTCATAACAAAAGAAAGCATATATTTTGATTGTCGATGTGAGACAGTTAAAACAAAGATTGATATCATTATGTCCAATATTTTCATTTCTGGGAACATAGTGGCAGGTCCTTAAAGAAAAATATTTCTGAAATCTTGGTTGTATACTAATTCTTATTCTATATAATCTATCGTAAGTTATTTTCTGTTGGCCTAAATACAAAACACGAGGTTTTAGAAACTGACAAATATTGTGGTTAATTTGTAGTGTAGTAAGCATTACTTCAGGATTTGAAACATATTGTGAGTGTACCATATCGTACCACCCTTATAAAATAAGAGCCCAGAGTTCCTGCAATAACACCTCAAATCAATTCATTCTATTACACAAATACAGGGAAATGAAATGAGGTTTAAACATCTTTCTCTTCTGTTCTTAACCAGCACCATGGTAACAAAGAAAGCTGTATGCCACTCATGTGTCTTATGAGAAAAATTTTGCCAGGACATTTGACTACTGTTGTCCATCCTGCATCGGACATGGGGACAACAAGCCAAAATCTTGAGGAGTTTTCTTGGTCAACAGTGAGATTGAACCTGAGACCTTCAGGTTAGCAAGCCACCGTCTTACTCATTGAGCCACTGCAGCTCCCACAAATGAGAAAAGACCCTATGTTTAATTTTTTGGTTTCTCTCCAAGTTTATTTTCTACATAATGGATAAGGAATAGTTTTTGAGGTAAAGCTTACACATAGCGTGTATTTTTCTTGGCAGCAGTACTGGTTGGTGTAGATCTAGATCTTCTGGTATCACTCTTTACTGGTGATGAGTCCAGAATATCACTGGAAGGAGATGGTAGTATCTCACAACTTTCACTGCTGTCTCTAACAGTTTTTCGTGTCACCCGAGATCTAAGAACAAAACAAACATGCAGACAAACACATGCTAGTTAATTGAATTATTCCAGAAATTAATAATTGATCAAACTTTTGAAGCAAACTTTTGTGTTTAAAAAATCTTGGTGAATTTCTGGAATACTTTCATTTACAACACAATAGCTACCTTCATATTTGTTAGTCCTACTGCTACTATTTCTTTTGTAACATATTTATCAATATAGATACCCAAAACTAAAAGCTGCTGATTATCATTTGTTAGCTGACGATCTACATTGTTGAAAATCTTAATGATCTGCAACTGATAAATCATCTGCAAATCATGTACAGAAAATAAGGAGTGTAAAATTTGGATGTACCATATAGATAAAGGAAATCAATACTACTATACTACATGTAAACAAGAGGATTATATAATTACTACACACATAGATCCAATAAAACAATTACTACCCACATCAAAAGCAAAAACAAGCATACCATTCCCCACATTCCTTTACATGTCATATCATAATGTAATGTTTACAATAATAAACCTGACAGCTCACAATAAAATTTGATTTTTAGACTATCTTTTAAAAAATCACAACATATTATTACTAATGCTTGCTCGCACACATCACTTTTGGCAAGCTGAAATTGTCATTTTATGCTAATAAAAAACTTAGGTGTGTAGACACACAAAAGAAACCCATTATATTCCTTTACAATTTTGCATTTATTATGTGACTCCATTTTATTATCATGAACATTACATTGAGGTAACATGTACATACGTGCCTATGATAAATATGCATCAGTTGATCTGAACATACTACTTACTTTTTAGGGGGTAATGTTTTTTGGGGAGGTGGGGATACAGCCCGTTTCCGTGATGATCCCCTTGTTGATGGACCACTCTCAGAATCACTACCACTTAATTCTGGACTGACATTTTTAACAACTTGGCTGTAAAATAATAGGTAACTATCACATCAAAATACTTTATAAATAAGGTTGACAAAATGATGAAATGAAATTGGGTTTAACGCCCTACTGTTCTGCTCCGAACTGAGCTTATGAAGACAAGCATACGCCAAACACTGTGCTATGAGGGAAATTTTGCCTGGACAGTGGCACTACCGCCTACTCATATCGCATTCCACTGTCAAATGATCTTTTATGTGCACGCCAATGTGTACACAAGTCGAAAAAGCTCATTTTTTGAACTAACAATATGGTATTAATCAGTATACGGGAAATAACATTATCAGCTGAAAGAGATTTGCCAGCTCATTACAAAAATATCCTATCCTATAGTTTATTTCACTGTAACATTTCAACAAATTTTACAAGTCGCTATATATCAACACACATAAATAATAGATGCATGGTGTTGAAATAAAATAGCCTGGACCTATGTCAGTAATATACTATTCAAAAAAAGTAGGGGATATTTGATTTTGGGGGCATAATACTAAAATATGCAAATGACTACGAAAAAAGTCACTATAGAACCTAACAGAAGAAACATTTCCAGTTACATGTGACGCCCAAACGCACCAATAGCTACCGCATGGAATGCAGGTGATGCTTGGGATCATCATGGGGGTCCAACCTAAGATTTGCACGACTCTGACTTTGAATGTTACAGTCATTGTGGCATTGAATTCCAGGGTGGAAACATCAGTTTAATTGTTTTATTGACCAGAAAACAAATTTTGATATGCGTCGGCTTACCCAAAATGAAAGGTTAGGTGCCCTTGGCATGCTACAGATCGGCACAACACAGGCGGTTGTGACGCGGACGATGAATGTTTCTCAGTCTGTCATAAGCAGGCTATGGTCCAGATACCGTGATACACAATCTGTACAGGACAGACCAAGCTCAGGTCGACCAAGGGCGACAACTCAAGCCCAGGATCGATTTATCCGTATCTTGACCTTGAGAAATCGTGTCATCACAGCAAATCAGATCAGCGCTCGTCTTCAAACAGACACTGGTGTGAGAGTGAGTGGCCAGACGATTCGGAATCGACTGCATAGGGGTCCCCTTCGCGCCCGACGTCCTAGCGTGATCCCTTGTTTGAGAGATCGTCACATTCAGGCAAGACGTCGTTGGTGTAGGGATCGTCAGCACTGGGATAATCGACGCTGGAGCAATGTGATGTTTTCAGATGAGTCAAGGTTCACTGTTGATTTTTTGGACAGACGTAGGAGGTTGTGGCGTCGTCGAAACGAGCGCTTCCAAGACGTTAATGTCATCAGACATGATCGATTTGGGGGTGGTTCTGTTATGGTATGGGGAGGCATCACTGTTGCTGGAAGAACGGCTTTACATGTTGTTGCAGGGCGTGTTACAGGCCAGTACTACCGGGACAACATCTTGGCAGTCCATGTTTTGCCGTTCGCACGACGTCATGGCCGCCGTTTCATCTTCGAGGATGACAACGCAAGATGTCACAGGGCCAGGATCGTTGCAGGTTACCTCCAACAACAGAACATCACCACATTACATTGGCCAGCACTGAGTCCCGACCTCTCCCCCATCGAGCATGTCTGGGACATGCTTGGACAGAGATTACGTCAACGTCAACAACATCCTGCCAATGTCCAAGAACTTGCTGCTGCGTTGCAACAGGAATGGGACAATCTGGACCAAAATGACCTTAGACGTCTCATTAGGAGTATGCCACGTCGGATCAATGCTTGTTTGGCAAACAGAGGAGGATTTACCCGTTACTGACTTTGTTGTGATGCTGTGGTAACTTTGCTGTTTGACCCCGGGTATCATTTTACCCTTATAATGGTCAGTCTGTGCCTTACTTAGTCTAACGATCATTTGGAATAAATCGATGAATGTGAACTTCATTTCATTTTGTCATTTTTTTCTTCGTCAGTTTCATTAGGTCACGTTAATGACACTTAAAAATCAAATATCCCCTACTTTTTTTGAATAGTATATATGCTGCACCATGGTACTTACGTTTTTGCTGCTGTTCGTGATTTATCTGTTTCTTCCCCTCTTCGTGTTCTCTTCACTGGTGTTTCTTCATCCGAACTTGCCTGGCGTTTCCGTGTTGATCCTCTCACATCACTATTTTCACTTTCACTTGTATTAACAGTTTTTGTTTTTTTACCACCTTTAGTGTCTTTAGTACTGCCATTGACTAGCGATTTAGATGGTTTAGACGACGCGCCTGCCGAACTGAAATCATCCATTTTTGTTTGTTTAGTTCCTGCTTTAACATTATTATTGTTTGTCGTTTCACTTGACGAAGCGGAAGCAGTCTTTGTTTGTTTTGTTTTGCGAGTTTTTTGAACTTGTATTTCTGGACTGGAATTTCTACTTTCCTCTGATTCACTGGTTATAGAATCATTCCGTGATTCTTCATCTTCTGTTAGTAATTCTGTATCATCTTTTTTGATATTCTCTTTACTAAAATACATAAATCATACTTTTATATAAGCTGAATCATTTCGTTGGACTTAATTTAAATCTTCTAATGCAAAGCAAGAGAATCAAAACTTGAATTTGAAATGTCTAAAAAGTTTATAAACACTAAATAGCATTACTTTTGTATCATATTTTGTTTCAAGTTTTAAAATGTCTTAATTTGTCATATTTCTTGATTCACAAAAGTTCCATATAAGAATGATTCCAATTTTAGTGTCATTTACAAAATGAACACGCCTTGTTAGTTTACAAATAAATCAAAGCAAATACAACTTATACCCTTTATCTGTTTTTTTCTCAGTGACTTTCTTCTCTCGTTTTGTTCGGGGTGATTTTGGATTTCGATTTATAACTGGTGCTGGACTTTCTACAATAATTTCTGTTGTGGTATATAATTTAGCTGAGTTAGATTTGGATGGACCATCTATCAATGCCTGTATGCCTTTTCTCTGTTAAAACGAACATAAGAATGTTTATAGTAATGGTATCATGATATATTTATACTAATGGTATCATGGAATATCTATACTAATGGTGGTATTATGTCATTTGTCATTTTATCAAGCAGTAACTCCATGTTTTACTCCCATAATTCATAAGGACAAAGTCACATTCAAATAAACATATTTAAGGTTTCATCAAAAGGAAATGCGTAAAATTTCGTATATTCTGTCCTACCCCATTCCCTTTTCCCTACAGTTCGTGGGCTACATCAGAATCCAAATCAATTCTAGTCAAGCATCTGACGTCTTGCCCTGGGCTTACTAATAGACCACTACATAAAATTAAAGTCCTGAAAAAATGGTGTTTGTGAGAAAATCTAACAAACCATCACCATTATATACAGATATCCTACCTTAGGAGCATCAAAATTAAAATCTTTGGGTAAATAACTTTTTGTGTTGGAATAATCCTGCAAAGAAAAGGAAATAAATGATAAAATCATAATAATCAAGTGGCAACATGTCTTATAAAATAATTACAATCGTATACAAAATATCTCTATACTATATAACTTACAAATAAAACTTGGCTACTGAAGACTGTGATCCGCCATACAGTGTGCTAAGATATTTTCCCAAGGTACAGCATTTCCACCTACTGGAATTCCCACCACCAAAATCTTTTTTACATGCATGACAGTGCGTACAATAGACTTTGCCAGGCTTTCTATCCTACATCACTACAGAGTAAATCATGAACTTGCTAAGCCAATACAGAGATTACTATCTGGTCTTCCTGGTTAGTGACACAGATTAAGAACAAGAAAATTCATTTACAGAAAGGAAATGATATTGTTGCTGTGTATGAAGTTTTTATCTTACCTTATCCATGGTAGTAAATAGTTTAGATGGTAACTGAGGGTCAAATGTACAATCTTTTAATGTTATGTTAGTTTTACTCAACATAATACCTAGAGCTACATCACAAACTGCATATAATTTCTGTTCAAATAGAGAAAACAATCCAATCTAATTTAATACTATATTCAATCACATAAACAGTTCTGAGTTTAGCAAACATCAGAGAAACTTGTCATTCTATGACCTCAAAGATTTTTAATTGATGAAGCCAACCTACAATGTTTGGACTAATAATGTCAGAGACAACATTCTGTTTTTAACACAACAGAGCTAGAAATATTAGGTTTTAGACTGGGGTTTGTTTTAATTGAGAATGTAGAGAAATGGGGCCAAATGTCCACTTGATTAATAAGGCTGTAAAATGATCTATTTAATTACACTGGAAGCTGTGTTATGATCAAATAGTCTCCTTGGCATTACTTGGCAATAAAAATGACTGGAACCGTTGAGTATTGAGAGATGATAGCAGACAAAATATCTTCAAAGAGTCAAAACAATATGGCCGCTGATATACCTTTCTGTTATTCAATATTGTAATATATTCAAGTAGTAGTAACAAGTTTTATTCTTATCTGTTCAAGTGCCTATGCTTTGTTTGTGGAATATCAATATTATTCATGATTTCCCCCTAGAAGCTACGCTACTGTATATTTTCAAATTACAACCATTGTGTAATTAGACTAACCTTATTGAGATTTTCATTATCTGGACCCATGGCATCTTTTGTTTGTTTAATATTTTCAATCATTTTACGTAAAAAGGCATAATTATAGTCTTCTGCCCTTCCTATTAAAGGTTCCATAATAAAATACAGACATCTGAAAGATGAAAAATAAACATGTTAAAAATAATGGGAATAGCATAAAAGCATTAAAAGTTACAACAATTAGGTATTCATCCATCAAAACAAACATCCATCTTGAAGATCACGCAATCCCAGAATTCTATAGGGCTAAGGCCCTTTAATAACAAGGGGAAACTACTCTATATACCATAACGATTTTAAGAGGGCTTCAGACCACATTTAACTAATTAGTAATAATCTACTTTGTTAAAGTAGAACAGTGAGCAAGTAATACCAAATTCTGATGAAATCCATCAAGCACTTTAGGAGACCTCAGAAATTACTACGTGTTTATGGAGTTAGTTGCCAATGTTTGGCGCTAAAAATCTGCTAAACTGTACCATTATTATTTTAAAAACAGAGAAATAGGGTTTAACTACAATCGACACAAACTAGGTCATTTTGGGATTACCATATGGTTCAGTTTTAATGCATAGTGGTCTTTAGCAGTGGGGGATCAAATCCAGGCCAGTGGACTCAATGACAGACCTTATGATACAGGGCACAAGTGCTAACCATTCAACCACCCAAATCCCATTTTAAAGGTTCAATACCACTCTTGTTGTAACTGAACTATATGTCCCAAATTTAAAAAAATTGGAAAAATTCAACCAATTGATTTGAAAAGTCTAACGTAAACCTTTTCAAATGTGACTTGGATTTTAAAATATTTTCGAACCCTCTAAACAAGTAAAATAGCATGTAATGGATAATTTACACAACAGGTAGGACAGTTAAACATCTAGTACTTAGAATAAGGCTATCATTTATTTTCAGGAGCTGCCAAGCCAGCAAAAGTGTTATTGTCCCTTTAAGAACACCATTAGCCAATAACTATTATTCAAACTTACTCTTTGATATTTTTGAGTGCATCTCTATTATCGAATGTTTTAAGATCAGGATCATGAGCTAGAAGATGGATGGTATATGGTAAAACATAATCTGGTAATATAGTTGTCATTAATTCTGAAATAAAGTAATAATAATTACACCCTTTTCCAATTTAAAACACTTTCTTCATAAAAATTTGGTTGCCAGGAAATGAAACATACACACAACCCCATATACAGCGCTTAAGTTAATGAAGCAGTTCATAAAGGTTCTTCTTTAGCCAGTAATCGGACCATTTTCATTTCCACTGAATAGTAACTGTAGCTTTAGAGTGTCAACAAGATTTTTCAAATTACCAAGAACAATAACTCTGACAGTAATTATTATCAACTGTTTCAAATTCATGAAGATAAACACTGTGTATGAAATCTAATACGACAAAAATAAAAAAGAATATACTCACGTGTAGTTTTTCGGACCCCTGGATGTTTTAAATATTCACGTCTTTTCTGAACATTGGTATGTAAAAATTGTTTCAATTGTACTCGTCTTTCTTTTAATGGATCGTTAGCTCCTAGAGAAAATATACTCATATACTCCAGGGGCAGTTTCATTAATAATAATCCTTTATGTAACTTGGCAGCAAACTTTAATCTCACATTATAACAACTATCCTGAAACATATATAAACAAAATATATTTCTAATTTACAGAAAAAAACAAGTGGATTTTAAAATCAATGCAACTTTATCATTGTACATTTTCATTTTAATAATAAATTTACTTGCAGAGGTTATAAGCAGTGGGAGGGCACCCACTGGCTGATGTCCCCTGCCTTATAGGTAAATGAACCTTGCCCAAGGATCTCTTTATAAACTTGAGCAGTAAATTCCTATTAGTAAAGATAATAATGTAATAAAACCATACACTAACCTTCATCACTATCACTCAATTAGAAGCAGTGTTATTGTGTTCTAAAGTATCGCCAAATCAAATTGTAACAACATTCATCTAATAAACATTCAACTTAACAGGAAGATTATCATAACCAAAAAGGTGTAATATTTATAAATATCGTCTGCATTAAATTTTTTACTTACTATAATAAGTAAAGCTAAAGCCAGAAATTGTTCAGATGTCACCATTTCAGCATATCCTGGTTCTTCAGCCAGCTTTAACATACAACAACCTGCTTGTAATCGTAATCTAGCTAATTCTGGTTTACTGAAACAAGTATATTAAAGTCAGGTTTGCATCTTCTCTTGAAAAATAAGAAATAGTGTATCTTGAAATCAACAAATTGTTGCTATGCAGATACGACCATGAAACTGTTGGCGTATAAAAAATAAATGATTCTAAGAAAATCTATGTCAATACAGAGCAACCACATTTGACATGTCACATGTTCTGCTCATGATCGAACATCTTAGCAGACCCTTTTATGACCATTACAGCGGTTTACTTACTTGATATTTCCGTTTTCCATGAGATCTCCATCATGTATGATAACAGTATAAAGTAATCGTAATGTAGATAATGTCCCCGAATTAAACGAGTTATTCTTCAATCCTTTCAACCACCGTACTAATAATTTTAATGCTTGAATCTACAAAAAACAAAAACTCTAGACACAATCCATCTCTTTTTAGAAATTAATGTCTATTAAAGGGATAACTTTATATTGTAAACATGTCCAAATTACACGATAAACTTTGTTTACTTGACAATTAAATTGATATGCTTCAAGAATTCATCAGATTACAAGAAATGGATTATCACTTATCCAGTTATACATTTTGACCTGAAGTTTCCAAATTCCAATGTCAAAAATAATGTTTTATAATTAAACATAAGTAATGTCTAGAACAAAGAAAATAAATACCTTAGCTTGTGTTTCCTCTGTAACTAAATGATCAGCATACCAACTTTCATCAGTTTCAGGTCCACTTGTCTATTTATACAGAAAAAGAGAAATCAATAGCTTATCTTTATTTCATATATTTCCATGCGCATAAGATTGTTTAGTAGAGGGAGCTGAGAATCCCTGCACCTTGTCACTAACAAATTACAATGTGATCAAACTCATAACAGACTTCAAACCAATCGTCATCTGTGATGCCTTTCACCATTAATATACATTCACATTTTATTACTAAGATCAATATGTAATTTCTTCATGTTTTTTGCCAACTTGAGATGATATTGTTATTTTTTGACTGATTGTGTACTGACAACATACAACCTAGTAAAATACCAGCACTTGCATTAACCAAGAAGTGTAATCTTTCGTATCCTACTTCAACAGATTGCTGATAGCAAAGATGTTTGCAATTTACCTGATGATTCAAATGAAATCTGAACATATATTTACTTACCCTATCATGCATCATTAAATCTTTTACAATTATCTTTGATACTATATTTTTCATTTCACCACCAAATTCTTCTGGACAAAGTTGTGCTATATGACCAAGCGCTACGATGGAATTGATATAATTTGCTGAATCAGGATGAAGATTCTTCTTGACATGCTATAAATAGAAAACAACTGATCAGAATCCATTAAAACATTATTCTAATCACCAAAAGACAGGAGAGAGTTTTAACTACATTTAATGAACAGATTACAAATCAACGGCTTGATGCATCAATTAGCAGTATAGGAATATCTTGCAAACTACAAGATTGTGAGGTTTAATCTATAATAGGAATATCAGTCCAATTCAATTCCATTCAATATTTATAAAGTTACATTAAATTGAAACTTTATAGATCTATGCTGCTCGTTATGTAATAAGCCAACATCCTTTCTAAATCTGATTTCATTCAAGCCAGCAGATTATCTAGCATCGATATTTTGATTTTCTTTTCTTAATCAAATGTCGCATGAATTAAGCCATGAGAAATTTGACATGACGTATCAAGTCTGTAATATATTTCTTAATTCTAAATTATAAACTAAGACACATTTCCATGTACGATTCAAAATTTAAGCTGGTCAAAAATCTGTTCTTCATCTGAACAATAAATTTGGGGGGCTTGAGGATGAAATATATGTCTCTTACCTCAAAAATCTGTGCTAATACATTAGCTTTATTTTGAGCACATATTGTACTTATACAACGTATAGCATGCTTAGTTTGTTTAGGATTACCCATCTTCGCTATACTCACTAATACAGGTACCATATCACTGAAAATATAAACATAGAATTGAGGATGGAGTAACTAAACAGGAGTTATATGTGAATCTGTGACTTAAGATAGGATTAAACCAGTCTAACAACCTAAAACAAGGAATGACTTTCAATTATATGTTTTAATATATATTGATACAATGATTTACTTACGTATATATATTAGGATGCATGGTTTGTATTCTTGCTCCAGTATGATTTAATATCTGTAATGTTACACCACCTAATAATACAAATAACAATATGGCTCACTTTAAAATTACTAAAACTTTCACTGATATTTCTGTGCTTACTGGATGTGTTTTTAATAATTAGTTTAAATGTGGTAATTAGGTGCATAGTAAACTGAATTTGTCTACATTTACAATGGTATTAGAGTTTATAGAGAGAGAGAAATGGTGCTTAATGTCCACTTGACACAAACATAGATATTTTGGGACTAACATTTGGTTCAATTGTATAACAATAATTTGCTTACGTGTAGGGGTCTTTAGCAGTGGGAGGAAATCGGAGGACTGATGCAAAACCCATGATTTTGGTCAAGCGACCCTACTCTGTGTCACACTCACACACTAGACCCACCCAACCCCCTATCACAGCTGTTGCTGATAGAAAACAGTCAATATAGAGCCCTATTTTACCAACACAGTAGCATTAAAGATAAACATGATATAACTATAATTTATAAATACTTACAAACAACATCATCATCCTGTTTTAAGAAAGATAGAAATCTTTCAAATACATCAGCTGTACGGAAATAATGTGGAAAAGCTTGAGACAAACCCTGAAAACAAAAACACTTTATATTAATGAATTGCTATAACTGCATTTGATTAATTTCAGTATATTACTAAACCAGTTTATATTAATTTTTATCATTGTTATCTTTATTAAATACATCAACTTAACAAAGAAAAAGTGTCTTGTATATATTTCATGTCATTTTTTATTTTTATTAATTATGATTAATGAAACTCCATCTTACCAATAATAAATTAACTCCCTTTTCTGGTGCATTATCTATACCACCCTCTAGAGTTGTTTTACCGGTAATAACATCATCTATATGTTTAACTAATACATCAATAGCTTCTGTATCAATCATCACAGGTGCTATTCTCTCTAATAAAGATTTCACCATATTATAAAGATGATTGGGTCCACCAGAATTAAAACCCAATTTCCTTAACACTTCTTTCTGTAATATACAATAATCATAACAATGTTACAATTCTACTTTTAAAATTAAAGCCTCTTAATGTTCTTTAGCAGATTATTATTGACTTGCAAACTACAATATTTTGAAAGTTTAATCTCTAATGAGAATATCAGTCCAAAATTGATTGATTCTGTTCAATATTTTGAAGGATATGCAGAAGATTTCTGTAGTCATCAAAAGCCAGAGTCATCTGTGATTTTTGTGGACTGCTTTTTAATCAAATGATAAATAATTAATTTGAGTACATTTTAGTCTGAATTAAGGTGTAGAAAATTGGATAATTATTAGAAAAGCGCAAATGACACAAGAAACAATAAATTACAAAATCTATTAGAATAGCGTTTTATAGTAGAACACTCAGTTAGCAGAATTGACAGAAATATAAGAATATTGAATTCTATGCCATTAAATTGCTATTTGGTTCATTCAGAACTTTAATGAATCACTATCGAGCACCACAATTTTTATCTTGTCCAATTTCATTTATAACGATGTATCAGTTATGTGTTTATAACTTTACTAATGAGAAAGAAAGAGACAGGAATGGGGTTTAATGTCCACATCACACAATCTATGTCACTACAGAGACTAACATATGGTTCAATTCAATTTCAATATTTTACTCGTCATGTGCAAGTGTAGGACCAACACAACAACACTACTTGACTCCATGAAAGACTATATGATCGAAAGCGCATATGTTATTTAATAAGACAACCCAACCATTCAGATCTGTACTTATAAACATACCACTATTTCTTCAGCTTTTTTACAGGTACATTCTGGGGAGATTATCATTTTGAGCAGATTTCTCATCCTACGATCATCCCGTAGAATTATGTTAAACTTTTTCAACTGTTCTTGAGGTTTTTGTTGTTCAGGTAGAGACCCTGTAAAACAAAAAATGTATTCATAATTTATAACAGAACACAGATTCAATTTCATCCCAAACATGTTAGTTTCTTGTTTATTACAAAAATATAGCTGAAAGAACAGGGAAATTTGGAGAATCTCTTGAAGTTCCTTAGCATGAAACTTTTGAGAGATTTGAACATCAGAATCCGGGCAGAATATTTGCTAAAATTACTAAAATCATACAAAATTTTTCTGCCACTTTTGGGGAAAATAAATTATGCTTTTATTCTTAGATAAACTCAAGTTCCTTCAGGGAAACATTTATCTCTTCTCAATTCTCTAAGCATCTTTAGATTTATTCAATTCTCACTGATTGCTGTCATGAGAATACAAACAAATAACAAATATGATTAATTAGTCCTGACATGGATGTATATTTTAAAGACAGGAAGTGTAGATATATTGTGTCTGAATAAACAAATATAGTATTAAACTTACTGGCTAAGGCAGTGAGTCTGGGTAATATAGCTGGAGCATTCGGTTGATCAGCAAGGTCATAGCCTTCTAATAAAGAGATTGTACTAAGACGGGCACTGAAAAGACAATGTTGAGAATATTCTTTGAATTGAAAATTGTACTGTCAGATAAATTATATACGGAAAGAAATGAAAGCAGAATAAATATTTTCCAAATGTGTTGCATCTGCTGTATTTCAGGCACAAGGTGTGTAAAAAAAAAAAAAAAATTAAAAATTATGACCAGCAGTCCAGATTTTCATTCATAAAAGCCACTTACTTGCTTCTGTGTTTGAACATTTCTCTCATCGCTCTAAAAGGTAAGCAAAAAAAGAAAAACCATTATAGTCTTGTTACTTTCAAGTGAGAGAGGTGCTCGGGGGTATAACAATGGGTAGATGAAAAAATATAAATATTTTGAAGATAGTAATATCTTAAAGATGTCTAATTTCATTGATTTCTTTTATTAGCAATTTTAGCCCACTACTGAACTATCTAGAGTAAATCAGTATTATTCCATATAATCAGGTAATGCCATTGTTTTGGGTTTTTTTTATAAAATCATTCTATTTCATCACACTTTTTTTCATACAATGAATATTCATTACTTACTTGACAGCATTTTCATCTAATTGACAGTATAATTGTAACAATCTCTGCATTCTCTCTTGTACCAATATCTGGTATGGTACTAAATAAATATTAAATATTCTCTCTACTAATAATCTGTAAAATATAAAATATTACATAAATATTTAATAGTTTACTAATTATATGATATATTTTCTTTACTAAATTGTAAAATATAAGGATAAGGTTATCCCAAACCACAGTTTTTATCAATTACGACTACCTTTATTAAGCTATTTTACATCTAAACGCCTCCAAAAAGTTGGTCTAATAGAAATGTAACATGGAAAACGTTAGCATGCCAGGTGCCGTCTGAAATCAAAGATAGGTTGCCAGGCAACGAAACATACGCCCACAGCAGCTAAATCGTCCGGGCAGTCAACAAGGGTTGTCGCATATTTTTACTTTTTTCGGTAATGAAACATTTGTAATACAGTAGAACTTGCTCGGACGTGCACTCCTAATCAGCGAACACTTGCTTCAACGAGCACCAAAAGATCCCCCCGAGCGATTTTTAAGTAATTCAACCTCTACTAAACACGCACCTGTTCAACGCGTGCAACGGGCACCACGATTAATTCCCTCCGTAAAAATTCTATTGTTTCAACGGTCACTCCTATAACAAAACATCGCCCATTGACATTCAACGGCCATTGTTGAATGATACCATCTTGTCGTTCCTTCTTCGTAACACTCCCGCTAATCCCGTGAGTAGTAGTTAATTAACTGGATCCCCACTGATCAGGTAAAAAGAAATGTAAAAATAACAATCAACCCGGGATTATCTGTTAATTAATCTTTTGTTTTATTAAACGACTAACCTAATAATTGTTTTCACACTTAACGGAACATTATTTGATACTGATTGAATAAAATGAAAGTACCGAGTTTTTTCTATTGCAACTTTCTTTGTAGACGTTTTAGCGCCCCCTATAATATTACATACAGAGTTACACCCCCTGTAAATCGGTAAATGGATTCTTTGTTCATGTGCTTTTTTGATTAAATAAAATTAATTCATCGATTTTCTTCACAAAAAGGGATAAATATTATCGAATGCATCACAAAGGTAGACAGTAGTATCGAAGGTTGGTACAAAATGACAAGTTTACAGAAGTTATGTTCGAGATTTGAGTAAAGAATTTTCGTTCGGCGCAAGATTCAACGACTGTCAAATTTATCGATGCAAGTATTGATGTTCGCTCCCAATGCACCCAAGTGTAATTAATTTATGTCAGCACAAAAAGCACCGAGATTTTATTAAGTAGTCGCGCAATAGCTAAAATAGTTGGGGTGGGAAATTCTCAAATTCGCGGCATTTTGAAACGCTTTTAGACGCTATGATGAAAGTAAAAGAAATATTGTGGGGCCAGACACCCAGTATTACTAAACAAACACGTATACGCGACTACTTTGAATTCACAACTAGATAAAAAGTACATGTATTGTTATTGTTATACTACATGAATAAAAAAATATATGCAATCTATGTCTTTATTTTTTGTGGTAGGGGTTGGGGCAATATTGGATACCTCTAGTCAAAGAGCACCTCCATTAAGCAAGCATTGTTGAATTTCCCTTGGGTGCTTGCTTAATACAAGTTCTACTGTACACTAAAAACTGATTAAGAGTAACAACTCATTATGTAATTATCAGAAAATCATTAGAATTTGATTGCTTTTTATAAAGTTTTACCCCAAGCTAACAATTAGTATATACATGAAACATTTAATATCATGGATTTAGCTGTTCAGTTATCTAAATTCATTGAAAATCAAAATACTTGTTCGTTTCAACACCTTAAACTCTATGTATCAATCTGAAGTCAATCGGATGGTAACTTTGGCCTCTATAGCGTCACAAGAATTTTTGAAGTTATCAAGGGAGATAACTCTGGCAGTAATTATTTGAAATCGCTGAAAATCAATAGGCTTCTTCGTCTCATGACCTTAAACACTGTGTATAAATCTAAAGTCAATCGGATATTAACTTTGGCCTCCAGAGCGTCCACAAGATTTTTTGAGGTGATCAAGGGCCATAACTCTGGCACTAACTATCGGAAATCGCTGAAAATCAATAGGCGTCTTCGTCTTATAACCTTAAACACTGTGTATAAATTTAAAGTCAATCGGATATTAACTTTGACCTTTAGAGCGTCCACAAGATTTTTTAAAGAGATCAAGGGCCATAACTCTGGCACTAATTATCGGAAATCGCCGAAAATCAATAGGATTCATTGTCTTATGACCTTAAACACTGTGTATAAATTTAAAATCAATCGAATATTAACTTTGGCCTTTAGAGCGTCCACAAGATTTTTTGAAGTGATCAAGGGCCATAACTCTGGTAGTTATTATCGGAAATCGCTGAAAAACAATAGGCTTCTTCGTCTCATGACCTTAAACACTGTGTATAAATTTAAAGTCAATCGGATATTAACTTTAGCCTGTAGAGCGTCCACAAGCAATTGTGGACGCCGGACCGCCGGACGGACGGACGGACGGACGGACGGACGGACGGGGGCGACGACAATATAAAAAGGATTATGTGTATAACATAGATCTACCTGTCATCATTGCTTTGTTGGTAATAAGCATGGAAGACTTTATCTCTAATCCATGCTACTTTAGCTACATTATGTTCTTCTCTTGGTTCTTGACTCATTATATGTTTATACATCTGTCCTAGACCTAGCAAAGCATCTCTACGTATCTTAAACTACAAAAAACCCCCAAGAGAATAAGATTAAATGTACTATCAAGTTGGTTGTGTTTAACAATGCTTAACTATTTCATCTCAAAAATGACAATGCCTTTTTCTTTGGGCCAAATAAAATTGTCCAATTAAGGTTATTATTATAAGATGATAATCTGTCTTTGCCTCAATTTTAATTAACTAGATATCGCTATGTTTTGTTTTGCACTTGTGTTATTAACAAAACATAATATCAATTGCTTTAAAATATAATTAATGAATTGCAACACTAAGAAGAAGTAAAAACTAACCTTTTTATCTCTTGTTCTTTCTTTAATAAATGCAAACATTTCCATGGTCAAACAATCAAAATCTTTCTTGGCAACATTTAGTATACAATTAACAACTTCCACTCGTACTGTTTCTTCTTGATCATGTTGTCGAACTTTAAGTTGCTCTGTAAAAATTATTCATAATTATTTTATTAATCAGGAAGGTTGAAACATCTTGCTTATTTCATATTCTTTCTTATTCAAAATATGAGCACTAAGGAAGAGAAAGCACTAACCCTCGACATTGGATTTCTGGCTTTACTATAACTATCCTGCTACATATTTGATTAAGACCACATAAAACATGCACAACTGGCCCAGTGTGCTTCTGTGCATAAATTTCTAAAGCGGCATATAATGAAATAAATAATATTATAATAAATATTACCTAATATTTCTTTAGTTAATTCAGGATGATGTAGAAAGAAATATTGAGCATATTGAACACAGATAGTTCGAACTGATATACTTATATCATTAAATCTGAAATATATAAATACAATACTATAACCATTTATCAAGATGAAGGGAATTGGATTAAATGTAGGCAGAGATCTTGTACATTCAATAGATTAATTTATTTTGAAAGCATACCGTTGTCATTTGAATCCCACTCTGTGACAAAAAACAACTTTGTGACACAGTTAAGAAGGGGGATTTCAAGGATTGAGCCACTAGAACAATGGTCATTGACCAGTTGTGATTGAGATCAAGTTATTTCAATTCCATTTATTATAAATAAGTTACTCTAATTAACTTAAATATATATTTAAATTCTTTATAAAGAAGAAATGAATCTCTACTAGATATAGAATCTAAAAGAAATACAAACCGTCCAAGAAAGCATATCCACAACGGTTTATTTTGAGAAGCTAAATTTGATTCAGGTTCAGAAAACATCTTAGCTAACAATTTAGTAACATTTTTTCTTTCTGGTTCCTCATTACTCTGTAAATATATAAACAATTAATATATAAATACAGTAGAATCTGCATTAAGCAGCCACCCACGGGAAATTTTAGGATTGACCGCTTAACGGGAGTGACCTCTTAATAAAATCTCGAGTTTTTTGTGCCGACATCAATTAATATTACGCTTGGGTGCACTTGCATCGGTAAATTTGGCCGTCGCTGAATCTCGGACATAACTTCCGTAAACATGTCATTTTGTCCCAACCTTCAATATTACTGTCTATTATTGTCATGCATTCGATAATATTTATCCATTTTTGTAAAATCTCATGGGGTTTTTTTTTGTGCTGACATCAATTAATATTACGCTTGAATGCATTGGAAGCAAACACCAATGCAATACTTCACTTGCATCGGTAAATTTGGCCGTCGCTGAATCGCCGACATAACTTCTGTAAACTTGTCATTTTGTACCAACCTTCAATACTACTGTCTATCATAGTGATGTATTCGATAATATTTATCCATTTTTGTGAAGAAAATCGATGAATTAATTTTATTTTATCAAAGAAGCACACGAACCAAAAAACATCGCTGATTTAGCTACCGAATCACAGGGGGTGTAACTCTGTATGTAATATTACAGGTGGCACTAAAAACCTCTATTTAACGACATAGCGGCTTTTAGTCGGTACTTTCAGTTTATTCAATCAGTATCAAATAATGTCCTGTTACGTGTGAAAACAATGATCAGGTTTGTCGTTTAATAAAACAAAAGATTAATTAACAGATAATCCCGGGTTAATTGGTATTTTCACATTTCTTTTTATCTGATTTGCGGGAGTCCAGTTAATTGATTACTACTCACGGGATTAGCGGGGGTGTTACGAAGAACGACAAGATGGTATCATTCAACAATGGCCGTTGAATGGGAGATGTTTTGTTAAATTCATTTGCAAAATAGTGACCGCTGGCCGCGTTAGAGGAGTGACCGTTGAATAAGGAGATGAAACAATAGAATTTTTACGGGGGGAATTTATTGTGACCGCTTACAAGGAGATGTCGCTGAATAGGAGTGGCTGCTCATACGGATTCTACTGTATATACATCTCGTCAAACAATTTTTCATTTTACTTATGTCACATATTCATCATAAACTTTTCTATTATCCACAGGAAAATTTAGGTTCAGGGTATTTCATTCTTGTATCAGTTGTTATGGAACACCTGGCAACCATAGCCTTCATTAGGTATTATTTTTTTTTTATCATAGTTTTAGTATAGATTGAATAAACTGAGTGATGTACCTTGAGTTTGAACTCTAGCTGAGGTAAAACTGCCAATAATACATTAGGTGATATCTGATTTAACTCGTATATCAAATCATAAAGATGATTTGAGACATCACTTTTAGACGTCTTTCCTAACATCAATGTATTGTTGAAGAACTGAAATAAACAAAACACAAATATAGTTAACAGAATTTGTTTTGATGGAATATAAAGTTTTCCCCCTTTCAGTCATCTGTAACTTCATATTCAACATAACCACCAGAAGACCTGAATTTTTGTAAAAATCATAGCAATTCAAAAAGATAAATTATGAAGAATCGTAAATATTTGGATGGATTATAACAAGACTACTACTAATGTTATTCATTATGCCAAATTTGCTATACAAATAGAGAGGATTGTCATCAGAAACATCTATACTTACAGCTTGTATGTAGGGTTCTATAGCATTACTTGTTCTTCGCAATAAATCTTTCGCCAGATTATAAGCACATTTATTCTGTGACTAAAAGTAACGAGAAAACAGTCACCTTAATTCACTCAAAACAGATCTAATTAATAATAATAAATCAAAATGTTACCAATTAAATTCATTTTGCATAAAAAAAAGATGTACCTTAAAACATAACCAATACAATAAACACACTGAAAATTAATATATTAATTAGAAGATAGGCTGGCACTGCCAGGCAGGATACGCCCACATTTTCGAGAGATGGACAGAGAACAAGCAATACCGAAAGTGATTTTTCCTGCATCTTTAAGTCCTGTATTTCATACTGTATTTGGAGCAGCCATTTAGTTGGTCAGTTCCAGTCTGATATTAATGAAATTCGAAACCGACAATGATTATGGTGTGACGGTACACAACCTAGAAATGTGACTTTTCATCAAAATCGGATAAGAATTGTGACCTGTATTGAGTCCACAACCATGATATACCATATTTTTACATTATTCGCGTACAAACGGCGACCATTTCGTCCGGCAATTTTTGTATGATTTTCACGAAATTAGAACTCAACCTTCCTAATCAAAATCGAATTAAAATTAAGACCTATACAGGGTCCACAACCATGATATACCATTTTTTTAACAGTATTCGCGTACAAACATCGGCCATTTTGTCTGTCAATTTTGGTCCGATTTTCCCGAAATTCAAACTCAACCTTCCTTACAGTGTAACGGTGATATAATCAAACGTTTTTTTAAATTGGATAATAATTGTGACCTCCAGAGGGACCACAAGCTAAAGAAAGGGGGATTTTGCGTATAACCAGGGGCCATAATTCAGGAAGTTACGATCCGATATGCGCAAATATCGAAAAGAACCAAGATCTTTGGGTTATAACCATGAATTTCAAGTTTCATCAAAATCAAATTAAAATTGTGACCTTTACAGGGTCCACAACCTTGATATACCATTTTTTAACAGTATTCGCGTACAAACGGCGGCCATTTTGTACAGCAATTTTGGTCTGATTTTCCCGAAATTCGAACTCAACCTTCCTTACGGTGTAACGGTAATATAATCAAACGTTTTTTTAAATCAGATAATAATTGTGACCTCCAAGCTAAAAAAAAGGCGATTTTGCGTATAATCAGGGGCCATAATTCAGGAAGTTACGATCCGATATGCGCAAATATCGAAAAGAAGCAAGATCTTTGGGTTATAACCATGAATTTCAAGTTTCATCAAAATCGAATCAAAATTGTGACCTCCACAGGGTCAACAACCTTGATATACCATTTTTTAACAGTATTCGCGTACAAACGGCGGCCATTTTGTATGGCAATTTTCGTCCGATTTTCCCGAAATTCTAACTCAACCTTCCTTAGGGTGTAACGGTGATATAATCAAACGGTTTTTTAAATCGAATAATAATTGTGACCTCCAAGCTAAAAAAAAGGCGATTTTTCGTATAATCAGGGGCCATAATTCAGGAAGTTACGATCCGATATGCGCAAATATCGAAAGGAAGCAAGATCTTTGGGTTATAACCATGAATTTCAAGTTTCATCAAAATCGAATCAAAATTGTGACCTCCACAGGGTCCACAACCTTGATATACCATTTTTTAACAGTATTCGCGTACAAACGGCGGCCATTTTGTATGGCAATTTTCGTCCGATTTTCCCGAAATTCGAACTCAACCTTCCTTAGGGTGTAACGGTGATATAATCAAACGGTTTTTTAAATCGAATAATAATTGTGACCTCCAGAGGGACCACAAGCTAAAAAGGGTGATTTTTCGGACAATCAGGGGCCATAATCCAGGAAATTACATTCCGATAGCCGCAAAAATCGAAAGGAACCAAGATCTTTGGGTTACAAACATGCATGTCAAGTTTCATCAAAATCGGTTCAAAATTGTGACCTCTATAGGGTCCACAAGCTAAAAACGTGATTTTTCGTACAATCAGGGGCCATAATCCATGAAGTTTTGATCCGATACATGCCAATATCGAAAGCAGCCGAGATCTTTTGGGGATAAACCTATATTTCAAGTTTCGTCAAAATCGGATAAGAATTGTGACCTGTAGAGAGTCCACAAACAAATTGTGGACGGACGGACGGACGGACGTCCGGACGGACAGGGGCGACGACATAATACGTCCACATGAAAATGTGGGCGTATAAAAAGGTTAAAGTTAATGTATTTTTACACGAGATTCCAGACCAATCTGTATGATCAAAACAAAACATCGTTAAAATTAACTGACTAGTGAAATTTAACTCTTGGTGTCAAAATTATAAAAACTTTTTAAGGATAACACACCATAATATGTATTTATGAAATTTCCTACCTTCTGTGGTTCCACGACATTGATTAATATAGTGTCTAATAATTCAGGTGAAACCGAATCAGATTCTGATATCAACGGTCCCATCATATCCAACATAAAATTCTTCACTTTATTCGAATGCTTATCACTAAAAAAAACAAAACAAACCACAATTAAAGGGGCATTAGGTAAGATTAAGTAAAGAGCTGACAGTTCTCGCTATATAATAGTTAAAAAATAAAGAATGAAAACAGAATCTGCTGAAAATTTCCGTCAAACTGCTTCACTCTCAACTGAGATACTAGCGATTCAATTTTAGCTTAGCCTCGACAGTCATTACTACAGTTAATACAATGATAAACATAGTCTCAATGATCCGTTTTTATGTTAAATCATCCATCAAAAACATATTCAAATCCACTAAATATCAATGGCTAACAATGGCATCGAGAGATGATTATGGTTTTCATAATTTAACTAATGTCTAATTAATCAGTAAAATAATATTTCAGTCCTATCAAAAGACCTGCAATGGGCAGATTTAGCACTTATATAATGCATGTTTAAATAACTTATGCAAAATGACATTTACAAATAAAAAATAATAAGTTACGGTTTAAATTCATCTAACTAGTTCAATTGAGATTATTCCTAAAGAGAAATATAATTGATCACAGGGTGCTATTTAATACAATCCCTGATTATACTATTTTAATATTCTACATCATTTAACAGTTGATTGTAATTTGAATTACTTGAAATGACTAATATATTAATCAGGTTTGGGTAATTTTCAAATTTCTAGAAACAATAAATCTTTCCATTCAAGATATTTTCCTTTGTGTTCGTTTTTGAATGTTCGAAACAAGCATCAAGTAACAAACAAAATTGAAAATACAATAATGTGTACAGCAGTAAAATGAAAGAGGTGAACATTCAAGGAATTGAAGTAATTTAAAACGAAATGAAATTTAACGTCCTACTGTTCTACTCTGACTGGGCTAATGAAAAAGGGCATGCACCATACGGTGTCCTATGAGGGAAATTTTGCCCGGGCAGCTGCATTATGGCCAAGGGATCTTTTACATGCATGCCAATGTATACATGGGACCTCGGTTTTTCGCACCACCAGAACGACTAGACGACTGAACTTGTCAGACACTCCCTACTGCACCACTGACAAGGGGAAAACGTTGGAATATCCCTATGAACTTTCTCGGCCAATGCAAGGATTGAACTCGAGCCAGCATCTTAGCCACTTAGCCACCGCGGCTCCCTAAAGCAATTTAAAGAAAACAAGCTTACCTGACAATTGAAAACATCAGTTTAAATAATGACCGGAATATCTCCTGATTATCTTCTAATTCTATACAAATATTAAACGATTTTACCCAAGCCAAATTCTGAAAGTAAAATATAAAACAACAAATAAACATTTACATGGTAAGATGGGTTGATGCTTTAAGAATAAAATAGTTCAATTCATCGACTAACACCTCTCCCTTTTAATCTCACAAGATAAACAGGAACATGACTACTTTTATTTTTGAGGACAATAACCAAAATGAAATGGAGTTTAACGTCTGACTGTTCTGCTCAAATTAGGTTAATGGAGACAGGCATACGCGATACAGTGTGCTTCATTGTTGAGGGACATTTAACCCGAACAGAAGCTCTACAGCTTATTCTTATATCGATCTCCAACTTCAAGGGATCTTTTACATGCACTCAAATGTGTACACGGGACCTCAGTTTCATCCCATCCAAATAACTAGACAGCTGTTCATGTCAGGGCCTTTGTCCTGCACCACTGAAAACCATGCTGGAAATCTCAGACTCTCTAAGCCAACACGGGGAGCAAACTTGCAACCTCCAGAATAGTGAGCCAGCGTCTGAACGACTTAGCCACCGTGTTCACTAAGACTCTGAATAACCTGAATTATAGACTTTCAAGCACTTCCTGGCCCTCATGTAGTACCCGAACATTTCCAAAAGCCTGACAGTGTGACATAAGTGGTACTCAAAAGAAAATAGTTATTTTGATGATGATAGTCTTTCTTTTCTTGAACAAAAGGTTCACTTAAAGTAGGAGATTATAAAGATTTTCATGTTTGCAACAGCTCAAACATATTGCACAATGAACTCATATAATATTTCCTAAAACAAAACATTTATTATATGTGTTAATTAAAATATGTACCTCCAATAGATAAAAGTAACGTTTAAAAGAGGGAGATTCTGGATCTTCTAAACCACGTAGCTGTTTGATCAAAAAGAGAAATATTTCTTTTAACTGGTCGTTGTCATTGAAAGGAGCCTCGGGAGCAAAAACACGGAATACGTCAGCAATACAACATGCAACTAAAAGACGAACATCTTTGTTTTGATGATCTGTGAAAAATTCTGAAGCCAGCATCAATGCAAGTCCTGAAAACTGTGCATTTTCATCTTGACTCATATCTTGAAATGCTCTTGCTAATAACTGAAATATACAAAACATTAGTGTAATCTACTTTACAAATAAATTAAATTTCAGATGAAATTGGGTTATGAAGACAGGCATACGCAATGCAGGGAAAACCATGTCTGAAATTCTCGATGAATTTCTCGACCAATGCAGGTATCGAAGATGCAACCTCCACGCTAGCGAGCAAAACATCTTACCCACTTAGCCAACATGCTCCCACTGATGAAATAATAATTGACAAAGATCAGTAATGGTTTAAATAAACATAACCACACATTTGGGCTGCTAAGCAATTCAACACAAACACCAGTCAATTTATTACCCGATTTTACATAAAATATGCAGATTGGAACACAATTGCATGATTTTTCCAATTACAATACATACATGTATATTCTTTTATATTTTCCTTTGCAGGATTTTTTTTCACTACAAAGAACCCTCTAGAGTACTAACATGATTTTCTCAGAACAGGGCAAATCAATAGTTGTTCAAAATATCTTTTAAGTTTGACATTTTGTTTAACAAGATTTGTTTGACATATACAAGCCTCATTTCAACCTCTTGCAAATTACAATATGGTAAAAGTTGAATGTCTAAAATGAAGATCATCTGGTCACCATCAATCCAAAAATAGTAGATTTCATGATGAATTGAAAATTTGTTATCAAATGAAAGGGTCTGCTGACAATATAAATGGGATATGATGGGCCTCTTTTTAATTTGGGTGATCACGGAGACTAAGTGGGTAAGACGTTGGCTTGCTAGCCTAGAGGTCGGGTGTTTGATCCCTGCATTTGCAGAGAAAGTTCATTCAGATTTTACGGTGAGGTTTCCCCTTGTAAGTGATTCAGGACGGAGGGCCGGACAAGGACAGCTGTCTAGTCGCTCAGATGGGACAAAAAACCAAGGTCCTATGTACACATTGGAGTGCATGTAAAAGATCCCTGGCAGTTGGAATTCGATATAAGAGTTGGCCGTAGCGTTACTGCCCGAGCAAAATAGCACACCGTAAGCCGGTCTTCATTAGCCCAGTTTATTAGATGAACAGTAGGACGTTAAATAAATCCCATTTCATTTTTTTAATGTGAATAATTTTGTTTTCCTTTTTAATTTTTAAATAATTAATCAAAAAATACTGAAAAGGGGTTTCTCATTTCAAAATACATACAACCCATATCAATTTCAAAAGACATGGAATACAGAAACTTCCACTGAGACTGCAGTATAAGACAACATCTAAAGGTGGACATATAAAAATTCAGAAATTTAATACAATGTACCTTGAGCCGCTTTACTAACTCATCTTTACTGAGTTCTTCATTGATCTCTTTACAGCCAGGCGGATAGACCACCTTAGTGGACTTCCCAATAGCTTTACTACTCATACTTTAATATTTACTGCATCTAGAATAAAAAAGTTAAAAATACATTAACGATTTGCACAGAAAACAAAATACATGGTCCGTAAGTAGGCAATAGTAGTATTTTAGTTTTAGTCACCAATTACAATATAAAGTATAAATATTCAGTTTATATTTTTAAATAAGAGCTCCTAGGACAAAATGTTGTCGGATTCTGGTGTATTATTATATGTACACTCTATCTGCTTAGTTTAGGACATTCAATAATCGTAGATGATTTCCTGCAATATGCAAGTAAATGTGCATTTCTCTATTGTTTTATTTGCAAGATAAATGGAAAGCTTATATCTGAATCTATCAATTAAGTTTATTCAGGCTTCATCAGACTGATTAGATGTTTCTGATAAAATGGCTTCATTTTAAGATAGCTTATTATTAGCCTACCAAATTAATATTTGGTTTGGCTCGTTGCATGATTTCCATGTTCAAGTCACATGATTTGGGTCATTTTTCAACTTGAATACAAATGATTGGAATGAAGAGTCAAGTCTGTACTAGGCTTATCACTGCCATTTCATCCTTATGGAATAATGAACTGAATTCAAACCGCGGTTAACTATACTGTCAGTAAAATAATGCCAAATCATAACAAACACTTTTTGATTTTTAGACTCTTAATTTTATGTTTTGACATTAACAAAAAGGATTCCAGTCAACGCCCTTGCTTTTTTAAAAGTGGATATCCAGAAACAGAGTTCCCAAGTCAATTACTATCGGTGATGACACAAAAGTAATAAAAGGTTTGCAACAAAGAACACAAGTTCTGTCAGCCTATGTTCTGCATGTTGATCAACAAACACAGAAATTTCAGCCGCCATGATGGATTGGATTTATCGGGAGTTTCTTTGGTAAGTTACCTGTATCGCCTGCTTTAATGAATATATATGACCAAAGTTTATAAGTCTGATATCATTCAGCGTTTGGTTTATATACGGTAAATATCCCTGTCCCGTAAATCAATTTGACCTTTGTTGACATGCACAAAATAACAAATATTTAGGAGTTTGTAGCAGGAAACGGCGCGAAAGGGCACTATGCTGTTTCTGACCGAATATTCAGCCGTACAATTTGATTGGTTGAATAAATTTGCCTGTAAGTCTTTACTTTATTTTCTTTTAATGTATTTCGTCCACATCGTATTATGTCGGACTATATTTACTAATTGGTTGGGTGTTGATATCGATTTATAATCATGGAAATTATTTGAAATCTATTTTGTTTTAATGACAACTCAAGATTAACTCCTGGGAATAAAATAAGCAAAGCCAATCAAAACGCTCCTCTCATGCATGTTAGGTATAAACGAATGCGCGTAAAATATGCGCAGAGTTACAAAAATAGTCAACACGTAAAGAGTGCACCTCAGGACAATAACAAGCCTTGAAAGTTGTCAATGTCAATCACTAATAATTTGTCAGGTTCTATTCATTCTATAAGAAATGCTCGTAGTTATCTACAGAAATGTCAAAACATCAACGGAATCGAAGTTCAAGCCCTCAAAAGAAAGTCAAAGGCCCCATACCAATCGTTTTGGACAAGTCGCCAACGAAAAAAGAACAGATTCAAATGTTACAAACCGTAAAGGAAATGTTTGATGGTCAGATAGATCCAGATGTTATCCGTATGGTGCTAATAGAAAAATCATGGATAGGTAAGGAAACTCTCCTTATGTTTTAATCATAATCCGACTTATGTTCCTTGTGTGACATGTCACACTAGATTACATAAATTCATAAATTAAAATAGATAAATAAATGTCATTGCGAAATAGTAGGCCTATAATAACTTATTGTGAAATCAAGTGGCACTGATTTTATAATCACTGCACCAATTGCCAGTGATAAATTTGGACAACATCAAATATTTGATATTGCGTGGGTGTCCATACAGATTGTATATTTATACCAAAGCTGAATATATAACGATTAATAATTTGGGGTAATTTATTTTTAACAGTGGAAGAAGCAGTGGAATTTTTATCTTCTATGGTACCATCAAGTGATAAGTCATTGAAAACTAGCTCCTTGTCAGAACTTGATTTGATAGCCTTCAGTTTACTTGATACAGTTGAACCAACAAGTGAAGTAGTCCAAAGTCAGCAACAGATTCTGGATGGTGTAGAGGCGACAGTTGTGTCATCAGCTACGTCATCAGCTGTAAATGAATCACTTCTTAACCAAGATGTCTTCTTGATGGCTACAGAGACAAATAAAGGAGAAAAAATTAAAAGTCATAAAAATGTTGCTTTAACATCCATAGCAAAATCCTCAACGGATTCTTCGATGGGTATTACAACTCTTGTCAAAAAAGAAAATAGAACAATAAAGGAGAAAGCCCCAGTACATGCTTCAGATCTTGATATCAAATTACCCCAAAAGTTTATAAAATCACATGTCAAGGGAAATAACTCTTCAACCAGTTCCAAATCAATGTCCAGCAAAGACTCAAGGGAGACAGAGTCATCTTCTTTAGGAACCTCCATTACATTAGTGCGTGATACCAAAGAAGATCAGACAAAAGTTGAAATTCAGAATGGTTTTAATTTTGATGCCTTTAATAGATTTATCCCACAATCAAACTCTGTTACAGAAGATTCTTTGCAGTCTTATATGGCCTTATATGGTGGATCATTTGGTTTATCGAGTGAAGTTTTAAATGCATCTGCTACAAATGCATCTGCTACATGTACGTTGAATGGACCACTGGTCGATCACCTCTCACATGTAAATACATGTAATAGTATAGATAAACAGCAGACTGAAAACCGTCAGATAACAGGTGTAGATAAATGTAAACTAGATAACACCAGTCATATTCACGATAATTCCACATGTAAAACTAGGCCAAATACTTGTGACGATGATGGCAAGAGTGGGAAAGATTTCGTCAGCTCAAAACCAATCCTAGGTGAATTGCCTAAAGGTTATATTAAAAAGACAAACGGTCAACATGAACATTTAAATATTGTTAAAAACAGAGATAAAACATTGAAGGAAGTGACAAATACCGGATTTAAAAAGGATTACGACCAAACTAAAAGTAATTATTCTTCAATAATGGATGATAGCAGTATTGTTATGGCTTATAAACATTTACCAGTAACCACTTCATCTTCTGTTACATATGATCGTTTGAAGGATATGGTGGGAAACACAAAGTATGAAACATCAAATACAACCGTTAATACTAAATTTGATACAACAGATCTAAAGCAACTTTCTCCACGAGCACCAGTTTTTGTTCCTCAGCAGCCAGGAATACACTGTGATAAGTTGGAATCAAGTTCTTATCTTGGAGAACCTTTTTTTATGATGCCTAAGGGACCCCATTTTTCTCCACCTCATCAAAGATCAACCAATTCCCCTAGACCATCTACACCCAACTGTTTAAGACCTAAATTTCCCCCAAAATTGCATTATGGTCAGAAATATCCCCATGTTCCCTTTCCAAGGATGCCATACATTCCAAAAACCATGCCAGAAATATCAGATGACGGTTTTGTGAGAGTGATCAACAAACATGCCTATCATCATATGAACAATAAGAAGGTTTTATCACCAAGGGAGTTGTTGACTAATTTTTTAAAAGAAGGAAAGTTAGTTCTTGTTTTATTACGAGGATTACCTGGAAGTGGCAAGTCACATTTAGCAAGGTAGAGCCTAATATTTATATATCTTGTCAAGCTGGGAATTGAATTACACACAAACAAAAATTCCAAAATATCAAGAAATATGTTTATGATGAAACCAAAACGATCTTGTAGTCACTTGTACTTTTTGATTTCTTGAAATAACTAATATTGTTCACATATTCCAAAAACGGAAACATGTAGTAGAGAGACTCAGAAGCTATCCACTATTATCAACCCATTATTATTTCAAGCGACGATCTTCATTTGCATTTTTCAGACAATATCTAATTCCCAACAGCTAAATCCATGCTAAAATGTACTAACAAATTGATTATTTAACATTTAATTCAGAAAACAAAATTAGAATTCAATGTCAACAGTAGATCTAGCTAGATACATGTAATCTCCTGACTCAGATTTAAAAGAGGCAGATCAAAAGTTCTATCATATGAATACCGAGATACAGTAAAAACCCATGTATTGTCTAATTCAACCCTGATGTGTATAATTTGTGTTAAGAATTGTTTGTTTATATATTATAGAGAGATTGTAGGTAACGGTATAATATTATCAACAGATGATTATTTTATAAAAGATGGTATCTATATGTTTGAACCTAATGACCTCACTACAGCTCATACATGGAATAAACAGAGGGGTTAGTTTTGATACATCTAAAACAATGTCTACATGTAGCTATTTCAAGCCTGGAAATTTAAGGCACCAACCTAGTCACAAGCATTGTCAGACACTACTTATTCAAATTTTTTCTGGCACAAGACTTCTTATGTTTTTCATTTTGTGGAGCACAGATTTTCCCTTTTTCGGTCTTTCATTGAAATTTTAACACTGTAAAGTTCAAAATCTCAGGTACATGTACTATGTTGTTTATTTAGCGCCTGACATTTTGTCAGGTACATTATACATGTACATGTAAAATCAGTATTTTCAAGCTTGTGCATGTATATTTCTTTATTATAGATTATATAACATGTACTTTAAATACTAGTGAATGTTAAATAGGAATGATAAACATTTTATAAATTCAACAACACTGTAAACATCTCTAAGAATCATTTCAGCAACTATAAATGACGGTTTACAATTAGCATTATAGACGTTCCGCTTGTTGATCTACTTCTACAACCCTTTACAACTCTTTATTATCAACATATTCTTATATGTAGGGCCTATTTACATTATTTACAACTCCAACGAAACAATCAATACCCTAAAGAAAACCCTACAGTTTAGGCAGTTGACATTCCTCCTTGTCACATATAAGCATGGGATCAAACTCTCAAAACTTTCATAGATGTAACATCTTATAAGCTAGAGTATACCCAGTGTTCCATCATAAGCTAGACATCAAAGGTTAGATACAATGTACTTACATACTACATGTATATCTGGAAATGCATGTGTATAGGGTATGAATATTTATTGTCCCCCGCCTTTCGAAGAAAGTTGGGGGACTATTAAAATGGGTTCGTCTATCTGTCTGTCTGTCTGTCTGTCCGTCACACTTTTTGGGACACAATAACTCTCTTCCTAATTGAGCTAGAATGTTCAAACTTGGTGTATGTGTTTATTAGGTCAATGTCTTGATGGAGTTCGAAGATGAGCATTTTCCGCTTAGGGTAAGCAGAGATAAGCAATTTGATTGGTTGATGCTTTGGGACACGATAACTTTAGTTCTAATTAAGTGAGAGTGATGAAACTTGGTGTATAGTTTCATTACAATAATACCTTGATTAAGTTCGATAATGAGCATTTTCTGCTCAGGGTAAGCAGAGCAATTTGATTGGTCGAGACTTTGGAACACAATAACTCTCCTTCTAATTGAGTTAAAATGTTCAAACTTGGTGTATATGCTTATTAGGTCAATGCCTTGATGGAGTTCGAAGATGAGCATTTTCCGCTTAGGGTAAGCAGAGATAAGCAATTTGATTGGTTGATGTTTTTGGGACAAGATAACTTAGGTTTATCTTGATTGATGATTTTTATGCCAATACAATGACTGCATTCTCATTTAGTAATTGATTCTACAGTAACAGTGTATAGAAACGATTGACTTGGACACGAGGGCCCTTTCCCTTGGCCAGAGGGGCCCTTTTGTCTGCCTTTAGCCAGTTTAGGGTCCCCCTAACTAGGGTACATTTTCATTTTTCTCGTCGTTTTTAGCATTTTTCTTTATAAAACACTTTTGGATGACACTTCGTGTACAGTTTGATTGCTCGATACATTGAAAAAAATAAATGTGCGATTAATTAATATGTGTCTTCTATTTATTTTGGGATTTCGGCGGGGGACATCAGCCTCACTGTTGGCTTGTTTATATGTAGTTATTAATATTTATTAAATAATGTGTTTTTCAGCTATAAATGCCATGGAAGCTGGTACTAATCCCGTTATTATAGATAATACTAATACCAAGATATGGGAAATGAAACCTTATGCCAAATCTGTAAGTATATCGACCAATTTGTAAAATACATTTATTTATGAAAATGTATAAATTTAAGATTTTAAGCAAATTTATTCATTTACTGCACACATTTATTTTGGCTTATGTTACTATATGGACATCATTCCAGAAATAGAAAATATGCCTTCAACATTAAAGTGAATGTTATATGTACATACTGTTTCAATGTCTGATGCAACTTTAAAGGGACTATCCCGATAAGAACAGAGTCAAAAATTAAAATCCGAGTATTTATGAAATTTATGGACCAACATATAGCGGCATGGTGTATTTACCTTGTCTCAAAATTTCAGCTCAAAATATTGAGTCGTTTGGCCGTGGACGTCAACACAGCTTATCCGGACACGTAACTCTTTTAAGATTTCGGGTTCATTTTTCATTGGGTGACCTGATAATCGATTCCCGTTTCTTGAGAGGTCTATACAATGAATGACCCACGTACTGTACTTGATAACCAAAGGTAAATTTCACCTACATATTATTTTTATAGAAAAAAAGTCTGGTTTTATCCAGATACTGTATAATACAACGGTCTCCATTTCCACATGAAGACTGTCAGGTTTAAGTTATTTACATGCGTATCACAAATATCGGGTTAGTTGGTCGGCCTTAGGTAATGGGTTTTAAGTTATTTTAACACAAAATTAAGCAGTTTTATTCCCCAAAAAGTTACTGGGATTGGCCCTTTAATTTTTTGTTGCTCCTAATTGTGAAACATATCTATCTAGTCAGTTTATTCATTTATACAGATTTGAAGTATTACCAATACCAATGCCTTTTTTAAATTAAATCTGTAATGTTTTAATTTTAGGCGTCACAGAATGGCTATAATATTGTAATAATAGAACCAGATACACCATGGAAATTTAAAGCCAGAGAATTACAAGCGTAAGTTTACTAACATACAGTATGAACAAACCATATGATATTACACGGTATTGCACCAATAGATGGTTTAGCTACATATGAAATTTGATGAGAAAATATTTGTATCTTTTTACATGACCACATGGAAATGTGGTTGTATTTTGCCATCACCCTGTCCGTCGGTCTGTCCAGTTTCCTCCCACTGCTAAAGACCCATATGCGCAAGTGAATCATTGAAGTAAAATTGAATCATAAGTTAGTCCCAAAATGACCTGTGCGTCGAGTGGACATTAAACCCCATTTCCCCCTCTCCATCGATCTGTTCGTCCGTTGTCCATAATTTCTAGTGAACACTCTACAGACTACATTTATTATCTGATTGTTTTGAAATAAATATATGTTGTTTACATTTGTGAGATGAAGAATCCTATTTGTTTTCAGTAATTTTTGATAATTGTGTCTTTAGTTACGGACCTTGTTTCACGTTGTTGCACCTTGTGAACAGAACTCTTTTAAAGACAAAAGTTATCATCCGGCAGTATGAAATTTATATTAGAGCAACAAAGTCTCCTATTGAATTTCAACAACTTGTTTAACTTCATTGAACCATGTGAATACCCTAACGACAAAAGTTATCATCTGATCTGTGTGAAATTGATATGCATCATTTAGATTACTGAAACAAAGAAGCCTAGTGAATTTCCGTCAGTTACATCTACATGTAGATATGGCCCTTTTTACTTGTGAATGCTCGAATGATAAAGACTCAAATTGATATTAATGGTGTACTTTCATCTTGCTAAATGTGCCTTGAGTGTTAACTTTGATGGATCCGTGAACAATATAAGAACTCACTATTATGATTATTATTATTATTCTTGAAGGATGCTAGATCTTTATTAAATTTGGTCAACATACAAGTTTACTTTGAGACAGCTTCTGTGTGGTCGTATTTTCATGCTTTCTGTGAATATTTTTTAATGTCTTTTTAAAACATAGTTTAAATTTTCAGGAAAAATATACATGGAGTGAGTAAGGATGTTATAAATAAAATGAAAGATAGATATGACAAGAATGTCACTGTTGAACAACTTTTATCTACTCATACAGATAGGTAGATTTTACTTTTATTTTATCAACCATTCTTTATGGCAAGGAAGGTGGTTAGTTTGTGTGGATTGATGTGATATTATTATGGACCCAAATTTCATTGACTCTTCAAAATTTTCAGGACATAGTGTTGCATGTATACAGAATTATCTTTTCCCTTTGCAATTCTAGACTTTGGTCAGCATTTGATAACACACAGCCCAAACATCCGAGTCATCGGCAAAATAATCATTAGCCTTACATTCATATATCAAGTCAAAACAAAATTAATAAAAGGAGAGAGAGGAGATCCTTAAAAAACTTACTGTCTTTGCATACATGCCGCCCAAGTAACTTCAGACTCTACCTTTGATTTTAGCTGTGTAGCCCAATAACGTGAACTACTTCACGCTGTCATACAAAGCAGATGTAGTTTGATTATGATGGGTCACCTTTGTATACAAATATATTTTTCTCGTCATTCCGATACACACATTTAACTAAGTGAACTTTTAGTTCTAGAATTGAGTACAACCTGATTTTACAGAAATCAACTTCATTGTTACCCCTTTTAACTTCACAACAAAGATCAGTTCTTTTAAATGGCACACCCTTGATTCCGCTTAAAAAATTGTAAAAATAAATGTTATTTTTTAATTAGAATACATGTATAAGAGGTTCTAGTAATTAAGGAAGAAAATAAACTTACTCTGCTATTTTGTCCCATTTTCAAAAACTTACTCTGCTATTTTGTACGATTTTCAAAAAATCCTTGGACTTGGTTTTGTATTGAGAATCCTGAGACTACAAATGTAACTTAAGGTGATGTATTCCGCAATGTTCTAGTCATTTACATCTATAGATATAATGATTGTTTTTTATACGCCCACATTTTCATGTGGACGTCAATTTGTTAGTGGACTCTCTGCAGGTCACAATTCTTATTCGATTTTGACGAAACTTCAAATATAGGTTTATCCCCATAAGATCTCGGCTGTTTCGATATTGGCATGTATCGGACTGAAACATCATGGATTATGGCCCCTGATTGTACAAAAAATCATGTTTTTAGCTTGTGGTCCCACTTGAGGTCAAAAATTTTATCTGTTTCAAAAAAATGTTTGATTATATCAGCATTAAATGGTAATGAAGGTTGAGTTCAAATTTCGTGAAAATTGGACCAAAATTGACGGACAAAATGGCCGCCATTTGTACGCAAATAGTGTGAAAATATGTTATATCAAGGTTGTGGACCCTATAGAGGTCACAATTTTGAACCAATTTTGATGAAACTTGACATGCTTGTTTATAACCCAAAGATCTTGGTTCCGTTTGATATTTGCACCCATCGGATGGTAACTTCCTGAATTATAACCCCTGATTGTCCGAAAAATCACCCTTTTTAGCTTGTGATCCCTCTGAAGGTCAAAATTATTATCTGATTTCAAAAACCGTTTGATTATATCACCGTTACATGGTAAAAGTTGAGTTCAAATTTTGGGAAAATCAGACCAAAATTGACATACAAAATGGCCGCCGCTTGTACCCGAAAAGTGTAAAAATATGGTATATAGGTTTTAATCTGATGTTGATGAAACTTGAAATGCATGTTTATAACCCAAAGATCTTGGTTCCTTTTGATATTCAACGGATAATATCGGATTGTAACTTCCTGAATTATAGCCCCTGATTGTACGCAAAATTTACTTTTTTAGCTTGTGGTCCCTCTAGAGGTTTCAATTATTATCCAATTTTAGAAATAATATTAAATTTTTCGTATACTAAACGTTAGCATGGGTCAGAATTTTATAAAAACCAAACAAATTCTAATGATTTTCTGATAATTACTTAATATGCAACAACTCTTGTTGACTGCCCGGACGATTTAGCTGCAAGTGTGGGCGTATGTTTCGTTGCCTGGCAACTTATTTTTATTGTTTGTTTCCAGATCTATTCCAACTCAGTTAAAATCACCAGACGAAAACACAATACAGCCACAGCCTACCATTGTTAATCAAAATGAGATGGTGAAAGTAGGGGAAATGAAGAAAACTCTACGTGTCCTAAAGAAGGAAAACAATGATAATCCAGAGTTAGAAAAGAATGTTGATGATACAGGTCTTACCTCTAATATCAAAAAAGAAAGCATTGAAGATTCTAAAAAATCATTTCAAAACAATCTAGAAAAAGTTGACTCCAATAAGACTAATAATTCATGTCACATAAAACCAAAAACAGAAATGACTGAGATTAGTCAACTGCATTCGACTAGTGATTTGTTTTGGTCCAACCCAGGAGATACGAATAACTTTGTTAAACCACTTAGCCCAAAACCTAAAAGAAATAAAAGAGTGCGAAATAAGTCGTCTGAAAAAGATCAAACAGATGGAACAACTGAATCTACAGACATTAAAGTTGAAAAATCTGAAAATACTTGTAATGATTTTAATCAAAATTCTAAAAAGATTGACCCAGTCCAATCAATACATAATGCTGATAAAGAAAATCTTTCTGATCATTCACATGAAAGTGGAACAGATGAGTTTCACGATGCTGTTTTAGGTCCTGATCTTATTAATACTGAGGGAGGTTGTGGTATTGCAAATACGTTTTCCATAGAAAAACAAAACCAAGTAGCTGCAGAAGTTTCTGAAACATTAAAAGAAAGTGAAAAAAATGAGATGGAATTCCATGACAAGGAAGGCAAAGGAGATGGTGGAGATGTTGATAAAAAAGATTTAGTGTATTCGGTGATTGATAGTTCTGGTAAAAGTGACAACACATCTGATTCAGCGTCTGCTAGTAACTCACCAAAACCAAAATCTAGAAAAAAGAGAAAGAATCGTGTTGCCCTTATTGATAAAGAATTGAAAAATAAATTTAAATCACAAACTTGGAATAGTTTTGCTATTGATGAAAACCAGAACACTTCAATAGTTATACCTCTTGTGTCAGACGTCAAAAAAGAAACCATAGAAACTTGTGATGTTTCAACACATACTGATGGTTCACATTTAGATGAATCAAAAAAAGATTTTCTAAAGACGATGATTGCGAAAAGTCGTGATATCAACGAATTTACAACCATCAAAGATAATTCTTCTGTTAATAAAAGAGTAAATAAACTTGACCGAGGCAGCAACACAGACAACATTTTATCTTATCTACAGCCTAATTTAGACTTTTTACGCAACAGTTTCCCAGATTTATCTGAGAGGTCAAGGCAAGAGGTTTTGGAAATGTGTCATAACGATGTGGAATGGGCTATTAATTTGATTTTAGATTGTGATTCTTTGTGTTTGACATCTTGCGATAAAGAAGAAATTGCAACAGAAATGCTCAAACTTAGTAAAAGTGGTTCTTTATCAAGGTCAGACAATATCCAGAATGCCGAAAATATAAATAATACTTCTCCTACATCTCTCTTCGATATTTGTAGAAAAAACGTTGAATTATATAAACTCGAAACAAACGAAATTCAGAATGATTTAATCAGAAATGGCATGAAAAGATTAGAACAGATTGAAACTCATGGACTAAAAAGAATGAGAAGTGTTTCACAGGACGATGTTGATAATGATCTGAAAGGTGCATCAGGGCGAAGGGTTAATAAAACGATAGTACACAACCCTGATTACTACACTTCAATGAGTTATTTTTTGAATGAAGATAGATTACAGTGTGAAGGGGTGCTTGAATCAACAAACGCTCTTGAAATGCTCGCTGGATATGATGATAGCTCTAATGATTCTAATGAGGAATATGTTAATGAGATTCAAGGTCAAAGGTTAACATTTGGAAATGAATCTTCAAGTTCACTTCTAGAAACTAGTAGCTTGCAACATCCTCAACAGTTGACTGAAAAGTGCTCAATCGATATTAATTCAGGAAAAGACTTTATTTCTACAATTAATAGTGCTGTGACAGAAAATAGTTCTGTATGTGTAGATAGTATTAATACGCAGAACCAATCAAAAACTAGTAAAGAGAAAGCAGAGATTAGTTTACAAACGGGAGATGATATTGGAACTGAATTATCTATATCATTATCATCAGATTTTGTACATCAATTGGAACAATTATTTGGCCACATTATACCAGCTCACTCAAAATCAAAATCAGGTGAGAATTACATAATTTTGATATATTTCCATAAATTAATAGAGGTACATGTAAGCACCATGTGCATTTAGAGAGACCCATTTTGTATCTGAAAGAAGGAAAATTCTTCAACGAAAATTGTAGGAAAGTTATGTGCCTTGTTTCAATTGACAATAAGCTACATGTACATGTAATGTATAATGACGTAGCTACTGAATTGAGTATCATATAAATCCACTTTGATATATTTTATCTGTAATGCAACTAAGACAAATATGTTAAAATTTTCCTTTTGAATTATTTTACAGAAGATCAAGAAGTATTTTTAGATCTAAAGGCAGCTAAACAAATTCATCGATGTTTGAAATCTACAATAGCAAATGGCAGCATAGAGAAAAAAAGGCAGCTTATGAATGGTGAGTATAGTGAAGATTAAAGATACATTATATAAGATTTAGATAAAGAGCTAGCAATTCTTGCTATAATAGTTACAAAATAGATAATGTAAAATGAATGATTTGACAATTTCATTCAAATTACTCTATTGCGAGCGAAGATATTAGCTTTTGAAGGTTTGACAAGACATGCAATAATTTCAACCACCGTACTAGTTGTTCGAAGATAGGTCTCGAGTCTCCATTTTTAGCTTAGATCAAAATATGCCTGGATAAGTTAATTAATGTCTAATTAATAATTTAGAAAACATTTCAGGCCTTAAGAAAGACCTGCAGTAGGCAGATTTAGCTCTTGGATAATGTATGCTTAAGCATTTAGGATATCTAAGCCAATACATTTAAACTAATTTTATTATATCTGCCACACCCTTTTTTCCACAAGATATTACATATTGATTAATCCCTGAAATATTACCTTGTCTTTTTTCCACAAGACATTACATATTGACGAATGCTTGAAATATTGCCTTGACTTGCAATTTCATGCTGGGCGACCAATCAGAGTATTGGTATGCTAAAAGTATTTTTAAACAAATTACCTAATTACCTGTTGGATGAAAGAAAAAATAAGGGTAAAATAAAGGCAATAAGTGGTAAAGAAGCAAGCGATTCCCCCAACAACAAAATGTTCCAGTTTACCCTTAGATTTAAAACCAATTTAACTTAATTTTTTAGATGAAGCATTAGCTAGAATAATACAAGAAGATGAAGATAAAAAAACAGAAAATACTAAAAGGAAAGTAAAGCGTAAAAACAAAGGTGTATCACTAGGTGATATTATACAAGAAGAACTAGATCGACAAGTAGTTAGAGAAAAACATGTAGGTTAAGAATTACAATCTTAAACATGATCCATATACTAGTCACTATGAAGAAAATTATATAGACAACCTTAAAACTGCTGATTGACATTGGCATTTTTGAAATAATATCTAATTTTTTAAGGGATAATTCATGCTAAAATGTATCCAAATTGATTATTTTACATTTAGTTACGAAAACAAAACCTAAATATCAATGTCAGATAATATCCTTGCTGGGATTTAATTAAATTAATAAGAGGCCCATCAAAAAGTTTTACCAAGCACTTTCATGTGCAGCAAAAAGTAGCCGATTGAGCCAAAATATATTTTGAACGGGATCAAAACACTCAACTAATAAACGCATTTGTTTTTTAAGTACAGTATATTAAATGATATGCCCCCGTTTACATCCTTCATATATTAACAAATTGTCAACATTATCATGATCCGGGAAAAATAGTTAATAAATGTAAATATCAATTTCATTCCTTCAGCAAAAGTATTTAGAATCTACAGGAGATCACATTGCCATAGCAACAAAATTAAAAAGACAGAAATTGTTAGAAAAGTTCCCAGGTCTAGAAGAAGGTCTTTTTGAAGAAATATTTCAAGCCAATGGGTAGGTTTTTGATGTATTCTTAATGTTTTTTGAAGAAATTTTGGTTTCCATTTGAAAAGTGAAATCACAGGGTCTTTCAGTTTAGTATGTACATGTACAATATGTAACAATTAATTAAGCAAAATCTGTTGGTTTATTGTACTAGAACATTAATAAAATACAAACGGATTGGGATAAAAGCTAGGAAAACTTATCAATACCCTCTCCACATCCATTGTAATTGACAGCAAAATCTGTTGTTACACTCCGCTTTAGTACTCTGCAAATCAAGACTCAAATGACGAGAATGTTACTTTTTGTAAAAGTTCATTTTATTGTATATGCTTACAGACAAAATTTGATAGTTACTTTTGAATTCTTTTGAATTTAATTTAGTATTCCTTAGGATTTTATTCTTAAAAAATGTTTTCATGAAATCTTTGGACTGTAAACCTTTATTAAAGAAGAGACTGTTGTTTTATACAGATATAGTTACGAAGATACAGATACAGCTATTAAATCAGTTATTGGTCCAGTGATGACACCAGGAGCGGAAGAAGAATATTACAAAAAACTTATAGATGAAGCTAAACAAAAAAGTCTTCTAGATTTGGTAGGATGTAATTTTGTGACCTCAAAATTCATCATGAAATTTGCAGATGTCTTGTTTTAAAACTGAAATATCATGAAGAGGGATGACAGGCTTCAGCTTCTGTTCCCCAATCCTAATTCAATTAGAAATATAATACTGTTACAAATTAGGATTAATTTCATTTATACACCTTTCCCCAAAAATATTTGTATTTTTTAACCCCTTTACACCAAGATTTGCATGCAAGACCCCCTTTCAAATTCATCTAGATAGTTTTCCACAAGGCTTAAACATAAAAGTATCTCTTGCCCAAGATAATTGATTGTTTATTCTCTTTCTAGTTGGAGACACCATCGTATAAACAAGTCCGTCATCGTGAATATCAGAGTTTTGATTCAGATGATGTAAATTATCAGGAACTCCGAGGTGAAGCCAATCTTCATCATATGCTGCGTCAAAATTGTTTTATAAAAGCTAAAGAAGCCTTTCAACGCGGTATGCCAGAAGTCTCATCGTTCTATGCACAACAGGTAAGCTATTAAAATCTTTAATGTGATATAATTTAGCTGTCATGCAAATCTTACTTTGTGATAGCTAGCGCTCTTGCTATTCAGTGATGCATATTTTTGTGATTGATAGTGCTTTTATCATTCAGTGATGCATATTTTTTGTGATAGTGATTTTGTCATTCAGTGATGCATATTTTTGTGATAGCTAACGCTGTTGCTATTCAGTGATGCATGTTTTTGTGATAGATAGTGCTGTTATCATTCAGTGATGCATATATTTAATAGATGGTTTTATTCATTGATGAATATATTTGATAGATAGCACTGTTATAATTCAGTGATGTGTATACATGTATTTGTGATAGTGCTGTTATTCAGTGATGCCATTTTAATGATAAATAGTAATGCATGTTGTTGGTTCACAAAGTCCAAGGGTTTTTAATAATTTACAAAATTGTTTATTGCAGGGACATCTTCATAGCACTAAAGTCAAAGAAGCAAATAAGAGAGCTTCTCAAAAGATATTAGATATGAGGTATTTAATAATTTAACACTATTTTGTCCCCCTGCTTTTCAAAGAAAACAGGGGACTATTAAAATGGGTTTGTCTGTGTTTATTAGGACGATGCCTTGATGTACCTAGTTGATGCTTAGGGCAAGCGAGCGATAAGCAATTCAGTTGGTCAAGACTTTGAAAACATAATAACTCTGCTTTTAATTGAGTTAGAATGTTCAAACTGCCTACTCTGTCATGGGATCTTTTACGTGCACTCCAATCAGTTTGATTGCTTCATACTGTTGAAAAAGATAAGCTTTCAATTAATGTGTGTCATCTATTTATTTCGGGATTTTGCCGGGGTAGGGGTGGGCTTGTTATTTCAGTGTTTAGGTTAAGGAGAATGTCAAATGTACACCACCCCACCTCTTCCTGATCAATTAACTTTGATAGTTGTCTTTTGGCTTACAAATTACCCTTAGTTAGTAGTTGTTGTGACTATTTGATTGATTCAAATTAAATCTTCAAAGACAATAATGATTTTCTAAATCTAAGAGAGAGGCCATTATTGCTGATACATGTAGTATTAGTCCGAATAAATATAGTCACATTTAATTTTGTAATCACATTTAATATTGTTATTTTGTAGACGAAGTGAAGTACAAGATGGCATGACATTAGATTTACATGGATTCCATGTGGATGAAGCTATATCAGTTCTTAATAAAGTTATAGCTCAGAAAGAAAGAGGTAAATATTTACATGAATTGAAACCTTAGAAGAAACTATCGGATTGATTAGATTGATCAATTTGCATTTTAGAAATGGATTAATATGTTAAATGTTTGAGATAAAAAAAGATATGTCTTGTAAACATGGTCAAAATGCTTTCTATTTGAGTAAATATAGATTCCTGATCCATGTATTCTATTTTCTAGAGAATTATTTGAGACCTGAAAGAAGACGAACCCATTTTTTCGTTATAACGGGTCGAGGTTTAAATAGTCGAGGAGGCGTAGCTAAAATACGACCAGCTATCATCAATTTTTTATCGTCAAATAACTTCAGGTAAGTTTGTCGAAACACAAAAGTTTAAATTTCGTTCAGTAAAATTTTCTTCAATGATATTTATTGGCTGTATCAGCATGCTCTAAGAATGTTGTTTCATAACAGCTTTATATCTTTACGCAGTCTGACGGGGAGGATGGGTTGCCGAATCATAATTGCTACACGTTTTTGGAGCACAAGGTCTGTCATTGGGTAGTGTGGTTTCGGTTCCCAGCTTGTGGGTTTCTCCGACTACTAAAGACACCCCCCCCCCTTTACTATTGTCTCTGAATATTGCTTTCAAATTATTGGTATTTATATTTCACTAATGCTGTTGGTTTTTTTTTTATATGTTGCAGATATGCAGAAGAGAAACCAGGATTTTTTCGAATTCAGTTAAGAGAAAAGAATTTATAAAGAATGCAAGAATTTTTTTAATTAGGTATTTGCCAAGTTATTATGTATTGGAATGCTACATTTAGTTCCAGTTGACAAATCATGAAAAGCAGCTTTTGCAGCATTCAAGTAATTCCCAATTAAAAATACGGAGTATAATTGTTTTTGAGCTCAGGACTCAGTAATTGTCCAATAGTTAGATAAAATTGGCAAGCTAATCACTGGATGACATCGCGCCTGGTACGTTCGTGCATTTTTTATGCGCGAACTCTTAGTTTTTCTATTACTGGCATGCGCACGGGCACTATTTTTTTTTGTTTTCCATGTACCAAAATCGAGGGTTTTGCGCGGAGGTACTTTTGAGGTATTAGCCTGAGAAGCATAACACTTGCCACTGTACCTGTATATCGCTAATTATAAATCGAGTGAGTGAAGACAGTTTATATAGACCACGCGAAAATTTTTCAGTACAGAGTTTATTCTCGCTGTATTTGCAGCTAAGAAAACCAATGGGACTATTTTCTCAACAGTGTATGAACTTTTTCATAGGGGTAATATCCTTACACCGAGAGAAATTATCTAGTCTCGGTGAAAAACCATGATCATCTGGTAAAAAATTACTTTTCTATTTTTTGGAACGAAAAACAGTGTTTTTAAAAACAAACGAACCTGCCGCACACGAGGAAGTCATTATACTAATAATAACAGACGAGAACTCTTTTTGGGCACAGGCTTTCTTACTGAGTAGTAAGTCGTCCACAAAAAATCATGAATGAACTATGAGTAGCGACGACTGTAGACAGTAAGTAGGTTATACACTCTACTTTTGAGTCGAGATTACTCGCTTTGAGTCGAGATTACCAGCTTTCAGGTCACCGATAACCAATTATGTCAGAAATACCATACTGACATTCGTTTTTTTCAAGTTGTACGCGAACTAACAATCGGCGCCCTAACTGTCTTCGTCAGCTACTTTCAGTTTCACAATGGCGTACAACATTCGGTTTTTCAAGTTGTACGCGAACTAACAATCGACGCCCTAGCTGTTTCGTCAGCTATTTTCAGTTGCTGGCGTACGGCCAGTGCCGGTGGGAAAAGACAACATTAAAATCAGAAATAGTTTATTTATTATTGTCGGACTTACGGTATCAATCCTGTCGAACAAATCATAAAGCTGTGGTGTTACGGTAGCGGCATAGTATTTCAACGTAACACCACAGCCACTGTAACAATTCATAATACATCTAACTATCACTCCCTACACATTTCCCCTCGACCTACTTTCCCAAACGTCAACAACACATCTCATACATCCAGTTCACTGATTAACCCTTGTACCACGTCTACTGGATGTTATAAAGTATGTATTAAAATATATATCCTAAATGATCTTGTTTCACACAAACACCCTACTATATTTATATTTTGTCACATGTTATAATAATCTCTCATTGACAATTAACAAATAAGAAAGTGCCTTATGACCAGCTAATCTTTTTTTCAAAACTTTTTTAAAAAAATGTTTCGGTCACAAAAATGACGAGTCAGTATGGTGGCTCATTGTCACAATAGCGTTTTGTTGTTAATTTTTGTATTTTTTTTAAAGTAATAAAATGGATTTGTAAAAAAAAGAAACAAATTTAAAAAAGCAAATATATCTATATAATATTTAAGATAAAAATTTATATTAAAAATAATAAAATATATAAAATAAAAACAGTATTAATAAAATGTAGAAGATTAAAAAAAAATCTCAACAAGAAATTAATAATAAAATTTTAAATGAAAAAAGAAAAAAAAATGAAAAAGAAAAGATAAAAAAAACCCACTGACAAGCCCTGTCATCGTAATAGTGTCTTGAGTATCCAGACCCAGTATAGTGTCCAGCAATATTTCATAGCCATTGTTGCAGTAGTGTCTCAGTTAAATTGTATATCGATTTTTTATTTTATTTTAAATTTAAAGAAAAACATGTTTATTTTAAATTTTAATTTTTTTTACTAATTTTAAAATTTGTTTTTTTCTTAGTTTTTTTTACTATAAATGAAATACAAAAAAAAATAACCCAAAAACGCTATTGCGACAATGGGCGCCCATAGTATGGATTACTATCACAGTCAAATCATTTATTTATTGTATATATTTGTAAATATGTTGATTTTAATACAACCTTGGACATTATCTCATTAATATTATTGCACAATTTAACATGCAGGTTTACTTTTATTAGTCATGACAAACTAAATGGCAAAGAATTTAAATATATTTTTATCCTCAACTTTTAATCCACATAATTTTAAAGTTTAATTTATAAATTGTTCATTTAGTTTTAAAGAACAAGTACTACCTTACTAGTTAGTTTATCCCTAATAATTAGCTCTGATTAACGGTCATATTTACGAAATTGAAATCGAAATCGGTCTTGCAGATATATCTACGCACAATACTTGAAGGGTCTTGTGAGATTACCTTTCAATTATTTGTTTTGAGGATTTTGTTATATTTTTGTAAATAACAACTCGTGTCAGTTAAATTCATAATGTAATATATTGTTTTTTTAATGTATATATATATTGTTTTATTTGACAAATATTTATTTTTCCCTTTGTTGATGAAATGAAAAGCAATAAAAAATTTAAAAACATCATGTTGGTTTCTCTTTAGTATCAATCATGTTGGACAAACAAATTTTTACTTGCCAGTTCTTTCTAACCGATGGTTTTAGCCAAGATGTATAATTTTTAACTTTTGTTTTGAGAAGAATACAATGTAATACTAGATTCAAGTAGATCCTTAATAAAACTGACCATTCTAGTTAAGTTTTCCCAACTGCATTTTCTTGACACTTCTAAATCTAATTTTGAAAGGGTATTTGAAACACCATAGAGATTATCATCAAGAATTCTTGCTTTAAAAATAATGAGTACAATCTGGATAGTTCTCATAAACCAATGCTGTTGAATATAAAGAAGATGAGAGCTGTCAAAGGGCAGAATGAACAAGCCAACAGTAAGACTGATGTCCACCGCCCAAATCCCCAAAATAAACAGACGACAAACAATGATTAATTGCCCATTTATCACCTGGTAGTGAAACTATGCACTAAGTTTCATCACTGTCCATCAGTTATAATCAAAGTTATCGTGTCTCAGAGGTTTGATGAATTAAATTGCTTAGTTCTGCATAGCTATAACTGGAAATAGTAATAATTGAACTCGGTCAAGACATTTGCCTAATGAACATTTATACCTCAATTAAAAGCAGAGCTGTTATGATTGCTTATCGCTACTTAGATTAAGCAGAAAATCCTCATCATCAATTTAGTCAATGTATTGATATAATGAATCTCTTCAGAGTTTCATTGCTCTCATCTAATTAGAAGTAGAACCAAAGTTATTGTGTTCCAAAGTCTCAACCAATTTTTTCTGTTTACCCTAACCAGAAAATGCTCGTAATATTTCACCTAATAAACACCTACACCAAGTTGGAACATTCTAGCTCAATTAGGGTTGGGTATTCAATCCCTGCATTGGCCGAGAAAGTTCATCCAGATTTTCCAGTGTGGTTTCTCCTTGTCAGTGATGCAGAACAGAAGGCCTAACAAGGACAGCTGTCTAGTCATTCGGATGGAACTGAAAACTGAGGTCCCATGCACGTAAAAGATCCCTTGGCAGTTGGAATTCAATAAAAGAGTAAGCCGTATCGCGCTGCCCTGGCAAAATTTCCCCTCATAGCACACTGTATGCCTGTCTTCATTAGCCCTGTTTAGGAGCAGAAAAATAGGACATTAAACCCCATTTCATTTCTCAATTAGAAGGAAAGTTATTGTGTCCAAAAGAATGGGACAAACAGACCTTTCTACGAGACCATTAATATGCATGGGAAATGAAATGAAATGGGGTTTAACGTCCTACTAATATGCATGGGACAGTAAAGACCTTATCAAAGATCTGAATGGGACGCATATACAAAAAAACAGTTAGTATTATTAAGAAATAGAGAGCAGTGACAAGTAGAAAATCCACTTTTCTTGCAAAACAAGCGATCTCGATCTTACAAATGTTCATGCAGATCATGTATCCTTAGAAAAGGTGCCATTGTTCCGTGGATGTTTATTGCTGTCCGACTACAATTTGTGTGTGGAAACTCTAGGGGTCACAATATTTATCCAGTCTTGACAAAACTGAATATATTGGTTAATCTCCCAAAGATCTTGGTTCCTTTTCAAAATGGTATGTATCTGATTGTAACTTCATGGATTATGCCCCCTGATTGTATGAAAAATCACGGGAACCCAGAGTATAGATATTCTGACACAAGGTACAATTTTATGGATACACAATTACTGAGTTTGATACTAAGCGACGTTTCAACGAGGATGCTCTCGCTTAGTATCAAACTCAGTAATTGTGTATCCATAAAATTGTACCTTGTGTTAATATGTTCAATTACTAAATGCCAATCAAAGAAGATAGATATTCTGGTTTGAACTAATATCCTTCAAGTTTCAATTTACTACTATGTTATCAATAACTAGTTTCCTGTATTTGTGTCATATTCGGAACATGTGTGCACCAACCATAGCAAAATTCTTTACTTTAGAATTATATCTTTAATCTAACCTTTCAAATCACTTTCATGTGAAATGGTGGGTGGTAAGAAATAATCCAAGATAAATCAACATCTTAAAGAATACACTGATGGTAAATTGGTTGTTGACAACATAGTCCTTTAACAAAGAAATAAAACATCTCATAATGCAGGTAAAAAGATTTTTTATAAACAAACATCAGTATACAATAACATTTACAATATTTGTTATCAGACTACCTTGATTTACTGGAGATATTATAATTATGTTTGGCTCATTGATATTAAAACACTAACTTGATGCACAGGAATCTGACCTTCTAATGTACATGTACCTGTATATATATACGCATACATTTTACTGAACTAAACAATATACATTAAAAAAAGAACATGAATGCAATGCCTGTTGAAGCCTCGATTTTACCAGCTATAGCTTCGACTCGTTTTCATTTTCAACAATTCATTATGTCAGGCAATCAAACCTCTGTCGATCCACTCAGATGGGTTTTTTCTTTAATCTAGCCATTTTGATTTGCATAAACACTCCCCGCAAAACGATATCATAGTCACTTGTTTCCAACATAAACATTAATTTCGTTCGTTGACATTTGTCATCAACTCCATGTGCTGACATATATACGATAAGAAGGGCAGATTCCTGCGCTTGATGCTTTCATCAATATCAATACTAAATTCATATTTCTCTGTCCAATGAGCAGACTTTTGTCATGAACAAACTCAAATAATAAATATTAAGTCTGCTTTGTGCAATAATTTCAAAATGATTAATCAACACACAATAGGACATTTTCATGGTTTTGTTCACTACTTCACAACTTTCCAATGTCCACCACATATACAAGTTTTAACAAATCTTTGTTCCCAAGACTTTAAAATGGAAGAGTTTGCAGGGGCATTTAATAATGACGCGGATCCACAACGACAACATTCTCGAACTGGACCTGATGGTTTGACCCCTAGATGGATCTGTCGTACAATGTCATATTTCTGTCGTGATTCTACTGTTGATTCTGGTATATACAATGCTCGCGTCTGTTGTAGTGTGAAGAGAAAATCTGGCTCTTCACCCGTGGTTAAAAATAATGGAAGCTGCTGTGAGAAGGCTGAATAACTGTAATTCTCTCCACCAAAACTTTGTTTAATATCTGGTATAAGAACTTGATTTGGTAATAACAAACATTCGTCATTTAAAGTTTCATCATATTCAATATTCCCCTCCTTGCTACACAGCCATGTTTTTGTTAAAAGTTTGAATAAGTTGGACAAACAATCAATCTGTGATGTAGTTGTAAATACTGGTAAACAACCAGGGTTAATTAAACCCCAGATACGTATAATTACTAAGAGTTCACGTAAATTATTAAGTACAACAACATCACGTAGTAAGGAAGATCCTGGGAAACTACAATAACTCTGATATAAAGGTATAGATGATAATAGATGTAGACAGAAATCAGCTACCCATTGTATTAAAGGCTGTAAAAACTGGAGAGACACTGAAATTAGAATTATATCCAGATTATTATAATTTGAAAGAACAATCATGACGGAACAATCAAACCATCCCCCAATGTACAACAACTAATCTGTTCAAATTATAGATACATGTAAACAGAAAACAATCAATTTTACACTGACCAATAAAAATACAAGGTGACATTTTCTAGTTGACTTACTTTCAGAATTACCTCCCGCCTTCAAGGCTTCTACAATAAATTCTTCTGTATCAAGATTACGTAAAACACTGTCTATATCAGCCTCTTTCTGACCTGTACAAACCATGGTGAGTTTTTCAGCTGGGCTCTATAACAAATGATAGGAGATACATGTTACTCAAACAATCGATGATTTGAAAAATTATGCTGAAAATCAAATGTCACTGATGTACTTTGTTTTTCATCACATTTATTTGTAAGAATTAGGAGAAAAAAAACTCAAGTAAAAGTACTTTGAAAGATTGAATGACCCTTTTTAACATCATTCAGCCAACAAAACATGTGTAACAACAGAATTCTATCTTTTAGCTCATCTGTCCAAACGGCTTGTCTGTATGTTGGGTATGAAATAGTGGTTATTTTCAAATTTGTTTTCCAAAGTGTGACAGATTTGAACACTTCGGGTCAAACTTGGTTGGGATCTGGCTACGGTTATTTAAGTTTGATCCAGTGAAGTCGCTTGATCCCATCATAATGATGCAGCAAAAGCATGCTCATTGGGTAAATTCATATTTTCATCTTTTTCTCCTACAACACTTGATGGATTTTAACTAAATACAGTAAGTGTGTTTATCACATGTTGCTTTTCCTGAATTATTAGATTAAAATTAGAGGAACCGGAGAGAGGTACATGTATAAAGTTAGGGAAACCTGAGATGGGTATGATTTAGCCACTTGACTTCTCCAAAATTGGTCCTTTGTAGTAGGCATTCATATTCTAATTAAGCGAAATCTTCAATGCACACATAAATGCACTTTTAGCCAATGGTTGTTTAATGTCTTTGTGCCTCTTGTTTTAATACGTCTCCAAAACCTGCATTTTTTAAATGATCATTCCGATTTACTTTACCATATTTATCACAAATCATTTCATATCTGAATAATCATGAATGAAAATTTACCTTATCTTGAGCTGACACAGTCTTTGGTCGAAGAATGCCTTTAAGAACAGAGGAGATTGAATTACATATAAGTAACGCTCGACAATCAGCAGCTTTCTGCTGTCCATTATTAACAAAATTATACAGAGCCATCTGAAGAGATATCAAACGCATTCTAAGAAATTCCTGCATAGAGCCATGCTGTTTCTGGAAATTATCTGATAAACGTTGACATATCCCTTCCACCATACCTACAAAATATAATTCATGCATAAATATTGTGGCATGTATCTACTGAAGAGAGAAATAAAATTGCAAACTGATAACAAGCAATGACCTCTTAGCTTGAATAATAAAACAAGCAATGAGGTTGAATAATATAACTGTGCCAAAATCCATACAATTAAATATTCATTTCACCATAGTATGTTAAATCAATATTATTTTTAACCGTCCACTGTTGATGGTAAAATAACAATGATAAATATTATGCTTAACAATTTAAATGGCTATATCCTTTCTGAGTCTAATATAACTCATATAACAACTCATTGTCTTCAGAGGAACCTTAACGGAAGTTACAGATAAATAATAGCAAAGAATGTTAGTTGGAATCGTTAAGTATATTCGATATCATACGTAAACGTGTTAGCCAGCAACATTGACCTCTAACACATGAAAACCTAATCCACTCAACACATTCAGTTCCAACCAAAACAGAGAGGTCTTTTTAAATTTTTGTGACCATTATTAGAAATTAAACAATCAACTGATTTTTTTTGAGTGACGTACCTTGTTTAACTGCAAGAAAGATATCCCACCAATCATTGCCAATACACATCATATATTCCAACAATAATATAACAATAGGGGCAGATAACTGTATAGGTCCTTCTCTCATATTAAAGACACGAATCAACACCATTTTATTCCCATTAACACCAATTAAACCACATCCCGATCCCGTCTGTATTAACGAATTCACATGACTTATACTTCTAATCTTTTTATCTGATTTCTGTGGTCCGGAAACTCCCAGAGATTCCAAGGTACAGGAATGAATAGGTTGGATCGTATGTCTGTGAATTATTTTAATATTTCCATCTTTGTAAGTACAAGCAAAATAAGACATGAAGCCAGGGGCATCAATATAGTTCTTTCCCATATATAAAATGGGTGTGGCAATACTTGTAAGCATGGAATTTGAGGTAAAAGTTGCTTTATGCATCCATTTCGGAGTTTTGTAAGAATAATCGGGTTTTGCATTCTGGAATATTCTACTTAAAGGCATCATTTGTTCCACTAATTGCCAAACCTCCACACAACTGTATCCATGACTACCAGCACAGACTAATAAGGTATCAGGACTGTCTCTATTCATGAAATTAAGATGTGTTATTTGAACCAGTTGAGTATCCTTATTGCTGTATTCCATTTGTGATTTCATGAAGAGACCTGGTCCAGGTTTTGATGTTACTGTACATGTTATATGTTGTATGGTGATGTTGATGTAGAAACACAGTACAGTAGTAGATATATTACCATCCGTAACAACTAGTACCACTTCACCAGTAGTATTAAAGGCTATGTCAACTTGGGTTAAGCGTATATGACCAGAAGCTAGACTAGTTTTACTAGTTATAATATGGGGATCTTGATCTTGTAATAAGCCAACACTAACCTGGAAAAGTTATTTAATATTCTAAAATTAAGTTTTTATAACATTTTCCTATAGACTTGTTCAGAGAGCAGTGAGTACAGTTAACAAAAATTATTTTCCATTCCAACCACCATAGGCATCTCTGATTAGGTCCAAGAAAGTAAGGTGTGATTTTTCTGCAAACTAGGGCAGAGTACGGCTTTCACATGGGCAGTCAGGGATTAAAATAGAGGATAACTAACAGTTGGAAATCTGATTACCAACATATAAAGTTGATCATATTCATAAATGATTTTGAAGTTAGTTCCTAGAGAAATGCAAGTGTAAAATGAAACAGTTCAAGAAAGTAGAAATATAAAGGGAAGGAAAAATTAGGATTGGATGACATCCTGGTATATTAAAGGAGCTAAATCGCTAACATTTGGGACCTAGAAATTGACTCAAGTGGATCGCAACGCATATAATACTGTAATATGAATGTATATAAACTGATTTGCATTCAATTGTTTCCGTTTTGCTCTAATTTCAAATCAGTTATGTTCGGCGAAATAAACCAGAAGTGTCAACCGAAGGCATTTTTTTTTTAGCGTCTAGTTATTCCAGTCTACATGCGCCGTTTGATTTGGTACAATGTTTTTAGCCTCGTTCCTCGAGTCTCTTGCTAGGACTGGGGCTGAAACGCATTATGGTACACGATTCGTGTACCAATGGTAAAATATTTATTTTTTCTTAAATATTGGATATCAGGAGCCCATCTTTTTCCGGTAAGATCACATCATCAATTTTGATTTAAATTGACAAATAATTCGTGTTTTCAATGTTGAAGATTTTGGATGACATTGAGTTAAAGACTTAGCTCCTTTAAACAGGACAGATCTAATAATAGCTGTCACCTTTCATTTGTCAGAAATGGTAGACGTGCTATATCAAACAATCTTAACACCATACAAAACACCTATCAAGCTGTTGTTAGGCAATAGATATGGACTATTTAAAAAGTGAAAAATTATTATTATTAATTATTCTTAAAATCTTGCAACAATGACGAACTAGGTTAAAACTCTGTATCACTATTAATTCAAAATCACAAATATTGCTTCAAAAAAAAAAACATATTGCCTTGGCAACACAAGTAAATTATTTCTTTGTAAAATTCTGAAAAAACTTAATACGACATTGATTATTATTAGTGATAGATATTATTCAATTAGACTGAACTTACTAAACCACTACTTGATACAGCTATCCATCCATCCATTGGTTTCCGTCCAAAATTACTAACACTCGGAGTTATACGATTCCTTAAAAACTTCTCGTTATACATAACAGCATCTTTCTTATCTGGATTAAACATTACCTATAAACAACACATTAAAACCATTTAGTTTTATAGAAAACATATATGGTTTAGAACAGTAACATTATATACTGTACATGTAGTCAAAGAGGAATAAGATCTATTCTCAATTGTTATACGCCCACATTTTCATGTGGACGTATATTGTCGTCGCCCCTGTCCGTCCGTCCGTCCACAATTGTTTGTGAACAGTCTACAGGTCACAATTTTTATCTGATTTCAATGAAACTTAAAATATAGGTTTATCACCCTAAGATCTCGGTTCCTTTCGATATTGGCATGTATCGGACCGTAACTTCATGGGTTATGGCCCCTGATTGTACAAAAAATCACGTTTTTTAGCAGTGTAGAGGTCACAATTTTGAACCGATTTGGATGAAACTTGAAATGCATGTCCATAAACCAAAGATCTTGGTTCCTTTCGATATTTGCGCCAATTGGATCGTAACTTCCTGAATTATGGCCCCTGATTGTCCGAAAAAATCGCCCTTTTTAGCTTGTGGACCCTCTGGAGGTCAAAATTGTTATCCGATTTAAAAAACCGTTTGATTATATCCCCGTTCCATGGTTATGAAGGTTGAGTTCGAATCTCGTGAAAATCGGACCAAAATTGACGGACAAAATGGCCACCATTTGTACGCGAATAGTGTGAAAATATGTTATATCAAGGTTGTGAACAGTGTAGAGGTCACAATTTTGAACCGATTTGGATGAAACTTGAAATGCATGTTTATAACCCAAAGATCTTGGTTCCTTTCGATATTTGCGCCAATCGGTTCATAACTTCCTGAATTATGGCCCCTGATTGTCCGAAAAATCGCCCTTTTTAGCTTGTGGTACCTCTGGAGGTCAAAATTGTTATCCGATTTAAAAAAACGTTTGATTATATCACCGTTCTATGGTTATGAAGGTTGAATCCGAATTTCGTGAAAATCGGACCAAAATTGACGGACAAAATGGCCGCCATTTGTACGCGAATAGTGTGAAAATATGTTATATCAAGGTTGTGGACCTTATAGAGGTCACAATTTTGAACCGATTTGGATGAAACTTGACATGTATGTTTATAACCGAAAGATCTTGGTTCCTTTGGATATTTGCGCCCATCGGTTCGTAACTTCCTGAATTATGGCCCCTGATTGTCCGAAAAATCGCCCTTTTTAGCTTGTGGTCCCTCTGGAGGTCAAAATTGTTATCCGATTTAAAAAAACGTTTGATTATATTACCGTTCCATGGTTATGAAGGTTGAATTCGAAAATCGGACCAAAATTGACGGACAAAATGGCCGCCGTTTATACGCGAATAGTGTGAAAATATGTTATATCAATGTTGTGGACCTTATAGAGGTCACAATTTTGATGAAACTTGACATGTATGTTTATAACCCAAAGATCTTGGTTCCTTTCGATATTTGCGCCCATCGGATCGTAACTTCCTGAATTATGGCCCCTGATTGTCCAAAAAATCGCCCTTTTTAGCTTGTGGTCCCTCTGGAGGTCAAAATTGTTATCCGATTTAAAAAAACGTTTGATTATATTACCGTTCCATGGTTATGAAGGTTGAATTCGAATTTCGTGAAAATCGGACCAAAATTGACGGACAAAATGGCCGCCGTTTGTACGCGAATAGTGTGAAAATATGTTATATCAAGGTTGTGGACCTTATAGAGGTCACAATTTTGAACCAATTTTGATGAAACTTGACATGTATGTTTATAACCCAAAGATCTTGGTTCCTTTCGATATTTGCGCCCATCGGATCGTAACTTCCTGAATTATGGCCCCTGATTGTCCCAAAAAATCGCCCTTTTCAGCTTGTTGTGCCTCTGGAGGTCACAATTATTATCTGATTTATAAAAAAAATGTTTGATTATAAAAACCAAACAAATTCTAATGATTTTCTGATAATTCCTTAATATGCGACAACTCTTGTTGACTGCCCGGACGATTTGGCTGCTGTGTGGGCGTATGTTTCGTTGCCTGGCAACCTATTTTTTTTTATATTGTTTTAATAATTCTATACGATCCAGTAACAAATTTTATGGAACTGAAAGGAATATAACGCTTCATCAATACATCAAACATCATGTAATGTGTGCAAATTGGGGAACAAATTTTGCCTGGGAGCGATCGCTCGCTCAACTAACACTCAATCTTTAACAGGCCATAGCAATTTATATTTGGGACCTTCATTTAAATTCTAATGTTCCATTCAAGTGAATAGACACTTACTATTCGAACCTAGACTCTAGATAAGTGCTCGATTCTAAAGAGTTCTTGAAAGTTATATAGGTTGAACATTAACTTTCCAAAAATGAAAGTAGTTAGACATCCATTCGGGTCATTATTTCAATCAAAGAAATAAAATATACTGTTCCAACCTACCTGTATGCCATTATGTAACCACGCCACTTTAATTATTTCTTCTCCTTTTAAACAAGTTGAACCAAACAATTTCCACTGACTAAGAACATGATCCTAAAAGAAAATTAGATAACATGTACTAAGACAAAATCCATTTAGAACTGATGAATATAATGTAGAACAAAATGGTTTAAAGGCATTCTATTATCTGTTGCCAATCTTATTGGTTTAAAGGCATTTTATTATTCGTTATGTCCGATATTCTAAAGTTTCAAGCAGTGTAAAACTACAAAACAAGAAAATAATGAGACAATAAGTCAATCAATCATTTTGACTTAAAGTACCCAATAACTTTTGTTCTATATGTGATTTGTTTGGCATTTATCCCTATTATTAATCATTATATTTTCTTAAAAACATAATTTCTTAAATCATAATTGAAGGTTGAATCAACAGAAATTAGGTCACTTTAGATAAAGTTGATTTTAATAAGATGCAAGTAGAGGACAAGAAAACCCATGAATTTAGGAAGTCGACCCAACTTAAACCAAACTCATTACACTTGCATATATGAATGGTGTTACCATTAATGATTTTGTAAAGAACTTACCGGCATTGTCCATACTTGAAACATGCCCTGGCTATTGACAATAAGGAGTTTAGAACCAGAAGTATCCCAGAGTATATAAGATATAGGTATATTACCAGTAGTAACAGTATATACATCCCACGGTTTATCTAGATCTAATACACATACTTCATACTGTATTTCATATAGGTAACAATCTCTGAAAATATACACAATCAAACTTCAGCATATAATACTTCTTTTATCAAGCCCAAAACATTTATTTAATAGTCTTTAAAACAATGACATGCCAGAATAAAGTTTAATGAATCTAAGACCTTACACAATCAAACGCACTTTTATTTTCAAAACAATTCCTAGTCGAAAATGGTTAAATCGATCAACTCTTATCACCACAACCATTGTGTCTATTATGCAAATACAGTAATATATAGTAATTAGGCTATATTGTTCGAAAAATCTGCCCATTCTACACAATTTTTTTATACACAAATGTACTTAATTATATAATATTAACAATACTTTTGGGCACAAATCAATAAAGAAATAAAATGGGATTTAATGTCCTACACTGCACCATCTGGGCTAATGAAGACAGTCAAATCAAGGAGGGAGTACCCTTTTATATCAGTGGAAAAACAAAACAGTTGATATCGGTAAAGCATAGAATGAAAGAAAAACACTGTTAGTCTCTCCAATGGGAGGAGCTTGTTTTCTAGAGTAGTATTAATAATCTAATCTGCTCAGTGACTGTGTTATTGTGGTGATACATTTAATATTTATGGTTATTCTATACACCCTACATGTACAGTGCAAAGAGGTTACTCATAAAAAACCAAAGCTCTATACAACCATGAACATGCCACTAATTAATCCTTCACCTCATTATTAAATCCATGGCTGACCCACATATTCTAATAGCAACATATATTTTAAGTGTTTCTTGAATGCACTGCAAATTCGATGCAAGCTGTACAGTACAGATAATTAAAATATTTTCAATTTGTTTTAAATGGCTTGTTGCGGTTGGATTGACAAAATCTCGAACTGTTATGAAAGAAATCAAATAAAATGTAATTCCTCAAGTGCTGGTGGTAAAGCTAAATTATAAATACTGAATATCAGAATAAAACTTTCATATTAATGTAGAATAACTGTACAGTAAATGATGACAAAGTCTCATTCAAAACACCTAGCCTTATTACTGGTGGGTCTTGGACAAGCTCCATATGAATGCAATAGGTGGTTGGGTGGTCGCAACAATGTCTTTATCTGGTTTCTGGTAATTTTAAGTTAAACAAAATTTAATAGATAATAACAAAATCATTAATTAGCTCCCATTAAGGTCTTGTATTGCAGCACTTTGATCTAAGTATTTTAGTGGAATTTTATATAAAAAGCATGTGATGTACCAATTTCAAAACTTGTAAGATCTAAATGTATATGGGTCAATCAGTTGCTTAACACCAAATAGATCTTCATGCCAGCAGATATGCAGTATGCACATATCAGTGGTGTCTGACAATCACGACACTGAAACTATGCCTGTTGTGTTGAAGACCATGAAATGTATGGGTGTGTTACGTGCTGAATTCAGTTAAAAATATCAAATTTATACCAAGACTCTTAAATCATAACATGTCAAACAAGTTTGGTTTTAATATAGTTTTTCTTCTCACATTTGACCTATGTACATTATACATGTAAGAACTTTTAAGGCCACAAACCCAGTTCACTATAAAGTTCATTCAATTCGCTACAAAATGATATTTATATATATTTCCTTTTTAAAATAAAAAAAGTTGACCTAATGGTCAGTATTATTAAAGCGTAAAAAATGAGACTATTTTTAATCTGATGGGCTAGTTCTATCACTTTTCTGGTTTGTTTTTTTATGTTATACATTTTTAAAAACATGATCATTTTATAGATAATGGAACCATTTTTTCACATGTATGTGAGCCAGGTGACACATACAGTAATGGCAAAGTCTTTAAAAGACAAGTAAGAAGCAAAAAGTCAATCAAATAAACCTAGTGTAAGACACAAAGAATCGGGCGATTTTATCTAATTAACTAGATCCTTCTGTTTAATGACAGCTTTTACTCCCCTCCCTCCACAACCCACAATTTTTACCATACCAATGCAGGGAGTTTCAATAATTACTGTTGGTGGGCAAAGTATAAAAGTAAGTGGCTTTTTTCTTACACAAGATAAAACCAGTGAAAAGGTTTGAATACTCAAGATTTAGCATTCGAACGTGCAGTTTGGTGCAGTCACAGAAAATGGATAGCTCTAACTGTCAATAATCCCTATATATATATATAAGTCTATTTTCTAGATATACCGGTATATTAATGCATCACAGGTTATTAAAAACATAATGTAAGATTTAGATAAAGAACTAGCCATTCTTGTTATAATAGTTCGAAAATAGATAATGTAAAATGAATAAATTGAAATTTTCATTCAAATTACTCTATTAGGGTGAAAATATTACAAGACGGGTGCAATAATTTCAACCACCTATGACTGAACCGTTCTAATCTAATTAATATCGTAGAAAGACCTGCAATAGGCAGATTTTAAACTTAATTTCTTTTTTATTATCAAATATGTCATTCTAGTATGCAATCTCTGATTGTCTATAAAGATACCTTGGTGTCAGCTATCTTCGTTATTTTCACTGACAAATAATAAACAAACAATAACTGTACCCTATTCTAAACAGCTAAGAATCAATTGACTTTGATAAGAAATGATCATTCTTACAGCAAGCGCCACCACTTATATACATGGAGTTATATCCGAAGTGATTCCTTTCAAAGGGAGATACAGAGTGTCGCCTGCTGTTTTAATTGTCATGTTGTACTTTTTAACTAGACTACAGTACTATCTGTGATAAACAGAATTGTTTGCCTATGAGAAGAAACCCCATACTTAAACAGCGCTCTCGACAGGGAAATGGATATTTTTCTAAGAGAGAAATTTTCATTTGCCATCCTCGTCAATGTACATTTGGACAATTTCTGTATCTCATTTCACTAAAAAACAGTACTTAAAGTTTTACTTATCCGCCATAAATTTCACTTGTCCCAGAGAGGCACTAATGTACATGTAGCAGACTGAGTGAATATTCACCTGGTCTCTACAATCACTAAAAGGGATGATATCAATTTGAGTTAATTAGCTCACAATTATACAATATTAACTTTTTTACTTCTGCAAATTAAGTTCTAAAGTTTTACAAAAATTTTAAAAGGTGTTTAAGTATATCTGTATAAAAAATATTTCCTGCTTGGGGGAATTGTTTTGATAGAATCAGGGCTGGGGTAATGGTAATGGGTAATGGTAATGGAATGTAATCATTACATTTTTTAAGTAATGGCCATGTAATGAGTAATGGAAGATTTTAAAAGTAATGAGTAATGGAAATGTAATTAATTACTTTCCAAAAATCATGTAATGGTTAATTACATTTCAATTACTTTTCAATTACATTTTATTTTATGGCACATACAAATATTTCCATATGACAAATATGAAATTTTAAAGCACCAAAGAAGAAAATCAAGTGTACCTGACACAAGTCCAATTTATTATAATTTTCTTTAAAAAAAAGATTTAAATCAGTTTTAACAAATTATAATAAGAAGGCATTCAACATTTTGTTTTATTACTTTTTATGTAGGACCCTTCTTTAGACATGTAACCTAACAAGTGGATCTTTGAAAAGAAGTATATTTTAATCAAAGATTAGTGTTAATTTACAGTCAATCACTCAGTCAATCAATCAATCTGTTAGATTAAAAGACAATAGTCTTACTAAACTTTAATCTTAATCTCAAGGTAACAAGTGATAAACTAAACAATGGCTTTCAAGTATCTCATCATTTTATGGTTGCTTAATAATAAACAATCATTTTGTTTTAGAGTCATGCTAAATAATTTACCAGTTATACAATATATTATAGACAAACTCTTTGGGTTGATTAAAAATCTTATAAAATTACTTAGAAGAGCTAAATCGTTAATTTTCTTGCCCCAGAAATTGACACAAATGGGTCGCAACGCATATAATAGTGCAATATGAATGTATATAAACTGATCAACATTCAATCCTTTCTGTTTTTGCTGTAATTTCTAATCAGTTATGTTCGACGAAGTACAGCAGTTTTTGTAACCACTAACCGTCACTTGAATATTTGCCCAGAAATAACAATTCATACATAAATATTGATTTAAGTGAAAAAAGGATTATTTTAAGTTTGGTTTTGTAGGCTCTTCATGGCAGAAAACAATGTTGTCTTTTTAATTTCTATGTGAAAAGTCATAAAGTAATGGGTAATGGTAATTAATTACTTTCAATGTAATGGGTAATGGTAATTAATTACATTGCTAAAAATGAGAAAGTAATTGTAATGATTACATTTAAAAAGTAATGGTAATGGTAATGTAATTAATTACATTGGTAATGTAATGGCCCCAGCCCTGGATAGAATATTACGCGAAGGTATAAAGTGAGTAAAAGGCACCATTCTCCCCAGACCAGTTTACGTTATCACATCCTATCTAAACAATGGACACACTTCTATGTACCCCTGTGAAACAGATTAAGAAAACATAACGTCCCCCTTTTTCTTGAAATGTATAAGTCCTAAGATTGACAAAGACAATTTTCTATAAAATTATATCTAACTATACTACATGTAATTTAGTACTGAACTGAAATTTACAGTGTATGTTAAACTATAGACTGTAAGCTGTTTATTTTTTTTTATTAAGTTTTAAAGTACAAAACAAAAATTTATTTCATAATATTAATAATAATGTGATGCCGGTCAAGACATAAAATAAGTAAGTCAATTAGTAGTAATTAGCAAATCAACATATCGCTGATCAACAGATTTCAACTGTACTATTTCCCACCAAATTGACTAATTAATACTCTGACGTAATAGATACATGTAGCAAATTATTAGGTCGTTTAAGTGAGTCAATTAAAGTTGAGGGAAAGTAAATAATGTCACGTGATGCGACTATTTGAAGCTTGGCACCGTACCGGTTGTTAATATTTTGGACAGTTGGTCGACTAAATGCAAAGATATTTCGGCAGGAAAGACATGAATGACTCTGTTCTTCTATATTCCAATCTCTGGAACGTGGGATGCTTCGAAAATCAACATTGTAAACCAATTCCATCTTGCAGAATCCTAATTTGTCGTCAAAAACACAATAACAACTTGAACATTCTATTTTGCACAAAGCGCCCCATTGGCCATTTCCGGTTTCTAATCTCGCGGACCTACGTAAAACCACGTGAAATAACGCAGGTGCGTGTTGACTAGGTTATCCAGTTCAAAATAGAAATAGGCATCTCACGTTGAAAAATAATGGCCTGGTAAACGAGTTTAAAGTGGCAAGTGTTGATTGAAACTACTCAAATTTCTTGAGTTTGGCAGTGCCCACGAGCTATATAAATAATCGTTGTAACCGAATCAAGCCAGTATTGAAATCACAGCTTGGAATATCTGTCTCTCGTAAAAAAGATAATAATGATGCCGAATTTTGCTGTTTTGTTGTCGTACGCGACTTACCTGGTAAGTAAAATCTTTTTTGATATATTAAAATTGTTTAAAGTTTTACGGCACAGTTGATTAAAGCTCTATTTTCTTAACAAAAATAAAAACGCTTAAATAGAAAGAAGAAATTTAGAAATAAATAATAGGGGTTAACGCTGACATTCCCCTTGGACTGACATCGTAGACTATAACACCATTCAAAGTCCGTCTTTTAAGGCGATAAAAAATTAAAAACGAATTCTTAGAGAAAAAAAATCAATATTTGACGGTTAAAAGCAAAAAATAATTTTGTGTCTCGTGATTTACCAGAATACATGTAGTTCCGATTAAAAATTAATTGATGATATTGTAACAATCTTGAGTTCATAACATCAATGCATTTTGATGAAGGCCTAATCAATTTATTTTTCATTTTTGTTTCTTTTCGTTCAAGACATCACAGAAATTACTGGAGGTTTAAGTCGGAACGAACGGGGTGGTGATCGATCAGCTGTTAATTTTACCGAATCATGTGCTACGAAAAATATACAAACATTAAATTATTATTGTTCGGAACCGTACAACAAACAATATACATTTTTATTTTATTTGCACTCTAAAATATGAAAAACTTCGGATATTGACATTAATGACTGTATGCCAAGTTATGCTTAATATAAATGTTAAGAAAATGTATTTAAGGCAATCTCCCGTGGAGAAAACATTTCATACATTGATAAAGTAACAACCAACTGGGTTCTTTTAATTTTAGAAAAGTAAACATAGTCCAACAATTTATAATAATATGACGTATTCGTATATTTCACATCTGGTGTTTTAGATATGTTGAAATATTCTGTTCTTATTTATCAAGTAATTACACATAGTTCAAAACCTTAACAAACTTTTTCAATTTATACCAAATTAACTGATCGTATGTGATAAAATTTCCAAAACAGGAATATTAAAATAGAAGAGAATTTGTCTAAAGGTACATTTAATGCGAATGTATGTAAAGTGATTTATATCCACAGTTTATAGAAATTATACTCATTCTAATCAATTATGTTCTGTGAAATACGTGAACAGCCCAAATTGACCGACAGTCATTTACACATCCCTAGTTTATTCTACACGTTTTTTTAATGATTTTTTTTTCGTTTATGTCGAAGCAGCCAATACTGATAACGTCTGCATTGTCTTGTAGGATATGGTTTTCATTGTACATTACAAATGGCGCTAGAAACCATAGAATACACCGTACAGTTTCATTGTGTCCGTCGCATTATGCAACGACGAAACCAGGAATGACATCTTCGCATTGTCATCAATAGATATGTGAATAGACTAATTCTGAATGTTTCGTGGTCAGGTATAGAGACTTTCAGTACATCAAACCATGTTACCACTGCTAAAGACCCCTACGCGCAAGCGAATCATTGAAATAAAATTAAAACCATATGTTAGTTCTGAAATGACCTAGTTTTTGTCGAGTGGACGTTAAACCCCATTTCTCTCTCTCTCTATCAAACCTAGCGTTAAAGATGCCTTCCCGTATAAAAACTGGGTGATTTGATGATATATTTGGACAACAAACATTTATCAAATTTGCTTCAAATCGTGTTCGCGAGGAAATACGCCAACATATGTGTGATTAAGTGAGCGACCATGTTGTCGCTACTTACTGTCCATTGAAGCCTAAGTAAATTCTTGGATTATTTTCTGCCAATTCCTTTTTCCGCCCTTTAATATGTTCCCAAAAGCATCTAACCATTCGGTTAAGAAATAACAACCGCTTCCCATGTCAAACTGGCAGACAATAAACTGTCGGGTTGCCAGTTAGCGATATCCTGGCGTTTTTGCCCATTGAATGGGTGTTTTTCAGGGAATGCAGTATTTTTTTTAATATGATTGGGCGTCTCTTCTTTCCCAATATGCCAAATTAGCTATACTTTTATTAGAAATAACTACCCCATAATGACTTTCGTGAGAATGTATCTTGAAAGACATTTTCTTCAGACACGGGAAAAAATAAATCCTTTTCCCAGAATTGCGTTAATAACGCAGAGTAAACTGGAACAGGATCTTATTTTTTAAACTTATAATTTACCGATATATTACGCTCACATTAAACACGCCCTACTCGGTGGGCTACCGTAATCTTTACCAACATTACGAAACAACCTACCGCAAAATATAAGATATATATACGCTGTTTCTCATTTAAGTGCAACAACCAAATAAAATATGTTAAACAATGGTAAATGTATGGTTTGTTATTAACAATGTATTTATACCACATGTAATAAATAAACAATAACACCTATGATACACATGTCAGATTTAAATAATCTGAGCAAAACCTACTTCAGGTTGCACCAATCAAAGCCAATGTCGATGAAATATACCGATATTTTTTTTCTGAAAACAAGTTTATTAGTCGTAATTTTAGTATAAACACCCAACAATATCACTCGTTATGGAGTTCTCTCTTTCTATCAGAGGTGCATCGTGCACAGGGCAGGATATGTTTCTAACGCCTCTAATACCATTCCTAAAATTCTTGGGAAATTTAATTGGCTAACAAATTTCGAATGTTAAGTCAATCTTTCCTAATTAGAATGATATGACGTTAGACATGTCAAAATGAAATGGAAAAAAAACCAGCCGGAAAGTAAAACGGAACCAAATGGTGCTATACTTTTAATGAGAAACCACTCGATCTCATATTATTATCAATATTGGATGTTGAAAAATCATAAACCACGTTACTTCCCCACCATTTCAATTGATTGCATTTCTTTTCGTGCACTCCAAGGAGTCAACAGCTGAAAAATAAAATAGAACGAAATATTGGTATATTTTAATTTAATCAAGCTTTTGAGTAAAAACGAAGAGGTGTACCGGTAGTCAAATTAAAATACACCCCATGTGCTACTCCCAAAATAATTGCGCATTTTATATTTCAATCTGAAACTAAAGACATATTTCCAGTTTCACTGCTGAGATAATTCATTGATATAACATGAACAACATTTTGACATTAAAACTAATAGATCATTCACACCACGTGTAATAATTAATGTATAAAGTCTGGAAATTGATATTATAAACTTCATATTTTCACCAAGTTAGGCACCATCTCAGATAGACCATTGGAACAAAAATCACTTAGGCCACTGACTTCTCCGCAGGACTTTTCCTGTATTTTATCGATGACGCAGGAAAGGTTTTTTTTTGCGTAATTATTAGACATCCTATGTATTATAAAAACGGAATTATTTTTGAAATGTTAGCGCATTTTGTAATCTTGAAGTATGTTTCCTTTCACACGCGACGTTTTAATTTGCACTTATTGGTAATAATACCGTGTCACATCTAAGTGGGTTTAAATGTACATCCTTTTCCTGTCGTTTCATCCTTCCCAGTACATTGTGTGAATCTTCTGTCTTGTCCTTTGTAGATAACTGATATACAACAAAGAAAGTATGATTTTCACACGTGACCCAAAACCCGAAAACCACAAATGTTTGTGTAACATAAATACAAAGAAACTCAATGATTCAGAGACTGAAACAAATATAGACGACTTTGTCGTATGAATTAAGACCTTAATCTTATCAATGCATTATGCAACAAGAGTTAAGTCAGCATATTTCTGTTTTTTTCCTGGCTTCAAATGTTATATATTATTTGGATATTTATACCCACGACAAGTCCATGATCAACTCTCTTATAGATCAACGAATGACTTAGATATTGAGTGGATTAGTTTGTTTGCCACATCTACGTTAAACGTTATATATACATGTATAAGGGTACACTTGCCGAACAACGGCTAGTCTACTATATCATCCTATAGGTGGAAATGGACGTTAAACCCCAAGAACGAACGGACGAACCGAAGGACGGACTGAAGTCGAGACTTTGTTTATTATATCGGCAATGGTATTGGGTAACCGAGAATATGACCTGTTGATCTGCAAATGTCTGCCTCTGAAAACTTCAAACATGCATATTGTATAACTTCGCTTAGAATAAAGCTATTTGACTGAAATGTTCATTTTCATGTGGACGTATATTGTCCTCGACTTGAAATATAGGTTTGCATCCCAAAGATCGCGATTCCTTGCGCTATTGGCATCGGATCGTAACTTCATCGATTATGAAAAATCATGTTTTTAGTTCGTTGACACTAAAAGTCACAATTTTTATCTGATTTTGATGAAACTTAAAATGCATGTTTATAACCCAATGATCTCTGTTCCTTTCGATATTTCCGCATATGGGACCGTAACTTCCTTGATTATGATCCTTGGTTGTACAAAAATTCACATTTTTAGCTCTTTGAAACCGGGTCACAATTATTATCCGATTTGAAAAAAAAAAGAAATCTTTTAACACGCAAATGGTGTAAAAGTATGTAATACCAAGGTTGTGGGCCCTCTAGAGGTCAGAATATTTGATTTTGATAAACTTAAAACATGTTTATACTTCCTTGATTATGACCCCGATTGTTCGAAAAATTGCCTTTATTTAGCGCATTATCTGCCTATCTCTTGCAAAATATGGGCGCAACGTGCATGACAATCGCTTGTTAATTTTCATTATCTATCTATTTTTGCACTATTATAGCATGAGCGGCCAGGAAGTTATCTAAATCTTACATATGTCTCTTTAAAAGTATCTTATCGTTACATCTCGCCTAGTTTTTATAACGTCCGTTCTAAACAAAAGATACGGCAGATACAGCATCACTCATCTTCTTTGTCTTTATTTATAAACACCGTTGCCACGTAGTTGGCACCCTATCTATATACACTAAAGAAACTAATTAGTGTCAGATAAACATTAATTAATAATTACAAATTGGCTCCCCCATAAGTATAAATAAACATTGGTTGGCTATCGTCACACGGTTCAAAGGTCGCACCAGCGAGAACAAATAAACCCAGTTTTAACCGGCTGGATCATATCTATTCCATGTCTGATGTGTATGCGTATCGACAACATCGCAGATATCAAAAGAATCAAAATAATGGAATTGATCAAAATAAAAAGAATCAAAATAATGGAATTGATCAAAATAAAAAGAATCAAAAAAGTGTAATTAAAATAAGTTGGTTGAAAGCATTTAATTGGTGATGTTGGAGTGGCACAACAAACACCCATTTAGACGATATTTTCTTCCATGGTAATAGGAAATGAAATGGGGTTTAGCGTCCTACTGTTCTGCTCCAAACTGACCCAATGAAGAAGGGCTACTCCCTACTCTTACATAGAATTTAAACTGCCAAGAGATATTTTACGTGCACGCCAATGTGTACCATCCAAACGACAAGGGCTAACCACGCCGGAAAAATTAGATAAACTTTCTCAGCCAATGCAGGGATCGAACACCCGACATCCATGCTAGCGAGCCAACGTCTTAACCACTTAGCCACCGTGGCACCCACGGCAATAGGAGTTTTGGTGGAACTGTGTTATGTTATAGATAATATAAGACTTTAGAATAGGCATATAGTCAAATTACAAAGTCGCATTCATGTATCTCCCTCTTTTAACGGAGTCGCGGTGGTTCAGTGAGTAAGAAGTTGGCTCGCTAACCCGGAGGTCCGATCAAGATGTTGGCAGAGAAAGTTCATCCGTTTTTTCCGGCGTGGTCCCTCCTTGTCAATGATGCAAGAAAGAGGGTTTTTCATGGGACACTTATAGTCACTTTGATGAGAAGAAAAACCAGCCCAGGGTTCCGTGTATGTGTTAGTGTGCACGTGAAATAACATTTGGAAGCAGGAATTTGAAATAGAAGTAAGCCATAGTGCCGCAGCCGTCCGGGTGAAATTTCCATCATCGCATATATCCGTCTTCATTAACCCAGTTTATTTCATTGATCTCTTTTTATGCTCGAGAAAAAAGGTATGATCAACGCACAATATTAATACTATAAAACCCTACCTCTAGAATTACAGTTTTATATTTCAGTTGGCAGTTACACAAGCAGAAACATATTTAGAAAGATTAAGAAATATTGGAAGTGTTGAAGAATTTCTCGCTATGGTAGTTAAAGATGGCCATCCCATGTCTATTGAAGATGGTAAGTAGGGATTGTTTTCTTCCGGTATTTAGGGGATCACGGTTGCTAAGTGAACACGATGCTGGCTCGCTGGCCCTGGGGTCGAGTGTTAGATCCCTGCATTGGCCGTGTAAGTTCATCCAAATTTTCTGGCGTGGTTCCCCCTTATCAGTGATGCAGGAACAGGGTGGGGGGTACGCTGACAGGCACAGCTGCCTCGTCGTTCGGACGGGGCGATAAACCGAGGTCTCCCGTGTACAAATTGGCGTGCACGAAAAAGATTCATTGACAGTTGGAATTCGATGTAAGAGTAGGCCGTAGTGCCACTGTCTGTGCAAAATCCCCCCCCCCCTCATAGTACACTATAGCCCAATTTGGAACCGAACAGTAGGACGTTAAACCCCATTTCATTTCTACCGGTATTAATCTGCAATGATAAAATTAGCTATAACTATACAAAGATTATGATATGTGTGCAGAATATTAGTCACTGACTCCTTTATAAATACCACGAAGAATTAGGCTATTCTTCAAGAATTCATAACTCCGCTCAGGATGAAATAAGTTGACTGAAGTTTTCAATATATTCCTAGAATTGTCAGCACTTTATATTTATAGTGTTCGAGTCGTTTAACGTGTTAGCGTGAGTCAAGTGCCGTGAGTCAAGCGGATTATCAGCCTGTACGTGACAAGGAATAGGGGCGGCCGTCCAAACTCGCGGGTTTTCGCCTGTCGCCAAAGATCCATAAGCATAGGCGAATCCTTGAAATAAAAAAAAGAACCTTGTGGTACTCGATAACCAGAAGATCCCGGATTCTGTCTCGGTGTTGATCGGGAAAGTTCCTTGGGGTGTTTTCTGGCGTGGTTTCACCTTGTCTGTGGTGCAGAACGGAGGGCCTGACAAAGACTGCTGTCTAGTCGTTCGAATTGGACGAAAACAAGAGATCTCGTGTACACATTGGTGTGCAAATAAACGATCCCTTGGCAGTTGGAATTCGATATAAGACTAGGTCGTATCGCCACTGTCCGGGCAAAATTTCCCCTACAGCACACAGTATGGCGTGTGTCCGTTTTCATTAGCCAAGTCAGAGTATAACAGTAGGACGTTAAACCCCATCTTAACTGTATTTTTAATTTCAGTTTATCCATTTGCTAGTAGCAATCAAGGCGAGAAAGAATATATTAGCGGAGGTAAATATCTTTACATTCAAGAGCATGACAAAAATTGTTAGTTTTAGAACTTCTCAATTGAATGTCTGGTATCAAGTGTTTTAGAGGTGTGAATTGGAATCGGTAGCTTTTGTCAACTTGTTAATGCTAGGTTCCCATGTCGTGCGATGTGTTGCGATGGGATTGTTTCTGTTAAGTCCACGACCTTGTACATGCAGATACGTTCTGGTACGTTTTGATACGATTGCCACGGCTGGCCTCAATACACGATAAGACATTTAACTCGGATAGGACGGAAACCAAGGACCCATATCTGGGTTGAGTTTTAAATAACTGTACTGGTCAGAGATTTGTACACTCATTCCCCGAGATGACGAAACGTCAAACCCACCTGTTTCTGATTCATGCCGTAGCCTCTGTCCAGGCTATGACTCATGCACACATAACTCTTACGATTCACACACACACGAAAGAACGTATGCCAGTGAACGCTCCCATTTCTGTCAGAGAGCAGTTATGGACGATCATTTTCATTGGTCAACACCTTTCGCTTGTGGAAATACATTAAAGTCTTTTTACGTAGAATTTCTATACATTTTATATATTATTCAAACTGATATCGATTAGGCTTTTCGGAATTGTTTGGTTCTTTAACCGAGAACAACATGCTCGAGGAACTTGACCCGGAAACATCAAACCAATTTGAACTATATACACGTTTTAATGGTTACTTGGCTGATAATGCCCGTGTACATAGAGCGGGATCCCAGGGGGTTAACATAACTGAAAAGTGTTCCAATTTTCTCCTATATGGTATCAATGCACGTGTATCTGGTATCATCAAAATGTAAATCTGTCGGGTATCTGGTACGTGGTGATCGGTGTGGTATTCCACGCCCAAAAGCTATCTAATTTCCAGACCACTGCCAGACAGTTTGTGCGTATAATACTAATACCTAGCACCCCGCCCCCCCTTTTACGCCCCTGTTAACATCATATTCAATGGCCTACACTGCATGAAGATCTGGCCGTTCGTTGCGATAGGTCACGTCAGTGCCATACGAGAGGCTCAGACATTTGATTAACCAATCAGCATTGATGTTACTAGTGAATTACCAACAGTTCCGTGCAAAACATGCCAAAAAATCATCGTAGCAGACCGTTTCATTGGCTAATACTTCACACCATTCAGAACACGTCAATGATAACAACTCATTCAGATTCTGGTGTAGTAAAAACAAGTAAAACGAAACTTTGAACCATAAAAACGAAACGAAATAGGATCTATGTTTTAATCAGATTGCATTCAACGCTTTTAAAGACTTTCCTTTGCCCCGAATCAAAGAGATTTACCGTATTTATTGTAATTTATAAAAATCTTTATAATTCGTTAATTTCGTGCACTGTTTGTTCACTGCTCTGTTGTATTTTATTATCATAGGCTTGGTTCTTGCTGCTCCTGATGAGTGTTCCCCTAGACCAATGGCGGTGGAGATTCCTAGGGCTCCAGGAGATACAGCCAATACGATATACTGGCCGGAATGCACGAGGGTCATGCGATGTGGAGGGTGCTGCCCTTCAGCTAAGCTCGCGTGTGTAGCTGATGAAGTTGAAAATACAGTACTTCATGTAAGTGCCAAACCGTATTCATTTTATGTCCAGAGACCTAGTCGAGCAAACTCAATTGCAAAAACATAGGTACATAATGGTCAGCATGATATCGACCTTAGCCACTGGGGTGGGGATGGCGAGTGGGTGGGGTCAGGGTCTAGGGTTTCCGAATTATTCTGGCCTTCTCAAATAGTAAAGAAATAAGTCCAGAAAATAAAATCAGTCTCTGATCCAGTTTTCGAATGCTGGATGAATGTCTGAGATTTTTTCAATTGTAAGACGTTACGATGTCTTGAATTCAGGTTGGACACAAGGATATATTTCGGTTGGAACACTTTTGCGTCGGGAAACAGTAAAACATATTTGCGACCGTCCAATCTTCAACCTTTGTTGGGTGTAGGCCTATAACCCCACTCGCTTTGCCCAGTCTAAGTTTTTGTGGGTAGCTGGCTTTTAAACAGGTTATTTTTCGTCGTTTTTAAGGTATGTAAACCGAAAGCTATATTGTGACGATACAGTCTACTAATATTGTCTGCAAATTCCGAATCAAAATATTGAGCCGTTTGGAAAGAGAGAGAAAAATGGGGTTTAACGTCCACTCAACACAAACTAGGTCATTTCGGGACTAACATATGGTTTAATTTTATTTCAATAATTCGCTTGCGCGTAGGGGTCTTTAGCAGTGGGAAGAAACCGGAGTGCCCGGAGGAAACCCACGAGGTTGAGAAGGCGCCCCTATCTCCATGCCCCATACGCTCACACTAGGGCTCGAAACCACAGTCGCAAGCTAGAGGTGACCGGCCAGCTAGAGGTCGAAGCGCGGCACTCTAGACCACTAGGCCATCCCAACCCCCCTGAGCCGTTTGGAAATCATTTGCATAACTGACAAGAATATAGACATTGTTAACCACGCACTCATATGGTGTGGTATATTTTCTATCTTTTAGAGAAAATGGCACTTGGCAGTTTGTATTTTTTTGTATAACGGTCTCGAAGAGGCTTTTAACCTGAATTAACCAAATCTCCAGACTTAGCCATATAAAGTGAAATCTGTCGTGACTATCGTTTTTTTCATTTGCAGGTCCTAAAAGCAATTGCCAGAGAAGAGGGTTCGTTACATCTAGACTGGGTTGGCCCATTAGCTGTAAATATTTCGATTCACAGATCATGTCGATTACAATGCAGGTTGACTCCAACGGACTGTAAACACAACCAAATGTTTATTCCCGATGAATGTAGCTGTGTTTGTCGACATCAGTACATATGCAATAACCCCAGACAAAGGTGGAATGCCGATAGTTGTACCTGTATTTGTCCAGGAAGTAGAAACTGTGGGCGTAATACGATATATGACGAAAACCAATGCAGGTAAGTATTTACAGCTTTTGGTTTGGTAATTCCAGATTCCAGTGATCACTCTAGTACTTCCCCGTTACCATCTCGGGAATTCCAGTCATCATTCTAGGAATTTCCATTACCATCTCGAGAATTCCCATGATCATACTGGTTATACGCCATGGCAATCTTGAGAATTCTAGTGATCATTCTGATAATTCCCCATTACCATCTTAGAAATTCCCGTGATCATACTGGTTAATTCCTCATTACCATCTTAGGAATTCCCCTGATCATACTAGTTATTAGCCATGGCCATCTTGGGAATTCTAGTGATCATTCTTGTAATTCGCCATGACCATTTTGGGAATTCCATTAATCATTCTGGTAATTTCAGTGATCATTCTGGTTATACCCCATGTTGCCAAGATACAAAAAGTTTACGTGAACTTGAATTGGAAGCCCACCAGAAAATGCAAAGTGGTATCTGCTGCCCTGTCCCACCCTCGAGCCAGCTTATGATACACAGCTGTAGGGAATCCAGGTATATCTTTTAATTATTTTCTTGTGTTTGTTTAAGGTGTGTAATTTTAGAAGAAGCACAAGAGGCTAATATTGCTCTTGGGGGAACTATGAGTCAAGCGGACATAGACGCATACCTGTTAGAAAATAATGGAAGAATTGATAGCGTCCAGCGACAACCAACATTAGCTCCAACCACACCTACTACAACAACTACAACTACCACAACCACCACCCCTGCTCCAACAGTCAACAATGGTCCATGCTTCGATGTTCGCTGTCCACCACTCTGGCGAAAAGAAGTGAGAAATGGGCGCTGTTTGTGCCAGCCTAGATTTGGTTGATAATATCAGCCAGTATAACTAACGTTATTGTGCCAAAGATTTTGTATTTAGTTTAGTTTTTTTTTGATTTCAGTACTATTTACTCACGACAACGGTATACTTTAAGAATGTGCCAAAATTATTAATTAATTTATTCTAAATTCTAAAGTAGTTTAATTTACTAAGTTTTTATTTTATTTTGCGCCATTCGTTTCGCTTCGGTAATAGGGTGATTAGATTATCGGGTATCTAAGCTTTAAATTGCCTCTTTTATATAATGGCGATATATGAAATGACATTAACGCCCATTCGTAAAACATCGATAAAACAGATGTTAACTTATATACATCAACACAAACCCGTTTACATGCATCGGTATCATATAATAGCACAATATGGAGGCAATGATATCGATAAATATTTAGATGATAAGCTTAAAGCACGGTTATGTTGGTTGTATTAGGCTGTCCTTGATCTAAAAACAGCAAGACTACCAAAATATCAACTTCATGTTCCTCTGAATGAAACTAAACTATTTGTACATTTTATAACTCTAAATAATTATTAAAACCGAAAATGTTTTAATTGGATTTAATATATACACACTAATACATGCATATGTACACTTATTGTTTATCATTGAGTGAGATTTCGTCCATGAGTGCCATGATGCGCTGGTCTGATTAAGTAAATGATTACTGTGAAACCAAAACAACAGCTGATGAACGATCAGAACATGCCACCAATTATCTTCACGGTAAATGAGTGATGGTGGATATCTTCTCTTCAAATCGTATTTGCAAACGTTATATCTTTATTTCGTTTCGTATTTAAACGTCACATTATTGGAAATATTTCGCAATGGGCTATAGGTCACGAAATGTAACTATGGTTAGAGCATCGGTGAGAGTTAGGGTTCAATCTCGTCAACAATAACGTACCCAAAACTTATTCACAATTCGTGACCTTTGACGAATCTGCAACGGTTCTTAGCTTTTAGTATTTACAAGATTTGTCCTCTGTTCAGTCTCGATCATTCCAGACTATAAGATAAGATAAGATCTTTATTGCATCAATACGTCCATTATGGACAGCATATACACTACATATACACTTATACATAGTCAAATATATACATTTAATAATACATATTACATGGCCAACACAATACATTCATACAAACAGTATACTACAAAGGGGCGCATCTAGGAATTTTGAAAAGGGGGGGGGGATTACGCTGACCGCTGAGAGGGGGTGGGGCCCCAAGAAAATTATCCGTCATTTCCTTGCATCTGTAGCCAATTCAAGAGGTATTTGGATGATAGTTTCGTCTAAAAACAGTCTCAAAATCGAGCAAAAAAGCTACTTGAAAGGCACTTTCAGTACTAAAAAAGGGCACTGTCGAAAATTAGGGGTGGGGGGCGTGCGCCTCTTGCGCCCCCCCCCCCCCCCATTGAATCCGCCTCTGTTACATGAATATCAAAGGGGTTTCAGTTATATGTCGTTGCCACCAAATTTTATTTAGCTCTCTTATCAAAAGTCAAAAACACATATAAAGCAACTGTCTTGCCTCTGGCAATCAATTTCGGTGGGTTAAAGAGATATTCACTCCGTTTCGACGACTACAAAGAATAAGCTTATCTGTTGCAAACATTATATTCTGGAATGACCGAGATTATCAGATGTTTAGAAATAAATGCAAAGGAAAATGAAACGAATTGTAAATATCAGATTTTCTCTAAAATAATTTAAGACTGCTATAATAATAGTAATATTAATCTGGAAGTACATAGCACTGGGTTATACAGATCTATATTAGGCTACCGGTTAAAAATTTGTTAGACGGTTGACATGGTTATGTGTAAATTTAAAATGTATATACCAGGTTTTGTGAATGTTGAGTTATTTAGGTGAATGTAAATATTAGATACAGAATTAAGAAGATGGGCCTCGTTGTACTTATGATAACTAATAAAGAATAAGATCTTATACAAGTTTTTAAAAAAGAACTAGCCTACTTTTGTTGGTTTTTGTTGGGTTTTTTTTTTTTTTTTTTGCCAATGGGATTTCTCCGATTCCTCCCAAAGCTAAAGACACCTACGCTCAAGCGAAAAATTGAACCATGTTTTTCGCAAAACGACATGATGTGTGTCGAATGGACGCTAAACCCATTCTTATCTATCTTTACGCCACTCGTCCTAGTGAAAGTGAAATGGAATCGGTTTAACGTTATACTTTTCTGCTCCGACTGGGCTAATGAACGCGGACCAGTGTGCTATTAGGGAAGTTTTGCCAGGACAGTTACGATACAGCCTACTACTATTTCGAATTCCAAGTGTCAGTGGTTATTTTACGTGTTTTCCGCCCCATTCGAACGACCTAACACGGTGCCTGACCAGGCCCTCCGTTCTACACGTGGGGAAACCACACCGGAAAAACCGAGGAACTTACAGGTTAGCGAGCCAGTGTCTTACTCACTGTGCCACCGCGGCTCCTAAGTTAAGTTGTACCCATGCTCATGGTCTCTGCCGATTCTGCGTAGTGTCAGATTTGCAGGAATAGCTATATCGGGAGTAGCAATCGGATTAAAATGCAGATCTATATTTCGTTTCGTTTTGTCGTCGCCCCCGTCCGTCCGCCCGAATCCTATTGATTTTCAGTGATTTCCGATAACCACTGTCAGAGTTATGGCCCTTGATCACTTCAAAGTTAATATCCGATTGACTTTAAATTTATACACAGTGTCTGCCCTCTGTGCGCCCCCCCCCCCCCAATAATTTTAGAAAATAAAAAAGTTTTTGTGATACATTTCGGTAATCAATACCTTCTATACGGTGATTAAATCCCACACTCCCACTCAGTCATAGACTTGCATGTTGAGTGATTTTTTACCAAGCCCATCCTGCTTTAAACCTATTTGAGAAGTGCTGTTTACGATCCTCAAAGTTTCATTAACTTGAAACACTTACTCTATTCGTTTGACACCCCCCTCTTTGTTTGGATAAGCTGGTGATTTGGCGACGAACAGTATTTGGCCAGCTCTGATTAATCTCGACGACCAGTGTCTGAAATGCTGCCTAGCTGTATTTCCGGCAGCCTATTTCACAAAATGTGGCGAAATTATTCATTCACTTTGAGTCACTCACTCCACCCGTTTGACACTTTCCTCTCTGGTCGGATAAACTAGTGATTTGGCGACAGGCAGTATCTCTACAATCAGTGCCTGAATACTGCCAGGCAGCATACATTACAGATAGAACTGTTAAACATATTCCAGAAGAAGGTCACGTGGATAATGTAGATTGTCTACCCAGCGAAATTCAGTGAGTATTGATACTGGTTGAGGGAATCTATAGAATAGTGAACTTTGATCCCAATCATTTGATTCCAAACCGTTTCTCAACTTTGTACTGAAAGTAAATAAACTACAATCATTGCTTAAAAATATGTAATAGGCGTGTAGCCAATATTTCTAGCGTGGGAATATACGGAATTTCATTAAGGTACAAGGAACGAAGAGTTATCTCGTTTTATGTAAACTGTCAATAATTCTTGATAACAGTAGGCCAATATATATATATAGTCCATACAATTTATTCGATAAACTGAATAGGATTTTACAACGGACAAGGGCCAATACAAGTGTTTCCCCTAAATATGGCCACTATAATACATGTAGATGTAAACCTTTATTTCACACAAGATTTGAGGTTAAAGCACTAACAAATATCTAAACTTAAACAAACCATCTACAAAAATTGAATTTTTTCACTAAAACTGATAAGGCCAGAACTAAATTATGCTAATGATAGTGACCGAATTCATGAAAGTCTCATAAAACCCTAGTTCGCCGACAAGAAATTATGGATGCCTCGTTCTGAACCTAGATATTATTGATTCAATTTTAGGCTAGCCTCGATCGTCATTACTACCACTGTCACGACTGTCGATAACAAAAAAACTCTTGATTATCCATCTTTACGGTTATCTAATCCACCACAGCCCCTATTCAAATCCACTAGATATCACAGGCATCCGATGGCATCGAGTGTCGATTATGGTCTTGCATAATGTACATATGTATAATATATTATGAGCATATAAAAATTATTAACAAGATTTACTTACATGGTAGTAACTGAAGTACGGGGTAAATCATCTTCAATAGAAGGCTTGTTCTCGCCTTAACTACGTACATCTTATCATTGCTTAAGGGGGTAAATTGGCATTTTTTGCTGGTTTAAAATGGCGCGTAGTAATTAATTTTTTTAGAATAGGGAAACGAAAGTAGCTTGATACGCATTTCTCGCATTACCTCTCAAAGATCATTTTCTCCGCGGATTTAGGCCATTAAATATTTGTAGTGGATGCAAAAGTGAATTTCATGTAATTTAAAAATAAAAACCTCAACTTTTTTTTTTACTCGGGGGCAATGGGCCCTTTAACCCTTTGGCCCACGTCCAACGGTCCGAGGCCCAGCTTCCACCATCCCTCCTCTAGAAATGTGAGATGGCACCCTTCACGTTCTCCATCAACCGACGCCCATGATATTTTGTAGATCAATACTTGGTAGTACAGCTTTATACCACATGTTCACTTAGATTGTAATATACAAGTCAAGGCAAGCATATAACTTTATCACAACAATATTATGTAGGACACGATACGAGACTAAACAGAAAACAGCTATAACTTTGACTAACCCAAATTTAGCTGCAATATGGCCACTTTCCACGGTATAGGTGTTATGTCGGGTACGTCCTTGGACGGTTTGGATATTTGCTTTGCAGAGTTTACCGGCGATATCGAAACAGACGTGTGGAGTTACCGCATTGAAAAAGCGAAGACTGTTCCGTACACGGATCAGTGGAGAGAAAGACTTAAAACGTCGATGAAAGTATCTGGTGAACAACTGATTCAGCTGCATGTTGATTACGGTCATTACATTGGAAGAACGGTGAAAGCTTTCGTCGAAGAGGATGAGATCAAGGTTGATTTTATTGCCTCACATGGACATACGGTCTTCCATCAGCCGGACAAGGGGTTTACGTTTCAGCTTGGTGACGGAGAAACGGCGGCTGCATACTTGATTTCGCCCTACGTGACAAACTTCAGGTCCAAAGATCTAGCCTTAGGGGGACACGGTGCTCCTTTAGCACCTTCGGGCGAACGTTACTTGTTCCAGCAGACAGATATTTGTATTAATCTTGGTGGCATCGCTAATATTGGGGTCCGAGGAAGCCAGGGTTACGATGTATGTCCCTGTAATATCGTATTTAATCAACTGGCAAAATTACACAATTCAGAGCTGAAGTATGACAAAGATGGTCAAATAGCATCAATGGGAGTTGTTAAAATAGATTTATTGAAGAAATTAGATGAATTGGATTTCTATAAAATGGAATCTCCAAAATCTTTAGGAATGGAATGGATAATCCAGCACATTTTCCCACTGCTAGATGTAAGTGCACCAATAAAATATATGATGGCTAAATACAGAATATAGAATCTGAGGTCCACGCGTCTACCATCACTTGGGGTGCGCTTTTTGATACACCCCGCCTATTTTATAACAGTGAAGAACTGAGCTATCCCTTTGTTATTGTTGTCTATGAGCATCGCATTTTACTTTCAAAATGTCATGGCCTAAATCGCCTTTGTTGTAAGCTAACGACTTGTAGAAAGGTACTGAGTCAAACCACGACTACGCGTTCACAATAAATAATTATTCTGTGATCTCTTTTAATGGCAGTATTATTAAATAAACAAAAACCCCATTTTATGTTTCTATGACAACCGCGATATTAATCACGTATGCTCTACATGTTAATTCCCGATAATGAATCGTACGATTAGCATGTTTGATTAATAGTATAATAATGTAAACGGCCAAGTCGCAAGAATGTCAGTTAAATCCATAGGTTCGCCGACGTCATAGCATTGAAGAAGTACCACTGGAAGTTATTTATTTTTCTATAAAAACGCATGTTAGAATAAAAATGAAATTAAATGACATGGAATTCAACGTCCTGTTGTGATTGGACAGACTAATGAAGACGTGCTTACGCCATACATTGTGCTATGGCGGGAATTTTGCTCGGACAGCGACCCGCTTCCCGGGCAAAATTTCCCTCATAGCGCACTGTACGGCGTATGCCCGTCTTCCATTTGCCCAGGTTAGGTGCAGAAGAGTAGGACGTTAAACCACATTCCATTTCCATGAATATGTAACTTCTTAATCTTAGCCATCCGATGGCGTTGAGGGTTGATCAAGGGCTTTCCATGCGAATAAATCATTTAAATAATAGGCCTAATTTATAAAAACATTAGCTCTTGCTCGTTAATATTTTAATTTCAAAGCATTATTATATTTTTTTCTAAATTTCAGGACACGGTTTACACTATCCAAGATTTGATGCGAACGTTTGTACAGCACGTGGTGAACAAGATAACAGAAGCGTGTGCTGCGAATTCACACCCAAAAGAGGACGACCACAACTGTAGGCCTACTGTATTAATCACAGGGGGTGGTGCTTTTAACAAGTATTTAATGGAAATTCTCACTTTAAAGCTAAACGAACATGGAATTGTATTACAGGAGACCGACGAAGAGACGATCAATTACAAGGAAGCTCTTCTGTTTGCATTTCTGGGATTACGCTGTCTGCTTGGATTGGAAAACACTTGTTCTGACGTCACCGGGAGTAGCAGGGATTCAATTTCCGGAAGTATTCACCAGCCTGTAAATCCCACAGCTTCTTGTAGCCCTACGTTACAGGACAGATTTAACCATTTGATGAGACAGCGATCACTTTCAACACATATTCCACCGCAGTTTGAAAATTGAAAAATATGCTTTAGCCTTTTTTATTATACAAATCCGCTGCATCGAACAGTCTCCGGGCTTTGGCAATTATGTAGGCTACAGATTCACAACAATCGAGTGGATACAAAATCGTCAAGAAATTAAAAAATGACATTTATAAAGGTGGAGTTTTATTCACCGAAAAACACAACATGGAAAACAATCCCTGATTTGTACACATATAACACAACGTTTCGACATTTTTGCTTATAAACGATAAGAAAGCACTTGTTGAAATTCGTGTTATATGTGTAGCCTACTTAGTGCTAGTGATTTTTTCAACATAAATTGTATATTTTTCTATAACATGACATGAAAAGCGTATAAAATGCAAGGAAATGTTTTTGTTGTTTACTCAAAAAGGGCGATGATTTACACACCATGAGTCCAAAATTCGCAATACGCTAACTAGAAATCTTGGTCCGTTCAACAATTTGAAGTTCCGTGGTACCGTTTCGCAGGTTTTTTTTGTGTGCAGCCACATTTCAGTGTGAGCGTATAATATCGCCATCCTGTCCGCCTGTAATATTTATAAAATGTTTTCAAATCTGAGCGAAGCATTGAGGGTTTTGTTTTCGATTTTCGGCGAGTTGCAACCTTCTGTTCCGGGTTTAACCCCCCCCCCCCCCCAATCTTCTGAAATCCCCATGAACGAATTAAAGGTTACAGTTTGTAACAGATCTGATTCAAATTATTTGAAGCAATGGGGTTATGAGAGGACGAACCATATCCAGTCGATTCATTGGAGTAATGTTCGGGCCTGTAGCAACGGGTGGAGGGGACCTATTAGGGGGCCGAATTACCCCCCCCCCCTCAATATTTCGCCAACAATAATGATTTCTTAGGAGTGTTCTTAGCCGGCCACATCCTCCCAAAACATTCAGCAGCCCCAACTGAATTTAACCTTCTTTAAAATGGTGTTAAAATTCACTGTTATAGTGTATATGTAACATAAAATATAAAGATAAGCTGCCAGGAAACGAAACACACACCAACTGCAGCTAAATTCCAATGATTCCCCACGCATGTGCTTAATTTTCTTAATGATCAATCCAGCTTATTTTTGGCCTACTTTCGAAATCCAAGTGTCAAATGGTATCGCCTATGTATGGTTTTGCCGATGGGTGGACAATTGTTCTATGAATGGTATCGTCTATGAGTAGTCGCCGCTAAATGATATCGTCGATGTATGGTCTTGCCAATGGGTGGGCAGTTTATTACGTGAATTATAATCGTCTATGAGTCGCCGGTAAATGGTATCGTTGATGTATGGTCTTGCCCATGGGTGGGCCGCGTTTTCTATGAACGGTATCATCTGGATAGTCGTCGGTAACCTGGTATCGTCGATGTATGGTTTTGGAGATAAATGGTATCGATCTATGGTATTGCCGACGACGGACCGTTTTACGACATACAGCAGCAACTTCATAACTTCGTAATTTATTCAGTTCGCGCACACAGAAAGAATTGTTACCGGTATATTGCAACATTGTATTATATAAACTGAATTCTTTTGCTTTGAGTCTTCTTGTTTATTCCCCAAAATGGTCACGCTTCGTCCATCCTGTGACAAAATCTATGAACCCGTTTATTTTTGTCACTACACAGCACTCCTTCTCGTGATCGAAAGAACGCGGATAAGTTACAAGAGCAAAAATTCTTGTTTGTAAACCGGTTAGATACACACCCAGCTGCATATATTGTGGGTTTTTTTTTTCATTTATAAGCTCCCATATTTTATAGAATTAGAAGTCGTATCACGGCATTAAAATGGTTGAATCTGGTATAAAAATGGTCTTTTGACTCACGAACAATATAAAAAATTTTTGGATTAATCTTTGTGGCCTATTTCTTGACCTATTTTCACTGCCTTGATCTACTTTCAATTTCTTGACACAGTTAAGAGTTGCTTCCCTTTACAAAATTGAGTCAAACGTCACAGTTACTTGAGGTGACTGAAGGAAACAACAATGGCTGACTTCGACACGATTTATGAGGAAGGTGAAGACGAAGAACCAATTCCAGACGATTTAATGATAACTGTTCCAGACCCAATTGTTGTTAGGGGCGGAGGAAATGTCACGATGTAAGTAAACGGAGTAAAATTGACGAGAAAAGGCCAGATTGGACGATTTTGCCAGTGGCTTATTTTATTGTTGTCGTCACTCGTGTGTTCACGTTCTTCTTCTAATAATAACAACTATATAAAAAAACAAAAACATAACAAACTGTTTAGTGAGGTCAGCCAGTCAGTCTTTTATATGCTAATCAGAGTTAGGGGCCAATTGGAAGCGGTAGTTAATCAACTACGTGACATGAAGTGTTTAGTGCTATGCCATAGAAAATCATTCCAGGCCCAGGAAGTCAATTAACATTAAGATTAAGAAGAATTCATAATCATAATAATGATAATGAATTGATAATGCCAATGCTGTGTTATATTAACATTTAAAATATAAATCTGCTATTCTAGTCTTTAAAGCCCCAATAACACTCTTGTTGTAACTGAAAAATATGTCCCAATCTTCATTCTGGTCAACAAATCGTATTATTTTAGAATATTCCAATTAAATGATGATATAAATTTCATCTTAACACACCTAATTTAAAAAATTGGAAAAATTCAACCAATTGATTTGAAAAGTCTAACGTAAACCTTTTCAAATGTGACTTGGATTTTAAAATATTTTCGAACCCTGTGAACAAATAAAATAGGTTGTAATGGATAATTTACACAACAGGTAGTACATTTAACCATCTAGTACTTAGAATAAGGGTATTATTTATTTTCTGGAGCTACCAAGCCAGCAAGAATGTTATTGTCCCTTTAAACTTTTCATTTTTGATCAACAGTTAACAAATGCCCTAAACTAGGACTAGTGGTGTACAGTAATCATGTGATGTGTATAATACTGCATACTATTACGTGTAATTTATAGGCTACTAGGTTCTGTTGTGAGCCATGCTAAGAATTTTTCTGTCAGATGAATACTACTTAATTGATTATGGTTACTAAAATGTTAAAGATCATCTCTGGTAAAAGAAAATGCATCGTACAATTAAATATTTCAATGTTTAAAGATAAAAAGTTGATAGGGTGCCGACCCTGAAAACCCCCGTAATATTCTTTTGATTTGAAATTAGTCAAACTACACCAGCCGTCTGACTGTTCTGTGGATAGATGGTTATCAGGACATTGCAGACAGCTAGGTAAAAAACATAATCAAATTTCAGAACATCACAAAATAATGAATGTGGAAAGTAGACAAATGTTAGTATCAGGAAGAACTAGAACTACTAGAAGCCATTCAAATTATAACTATTGCTGATAATTACTAAATGTAAAATGGTGTCTTACTTTTGATCAGACTTTAAATAGTGTCTTGTTATTGAATCTCTCACTACTATCAAAAGAATAAATTTGGTTTAATGGGTGAGAATGAGACATTTTTTTAAAAGTAATTAAAAAATTGATACTGCACAAGGGGAGTTATGTAGTACAGAAACTATCTCCCATGTGCATTTCAATGAAATATATATCATTAGAGTTGGATATTTCATCTAGTATAAATAATGTACAATTGGCGTTGTATCTGTATTTTAAACATACATTGTACCGGTACTTAAATCCGTGAGAAGAACTAGATGCAACATGTAGGAGAATCAGATTTTACAGTCTGCTACATGTTTGGGTAGGTAACTTGAAGCATATTACCATGAATACTTAACCTGTGCTAAAAGTTTGATTCTCTAATTTCAGATTTGGTCTCAGTAATAAATTTGATACAGAATTTCCACCAGGCCTTTCAGCAAAGGTACAATTTAATACTTAGATTTGGTTTAATATCTGGATAAGACCATAAACATTGTCTATGTCCTACAATTATCTTAGTAAATATTAGTGACAAATTTTTGAATTAAAGGTACATTAATTAAGAGTTTAATAAAGAGTTGTCCATTTTTGTTATAATACTATATAAGTTGGATATGAATGACTTGTATTTGCAGGTAGCACCAGAAGAGTTTAAAGCTACTATGACTCGTTTAAATAGTGTATTAAAGAAAGCTTTACCTGTCAATGTTAAATGGTTATTTTGTGGCTGTGTGTGTTGTTGTTGTACTTTAGGTTGTTCTTTATGGCCAGTCGTTTGTCTCAGTAAACGAGTAAGTAAATAGGTTTAGTATTCTTTCCTTCCATAAACATCACATTTGTTTACAGCCATAATACAAATCATGATAAATGGTTTGTGGAAAGTGATTAGTAGTTTTGATGGCACAGAAAATCAAGGTCCTGTGTACACCTAGCATGCACATAAAAGAACCCTTGGCAGTTGGAATTTAGAATTGTTGGAAATGCCTGTCTTCATTAGTCCAGTTGAGGCAAAAAATGAATAAATTAAACCCCACTTCAATTCTTTTCATATATGTGAAAATAATATGATACATGTAAAAGTAATTGATTGTTATCACATGGTTCAGAGAGATTCGTATAGGGTGAACAAACTTAGGTTTTTCAGGTTCAATCAGCATGCACAACGAATGTTTCTTACAGGTGCTAGGAATATTTTTTCAACTGTGAATTCGTGGGAAAATTCATGGATATTCTTGAGTATTTGTCACAACTGTTTTTCAAGAGATTATATAATTATATCTAAGTAATCAGCAAAGACAGACGCGAGCAAATTTTAATCTCACCCATAATAGATTGATGATTGCTTGTTAATTTTTTGTGGCTTCACACCCGTCGTGTTTTAATCTCACCCATAATTGATTGATGATTGCTTGCTTCACACCCACTGATGGAAGGCCAGGTTATTATGTGTTGATTCAATGGAAATCATGCGACGGGACAGCTGATTGATGTTGTAATCCGAAATATACAGATTAACCAGAGATATTTTGGCTCGGGTAATAATGTTGGATTTCACAGAGTGCCAGAGTAATCAGAGATCGGATGCGACAGAGTCAACTGTATATGTAGATATCTGAAAATGCATTTGGTTTTAAACATGACAGAAGGAGAATTATCATTGAGTTTATAATCTTAAGTGATCTCAATTTCTTTCTTTTTCAGACAAGACATGCAATAGAAAAATGTTTAGATTGGGAAAATAGTCATCTTTACCATAAAGTAAGTTACCATATGATTTAAATATAATCATTTTATATTAGTTTCCAGAGGAGATTATTATACCTATAAATACATGAGTTGTCATTATCAAATTTTATCTGGTATTATTATAAACTTAAACATACATTATGCATAACTTTCCTTCTCGATTTAATTATTAAATGGATAATCGAGACCAAATTTAGTTATGATGATCGAGGCTAGATGGAAATTTCACTTGCTTAATTTTCGGTTCATAGAGGATCAATTTGACTGAAATTGTCAGCAAAGTGTCTGTAAATTATCTAGTTTTTAATTATTATATTGTGACTGTGAACTACCAACTCGTTTAACTAATTTCCCATAATGTATGTGTAATTGAAAACCAATTTAATTTGACCTCCTACAAGAGTTTGATTTTAACTTTAGGCAGAATCTTACTGTTATAAGAAGAATGTTGAAATAATTAGCCATAAGATATTTATCGATTTTCTTTTTTATGTTTTATTTTAGTTGGGATTACATTTTAGATTAAGTAAACAGCGCTGTGATTCAAGTAGTATGATGGAATATGTAAGTATGTCAACACTGGTTTTCACTTCTCAAAAGTCCACTTCATATGCTACCTGTAATTATCATTGGCCTCTTCAGTTCACAAGAGTTTATAGTTATTATGTTGATCTGTTCTATGATTCGGTTGTCTATTCAGGACCTTCATGTCATTTTAGCTCTTCATATATGAATCAATACAGGAGTATACATTGCTTTTTTGTATTTTATACTTTTGATTACAGTCACATTATATTAATCTGACCGACTCTTTGAATGATGAAATCTATTTATCATGTACTCTAAGTTCGTATTCAGGCCACATGGGTCAAAAAGATCAAAACATAGCTTTGTATACATCTGAATTCTGTAGTTTGTAGGTGTTGCGTGCAATTATCTTTAAATATTGACATGTTTACTTTTGATTTTCAACATAAAAAAAGTACTGACTTGAACAAAACAAAACCCATAGCAAACAAAAGCAAATTTTGCATATTGCAAATCACTTTCACTGTAAGGTGGGAAAGTGAAAATAAAAATCAGTAAATATGACATTGTACCAAAATGGCCGGATTTTGCCAGCGTTGGATACCTATAAATTATATTTTAGTTGTTGGTAATTGCAAGTCAGACATCAACATTTATATTGATTACTTACATTGGCATGGAATAATTGCTCATTTATTTGAACTTTCTTTTTTCAGGTTTTGCTCATTGAATTTATTCCCAAAGTTCCAATATTCAGACCTGACTAATGAAATACAACACTTTAGACATATAAAGGGAGTAGAATTCCATTTGTAGACACTATCATTTATAGATATACATTTAATCATAGAAATTATATAATATAGAGTTCATATACATGTTCAATTTATTACACAGCTACTGGTCATATGATCATGATCTCATTCGTCCTCTTATGAGGCAGAAGCTCATTGCAATTAATGATAACTTGATAATTCAATAGACATATTCTAAGCTAATCAAATGTAATAATGTGATTGAATTTATTTCAAAAATTAGTCTTTTATCATAGTCTAGATCTATGAAGATCAATAAGAGGCTTTGGGTAGTATTTTTTTTTGTTTCTATATATATATATATAGTTTATCAGAATTTTTATATCACCTATATATGTAAATATAAATGTCCTTAATTGTCTGTGTAAGTGTGTTGTGTAATTGAAATTAAAGGACCATATATTTTGTGTTTGTATATAAATTGTATTTATTGTAACAAATTATTTAAAAACAAAAAAATAGAAAATGCATTTAAAGTAGAGAATGATCCACATGTTTTTTACTTTATTTACTCTATAGGAAAACATAATCTTGTATTTCTCTATGCATTTTATTTAAGAATATGAAATGCTTCGTAAAAAGGTAGAAGTTTATGACATGATGATGATAGAGAGGTACGTGTATGATGGCCCAGTCAGTGCTACATTATAACACACATCATTCTTGTTATGTAGTAAAAGGTCTGACAAGAATGGAGAAGTCTTTGGAATGAATTTATTTTGTAAAACCTTTTCCTTTTTATGTGTTACTTAGTTATATTTTTTGACAATTTGAACTGGTTAGTGTTAAACTACAACAACGAATTATTGGTCAACATATTATTTGTATTTCTAAACAAGTGGTACATGCTTGGCAATTCCCCGACAAGCCATTGTTGAATTACCTACAGTTAATTAATATCTTTGTAGAAATGGCTGTCTGTAATTTAACAATAATAGAGATTTTATTTCCTTTTTTTTCATAGAGGGACGTTTAGAGATGTATTATGTAAGAGTTAGATGAAGATTGTTCTTGCTATAGTAGTTCAAAATAATGAGAAATGAATATATTGAACATTTCATTCAAATTACTTTATTCTGAGCAAAGGCATCAATGAAGATGTAGCAATAATTGTTTATTATCGTAGCAACAGTACTTGACAATCAAGACTAAGTCTAGATTATCTGGTCTTTTTAAATTAAATGATTTAAATCTCAGTCTGGAGAGTTGATTATAGGCTTGTCATGTGAATAAATATCTAAATAATAGTTTATATAACATTTGAAGCCAAAATAAAATTCTACAATCGGCAGATTTAGCTCTTCTTATGCATCTCAAGTTATTTTAGTTGCATATTGCATAATGCATAGTTTATGTACACACTGATTCTTGTGTAAAAATAACAATTGTAATTTATATCTGTACATAGCAACAAATCAAACTCTTACTTGTAGATCTTCTTAGTTTATGTGGAGTTTAAAATGAAAAATATATCAAATATTGTAGGAAATATTATGGATTAACCATTAATAGCTCATTATTGACATTAAAACACTAAGATGAATACCTTTGTTTCAAAGAATGCAACAAGAATTGTGTTGTTTAGCTCTACATTAATTAGCCCAGTCGGTGCGGAAAATTAGGGTTTTAAAACCCATTATGAGGTCAGGGAAAGTACTGTTTCTTCTAGACCTTGAGTTTAATGTGTGTGATCAAATAATACATATTTAGACCCTTTATTAAATAATTTTCATTTAATAAATTACCAAAAAATGTTTTTCATTTAAATCTATATGATTGACAACCGATAACAATATATATTGTTTTTGCCATACATGTCAAAATGTGTCCAAATTTAGCACTAACTGTTAATACATAGTCGAGCTACTCACAATATCTAACCTATTTCATGTCTTATGTATTATATAAACACATATAATTCTATTTCATCATGAGTATTATCTTCCACCCTTGCCTTTTGTGAACCATGACCTTATCTTTCAATACTGCTGTCAACACTAAAATGGAACTCTTTCTATAAAGTTCTTGTTAAGCTTTAAAAAAGGTGTATATCTTAAAAAAATATCATTTATGTATCTATTATAACATTGTTTTTGTATATACTGGAATCATATATTGAGAAGCTTCTTATATCCAATAATGTGGATGTAATTACTAACAATAGATATAATGTCATTATTTTCTTCAGGGTTTTCTTAATGTCCTTATAAAAGGTCTTTGGCTTTTAGGCACCTTTATGTTATGAAAAAAAGTTTCTATTATTCTACATTCCATGTGCAAAAAGAAAATAATCATCTTTCATAAATTAATATTGATTATTCATATTTTACTTGACTGGTTTAAATTAATATGATTTCATACTCAATGGTTAGTCATAAAACGATGGAATAGATTTGACAATGTAATGAATGTCATGTCTTATAGATATTATAATGTAGTGCCAAAGGTATATGTACATGTAGTTGTAAATTATTGGATATCACAGTTCTTCATTGCATGGTTATTAAAATGTGAAATTGTATATATTATATTAAAAATATTTCACATCTGTTCTTGATGATTTGTTATGAACAAATAGTAAAACTAATTGACGTCACAGTTTGTACTGAATTATGTTTAACCTGTATTTTATTTAAGTTCAGATCAGTCAAGTAATCATCATGAAATTTATAGGTTTTAATCTTAATCAAGCACTTGTTGATAGATGATATGACTAAGGTTTAAAGTTCAATCATTATTAATAGTTTGTAAGATTAATGGACTTCCTTATGTGTAAGCTATATATTTTTCATGTGTTAATTTCATGTACATTTTCTCCTCGTCGCTAACACAAGGGGTATTTAATTTTATGTTTCAAATGCAAAAGAAATGCAAAATAAAAAAAATAGAGAAACTATTATTTTGTTTAAAGGAGACAATTTTTTCCTACTCTTCCATCTTGAATATTGGAGATCTCAGAGAAAAAGCTCTAATCCCCATTGTCTATTTTAGAATTAAAAATGGAATACCGTACACTAAAAATACAAAAATGGTTGACATCTTTCATTGATATTTTGAAATTGTTTTTAATTTATGTCAGAGTCACTGGTTGCTTAGTGATGATATTTATAAAAACATGCAACTCAATTATCAAACTGTAATATCAATCGCTAAGTAAATATATTTTATATACTGCAGTCTGATTTAAGCAGATCCTATTTCGTTTCATTTGTATAGTTCAAAATTTTTATTTTGCTTGTTTTTACTACACTAGCATCTGGAAGAGTTGTTATCATTGACATGTTCTAAATGATGTGAGGGATTAGCCAATGAAATGCTCTGTTGCGGTGAGCTTTAGGCGTGTTTGACACAGAACTGTTGGTAATACACTAGTAACATCAATACTGATTATTTAATCTAATGTCTGATACCATAGGGTCAAAAGCCACTCATGTGACCTCTGACGCGACCTAGCATTACAACCGGTCAGATCTTCATGTAGTGTAGGCCATCGTAAGTATAAAAAAACGAAATGAAAGTGTATGAGAATTATATCCATGCATATATCTGGCAGATAATAGTTTGGCTATTAATAACAATTCTCTCTCCCCACCCCCCTTTCTCTGGCTTTGCATGGCCATTTCTGTTGAAGAAGTATGTTTGAATTAACATTTTCTGCAAGGTTTTGGTAAGTATGCATGGTTTAGAGGTAGAAGGATAACATAGTTAGGAGGTTGGTTGCTGTGATATATGCGACAGATAGTTACACATGTTAGTATGCCACTTCAAGTACGTGTTTCTCAAAATTTCAGTGGTGAACCTCATGCAAAATTTGGAGCAAAATTTTGTTATTGGGGTCTGCATCCGCGGATATCATACAGAGCTATTTCCCTTTGAATATTTTTTTGTCTTGAAGGTGTGCAAGGTATATTTATAAAATGGCAGCGCCCATGAGAAGTGTTACATTTGCTTGTAAATTCTGTGGCAGGGAGTTTTTACAAAATATATATGTCACCAGAAACAGATTCCTCTATAACTATAGGTAATGATTTAACACCCAACTGTGTGTGTCAGCCCTATATTTGTCTACGTCATGTTGATTCGCTTTTGCCTTAGTCTTATTTTGACAGCTGTCTCCTCAGTAGCCTACTCAGTCTGAACCGTGGTAAAATTTTTACGGATTTCTTCGATTTTAACGGTACAAAGTCAGAAGGGTCAAAACCAAAAGTATGACACAGCAAACTGATCCCGCAGTGAATATTCGCTTGGCCGCTACAATCACTGATAACATCGACGAGGCTTAATGAGTACGGCATATTAACTTTTTTACTCCGACAAATTAAATTCTCAAACATTTTTTTGAGGTAAAATAAAAATAAATAAAGACGTTTGAAGTATCTGTAGTTACAAAATATCTCCTATTTAGTGTAAATGGGTATTAAAATGAGTAAAATGCATCATTTTGCCCGAAGCAGTTAGGTGTTAAGTAAACATTGCACGAGCCGTTGAGCCAATGACTACGAGGCGTGCAGTCAACGCACGTGTTTTGGACAGGCATCCGTTACAGAGATAATTCGTAAGTAATTCTCTGTGAAACAGATTGAGATGTCAGTAGCGTGTGTCTTCTACGGGCTCTTACGCAAGCTGTGCAGCAACGTCTCATGAAATTAACCATCTGTGTCGTACTTTTGGTTTTGACCCTTCTGACTTTGTACCGTTGATTACAGATTAAACATCCATAAGTGTACAACTGTGTTGTTATTGATGTGTTTCATTTGAATTTTGTTCACAATAAGGAGCAAAATAAATAAGATATGTTTACGGGATCATTTTGTTATACGATGCGTTTTCTATGGCGCTCCATATATGTTGAAAATTTTGCAGTTAAACCTGATTTTGCTTGCTCAGAGCCTCGAATAGTATATCAATTGCAGCTGTAGATAAGAATTACCACGGTTACAAATTGCAGATATTCATCTCTATGTATATAAGTATTGCCTGAAATAATTTTGATTTTTGCATAATTAATGACTTGATAAGAAAGTTAATATTATTTTAACAGTACAAAGCATCAGTCATCAAAATGGGAGAGTGTAATTGGTTTGGAAGTTCATGCTCAGATTTCATCAGAAAGCAAACTTTTTTCTGGATCATCTACTAAATTTGCTGCTCCAATAAACAGTCAAGTTTCTCTTTTTGATGCAGCAATACCAGGAACATTACCTGTAAGTTCTACAATTATTCTAATTCATTGTTAACTAAAGTTAACCATTTCCATAGAAGACAACACATAGGGTGATATCGCAGACAATTTTGCTTTGAAGGATGTTTTAACAATGATTTTATAGCTAGCATGGTAGGTACTGATGGTGGGAGTTTTAGGGAAATAGTGGTTATCAAGATGTTCAGATGAGCTTTATCGACACCAGCTATGGTAAAAAAAAACATATTTGCAATATTCACCATGTACAGACTATCAAGAAAAAAAACCTCCCATTTGAATCCAGACCCAGATTCATCTACATGAATGGCTTCAGTCACATCGTAATCAGGGATAATCTGAGTTTAACAGCTAATCCACTCAAATCCCAACGACAAGAAAGATTTATTGCGTTCACAGATCCCTCAATGACTGATCAAGCAGAATGTGTCAATGCCACCGCGATACTAGAAACCATCAACCAAAACTTATCAATAAATTACCTGTCTACTAACCACAGCTTCGTTTAATAATTTTCTTTATTGTATATAAGGTGTCAAAGGATTATTATATGTTATATTACATAAAGTGTGTCTCAACCCGAAATGTTATAAATATTGATTAAACAATCTTAACTTCCACTTTAATTTAGTTTGGATTTTCGGGAATTAGGTGTGTCTTAATTTTAATTTGATAATAAATTACATTTTTTTCAAATATTTTGATAAATATGTGTTGAACAACTTTAACAAAGTGAGTTTATTGTAGGTGCTAAACAGAAGATGTGTTGAAGCAGGTGTAAAGACAGCTTTGGCACTAAAATCTAAAATTAACCAAGTTTCGAAGTTTGATAGAAAACATTATTTTTATGCAGACTTGCCAGTAAGTATATTTTACTACCCATCCTGTAATCTTTAATATACATTTACTGGTAAATAGAATCCTAGATATTTGTCTTCCACCTTTTCAAAAAGGGGACTATATATTAACCCTTCTTCTAACTGGTGTAGATTTTGATGAAGAGCAATTCTGCTTCGGCTGAAAGAAATAGGCAGTTTGACTTGAGGCACAATAACTCTGTTGCTAATTCAGGTAGAATGGTCTAACATGGTTTATATGTTCATTAGTTGAATGTCTAGTGAGTTCAGTGATGAACATTTTCTGCTTTGCTAAGCAGCTGTCTGTAGTTATCCCTTTTGTAACACAATAACTCTGCTTATAATTTTGCTTAGACTAAACAAAAGATAATCAATTTGATGGTGTTCATTACAACAATTTTCATAATGAACATTTTCTGCTCCGGTTCAGCAGACCGACAAGTTATTGGATTTCTAAATGTTTTATAAAATTGTAAATGGGTAATTAATTATAATGAGTGTCACCTCTGTATTTGGGTTTAAGACGGGGGACATCAGCATGCCTTTTGGCTGATACGATAGCTATGTCTTGTTGATATGGGTAAATTACATTGAACTTTGTGTGCCGATTTGTTTTGGCAGATAATAATCTTAGTTCAAAATATTATGTCCATAGATAAAAGTTAATCTTATAGAGCTTGTCTCTTTTCTCTAAACTATTGGAAATGATTGAACTGTCAGTTGATATAATAGCAGGAATGCTACATGTACCGGTAAATCCATATGAAATATATCAAAACCTTCCAAAATGACAGAAACCTGACCATTTTATCTCTGCTCTGCAAGTCAAACCTCAAAATGGCCATAAAAATGTAAGGGAAGCACATATCCCAGCGGTCTTTAATGTAACTACTGATCATCCTATATGATGGGATTATTCATCAACTTGGTCATACAGAATAAGTCAAGATTTAAGAATTTTCATCATGGAAAGTTTATGATTGCCTCACTCAGACAACTTAGTTGCTTGTGAGCCTTTAATGTAAAAACCATCTAATTATTTAGACAGGTTATCAGATTACACAACAGAGGGAACCAATAGGTGTTGGAGGTCAGGTAGATTTTATTGTGTTTGATCCCACTATTAGTAAAGAACCAATGACAAGAACTGCCAACTTAGTTCAAATACAGCTCGAGCAAGACAGTGGTAAAAGTCTACATGATGATGAAGATAAAAAGAGTCTTATTGATCTTAACAGAGCTGGTAATAATAATAATATATACATACCACTGTCACTAGAATTTTTTCTTTTCTAAAACTCCATTATTAAACATGCATTATGCAAGACCTAAATCTGCTTATTGCAGGTCTTTCTTTGGGCCTGAAAAGTTATCTTAATGATTAATTAGACATTGATTAACTTATGCAGACTGTGACGATGCCAATGTTAGCCTGCGATATTTACTGGATTTGAATACATTTTGTGATGGATAATGGAGACTTTATTTGTTATCATACCAAGGTCAGTAATGACAACTGAGACTGCCCCTTTTTGATTTCTTTTTAACAAAAAGGTGAAGCATGGTCACATGTTGCAAAACATGAATATTGATAATGGGCATTAAGATTAAAATTAAATTATAAACACCTGCAGGATGAATCAATTTTCTCCCTGATGCATGGACATTGTACATACTCCACTACCCCCTACCCTAAAAAAAAAAACCATATAAAAAATTTACTACTTGTTCGGCATCATGAATTTTTATAAACAGAACTGGGCGGGGGGATGGCCGAATGGTTAGCACGTGCGTGCTGTATCATACAGCCTGTCATTGAGTAGGGTCATCTGTCCAACCTTGTGGGTTTTCTCTGGGTCCTCCAACTGCTAAAGACCTCTACGTGCAAGCGAATTATTGAAATAAAATTGAACCATATGTTAGTCCTGAAATGACCTAGTTTGTGTCTAGTGGAGTTAAGCCCCATTTCTCTCTCTATAGACAGAACTGAATTGAACCGTCTCTGTGTTTTAGGAATGGCACTAATGGAGATTGTTACACAGCCCGATTTTACTACTGGAGAAGAAGCTGCTGGTTTTGTGAAAGAACTTCAGAAAATCCTGCAAATTATTGGAACTTGTGATGGGAAAATGTCAGGTATATTTGATACTGGTATCTTGTATTTCAAACATTTTTGCAGACATGATATTTATATTGTTATGTGTACATCTTGCAACAAGTAACCTGTAGAATGGACGAAAATGTATCTCTAGAAATAAAACTGATGAAGTTTTCTATAAATTTGAGATTTAAGGTAATTCAGGTAAAACTATCTGTCAACCATCAAATTAGCTGTTAGCTGGGCCAAGAACAGACATTTCAGACCACTCAGTCATGTTTTTGAGTGAAGACTGAATTATAGAACAACTGTATAACGGTAAATGGTTATTATGCTTATTTAGAGAGATCATTGAGAGTGAATGCTCTATAAATGTTTATTGTATTTATTTAGAGAGATCATTGAGAGTGGATGCTGTATAAATGATTATTATATATATTTTAGAGGGATCATTGAGAGTGGATGCTAATATATCTGTAAATAAACCAGGAGAAGGCTATGGTATCAGAACAGAAGTTAAAAATCTCAACAGTATTAGATATATGGTCAAAGCTATAGGTAATCATCATTAATTTCTGAAAAAAAAAAAAATATTTTGGTATATATATTGTGGAATATACCCAGTAGGTGACTGACCTAAGATCTATATTAGGTCATTTCAAATTTTGGTTTAACCCTTAACCGGTCAGGGTCGCATATTTGCACCACGACGTTATATCCAAAAGTGGTCACGGTCGCATATTTGCGACCATAGCAAAAACCTTTTTTATACGCCCACATTTTCATGTGGACGTATATTGTCGTCGCCCCTGTTCGTCCGTCCGTCCGGACGTCCGTCCGTCCGTCCGGACGTCCGTCCGTCCACAATTGTTTGTGAACAGTCTACAGGTCACAATTTTTATCCGATTTCAATGAAACTTAAAATATAGGTTTATCACCCTAAGATCTCGGTTCCTTTCGATATTTGCATGTATCGGACCGTAACTTCATGGGTTATGGCCCCTGATTGTACGAAAAATCACGTTTTTTAGCTTGTGAACAGTGTAGAGGTCACAATTTTGAACCGATTTGGATGAAACTTGAAATGCATGTTTATAAACCAAAGATCTTGGTTCCTTTCGATATTTGCGCCAATTGGATCGTAACTTCCTGAATTATGGCCCCTGATTGTCCGAAAAATCGCCCTTTTTAGCTTGTGGTCCCTCTGGAGGTCAAAATTGTTATCCGATTTAAAAAACCGTTTGATTATATCACCGTTTCATGGTTATGAAGGTTGAGTTCGAATTTCGTGAAAATCGGACCAAAATTGACGGACAAAATGGCCGCCATTTGTACGCGAATAGTGTGAAAATATGTTATATCAAGGTTGTGAACAGTGTAGAGGTCACAATTTTGAACCGATTTGGATGAAACTTGAAATGCATGTTTATAACCCAAAGATCTTGGTTCCTTTCGATATTTGCGCCAATCGGATCGTAACTTCCTGAATTATGGCCCCTGATTGTCCGAAAAATCGCCCTTTTTAGCTTGTGGTCCCTCTGGAGGTCAAAATTGTAATCTGATTTAAAAAAACGTTTGATTATATCACCGTTCCATGGTTATGAAGGTTGAGTTCGAATTTGGTGAAAATCGGACCAAAATTGACGGACAAAATGGCCGCCATTTGTACGCGAATAGTGTGAAAATATGTTATATCAAGGTTGTGGACCTTATAGAGGTCACAATTTTGAACCGATTTTGATGAAACGTGACATGTATGTTTATAACCAAAAGATCTTGGTTCCTTTCGATATTTGCGCCCATCGGATCGTAACTTCCTGAATTATGGCCCCTGATTGTCCGAAAAATTGCCCTTTTTAGCTTGTGGTCCCTCTGGAGGTCAAAATTGTTATCCGATTTAAAAAAACGTTTGATTATATCACCGTTCCATGGTTATGAAGGTTGAATTTGAATTTGGTGAAAATCGGACCAAAATTGACGGACAAAATGGCCGCCGTTTGTACGCGAATAGTGTTAAAAAATGTTATATCGAGCTATAGAGGTCACAATTTTGAACCGATTTTGATGAAACTTGACATGTATGTTTATAACCCAAAGATCTTGGTTCCTTTCGATATTTGCGCCCATCGGGTCATTACTTCCTGAATTATTTCCCCTGATTTTACGAAAAATCACCCTTTTTAGCTTGTTGTGCCTCTGGAGGTCACAATTATTATCTGATTTAAAAATAAAACGTTTGATTATAAAAACCAAACAAATTCTAATGATTTTCTGATAATTCCTTAATATGCGACAACTCTTGTTGACTGCCCGGACGATTTGGCTGCTGTGTGGGCGTATGTTTCGTTGCCTGGCAACCTATTTTTATAAGCTGCATTTGAGTATTTAGTTTCATATTTAATTGATATCGCCACGCATGCGTCTCAGACAGGAACTTGTCTTGCCAATAACATTGAGAAAAACATGTCTTCGTTCAACATTTTTTGACAAAAAACGTAATTTAATGATGTCGGGAATGTTAAAGACCCTCAAAGTCATTGAAATGCCTATATATGATTCTGACTCGGATAATATCGATTACGCTGATTCTGAAGACAATATTTCTGATGAAAATGATTTAAAATGATATGCAAATTATAGATCAACTTATCCTCTTCAACTTTTTTATTGGTGTCAAGAGTCTATCACTTATGATTATTCGGCAGTAGTCGATTGTAATAGGCATACAAAATATTTCACGTTAGTTATTTTTTAGCCTGACCACTTGACATCATAACGTCGACCGGTTAAGGGTTAAGCAAAATAACACTACTAGAATGTTTAAACTTAGATTAGTTATCCGATAGGTGAATGTCTTATTACCTTTGATGATTAGCATTTTCTGTTAAGCCTAAGCAGAGACAAGCAGTTTGATTCATTGAGTTTTACAGTAGCACCGAATTAAGAGGGAATGATGAAACTCAGTGTAAAGCTTTATTACCAGTATATCAATAACATGTGCAAGTAATTAAGTGTTTATTTTAAATATAGATTATTTTTTTTCTTTATAAGAATATGAAATCAAAAGACAAATTAAAGAACTTGAAGCTGGAAATAAAATTACGACAGAGACAAGGAATTTTGATGTTAATACAGGGTGAGTTCTTAAGAGCATTATAATCTCTGAAATCTGTAAGATTTAATTTGATATACTTTATTAGAGTATTCATAATGAATATTACAAAAGAATCTATGTATACAGTAGAATCCGTATGAGCAGCCACTCCTATTCAGCGACATCTCCTTGTAAGCAGTCACAATAAATTCCCCCAAGCGTAATATTAGGCCTTATTGATGTCAGCACATAAAAACATGAGATTTTATTAAGAGGCCACTCCCGTTAAGCGGTCAATCGGTAAAATTCCCATGGGTGGCTGCTTAATGCAGGTTCTACTGTATATGAGAGAGAGATTAAAGTAGATAAAGTATAGGTACTTCTATGTGTATCATAATATATATCTATAAAAGAGTTTGGTTTTTTGTTTACTACATAAAATCAACCAATTGAAGTTAACAAATTTAAAATAACTTTATCATAAACAGTTTTTGCAACATATTTGATTGCTACTTATTTTGCATTTGGTGTAGCAGTAATGATTAAACTGACAATTAAAGTATTATGGACATTAGAAAAATTGATTGTTTTTTTTAGATGTGCAATGTTGGGTCACTAAACTAGTATTAGGTAACTTATGTAAAAAAAATCTGCAAGTTTTCAGTGTTAATGAACTGATAGTTACATGTAAATGAAATACATTATTTGGACATAACATTTTTCTTATTGTTTATTGTATCACATTCTGGTCTAAGGGGAGACAAGTAGGTAAATGAAAGAGTTACCTCCCCTCAAAGCTTGTTTGCTCTTTTCTTGCAAGATTTCTTGTGTACCTGTTAATATTTGAGTGAACCTAAAGAACTTGCTTCATGAGTCACAGCAACTTTATCATCAAGAACATCCCGTTAGTATTAAGTCTGGTCACTTGATCCTAGTAAATAAACATTTCCATATGGCTGACATGTGCGTCTGCATCAGTCCTCGATTGGAGAGAGAGAGAAATGGGGTTTAACGTCCACTCAACACAAACTGGGTCATTTCGGGACTAACATATGGTTTAATTTTATTTCAACAATTCGCTTGCACGTAGGGGTCTTTAGCAGTGGGAGGAAACCGGAGTGGCCGGAGGAAACCCACGAGGTTGAGAAGGCGCCCCTATCTCCATGCCACATACGCTCACACCAGGGCTCGAAACCACAGCCGCAAGCCAGAGGTGACCGGCCAGCTAGAGGTCGAAGCGCGGCACTCTAGACCACTAGACCATCCCAACCCCCCTCCTCGATTGGACCAACAAATATCTTGTATAGAGTTAATGTATCTAATTACATGTAAATGCAAATTCTGGCCCTTTGGTGATTTTGTGTGTAAATTATTTGTGATATTATTAATATTTCAGCAAGACAATTGCCATGAGAGATAAAGAAAAGGTTTTAGACTATCGTTTTATGCCAGAGCCTAATCTACCACCATTACATATATATAACAGTCAATCATTACCAGCTGATATCCCATCAGACAGAGTAGTCCTTACTGACCAGTTACAAATTAACATACCAGAATTACCCAGTGAGAAACGGAATCGTCTTCAAAAGAAATATGATGATATACCATTAGTTACCATTGCTACTTTAGTTGTAAGTTGTGACCTAGCTTTTTAACCACAGAGTAGGTATTAGCCAGCGCATCGTTGTTGCAAAGAATATGATATCAATAAATAAATGCTATCTATGTACTTGAATAAGGGGGATAGAAGTTATAATTACGTTTAAAGTTTTGTTCTTCTTTAGAAAATCTTTCGAGGCCTGATGTGTATTTATCCACATTAGTTTTCAAAGAATTGTTGATGAAATTTTAAAAAATAATGTACCAGTACATGTATGAGTTAAAAAAAAAACACCACAAAAGTCAAATCAAAATGAGTTTGTCTCTCTGTATTTATTAGTGTTATACAATCAAAACGGAATATAGCTCAAATGTCAACACAATCTTAACTGCTATCACAATTATAAAATAAAAGAATTTGTAATTCTAAAATCAAGTAATAAAACCTATACTACATGTGGAAAACATTTAGATTTTAGGTATATAGAACCAATTTTAATTAGGTGAGAAATATACTGTGATTCTTTTAGTTAAAACTTCATAATGTAATATACTACCAGTATATCATGAATATCATGAATATCAAGCAGCAAGCTTTTCTTCTAATTTCAAAATTCTGATGATATGCTCCACACAGTAAACTTTTGATGGGATGTTGTTTGTTAAGTCTGTGTCCCTAATCATTTGATATATGAATTTAAATATAATTACAGAATGATGATAGCTTGTTACAATATTTTGAAGAAGTTATTAAAGATGGTAAACGAAATGTAAAGAGAGTAGCTTCTTTGCTTACTCATCAATATCTGGGACAGTTAAAGGCAGTAGAGATGCGTGCTGAAGACAGGTAACGTTACTTTGATTTGGGTACAACCTGGGCGACCTTTGGATGTAGACTATGGTTTGGACTACAATCTGAACTATCTCAACCCTGCTTTATAGATCACAATCACGGGTTGAACTATAGTGTGAAAATCTTTGCAACCAAAGTTCACCCAGCAAGAGAAGGGTACAGATTTCCCAGGGGAGATAACTCTTCCACTTACCTGTTGTCTGCCCTTACACCACAAATGTGAATTCAATAATATCAGTCGTCTTCTTTATATTATAATTTGTGTATACTTACATACATGTATTGTCTTTAAGCCAGAAATTAAGTCCATTTAGAGTTTACATCATTGTGTGTGTTTATATTTTAGATATGACAATTGAATTTTAATACAGATTATATGTGTTATTTCTATTATTGAGATAGCAACTTCCTTATTGACAATTTACCAATCTAAGCACTGTCATACTTAGAACATGTTGCACTCCTTGAAAACCACCACACTGTGGCTAAACGATACACTACAAAGTAAAATAAATTATGTTTGATATAGTTTCCCTTTTTCATTTTATGTTAGTCCCATGTCTGTTGAAGATTTTAAAGAGTTTTATGATATTGTAGAGGCTGATGTCATATCTACAGAAACAATCAGTAAAGTAAGTAACTGGTCATAATAATCAAAGCTTGAGATTTCATATTCAAGTGACATAAATCTTGGAATTATTATTTGAATTTAGAAACTCTGTAGGTTTATTATAGTAATATAGATTATAAATGAGATTGTACTTTTCAGGTTTTTGGGCCAAAGGGCTTACTTTGTCTCTTTTATCTGTCAGCCTTCTGATGTAAACAGTTTGTCAGTTTTTACTTCTAACAAAAAAAAAAAAACGCTTTTAGAATTTTATGTTGAAAAATACCTGACTGTAGTACTATAAAAATCAAACACTGATGGTGATTGCATTTATACAGGAATATACATATATACAAAAATATTCGGCAATAACAAATCCCTAGTAGAAGAGATTATTTCATTTAAATTGGTAGCTTGAATACAGTGTCAGGTTTTATATATTTATATGTTTTATGTATTAAAGGTATTAGCATTAATGTTATCAAGATCTGGTAGTAAAGTTAAAGATATTATAGAAAAAGAGAATTTATATCAAATAACTGATCCAGAAGAGATCAAATCACTTTGTAAACTCATTATTAAAAATAATCCAAAATTGGTAAGTACTCTATAACAATTTACTTGTTTTTCATTATAATTTGCCTATAAATATTAAAATCTCCCAAACTAATGTGGTTTTATCATAAGCCAGTTAGAAATCTTGAGTTTGAGTATACAAAAGTATGACTTAACATGTGTAGCCAAAGCAGACCCATCTGGAACAGGTACTATCTTGTAGACCACGCTTCTGTCTAAATACTAGTATATATTTAATAATTTTGTAATGTACTAAATATAAATGTTTGCAGGTAAGAAGTAGTAAACGAGGTAAAGTGGCTGCCTTTAACAGTATATGTAGTAGAGTAATGAAAGAATGTCAGGGAAAAACAAATCTGCATAAAGTTGAAGAAACAATGGAAAAGTTACTTAAAGAAGAACAGATTTAATTGTGTTATTTTTTTTTATAAAAGTTGTGAAAAACATTGTGTATTTAAAGTTTTAAAACCCAGTTACATATGATTTATACAGTTGATCAGATATGTGATAAAGAGTAGGTAGGTCTTGAATACAGAATACAGCCGAGAGAAATAATTGCATCTTAGCTCCAATCAGAAAAAAAATTGGATCATGAAGTTTAGCTTTAAATGCAAATTAAAAACATTCATTTTCTGACTATCGGATAATAGGTATGCATGAGAATTGTACAAAAATGGAACAAATAAATGCATGGATATTGTAGATGGCTTGCTTGCATCAAAGATGTATTGTGCTATGAGGGAAATTTTGCCTACTCTTATATCGAATTCCAACTGTCAAGGGTTCTTATACACGCACACAATTATTGGTACAAGGGACCTCAGTTTTTCATCCCATTCAAACGACTATACATTGTCCCTTGTCAGGCCACATTTTACACCACTAACAACTAACAAAGCAGAACCCCACCAGAAAATCCTGATGAACTTTCTTGACCAACGGCAGGATCAGACACAGGACCTACAGATTAGTGAACCAACGCCTTACGCACTGAGCCACCGCAGTTTCCCCATAGATCAACCCTATTCCTAATATCTAAAATCAGAGTATGTCTATCAGGACTGTTTTATACCTTATGATGATGGTGTAATATTCCACATAATTTTATACTTGATGGTAATAATAGGTTGACAACATTGAGGAGAGGGTAGAGACAGAGAGAAATGAGGTTTAACAGCCATTCGACACAACTAGGTCATTTTGGGGCTAACATATGGTTCAATTTTATTTCAATAATTCGCTTGCTCGTAGGGGTCTTTAGCAGTGGGAGGACCCGGTGTAAACTCACCAGGTTGGATAGGCGACCCTACTCCTTGTCACATACAACCACGGGGTGCAAACCACGCCAATTGACTCAATGGCAGGCTTTACGATACACCGCACACGTGCTAACCATTTGGCATTCCAACCCCTTTGTCTTTGCTGAGTATGTCATGCAGTATGTCATGTCATGGCTATTGTTTATTAAACCCACCTACATCAACAAATATACTGTGAAGTATGAAATAGCTGATGTAATGCTGCTGAGTTGAAAGATATTTAGCATATTTGATGAAATAAATGCATGCACTTGAATAAGTGCAAATAAGTAGTTTAATCACCTGAGAAGATTTTTATGCCAGTACTTAAAAAATTTCAATTCAATGTTCTTTGTTAATTTTCCACATAGACTTTAATTTTACAGATGAAATATTTGCATATTGGTGATTTTCCAAGCATTATGGAATATGGTATCAGTTATTATGTCTGTACCAGTACTTAGTAAATAAACTGGAATAGATGAGTAAATAAACTGTAAAATATGAATATTATCTAGAATGAAAATATAAATTGTGTTGTTCTACTTAACTTGTATTCACATATAATATTACACCAATTTATAAACCAATTTTATTTTTTTTATATCCTGATCCCTGTCTATGTGTACATGCACATTTCTTATAAATGCTCTACAGATTGGATTGCTTGACTAGTTTGAAGAAGGAACAACATCCAAATTTGCACAATATTTCTTGAAGATTTTGATTTTTTTTTTTTTTCGAATTGGCCTGGATTGTTCAGCAAATTTTAAGAAGATACATCAAAATTCTTTTGCCCACCAATTTAATTTTGGTAGTGTAACCGCCCCTTTCGTTGAATTGTGTCAAAACTTTTGTATTTTTTTTCAAAATTAATTTCAAATTTAGGTTAACAAAGGATTCACCACACAAACCCCGAATGTTTTACATAAATTTAGTTACTTAATAACTAAGGTTGCTTTGGCATATTTAGTTTGTTTGTAAATGTGGTTTCCTATTGGGTTGAATTTGAAACTTACTTTTGGGCATGAGCATATTTATAACATAAATGTTGCTAGGCAACGAATATTCATTTACTGACAGAATTTTAAAGGGAGGCATAATGTACTACAGTGTTAAAGTATTCTCAAAAACTGTCACTTCTGAATTGTTCACAAAGTTTCTCTATTTATTAGAGTACAATTCTAAAAGCTTTTTTAAAAAAAAAACCACAGTGCCAGAAAGATTGTATATTAATGAAATGGGGTTTAATGTCCTACTTTGCTGCATTGACTGGGTTAATGAAGACACCCAGGATCTCCTGGTTAGTGAACCAGCACCTTCCCCACTGAGTCACTGTGGCTCACATAGTTGGATTGACAGGAGTGAATGTAGAATAATTGTATTTAAAATTTGGGCCTATTAAAGTGAATGTAATATAACATCAAATATAGGTTTATGTTGCATATTCTTGTAGGAATATTTAACAGTTATATTTAATATGAATAGATATGCATTGTTTGCCTTTATATAAAATTATTACAGGAAATTAAACCGCTATTACATAAGTTACTTTCGCTATTCAGTTTAAGGAAGAATTAAAATAGTTTGACCAATGTGTGTGGGCACATCCAACAATGACTTTTTCTTAAATAAAGTAGTGGAAATAGATTTGCATTGTTTGTTTTGTTTACGTTGTCATAAACAAATCAATGCATATACTGTTACTATAACATTTGACATGTCACTACAAGTGTGCCATTTAGAGGAGGGCAGCTTGTTTATTGTGTACACAATTAACAAACACAAATATATTATTTTCTACACATTGGTATTATGACAGTTCAATATGTAGGTGTATCTAAAAATAGAATGGGTAATTACTAAATTAGTCAAATTACCTAATAAGGAAATAAAAAGTAGTCCGTTTTAAATCACCAGCTTATGTCATACCATATTCCTTTTAAATGTGGTATGCCCTATTCAGTATGTTTAAATAGTGACTGATAACCATTTTACAGACAGAGATAACCCACCCATATTTATGATAAAGGGATCTATGTTAATTGCTTATTTAATAAAGTAATTTAATCTTGGTATTAGAACACACCATATTTATATCAATATAATAATTTAAACCTGCTATATATAGTATTTATGTAACATGGAGAATAAGAATCTCAATATATATTATGAAATTAAGTAGATTTATTAGATAAAGAAATGTATATTGATTGCTTATTTAATAAAGTAATTTAATATTGGTATTAGAACACACCATATATCAATATAATAATTTAAACCTGCTATATACAATGTTTATGTAACATGGAGAATATGAATATCAATATGTATGTTGAAATAACTAGATTATTAGACAACAGGAACATATCCCTATCAATTCGTCTTTTTATATTTCCTCAAACTATGTCAGATAAGATTTGGTGAAAGAGGATATCAGGGGCCAATTCGTGAAATAATTGATTTGACTTTAGAATCTAACCACCACCCTTACTAAATGGACATTTGGTTTGCTGACCACATATTGTATTCAAGAAACATAAGTCAGTACTAACCTGTGTACAGAATTTATTATAGTGAGGAAGAAAGTAAACTCTTTCAAAGTAATAACTGCTAACATATGTGTTGAAGTTTCTCCCAAGTAGGCTGCCATTTCAAAATTAAAAGATGCAAAACATTTATACATCTAAATTCAAGTATAAACCCAGAATAAACTTGATGATATGCATAGACAACAGACCATTAAATGGTCTACAGCTCAGGTATTAGACCACTCGACCTCTCCCATGAATAATCGAGACAAACAAAAAAACATTAAATTGATTTTAAAATATTTATTACAATTTGTAAGGTATATATCATTGACAGATGTAAATCACACACCTTTCTTTCTCACTTCATCCTTCCTTTCAAAATAAAACTTTCTTTACTTCTATCATAAACATTAAATATAAGTTCCTGGCTGGTGTCATTAAACATAGCATTAAAAATTGTACGCCTGAATAAGTAGGATGTATTCATTACTGCTCATAGTTCGAGTAAAAGAATACTATACAATAAGGTGTCACTGACGTTCCATACACTGCTCATGCAGGAAATTAGTTCTCGTATCAAATCTGACCATTATCGTACAATAGACAGATGAATGATCAAGCGAAAAACTGTTAGTAAGCCTGTTGAACCAGATATATCTGACACATACAGTGTTTAATAAACTGTATTTACTAGAGCATCAGTATTTTCAATGATCAACATTTGATAATTTCTTGAGCTCGCCAATTATGAGCAGCAATAAATCCACAGCATATCATATCATACAACCCTAACAATTCACTACATAATAAGTCTCTCTGTACAGTACAAGAAGGGAAAGGGTTTTTCAGACAAAGAAAGGATACAACCGGTTTCAAACATGAGCAGACAACAGTTCTAATTTAGACAGTAATGAATCTCAATTGGAACAGACGACAAAACTAAACCTCACCCTACCTTATATCTGAATCAGAGACAAGATTATCCAGTAGAACAATGACATATACAATACAAATAGTCTTATGTAATTTTTCCTGCAATCATGTGGATTTACTTCCTTTTATCATAACTAAATTACCATCAAACCCCTTGCTTTTACTTCTCTATCAAAACTAATTTAAATTATCAAACACCAAATAGCTGTCTTAAATGGACTTAAATTTTCCTTTAAAAAATATTCAAATTTTATTCTTTTCCAAATGAATTATAAACCATTTTGTTCACTTTTACAAAATGGATCAAGGACCTTTATCCAATAATGAATTTTAAATGATACTATTTTTTCGCATGAAGTGAAGGTTTAATAATGCTGAATATCATGGACAGTTAATTTAAAATCAATCAAAGACTGATAATCAAAACTCCCCATAATTTTTTATCAGTTCAAATGTCAATCAACATGATTGATACATTTGAATAAAACATAACCTAAACTGGCCATAAATATTTTATATCATGCACTGAAAGAAATTATGATAGGACAAAATGCTGCAGCAGATGATATAACTGACAGCACTACTGCAAAAACTATTATGTAGACACATTTAATTGAGTCGTCTATCATGGTTTTTACAGAATTTAAACAAAATAATTAGTGCAGAAAAATAGTTTGTTTAAAGTGATAAGAGTTTGTATTAACTTGCTGTTACATGAAACATTTTAACTTAATGTCACTACAAAGTACTATATACAAAATGATAAAATGATGCAAGTCTTTTACAAAATACAATAACTACAGATATGTATATAAGTGGAGGAAATAGTTCAATTTATTTTCTTAATAGATTGTCAATCACATATTCTTTCTGATAAAAAAGAAATTTGAATTCACATAGAAGAAGCTTTTCATTTTCTAATATGAATAACTCAAAACTTGTCAATGTGCTTGATAAATTTCCTCCAAATATACACAGGAATGTTAAATAATATCTTTTTGGTACAACTTAATAATTCACTGACATTCTAGATGGTTTCTAGCTTTAAATAAACACAACTATAACTAAAATCTATAGATAGCAAGCTGTGCTCTGACCGAAAACATGTACAGAACTAGTTGCTGCCTTGTTCCTATTATCCACAAATGGATAACATTACAATATAAGGGACTTTTCTTATCGGAGTGGTTGAATATATTAAAAGTTTTATATTATCACTCATAAGAAGTATTTAAAAATACCTTTTCTTTACAAAAATAATAACCATTTAAAAGAAAATGTACCTGCATCTTACATAATTGTCTGTTCAGCTCTTTTGGAATTACTCTACATTAAAAGTATTAATTAATAAATTAATTAATATTTTTGTAGGAAGACGAAAAAAAATAAATGGTTATTCATAAAGTACAGCAAAGAATTGTTTAACATAAATCAGAAATATACTAACTGTATTCGAAAAACATAATGTACCAATAAATCATAGTTTTCTTTTAGTACATAAAGAGCTTACAGTAAGATTATATATAAAACATACACATAATGAAAGACTTTAATATTTTTTAAATCTTTTCGAAAACATTTTGTTCCTTTTTTGAGATACTTTTTTCTCGCGATTTCTTGTGATTTTTTTGGTGAAGAAAAATGATAATGTTTTAAATTTTGATTACATAAAACATGGTTTTTCCTCTTTTGTATTTAATACTTTATAAGATTATGATGAATGATGAATAAACTTAATAATTATGAAATGATAAATAAATGAATAACATACTAAGCAACTACATAATAATCATTTTCTTTTAAATTAACAACAACAATTACTAGAAATTACAAAAATTAAAACAGAAGCTTTGTTTTAAAATCTTTAAAATATACTAAAATAAACTTTAAAAAAAACCATTTTAATAAATAAAAACAGAAAATATTTATATATTTTTCTTGGCTTACATCTACGTAACTTCCCACTGGTAGCAGTTTAAAATAATGAAATCAAACAAAGGAATAAAAAAGGGTTAGAGGTCTCTAGCATTAGTTATCTAATGGCATATGTATAGAATACTGTTTACTATCGGATTCAATTACAACTGGTGCATATCAATATCACAAGATATCAATCATATTCAGTATCGAAGTAAGTACAAGACATGGCTTAACAAAATATCAACATTATTTATTGGAGAAAATAAACAAATGAAATGATGATGATTTATAAACAAATGATTTACAATATTATAAAAAGTTGACATTTTCGTAACCTTGTCATATCTACACTTCTAATAGTAAGCTTAATTGCACGTTGTCTTTTTCTATCTTATTTAACTGCAGATATTCCCTTTTAGCACCCATAACTTAATATATGTTTAGCCCAAATAAAAAAAAAGCCAAAAGCGATCACAATGAATTTGAAGTATTTTCGAATATTTGTCCTATTGAGAAGATCATGTGATGAAATAAATTTCTGTAAATTGTTATCAATCTGATGTAATTTTAGACATCAATATTCAAGAGTTATATACATTTAAAATATTAGATTAGAACTGTATTTCTAGTAATCATCAAAAGCTGCTATACTTATCTACATTATAATACATTATTACTATCAATAGTAATCGTCATACCAAATGTCTAAATCAGATTTATTCAAACGTGGCCATCTATATATTTATTTATTTTTTTTGATTAGCTAAAGCATATTGCAAATTATATATGATATACAGCTAATTATAACATACAATGCACACATAACTATACTATACAGTTTAATCATAGACTATGCTTGACAGTTGCCATAAGTTGACCAAATCTTGGCAGCGTTTTTATACTGACCAGACACGACACTTGTTTTACACAAACTTCTAATGATAGCTGTGTTGCATAGCTGTGCTGGACAGTTGAACAACACATATTTTGAACAATTCTAGAATAAACTGTATAGCATAATGATCAACAATGAATGAAAATGGGTATAATGAAACTAGTTTGTACAAATTAGTTTGCACAAACAGTATGAACTGAGAAGGTTTCCTCAGTGTTTTGGTGTAATTCTGAACTACAAGACCCGTGAATTGTTGGTATTTCCATTATATGATCTTCATTGTAGAGTCGTTTAATGCTGTCATAGATATCATCATCATCATCAATCTGTTCTACCTTACGTTTCTTAGATTTCTGTGGCACGATCTTCTGATATGGTGTAACTGACATTCTGACAGAACTCAAATAACTGGCTATAACTTCTCTACAGTGAATCAATTTCTGATTATCAATCTGAAATTACAAAGGTATGAAAATTTATCAGTTGTAATCGGTGGGGACATGGTCCTAATTTACCTTTGTTCTTTCTAAATTACGGTTTCAACTTTAAAGGCATCAATTATAGTTTCAATGCATCAAATTACAGTTTACTGCCTGTACAATAACTGAAAAGAAATTCCATAATGTCCCTCCAAAAAAGGAATGAAGAAAACTTACGTTAGTCATTCGCTGTAGTAAAGCAATAAGTGGAAACCAGGCTGATGTCATCTGCTCTAGTTCTAGACTTAACATAGACACAACAACCGTCATAGGTGGAAACATCAACAATCTATGTTGTCCTAGACATGTCAATAATTTACGTGTAATGATTGACATGTGACGGGATGGGGTCATGTCTTTCAGACCATCCAATAGATGGGGGTGGTGTTGAAGCAGCACAGTATGGATCTAAAATAAAAAACAAACATCAGTCTTCTATTTTAATAATTTTTTAGCCAATGTATTCATTAATCTCCATAAGAAATTCACATTCTTTACAAATAAATAATTCAAAAAATTTGCTCTACATGTTCAAATTAAATGTTTTACAATATTGTTAGAGAGAGGAGTGGCGTTTAACGTCCACTCAACACAAACAGTCATTTCAGGACTAAAATATGTTTCAATTTTATTTCAATAATTCACATGCTTGTAGGGGTCTTTAGCAGTGGGAAGAAACCACAGGAGCCGGAGAAAAACGCACTAGGGTGGAAAGGCTACCCTACTTCTTGTCACATACCACCCTAAATTGACAGTATTCCAATAGCTTAAATTACATCTTGAGCAGAAAAATGATTACAATATACTTCATTCATACCCCAGGCAATTTAAGTCTTATAATTGTTGCACCTTATACCATGGTGGGTTTATATACAGTACTTACTATATGCAATACATCAATGGATGAGGTCGTAGGTAAAGACCAGCACAATTTTTTCAAAATGACCAGCTCCATCCTTAAAATCTCGGACAATGAACATCCACATCCACTGATTCTAGCAAAAATCTGTGTGCTTGGGACAATCTATAACAGAAACAATAGATCAACATCAGATAAAATAACCATATCTTTATTCTGTTTCTTGCTGTTTATAATATCTAAACATACTACCGCTAATAGTACTTATTTTACAGATTAGCAGATCAATTAAATTCGCTGCTTAACAACATAGTGTTAATTGTTTTTGTTTTTTGGGGTCTCTCCATATTTGTTTTCTATTTTAAAAACATCAATACATTTTTATTGGTGTTAATATTTGAAAACATCAACAACACCATAAAAATTGAAATTTAATGTGCTACTGGTCACATCATCATAAACAATGCTATATAAAAGATGTTAATATCAGTATACATGTATCATATCCAAGACCTTATATAAAATACACTTACATCATCTTCTTCCAATGTTTTAGCTGCTAGATAAAGACATGTAATAGTAACACAGCGCAGATATTTAGGGGGAACCTGTAAAATATAATATATATATATATATATATACAAACATCATTACCATAGAATAGCAGAGTCGTGAGTCTGGATAACATTATGTCTGTTACAGATGCACCTTGGCTTGGCACCAATGCAGGAAAGTGCATCAATATGAGATCTATTTGGCCAGTTAAACCTGTAATATAGGTACCTGTGATATATCTGATTCACATACCTTAACAAGACTAATAAATTTATCCAATATACCAACAGCAGCACCAAATGTTTCTGGTGAAAATCGAAACTTGTTAAAAAGATTTAGCAACCATATTACACCTTCATCTCTATGTTCACTGGTGATCTAAAAATATACAAAAATATCATGTTAAGTTTTTAAATCTCTATCCTTAGACTTTTATGTTGGTACATTGTACATGTATATTGTGAACAAAATTATCTGAGCATATCCTACATGTCAGTCTTTTCAAGACATTTTTTTTATAAGTTTGCTTATTGATGAAGAAAAAACCCATTGAAAATTATTTACAAACTATAGTTTTCTTTTAATGTATTTCACTCCCAGTGTGAACACTTTGTTGTTTAGTTTACTCATTTATTACATTGTACACAATATTGTTTTAAATTAGGCCTATATATGAACTCATAACTGTTTTCAAAAAGGGCAAAGTTTAAGATGGACTGAAAAGCCCTATCTTTCTAACCTTTGGAAATAAATCAATTAGTATGACCATCTATTAATTCATGTTTATAATTAATACAGTATTTAATATAATCCTAATGCAGATGAACTGATTAATTTTAATGACATGTATTATCTACTATTGAATATTATAACAATGTGTACAATGTAGGTGTATTATGTAAATAAGGAATGACATATAAACATGAGTGAAATGATGAATAACACATGTTCTCCATCTGTTACCGTGGTTATTAAACCACAATAATCACTAGAACATTCTACATGTTGTTTGTTATATTCCCCCAACAACAGTATATTACCTGTATCAGCACTATAGATATCATACATATCTAAATTAACACATAGTATATAATCACTATATATTAATGTACAGCCAGGGTGCCAACAGTATTCTATCAACTAAATCTGGGGAGAGATTTTGTCAAGGTCACTACTGACTCATGATTACAACCATGTATTATTTTCACCTCTAACACATACCAGGGATAAAGAGAAATGAGGTCAATAAAAATAGTGTAGAGAATTAGATATAGGTCAAAACATCTAAACAACCGACAAATTTCATCTCTATATAAATTTGCATTTGCTGGGGAATCAAATTATTCAATAATGGCTTCTATTTCATTGACAATGGCCTTTTCAAGTCAACAAATCAACAGTGAGGCTGATGTTCCTTGTCTAACTTCCAAATAAAATAGATGGCACTCATTAATTATATGTGCATATTTGAAATTTGTCTTTTTTTTTTTTTTTATAAAATATCAAATAAACCAATCAAATTGGTTATCACTGTGCTTGACCACTGTCAGGCTATTGATCTAATGAACATTCTATCTCAATTACAGTATAAGCAGTGTTATTGTGATGCAGTATCTTGAAATATAAAATTGCTGATCTCTACTTAACGTCATCGAACAAAATCAAAACATTTATCTACACCAAGTTTGATCACTCTCGCTCAATTAAAATCATATTATTGTGTTCCAAATTCTCAACCATCAAATTGCTTATACATGTACGTGTAGCTCTACTTAAGATTAGCAGTAAATGCTCGATATCAAACTTGTCATGGTATTAAAGCTTATAGATGTAATAAAACTATACAACAAGATTCATTATATACTCATATAATTAGAATTAAAGATATTGTGTCCCAAAACATTGAAACCAGTCAAGATATTCATCCAATGAACAACTCTAAGAATGAACATTCTACTACAAAGGTGTTCCAAAAAATGTAAAGACTGAGATGGTACACTCGGGACTGATGGGAAAACCAATTTTAATATGCCTCCTGCGTTCTCCGATAGAAGGGGTACATCAAAAATATTAATGCAATGAGAAAGAGAGAAAAATGGGGTTTAACGTCCACTCGACACAAACTAGGTCATTTCAGGACTAACAATAAAATATGTTTTTTATTTTATTTCAATAATTCGCTTGCACGTAGGGATCTTTAGCAGTGGGAGGGAACCGGAGTACCCAGAAAAAACCTATGAGGTTGGACAGGCGAGCCTACTCCTTGCCACGTACAACCGGGGATTCGAAACCACGCCCGTTTCTCAATGGCAAGCCGTATGATACAGCCCGTGCACACTAACCATTCGGCCACCCAACCCCCCTTAATCCAATTAAACCTATTGGATTATTTCTTGTTATTGTTAACAACCTGTTGTTCCAGTAGTATTAACAGTTCAATACTATTGTGTGGGTGTGTACATGTACATACGTCATAATTCTCTTACAAGATTTAAGTAGTATTTTACAACATATGCTGCCAGGCATTGTATTCTATTAATACTTATCAGAACTACATATGTCCCACCCCCACCCAAATAAAAATATTCAGTGCTTATACAATACAAAAAAAAAAAAACAATCTTCAAGTACATGCAACTTGCACTGTACACAAATACAATCAATTGTCTTAGTATGAAACATTTAAATTCATTTCCTATTATTTTCATAATCATATATGCACGTAAGTAATTTCCAAAACTCAGGACATAAGATTAGAGGTCAGAACATGTAGGATCTGAATTGAACAACAGACTTCCTGATGATTACAAATCAATCAAATTACACATACATGTGTGGTGTATCTACAAGAGACTTCTCTACTGTTTATATATATCTAATACATGTATGTATGATGAATTCTCAGTGGCAGAGACCTATATTTATTTCACAATCTGAATGTATGTTTCAGCGATCGTTCACAGATTTTTGCCAAAAAGTTATATATCACTGATAGCTTCCAGTGGAATTTAATGATTTTTTAATTAAATTTTAAGATTATTTCATGATATTTTTAAATCAAATTTTATGATATTTGTATAATGTTTATGTTTTTATCACATTTCATGACTTTTTATGTTTTTTTCATTATCAAATATTATGCAGATAAAAACATCCCACCAGTAGCGGTCATCTTCTCCTATACCAACATAACATTGACTGAGCACTGTCAAAGAGAAAATGAAAGAGAGCAGCAAGCTGGGGGTCATAAAATGCCTGGATGATTTTCTTATTCACACTCGGCTTTATTAGTATAGAAATTTATTATTGGGAGTAGCAATTTATGATTAATTATATATTTAAACAAATCTTTGTATCATTTTATGATAATTTTATGAGATATAGTGAAATTTTATATTTTCTAGGATATTTTTCCATTTAATAATTTTATGAGAAATGATAAAGTTTTATGAAAATATAAATGTTTTCATATTGTACATCCTCCTAATCATATTCAAAAGAGCAGTCCCAGATTTTACCAGGTATAAGCGAATACAAGCACATGTTAATTCAACTATGTTAAAATGTAAATACATGTAGTTAATTTCCATATATCATGTGCAAGTTTGAGATTTAGATTATATTATTGGGCAGTTTGGAAAATTACGGCCAAAATTTTTGTACAGGTTACAAAAGCGAATTATTTAAAAACAAGTATTCCAGGCCAGATTATATTTCAAATAAGAAAACTGTTCATGAAAATTGATACATGTATTTACATTCATGATACCAGGATAGAACACAGCCAAGTGGGATTAACTATTTATCTAAAAGCTGACAGGACTCATTATAATAAAGACAAAAAGAGAAGTGAAACCCCAACTTTAAACACAGTTGTAGCAACATCTTTTAAATATTCCCTAGTAATTTTATTCCATCATAACTTTTATGTGTAGCCTATCATGTGATATGTACAGTTATTAATAGAGCCAAGCTAAAAGCCATAAAGATATACTTTGCCTCATAAAAATAAATGTACTAAAAACAGGTTTCTGCTTAGGCAATTTATATTAAAGATAGACTAAATTGCTCTACAATTATTGGGCCTACTAATCCATCATTTGTATGACCCAGTTATAACACTTGGGGTAAGCTGTTAAACAGGGTAGTATTTAGTGTCTGGGGGATAACCTTGAAATGATGAATTTTTGCACTAGTGTCATGTGATGGTATCATGAATGCCGGTGACCTGTAAACTGAAGTTATAAATGTTTACATTATGCAATGGAATTTGTCAGTGTGCAATAAACATTGAATGAGTCATTAAATGTTAATGGAGGATGCAGTGCTTAGAGGGACCACATGATAATAAAACACACATAGCATCTGTCATACCATTTAAACTTGACCCTCAGAGGTGTTGATTGTTAACTTTTAAACATTTCTGCAGGGATGTTTGAAAACATTTTAATCAAAGGTACTTTTGTGACTTAATGCTCCTGGTCTGCCACTTCATCAAGTCCGAAAAATTGTCAATAAGGCATACATATTTGATGAAAATCAGTGGTTCTTATTGACAGACCATGGTGCTAATTTGCATAAATAGATTTGACAAACATTCCATATTATAATAATAATACATGTAAAAGGAAGAATGCAAACATATTCATAGTATAGTATTCATAATTTAAAAAAACATTCATGTACAGTATGCTGAATTATAAATCAATATTTAAATCATGAATCATATTTTATGTTTTTCAGCTATGTTCAATTAGTTCAATGTGGTGTACTTGTTTAACAACTGATATACGTATGACCTACACAAATATATTACTATTTATAGAACTGTCAAATACAATCAGCTGATTGGTGTATGAGTATAGTACTAAACATTATATACCTACATGTCATCATTGTCATGTATACAGTACATGTATATATAATAGATACTAAAATTGTAGTCTGTACAAATAGACAATATACATGTAATAAAGAGTAAGAATTGGTATTCATACGGCTTTCCATGCAATTTGTATTCCGAGAAAAGGAGTCATTGAAAGCTTTCTGGAAGTTCTATATTCAGTCCCCGCTGCATTAAATATGAAACGATATTAACTCAAAATAAATGATATAACCCTAAAGCTACAACCTACATGCATATTAACAGCCTTTCAGACCAAAAATACACAAAACTTGCCCAGGGGCTAACGTACTAACCTTCACAATATCAAACAACAAATGTATGTTAAAAAATAAATATAATACATGTATGTATGTCTGTCTTTCAGTAAACTTATCAAATTACAATTATTTTCTTTTATCAACTTTTATTAATTTTCAATGTGAGAACAATGTTTTCTCAAGTTCTATGCATGAATTTAATGTTTCATGAAATTTGTTTTCACTGATTAAAATTAGGACTTAAGTGTTTACCTTTTTTCATTATGAAAAGTCTGAAGATTGCAAACCTTCTAGGATCTTTCAAATGGATAACAACACCAATGAATTTATTTAGAAAAGAAATGGGATTTAACATCCTACTACTACGGCTGGGCTAATGAAGACAGGAAATTTATTTCGAACAATCCTGTCTTCATTAGCCCAGTTTGGTGCAGAGAACAGCAGGATATTAATCCCCATTTCATTTCAAATTTAGAACAATGTTTCAATCCATTCACCTATATCAACTACATATACATGTAGCTTTGAAATTCAGGTTGTTATTCATAAAATAGGGTTTTTCAAACAGATAAACCACAGGTCAGTCTCAAATATTGAACCTTATCGGTCACTCTAGTAAATTTCAACAAAGAGTTCCATGGTTTGAATGAAATTTCAATTTGGGTATAAAATGCTTGTAACTATATTTACCATATCTGTTGGTTTATATTCAATTGGTTTCCAGTTTTTTTGTTCTTTGTTAATAGCCTCCCCTAAAAGCCGCGCTAGTGATCTAGCAGTCATACCACTGTGAAGTTTCATCCCTGCTTGTAACACCACCCACACACCACAACACCTAAAATATATATTTTACAAAAAATGAAGTCAATTTGACTAAAAATTGTTGTCAAGAAAATACAGCCTTTTTGATTCAATATGAAATCTAGTTTTAATGTTTTAATTCAACATTTGTATTCCTACCTTTGTTTGACCATGGCATTTACATAATAACTTAAATAAGATGTGGTCATTATGGTCATATCATGGCCAAAACGTTTGGTAAATATAATGTACCGGTATCTTTAAACATTCATTTGTTGGAAACTTTTCTTTAAAAAAACAATATCTACTTATATTTCATTTTAAAAATTGAAATTCACCCATAAACATATTTATCTCTTCATATTTTCTTTTATTAAAGTAAAAATCCCAAGGTATTCTTGAATCATGGTTTGACATTTGAAATCTTGACCCAGTTCTTAAATTCCCTAAAAATAAATTCTGTTTTCAGAGTTTTCTTATCTAGATTTACTTTTTGAAAAGGGGGAGACGTTGGTCCATTTCATTACTTTTTCTTTCTATGGTTGTGACTTAAAATGACATTTATATATAACTGAATCTAGTAACTGCAGGATAAATGGCTCATTGAATATTGTGATTGAGGTTTCAAAAAGAAGTCCGTCATATTCTGTTGTCGGCCATTATTACAAGCAGAATAAAGAGAACGATAGTTTGAAATAAAAGTATAGACTATGAATTCTGGTTAGTTTTATGACTATCTTGGACTTTTGCATTATCTTTCATTTGATAAAAACAAATACGCATTCAATATTTACTGGGATAATCTGCAAATATATCCGCATAATGGAAATTCACATTTTATAGATAGGCCTATACCCAGTTGCAGTTTCTATTTTGTACAATTTCTAGGTCATTCCATCTCGCAATTTAGTTTCAATGTCAAAACTCAATTTTATGACGAAAATGGCATGTAACCTTACCTCGGAGAATTCTCGGTAAATGTTGGAGGAAAAGGACACAATGCCGTCCATTAATCGCCGTTCCTGTTCTTCTAGCACATCTTTAATTAAGTTGTTTTGTTTCACCCGAAAAAAGGATCTAAAATTGACGTAATGAAAGCGATTCTGCGTGTGCTATAAATAGAAACAACATAATCACGGTCACTGATGGAAATATTAGTGCGCGCTGTCAAAATCTCGAGGGCCCCTACAACGTTTTTTGCGTTTCTTTCTGTTCTATTTCAGCAAATACTGGATACAAACAGAACGAATTACGTATAATTCAAACAGTACAATTAAGTGCATGTGTTCCAAGAAACCCCAAAAAAGTGCATTAATTGCGACCTATTTTAGCAGCGTCGCATGAAAACGGACAAAAGGTTAACCTAATTAGATGTGTTTCCCTAGAACTGTCAAAATTGCAGGTGCTCGTTTACTTGCCATAATCAAGTAATCGGCAATCTGTTCAGCACAAATGAGGTAAGTTTATCATAATTAAGAACACATAGACCGTAAATAAACCATTAGATTAGTTAAATCTTATGTTTTTAAAGCTAATTGAAATATTTTATTGTTGTTGTTATTTCTTTATGTCAATGTCATGGTTCCACCAATCAAAGCATTTTTCATTTAGATCATCCAATCACTGAAGAGATAACAGTTAACCGCACGCGCGCCAACTTCGAAACCATCAGCTGTCAGACTAACAACACAATGGAGCAGAAGTGAAGAGCTGGGAAGGCGTCTCTTGTCGCAGAAAAAAATTCCCAGCGACAAAGACAGAAAGAAGAGGAGAGAAAAAGAACAGAAGATTGAAACAAAATGGTAGTCAAGAAGAATTTAAGACGATCTAAATCTGATAAAAAGAAGCAAGTAGTAAATAAAAAGACAACACAGCAAACGAAGAAGTTGCCAGTGACAGCTGAATCTGATAAGACTGCTGAGATTTCCAATGACACGAAAACAATAATATTAAAAAATAATATTGTCACAGAGACTTTGGTGAGATTGATATAAATACCCCATTTGTTTTTTTGTTACCTTCAATGAAGTGCACATTCTGATAATGGTTAATTGAATTGTATAGGCCTATTATAATGGGACTCAAATTGAAGGGGGGGGGGGGTGTGTTGTGGTTGTACTCGCTCACTCACTGCCACTGGAGTGTCCTTTTTTTTTTAGAGGACTTACTGCTCGATGTCCTGTCATTTTATATTTAAGCCCTTTCTAGACCCAAGTGGCAGTAATGGCTTACCTAAAGTTATCTGAAATTAATCTGAAATCTGATAGTTCTTAAATTAACTAAACTTACTAATTTTAACTGTCCAACAGATATCAGATCAGTTTATAATATAAGCTTGTAACATAAAAATACCAAATGTTGTTGTTAGTCCCAAAGTAACCGTTATAATAATTGGAGGTTATCCCCCCCCCCCCCCCACGCTATAAAGTAAATCAAAATTATTTACAATCTTTTATTTTTAATGTAAAGAAACTAGTTTGCATGAACAATGGTGTTAGGTATGTAATGCCTGGATGCACCATTTTGGCACTATACATGTATATGAATCACTTATAAAATGCAAACTACAATTTACAGTATTAATTCTGTAATATGAGTATCTGTTCAAAAAGTTCAATTTTGTACCGGATAAATTAGAAAGTTATATTGACATTTCATCAATCTCTATGCTGCTTGCTAACAAGACTGAGCAATGTTTTATTGGTACTTTTACTGATGGGCCTAGATTAGTTTGAATCCAAGTCTAGAGATTATCTAGCGTTGATATTTTTATCTGGGTACATTTATAGCATGGATTAAGCCGTGAGCAATTTGTTATTTAAGCAACAATGCAAGCCTTAATTTTATTTACCGGTACATAATTTTAATGTTCTTTTTTCCCTCACTCTATTTTAAGATCCCCATGATTAAAGCAGTAGAAAAGTTGAAGGCTACTATTGAAAAGCAAGCCAGTATTCCTATTCAGGTAAGTCCAGTAAGATTGCACAAAATATAGTTTGATAAAAATTGCAAACAAGTATAATACTATTCTTGTCATAAGTCTATATTAAGCTACTTAACTGGTACATATGTACATGTAGCTAAATGAGCTGATCCAATCCTGAAAGTTATCCATAGTGTGTAACTAATTTTTGCCTAGAATTAGTAAAGTAAATTATTATAATTCTCCCTTGTCATGGCATTTAGCAACCTATGCTGGCAACAGAAATAGAATCCCCGTGAAGATCAACAGTCAGAAAATAATTTCAGTTATTGTTAGGATTTATCTCTTCCATAACTTATGATATTACATTTTATTTTACAGCAAGTGAATAAACTACCTGAAGGCTTTCATACATCCCGTATATCAGCATTAAGTAATATTCGCTGTCTTCATATTTTTTATGATGGAGCCCCGGATACATTTGCTCTGGCTATTGGAGTTTTAGATATCTTTTTAGCAACAATAAAGGTAAATTTTTATTTCCATTATTATCAACTGTAGACTAAAGTACAACAAACAATATCCCCCAAAATTAAATGTTAAAATCAATCTTATATTGTGTATCGATCATAAGAGTTCAAGGCATTTAACATTTCCATCTTCCTGGAGTGAAAGAGATACGGTAAACAAATTTAAACGTTTAGTTTTTGTATTGAATGAATTAAGATAGTGAATTTATAAATAGACCAATATTTTTTTTCTGTTAAGGTTAAAGCTCAACATTTGTCATGTGCAGCTGCTGCTTGTTATTTTATTGCAACAAAAATCCATGAAGAGGAAGAGGTAAATATAACATATCATCGATTATCTACCCCTGAATAACTTTCAGGTTGGAATGCATTTTAGACATAAAAGTCTAGTTCACCGGACGGAGTCATCATGTATTATTACTGAACAGACTGGCAGGTGTGTACTGAAAAAGAGGGTGCAATGCTTTGGGATTAGGGATGGGTGTTACTGTTGTTCATTCTTGTAGGAATAGCCCCCCCCCCCCCCCCCCCCCCCGCTTAAATGCATTGAGAAGAGGCCTATAATAATAGTCTTGGTGATTATTCAATGACGGCTTGGCTTTGTTGTGATTGCCCTGAAACAACTATTTATCTTATCAGATGTAAAATAATATTTTTAACCTGTTTTATAGGATTTACCATCAGGGACTGGTTTGTGTCAATTACATGGAAATCGTTGGAAGTTATCTGACCTATGTAGAATGGAGAGTGTTATTTTACGTAAACTGGATTGGAGACTTCCATTGACAACGTATCTTACCTGTATCAACCATTTTCTAGAAATATTACAAGAGAACTACCCTGCTATTAGAGCTCAATGTTCTGTCGAGAGAATTATTGATATGGCTGAAAAATATTTAAGATTTGGCTATAGTCATTTCTTTAAAGTAAGTTGGTAATCAATTAAGCATTCAAATAAATGTGTAAAAGACATAGATTTTATGGGGTACTCAATGCCATTTTGTTCAATCAAAATGGTTTTAATGAAATCTTAATCTTATTATTTTTTGAGTCAGTAAAAATGACAACAACATGTATCATGATTTTCAATTAACTTAAAATGTTTTCTATTTTGTGTATTTCAGCCGTCCACTGTAGCTGTATGTGTTTTCTATCAGTATTTAAGAGAAGCTGATCTCTTAGATTCCACCATGTCGGTATTTGTAATGAAGTTACAATCAATATGTGCAGTACGTATTTTTCAGTCTTCAAGTTTAATGATCTTATTTAAAGAAACATTTGGGTGATTAGCTGTTTTAATAAACTTTTGATTGGGGTGATTTACAGAAAAAGGTTTCATTGTTTAGTTTTCGTGTTTTATAAATTTGTATGGTATTATTTAAAACAAAATATTTGTTTTCTAGATAGCTGATTCTGAGATGTTTGAGTGTCAACAAGTTCTATTAAAGGCCGAACAATCGGTACCAGAGCCTATTCCTAAATCTCAAAGATTAAGTAATAGTTTGTTCTTTAAAATGCGGTCTCGACCTAGTTATTATGGTGAAACTGGCTTACCAACTATAAGCGAAGACAATACTCATGACGATATTTAGGTAAGTTCAAAGATCTATTCACCGGAACTGTCTAACTTAATTAAAACTTTGGCAGCTAGTACCGTACTTAAGTGCTGTGTGTATATGGAGTACAGACGGCTATCATAACGAGCAAATTCAATTTTTGTGAATTTTGTAGCGTTTGATAGGGAAACATGTCTCCACATGTACCATAAATAAGAGAACTTTATAGTGCTGATATACTTCCCAGATCATCAAGTATCAGATGTGTATTACTATTATTTTCATACATATTTATCTGTTTAATTATATACATACAAACTTCTTGTTTAAAAATTGCTTATAGAACTGACTGATGTATTTCTTTTTGATTTCAGGTGCTATTTTTTATATAAAATTGTTATTTGTATAATACCAAAAGATATGCGTGTGATCTCACAATGTGGAGGGCAACTTATTTATTATCATATCAACATTTATTGTTCTGTTTTAAATGAACTACAACTTATTACACAGACATTGGTGGTATAGAGGGTACGATTTTATGCTGTGACATCCAAATAGATACAGACTTTACTCTATTTATCAAAAGTGTTTTTACCCTTTGTTAAAGAGTTATACTCCATACAAACTTGCCTTGTTCACAGAAATCCCCTTAGCCATTTTTTGTAATGACATTGTTCATAATTACTTGTACAGAAAATATTTCATCATCATTATAAATTATCATCATTTTGTTATCCATCCATAAATTTGTTAATTTCCATTTAATATGTTATAAAAATTATCTGTGATAAGACAAGCAATATATCCCTAAATGGGACATGTACATTTTTATAATATTGTTGAAATTAATGCAAAGTCTAGCAAATAGTGTTATAGTATACTTAATTATTGTAATTGGTAATATGACTTCTATTTGTTCAAGATATACTGAGGCACAATGAAAATGCACTGCTTCTGTCGTAGGATAATGTGCCAATATTGTCAATGCTTTGTCAGAGGTTAATGCTGAATTTTCATTATCTCGGTACTTGGTTGTATGTCTATCATCAAAGAGATTTATATTGATGAATCTCGCAAAGAAAATGAATTCCGTAATTATAAACATGTATTGAATCGAAACCCCTACAACAGGTCATTTATATTATGCAAAATATCAAATTGTATTAGAAAGATGTTTTCAAAATATTTCTACATTTTGGTAAGTCAACAGACTGCATTCAGGCTTTAACCATGTGAAATATTTTGAAGGGATTATTAACCTATTGATGAGAAGGATGCATTAGAATGTTGGGTGTTAATAACACATTTAAATTACGCAATAAGTAGATCTGGATGTTTTAGTCAATGTATATAATTATATGTGATTGTTTTTATACAGAAGAGAGCATTGTTAAGTAATACTAATGTTTATTCATGTAGTTAAAGATATTTTATCAATATTTTAATTTATACAATTTGTAATCCATGTACATTAAGAATGAATGGGTGTATTATATTCTTTTAGGTGTAAATGATTATTAATTAAATAAAACAGTTATGTGTATGTGCTTGTATATAATAAAAGTAAATAATTTATAAACAACAAAAATACATTATGAATGTACACAGTTAATGTGGAAAAAAGTTCTAAACCGTTTCTAAACAAATCTTTTTTAATCAGCCATTGATTATTTGATCTAGGAAATTTTCACATAGTAGTCAAATTTCTGTTATGTGCACAATTTTAAGATTTAAAGGAAAAATCAATTCTATTTGGTTAAAGATATTGTTTAGTGGATGAATGAATGTTATTACTTAATTTCATATGTCAATCCACAAAGACTGACGAAAATGCAATAAAAAATAAAAAAAATGTTTAATAATCATTTCTTCTCTTCTTTCCTTTTTTCATCAAATCTGAATGATACCCGGCCCTTAGTGCTTGCTGCAGTCCGTTTTATGTGGTTGTGTGAACACTCTACTCTACCCCCTACATTTTTCACCAGATCTTTTATATATGTTTACATTAGTGAGACGAAGTCTATTGAATTTCATCAATTTTTGTTAATTATTTCTATAATAAAGGACTTAATTTTCACTTTGCAGAACCTTGTGAACGCACTAATGACAAAAGTTATAATCCGATTTGTATGAAATTTATTCAAATAAAGGAAACAAAGAAGCCTCTTGAATTTCAGCAATTAAAACAAAGATTAGATAAATTGCTGGCAGTTCTCACAATAAAAGTTTATCTAGTGGAATATGCTGAAAATTTTAGTCATTGCTCCATTCTGAACCATATATTTGCGTTTTATGCCTTGTCTGGATTCTGGATCATCATTACTTCAGTAGTACGATAAAAACATAGTCTTGATTATCCATTTTGGGATTTATTCATCAATGACTGTTGTGCAGCAAATCGGATTCAAATTCAGTGAACATTTGACACATAAGATGACATCTAAGGGTAGATTAAGGTCTTTTCACATTAATAAATACCTAGTAGTTTATGTAACATTTCAGGCCCAAAGAAAGAACAGCAATAGGCAGACTAAGCTCTTGCATACTGTATGTTTAAATTAGTGAAATAAAGAAGCCAATTGAAATTCAGAAATTTCCGTTTATTGCTTCTAGAGTTATGGTCGTGATCAGTGAGTATTGCCACTGGTTGATGGAACATGGGGTAGTGAGCTTTGATCCCAATTATTTAATTCCAACCCACTTTTCACCTTGGTATTATATCTTTATATCTACTGAAAGAGAATCTGTTTCAGGCACGTTATTCCCCCCAACAGTTAGTTATTTAATAATTTCGCTTAGGAACATACATGGACCGTACATACGGTCATAGCTTGATGTTATTTTTGAAATATTTTCTACGTTACAGACACCTATGGCAGTGATTGGTCTAACATTTTATTATTGCACTGTAAAGATGTTGTGTCAGGCACATTAAGGTGTGGAACAAAGTTTATTTATAGTGCAAGGGGAGACAACTCACAAAAAAGAACCACAAAGGATTTGTATCTAGACCCCACCCCACCCCGATAGGTATCAAGCAAGAATAAGACAAACTCCATAATGTAGTCTTTCAATTTTTATTTCGAGAAACGTATTGTAAAGAAAGAAAAAAAAGTAACAATGTTAATATTTCAAATGGTTAGTACATGATAAGTTAATAACAAACACAGAAATTTAATACTTCTTAATGTACTAATATAGCTCTGATATATTATTAATCTATAAATGATGACATGAACGTATATCACATAATAGTCTAATGAAATAAATTTGTGCAGTAGTTATAGTCTTCAAAATACTATAATGAGCAAATAAAAGCAACTTCTGACAAATGCACAAATTTAAAAGCATATTATCTCTACTTTCAATTTCAGGATACACTGCAATTAAATGCCCAGATATACATAGACCGACATGGTTGTTGTGAATTGTACATCCTGTAATAAGAACAAACATTTTTTATTCTAATTCTACATTTAAAGAATTTAGTAGCAAAACAAGGTAAATCCATTTTTATCAATTTTCTCTGAAGTTCAGTAATACAACTTGTAAGACAATTTTAAATTTGTCTTTCTTAGTCTCAATAAAATACTATTTCACTTCAGTAAGATAAGGCATACAACAATAGTTTGGAAATGGTGATTATCTTGTTTTGCTAATGAGTTCTTCATTTGTTTTTTTTTATAATGATACATATAGAGATTGAAGAATAAACATCACAAATGATAAAGTAAAAGAATGAATAGATCTATTAATAATAACAGGTTTAAAAACAAATATGTATACTATTTATAATGTATATATGTGATTATAACTAATTAACAATACCATCATATTAACAATTAATAATTATAAATAAATTATTAGAAATGAAATAAATGAGACATCTTATGTAAAAGAATCATAATAAACTATATGAATCCAACTAAGACCTTATTCTCTTTCTAAAATGTACATTTATATTACAAGCAATGGTGTAGATGAGTTTATGCAGGAACACAATACAACAAATATTTGACACTAAAGAGAGGTTTTGTATGTACCCCAACCAGTCAGCCACTATTAAAATCTACAGTAACATCACACGTCATCTGCAGCAACATCACATATTAACCCCCATCCCAAACTACACAAGCTATGCAAGAAAAGAGGCAAGTAATTTAAATTTTCTTTAAGTGATTTCATGAAAAGCATCCATATACAATGCAAATGTGACGCTTTACATTACCGGTAATATACATTAGCATTTATAACTCTTCTTCACAAATATATGTAATATCATAATTTCTGGTATTAAACACTTTTATAATATGAAATTTCCTGTATATAATAATGGAATTTATACATAAACTATATCTTTAAATCAATTTTTTGTGCTTAAATCTTGTACAGGACAGCACTTTAATAGAACTCCTCATTTCAGTTCAAGAGGCATTAAGTAAGACTTAGATAAAGAGTTGAAAATTCTTACTATTATTATAGTTTGTATGTAAACAGTGTAAAAGTATGTAATAATAAGGTTGTGGACTCTCTAGAGTAGAAGTCACAATTTTTATCTGATTTTGATGATACATTATGGGAGATAAGATAAAGAGTTGTCAGTTCTCACTATAATAGTTAAAAAAACTAGATAGTGTAAAGGTAATTTGCTGAAAATTTCAGTCAAATTGATCCACTATGAGTCTAGAACGAAGCGGGTGAAATTTTCGCCTAGCCTCGGTCATCATAGTCTCGATTATCCATGTTTTAAATTTAATTATCAATGGCCATTAAGCAACATATAGGAATCCAATCCAGACAACATCGAAGGCTAGCCTAGACATCATGAGTTTATTATGGCCTAGATAAGTTAATTAATGTCTAATTGATAATTGACAGATTTAGCTCTTGCATTATGCATGTTTAAAATAAAATATGTTTATATCCAAAGAATTTGGTTCCTTTCGATATTCATCATAACTTCGTGGATTATGGCCCCTGCTTGAATGAAAAAACACTTAAAATATACCTATGTTGATATCCCAAATATCTTGGTTCCTTTTGATATTGTCGCATGTCTGACTGTAACATCCTGGAATATGACCCCTGATTGTAAGAAAAAAATTTACTTTTTTAGCTTGTTTTCGGCCTCATGTAAAATGTGTGTGTATCTTGCATGGCGACCGCTTGATATCATTAAATGCCGATCGTTTTTCAATCCATTACAAATCACAACAATCTAATAGTCTAGACTGCTATTTTTTTGTACGTAGACGATTGACAAGAAACCCATGGTCTGGAGTGTTGATTATGGGCTTTGCATGTGAATAAATGTCTAAATAATAGTTTATGTTAGCATTTGAGACCAAAAGAAAGACCTCCAATAGGCTGATTTAGCTCTTTAGGATAATTAGTGTGTCATAGAGAAGTATAATACAACATGAATTGTTTTATTTGGTGAATGGGGTTTAGAGCACGTATATGGTGTGAAGTATGCTGTCATATATACATAGGTTTACATTGACTATAGACTGACATAAACATACTTTCATATCATCATTGCTTACATTTAATTTTTATTTAAGGCGCAAGCATTCATATTGTTATAATATTGAATATTACAAATTTTATCAATAGCTGCAAAATATTGCAATAAATTCATCTTAAAAAAACCTGTGGTAAAATTAAATCAACAAAATGTGAAAAAAAAAAGTCTGCCTAAACATAAAAAGAGTTTTGCAAGATTTCCTGCATAGCAAAGGCACGGCTGAAATTAGAAAGGAATTATATCAGCATTTTAATCTAAACTAGACACAGATCTTGTTTTTTTAAACACAAATATCTAAGAAAGAAATTTAACGTCCATTCACAGCATTAGCTTGTTTCAAAGCTTCAAATTCCTCCGAATCTGAATCCAGAGCAATTATTTGCTCTACAGTAAGTTGTTGGGAACTATTACCACGTCGTAATTTTAACACCTGACCAATCTTTTCCCATCTACTTCTATTTTCTAACACATTTTGTAAGACTTCTTGTAAACGTGGGAATGTTTTAGCCAACACCCTGAAAAAACATGTAACACAATATTACAAATTTTCTTTACATAATAATCATTAATAAATATAGAACATTATCAGCCAGCATGACTAATATCAACTTAAACTTTTAATGGCCCCTCGTGTGTACAGAGAAGTATACTCTACTCACTTTAACTGGCTGATCCAAATGATTGCAACTCAATGTGATGTTACAATTTGCCATGATTGACGTGACTAGGCATGTTGAAAACCTCTTGCCACTTGATCAATTATTCCCATCTTTAGATTTTCTGTATCTATGTTTTAGACTTTTCGAAAGAGGGCCAGTGTCACCTTTAAGTATTGGTAAAATGTTTTCATGGGCCTCTTCTTAATTCAATTGAATCCAAGCATGGAATTTATCTACCGATGATTTTGTTTTCTTGTGGAAGTGGAGTATGTGATTTATTTATGACAAAATAACAAACTCTGTTAATTGCAAACAAACTCGACCAGTCAAAGGCACCAAGGGATAAACTAAATTCTTTGATAAAATTTAACTTTTCAATAGTTATGATTTTCTGTGTCACAATCTGATTTAAATACATGTGTACTAAACACTTACTCATACACTGGTAGTGCTATATTATCTAGAAAGCTAATCTGTAAGTCGGGTATACATGCTCTATCACGATCCATCATCTCTAATGGATTCTGACCCAACGCTTTCTCTAAATCCCCCTGCGAGAAGAACTCTTGGTACACTAAACTCTGCAATTATAAACATTATGACAAACTCATACTTAGTGTTATTAATTATTACTATTTTACTTATATCAAAGATCACACTATGCCAATTGCTTAAACTGATGTGATACAAAGTATGCGAAAAACAATATCTGTACAGTTAATTTTTGTATCATTGTGATTCATAACAAAGAAAAAATGTCACTCTACTTTTTCAATCACTACACACAGAGTTTTAGATTTACTATTGTGGCAGATATAACAATGTCATAAACTTGTTAAAACCTAGATAGTTTTTCTTTTCTTAGATGACGCCAGAAATGAGTTTCGATTAAAAAAAATCAATGTCATCTTTAATACAGAATATTTCTCTAATGATAACTATTACTATTATGATTAAAGTCAACTTACAGCTATATGTTTGGTGTTTTTCCAGTTCTTGGTTTGATCAGATAAATCACAGGATGTCATTGATAAACATAACAATAATTTCACATCTCTACTACTCTCTGTATTATAACCATCTAAATTAAAAACATTACAAATTTAGATGCTAGCTGGGTTGATATATGTTTCAAATAAATAAATAATTCAACTAAATTTGTATCTTATCATGGACCTAAAATACTTTCACAAATAAATGAATATTCATAGCCATGAAAGGTGTTACTTACTGTTAGCTATTTCTTTAAGTGATTTGAGTATTCTCAAGTGATGAGCTAGATCTGTAGCTAAAATAATTTCTCTCATTAAATCTAACACCTGGGTATAATGCTGAAAGATAAAGTAAACAAATAATACAAGTTCTGAGTTTATCTGAACAAATAGATGATAAAAGAAATATAAAAACGTAGTGCTATATAAGTTAAGCCACACTAATTCTAATAAAAAATATAAAATGTGTTTAAATTTGTCTTTCTGTGGAACCCTTGTCCTGCTCAGCTCTTACGACCCAGTCTTTTCATTTATCCAAAATTTATCTTGATCATGTAGGGATGATACTTTATTTAAATAAACACCATCCCATATCTACCAAACTCGGTGAAATCCATCAAACTCTTTAGGAGAAGAAAACTGAATTACATGTATGTACATACCATACTGGAAAGATTTTCAAAGATATTGCAACCCTCTGTATTTAAAATACACATACTCTGAGCAAAATGATGACGCTGAAATCATATTAACAAAGTAAAGAACTGTACTAATACATATTGATGTGCAGAATTAATTTAATTCCAATTAAATAATTGAAGGAAATAGAAAAATTTTGAGACTGAATACAAGTTTTGATCATAATAAACAAAATAATAAATAATAGAATATTCAAAATCTGATAGTAAATTTCAATATTCACCTCCATTACTGAGCCTTCTGAACTGTATAAAGCTGCTAGAACTGATTGCTGAAAATTTAAGGTATATTCATATAATTATAGCACTGTCTCAGACTCACTCTTAACCCAGGGCATCATTTCTGACGGGCGTTTCCGCGCTTGCGCCCGTCTGCGCCTGTAATCTTGAAAACACAAGCGCAGGTTATAGCTCCTGCTAAAAATTCAGACAATTTCGACAGTTTTATCAAGAAAGTCGAGCTTTAAAGTTAAATGAAATATTATTGTATCCGAAAATCGTGAAGAGTAGTTTTGTTAGCAAAATCCAGTAGCGTGCGTTTTGTTATGGTATCAAGACATTTGGGTTGAAGATTATTAGCTCGGTTGTTAAGTCTCTCCATGGCGTTTGCATTCACAATAGATTATTATTTATTAGTGATAGTATTACATTAGTAATAAACGATTGATTTTTTTAAAATAAAATGCTTTCCGAGTTACGGCGTTAGTTTTATAAGAGTTTTTGATTGTGAAATTTGAATAAATATAACGTGATGAATTTCTGTCGTGGTCATATAGAAAGCGTCTGGATAATCACGATGAGAGCAGTTAGTTTCATCCCACGACCGTTTCACCCCGGGCTGTGAATATCATAATTAATTTCTTTGACATGGCCGGACTGAAAATATGCACGAATTGCCTGATTAATTGTACGTCTCCGACGCGAATTGACATGGATTGACGTGGATTCCACTAAGTAAAAGCATGTGTCCAAAATCATGCTTTAAATTTAATGTGCTGGCCTGTGACACTGACGTTGAGAAAAGTGTAGAATTCGGATTCTAAACTATCGGTATAGAATTGAATATCAAGTACAACGTCGCACCTTTCCCGCTTTGGCATTGAGCCAGAGATTTACTCGAACGTCCAAGGTAGTGTTTTCTGTTGTAAGCATATGACCGGTAAATCTATAAATAAATAAATTGGATTTTTAACTGTATTCTCTTTTTTTTGTACACCATTTGGATAGATGGAAAAAAAAAAAAGCTCTTGCAAGCAAATTTGCAGGTGCGTTTTTTTGTGCTCCCGGAAATTTAAGTGCAAGAGCTTTTTGTGACTCCTGCATGTTTTACAGAAATGATGCCCTGCTTAACCTATTACAAAATACCTTCTATACTTTTCAATTTTTATTGGATAACTAAACTGAGCCATAAAAACTTTCAATTTCATAATAGATTTTCAAAAACAGAGTTGTCCCCCTTTACTCTTCAACCACTCATTTACCACCCAACATTTTCTTTATACCATTATGTATGCATTTTAGGTTTTATCTGGTACAGCAATCACTGAAAGCTGTTGTCAGTATGATCTAGATTTTTATGCAAACATACCATCCTCATTACATTTTAAGTTATTTACCCAAGAGAGGTAATCACAGTGCTCATATTAAGAGAGAGAGAGAAATGGGGTTCAATGTCCAGTGGACACAAATTTGGTCATTTCAGGAATATCAATGTTAAATTTTATTTCAATAATTTGCTTTAGCAGTCGGAGGAAACTGGAGGTCAATGAAAAAATTCAGAAGGTTGGACAGGCAAACTACTTGTCACGTACAACCGGGGAATAAAATATTAAGAGTTATGAAAGCACAACTTACTGATTCGACCTGGAAGGAATTGGTTGTACCTCGATGATCTATATCATGACATAAACACGAAACAAATAACGCAAACACCTGAATATCACTGAAATATATAACAAAAAAATATATATCAAATAATAAAAAAACAGACCGGAATAAGAGAATAAATCTAGGTGATTTAAAGACTATGATAAGGCATATCTTTATTTCATTAATTTAACTGGAGAACATACAGAAAAAGGTTACTGAAATCATTATTTATTGAGAATGCAGGAGAATTTAAAAGATTGAACGAGACTTACCATTAAGTTGAAGTTCGATCATGATTCTATCAGTCAATCAATAGTGATGAGGGATTAAGTGAGATAGCAATGCGCATGTCTGAGTCAGTCTTTAAAGAATACTGGTGCTATGGCAGTTCCAGGATTAAGTGTCAAGAAGGGTGGGTAAACAAAATTTCATTTTAGTGAGGAGGGCACTTAATCCCTCATCACTATTGATTGACTGATAGAATCATGATCGAACTTCAACTTAATGGTAAGTCTCGTTCAATCTTTTAAATTCTATCAGTCAATCACGTGATAAGTGATTTCGTGAGACTTCAAAGCCTGTCTGCACCAGTATAAATAACACTTATAAAAAATATAAAATTTCTAATTATCTTTTAAACATAATAATTTTCATACATGTACTAATTTTTACGATTGTAAAAGTTTTTCTTCAAACTGAGAGTCTTTTTCGACCTTCTTTTTGTAATAATTTGCAAAAACTGTTTCTGATTTCCAATCAGCCTTTTTCATTATTTCTAATATAGGTACATTGAGGTGACTTGCTTTTGACGTAGATGCAGCTCTTGTGCTGTGTGGTTTAAATTTCTTAATATCAACTCCTGATTTAGCAAGTCCTGTTTTTGTCCAACGTGATATAGTATCTCGTGATACTCTTTTATGAGGTTTGATGTAGGCAATGAATAATTTAGTCTCTGATCCCCGTAATGTTTCAGTCCTATTAATGTACTCTTTTAACACAGTTATAACACACAGTCTCCTATCTGGAGCATAAGCTTTAAATGTTATAATAGGAGGTTTTCTCCCTATTTTTGATTGTTTTAAATGATCCACAATATGAAATTTATATACACTTTGATGTTTATTAATTTCAAGATTATCTAGGTCCAACATATGGAGAGTTTGTCCTCGTTAAGCAGACAACAATAACATAATGAGCACTAATTTGATTGTCAAATTTTTAAGCCCGAGTTTCTTTACTGGTGAAAAGATTTTTAACAACTGTAAAACTAAGCGAACATCCCATGTTTCATCATATCTTGGTAATTGGGGGTTTATATAAAATACACCTTTCATAAATTTACATACAATAGGATGAGCACCTACTGAGTGTCCATCTACACAAATAAAAGTTGATAAAGCACACCTGGCTGTATTTAAAGAACTATAACCGATTCCTTGGTTATGTAAAAACAAAAGAAAATCTAAGACGTCTGCTAAAGATGGGTTGGAAAAATTTGCCTGTCTTTCACAACAAAATATTGTCCACTTTCTGAGTATACCTCCATACTGTTTTCTTGTTGAAGGCTTCCAGGAAGCTGTAATAATTTTGGCTGCTTCATGAGAAACTCCTCTCTCTCCGAGCAGTTGCTCGACACAATAAATGCTGTCAAATGAATCCGGTTCCACAATGGATGTGTTGATTTGTCGATTTTCAGTAGATTTTTCCTCGCGGGTAATATTATTGGTCTGAAACAGATAATATCAAGAATTTGAGAAAACCAAGGTTGAGTTGGCCAAATAGGTGCAATGATTATTCCTTTGCATCCATCGGTTAATATTTTTTGTATGCACCTGGACAGGAGACAAAATGGAGGAAAACAGTATATGATTTCTCCATGCCAATTAAATGAAAATGCATCTATAAATGTAGCATTTGGATCCAAATGCCATGCAGCATATCTGTCTAATTTATAGTTTAATCTACTAGCAAACAAATCAATGGAAGGAGTGACATTGCACAATCTAACTATATCATTGAAAATTTTTTGGTCAAGCGACCATTCCGTCCTTTCTGAATAATCAAGTCTAGATGCCTCATCTGCTAAACAATTTTTACTGCCTGCTAAATGTGATATAGTAAGCCAAATATTTCTATTCTCACACCATGTCCAGATTTCCTGGGCCAGGTCATTACATTCTAAAGATTTTGTTCCACCAAAATGTTTTACGTAGCTTACTGCAGTAGAGTTGTCTGATTGTATATGAATTGTGGTATTCACAAAGTCATATTTCTTTGAAAAAGACTTTAATGCCAACAAGATGGCTTTTGTTTCAAGAATGTTTATGTGCAATGTCGCTTCTTCTGAAGACCAATTTCCCCCAACAGAAATTCCTTCAGCAAAACCACCCCATCCAGATTTACTTGAATCTGTTTGGATATTATAGACCGGTTTTTTCCTAACAATAGGCTTTTCGGAATTAATGATATGTTTATTCCACCAGTGAATTTCATTCCTCGAATTCTCATCTAAAATCATACTTTCATCAAAATTCCACTGCTTGAATCTAAGGTATTTGATTTTACAAATCTCAAGATACTTAAAATGGAGTGAGCCATATATTGTGGCTGGAACAGACGAATTATAAAGACCAATTAATGTTGCTACATCCCGAATGGATGGTGACATTCTTTTTAAAATTTCACAACCATACTTTTTAATATTTATAGATTTTTCATCCGGTATTTGTATGGTCATTTTCTCAGAATTAATTATAAAACCTAAGAACATAATTTGTTTTGAAGGTATAAGAGCTCACTTTTCATAATTTATATAGAATCCTAAAGATTCTAGTTTTGATACCATAAGTTTTAATTGACACTCTAATTCTAGTGTCGAGTCAGCTTGAACGTAAATATCGTCCATGTATATAACACAAAGAATGCCATTTTGACGAAAGTATGCCATAACTGGTTTCATTATTTTCGTAAAAACCCTTGGACTACAAGATAATCCAAAGGGCATGCAGGTGTACTGAAATAAGTTTCCATTCCATCTGAACCTAAGTTTCTTTCGGCTATTTTTAGTCACGTTTACTGCATGGAAAGCGTTTCCAAATCAATTGATGCTAAATATGAGTTGGGTTTAATCATGTCACAGACAGCTTGCAGACTTTCCATTTTAAAATGTTGGTATTTTACAGTCTTGTTCATTTCTTTCAAGTTTAAAATAAGTCTGTATTTACCATTTTTCTTTTGTCGAATAAAAATGTTTGAAATAAATTCGCCTAATTTCGAATCAACATGTTCAATAGCCTGTCTATTTAATAAAGAAACAATTTCCTCATTGATAATTTTAGTTTCAACTTTATTAAACCGTATTGGTTTAGGTTGTGTATATTGCACAGGTAGTGAATCAAACTCAATTTCAAGCCCCTTGAGGGTTTGAATAATAAATTTATCATTTGTAATTTTAAGCCATTCAGGAATAAAGAATCTCAGTACACCTGCATATTTTGGAGAACTTACTTGCTCACCTTGTTTCATAGTAGTTTTATCTACTTCTGTCTTTTCCATCCACCTCTTTTTTCTGGAGGCTTGGAGTTGGTGTTGTGGCCCTTGTACAAAAAAGACTTATCTCTGTTTTGTCTATAACCACTACCAGTGTTATTATAACTGGTGTTGTTGTAACCACTGTTTCTACTGTAAGCTGGTGGCTGTCTGTATGGATTATGTCTAAAGTTCTGTCCATAACTTGATTTCTTACGTCCCATTTTGTTAGAAAGCTTGCTTGCCACCGACATGTCCTTCATGGCCTTTGCTAAATCTTCGCCGAATAGATCGTCGTGCGAAACTGCGGCACTTGGAGCACATAAAGGTTTAAATTCCTCCTTCAGATGTGGCTGTATCATGGCTTTCCTTCTTAAAATGATTTCTCGACAAGCATGGGCACTGAGGGCAATTGAATCACCCAGTTTCTCTGTCAGAGTTTTAGAAATCTCTTTTGGAACTTCTTTTTTCGATTTAAGAAGCAGATCTAAACACTCAGTCACAGCGGTAGATGCCTTGACTACGGCTGTTTGTATTTTTTGTAGCTTGCAGTCCTGTGATCTACAGTCACTTGATACCGAGTCCCACATGAGCTTTGATATCTCTTGAGTTTTTAATGAATCACAGTTCTCCGGTCGTTTATATTTCTTTAGTTTGTCCGATATGACGTCTGCATCCTGTTTGTTTGCAAACGAGAACGCTCCAGTAACAATGACAGCAAGTTTTTCATCGACTTTGTTGCCGACAACTTCCTCTAAAGTTAGTGTAGACTTTAAGGATGATAATGCATCGAATTCGGTGTCCGAATTTTGTTTGTCATTTGTTCTCTGTACATTTTCGTCGTCCGAATCATCGGAAAGTAAATGGTCGATGTTTCTTGCTGGATCAAAACATCCGGTATTAGTGACCTTCACCTTTCGTGAGTCAAGTCGCCCAGAAGCCGAATCTTCCGAGTCATATTCGTAATCTTCTACATTTATGTTGTTACGAGATCGTGTCTCTTCAAGATTTTCTTCTAACCGAGAAAAAGAACCCTCGACTGAAGTTTTCATGCCGTCAATTGAATTGCAAAGTTTTTTCAATTCAAGTAGGGTCAAAACGGCGATGTTGTCCGATTCGTCCGTAGTTGCAGATTTATCCGCTCCTACTTCGTTTGTTTCTTGACTTTTGTTCTTGTTCGTTGGAGTTTTTGACGATTTCGCCCTTGACCCCGATGCTTTTAATTTTTTAGAAGCCGGTTCGGATGTAGGGGACTTCCCATTATCATCCTTTCTATTAGATTTCGGAGTATCCCCCGAAGACGGCATGGCGAGTTTCAAAATAGCGTCCGCCATTTTTGTTGTTCTTCTTCAACAATGTCAAGTAAACTATTGTGTTGTAGTCTAATGCTAATAAAGACGTCTCGAATTATCGAGTGAATAAACAATTATGCTTGTATATAATTATCTTTGCTTCTATTAAGAAGGTATTGATAATGTAAAAATGATTTGAAATGTATTCAAAGACATCAGCTGTTAAGCTAAAAACGTCCGACTAGCTCGAGAGCATGGATCGCACTGACTCAGACATGCGCATTGCTATCTCACGAAATCACTTATCACGTGATTGACTGATAGAATTTGGTCTTACCCTACTATTTCCTCTAATTTAAGGTTTTTAATTAACAAATAACAGAAATGAGCTACAGAATAAGCATGCATCCAGTTGTGATATGGTGGATTTCTATACCCTCTCTTCACCATTAACACAAATCTGTAAATAAATAATATCAATTATTTAAATTCATTATTAAATTAAACTTGATAATACAGTCCAAACTTAACACCAATATGGAACGAACCATTCTCAAATCATTGCTTTGTTTTAATGGCAATCAAATTTCATTTATTTGTTGTTTTGTTCTTTTGGTAGGAAAATTATTATCAATTTAAAACAGAAGTATATCTTTTAAAAATTCTTGAAGGCGACGATCATTTAAATAAGTACTTATAAAACAAAAATAGACAATTTGGGAATATATCGTCAAGATCCATGACGCCCATTTTATTACTCACAAGCAAAATAGAAGTAAACAATGTATAAATCTTTTCAATAATGTGCAATGGCAACAGCGAGTACCGTCTATTAATGTGATCTATTTAGTAACTCACCTAATAAGACAATCTTTCTTTATTCTCCATTTTGATATGAACCCTAAATCTTCAAACATACTCATACATGCCTGCAAAAAAATATACAATGATTAGTTTGCAAATAAAAACAGTAACTTTTCAACAATAAATGAATGGGTAGATTACACTTTGATGACCCGGACAATATCTTGTCTATCAATTTGGCTTTCACTGATGACTTATACGAAGTAGAGATCACCATCACAGTAAATTTTACATAAACCAATCACAAGATAACATTGATTTTGCAGATGCTTTTAAGAGTTAAGATGATTAAACAATCAGAATGCACTTGGCTAAATACATGTGTGCAGACATTATTAATGTTCAAAAAGTGGGTTATAGACATTGATAGTCGATATCTGCTCACTACAACATCAGCCAATAAAACTGCAGTAGGCTTCTAATTACAAATTTTTATACTGAAGTTAATTGTTTTTTTAAAGATTCACAAAAATCAGGCTGGCAGAAGTAGTGTAAGTTCTAACTTAGGACTGTATAATCAAGATGTTCTTGTCCAAATCTAGTAAATGGTTATGCTATTGCGTTTGAAAGATTGAATATGAGCAGGCACTATATTTCAACATATTCGGTGCATGACAGTGATAATTGAGGTATAGTTTTATCAAACTATATTCATCAGATTGTAGATTAAAATACTTGATATCAATGACACATTATACAAATGACATACTCCTGGCGTTTCTTCTTCTGCTAAAGTTCTAGGTGCGTAGCTAAACTGATCAAAATCTGGATGAATATCGTAAACTGACTTAATGTCTACATCTAGATATGTAACTTCCTCATCTGTTACCTACATAAAATAAACAACACAATTGTTTATAAATACAATATAAAGGGATATTATAAGATATTTTAATTGTGTTTAATGATGTAATATGCAACAGATATAAAAGTTGATGTGAGCTGTCAATGAATGTTCCATTGAAACATGGTATTTGTAGTATGTGGAACTTTAACAATCTGATTAAAATACACATTATATTTTCTTTCGTTTTTTTTTCATACTTTTGACAGCCTACACTACATGAAGATTTGACCGGTTCTTGTCAAAGGTCGCGTCATATGAATGACTTTTGACCGTATGACATGAGACATTAGATTAACCAATCAGTCTTGACGGTTTTAGTGAGTTACCTAGTGGGTAATACCCACAGTACCTCGTAACCAACACCAAAAATTTGCCGTAATAAACTATTTCATTGGCCAATTCCTCACATAATCCAGAACGTAGGTTATATAACATCTTTTCTAGATCCTAGTGTAGTAAAGACAAGTAAAACAAAATTTTGAACTGTAAAAAAAACAAATCGAAATAGGATCTGTGTTTTAACCAGATTAGTCATTTAAATGACTCCTGCATTTTCTATGTTTATGGTAGATCTGTGTAATATCTACAAATATATCCTCAATTAAATAGACAATATTTACTTTCAAATATATAGCTGTTGGAACTCGTATAAAGTTTATATGACAATTTATTCTTTTGTCAAGAACTATTGAAAGACGTAATACTTTGAAACCCAACTGACATGGTAAGGAGACATACTCATATTTTCAAGGATCGGATAGATCCATAATTTGGCAATGGTTTCTAAAAATGGTAATTACTTAAAGGCACAATCTGATATTCAAGACTGAATCTATGCATCTACTTGGTAGGCTCATTAACATCTTTGGAGTTCAAATTCAATTAGGCAATTTGTGTTAATTTTAACTACCGGTAATAGTAAAAACATGATTTACTATAACTTCCACATGCTGATCAAACTGTTAATGGTCAAGGCTGACGTTTCAGGTGTGTCATATACCTTTGAAGTCAAAATATTTCTGATTTGTAATGGGAATTCAGACAATATTCACTTGGACTTGCAGTATGCTATTTATTGATTTTTTTTTTTTTTTAAATCAGTGGTAAAAACTGGGTACCGGTAATACAATACATACACATATATTTTTGTTATAAAAAAGATTTGACCAAAAATAAGAAAGTGCACAGGCTCAAAAATGAATATATTTACTATAGTTTATCAATCAATGATACTTAAAATTCTTTTGAATACATTACACATATACAGCAATCTGAATTTCTTTTTTAAAATCGAAAAGCATGCATTTATCATATTAAAATAGATGTAATTCCACCATATGGGCTCTTCATTCACATTAATTACTTACGTTTTAATATCAATGTTCACTGGATGGAATTCCTCTATACTAGATCAAATATCAATCAACTTACCTTTATAACATAACATACTAGATGAATTAATATATATTATAATGGATTAAATTTCTTACAGATAGAGAAGAAAAGTTGTTTTACTGTTCATACTTGTATGTTAATTCAAGAATGTTAACAAAGAAACTATAAATAATGTTTTTAATATTATTAAAGAGAAGTTTACACTATTATATATGTATGTCAAAAAAATGAAAGTACCATTTAACGTGAAATTGATTGGGGTTTTTTCAGAAATTTTTAGGTTTATTAGCTCTATGATAAAAATGTCCATTTTTTTTTTAAGTATTGTGGTGTTGTAAGTAACCACCATACAAATTAATTAGGTATTTTTTTTATTGTGCGGTTCTAAAAAAGCAATAACCATTCTCAACATTGTAATGTTAATAAAAATTTTCCCCGATCTTAACTTTCTTTAACGGTTTAACCCACATTAAAATGTACTAAAGATGATTATTTGACATTTAATTAAGAAAAAACATAAATATCAACCGTAGGTAATCTTTCAGGTTGGATAAAATCAGATAAAAAAGAGATGCCCAAGATTTGTTATTGTTCTATCCTCCACAGGAGTTAGAAAATGTGGCTAAATTTTCAATTCATCTTATTTTTGTAAAATAATGAACAGAATTGTCTGCAGTGGATGCCGAATGTTCAGTTGAGAAAAGTTCAATTCATAATAGAGTACTGTAAACCTGAACAGAATCTAACCATTTTTGGACTAATATTGCTTTTAAAAGTTCACAATATTGTAGTTTACAAAGGGATTAAATGACAATCAGCGCTTTGATATAAAATACAAATTCAGTGTAAACTGCCCTTTAAAATAAAGGGTGCAAGCTAAAGATTGAAAACTAACCTTCATGTGAAATATCATGAGTTCATTAGCTAGTCTATTACGATGATGTGCTTCTTGTGTCTTTCTATACATTAAACACTGAAAACACAAGACGGGGTCAAAACACACATACCACAGAAAAACAAAATCCAATAAAAAGATGAAAATAAAAATACTACAGCTACTGTAACCACTAGAAATAATAAAAATAAGGACACAAATATATATAGGATTACATCTACTTTCATTTCAATTTCTGTACACAAAAAAACTTAGCAAAATTTTAAGGCATTTTTAGTGCCTGATTCTGAACAGATCTAATGAAGTAGGTATCCTTTGACTCTACTAGTATAACTTCATAGCAGAACCTAACTTAGTAACACAGAAGTAATATTTTGGATAGTATGTCAATTTGCCATTTGTAAATCAAAAATACTTTGATGTACATATCATTATCAGAATCAAAACCAAAGTAAATGTTCTATACTATAAATTAATGTAAATACTGTTAAAATGAAACAAATTAAAATTTGTTTATAAGGTATATACACTTAAAAAAGAATTAATGGATTAAAAACTCAATATAGCTAAAAATAAATAAGACCAGGTAATGAGAGACACTAATGGGAAATATTGACACTACAGTCCAGGTTATCATGCCCTGTTTTATATACCTTCATATGATACATCATTAATTCGTTAATTAAACTGTTTCTGGACTGAGCATCGATCATCTTTTGATACATCAGAGACTGAAAATTCAATTTTTCTATGAATGTCAATAACAACAAAGACTTTGCCGTTGCAATGGCCAAGTTTATCATATTGAAATTCTATTTTAAACTGATCTATATCAATTTTCTTCTTAAAACATCTCTCATTGATTTATTTCTTAGAACAGGACTCTATTTATTGGACAGTTAATAGGTAATTATCAGTAATATTTCTCCGTAAATAAAGCTGAAAATGAACATCTGAGAATAAATAATCACCATCTCAAATCTAGTTTTCAAAAAACAAAATCTTGAAACCGATAGCTGAAAGATAATCACTGATAAAAAGAAATTGCAAAACGCAAAAATCCATAACAAAGCAAGGAAGCTGAATAACACCTGGTTGTATTGCATTATGCCCCCATTAAAATGACATTAATTATGCAAAAATTTTCTTATTCAAAGCCACATCTATTATATAAAACTATTTATTTTTTTTCTAAACATTTATTGTTAATAATAGTACCTAGACTATCCCAATATGCTGGCTGTATCACAATATATTAAACTAAGAATTTCAGTCACAAGATCCAGCAATCTGATTTCAGTCTCTTTCAAATACAGGAGATATATGTACAATACAGAATGCTATAAAATTTCTTGCTATATGTATCTAGACATACTGATAGAAAATATTATTCAAATCTTTTAACATTAAATATTAAGTTGTTTACATTTGAAGTGATTTATTCTGTCTAGACACCTTCAGTAACATCATTTACTACAATTAAATAATTAACTTAATTTCACAATTCTCATATTTCATGTTAACACAGTGTGGTTGTGAGGCTAAATCAATCTTAATTTTCATGTTTTTTTGTCATAATTTAATTTAACATTTGACGTTAAGTTAGCAGACAGTATATCCACAATGACTTCGCAAGAGATTATCTAAATATAATATCACCACAGATAAGTTTTTAAGGTGGTGAATCTAATATTTTAAAATAATTTGTTCGTGTTCACAAGATCATGTGTATCATTGTGATTTTAAGTAGCCAAATTAGGTTTTAGGAATAAGGAAACAGAATAACAGATGGTAAAAAGATATGTAAACTTACATGACTGATACTAATACAACAATAAACAGCAAAAGCTGAAGCAATATCTTCATCGAACTGTGTAAAACATGGTCCTGTTTTCTTATTACATAACTGAGCCACACCCAACACCATTTCTATAAAATAGATCACATCTTATTGAACCTGTATAGCAAAATGATTCACTGAAGACCAGAAATTTATTATTAACAGAAGCTGTTATAGTCAACTGACTCCATATATGAAGAATATCTGTAAATACTATTATATATTATATTCTATGTTTGGTTCTGTTAAAACTAAAATAAAGTTTGAGAAAAATTTGAAGTTAGTTGGTCATTACGTATGAGCAGACAGAAAGTTAGAACAACATAGAATGGAGAAAACAATGAAAATGAAATGTTGGTATAATTTAGAATTGATCAAAGGACATACAGAAAGGGATAAAGATGTTCAGAGCAATTATACATTATATACTACAACAAACGAAAACAGACCACTTAAATAAATGGATGTTTATGGTGCAAACATTATATCTCAGACTATGGATGGGGTGGGTATAAAATGTGGCTCTTAAAAAGCTAGGATCAGTACAACTCTTGCAGTTATTCAGAAGATGCAACGATATGCCACAGTTGATACCTGAAGACTGGGAATGCGCAATTGCATTAATGCAAAAGGACGCGAGTACCAGAGTCAATGTAAGTAGCATTGAAATAGGAGTGATGAAGCATTAAATGTGTGTACTTACCATCTTCATTTTTAATTGGAAAACACAAAATATTTCTGAAATGCAAAAATTAATAATAAATTGTGATTAGAATGAAAGTCTGATGTCTAATCAAGACAAACATGGCATTTCTGTACCAACACATGATTTTTTTCCCCAGCTACAGCAATTTCTAGGAGGATACTCATCAGGCATGACCAACACTGAAATGATACTCTGTATCTGAAGTTCTGAACCATAGATAACAGGTAACCTGATGACACTCATGAAATAATTGGATTTTTTATTTCAAACTCTGCCTTACCTAAGCAGACATTTTTTATTATCAAGCTTTTTTAAGTCAATGATGTAATGAGCCATCACTCACCTTCAATTAGAAACAGTTATATTGTGGTTAAAAGTCAAATTGATCCTTTCAAGTTTCATTATGTAGGGATCAGTCACAAGGTCATCACACACTACAGCCCGCAATATAGCCCGGTTGGAGCTGATGTGCCATAAAGCCATATTTCATTCAATCACACACTACATACTTTCGTGCTGCATCTATTACAGGTATTAGGACTGTCAAAAATTATTGCAATGGGCACATTAAGCTGTTCACCAAATCAGTCAATAGCGAATTGACATTATGTGGGCCCCAATCACTGGGTCATGCAATTTTATTATTAAAACAACTCAGAAATGGGCACAGGAAGCTAGTGACCGTAGTGACCAGTAATGAAAGGCATAACCTCCTAGTGTTAGCAACTATATCCAAAAAGGCAATAAGTTCACAACATACAGTACTTCATCCACATCTGACTCTATTGACAAAACACTTAAATAAATAAGTACATACCTAGTTCTAAACCCTGTAGAATCATCTATACCTCTATAAAACAATGGGTGGGAATATGCATCTTTTATATTCAATAACTGACCTGTATAAAAACAAGTTGATAAACACTAACAAACTGATCAATTATTTCCAATAAAATAACCAAAAACAGTATAATGCTATAACACAGGCTCAAGGTGTCAGAGCAATACGCAACTGGGAGTTGCAAGGTTTTTACTATTTCACCAAACCATACCAGTCCACCAACCAAAGATAATTGAAAAACTATTATTTTGGTTGATGGTGGAGTAGAAAGTTTACCCATATTGTTGAAATGTCATTCTGTGGATTTGTTTGTCTGGACTACATCCAGCACTGTTGCATCCATCTTTACGAAACTAGCATTGTATGTCAGACCTATGATCGAGTTGTGCACCTCACATATTGGTTTCTATGACAACCACAATAAACCATTGATGCCTTGAACAATGTGTACAAAACTCTTACTGGTGCATAGATCTTACATATCACTCAAATTCTTTGTTATTGTGTAGGGTTTTGCAACAAACGATCCTAATTGCAGCCATTTAACCATTTTGTCCTATGTGCTTATTTTTTTTTTCATAGTTACTGGTACAAAAGCTTAAAATAATGTGAATTTAATGCTTATTAAACCATTTAGCCAGTCAATTCCGTAGGGCTACCACAAAAATTCTCAAAGTAATACATTATTTGGGCAATCATTTCACAACATAGAGTACTTCATACCCGTCTGAATCTTTTACGTAACAGTTAGCACTGTATGTACATCTAATCTCATATGAATCAGTAAGTCGTACCTTTCCTTTAAACATACAAACAGAACACAGCGTACATTATTTATTTAACTAGAAACCATCTCACCTGAAGTAGCAACATGACCTGCTATTCCTTGGGTTTTTGGTAAAATAATTTCTTGTTCAATCTAAATTTATAAATAAATACAATTTTAGTATACAAGTTACAAAAGAATTTACAGCTCAAGTCAAAACAATAATACTGGAAATGATACCTGATATATTTCTCCGATGTAATAATATTCAAAAGCTAACGTTTTTGTTTGTGGTTTTAATTTTTTCTATTCTATTTTTTAAAATTTGTGTTTCTTTTAAGACCTTTTGCACTATTACACAGTAGTTGCCATGTTCACTATGTGTGAAAAAAGGCCTACTAAGAAGTGTTATTTACCATTGCTGCCCCATGTGGTTAACTGGGTGTTTTATGCAATAAATTATCTTAAAGACTTGCCTGCTGTTCTCCAGCACTGATGCCATCAAATACTTTAGCTACTAGTTCATCTTCATCAATTAAGAACACAGAACATCTTAAAATACAACAACAATCAATGCTAAATTTTTATGTTAACTTTATAAGGTAAAAAACATCACATTTGCCATATTTGGTGTGGTAATAATTCAGGATGTCACCAGACCAGTTAACCCCTCAGAGAGCTGCAATGCAATAGGGTAGCATAATGACCACTTTGGTCAAATTACATACAATAAGTTGTGACCCTTAGTTCCAAAGTTTTTTCCAAGAAATTAAAAAACTCTTTGTTTGAAAATGACACTAGAGTTGCACATGAAGCCTATTCGTGATAGAGTCTGGATGTCACACCCAAGCTCAATGCAACAACTAATGGAACACCTGCCTGGATGGTATACATACCACGCAATCATCTAATGGTCAAGTCTCCAATAATACTACATTATATAGTTTATTCAGGTTTCACCACCTTCACATACAAAATATTAACACAGCCTGTACAGTTCTCAATATCAAATATATTTATCTCTTTCAATCCTCTGTATTTAAATATTATTCTACTGTCTATAAACTTTTAAGGCAACATGAAGAAATCAATTTTACCTTAAATATGTAATATATATAGTTCAAACAAAATTACCTTTCAGCTTGAGTCAGATTTCTGGCCTCTTGCATAATTTCCCTTAACAATTTGGTTAAATCATCTGAAAATATTAAGTGTATCATACATCACTTTGAGAATTCCTAATTTTGGTAATAAGCTCAAAAACGTGATTAAATCCCTTTGCAAAAATAAATTTGGACATTTTGTTAAATCTTATTATTGCACGATTAATTTCTTATGATGGAAAATGACAGAACTATAAGGCTACCAATTCAATCTGTCACCAACTTAGGGTTTGTGTACTTTTCGACCATGATCTCAGTTCAAAAAAGAAGAAAGAATTTTTAACAAAACACATGAACACTGCAAAATTATCATGCTCAAATAGTAAAAGCAAAAATATTTCAACAAATAAACACAGGTTGCCAGATACCAAAAAATATGCACACCAGCAGCTAATGAGATAAATAACTCCAAAAAAATTCAAATAAAAATTAAGTGTCTAACTCTAAGGTGTTTATCTGACAAAAGTAGGAATAACTCAGGAAGTTATAATCAATTATCGAGAATAGGGTACTTGAGATTTCATAATAAAAGGCAATTATTTTCATTCATCAAAAATGAATAGGGTAAACTGTTCTTATCAGTAATAAATAAATATGCATCTTAGAAACATCAGATTATAAAGGCAAAATCTCAGGAAGTTATTATCAAAAATGGTTGAAATCCAACTTGTGTTTTTCCTTTTGAACAGATAGACAGACAAAGCAAATTAATTTTAAAAAGATATATTGAATGGATGATTGTAGCATCTACTGTGCTACGTGAATGACAAACAGATGGGCGAACATGGTGATGGCAATATACAACCAGACTATAAAATAGCAATTTTAGTAAACAATTGTTTAGTAAACAATAATGAACATTACCATACTATGCTCATCATTTTAACAAAAAGTCTCAAATGAGAAAGAGACAACTAACTGTAAACGTTGAACTTGATTAAATTTACTTTCCAAAATTTAAACCTACTTTCCAAAATTTCTTGCACAACTACACTTGGAGCTTGATTTTTCTGCATATAATGCGACCAGGGTGGGAAGGAAGCCAGAAGTTTTCGAAGAGTCTTATTTGGGTTTATATGAAGTTTGCTGATAGATATAACTTTCTTTAAACTGACATCTTTTATAGAAAACTTATGAGACAGCTTGTTATCAGTATCTTCCACAAAAATAGTTAGATTCTGAGTTGGTTGCGATGCCATTGCTTCATTGCTGGCTACACTCGATAGAGCAAGGTTTGAGTGCTGTTGATCAAGAAAAGCCAAGCTAAAATCCTCTTGGCTGTCTATGGAAATTGAATCAGTGTCTTGTTTATTATGAATATACGGTTCACTAAATGACTTTTGTGCTGGAGGATGAGTAGAAATAACATCAGGAAAATCATTGTGACTATTTATGCATGCTTCAGATATACTTGATTTAACATTTAAATCAATTTCTAAATCAGGCCATGCTTCGTAATATCTTCTAGGAGCAGTATCATTGTCTGTGAAGTAATACATGGAATTTGGTGTTGATGATATTCGTCCAGTATCTTGATAACTTGCACGGGCTGAGGGCATTGGAGAGGAAAATTCTTCACTAACACTTATATAACTGGGTTCTGTTTTTGGAGTATACATTTTGCTTATACAACTTCCCATGTCGCTATCTGTTGACTTGGTTGGACTTACTCTTGTATCCCATTCCGAATCTAATTCCAGAGGTAAAGACAGTGGATAACCTTGTGACTTTGAACTGGTTGACTGGTTTAACCATTTTGTTGATTCATTGTGATTGTCAGATTTTTGTTTTGTGTAAGGTGATGTCTGTGTTGTGTATCTGGTATTATCAGTAGATTTCAACTTGGGTAAAACCTTGTATTTTGATTTCTTTCCATATGTTATATCAGCTACAAGAGAGTCAGCTATCTTTTCTTGACATTTTAATTGTTTCGCAATGGTTTGTGCAAACTGTATTGAATCCATTTCATTATCCTCTGGGATGTGTAATCGAACATAAGGTGGTCTAAGACTATGAATATTCATGCGATACAGGCCACATTTTACGTAGGGATAATCATTATGTGCAGTTCCAAATATATACAAATACTCACCTAAGCGTGTAAATAACTTTCTTGCAACATGCAATAAAGCCTGAAATTTGTGAATACATGATATATTAACAATCCATCACCATAGATATACAATACAATTACTCGAGCATCGATACACTATTACACATTCTTTAAACAGTACCACATTTTACATGATATAAGTCGATTCTTTCTGCTTTGACATCCCGAATTTTTTTTTTTTTAAGTAACAGTAGTTCTACAATGACGAGGTGACATCTGCTAAATAAAAGCACTCACGCATGATAAAGTTAGAACTTTCATTATTGTCCAAAACAAACTACATTTGGTGACATTTCTAAATATATGTAGCTTGTTTATTCTTTTATTTAAAAACATACCTCTATTCAAAATATAATCATAAACTCTAGAAAATGCCATCAAATGCTCAACTATAAAGGCACACTGACACCTGTATTAAAGGGTATGTATCAACTCTGACACTTGTGGGACATTCATCACACAAATTCTTTGAGACAATTTTTTATTCAAATTTTTGACACATGAACTGAAGTGCAGAAGGTCTTTGAAGTTAGGTTCTCGGAATTACACATTCCAATGATGTATATTCTCAGGAAATAACAGGTTGAGTTTATTTTGCGCATAAGCATGAAATTAAGTGGTTATAAAGCTGTTTATAATAAAATATCTTTTTGCTATTTGTCAGTACAGTAATCATCAGTAAGCATAGGAAACATAGTACATAAGCCATTATCAAATAGTCATCTGTCCAGCACTCTCACTGCTTTATCATAATGGAACAAGACATTGCAATAATGTCTGTTCGTCAGAATGTATATTCTGTTGCATAATTGAATAGAGCAGTGAATCATAGATATTTGACATTATCACAATGTATATATATATATAACAGACCCATATATGATACCTTGTAAGCCTGTTTCCACATGCATTTTCGCCGGTTACATGGAGACGGTCCCATTACATTTGAGTTAGACCGATTGAGGAGAAAAATGTGTACTGGTACATGAAAATAACTGCATACCTGAGTCTGATTTTTTAATTTCCTTTCGTTTTGGAATGCCAAAGTACTGGTCAATACAGTGGCTGTATATTGAAAACATTTCCTTATAGCTTGTGCATCATCACCACAAAATCTGAAAAAAAAAAATAAATAAATAAATGTTGTACTGCTCTTGAGGATTTGAACTTATCAACTTTTTTGAAAAGCTGACTTAACAATAATTTTCTTCCTCAACAACATGTTATTCATTATGTCTAGCAGGTTAGGTAATCTAAAAATATAATAAGTCTTTGCCATGAGACAGTACATTAATTTAGTGATTTTATTAATGATTTTGACATCTATACATCCACTTAATACTTCCTTGTTAATCAAATAGACAGAGATTTCATCTTTTTATATCAAATTAATTAATGAATTTCTCCATCTCTATCTATCTATTTTATCACTAAATGTTTTCCCCACATGCCAAGTTATTTTATTATTATATTTGTGCTCATATTCTGGTAGTAATTATTAACTGTCAGTCATCCAGTCATGTAAACCATTACTTGTTTTGTTGACATTGAATCCTTTTATTATCAGACACAGGAAATGAAACTAAATGTTTCAAATAAAACTTTGCAAAATTCTCTCGAATGATTAAGAGAATAAACTGGTTAAATCTGTATGGAAAACTAAAAGAGTATTTTTTTTTATAATTTGACGTTTAATCCCACATGTAGATTTCAGTTGTATCTGTTATAATATGCATTACATACACATACATATCTGTCATGATATAACTTAATTTTGAATCCAAATGCTATACCTTTAATATTCTATATAAATTCTTGTAAAACCAATTTATTAAGCTAATATAACTTCAAGCTAATAAACAGATTGCATCCTTAATATATTAGTTTTTATGAATAATTCCCCTTGAATAATTCATATTATTTCTTTTGTCATCGCTTCAATCTAGCCGACTGTCATTTGCAGTGCCACCATTATTATCGAAACAAGCCAACAGTGGCAACAGTGAGGCCGATGTTACTCCACCAAAATCCCAAAATAAATGGATGACACATGTTAATTGCACTACCATTTTTTAAAAAAATGTATTGATCATACTCAGTCAAGGTTTTGAAGTACCTGGCAGTGACACTCTACACTAAGTTTTGTCACTTTCCATAAGTTAGAATCCAAGTTATCTTGTCCCAAGACCCAAAAGCCTTCACTAATGAAATTGCTTAGCGGAAAATGTTAATCATCAAACTCAGTCAAGACATTCACCTAATGATTATCTACACCAAGTTTAACCATTCCACCTCAATAAAAATCAGAGTTGTTACGTTCCAAAGTCTTGACAAATCAAATTGCTTATCGCATAAGCAGAAATTCTCATCATGGAACTTAGTGAAGGTGTTGAATCTATTAACTTTCATCACTCTCACATACCCTATTAGTATTTAAACCAAATTTATTGTGTTCCAACGTCTCAACCAATCATATTGCTTATCTCTGCTTAGAATTAGTGGAAAATGTGCATGATCCAACACTGTCAAGGCATTCATCCAATAAAACCCCACACCAAGTTTGAACATTCTACCTCAATTACAAGGAGAGTTATTGTGTTCCAAAGTTTCATCCAATTAAAATGCCTAGACAGAAAATGTTCGGCATTGAACTTAGTCAAGGTATTGGTGTAATGAAACTGTACATAAAGTTTCATCACTCTAAACCAATAAGAATTCATTCAGAATTAAATAAACCGATTGATTTCACCATGATGCCCTATAAAGTACGCTTTCTTTACTAACCTTTCTGAACCTTTTTTGTTTAGAACACATGCCAGAGCAATAAGATCTTCACCACCTTTCCGCCGAACAGGAACACAAAGAAATGAGTTAATATTAGTACCAGCAATATCATGCAACTCTTGTCTCTTATCCTGTAAGTAGATAACAAATTATATTTGAACATCATTATAAAATCATTATTATAACATGTGGATCAAAGATTTAAATTCCTTGCTATGCAAGCCTAAAAAACCCTTTGACAGTTGTGTAGTCATTGAATAAGCATAGAAATATTTTGCAATTTACACATTTGTAGTATATGTATAACAGACCCCTAAAAATTTTGAGTTCTGGAGGAAATTTTGAATTTTGTTTCAGGATTTATAAAATTTTGCTCATCTTTTCAATGTTCATTTTAAGAGACAAATCTATCCAAGGTAACATACGTAAGGTAACATATTTAATCAGTAGTTTTATCACATGACATTTGTCAGGGGGCCATAACTAAATTTAGAAAAATGAAATGAAATGAAATGGGGTTTAACGTCCCACTTTCTGCATCTAACCATCAATGCAGGGATCAAATACCCAACCTCCAGGCTAGCGAGCCAGCGTCTTACCCACTTAGCCACATTAGAGACTAAGATGTTGACATTTTCTGCTATTCTGTGTATGAAAAACTGTTTGTCATAACGGGCTATGCAACCACAATCAGTGTTCAACATTGTCAGTAACAGTGTTTAAAAAGTTAGTATAAGTATCATGAGCATTTCTTGCTAATTTCTACATCATATATTTCTGCGATTCCATATACTGTTGGCCATTACTGGAAATCCAAACATTGTACCCATTCAAGGTCAATGGTGATATCAGTCAAGTAGAGGAATAAGGCAAAGTTTGCCTCAAACAAGCAATTTGATTGGCTCACTATAGGTCATTGGTATTGTCTTTACAATAAAAGTGTTATGGGGTGGGATTATAATCTCAGCAAACCTTCTTGATGTCTATCATTTACATAGTCAACAAATTCTTGCTTAATTTGTTGATAACAGTCAGCGCTCCATCTATGCGCTTCCATATTTGGATTCATGTCACTAAGTTTCCAGTTCATAGCCCTCAATGTCTTACATTGACTCACTCAAACTAAATTCACGGACGTCTTACCATGTGCTTTAGCGGTTGGTCTCAAGCTCATAGTCATTCTGAATAAATCATTCTTCAAGATTCATGGAAGGTTCATTGGTATTTTCATATATTGGGGTCGTTTTCAATTTCCAAAGTTACTAAAAGTTTTCATGCAACATGGATTCATTGATTGATTCATTGTTATAATTCACCCAAACAGTCAATTATCTACCAATGAGTTGTCACCGTATGCTTTATGAAGTTGTTTGTAATTAACCAAATTATTGTTTCTTTGATTAGTATGAAAAATGCTATTGCTTTTTTATACTGATAGATCTAAATGGCTACCATTGAAATATTGTCATGACGCGTGTAGAAGGCGGGACCATGGATACCATCATTTGATTGTCAGTTGTTTGGATAGCGTAAGATGTAAACTAGAATTGTCGTTTCTCAAATTAATTCTTCAGCCAGGAGTTAAGTCGTGAGAAGTTGATCATGAGAAATTATTTCTACAGTTAATATTTTATTTGTTTCTCATCAATAACTAAACATTTATCACAGCCATAACAGGATGTTATAGAAGGCCATATTTGTTGTTGGCGGAACTTTAACAACACTTTGACAACGGGGGCCAGGTCAGAATGAATATCATAATATCATTTCAATAATATAAAACCTTTTGCATTTGAGAAATTTCTTTTATTGAGTATGATATGCAATTATTTATAGAGCTTTGATAGGGAAAAATATCGGTAATGCACATTAATGTTTTCCAGGAAGTTCTGAGCTGCCAAAATCACACTGCGTTTTATCTAAGCATGTGCCTAATCCACCAAAGAATACAGTACTTTTGTTACATTTTACACCTTCAAAATATATGTCAGAAACCTTATTTCAGAAGTCATTGTGTTTAGTTTAGATGCCCTGCTGGTTGAAAAAATAGAAAAGAAGTCGATAGTCTGACCATGTATAAAAATCAATGAGGTGTCTGAACAAGGTAAATAACTAATCAAAAGTCTTGTGTCTTGGCAAGTGAGTATTTTGTCGACATGATCGTCCTGACTATAAAATAGCAGACAATCAATAATAGAGGAGTGTGACCTGGCCATCATGTAGGATAGTCCAATCAATTTCTACAAATCATACATGTTGTTGAAGGGTCACTCCAGCCAACCTCTAACATCTCCATTTCTTTGTTATACAAATAATACTAATACCATACTTCAATATCTAAATTCCATTTTTTCAATGACTGTTCAATATTAATTGCAAATTTTTTTTTAAAAAAAATTGGTATTTCTAACTTGATCTAAATCATATATAGGGAGTGATGAAATTGGATATAGCAGGAGTTTGTAGTTTCTGGAACTTGAAATCAATAGATTAGTATATTATTTTGTGAAATGAGATGTTTAACATACTACAGATATGTGTAATCAATTATCTTAAAAAGGGCATAACATTATTGATGTTTCGGTGTTTAACTCTGTTTGTTTTAAATTTTAAAATCTAAATGAAGTGATTCAGTTTAGCAGTCAGTGAAAAACACAGTTTATAGTATAAACTTTATACAAAGGTATACAACTATTAACTATTATGGTACAGTATTTGAAACCACAAAACGCCTAGGAATGACTGCAAGATTTTAGTGCCATACTCTTGACGTATCAAGTTATTAATTATTGAAGAGATAACTTTAATAAATATCAGGCAGCAAAACATGGACCCATAGCAGCAAGTCGCCCCGAATAGTCCATACTGTTTGTGGCAACAACATTCTGTGACATAATCAAGGGCAACAACTCTAAGATATTGTTATGCATCGCAATAATCAAAACATTGAACAAGATAACTTTAGCAGATAAGCATCCACAAAGTTTCTAGGACCACGATTCAAATAGTAATTAAGGAAATAGTTGTTGAACTCCTTCATGTCACCAATCTTAATGCATTTCAAGCAGATTGGAAACCAAGTATTTTAACAACAAACAGAATGACATAGTTTTACGGTATTTACAATTGTTGGAATAAATCAATCAAGTAGAACTGTATTGTGTACAATACATCACAGAAGTAAATTAATTTCCCTTGTTTCAAGTCAGAGAGACATTTAGCAAACAGAATAAATTGTTTACACTGTCTACTGTTAATTAACCATGTCTTCACTCAACATAGATATCATGCAAACCATGATCAATTAAATAAATAACATTACATTAATTACTTCTTTTCTCTAGATTTTTTTTTATAAAACATAGCTAAAGATTTAATCTTTTGTAAACAGAAATATATACTAAAAAGTCAAACTGGACTTAATGTTCAGGCCTCAGGGCTCTAGAAAATGATAATCATTATTATATTTCAATATTAGTAAATGATTATTATTATATTTCAGTCTAAGCCAAGAGTGTTCCATATTAATGCTTTTAAAAGTATTATGGCCTTCTATTTCCAGGTTTTAGTTCAGATGAGTTGACAAAAAATAAGTTTACTGATATCACCATGCAAAAACAATAGATCTCTCATTTAACCAAAGCTTTTTGTTTGTTACTGAACAAACTTTAATTATTTTAAAGTAATTAGGTCAATATGACAGTATGGCAGCTTCAAATGAATCACAATGATGGTCTTCAAATTTTTATTTTCTTTCAATTTTGTAGCTGGATATAAAGCCTCATGATTAACTGAGAGATGAAAGATTGACAAATATTAATCACATATACTTATTAAGTTATATCAATAATTTGTGTTTTTCATATTTGCATAAACATGTTAATCTATTTAAGAACAAGGTAAATATATATTACGCACAAATGCATGACTGACAATATTTGTTAACATTTCTGCGATACAGAAATAAGTTTTCAAACATGCTCTTCTAGCTAGCCCGAGATTCATTAACAAGCAATAAAAAGCATTCTAAAATCACAATTAAACTGGTCCCACAGGAAATTCAGTTAAATGGACTAACGTATAATGTGGGAATACTGTACTATGCATTATTTAAATTTATTAATTTGTTGTTACAACAGATTGTTTCGAGATTAGAGATCTAAAAAGAAATTACAAATGAACAACTGGTACACAGGAGACAATCTACTTGCAAAGCAAACTATTGATCTTCTTCTTGTTATTCAATTCCAGTATGTTGTAAGAAATACTACAAACATTTTATCATTACCTTTGGAAGGTCATCCAAGCTAATAGGTTTTTTCCTCTCTAAAGCTGGAGCAAAACAACTTGTTTGTCCCTATAAAATATAAGGTAATAAATTACAATTTTCAAATTACTACATAATGATACAGGTCGTTGATTATTCAGCCAATACAAAGCCATCTCCTTTAAATCAATTCCTGATGATATTGTCTGGTTTATAATATAATAACCTGAATATCTTAAAGGATAAATCTAAAACAATATCTACAACGGACAGAACATGTAGTAGAAATATGTTTTTGTAATTCCTGAAATGATATAATAACCTTTCTCATACAACAACAAATTTCTCTTTATTCCCATACCAATACAGAACACGGAAATCTCGTAAGATTAATATACATAATATAAGTAGCTTAGCATCATATGTCTATCAGTAGCTACACATTGTCAAAGCTGTGATAAATTCATAATTGTGGCCCTTATAGAATGTTAACAAGTCTTATTGAATCAAGGAAAGTAACACCAGAATTATTTGTTAAAAATGGTAGAAAATTTACAAGTGTTTTTCCTTTCAATAAACTAAATAGTCAGTCGAAGTTGTCAACATCCATTGTGTTTAAAAATTATTTGTAACATAAAGGAAGTAATCTAGGAGTGCTCGGAAGACCAAACTGATTAAAAGACAGATCCCATTTCATTGTGTTCTTTAAGTTCAAAATTTTGTTTTAATTGTCTTTACTACACCAGGATCTGGAAAATTAAATGAAACGGGGTTTAACGTCGTATTGTTCTGCCTTAAGCTGGGCTAATGAAGACAGGCATACGCCATACAGTGTGCTGAGGGAAATTTTGACCAGGCAGTGGTGCGGTACTCTTATATCAAATTCCAACTGTCAAGGGATCTTATACGTACACGCCAATGTGTACACAGGACCTCTTTCTCGTCTCATCCAAACAACTAGACAGTTGTCATTGTCAAGCCCTCTGTCCTGCATCACTGACAAGGGTAAACCACACCGGAAAACCGGGATGCACTTTCTCCGCCAATACTAGGATCGAACACCTGACCTCAAGGCCAGTGTCTTACTCACTTAGCCACCGTGATCTCCCCACCCCCCCAGGATCTGGAAGTTGTGGTTGATGTCAGGAATGCATATCACTGATTAGAAATTACATAATTTCTTCAAAATTGAATATATAAATCACTTCATTACATGCATATTACCCGGTACATTGATATGTGCTTTTAGACCAAATTTTGTTTATTTTAATGTTCCAATGAATAGAGACATACATCCTTCAAATCACTATATAAAAATTTCTAAAAAGAATAAGTTTACATGATTTATACATATAGTATAAATGTCAAATCTGAAATCAAATCAGAAAGCCAATCAAGACTTTTAATCTTTTCACAAATGCTCAGTTGAAAGACACAAAAAGCGTCTGAATATGACAGTATAATATAACACAGAATACATCTTGTCTCACACTGAAAATCAATAAACTCTAATTTTGAAGTGGTTTGAATTTTCACAACATCCTATCGATTTGTTCCATACAGACAGATGGGAAAATTTAATAAAATTATGCATTGTGAAGCAAGTCGCTGTTTTATGAAATATGATATAGCTGAAGAAATTATAGCTTGTTCAATATAGTTAAGCAGTACCGTAAGATCGTAAAATACATAGGTTTTTTTACTAGAACTGTCCTTAAGCCAATACAATACAATAGGTATCATTTTTAGAGCTGAGTTAACAAGAAATTCTATACAGCACATTTTATATTGAGAGCTAATGAGTGAAAAAGAAAAGGGAAAAAAAATGAAACTTTGCTCCATTCTAATATAAACAAGATAAATGACAATTTCTCAAGGTTAACAAAGACATGATATATTTTTCACCCTAGTGCTAGAGTATACATGGCCAAATGGTAATGAATTTGGAAATAATCCCCAGAAGAGTACATCAGGTTATGGAAAAACAACTTGCCGGAAATCTGAATTCTTCCTGTAAGACTTTACTTCCCACAACCTGAAATTATAAATAAAGAAGATTCTAAATATAAATTGGTTTTAGGCATGTTGCAAAGTATGCTTATTCCTTCTTAAAACACCTGATACCTATTTCTAGAAGCAGCAGCAGCTGATTTGTGATGTCCATGTTGTCTTATTAACTTTGATGGATTTAGTTTAGATGTTGGCATTTTTCTAACTAAAATAATATGCATTGTTTCACAGTCACTTCTGTCTGTTACTGTAAGATTGTTTTGCATAAGACCTTGACAAGGTCACTCAGTGATACTTATGCGCAAGGGTATTCAATCTCCTAATTTCTATCCGTATACTTGGAATCAAAAGGCATAATTTAAGGATATATCATTTGTATGGAATAGTTTCTGGTTGAACTTCCCATACAATAACTATATTTATTACTAAATTTACATATTACCCTTAAACAAAATTTTCGTGATTTAAACCAATCTACATAAATGAAGTCACAAATAGGTCTATAACATCTAAATTGAGCAATCCCAAGATTTATTCTTGTTGATCTAGATTTAGACCACTTATTACCTTCATTGTGTCTTAAACATGTAATTATAGATCATGGAATGAGTTACAGAAATACCCAAGTTTATTCCAGTTACCATCTAGATAGTTGCATGGCCGGTCAATTTCTATACTTGGAAGTTGGACAGAAAAGGGTTGGCTTCCACTAACTAACCCTTTATCATATCATTGATTTACGCTACTCAATAACAACATCAAGTCTTTTCCATGGAGTTCAGCGAAGTGATGAAAGTGCTTTTTATTGACGAGTTAAGAAGTGTAATTTAGCTGCCTAATCCATGACAAGTCTACTGTTACCATTATAATTGATGAGTAATTAAATGAAGGCAATTAGAAACGCTGGATATGGAAAACATGATTATGGTGTGGACTATTTGAGATATAGATGGGGTTTCATGTACGGCAGTGAACTTCAAACATCATCATCTGGTCAATACAAATTTACACTTAACTTGAGCACCCTACTTCTTACAATCTATCTCCAAATACTGTTTCCCAAAATAGCCAAATATGGTTGGTAACCATTACAAATTTTTTTAACCTTATTTTCGAAAATTGATTTATTTAAGGAACAGGTGTTCAAGATTTGTTTTTTGTGTTTATATTCATGTGGTGAATTTGATTACATATTCTGATATATATTATAGATATACGATACAGAGTTCGAAATTAACATTTCTGAGGGATTGTCAAGTGTAATTAGGTATGATTTGTATTAGTCTATAATTTGAAATATTTGAACCTGGTTATACAAATATAACTGAGACATAATGAAAAAGCGTCACTTTGTGTGGTAAAACCCATGGCTTTTATTACTATGACTATGATCAGAACACAGTTCCTACAGTTCTGTCAACACGCAACTATATACCATAACTCAAAAGTGCTTGAGTCAATGGTAGCAGAATTAATTTCAACGATAGTGGAGAAGGCTCTTAAAAGCAAAGGCTTTATTTCCTCCATGCAGTGACATTGCATGGCTCTCGAGCTACTAGGTGCACAGTAGTGAAAACACTTGTTTTCGGACTTAAATTTTACCCCTTGTACATTGTACAACTATTATTATGGCCTACATGGGGGCTGTTATTGATTTTTTGTGTCTGTAATATATATCCAGCCTACAATCACGCCAAAAAATCCCGTTTCAGCCTTCATTCCGGGTCAATACAGAGGTGCATTTTCATTGTGTCTTTTTACGTAATTACACAATTCCTTTTAATAGACGTTTTTTTATAATAAAGCCATTGTGTGTAATACTTTTGAGATTTGAACGTTTATGTATTTTTTAGATATTTCTCGACTAAATGGTCGAAATTTTGGGGAGCAAGTGAACTTTAGACAAAAAATGTTCAGAACATTTCATTCAAAAATGGACTGGTTGCCATATATTGTATGGGCTAGTCAACTCAAAACAGCATAAAGAGAAGCCCTGGTGTTATCACTCAAGAATAATTTGTTCGGCTATATCAGAACACGAAAGTATTTGCTTTCATCATTATGTTATTGAAATTAAATCTGTGAGCACAGCAGATGTGTGTCACTTCAACCTGTAAATTTGCCAGAACCAAAAAAGATTTTCTATAGAAAGAAATATCAATAAAATATAGTTGTCTAATGTGGCTGTCACTCAATTAACTAAAGGAATCACCTCAAAAAAAAATCTCATATTTTTCCAAACATAGCAACAGTTTCTATTGAAGTTGTGCTGTATAAATTAATGTTTAGAATGGGAGAGGCTTCACATCATCTTGTCTAAATCATTTCACGGCTACCTCTGACATTTTCCAACCAAACATAAAACTGTGAAGAAAATTACAATGTGTCCGTTAGTGGGGCTTGTTTTATTGCTTGCGAAGCCTGCCAAGCTCTTCTTAATAATCAATAAAGAAGCCGAAGTTTGTCTCATACACACACCAAGAGTAATTTACAAATGGTCTGAACTGATATTTTCAGACACAATATCTAAGGTTATTTCATTTCTCACTGCATAATAAAACAAACTATTCTTGTATTTTGTGGAGGTTAAGAAATATTAATCTTTCAAAATATTTTACCACAAAGCTAGAACATAGCAATAAATAATAATTATTACTTATGTTTGAATCACCAAACAATCAAAAATATACACAAAAGTCAATTCTAGAATTGGATCAATATCAAACAGTGTGAATTTAAATTAAAGATAAACATTTGAGGTCTTAAATTTACTTGGAAAAACATATTTTCTGATTAAAACAACAAACTTTATGAGTCTTTTGTGTATTGCAAATTGAAAGATATTACCATTACGACTTGAACAACATTTGTGGACATTTAAGGGGGTGAAGGAAATTCATTAGTTGTGTAACCATTAATCTCTTGCTAGAGCATACTAAGCCATGCTACTCAAATTTACTTGTTGACAAAAAAGGATTTCTTTATTATTTTTAATTTATTGCGATCTGGTTAATTAGTTTAAGTCTATAATATTGTTTTTGGGGGTACATGAGAAAAAGAAATTTTCAGTTAATGTTGAACAAAGGTTTCCAAACATTGAAATATATGTCCACAGCATCTAAGTTCTCAGATTCTGAACTGAGCAATGATGCACATACATTTCATGTAGTTGATAATGTTTATTACAAGTTTTCACATTTACAAAGGGCCATAACATGTGAAGTAATTTACAGAAAATTGTTGAAATTCAATAAGATTGTCTGTTTCTCTAATCTGAAAAATAAAATCAAAGCAGATGGAATGGATTTCGATGTTTTTCTGGGTCTACATCATTATAACTTTTGTCAAGAGCCCTCACAAGGTATTACTTACATGATTAAGTGAAATAACTCTACAATTAGTGTTAAATAGTTAAATATGAATATCAGTTGCAAAAAATGTAAGAAAACCTGAATCAACTATTATTCTATCTTCTCTTAGTGTTTGACGTTGGATAAAACAAATGAGCTGTTCTAAAATGATTTTTCAGCTCTGGTGACTGGTGGTGGTGATATTTCTTTATAATTCGGCACATGCTTGCCAAATTTCTGTGTTCACACTATGTCACCCTTTATGCAATTGAGAAAATTGAGTACAGACCTGACAGAATAATTCCTGTGTGTCTGGGACAACCAGTAATAAAAATGCACTCTGTGCCTGCGTTCGTTGTTGCAACTGTAAAATAAATATAGATTTTTATTACTCATTAATGACTGTTTAATCAGTAATTTGAAGGAGACTTTAAAAAAAATAAATAAATAAATAAAAAAATTTAGAAATCAATTAATGAAGTTAATTGAGTCTGGAATTCTTTGTTAATGCAGGAAGGAAAATAAGTGTGTATGAATAGCTGACACACAGCTTTCATCAACATGCATACATGGATTGAGCACAGCTCTGAATAGGTGATAAACGAGATATAAAATATAGATCAGTCTTGTACATTAGTTGTACATAAAGTTTAAATTACTGTTTAGGTTAAATTTTCATAATGAACGCAACCAAATTATTTCATATATACCTTTTGAATGCCCTGTCAATTCAATCCATTATCTATTTAAAAATTTATATTTTATCTCAATTAATAAGTAAATCTACAATTTTTCACAATTCGATACAACTTTTCTAGGAAATAATGGTTGTTACATTATCAAAATCTCATTGATATAATCTCAAAATATGTACCGATAATTAAGTATACATTATAAGTTTCAAAGAGAATTCAACTCTTTTTTTCACTCACATATTTAATAACTTTAATCTGTAATGAGGCAGCATCTTGATCATATAATTCACCTGAAAAAATAACCAACAAAACAATGTTAAGCATTTATACAAACAAATGTATAGCATTCAAATGAGTAAACAGCACTTAAAGTACTGTACGGTCCGAAAGAAAGTTTATGTTATCTGTTGTGATGTATTGCAGATCAACCCTATTATTACAGTGGACTCTGTCAAATCCGACATCGTACCGGATCGTTACAATATGTCGGATGCCGCAGAGTGTCAGAATACCCAGTTTTGTCAAACCGGAAATATTGTAACTTCGAAACTTTTCTGTACAAACTTTTTTACATTAATTTTTATTTCATTTAACATGCATAGGCATTTTGAATAGGTCAAGTCTACAGTTGATCGCACACTTATATTTGCTATCGCATGTGAATCATTGATTATCTGTTGTTCTATGTCAAGGTTGTCATCCCTTAAGATCGTACCGGAATCTGACGAGATTTGTTGAGTGCAAACTTACATTATTCAGCATGCGCAATGAGTGTTTCTAACAGGTGCAAGGAATATTTTTAGGACGGTGAATTTGTTGAGAAATTCGTGGATATACTTGACTATTTGTCACAACTGTCTTACAAGAGATTATAAAATTATCAAAGTAATCAACAAAGTCCTAAAGCGAGTTTTAATCTCACCGATAATTGATTGGTGTTTGCTTGTTAATATTTTGTGGCTTCACACCCGTCGAGTTTTAATCTCACCGATAATTGATTGGTACTAATTGCTTGCTTCACACCTATCGATTGAAGACCAGATTATACCACATCGATTCAATGGAACTCGTGTGATTGGACGACTGATTGATGTCGTAATCCGGAACTTACAGAGTCCGGATTAACCAGAGATTTTTTGACTGAAGAAATAAGGAAATAAATCAGGACGTGAAAAACATCTCGGATGTCACAGAGTGCCGGAGTGATCAGAGTTCGGATGTCACAGAGTCCACTGTATTTGTCTAATCCTTTGGGTTCTTAATTACTTAATACTGGACTGACTGTTCCTGAAAGCAAGAAGTGATATCAATTCCAGAAAGAACAATACAAGTATAGTTAAGACTGTTAAGACTTACGCAAAACTATAACCAACTTTTAGAATAAAATAGCCTTAAATTTGTATAGCATCAATGGACTACAGAACTTTAGGCATATCAGGAATGTTTGGTAAAATGATCTTCACCACGTGTTTGTGAAATATGCTGCTGGATTGACTCATTATCCCAAAGTCACAGCAGGATTTGCTGGCCATAATATTTTGTATGACTGCTAGTTCAGAATACCCAGCAGTTACTGCTAGGGTACTTTGAAAGCCACTAGCAGATGGCTTCTGGCAATGATAGCAATGTGAACTTCCAAAACAAATGAGAAAATTCATGATGATCCAGAAGAGATAAGAATACCCTGCCTCATGCAGGAAACTTTCGGTTACTGGTACTACTTATTTATCATTCACAATTACAAAATTCGACAATATCTGAAAGCCAGTCAGACAAATAGTAATACTACAAATAAAACATTGGTAAATGCCATAAAACTATTAAAACAACTGAATGGATCACAGACTGGTTGAAAGGAAGGTAAGTATGTACAATGTCTATCTTATTGATGTAGGCCTGAATAGACTACATAACTTATGATCAGTAACATTTAAAACAGAAACTTCTGAACTCTGAAATGAAAATGTGTCAGCTTATAGTTTTATATATCAAATTGGAAATTGAGCATGATATTCTAATATCAAAATGGTCTAGACTGATCCTGAACAATTTATTGATTCTGGTCAGATGAATGAAGTAAGCTCTGGATCTAAATTTCCTTGCTTTTATTTTATAGTTCCTCGCTAATTGAGAACATCTTGGAGGTAAATCAATGACTTCAAAGCCCACTGACATGGAAAGCCAAAAATATATGTCAAGCTTTTTCTCCCTTTTTTGACATTCTTGGAAGGGTTTATTGATGTAAATGACATGTAACCTTTGCTAGTGCTATATATACATCATCGTATTGAATAAACGAACCACTGAAGTAAATTGGTAAAACTTGCTTCCATTTTTTCTCCTACAAAACTAGACTTGACATAAAATCAATAAGAATCTGTATCTATCATTTCGAAAACAAAAATACCAAGACAGAATGACACAGATAACATGTACTCATCTGAAACATTTCAACATTTTAAAAACATTTCACCTATATACAGGGTGCAAAGTGCAAAGATGGTCACTCAAAGAGTGAAATCTGTACCCTTAGGTTAAATACTTAATTGAAAATTAAATCTAAAATATGAACAGTAATTTATGGGCTGACATTCCTTTTAGAATACTGCAGTTTGCAAGGAATTCAAGACCCCTTAAAGTTAAAGTCAAATAACAATGATCTGTATTGACTCTGTTAATCTGTTCAATATCAGTTCTTGAATGTGGTAGTCTGCCGAATAACAGTTTTTGAATGTGGTAGTCTGCCAAATCACATTTGTTGACCGTGGTAGTCTGCTCAATTAAGTCTTAAGATAAAACATAAAATAACACCAAGAACAATAAGGATGAATAAGATTTTAGATTCTCAACTAGACAAAAAACTGTTTCATAATTTACTATAAATCAATGATGGATTTAACCGTCTAAAAGGCCTATTACTATAATTAAGAAAACAAATGAAGTCACTAAGGGGTATATCTTAAATAACTCATACAAACAATACCAGGAATAGTTTTCCTAATCCTGACGATGGGCGACAGTATTAAAATGACTATACAATGAAGCTCATTAAGGCCAACTACATGTATGCATTAACATTAATCTTTATAAGACTTTGACAATGTGAAAAAAAAAAAATTCATAAAATAAATGATCAGTTCACTATTCATGACAAGTCTATAAGCTTATTTGATTTATAGTCATATTACGCAATCTATGACGTCAACCACTTCTTTATCATGAAAACCAATGTTCAATTTGATACACTGATCCTCTTTTAAAGTGATGAAAATGTGTTATAATTTTCTTTAAGGAGAATAAGTTGATGTCAGTTTAGCTTTCCAATTCCCTTGATGTTTTTAATCACCAGAATCAATCATTTTTCCTGCATAGTTTAGGCTCTGGGGGTGTTTTTGTGTACATCTCTCTTTTACATTGAAACTTTGCATTCTCACATCTGTCACACACAGAAAGATAGCTAAATAAAATTCCATCCATTTTAAAGTGAGGAGTGTAAATCACTCTCCTGAACATTTTCAGGTGTGTAGTTTATGCTCTCCTTAGATTTTCAAACGGCGAGACCTGGTATCTTCCTCTCCAACCAACCGTATCTCCTCCTAAATGGACCTTTTCTCCTCCACAACCAACCACATCTCCTCCACAATTATCTCCATACTGTATTTCCTCCCAAATCAAACGTATCTCCTCGACAACTAACCTTTTCTCCCCAACAAATGTCCTTATCCTTCCCAACCAATCATCTCCTCCCAAACCAACCGGATCTGCTCTCTCAACCGACCTTAAGTTGAGCAGATCACAATCCTATCAATATTGCAGGCTTGCGTCGACATCAAGAGTTGATTATGGTCTTTATTAGTTTGGTATGGTCTAATTAATAATCAAGATAACATTTCAGGCCTAACAAAAGACCTGCAACAGGCAGATTTAGCTTTTGCATAATGTATTTTTAAAGAATTATATATCAGTGTGTCAGGTCTACCACAAGATGAAACAAAAGAGATTGAAAAATTACTAAAATCAGATGGTATTTAATTCAATTTCAATTTTCTGATATGGTTTCTACTTAGGCGGATAGGCCTAACAAACTGGTCCATGAAGTATATTTACCTTGATTGACAGTTCCATTAAAAATGATCAGCTGTTCGGTCAGCGTATATATATATATATATAGGGTTGGGTTGGCCTATTAGTCAAGAGTGTCATGCTTCAAGCTCTATTTGGCCAGTCACCTCTGGCTTGAGGCTGTGGTTTTGATCCCTAATGTGGGTGTATGCGGCTTAGACATTGGAGCGCCTTCTCAAACTTAGGGTACACAACATGTCAGGTTAGAAAAGAGCACCAGATTTGTTATTAACATTTTTTAACCCGAGGGGTCAGATGCCCTGTCGTAATGTTGTAGTGCCCAGAATATGAGCAGCAGGTTTTCTGGACACAGCGTTCATTTGTTTACGACTGGCTTCACAAGGTGGAATATTGGAGATAATTGAGATAATTGAAGAAAGCAACATTGTTGTGACCTCAATTGTGACTCAAACAATTCTGGTCACATCTGGATCAAAATTGCGACTTATTATTCCTTGATAAATTCACTGCTCTTGATGACGCCTTCTCAGGGAGGAGATACGGTTGATTTGAGAGGAAATATGGTTGGTTTGGGAGGAGGCAATTGGTTCGGGAGGATATGAGGTTGGTTTGTGAGGAGATCCGGTTGGTTGCAAATTATCAATCCTTGCAAATTTCACTGCTCTTGGGGCTGCCGTATTGAATTTATTTTTATTAACCAATTGAGATAAGTAAAAAAAGTGGACAATGCAATGACAAAGCAGTGATACGTCATGAATGAAAAACCAAAGATTCATACAAAAAACTATCTTAATATATTAGACATAATGTCACACTTACTCTGTCCCTGGCCTATCTGTCTTGTCGGATGTGTTAATGTGTAGGATTTTGTGTCTATTTTGAAATTATGCAAATTAGGTCAATTTAAACTGGGTTGAATATGGTCAAAACCTCATGCATAGACACCGAAACAAACTTCACATCACACTTACATTCAATGTTAAATTTATACTTCATTACTTTGAACTGCTCTATTTTACAGATAATTCTTCCTAAATAGGGTACTATTCTGTTTTCCATAAAGATTTGTCATTTCAAAAGAAAGACACTGGAAAACCTAGCAATGGTCTGACTAAACAAAAGTGGAGTAAAGCAATCAACTCATCTATAATCATTATAATATTATGTCTTCTAATATATTATCCTGTACTGTACGACAGGAAATTGACCAATTCCAAGTTAATACAGTTCTAGGCAAAATGACAATGTCTAATGAAGACTCACAAATTTGTACTTGGCCAACAATCCACTATATAAATGTCACAAATGGAAGGAAGAATTGATAACCTCTCCATGAGTTCATTTATTAGGTTCATAGATAGAATCAAATAAATTGCTAGTTTTAGACCACATAATAAAAAGCATATTAATAACATGACCAAACCATTCTCTAATTTTGCTGTCCAATATAGCAACGTAATCTAATCTAGTCAATTATGCAATGTGCTATGATGAGGGATATTGTAGCCTGCTCTTATTCAAATTCCAACAATCAAGGGGTCTTTTTAACGTGCATGACCCTATGCACACAGGAATTCAGCTTTTTGGCCCATTTCAATGACTAAACACTTTTACTTGCCAGCCCTTCCATCCTGCAAAACTGACATGAGGAAACCTTTAAGTTTCGACTGGTCAATAACCGAATAGTTGGCAAAGAATGATTTTTAACCATCATATTCCAAAAGAGCAGATAATAAATAGTAGTACTAGTTAGATCTTCTTGTAGAGTAGGCCAATTTTCTTGTTGCGTTTAATAGAGAATTGGGTGACTCTACCAATACAAAGCAACTATTCATAAATATATATCAATCAGTAAAAAATGATCATAATTACAGACACACACACAGTACAGTACTAAAGAAACATCCATCATAAAATGACAAATGATTGGTTTAAGACCAAACAGAATGGACAATAAGTGGGTAAGACCAAACAGAATGGACAATAAGTCGGTAAATCTCAAGATAATAATTCTACTAATGATATCAAAGCCATTTTATATAATAATAGTAAAATAATGCCAGGAGGTGAACTTGTCACTTATCAACACAAATCTGCATATAATAACTAGAAAGTCAAGCGATGATATGTGATTTCTTATTCTCTAATGTTTCAATTTGCTTCCCATTTCATAACATTACAAAGCATCATTCAAGTAGTTTTTTTGATTATAATTATTAACCTTACATTGACAAACTGCCCGTCACTCTCAATTAAATATTGTAGGAAGTTACTGTACTACATGCACTAAAACTAATAATTAGGTGTCTGATCATACACAACAAGAAAATATGTCAAAGAAATTCCATCAAAATTATTGATTTCTACTGTTTTTTCTATCAATGTTGTAATGACCTATATGTACTGGAAGTCAATTACTAAGCAACAAGATCATCTTTGGTATTGTATTTGTGCCATGAAGCAGCAGAATTTTACTCAGATGATAATGTTTTGGCCTATACTTGGTGCTTGGAACTGCAATTAATTTTGATATAGCAATTGCTATGATTATGATACACAGCGAACATGCTGCGATATGTTGCATGATATATTGTTAATTTCATTTTCTGTATTTCTAAAGAAAGATACGTTAATATTAACGAATCAGAATGCCAGTCCTTCACATTTAAGGTGAGCTTTCGCTCCTGCTCCTCTCGACGCACCGCAGCTTTCTTTCCATCGTGGTAGTCATTAAAGACTCCTGCAAATTAGCTAAATCGCACTACTAAATATTGAGAATATTAAACTACTTTCAGTTTTTGTTTATTTTCAAACTGCATACATTCGAGGTATCAGTTTCCATGTTGGTCATACTGAGGCTACCATAATCCCCAAACATATTCACCGAATAGTAAACTAGACTAAAGCATAAATACAATTTGGCTGTCCTTAATTCAAGAAAATGTAGCATTATTCTTGCAATATGACTAAGAAAAGTTTTTCTAGGGGAGCTTTTTTCTCAGTTTTGAAATTGACAGGAGCTTTTTATGGCTCCCGAACAATTTTATAAAAGTGAAGGACTGGAATGCAGTCCATGGTATTTTATTTTAAAATATCTACAATGACAAAACTCCTAAACTGATTATGAAACATTACATCTGTCACAGAAATAGTTATAGTAGTCACGTTTTTTCTACGCCGACGATCTGTCAACCACTATTACTTATTAAATAAACATCTTGTGCTTGGCAATTCAATTTATTTACTAATAATTTAGGTCAATGTGATTATCTCTACGTCTTGGTAGAAAAATCGGTAACTTCAAAGTTACATGAAATATATTTGGTCATTCCATCCTATAAAACTAAAACAATTGATGATGAGAATTGGAAAGATTTGACCATGTAGACATAAAATAATATTTTTGGAACTTAATATTGCATCATGACGGCAAGCCTACAGCACAAGTGCAACACTAGATGAGTAGATAACCTCATTCTTCAATTTTTAATTTCAAAAGTCAATCCCTGATAAAAGTCCATTTACTGACCTAATCCCTGACAATATGTTGTGGATGGGGGCTTGAATCAAAAAATTGTTCTTTAATTGAAAGATTGAAAAGAAATGACTAAAAAGTCCAAATTTTCCCGCGTCTTGAAAATTTCATACAAAATATTTGAAGTATGGTACGTTTATTTCAGCAAATAAATAAAGTGATTGGTAATAAAGTGACTTCACAGACAAGCACATAGCTACACATTAAGTAGATCCACTTTATTTTTGTTCTTTTTTCAGGAGATTATTGACCATAATCCAGATTCTCCTGAAGTGAAGTGTTTGCTATGTTACTTGGGAACTATCTGTCAGTTATCTTTATAATAATATCTTGCACAAGTGCGAAAAACTGAACTCATGACTTCATCTAGCGAGAAGGAAGGAAATGTCCTTGGGCTTCTTATAACTCTTTTGATAAATTAGCACAAGTATGAGCACTTGGTGATATTGACTAATAATACTTCACATATTTCTCAGATTACAACACTGCCAACAGGCAATAAACAATATAATGTCACTTTTTTTGTAAGACTCTGATATAACATGCAGTCAATAAAATTCAAGCAAAAAATTAAAGGGGGGTAGCCAACATTTTGCGTTTAGAATGATAAGAAAGTAGGTGATGTGCTTGAATATAGTTTGTAGAATCTTTTAACAGTATGCAAAACCCAAGTCAATTAGTACATTTACTTGTATGCATGCTGTCTTTATTGAATGTTTTGATGCAAAAATATCTTATTATTATCTTGTCTTATGAGTCTACTTTGCTCTTCTGTTCAAAAATTTAATCAAGAGAAACACAACTTACCACAAAGTCCTATTAGAGATTCAATATGAGAGTCAGATTCACATACACTTTTTCTTCTAGTATTTGTTGAACTTTTAATCAACTGATAACAAACTGATGTCTGAAATAGATGTATATAAGAAATATATATGCCAATTATAAAGATCATACATGAAGGAACCAAGCTGATGTGAGGCTGCTATCCGGCACCAAAATAAATAGATGACACATAGAATAGATAAAGCATCAAGTAATCAAACTGTTTATCAAAAATATTTTTCATTGAACTTTGTCAAGGTTTGGATGTTTCATCACTTTTGAGTCCCAAAAAGTGTGACGAACAGATGGTAGTTGAGATATATACATAAAACTATAAACCAGCAGCTTTGGTTTTAGGGATGCAATATAGTATGGTAATCTATATTTATATAAATTGCTAAAATTAATTAAAGGAAACTTCGAAATATTTGTAATTTTGAAAGCAATTTTTTCTCCCATGTTTTTTCTAGGGGTTATAACAAAAAATGGATTAAAAGTTATCTTAGGTCCAAACTGGTTTCTAATATTCTGATGGCAAATAATTCTGCTCCCAATCTTCCTTTCTTCAGAGCAGATAGTGCAATGTAGTCATATACATGGGGAAAAGGATGCTTCTTAATCCTAATCCTGTAAATTCACTCGTTAATAGCCCTGTCCCTGTCTCAAAGGTGTCAAGCCTGGGGTCTTAAATAAAAGAAAGGCTATTTACCAGGCGCGGATCCAGAGGGGGGCGCACCCGGCGCACGCCCCCTCTATTTTTTGAGGTGGCGAACAAATTTTAGCTCAATATATCCTCACGAGAAAGGAAAACAAAAATAGTTTAGGTTGGAAATCCTAATTTACAGTATTGATATGAAATAAATCCTTGTGGCCATTTTTTCCACTCAAAAACCACCGTTCCGGGCTTTCCACTCCCAAGTGGCTGCAGCACGCCCCCTCTTTCTGAAAATCCTGGATCCGCCTCTGTTTACATCTGTTTACATCAACAACCTGATAGCAAACTTGTTAAAGCTATATAAAACCTTGTCTTGAAAGGGTTGGAATAATAATATAGAGAGTAAACACATTATTCTTCAGCGATCTTACAAACTGGTAGCTAAAATTAATCCCCTGTCTCAACCAGATATAAAACAGATTAACCTTATCATGTCAATCATATTAATTAATCCACTGACAAAGACTGCCTCTTAACAAAGTTCATGATTTGAAGAAGACAATGAATTTTAAAGGTTACAAACAAGCCACTCATTAACAGGACATTTATCAGAACTTAGTTTACAAGAGATACTTTTAATTTATCACCATTGTCTATACAATTTATTGTTCATCAATAGGTAGTAAAGCAAAGTAAACGTTACATACCATCTAATTTTATGGATGAGTTTTAATTTCTAACAATAATGTGAGACAGCCTTTTCATTTAGATTGTATCAACCGACTGTATATAGCCATGGACCATGGTTAGCGTGCGCTCCCTGTATCATACGGCCTGCCATTGAGTCAACTGGTGAAGTTTCGAAAGGAGTAGGGTCGCCTGTCTAGCCTTGTGGGTTTACTTCATATGCGCGCCGCGCGCTGTATCATACAGCCTGCCACTGAGTCAACTGGTGAAGTTTCGAAAGGAGTAGGGTCGCCTGTCTAGCCTCGTTAGTTTATTGAAATAAAATTCAAACCATATGCTAGTCCCGAAATGACCTAGTTTGTGTTGAGTGGGCGTTAAACCCAGAATCGAACTGATTATCAACTATACACTAAGTTTCATCACTCTCTATCAGATAGAATCAACCTAATGAACATCATTATCATCTTTAAATAAACATTCTACTCAATTAAAAGCAGAGTTGTTATGTTCCAAAGTCTTGACCAATCAAATTGCTTATTGCTCTGCTTACCCTCTGGTGATAATGTTCATTATCGAACTTAGTCAAGGTATTGATGTGATGAAACTACATGTATACACCAAGTTTCATCATTCTCACTTAATTAAAAGTGAAGTTATCATGTCCCAAAGCATCAACCAATCAAATTGCTTATCTCTGCTTACCCAGAGCAGAAAATGCTCATCTTTGAACTCCATCAAGTCAGTGACCTAATATTATAATAAATACCAAGGACAAGTTAGAACATCCTAGCTCAATTAGAAGGAGAGTTATTGTGTTCCAAAGTCTCGAACAATCAAATTGCTTATTGCTCTGCTTACCCTGAGCAGAAAATGTTCATTATCAAACTTAATCAAGGTATTGATGAGATGAAACAATACACAAGGCTTTATTACTCTCACTTAATTAGAGACAAAGAGGGAGAGAAATGGGGTTTAACGTCCAACTAGGTCATTTCGGGACTAACATATGGTTTAACTTTATTTCAATAATTTGCTCGCGTGTAGGGGTCTTTAGCAGTAGGAGGAAACCAGAGTATCGGAGAAAACCCATGAGGTTGTACAACTGTGGATTTGAAATCATGCCAGTTGACTCAATGGCAGGCCGTATGATACAGCGCGCGCACTCTAACCATTCGGCCATCCAACCCCCCACTTAATTAGAACTAAAGTTATTGTGTCACAGAGCATCAACCAATCAAATTGCTTATCTCTGCTTACCCTTAGCAGAAAATGCCCATCTTCAAACTACATCAAGGCATTGATCTAATAAACACCTACACAAAGTTTGAAATTTCTAGCTCAATAAGAAGGATAATTATGTGCCGTAAGGTCTCGACCAATCAAATTGCTTATCGCTCTGCTTACCCTGAGCAGAAAATGTTGATTATGGAACTTAGTCAAGGTATTGATGTGATGAAACCATACACCAAGTTTCATCATTCTCACTTAATTGTCCAAAAGTATCAACCAATCAAATTGCTTATCTCTGCTTACCCTAAGCAGAAAATGCTCATCTTTGAACTCCATTAAGGTATCAACCTAATAAACACCTACACCAAGTTTGAACATTTTAGCTCAATTAGGAGGAGAGTTATTGTGTCCCAAAGAGTGCGACAGACGGACGGACAGACAGACGAACCCAAAATTAATAGTCCCTCACTTTCTTCGAAAGGCAGGGACAAAAAACATGATAAATTGTGTTAATATAAGAAAGACAGTGTCACTGTCACTACAACTTTCATTATCATTTTGATGAAAAGCAGAAGAAAGTTTTGTTGGAATAATTGATTACTTGTTCTGCAATGTATTATATGTTATTAGTATTAACACATTATTAATCACATTGCAAACTAAAACGATTTATCTTAGATGAAATGTTTTCTTTTTAGTTTTTTTAATAAATCCTTCAACCTACTTAACGCTGTTTTGATTTTTTGAAGAGTATGTATTCTATCATAAAAATCACATTGATCCTTTATTTTAGATAGTTTTCTGAAAGTTGAGGACAAAAATAATATTTGCTTGAGCATCATCAAAACACAAATTGGATATAGACAGAGATTATTTTTTTTATGAGATATCTTATGAAATAAGGATGTGCTTTCTAGTTTTCTTTGATCTGGTAACATCAGAGAGATTTACTGGCTGGTATGATTGGTTCCCAGGTTGTTTAATACATAGCTTTATCTCCACTATAAGAGTGTAAATCACACTCACTAACCAACAAATTAACCAACCAACTATACGTCCTTTCATCTTTTCTTAATTTTTGGCAGTCTTATTTTAATTCAATAATCTAGTAAAACTAGAACTAATATGAAATAATTCCTACAAAACAATTTCATTTTGCTATGTGATGACTAAAAATTAAAAACAATATCAAGTATTCTAGAAAAAAGAAGCATACCCTGCCTCTTGCATAGATTTTTTTTTTGTTGTTTTTTATTTAAGAAGTAGGGATGCAACATTGCTTTTACAAAAGACAATTCCATCCTGTTTGCAGATTACAATTATTTAATCATTTTTACCTCTTTACTACTAAGGCTTCATAATAACATACCCACTTTCGCATAAATATTGGTGAGTTGAGATAATGAATGTTTAACAATAGAAATTAAATGAATAATGAATCAATTAATTCACTTCTCTTATCTCACTGTAACATGTTCACTAAATCTCAAACACTGTACTTTTAGGAAGTGTTTGATTTCTACAAGAATGTAAATTACGCAAATAAATGTGTGTTGGGTTTGTTTTTTTAAAATAATTCAATATATGATCTATCAAAAAGGGAACACAGAATATGTAACATTTTATTTAGAAGTCATTTAAAACTATCTACTTAACAAGATAATTAGGTATCAAATTCCCATCCTATTAATAAAGCCTAACATCACAATTGCCAAATAGCAGTTGAATACTCATTCCAATTGTCGACAATAAATGTATGTCCGTAGAAGAATGGAAATCCCACAGCATCTCATATATTTACTCACATTTTATTAAAACGACAAAAGGGTTGGGAGTTTTAGAGTCCATGCAAATAAGCATTTTCATAATGGCAGTTGTTTTGCCATATCTCTGTTCACCTGTAATCTAAGCAGTAGCTCCAGTGGTATAGAACTGCACCAGTCCACCTGTGACTCATAATTTTGTGTTCACTTAAGCCTACTGGGTTTAAACTGAACAAAACTAGTCGCTTCATGACAAATGTAAGACATTTGCCTGCCACCTATAGATTTCTAGTTTTATCATTTGGGTCAACTTTTAAGATGTGTTACTTCCAGGATAGTACCTAGGAATTGCAGGCAGATGGATGGTTGGATAAAGACTACAAAAGACAAGACTGGTGATACATGAGTATGACCAAAATAATTAAACACTGACCTGTTTTTTTAGATATTCAAACCTAGAATCATGGACATTAACAGAGATTCCATTTTCAAAACTGGCCTGAAATAATAAACAACCATTATAAAGAGAATGTATGGTATTTCTAATAAGCATAAAGATACCTATATATATACATACATGTTTAATGAACTCTTTTTCTTGGAGGATTTTGAATGATCTGCGATGCAAATGAGCAGCAACTACAGGGAGTGATAGAAAGGGGGTTCAACGTCCACTTGACACAAACCAGGTCATTTTGAGACTAACTAGGGTTCAATTTTATTTCAACATTTCGCCTACACGTAAGGGTCTGTAGCAGGGGGAGGAAACTGGAGGACCCAGGGATCCTTTGTCACGTACAACAAGGAATCAAAAAGCAGCAACTACAATACAAGTTACTTTATTATTAAGTCTAGTCTATACTATACAAATCATATATGTTACAAAATTCATCAGAACAATTAGATATGCTTAAACCATATTCAAATATATTTCAGAAAAGCGTTTTTTCCAATTCAAACTTGCTTATTATGTATTTAAAGATAAAGCAAATTTTTTTGTAGTTTTTTTTCATTATTTAGATTACGTCAAAGTACTTCAACAGTTTAGCATTCTAAAGCATTGGGAATGGAGAGGATGAGCACAGTTGATTTTCAGCATTCTAGGATGTACTGTTCCAGGGATATTATAATTAGGTCAACATCCTCTTGAATAAGCTGCTGTCTGCGGCTATCTTCTACTTTCGAGACATAGCTGCTCTGTGGGCGTATTTAATATTTCCACACTTTGCGTGACAATCTTTTTTAATTTGAGGTTATACTTACAGCAATAATTCCAATACTTCCTTCTTCACTTTTACCTGGTACTGGTATACATATCACTGTAATGAAATCCACAAAACATTTATATACAGAAAAAATATCTTTAAACTAAACTCCATTATACTTTATTGATTCAACAAATTGTTTTATTTTCGATCAAGCATACATGAGTCCAGATGGAGTATTACCATCCATCGACATTTCTGTTTCCTCATTCAATATAATATTAATAATCTATCTAATACCATTAAGTGCAGGAGAACCACACTACAAGTAAAATCAAACCGATAAGAAAAACTTACGGACATAATATACTACACAGACATTGCAAGAAATAAACATAAATATCAAATCAACAGCTTTGACATTTGTTTCGTAGATTAGAAGATTTCAAGCAACGTGCTTACTGGATTAGAATAGTTGTGTTACAGCAGCTAATATTTAAAATTTGTGAATTACATTTTGTCTTTATTGAGGACAGGCCAGATTGTTCATCGGAGATGACTTGTGTATTAATAGATAATTGACTACTCAATTAGTGGCAAATATAATTATACTATAGATTAGCATTCACAGTGCTTTCAACACCAGGATCTGGGTATCATTTAATAATGATTATAAGGCTTGAGAATCTCTCCTACTAAATTAAAAGTCGTAAAAGTTGTCAAGAACAAATAAAAAATGCTGTGGTTGTGCCAACTGTCTGGTATTAATGCACACTGTTCTGAAAACGACCATCCATAAATAAGTACAGTTCAGTTTTATACGTTGCTGTTTCTTATTTCAACCATAAATATTCTCATGCATGCCATTAGAAATCAAATGTGTAGTTGGCAAAATTTACAAAAAAACTAAATACAGAGGTAACAATTCTATATAAATACAATTACTGTTGATGACTGAGCAATGTTTCAACAAGGTTTCTCTAAACATGCAATATAAAAAACAATTTAGTTGTTTGGTAACTACTACCAGAAAATGACGTCCACGTAGGTTTATGTGAGAGACAAATGAGATTTAATGTCCAATCGACTCAAACTAGTTCATTTCTGGACTAGCATATATGGTTCAATTTTATCCCAATAATTCCCTAGTGTGTAGGGGTCTTTTTTAGCAGTGGGAGGAAATCGAAGGACCCAGAGAAAACCAACGAGATTGAACAGACGACCCTAACCCTCGTCAAGTACAACCTGGGAATCGAAACCACGCCAGTTGACTCAATGAAAGACCTTATTATACAGCGCACACGTTTACCATTCGGCTACCCAACCCCACTTGTACTGCAGGAAATCAGGGTATTTAAAAAGCATTTACTAGAATGTTCACAAAAAAATTTCCCATTTGATCAAGGGTGATAACTTTAACAGTAAGTATCAGAAACCAATTAACAGTGTGCATTACAACTGTGTTGATTCATGATATTTCAATGACTGTGTAGACCGAAGTACATATTAACTGAACATGTGTATCAGCCTAGATTCTAGAAAACAGATAGAGATTCTCCCGCTTTAAAAGTTGTTACTAAATGATACCTGAATCCCAGAGTAATCCCGCCTTACCTGATGAGTATAGACAAGGCTTATTAAAGCAACGACGGTTGTTAGTGATAATCAGTGCGAGCAATATGGTAGGACTTAGCAATGACTGACAGTTATTGATCTTATTATAACATATTGAGTAGATAAACAGTGTAATAAAACTCTAGCTTCTGTTACAAACAACTAAGCACCTTACCAAATCTACAGTAAACACATTCTTCTAAATCAATATAAATGACGATCTGTGATCAGTTCCACCACTTTGAAAATTTTGACTTCTAGAGGGCCCACAACCTTGATATTCACACTATTTGCATACAAGGCGTGGCCATTTTGTACCGCAGTTTTGCTCCGATTTTCATGGATTTCAAGCACAACAATTATTAGGGGGGGAGAACGGGGATATACGGTACTAAAACTTATTTTTTAAATCGGATAAAAATTGTGACCTCTAGAGGGACCACAAGCTAAAAACATGATTTTCCGTAGAATCAGTGGACATAATTCAGGAAGTTAGGATCGTGGGAGGTCGTTCGGACAAACAGGGAGAGAGAAATGGGACTTTACAGCCACTCGACAACTTGGTCATTTTGGGACTTACCTATGGTTTTTATTTTCATTTCAAAAATTTGCTTTTGGGTTTCTTAAAATAAAACAAAAACGCACCCTCCTTCATCAACTTGTTAAAAAGGATTTTCTGAGAAACAAAATATCTTTTTTGGTGTGGCCTTACGGTCAAGGATTTTGTTTAAATTAAATGAAGTTAAAGTGTCACATCACCAAAAGATTACTTAAATCTTTAAAATAAAAATCATTTTTGTTCAACACAACTGAAAATATTTTGGTAAACCCTATTGATTAGTATTTTCATGAAAACTAAAAAGTCCAATTCTATTCACAATCTGTTACAATGACTGGATGAACATAATGGATTGTATTTCAGTTCGTCAAGGCCACTCTGAACACAGCTTGAAAAAAGTATAACTACTATAACTATTTAAACTTCCTAAACAAAACAATAGTATCCTCACTATCAACCATGAACATATTCCTAGCAATCTGAAAGTTAAAAGCCCATTATCTCCTGGTAAAAGCATCAAAGTCTGGGAGTGAGAAAGAAAGAAATTACTTATCTACTATGTTAGACAATTGAAATGGAGATCGATTATAAGATCTGCTGGCATTAGACATGGTTTTTAACTCTCTGCCTCTAGTCTATGCTACCATAATTAATTTCCCCCATTTCACTGTCTACTAGCTGCAAATAAATAGCCTTTCTAAAAAATTGCAGTCTGAATAATTACCACTGTGATTTAGATTCAAATAAAACTCTATTTAACAGTCTGGAATCAGTCTTATAATGAAATAGCTTACAATTCTTGGATTCTTGACATAAATGCTGGAAGAAATATTGCTGTTAGTGTGAGCTACAGATCACCAGAAATATCATTTGAGTGGTTATATGAAAAACTGATGTAAAAATCAAACCCTAGCTGTTCGAGTTATTGATGACTATTGAAGTATGTAAACTCAAAGGTCAATCTATTTACTGTCACTATTGTGATCTGATTTTCCTAGCCATAAATATTACTCTATTGATTTCGTAACGGTTCTATACATGATCGGATATCAAATAACCATTTCTCATCCCCTTATGACACGTAATTTCCATTTAGAATGTGACATAAACTTTATGATACCTGTAAAGTGCTACAATGCTAATCTTCACTGTTACTCCCGATGAATTAATTATATAACTTCTAACATTACTCATCATCAGATAGAAATGTACTGTATGTGAGTAGGTTTATAATGCAAACTACGCTCAACTGCTCAAGGGAAAGGCGAAAACAAAAACAGTAATTTTAAATGGGACAATGATGATAATTTTAAACCCCACAACAAATATCAGATTTTACACATTATAAAGTCAGAATTACAACACTCCGATATCGGTAAGTCAAATGGGTGTACAGTACTAGGGCTGACTGAAAGTTCTAAGCCTGTAGCTATCTGTGAAAGATCTGTACTAAATTAATTTTCATCAGCCACCCTAAAAAAAAAGTTGATCCACCTGACATGATTTCATCTTTACTAGGAAAAAAACGACTAGCTAGTTTGTTTTTTTTTTAATTTTTGGAAACAGATGGAAGTCTAATAGCCAAATGGGTTGAGTAAAGTGGATGATCAATGAGCATTGTCTTGGTAAAACTGAACACCTGTGAGTATTTCCCACATCTTAGCTTTAATGGCTTCACATAACTGTCTCAGTTGGTCAGCATATCTTCCATTGATAGTCTTGCTTTATTCAAAATAGTAAATCAGCAGAATACCCTTTGAATCCCATAAGACTGAAACGACTCTGGATGCTTCCATTGCTAGACTGAAATTGGTGAATTCAGGTGTCGGCCAAAAATCGTCAGGAATCCAACATGTTTGTGATCCGCAGGCAGGAGCTTGGGCACCCATCTTGCAGAAACTTTTGTCATTTCTAACTTGTTAGCGATAATGTGTTCAACCCTTAATGAGAATTGCCCCACAACACAGGCAATATATAAAAAGAAAGTGGTTAATCATCGACCAACCATCACCTTGTCATGCACCTGGGTAATGTTTTCTTGAATAGTTGCTATTGATGGCCTTCCACAATGCAGGTCATCGTCAATGCTCTCTCTGCCACACTTCTTAAGTGAAAAGGAAGGGGAATGATCCCCATAAGTGGAAACCATGTTGGCATGTATATGTGTTGGGGTTAGTCCTTTTAATTGCAGGTACTTGATGACTGTCCAATAGCCAGTTTTGTCCATTTCTGGTGATTTCAATGGGTACAGTGTAGGTGAGTGTGAGTGTAGGTAGGTTGGAGCCAAAATTATGCTTTCAAATCAAATTTTGTTTTTTCCATGACAAAATATAAAATTATAGAATTTAGTGAAACGTACCAGAATGGTTTTCTTGTTCTTCTTCAGATAATCCTAAACAATCTGATAACGGATCTAACAGAGTTGATGGACATTCTGTTACACTAACATTTTCCTGATGAAAAACATGCCTGAAATCCAAAATCAAGAAAATAACATTTTAAAATTGGTTGGAACTTTAGCTCTCTATCATATAGACTAATGAGAATTATTATGTCATATTTATAGTTTGCTTGACACAAATTATCGTGTCAGAAAATCCAGTCAGAAAAATTTTAAAAAATCCTGTAACATATGCCCTAAGAAAAAAATCTCACTAAAATTATAAACTATAATTCTGTTGAGAATTCTGTGCTGTATCATTTACACTAGCTTTCATATGCAAGTTTGAAAGTAAACATTTGTTATGATTCTGTGCTTTGAAATTGACATTTCTAAATTTCGATAGTTTTCCTCCGGATGCTCAAATGAACAACCCTACCAAACTTTCAAATCTTCCAAGGAGACTGTCTTACTGTAAGCTTATCATGATTCATGTTCACAAGCTTAAAATGTCAACGATTTATACAATAATGAACAGACAGTGATTTGTGTTGTACAAATTCTTAATTTCGAGAGGGTTCTTAGGACAAAATGAACAATCCCAAAATTTAAAAAAAAAGCTGCCACGAGGTTTGACTAGCAGAATGCTGACAAAAGACAACATACAGAGGATGACAATATACTTTCACATCAAATGTGGGTAGGCCTATATAAAAATGATAAATAAATTTTGTCTGCAGATTTATTCACGACAATACGATAAATCTTTTAAAAAATATAATAAAATTGTGTACTACAAATTTTTAATTTCTTTGTAAACAAATGAACAATCAAAAAATTTACCAGTGGCTCTCAGGCAGGATACACCCACATTTTACAAGAGATGGATAGAGAACAAGCTAAATGCAAAGATAGGTTGCCAGGCAACGAAACATACGTCCAAGGCAGCTAAATCGTTCAGGCAGTCAACAAGAGTTGTCGCATATTCTTACTTTTTTCGGTAATGAAACATTTATAATATTCTCAAATCTGATTAAGATTAACAACTCATAAAGTAATTATCAGAAAATCATTAATCTGTTTGGCTTTTATAAAGTTCTACCCCATGCTAACACTTAGTATAAAAATCATGCTAACACTGAGTATAAGAAACATATAAAATCATGTATTTAGCTGTTCAGTCATCAAAATTCATTGAAAATCAATATACTTGTTCATCTCAAGAACTTAAACTCTGTGTATCAATCTGAAGTCAACTGGATGATAAGTTTTGCCTGTAGAGCGTCCACAAGATTTTTTGAAGTGATCAAGGGCCATAACTCAGCAGTAATTATCGGAAAACGTTGAAATCAATAGGCTTCTTCATCTCATGACCTTAAACAATGTGTATAAATTAAAGGTCAATCGGATATTCACGATGGCCTCGAGAGCGTCCACAAGATTTTTTGAAGTGATCAAGGGCCATAACTCTCGCAGTAATTATCGGAAATCGCTGAAAATCTGTAGGCTTCTTCGTTTCATGACCTTAAACACTGTGTATAAATTTAAAGTCAATTGGATATTATCTTTAGCCTGTAGAGTGTTCACAAGCAATTGTGGACGTCGGACCAACGGACGGGGGCGACGACAATATACGACCACATTTCAATGTGGACATTTTAAAACGACTTTTGTACAACGAGGGGCCATAATCCAGAAAGATATGGTCTGAAATTTGCAAATATCAAAAGGGTCTGAGATTTTTGGAATATAAAGATATGTTTTAAGTTTCATCAAAATTAGATAAAAATTGTGACATCAAGAGAGGGTCCATAACATTTGTATTACATACATACACAATTTGTGTACAAAGAGCAGCCATTTAGTCGGGCATGACAAAACGATAAATCATAAATACAAAATTTACAACAGAGAGCAAACAAAAATAATCAATAAAATAATCAATTAATATTTAACATTTCTAAGATTCTTCTCTACATATTACGAATATTTGAATTTTATTATAACACAAATGATGATGATTATGAAGTTATTCAATAGCATTCTTATCTCTAGCTACAAACATTTTTTTCGTTGTTTTTTATTAGTGATTACACTGTAAGTAGAACACTGTATGTAATGTACCAACAGCAGTAAAAGTCTCTAATCGTCAAACTACAATACATGTATGTGTGTAGAAGAATCATTAATATTAGTCCCAAAACTCTGTCCAGTATTTTACAAAGATATTAGTCAACTTAGAAGCATCCACTGCAGAGACACATATTATATAAAATGTAGTCAACAAGAGCATTTATTGATCTCATGTTTCAATTCAACTTAATAAAAAAATTAAATACAAATAAATAGCATATATATATATCAAAATGTATGGAAATAATTTACATACCATAGTAATCCATCTGATGGTATGGTCTTTCCACCATCAGCTTCTACGATACCTGTAGTAGGATTTTTAAGGTACACAACAACATGGTCCTGAAATGACAAATTTTACATATATCATTCAATTGGATGTCAAAAATTTTAAGCTAAATATGTGATGTGCTTTTAAGTGATTTGTGAATTTGGCCATTCTAACAGCATTGGAACTATCTGTATTCTTATTATAGTCAAAAACCTAAAATCTCTCCAATCCATGACATGCCCGATTTAAACTAACTAATAAAAAGGAATTTTGAATATCTTGGAATCCCATATGTACAGTAGGTAACATAAGTTTAAGATCTCACAGATCTGCAGGATCATATTGAAATGTAAATATTGATCCTTTTTGCCTCGCAAGAAAACTATTAAAACATTACTTCTTCAAATCTTATTCTATAACATTTACATACCGTACATACGATATGATAAAATAGAATTGTTCAATTTTAAGTGTTTATTTGAATGATTATGTTTGTTATAGAAGTCATGTTTGTTGTGATAACAATTTTGAAATCTGAAACCCATATTTTGCATAAAATGTTCATTAAGACATTAACATATGTACGTAATTTGACGTCTAAATCACATAAAGTCTCTAATATCTCACTATATTGATAGAAAGTATTTCTGAGCTGAATACGTCTCATTAGTGTTAGATCATGCATGTGATGGAGCATTTGAAAATCCTGCTTGAGTAAATTCCAATATTCTCTAGCCACTTCTCTCTATGCGTTTCTCTCCTTGCCTTCATTATGTCTACATATTGATTTTCTTGTTGGTCCTAACACCAATAACCTGATGATTTCTTCACTATAACACTCTAAATCAAAATCACATTAAATTCTCTTACATGTACCAACACGAAGAAAACTCAGTAAATTTCTTAGAAGTCTTGCAGAGGTCACAGACAATCAAGGGCTGGTTATTTTCAACATGAAATTAAATGATATGAGATTTTTGTAGAATCCATGCATGCATGTAATAAAATAAAGGCTAGGAGATTAGATCTGCAAGATGAAGCTACTAATGATCCCTTGTCATAACACAGTCTGTAATTATTGAATCAAACAGAAACTGATCTGAACTGTACCTTTGAAGCTTAATCCAAATAAGAGTGGTTGATAATTTTACTTTCGATCGAGAAACATGAGGCCTACTATACTGATTATATATATATTCAACAAAAAAAAATATTTGGGGCTCTGAGACCCCTTAACCCCCTGTACATGCCCCATGAAAGTTCCTAAAAAATATCCCTATTTTCGCCCACAGAATGCCGTTTTTGGCGCACAAGTCCTCAGAAAAATGTCCAAGGTGACTTATATGTTGTCTTCTTATGGGTTTTTAATGATGCCGAGTCTGTTTATTGACTTCATAATTATTTTCGATATTCCAAAATGATGGAAATTGAAAATGCCGGCCAAAATGCTGACTAAGAAGGAAAGGCGAGATCAGAAGAATGTTGAGCAAGCTGAACAGTTTAACAGAGACAATGGAAGTCTATTCGATATATTTTTGTGAGGATGAGGATGTTAGAAAACGTTTAGAAGTAGTGTATGGTGTCAAGATGACCAAAAATGAATGGGAATTCCTACAAGATAAGCGCAATCAACGAAAAAGGTTTTGCAAAAGTTTCATCGACAAACAATGGGAGAAGCCAATGGGAAGATGACAACATCATATGCAGTCCTTGGAAAAAATGTGAGCTAAATCTGAGTTAGAAGTAGACTTTAGTACTCTTTCAGATGGAGATGAAGATGATGTGGAACTATCTCAAAGTGATATATCGATTATCAGAGCCACTAGAACAAGAAGAACATACATCTAATAAAAAAACAACGCAAATTGGATCTGTGAAAGTTTCGCTTTAACTTTAAAGTTGATAATATGCCCATACAATACCAACATATCAAACTTAGCATCAGAAAGATGTGCCCTGAAGTGTATGAAACCATGGACAAGCTCAAAAGCTCATATCAAATGTCAGAAACACATGTGTTATCACCTTTAAAGCGAATCTCTCTCGGATCCAATTTTCTCCGAGGACTACATATCAATAATATCATGTCATGATGTTGTCTTCTCTCATTGATTTCAAAATCCAATTCAGACTTTGCAGCAACGAAAACCAATAAAACAGACATATTATACTTATACATGTAAGCGATATAATAGTACGAAATAAGCAAAGAGTTTGAGCAAAATGAAGGCTATTTTGGCTGTCATTTTTAATTTCCGCCATTTTGGAATATCAAAAATAATTATAAAGTCAATAATCAGTCTCAGCATCATTAAAGATAGGTTGACAGCCAACGAAACATATGCCCACAACAGCTAAGCCATCCGGGCAGTCAATAAGGGTTTGAAGCATATTTTTTCTTTTGTCAGTAAGGAGAACGTTTACAACACATGAATATCTTATTACGAGTAATAGCCCTTTAAGTAATTATCAGAAATGGTTAGAATTGTTTCAATTGTTTTTCTCATGGCAGTAATTATTGGAAATCGTTGAAAATGACTAGATCCTTCGTCTAATTATGACATTAAACACTGTGTATACATTCAAAGTCAATCAGATATAAACTTGAGCCTCTAGAGCGTCCACAAGAATTTTTAAACTGATCAAGGGCTATAACTCTGATAGTAATTATCGCATATTGCTGAAAATCAATAGGCCTCTTTGTCTCATGACCTTAAACACTTGTGTATAAATCTAGTCAATCGGATATTAACTTTGGCCTATAGAGCATCTACAAGATCAAGGGCTATAACTCTGGCAGTAATTATCGGATATCGCTGAAAATCAATAGGATTCTTCGTCTCATGACCTTTAACTTAACATTGTAAATTTAAAGTCAATTGGATATAATCTTTAGCCTTTAAAAAGAGCATCCACAAAATATTTCAAATTGATCAAAGGCCATAAATTCTGGCCTGGCAGTAATTATCAAATATTGCTGAAAATCATCTCATGACCTTAAACACTGTGTAAAAAATCAAAGCCAATCGGATATTAACTTTACCTCTAGTAAGAGTGTTCTCAAGATTTTTCAAAGTGATCAAGGCTCATAGCTCTTGCAGTAATTATCGGACATCGCTGAAAATCAATAGGCTTCTTCATCTCATGACCATAAACGCTGTGTATAAATTTAAAGGTAATCAGATAAAACAATGGTTTTTTGATATTGTATTCCATTAATTATCTTATATCACATGAAAGATGTGGGCGTATAAAAACATGGAAGATTATATGTACCGGTAATGTTATAGTATAGTATAGTGATGTGCGGTTTTTAAATTTTCTCTCGGTTTTTATTTCTGTGGCAAAAAACCTCGGCTTTGGTTTTTGTCTTTTTTATTCATTCAAACTCTGTATTATGCATGTACTGATTTATGGTTATTTTATAGGAATACTTGGAAGCTAGAAAAGATATCAAACATATTCATATTGATGTAAAGTTTAAACAACAAGTTTTTTTTACTGTTAGTGTTATATGACTTTAATTATGACTAGCAAAAACAAAGTTACTGTGTAAAAAAAGATCTAACAAACTTTGTCAAACACAACACCATAATAATAAATTAATATAAAGACATATTACCAATAATAATTTGGATGTGTTTCCAAATGCAGCAGAAATATCTGCATTTTGTGTCATCTAATCTTTCATAGTGAGCAAGCCATGGAGACATTTTACTTTTAGAAGAAGCCATCGTGCATTATTGACAACTGGCTTAGGCTTGTATAAAAGTTTGGATTATAAACCGAACCGAATTGAGAAAATAAATTAAATTAAATACTCTATATATATACCGTACATGATTACATGTAGGGGGTCTGGTTGATCGAAAATAAAAAACGGAAGTGGTGGCTTCATTGAAATTTTGTAATTATTAAGTAAACAAAGTACGGCTACATAATGAAAAACAGGTAAATTAAAAATTAGGAATTTGAAAAAAATAAACCAAAACACATGGTTATTTTTTGTTTTATCGGTTCGGTTTTGGTTTATTGTAAAACCGATACTGTGTATGATTAAACCGAAAAAACGCACATCACAGCTGGTATAGTATTAGTATGATTAGATTTAAACACAAAGCAGGAACAATGATTATAGTTGTCTCTAATAAATTGTCAAGCGCTATATTGAACTACATACACATGCACTTATGTAACTTGAAATTTTGAACTTTGAACTGAACAATTAGAGCAGTAAAAAGACAATCTGAGTGATTGTGCTGGACGATTAATAGCCTAAATTTGTGCCTGACAATGACTGAGCAATGTGCCTTAATCCAGAATTGAAATTAAAGCCTGTAACATGAATTTGAAGCATATCATTCAATTCTTAAGTTGAAAATAACAAGGTCGTGAACAGCTGGAATAGTAATTGTAAATAGTGGCGTTCAATAACTGATGTTTACAATATCATGAATAATACGAATTGTGATTTCATGAATCAAAGTTCAAGATATTGACCCACACAATCCATTTCCATTCATACAAGGCAGGCTTGTACTAGAGTGTGTCCCACATTAAAAATGGTATCTAGATATATTGATAATAATAATGCCACAATGACAGGCTTTACCACAGATTTTCTAATTTATCATCACTAAATAAGTTATCATGCTGTACTTTATCCATTTAAAAGTGAACTTGAAATTCACTGAAAGTAGTGAAAGTGAAATTTTTAACACTAGGGTATACAACATTGGTATCCCCACACAACCGTGGTTTCAAATTAGTAGTTAAACCATTCTACTGTTGGCTGACTGACTGGCCTTGATTATCAAGACTATTCACATTATAATATGAAACATTTTACACAGCTAGAAACATTTGAACTTAACCTTCATTATGACCTGATATAATTAAACTGTTTTTAAAATTGGATTAAAAATTGTAACCTCTGTGGATCGACAAGATATAAATACGATTTAATTGTACAATCAGGGGCCACAATCCATAGTCTGATAAGTACAAATATCATAATCAAACAAAGATTGTGACCTCTAGTGGGTCCACAACCTGTGTATTACTGGGGGAACAAACTTTTACACTATACTATAGTCATTAGCATTGAAGGAACGTCCATCCTATCGGGAAGTTTTGGTCCTATTTTTGCCAAATTCGAAAATAACCGTCGATGTCATTAGGGTGTAACTGTGACACATCTAAAAAAATTTTTACAATCAGATAACCATTGTAAACTTTAGAGGGCCTGCAAGCTAAAAACATGATTTTCCGTACATAATCCTGGAAGTTATGGTCCAAACTGCTCAAACATCGAAATGAACCCAAATCTTTGGATTATAAACAAGTTTCATCACAATCAGATAAAAAATTGTGGTCTGTATACACTCAATGCACTAAAATTGGGCGTGACTCTGCACCTGGGAGTCGGGACATGCACCAAAATCAATAGTTGCCACCCTTAGGCATAGGCCATTAGGAATAAATGCTAAGTTCCAAGGAAAAATGGATGTGGCTTTGCCCCTCGGGTTCGGGCATTTACCAAAAACCAAGGGGATCATCCTTAGGATATAATGAATAGGTATTCAAAGTTTCTAAAGGATCTGTTAAGAATTGCGGCCTGTAATTAACACAGACACACACAAAAATAGGATGTGGCTCTGCCCCTGGAGGCGACAAAAATATATGACCACATCACTCTTATTAAACTACAGATCTAATCACGTTTCTTTTAGAATACACGAAGATCTGACCAGTTGTAGTGGAAGGACATGTCAGGTGTCATACGTGCCACTTTTGACCTTATGACGTCAGACATTGACGTTTCTAGTGGATTACCCAAAGTTCTAAACACCTCAAGCCACAAACTTGCTGTAACAGACCGTTTTATTGGCTAATATCTCACATCAACCAGAACGCAGGTTAATTAACAACTCTTCCAGATCTAGTGTAGTAAAAGACAAGTAAAACGAAATTGACGTCCACATGAAATTATGGATATAAAATTAAACTCAACCTTATTATCTAAAGTTAGCTATCTAAATATTACTGTTATTCGGTCTCTTTAATAGTCGTCTTCTTTTTTTTAGCGTACTTATAGCTGAATGCAGCAAGCTGTTGCTGACAAATGCATCAGTGCTATTTTGGTAACACTTGGGTAAGTTCATCTTTTACAAGAGTTCATATGACATTGAAACATATAGCAAAATTACTGAATTATTAATGGGGGCATGCAGCTCTGAATACAAAACTTGCCTTGATTCCCTAGGATTTGAAATAATACATTTTGTAACCCATTATTAAAAACCGGGAAATATTTATGATTATTTAAAATACAATTTATATTTATGGTAACAGTACTGTACATTATTGTAAAAATGATAAATCAAATTTCAATTCCATTTCAATACTTCTCTTAGTAGACAAAAGAATGATCAACAACGGTAAAATATGTTCAGCTTGTGCCAACGCACATCTGGGTGAATGGTGATCAAGTGATTTTTTTATAAGTTAATAAAATTGTGTAAAGGGATCAATGAATCAGGTTTCTACTGATACACTAATGAGTGAACAATTGAGTAAAGATGGTAATAGATTGATGGTAGAAGGACCAGTAATCGTTGCTATATATCTAGCAATCTTGTGAATATTGCCAGGAGGAGAGTGCCTGACTGTCATTAGTGTCTAATCCTTATTGATTAGAGAAATAACTTGTCATAATCTGGTCTATATAGCTGGAGGCTTTAAAATGATTCTACTACATTTATCCCAAATCATCTCACATACTTTTCTTTTTATCATATTCCATTTCATATCATAAGACTTAGAAATTAACGTGTCTTAATAACTTACTCTTAAAATTAATGCGACAGAAACAGTTTCGCTATATTGCACACCGATATTAAATATAATGTAAGCAGCTGCATTTCTTTTCCAAAATTTCAAATGAGTAGCCAACTTTTAATCTGAACAAGGAAATAAGAAACTATCTCAACGATCAGATAATACCAGTACTACAGATATATGTAGTTATTATATCACTAATATTGATTAGCTAGCTACATGTAGCTATCAACTAATTAAACACTGCTGATTAGTAATAGTGGTATGTTGTTTTCATCGGTGTTACTTTCAGCAAACAACTTTTGCGAAATGAATCCCATCTTAACCCGTTAAGTGTGTAGGTCGTTATATAATGTCCTGGACAATGTGTATAGGGCGTAATATAACGCCTTGGAGGAATTTCTCCAGCCTATTCTTAGTCTTAGAAAATAGTTTGTCACTTGAGGGAATCTCCACTAGGGGGAATCCCTTGGAAATGCCCCCACGATCACAGCATACGTGTATAATGGCTCTCCTGCCTGAGTGTGTAGGACGTTATATTACGCCTGGTCGAGGAAATCTTTGCCTGAACATGCAACAGAACATGTACATGTATAGGAGTAGTAACAGCAGTGCTCAATCAGGAATAAAATGTTCCAAAAATGACGTTTTTTCGTCAAATTAATTAAACAATAGGGGGTACATGTAGTTAACGTTTTAAAAACGTCACGCTTAACTGGTTAACATGGTTATTGATATGAAACGAAATGGGGGTTTAACTTCCAATTTTACATCAAGTGGGCCAAAAATTCTAAACACAAAGCCAAACGGCCTTGACACCAAGAATATTGACACAACTTTCTCTTGTATTGCATTCAACTTATTATATATATCTATGACTATAGTACAGAAGTCAGAGTTTTACTGAAAACAGAAAACAAAAATATATGATTTTTACTGGTTGTTTCTAAGGATTATCGACAAGTCTGTTAGTAGAAATTTGTTCAACCGACAATATATAAATATAAACCCCCTGTGCCGATCTGGACTGCGGATCGCATGTTCGACACCCCTGCTCTAAATGGTCAAATTAGTAATGACATGAATGTAGCCTACACGTAGATGGCTTCCAACTTTTACTGTGACACTTTATATTACGTATAAAGTTCAATATTAAATTCATAGATAAGGTTATTATTTTGAATAAGACATGTTGCCTATTATTCTTATTTACTGAACTGAACGATGTTGGCTTTAAGGCCGAGTTATCCATTGTACAATGTGTGAATGAACCCTCTTCAAGCCAAAGTGTTCTATAATCTATTTAGTAATGTATAATACAAGACACCTACAATAGTTCTTAACACATCAATGTCAATACTAACAACAGTCGCATTGATTCAAGTAATAAGAAAGGATAGGTTGCCAGGCAACAAAACACATGCCCACTGCAGCTAAGTCATCCTGGCAGCCGACAAAGGTTGTTACATCAGTATAACTTGTTCGGCTTCTAGTTTTCAAAAATCATTGAAAATCAATAGGTGTCTTTGTCTCATGAACTTAAACAACGTGTATAGAATACAATTTTAAAGTCGATCATTATTAGAGTCGAAATAAAATTTCCGCTCTAGAGTTAGATTCAAGCATGCAGAAGTTTTTCAAATTTATCAAGGGCCATAATTCTAGCAGTAATTATCGTAAATCCTTACAAATCATTTAAAGTCTTAAACACAGTGTATAAAATTTAAAATCAACCAAATGATAATCTTGGTCTGAAGATCATCCACAAGATTTATCAAGGAATTATCAGATTTTTCTGGTAGGAATTATCAGAAATCCTTGAAAATCAATAGGTTTATAAATTCGTCTCATGCATGACCTTAAACACTGAACACAGTATGTAAATTTAAAGCCAATCGAATATTAACTTTAGTCTTTAGAGTGTCAATAAGATTTTTCAAAGTGATCAAGGGCCATAACTTTCACAGTAATTATCAGATTACCTTGTCAATCAAAAGGCTTCTTCGTTTCAGTGTATAAATTTAAAATCAATTGAATGATAACTTTAGCCTCTAGAGTGTCCACAAGATTTTCAAAATGATCAAGGACCATAACTCTGGAAGTAATTATCAGAAATTGTTGAAATTCTTCAGGCTTCTTCGTCTCATGACCTTAATCATGGTGTATAAATAAGTCAATTGGATATTAACTTTAGCCTATTGAGCATCCACAAGATTTTTCAAAGTGAGCAAGGGCCATAATTTACTTTCACAGTAGCCTAATTATCAAAATTCCTTGTCAATTCTTACTTTGGCAGTAATTATGACATGGGAAATCCTTGAAAATTAATGGGCGGCTTTGTCTCATGACCTTAAATTAAACACTGTATCAATTTAAAGTCAACTGAATATCAACTTTTGCCTTTACAGAGTCCACAGCAATAATATACGACCGCATGTGGTTATATAAAAGCGAACATTATATATATCAATATTTACAAATGGTAGAATGCAGTCAAGCTGATGGATGTTAGTTAGTCGTACAGTACACTTTGAACAGTAACATTCATGTAGTTCTACTATCATTATATAAACATAGCTCCATGCCCGTATTTTTTATGATTGATAGTTGATACATAAGCTTGGGACTAAAAAATCTGAATTGTTTTTCTTGAAAAAAATTTGGATCATGTATTAATTTTTGCGAGTGTTGTTAAAGAGGCATTCTTCAAGAGTTACATGTACATGTATATCTGCCTAATACATGTCTTTCTTTAGGCCTTAAATGTTACACAAATTATTGGTTGACAAGATCATAATCAACTCCTTAGGCTATGGGATGGCTCTGATTTTAAGTAACGATTATAAACAAACAATCATTCTTATCCAAACTACAAACATTGATAACTTAGCTCATAATAAAGTAATTTGAACGAAATTTTCAATACATTCATTTTGCATTATCTATTTTTGAACTATTAGTATTACTATTATAGCAAGAACAGCCTAATCTTTAAATACATGTATCTAAATCTTAAATAATGCTTCTTTAATAAATTGCTAAATGTACAGACACAACATTGCTAAATAATTCACATTATTTCAATTCTAGGAGTATTTATGGAACAGATAAATTATAAATATTTAAACCCGCACATTATATAAATTATGTACACAGAATTATCTCATCACCTGTATACAATTGATAAAGCCTACACACACAAAAAAAGAAAAGAATTTAACATTGATTTTCATATAACATGCAGAAGCATCCAATAGCGAAGGGGAAAATTATAAATGTCTCCTAGTCCTAGTAATCTTATGTATTGATCTATTTAATGTTTTGTGGTGTACACATAGAGATGAAAATATTGATTGTTATATTTTATACACTATCCTTATTTACTCTGTACATGGATGATCATTACACAGCTAATCACTAATAATAACAATGACATTCATTAACAACTGGCCGTCGACATAGTTGTCTTTTTTGGGACCAACTGGTGATTTTTAAATGCTGGTAATTTTTATATGCTGACAAACAAAACCCTGATCTCTCAACTCACATGTGAGGAAAAGTTAACAAAATGAACACCAACCATAACTGATTAATACAAAAGACTTTGTGGGTGTAATTGTCCATCGGTCAGTTGTGCTATGGATGTAATAATCATTTTTTTTTATGAAAAAACTGTTTACATTCGCACACATACATGGGGCCAAGTATATTCCAGAAGCGATTGTTACAAGTATTATCAGTTCATTAACTACTGCCACACTTACTATAGATACATGTAGGTATATGTCCATTACTCCCTCAAGCATCGACGGCTATTCGACGCCATGTCGGCGTCGAATCTTGATGTCAAAATAGCCAGCTAAATGTGAAAGAGTTGTGAATCTTTGGTGAGATAAAATATTTGCCAAAGGTGAATCTTGAACAAAATAAAATATTGCTGAACACAAATAGACGTCGAATCTTCAACCAACACATTTTTCAGTAAATATTGTATTTTTAAAAATGTGTTGTTTTTTTTCTGAAAATGGACGAACCTCCGTCTGTTATCATTGGCTGTCATACGGAAATTCCACCTGTGTAATTGTAGACGCGATTGTCTTTATGATGTTTTCGTGGTAATCTGGATAATCTTAACTACAAAATGGCGTATGATTTGGCGGTAAGCTATTTTTATTTGTACATAAATTTGCTGGATTTGTTTGATTGTGTGTCCGGTTTATATAGACTCCATTGTCCAGGTCTGAGCTTGCACGTATAATGAATGACAAGAAAATCTGGTCTCCACTTAAGCCTTACGGACCATGCTCAATGTAAGTTAGTTCAAGCCGTTGATGTACCGTGTTTTTAAAAGTGCCATATTCAAATGATCTTTTACAGATATCAACACAATTTTTTTTAAATCTACAGATAAATAATTGAACTAAAAAATGTCTTTGCCCGAATGGCGAAATAGATCGGTTCATAAAAAATATTTTTAAAATGCTGGTTAAAAAGGACGATAAGTTTTCAAAGGTAAAAAATACCATCAAGGGTGAATGCTTGGAGTAGGTAGTTCAAGATGACTATTGCGTGAATCTTGAACAAATTTTTATATTTGGACCTTCGTTAGAAAGTGAATCTTCAGTGAATGTGTCTTGGCTTCAAGTGCATTGCAGGGTGAATCTTGACCCTAAAATATTGAGCTAAATGACAATCCGTGGGTGACCGCGTGAGGGGGGGTAGTTCAAGATTCCTATTGACCGGTGCATTAGACTGTAGGCTAAACACAGATTGAGACTTTCTATCTATCTGTGATGTAATCCCACCAAGGTTTACACTCGTAATTTCTTAATAAATAATTCTTAAAAGTTTACTTGATGCCTATGTAGTATGAGTGATATATGACAGTTACAGATTTAAAATACATTGTTTCATTTAGGAGATTTCCACCTGCCTCCACACAGCCAATCATTTGTTATTTAATTTTGAATAAGGTAAATCAGTACAGTGCATAGATTAGATTTTAAAGGAAATGAAATGAAATGGGGTTTAACGTCCTACTCTTTTGCACCTAAACTGGGCTAATGGAAGACGGGCATATGCCATACAGTGTGCTATGAGGGAAATTTTGCCCGGGCAGCGGCGCTACGGCCTACTCTTATATCGAATTCCAACTGCCAGGGGATCTTTTACGTGCACTTCAATGTGTACACGAGACCTCGGTTTTTCGTCCCATCCAAACGATTAGGCAGCTGTCCTTGTCAGGCCCTCCAGCATCACTGACAAGGGGAAATCACGACGGAAAATCGAGATGAACTTTCTCGGCCAATGCAGGGATTGAACACCCGACCTCCAGGCTAGCGAACCAGTGCCTTATCCACTTAGCCACTGTGACCCCAGATTTTAAAGGATTCCATACATATTCATCTAGCCTTTAGCGCTTCCATTAGAAATCACGCATGGACGGACAAACTAATATACAACCTCATTTCAACCTTGACATAAATATATAATTTAAAAATACCAAATCAAGTTTTTGTATTCAACATCCCTTTTAAAGAGACTGTTGATTTAGTGCAAACATGTAAACTATTTATTTTTGGATCTTGTCCAAGAGTTATTTTTATGTAATCTTTATATTTCTACCATTTCTGTCTACACAGAATGTTACCTTGAGATCAATAAAAGCGATTTTATAAGCGATTGTATCATTCTGTTTGATACATATGTATTGACTTCACATATTGTTTAAACCATTAGAAAAATAGGCAGCTGTACTTTCTTTTTCAAAAAGAATTTAATACAGTACATTAAGGCTGGTTGATATTAGCTATATCGACTATAAAACATAAGTCGACTGGACGGCAACAACAACTATTCAGTCCTGCCCAACTGCTACTTACAAACCAGAAAAATTACTGTATTTGGGGTTTCAAAAATATATCTATAACACTGTCAATATAATCAGATTGCTGTCAATACACCTTTGAAATTTTCAATAGAAATATAATACATTTTGCATACTGGGGTATCTATATTTGAACAGTACTATTATAGCGAAAACGGTCAGCTTTTTTTTTTTAATCAAAATCTTACATTATAATTATAGTATTATTAATACATTTTTAATACTTGTTATTCTTTATCTTTAAGATTCCCCCTCCCACCCCCATTGTACCAGTTATGTACAAAGAATACGATTTTCTCTTTAAATTTAAAAAAAAAAAGGATTTTTCGCCCAATCAGGGGTCACAATCCACACGGTCAGTCAAGTTATGATTCGATACATCTTAATATCGAAAGGATCTGAGATCTTTGGAAGACAAACCTATATTTCAAGTTTCATCAAAATTGGATAAAAATTGGATAAAAATTATACCCTTTAGACTGTCCACAAACAAATTGTGGGCTGACAGTGGCGACGATAAATACATCCACCTGAAAATGTGGGCGTATAAAAATCAATTACATTTGATTACTGTATGATTATACATGTACATACAACCATTCAAAAAATATTATGTTATCGTCCAGTTCAGTTCTTTTGAATATACATGCTTGTTATTTAGAGCTGTAATAAATCACATGATTTGAATTGGGTTGACAGGGTTCAGTTTTGAATTGATATACCTGACTTTATACAGCATTTTTTTTTTCATTTTTCAACATACATCACACAAAACTTCATCAAAAACAGCAATTAGTTCAAAGATGGGAATACAAGTTAGCTGATACTATAAACAAGGATAGTATTAGTAAGTCTGTATGTGATTGCTATACTATGCCAGCTATTCTTGAAATGTCACTTAAAGTATTCAAATTTACCGGCACTTGTCAGGACATTTCAAAATACAAAAAGAAATATTTAAAGAAAAGAATCAATTAAAATATTTTGTTTAAACTCACCAGTTGAGATACAATCGAGGAGATAGCATTCCTTATTGCTAGGCGTAATTCTGGTATTGTTTTAGCTTCTAGGAGAGGAAGGTATGCCTCCTGAAAAACATTAAAATTAAACAAAAATCAATGCATTAATTGAATTTTAGACAAACACATCACAAAAATGAACTGAGAATTATAACTTACGATCTCAACCAACATTTTGTTTATAATTTATATCGTAACAAATGACATACATGTAGTGCACAAACCATTTTCAAACTGTTTGAAGATGCAGGTGTACTAAACTTCTGTTTTGTCCCTCCTTATGGATAGACATTTAAGGTTGCTGTTTGATGATATTCCCATATGATATAAAACTACATGTAGTAAGAGCTATCATTAATATTAATAAAATCCTTCTGATTCCCTATTTAACATTTTAACTATTTGCACTTAAATTTCTATCACTTCTTTTTAAGTCTGAATTACTATTAGTTATAACAATTCTTCTACTGCAATGCTTGCAACACTCTTTTGCAATGAAAGTCGCTTGACAAAAATCTATATACTGGGTAGATGATTTTATTGTTTGTTGATATTCCCACATGACTAATAAACAGCCAGGGCTACTTTTATGATCTCCCTCTTTAGTCCATTATAATATTACTGACCCATAAATAATACTGATCAATAGGTGTCAAGTGTTTCTGTTGTCAAGATACTTCAATCATTCCAATAAAGGTGACCAAGCTATTTTCTTTGTGACAATAAAAAGTATTAAACCTTTAATCCCTCAAATGGTATCATGTAGAATCATATAATGCCTTCATGTAGTACTGATATTCAGTAGTCCTGTACAGCTTCAAACCACTTTCCATGTGAGAGGTTTATAACTAAATAAATCAACATTAATATTGTTTATTCCTGAATTGTTTTTTATGAATCACATGTATGTAATTTGAAGTACATGTAGGTCTGTACTCTATACACTTTGCACATCTGTAAAAATGTCTCATTTTCTGTAAATTTTATGCCTACATTTATATGGAGTTCATGTTCTGGAGTTTTTAAAAATAAAGAATGTACGTACTTTAGGCAAACCCAGTCTGAAAACTAAATCGCTAAATATTTGTATCAATATTGAAATAAGACACTACATGTAGGCCTACATGTACTTGACCTCCTATTTTGAAATCATGTTTACTTCTGTTATTAGAAGCTCTCATTAGAACTGGAATGTATCGACTTCCAATGAAGATTGTTATTCTCCAAATAGTACATATTTTCAAATTAATTCCAAAAAAACATTTATCATCATATTGGAAATTTTTTAGAAAGATGATACAATATGTGTATAGAAGAATGAGATACAAATGTACAAATGACTGTGACTTATTCATACATTTATGTAAGTTATGGATGTAGAAGACAAAGTTGTACATTTGGGGAGTTTTGATAGTGGCATACAAATTCTGGTATATGTAAGTACATGTAGGCCAACATTAAAGAATGGAGATGGTCAAATTGATAATGTTAAATTGTTAATCTACATTTTATTACTGTTCCAAAAATGTCATGGAATTGTATAAAGATAAACATTAAAGAATTAAACAGTATTCAAAGCAGATATTGTATAGATACCATAATCTAAATGATTATGAAGGAGAATCTACATATGTGTACCCTTTTATTCATACCACCAAGGTCTAGTTATTAATTTTTCAACAATAAAATGACTAGAAATTTGATGAAATTTGTAAGATCTTTGTAAGAATAGTGTTCAGACAATGTTACAGGTTACAGTTCATGACAGTACTGACCCAGAAAGGTACTTCCTGTTTTGAGAGATTGTTGCAAACTTTTTACAGGTTTCTATGATGCATTCAATTTTCATTTCAAGTTCACATTCTATATTAAGACTTACTTAAAGGAGCTAAATCGCTAAATTGATTGGGTTCGCAAAGCAATATAGTACTGTACTAATATGAATGCATATAAACTGATTTACATTCAATGGTTTCTGTTTTAACTCTAATTTCTAATCAGTTATGTTTCTGCAAAAGAAACCAGCAGTCTCAATCGAATGCAAATTTCCAGCGTCCGGTTATTTCAGTCTACATACAACATACGCCGTTTGATTTGGTGAAATGTTTCTAGCCTCGTTCCCCAAGTCTCTTCCTAGAACTGGGGCTGAACGCACTATGGTATAGAATTCGTGTACCAATGGTAAAATGTTTATTTTGGATATCAGAGGCCCATCTTTACCTGGTAAGATCACAGCATCAAAGTTGATTTAAATTGACAAATAATTTGAATTTTCAAAGTTGAAGATTTGGGATGATATTGAATTAGAGACTTGGCTACTTTAACAGTTAACATAAAATAAAACATGCTATCCTGAACTACATGATTTTCTTTTATGGTTTCTAGTTAGAAGCTGATTTCAGATTTGTAAGTATTTGAAGCTCCAGTTTTAGTGATTGCCCATGGTTCCAAGGGTGATGAGGCGAATTGGAGAATGTAGCATAAAATAATTCAATCGTCAATATAAGAAAGAATAAAAAAATTGTTATTCAAGTTATTCAAGAAAATCTTACCGCATTGCCAGTGTTTCATTTTTTTAAATATTACATTAAACCTATATTTTTTTATCCAATCATAACAAAGCCGAAAGATTGTGAGTTAGATCATATCCTTTTGATTAGACTGATTAATAATGTAAGACTTACAGTACTACTACACAACATGATGAATTCATATTGATTGACCTCAGTGTGCTATATTTTTTAATACCAAGAGAACAAGAGCTGTAATAGAAAAAGCTAATTACCAGTTGTTAACAGTAGTTTATTTATAAATAATTGGTATTGGTACCAATTTTTATATTTAATAGGTTTATTACAGGTTCAGAACTTATTGACTTTGGGTTGTATAATTGAAAATAGTTAACTGATTACTTTTGTCCATAATAATAATAATATTGATAATAATATACTGAGAGTCTGAGACCATGAAAACGTGTCACTGAAAGGTCTCGGTAATGGGAAAAAATCAAGTCAGTAAGGTTTGTGTCCATCTGGAGCAGTCACCTCTGCCATGCAAAATCGTGGTATGGAGAAGATAAGCCTCTGATTGGGTACTTGTATAATGTCTTCTGGGATCCTTCAAAATAGTGATTTGAACAAAGATTATATTGGTAATCCTTCAAAAATGCATGATTCTGTAGGTGTTTTTGACAATACATGCAGATTACATCTTGCTGTACAGAGTAATTCGGGTGCTGCAACAGAGGTGGTTTATCTTTTTAATCAACCACTTTACTCTCCTTCTAAAATACCGAATACGTCATTCGATGATGATAGATATTTTCTTGAACTTTGAAGTGGTTAAAAGATACCTACTTATCAATACTTACTACCGGTAACCAAAAAAGGGGGCTGTCAGGTAAACACCGAGTCAGCAACTTTGGAAGATAGGCATAACTTATGTATTATATGAAATCACCTACTTGGAAATCACATTTTGAAGGGCATTTTTAAAAACAAAAATGCTTTACCAGGTACAAAGTATGATTAGAAATTAAAAATGACAATTTGGCATAAAGAACAATAAGCTTATACTCTTATAGACCTACATGTATTACCAAATAATAGATAAATTATTATTATGATTAAAGAGTTGAATTATTGGTGGATTTGGGGGTGGTTTTGGGTAAATCGTGATGACTGCAACTAGTCTAACTAAGCCGACAGTACTACTACTATTCATAGGCTACTTCAGCTCTGAACGTAGGTCTTATCATGTATACCGCCATATTGACTCCTAGTCTAGTTGTCAAAAAGTACCCCACCCCCCCATCGCAATTCATTTCTACTGCCTGGGAAACTTTTCAATGCAAAACTTTTGCATGTCTTTCCCTGTTAAAAATACTTCCCCTTCTGATGCTATTGCAATCTACTAAATAATATAGATTCTAGAGAGACGTATTGTACAGGCGTTCAATGGACTGAAACTTGAAACGGTATCAGGCGTATTCAACACCAGGCTAATTCATGACCAGTAAAATCGGCGTATTCAAGACCAGTATATTATAGGGTTGGTTGATCGGTATATAAAGGTGCTAAGTAGTACTCATCAGTGTGGATAGAAGCCGATACGATAATTATTATAGATGATGGCAGCATAGAAAATGTACAGGTATGTATTTATAATTTCTCAGATTTCGCTTGCTTTCATAAGTATTGAAATATAAATCATAAGTATTGAAATACACGAGTTTTGCTAGTTTTAGCTGTACGAGAATTCGTGGCTGACTTCGAAATAGCCACATGGCAGGCCTTGAAGGATACTTTTCCGGGAACATTGATTAAAGGCTGCGAGGGGATGCGTACAATTTTTTGCGTCAACTAATGGCCTTACCATTCCTTCCTGAGGAGAAAATTCATGGTGCCTTCGAATATTATTTCAACTCTTGTTTGTATTATGACTATTTAAAATATATAATAAATACCCTGTTAATCCTTCTATTGTCTTGTCTTAATTGATTAATTAACTTAACATCCATAGACAGAGTACTACTTAGCACCTTTATATACCGATCAACCAACCCTATAATATACTGGTCTTGAATACGCCGATTTTACTGGTCATGAATTAGCCTGGTGTTGAATACGCTAGGATTCCTTGAAACTAGCCTAGTGAAACGCAACCAGTAAAATTGATCGTCGGCGGGTAACTTTTTTCACAAGGTTTCAATAGGTGCAGTTGCTGAACGTACAGGGCGAGTGTAATGAGACCTACGTTCAGACTGAACAAGGTAGGCTTCTATCTATATATATGTCTATATTACTAGTATTATTACTATTTACTATGTCTATTAGTAACGAGAAAGGGTAGTGAATCGATTCGCAGACGGCAAATATCTCCTAAAAACATTATGGCGGGGTGAAAACAGTGCCACCAATCCCTCCATTTATACCCCAAGCTAAGATAAGAGTAAATTCGGTGTCAAAAATAATTTACCTCATTATAAAAATTTTCAGAAAGGCTGCTGTTATAATGACTTTGTTTACAACAACTTGAACAAGTCGATGGCGAATCTCCACTTTGACTTTCCACACGCGTATCGGTTCGATGTAATCCAAAGCGGTCGGGATTTCTTATGTATAAATAGGCTGATGCAATGGTGTGTGCCAACACTATCACCATGCTGACATGTCAAGTAACGCTCATTAAACACTTTTTCTCAAACCTTTGACGCGAATTTAATACTTAAATCCATTTCCCCTCACATCGTGACACTCCAGAAGACCGTCTGCATGCAACCAGGCACAGCGCCCTCTTATATCTGAAGGGAGGTAATTTTCAATATCTATTTATTGAAAGGAAGAACCCCATAAACATTGCAACATGGGGACCATATGGGGAAAAAAGGGGCTGTGGGCCCAGATCATACCACAAGGTTCCCATACTGGACCCATATTATCTTCCCACGTACAAATGTAGGCAAATACACTTTATTTTCATATATATTAATATCACAGAGACAAGCCAAATGATATAATGCTTACTTCTGTCTTACAATGATAATCTGAGCTTATAGTGTGTGTATCTGGGGCCAATATGGGATCTATATGGGATTTCCCGCATTAACAACTCTTTTTTTTGTATACATGGGGCCAATATGGTGTCCATATAGGATTACCCATTTGTGCATCTGGGGCCAATATGGGATGTATATGGGATTACCCACATTAACCACTCTGTTTTTGTAAACATGGGGCCAATATGGTGTCCACATGGGATTACCCATGTTTGTATCTGGGATAATATGGTATCTTTATGGGATTACATATTAACTTTTGTATATCTGGGACCAACATGGTATCCATATGGGATTGGGTATGTTAGCTCATTATTGAACCCATACTTTTATTTGTTTATACCTTGAACCAAAACGTGCAACCAGAATCTGTGTGGTATGGATATGGTATAACAACATTCCTGTATATTATGTACATAGGCCCAATATGGTATCCATATGGAAATACCCACACGTGTATCTGGGGTCAATATATCTATATGGCATTTCCCCCACATATAATATATCTAATTCTAATATGGTATCCATATGGAGTTACCTACATGTGTTTCTGGGTCCAAAATAATATATGGTTTATTTACCACATATAAAATAATTATATAGGTCTTGGTCCAATATGGTATCCATATGGGCCCCATAAACATTGCAATATGGGGACCATTATGGGGAGAAAATGAGCTGTGGGCCCAGATCATACCACATGGTTCCCATACTGAACCCATATTATCTTCCCACATACAAATGTAGGCAAATACGCTTTATTTTCATATATAATAATATCCCAGAGATACGCCAAATGATATAATGGTTACATGAACTTCTTTCTTACATTGATAATCTGACCTTATAGTGTGTATATCATATCTGGGGCCAATATGGGATTTATATGGTATTACCCACATTAAAACTCTGTTTTGTAAACATGGGGCCAATATGGTGTCCATATGGGATTACCCATTTGTGTATCTGGGGATAATATGGTATCTGTATGGGATTACATGATAAATTTTGTAAATCTGGGGCCAACATGGCATCCATATGGGATTACTTATTTGCATATGTTAGTTCATTATTGAACCCACACTTTTAGTTGTATGTACCTTGAACCGATATGCGCAGATGTGATTACCAACATGTGCACCTGGAATCTGCGTGGTATGGATATGATATGACCTTATTCATGTGTATTACGTATGTGGGTTCAACATGGTATCCATATGGGATTACCCACACGTGTATCAGGGGCCAATAAAACCTATATAATATATATCTACATTGTAATTCCAATGTGGTATCCATATGGGGTTACTCACACTTGTATCTGTTTCAACATGAATCTAATATCATTTAAACGTTTGTGCAAATCTGTAATATGGCCAAGATTACACGCAGTTTTCCAAATGAGAAAGAGTCTGTCTAAATATCTTTCAAATTTCTCTTTGATGTAGTTTCTACAGTTAAATCTGCTAAAGGGCAATTCCACCGTAACAAACGTACATTAAGAACTTGTCATATTTTTATTACTTCCAATATTATCTAACCATGAATAATTAACCGTTTTGGTTTTATTTAGTATTAAAACATATGATTAAAATATCAATTGACATATGTACAGAAATGAGCACCATGATTTGCCTGCATGAACATATAGTTGAATTGTCCGGTGGAATTGAAAAGTTTTTCTGCTTGTAAAAAAGGACACTAATACTAAATGTCTACTGTATGGTCACATTTGGATTCTTGTAATCCAGTAAATTAGAAATTATTGTGGTAACGGACGTACATATTTTCTTGTAACAGATGTACGAGTGCAAATTGCAAACCCATTACATGAGATATGTAAACTTTCAAATAATCGGACTGATACATAATAATAATTATTAACTCATTTGAATTAATGGATCAGTTACTTTCGAAAAAACATTACTCCTTGAATAAAATATTGTGACCCTAAAATTTTGGTAGCTGACGAACATACGTCTTTGAAATCCCGCAAGTGAATCAGAGAATTTTGTCAAATGTTTTCTTTTTACGGTCATAATATCAAGAATGGGTGATGTTAGCTTTGAATATGAGTTTTTGAACAGTTCCATAAATAAATATGAATGAGAGATAAACTGTAAATATTTGATTACATGAAATACTGTGAAAATTAATGGACTGGGCGTGCATCTATGAAAACCAAAGTTTACTGAGAATTTTTTTAAATCTTTTCTTTTTATGGACAGTATTATAAGAATGGGTTATTCTTGCTTTAGATAATGAAGTTTTAAACAATTCCATACATAAATCATATGAATGAGAGAGAAAAAATGTAAATATTTGGTAACAGGCGCAGGTTCTCATAGTAATATTTTTCATTGTTAGGTTACTTTTGCAAAACTATATTATTTTTATATTTTAATTTATAAATATCATGTTTATATACATTGTCAGATAATGAATGCCAAATCATTCGTTGTGATTCAGAATAATCAAACAAACACAAAGTAAGAAAATACAAAAAATTTACAAATTCGACATTTAGAATGTAAACATTGACCAACTTTTCAACTAATTAAATTTGTCACCTAATTGTATACTTTGACGTGGAATTGCCTTGAAGATTTACGTGTAATATAAATAGTTACTCCATAGGTAGACGATTTAGTTTACTGTCGTACAGAAATTGCTTTTATATCTTAAATAAAATAACAGTTGAAACACTACAAATTTAGTGATGCACTGATATGGACTTTGCAGAGATTATACAGATTACAGTAAAATTCTCCTAACTGACTGGTATACCAAATGACAGACTATAATAATATGTTTACCATGAATAAAAAAAAAATAGAGTTTATTTATGAATGAAATTGTGATACATGTTTTCACTTTAAGAAATACTCCACCCCGCCTTTCGAATCAAATGCCCGTCTTTGTGGAGCTTTAAAGCAAAAAGAGTTGCTAATACTTATTCTTTTAAAAAAAAGCCAAATAGGAGCCGTTATTACTCAAATTTATTATGAATACATCATGGCTGGTAGTATCTTGCTAGTACGATTTTAATGACTATAGCAGATTCTGTACACAAATTATATAATATCTAACTTTACTGTGGAGGTCACCAAGCCACCCATGAAAACCTGTCAGCGAGTCATCATTAACAACCAATTTAGTCTCTTGAAGTCTGTTTGGTCACTGGCTGAAATTTAGATTCTACAATGTAGAAGTATGTATATTATTAGTACTAACAAGAAGAAACTGCTGAAAGTGGTACACATCTCTGAAATCAGTTCACAAAACTTAATCAAAGGTAAATTTTTCCCATCCTTTCATACTATAATAAGCTTAATGGCTTTTGGGTAAAACAAATTAAATGAAAGGTTTTAAAGTTTCTATATTTCGAAAAAATGTCTTTTGGAAAATAACTGATACAAATGAGTTGATCATTTTCTGTGGAAATATACAAGTGCATCAAAGTATTTATACAAAAGTTTTGTAATAATATAAGAATAGATTTGAATAGATGTTTCTTTTTTTTCTTAGTTATTTTGATTTGACAGAATATTGGTAAACTCTAAAACAAGAAAGCTGTCATTTCCAGAAAGGTGACTATTTCCATTTTCATGGCAAAATATGTTTCTTGCTCTCGCTGGACTAAACGTTTGAAGGTTTTATCAGCTATACAATGAAATACAAATGACATATATTTAACTGAATTTGGTAAAGATGAAATAAAAGCACTTTAAAACAAAAGATATAATAAATGCTAAATCTGGTCTTTTTACAGCTTAATCCGTTTGAAACAACAGATTAAAGAATTAAAATGACAACATAAGCACTGGTCAACTATTTCACATGTTCCTGACCAAAAGACAATGGTGAGTTTCTGTTTGTATTAATTACTGTGTGTGGAGACTACAGGTCAGAATTTATATCCGATTTTTATGAAAATTAAAATATGTGTTTGTATCCCAAAGATATTGATTGAATTCAATATCGGCGCAAAATATGGGTAGTGATGTCTTACTTTGTCAGGCTGCACATCAACAGACCTAATCAATGTGCTTTTCTTTTGAATTGCAGAGTTGGTCAGAAGAAATCCAATGTTTGTGAACACTACAAACGAAGAAATCAAAACAGCTGTTAGTTGCTTCCTGGCTAATTCAAGGGGCAGTGATGGTGGGAGATCCCAACGAATTTCAACTGTCTTACCAAAAAAGCATTATAATAAAACATGAAACCAAATAAACAGTTTTGTTATTTTATTAGACAGTTTATTCGGTACTTGTTGTTTACCATGCTTAGAACTAGAGAATTCATCAAAGTTACACAGAGCTGTGTAGCACACTTGATATTATCATTAAAATAGTGTTTAGCATGTAATATCAAATGATCATACATTAGAAGATAATTTCATACTTGTATTAAATTAGTCTAAGTTCGGCTATAATGTCTGGTATAAATAGTTTACTGTCCATATATGTGTTTTCACCACAAATATACGCTCAGTACAATATTTCTTAGAATCCCACAGGAAATCCATTTAGTGCCCAAATTAATATCCTGGCATATCCACACAGATCCCATATGATGCCCATATTACATTGATTTGTACTCCCACATGAGTCCCATATAGTACCCATATTATATGTCTTATCAAGACCATATAGGTCCCATATTACACACATATGATTTTAGATGATTTACCCATATAGAACCCACACAAACCCCATTTAGTACCCATGTGGATCCCATATTATGCCCATATATCATTTATTTGTACCCCATATGAGTCCCATAGAGTACCCATATTATATTTCTTAACATGGCCATATAGGTCCCACACAGGCCCCATATAGCACCCATATTATTTTAAATCAGTTATCCATATAGGCCCCACACAAACCCCATTTAGTACCCATATGGTTGAGCCCATATGGATCCCATATGGATGTTGGGTGCAAAAATGTCGGGGTCCGGTATGGGCTCCCCATCATGGCCCCATATCACATGACACATGGTACCCATATGGTACCCATCAATGAATGTTATCAGGGAAAGGTCGATACCGTATGTGAATCGGAAAAGCAATTTATTACGCAGCTTACTAATTAGTGATGAGGTTTACTCAAGAACTGTCACTTTTAGCCTATCATTATCTCTATGAGGGTGGAGATTGGAGCAATTCTAAAAATAATACAAATATCTCGATTTGAGAATAGACATATTTCCGATGCTTTCTAATTAGCTATTGACAATAAAACCATTTTCCATGTTAAAACTAGGGAAGCTAAACAGGTCGAAATAAGGCTATTTTTTATAATATAAAAAAATAAATAAATGACATTGTATACATGTGACAGACATCGTTTGAACCAGCAGGGCTTACAACTCATAATTTTCACTGTCGGTCATTATTGAATGATAACCTACCAAAACTGCAAAATTAAATTCATTTTTATGTTTTTTATATTCATTTAGGGTGTCGTGAATTCGTGTGACTAGGCCTATAGCTTCTATTATCGAAATTTCTTACGGGTAGCTGGCCCGACGATTTGCGATCGCAAATTCGCAACTACAAAATAGTCCCTATAAATGTGAAAGAAAAAAAATCACAGACAATTAACAACTATATAGGAGCGTAGAGTGGTTACAATAAACACACAAAGACGTGGGCTTTAATCAGGCGCGGATCCGGTGGGTGGGTGGGGGGGCAGTGACATAGTTGATCTTCATTTTCGTTTTCTTTCTTACTGTTGCAGTTCACATATCTGCTCTTTAATAGATGATATTTAATATGATTTTGACATTGTATCCGCCCAAGCAATTCCTAAGATCGCAATGTATTACTCTTTGCTCCAATGTATTGCTCCCCCCCCCCCCCTCGACAAAATCCTGACTTGGGCCTGTTAGTCATATTAAACCTGCAAATTCACTATTTAGGCAATGCATTCTATATATACAATAAAGTGGGTTTGGCCAGGCATTATATCCACCTTTTTACTGTAACCCGTTGACCCCATCGTTCGATAAGCAGGCCCGTGCGAGCCCAAAATTGTTAAGGGGGGGGGGGGGCGCAAAGGCTTCTGGGGGCTTCTAGGGCGCCGATGTACCTACACCGTGGAAGGGTTTATAGGGTGCTCTCCATAGGCGTGACCCCCCCCCCCCCTTTCCCCCAAAGAAAATTGGGAAAATTAGATGGCCGAGTTAGATTCCAATCAATCGTTTATATTCCACGGAGACGGGGCCGTCGGGAGCAAATTTTGACTGTCGCAATCGTGTTTTCCTGCTATTTCAGCCCGTGAATACAGCATAGTCTACCTTCGGTGGCGTACCATACTCTTCACAACGTTTCGTTTGATTAGAGCTAATCCCACTTAACACTGTTGTAATTGAAGAAAATTTCTGTTCAAAATTATGGCTGGTCAATAGTCGAATTAACAACCGATAGCTAACTGCGTACCAACGCCATTACGCTTTAAACATAGATTCAAATTAGACCAAAGAGTGATTTGACAAACCATTGTTGCAGTTGAATTAATAAAAATGTTTTAATCCATAGTCAATTTAGTACAAATTCGCGGTATTCAATTAAAAGATTTCGGGCACTTTATTTTGCCAACCAGATGAAATAATATTTTTTTGTTTTCACTTTACCCGTCTGCACGAAAAGTCAGAGTGCCCATGGTGCCCCCCTCCCCCTCCAAAGAACATTTTGGACAATAGGGTTTGCACCCGAAAATGACGGAAAATTCCAATTCTGAAGCTGAATTTATGATTTCCGTATAATGATAATTGGGTATAAACATTATCAACATTTGAAGGAAGGAATACGACTTTAACGTACCTATATTAATTCATGAGAAAAATGAAAAGTGCGGAATCGGGTTAGCGCCCCAACAGTTGTAGTATTAAACTTAAACGTGTGGGTCATTATGAGGTGCCTCACCACAATATCATCGTGGCGCCCAACCAATGTCACGCGGCTTTATGTGGCGCCCATACTATTATGGAGACGTTCCATCATTTGGTGCCCATTGAGGAAGCCGATTTTTCCCCAACGGCTAAAGGGCGCCTTTTTATACCCCCCCCCCCCCCCGCTAACTACGGGTCTGATAAGGATGGTGTATATTCGCTATAGACGGGACAGCGCGTATAGTTTTAGCCTTTACCCAGTGACAGATCCGTGGCAAAAAATTAATCCTTCGGACGAATGAATCGATCTCTTTTGAAGAACTCTGTCGTTTTGGGAAGCCAATTAACTGTGTTTTAATGATTATTTAAAACCCATAAACCATGTTCAACTGCGATTTACTGATGTGATTTATAAAAGAAACAAGATATTAATAAAAATCAAGATGATCCAGTGCGCTGGTGGCCAAGATTCATTCAAATGCAGCACCAATTAACACAATTAAAGACAAATATACATATACGAAGAATTCGTATTTATACAGTGTTTCATATTTCATGGAAGAGCCAAATCTGCCGACTGTAGGTCTTTCTTTAGGCCTTAAATGTTATATAAATTATTAATTATACACATTAATTAACCTACAAAGACCATAATAAACTCTCCATACCACAGTGGCTCCGATTAAATGCGTTTTGCAGTTGGTGATTTAATGTAAAACTGGATAATCGAGACTTTTTTCGTTTATTATCGTAACAATGGCAGCAATGAAAATCGAAGCTACTCGGAACAGAGTGGAGTAATAATTTGATTGGAAATTTTCGATATATTCCCGTTTCATTATCTATTTTTTTAAAACTAGTATAGCTAGAACTGTCAGCTTTATCTAGTCTTACATGATGTGAAGTTTATTTGATGATTTATTTTGAATATATTTAATTGGCTATATTTGGGATTGTAATAGATTAGCTATAATACTATTGCTTTATTTCAATGCCCCAAACGTTGAATTAGCTAAACGTTGGATTTATCCCCACCGGTTTGCAACTGAACCATTCTGCAAATTTTAAGGAGACAATACAAGCGCAGATCCAGGATTTTGTGTATGCATTAAAGCAATATGACGAAGTATGTTAGATTGTAGTGGGGGGGGGGGTGGCCTAGTGGTCTAGAGTGCCGCGCTTGGACCTCTAGCTGGTCGGTCACCTCTGGCTTGCGGCTGTGGTTTCAAGCCCTGGTGTGAGCGTATGTGGCATGGGGATAGGGGCGCCTTCTCAACCTCGTGGGTTTCCTCCGGGCACTCCGGTTTCCTCCCACTGCTAAAGACCCCTACGCGCAAGCGAATTATTGAAATAAAATGAAACCGTATGTTAGTCCCAAAATGACCTAGTTTGTGTCGAGTGGATGTTAAAACCCCATCTCTCTCTCTCTATATATATATATATATTGTAGTGCTAAATAGAGATAATTATAATCAATGTAATTTTGGGCAATAGTATCACTATTTAAATAATTCGCTTTGACTCCACTGGCAAACATATTCGTTCGCGTACAACAGGGTCATATCCACAGCCGTATTACCATTACAATTATGTCATTACATCCTTATTTGCTTATAATTCGGCCTTCATGTCTGCATTTCTAAATGACTGCTCATTTTCTACAAAACACACAAAGATTAATGTACGAGTAATAAATATTCTGCTGGCATTTTTATACTGAATACACCGACAAGGATAATGAGGTTTGGTCAGTCTAACAAATATTTTCTTTTTATTTTACGGAAAAGCGCGTCGCAAATTGATTATCTTTACGGCGATAAAGTATTCCATGTGGAAAATGCCCGGCACTAGTTTTTCTGAGTAATAAAATTTGCCATTATAAGGTCTACGGTCGGTTGTTTAATGAAATGAAAAAGAAATCTATAAAGAAACCATTAAAGCATGAGCAGACATTCTAAATGTAACGTGATTGGAACATAATATTCAGTACTCAATCATTATTATTCAACGATGATTACAAGATGGCAGCCAAATATAGAAAGTATACCTGCCGTCTGGGGAATATATTTAATGTTTCTCGACAAAATTTGATTGATGCACCTTTATAAAGCTGGAACATCGATCTTATAAAATAAAATCTACTTCGGTTTAATTTTGAATTTAATTTCGATGGCCTTCTTAACATTCCTCTGTTGGTAGTAAACAAGTTAAATTCCCTTGGGCTAATTACTGCTACATGCATGAAACTCAAACTTTTAAAAATAAAAATAAGGTAAATTGTTTATTTATTCATGTCGACGTTTCAACGAGGGTGCTTTTGTTTTGCTTGATAAAGATCACAATAAACAAAGTAAAACGAGTTCACATTCCTAACCAGTAGCATACTACCACTAAGGCGGGATTGGGAGGTTTCGTCATTATTAATGGATTGGGGTGGAGTGGAGAGGGGGGGGGGCATATTTTTATGAGGAGTGATTTCAATACCGTTCTGTGGGTAGGGGTGGGGTGGTTTGCGCGTTACGAGCCAGTGTCTACGGTCCCGTCTTATCTAAATACTAGAACATTGCAGTAATACAGCATTGTCAGGCACAGGCCCGTATCTACAGGGGGGCGCGGGGGGGGGGGGCATGGCCCCCCCGCGTGAAATGCTCGCCCCCCCCCCCCGCTCAGAAATTGCTAACAATCATTAAAGTATACACAGTTCCTTATATTAACCTAAAAAAGCTTTTTTTTTTGGTTTGAATACTTATTTTAAAATGCTTATTAGACGCATAGTTAACTACATAGCATGATGATTACAACAGTCTGTTAGAATGACCTTTTCGAAAATTTCGTCAAAATGTTCGCCCCCCTACCGAAAGGTAATGCCCCCCCCCCCCGCTTAATGGTGTCTAGATACGGGCCTGGTCAGGCAACGAAACACACGCACATGAACAGTTACGTCGTTCAATCACTTATAGGTTGCTAAACGACTCCTACACGTTCAAAACGACCAGCTAGTGATTAAGAAAACCATCTAATATTTCGTGACGAAGAGGTGCTACCTTCAAATTTAGGGACGGACTGACAACCAATGACAATTTCTGAAATATTGGTTAACAATTTCAGAAAGGTAGTTTAATTTCAGGCTGTAAAGTTCTAATAATAACCACTGTAAGTGTGATCATTCACAAATTGACAATCCATAGTAGGCCTCGTCAACCCGTAGCCACCAGATTATTGTAGCCCCTTGCGCCTATAAATTGTGAACGACAGATAAGCGAAGGCCATTAATGTGGAAGTCATGATCGAATATCATAGGTTTCTTTCTAATGAATAAGTTAAACAACTTTTTAGCCTATAATTGAAGTCTCTAATATAAATATAAATTTCAGAAAGAAGTCAAAAAAATTTCTCAACAAAGGGGGTGACTCTAAAGACATCATTATCATTGAAAATCAACATGGTCCTTCCTGTCAATAGCATCTATAGAGAATCGATATAAATTTCCGCAAGATAGGACCAAGTCCCTATGGTGCTATCAAGGGGAATAACTATGAAAATTGTTTTTCCCCCTTCAATTCGACAGACAACCATTATAAATTTCAGTAAATTATTAGAAAGCAAACTTTACATCTTCAAGAAAACTGATCTCCATCGCATTCACAGATTTTCCGAGCACATAGTAAGTATATCTCTGGAACAAAGTAGATAGTTGAAATCCTCTTTGATACCAATGTTGCAGTCTAATGTTTCATACTCATTTTTTATCGATAGGGCCGTCATTTCATGAACACAAAGCTCCACACCAAATTTAAAAGAAATAAATCTGTTAAAAATACTTGAGCCTCTATCGCAAGCACAAGGGCTTTGGTAAAGGAGGGTAAGTCCGGAACGGAAAGTCGGGCAACGCTGTATATCAATAGGATTCACTAAGACACGACCCCAATGCTTCCTACAAAATTTGAATAAAATCTGTGATTTTCTGCAATCTTCCAATTCTAAGCCTAACATGTGAAATTAATGATTGGTTGACCACAGCCTATCATATTGAAATATTTAAAATCATATAATGCTGTTAAAGGCTATTACTAAAACGCGTAAGATAATTTTAATTTGAAACAGAACTTAAACTGATATGCTGTCATTTTATTCATATACAATACAGGATTATATTTCGGAAGGTCAACTAATATTCTTTCAGAATTTTACTTATCGCTTTCTCTCTCCCGAGGCGGATAAATCGATGACATTTCACTTAGATGCAGGTTTCTTTGATGGGAAGCTGCACGCGACGACTTCCTAGCCAGATCAATGTGACAACTTTGCCGTTAGTATCACTTCTTGCCAATCTTACCCAGTAACGTGACTAGATATCCAAGGCTTTAATAGACACGACAATTTACCTCGGACGTTGATTCCTTTCTGAGCGGCCGATACATGCGATAATTGCAAGCGATTAATTACTTTTGTTGTCACGAAAAAAATAATTACCAAGGTGTCAGGCAATTGTTATGATTCTAATTTGACTTCCATGAAATACCAAATGATATTTCCTTCAAGAGCTTCGCGACGTACATCAACTATCGACCTTTTATTTTGTTAAATCAGATAAATTGAAACATAATTTGTCTATAAATATTTTACTATAGATTTCAGATCTACATGGCAACGGATAGCTGCTTTCCGCCATTTCCGCACGTAAATTCACATAAATTACTTTACAGAAAATCACACCGTCTGTCTGAAATTCCATCAATTTAACACGCGTACATCAATTGCTAAAAGTCATTTTGTATGTCGTGTAAATCCAACTATACAGATTATCCTCGGGTATCAACAAAGCTATCATCACTATATAATGAACATATCAAGCAATTCGCATCAAAGATACACACGTTGGACTCAACCATGTTCAGATAAAATAAGGATGTGCTCCATATAAGATACCAAGATTGCACCAATTTCAAGATTTAAGATTGGGCGATGTTCAAGATACAATCATTGGGAACTCTTTTAAATACAATTAAGATTTGGATTGGGTCATCTGCAAGATAGAACAATGTCTTCGACCATCACAATATTGCACGATATTCGCAATAGGACTTGTGGAGGGGGGCGGGGGATAAAATTTCTGTAGGTCCCTTTCACAAATTCAAGCGATCAGTGATAACCTTAAGAAAGATCGAATTAATGCTGTCCAATATAGTAACATTATTGTTGACACGGGTTCTCAGCAAATCTGTGATAATACGCACTAATTCGGCATTCAGTGTGATACAGAGGCTGGTTCATAAACAAGGGTTAGTACAAATGTTGGGTTATGTTCAAGTTAAACATGTATGAGTTGAAGAATATCTTCACAGGGACGGATGCATGATTTTTTGCAGGAGGGGGTTTGCCAGGTTTCTGTTCCGGAAATCTGCCATCATCATCTCTAAATTACATAGGCATACATACAAATTGAGCTTTTTAAACAGAGAAATCATTTTTATACTGATGTAGGATCACTTTGTGGTGTAATTTCATTGATGCAAGGCATTATTTTTTTTCATGTAGCTGATCGGGGGGGGGGGGGGTCTAGATCCGCCCCTGCTTCAATGTAATGATTGTGCTATTTTCAAATTTTACATATTTCATTAACAAACTCGAGAATACATCAGACCTGGCATTGTGTTTAACCGAAACGACGACTGCAAAGAACTTGTATAATATATTTGAAACTGAGGGTCGTGTCATGTGTTCTTTACACGGTGGGTTATCGCTGACATTAAGTTCGTTGTTTAAAAATTCCCCCAACACGCGCGCTATTTCAAACAGCCATATAAAATCAGTCATTAACCGATTAATACCCAGTAAATATCTTTTTAACGACTGTCTTATTGTTTGAGCCTCTTATAAGTATTAAAATATACCATTCTATCCGTCTAAAACACATTATCTAATTCCAGCGAGACCGGTAATATTTTACAGCCTTCAAAACGGCTTGAGTTTATAATATCGCGGGCTTTATGGGTGATTTGTGACAATAATTGCATTGTATTGATTTTTGTTAAGAAATCCCAAGCATGTAAAAATGATCTTTATTGCAAAACAACTTTTGTTTGGGATTCGTAATCTCTTTGGGGCTTCTGATGGATTGATTTGAATATACTGCAAAATGATAGCGACCATGTCGTTTGGGCGGAAATGAACCCCACCTTATCTGTTTGTTCTTCCTTTTCTTCCTGGTGAATTAACTTCAAAATAGCCTAGTCATTGATTCTTGTCTTAAAATATCTTGTTCCGTTTAAAATGAAATGTAAGGAAATGAGGTTTGCGCCAAATATTCAATGAATTCAATCGTCAATAAGAATTTGGTTTATCGTCCCATTCCAACGACTATATCCATTTCTTTGCGATACTCTTCGTCATTTACCCTCGACAAGTAGAAGCTAGACTGGAATATCCCGAGGAACTTTCTCGATCGACACCTAGTTTGGACAAAATTACCACCGGTTGGACACAGCAAACTGGCTACACAAACAATAGTTTTCTTGTTATTTAGGTCACATAGACCTCCTGACTATAATGTAATGACTATTCCTGAATGAAACGATATGCCATTAAATAATTAATAAATGTGTTTTTAATATCGACAACTCTACTGATTACATGGACCATTATGATTTATTATCTACATGTTTATACTGCAACAGCTAATACTGTATTGACTTTTACACAGCAAATGCCATCTATATCAAAGGTTAGATAGGTTAACACTAGTGGAATGCTTATTATAGTACTGTCGACGAAATTGTCTTGTTTCATCAAAAGATATATATGTTATTACAACGATTTTTGTTCACAACGAGTAAGATGAACGTATAATACCGATTAGACATTGAGTTAATGAAGGCGGACATACGCCATATGGTGTGCTTTTGGGGTGAAACTAGCTCTGGCAGCGGTACTTTATAAACCATACACTGGAGTTCAAACACTACAGATCTGGAATCTGTATCTATAATATGCGACCGACTGGATTCGAAAACAGAATTGCGATACGGTACGTCTTTACTAATAAACGATAAGCCACAGCTAGGAGATACGTCTTTATAAACTAGAATGAATTCCAAGTATTAAATCTGCTGGCCTAAATAGGTTTTGTGACTTTCCTTTCATGTTGATCAGCTCACCGTGTCATTTCCGATTCCAGCTACTCTCTCTGTCCTTTTCAATCCTATCTTACATCCGTGCAAATTGAAAGACGATTATGGTTTTGATCGATATTCAGCCACTAGACATAATCAACAGTATGGGTACAGAATAATCCCATCCTAGCTTCTTTCACTTCTACTCAATTTCTCGGCATTGTAAAAATCCTGGACACTAAGACCATACCATTAACTTTATACATTGACTGATAATCTCAAGCAATTAAACAAAATGAAATTTTTCTTATTTTGGGAAGAACAAAAGAAGTATGATGGAGATGCTTTTCGTAAACATGTAATATAGATACGGAATGCCTACAGAATAATGAACCCATTGATTGGATTATATATAACTTCAATCATTGTGATAAGACTCGGAAATAGTGGCCATTGTATTGTGTGTTTCCAAAGATTGCATAACGATTAGATAATGATAGCTTTCCTTTAAGAGTTAAATGTATACACGACCATAATGATTTACGCCCATGACCTATCGCAGCATATATTTCTAAAAATATAAGACTACGGACTACTAATATTCCTAAATATAAGAATATTGGCTTCCAATAATCGATCTAACCACAAGCACTTATCGCATTAAGAAAATCTGTGGCCAAGGTTGCTATTTCCAGATCTTCAGTGAAAGATACGACAGTAATTGAGCCGCTGATTAAATTAATATACCGACTTATTATGGAGAGATTAAAGCGGAAAGTGATTAGTAAGACCTAGGATATCTGTCAGATGGAGCTTTAGATTAACATGGACTAAACCAGCAGCGCCACGACTAGGTGTTGACGATATAGACACGGTCTTACCAACACATGACAGTGATGAATTATTACTGGAGATGTTTGTCCTCTATTCGTTTATTGATTAAAGACAGTCCCAGACACTCGCCAGTAGATACAGCCACTGATGATATCCTAACATCATTAATGTATCTTTAAAGATAATTCTTAAAGCTTTGAAGATTAGAGCATGTTAAATGATGCGATGATAATTGCAAATCCCGAATCAGTCAACTACGGCGAACACTTTTGTCTTGTAAGTGAAAGAAATTGTGTTTGTAACTCAGTAACGTATCTTGGGTTATGTCAATTCAGTCAGAGAATAACCTTAAAAGATTCTTTCGAGCAGCCTGTTCGTCAAACATCCCCTTTTAATAGGTATTGCTGACGAGACATATTTTTAAATAGATCATGTCTGGACCGTGTTAGTTGTGACTAGACTATTTCTGGTGTTCATTTTGGCATTGGAAATACGCTCACGGTTACAAACTGCTTTGTCTCTTACTTTTGGGAACACATCTTAGCCATCTTAGAAATTAGACATCTTCAAATACACGGGTTAATTCAAATGCGACGATTTTTTTTTACCAGGACGAGTTATAAATGGTATGTATCTACTTCAGATATATCTATTATAATCGAATATTATAATCAGGAAATCCAAGTTTAAGCTGCCATCTAATTTTCCCGTTTAAGTTTACGAATAAAGATTATTCCGCAAAAAAAACCCGCCATATGGTGAATAATTGTAAATTATGGCGTTTACTGAAATAAACACTAAATACTGCGGTTACCCCTTCCTAAATAGCAATATACCGTAATACAAACGTGACGCCAACATTTCGGTGGGGCAAAGCACTTTTCTAAATTTCGAGAAAACGGGTTTCAATCTTTACCAGAACAAACAGACGAAAATATTCTCAGATTGTTTTTGATCAGAGATTTAAATCTGTAAATGATGGCTTAATGCAAGGCGATTAAAAGATACTCATTGTGGAATGTGGGCAGAAAAAAGCTATACAACAAAAGAGGCATGGGGAAGGTTTACATAAGGTGATCGAATATAATCGATTTTTGTAGTGGCGTTGTAGAGAAGTATATAGGAATTGATCCTGGTATCACGAGTTCAAGTCTCTCACGGGATTTGACTTGTCTTAAACACTGAATACCCTCATTAGCATTCGACCACATCATCCATAATAATACTATATATCGACAGTATAGGATGCTATACCCCATGACTGATATGATAGACAATATATTACAATCAGATGTTCATCAGAAACTGCAAATCACGAAGAAAAATACGAAAAAAAAAATTGAAACCCCACAGTAACAAATATACAAAGAAATATCACCAAATTCGATAAAAACAAATACCCACTTGGATATTTCTTCGGAAATACCGATAATACGCCATGCTAAGACGAAAAACATAACGTAAACTCGGTGACCCATAATGCAGACGTTAATAAGAGGTCAGCAGGTGATGAAAGATGAGCTTGAATGGTGTTTTACTGTGAATGGCCTTGGAATGCAGGATGAAGAATATTTTTGTCTCATTATTGAAGCGTACTTCTGTATTCAACTTCTTAACAGAGAAATCAAGCTGCAGCAAATATATTTATTTTATTCATTATCTAGTATCGGAATGCTTAACCCGAAATGCAGATCATTTTGATTTATTTAACAAATAAACACTACTTTCCATGTTAATTTGTTGATACCATGTACTCGTTGAAGGTATTTAATTCTATATAATAAATAAAATACATGGAATGAAGAATCGGCAACGGTTCCTTAATTTCATACCAATACATTGTACACACCATAAAATAAATCGACTACAATCAATAATCAAATATTCCGTTCATGGCAATTCGTGATTTGACGAGGTAACGAAGAAAATCGCAAGTACGTTACTGGCCACATAATAGCTATTAAGTTTGATTACGACAACGTTTATCCATTAGATGAGGCGACAACCAATCGCCAATCATAAGCTGATTAACATCTGATAGTGAATCATTATCTACGAAGACATGTTTGTGTTATATAAGACTGATTTACTAAGTTTAATGAAAATAAAACGGATTACTTCTCTTCAACAAAGTAAAAAAGGTACACACATAGAAAGTGTGATATAACAATTAAATCATAGAGATTGCACTAAATTCAGCACAAGTTTGAAAATCATGCCTACAACAACTCCAGTAAATAAATATCGCTACTGCTCGTTTCATGACCCTAGATCATTCAACCACCCCACTGTAATTAATAAAGTTGATTTCCCAACGTAATAGTGGCGTTATAATAAGGAACAATGCTGCATTTTCATACTGCTAGAACCAATGAATAAGAAAATATAACAATTATAGCGGCATTGTTATCGCGATTGCTGCACAGATTCACCTTCTATTAAGCGATTCGCTTGGCAAAATAGATAAAAGACCATTTGCTATTCTTTTGGTTGGGGGTTTATAGAGTTCGTCGTCATTAAACTGACGAGTAGCAACATTGTTCGGACTAACATACTGAAAAATTCATGTTTCATTAACTGTTTAGAGTTTAACACTTACATTTGTCGTTAACGAGGGAAGGTGTGCTTAAAAGGGCATGAACAACAGTTCTCTTTCACAGGTTCACACCCCCACCCCTTACACTGAGAAACAAATACCGAGTGCATGTTAATTTCGCAGGCATTTTAGTAAATTATTTTACCATTTGGAATTTGATTATTATGGGTATGTTTTTTTGACGGTGAATTGATACATTATTTTTGTGGGATGGGATGGGATGAATCCCCTTATGGCAGAACTTGTTCAGATGTAAATCAAAGTAAATAAATACTTTTAACGACATTGTAAACATAAACATCGGATCGATTACACAATTTTTCTGTCCTTCGCACGCGTAGATTCTGTAGCCTAGCCAAATCACCCCCTTCTTGGAGCTTGGAATATAAAATCTTCCTACATGTCTGCACCAATCGGGTAATGAAAATGGACATACTCAGTAAGAGGTGTGTGCATTGAAGGGAGGAAATATTACCGGGACAATAACGTTTTAGCCTATTTGTCTTCAATTTGAACTGCCAAAGGTTCCTTTCCTTCAAAACCTTTTGAATATGCACTGTTCCTCGTCAAGGAACCACGCAGGAAAATCCGGAGGAATTTTCTCGTCCAACAACTGGATCGACCTCCTATATATTGCGTTAGTACCTTATAGTCTCTCGGCTATATATAGTGACTCCGCAGTATATAAACGTCATAGGTTAATGAGGCAACAAAAAGTTTTCAATCAAGTCCAGGATGGGAAAGAGTTAGGCCAGGGTTTTGATTGATGATGAAAGGAAATGGCGATATATATGGTGCCACTGACAAGGAAGATTTCGTCTTGTAAAGATGCCTGTCTTGATTGTATTCTCACTGCTAGCTTAAACACATCCAGTTCAATCTAATTATTACAAAAGCCAGAATTGAAGATGGCTATCCCGTATAAGTCAATTAGAAGGCTGGCACGTTCTCCACAACCCGTTTATGCAACCCTTTCCAGTAATCCGATTTAGATGACGTCCTCGTCTTTCGCGCCAATAAATTGCCGCTCGTGCAAATCTGACAGACGTGAGTTTTGTCTTTCGGCAGACGATTAGTTTAAACATAATTCCGACTTGGAATTCCATTATTCCGGAAACAAACCAATAATCCTATATTTGGTCGAACGATATTCTCCCGACGGCCTGTTCAATAAAGCAATCCCTGTGCCGCTAGCTGTTGTGTTTTCGCCGTGATTTAAAGGCAAGAACAGGCTTTACATCAAACATCATTCACTATGATAATTGCAAAAGATTTATATATCTGCCGGCGACCCGTATTCCCTAATGGAATATGTCTAGAATTGAAGTAAAATCATACAGCATTTTAGGCGGGTAATGGTAAAGACATATTATACATTAGAGTTAATACCAGTGGAAGAAATCAATAAAAATGTTTCCACTATGTTTCGGCATGTAATACAAGAACATAATGCTATTAATAATGATGCAATGCGGCATACTAATTTACTTGCTGGACTTTAAAGTTCAGTATCTATATTTCAATACTTCTGTCCATATGTGGACATAATAATACATATATTTGTCTTGATAGACAACCATATGTGTCCGAATCAATTGTGAAACGGGTCTTCTACTGATAAACTTGTCAATCGTTCAATAGCATGATGCTCCACCTTATATCCTACATATATTACAAGGTTATTTGTAAAATAAAATAGTGTGAAGGAACCTTCAGATTCGGTTCAGCGTGCTACAAGAAGCATAACGTCTGTACTTACCAAAACTACTCCCAAGTCCTTTCTCTCCATTATCGAACATAGTCCATGAGATACGTTACACAGTACAAACTCCAAGCAAAGTAAAGGCTTTATTTATAGCAAAATGCAGTAATAGCCTATAAGGCAATAATTCCAAAACGCGGTGCCAAACTCGATTCAGTGGTTTGTTCGATCGTTTTCTCACCAATCTACCCGACAAGTCCGTTCATAAATGACACTGTGCGATAGTCCACAAGCTTCATATGACCCGAGTTGGCGCAATGCCTCTTGAATATGTATAGGCTTAGTATTAGCGAAGCAAGTGATGTCAGATAAGCAGATAAAACGGAAGCTTGATTTGCCAGATTCTTGGAACAAACTAAATACCGTCTCGATGGAAACTGTTCACAAATTAACTTGGGTTCATTATATCGTTGGTCCCAGAAGTGATCGCTACTGATAATGATCTGGTATATTCTCATAACCGACTGAATAATCTACTTCTTACAACCTTTCATTGCAAATCGCACATAACAATTAGCAATGGATTTAGTTACCAGGAACTACCGTGATTCACACAGTGAACATGGACATTTGTCTGGAAACAAAATGACTGAAACCACTGTTGTAATCTCTCATCAAGCGGTTATCGATCCAAAGCCTCCAATTAATATTACACATATTAATAGACAATCATATGGGAAAATTGGTTACCGTGTTTCTATTGCACGCTATGGTGAATTTAATTTCATATTAAACGGTGCGTAAGGGTTATTGCGGATATTGTTAATTTAACTTATTGAAGGTGTTTGATTTTAGATGAGATGGCACCGATTTTATTAAGGTTACCATGGTGTCATCTATACAACTCGAAAGGGCTGAACATCCAAAATAATACCCCTTCACCAGAAACAAGTCCACTTATTTAATGCACTCTATTGGACAGTGATTGGTGCTGTCCACTGTAAAGGGTGTGTTTTGCAGGCCACCATAGCGATATAATAAAACGATATATTTATTTTAAAATGAAGAATAAAAAATACTCTTGCTTTAAACACTACACACCCGACGATGTACTGGAATAAGGAAATGCCATCAACACGACAAGAACGACAAGCACAATCTCCCAATTTAGTAAACACACCAGACTTAATTAATTTTTACTCCAGTTTATCTAGAATGTATTAATAGTTCACTTCATTGAGTTGGACTATCAAAATAATATAACAAATGCATACACAACACCAAACGGATGAACTCGGAGTAAGAATACAGTTATGCAAATAATTATAACACAGATTTTCAGACAAGATGTGATAATATTCCAGAAGGTGTTTCAATATCGTGACCATTATACCAACTACCCCAATCAAAACAACCTATGAGTTCATCTACATAATAGAAGATTATATTAAATGGTAGGTAGAATATGTATGACCATCAAACCACCTAACTGTAAACACACATTAAACATGTATGGATTCAACCATAAACAATAGCTGTTATACATGTCAATGACGTATAATAACACAGATTCCATATAACAACTCCCCGAGGCCATTGGCTCTTCTTAGACATAACGAAGACTTGAATCAATTTTCAACAATAGCTATCCTTCATATTTTGTCAATTTATCTATAAGTATTCCCAATAGCATCGTGGACACAATAACTGAAAGGGTTACATTTAAGTCGAGAAGCAAGCTGGACTATAACTGAGCTACTATCTATTGAATAATATATCTAAAATGCTATGGAAATAAAATATTATCGCTGTATTCAAATGACTAATGACCTTTTGTTGGTTGACAGACATACATATTATTGTTATATCATTACTAGACACATAATTTTTTTACCTTGGCCTATAAGAACATTTCATTTCAAATAAAAACACTCCCCCCCCCAACCCCCCCCCCCCCCAAAAAAAAACAAACCGAAACAAACAAACAAACAAAAAAATAATTACTAAATCTTGCAACTCGGCAAATAGCTACAACACATATTCGGGCTGTGTGTAATATATCAAAGGGGGCTACTTAAACTATTTCTTCGAATACATATTTTCTCTCGGCTTTGAGAAAAAACCTCCAGTGTGCCTCTGGGCCAAGGCTAAAGGTGAAGACAGATTTCAATGGCACATTAGATATAAGTGGGTTTAATTATGTAAATCAAACGCCAAAATGTGACGGTATAACCCCTTGTACTTTGTCATTTACCAAACCCATTTAACTCTTTAATCGTGTGAATGACCTGGTAATTGTGGTGACCAACTACAACTTCTACAAGACAGACATGATTACATCTAAAGGCACTTTTAACACAGCGTGGAATCTAAACGTTTCTGTTTCTCCAAAACGGATTATTCTATAAAACATATCGGTGTTATAATTTTAGAATGGCAGACGCTGGTATTTCTGAGAAGTTATCATTTATGTCCTACTTTTATAACCATGTAAGCTGGACACACACACATACAAAATAATAAATAAAATAAAACAACAAAAATAAACCCACCGCCTATCAAATAAACTTTGATTGATCCCCAGTATTTAACCAGCTATTATGGCACACGAAATGAAAGAAATGCGCTGTTCTTTTTAATCCAATAACTACATTTTTATTCCTTTATATTTCTCTATGTGGGTTTGCTTTTAAATGAAATTATTGACAACAATAGCAATCAATCGGAAATAATAACAAATAGTTAGTAGTAAGTACGGTCAACTTAATTCCAATAGGTTATATTTACTAATATAAAGGTCAAGTATAAGCTAGGATTACATTTATAATATTAGTCGATAATATGATAAATACTGTATAGGGCACAACACGACACATATACTGTATATAAATATTAATCTCATTACAGCACAAAACATAACAATAACAGAAAAATAACTCTATGTAGTGGTGGGAAGGTTTCATATTTAAAGACGGATTATCATTCAATTTATTCACAAAATATGCTCAGCTTTACCTATTATTGAAAATGATGTTTTTGTTACTAAATATAACATTTTAGATTGTGAGTTATCATTTTAATTTTGTTTGTTAGTTAGTGTTGCACATCCCATTAATCCTCGTCCATATCCAGGGACGATCCAGGAATTTTTGCAGGAGGGGGTTTGCCAGGTTTCTGTTATGGAAATCTGCCATCATCGTCTCTAAATTACATAGGCATACATACAAACTGAGCTTCTTAAACAGAGAAATCATTTTTATACTGATGTAGGATCACTTTGTGATGTAATTTCATTGATGCAAGGCATTATTTTTTTTCATGTAGCTGAGCAGGTGGGGGGGACCCCCAAAACCCCCTCTGGATCCGCCCCTGATATCATCATCATCATCATTATCTTATTTAGTTGATATTTTTCAACTTGCAGATTTACGTCCACGCTCTTCTTTGACATTTGTATGATGCAGTATGAAGTAAAATAAAACCAAACTGACCTTAAAATGACATCACTCATTGTTTCGAAATATAAGCCAATGAAGAACTTTTTAAGTGCTGCTGATGCACTGGTCATGATATCAATAGTGAAGATAGTGAAGGAAAAGGAAGGGATCATTCCGCATACAGAGATACATTTACTTCACACTTTGAGAATAAATCTCTGTCCTAGCGGCCGCAATATCCAAAATTTGGTATGTTATGATGACATGCTCCGTTTCATACAATGTATTTGGATACACACAAAGACTAAATAAATTTATTCAATTCCATCAAATATACTTAGTGTTTTCTACTAAAATCTTCGACTTGGGACTTGTCGACCAACTAGCTTAGTGTTTGTATTGGGAAGGGATGTCCGAGGGTAAAAAAGTAGATTTGGGGCTTCCTTTCCCTTGGAGGCTGTCATTTGTATATCACACGATAGCCAACTGTATTGGGTGCTGGTCTGAAAGGTTGCGAACAATGGGTTGGTGAGATGAATATAAGAAGCCTATAACTACCATTCGTAGAAGTTACGGCCCCTTTCCACGGGAGGCTGTCATTTGTGTGTCACACGATAGTCAACTGTACCACATGACATTAGGTATTGGTCCGAAAAGATGGTGAGATGAATATGGAAGCCTATAACTACCATCCGTAATTTCTACTTTTCGTCCCTTCAGAAACCAAAAGTCGAAAAGCAAAAGTTACGAAAAATGTAAGGCGATGGCACGCACCCCAAACAGAAATCAGTTAGAAAATAAGAAATTAAGAAATAAAAATACCATGATATTGTATTATTACCGCCCTCGTTTTGCCGTGACCGCTACTTTTCGAATTGCATTTTGACTTGTGTAGCGCGATGTCAACTTTCGATTTAGACATATATACTCTCTCAAAAAAGAAACGCAAAGTTACATTTCGTCGTCGGCATATCCTGGCTCTACCATCGCCTTGTTGCAACAAGAACAGCGACACGTCGCTGAACCAAACTGCTCTCCAGTGTTGCTGTGGCCATATCCTCAGTGTCTGAACCCATTAAGGTTGGATTTCATGGTGTCGGCGTATTTCAAAACAGAAGCTCTAACGGGAACGTTTGCCTCGTTATTCGGTTTCACGTAGGCGTTTACGGACTGTCTGGTACAAAATTTTACGCCGTCCGGGAATTGTTACTGCAGTAGAGGTCGCTGTTGAAAACCAATTACGCCAATGACGTAACCGGAAGTGACGATCCAGGACAGGTGGGGTCACTCTTGTGTGGCCCGAGCTTGGGCGGTCACGTGTTGAACTTCGCTGTCGGTACCTATCCCAAAGGCGAGAAATGAAACTAAGGAAAACATTCAGCAGCCTGGCTACATCTGTCTTGGATTCACCTGCTTGTAATCGACCAATAGCGTCGTTCCGTTGGTCTTCGTTCAGATGTGGCATCATTTGGTTCCTTGAGTATGTACATGTGCAACTGATTTGGGAACCGAGAACCCCGGGATTTTAAAGACCTTAGATGTAGGTTTCATGCAAAAAGCTCGCGAAGGTGTTAAGTTCGTGTTTCTTGGTGCAATCAAACGATAACAAATTTCGACAAAAATGATGACCAGTCAATGACCAGTCACAATTAGTAACATTACATTTAAAACCAATAATGAATTTCTCTTGTCCTTACATAATGACATTAAAACAAGTAAGATTTATGGAAAGAACGACTTCGTGTTAATAAAAAAAAAATGAAAAATGGGTTATGCGTTTCTTTTTTTGAAGAGTATATTTGATTCATTCATGTCAGTAAGAATTCGTCAACACCCTTACCAAGCGAAAATCTAACCCGAAAAGTAGAAATTTGGAAATTAACACACCATAATATTAGCGACATAGTCTCTACATTCCACGTCACATTTGAATACGGCCAATTCGCGTTAAGCAAGGCTGACACGAATTGGCACGACTCGAGTCGGCACAACACCGTCCGATTTGCGCAAACTCGTGGTGTCAATGCGGGCGGGATCGTGCACTCCCGGTGTAACCGTGTAGCTAAATCCTGTCAAATTGACAATGGGCTTGTTTGAATTCCTTCCTGATATCCGTATATAGCAATCAACAATCTTCTCTAGAATTAAATGCGGACATGGGGATGATTTGTGTGTAAAGGGACCCACAACCGATTGACAAATACAAATATTTTGCATATTGGGGTAATTTTTCTTTATTAATTTTGAAGAATAGACTATTGTTTTATACTGGCGGATACAGGAGTTTCGTAACAGTTTGATGTTGGTTGGTAGGGAATAGCTAATTAAGGAAGCAGGATTAGTCACCATGGAAACAAGGATACTATATAAATAGGCCCTATCACCCTATCTGCTTATATATTACTCATTCATATGTAAATAACTTGATTATATCAACCTGCGCATAATATCATGTCTTATGTATTGGACGTTAAATTTGTAATAACAACAACCCTATCTGCGGTTATGCCAGTAATCCAGTTAAAAAAATGCATAATATAACCACGTTTGTATAATTTTTGTCCCCTTTTATATGTTTGTATTAGTTATTGGCCAATTTTGTCGTTTGTATTAAATACTGGTATGTATATTAATTGATTGTCAACCCTCATATTATGTGTCTACCTTCCACCAATATATACGGGTATATACGTATGTATATATAACCGTCTAGCATAAATATATCGTAATCATTCCTAATGTCACAACCAATATTCTTAGGTTCTGCCTCACTTAACCCACATCACGCTATATTCCACACATTTGAATAAATAATGCACTAGAATCTATAAAAGCACATGGTTATCGAAAGGGCACCCTTATCTATCTCGACGGTCCGAAAGACAAACTTATTTCACGAATATGTTTGTAGGCAGGAAATACAAAATATGATATTCTAATATATAAGCCTATTAGCCCAGTTTACCATCCAACTGGTAATAAGGCGAATTTACGACTACCAATATTACGATTGTCTCTTAGCTTTCTACATATCCTATTGATGAGCTATTAATGTAATATTGGTACATTTCTAGGTCACACGGTCGAATCATACTTTAGACGTATTTTTTTAAGTACTAGGACATTTAGACGCTGTTATTAAATTAGTATGATCCATAAGTAGAGAATCGATCGGACATTAGCAGATGAATGGCCAGGAACTATGTTTTAGCAATTATTAGTGCTTTAATTAGGAACGAATAATGATTATTTCTTGTATTCATTCAAGACGGCCACAACATCTAAAAAATAATTATATAGTCTGTGAATTGTAACTATAATAAGTTATCAATCGAACTTTCGCATTCAATATACTTTCGCTATATGGTTTGGAAAATAGAAAACCATTTTTTTTTATTAATATGTCTCTTAAAGAATCTAGCCCATCATCCAGAGTATGCAAAGTACGCACCATGTATGTCATTCATACAGACACTTTAATAGTCAAGTGACAATAGTGATTCCCAATCATTTTAGAAAATTTAAATTATACAAAGCTTTTTGCAGGGTGGATATTTTCTGAAATGTGGAATAAACGTTATTAATGGTTTTATCTAATATCTTTTGATATTTGTGGTTTCAAAGTGGCAATTATAGGAAAGGTTATAGTTAGGTTTCTGGGAGAAAAATTATAAAAAATGCTATCAGTGAAGTTGAAGTATGACATTTCATTTATTGATTGATGAAAACGGGTTAGTGAAAGTACTGGACATTTTCCCAATCTGATTAAAACACAAATCCTATTTCGTTTTGTTATTTATTGTTCAAAATTTCGTTTTACTTGTCTTTACTACAGTAGGATCTGTTATATTACCGGCGTTTTGAGGGATTGGCCAATGAAACAGTCTGTTACGGCAAGTTCTTGGCGTGCGATTCACGGAACTGTGGGTAAATGACTAGAAACGTCAACGCTGATTGATTTATCAATGTCTGACGTCATACGGTCAAGGCCGCTCGTACGACCCCTGACGAAACCAAATATAGATCTGTATTTTAATCAGATTGGTCATTTTTGATATTCAAGTTGATTCTAAAATCGAGTTCTTGATGCTTGTTTCAAAAAAAAAAACCCAAAACAAAAAAAAAAACCCAAAACAAACACCTGAAATATATCAGTTCCCATTTATTTGGAAAGTTCATTTGGCTAACAATATTTCTGATGTACGTCTATTTCAATTCCATGCATGCACTCCCCGCCCTTAACGGTTATGAATTGTATCGACAAATCGCTTCGCTTCTCGGGATTATACTGGATTTCAGACAAAATGAAATGCATTATAAACACGTCTAAATCTAACAGTAAATTAGCCATAAGCTGCTTTTCAAACCGCTCAGAAACATGCACTCTTTGCATACACTTCAGTAATCTTCTTCTTCTTGTTCTTGATATGGCGCTCTTAGAAAACAACTCGTACGATCTAGTGTGATTGACATGGACTTACCATGTTCTTTGAACAATTTATTTCGCGTATCGTTTGAGAGGAATTTTATTATGACCCCACACTTCAATTCCAGGAGGTCAGAGATGGCGCCATACTCGGTGCCTGTTACATATTATATGAAACGCTTGTGCTTGTTAACAAAAAAGACTTGATATAGAAGGATATTTGTGTGTAAGCCTATGTTGGCTATTGATAATAAAATCTGATCCCCCATGTGGTGATATTGACTGTTTCTACTTGTAGTCTTAAACAGTTATTGATTTAACCATGACGCTGTCACCGTTATGCCTCCCCGACACTTGCACGACTTTTTGTAACTGCAATGCAGTGCAATGCGTCGTGGCAAAGCGTGTCATTTTGGTAGTAGCCGTGTTTGCGCACTGTACACGCATAAGTTACGCACTGTCTACGCAATGCGCGGGTACAAACTGGTCGCATTGGTAAGCATTGAGATGCAATGACAATACTTGTTTACGCACATTGTTCGCGCATTGTTCATGTCTGCTGCTTGTTGTGGACTTCCATGGCACGCACTGACAAGCATTGATACGTACCGACGGCAGAGTTCACACAGTGATCACGCATGGTACACGCAAGTGGTACGCACATGGAACGAACATTAATGCCCGCCGAATTTTTAAAAATTTCAAAATTTTCTCTACGACATTGCACGCACGCCAGCACCCATCACACATTCCTCGCGCTCGTTACCGAAAATTGAATCATTTACACGACATTGCGGGAACGAAAACCGTGCACGTGCAGGGTGGCTTCACATGTATTGAACCGGTTGTTTCTTATTTTCTAAACTGAACTGAAAGAATTATACACACTATACATACATCGCGACCCAACCAGTATAATTATTAGCCCTGATATATAAATTATGTTTCCCAAACTGTGAAATAGAAAATATTGTTTGGTTTGCCACTTTCTTCCACCATGTCTGTGAAAGTATCTTCATAATCGGACAACACCCAGAAACTTGACTGAAAATAGTCCGGCCATTCTACGGCGTATTTTTACTGCTAAAAATAAAACAAAGACGACAGCTAGCAGGTGCTCAAATACGCCCTCAAGAAGTTGTCAATGTCACGACTTTCCCACCAATTAAAGAAGGTAAGTCTCTAACTTTATATCATCCACAGTCTTCGACATTATTTATCACTTTAAATCAACATTGATATTGAATGTGATCTTACCGGGAAAAGACGGGCTTTTAATATCCAATATTTTTGACAAATTAAACATTTTACCATTGGTACACGAATGCGTTTAAGTCATGTCAAACGGTGACCACATAGGCTCATGCGCAATAAATGCAATAAATACTATCGGTGTAGATCGGAGTAACCAGACGCTAGAGATTGCCATTCGATTGATACTTCTGGCCTATTTCACCGAACATAACTGATTAGAAATTATTGTAAAAACAGAAACAATTGAATGTAAATCAGTTTATATACATTCATACTACTGTATGTACATCATTATATTCGTTACCAATCATTTGTGTCAATTTCTAGGTTCCAAATATAAGCGAATTAGCTCCTTTAAGTTCAAAACAGTTTTATATAGTTCGTCCATCTGTACCATTTAGCAATCCCACCAACTTTAGAACTATTTCTGAAGAACATTTTACTATACCGCATATGGGTATTACACGGTGAGACCATTCCGAAATATTTGGAAATTCGATATTGGCCTTTCAATGTCCAAGGAAAAATCTCCCTTTTGAAAGATCAGTTTAGACTTGTACTGTTTGTACCGTTTATCACGTTCACGACCTTTAGCAATCAAATGCTTTCAAAATGTACGAGTTGAAAATCGATAACGTTCTTGATGTTTTCATTCTAGTTGGTGCCACTCTGACACTTGCACGAATTTTGTCACCACAATGCGGAGCAATGCGTCGTGGCGAAGGGTGCAAGTTCGGCGATAACCTTATTCACGCCCTGTTCGCACACTGTCCACGCAATACGCCCGCCCCATTGGTAAGCATTGAGACGGTTAAGCATTGCACGACCATTGTTCATGTCTGCCGTGTGCAGTGTTCGCGTTGAGTTCGTTCAGTGTTAATATATGGTTCACGCAAATGTGGTGACAGGGTCGCATAAGATTTTAATTAACAGACACAAGAACAAAAGGAACCTCTATTTTTGTGTTTTGTCGATTTCTCAAGAGCTTTCAATTAATTTAACTCAAAGGTCTTTTAATGTCTCAAATGAACACACGAAGTTTTATACAAAAAATCCATCAGCAGTACTTAGTTCTATATGACATTCTAAAGACGTGAATATTAGAAGCGGTGATTATCGACAGCAATCTTCTTCTTGACCCAATGAACGATTCCTGACCTGTCGTGAGCTCTCAAGATATAGTAGGCGACCATTAAATATGGTGCTATGTTTGAAAAATGACATCTTCGAGCGTGGGTGTGATGGGCGCAAACTTTGATCTGGATTCTAGATTCTTAAACCGATAAAGAGTGGATGCTAAGGTCCATGGTATATATTTTTAATATATTTTTCTGGATTGGTTAGCTATGAAAAAGAGCAAATATATGTTTGGCTGTCCGCAGTATTTTTAAAATCACAAAATTGAATCTTTCAATGAAAGAATCTAATTTGAGAGCTTCAACTGCATACATATCGTGTCATCTTTGTATACAACCTTATCGATTAAAGATGTCTTTTTCTCGTATTTGATTGGTTTCCACACACGACGATTCATCTCTGACAGGTCATCGGGTCATGGGGAATATTGGAGAAGTTTAACGTAGAAAATGAACAGAGAAAAATGTCACCGACAAGGCGGAAACCACATCTTTTTAAAATTGCATAATACATAAATATGGCATAACGGTTTCGAAGAGAGATTAGAACTGAGAGTTTGATTCTTTATGATTTCTATAAATACAGTTTTTCTATAACTAGAAGCGACCCACCAAGCGCCATATATTTTCCCCAATTATAATATACATATATAATCGGGGCCGTAGCCACCGTTGTTGGGGTGTGTGGCCCCCAAAAATCCAATTAGCGCCCCCCCAATATTTCGCCAACAATAATGATTTTTTAGGGGTGTTCTTAACCGGCCACAACCTTAGCCCCTCCAAAAAATTCTGTAGCCCCCCAATATTATGATCTGGCTACGGGCCCGTATATAATCAATTCCTATTTTGGAACCTTTCAAAATTAACATTTAACTAATAACAACTACATTGGATTCGTTGCAGGCCACGAGAATCGGAGATTTGAAATGTAGGGGGGGGGTGGTGGGGGTGGGATGGCCTAGTGGTCTAGAGTGCCGCACTTCGACCTCTAGCTGGCCGGTCACCTCTGGCTTGCGGCTGTGGTTTCGAGCCCTGGTGTGAGCGTATGTGGAATGGAGATAGGGGCGCCTTCTCAACCTCGTGGGTTTCCTCCGGGCTCTCCGGTTTCCTCCCACTGCTAAAGACCCCTACGCGCAAGCGAATTATTGAAATAAAATGAAACCATATGTTAGTCTCAAAATGACCTAGTTTGTGTCGAGTGGACGTTAAACTCCATTTCTCTCTCTCTCTCTAGATTTGAAATGCCGAGTTTTATTGAACTGACTAAGCATTTGGAATGACAGTTTTATTACATATATTACTAGGTACATCATCTGATACGTCATGGCAAATAAAATTGTATTGGTTTATATCACGGGTTTCTATCATTGTCTTAATCTTTCAGAATGAAATTAAATGAAACGAATGGACGTGTACAATGGTGTGTTCTATGAGGGGCATTTTGACGACTACCATAACCACATAAAGCAGGTGGAAAATAGGTTAAACTTTGGACTAATTAGGTCACAATATAGATTACAGACACGATTCTGCTTGGAATTTTCAAAAATGCAGAACATGCCCATCTTCGAACTCCATCACGGCATTCACCTAACAGGCACCTACACCCAGTTTGAACATTCAATTAAATGAAGAGTTATTGTGTACCAAAAATTGTAACTGACAGGCAGATAGATGAAAGAACAGTCGAAAGGAGGGGTACAAAAAAAACTACAGTCGGTGATGCACCCGTTGTCGAGAAATTGGATGAAATTAAAATGTCGATACCCCCAACTAATCTTCTGTATAGAGCTTTTGTAGAACAACCAGGCACTAGAGATTGCCATTCGATTGAGACTTATGGCGTATTTCACCAAACATAAAAATTACAGGAAAACAGAAAGGATTGAATGCAAATCAGTTTATATACATTCTTATTACATGCGTTGTGACCCATTTGTGGTCATTTCTAGGCCCCAAATAATAGCGATTTAAATCCTTTAACATTAAAGATATCAAATCACACAGTTTGTACATGGGAAGGCATCTTTAAGCTAGTTCTTAGAAAATGAACACACAACTTTCTTATTATGCCATTGTCAGGTCAAAGGTCTCAGACAGTCTTTGAATTTTATAATGTTGATAGAAATTAGACCAGGGGTGGACTCGCTCCCTAGACATCATTTCAGTCTGAAATTTTCAGACATCATTCAAATAGACATCATTCATTTAGAGTAGGTTTCAGTAACAACTAGTCTGGCTTGGGTAGTTAGTAAATCTATTTCATTATCTATAGTACAAATAAAGTTTTTATTTTTTGAATGCTATAGACACAATCAATTAAAATTATGGATAGCAATTACTATAGGTTATTACGCGTTGGCATTTCAATAATATTTCACAAGTTATCAAGCATATATAAAAAACAATCTTATGGTTTTGAATATTACGGACTATATTGGTAAACTTCATCTGTTTTTTGTAATCTGGGTCCAAATTATCTTCCATTATAATAAGTGTGCACAAACACCTGATACCATTTCTCATCGGGTAAATCTATTATTTTGTTACTTATACGTCCTTCCGCCAAGGCTTCCGGCGAGGGGTCACGGTAGATAAGTGGGTTAGACGCTGGCTCGCTAGCCTGGAGGTCGTGTTCAATCCCTGCATTGGCCTACAAAGTTCATCTAGATTTTCCGGTGTGATTCCCCCCTTGTCAGTGATGCTGGACGGAGGGTCTGACAAGGAAAGTTCTCTAGTCGTTCGGATGGGACGAAAAACCGAGGCCTCGCGTACACATTGGCGTGCACGTAAAAGATCCCTTGACTGTTGGAATTTGATATAAGAGTAGGCCGTAGTCCGCTGTCCATAGTACACTGTATGCGGTATGCCCGTCTTCATTAGCCCAGTTCGTATAATGCTTCATCTTTACAATTAACTATCGCATACACTTTAATGGTTTCCTATACATATTTGGGAGATTGTTTCTACTACCAGTTTACTCTTCCCAGAACACTTGATAACTACGCCTTTCTTGCAGCAGTCTATATGGACGTAATTTTTGTACGTCATATTTCTGACTATCCATCCTATAAATGTGTTCATCAATTTGAAGATACTGAAAACTTTCTATTAAATTACTCTATACAATATATTCAGATGCCCAAAATAATATAGAGTGGTTTAATTTACATGTAGGTTATGCCTGCTCCCCAATCCCTATTCAGATACAAATCTGAATAAAAATATTGGATTATATTAAGGTAAGTAATACGATTACTTAACAGAATGCGGTACGATTACTGGTCTTTACTTTTAAATGTTACTGGCACTGTGATTACTTAAGATACTTGACTCCGCACATATGTAGAATACCAAATAACTGACACATGACTTGCACCAACCCGTTAAAATTACGGTGATTTATTGTCTCTACAACGATTACGTGTCTCCACCCCTGAAGATTACACAACCGCCGACACATCGATCATTCTGTCTCTACAACGATTACTTGTCGCAAACTTGTAAAGATTACTTAACTTCCAGATCCTGTTTCTACAACAATTACTTGTATCAACCGATGAAAATTATTTGGCAGCTCACACTACGATTAATTGTCGCTACAACGATTAATTGTCTCAATCCCTTGAAGATCATTTGACTGCTCACACTACGATTACTTGTCTCAATCCCTTGATTTCTTGTCTCAATCCCTTGAGGGGGTCACGTTGACTAAGTGGATAAGGCGCTGGTTTGCTAGCCTGGAGGTCGGGTGTTCAATCCCTGCATTGGCCGAGAAAGTTCATCTCGATTTTCCGGCGTGATTTCCCCTTGTCAGTGATGCAGAAGGAGGGTCTGACAAGGACAGTTGCCCAGTCGTTCGGATGGGACGGAAAACCGAAGTCCCGTGTACACATTGGAGTGCACGTAAAAGATCCCTTGGCAGTTGCAATTCGATATAAGAGTAGGCCGTAGCGCCGCTGCCCGGGCAAAATTTCCCTCATATTACTCTATATGGCGTATGTCCGTCTTCCGTTAGCCCAGGTTAGGACGTTAAACCCATTTCATTTCAATCCCTTGAAGATTACATAACTGTCTTTACACGTGATTACACTAACATTATTACTTGTGCTTCTAAACATATAGGCTATAAAACGTGTGTAAATTTCAAGATAGACTCCATCAATACGTGTTTATCCTGAAATATTAAACATGTATATCGTCTGCCATCTTTAAAGTTTGATTATTTATACAGTTTGACTTACACCACCTAGTTTTACTATCAGTGTATACGGTCTAAAATAACAACATCGATTACCAGCCATCGTTAAATTAATGCGCATAATGCTTATGTATGTTTGACATTTATTATCGACTGCATATTTATTCAGACTATCAATGTACATGACTATCTGAGTGTTACAATCTTTACATGTCTATGGCCTACTTCCATGCAGCTGTATTGAAATGCCGCCTGATCGTCTCCGAGTAACACATAAACACAGCAATTTAAAAGAAACTTAAAGGAGAAGTTCAGTCTTGTTTTCGGGACTAACATGGTTCAACTTGATTTCAATAATTTGCTCGTGCACGGGGGTATTTAATACAATTGTGAGATCGAAACCACGCCACTTGACTCCTTCCGTGTCGAGAAGAAATGCGGATATCGGCTGAGAAGTTCGTTTACGGAGGACAACCTGTGGTCTAATAATAGCATAAATAAGTACGGCGACGTTTCCACATTATAATCATCGATTTGTAACTGTCATGGGTTATTTAACGTGCACCCCGGTGTTTTAAACAAATAAACCCAGGCAACACCTTCTTTTTGATAAACAGATCATCGCTGTGGCAAACTACTTGTTTTCAATTAAGAAATGAGAGAGAGAGAGAAATGGGGTTTAACGTCCACTCGACACAAACTAGGTCATTTTGAGACTAACATATGCTTTCATTTTATTTCAATAATTCGCTTGCGCGTAGGGGTCTTTAGCAGTGGAAGGAAACCGGAGTGCCCGGAGGAAACCCACGAGGTTGAGAAGGCGCCCCTATCTCCATGCCACATACGCTCACACCAGGGCTCGAAACCACAGCCGCAAGCCAGAGGTGACCGGCCAGCTAGAGGTCGAAGCGCGGCACTCTAGACCACTAGGCCATCCCAAACCCCTCAATTAAGAAATGAACATAATACTTCGTGTACAATCATTTATTTCTATGTTAAATGTTGCAAATGGTACAAAATGGTGTTAAAGGCTTTCGGCCACTCTACGTCGTATAACAACTTCCATCGGTTCCTTGCGTGTACGCAAATGTGTACACGGCTGGGTCTGGTTTTCAGTTCCACTCGGACGATTAGCACAGCCTCCATGTCAGCCCAATCCGTAGGCTCCCCAGTCTTGTTCTAGGCCCGCGGAGGGATTTCAAGATGATGTTCTCTAACCAGTGAATTTCGTATCGAGGACGACTCGTAGATCAACATCTTGGAAGGTTAATTATTCTAGATTACTTTAAAATAGCTGCCATATGTATACCAATCTTTATGACAGAAAGCATTTAGAAAGTACATCCAAACAAAAATTTCCACTTTAATAAACAATCACCATATCTACTCGATGTTGGAATTTACCCACGATTGCCTGCCTAACGTTTTTAATTTGATGAAACCGAACAAGAAGATGGTCGAACAATCCTAAAATCGAATTATGTCTCTAGTAGACTGAACGCAAACGCATGCAGATGTCTTCCGCCAAGCAATTATGACGTAAGTAGTGACGTCAAGAAGATAAGTCGTATCGATAGGACATCCATCAAGAAGCGACCTCTATCTAACAGATAGAGACTCCTTATCCTATCATTCCAAGAACAGAGTAAATATTTGGTTTTTCGCCATACGTTTTGATTTTAGTCGGTCGATCTAAACATAATGGGCTATATCAATTGTTTTAGTTCCATTTCTTACGTCAATAATGTTTTATAGTTAGCCTACTCACTCGAGCAATAATCACGCCCTGCAGTACATATATCATAAACAACATGTATAAATCAATAATTTGTCAATATTAATTTTGTGGTTCAAGTTAAACTATGACAAATGTAAGTATCTAGTCGAACATCTGTGAGGGTCATGACTTTGTTTCTGATTCTTCTGATAAAAACAGTAAAAATATTCCATGGGAGGGGTATTGAATTTGACGTCTCTCTTCCACACTTTAAAATATTCTCAATATTCGATGTAATTGTTCGTGAAATGTTGCTCATACATGTATAATGTTGACCATGTTTTCTGTCACCATGAATTTGTTAAGTGTGTATAAACTAATTAAACCAAAAATAATCTAATTTTATTTCAACGGCTAATAACACGGCATTTAACATTTTGTGTGAACAGTTTTGGGGTTATGTCTTGCAGAAAATAGGAAGTTAAACCCATTTCACTCCATTTTGTCGTTTTCGTTAATCCGGTCTCGATGCAGAAAAGTCTGACGTTAAACCCCAGTTTTGAGTGATGCCATTAACAGTAATGCACGCACATTCTTATTCAAGTGTGAACACATTTAATCGCCGATATTTTGCATGGCAACAGTAAACAAAAACTATGCAATAATCAAATGGTGATGGCGAAAAGGTCAGCCAATTACTTAGGACATTTTAGTAATCTTTTATGTTGATTCAAAACAAAAAGGGGGTTTGGGATGACCTAATGGTCTAGAGTGCCGCGCTTCGACCTCTAGCTGGCCGGTCACCTCGAGGTTCGCGGCTGTGGTTTCGATCCCTGGTGTGAGCGTATGTGGCATGGAGATAGGGGCGCCTTCTCAACCTCGTGGGTTTCCTCCGGGTACTCCGGTTACCTCCCACTGCTAAAGACCCCTACGCGCCAGCGAATTATTGAAATAAAATTAAATAATATTTATGTTAGTCCCAAAATGATCTAGTTTGTGTCGAGTGGACGTTAAACCCCATTTCTCACTCTCTCTCCCGTTTTCCATTAGCCCAGGTTAGGTGCAAAAGAGTAGGACGTTAAACCCCATTTCATTTCATTTCTCTCTCTCTCTCTCAAAACTCAAAACAAAAAGACTGACCTATTAACCCACACCAACATCTCGGCTCACACCGTCCCATCTCTAACGTTATGTAAGGTAGCGCAATATAATAATACTAGGATTATCGACTGTAAAAATAGTGGTTAATATCGGCTTACATTTGATAATATATATTACAGCTTTAACTTATCTATTAAGGAATGGAATTGATATTAGCACACAGAAGATTATTCTAATTATATATTTTCATGAAATTTATTTGTTTCTATTTTAAGATATAAAAAATAGGAATAATTTAAATGTCACAATATTCTGATACTAACAAATATAACAATTTAAAAAGGGTTAGCTTTCTTAGAGTTAATCTCACTAGGTTTTTGCAACGGCGAGGAACAACAATTTTTTTTTACTCGATAAATTTTCGCCCCTGTGACATATTTGAGATGATAGACGGGAAGTAAACATTAGGATAATTAGATATATCAATGATGATGGTATGGAATGGCCAGAAACAATTCTATTACTCCGTATATGGTTATGTATACGTGTATTAGTTTTAATTCCATATAAGGGGAGAGAACACACTATTATGTCGCATTTTGCGCATCCAGCAAGATGTATTTCAGCTGTGTTAAATCTATTATAAAAGTCAACAATTGTGGTTATATTGAGTTCCGATACTGCCAAATTTTCCCAACTCAAATTTTGTTTACTGTTTGCTGTGTAATGCAAGGGATTTTTCGTAAATCGAAATGTAGGCTTGCTGTATAATTGTAAATGCTAAAACACACGCAGCAGACAAGGCCGCATTAAGACCAATGGAGGCCATAAGCACTTAACAGATTTTGGCGCCCTCATAATATAGGCCTACATGTAATTACAAATACAACCATTAATAAACCATAATTTTTCAAATTTTTTCAAAATACTTGAAAGAAGGATGAAAGCAATGAAAAGCTCGAGAAAAACAATTAAAAGCGCATTAAAATTTCTTAGTTAATTTTTAAATTACATATTTTAAGTGTGTCACCTAACAAAGCAGGTGCCCCCCCCCCCATGATGCGCTACGCACGTGTATATTTTTGCTTAATGGTTAATCCACCAAAAAAGCCTTTTCGACAAAACACTAAGCTAGCAGAATTAAAAGTGATGGGTGGCCCACATATCAGTGGTGTATATATGGTGTGAAAACATTGATACCGACCCTTCCCACCACATGGCAGCAACCAATATCTTTTGCGATAACAGGGGCGGATCCAGAGGGAGGGGGGGTTGGGGGGTCCACCCCCCCCCCCCCCCCCCTGCTCAGCTACATAAAAAATATAATGCCTTGCATGATAATCTGTGCACTGTACAGCTTTAATAAGACTTATATGCTCGATGTTAACTAGATGTTAGTAATAATGAAGATAAGGTTGATTGATATTTCCACTATAAATATTACCAATAGGGAAATAAATTACTTACCGGGTCGAAGACAAAATCATATTTACATTTCTTCGTTCTTACTTCCGTTTCTTCGTCAATATCCATGATGAGTAGTGATATTAAACGGCTGTTATATTTACTGTGATATCCTGCTTAGTGGAAGCATGGGGTACGCCAATAATAACAGACCAGCTTTCAGGGTAAATATGATATACATCCACGATAAACTAGAAAATCACAGCCGCTATCCCTGAAAAATTTTTTCCTCTTGTTTGCTTCCAATTCAGATAACATATCTATCAACAGAGTGTAAATAAAAACAAGTTTCGCACGAGTCACTGCCCACAAAACACATCTGATAGTAAATTGATGACAAAAACTATAAGTAGATATATAATGCAAACAAAGGAAGTTTTCCCTTATAGTAATGTATTACAACATAAACCAGTCCAATGACCCGTGAACGCAATATAGTTAGTTATGAGTCTTATTTATTGTTGTATTTAGTCCGGATATTTATCACGTCACATCGTGGAATAGTAGTTAACCCATTACTTTAATAAATACTTCAACCAAACCACAAAGTTCACATCAGTTTATTTTGATTCCGTTACACGCACATCTTACTTCATCTCAAGAGAGGGGGAACACTAAATAGCTTTCAGTCTTGTAATACTAGTAACAAATACATCTGGCTATTTCAATAGTCACAATAGTTCACTTAGGTCCAATAGTTATAGTTGTTCAAGTAGGATGTTCATTGAAATAATAATATTCGAGATATTCCAAGAGTAACAGATAGAGTTACAATAGTGGCAAGTGTAAATGTCGATTTCAAATTGTTCACAACAGTTGGCTCTATTTAGTTGCACGTATCATGTTCACATAGCTTCAATCTGACAATGTTCATGCAACTTATACACTTCACGTTGTTCCAATAGTACAACGTTCATATTGTTTCCAGTTGTTAATGCTGTTCGTATACCATTGGTCTATAGTATACTCAGCTTATAATAATTGATACGAGACGTCACAACCCTGAAATTATTGAAAAGATTTAATAGCTCATATTTAGTTGAACCAAACAAAAAAAAATGAAATGGGGTTTAACGTCCTACATTTCTGGACCAACCGGAATACAGAATACGGGGGGGGGGGGTAATTCAAGGATGAAGTGAAATAGTTTTGAGTATATTTAGCTATAATTAATGCGAACACCTATAATACCTTAAATCATTGTCATAACTTCTTTGAATGGCATTAAGTATAATTGAACAGTAATACACTATAAAACTATTTATGGAATAACGATTTCATAAATATTTTTAGAGTGTATTACTGTTCAATTACTAAATGTTTTAACTTTGTCGTTTGTTTATGTATAATCAACTAATATGCGCGTTAAGCAAAAACATTAAGCTTATTATAACTTACTACATAATAGCTAACGTGAAGCGGAATTGCCATTAACTGACTATCCCTGAGAACTGAACGATCTCCAACGTTTTTGCTTAACGTCTTTCTAGAGAAGTCGACTAGCACCTTACATGCAACAATACCAGGTTTATCAACAAATACAAAAATCCATTATAAAAATAGTGTATATTATGTAATTAATCTGAGAATCGTGCGGTTTATAGTCATAAAGGATCTTCCAAATTAAAAACGTGCTGCTTTCAATTACATGATATACCAATTATATTATGTATCAATACACTTGACGTCATCACCTGATAAGCTAATTCCAAGTTTATCTTAGACATAAAGTCCAAGCTTAAAGTACAAATTCTCCAGTCATTAATCATGGCTATTTTATCATTTTATTCCGGTTAATTTCAAGCTATGATTATGAACTAACATGCAAGTAGAACTAGAAAAATAACACGTATTTGGGCATTGTTTGTGGCATTGACATGTTTAACATAACGTACAATATGAAACAACTCATGTGTCTGATATTAAAATAATTATAACAACCATGATATTTGGCTGGCCTCCATCCCAAGCAACCAATCAATCGTTTATTTCTCGGAGCGCCGGCCGAAACGGGTTATTGGGAACTCTCCCTCCCCGGGAACATTTTGAAAATTTAACCACCGCAGAAGCGGTGCTATTTTAACCCTAGAACCAAGCAACTTCAAAATTGTCCAATGGTTTGGCATCTGAAACCCCACTCTATGTCGACCTGAATTCCAACCAAGGGCCTATTTCACGAAATTTTAACTAAGATAAGATCCCAATTTTAGTAATTTGATTGGATAATATTAGATTGATTTTAGTGCTTAGCCAATCAAAATTGAAGTATCTACTAAAATTGGATTTTATCTTAAGTTAAAATTTCGTGAAACAGGGCCCAGAGCGTTAAAGCTGCATTCACAAATATTAATAGTCAATGCCCGAACATGTTTAATCCATCACTGTTAGAAATATTTTGGTTATTTTACCCTAAAACTACGGGCAGCAAAAGTTGCCCCTAAAACATAGGTAAAATTACATCATTAGTTATTTAACATTTTACTGTAGAAATACATATACATATGTTAATTTACATTTTTTGTAAAAATACATCGCAATGTTAATTTACATTTCTTGTAAAAAATACATCACTTTTGTTAAAAATAGTAAATAAATGTAGTGGTAATTTTACATGCAGGATACGGACAACATTTGCTGAGAGTTAGCAACCGGAAGCTAAGATATTTAGTTATTTGTATCGAATATCAATAATCAGATGCAAGCTCGTCATGGTACTATCTATTTGCAGGCATTATAGCCCTGTTTTACAGACAGTCCAGTACAATTAACACTGGCCAATCGGTAAAATTAACCGTCTTCAAGCGAACTTGAAAAAGAGAAATTACAACCTACGGCAAGAAAGTCAAAACATTTTCTTATATACGTTTAAGAAAATACTTACAAACTGATTAACGTACGATAAATATCGATACATTTTATAAATCTTATAAATGATGGAAACTAGATATATATGCCATGCAATATACCCAAATTTACAAAATGTGATTGTTCATATTATGGTTAATAAATTGAAATGAATACTATAAAAGATATGTGGAATACTAAAATAAAATAAGAGATAGTAAATTTACCGATTACGAAAAGTAAATTTACAAAAAAAAAAACGTAAATCGGTAAATTTACACACTGGCTATGTTATTTTACGTTCACTATTGAAATATTAATTACATAATAAGCATTATTTTTTTTTTTAGCGAATTTTGAATGTGCCCTTAGAAGATTGATAAATATTCCTAACATTTTCAGGTAAAAACAAACATTTTGACTGCTGTAATTTTACTTACATTTCTTACCTAAAAGTAAATTACATAATCGTTACTTTCAGTTCAATTTTATTAAATTATATGTAAGAATGTATTTTTACGGGATTTTGAATGTCTTTTATTTCATCGCCGCTTATTGTCAAAAAGACATGAAACTCGATAAACATACACGAAACTTAGCAACAATATATCAGACTTGGTAAAAGTAGTATATTATGTTGTGCAATATACCGTCAATTGAGGTACAAAAACCACTACTGTTATTTTACATAACATTGAGGTGGAACAACCTCTTGTACTACGGTAATTTTACATAACTTTCTGGCAGTGTACCTGATGGTTGTCGTAACATCAGTTGCTATTTGGTTGTGGACTTCAACGATCACTGTTAATTGGTTGGGTTTTTTTGAGAAATGTTAACAAAAGTATATTTCAATTTTTGATTTGATCATTACTGAATAAAACATTTCTGTGATATCAACTTTTACGACAACCAATTTGGTGTACGGTACATCTTACAATAGTTGGAACACACCGTTCATTACGTTTGTAAAATGAATTATTTCAGGGTAAAATTACCTGTGTCACATGGGTTTTTTTTTACGATTATTTGTACTATCACTCCTATTTTAGTGTAATAAAACATACATATGTAAAATAACATACAACTACGTAAATATTTTAACACATTTTTATGGTGAATTAACATTTCTAGCATTACTGTATTTTGACGTTACGTTTGTAAAATGAATTATTTCAGGGTAAAATTACCTGTGTTATATGGTATTTTAACGACTTTTTGTACTATCACTCCTAATTTAGTGTAATAAAACATACATCTGTAAAATAACATACAACTACGTAAATATTTTACCACATTAACACATTTTTATGGTGAATTAACATTTATTTCTAACAGTGTATTGAATTCAGTACAAATTCGCGATATTCAATTCAGGGCCCTCATATACAACAACAAAAGATTCCAGGTACTAGGTCCTACATAAATGTAGATGGTCGCTAAAATCCACCACATACCAGGAAGTCACAAAATACTAAGATTAACGCATGGGGTTCCTATGCTCCCTGGCAACTAAAGAAAACGTGCCCATAAGACAGTCCTGTTAATATTAATGAAGACAGACTATGTCCCTGGATACTATTATCTAAAGAGCTAATTTACGGGTAGTCATATCTCTTATATATTATTGACGTTCATAGGTACAATTATATTGGAATATCATATCATAATATCCAATAAACAGCTCATATATTGATAATCAAATATTGTCGTTTCCAAAGATGTTGTGCTACATTAGGACTACGCTCCGGCGTGCTGCTTGCCAAATGCTTAAACAATATAAATAGTAAAAGATGGGTATATTTAGAAAACTAGCAATATATCGTAAACAAGGTAATTAGTGCACATTCCGACCTTGAAATATATATATTTAACTACTGCTGTAATATATCACATCTTTTATCGGGTCACGTGGTCTTTACTGTCAAAATATTATATTTACTCACATTTCTGAACTTCTCGTCGTGGGGACTGGTATAGCATAGACCTGCATTGTTAGCAAATGATATATTCGATGATAAAACGCAGAGAATGGATTGGCTTATGTTTCATGGATAGCGTGTGAAAGAAGCTGAACGTCCTCTTTGATTACAGCCAAAATAAAGTGTTGATTTGGGTTAATCTGCTGGGTTATTTCAATTAACGAGAAAAGCTTTATTAGATGAAATTCTTGTTTTGCTTGAGTTAACGAAAGTCGAATAAATACATCTATAATTCGACTAATAACCATATTTTGCCCCAGGTGAAAATTCCCATACAAACATACTGTCAAAAGCAGAGTTTCCTACCTTACTGTAATCCGAGAAACATATCTATTGTAGAGAAATGAGTTTGTTGATAAAATGAAATTTACACCTTTGCTCTTCAATCAATCTTCATCTTATTAAACTGTTTATAAATATGGTATATCTGTCTTCACTCAAACTATCTTACACCTTGAGTTGAACACTTCAAACTGGTGATAATTGAATTGGTGAACTACCAGAAAACTTAAAGTAACACTCGATGAAAACTTAGCCAAATCCATAAAAAACGCATAAAACAAGTAAACCACTAAAAGTATTAAATAGCGAAGCAATAATGCACTGACAGCTAAATTCCTTTGCTAATGTTTTCCTTATTTCTTCGCGATTGGCTGATTATAAGGAAAACGTATCATAGAATATCATAGATTCCCCTTATTGAACCGGCTATAACTACAGACTAAATTGTTTTTCGATATGGCACTTACGGTTAATTAACACCGGCTTGCTTACTCACGGTATAAACAGTCATTACGACCAATTTTACCGGTTAACCGAGAAATTATGATGATTATATATTAGCTGTTTCTTTGATCTTTGGCTCTAGACTTTCAACATCTTTCTTTTATAATACATCATATACAGACCTGTCTTGTCCGTGCAATGCTTAATACATGGTAACAATGTGGCCTTAAGGTAATTAATTTATGTTCTTTATCCTTCATGGAATTCGATTCTGAACAAAGTCTTCTATTACTGACAATCTCATGTATCTTTATTAGTAAAACTGTTGGATGGTTAAAGTAGCAATATTTTCTTTTATCAATTTCTAAAACCCAACAAGCTCTGTCTTTCTGTGAAATAACATTTTGTACAATGATCTTCTACAAAACTTCCCATTTCACAAGTACAACGTTTACAAACTATAAAAATAATGTTTGTAATTGGCGTTATAATGAAAAAAAAACCCCAATTATTCAGGAATATTGCAAGAATTTGAGCTTAAAAGGATAAAATTTATAAATCAATAATTCATATTCAACAATAAGTGTAAATTGGTTGTGGCCCCATTTCACCTTTAACCACTGTCATATAATTACAGAATGCAAGTCTCAAATGATGCAAGTAAATTGTTGACATTCCAGCTTATTCTGTGGATCTCTTTAAATAGTTCTTTTGTATGTATGGATAATTTCAATGAAACATGAAACAAGTAGGTCGCTAGAAAGTTTTGCGTTTCTAATGAGGATACTGTTCAGAAGAAAAAGTTCTTAAAGAACCAGCCAATTATTAGCTATATTTGTAAAACTGTATTTTTTTGGTGGGGGGGGGGGCTGGCTTACTCATTCAGTTTACGGTTTTAACTGAGAACGCCCAGTTAACACATTGCATGCATGGAATAAGACACTACCCACAGCACGGATAAACTGAAATCCCTATACATAATGCAAATACGCGGACACTGAAAACGACTTACCATTTTGGAATATATCCTGAAAGTCCATATATCACGAAAGTCGCCTAAATTAGACACCAGGCTTTGATGTTTGCTTTCTTGGTTTCTCCCTTAACGTTTGTGTCTTTCATATCCCCGACTTATTGCAGTAATGCTATAGTGGTGCTATCTCCTACATAGTGTGAGAGATATTATTTTTGCCTGCGAGTGATAAGTTGTCAGTTATTGAATATAACGTCCTATAGCAATCTGCTTGACTTTTTACGTGAATGATGATGAACCCAGTTTTAGTGATTATCTATCTACCAATCAGTTCGTATAGCGGTTAGAAAAACACTCATAATATCATATAATGATTAAATAGTCAAAATCCGTTTAGTCCAAGTCTAATACAGATTAGGCATTATCCACATGATGTTCAGTTTGTGTTACTGTTTTATTTTATGTCCGGTTTGATAATAAAAGACGTGCTCCCTTATTGAAGTTCTTAACCTAAATCTTGCACTCCTGGCAATGCCCCACTCACGTCCGACGATCCGATCTGCGATTGCCGTGTCATTAATACGACACAAGGAACTCTTGCCCCGCCATGATCGCCGTGGTTTCTTTTCTTCGATGTCAGGAAAGCTATCACACAATAAGACCTGTCCTATACTGACAGGTTTTTGTTCATGATCGAAAACCACACTATAATTAAATTCGGTTGTGAGACAACAAGACCACCTATCACCATCCGGGAAGTTGCGATTTCTGGTCGTAAGTTGTCTGAAAGTTGTCTGATCGGTCAGCGTGTCTTGGGCAACAATATTTCCCATTAGTTATTCTGTAGGTGTTTTATGTTTATTTGTATATTGTGTAATTTGTGTACTTCCGGTTCGATACCATTGATAATGAGCGGTTATAAAGTAACAAATTAATACGGACAAAATAAAATGGACAGGGGTTTCAGCAACAACCGGACAACTGAAGATGGACGTTTGTGTCATGCTGTATGGTATGATGAAAAGTGTGACAGACAGCGGCATTTTCGACTTATCTTCGTCAAAGATTTTCCTTACCAGATAGCTACACCTGGACCAAACCCGAAACCTCTGATGAATGAGTCGTCGGCATACTCATTGAGCCACCGTGGCCTTCCATATGGTTCATTTGAACAAGATAAAGCAGATAATAAAGACACCGAGTCATTCATGTAAATATATATTTCGATTACCTAAATTGTAAATATACCGATTTAAATTTCTTAATCATTTTAACAGGAGTCGGCCCACTCAAGATGAACGGGGTACTAATATATTGCGACTTTCACTTACGAAAGTGGAAATTCAGACCTTTAGCTTTACCCCTGATGAGATTATTTTCATCAGCGTTTGCGAATACGGAAATGAAATGGAATGAAAGTCTAGCGACCTAGATTTCTGCACCGACCGGGCTTAAAATGACCGAATTGAGTATACGGCCCTGCGAACCGTTTGTTTATTAATGCATAGTGAATTATGTTCTATATTGGATATTATTGTTATTTTAGGCTTATACCTTCTTGGCGTTTTCTCATCGGTCACATCATTGTTTCAGAGTCGCCGTGTTATGACGCCTATAAAGACGTTTATATCTCTACCTGAAAGATACACAAATCCGTTAATTGATCGATTTATTCTTTAATCAGAAATTGGCGTATTGAATTCATGAGCATGAAGGGTATCTTATAGACAGGGTGGCTGTGTTGGTTTATAAAATAACAACTGACTAATACTGAACACACCACAAGAAAATCCATTGACCAGCAATTGATTTCTACTTGTGAGAAAATCTCACTGAGGTCATTCAATCGTCGTAAAATTTACGCCATTGTCGCTGACCTCGGGTACATGTATATTCGCAAGATTTTTCATAATGGAAACAATGACAGATTTATGTTTATGTTAAAGGGACACAATGACAGTGCTCACTATAACTCGGTTATGTTTTCCCCCTTTAATAAGATATGTCAACACTAATACCAGACTTGTACCTCTCAGATAATTTGCCCGAGAGAAACTAATGACAACCATCGTATCGATTTTATTTTTTATTAAAAATTAATTAACCATTTGGTATAACTCGATTCTAGCGAAATAAGAAGATTTTTGATTTCCCTTTTCTAAATCGTACTAATCCTGAATATTTCTGTCAGCATAATTGATTTATACAAGACGATGTCGCCGATTATACTGTATGCTATACAATTATTATTAGAATATTATAAATTTCACAAAATACAAATATAATCATTATTTTTATCTTGTATAAACGATTACTTAATACGTCATATTTATAGCCGCACAGTTCGTTAAATTACCCATCGGGGATTATAAATTGCTGTTTCACACTTTGATGTAGCAAGTGTAATAATCTTAAAATATTGTGGAAAAGTCACTAAAACATCTTATTATTGCTTCTACTATATAGACTATTATATAAATAGTTTGTAATTACGTCATAACGATTATTATACTGGGATAAAGTAACAGGTGCCAAGGAAATTTAAATTCTTTCAGAAAGATAATATGTCTTAATAACAAGCTCATTACAATGATAAAGTATTAAACTGTTTAATAGATAAATAAGTGGATAATAACTATATATTATATTTGTGTAAGTATTTACGTCAGCAGAAACACCTGGGTGAAATTTGACACATTATTCGAAATACTTCCATACATGATGTATCTGCCGTCGATTTTAACTAATTCTGCACCACATAATACCCAAAAATTTACAAAACCATAATAAAATGTGTTATTAAATAAAATACCAAACGACATTTGATGATAAATCAATATAATAACAATTTCCATATTTATCAAATGAGATATTTTAATTTTATAGGACAGCGCGCGTTATCGGTAACCGAACGTTCCTAAGTGAAAGGCAGTGATGGGATTTCAAAATTTTTCTTGTCGGACATTTTTGCCGAAAATAAAGGGACATAACTCTTATCCTTATTTAAGAAGGCAGTTTTTAGACCACACACAAGTTGGGGGCCATTTGTTCTTTCTCGTGGACCCGACCAATGGCAGGACAATCTCTGGTCTGGACTACAGAGCTTGCTTACCCAAACCTAGGTCGGACAGGCGACGGTTCATATGGCCCAGCTGACCGTCGTAACTAAACTTAACTACCACATTCGTCGAACGTAGGTCGGACAGGCGGCGGATCATAGGGTCCGGCTGACAGTCAAGTCTAAACTCACCTACCACACCCAACGTCTTAGAATTATGGTAAAGTGGGCCAGACCGCACACGCGGGCCACTTTTTCTTTTCTTACACCGATAGGCCCTCCTCTGGACGAGACGTACCTTTGGTGGTTCCCTGCAGATACCCTATATCTTACCCTAATATGCTGGCCTAGCCTATTTTGTGACTTCCTCCGGCAAGTTTCCTGGAAACGTTTGTTGAACTCCAGAAACGAACAAACATCAGGGCGCGCAAATGTTAACACAGTGGGTCGAGGTTGTCAGTGATTAAGGTGAATGATTAAGGTATTTTGTGCGTTTTATTAACCACCAATTCGCGAGCCAAACATTGCTGCCATGTCAAACAAGTTATCAATAAACGGTGAGCACCAGATGTTTTGAGCTAAGGAGCTAAGAAGTTCCTCTTTAAATTAAGATTTTATCTTCTAAAAAGTGATAAAATTGTTCCTCAATCTTAAGATAGCCCCTCAGGCTGATAATGGATTCAGTTTACCGCGGTAATGGAAGGCCATTTGTTTTGTTTGTTTGCTGACCCGGAAACTGTTACATCACACAGCTTGCGGTTCATATCGTTTTTGAGTACTAATGTCTATCGTTGTGCGTCATAACTGACGTCATTGCCTGATATGTAAAACTTTCAAACCGATGGCTGTCAGTGCGTTCGTATTATTCTATAATATATTCTGCAAACATGTATATAGATTTATATTTATGGAAATTGTTATTATTCTTTTGCTATAATAACTTATTGATTCATCTTCACAAACGTGTCCGAAATAACCCCAGTCTTAATGCTGGTTGATGACATAGGCGGACTAGCCATACTATAAGTATTTGGGCTGGAGCGGGGAGGGAGGGGGGTGGGGTGGTGGTGAGCCACAGGCCCAGACTAAAAAATACCGCCAAAAAACTGTTAATGAATTACATTGTTAAATGAAATATACATTTTTAAATGAAAGAGATTTCCAGAAGATAAAATGGATTACATACTATTCAGTGCTGCATAAATTAAATGACAAATTGTTGTATAGTTTGTTACGAAGTATAGTATTTAGCTGACCCGTAATGTAGTCTACACATCCTTACCTCGCCCACTTAAAGAAAAGATACATCCTTGAAAAAACTATCACACATTCTTGATACCAAATAATTAGCCTACTCCAATTTTCAATGGCTGTAGGTCTGGGCAAACTCAACAATCTGCCACAGTATTTGAACAGAAAGGGTTTAGTGTTCAACCCTATTAATTCTTAAAACAATCAATGGCTATGCAAATACTGTTATAATGAACAATATGATGCAAAAATAAATTATATTTGAATATGCATGATTAATGATTTATTTGCTCTACGAAAATATATTTGTCTCCAAGCGATGTTCTGTCAACGCAACATTCCTCATTTTATAATATTAGTCAATAAACAAATGCAATGATAATGTCTGACCTGGATTTGAGACGGGGTTATGGTGGAAGAATTTTCTTTTGCGCTGCGCTGAGAAGCATAGGATTGATACCAACGAAACTGTGGTGCCCCTGAATGAACGAGGGGGTTTTCTCAGGAGCTCTCTCTGTGCAATCAGAATTTTTAAACAAAGATTAAATAAGTCCTCTGAAATTATCTAGTTGTGCATTATTCCATTAAGGTTTGTAGCAAATAGAATGATAGAAGAGTCATTTAACAAGTTGTAAGTTACAGATAACGCTGCAAACAACGAGATTAAAGAGTTGCAGAGAGTAAAAAAAAGAGATGGGAGATGGGAGATTACCCACAACACAGAGAGCGATTTTTTTTTTTCAAATACACATCAATGATTTTCAATAATAAAGAAAGTCAGATAGAGCCTTATCGAGAAAACACTAAGGGTGGAAAAATATTCAACAGGATAGAAACTTTTCTCAGAAACACTGAGGATGGAAAGCTATTCTCAAAAACACAAATGGTTGCAGGGATTACAGAGTCTTACCAAGAAAACTGGTTCACAGAAAGGACTTAATAAGAACACAGAGGATAGAATATGGGTTCATCAACAGCACTCAAAAGATATGAAGTATTAATAATAGGGAGAAGACTTTGAGTCTTACTTTAACACAGAGAAAAGGGTCTTATCAAAATATTTTGGATTATAACTGATGTCTATACTTATTAATATCTCTAAACTAATAATCAAAATAACGATTCTCACATTAGTAGTACAATAGCTGTTAAATGTCAAGTTAATGATAAAATACATAACCTTACCTTGGAAACCAGCAATAGTAATGGTTACAGCAGTCTAGAATCCCGTTAAATAAAACGTGTAAGAATGTTAAAGGATCGTCGATTTAAAAAATGGACAGATCACCTATCAAACGCTGTGTATACTGTACGTGTATATAGTTCAGTTTACAGGTAAGCTATTGTATGAAATTCTGTACTTGATCACTGCATTAACTTACACAACGATAAGGAGAGTGTTTAATTGATCACGTTTACTATCGTTCTCCGCAAAGCATTCCCTTTTTACAATAGCTTAACACAACGGGACAGTGTCAAAATTTCATATATGACACGTAAAATTACATTTAACAGAAGTATCGTTTTCAGGTTCGTTGCTTTTTTACACTACTTTTTTTTCTCTAATCGAAATCAGTGAAGATATTGTATTTTTCTAATTCTGTAGATCCCAGTCCAGACGCGGATTCAGTCGGGGCGCGAGGGGCGCGCACCCCTCCTAATTTTCGACAATGTCCTTTTTTACTGCTGAAAGTGCCTTTTTTCATACCCTAACATGTCCTCTCCGAACGTTTACTTAGATGAAAATATCAACCAAATAGCTCTTGGAATGTCTACAGATGCAAGGAAATGACGGACAATTGTCTTGGGCGAATCCCCCCCCCCTCAACCCCCTCGCAGCGGCGTGCCCCGTCTCCGCAGTAAGTGCCCTCATTTTGCGCCCCTCCCCCCTCCTTTTCAAAATTCTTAGATCCGCCCCTGCAGTTAATCATAGAGAATCTCCTACGAGTCTTTTCGATATAAAACAAAGATGAGTAGAAGATAGTTTTTATCACCCACCCCTTTCCACCCCTTTTAATTGAGCAACCAAATTCCTCTACAGCGATAATTATCTCCTATAGGAAATATCGCCATATATACTGTAGAATGTGTTATTGGGTTATAACTATTAATATCCAAAGCACGATTGTCAGTTTTATAATTGACTTACCTACAGTACAAGGGATCATAAAAACAACCACACTGCAATTTGCAAGGCACACGTTACAAAATCATATTTTAGTTTCACCATAGTTCATATAGGAAATTAACACAGACTTAAAACATCCAGTACCTCACGGTCTTTGTATACGCGAATTTATTCAATTAATTAGTCAGAACTTAAACTATTAATTGCACAATTTTGGACAGAATGTCACTACTGTGTATATCAGAACTCGTGTGAATCGACTGCTAATATTTTGCCTAAAAAAAACACAACATAAAAAAAACACAACACACTATACATGTCAAATCTTTTATATTATGTCTAACTCTACAATATTATTACCATCACAAAAGCATATCACTGACATATAAATCACAACATAATTGATAGTAGTCGTAAATTTCTTTGTGACTTATGTATAATATTAAAACATAATACACCATACATGTCTATTAACATAATATGACGAGTTATTACTTTTAAAAGCCATGTGATGACCCTCATGATCGGCTCCCTTTATTCTCAATTATATTATCCTGATTTCATTCATCATTTCCACCTAGCGATACATAATTCGCTAAAACCTGTACAAGTAAACGGTGCAATCCTATACAGCATTGGGTTTGTGGCCTTGAAAATGGAGAAAATGATTTGTGTCGGCATACAATATTATCAGAATCCTATCGAAGGGAGCTAACTCGTTTGATTTTCAGGAACACCGAAGTTGCACCCCCTAGATTGAATAGCGTGTAGTGTGACTAAATGAATTGAAATATGATGTTAACGTCCTGTTGTTCTGCTCCTAACCTGGGCTAATAAAGAAGATGGGCATACGCCATACTCTTATATCGAATTTAAACTGTCAAGGGATCTTTTACGTGCAAGCCAATCCTACACGGGACCTCGGTTTTCGTCCCATTCGGACGATTAGACGGCTGTCCTTGTTCAGGCCCTCCGTCCTGTATCATTGACAAGGGGTAAATCACGCCGGAAAATCTGAATGAACTTTCTCGGCCAATGCCGGGATGGAACACCCGACCTCCAGGCTAGCGAGCCTGCGTCTTACTCACTTAGCTACATGTCCTCCCCCCACTAAATGAATTGAAATGGGGGTTGTTAGTTCAATACAAAACTGGGTATACGCTATGCAGTGTGCTATGTCCAGTCAGTAGTGTTTCCACCTACACTTCATGGAATTGCAACTGCTAAAAGTTCTTTTATGTGTATGTCATCTGTCAACATGTAAACAGGACCATGGCTTGTCGTCCCATTCAAACGACTAGACGCTTTCCATGCACCGCTGACACAACATGGGAAAATCTCTGGAAACGTCACTGACAGTGAACCAGCGCCTTAATGACTGGGTCACCAACGTGCCGTGTAACAATTTGCTTGATCTGCCTGTAGTATCGGGATGGTGTTTTCGGTTCTTAAATAGGGAAGCTAGGAGTCAAGGAAGGGCCATGTTTATTCTTTAGCCGTTACAAAAGTGCACAAGGGAAACTACTCTGAAAGTATGAAAGTGTCGTGATCCAGCCGGGGGCGATCAGCAAGACTGTTGTCAACGAGAATATAGACTTCTTACCTCAATGGTGTTTATGTATCTTCTGACCTGCTGTCAAGTAGTCCCGGCTGGTTAACCGGGCTACAGTGACAGCGGTGATAAGGTTTCCGGTAGTCTCGGATACCATGTTTCTATATACTGATTTTAATAGTACAGAGTAGCAGTTGACGAGAAGTAGTGCGGTCCGTGCAGTTCTTACTACACTCCCCTCCATCGTGAAGAAGAGAACATGTGCTCCAGACAATTAAACTTTTTTAACAGAATTTGTAAATCCCAGACAACTGTCAGCAGCAACCAAATATTCTTTTATAAAGGTGGAAGTCCAGGTAGTTGTGTCACTTTTATATTTATAATCATACTATAAAATTCCAAGAAATAATTTACAACTTACAATTTCTCTGCACGAAAATCGGATGTATGGAAGTGCCAGATTACCCGTCTTACCTGGAATACACTACGTCGAACTAAAAGTCAAACTCATCTACAAATATATACATTTAAATATTTACATTTTATTAACGTTCATTTTTATTTCAGTTCATACCCACCACAGATTATATATATACACTTAGATATTTACATTTTGTTAAAGTGTTCGTTTTGGTCACAGTTCATACCTGCTACAGACAAGAAGAGAGCATTGAACCCTCAACTAAGCCTTTACAAGTACCAGATGAAAGCCAACAGTACCAAGAGCAGAACCCTCGATAGCATAATTCAGCATTAACTGTGATTAGGACGATACATGGTTTTAGTGTTCCTTAAGGCTATCCCTGCGATGACCCTAGGGGGCAAATTCCTCAAAGAAGCAAACCCCTGTATCAAAGAAGGCAATCCCCATGGAGACGCGGAGATATATGGTGCATCAGATTCAAATAGAACTTTGCCTAGCTCAATGGAGATCAATGCTTGCCGAGTTCGATCGTCAGCCAAGGACTTGCGGGTGATGCCAAATTTGACCCTTGGTAAAGCAGCCTCCCAGATATCCAGCTCGCGTTTGGTCCCCACAAAGCAGTGGCGATGTATCGGGTGGCTAGTGAGATTGAGCCCCTTTAATATATTTAAAGTATCTGCGGCCGCAAGCCCACTTCCCTGATCCCTACAGTGAAGTATAATGGTCTTATCATCAACCAATCTCAGGACTTTCCTCAAAAAAACTTTCTGCAAGTCAGGATGAACATTTGAGGTATAATCCAGACCTATCTCCCCCACTGCAACACACCGAGAATTGGCAAGTAATGATTTCAAGGCTATAATATCAGCAACAATCTTTTCTCTGCGAACAAAGTTTGGATGCAACCCAAAGGACACGTACACATCTTCCCCTTCACTGCTTTGACTTTGGTTCCAGGTAGCACGATGAACATAATTGGTAATGATCATACCGGTCACATAATTCCTGGGACAAAATTTCCGATGAATCTCGCTGAAGCGATGGCAGCGACCCCGTTTGGCTACCTGGTCCAGATGACAATGGGAGTCAGAAATTACTGGTATCATGGGAGTCAAAGGGATGGTGTCGAGGAACCCTCCAAAATTGGCATAACGGTGTTGTAGATGTTCCTCCTCCACCCCCTGAAAACCTAAAGGGGTTCTTCTAATTCTTTGCTTGATGGGTGCATTTGAGCCAGTGTCAATCTTATGCTGGACTGCTGTAAGACACCCTAAATCCAGATCGTGCTTGGCAAAGACATCTTCGTACTGAGCAAGCAAATTTGCTAAACGAGAACTATCATTAGGTGATATTTCGTCACATGATCTCTTGAATAAGTCCTGTAGATGAGCAGGAACCCTCCTACAGTCCTCATTTGAAAAAGATGATTTAACATCAGCAGAATTAATTTTAATAGGAACCTCCTGATTATTCGCCAGAATTTCCTGTACCTCCTCTGCATTGGCAACATGATCACCAACTTTGATCTTAACAAAAGAATTTGAATCATTCAAAATGTTAACGTAGCCAGTCGCATTTTTACCAACAGAAGCAGAAATTAGAACCTCCGAAGGTCTGACAATTGGCTCGATAACATATGCTCCTCCAAATGGATCTTCAATATGAACTTTTACCACAGAGATGCTATTTGGGGGAAGTGAATAGTTTTTGCAAACAAAAACTTTGCGAATATCCGAAGAGATTCCAATTGAGTTTTTTAATTTGGCAGATATAACATCGTCACCCACTATGACAGTGGAATTTCTGAGATTTACAATGCATCCATGAGCCTGCAGAAAATCTAAACCCAACAGTAAAACATCATCAATAGGTGCAGAACACGCATTAATGAAGCAAAGTTTGGACCCAATACGAACCGGAACATTATTTACCATCTGTCCTTCAACCAACCCAGATCCTATTCCTTTCAGTCGAACAGATTTCCCCAAAGTAATTCCCTTAAACCTATCGACATATGATTTTTGAATCAGAGATATCATGGCTGCAGTATCCACAACGGCATCAATGTCCGTATTGAAAACTGAAACAGGAACAACTAAACTTACGCCAGATGTTTCACGAACAGTTACTTCTTGTGCAATAGGGCTATGGTTTACAACTGAAGGTTTGCCCCCAACCTCAGTTGCTAGTAGTTTAAAGTCTCCTCCTTACTAAGTCCTGCATCCCGACGATGTTGGTCTCTACTAAACCTATCTTCCTGCTGGAAATCAAAGTTGGTGTTAGAAACATCAGACATAGTATTCCGTAAAGGACTAGTATTCCGGGAAGGACTTCCAATTGGAAAACGCGATGGACTATCCCTACGATACATGTTGCTAGTTTGAGATCTTTGTGGACTATTGGAATATGTCTGAGGAAACCTATCATTAGAACGAATCTGGTTACGGGAGAATCTATTTTCATACGTGTGTGGACTTAAAGAACGTGGATTATTGAACTGGGGAGAATCATAACGACGATAATTTGATGAGGAGCTGGGCAGAGGACTTGAGGAGCGGGGATTACTATTTTGTGAAGAATTATTGCGTCTGTAATAAGATGGGGAACTGGGCGAAGGCTGATAATTATATGTTGGACTATTTGAACGTTGCCTTTGATAAGGGAGATAATTGCGAACGGTATCAGCAGTACGAGGCAAATTATTTTGTGTCTGTTGCTTCAAGATCTTTTCAATGTTTAACAATACGTCTTTCATAGAAGAAATATCTTCTCTGCAACAATTGTCTTCTTTTGAAAATCTTACCTCGTAATCTTCTTCACAAGTCACCTGCCTTTGATTATATGAAACTGATTTCTGGGATCCAAAAATAGCCTTGGCGTTAGCTTGTGAGGACTTTATGTATTTCACAGCCTTATAGATGGTTTTAGGCGACTTCTCCAGTGCAGATTTTGCGGCATCCTTATCCTTGCATCCCCGCAGAAAAGCTTCCACGGCAATATAATCCACTGTGGAGTTGCTGGCATAAGGAGACCCGTACCCATCTAGTGCTAAGAAATGGACCCTTTGGGCGAAATCGTCTAAAGTCTCTCCCTCCAATTGTTTAGCATTCTGTAGTTCCCTGCGAGAAATAACAGGGGCATCCTTCCTGCTAAAACGTCGCTTTAGTTCCTTCACTAACCCCTGATACTTACGGATGTTAAGCCGGTTAACGTATTCCAGGGCAGACCCACGGAGACAGTCGGACATCCGCTCAAACAATTTCTTCTGGGACCAATGACACCTTCGTCCAATGCGGTCAAACTGGTTAAAAAATGATTCCCATGAAGTCCTGTCATCCCCGGAAAATAATAGCATTTTGGGACGATTGGGACTATACTGTCGCGAATGCTCATCCTCTGACTCTGATTCGACTTCAGAAGAATCCTCCTGAACGAACGAACGTTCAAGAGAACGATCAGAGGATGAAGACGATGAATGCCGACGTCTTGGGGTTAATTTTGACTTAGGATTTGGATCATCCCCTACTTCATTCAAGGTATTTTCTTTTTTAATCGTTTTTTGCAAATTAGGCGTAGCCCATTTTTGTCGTCCATTAGAAAGCGACCGCTTTCTCCTAGGATTTGTTTGTGACTTACCTTTTTCGCTTCGTTCTTTACTTTCTGGTCTTCCTTTTCCAGTATACAGACCATCTTCAGGAATTACGTTGATGATCCGTTGTAATTCTTCTTCCTGTCCCTTGATGTTTGCGGAAGATCGAAGAGGAGCTTGTCCAGAAGACTGAACCCCCCTATCAGATGGGACAATGGCATTAATAACGGGATCTATAAGCTTGGACATTGAAACGGAAGCAGGTGGCTTAGTGGTAAGTGATGATTTAGATTTGCTTTTGACTGGACTTGCATATAGGGCAAATTCCGCTCGTAAATCGCGACCCAATGTGTCTAATTTTTTATCAAATTTATCGGATAAATTATCTATTTTAGAGTCCATCGAGGTGCTGAGGTCCTGAATAAGTCTTATCACATCAGCAATAGAAGCAGTATTAGGATCCAGTGATGGTTTGACAACTGCACCACCTACAGCACCAAGTTCCTTACCGACAGTAGTGTCTTCCGGAATGTCAAAGGAAATGACACCTTCTGTTACCCAATCCTGCCAGTCAGTTTGCATACCCACAGTTTGCACTAGATGTTCGATGGTCAATGGTCCCTCCAAAGTTCGCAATGCAACTATTTTTTCTGCCCGTGTTTGGCCAATGCGAGGGATCATCATCAGTTCATCAATAGTAGCTGTTTGTATGTTTATTGCCATACCGATAAGTTATTAATTTGACAACAAATATTAATAAATATTCTACTCTTTATTTGATAAACAGAAATGACATCCGGCACAAGGCAGATCCTGGACTCGCACTCCAGCTTGATAGCAATCGCATGGAGCATCACTAATCGGGATCCGGGAAAGTCCATCAGCATTCTGATGTTTATTACCAGGTCGATGAATAATTTCCATATTGTATTGTGACAATTCTTCAAGCCACCGCGCCAGCTGCCCTTCTATGTGTTTGAAACGAGTCAACCAGACAAGACTATTGTGATCCGTCCGTACAAGAAATCTTCTACCAAGGAGATAGTGACGAAAATGCCTACAGAATTTCACAACGGCTAGTAATTCCTTGCGGGTGGTGCAGTATGTCCGTTGTGCTTTTATCAATACGTGGCTTGCAAAACAGATTGGCACTTCAACACCATCCTGAACCTGAGATAGAGCCGCCCCTATGGTATTATTCGAGGCATCAGTATCTAGAATGAATAGATCGTGAGGATTCGGATAACATAGACAAGGAGCCGAAGTTACAGCTGTCTTAAGATCTTCAAAGCTTTTCTGATGGTCAGATTGCCACCTATATGGGTCCTTGCTATGATAGCGCTCATACAAATTCGCTGCTAGACTTGCGAAGTTAGGTATGTGATCCCGATGATAGTTCACAAAGCCCAGGAATGACATGAGCTGATCACGGTTAGCTGGCACTGGCCACTTTAACACAGCCTCAGCCTTGGATGGAGCAATTGATATACCCTTATCACTGATGAGTTTACCCAAAAAGTCACACTCCCTCTTGAATAGAAAACATTTCTTGGGCTTTAACTTAAGGTTATAGCGCCTGAACCGAAGGAAAACTTCTTCAAGATTTTTTAGTGTGTCATCGACATTCTTCCCTAGGACAACTATATCATCGATATAGACAAGTAACTCCTTCCAAGTCAAACCACGGAGTACAAGTTGCATAGCCCGTTGAAAAGTTGCTGGGGCGTTGCACAAGCCGAATCCCATCCTAACATGCTCGAAGAGACCATAACGGGTAATAAAGGCTGTCTTCTTTCTTGACGATGGGTCCAACTGGATCTGATAATAACCAGAAGCCATATCAAGAGTACAGAAGAATTTGCTTCCCTGCAAAGTGTCCAGACAGTCCTCGATTAGTGGCAGTGGAAAATTATCTTTCACAGTCCTATCGTTTAGCGCCCGATAATCCACACAATATCGACAAGACCCATCCTTCTTACGCACGAACACAGGTGGGGAACTCCAATCTGATGTAGATGGCACTATCACAGCCTTATAGATGGTTTTAGGCGACTTCTCCAGTGCAGATTTTGCGGCATCCTTATCCTTGCATCCCCGCAGAAAAGCTTCCACGGCAATATAATCCACTGTGGAGTTGCTGGCATAAGGAGACCCGTACCCATCTAGTGCTAAGAAATGGACCCTTTGGGCGAAATCGTCTAAAGTCTCTCCCTCCAATTGTTTAGCATTCTGTAGTTCCCTGCGAGAAATAACAGGGGCATCCTTCCTGCTAAAACGTCGCTTTAGTTCCTTCACTAACCCCTGATACTTACGGATGTTAAGCCGGTTAACGTATTCCAGGGCAGACCCACGGAGACAGTCGGACATCCGCTCAAACAATTTCTTCTGGGACCAATGACACCTTCGTCCAATGCGGTCAAACTGGTTAAAAAATGATTCCCATGAAGTCCTGTCATCCCCGGAAAATAATAGCATTTTGGGACGATTGGGACTATACTGTCGCGAATGCTCATCCTCTGACTCTGATTCGACTTCAGAAGAATCCTCCTGAACGAACGAACGTTCAAGAGAACGATCAGAGGATGAAGACGATGAATGCCGACGTCTTGGGGTTAATTTTGACTTAGGATTTGGATCATCCCCTACTTCATTCAAGGTATTTTCTTTTTTAATCGTTTTTTGCAAATTAGGCGTAGCCCATTTTTGTCGTCCATTAGAAAGCGACCGCTTTCTCCTAGGATTTGTTTGTGACTTACCTTTTTCGCTTCGTTCTTTACTTTCTGGTCTTCCTTTTCCAGTATACAGACCATCTTCAGGAATTACGTTGATGATCCGTTGTAATTCTTCTTCCTGTCCCTTGATGTTTGCGGAAGATCGAAGAGGAGCTTGTCCAGAAGACTGAACCCCCCTATCAGATGGGACAATGGCATTAATAACGGGATCTATAAGCTTGGACATTGAAACGGAAGCAGGTGGCTTAGTGGTAAGTGATGATTTAGATTTGCTTTTGACTGGACTTGCATATAGGGCAAATTCCGCTCGTAAATCGCGACCCAATGTGTCTAATTTTTTATCAAATTTATCGGATAAATTATCTATTTTAGAGTCCATCGAGGTGCTGAGGTCCTGAATAAGTCTTATCACATCAGCAATAGAAGCAGTATTAGGATCCAGTGATGGTTTGACAACTGCACCACCTACAGCACCAAGTTCCTTACCGACAGTAGTGTCTTCCGGAATGTCAAAGGAAATGACACCTTCTGTTACCCAATCCTGCCAGTCAGTTTGCATACCCACAGTTTGCACTAGATGTTCGATGGTCAATGGTCCCTCCAAAGTTCGCAATGCAACTATTTTTTCTGCCCGTGTTTGGCCAATGCGAGGGATCATCATCAGTTCATCAATAGTAGCTGTTTGTATGTTTATTGCCATACCGATAAGTTATTAATTTGACAACAAATATTAATAAATATTCTACTCTTTATTTGATAAACAGTGTCACAGATAGGTTATTATTCCACGTGAACCAACAAAAATAATTTTGTCAGCGATGGAACAGTCCCTTTAAATTAATGATGTGCACTGTGTTTATCACGTGATCAACTATAAATTATTTGAGATTTTAAAACGATAAATGTTAATGCGTGAATCAATAAATAAATGTAAATTAATGAATTCTATAAATGTAATTATGGACTAATACAGATTTACTTTACAGGTTAACCAACAAGAACCTCCGAGATATCTCAGAAGCAAGATGGCCGCTGTAACCAGGGATATCACGTGGTGACGCTAACAGAAATCAAATTTTCACTAATGTTTTAATTTCGATGTAAATCACAGATATTATTTAGATAAATGTATATATATGATATTATAAATTAAATTTTATCAATAGACTTGTATGATTTATGTATTTTAAGCTCTAAGTAACGGAACTATTTTACTGAGCAAAAAATGGCACGAAATTCAAAACAGTAAATATTTAGATATAGTTATATAACTAAACCTGGAGATTATCCTGTATTCCACAAAGGTAATGATTCCTCTAATCGGCGACGCCAAATGTCGTGATCCAGCCGGGGGCGATCAGCAAGACTGTTGTCAACGAGAATATAGACTTCTTACCTCAATGGTGTTTATGTATCTTCTGACCTGCTGTCAAGTAGTCCCGGCTGGTTAACCGGGCTACAGTGACAGCGGTGATAAGGTTTCCGGTAGTCTCGGATACCATGTTTCTATATACTGATTTTAATAGTACAGAGTAGCAGTTGACGAGAAGTAGTGCGGTCCGTGCAGTTCTTACTACACTAGCACAGTTAGGGCATTTATAACATCTCTCCTTCTCTACAAAATGCACATCTAGATACACCAAATTAATATGAAATTCGTTCAAGTTCAATGTTCATGTAAATAAATCATGTATGGAACACATAGACACTATGGCTTATTTACAGTTCTATCACTTTACGTGCATCTTAAGTTGGTTTTCCCTGCAAGCCTGGAAATAAAGCACCTGTCACTGACAATGTCAGTGAAGCAGGACGGAGGGTTGGCAAGGACAGCTGTCTAGTCATGCAGAAGGGACGAAAAACCGAGGCCCCGTGTACACAGCGTATACGTAAAAGATCCTTTGACAGTTGAAACTCGACATAAGAGTAGGCCGTAGTGCCACTGTCCGGGCAAAATTTCCCTCATGGCACATTGCATGGCGTATGCCCATTTTTATTTGTCCAGTTCGGAGAAAAACAGTAGGAAATTAAACCCCATTTCGTTTCATTTCGTTTATATATAAGTTGGTGTATGTGAAGTACTACATGCTTGAACAACGCGAGCTTTGGCAAGTCTTTCTTGATTACAGACTTTTCCATCATGTTGATATGTACTAACACTGCGCTTAGCCACTATTACATCCATCAAATTGTGAATAAGACCATTTGTAGCTGTAAACTATTTGGAATTCTTGAACGGTTTTCCTAATGTAGGTATCACCTTCAAAACGGACAATTTGAAGAACATCTTTCAGATCCCTATTTCAGGCCATTTAGTATAATAATCAACCATGGTGATTGCAAAAAGTAAGGCATGTGTTTGACGATCATCGGGGCCAATAATGTCAATGGCAATTTTTTCTCAAGGTTTATTATGGGTGCCTTGGGCAACAAACGTTTCAGGCCCATCATCGGCACTACGGGCTACCCTTATCGAATTCAAACTGTCATGGGATTTTTTAATTGCACGCCTATGTGTGCACGAGACCTCGGTTTTTTCGCCCCTCCGCCCTGTGTAAAATTCCTGCTGGATACAAATACTGTACCTACAATACATATAATGTATGGTAACTTAATGATACAGAGGAATAACCAAAGAATATCCATGCCCAATTTTAGCAAGTTTACCAGGATCGAGGCAAAAGACGCAGCTGAGGGTATGTTACACGCAATTTCTTCGTAACAACATGCTTCATCAACTGGTATACCGAGAAATATTTTACAGATATTATTATAAGAAATCTATAAATCTGAAAAAGGCGAGGGCATGCCACAGCAGTTAGTATATGCCATATCCAAGAGAAAAAAAGATCGCAACTCATCCCCCAACCCTACAAAGCCACTGGGCGAAATTAATGTGGTTTTCCAAGAAGCAGCCCCTGGTCGATCTTTCCCTGAAAACCCGACACTTTTCAACATAGACACATTGCGATGAAACACATACTCTTTACTGATGGGTATTCTATTCGCTAATTTCTTTATACTGATACGTCAATGATCTTCAATTACACTATTCCAGTATTTAAGGCAGAGGCGATGCTGGGGATTCAGCCATACGCCCCAAACTCGTGAAGAGAAAATCCTACATATGGCAGTGTTCCAGAGTTATGATCTGAAATTCTGGGAGATTCAAAGGGCATTTTAACTGAAATGGGGGTTCTCAATATCAGCTAACCTGTATGTAAGAGAAAATGTATGGCGCATGGGGCGGGTCCAATTGTATATATACACCTGTCCTTCAGATCAAAATACTGGGGGTAGCCTATGTATAATCTATTGTTGTAACCATATTAATTCAACGGTGTGGTGCGCACAGTATAACAAAACACATACTGTGTTTATCGACAAGCATGGTTGACTATGGTTTGGTTTTCATCGCAGTCCTTTGTGGCGCTGTAACATACTTAGATCCCTAATGATTCAGTGGCTTGAAAAACATGAACTGTGGTTCTTCAATTAGCAGGTTGGACCAATGAATATTGAGGTGTAGAGGATGATGTCATGTAGACAATACTGTTCACGCCTTCACGGCAATTGATGACGCCCCTATGTAGTCAAATGGGATAGGCAAAATGTTCGGTCATGTGTTACTGGAAATAGTATAACACGATTATCATTAGGGATAAGGTGTTTCTTATTGACCGTTACTTCGTTAGAAATACAAAAGGTATCAACACTTCCAGGTTAATCGACCATCGAACCAAGGTCACCGTGATTGACAGCCGAACTTAAGATGACATTCACAGAATTATTTAGGATAATGTGATTGAAAGTTGGTTATAAATCGAAGCATGATAATCAAGATGCCAGAAGAAAGCTTTTCCAGTGGTGCGATGATGGTGTGGAATTCTGTAAAACGGTCCTGTTTCGGTACCATCAAAGTATTGGTAATATTAACTGGAGGGTGTTTTTTGTTACTGCTCAAGTCAACAATTGAAGAACCAGACCGTAAGTTTGTTTTGATACATAGTTTATTCTTCCACGTGTTAAATTTTAATACATATCTTCTGAGTCAAATGCATAACAATTCAACTACCCAGACTGACTTATTAAGATGAAATAGCTAATGGGGGTCATTTCTGTACACTTTGTGTGCCCTACTGTATATACCCCAATACCCAGTTGACAATAAATATATTCTCTTTACTCAACCCCTTTACAATTAGTGACAGATGACAACGAATGAAAGTTATTTCTACGTAATTCAAGTTTACTGTAATGCTAGCGCAGTTCAGGCGGCCAAAAAATATATTTCCAGACAAAGTAGCTTATTATTAAAATGAAAATTGGTTATTATTAATTATTACGATATTGTTCGTTGCTCATAATTACTGGTGCGACATCTCTAGTCTAATGGGTAATAAAAACAATACATTTTCTAAATAGGTATAATAAATATGTGCCAGTAGAAAGGACCCTCGTAGATGGTAGCATCAGCCATAGCTCGTTCTAACATTAAATTCTACCAATCGAAACTCCGGAGTAAAAAATTCTTTTAGATGTTAATTTACTGGAATCATAACTACAGAAGTGCAGCGGCGGTTGATTTTTTGGTTATGAAACTGCCCCACTTAAGCCAGTGCTTGAGCAGGATATTGTTGAGGGGGGGGGGGCATACATTGGAGCAAAGGGTAATAATCAGAGTGCCGCATTCATGGTTGGTTTGGTCTGAACAGTGTTGACCAATTTCACTGGGGGGGGGTCTGGATCCGCGCCTGGGTTCGGACATTGTCATGGGTGGGCCTGACCAAATAAGACTGGGATTGGTAAAAAAATGTTTTAAACATAAATGTGCCCTACTCACAACTGAGAACCGACAAGAACGTTGCTTTGTCAAAATTTTAATTATCCATAATTTTGCCCATATTTTTATGAATCCCTTTTAACTTTTGTCGATTCCAGCCATCACTTGAACATCTCTAAAATAAAATTAGATTTTTGACAGCTATAATATACGAAGAATGAAATACAAAGTTATTATTGCCACTTTATTTTAATACAAGACAACTTCGTTATTTGTATTACGCAAAAGAATTGATTTGCATGGATGGCTAGCACATGATTTTTCCATATTCCATAAGTTCATTAGGGTAATTTTTAATCTGTACAAAGACTGTTATTTCATCTCAAATTTTCTCCACTTTTAGATCTCCTTTACAGACATAGATGGAGTATAGTTATTTAAAGCTTTTTTTAAAAAAAATATTCATTCAATTACATAATGTACCGTTAGTAGAATGTACGGTTAGTCGATGCCACGGAATTTCGGATAAAGATTATCAAAAGAAAAATTACCACTACAAGTGAGAGAGAGAGAAAGTGGGGGAGAGAGGGGGTCATTTCGGACCTAACATATATGATTAAATTTCAGTACTTCGTTTGTGCGTAGTTGTCATTAGGAGTGGGAGGAAACCGGAGGACCCCGAGAAAATCCACGAAGTTGGACAGGCGGCCCAACTCCTTGTCACGTACAACTGGGTAATCGAAATCATGCCAGTTGATTCAATAACTGATCTTATGATGGAACACACATGCGCTAACCATTCTGACATCCACTCCTCTACAACAACAACAACAACAAAAAAATGGAGAAAAAATAACAATATAACAATATATACATGAATAAACAAAACTGAACGAACAAAAAACTATAGTAAATTCAAAAGATACAGGCTGACATTTTCAAAAATGCATTTCAATTACAAATTTAATTTAAGACGTATGTTGATGGACATAACGATAGGTCAACGGGTGAGGCTGTTGATAATGTAATAAGCTCGCCAGTGAGCATTGTTTAAGAAAAAATATTTATGACAAAATATTTGGACATATGCATGGTCAAAATTAAATTTTAAGCAATGACAAAATATTTGGGCATAATGCATGGTCAAAATTAAGTTTAAGCAATTACCAGTATGGGGAGATACAGTATGATTGTTAATTACATGTGACGAATTGTGTGGGTATATTATTATATAAATTTTATTTTCCTCTACAATTGTTACAATGACAAGTCAAAAACAAAGTCCTAAACAATTGTGCTACCAAATTGATCAAATGTAGATATTTCCGTTTATTTGCAGTCTTTGAGTTTTCAATAACAAGATGAGCCTAAGGTTGTTTTGAATAAATTATTTAAAGTTAATCACATTTTCTTTCTTGGCGAGGGTTTCAGTCAAAAGGTATTCATGGTCTTCCTCATTAATTGAAGGGTTACCTAATACATGTTTACGAAGTTTTTAAAATGATGATTATCCTGTAAGGAATGGTTATTTAATTACACTCTTTACACAATGGACTGCGAAATATCGGTAAAATAGGTTAATGTCTTATAATAAATTGGTTCTAGCACAGGCTCGTCCAAATTGCACCTCCAAGGAATGAATCACTTATCCGCATTACTAATTTTTTCATGATAATGAACAAATAAACCTAATGAACAAATAAACCTAATCTAGCAAGTTTGAAGAAGACATCTCAAAAACTGTAAATGTGAAAAAAAAACACGATTTGATTCATATATGGGGGAGTATTGCGCTGGGTAAATGACCAGTAAAGGGCCTCGTAAGGACCCCGTGGTTGGCTGAGAAAGGGTTAGGGTTTTGCAGGATGGAGGGTTCGGCAGATGGGACGAAACATCAAGCTGCCGTGTAATAACTCTGTCAGCATGTTAAAACGAGAAAGGACCAATTAATTTATACATGGGTGTGTGTGTATTGAAGAATTAAAACTATTTTCATGGTGGGATCATCCCTTAATATAGCCCTCCGTGTCTTTGTGCTAACAAGGGTGGGGCATGCACGATATGAAAGAAATCAAATGCAATTACTTGGTAGGGTTGTAAGATTAGACGTAGTATTAAAGGAGCTAAATCGCTAATATTTGAGACTTAGAAATTGCCAAAAAATGGGTCGCAACGAATAATAATGTAATATGAATGTATACAAACTGATTTATATTCAGTCGTTTTCGTTTGTACTCTAATTTCAAATCAGTTATTTCCGGCGAAATACGCGAGAAGTTTCAATCGAGTGGCTATTTCGAGTGTTTGGTTATTCCAGTCTACATTGTGCATACCCTCCAGATAAGAATATATGTAGTCACGTTCTTCAGGTCCTTTTTTAAAAATGGTAAAATGTTTATTTTGTCTAAAATGTTGGATGTCAAAAGTCCACCTTTTCTCGGTAAAATAACAACATCAGTGTTGATTTAAATTGACAAATAATTTGTGTTTTAGAATGCTGAAGACATTGAATGATATTGAGTTAGAGACTTAGCTACTTTAAATTAAACAGGATATTTTTTCACGAATGATGTTTAAAGAAAGATTTACAACCTTTTCTATTTTCGAACTAATTTAAATATTTTTTCCACGTCAGTACTTACCTTAAAGAGACATTATGTAATATTTAGGTACAGGACTGGTCGTTCACGCTATTATCAATGGTTGTAGTTTTAACAAAGTGTATGAATTGAATGAATCAATGACTTTATAATAGTAAAAAAATATGCATCCCCTTCTGCTGAGGATAAAGAAAATGTATTTCTAACAGTAAAATAATTATAGTTGTATAGCAGTTGTAGGTCGCTCGGGGGTCTAACGTGTACTTGAGTTAGCCTCGCCTGTCTAACCCTATGGGTTTCCCCAGGTCATCTGTTTTCCTGATCTGTGCCACAGTTTACTTTTATATGGACTGATCAATATGATTATAAAGTAATCAGATTATCAATACTGTTACCATCCAGATTGAAACCACGTGATTTGTTCCACTGCACTCCTTTCACAAACCCCGTGCAAAAATAATACATACGGCCCATAACAAATCCAGTGGACTAGCCATTGAATTAAAATGATTCTCTCAAGCTAATTGACATTTTGATGATCTCACGAGCAGTGCAAGTGGATACTTGTGGACACAGAACGGAACCTTGTGGGTCTCCAACTACATTTCTGTGCTGCGAAAGATATTTAACGATTGGAATGAACTACGGAGTTAACATTCTTAGGACAAATGGAATTGATCTCAACATCGACCTTTCATGGTCCATATAAAACACACAATTATAGCCTCTTACATAGGGCTGTTTTATGCTTCAGCAAGCTCTCAAGGCGTAATTATTATTATAGCGAACTTCTATACAACATTTTACAGGATAATCAAATAGTTCAGGGTCATACAAAGTAAAATAAAGATCTATAGAATTGTTATATAGGTCCTTTATAATTATAGGAATTGCGAAAAAGTTTCACAATAAATTTCACAAAACGACATTGTTGTCTGGTTTTGAAATGTTGAATACGATATGACAGATTTTTATTCCTATTATATGTTTTCTTATATGGTGTAATTTCAGCGTGTGGGGTAGTATATGCTCTAAATAGTTTTGGTACTATATATATCAACTTATAGTCACCTGCAAAGAAGAGAGGGTTAATTATTGTCAGTCTGTCCCATACCATGGCACATTGTCGTAGAAAAATACAACACGTTCATTTAGGCCTCTCTTGATAAGCCAAGTATAAGAACATAATTTTCTCGAAAAAATTAAATGCCCATACAGCACTGATTAGCGGAAAATTGAGCAGCCAAGTTACTATTTATTCAATGTGCCCTTGTCTTCGATTACGCCTTTGGATTTAATACGTATAGACGTCTGTCACAGATTCAGACTACGCAGAGTTGGACACCACAGGCCCCGTTTCTTGGCGACGTGACATACACATTAGTTAATGATAGGTACTTAAAAACAATATCATTTATTAAAATTTGTTTTTAATTATGAAATAGTATACCTATTTTTGATTTAAGCGTTGCCACGTATACAGTTCTACTTTAATATATAATTATTATAAACCGAGGCCAATGCCTTTATGGAATGAGTAACTGTATGACAACTATAAAAGCACCTAGTATAAACGAATTACCTATGCTTGAGTAGTTTTAATGAAGATTCTTACGGTAAAAACTTACATGGTTGACTTCAGAGTATAGAAAGTTGTTAGATTATAGCACTTTATACCCCATTATAAAGGATATAAGTGTTTTATCAGGCGTAAAATGATGCTATGTTAAAAAGGCTGCTTATTCACAACAATATAAAGCAAGTCAGTGAGTATTGAATGTAGAATTTGATCTCTTTTAGAAGCATCGAAAGCATACGAGGAATATAAACCATCTCTAAATGTGTTTATATTTTATAGTTAGCGTAATTGGTCAATAGAATGACTTAAAACGAATGTCAATGACCAAAGCACAACGAACTATCATTAAATTTGTTAAAGGCTCACGTCAGAAGAAAACTTCTGAATCCTTCATTATTTCAACCAAAAAATGCATATGTCAAAGATCAAATCAATCAGAAAACCACACACATAATATTTATAATAAGTTTGAATTCATTTAGCGTTCTCTTGAAAGGCGCCAAAATTTGGAGATGTGGTCTGACAGTTTGAAAAGAAAGGCCTATGAATGTCAGAGTAACGTAATTCATGTATGCTATTGTTTATATTATTAAATATTTTCATAATGGAAACGACCAGTTAGCACTACAACCTTACTCAGTACATAAGCATAATAGTCTGCGGGCACGTCTATCCTCGAATACCGTTATCAAAAAGAACTTAAGTTTAGCTTTAATTAGAATCTGAAAATCTATGGGGCTGTTATCACATTTTTGTTCAATAAGCGATTTCTTTTGTTAATGTCACATGTGGGATCTCCAAATCGCCGTGTCCGTTTAAAATTCGGGAGCCGCCATGACCCAGTGAGTTCCGTTGTCGATCCCGGTGTGGGCCAAGTAAGCCTGACAAGGACGGGACGAAAACAGAGACATGCACATTAAACATCCATAGGCAGTTGGAATTCAAGTGTAGGCCGTCGCGGCACTGTCCAGGCAAAATTTTCCCCAATGCAATTACAATTTACTTGTTCGACATTTTCCTGTCATATATAAAATATACAATCGTTGGATTGTCCCTTGTCTCACTGCTCTGTTCAGGTTTATAAAGATAAGGACCTATGTTGTTTTGATATGTATTACAACTATTTGAGAAAAACTTGTGAAGAATTATACTTGTATTTACCAACATAACACACCTTTTTTTTAAAACTCGACATTTTTATTCCCATAAAGAAAATTTAATTAATTGTGAAATAAATATTCCTCAAATTTTAATTGTATGTCACTTTGATATTGTCCCAGTAAGTCAAACAACTTGAATTTGATATTGGGAACCGTATCACATTTTGTGGCCTTTACCGTGTTGTAACTTGATTGCGTGTTGCGCGTTACAGCTAAATATCTTGTCATAATTGACAATAACGTTTGAATAACATGTAACCAATCCGTATTAAAAATGGATGATTTTGCTGTTATATCTCCCCCCCCCCCATTACGGTCATATTTTTTTTTTACTTACATCAGCTAGTTATTTTTACTGCTAGGTGTATTTTGGTTTTAATTTAATCATATTTTAAATGCAATGAAGTTATCAATTTTTTAATTTTTTGTGTATCGTTACAAAATGTAAAAACCCATTCGGAGAACACATGAAGAGCATAGGGGAAGAACGATCTGGGTCGCTTTTTTTTTTAACGAACCCCAGTTAATGGCGCCATCTGGTAGCAATATGAGTAAAAACGATCGGAGTCACATCGAACCAGGGCCCTTCTGAAGTGAACTCCCGGACATCGTACCCTTTATTTGACCATAATTTGGAAGAAAAGTGTAAGTCAGTTGTTGTACTGGTATTATGATTCGTACTAAACATCATTTTGTTGTTCTTGCCTCAAGTTCACAAAGCATTCACAGACTTAAAGTAGCTAAGTCTCTAACTCAATATCATTAAAAATCTTCGACATTGAAAACACGAATTATTTCTCAATATCAATCAAAATTGATATTGTGATCTTAATGGGAAAAGATAGGCGTATGATATCCAATATTTAAGACTAAATAAACATTTTACCATTTTTACACGAATCGTGTACCATAATGCGTTTCAGCTCCATTTGTCACAGGGGATTTGAAGAACAAGGCTAGACATATTCCACAAGTCATGTCAAACAGTAACTTCATATTCTTATCTGTGTTATAAATATTATTGGTGTAGAGGCAGTGTGTAGTTATGTCTATTTTCGTTTTTCGATATTCGTGAATACCGAAAAACGAGCTACTCGATTTTCGATATTCTAAAACGAACTAAAGATTTCATAAATTTTTGTGTGTTATGGTGTGTGTGTGTGTGTGTGTGTGGGGGGGGGGGGGGGTCGAATATGTGCATTTTGTGCTTAGGGTAAGGAGAGATAAGCAATTTGATAGGTTGATGTTTTGAGACACAATAAATTTAGTTCTGATTAAATGAGAAGGATCAAACTTGGTGTATAGTTTCATCACATCAATACCTTGACGGAGTTTGATTTTATGAACATTTTCGGCTCAGGGTTAGCAGAGCGATAAACAATTTCATTGGTCGAGACTTTGCGACACAATAAACCCCCCCCCCCCCCCGTCTAAATGAGCTAGAATGTTTAGACTTGGTGTAGGTTTTCATTAGGTCGATGTCTTGATTGAGTTTGCAGATGAGCATTTTCTGCTTAGTGTAAGCAAAGGCAAGTCAAAGCCATTTGATTGGTTGATGCTTTTGGGAATGATTGCATTAGTTCTAATTAAATGAGAGTGATGAAACTTGGTGTATAGTTTCATCACATCAATACCTTGGCTAAGTTTGATAATGAACAGTTTCTGCTGAGGGTAACCATGGGTCTATTTCACAAAATTTCAACTAAGATAAACTCCAAATTATAGTAATTTGATTTTAGGGCTTAGCGAATCAAAATTGAAGTATCTATTAAAATTTGGATGTTATCTTTCGTTAAGATTTCGAAAAACGGCCCAAAGCGGCAAGCAGTTGATTGATGGAGACTTTGATGAGAATTTTCTGCTTAGATTCATTGCATCATTACCTTGATTAAGTTCGATGAGAATTTTCTGCTAAGACTAAGGAGCGATAACCAATTTCATTGGTCAAGAGTTTGGAACATAACAACGCTGCTTTTAATTAGGGTAGAATATTAATGTTCATATAAAGGCAAATGTTTTGACTGAGTCCAATGATTAACATTCCCCGCTATAGCTAAGCAGAGCTAATCATTTTTATTTTTTTGGGACTTCGATTCTATCCGATAGTGGGTGATATAACTTAGTGTATAGTTGACGCTGATAATCAGTTTGATTGCTAGACACTTTTCAATAAAATATAAATACGCAATTAATTAATATGTGTCATCTATTTATTTCGGAATTTCGGCGGGGGACATCAGCCTCACTGTTGGTTTGTTCCTATAATGGCATAAGTACATTTATATTATATAGTTTATATCCTTGGTGTTTTTGTATCCCATAATGAGAATCCAGGATACTCATATCGAGGAAACTTTTACACATTGGCGTGAGGCAAGGTTCGTTATTGGGCCCATTGCTCTTCGCTGTAAATCGATCGTTTATTACCATTAATGATTTAATTATTCTTTCTTTTTTAGATGTAAATAGGATTATTGGTACCATATCAGTCTTCAGACGAATAACGCACAGTATCACCGGCTATAAATTCAATGAGCGGAAGATACGGTGCCCTGGATGCGAGCCACCATATTTAGCAACCTCTATAAACCCTTGTGAAAACATAACTCTTACTGCCTCAACATTGTCAAGGAAGAGACTTGAGATACACTGTGACGAGAAATATACATGGACAGAGCATTCTATCGTTCGTTCTAACGTCAATCCGTTCACCGTGAACAGTGATGATCAATGTCTCGAAAGATTTATTCAAGAAAACTGTTATGACAACAAGATTGTGCCTAACGTTATCCATTATGTCTGGTTCAATAAACATGTAATGGACGTGTATTCATTTCTAAGTGTTATAAGTACTTACAAGAAAATAAAGCCATGTTTAATAATTATTCATGCTGACGTTATGCCCTATGGTCCATATTGGGTATATTTACTAACACTTGTGCCAAATCTAATCCACATTTACAAACCGGCGCCAATCAGTATTTTTGGTAAAAAGTTAGGCTACGTTCAACATAAAGCTGACATTGCTCGTTTGGAGATATTAAAGGGTATGTATACATATTATTTTCTACAAATTTTGGCAAGGAAGGATACAGCCTGATTTAAGTCAGATGCTGTCTAATCCGTTTTATATTCCGTATTTTTAATTAACTGATTCCTTGTACTCTGAATAGCCAATGAAAAGGCTGTTCCAGTAACATCGTCAAAACATGAGCTCACTGAAGTCGTATACATAATGCAACCGACCGGCAACATTTAAACAAAATATACACTAAAATGTCTCCAATTTTGATAAACATTTATTAACATTTGTGTAAGTTCCCTTACTTTACATGTTATTTTATTTACCATCTATAGTTTAATGTACACACCTGTGTTTAAAGTGTTTGAAAACTAACACGGTGTGCTTCAGGGCAACGCCGTAACCTTTTCTATAGCACACACGGGTCATTTAAGTTTTTGAGGCAGACAAAAGTTGAGTTAGCGCTGCGTCAGCGTTGAGTTATTCACCCTACATATTCTGTACATTTGCATACAGATAATTAATACTTTGCTGAGTTGCTCGGGTCTACATATTTTGTCATAAAAAGGGTATTAATTCTTAAAGCTAACCGAATTCTAAAAATCCCAAAGGCGAGAGCTCTGTGGACAAGAAGTAGGGTCATTATGTAGAATTGCACTCAGGAGTTTTACGGTGTTTTCCTATGACATTGGACCATCAGATCAAGTGCCCTCCATAAAGCCAGCCCTAAGAACATATGACAGATCATGACTCATGCTGACCACAGGCCCGGGACTGGCCTGTACAGTGCAGTGGGCGCTTACGGCTAGCCCCAGGATCCGTTCACTCGTTTTGAATTGCTCTAAATGCATTCAATATACTTCGATTCTCTTGTGTGCCATAATGTTTCTTTATTGATTTAGTGCATTTAGTTTTTTGAACTACTTCTCTGATACTTTTACCGGTGTGTTAATACAATATGTTTGCATTCGTATTTCTTGCAACATATGACAGATCATGACTCATGCTGACCACAGAGTACAGCGCAGTGGACGCTTACGGCTAGCCCCAGGATCCGTTCACTCGTTTTGAATTATTTTGTTTGTGGTCTCTGAGTATGATGTCTTGTCCATAAATTTGTTTTTGTGTAAATTTGTGTGTGGTGCAGCCCCCTTGAACTTACAATTAGGGTATGAACAGCTATAACTTATAAAGGACCGTTCAAAAGAGTTTGTGGTCCATTTTCTGCCATCTCGAGGTAGGTTTAGCTCTGGACCAAACACCACAGGAAACAGTTTTCTTGTAATTTTCTGATTAGGTTGACCCTTTTATTTCGTATAGTAATTCTACTACAGACTTTAAATGGGATTATTGATGCGACTGAACCGCTAGCATGATGGAAATGTTTCAATTTATACACAGAAACAACTTTTATGACGCATATTCATCTCAAACAACTATGACCCAAAAACCTTGAACTCACAAATAGGCTAATGTGACATCATGAACAAAATCATTGTGAATACCTACCACCTCGTTTTGTATTTGAATTCAAGAATTTAATTGAAGTTGGCAATTTTCACACCTTTAAAGTTGGTGAGTTCTTGAAGGTCACGAGTTTGATAATGTTCAATTATGGTTTAAATGGATAAGAGTATCGTCTTTCAGCTAGCACAATGAGTTCCCATTTTTGACACAACTGAAGTGTGCTTAATAAAAGGGGCATATCTGTTAATAATGCCACTTTCTTTAGAAATAAACGATAAGAATGAAATAAAGGGCGCAAAAAAGACCAGAAATCCTTAAGTAAGTACTTAAAGATGAGCTTTTAAATGAAAATGTACAATATTAGTAATTCTAAATTGATGCTTTATATTTATTGGGGGGGGGGGATTATGAATTATTCATTAGCCAATCAAAGAAAATATCTTGAAAGAAAACAAAATATAGCCATACACACCAGCTTGTCCGATAGAATGTTGAACAAATTTGATCATTCCTTCAAGAAATCTAATTTCGACCGTGTTCACAAGCTTTCACATAATACATCTATGGAAAAGAAAGTCCCTCCTCTCCAATGCTTTTCACCAAATTTTTAGCAGTCCTTATGGTTCACTCCAAATTAAAAAAAAAACAACAAAAAAAACAACATACATGTATGCTAACAACTCTAGCCGCTATCACGTTATAACACGGTTTTCAGAACATGGGGGTAACTCCGGAATGGCGGGCCGCGGAACGCCGAATACTGATAGAGTTCGTACACTCAATGCTTCACACCGAATGAAACATAAACATGTAAAATATCCTGTATAACCGCTATCAAGTTAACGTGGTTGAGCAAAGGAGAATCTCCGGAACCGAATCTCGCGGGAGGATGAATATTGATAGGGTTCATCCTTTGATGATAACTTGAATGTTTCACACCAGATTAGCTCTGTCATGCACCCCCAACATTGCTTCACACCGAATGAAAAATAAATATGTAAAAAAATACTGCTCAGCTTCTATCAAGTTAACGCGGGTTTTCCGGAGTAGGGCAGTATCACGGGAACGGAGTCTCCAAGGACTCCGAATATCGACAGAGTTCATCCTCTGATGACAACTTCAACGTTTCACACCAATTTTTAAAAAAAAAAAAATCTGTTTAAAACTGTAGCGTATAACACGACTTTTGGAAAGGGGGGTGGATGTCGGTTCCTTCGGAACAGAAAGTCGCAAATGCTGAATTTCGATAGGCTTTTGTTCCCTCATGATCCTAATGCTTCAAGGCCACGGAGTGCTGAAAACAAGTATCATGAAGATAACGGAGGTATTTTGGGATTTTATTCAAGCAGACTGAGTATTTATTTTATAGAGATGGTTCGTTTCTCTAAATATACAACATGCGAGGGAATTTGAACATACATGTAAAAGTCATGTAAGAAGTTACTCGCTGAGGGGGAATGATGATCTATTAACTATGTGTTATTATGGTGAACATCATAAAGTTGACAATATACTTTGTTTATGTGCTTGTTGAAATTCACGTCTCACACGGCTATGAATTATCATAAACACAATGACTATATATATACTCTTAACAAAAGGAGCCAGACTTTTCTGGGAGAAAGATGGGTTGGTATGGAGTTACACAACTCAGGTGATGCATTTTTATAGGTTTCTCAGCAGGAGATCCCCTTAATATAACGTTTTGTTAGATATAGGAGATTTTCAACAACGCATTGCTGCGACAAATAATTGTATATCTGGTCACGGAATTTTTGAATTATTATACGGTCATACGATCCTCAAAGCTAAACCGTCAAATACGAAGACATGTCACAGAAAGTGTAATTGATGAAGAAGGCTGTTCTTGTGTCACAGACTTTGTTACATGTGTTCGTTGGGTGATTGTTGTCACTATCGTTTAGCTAAATGCGATACGAAAATTACCGTTTGTAGTTTTTGATAATATGCAGAACACAATCGGGCAGTCTCTTTCATGGTATTTTAATAATAATAACCCCATGCACAATACAATGGGTTAGGAATAGGTATTTATTTATAGCTCTCCTGTGGTTGTAATTTTGTTTATCTGGGAAAAAGGATAGATTTCTTACTCGAGGCTTCTGTCCAGAGAGGGTGGGGGTTGCGGTTTATCGCAACGTATTAAACATTTACCCTATTGGGTAGAAATTCACGCTAATACCATATGTCTAGCCTTGTTCTTCGAGTCCCTTGTTACAAATGGCCCTGAAACGCATTGTGGTACACGATTCGTGTACCCGGTTGGATCACAGCATCAATGGTGATTTAAAATATCAAATAATTCGTGTTTTCAATGACGAAGACTTTGGATGATATTGAGTTAGAGACTGTTTTGGCCCAATGATTACCGCCATATTTGAAAGAGATCCGTTAAAAATTATAGTCTCTATCAAGTTCTAAATATTTCCGAAAATGGGGAATAATGCTAGAACGGAAAGTCCCCAAACGCTGTACTTGACTCGGTACTTGACTATTTTATTATTATTACCTCTGTATTCAGTTTAGAAGATTTCAGGAAAACCATTTGAATGCGATAGGTGGTACAGTTTGGGACATATTTTATTCAAATTGGGCTTGAAGCTTTGTGTTCATGGAAGAGCTAATCGTGTTGATATTCAGTGTTCCACAACTTTCTGTACCAAAGTTATGTCTCCTTTTCAGAAAAACAAACTTGTGAATGTGATACGTGGTACAGTTTTTGATAGATTTTTTTTCTAAATTGGGTGTAAAACATTTTTTCCACGGGCGAACTAATCGTATAGAGACTACACTTTTTAACGTAATTTTGTGGAAAGCATTATGGTCGTAAGAGGGGAAACCCATTCGAAATTCACCTTCTAAGACTTCCCGTTCCAGAGTAATTACCCTTTTAAATATCATGTTAGCATTAAGGTTATGGGCATGTCCCTTAAGCAACGCCCGCGAGTTTTACAACATCTAACCGTTGCTTCAATACTCAACAATTGACGCATTGGGGCCACGAGGGGACGAATGCTATCAATATACAGCATTTCGGAGTTACATCCATTATAAAAAACATTCGAGCTGAGAGGACCAAACGTTCCTTCCCGGGGTTTCCCCGTTTTTCCGAAAAACCTTCTAGAAAATAAAAAAAAAATATTTTTGATATGTTTCGGTAATCAATATCTTCTACGGTGAATAAATCCCACATTTACACTCCGTAAACCTTGCCACTTAAAGATACATTAATGGGAGATTAGATAACGAGTTGTCAGTTCTCACTACAATAGTTAAAAACTAGCTAATGTAAAGGAAATTTGCTTAAAATTTCAGTCAAATTGATCCACTATTAGCTTAGAACTAAGCGGTTGAAATTTTCGCTTAGCCTCGGTCATCTTTACTTAAGACGGTAAGACAAAACCAGTAGTCTCGGTTATCCATTTTTAGTGGTAAATCACGAAGGAAAATTTTTCAGCGAATAGATCTACAATCCAAAAAAAATCCAATGCTATATAGCCTCAACATTGATTATGGTCTGAATAAGTTAATTAATGTCTAATTACTAGTTTTTATAACATTTCAGGCCTAAAGAAAGAACTACAAAGGGCAGATTTCGCATGTTTAAACAATTTAACACGTAACCACTTGAGTAGAGCTTTTGTCGATTCTCAAAGTATTTGGTTATAGGTTCAAATTTTAGGGGTTTTTTGATGTTCGCAAGTCCATTCGACCGTTTCACACTTTCTTCTTTGGTCGGTTAAACCAGTGATCAGGTGATATTCGCAAGTCCGTTCGTTTGACATTTTCTTCTTTGGTCGGTTAAACCAGTGATCAGGTGATGGACGGTATCTGGTCAGCTCTATTTATCTGGACAATCAGTGCCTGGTTGAGTACTGACAGACACCATTTTTAAAAAAAAATGTTCTGGGGGAGGTCCTATGTTGGCGCTCGTGAGTTGGCTTCGTCGAGGTTTGCAAGTCCGTTCGCTTGACAATCAGTGCCCGACATACTGTCAGACTGCTTTTCAGGAAGCTGTTTTTGAAAATCGCTCCCCCCCCACACTATAGTTGAAAGATTGTGAAAGATCATGTTTCTAGAAGGATCCCTATAATTATCAAATGTGGTCAAAAGTGGGCTTTTCTTTTCGGATAAGCAGCTGTAAGGTATGGCGTGGCTATATTTAATGTTATGTCATGAATTTCTTATAGGTATGATTGAGAATCGTTGAAGAATTATCTTTAGTTTACTGGTCTTAATTTTGTCAAATGTCCATCATTCTTAAAATCGGTCAGATGGAAAAGTCTCCTTAACTAAACTGTGCCTGTAAGAGTAATAAAAATACCCTTTATCTGCGATAAACTACTCATTCACTTTAGTAGTTTTATTATAAGTATTGTTATGGTTCAATTCTTTAGTAGAATTTAATACGTTTTCTTTTCTAGCAGGTATTATTTTCACAATATACCAATCTAAAAATGATAAGTACTAAGCTGTCAAGCGCCAATTTTGTCTGAATCATTACAGGCCGAAGTAATAGATCCGTTTTGTTCAACATTTAATTAAGTGACTGTGATCTGATTACAAAGGACAATCCAATCCTACTAAAGAGGTCTCGGGTCCTTATCAGCTTATGGCGAATCAATGTTGGAAACAAGTGAACCTCTTGTGATTTCTAGTTTTAAAATAATCCCACAAAGATGTAATAGATATCACCTTACATTCATCTAAATCCACATCTTTCGTTTCATTTCATTTTGACACATTCCTTCATTTTATCAAATTTTTGGATGAATACAAGAATATCCGAAACGAAAAAAAGATTATGTATTCACCAGCGACAACCTAAATTAAATACAGTGCACGCGTAGGATGTTTTTTTGGGCTGTATAATAATCACCTTAGGCGTGTTAGTTCTGCCATTTTATAAAAAATATATTGCGAGGAAAGATCTCCCTTGGTGCAAGTTGACAAATGCATTGTCGTTATTAAAGAATACGGCTATTCAAGAAAACTACCCTTAAAAATATTTCTTACTGGGAGGCGATATTTATGAAAAGTTTTACAGATTTTCTTTTTTAATTTGGAAGCTTGTCTGTAAAAGCATTGGGATGGTCTTTCTTGTCAACTGATTTTAAAAAAAAGTTCAGTCACTGTATTTGAAAATACTTATCAAAATTACCACCTCCATTGCAACAATAGCGTAAATGTGAAACGAGAGAGATATTCAAATGATGCAGTTTTTACGGTGGTTTAAATCTCTTGTTCGTATGCGCTTATTAGTATCGATAAAAACTAAACAGCTATTCTGCAACTAGACATTAATCATTGACACAGCTTCGCTTAGACGACATGGTCTGTACAAAATGTTGACATTTCGAAAGAGACATGGGAGCGAAAATAGCCCAACCCATCACATAATCAGTATCAAGAAATAAATATAATATCACATAGTGCCGCATTAAAATAGTTTTAATTTTAGATATAGAAAGTGGTTTTGATGGAGAAAGGAGGACTTGTCCACATCATAAGGTTGGAACGAATGCTCGAATCTGGCCTGAAAACAAAACTCTGGGCATTATTCATTGCACACCACTGCTTCGTCTATTATCAATAATTTGAATGATAACGTGGTGTGTCCAGCGGTACTGATAGATTTTCATCAGTACTTAAGGTTTGGCGACTGCACAATTTATCACCCGTTTTATCTGTTCAGCAATTCTGCCCCCACCCACCACTTGACGCTTACAAAAAGACAAGACCTTTACTCGACAAAAGTTTATAGTTTATGAAATATGTATATTATGTGGTTTATGTAAGTAATATGTATATATGTATACATGTATATGTAATATGTATACATTATGTTATAAGGGATATTGTAATATTAAATCTTAGTTTAAAGTATTATGACAGAACTACTTCAAATATCATGTTGCCCAACTTAAAGCGGTAATTTCATATTTTCAAGTTATATTTTTAAAATATATTTAAATAAAGCCTTAAAATAGATGGTAACTATAAACAGTTCTACCTTGCAATAACAATCCTATAATTCACTACTGTAAGTTGTGAAATAAGTAAAAATGTCATTTTCAACTTCAAATTCAAACGTTTGAAGGTAGCTATTGCATGGAGGGAATAGAAAAAAAAGGGAGGTAATTGTGTTATTATTTCCGATGTAAGTGATTTATAAGAGTGGGAAATAATGCTTATAATCGTACAATAGTGAGTTGACAACCTATTGAGCAAAAAACAAAAAAAATATGTTTTGACTTTCTTAGAAAATATGAAATTATCGCTCGAAGGCAAAGACTATGTATGTTATTAAAACATAAAATAAATAATTAAAAAAAAAATAATGAATCTCGCCGACTATTAAATGTTCACGTTGGATGTCTGGAAACGTTGAAGGGCACACTCGTCGATGTATCATTGTCTGTCTTAATTAAGGCAATTTTTAGTACCTTTCTTGAAGTTTTGTATTTTATGTCGGATCACAATAAATTCATCTTTTTGATTCTACCATTTTGATTAACTTTATATTTTCTTTTTTTTTATTTTACAGCCCACGGTGGCATCTACTTCGACTTTGACCAGATAGCTCTAAAGAATTTCGACCAATTTCGGCATTATGATTTTGTGATGGCCCACGAAAATATACATAATCTTGGAAATGCTGTGATAGTGTCTAAAAAGAATGCCCCCTTCATTGATCTGTGGTACAATAATTATGATACATACAATCCCACGGAGTGGGGAATCCATTCGACTTTTGTGCCATTTAGAATAGCCCAAAAACATAAAGATTTAATACATATAGAAAAAGAAGCCTTCTTCAAACCGGACTTAGCGGGTATTCAAAAACTATATACTGGTAAAATAGATTTAAGTAAAAACCATGCTATACATTTATATGTAAGATGGATTAAAAAATATTACACTTTGGACCAGTTGCGAAAAATGAACACCACTCTAGGAGAGTTGGCTAGATCTGTCCTTTATGACTCCAAGAACCTATGCTTATGAACAACCCTGCCAGGTCTTCGACAAGTTATTTAAGTGAAATCAATAAATACATAGTGACCATGAATTGAAAAAAAACGTCGTAAAATAAATAGCCCCTTTACGGATGCTAACGACGAAACTATGCTGAACATGTAACGATTCAGAGGGTCGTTGTCTATTGTGTGGAATACATGTCATGCTATAGCGATGGGTGTAACCTTTTCCCGAGAAACACATATTCTTGGCGGAACCGCTAGAAATATCCAGGCAAACTGTAACCAGAGTGAATTTATAAGGACGAAAGAATGGTGGTGCACCAATAGGTGCTGTGATAATAATGGTAATATAATACAGGAACTGTAACGAGAGTGAATTTATAATGACGAAAGAAAGGTATTGCACCAATGGGCGCTGTGATAATGTGGACAAACTGATTGAAAAATATGCCATTAATTGTGTAATAAATTATTAGTTTCAGATTTGCATTGTTTCTATTTCTTGTACCCATTAAACATTTAAAGATATTTTCTTTGGACAGTCGCGGTTTTCATTTTTAAATAATTATAACAATTCTTACATTAAAATTGTACACATTAATTTGTGTTTTACTTTTGAGACAAATATGAACGATCTGGATTCGGCTAAAAGTCTCAACATGTTTCGCACTATGTAAGAGCTAATTGGCAGTTCTTTCGTTTGACTTCAAATTTCAAATGTTATATAAATGATTATTTAGACATTTATGCACATGCCATACCCCCATCAACTCCCTAGACCATCGGATTGTCGCGAATTGAAACGCGATCACCATTTAATTCGTTTTAAAATTGAGAATCGATAGAACACCTCAAAACCCGATAACTTTTCTCAGAAATGAATAATTTGACTGACGTGGTATAAACATATTTATTTTTGATTATTTATTTTTGAAATTTTATATCAAGAACTTTATTCAAAGCTTACATAATGCATCTTTAAACTTATGAAAAGGGTGTGGATATTTTCAAAATAAAATATAGTAAGTTTAATAACAAGAAATGTTCCACAACATAACGATTTGGTCCGCGTGTATTAAGTCTTGCACACACTACGCCACAACTTTAACGAAGAGTTTGGCGACAAAATTAATATCGCCGCAGTTAAGTGGATTGAGCTACACGACGATTTTGGCGGTCATACAAATTACAAACTGTCACGTATTTTCGTCGTTATTGAGTCGAATACTTCAATTAATATTGTTTGTGTACAGCCCAGACATATCCCAGAGCATAAATATAACTAGCCCTCTCATACCAAACAAACAACCAAGAAAACGCAGCAAGGCCAGGAGAGCGATTTGCTGTCGCCCTCCGTTTTCTCGCTGCAGGTACTGGAAAATAAAATAACGCTTATTCTATTTACCCTCTATGAATCCTATGTCTATATTATTATTGAATATAGTGTAATCTATTTTGTTGCTGACTAAGCGACGACTTAAATAATCATATCAAACATCGTCTCGATAGTCGCTGGTGACGAAAAATCGATAGCCACCGGGTGCGCAGAGAAAACGAATTTTAGATTTTTCACGGTCGGCGTCAGAAGTAGCCTATGGCAACGCATAGTGTGTGCTAGGCTTAACACAGGTGAGATCATTTCCATGAACAATGCTCATTGCCCCAACCTGTCTTTAAAATTATTAAACCATTTCTTTATCAGATATGACAGTGGGCTATTGGTATATACATAATATTAAACTTTATAGCCACACAAAACACAATAGTATGGCTTAAATACCCACAGAGATACTTTACTTATAGAATAACATTTAAAGTATAATACGGTGACCACCGATTTGGACCCACGTAGAGATAAACACCACCCTGAATCTTCAACCCTAAGAACTAATCGCCTTAAGATTTTTATCCTATATGTATAAGAAAAAAAATGTGATTGTGTCTTGTGATATTTGAAACTTCCATCATTATTTGCCCCGTTTAATGAAAGGTTAGTCTAATGGTCGTCATAAGCTGAAGAGGTCTAGTTTCAAAGCTGGAACTTGATAAAAGCTTAATAAAAGGATTAATAAGTGTCACCGGCCATTATCTCCATACACCATTTTATGACCGTTACAATAACCAGCTCACTCGTGTGTAACCCAGAAAAGACACTGGACATCCAATTTATAATATTATAATATTATCCAATCAGAATTATTCAATGAATGATCTACTGCAGGATGTAGAATCTATCAAAACAATTGTTGTCCCCTCCACTTTCAGAGAAATGCGTTCGTCCGTCCGTATGACTGACTTTTGTGACACAATAACATTTTCTGCTTTGATTAAACTGATTACTCGAGGCTTTTAGGTACGACAACGTTGATACTTATTGACTGAGTGATGGAACTAGGTGTATAGTTTCATTTTATTAATACCTTGACTAAGTTCGATGATGGATTTTTGGAGTAGCGATAAGCAATTTGATTGGTCAAGATGTTGGAAGATGGCAACCATGCTTCTAATTGATAAAGAATATTTTAATCATTTCCTAATGCAAGTATTCAGATACAAAGTTATTTCGATAATGTTATTTTACAAAATAACCATCTTCACGCGTATAAATAATAAATATAACAAGTATATACTAGCGACCGTCGTATAATTATGAAAGGCCTTGAAATGAATAGGTTATCTTGCATACATGCTACTTTCGTAATCAATATTGAAATATGCATGCAGTAAAACGTTGATACCAGTTCTGATAGCTAAAGTTTATTTTTTATACAGTGATATGGGACAGAAATGTAATAAATGTAGTTATGTAGTGTTTGACATAAAATGATCATAGCACATGCATGAACCATTGGCAGATTCTCCATCACACATTGTACACGTAACTGTAGAAATTAAATATTACCATTTCGTAGTCTTGAAATGACCGAACTAATATACTGACGACACACTAAATCCCTTACCATAATTTGGATATATCTCGCATTACTGCAAACCTAAAGACAAACCATTGTGTGAAATGCAATCGAACCCGATCAGTTATATTTGTCCACCATGGACTAAATGAATAGGAAGCAATTGTGTAAATAGGAAGCAATTGTGTAAAAATATAAAGTGAAACTGAAAACCAGATATTACTAGCATTTCATGTGCAAAAGATATATTCTGAAAAAAAAATATTTCATTTTTTTTAAACTTGAAACATCATTGAAAATGAAACAGTTGCTGCTGTACTCAATATAATTCTGTTTATTCAAAAAACTGTCTACGCCATTTTGGCAGTTTGATTTGAAAAAAAAAAAGATTTGGGATCACGGGAGTCATCCGCTATGCACAAGATGTCTGTGCTCCTGAAATGTAACGCAAGCGAAATTAAAAACATTTTTACAAGAAATTTAATCGTGCAATTTATTTTGTAATTAAAGCAGTATTTGATGTTGAAATTAGCAATTAATGATTATTGTGTCATTATGAATATCATAAAAATGATGATAAACTCTATCCCTGCACAGTCGGGTAACACAGCTCGTATATGGTTCTACAAGGCCACGATTGTTATCTTAATATACAGATTTTTGATCATTTTATCTCATCAACTATCATTGCATTTAAATATAAATAAAGATTTAATAATCTATCCACAATAAAAATATTTCACCTATTTTCTTATACCTGTGCAGAAATTGCTTTTTGGGATGAAGGTTAGTGGTATATTTTTTATTTATTCCCGAACCAGTCTCGTCTGTCGGGTAGTAATAATTCCCATAGTGTCTGGAGATAAATAAGAAAACTCAAACAAAATTGAGCATCAAGATAAAATAAAATCAAACCAAGTACGAACAAAATGTCGGTAAAATAGCGTGATTGGCCAATGAAATATCGGTATCCAAAATGCACGTGATGAAATGTGTTAATGGTGTAGTCAGGGAAATAGTAATAGTATACGTGTCAGTTAAATATATCTAGAATAATAGCCGAGAGAGACACGTTATATTTACCAATCAAGTCAATATGACGGCCATAAAACTTTTTGAAGGTTTTTATATAAGTTTAGTGCGCACGTATCCTTGTAGTTGAAGCTTAGATGACAAATGCCTCGATCTACTTAAAAAATCAGAATAAAAGGAACAAGCTCTCGCGTAACGAATTAGCTGAAACACAAACACTCCACAAGCTGGTGAATGCTACTACTAATAACAATCGGAACGTCAAAGTCATCACGTTTATCTACAATTTAACACCCATGCTTTATCTAGTGATGGACTTGACCTTGCAATTGTTCAACCCTGGCAAACTAAAATATTGTGAGAAAATTAAATCTTTTGAAAAGTAATGTTTGGCTATAAATGGTTCAGTTCCGGTCAGTATTTACAATGATAAGATGAAATGAAAATGTGTCAACATATAAAATTTTCTGCGGAGAGTGTGATAACGCCAACACAAGCTATCACCACCCATGATTTTCGCTGTAATATTTGGATTAGCTATCGCTAATATTTTGATTTTGTTTTCAAAATTAAATGTAAAATAATCAATTTGAATGAATTAAATGAATTGCATCCATGTGTTTCTAGTAAGTCTTGGTGAAATATAAATAGATTTTTGTTTCAGCTATTTGACGTTGTTGCAGTCGTCGGTGTTTGTGTGTGACACCGCCATAGGGATTGATGTCATGGGAACAGATTGTAATTAGGGGTGTTAAACCATGTATGTGTCAATTTATTTTAGAAGGAGTGGGCAATTTTTCTGTTACAGAATCTCTGTCAAAATTGATTCAGTCGGTCGGTCCGTCTCTTATCCCACCCTGCTACTTCTAACATAGGTCAAATATTGACTAAACAATTATGTGTCGTTAATCTTTGACAATAATTAACAATTTTATGAAATCTTCAGAACGGTCCAATTATCATTGTGTTAAATCTGAAATTGATGTATTCTTTACTGCCCTGGGGAAATACTTTAGCCCAGTTTAGGAGCAGAACAGAAGGACGTTAAACCCCATTTCATTTCTAAAGCATCATGGAATTACTTTCTTAGCATCTTAGTAATAATCTCCACTTAAGGGTACGCTCAACGCAATTTGGGAAACAAACACCTCTAATTCTGAGTTGGACAAGATGTTATCAGACTGTCCATTGTTCTGATGCATCAGCAAGCTGGTAAATGCTTCTTTACGACGTTCATTATTTTCAATCAATCAAGTTCACGGACAAATAACTCATCTGAAGCAAGACCCCTCTCACCTCTTTAATTTCTCCAGTATTAACTCTATTATACTTGCTGTAACACTGTTGTTTTATTTATCTTTCGGGCTTATTACACCCAATTAGCCAAACATGTAATATGTGGAGAATAGGCAGTGACATGCAAGATTATTGGGGAAATGTGCAGTTTTTGTTGATGTGTATGCAAACAATACCAGAAACTTTAGTGACTTTACTGGACCGGGAGGATTTGCGGATGCGGATTCGGTAATTAAAAATATAAGTTTTGAAGCTGCAAAATGTGATTGTTTATTTCAACTTAAGCTTCCAGTTCCCATTATTTAAGAAAAAATAAACCTCCTAAATACGATTATCACTTTTAGACAACGAATGCGATGTTCTAAACCGGACGCTTTAGTATCTTCATCTTCTCCAGGTTATTGTTGGGTTGTACGGATTGATGTGACAGTATTTGTTTCTTTAATCAGGTTCTTTGATGACAACACTTGTGTATACTTCTAATAATACTTTTATTCTGCTTCGTACAATAGGTACAAACATCGTAATGTAAACGACCGTAGAAAAAACTGGTATAAAACCATTCCAGGCAAAGGAGCTCATTAGACGCCTGTCTAATGTATCATGCATCATATCAGGTTTATCATTCACACTAAAGTTAGCTTATCTAAGACAGTTAAATAAAACAAATAAAGGTTACATAATGACATAAGGAATTCTACCAGGCCTCCAGGGGTGTCGATGGCAGAGTGATATTAAAATCAGTTTCACATGTCACTATGGCACATAGCGTCTGTAACATCTGTCATTGTGTAATATTGAGTCCGGATCAGGAACGTGCTCATTTTGGAATGATTTAAGGTCAATTAGGAATGAATCCAAGGCTTTGTTACTTAATAAAAACATACTAGCTATCAATCAAGATACTCTAGGTAGGCAGACCTTTTTAACAAGGTAGGACAAGATCATTATGAATATTACACCTAAATTTGACCTTGTTGGGTCTGATATGCACTGTTAGATGTTTCATTGATCTGAATATTTGGGTAATTAAAGCATATCAAAATTTGTGTTAGCAAAATTGCTGCTGGGGCGGGTATGCGCACAGGCAGGGACAAGACATTTTACACCAACAAAGATTTGTTGCTTTTTCAGTTGGCCCAAGAAAAGATATATGTATTTTTGAAAGGACTAACTGGTTGTAGAGCAGCCGTAGCATTATTTAATTCAGATTACCATGGACAACCCGTTAGAGCCACGTTCATGCTCAGTCAACTTGGATTAACAAATGGAAATGGTTACAGCTTCACGGATGGATTTACTGGTATGGCTCGTGGAAAGTATATGCCTGCAACAGAAATAAATATAGATGTTAACAGGCATAGATATATTTGTAGCAACTCCTGTATAAAAATTATTGGAAGGACATGCTATGGTCTATAGGAAATATTTACCTGTAACATGATTTTTAAGTCATTTAAATACATATTCCTGAAGCCATGGCCCGAGAAATCCCTCTCTGGCCATTGCTGGAAAAGCGTCTGGTCTTTCCGTTCAATGAAAGCTATCACTTAAGTAAAGCAACATGACAGTCCTTCGTTTAATCTGTGTCTTCCCTAAAACTTTGGACAGTGATTTAAGGTATTAAAAACGGTGAAAGTATGTTCGTTTCCAAACAGCATTGTTTACATGTCATTCGACTTGATAGCCGCGTTTGTCACGCAATTAGTTTTACTGTAGGATTCTGCTATGCACGGGTTAATTAGGCATAATAAAATCGTGAGTCATGACGTAACGTTATGTAAACATATTCGGTCCAATATTGGCACTCGTTCTAAATGTAAAGCTTTTGTAGGGCAGGTAGTGATTGGTTGGTAGACGGACTACTGACCAATCAAAATTTAAAACAACGATATCCACTCATAATAGCAGTGTGTAGTAGGATTACATCTAATCAAACGCAACACTGCGCGGAGTATGTTTAGATATAACAAAAACGTTTGTAACCGTACACCCCACCTTGGTCAAATTATATCGTTTAAATTGAATCTGCATTACGAAGTTCCCGAGTAGAAAATTCAAACATATAAGATACTCTATGTACTGCTAAAAGCATAGGCGATTATTTCATGTCTAAAAAATATAGCAGACAGTTAAAGCCCATAGCGAACGCTACGGTGATTTGTTCATGGCCTACCAAAAACAAAGTTGACCAGAAACACAAGCTATAGGACTACATGTAGAATCTTCAGGGTCAACTTAGATAGTATCCTGTGACCAAACAAGAACAAGATAGGCAATTATGTTCAGCAAATACCATAGTAGATTCTCTTAACATCACCCAAAACATATAGATCGTCTATGCAGCTCCGAAACTAAAATCAAAGTTTGCCCTTTATATTAAAAAAAAAGAACACAATCCTTATTTCAACGATGTAAGCACTACCAAAACTATAATAACATCAAAGCTATACCAACATCATTCTAGATCCCTACACCCTCCAAAATCCATTGTTGAATCTAGCCCACAACACATTAGACGCTCAAGGATTTGTCGTGTGCTAAAGACGCTGTGTTATTGAATTAAGTGTTGTAGTATCGGCCCTAGGGAAGTCATCTGCACGAGTCATCTGGCTTCACCCGCATTCCAAAAGAACTCCGGGGAATTGTTTAAAGAAAGATGTACCAAATAAAATGTTAGTTTATTTGAGGGAACATCATTGGATATTCGATGGTTGATGCTTAAGGAAGCGATAATTTGGGTTATAGTTGAGGGAGGAGTACAATTTGACTAAGTTCCATGATCAGCAGTTTGATTTCTCGATTCTTTTAGAAAAGAGAAATGTGAGATGTTTAATTAATGTACGCCATCTATTAATTTTGGAATTGAGACGACGACTGTTGACCTGTTTACGTTCGTATGTTAATTAAGTATTCTCAACTATACCCATGAGATAAATTATTACCAATTTTTATTGTATATGTCAAGGTCTCATATTATCTTATATTAGCCTACTAATCTAATTATTATCATCATATTAATATCGATGTGTACGACCATTTCTTTGATTATTATGTAAATAATCGTTGCATTACAAAATAGTATATCTAACAATTCTACCATAACATTAAAAGACCGTCAGCAGCTTCAACATGATGAAGGTAAGGTGCACGTACTGGTTTGATTTTCTGGACCATTTATATTTGATGAAACCAGTTGAAACTGGTCTGGTTGAATACACCCTCACTTCGGAATAGGTGTATTAGATCGTCACACATGTTCGTCGTTATGTCAGTCAGTAAAAAATGGTTGTTAACGCGACAGAGGCAACATCTTTTAGTCGAGTCTTTTCAAATTTGATGTGTAGCATTAGGAGTATCAACGGTTAGCCATATTGATTTTGAAATTTGGTGTGAAACATTGAAAATTAAGAAGATGGCCACTGTTGATATTCAGTAATATAATGTCCGGAAGGCACAGCTGCTGCGTGGGCTTGCAAGTTATATGGTTGTTTTCCGAAAACAATTTAAAACTTGTCAAACCGCCACACACATTTATGCATCGTAATAAACTACTGTAGAGGTCGGTTTTGTGGCATTTGCGCGAATCGTCATATTTAAATTGTTTTGTCGGCCATTTTACGTTGTATTACAGAACAAGGATAAGTCCTCCTGTCCAGAATATGCTTATTACCCAAAAATCGCGGGTAAGTTGGTGGAGATAAGACAGTAATTACCGGTTAACGTTGTCTCCCCCTTTTGTGCAAGTAGTGGCAAAGTATGCTATACATATACCAAGGGTCTTGACCCTCCAGAATCTACAATTTATGTCCCATTAAGATTAAATTCAAATTATATGTTAAGGATCAACATATCTCTGACGTGAATTCGGTGCTCCCTAGACAGCAACTTCTTGTGTTATGGCCTCTGCCTTTTACGTAAAAATATGTAATTTGTTGGCCTTCCAGTGTGGTGGATTTGGGAACTTAAAATCGATTCTCACCATTCTCTGTGTCAGTCTGTCCACCAGGAAGGGGCTCCATCAATAACCGCGACCTTCGGTACCAAAGTTACCCGTTTTATATGAAAAGGTTGTTATGGCGACAGATATTATAGTAAGGTAAAGCATTGTGCTCACGAGGGGGGGGGGGTAATTCTTTCAGTTATCAGCGTTCTACGACCTTCACTTCCGGACGATTATCTTTTCCGAAGACCTTGGAAACACGACGTGTAGCATTGGTACAACGTGTGGATGATCTGTATCGATTTTCCCCAACGGCCCAGACATTCTAAACTTTACCTCAAGTTTTAGCATCCGAATAACACCCAATTTTGAATTTAAAAGAGAAATCTAAATCACAAAATGTATTCTGTTATCAATAATGCGGTAAATGCAACGTGCTATGCTTTATTTTCATTCAGTTGTTCGAAGCTATAGCAATCATCTGTCTTTTAGTCGTCGTTACTGAGGCAGCCAATAATGGAGTAGCAAGAACACCGCCATTAGGATGGATGTCATGGGAACGATTTCGTTGCAACACAGATTGCGTAACCTACCCGGATTCTTGTATAAGGTAGGTCTATCGGAGAGCACTTTTAATTTCGATTATCGATTAGCATTATAATCTAATCTTCGCCAAGCCATCATCTGGTTATTTCAGACAAAATAGACGATGGCTATAGAGATTTACAAAGTAGCGGTTTAATCAAACTATACAAGAAAATAAAATCATAAGAAAACAGGCAAAATAAATGACACAAAACATTTCAAAACTTGAAAGAAAAATGTTCTTTCTAATCCTATACGCCATATGAAATGATTTTATAAAGTATTCGCCAGATATTAACTTTAAACTTTCAGCGAAAAGTTAATAATGCAGATGGCTGATCATATGGCTGCAGACGGCTATAAGGATGTCGGCTATGAATATATTTGTATTGACGATTGTTGGCCGTTAAAAACAAGAGGTGCTGATGGTCGACTTGTACCAGATCCTGCTAGATTTCCCAGTGGAATGAAAGCTTTGGCTGATTATGTAAGTTTATTCGTTCTTGTTATTTATTAGTAACGCTTGCAATATATTTCCATTCTCATTCATTCTTTCACGCAAGAACAAATAACATATAACTTTGCTACCCTGAATAAACTCCCGATCCGAACCATAAACTTGACTGTTGTGGATAATGTTAATCGATATGCTAATTAATTCTATTAATCTCGATAAATTTATCCCAAATTGTCCCCCTTTGACAAATGGCAAAAATAGTGTCAACAGAACACAATTTTTATGGGTTACAATCACTAGTTTTATTCTAAAAGCACGACGTTTCGACAAGTATCCTCTTATCGTTATCAAACTTGAGATCAATATATACAAAATTCATAGTGAAACCATATTTTTGTAACCCATAAAAACTGTGTTCTGTTAATGTGTTTACCGATCGCTAAATGCCACTTATAGAAAAATAGTGTCGAGTAAAGCATCTAGACGTCTTTATTTTATAATAGACCTTCGAATACGACACCTTCTAATGTTTGAAACGTATTGCTGAGCAGCTGAAATTATATGTATTTTCTATAACACGTGTAATCTTTATTCATTACCCATTAGTAATCCTTTTAATAGTGTAATATACAACGTGTATTCTAGGTTCACAGTAAAGGTTTAAAAATAGGAATTTATTCAGATTTTGGCCATTCAACATGTGGTGGATATCCTGGAAGTGAATTCTATCTGGAGACCGATGCGAATACATTTGCAGAATGGGAAATGGACATGCTTAAACTTGACGTTTGCTTTTCTTCCTCAGCAGATTTAAAATACGGTAAGACTATTGTCCAATATAGTCTTGCCTTATTTCTGTGTTTAACTGGGTAATTTAGCTATTCCTATTCATAACATTCTGCTACTTTAATCACTGGTTGAAATGTCTCATGTGCACTCTTAATCAAAGAGTGTTCCCCATTTTTGTTTTATATCTATTGTATTCCAGGTTTTCCCGCCATGGAATTTTATCTGAATCGCACTGGTCGTCAATTTGTATTTTCATGTGAATGGGATTGGGGTATGGGTGATGGCGTAAGTATAATTTATGCCTTTTGCTCAGTTTTTGGGAAAGACGCGCACGGCATACCTTAAAAATACTGATAGGATCATGTGATTGCCTCTTATCATATATTAATCGCGAAATAGTCAAATTTTGTCGAATAGATGCTGGGTATGCAAATTACACTCAATTTCTCCGGCACGGCGTGAATTTGCACGATCCTCTACAGCTCATGATCTTAGGCACAAATTTTCTACATTTCAGGCCAACTACACCCATATGGCCGAATATTGTAATCTGTGGAGAGTAGCTCATGATATGGAAGATTATTGGGATAATGTTAAGTTAGTGGTTGACGTTTATGCTAATAATTCCAGAAACTTTAGTGCCTTTACAGGTCCTGGTGCATGGGCAGATGCAGATTCGGTAAGTGGTTACTAATAAGGTGGGTGGGGTATTTTCTATAGGCCTATAACTGACTTTCTCACGGTTCACAATTATTGTTACCGAAAGTGGCTACCAATTGAGAGGGGAGGGGGGAATACGCCCATAACTGTCTTGTCTGTCGCTCTATACGTTTCTGTCAGTTCACAATTATTGTTACCTCAAAGTAATAATCTTGCGACTGTGCATAAGAATGAATCTTATTGAATATGATTATTATTTATAGCCTTAAATATGCAAAACTAAATATCCAACCTACATGTAATCCAAAATTCACTTTCTGGATTTACCCCACCTTTGCCGAATACTCTGTGAACGCGATAGAGGCGACAGTTTTTGAAGAATTTCCAAATTTGATCGAGCACTATCTATATTCAGTGTCCAGTAATCTTTCGTACAAATTTCATGACCCTCTTTCTGAAACGTTGTGAACGCGATAGAAGCTATAGTCTAGTTTTTAACGTTTTTTTTCCATATGTCGTGGAACTCACTACCCGCCCCCCTCTCCCGTGTTGAAGAAAATAAGATAGAGGGATACGGGGTATATTGAGGTCCAGATTTACTCTCTTCCTCCAAGGGTCTGAACCCGAGCTATGTTATATTATTTGAGGGCATATAACTTATTAATGTGATGAGTAAACAAGTTATTATTTAGGATAAGGTGTCCTTGAGATAAAGCTGAGGTGTGGGCCTATTCTTAAAATACAATGTTATTTGTTGTTGATTTTTTTTATATGCGACGTGGAGTATTCGCGTCAATTATTACGACATCCCGTTCCGGAATTACCCGCGAATACCCCCCACCCCTCATCACACATAATTTTCATGTTAATCATACTTTTTTAATGAATTTTTTTTTATCAAATCAGAACTGAGGTGATTGACCCTATTGATTTTCAAATTTAACGTGAAGCATTGGAAGCGGTGAAGATGGAAAATCTAATTATTTTCAGCATTCTAGTTCCTTTTTGTCTCAGAGATATGTATGGAAAAGGGTGTGAGCACGATTCAGATCACATTTTTTGAAGCGAAAGGATCCTTATTGAATTTGCAGTTTTCTTTTCGGATGGTCGCTGACTTTTTTGTCGAGATATAATAATATATGCTGCATAGGCGTATTTCCACGCTTTAAGTGATCAACAGCTGTATATACAAAGATAAAATATATTTATTGATTAAGACCTACCATTTCTTTTCTTCAGATATAGATTTCACAAACATATTTCAATCTTTGTTTGAAATGTATTAAATAAACATGTGATTATATGTGTCATTTACAAAATGGTGTTCTGCATTGTTAACATAATAAAAGAAAAGAAAAAGAAAATTGATAGCGCTCCACTGCGATCAAAGTTTTTGAAATTTCTTTTTCAACATTGTAAGAATCGAGGAGCCCAGTTATTGCCCTAGACCCCATTGATCATCTTTATTTGCACGATATGACATAACTAAGTGATAATATTAAACTGCAAAGATAGGAAACATGGCGTGATTTTAGTTTTTCAATTGCTGTCTGGGCAAATTTTCCTCAGCGCAGTGTATCGAGTATGTCTGTCTTCATTGGCCCGGTTGGAACAGACAAGCATGTCATAAAAAATTAAATCGCATTTCACCCTCATATTAAAGACAAAATTTGTCGAATAAAAACAAAGAGTGGGAATTTTTGGACCAAGAAAGTAACAACCGTACTTGAACAACTTCACAATTTGAAGACACAAATGTTTTGTATGTCCTAGAATATAATCACAGTGTACGCTGGGCTCTAAGACAAGGAATATTTGTAAAATTTACCATTTCTTCATTTTATTGTTCGCTAGGTAATTGTTGGATTGTATGGTTTGAGTGCGGATCAAGAACGGGCTCATTTTGGAATGTGGTCCATGTTTGCTTCACCATTGCTGTTGGGTGCAGATTTAAGATCAATAAAAAACGAATCGAAGGCTTTATTACAGAACAAAAATATACTAGCTATAAATCAAGACCCACTTGGTAGACAGGCTACTTTAAAAATGAAGGTAACTTATATCATAACCACTTTTATCGGTCAGCAAAACCTACGGACGACCAAAAATAACCTGATCTTAAAGTGCTATGAGTCCTCCCATTAATATCGGTAACAAAATCCCAAGAATCTCATTGATGTCAGGAACGTCCTAAGTTTGTATGTGATTAGAGGCCCGCATCTGGTCATGCAATAATATACTCACCTCTAATAGCAAAGAAATGATTGTTATATCTTCTGAACTACACCCAATCCCCCACATTATACAATCTCCGTTTATTACTGATGGGATCCAAAAATTTAGTGATCAAAATTATACACAGTTCCATTGACAATGTTATAAACAGTAAGTTTTGCGATAACAAAATTGTGGACGGGTGTGAGTGTGTGTCCGCACGCCAATATGGTATTTTTTTTTACCAAAATCCGTCAGATTGCGAAACCGCGGGTTAGGTGATACGAAAACGAAAACGTAAACGAAAATGTTCGTTTTGGTACCGATGCGAAAGGTTCCTAATGACAAATGGATAACGAATACTTGTGTCAATAAAATTGTGGTCGGGATGTGTGTGAGTATGTGTGTTCAGAAATAGGATAATGTCACCAACAAAGACTTGGTTTTTCTTTTCAGTTGGCCCAAAACAAGATCTACCTGTTTTTGAAAGGACTAACTGGTGATAGAACAGCCGTAGCATTATTTAATTCAGATTATCATGGACAACCTGTTAGAGCCACGTTCATGCTCAATCAACTTGGATTAACAAATGGAAATGGTTACAGCTTCACGGATGGATTTACTGGAATGGCTCGTGGAAAGTATATGCCTGCAACAGAAATAAATATAGATGTTAACCCTACTGGCATAGATATATTCATAGCAACTCCTGTGTAAAATGAATCAATAAATAAAGTGACTTATAGTTCATAAAATATTACTTTTTCTAAAACATATTAAACGCTAACCTATTTGTTTTATTCGAGGGGGGGGGGGGAGGGTTTAACGTCCACTCGACGCAAATTAGGTCATTTCGGGACTAACATAAGGTTTATTTCAATAATTCGCATGCGTGTAAGAGTCTTTAGCTGTGGGGGGAAACCGGAGGACCCTGGAGAAAACACTCGAGGTTGGATAGGCGACCCTAATCCTTGTCACGTACAACCGGGGATCCGAAACCACGCGAGTTGACTCAATGACAGGCTTTATGATACAGCGCGCACGTGCTTACCATTCGGCCATCCAACCCTCATGGGGAATTAAGATTACGTTTAGAGAGCACGGACATAATGGTGTGTTTATCAAGGTTCCCCGGTCTCATTCCTATTGGATTGAATCGAATCGTTTGGACAAGTCTGAATAAACATCACCCAGGTTTTGATTGTACTCTGCTGGGAGGGGAAATCTTGAAAGTATCTATATCTGCACCGGTTTTTTTGGTACTAAATCTTGACAAAGATCACACACTCAACATACTTGCGTGTTGTTGAGAAGAAGACGTCTAAAATGCCACATTTGGCCAAATCAAGATGCATTTACCCCAATTCAGATCAGTTGAACAATTCTGAAAAATTGATATCATAAGTCAAACAAATATATTTTAATGCCAAACTCTTTTCTGATCCGCCTCTACAGCCGTTTGATTTGAACAAACTGATATCTTTATCTTTTAACGACACATTCCTTACACTCTGGTTAAATTGGCATTATATAGTTTCTAACATATCCTTGTAAAAACCTGCGTTATAACACTTTACCATTTTCTAAATAATGTGCTTATTATTGAGCTTTGGAACAACAAACCGGGTGATATATGGTACTTGATAGAGTTTTTGTATAGCATTTAACGAAGGTCATCATTTGTTATCAAATAATAACCTACATTCTTGTCATCATTTTGTTATCATTATCATTATCATTATCCACCTTTTTTTTGATTCATCTATTCTTTGCCTTATAAAACGATAGACATTTTAGAATACGTTTAGCAAGATGAAGGTATGTAACTTTTAAATCTACTAGGCAACGAATGGAATTAAGAGGGTCGTAATATTTTATTGTTGAGTAACTTTTAAGGTTCTTACACCGAATGACCTTAAAAAATTCCTTTATGTTACCGGACTTCGATATAGAAATAATGATACGATATGATCTTTACCCTGTTTCAGATTTTTGAAGTGCTTGCAGTCATTATATTTACAGTCGGATTCTTAGAGGCAGCCAATAATGGAGTAGCAAGGACGCCGCCATTAGGCTGGATGTCATGGGAACGGTTTCGTTGTAATACAGATTGTACAACGTATCCCGATTCTTGCATAAGGTAGGTCTATCTTAACCCCACACACACATTATTCTATGTTCTTTTATCTATTTACCATTTTCAACCCCAATGTAGTCATCGATCATAGTTGTAGCATTTGCCACGCCGGTTTTCCACACCAACCCGGACTCCAAGATGAAAATTACTAACACTCTAATACGAAACATCTTGAGTACATAGGGGGGAGAGAGAGAAATGGGGGTTTAACGTCCACTCGACACAAACTAGGTCACTTTGAGACTAACATGGTTTCATTTTATTTCAATAATTCGCTTGCGCGTAGGGGTCTTTAGCAGTGGGAGGAGTGTCCGGAGGAAACCCACGAGGTTGAGAAGGCGCCCCTATCTCCATGCCACATACGCTCACACCAGGGGCCGTATTTATAAAAATTCTAAGAGTTTTCATAACTTTTACTCTAAGACTTCCTAAAACAGCATTTAGTTAAAAGTTACTCTTTAGAAATATTTATAAAGGGACTTAGAGTTACTTTTAACTAAATGTAAGACTTGGGTCCTAACCAAACTCCTAGCGATGTAACCATGGGAAATCCGGGGATTCCCTGAAGTTATTTATAGCTCAGTGTTGACGTCAGACAGTACATCTAACGTTTCAGCAATCACTCTACTCACTGCAGGTTGACTGACGCCGAAATCGTCACCATTACACAGTTGCATTTTACCAGTAGCTAGGAAACGAAGCGCAATGGCGATCTTCATCTCAGCGTCGATTGAGAAATTTCGTTTAGTAGGACTCGTAAGTAGATGCCGAACTAAATCTGTCACAAAAAGAATCCCACCCATATCCATTCGATATCTCCTTATCAACTCGTCATTGTTGTACTCCACTAAGAAATCTCTTCTTGTTTTAAACTCTCTTAGGCGGCGTACACGGACGGCCATGTTAACCAAGATAAGAGTACTTTTAACAAGTTAGAAGTGCTACAGGAGGACTCCTAAATATGTGTCATAGTTAGGAGTAATTCTTAAAGTAAAATGTTTTATAAATAGGTCTTAGGAAAAGCTACAAAGTTAGGAGTAATTTTTGACAGTTAAGAGTTGGTTCCAACTCTTAGAATTTTTATAAATACCGCCCCTGGCCTCGAAACCACAGCCGCAAGCCAGAGGTGACTGGTCAGCTAGAGGTCGAAGCGCGGCACTCTAGACCACTAGACCATCCCAACCCCCTGAGTACATAGGAATCCTGATTCCGATACCGAGCTATAAACTACGGAATTTGGGGCTCGGGGTCCATGAAGAAATGCTCCCACCACCGGTCCTCAATCCATCCATGTCACAAGCACACAACAGAACCCCGGCGGGATACTGGACAGTTTAAAGATGATTATGCAAATGACTGATAATTTGGATGCTCCCTTTTTTTGAACTCTTAAGGATGAATGATAATATCCACTGTTGTTTTACCGCATCCACGTTTGCATCATATTGTTTTGTATCCAAAGATTATACTAATCATATAAACACCCTGGGCTTGGTTAGTTATCTGTTATCCGTCTCCAAACTAAGTCTGAGTCCGGTTTTTTTTTAAAGATAATGTATACAGACAATAACGTTTTAACTTTCAGCGAAAAGTTAATAATGCAAATGGCTGATCATATGGCGGCAGACGGCTATAGGGATGTCGGATATGAATATGTCTGCATTGACGATTGTTGGCCGTTAAAAACAAGAGGTGCTGATGGTCGACTAGTACCAGATCCTGCTAGATTTCCCAGTGGAATGAAAGCTTTAGCTGATTATGTGAGTTCTTTGGATGAGGTGTAACTAAATAGAAGTGAATTATAGGTCATTGATAACTAATGGCAATTAAATGTCATTTGATAACCTGTTGATGCAGAACAGAGAAAAGCTAAGCGTCTAGTCATTTAGGTGAGACGAACGGAACCCCGATGTCCTGTACACGCAGGTGTGCATGTTAAGGAATACTTGAAATTTCAATTTGATTAGGCTGTTCATGCAAAATTGCCCCCCTCCCCCAACATAGCACACGTCTTCCCCAGCCTTGTTGGTGTTGAAGTATGACGTTAAATCCCATTTGATTTCATTTAATAACCAAATGCAACTGAGGGAGGATGATTTAAATAAGATATTCATTTAAACTGGAGTAAGGTCTACTAATATTAAAGTTAGAAACAAACGGTTACAATTTACATTTTCGCCCGGTCTCAACTTGTAAAGTCAAGAACATGCTTCATGCAATCGTAATACACATCTATTTACCTCGTTCACTGGTAGTCAAAATACAATATGGAAGTTGTAAGGTCGTGATCGGCCATGAAATATTTAAAGAATTTGGCATTGCATCTTTACATTTACTTCAGGTTCATAGTAAAGGTTTGAAACTGGGAATCTATACAGATTTTGGTTACATGACTTGTGGGGGATATCCTGGAAGTGAATTCTATCTTCAACTCGACGCCGAAACATTCGCAGAATGGGACATCGACATGCTGAAACTTGATGCTTGCTACTCTTTCGGGGAGGATTTAAAATACGGTAAGAATGATCTCAATTACTCTCTTTTAATTTTCACTCGACAATGCAGAGACAAAACACATGTTTCAGGCATGACGGATTTTTTAAAACACGGCTACATGTAACCAAATCTAGCAGATTCCCTCAATGCTGTTTTTGCTTCCGTTGTGCAGGGTTATATATAGTTGATAATATGGATACAGAACTCACTTGCAGTCCAGGCAAATGTATACCCGCAGGTAACCCCTAACATCAGCGAAGTATTCTGTCATTTACGTCTTGACCACACCTATTTCATGAGAGAGGGAGAGAAATGGGTTTAACGTCCACTCGACACAAACTAGGTCACTTCGGGACTAACATATGGTTGAATTTTATTTCAACAATTCGCTTGCACGTAGGGGTCTTTAGCAGTGGGAGGAAACCGAAGTGCCCGGAGGAAACCCACGAGGTTGAGAAGGCGCCCCTGTCTCCATGCCACATACGCTCACACCAGGGATCGAAACCACAGCTAGAGGTCGAAGCGCGGCACTCTAGAACACTAGGCCATTCCAACCCCCCATATTTCATGAATCGCCGAAGTCGAGATAAAGAGGTCATTCATAAGCTGTGTTTTTCAGGTTTTCCCGCCATGGAATTTTACCTCAATAGGACTGGTCGTCAATTTGTATTTTCCTGTGAATGGGATTGGGCAATGAATGATCAAGTAAGTATATAATACTGTCCCGGAGACTTAATTAAGAACAAGAAGGTTTAGGGTAAAATTTGTCGAGCTTGCCCTAACCAGTAAAAAAATAAGAACTGCATATTATTTCCTCACTTCAGTAATGCTAATCCAAAGACGTCAATGTTTAAACATAAGGTCGTTTCGTCTTCATTAGCCAGTTCGGAGCAGAACAGTAGGACATTACACCCCATTCCATTTCATTCAATTTCGAACTTGGGAGGGGGGGGGCTCGGTAATCGAACTTTCGGGGTACCATTACTTAGGTACCATTATTTGTGACTATACTATAATTCAAATTTCTACATTTCAGGCAAACTACACCCATATGGCAGAATTTTGTAATATGTGGAGAATAGCTCATGATATGGAAGATTATTGGGATAATGTTCAGTTAGTGATTGACGTTTATGCTAATAATTCCAGAAACTTTAGTGCCTTTACGGGACCTGGAGCTTGGGCAGATGCAGATTCAGTAAGTGGCTACCCCACCCATTGCTCTCTGTTAACAATTATTTTTACTTTTAGTGACCTTACAGGGACGGGGGAAGGGTGGGTGCTGACTCAATAAGTATATATGCATTAGACCATAAAAATTTGATTTAGAACATTCTTTAACTTGGACCTGACCAGTTAGACGACTTTCGGTTATATAGGTAGTTTAAACCTCTTATCTTGATCAAAAATACAACATGTTAAACTGTTGGAATATCTAACAATCGTTTTTGTATCTTCGAGGTTATTGTTGGTCTGTATGGTCTGAGCGATGACCAAGAACGAGTTCAGTTTGGGATGTGGTCCATGTTCGCCTCTCCCCTGCTGCTGGCGGCTGATTTAAGATCAATCAAAAACTCGTCTAAAGAACTGTTACTCAACAAAAACATACTAGCTATCAATCAAGATCCACTTGGTATACAGGCCACTTTAAAAATGAAGGTAGGTGTACTAGGTTATTTTCGCATAATTATATGTAAAGTAGACCGTTGTTATGTCACCACCTGTCTTTGGCACATTCTAAAGAACACTGTCTATTATTTCAATGGCGGCAGGTCTAACGAAGCTTCGATCTGTTGTACAAGAAGTTTAAATACTTTATTTTCAAAGGCGGGTTAAAACCACTGGATACCTCTATTTCCAAGTATATATTTAACTCTAAAGAATAAAATTGAATTGTGTTTAACTGTATTCATTTTATGTTCAGTAAAGTCCAAACCTAGATGCTTCTATAATCTTGATTCCAATACAGCTATGTGTTTTGTAAAGCAATAACGAATACTAATCCTTGTGCTATTAAAATTGTGATCGGGGTATGTGTGTGTTTGGAGATACGGTATTGTCACCAATAAAGACTTGGTTTTTCTTTTCAGTTGGCCCAGAACAAGATCTACGTGTTTTTGAAAGGACTAACTGGTGGTAGAACAGCCGTAGCATTATTTAATTCAGATTATCATGGACAACCTGTTAGAGCCACGTTCATGCTCAGTCAACTTGGATTAACAAATGGAAATGGTTACAGTTTCACAGATGGATTTACTGGAATGGCTCGTGGAAAGTATATGCCTGCAACAGAAATAAATATAGATGTTAACCCTACTGGCATAGATATGTTTATAGCAACTCCTGTATAAATTTATTCAATAAAATTACATTGATTTCGTATTTTTATTTCTCAAATTACATAGTTCCAATAATAATGTTGACGACCGTTCTTTATATCAGAAAAGGTCATCCCAAAACCAATGACAACAATGTACTGTCTTTTCCAACATAATATATAGGTCATTTTGAGACAAAAAATGCGATTCGAGATTTAATTAAAATGTCATCGGACATTAGTCACTATTCAAGTGGAAATCCATTGTGTGCAACCCATATGGGTCGGGGTACTTTGATTCCGGAAATTGAAAGAACAGCGGTGATCCTGAAGCAACGCCGGTATTCTAACCCATGACATAAATACGTAAAATTCCATCCTACTCAGCAACGAAAGGAGGTGAAGGTTGTGGTTGAAATTCAGTATTCCAATTATAGACATCTGCGTCGAGAGTCAATAACTTATTTACATCACGACTACGTTAACGATATAGATATAACTAAACTGCCTTTCGAGAGGTATCCAGCTCAGAGAATCTTCGGTACTCTATTTTAACTTTCAGCAAAACTTGCGATAACCTGAATATCATTGAGGTCCGATCACCTTGCCTTGTAATGCCTCGAATTTTAATTAGTTATCTTACCAATTTTTAAAAAAAAAAATTGGTACGACTGAAGTAAATGAATCTAAATAGAAGTAAAATGGAGGTTAGTGTTTGATAAGATATACAGATAGGCTTATGTGATATGTAGGATACAAAGATAAAGTCACCATCTATATCTTATTTTACTGTTGATTATCATATCAAATTGGACTGTTTTTGCCGTCATTACCATCAAGATGAAATCAGTATGTATACTAATATATAAAGAATATGTAAATTATGTTAGCTATAATGTGTAGATTATTATACAATTCAGCTCTTTATGTTATCCCGAACAGGTATTTTAACTCGTTTTCCCCCTGGGTTTCATCCATTCAGCAATAGTTAAACTATTTATATCTGTGTGCAAAATAATAGTGTTGCCGGAAATTTGAACTCACCAAATTGAAATGACACGCAGCGCCCAACATGCATTTCAAATCAGATACAAACTATGTATTATGTAACGGCTATGTTTTTAAAACATGTAAACGGTCGCTGAGTGAGTAATGCGCCGACACGATAACCGAGTCTCGGGTTCGCTACCGATGTTGACAGAGAAAGTTTCTCCGGTCTGGTTTCCTGGTTTCTCCTTGTCAGTGGTACCGGGCGAGGGTCTGGCAAGGAAAAACGTCTAGGCGTTCGGATCGGACGAAAACCCAAGGTACCGAATACAGTTTGACGTTCACGCAAAAGAACACATGGCAGGATTATACCCGTCTTGATTAGTCCATTTATTGCAAAAATGGCCGATGTAACCCCATTTTATTTATACATGTAATACATACAAATATAAGAGTCTAACTCTTAGTATCATAATTATGACTTTTGTTTCTTCTACTAGGTTGTGTTACTAATACGAGCAATTTTACTTATTTTCTGTGTGGTTCTCATCCATGCAGCAAATAATGGCGCTGCATTGACTCCACCTTTGGGGTGGTTGTCATGGGAACGTTTTCGGTGTAATACTGATTGTACAACATACCCCGATTCTTGTATAAGGTAGGCCCAATATTTCAACTAATCACACCCATATCCTCTTGTTTACAATTACATCAAAATATTTCTTTTTTTGGATAAGAAACATTTTCTTTTATCCAAACCAATTTGGTAAAAAATGTTGTTGGTATAGATAAACAGATCACCATTAAAACAAGACCAAGCATTATTTTAAGTGAAGAAATTATTGTTCCGAATCAAATTTCTGAAATCTCAATCCTTTGATTCAGGCATTAATATTTACAAGCAAGTCATTGAAACTAAATGTAGCAAAACTAACACTTCGCACTCGTTTCCCTATAGACCACTAATCTAGAGTACTAAACAATAACATAAATCCGGTCGCTTTTAAGATAATGTCTTGGTTCCTTATTGAATATACTTTGGTTTCTATGGTACAGCGACATTGTCATTGTTCTTTATATCGAAATACACTCTGGCTTTATTATGAATAAATACTGTAAAAAAATGTTTCAAATTTTAAAGTGAGAATCTTATAAAGACAATGACCGATCTCATGGTAGCAGACGGCTATAAGGATGTGGGATATGAATATGTCTGTATTGACGATTGTTGGCCATTAAAAACAAGAGGTGCTGATGGTCGACTTGTACCAGATCCTGCTAGATTTCCCAGTGGAATGAAAGCTTTAGCTGATTATGTAAGTCCAGACTACCGTTTACGCTCTCCACAAATAGCAGAACGCTTGAATTCTCTCATAGTTGTAGACAAATGTTCTTTCCTCCTTGAAAGATATGAATTGTCAAAGGCCTATTGCACTGTGGATCATAAGTCTCATTTATGATGGTATGGAGTTGTAAGGTTGATGCATATAGACTGAAAAATCCGTCATCGTCATAATAGCCTAATCGATTCCGGTTAGTTTAATTAGATAAGACTGGGTCCAATGTAACCTTGAATCTGTCCACCGCGTCCATCCTCGCCTTGATTTTTAAAGTCGAAACAAAAGCCTTTTTTGTAAATAGTTTTGGCAAGTAGACCCTTGGACATTTATTCATGAAATCCTAATTTTTATTCCATTTAGGTACACAGTAAAGGATTAAAGTTAGGAATCTATGGAGATTTCGGCCACTCAACTTGTGGAGGATTCCCTGGAAGTGAATTTTATCTGGAGACTGATGCTGATACATTTTCCGAATGGGGAATAGACTTGGTCAAGTTTGATGCCTGTTTTTCCAGTGAAAATGATTTTCCTTACGGTGATCAAATCTTTCTTTGAATGAAATATATTTCCAGAAATAACATGTATATATGTATGTCCCTGCACAAGAATTAGTCTATCACCTTCACTGACAAACAAATTGTCTTTAATTTTACAATCGAACAATATGCACTTGGCTGTTTGACTGCAAGCGCATTTCTTTGAATCTCATTGTAATATCTAATGTTGTATTTTAATAAAAAGCGTATTTTTTCTTGTCAGCTAATCTTCAAAGAAAGTGAGAGTTTGTCCTTGGGTGGACGAAAAAAGCTTACGGGTTGAAAATGATAAATGATTTGTTTTAAAATGATAGGATATCCCGCTATGGAGTTCTTCATGAATAAAACTGGTAGATCAATGGTCTATTCGTGTGAATGGGCTCATGCTGATGGTGGGAGGGTAAGTAGTGAATAGATATAGTATTTGAAAGTCGTTTTTTACCTATCTAAAGAAAGATCATACGAAGATCTTGCGTAGAACCATGCAAAACACTTGACCTCTATTGCCAATGGTCCGTTCGGTGTGTGATGTTTGCCATCATACTTTTAATAACAGTCTAAACCTATCTCAACTATTAGTTTAAGTCGTATTGATAATACTTTAACATACTTTTGATGTTTTGTTTGATATTGTTGTTTGCGTTTGCTGTGCTTCGTATGTCCGTGTAATTATAGTTTACAGTATAATTTGTGCAAATTTTACAACTGTATTTTAGACCAATTATTCAGCACTGAGAGAAGCTTGTAATATGTGGAGAGTTGGTCATGATATGGAAGACCAATGGGATACTGTTATGAGTGTGGTAGAGATTTATGTCAATGACTCCCGTAACTTCAGTTCTTTTACTGGGCCTGGAGGTTGGGCTGATGCCGACTCGGTAAGGTTATCTCAGAATATATTTCAACCCCAAAAATACTCAAATGAGACTGAATAATTTTTCAAGTGATTGTAAACTACCGATCAATGATATAATTTATCATCCAAATTACATTTATGAGTGACACAGTCATCATTAATACTACTAATACTAACTTTGAGTGAGGAATTACCATACGCTTTTGGAAATGAAATAAAACAATTGCTGTCTCTGTAATGTGAACTGAATTCGCAAAAGTTAATATAGCACGATCAAAATTTGGTAAATTGATAATATATTCCCAATATTCGACATGAATTGAGTATCATTATTCACGAACATGTTTTACCTATTTAATACATATCCTTAATGTTTAATATTGTTCGATCAAATCAGTGCATATGAATTTATAGTACTTATTCTGCCGTCTACTATACGGCATTCTGCCCTTTCTATCGTTTTAGGTGATAGTTGGTGGTTATGGATTAAGCTTCGATCAACAGAGGGCCCATTTCGGATTGTGGGCGATGTGGTCGTCTCCCTTGCTGATGGCGGCAGATTTAAGATCAATCAACAACGAATCAAAGGCTTTATTACAAAACAAAAATATACTAGCTATAAATCAAGATCCACTTGGTAGACAGGCTACTTTAAAAATAAAGGTAAAGACAGTATGGGCGGCCCGGGTATCGAATCGACGTTACGTTCACAATTTTGACACCATGATAATGAATAAATTTAATTATATAATTTTCCTTGGCCTCTGCACCAAATACAGGCAATCATGTAGGTAATAAATTTTCTATAGTTTTGCCCTGCCTCCGATGAAGTCATACAACTTTTAAAATGAAACTTCGTTGGGTATTGTGTAGCGACGCGTGAGTATATTCGAATTATGGACCTGTTTCGCATGACAATACTGTAGAATTTCGCCCAATAATGATCGATTACACATTAAAACAACAGTCTCACATGTTCATTTCGCTCGCCTGTCATTATATATTCTATTGTGTAAGTGATTCGCAATGTTAAGTGATATACTATCTCAATCCGATTTTCATTAGCTACTATTAGAACCACATAATATTCGACAATCCAATCCAACTCATTCCTACACGTTGTATGTTTAATGTCTGCCTAAATAATCTGTTGCAGCTGGGTCAAGGTAGTATCTACGTGTTCATGAAGGATTTGACCGAGGCTCGTGTAGCTGTAGCTTTATTAAACACAGATTACCATGGAGAACCTGTTAGAGCTACGTTCATACTCAATCAACTTGGATTAACAAATGGAAATGGTTACAGCTTCACAGATGGATTTACTGGAATGGCTCGTGGAAAATATATGCCTGCAACAGAAATAAATCTAGATGTTAACCCAACTGGCATAGATATATTTATAGCAACTCCAGTGTAAAAACAAAAGAATTATTAAATATTTCTAAGTCTCAGATTTAGCAAACTATTATTATTTAAAGATGTGACGTGTCAATTTATAAATCGCCTTATAGGAATCGATTTCCAGGTTGAATATTGACAGGTCTATAAAATATTCATGGGCAGATTCTCGATATGTCTAACCAAGATGGGCAGTATGACAGTTTTTACATGTCTAATCTGGAACATGTTCCCTATATCCCACCAAAAACATATATACTCGCTATGTTTAGACCCCCTTTATAGGCGCTACAAAAATCTTGGCAGACTATTGTGTCTATCCAAGCATATGCACTACTAAAACCATATCAAGCCCCAGATGCACGGTTTGAATACTTTTATACTTAAAAGACCTCGCGCAATAACATACTAGGATGGACACTCTTTGCCTATGTTGTTTATTATGGGGGGGGGGGGGTGCGTTTTTGAGAACTTGTTGAATTTGATTATTTGTGATATAGGGGCATATACTGGATATGCTAATCAGTTCTATAATATACAGTTCTAGATATTTAAACATTAAACACACACTGTTTACATTTATCAACAACCAGATGTGAGGGTTTATGACGTCATAATTAATTACACCACTACCCGTAGAGATGAAGGGGTCAAGTTCTTGTATAATCACTGATACGATCTCATTATGAAACAATGACATGAAATAATATATATTGCGATACTGTGTTACCAAAGCATTATGACATGCGCTTGATAAATCTCTGGCTGAATCAAATTAGAGATCGTAATTCAATATATATATATTTCACATAGTCACAATTTACCACACCATCTTCATATATCACCAGTTTAATCCCTTTGACAGTTAAACGCAATTTGAATAATTGCAATGATCCCAAGATTGCATGATAAAATTGCTATCATTATTGTTGTTACTACAATGCATTATTTATGATATTATGGATAGGTTGATTTTAATTAAAGATCCCGGTGACTGCTCCCTCTTTACAGTTCTAAAATAGGAAGTATGTTGAAACTTTCAGTCAAATTATTTCATTCCGAGAGTGTTGTTTGGAGAATAGCGGAATCCCGGTTGTCATTGCTACCGTGTTTCGATAATAAACACAATCTTGGTAAAATTAGATAACTAACTACCAATCGTTTTTAAATCTTTTGAAAATGAAAATCCCTCTGATAATGTAGAGAGTTGGTTCAGTTATTGCCATGTCAGTACATGTCTAATTAATAATTCATATAACATCTAATGTCTAGTAACAGGCTGTGTGGCGTATACCCACCTTGATTAGCTTAGTCGGCACAGAAAAGTAGGACGTTAATCCCCTCTGCATTTCATTATATTATATTAATTATTCATCAGACTGAACCATCAAACTGTCCTACAACCGGAGGGCCTGACAAGGGCAGATGTCTTGTCGTTCGGGTGTGACGAAACACCGAGGTCCAGTGTACACATTAGCGTGCACGTAAGAGATCCTTTGGCAGTTGGAATTCGATATAAGAGTAGGTCGTAGCGCCGCTGCCCGGGCAAAATGTCCCTCATAGTACACTGTATGCCGTCTTCATTAGCCCAGTATAGGGGCAGAACAGTAGAACGTTAAACCCCGTTTCATTTCTCCTTCCAGTGTAAATAGATATATAGTTCCCTGTATTATTGTCCATTTATTCTGATATTATTCAAGCACTCATATGGGTTAGCCGCCAACCTGGTCTACACAACCTGTTAATTTAAGTCATGTACTTGTATTAATAGATCATTTATAAACTAAATGGAGCCTTAAAAGAAGTACAAATCAACGTTTAAGAAATATGTACAGAATGTATTCGGAAAAAAACCCCCTTAAATTTATTAGGTACTAAGTTCACCAATTTTACCGGAGGTCTTCGTGCAAGTTTCATGTACTCCGATAAGTCTCCCGTAATCTGGAAAAACCTAGCAAGACAAATTTTGGTGAAAATTGAGTTAGACCCCTCTTTGGACTTAGTACACATGTATATAATATTAGTTTTTTTTCTCCTTCACCGAAAGGGCTTCTAATTATCTTCATCTAAAAAGACAAATTAAAATTCTGTATATATTCACTAGCTTAACAAAAAAGTTTTCCTTTGTTTACTCAAAACTACATTCAACAGTGTTACTAGGTTTTTCCAGATTACGGGAGAAGTGTGTATGTCGGTAAATGTGTATGTTTAATACTTTTAATGATATCCTTGAGATAATTGTGTCGGGTGTACTTGGATATGCCAAACTTTTCAAGTTATCAAATATTAGCCTACAAGTGCAATTATTATCAACATTTTGTTATCTTTTTGTCCCATCTTTCGTATAGATTAATTTAATATACATGACAAAACAGCGTATATTTTAGTACGTACATATCTAACATAACATGATGAAGGTAAGCTTCGAATGTCATTTTTAAACTTTCTTTTGGTTTGAATTTCAAACAAATTGGACTATCAAAGTTGGAACTAAAATCAGGTTGACTCGCTTGTTGGAACTAAGACTAATTAATTTGTGATAATTCATTCGCACCTGAAGCCAAAAGTATTAAAAGATAAATTTTGGGGTTTGCATTGGACATAGATTTTTATATTAGAGAAAGATTTCTATAATTTGCACTTCATCCGTCTTCTATTTAACGAAATACTTGGTAATACCGTCACTTCCCAAAACATAAAATACCCTCAGAAAGAGCTGAGATATTTATTTCTTCAAAAGCTTTAATTACTTTTCTGAAGAAGCACAGGTAAACACGGGGTCATCGGTTTATTCCCCATCCCCCGCAACCAAGTAAATATTGCATACTGAATAACACCCAAATCTTTTAAAATCAATGGGAAATCTCCATTACGAAGTGTGTTTACCAGAATGTCGGGTATACATACTTATAGTGCATGTTTTATTTTCAGTTATTTGAAGCTATTGTAGTCATCTGTCTATCGGTGGTCTTCATAGAGGCAGTCAATAATGGAGTAGCAAGAACACCGCCATTGGGTTGGATGTCATGGGAACGATTTCGATGTAACTCAGATTGCGTTACCTACCCGGATTCCTGCATAAGGTAGGTCCATACGGGATAACCTGTTTTAATCATTTTCCATTAATGACAAGTTTAAAATGTTCACCACACCATCGTCTGGGGAGTGTTAGAGAGTTATGGTTTTCGGTGGGGGAATTCGACACCTTTACATTTGTTCTTCCGATACATAATATCAAATGAAATCAAAAATATTGATAGATTTTAATTTAATATGTCTCAGCGAAAGGTTAATAATGCAAATGGCTGATCACATTGCTGCTGACGGATACAAGGATGTCGGATATGAATATATTGTTCTTGAAGATTGTTGGCCATTAAAAACAAGAGGTGCTGATGGTCGACTTGTACCAGATCCTGCTAGATTTCCCAGTGGAATGAAAGCTTTAGCTGATTATGTAAGTTATATAGTTTAACTGATTTTTCAGTAACATTTTTAAATATCAGATTTCGATTTTCATCCAGTGTGCTCCTCTGTAGGCAATTTCCGAATAATGTAGTTGGCAGTGATAGACGTCGATCGTTTTGTTGCAGCACAAATTATTTCGGCTAATATTGGACTGGAAAACATAGCGCACTATAACATTTGACACTATGACGTTATGATGGGTAGCGGCGCATCTGTGTCGTCTTTCTAAGTGGAGAGTGTAGTGGTATTTTTGAGTACCTGTAATTATGCTGATCTTTCTGTAACATAGACGGTCTTTGTTGTGAAATATACCACGTCTATTGTAGGTTCACAGTAAAGGTTTAAAATTAGGTATTTATGCAGATTTTGGCCATTCAACATGTGGTGGATATCCTGGAAGTGAATTCTATCTGGAGACTGATGCAAATACATTTGCAGAATGGGAAATGGACATGCTTCAGCTTGATGTTTGCTTTTCTTCCTCAGTAGATTTGAAATACGGTAAGACTATTTTCCAATATGGATTTTCTCACAGTCGTATACAAAGAGTCATGTCGACCTTAAAGTGGCTTTTTTGTCTACTCTTAGGCCTACATAAATATAATTACAGATTCTTAAAAGAGATGTCCTGCACCATATGTTTATTGTTTAGCTGGGTAGTTGTGCAATAACTGTAATAACAGTCATATACCGTAACAGTGACACACTGTCTCATTATCATTCATAACATTGAGCGACCTTAATCATTAGTTGAAGTTTTACGTTGCACCCAGATATTGTGACCATTTCAATTGTATTGTAGGTTTTCCCGCCATGGAATTTTACCTGAATCGCACTGGTCGCCAATTTGTATTTTCATGTGAATGGGACTGGGGTATGGGTGATGGAGTAAGTATATAATTATTAAGGTTTATTGTTCCATGAAATTTTTTATACACAAACATATGGAATGGATCAGTTCGCGATGTTGATTTATGTAAATGGGATTAGTGGATTGTCATACAAACAGGGAGCGGTTAACAGCAGTCCAACACGGTGATGAGTTTGACTCTATACTATTAGTAAGAGTGCGTGTCCATGGGGGATTTGCAGGATCATTTTCTTTTATAAGTATTACGAAATATTTGTCGTGAACAGCAGTATTTTTCCAACACTTCCAAGAATCGTATCCTCAACGGTGCCAATTTGAACGACAGACTCACCCTATCTGCAGAGAAGTGACTCTGACACAGTGGATAGCCATGATATCCATATGACGTTATCTAAACGTCACAGGTCATGGGGTCACATAAACAAACAAAATGTCAACATTACAAGACATAATGTTACATTGTAAACAAGCCTTCCTTCAGCTTTTAGGACTGTATAATCCGTAGAGCCATAACGTCTTATCGCTTCTTCCAATGATTTTTCATCGAAATAAAATCTACAACTCTAGATTTGACGTCGGCATATTGGCACTATTTTCTGCTTCGGTCGTGTCTATTTCAGATATACACAATCAATTCTGTTAATGTTTTAGAATGGGGATTGACTAATAGTTAATTTATTTCAGTTCTAAACAAAAATGTAACGCAATTTAAAAAAAAAAATAGCCAAATTCTTGCGGGGATAACTGAGCAAAATGGCCATTCATTGTATACGTGCGAAAAAAAGGCTAGCTACAATTTAATTTCCGTGTGTTAAAGCCAGGCTGACACTTGCACGATTTTTGGCCACGATTTTGTCGTGCCCATCAGTGTCCACATTGACACGAACTGACACGACGTGTTCACGCATAGTTTGCGCATTGTTTACGCACTTCCCGCATTGGCACGACGAGTGTCGTGCCGAGTCGAGTCGTGTCAATGCGTGCCACGGAATCGTGCAAGTGTCAGCCTTGCTTTAAGCCAGGCTGACACTTGCACGACTTTTGCCACGATATTGTCGTGGCAAGTCGTGCCACTTTGGGGCAGGAACTGGGAGGCTCCTGCACTGTTCACGACTAGTTCGACGGTGTCGTGCCGACCTGGGCACGCCATATAAAAAGGGGGCCTACCCAACCCCTGGTTCATAATATCATATAATATGTATTGGACGTTAAATCTGTAATAAACAACAACGACAACCCCTGGTCATTTTTGGATTGGCTGTAGAAGAGACAACATGCTGAATGTCAGAGACACAATCATTGCAGGGAAGAGAAGATGCCTGTACCTGGCAGCTGCCACGCACTGGCACGGATCGTCCCGCATCGTACGGATGAGTTTGCGAACAGTTTGCGCATAGTTCACGACCCGGTCGCTAAATTTTGTCGTGACCAAAATTTTGAACATTTCAAAAATTCTCGTCCCGACATGGCACGCAGTCACGACGGGTTTACGCACACTTCACGCCACTTTACGACTAGTTTGCGCACTGGCACGACTCGAGTAGTGCCAATGCGTTTCACGGAATCGTGCAAGTGCCAGCCTTGCTTAAGTTACGTACGCTACGGTGCATGATCTTTGGCCTACCAGTTGAAGAGTTGTCCTAGTGACGAAAAATTACACCAGTGTTCCATGTTATATATTTCAGGCCAACTACACTCATATGGCAGAAACATGTAATATGTGGAGAATAGCGCATGATATGGAAGATTATTGGGATAATGTTCAGCTAGTTGTTGACGTATATGCTAATAATTCCAGAAACTTTAGTGACTTTACAGGACCTGGGGGATGGGCGGATGCTGATTCGGTAAGTGAGCAGTAGAAGGTGACACTTTCTTGTAGTTTTCTGAATACGTACACCATTATTTAACTTTGACTGGACAGTACCGTTGTTTAATGTAACGAAAAATTCAATGACAGTTGTCTTACCTCATGTCGGTAAGCACTATTAATGTGTATACAAAATGATACCACTGTCAATTCATTATGTACATCGTTTGCTTCTTCCAGTTAATTGTTGGACTGTATGGTTTAAGTGATGACCAGGAACGTGCTCATTTTGGCATGTGGTCCATGTTTGCCTCTCCCTTATTGATGGCGGCAGACTTAAGATCAATAAAAAACTCGTCTAAAGCATTGCTACAGAACAAAAATATACTAGCTATCAATCAAGATCCACTTGGTAAACAGGCCACTTTAAAAATGAAGGTAAGTGATAGCAAGGTTATACAAATCAACTTTATCTTGGTATTTTATGTAATCTGCGCTCAATTATTGTTGCTCAAGAATTTTGATGTTTTTCAAAGTGGAAATGGAGCTTCAACTGGGAATAACTTGTTGAAGGAACTACATCGCTAATATTTTGGACCTAACAATTTACACAAATGGGTCGCAATGCATATAATAATGTATATAAACTAAATTGCATTCAATCGTTTACAATAATTTCTAATCAGCTACAGTGTATGTTCGGAATCGAATGCCAATCTCATATAAGAATATGGCGTCACCGTTGATATGACTTGTGAACAGGGGCGGACTGGGCCATCGGGCTATAGGCCGGTCGGACAAAAATGAAAAAAAGAAATTGTCCAATTCGTTTAAAAAGTTCTTTGAACATTAAGGGGGGGGGGGGGGTATTTGGCCGGCCATGGAGCGATGATGATTGTTGTATGTGCCGGTGGCTTTAACGGGCCGCCACGCTATCACTGATGTTTCGAAGGATCTGGTATAATAGACTTTCTGGGCCGGGCGTGCTGGGTGTGGGCCGGAATTCGTAATCTAGCAATGGGGATTCCGAATTTCACCCGAAAGTTTCATCGGATTCACTCGACACTGTCGCCCGCAAATTTACTTATTATTAAGTTACCTGCACCCTGTTTGTGCGGATACGTCAGAAACGTCTGTCGATGGTTCGTAACTCCAAAAAAAATTCAATTTTATAGCCTCAGCAAAATTTGATGATAGCAGGTCTGCTGGATGAATATGAGCGTTACACGATTTCCTGAGGCGGTGTTCAACACTCCTTGACATTTTTCATTAACTCATTATTTTCAGAGATGAAATAACAGATTGGAAATCTTCCTACTTATTCAATATTCCTTAGTGGTTAATCAAATGGTAAAATTTTTCTCAACTAGTCCCATTTTATAACTATAGTTAAATTCTCTTGACGATACAATCATAATACCTTAATACGACGACGATATGATAATTTCACAGGTTGATGGTTGTAAAACACTTGCAGGTCGGGGTTTTGGCCTAAATTAATACATTTATGAGATATATTATTTGACAAAGATTATAATCAGATATGCCACCAAATCGCATATTTTGGCTTCAAATTTCAAAATTTTCCATGGGGAGAGCCCCCGGACCCCCTGTCCGAACTCCGCAGTCAGTAAAAAGGGCCGCTCCGACACAGGAGCCCGATCCGGCTCCCGGCCTCAATCCGCCACTGCTTGTGAAGTATGTTTTCGTGTCCCTTGTTACAAATGGCGTCGAAACGCATTATGGTACACGATTCGTGTACCAATGGTAGAATGATTATTTCGTCTTAAATATTGGATATCAGAAGCTCATCTTTTGTCCGTAAGATCACAACATCAATATTGATTTAAATTGACAAATAATTCGCGTTTGAAGCTGGATTCACGTAGGTGTGCAAACGAAAATGTTTCTCGTCTCATATATTGAATTTTCACAGTTTTTGAGGCCTTGAGTATATTGTTGATTGTGTAGACTGCGGCGTTCCCTAGCCTCTGTGGTCGCTGTAGTCGGCTATTATCGTACGTCGGATTGCGAAGCTTAGGCTTAGGTGATACGAAAACGAAATCGTAAACGAAAATGTTTGTTTTGGTGTTCGATTTGTTACCGATGCGAAAGGTCCCTAATAACAAATGGATAACGAATACTTGTCTTGTGTTAATACAATTGTGGTCGGGATTGGTGTGAGTGTGTATGTATGTTCAGAAATAGGGTATTATCACCAACAAAGACTTGGTTTTTCTTTTCAGCTGGCCCAAAACAAGATGTACGTGTTTTTCAAAGGACTAACTGGTGATAGAACAGCCGTAGCATTATTTAATTCAGATTATCATGGACAACCTGTTAGAGCCACGTTCATGCTCAATCAACTTGGATTAACAAATGGAAATGGTTACAGCTTCACGGATGGATTTACTGGAATGGCTCGTGGAAAGTATATGCCTGCATCAGAAATAAATATAGATGTTAACCCTACTGGCATAGATATATTTATAGCAACACCTGTATAAATTTATTCAATAAAATTACATTGATTTCGTATTGCTTGTGTCAATCAAAACTGACATGATTCAATTTCATTTCTATAATTCGATCACAAGGGGGTTTCTATAGCAGTAGCAGGAGGGGGCGTAGAAAACCAACAAGGCTGGGTAGGCGACCCTAGTCTTTGTCACGTACAAGGGTGAAGTCGAAACCACGCCACTTGACCAAATGACAGACCTCGTGATTTAATGCGCACGCTTTATACCATTCGGTCACCCAAATCCCATTAACAACCAATGGCTTACCGCATAACAAATTGGTTAAATTTGAAACATAACATTACGTCATGGCTCACGATTTTATTATGCCCAATTAACCAGTGCATAGCAGACTATTAAAGGAAAACTAATTGCGTGACAAACGAGGCTATGAACACGTAAACAATATAAACTTACTGTATGAAGACACACCATACTTTCACCGTTTTAATATCAATAATAATTTAGAACAAGAATACTGTATTCATAATGGCAAAGTGGGTAGTTGAAACAATTTGTATCTGTTGGACTGACACGAAAAAACAAAACAAACTTAGATTGTTGTAGCAACTCTTGACAGGCATTGTCCATTCAACATAATTTCCAAACCCGATTGAAATGTATAAAATGGTTGAGCAGAAAACGTTAAAAAAGAAAAAAATGTGTGCCCCTACAAAGTGCCCCTATCCTATTAGTAAGTGCGGGAGGACCGCACTACACGCAAAACCAAAATCTACACGATAGAAATGCGGATAAGACGAAAAAAAATCAAATATCAAATCAAATGAATGGGTCCGGGGGCCAGCCGTAAGAGCGTAAGAGACGTAACAGAAATAATGCCACCATGAAATCAATCAACTTCTTCATTTGCACAAATCTGAATAATCGCAAGTTGGCGTTGCTTAATCTTCCGTTCCGGAGCCCCCCCCCATCCCCCCACACACTTGTTTACGAGATAGAGACTAATTTGTAACGGATGCTGTTAAACTTTGGAATGAAACGTTGTGGTCAGGAGAGGACGAACCCTATCGATATACACGCCTCCGCAGCTTTCCGTTAAGGAGCTACCCGATAGACACACAACCACCACACGCAGCCCTTTACCGAAATGTTGTTAATGCAATAGAGTGTAATTGTTTAAAAGCTCATTTTCCTTAAATATTATTGTCGACGCTTAAGGTCATGGGAGTACGAAACCAAATCGACAATCAACGTTCAGTGAATTTCCATGACAGAGTTAGCCCCCTTTTGGATCGGAGTGGATGATCCCACTTCATTTCAACACTCTATGACCTCACAGTGATTACTGAGACCAGAAAGGATCGAGAATGTGAAAATAAATATCTGATTAGAGGGATACATTTAATCTAGATGTAAGTTTTCTTTGTTATATTATGCTATGATCATCACCTAGGAGAGCTGAGGGTGGATTATAGTTTCCTTTCCTAAAAAAAGCATCATTTTGATTGGTGATGTTTATCCCCACCACACCCTTTCAGAAGAATTCAAATCTAGGATAGGCGGTTTTTCTGGATAGCTGATGTCTCTTTCCCTGCCAAAGACTATTCCGTGCTAGCTAATTATTGGATAAAGTCCCATATTAACATAATTTGTGTCACAAACCCCAGTCCTCTCAAGTTGTTCTACTTGAGTGGACGCCAATCTCGTAACATTTAAAACTAAGCCTTGACCGCATATATGTTGGACGAAATATGGCATGGACATGCTCCCCCACGCATCCCTCATCAGAGATATTCAGGTTAAGGTGTATCAGATTTGGGGGACAGGGGTGGGGGTTAAATCATAGATTTAAATTGTGTTGAAAATATAATCCCCTTTTTGTAGATTTAATTTGTTTTATTGTGATAAGGCAGAAAAATACGCTTGTCATTTTCAAATCAAGTGGATTTCCGTTTTAAGGTGCGAATGGATTCAAAAAATTAGTTGGGATCGGAACATCGATTTACCCACTATGGCTTCCGGATCCCTTCTTATGTTTTCCAGACCTTCCGCCATGCCTTCTCCCAGATTTTCCGCCATGCTTTTTCCCAGATTTTCCGCCATGCTTTTTCCCAGATTTTCCGCCATGGCTACCACTTCCTACCCCAAAATTGTATCCTGGTGGGATAAAAGGAATTCCTTGTGCTAGATCAGGGAATCCTTGTAGTAGATCAAGAAATCTTTGTGGTAGATCAGGGAATCCTTGTGGTAGACCAGGGAATCCTTGTGGTAGACCAGGGAATCCTTGTGGTAGATCAGGGATTGCTAGTGGTGGTTGAGTTACTGGGGCCGGTCCAACAGTTGGTGCTGGCACGGGATTTTGTTGTTGATTTGGCTGGTTGAAAAAATCTTGAAGAGCTTGAACTGGTTGATTCAGCGGCTTGAAAAAATCCCCAAAACCTTGTGCTACACAGGCAGCTACAGCTGCTAGAAGAACGAGTTTCAGCATCTCCTTTAAAAGCAAAAGGTAAGACTTAATTAGGTGTTAGTAAACAGAGAGCGGGGATGGTCCAAATGTATTCGATATAAACCAGGTTTTGAGGGACTGCAGTAACATATATTTTGAAGATGTGGGAGAAACCAGAGTACCCAGAATAGAACAAACTATGCGAATTCCTCAAACTCCAGGTGTTTTAGAAATAGGGAGCATACCTTACCTCTTCTTTATGTGTTTATGTGCATTTTATTCGAACGCCAATAAATTCCATATTTATAAAACCGTTCGAATCCTTAATGTTTTCTGTTAAAGTGGATTAAAATTCGTTAAAGTGAAAGCCAACAAAAGATACAAACTGATCGATCAGTTTCTCATTGGATTAACGCGAATGACACAAAGACAGATACCAGAATCAAAGATCTTGAATCCGATCCGAATTATAAATACCGGCCTGCGGATCAACAGACCCAGAATTCAGATTTAAAAATTTGCAGGATTCTGAACCTGTAACATTAGTAGTAAGTAAATGTGACACAGGGCACAACATAATCCTTACTGTTAATTCCTTACATTTGAAAATCTGCAGGATTCTGAACTGTAACATTAGTAAAGGTGGCATAGAGCACAACAGAAGCCTTACTGTTAATTACTTAGCAGTTTCGACTACGATTCTCAATTCTTTATCAAGAAATGATAACGAAGACATATTCAATCGAAATAATCATAATTGAATTCCATTCAATGGACTTACGTTCCATTATTTTGTGACTCCAGTTAACAATTAACATCATTAAATGAAATGTACCTACCTTACCTTGTATTGTTCACAGAAGTAAAATTATAGCACCGATAAATAACGACAGTTGGATCTTTCCTATTTATACAGAAATGTGAGGCTTTAATGATTTAGAAAACGTTATTTTAATCTATATGCTGTTTTTGATATGCTAAACAAAGACAAAAAACAGTAATTTTAATTAAGTAACAAGTTGTTGATGATAGAAAATCCTCGTATATCGTCACGTTCGTGGATCAATAGTTCGCTTATATTTTTGGTTTTGTTTGATAATTTTTAACATTTACTTTTGAATTATGAACATTTCCATAAAAAAAAATGATCTTGTTTGTTCCAACTTGGTAAAGAAATCTTTACCAATAAAAACTGTCATGGTTTCAGCCCTATATATTGTGTGCATTTTCTGGGGAAGAGCATGGGCCACGGTGGCCAAGTGAGCAAGACGCTGACTGGCTAGCCTCAAGGTCGTGCGTCCGCTCCCGGTGTTGGCCGAGAAAGTTCATCGAGGTTATCCGGCATAGTTTCCCCTTGTCAGTGATGCAGGACGGAGGGTCTGACATCTGTTTAGTTCAGTGACGAAAACCAGAGTTCCCGTGTACACCCTGGCAGTTGGAATTCGATGTAAGGGTACGCCGTAGCGCCGCTGTCCCTCATAGCACACCGTATGGTAAATGCCAGTCTTCATTAGCCAAGTGAGGACTGAATAGTAGGCTTGTCTAGGTGACGTTATTCCAGTTTTTACCAATATTAATAATTCTTGTATATCATCTTCTACTGTTCCCAATATGCGTATATTACACCTTAAATTACGACGTCAACATCGGACCCTTATGTTTTTAAAATTAAAGATCTATCTCTAACTGAAGTTTTATTTCTGAGTATTGGAGAAATGTATGTAAGTGAGCAGTAGAAGGTGACACTTTCTTGTAGTTTTCTGAATACGTACACCATCATTTAACTTTGACTGGACAGTACCGTTGTTCAATGTAACGAAAAATTCAATGACCTCTGTTTTACCTCATGTCGGTAAGCACTATTAATGTGTATACATAATGATGCCACTGTCAATTCATTATGTACATCGTTTGCTTCTTCCAGTTAATTGTTGGATAATATGGTTTAAGTGATGACCAGGAACGTGCTCATTTTGGCATGTGGTCCATGTTCGCCTCCCCCTTATTGATGGCGGCAGACTTAAGATCAATCAAAAACTCGTCTAAAGCATTGCTACAGAACAAAAATATACTAGCTATCAATCAAGATCCACTTGGTAAACAGGCCACTTTAAAAATGAAGGTAAGTGATAGCAAGGTTATACAAATCAACTTTATCTTGGTATTTTATGTAATCTGCGCTCAATTATTGTTGCTCAAGAATTTTGATGTTTTTCAAAGTGGAAATGGAGCATCAACTGGGAATAACATCGCTAATATTTTAGACCTAGCAATTTACGCAAATGGGTCGCAATGCATATAATAATGTATATAAACTAAATTACATTCAATCGTTTACAATAATTTCTAATCAGCTACAGTGTATGTTCGGAATCGAATGCCAATCTCATATAAGAATATGGCGTCACCGTTGATATGACTTGTGAACAGGGGCGGACTGGGCCATCGGGCGATAGGCCGGTCGGACAAAAATGAAAAAAAAAAATTGTCCAATTCGTCTAAAAAATTTTTTTCTGCTGAACATTAAGGGGGGGGGGGGGGGGTGTATTTGGCCGGCCATGGAGCGATGATGATTATGTTGTATGTGCCGGTGGCTTTAACGGGCCGCCACGCTATCACTGATGTTTCAAATGATCTGGTATAATAGACTTTCTGGGCCGGGCGTGCTGGGTGTGGGCCGGAATTCGTAATCTAGCAATGGGGATTCCGAATTTCACCCGAAAGTTTCATCGGATTCACTCGACACTGTCGCCCGCAAATTTACTAATTATTAAGTTACCTGCACCCTGTTTGTGCGGATACGTCAGAAACGTCTGTCGATGGTTCGTAACTCCCAAAAAAATTCAATTTTATAGCCTCAGCAAAATTTGATGATAGCAGGTCTGCTGGATGAATATGAGCGTTACACGATTTCCTGAGGCGGTGTTCAACACTCCTTGACATTTTTCATTAACTCATTATTTTCAGAGATGAAATAACAGATTGGAAATCTTCCTACTTATTCAATATTCCTTAGTGGTTAATCAAATGATAGCAAGGTTATGTAAATCAACGTTATCTTGGTATTTTATGTAATCTACGCTCAATTATTGTTGTTCAAGAATTTTGATGTTTTTCAAAGTGGAAATGGAGCTTCAACTGGGAATAACTTGTTAAAGAAGCTACATCGCTAATATTTTGGACCTAGAAATTTACACAAATGGGACACAATGCATATAATAATGTATGTAAACTAATTTACATTCAATCGTTTACAATAATTTCTAATCAGCTACAGTGTTCGGAATCGAATGCCAATCTCCAGCGGCTGGTTATTCCGCGAGTATTTATTGCACGTGATGTCCATATAATAAGAATATGGCGGATTGGGCCATCGGGCTATAGGCCGGTCGGACAAAAATGAAATTCCTTTAAGTTGGGCCGACCATGGAGCGATGATCATGTTGTGCCGGTGGCTTTAACGGGCCGCCACGCCATCACTGACGTTTCGAATGATCTGGTATAATAGACTTTCTGCGCCGGGTGTGCTGGGTGTAGGCCGGAATTCATAATCCAGCAATGAGGATTCCAAATTTCACCCGAAAGTTTCATCGGATTCACTCGACACTGTCGCCCGCAAATTCACTAATTATTAAGTTACCTGCACCCTGTTTGTGCGGATACGCCAGAAACGTCTGTCGATGGTTCGTAACTCCATAAAAAAATCATTTTATAGCCTCAGCAAAATTTGATGATAGCAGGTCTGCTGGATGAATATGAGGCGGTTTTCAACATTTCTTGACATTAACTCATTATTTTCAGAGATGAAATTACAGATTGGAAATATTCCTATTTATTCAATATTCCTTAGTGGTTAATCAAATGGTAAAAATTTTTTCAACTAGTCCCAATTTTTAACTATAGTTAAATTCCCTTGACGATACAATCATAATACCTTAATATGACGATATGGTAATTTCACCGGTTGATGGTTGTAAAATGCCTGGAGGTTGGGGTTTTGGCCTAAATTAATACATTTATGAGATATATTATTTGACCGAGATTATAATCAGATATGCCACCAAATCGCATATTTTGGGTTCAATTTTCAAAATTGCCCATGGGGAGAGCCCCCGGACCCCCTGTCGGAGCTCCGAAGTCAGTGAAAGGGGCTGCTCCGACACAGGAGCCCGGTCCTGTTCCCGGCCCCAATACGCCACTGCTTGTGAAGTATGTTTTCGGGTCCCTTGTTACAAATGGCGTCGAAACGCATTATGGTACACGATTCGTGTACCAATGGTAGAATCTTTATTTCGTCTTAAATATTGGATATCAGAAGCTCATATCAATATTGATTTAAATTGACAAATAATTCGCGTTTGAAGCTGGATTCACGTAGGTGTGCAAACGAAAAATGTTTCTCGTCTCATATATTGAATTTTCACAGTTTTTGAGGCCATGGGTATATTGTTGATTGTATAGACTGCGGCGTTCCCTAGCCTCTGTGGTCGCTTGGGTAGCGAGCACTTTTCCTGGGGTTGCGTACTAGTCTGGGATCTTTTTTTTATAAAAAAAATGCCATCTTTTCAGCTATTATCGTACGTCGGATTGCGAAGCCTAGGGTTAGGTGATACGAAAACGAAATCGTAAACGAAAATGTTCGTGTTGGTGTTCGATTTGTTACCGATGCGAAAGGTCTCTAATAACAAATGGATAACGAATAATAAGGCTTGTGTTAATACAATTGTGGTCGGGATGGGTGTGAGTGTGTATGTATGTTCAGAAATAGGGTATTATCACCAACAAAGACTTGGTTTTTCTTTTCAGCTGGCCCAAAACAAGATCTACGTGTTTTTAAAAGAACTAACTGGTGATAGAACAGCCGTAGCATTATTTAATTCAGATTATCATGGACAACCTGTTAGAGCCACGTTCATGCTCAATCAACTTGGATTAACAAATGGAAATGGTTACAGCTTCACGGATGGATTTACTGGAATGGCTCGTGGAAAGTATATGCCTGCATCAGAAATAAATATAGATGTTAACCCTACTGGCATAGATATATTTATAGCAACACCTGTATAAATTTATTCAATAAAATTACATTGATTTCGTATTGCTTGTGTCAATCAAAACTGACATGATTCAATTTCATTTCTATAATTCGATCACAAGGGGGTTTCTATAGCAGTAGCAGGAGGGGGCGTAGAAAACCAACAAGGCTGGGTAGGCGACCCTAGTCTTTGTCACGTACAAGGATGAAGTCGAAACCACGCCACTTGACCAAATGACAGACCTCGTGATTTAATGCGCACGCTTTATACCATTCGGTCACCCAAATCCCATTAACAACCAATGGCTTACCGCATAACAAATTCGTTAAATTTGAAACATAACATTACGTCATGGCTCACGATTTTATTATGCCCAATTAACCAGTGCATAGCAGACTATTACAGGAAAACTAATTGCGTGACAAACGAGGCTATGAACACGTAAACAATATAAACTTACTGTATGAAGACACACCATACTTTCACCGTTTTAATATCAATAATAATTTAGAACAAGAATACTGTATTCATAATGGCAAAGTGGGTAGTTGAAACAATTTGTATCTGTTGGACTGACACGAAAAAACAAAACAAACTTAGGTTGTTGTAGCAACTCTTGACAGGCATCGTCCATTCAACATAATTTCCAAACCCGATTGAAATGTATAAAATGGTTGAGCAGAAAACGTTAAAAAAGAAAAAAATGTGTGCCCCTACAAAGTGCCCCTATCCTATTAGTAAGTGCGGGAGGACCGCACTACACGCAAAACCAAAATCTACACGATAGAAATGCTGACAAGACGAAAAAAAAAACAAATATCAAATCAAATGAATGGGTCCGGGGGCCAGCCGTAAGAGCGTAAGAGACGTAACAGAAATAATGCCACCATGAAATCAATCAACTTCTTCATTTGCACAAATCTGAATAATCGCAAGTTGGCGTTGCTTAATCTTCCGTTCCGGAGCCCCCCCCCCCCATCCCCCCACACACTTGTTTACGAGATAGAGACTACTTTGTAACGGATGCTGTTAAACTTTGGAATGAAACGTTGTGGTCAGGAGAGGACGAACCCTATCGATATACACGCCTCCGCAGCTTTCCGTTAAGGAGCTACCCGATAGACACACAACCATCAGCAGCCCTTTACCGAAATGTTGTTAATGCAATAGAGTGTAATTGTTTAAAAGCTCATTTTCCTTAAATATTATTGTCGACGCTTAAGGTCATGGGAGTACGAAACCAAATCGACAATCAACGTTCAGTGAATTTCCATGACAGAGTTAGCCCCCTTTTGGATCGGAGTGGATGATCCCACTTCATTTCAACACTCTATGACCTCACAGTGATTACTGAGACCAGAAAGGATCGAGAATGTGAAAATAAATATCTGATTAGAGGGATACATTTAATCTAGATGTAAGTTTTCTTTGTTATATTATGCTATGATCATCACCTAGAAGAGCTGAGGGTGGATTATAGTTTCCTTTCCTAAAAAAAGCGTCATTTTGATTGGTGATGTTTATCCCCACCACACCCTTTCAGAAGAATTCAAATCTAGGATAGGCGGTTTTTCTGGATAGCTGATGTCTCTTTCCCTGCCAAAGACTATTCCGTGCTAGCTTATTATTGGATAAAGTCCCATATTAACATAATTTGTGTCACAAACCCCAGTCCTCTCAAGTTGTTCTACTTGAGTGGACGCCAATCTCGTAACATTTAAAACTAAGCCTTGACCGCATATATGTTGGACGAAATATGGCATGGACATGCTCCCCCACGCATCCCTCATCAGAGATATTCAGGTTAAGGTGTATCAGATTTGGGGGACAGGGGTGGGGGTTAAATCTTAGATTTAAATTGTGTTGAAAATATAATCCCCTTTTTGTAGATTTAATTTGTTTTATTGTGATAAGGCAGAAAAATACGCTTGTCATTTTCAAATCAAGTGGATTTCCATTTTAAGGTGCGAATGGATTCAAAAAATTAGTTGGGATCGGAACATCGATTTACCCACTATGGCTTCCGGATCCCTTCTTATGTTTTCCAGACCTTCCGCCATGCCTTCTCCCAGATTTTCCGCCATGCTTTTTCCCAGATTTTCCGCCATGCTTTTTCCCAGATTTTCCGCCATGGCTTCCACTTCCTACCCCAAAATTGTATCCTGGTGGGATAAAAGGAATTCCTTGTGCTAGATCAGGGAATCCTTGTAGTAGATCAAGAAATCTTTGTGGTAGATCAGGGAATCCTTGTGGTAGACCAGGGAATCCTTGTGGTAGACCAGGGAATCCTTGTGGTAGATCAGGGATTGCTAGTGGTGGTTGAGTTACTGGGGCCGGTCCAACAGTTGGTGCTGGCACGGGATTTTGTTGTTGATTTGGCTGGTTGAAAAAATCTTGAAGAGCTTGAACTGGTTGATTCAGCGGCTTGAAAAAATCCCCAAAACCTTGTGCTACACAGGCAGCTACAGCTGCTAGAAGAACGAGTTTCAGCATCTCCTTTAAAAGCAAAAGGTAAGACTTAATTAGGTGTTAGTAAACAGAGAGCGGGGATGGTCCAAATGTATTCGATATAAACCAGGTTTTGAGGGACTGCAGTAACATATATTTTGAAGATGTGGGAGAAACCAGAGTACTCAGAATAGAACAAACTATGCGAATTCCTCAAACTCCAGGTGTTTTAGTTATAGGGAGCATACCTTACCTCTTCTTTATGTGCATTTTATTTGAACGCCAATAAATACCATATTTATAAAACCGTTCGAATCCTTAATGTTTTCTGTTAAAGTGGATTAAAATTCGTTAAATTGAAAGCCAACAAAAGATACAAACTGATCGATCAGTTTCTCATTGGATTAACGCGATTGACACAAAGACAGATACCAGAATCAAAGATCTTGAATCCGATCCGAATTATAAATACCGGCCTGCGGATCAACAGACCCAGAATTCGGATTCTGAACCTGTAACATTAGTAGTAAGTAAATGTGACACAGAGCACAACAGAATCCTTACTGTTAATTCCTTACATTTGAAAATCTGCAGGATTCTGAACCTGTAACATTAGTAAAGGTGGCATAGAGCACAACAGAAGCCTTACTGTTAATTACTTAGCAGTTTCGACTACGATTCTCAATTCTTTATCAAGAAATGATAACGAAGACATATTCATCGAAATAATCAGTAATTGAATTCCATTCAATGGAGTTACGTTCCATTATTTTGTGACTCCAGTTAACAATTAACATCATTAAATGAAATGTACCTACCTTACCTTGTATTGTTCACAGAAGTAAAATTATAGCACCGATAAATAACGACAGTTGGATCTTTCCTATTTATACAGAAATGTGAGGCTTTAATGATTTAGAAAACGTTATTTTAATCTATATGCTGTTTTTGATATGCTAAACAAAGACAAAAAACAGTAATTTTAATTAAGTAACAAGTTGTTGATGATAGAAAATCCTCGTATATCGTCACGTTCGTGGATCAATAGTTCGCTTATATTTTTGGTTTTGTTTAATAATTTTTAACATTTACTTTTGAATTATGAACATTTCCATAAAACAAAAATGATCTTGTTTGTTCCAACTTGGTAAAGAAATCTTTACCAATAAAAACTGTCATGGTTTCAGCCCTATATATTGTGTGCATTTTCTGGGGAATAGCATGGGCCACGGTGGCCAAGTGAGCAAGACGCTGACTGGCTAGCCTTAAGGTCGTGCGTCCGCTCCCGGTGTTGGCCGAGAAAGTTCATCGAGGTTATCCGGCATAGTTTCCCCTTGTCAGTGATGCAGGACGGAGGGTCTGACATCTGTTTAGTTCAGTGACGAAAACCAGAGTTCCCGTGTACACCCTGGCAGTTGGAATTCGATGTAAGGGTACGCCGTAGAGCCGCTGTCCCTCATAGCACACCGTATGGTAAATGCCAGTCTTCATTAGCCAAGTGAGGACTGAATAGTAGGCTTGTCTAGGTGACGTTATTCCAGTTTTTACCAATATTAATAATTCTTGTATATCATCTTCTACTATTCCCAAGATGCGTATATTACCCCTTAAATTACGACGTCAACATCGGACCCTTATGTTTTCAAAATTAAAGATCTATCTCTAACTGAAGTTTTATTTCTGAGTATTGGAGAAATGTATGTAAGTGAGCAGTAGAAGGCGACACTTTCTTGTAGTTTTCTGAATACGTACACCATCATTTAACTTTGACTGGACAGTACCGTTGTTCAATGTAACGAAAAATTCAATGACAGGTGTTTTACCTCATGTCGGTAAGCACTATTAATGTGTATACATAATGATGCCACTGTCAATTCATTATGTACATCGTTTGCTTCTTCCAGTTAATTGTTGGACTGTATGGTTCAAGTGATGACCAGGAACGTGCTCATTTTGGCATGTGGTCCATGTTCGCCTCTCCCTTATTGATGGCGGCAGACTTCAGATCAATCAAAAACTCGTCTAAAGCATTGCTACAGAATAAAAATATATTAGCTATCAATCAAGATCCACTTGGTAAACAGGCCACTTTAAAAATGAAGGTAAGTGATAGCAAGGTTATACAAATCAACTTTATCTTGGTATTTTATGTAATCTGCGCTCAATTATTGTTGCTCAAGAATTTTGATGTTTTTCAAAGTGGAAATGGAGCTTCAACTGGGAATAACTTGTTGAAGGAACTACATCGCTAATATTTTGAACCTAACAATTTACACAAATGGGTCGCAATGCATATAATAATGTATGTAAACTAATTTACATTCAATCGTTTACAATAATTTCTAATCAGCTACAGTGTATGTTCGGAATCGAATGCCAATCTCATATAAGAATATGGCGTCACCGTTGATATGACTTGTGAACAGGGGCGGACTGGGCCATCGGGCGATAGGCCGGTCGGACAAAAATGAAAAAAAATAATTGTCCAATTCGTCTAAAAAATTCTTTTCTGCTGAACATTAAGGGGGGGGGGGTATTTGGCCGGCCATGGAGCGATGATGATTGTTGTATGTGCCGGTGGCTTTAACGGGCTGCCACGCTATCACTGATGTTTCGAATGATCTGGTATAATAGACTTTCTGGGCCGGGCGTGCTGGGTGTGGGCCGGAATTCGTAATCTAGCAATGGGGATTCCGAATTTCACCCGAAAGTTTCATCGGATTCACTCGACACTGTCGCCCGCAAATTTACTAATTATTAAGTTACCTGCACCCTGTTTGTGCGGATACGTCAGAAACGTCTGTCGATGGTTCGTAACTCCCAAAAAAATTCAATTTTATAGCCTCAGCAAAATTTGATGATAGCAGGTCTGCTGGATGAATATGAGCGTTACACGATTTCCTGAGGCGGTGTTCAACACTCCTTGACATTTTTCATTAACTCATTATTTTCAGAGATGAAATAACAGATTGGAAATCTTCCTACTTATTCAATATTCCTTAGTGGTTAATCAAATGATAGCAAGGTTATGCAAATCAACGTTATCTTGGTATTTTATGTAATCTACGCTCAATTATTGTTGTTCAAGAATTTTGATGTTTTTCAAAGTGGAAATGGAGCTTCAACTGGGAATAACTTGTTAAAGAAGCTACATCGCTAATATTTTGGACCTAGAAATTTACACAAATGGGACGCAATGCATATAATAATGTATGTAAACTAATTTACATTCAATCGTTTACAATAATTTCTAATCAGCTACAGTGTATGTTCGGAATCGAATGCCAATCTCTAGCGGCTGATTATTCCGTGAGTATTTATTGCACGTTCTGTTCATATAAGAATATGGCGTCACCGTGACTTTTGAACAGTGACGGATTGGGCCATCGGGCGATAGGCCGGTCGGACAAAAAATAAAAAAAATTGTTTTTGTCATATTCGTTTAAAAAACTCTTTTCTCCTGAACATTATAGGGGGGGGGGTAGTTGGCCGGCCATGGTGCGATGATGATCATGTTGTATGGGCTTTAACGAGCCGCCACGCTATCACTGACGTTTCGAATGATCTGGTATAATAGACTTTTTGGGCCGGGTGTGCTGGGTGTGGGCCGGAATTTGTAATCTAGCAATGGGGATTCCGAATTTCACCCGAAAGTTTCATCGGATTCACTCGACACTGTCGCCGGCAAATTTACTAATTATTAAGTTACCTGCACCCTGTTTCAGTTTTATAGCCTCAGCAAAATTTGATGATAGCAGGTCTGCTGGATGAATATGAGCGTTACACGATTTCCTGAGGCGATGTTCAACATTTTTCATTAACTCATTATTTTCAGAGTTGAAATAACACATTGGAAATATTCCTACTTATTCAATATTCCTTAGTGGTTAATCAAATGGTAAAAATGTTCTCAACTAGTCCCATTTTTAAACTATAGTTAAATTCTCTTGACGATACAATCATAATACCTTAATACGACGATATGATAATTTCACAGGTTGATGGTTGTAAATTACTTGCAGGTCGGGGTTTTGGCCTAAATTAATACATTTATGAGATATATTATTTGACAGAGATTATAATCAGATATGCCATCAAATCGTATATTTTGGCTTCAATTTTCAACATTTTCCATGGGGAGAACCCCCGGAACCCCTGTCCGAGCTCCGCAGTCAGTAAAAGGGTCCGCTCCGACACAGGAGCCCGGTCCGGTTCCCGGTCCCAATCCGCCACTGCTTGTGAAGTATGTTTTCGGGTCCCTTGTTACAAATGGCGTCGAAACGCATTGTGGTACACGATTCGTGTACCAATGGTAGAATGATTATTTCGTCTTAAATATTGGATATCAGAAGCTCATCTTTTGTCCGTTAGATCACAACATCAATATTGATTTAAATTGACAAATAATTTGCGTTTGAAGCTGGATTCACGTAGGTGTGCAAACGAAAATGTTTCTCGTCTCATATATTGAATTTTCACAGTTTTTGAGGCCTTGAGTATATTGTTGATTGTGTAGACTGCGGCGTTCCCTAGCCTCTTTGGTCGCTTGGGTAGCGAGCACTTTTCCTGGGGTTGCGTACTAGTTTGGGATCTTTTTTTTAAAAAAATGCTATCTTTTCAGCTATTATCGTACGTCGGATTGCGAAGCCTAGGCTTAGGTGATAAGAAAACGAAATCGTAAACGAAAATGTTTGTTTTGGTGTTCGATTTGTTACCGATGCGAAAGGTCCCTAATAACAAATGGATAACGAATACTAAGTCTTGTGTTAATACAATTGTGGTCGGGATGGGTGTGAGTGTGTATGTGTGTTCAGAAATAGGGTATTATCACCAACAAAGACTTGGTTTTTCTTTTCAGTTGGCCTAAAACAAGATCTACGTGTTTTTAAAAGAACTAACTGGTGATAGAACAGCCGTAGCATTATTTAATTCAGATTACCATGGACAACCTGTTAGAGCTACGTTCATGCTCAATCAACTTGAATTAACAAATGGAAATGGTTACAGCTTCACGGATGGATTTACTGGTATGGCTCGTGGAAAGTATATGCCTGCATCAGAAATAAATATAGATGTTAACACTACTGGCATAGATATATTTATAGCAACACCTGTATAAATTTTATTCAATAAAATTACATTGATTTCGTATTGCTTGTGTCAATCAAAACTGACATGATTCAATTTCATTTCTATAATTCGATCACAAGGAGGTTTCTATAGCAGTAGGAGGAGGGAGCGTAGAAAACCAACAAGGCTGGGTAGGCGACCATAGTCTTTGTCGCCTACAAGGGGGGAGTCGAAACCACGCCACTTGACCAAATGACAGACCTCGTGATTTAATGCGCACGCTTTATACCATTCGGTCACCCAAATCCCATTAACAACCAATGGCTTACCGCGTAACAAAATCGTTAAATTTGAAACAAAGTTCCAAATTGGACCAAATATGTTTACATAACATTACGTCATGGCTCACTATTTTATTATGCCCAATTAACCAGTGCATATCAGACTATTGCAGGAAAACTAATTGCGTGACTAACGAGGCTATGAACACGTAAACAATATAAACTTACTGTATTTAGACACACCATACTTTCACCGTTTTAATACCAATAATAATTTAGAACAAGAACACTGTATTCATAATGGCAAAGTGGGTAGTTGAAACAATATGTATCTGTAGGACTGACACGAAAAAACAAAACAAACTTAGGTTGTTGTAGCAACTCTTGACAGGCATCGTCCATTCAACATAATTTCCAAACCCGATTGAAATGTATAAAATGGTTGAGTAGAAAACGTTAAAAACGAAAAAAATGTGTGCCCCTACAAAGTGCCCCTATCCTATTATTAAGTGCAGGAGGACCGCACTGCACGCAAAACCAAAATCTACAAGATAGAAATGCGGACAAGACGGAAAACCCCCAATATCAAATCAAATGAATGGGTCCGGGGGCCAGCCGTAACAGAAATAATTCGACCATGAAATCAATCAACTTCATTTACACAAATGTGAATAATCGCAAGCCCCTATCCTATTAGTAAGTGCAGGAGGACCGCACTACACGCAAAACCAAAATCTACAAGATAAAACTGCGGACAAGACGGAAAATAGACATTGCACAAAATAAACAAATATCAAATCAATGAATGGGTCCGGGGGCCAGCCGTAAGAGACGTAACAGAAATAATGCGACCATGAAATAAATCAACTTCATTTGCACAAATCTGAATAATCGCAAGTTTAGCATTGGGGCTGGCGTTGCTTAACCTTCCGTTCCGGAGCCCCCCCCCCACACACACTTGTTTACGAGATAGAGACTAATTTGTAACGGATGCTATTAAACTTTGGAATGAAACGTTGTGGTCAGGAGAGGACGAACCCTATCGATATACACGCCTCCGCAGCTTTCCGTTACGGAGCTACCCGATAGACACACAACCACCACACACAGCCCTTTACCGAAATGTTGTTGATGCGATAGAGTGTAATTGTTTTAAAGCTCATTTTCCTTAAATATTATTGTCGACACTTAAGGTCATGGGAGTACGAAACCAAATCGACAATCAACGTTCAGTGAATTTCCATGACAGAGTTACCCCCCTTTGGGATCGGAGTGGATGATCCCACTTCATTTCAACACTCTATGACCTCACAGTGATTACTGAGACCAGAAAGGATCGAGAATGTGAAAATAAATATCTGATTAGAGGGATACATTTAATCTACATGTAAGTTTTCTTTGTTATATTATGCTATGATCATCACCTAGAAGAGCTGAGGGTGGATTATAGTTTCCTTTCCTAAAAAAGGCGTCATTTTGATTGGTGATGTTTATCCCCACCACACCCTTTCGGAAGAATTCAACAGGCTCAAACATTTTAGGGAAGTTTGTCAAATCTAGGATAGGCAGTTTTTCTGGATAGCTGATGTTTCTTTCCCCGCCAAAGACTATTCCGTGCTAGCTAATTATTGGATAAAGTCCCATATTAACATAGTTTGTGTCACAAACCCCAGTTCTCTCAAGTTGTTCTACTTGAGTGGACGCCAATCTCGTAACATTTAAAACTAAGCCTTGACCGCATATATGTTGGACGAAATATGGCATGGACATGCTCCCCCACCCATCCCTCATCAGAGATATTCAGGTTAAGGTGTATCAGATTTGGGGGACAGGGGTGGGGGTTAAATCTTAGATTTAAATTGTGTTGAAAATATAATCCCCTTTTTGTAGATTTAATTTGTTTTATTGTGATAAGGCAGAAAAATACGCTTGTCATTTTCAAATCAAGTGGATTTCCGTTTTAAGGTGCGAATGGATTCAAAAAATTAGTTGGGATCGGAACATCGATTTACCCACTATGGCTTCCGGATCCCTTCTTATGTTTTTTTCCAGACCTTCCGCCATGCCTTCTCCCAGATTTTCCGCCATGCCTTCTCCCAGATTTTCCGCCATGCTTTTTCCCAGATTTTCCGCCATGGCTTCCACTTCCTACCCCAAAATTGTATCCTGGTGGGATAAAAGGAATTCCTTGTGGTAGATCAGGGAATCCTTGTAGTAGATCAAGAAATTTTTGTGGTAGATCAGGGAATCCTTGTGGTAGACCAGGGAATCCTTGTGGTAGACCAGGGAATCCTTGTGGTAGATCAGGGATTGCTAGTGGTGGTTGAGTTACTGGGGCCGGTCCAACAGTTGGTGCTGGCACGGGATTTTGTTGTTGATTTGGCTGGTTGAAAAAATCTTGAAGAGCTTGAACTGGTTGATTCAGCGGCTTGAAAAAATCCCCAAAACCTTGTGCTACACAGGCAGCTACAGCTGCTAGAAGAACGAGTTTCAGCATCTCCTTTAAAAGCAAAAGGTAAGACTTAATTAGGTGTTAGTAAACAGAGAGCGGGGATGGTCCAAATGTATTCGATATAAACCAGGTTTTGAGGGACTGCAGTAACATATATTTTGAAGATGTGGGAGAAACCAGAGTACCCAGAATAGAACAAACTATGCGAATTCCTCAAACTCCAGGTGTTTTAGAAATAGGGAGCATACCTTACCTCTTCTTTATGTGCATTTTATTCGAACGCCAATAAATTCCATATTTATAAAACCGTTCGAATCCTTAATGTTTTCTGTTAAAGTGGATTAAAATTCGTTAAATTGAAAGCCAACAAAAGATACAAACTGATCGATCAGTTTCTCATTGGATTAACGCGAATTACACAAAGACAGATACCAGAATCAAAGATCTTGAATCCGATCCGAATTATAAATACCGGCATGCGGATCAACAGACCCAGAATTCGGATTCTGAACCTGTAACATTAGTAGTAAGTAAATGTGACACAGAGCACAACAGAATCCTTACTGTTAATTCCTTACATTTGAAAATCTGCAGGATTCTGAACCTGTAACATTAGTAAAGGTGGCATAGAGCACAACAGAAGCCTTACTGTTAATTACTTAGCAGTTTCGACTACGATTCTCAATTCTTTATCAAGAAATGATAACGAAGACATATTCAATCGAAATAATCAGTAATTGAATTCCATTCAATGGAGTTACGTTCCATTATTTTGTGACTCCAGTTAACAATTAACATCATTAAATGAAATGTACCTACCTTACCTTGTATTGTTCACAGAAGTAAAATTATAGCACCGATAAATAACGACAGTTGTATCTTTCCTATTTATACAGAAATGTGAGGCTTTAATGATTTAGAAAACGTTATTTTAATCTATATGCTGTTTTTGATATGCTAAACAAAGACAAAAACAGTAGTTTTAATTAAGTAACAAGTTGTTGATGATAGAAAATCCTCGTATATCGTCACGTTCGTGGATCAATAGTGCGCTTATATTTTTGGTTTTGTTTAATAATTTTTAACATTTACTTTTGAATTATGAACATTTCCATAAAACAAAAATAGTCTTGTTTGTTCCAATTTGGTAAAGAAATCTTTACCAATAAAAATTGTCATGGTTTCAGCCCTATATATTGAGTGCCTTTTCTGGTGAAGAGCAGGGGCCACGATGAGCAAGACACTGGCTGGCTAGCCTCAAGGTCGTGTATCCGCTCCCGGTGTTGGCCGAGAAAGTTCATCGAGGTTATCCGGCATGGTTTCCCCTTGTCAGTGATGCAGGACGAAGGTTCTGACATCTGTTTAGTTCAGTGACGAAAACCAGAGGTCCCGTGTACACCCTGGCAGTTGGAATTCGATGTAAGGGTACGCTGTAGCGCCGCTGTCTGGGTAAATGTTCCCTCATAGCATACCGTATGGTAAATGCCAGCCTTCATTTGCCCAGTAAGGGCTGAACAGTAGGCTTGTCTAGATGACGTTATTCCAGTTTTTACTAATATTAATAATTCTTGTATATCATTAACCCTTTAATTACGACGTCAACATCGGACCCTTATGTTTTTAAAATTAAAGATCTATCTCTAACTTAAGTTTTATATCTGAGTATTGGAGAAATGTATTGCTTCTAAGATAAAGACCTATCGCGATGATAACTGTTTGTATGAAACCTTTCAAAGTGCTTATAAACAATTACACAGTACCGAAATAGCTTTAACCCATGTTTCAAATGATATTACAATGGAAACTGATTATAGAAAATGTGCATACATGTATTTAATCTTATTAGATTTATCCGCTGCTTTCAACACGATGGTTCCTTCTATTCTTTTACGTAGACTTCATTTTAAATTCGGCATTTGTTGCTCTGGGCCCTGTTTCACAAAAATTTAAATCTTCTTAAAATCGTCTTAAACTAAAATTTCACCCTAACTTAAGATAGATGAGTTTCACAAAACGATTTTAAGCATTTTAGTTAAAATAATATTGTAAGTTAACACCTAATCAACTTAAAATAGTGGCGTTTCACAAACGTATTTTAAGGACAATTTTAACTAAAATCAATTTAACTTAGGATAGCCGTCACCCTCTCCTAACTGAAAATCACGATATTAACAAATATTGATTAGAGCTTCATTTTTAGATCTGTTGCGACATATAGATATGTTGAATTATATTAATAATAGTGTGAACGGTCCGGGTAACATACCATCATTCATTTCTTTTCACACCATGGGAAATCCAGTAGACATGGTACAAGGGTTAATCAGCGAAATGGATGTATGAGATGTGTTGTTGACGTTTGGGAAAGTAGACGAGGGAGTGTAGGGAGTGATGGTAAGATGTATTATGAATGGTTAGAGTGGCTGTGGTGTTACGGTGAAATACTATGCCGCCACCGTAACACCACAGCTTTATGATTTGTTAGACAGGAGTGATGTAATAAGTGCGACAATAATAAATAACATATTTCTGATTTTATTGTCGTCTTTTCCTACTTGCACTGGTTGTACGCCATTTTGAAACTAGCTGACGAAGACAGCTCGGGCGGCGATTGCTCGACTCCGGGCTGCTCTGTCAGTATCTAACAAACGCATTTAGTTCGCGTACAACTTTAAACGAGAGTTGCCAGGCAACGAAACATACGCCCACAGCAGCTAAATCGTCCGGGCAGTAAACAAGGGTTGTCGCATATTTTACTTTTTTCGGTATTGAAACATTTATAATACACTAAAATATGATTATTAAAGTCAATCGGTTATTAACTTTAGCCTCTAGAGGGTCCACAAGATTTTTGGAAGTGATCAGAGGAGAGGGGTGATATAGGCTTTGCCTGTTCCCTGATCCCATTTCATGTATTTCTGAAATAAAATATTGTTTACAAAAAAAAAAATCAAGGGCCATAACTCTGACAGTAATTATCGGAAATTGCTGAAAATCAATGGACTTCTTCGTCACATGACCTAAACTCTGTGTATAAATTTAAAGTCAATCGGATATTAACTTTGGCCTCTAGAGCATTCACAAGAATTTACGAAGTGATCAAGGGCCATAACTCTGACAGTAATTATCGGAAATTGCTAAAAATCAATAGGATTCTTCGCTTCATGACCTTAAACACTGTGTATAAATTTAAAGTCAATCGGATATTAACTTTGGCCTCTAGAGCATCCACACGAATTTTTGAAGTGATCAAGGGCCATAACTCAAACAGCAATTATCGGAAATCGCTGAAAATCAATAGGCTTCTTCGTCTCGTGACCTTAAACACCGTGTATAAATTTACAGTTAATCGGTTATTAACTTTAGCCTCTAGAGCGTCCACAAGATTTTTTGAAGTGATCAAGGGCCATAACTCTGACAGTAATTATCGGAAATTGCTAAAAATCAATAGGCTTCTTTGTCTCATGACCTTAAACACCGTGTATAAATTTAAAGTCAATTGGATATTAACTTTAGCCTCTGGATCGTCCACAAGCAATTGTGGACGCCGGACCGACGGACGGACGGACAACACTTACTACACTCGTCACTAGGCTTCTTATACATATTATAATATTCAATTTACACCCTTTTTAATTAACACACCTTGTCTAGAGTTATAATCCGAATGTTATTTTTTTTTATCGACATTCGTAGTTATTTACCTTGTTTGCTAGATTTTTATACGGCAAACGTATAAAACCTTGACCTATTACTGAGTGATAAGCTTCCGCTACAAAAAGAGTTCTCGCCTTTTATTATGAGTATCATGTGCGGCAGGTTAGTTTGCTTCTAAAATCGCTGTTCTCCGTTCCAAAAAATACAAAAGTAATTTTCTACCAGACAACCATGGTTCTATTCACCGAGACTAGATAATTTCTCTCGGTGTAAGGATATTATCGCTGTGAATAAATTCATACACTGTTGAGAAAATAATACCGTTGGTTTGCTTTGCAACAAATGTAGCGCGCATCAACTCAGTCCTAAAAAATTTTCGCGTAATAAATATGAACGGTCTTCAGACATTCGGTTTATAATTAGCGATACACAGGTACAGTGGCAAGTGTTATGCTTCACAGAATAATAACTCAAAAGTACCTACGCGCGAAATCCCCGATTTTGGTACATGGAAAACAAAAAAAAATAGTGCCCGTGCGCGTGCCAGTAATAGAAAAACTAAGAGTTCGCGCATAAAAAATGCACGAACGTACCAGGCGCGATGTCATCCAGCTACAGAAAGGCAATTTAAGCATTTAGGTGGTTCTCCATATTAGAGCTCACAAGAAAAACCCCCACTCAAAACCGCAGTAAACTTATCACTTTAAGAAAATCATGTATTTTTATCCAATGTCGTGGAAAGAAAATATCTTCGTGTAAAATGGTTTAATATGGCTTATTTCGTGGTTTTAGAAGGCCTATAATACTAGACATGACATACATTGATATTGCGACCGTTAATTCAACCTCTCAACAGTTTCGAAGCGTATTTGCTTTCACCGTAAGTACCCGCAGCAGGCGGAAGCGATTTTAACTAAAATCTATTAAAATTGCATTTTAAGTTACAATCAATCTTCGTGAAACGCATAAAATTTAAAATTTCATTTTGATTTGAGTTAAAATCTATTTTAGTGATTTTAGCTTAAGTTTTTGTGAAACAGGGCCCTGCATTAGGCCTTTTAGAAAGCTATCTTGTGGGTGGAAAAATTGTAAATCGTGGTCTGAATCTGCATTGTCATCTGAGATCCCCCAAGGTTCTGATCTTGCTCCGATTTCATTTACCCATTATACGTCGCCATTAGGGAATATTGTCAGACAATATGATCCCAGTTTTCATTTTTATGCCGATGACACTCAATTATATATTTGATTTACCCCTAATTGTCCATTTTCTTTCAATTTATCAAAATTGCAGCTTGAGAACTATGTATCACAGAAATTAGAAAATGGAGGTCAAAGAACTTTCTAAAATTGATGATAAAACCGAATGTTTGTAATTCAATTAGGCTCAAGGCACCAACTAAGTAAATTTGATAACCCTGCTGTTGTAATTAGTAATTGTGATATATTTTCATCTGAATAATCTGTCCGTAATATCGGCGCAATCTATGAAAGTTTGGTGCTTAGAGGAGCTCAAGTAAATAATATTTGTAAATTAATATCAGAAATATGGGTAAAATACATGTAATTGTAGAGATTACTTCTTGATTAGATAACTTTAATTCGCTTTTAGTTGGTTACCCTAAAGCTTATAGATAAATTACAAAAATTGAAAAAGTACAGAAAAATGCGACCACATAACTCCTGTTTTATATAATTTATACTGGTAAATGTCGAATTGTTTCAAGATTGTATTACTTACTTTTGAATGTTTGAATAATTTAGCTCCTGTTTACCTGTCAGATCTTTTAGAAATTTATACACCTTGCCGACATTACGTACATCAGATAAACTACTTTTTAAGCCCAAAACTGATCATCTAATCTGTTATGGTCAACGCTCTTTTACTTTTCAAGCACCTGTTTTATGGAATAATCTACCATTTAGTTTAAGATTTTGTACATCGTTATATTCTTTTAAAAAACAGCTTGAAACACATTTATTTAATCAGGTTTTTGACTGTTCACATGCCCATAATCTTCTTGTCTCTTTAATACTGCATTGTCACTTTGTAAAGTGCCCCTGGACAAGTTATATGAAAGGGGAGCACTATAAATATATTTCGATAATAATAATTTCATTTCATTGTGTTTGGTCAGGTCGGTTTGGTCGTGTGGCTAGTAAACTTTAATTTCGATTAGAACATCCCGGGTGAGAATCTCATACATCTTTTAGTTAGTAGTTGAACATACATGCCACCATTGTTGGACGCGTATAATAACTTGGAAAGCTACTATAGTAGATCATTTATAACATATATACCGTAAGAAGAGGAAGAAGGGGGGAATGGGGTTTAACGTCCACTCAACACAAACTAGGTTATTTCTGTATTAACGACGCCGCATTGGACCTACACTGTTAGAAATATTCTGGTTATTTTACCATAAAACTACGGGCAGCAAAAGTTGTCCCTAAATCATACGTAAAATTACACCGTTAGTTATTTAATATTTTACTGTAGAATTACATATATGTTAATTTACATTTCTTATAAAAAATACATCACAGTGTTAATTTACATTTCTTTTGTAAAAATACACCACAATGTTAATTTGCATTTCTTGTAAAAGTACATCACACTGTTAATTTACACTTTCGTTAAAGGTACTAAATTTTGGTAATTTTACATGCAACTTTTGCTGAGAATTATCAACCAGTAGTAACATTACTTAAGTATATGTTGAATATCAATAACCCATTTGGTAGACGGGGGCATTTTTCCAGGCTTCCAGATGCAAGTTCGCGGTACTATCTATTTGCAGGCATTAAACCCTGCTCTACAGACAGTCCGTTACACTGGCCAATCGGTTTAATTATTCGTCTTCAAGCGAATTTGAAACCGAGATGATACAACGGCCACTAAGTCAAAACATTTTTCTTATACATTTAAGAAAAAACGTACAGACTGATTAACGCAAGCTAAATATTAATACACTTTATAGATTTTATAAATAATGGAAACAAGATATACATGACATGCAATATACAAATATTTACAAAATGTGATTGACCATATTATGGTTATCAAATTGAAATGAATACTATAAGAAGATAATTATAAGGAATGTTTTGTTGCTATATGGAATAATAAAATAAATTATGAAATAGTAAGTTTACCGATTACAAGAACTACCAATAAGTAAATTTACAAATTAACGTTTCTAGACGTAAATCTGAAAATAACATGCTGGTTATGTTATATTCCGTGCAATTTTGAAATATTACATAATAATGTGCCTTGTGAATATTGGTAAATATTCCTAATTCGTTTTAGGGAAAAAGCAAATACTTTAACTGCTGTAATTTTACCTATATTTCTTGCCTAAAAGTAAATCACATAATAATGTGAATAAAAGTTACATGCCTTTGATTTCATCGCTGCTTATTGACAAAAAGACATGAAACTCGATAAACATACACGAAACACGGTAAAAATACGTCAGACTTGGTAAAAATACAGCAGGTTGGTAAAAGTAGTATATGTTGTGAAATATACCGACAATTGCGGTGCAAAATCTACTATTTGCTTGTGGACTTCAACGATCACTGTTTATTGGTTGTGTGTTGAGAAATGTTAACAAAAATATCTCAATTTTGATTTTATTACTACTAAATAAAACGTTTGTTTGATATCAACTTTTTAGTCATTTTTACGACAACCAATTTGGGCTACGATACATCTTAATACAGTTGGAATACATCGTACATTACTGTATTTTGACGTTACATGTGTAAAATGACCTATTTCAGGGTAAAATCACCCGTATAATGTGAGGAATTTTACGTGTATTTATACTATTACATCTTAATACAGTTGGAATACACTGTACATTACTGTATTTTGACAATACGTGTGTAAAATGATCTATTTCAGGGTAAAATCACCTGTATAATGTGGGTATTTTTTACGTGTATTTGTACTAAGGTTATATAAATATGGCATTTTTCATCATCAAAATGTTTTTGAAAGAACTACTGGTGTTAGAACAACCGTATCATTATTATTTAATTCGGATTACCATGGAGAACCTGTTAGAGCCACATTCAAGCTGAATCAACTTGGATTAACAAATCGAAATGTTTACAGCTTCACGGATGGATTACCATGGATAACGTGTTAGAGCCACGTTCATACTCAATCAACTTGGATTAACAAATGGAAATGGTTACAGCTTCACGGATGGATTTACTGGAATGGCTCGTGGAAAGTATATGTCTGCAACACAAATAAATGTAGATGTTAACCCTCCTGGCATAGATATTTATAACAACTCCACTATAGATTTTAATAAATAAAATTACATCGACTTCAAACTGCTTTATGTTTATCGAAACACCTATTTCTAATATATAGGGTACTGTTTGTTCTGTTATTGATGAAATACCGCATTTCAAAAAATAATAAACTAATAAATATGACTGTAAAAACGAAAAATCCTATTTTACACTTGTCTAGGGTGGTCGAAAGTTTGTTGCCACTTCTTACAATTATTGTCGATACTCCATTCCCAAAAGGAATTGCCTTATTCTTAGTACTGGATGTGTTAATCTCCTACCTTTTATGTAAATCATCCATTAAATCATATTTTATACTCGCCTTTAGGGTTCGAAAATATATTTAAAGCCACGTCACATTTGAAAATAATTACCTACACTTTTTCAAATCGTACCCCACTCGGCAATCTTCGGCGGATTCCGGAACCTACATCTAGCCTCGGCTGCATGGCAGTAAGTGATATGTACTTACGCCTATACAATTGCGTTGCGGCGCCGGTTTACTTATTAGGAAAATTTGCCGTTTTTAGAAAGAAGTTCTCAAAATTGCGGCGTTCGAAGGGTGTGCACAATTTCCAGTGCAGTAAGTGATATGTACTTACGCCTATACAATTGCGTTGCGGCGCCGGTTTACTTATTAGGAAAATTTGCCGCTTTAAGAAAGAAGTTCTCAAAATTGCGGCGTTCGAAGGGTGTGCACAATTTCCAGTGCAAACTTGCCCTTGTCTAAAGAAAATCGGATAAACTTGAAAGAAAAACAGCTTCGAACTTTGAAAACTTTGTAAGATAAAACAATCGTCAAAAGCGTCGTCATGGGCAATCCGGGAACTTGAAAGTAGTACTAATGGCGGACTTTGTCATACAGCCGAGGCTAGATGTAGGATACTTGAATCTGCTGAGGTTTGCCGAGTGATCATACCCGAGCCATTACTATCAAGGGGGGGGGGAGTAACCAGCTCCAGATTTTATTTACTTCCTGTTTTAAAATAGCATTCCATGATGTAATAGTCACGGATATTCCCTGGGGTGGCGCTACTGTCTCAATTATATGAATAAACAAGTTCACGAACGTTTTTCATTGGATTACTATGTAATTAATTCACGTAGATTAATGGCATTCTAGACAGCCCGTCGGTGGATAATCTACTTGTATTGTTTACAGATATCACGCTGGTGTCAATCATCTAGATTTAAATATTTTACTCGAGGCTCGTGTTAGACATCAGAAAGAAAAGAAGAAAAATCTGGCAATAAAGAAAATGGTTGATTAGGTGCCATTGTTTCTTTAAAAATAATGCTCATGCCAAATTTGAAGAAAATCCATTAAGAATCGCGGCCTGTAGAGTGTTTACAGACTAAATATTAATATAGGTACCATCCTGTTATTGAAATGATTGATCATGCCGAATTTGAACAAAATCTGTTAATAATTGCAACCTGTAGAATATTTACAGACAAAATAATAACAAAAAAGCGGGATTGGCACCACCCCGCGGGGTAGGGCATGCATCCGGAGAAAACCCACGAGGTTAGACAGACGACCCTACTCTTTGTCATGGACAAGCTTGGGCTGGAAACCACACCACTTGACTCAATGACAGACACACAGACAAGGGCGGCGGCATAATATGTTCACATTATGAACTGAAATGGGGTTTAACGTCCTACTGTTCTGATCCGACTGAGCTAATGAAGACGGTTCACATTATGAATGTGGACGTATACAAATGGATACGAATGCAACTCAAACTGCAATGTGAGTGTGAATCTACTTCCACTTGATCAGCCATTTTCTTTATTGCCAGATTTTTGTTCCATAACGCGACAACCCGACAACCCGACAACCCGACATCACGACAACCCGACAACCCGACATCACGACAACCCGACATCCCGACAACCCGACATTTTTACCCGACATTGCGACATTTTTACCCGACATCACGACATTTTTAGTGTCGTAATGTCGGGTAAAAATGTCGTGATGTCGGGTAGAAATGTCGTGATGTCGTGTTGTCGGGTAGAAATGTCGTGATGTCGGGTTGTCGCGTTATGAAAGGCGACATCACGACAATACGACATGATACCAATCAGCCACCATATTGATGACATGCAGTTTTAATAATAAAATTGTATAAACGACAAGACCTGTAGTTACATTTACAGTCACGGAGTCCGGTAATACTACACGCGCCCAATTTTTTCTGTTTAGCGCCTGAAGGCCACGATTCTAAAAGGATTATCTTGAAACTCGGTGTACGTGTGATGATTTTGGTGCATGATCCGACACCTTGGCTCGTCTTCATTATCCGAGTCCGAGCAGAACAGTTGGGCGTTAAACATCATTTCATTTCATTTCGACCCCCTTGCGCAGTGCTACACTCATTTTTTTTGTTAACATTAATTATTCAGGAAAATTTGGCAAAACAAAACCAACGCCTAGCTATTTCATATTTGAAAAGTAGCATATCAATCAAAGCAGGAATGTGGACGTATGTTGCAACTTTTCTCTAAACATTACAACTAAGCCCTGACAGTATATGTCATGGACAATGTATAGCATGACCATGCTCCCCACACACCCCAATCGGAGAGGTTACGGTTAGGGTGCTATATTCTTCGATTTGGGGACGGATGGGGATTTAAACATTGATGTAGGTATGATTTACTTTATTGACATAAAACAGAATAAAATACACTAGTTCTTGCAGAGTAAGTGGATTTCCGCTTTATGGTACGACTTGAGGAACTGGACCGCCCATGCCAGGATTTTGGACGAATGGGTCCACGCCCAATACATCATTGTTCTTCTTTCCCTTGCCTTTTTTACTCTTTTTGGCTTTTTTACCGCTCTTGCCCCCAGATCCCCCAGATCCTTTCGAAGACTTCCCGCCATGCTTGTGTTTCTCAGACTTTCCACCATGTTTGTGTTTCTTAGACTTTCCGCCATGCTTGTGTTTCCTAGACTTTCCGCCATGACTCCCGCTTCCTAGTTGTTGAAAGGGGAATCCTGGATAAGGGTATCCTGGTGGTAAAGGGTATCCTAGTGGATAAGGGAACCCTGAAGACGGTAAAATTGCGTTTGCTGGGTCCTGTCCTGCAGCTGGAGGTTGAATTGGTGCTGGTGCTTGTGGTTGATTCAGTTGGTTTTCCGTTTGAGCTGCTATACAGACAGCTACAGCTGCCAAAAGAATTAGTTTCAGCATCGCCCTTAAAAACAGAAAGTAAGACTTAAAGGAGCTAAATCGCTAACATTTAGAACCTAGAAATTGACACAAGTGGGTCGCAACGCATATTTATATACTGTAATGTGAGTGTATATAAACTGATTTACATTCAATTGTTTTGGTTTTACTCTAATTTCAAATCAGTTATGTTCGGCGAAATAATCTAGCAGTTTCCATCGAATGCAAATTTCTAGCGTCTGGTTATTCCGTTTGATTTGGTGCAATGTTTCTTGCCTCGTTCCTCGAGTACCTTGCTAGAACTGGGATTGAAACGCATTATGGTACACAATTTGTGTACCAATGGTAAACTATTTATTTTGTCTTTAACTATTGGATATCAGAAGCCCATCTTTACCCGGTAAGATCACACCATCAATGTTGATTTAAATTGACAAATAATGCGCGTTTGCAATGTGGAAGATTTTGGATGATATTGAGTTAGCTATACTTTAATAAGCTGTTGCTATATTTCTAGCACATGAAATAAAGCGATAAAGAAAGAGAGAGGCAGGGGATTGTGGGTATTTAGTATGGCATACATTTGTAGGCTACGCAGAAGGTGGAGTAACCGAAAAAAAAACCTATGGTAACTCCTCAAATAGGAAGTAATGTCAGGCGCTGTAGGAAAAAGATCTGTATCTCACTCGATTTCGCTTCAGATGCACATTATTCGAACGCCAATAAACTTCATATTCCTTTTTCCGATACCAGGTAACGTTAGATTAAACCATGTAAAATGCTTGAATCCCTAATGTATTTTGAGAAAGTGAATTAAAATTTCTCTGGACTGAAGGACGAAAAAGTACAAATTCAGCTTGATCTATCAGTTTCAATCCAGATAATAATCAGATAATGTATTCCATTCCATGGAACTGTGCCATTTTTACTCAGTTAATCTTTAACACGATTTAATGAAATGCGCAAAACTTACCTTGTATTGTTCACGTGAACAGCACCGATAAATAACGACAGGGGGATCTTTCCTTTTTATAAAAATCTGTACCGCTTTAATGATTTGGAACACGTCATTATAAACTATTTGAGTACAAAAAACACTGATTTTAATGAAGTAACTAGTAGACTATGACGGAAACTTCTTTCATATCGTCACGTTTGTGGATCAATAAACATTTTTTAGTTTTGGTTAATAATCTACCATTTTAATTATGAATATTTCTATCATATAGAACAGAATGTTTTTGTAAAGACATTGTGATATTTCGGCCATATATATTGAGGGTCTTTTCTGGTAAAAGAGGCTAACTAATTCTGCGGTGTGTTTCTTTTCTTTACTTTACATGCTGTAATTTCCTTGTCCGGACCACTATACCTAATTGCTATACTGTTCGAGTCACTGCGTGATTTTTATTTAAGTACACCCACTCTGTATACTACAGCTGTGTATCAATTAAAGAAAATAAAATATGTTTTCTATACGGAAAGTCATGCACGCAGTGGACTTCGACCTAAATTTTTCCGGACAGTTGTCAAGGGAGATTTTACGTGCACACCATCGTGTACATGGGACACCCTTTTTCTTTTCTAAAGGAATGAATAAACACTGTTCCTTGTAAGGCAAGTGGAAATCAAGTTGGAAAATCCCGAAGTAATTTCTCGATCAACACCAGAGTCAAACCAGGGCATGCTGGTTAGTGACTCAGTGCTTCTTTTCCAAGGCTTGAGTGATGATCGATCTTTCGTGTGATCCATTACCTCCAAGGTTCTTTCAAGATCCCCAAATTTTAGGTATTATATAAGAAATGGTGTTGTCGGGATTCGTGTTCTACACAGGTTTGGAGATTTAGAAATTCACAATGCTACAAAATTAAGGAGAGGGAAAGAAAGAGAGAGAGAGAGAAGTTATAAAAGCATAAACAAGAGATTTAGTGCGATCTAACTATATTGTAAATATGAAAATAGCAGCTTTTACGTACATTACTAATATGACTAATCACCGATATTTCTTGTCGAGTTAACAGGTTGGTTATCAGCGACCCTGTACCTGTATTAATGAATTTATTAACTAAGTTCACAGGATTACAGAATGAATAAAAAAACCCCCATATTCCTGACTCTTGTAATATTCGAAGAACCCTCCCTTCACAAATATCCATTTTACAGAGGGAAATACTTGAAGGGATAAAACGGGTTCCATTAAAACAGTGAACGGAATAGACACTTAATTGATGTTGATTCACTTTAGTCCTATACACAAATTATCGAACTAAACCGGGTAGTGGGACTCCTGAAAAACGTTCATTCCTGTTTCCAGTATAAATTACATTGAAGTTGAAATATCCAGTCTAGATGTTATTCAAAGAAGTAAATCTCCATTTTATTGTTTTGTGAATATTGGTGTATTTTCTACGGAGTTCGGTAGGGGACAAACATGGGGCACTTCAGAATAAGCAGCGCGCTTCCGATAATCAATAACTGATTAATGTATTAATTTTGATAACCATAAGATATTTCGATCTAACTGCAACCTTTTATGCTTTTAAGTATGTGCAGTGGGGTTAGGTGAGCTGGAAATAGCTGGTAAGAACCTAAATTAACCACAATAATGCAAGAGAAAGAGAAATGGGGTTTAACGTCCATTCCACATCCACAATAATGCAACTTGGGGATTATTCGAGATATGCGAAAATGCAAATCTGAATAGTGAATTTGAATTCCCACTTAGAGCAATTACAAGATGTTAAAATGTCACAAATTCTTTCAATGAGCATTTAGAAATTGAACCGGAATACACGGGTCAAAATTCTATGGAATACAATTACCGCTTAAAAAAGAGCGACGTTTTGACTTGGCTTCTCTGGTCATTATAAAGACATTTGAACTCTTTACTTTCATTAAAGATACATTATGGGAGATTTTTGTTAGGAGTTGGCCATTCTTGCTATAACAGTTCAAAAATAGATGATGAAAGAGCAATATATTGAAAATTTCAGTCTCAGTCAAATTTCTTTATTCTGAACATTGTTATTGCCACTGTAATTTTTGACTAGAAATAGTGGTTAATTCCATATATACCCTTTCTGAATATGGCCGATGGTTTGATTGGCGGGCGTTAGCCTATTCAGTTCAATCAGGGAAATAACAATATTTTTATTGATATTATTAAGCCAGAAGACCTGTCCGTCTGTTTTAGTCATCACACGGTCTCCAGGAATTGTATAATTTGTCATTATCTGTGTTTAGTTTATTGCACTTTAGTTTAGATGTCATTTGTTATGGCCTCGCCCAACAGCGGCCTCGCTTTGTACACTCTGTCATTTAGCCTCGATCTAAAATTTCCAGGAGTATGACGTCAACGTACCGGTTAATCTCCGCTCACGACGCCATTTAAAATTTAATCAATCAATGAAATCCTGTTTAATCCAAGCCCAATCCAAGCCATCCGTGGGTCTACAGAGTTGATTTTGTGCTTGTTGTGTAAATAAAGATCTAATTTATAATTTCTATGACATCTGAAACCTAAACAAAGACTTGACATAATCAGATTTATCTCTTACATAATGTATGTTTAACTAGAATGCACTAATCACTACCCGTCTGGTGCTCTAGACAATATCTGCTGCGCACGGCCTACTCTTATATCGAATTATATGGTATGGAAGATTACGGATGGAAACCAAAGTTTAGATAGCGTCAGGTTCTGCAATTTATTTGTTTAATACTGTCAATGATTCTCAATTGATATCGTTGATATGATGAAATTTGAGGTGGTGCAAGATTGAGACAATGTCGGAATGAAATTATTCATTATCTGTTTAGACGCCTGGAAGAAAGGGAGGTGAAGCCAGATTCTTTCAGTAATACTTTGTGGAAAGTGCCTCTCAGTAAGCCGGTGATTGTTCGCATTGCATCTACAATTGTTCCAAATGACATCCGCATCAAACATTGGAGGGATATAAGAGCTAGATTGTATCTCGAGAGTTATACGTTTTCATCAAAGATTGAAATAATCTTGCTAGTGGCATACGAAAATCACAAACGCTATCACAATTTAAATCAAAGCTTAAGCAAAATAATTCTGTACAGCCCGCATCCGAAATTTATTATTTAGGAAATGAAATGAAATGAAAAAGTGTTTAACGTCCTACTCTTCTGCACCTAACCTGGGCTAATGGAAGACGGGCATACGCCATACAGCGTGCTATGAGGGAAATTTTGCCCTGGCAGCGGCGCTACGGCCTACTCTTATATCGAATTCCAACTGCCAAGGGATCTTTTACATGCACACCAATGTGTACACGGGACCTTGGGTTTTCGTACCACCCGAACGACTAGACAACTGCTGTCTTTGCCAAGTAGGACCGGGTCTTCCGTTTCCGCCTTCATCCTGGAGTTGTTGTTAGTATTAATGTTGGATGTGTCCTTATCTTATTACTGGTGGAATGTAAACGAAGCTTAAAATGTCAAAATTACTGAATGGTTACGGTTTTTTCAACTCGGATAAGCCTATGCGGCTTAAGTATATGCGGCTCGGTTCCATTAAATTGAAGATGATAAGGACGACACATCCAAAAACGTTTATTGGTGTGGTGTCGATGCCCCCCACCCCGCTTTTATTGATTTATTTTTCTTGTTTTCATTTTTTATGCTTTTAAATGGACATCGTACTATCTGATCTAAGATGTTATCTTAAAATAAAATATAAATTCCACCCATGGGAATGTTCCCTTTAAGTAACCTTGAATTATAATCTAAATTGTACATATGTTTTTTTGATACTGTATATGTGTGTTTATATTATGACATCATGACTGATGCAAATCTGTTAAAGATTCATTTTAAGGAAGCGACTTTATATAAGCTGTTATCGTATCATGTCTTTATTTTATACGTTTTGTAAATTTAAAATAGCATTATGCAAGAGCAAAATCTGCTTATTACAGGTCTTTCTTTAGGCCTAAAATGTTATCTAAATAATCAATTGGGCATTAATAAACATATCCAGACCATAATAAACTCTCTAGGTGAAGGCTAGCCTTCGATGTTGGCGGATTAAATTCCTATATGCCGCTCAATGGCCGTTGATAATTAAATCAATCAAGTGGATAACCGAGACTATGCTGTGTATATTAATGATTTGAGTAATGATGACCGAGGCTATGTGAATATTTCAAACGCTTTTTTCTCGGCTAATAGTGGACCAATTTGACTGAAATTTAACTATTATAGTGAAAACTGCCATCTCTTTATCTTATCTCCCATAATGTAACTTTAATTGAATAAAATATAAATATAGAAGATTATTGGGATAATGTTCAGTTAGTTATTGGTGTTAATGTTAATAATTCCAGAAACTTTAGTAACTTTACAGGACCGGGGGGGGGGGGGGATGGACGGATGTCGATTCGATAAATGAGCAATTTCTTGTCTTTTGTTTTTAAATATTTACAACACCATGTTACATTATCTTATTTAACATAACGGACGATTTAGTAACATTAAGGCGCGTCTTTCCCTTATATAGGTGGTCGTCACCCAATATCGATCAATTAATTTGCCAAGTGATGCCACTGTACATCGTAGACTGGTCAAAACTGCTGATTATTCATTACGTAAATCGCTTGCTTCTTCCAGCTAATTGTTAGAATGTAGGGTTTCGGTGATGATCAAGAAGGAGCGCATAAGGGAATGTGGTCCATGTTAGCTTCTCCCCTGTTGCTGATGGATGATTTAAGATCAGTTAAAAACTCATATAAAGCGTTTTTACTTACCAAAAATATACTTGCTATTAGACAAGTTCTACTTGGTTTGTCGATCAGTTCAAGGATATCCAAATAAAACCCCTTCTTTGCGTCTATACTGCTATTTTATGTAATCTCGGTCCCATTATTATCGCTCAAGAATTTTAATGTCTTTTAAATTAGCAATGGGGCTTCAACTGGTACTAACCCGTTAAATGTAAGACATTTACAAAGTAGATAAATCTGCTTACGAATTATGTTTCGGGGTCTGCTGTATAAGGTTTGGGAATACTAGATGTGCTTGCGCGGATACGTCATCTTTTTGAAGATCAACCAGATTACCATGGGCAACCTAATAAAGTCACGCCCAAGCTCAACTAACTTAAATCGGCCAATGGAAATGTTTACAGTTTCTCCGACCGATTTATTGGCATAACTCGTGAAAAGTATATGCCTGCAACAGAAATATATATATATATATAGATGTTAACGCTACTGGCATAGATTATTCATAGCAATACCAGTATAGATTTATTCCATTGCTATTAAAGGACCAAATCGCTAACTTTTGGGACCTAGAAATTGACACAAGTGGGTGGCAACGCATATAATACTGTAATATCAAAGTATATAAACTGATATACATTCATTAGTTTCCGTTTTTACTCTAATTTCAAATTAGTTTTGTTCGGCGAAATAATTCAACAGTCTCAATCGAATGCAAATTTCTAGCGTCTGGTTATCCCAGTCTACATACGCCGTTTGATTTGGTGCAATGTGTGCAGCCTCGCCCCTCGAGTTACAACTGGGGCTGAAACGCATTATGGTACACGATTCGTGTACCAATGGTAAAATGTTTATAATTTTGTCTTAAATATTGGATATCAGAAGCCCATCTTTCTAGTGGAAGACACACACGCTACTGACATCTGTGTCGTGCTCTTGGTTTTGACCCCTCTGACTTTGCACCGTTGATTACAGATTAAACATCCATAAGTGTATAAATGTGTTGTTATTGATGTGTTCGCATTTGAATATTGTTCACAATAAGAAGCAAATTAAATAAGATATGTTTACAGGATCAATTTGTTATACGAAAAACTAAGTGATCCGTTTTCCATGCCGCTCAGTAGTTTTGCGTTGTTGGCAAAGAAACTAAAGAAGCTTGGAAGAACTCGTCTTATCAGATATTAATTCCAATTGATCGAGAATTTCATATGAATTATTTCTTACTGTAAGAACTCTGTATGAGTACGATGTCTATCATGGTTGCAGGGATTTTCCGGATACAAAATTCATAGAATTTTAATGTCTTTTAAATTAGCAATGGGGTTTCAACTGGTACTAACCAGGCCCGTATCTAGACACCATTAAGCGGGGGGGGGGGGTCATTACCTTTCGGTAGGGGGGCAGAAATCAAGAGGGATCATCCCCGTCCGATTCGTACGATTCGCATAAAACTTTTAATTTGGCGGAGAAAATAAAATCCGCTTAAAACTGGAAATTCCCTGGACGTTGATTGTCGATCTCCGTTTGTGGTCTCACGATCTTAGTGTTCCCACCTCATTTGAAGAGAATAAGTGTAAAAGAAAATATTCTATATCGTCTTAACGGCATATTCGATAAAGGGCCGTGAGTGGTTGTTGTATGTGTTGGGGGAGGGCTCAGAAATGGAAAGCCACTGAAGCCTGTATATCGACAGGGTTCGTCCTTTCATGACCACAAGACTTCATGGCAAAGTTTTAAAAAGCTAAGTCTCTTACTCAATATCCGGACATGGCACCGATAGAACATGTCTGGGATGGGATTGGACGCCGTCTGTATCGCAGACCACAGATGCACACCATTGCTGCTTTAGAAGCTGCTCTGGAAAGAAGAGAAATCTTATCTATAAAGAAAATATCTTCGTGTACAATGGTTTAATGTCGTTAATTTCTTGGTTTTAGAAGGCCTAGAGGCCTATAAAACTAGACATACCATAATATGTAGTATTTACTAATGCTTTTGGGGGTTATGATGATTTGTAAAAAAGATAAATCAGTAATCTCAATTGTGTTTATTGAAAAATGTTAGGCCTATATGAAATTAAATTTTAATATCATAAATTTATTATTTGTTTCCTTAATGAAGACTTACGTTTATAAAACATAAATAAGAGACATTATTTTTGGGAGACAAAGCTATTTTGTCTTGGGGAAAAATCATTTAATTGAGTAAGAAAATCATTGCTACAACGTATGAACCTCTCCCCATTGATATTGCAACCGTAAATTTAACCTGTCAACAGTTTTCAGTTTCGAAACGTATTTGCTTTCACCGTAAGTACATGCAGCGGAAATGTGAACTGAGCGGGCGCAAGCGAATTTAACTAAAATCTATTAAAATTGCATTTTAAGTTACAATCAATCTTCGTGAAACGCATAAAATTTAAAATTTCATTTTGATTTTAGTTAAAATCTCTTTTAGTGATTTTAGCATAAGTTTTTGTGATGAAACAGGGCCCAGGACGTTGACGGTCACGTGTTGGTCCAGTAACTCGAATACGTTCCACCAATTTCACAATAGTGGACTGATGACAATTGAAGTGTCTGGCAGTAGCACGTGTAGATATGCCAGCCCTGGACATTCCCATGGCTTCATTCCGTTGATTTGCAGTAAGTCTCGGCATCTCTATAAGCTCGATTCCTTCACACGTTCAACAACAAATTACGACAGATTGACGTTTCACATTTCATGTACTGCACATTAAGTTGAAAACATTCTTTTAAAGGTCTCACACACAATGCTGCACGTGAATATTGGGTTTTTCATGTGCATCTCGTGCAATTTTTTGTGTGCACACGGGCCGATATTTTTTGCGTTTGGGAGCATTGTGTGAAACAATAGTTCATAGTATTGCATAATATTATACATACAAAACCACCTAGTAATAAAATATTGGGGAAAAAAGGTGATGCGTTTTCCATGGTGCTCAGTATATCGTATAACTAACTAGTGTAGAAAGGATGGAGTATTTAATCTCATCGACTTCATCACCATCTAGAACCGTGGATTTAAAGCCCCAATAACACTCTTGTTGTAACTGAAAAATATGTCCCAATCTTCATTCTGGTCAACAAATCGTATTATTTTAGAATATTCCAATTAAATGATGATATAAATTCCATCTTAACACACCTAATTTAAAAAAATTGGAAAAATTCAACCAATTTATTTGAAAAGTCTAACGTAAACCTTTTCAAATGTGACTTGGATTTTAAAATATTTTCGAACCCTCTGGACAAATAAAATAGGTTGTAATGGATAATTTACACAACAGGTAGGACATTTAAACATCTAGTACTTAGAATAAGGGTATTATTTATTTTCTGGAGCTACCAAGCCAGCAAGAATGTTATTGTCCCTTTAATTGCAGTCTCCCTTTCTTTGATTGTTAACTAGCAGTTGTCAATAATCAGGAGCGGATCCAGGAATTTTTGCAGGAGGGGGTTTTCCAGGTTTCTGTTACGGACATCTGCCATCATCGTCTCTAAATTGAATAGGCATACATACAAGTTGAGCTTTTTAAACAGAGAAATCATTTTTAACTGATGTAGGATCACTTTGTGATGTAATTTCTGGATCCGCCCCTGATAATGTAGTGTAGTTGTCCCCTGACCACTTTCACATGGAAACAGGCGGATTATAATTCCTGATACAGATTGCACACAGTTTAGAGAAACTCATCAGTTGGCCTGACATACATATGTCTAATAACAACATTAGCCTAATCTTTAACTCATTTTACTAAAATGATATCGGTACAGTAGATTAGGTGGAAGATTGACAGAGCTTGGTTGAAATGCATGCACTTAATCATGTCTCGTTCGGTAGAAATATGATGAATCAATGTTGCTGTGCCGACCCAGGACTCTTGGCTCGCTCATTTATCTCCAAAGCATTTGAAAGGTTTGCTTCCTTTTATTCTTTTACCGTTACGTATCGTCGGTTTGATATGGTACCTTACACTTTTATGTCAATTTTCAGGTATGTCATCGACTTGTATTGTGGGGGATCACGTGGATAAGTGGGTAAGACGCTGGCTCGCTAGCCTGGAGGTCGGGTGTTCAATTCCTGCATTGGGAGGAAACCGGGGTGCCCGGAGGAAACCCACGAGGTTGAGAAGGCGCCCCTATCTCCATGCCACATACGCTTACACCAGGGTTCGAAACCACAGCCGCAAGCCAGAGGTGACCGGCCAGCTAGAGGTCGAAGCGCGGCGCTCTAGACCACTAGCGCCCCCCCCCCCCCCCAGAACAGTAGGAAGTTAAACCCCATTTCATTATATTTCATTTCACTTGTGTTGTGGTTTCGATTCCACGCCTGAATGTGATAAGAAGAAAGGTCAACAGTTTAACATTTCCCTGTCAAAGACACCCCCTCCCCCCGCGCTATCAAATCATTGAATTAGGTTCTAAAATAACATAGTTTGTGTTAACCGCAGTTCTGACAAGGACGTCAATCTCGTAGCATTTAAAATTAATGTCGAACAAGGTGTAAGGTCAATTCGTTCAACCGTCTATTGCCTATTTTCTCCGGGTTTCTTTTCCCGCCAAAGAATCTTCATTGCTAATGAACTGACGAAATATGACATGGATACGCCCCCCACACCCCAATCTAAGAGTTTAAGGATAAGCTCAGTAGGATGTATTCGATTTGGGGGGCGGGGGTGAGGATAAAAACTCACATTTAAACTGTGTTGTAGATTTGATTTGTTTTATTGTGCTAGAACAGAAACAAATACGCTAGCCTTAAGGGGCGACTTGGTCCGTATTAGTTGGGACCGCACCGCCGATACCAGGAGCTGGGGCCGGACCGTCGATATCAGGAGCTGGGATCGGACCGCCGACAACAGGAGCCGGGACCTCACTGCCTTTTCCACCCTTGTCTTTTTTGCCTTTTTTTCCACTCTTCTCTTTTTTACCCTTTTTTCCACCCTTGCCTTTTTTACCCTTTTCTTTTTTACCCTTTTTTCCACCCTTCTCTTTTTTCCCCTTGCCTTTTTTGTCCTTTTTTCCAACCTTGTCGATACCAGGAGCTGGGGCCGGATCGCTCATAACAGGTGCTGGGACCGGATCGGCCATAACAGGTGCTGGGGCCGGATCGCCCATAACAGGTGCTGGGGCCGGATCGCCCATAACAGGTGCTGGGGCCGGATCACCCATAACAGGTGCTGGGGCCGGATCGCCCATAACAGGTGCTGGGGCCGGATCGCCCATAACAGGTGCTGGGGCCGGATCGCCCATAACAGGTGCTGGGGTCGGATCGCCCATAACAGGAGCTGGTTTCGGAGCTGGGGCCGGCCCGCCCATAACAGGAGCTGGAGCCGGACTGTCCATAGCAGGAGCTTGGACCTCACTGCCCTTTCCATCCTTGTCTTTTTTCCCCTTTTTTCCATCCTTGCCTTTTTTCCCCTTTTTTCCATCCTTGTCTCCATGCTTTATTTTCCCGGCCTTTTTACCATGCTTTTTTTCGCCAGCCTTTCCGCTGTGCCTTTTTTCCCTAGACTCAAGGCTTCCGCTACCTATATCTGGTGGTTGATTTACATCTTCGTCTGAGTCCTGTCCTACAGCTAGTTCTGTTTTATAATCATCTTGTTGCTCGTCGTCAAAATCTCGCAAAGTATGAGCTGCTATGCAAGCAGCCGCGATTGCTAGAAAAACCAGTTTCAACATCTCCTTTAAAAACAAAAGGTTAGACTTGATTAGCACATGAAACAAGCTAGGTGATAATGAAGTAAACAAAAAGCGGGGATGTTTCAAGTGGATTCGAAATTAACCAGGGCATTTTTGACGTGTGAGAGGAACCGACGTTATTAGGGGAAGGGCAAATGATATCAGACGTTTTGGAAAGACGTTTGTCTCATTCGTTTTCGGTTCAGGTGCATCTTATGCGAACGCTAATAAAGACCACACTTATCTATCCGATGGCAGGTGGTATTAGCGTAATACCATGCAAAACGCTCGAATCCCTGGTGTTTTCGGAGAGAGTTAATTATAATTTCACTGGATTAAAAGACGACAAAAATACAAATTCAGGGTCACTATGTCTGCTTATATATCATTGAACTGACGCGATTGACACAAATACTCTTTGGTCAATTCCAAAATTCCTGCAGGTTATTCGATTGCGGAAAATTCTAATCGTAACAAACGCCACAAACAGGGATATCTTGAAACTGAACAATATCACCCTGTGGATTAAGAGATTTGCAGGATTAATGAGTGAACTGTTTATTACTTGGCGGTTTCGACTACGATTCTCAATTCTTTATCAATTATCACCCTGCTTTTAAGAGATTTAGAATTCCGATTACAAAATTTTCAGGATTCTGAACCTGTAACATTAGTAAGTGAACTAGATCCTTACCGTTCATTACTAAGCGGTTTCGATAACGATTCTCGGTGATATAGTAGAGAGATGGTCGGTCGAAATAATAATCAGTAAAGGCACTCCATTCCACGGATCTGTGTTCTAATAAATTGTGTATCTAGTTAACCTTTAACATTATGAAATGAAATACCCTAAACTTACCTTGTATTGTTCCCGGTAGTATCACCGATAAATAACGACAGTGGTGTCTTCCCTATTTATAGAAACCTGTGCGGGTTTAATAATTTGGAACACGTCAATTTAATCTATATACTTTTTTTTATTAGTTAAACAACGAGAAAAAATAGTAATTTTAATTAAGTAACAACTAATAACAAGTTGCTGATGATAGAAAATCCTCGTATATCGTCACGTTCGTGGATCAGTGGCTGCAATTTTAGTTGCTGCACTTTAATAGCCAATGGGAGAGAGAGGTTCAATTTTATGTTAGAAGTGCGAGTAAACCGAAAGACCCAGAGAAAAGCCACGAAGTTTGATAGGCAACTCCTTCTCACGTACAGCCGGGGAATCAAAGAATTGACACTGTTCTAGTGGCGACATAGTTTTATGTAACTATGTGCCATTGGGTCAACTGGCGTGGTTCCGAATCCCCGGTTTTACGTGGCCAGGTGTAGGGTCGCCTGTCCAGCCTCGTGAGTTTTCTCCGGGTACTCCGGTTTCCTCCCACTGCGCGCAAGCGAATTATTGAAATCATAAACCATATGTTAGTCCCGAAATGACCTAACTTGTGTCGAGTGGACGTTAAACCCCATTTCTCCCTCTCTCTCTTATGTAACTATGTACTATGCTTGATAACGACTAGAGAAGCCTAGTCGAAACGTCGCTCAGTAATAAGCAGTAATTGTATTCCATAGAATTGTGACCTGTATGTACACCTTATCGAGGACTTTATCTTGCTTATAAACCGTTTATGTTTACATGTAAAATGAAAATATAAGTAAAATACGAGTATAATGTGGAAAATTAAAATACATATGTTCGGTTGTACTTCAACACCAATATTATATTGGTATAAATATGTTGGCGGTATAAATATATTTTTGATTTGTTTATAAAAAGTAATAAACATTTTGTTAAGGCGAATAATAACACAAATAATAAATTTAAGTAGAATATTCCCTGTGTCACATCGTCTGCAGTGACGTCAATCGGTTGAGGAGTTATGAACATTTCCCTGGTGCGCCCAATTTCAGTGAAATAGTGGCGACCATCTTTAAACTGGCCTTCATTATTTCACTGAAATTGGGCGCACCAGGGAAAGTGACCCGGATGTCCATCAACTAAAATATGAACATTTCAGGCACCAGGCAAACTGAAAATCATGGTTGAATTTATTCATCAATTTGGTAATGAATAATGATACTCCAAAATCGGCGTGGACTAATAGATCAAGTAATAAGTTGTTGATTGGTTCAACGTTACATGTGCAAATCACGGTCGACCTTTTCATTAATTTGGTTTTCGTGGACACTGTTCACTACTAGACTTTACCAAATTGGCAAGTAAGAGTATAGACGAGCAGCAGATGTGCGAACAAACAGGTAAATTATTTTTAATTTATTCATTCATGTATATAAAATACTAACTATTAATACAAATATTAATTTAAGTGAGCTCAACCTGTATCATATTATATGAAAGATCATCCAGTCGGGTCTATTCAGGGGCTGTGGTGACTTCAATAATAAATTCTAGATTGTTGTCTATCCATCGTGCTGGAGGACCCGGGCTTGAATTCAGGAGATCGTAGTATCGAAAACGTACACTTAACATCGCCCCCTCCCCCTGTTTATATATAGAGAGAGAGACATGGGGTTTAACGCCCACACGACACAAACTAGGTCATTTCGGGACTAACATATGGTTTAATTTTATTTCAATAATTCGCTTGCGCGTAGGGATCTTAAGCAGTGTGTGTGTGGGGGGGGGGGGATGCCAGAAATACAATAACCTTGAATATAAATATAAAATAAAGCATATAAGTTTTGTTGTTTATTTTCCACTTGTTGCAACTGATTGTTTCGATTCACCAGATGTACGTTACAAGGACTTGGGGTCGCCTGTCAAACCTCAGGGGTTTTCTCCGGATTCCTCGCACGGCTTAAAACCCTACGCGCACGTGAATTATTGAAATAAAATTGAACCACGTGTTAGTCCCGAAATGACATGTTGATTGGGCGTCAAATCCTAACTCTCCCACACAGTAAGACAGAACAGCACTAAAAGGAAGTTAAACTCCTGTTTCATTTCTAATTGAAAGTAGGGTATCTTTAATGTCATACACGGAAGTGTTTTTTGGCTAGTACGTAAACGGATTGTTAAAAACTCAAAATTTAACCGAATATTGATCGAGAGTATATCCCAGAATTGCCGAAAGAAAAACCCATGGGAAATAAAAACCTACATTGAAGGAATAACCCGCTACGGGTTTAAAGAAAAACGTTCAGAAGAATAACCCCAAATTCGCCTATATATATTCAAAGTCGCCTCGCAAGTTATTCCGGGCATAGAATTTATCCCAAAGATTTACAGTTACGGGTGTTACAGGTAGACATGAAAATAAGATAAAAAGAGTTTAACACCCCACTTGTCTGTGCCAATCGGGATGCTGCAGTGGGCGTAGACGGGAATTTTGTTCAGGCAGTTGTAAAGGGGTCACGTCATCGTGTACATGGAACCCAATTTTCGGTTTCACAGGTTGCTTGACAGTGTACCTTGTTGGACCATCTTTTCTGCACTGCCGACAAGTAGAAACACGCTGTATCAGTCTATGGCTTGATATGTGTAATGGGGAACACGAGCTTGTTGTAAACAGGTTTAATAACTGACAGATCAAAACATACAATCACAATAAAAGAGGGCGCTACTATATGAATATAGATACTGCGCAAGTTACATGGCAATATTCATTGGACATTACAGAAGATGCTATGATAGTAAAATGCTGTCATCATCGGCAGAGATGATAGTTAAATAGCGCTAAGATTCAATGAATGTATAGCCACAACGTGATGGGCGTCCTTCCCAAAACCCAACGTTTTTAGGGTTTTCAGAAATGGTCAATGAAAGGTGCATACTTATGCAAAACGTTCACATATTCAAGTGTAGGAATTTAAACAGTACTCCTATACTTTTTATTTTAAAGAAAATTCATATTTTGATAAAATAACTTGAATTTGTTATGGAACTTTACGATTTGAATGGGCGACATAATCAAAGTGGACAGTGGTTGACGTGGTGTATATGCCACGGTGAACAGTCCATTTGCTGATTGGCCAATATTGCCTATACGTTTTTTTAGGACCTTTGCCTACACGATTTATTAGAATTTTGTCTAATGGTTTGGATTGTTTGTATTTGGATTTATTTTATAATGAGACGCCTTTTCCCAGTGTGCATGTACTCAATGTTTATCTGCAGATGGCGCGTTCCCTGGAGTGTATTTGTACCGACACATTTATATAAACTGCCATGTTATACATTTTGGAATTTGAACACAACACGTTTTACACGTTGGTTTTAGTATGAAATAGGGATAATTAAAATACATTTGATCTCAAAAGGGAGAGCGATTGGTGTGTTTTGGTGTTGAAGGAGAATGCTACTCCAAAAGGTGGTTTGAAATGACAAATAAGTTTAACATCAGCACATTTTTTCGGTCCCGCGAAATTTTAAAAATCATTTTGATTATCTTTGATGTACTAAAATAGTGATAATATGTATGCATATCTGCAATCTCAATTTGATTTTTGTCATGTGTGAGAGAGAAATTGGGTTTAACGTCCACTCGACATATGATTAAATTTTATTTCATTAATTTGCTTGCGGGTAGGGTCTTTAGCAGTGGGAGGAAACCAGGAGACCCGGAGAAAACCCACAGGGTTGGACAGGCGACCTTACTCCTGGTCACGTACAACCGGGGATCCGAAACCACGTCAGTTGACTCAATTTCAGGCTTTAAGATACGGCGCACACGTGCTATCTACTCAGCCATCCAACCCCTCTTTTAAGTGTCGGCATTAGCCGAATTGGGACAGAACGGATGGACGTTAATCCCAATTTCATTTAATTTCCGTCATTTTGACTGACTGCAAAAATAGATATGGTCAAATATCTTGCTTGGGCATGTACTACTAAATATGGTAGGACGAATCATTTTTTTTTTTTAAATATAGAAGAAACACAGGTCCCCTGTCCATCAAAACATCGGGTCATCAGTTAATCGAACGATTCTGCTCGATTGAAGGCTTATGTCGTTCATAACTATTTGCTGGTATATTAAAACTGTGCACGTTACATCTTCTGTCTCTCCTGTCCACAAAATAGCAGTGGGTGAAACCGACAAGCTTGCAAAATGTAGCAATAGAAATGGCTGATATAGCAATGAAGTGTAAACAATACACGATTTCCAAATTTATAATCGAATTTGAGATCATCTAATATAGATCAACTGGCATGATTAATTATATTTATAAACCCTACTTTCCCACCGTCTCTCTATTAGAAATATTCGCCATCTGAAGGACGCAACTCATATTCTGATTCGGTCGCTGGTTTTTATCAAGATTAGACAATAGCTTGTTATCTGGAATAACCCACAAACTGATATCAAAACTCCGTTCAAAATATCGCAGCTCGCATATTACACCAGCACCCAAAAAAATATCATTGGCTGCCAATTAAATTAAGAATAGGTATTAAACTCTTGCGTAAATATTTTATCATTACATTTTTCTGGACGTACACTCCGTTCTCAACAAGAACTCCTTAATCCCCAAATATAAACCCAGATCAATTAGATACAGATTAAACTATCATCCAGTGCCTTGGGCATGCATATTAGCATGGAACTGTTACTAAATCGATTGTGCGTTGGAACTGACGACGTTAGGCTGGCAGCCTTACTGGTGCCACCTTTGCGCGGGGTAGAAATCATGATATGGTATAGCTAAATTATAGTTAAGATAAACTGACTCGTTTTATTCAAAACCATAAATTATTATATAAAAAATAATATTCTATTTGTATGATTGAACTATAGTTGTTTCGACTGCCGCCCCAACCTCGGCATGCACCTTTACACACCCACTTGAATATATATTCTATCCAAAGAATGGAGACGGTATATTGTCATCATAACCTGGATAAGTTTGCATTACTAGCGGCGCTGCAATAGTGCGAGCCACTGCGCGTCGTGTCGTAGGAAATATTGCTGGTATGGCATAACGAAAGACCTGACCCTAAATCCGTTAGCGTATCTCCATATTGAACTGATAGACCCATCGAGTGATCCGCGACCCTGTAATGGTACGTTGGAATTCATGAACTTAAGTTTCCAGTATAACAGATTGAAATCAGAAAACATTCTCCGACTAGGAAGTAATATTTGAACGACCACCCCGGTCACAGATATCTGTAGGGAAAAACAGTCTCCATGCTAAAGCATCCAACGGAATTGATACTTAACTGAAGAGTCCGGGAGCCCAATCAAAATATTGAGTCCAAAGGGCTTGAGGTCTTCTACACATACTTACTCCTATATCATTTTGGAAGGGCAAGTCTTAAGTTTTGTAACCTTTGCAAATACCCGGGAGCGCCGCTCCTACCCGCCTCACCCCCTTCAAAATTTAATTACTCAACGCTAAGGTACATAATGCCTGCCTTAAAAGCGTAAAATGTTGTGCTAATGCTAAATAAGGGCTTAATTAATAAGCGCTGATTAATGCCCGTAATTAAAATTTATAGTCCATAAGTGAAACAGAGCCTAAAAGCTTTTAACCAAGTCAGGAAACCCAAAATACCACGACAAATGTATAGGGATTGAAACAAGATGGCCACTGACGAAAGCTGTTCTAAAAATGCTCCAGACAAATCTAGCTAAACACGTGTAAAAATGTCAACGTGTAATCAAATTATTTAAACAAGTGATAAATGGATATCAAATTGGGTTAAAATTATAATTGTGAATGATATAAGAACGCTTATATGGTAAATATATAGACATTCTCTTCTTTATCAAACTATTTTCCTATGATCAAACGGTTGTCTAAACAGTGAATACAATGTCCACACGGATCGAAAAGCTTTAATACCCGGTGAGTATACACTACATACAGTCGTCACATATAATTAAAATGGATGTTGAAGTTTCAGATAATATGCAAAACTCTTTTATTGCCGAAGAATCGCTGAATAAGATCGTAGCGAGGGCTGTTAAATCAGTTGTCAAAGATATGATGATACGAACGTTATAAAAATTTGAAGAAAGGAATATGACTTTAACGTACCTGTAATAATTTATGAAAAAGGGGAAGAGTTCGAAATCGGGTTAGGGTGCGACTACGCCGTTTTGGGGCTTAACCAATCTCACTCGGCATTATGGGTGGCCCGTCAATTATATTATGGGCGTCTATGATCTCGTCGTGGGTGGTCCACCAATCTCGGCATTGTGAGCGCCACTCCGGGATGAGACACGCCACCAACCATGCCGTTTTTGGCGCCCCATTGATAAAGTCGTGGGTGCCCAACAAATCTTACTCGGCATTATGTGCGGCCCGACAATCATGTATGATCATTATAAGTGTACTACCAATCATGTCATTGTGGGCACCCCTCGGGAAAGGGCGCCGTTTTGGGCGCCCCATCCACCACAGTTGTGGTGTTAATCGTGTGAGTCTTTCTCAGAAGCATTGTTCGATAATACAATCTGCCCCTCAGATTGTTATAGTATCACGAAGGACAATACTTGTGACAGTTATGACAAAAAATTTGATAGATGCATTCTCATTAACTAGAATGTGATAATCACTATCCGTCTTGTGCTCAAGATAATATCTGCTGTGCACTAGTTCGTTGCAATTTTCCTTATATCTTGTGCTTTTACGGGTTCCATAGGTTTCTGGAAAATTTGTACACGCAGAAAATTTTACCGTTTTCATCATAAAAAAATTATAATTGGATGAAAACCATCTATGAATCCTGGAACGTGACTATAAAACGTTATTGTTTTCATCATTAACTTGACATGCAATTAAAATGTCAACATCTTCGTAATTTAAATTTACTTTTCCTTAGTATTTCAGTTTTAATGATGTATCACTTAGGTTATAATGACGTGTTAAAAATAATTAAGACATGAAAGCCTTTAAAAAGATAAAAACTCGCAGTATAAACTAATTGTTTCGCCAATCGCCATTTGCAAGGTATGATAGTTTCGACACTTTTTTTCTTGTTTGATTAATAGTAATTCATATTTGTAGCGGGTTTTGTACACCAAATATTGTTCTTATTTTAAAAGAACACTGCCGAAATACAGGGTACAAAGGCATACTCTGGTGACTTATTGTCAGTAAATGATACTTAATTAACTGACGGGAATAACTGCAAAAGATGTTATTCTAGCTGGGAAACGCAACGGTGTATAATACCAATCACTATTTTATTTTACAAATTTATTATTAAAGATGAGAAAGGGAAATAACCTTTAGAGATGGTTATGGAGGCAGACCACCATTAAATTTCACCATCTCGGTACCCAATTGTAGTTCGTCTATTTATAGCAAATCTCTATCCGTCTCCTTTTTCCCCTTATGCATGTCCATTTTTGTTGATTTTTTGGTGTAGAATAGACGAAGAGGGTTTGAATTAATATTTTCTTCTAGGTTTTGGTAAATAATCATGATTTTGACGTGGAAAGATAACGGAGTTATCAGGTTGGCTACGGTGATATGTACGGCAACTAATTACATGTTTTTAGAATGCTTCTTCAAGTTTGGGTATCTCAAAATTTTGGTGATCAACCTCATGCAAATCTTAGTGCAAAGACATTGACATCTGTTCCTCTGTCTGTTCTGAAAAACATTCAGCCCAACGAAAATTTGGGGAAGAGTTGAAGGTGGTCAAAGAGTCGAGAATTAACAATGAAGTCAATGGGAAATTAATGGTGGTCTTCCTCCTTATACAAAAGTGTGGGTGTTTCGTTCTTGTGAATAGTGCCTATTGAACATTACAGATGCAATAACAGCAGCACTAGACACGTGTGCGCATCAGGCCATATGGCGTAACCATGACGGACTTGGTTCAAGTAACTCCATGTCACTATGAAATTAGTCCTTGTAGGAAACATTGGCCCACGGTGACCGCTAAACAGACAAGGCATATAATTCAAGAAGGCAGTTTAACTCATCTTACTGATAGAGGACATTATGTACATTTGTAACGATCGAGACGCAGAACACTATTTCAGAAGTTGACGTAAGGGGACGTTGGCTGGCCAAATGATCCCACGATTTTCGCATTCCTCGACTTATAACGACCCATGTGCGCAGACCAATAACTGACAAAGTGTACCATATAACAAAGTTTCTGATGTGTCGACATTACGCCCCATTTGCCTATAGTGCTAAATTTATATTGAGATACTTTATCTTTTTTTTATAGTAACAGCAAAGATGATGAAACTGGTTCTTCTAGTGACAGTGGCTGCTTGTACAACAGCTCAATATTTGGACCAGAATGGTCAAGCACTGACACAATCGAACACAGGATCCGGATTTCCAGAACAAGGATACGGTTTTCCAACCCAAGGATATCCACAAGGATATGGTTATCCACAAGGATATGGTTATCCACAAGGATACGGTTATGGCTATCCTGAAGGATATTTGCAACAAGGAGGCGGAAGCCATGGAGGAAAGTCAAAGGGCAAAAAAGGAGGCAAGAGCAAGAGGGGCCATAGTGCAGAAGGATATGGAGGTTTCCCAAATGGTGTCTACGGTGGTTACCCATACGGTTATCCACAAGGAGGCAAGTCGAAAGGAGGCAAGTCAAAAGGAGGAAAGAGCAAGGGGGGTCGTAGTGGGGAAGGATACGATGTCTACGGTGGTTACCCATACGGTTATCCGCAAGGATATGGCGCTTATCCATATGGTTCTTACGGTGGCTACCCCTATGGCGGATATCCAGCTGGTCAGGTCCCAACTACGCAACCTTGAAGCGGCAAGAAAAGAAATCTCCAATCGATCATTGTTTGTTTATAGTTTAACTTACTGAATGCATTTGAGTTGTAGCACAGTTAAATATAGTTGAACTTCTAGGTATAGTTATAGTTAATAATTTATCTGGATTGCTTTTGTTTGGTTTTTGTGTGAGTGCTTACGTGGGTGGGTGTTGGGACAGGGGAGGTGTTGGTAGCAGAGTTTTTTTGTTGTAGAGGGCGTTGAAGCCTTGACAGTTAGAATCCAAAGAAGTGTAGGCTGAATAATCTCTGTCACACCAAAATCCTCTCTAGTATTTCCCACATTATCAGAGAAAACAAGTCTTAAACTGACCAAAGAATTGTGTTGACATTGCATTAGACTTGATGGGCTGTAGGCAAGGTGGAGGGGATAGGGGTGTTGTTGTCTTTTCTCTATGATCTCCACAAGAACACATGTGAGATTCTGAAACAGCTACCATTTAAACCCACCAGATCAGAATGCAACCCAAAACAGTCGGCACAATTTATGAGCAGTGGGGCAATCGCCAAAAGTTCCAGTGCTGATGCTGAAGAAATGTAAAACACCAATTCATTCACCCCCACCCCCTTCACGTGGTACATTGATAGTATTATGTGATTTTATTTAATCGGGAGACGCGGTGGCTAATTGGTTAAGACGATGACTCGCTAGCCTGGAGGTAAATTGTTGGATCCCTGAATAGGCCGAGAAAGTTCATAAAGTCGTTGTCTAGTCGTTCGGATGCAACGAAACACAGAGACTGTGTTTACATTGGCGTTTGCGTAAAATATCGCTTGGAAGTTGGAATTCGATATCAGAGTAGTGCTGCTGCCCGGGCAATATTTCCCTCAAAGCGCATGACCGTTTTCATTAGCCCAGTATAGAAGCATTAACAGTAGGACGTTAAACCCCATTGCTTTTCATTTTATATAACCGCAATTCAATAATTCAAATATTGAGGTGCGGTTACATCGCTATGGGTTGAGGTGGGAGGTTTAGTCACCATAATATAGACAATACCATTAGATGCATGTAAAAAAAGAAAGAAAAGAGGCACGTCCAGTTATCGAAATATTTATGGTAATGTTCGGTGTTACGATACATTTATACAGCTGGGGTTAGTATGTCCTGTATTACCAATTAATTTATCAATATATTTTATAACGATTCCATTCGTCCCTCTATGGTGTGGGCTCTACCGCGGTTACCTCCTCTTCTTGTGAATTACTCCCGGAACCGCTTCCGCTTTTTGAGCCACTCCCGGAACCGCTTTTACTTGCCGAACCACTTCCGCTTCCAGAGCCACTTCCGGAACCGCTTCCGGATCCACTCCCGCTTCCGGACCCACTTCCGCTCCCGGAGCCACTTCCACTCTCGGATTCAGTCCCGTCGTCTAATTCAGTCCCGTCTTCATTTTCAGTTTCGTCTTCTGATTCGCTTCCGCTGCTGGAGTCACTTCCGCTTCCTGAGCTACTTTTTGAACCACTTCCGCTTCCAGAGCTACTTTTTGAACCACTTCCAAGAAAAAAACTCGCCCAATCAAATCCCGGCGGAAAAGAGGCGAATAATTCTGCAGGGTCAACACCTGTGTCAAACCCGTTCTGACCTGATACACAAACCAGTAAAACAGCCATTGAAATTAACTTAAAAATGATGCTGGAATAAAAAAAAACATGTGAACATAAAAAAGACGTTAAGAGCAGTGAAGAGAAAAGACTAGTAGTATGCATACTCCGCACAGTGTTGCGTCTGATTAGAGGTCATCCAACTATACACTGCTATTATGAGTGGATATTGTTGTGTTAAATTTTGATTGATCAGTAGTCCGTCTACCAACCAATCACGAGCTGCCAATACTGGACCAAATATGTTAACATAACGTATACGTCATGACTCACGATTTTATTATGCCTAATAAACCCGTGCATAGCAGAATACTGCAGTAAAACTATTTGCGTGACAAACGAGGCTATCAAGTCGAATGAAATGTAAACAATACTGTTTGGAAACGAACATACTTTCACCGTTTTAATACCTTAAATCACTGTCCAAAGTTTTAGGGAAGACCCAGATGAAACGAAGGACTGTCATGTTGCTGTACTTAAGTGATAGCTTTCATTGAACGGAAAGAATAGACACACTCCCGCATAAGTTCAAGAAACAGACGCTATTCCAGCAATGGTCAGAGAGGGATTTCTCGGGCCATTGCTTCAGGAATATGAGTAGTATGGAGTGTAAACCCACTATATTAATTGCTATCTCCTGACAACTTAGATCTAGTAATTTATTTACACATGTTATAACATTTTTTCTGGATAACCAACTATTTAATCGCAGCGCGGTATCTCAGATTCAGTAAATCTTACCTTTGTATCGTCTTCGCTGTTGCAAGAAACACTGCAGACAATCTCCAAGAGCTTTTATTTATACTAATAATGGAGAGGCCCATTTTCAGTTTGTATTATTAATTGCCACTTAATCGAAGGTTTTTTTTAAGATTCCCTCGGAATCTTTAAACATGTTGCACTGTACGGCCAATTACTATTGTATGCTTTCAAAAATGTACTACTTATCAAATAATGATTGATTATGAAATAATCGATAAAAGTAATCGTTCGTTTCACACCATAGATGTGAATATTGGCCAATGGTCTATATTAACTAATCATTAACTACGTGTGAAAAACATGCGAATTAATCACGATTGAAATATTATAATTATATATTATTTTCTTCCTTGTTAACTTTATGTCAACGGTGTGTCGATTTTACATCATAAATGTGAATATTGGCGCACGTCTATTCAGCGCAATTTAGCTATGGCACATAGTTTGTAATTCACCAGAGAAGAACGCAGATACTCACTACCTACTGGGAAAGTATAGCTAGTATTTGGTTAATTCAGGTTTCACATGTGGGCTACAAATGCTACTATTCGCCCCGAATACTGATCCGGGGTGCGGGGGGGAGAAAAGAAAAGAAATGAAATGGGGTTTAACGTCCTACTCTTCTGCACCTGACCTGGGTTAATGAAAGACGAGCATCAGGGGCGTAAATGTGGGAGGGGGGTCGGTCGCAAAATCAGTGCAGTCGGTCGCAAAATAGGAGTAGTCGGTATCAAAATAAGAGCTCACTGTATACGTCACGCAACTCACGCAAAACTTTAGTATAAAAATAGTCGGTCGCAAAATCAATCAGTGCAGTCGGTATCAAAATAAGTGTTAACTGTATACGTCACGCAAAACTTTAGTATATAATAACCTTGTCAACTTATCATGTTTGAAAAGATGCTGTGTTTCAGTCTCATTCTGTTGTGAGTATGTTAGTCTAACAACAAAATTTCACCCAGGGAGAAAAATAGTCGGTCTCAAAATAAGTGCAGTCGGCCTCAAACACAATGCCAGAATAGATCCCAAATACTGTGTATTTGTGTTAATCCGTGAGCCTAAATTGCATACGTCACTCTTAATCTGTTGTGAGTATGTTCGTCTAGCAACAAAATTTCACCCAGGGAGAAAAAAAGTCGGTCACAAAATAAGTACAGTCACTGCAGTCGGTCTCAAAAACAATACCTGTGTATTTGCGCGAAACCGTGTGCCTAAATTGCATACGTCACACAAAACTATAGTATAAAATAACCATGTATGCTTGTCACTCTTATTCTGTAGTGAGTATGTTGTTCTATGAGACTGCAGTGGGTCTCCGACTAAATGAATTAATGAGATAAACCAACAATCACAAAACGGGCGAAATCGGTAGATAAGCCTCAAGATTCTGTCTGGAGGGGATAGGGGTGTTGTTGTCTTTTCTCTATGATCTCCACAAGAACACATGTGAGATTCTGAAACAGCTACCATTTAAACCCACCAGATCAGAATGCAACCCAAAACAGTCGGCACAATTTATGAGCAGTGGGGCAATCGCCAAAAGTTCCAGTGCTGATGCTGAAGAAATGTAAAACACCAATTCATTCACCCCCACCCCCTTCACGTGGTACATTGATAGTATTATGTGATTTTATTTAATCGGGAGACGCGGTGGCTAATTGGTTAAGACGATGACTCGCTAGCCTGGAGGTAAATTGTTGGATCCCTGAATAGGCCGAGAAAGTTCATAAAGTCGTTGTCTAGTCGTTCGGATGCAACGAAACACAGAGACTGTGTTTACATTGGCGTTTGCGTAAAATATCGCTTGGAAGTTGGAATTCGATATCAGAGTAGTGCTGCTGCCCGGGCAATATTTCCCTCAAAGCGCATGACCGTTTTCATTAGCCCAGTATAGAAGCATTAACAGTAGGACGTTAAACCCCATTGCTTTTCATTTTATATAACCGCAATTCAATAATTCAAATATTGAGGTGCGGTTACATCGCTATGGGTTGAGGTGGGAGGTTTAGTCACCATAATATAGACAATACCATTAGATGCATGTAAAAAAAGAAAGAAAAGAGGCACGTCCAGTTATCGAAATATTTATGGTAATGTTCGGTGTTACGATACATTTATACAGCTGGGGTTAGTATGTCCTGTATTACCAATTAATTTATCAATATATTTTATAACGATTCCATTCGTCCCTCTATGGTGTGGGCTCTACCGCGGTTACCTCCTCTTCTTGTGAATTACTCCCGGAACCGCTTCCGCTTTTTGAGCCACTCCCGGAACCGCTTTTACTTGCCGAACCACTTCCGCTTCCAGAGCCACTTCCGGAACCGCTTCCGGATCCACTCCCGCTTCCGGACCCACTTCCGCTCCCGGAGCCACTTCCACTCTCGGATTCAGTCCCGTCGTCTAATTCAGTCCCGTCTTCATTTTCAGTTTCGTCTTCTGATTCGCTTCCGCTGCTGGAGTCACTTCCGCTTCCTGAGCTACTTTTTGAACCACTTCCGCTTCCAGAGCTACTTTTTGAACCACTTCCAAGAAAAAAACTCGCCCAATCAAATCCCGGCGGAAAAGAGGCGAATAATTCTGCAGGGTCAACACCTGTGTCAAACCCGTTCTGACCTGATACACAAACCAGTAAAACAGCCATTGAAATTAACTTAAACATGATGCTGGAATAAAAAAAAACATGTGAACATAAAAAAGACGTTAAGAGCAGTGAAGAGAAAAGACTAGTAGTATGCATACTCCGCACAGTGTTGCGTCTGATTAGAGGTCATCCAACTATACACTGCTATTATGAGTGGATATTGTTGTGTTAAATTTTGATTGATCAGTAGTCCGTCTACCAACCAATCACGAGCTGCCAATACTGGACCAAATATGTTAACATAACGTATACGTCATGACTCACGATTTTATTATGCCTAATAAACCCGTGCATAGCAGAATACTGCAGTAAAACTATTTGCGTGACAAACGAGGCTATCAAGTCGAATGAAATGTAAACAATACTGTTTGGAAACGAACATACTTTCACCGTTTTAATACCTTAAATCACTGTCCAAAGTTTTAGGGAAGACCCAGATGAAACGAAGGACTGTCATGTTGCTGTACTTAAGTGATAGCTTTCATTGAACGGAAAGAATAGACACACTCCCGCATAAGTTCAAGAAACAGACGCTATTCCAGCAATGGTCAGAGAGGGATTTCTCGGGCCATTGCTTCAGGAATATGAGTAGTATGGAGTGTAAACCCACTATATTAATTGCTATCTCCTGACAACTTAGATCTAGTAATTTATTTACACATGTTATAACATTTTTTCTGGATAACCAACTATTTAATCGCAGCGCGGTATCTCAGATTCAGTAAATCTTACCTTTGTATCGTCTTCGCTGTTGCAAGAAACACTGCAGACAATCTCCAAGAGCTTTTATTTATACTAATAATGGAGAGGCCCATTTTCAGTTTGTATTATTAATTGCCACTTAATCGAAGGTTTTTTTTAAGATTCCCTCGGAATCTTTAAACATGTTGCACTGTACGGCCAATTACTATTGTATGCTTTCAAAAATGTACTACTTATCAAATAATGATTGATTATGAAATAATCGATAAAAGTAATCGTTCGTTTCACACCATAGATGTGAATATTGGCCAATGGTCTATATTAACTAATCATTAACTACGTGTGAAAAACATGCGAATTAATCACGATTGAAATATTATAATTATATATTATTTTCTTCCTTGTTAACTTTATGTCAACGGTGTGTCGATTTTACATCATAAATGTGAATATTGGCGCACGTCTATTCAGCGCAATTTAGCTATGGCACATAGTTTGTAATTCACCAGAGAAGAACGCAGATACTCACTACCTACTGGGAAAGTATAGCTAGTATTTGGTTAATTCAGGTTTCACATGTGGGCTACAAATGCTACTATTCGCCCCGAATACTGATCCGGGGTGCGGGGGGGAGAAAAGAAAAGAAATGAAATGGGGTTTAACGTCCTACTCTTCTGCACCTGACCTGGGTTAATGAAAGACGAGCATCAGGGGCGTAAATGTGGGAGGGGGGTCGGTCGCAAAATCAGTGCAGTCGGTCGCAAAATAGGAGTAGTCGGTATCAAAATAAGAGCTCACTGTATACGTCACGCAACTCACGCAAAACTTTAGTATAAAAATAGTCGGTCGCAAAATCAATCAGTGCAGTCGGTATCAAAATAAGTGTTAACTGTATACGTCACGCAAAACTTTAGTATATAATAACCTTGTCAACTTATCATGTTTGAAAAGATGCTGTGTTTCAGTCTCATTCTGTTGTGAGTATGTTAGTCTAACAACAAAATTTCACCCAGGGAGAAAAATAGTCGGTCTCAAAATAAGTGCAGTCGGCCTCAAACACAATGCCAGAATAGATCCCAAATACTGTGTATTTGTGTTAATCCGTGAGCCTAAATTGCATACGTCACTCTTAATCTGTTGTGAGTATGTTCGTCTAGCAACAAAATTTCACCCAGGGAGAAAAAAAGTCGGTCACAAAATAAGTACAGTCACTGCAGTCGGTCTCAAAAACAATACCTGTGTATTTGCGCGAAACCGTGTGCCTAAATTGCATACGTCACACAAAACTATAGTATAAAATAACCATGTATGCTTGTCACTCTTATTCTGTAGTGAGTATGTTGTTCTATGAGACTGCAGTGGGTCTCCGACTAAATGAATTAATGAGATAAACCAACAATCACAAAACGGGCGAAATCGGTAGATAAGCCTCAAGATTCTGTCTGGAGGGGATAGGGGTGTTGTTGTCTTTTCTCTATGATCTCCACAAGAACACATGTGAGATTCTGAAACAGCTACCATTTAAACCCACCAGATCAGAATGCAACCCAAAACAGTCGGCACAATTTATGAGCAGTGGGGCAATCGCCAAAAGTTCCAGTGCTGATGCTGAAGAAATGTAAAACACCAATTCATTCACCCCCACCCCCTTCACGTGGTACATTGATAGTATTATGTGATTTTATTTAATCGGGAGACGCGGTGGCTAATTGGTTAAGACGATGACTCGCTAGCCTGGAGGTAAATTGTTGGATCCCTGAATAGGCCGAGAAAGTTCATAAAGTCGTTGTCTAGTCGTTCGGATGCAACGAAACACAGAGACTGTGTTTACATTGGCGTTTGCGTAAAATATCGCTTGGAAGTTGGAATTCGATATCAGAGTAGTGCTGCTGCCCGGGCAATATTTCCCTCAAAGCGCATGACCGTTTTCATTAGCCCAGTATAGAAGCATTAACAGTAGGACGTTAAACCCCATTGCTTTTCATTTTATATAACCGCAATTCAATAATTCAAATATTGAGGTGCGGTTACATCGCTATGGGTTGAGGTGGGAGGTTTAGTCACCATAATATAGACAATACCATTAGATGCATGTAAAAAAAGAAAGAAAAGAGGCACGTCCAGTTATCGAAATATTTATGGTAATGTTCGGTGTTACGATACATTTATACAGCTGGGGTTAGTATGTCCTGTATTACCAATTAATTTATCAATATATTTTATAACGATTCCATTCGTCCCTCTATGGTGTGGGCTCTACCGCGGTTACCTCCTCTTCTTGTGAATTACTCCCGGAACCGCTTCCGCTTTTTGAGCCACTCCCGGAACCGCTTTTACTTGCCGAACCACTTCCGCTTCCAGAGCCACTTCCGGAACCGCTTCCGGATCCACTCCCGCTTCCGGACCCACTTCCGCTCCCGGAGCCACTTCCACTCTCGGATTCAGTCCCGTCGTCTAATTCAGTCCCGTCTTCATTTTCAGTTTCGTCTTCTGATTCGCTTCCGCTGCTGGAGTCACTTCCGCTTCCTGAGCTACTTTTTGAACCACTTCCGCTTCCAGAGCTACTTTTTGAACCACTTCCAAGAAAAAAACTCGCCCAATCAAATCCCGGCGGAAAAGAGGCGAATAATTCTGCGGGGTCAACACCTGTGTCAAACCCGTTCTGACCTGATACACAAACCAGTAAAACAGCCATTGAAATTAACTTAAACATGATGCTGGAATAAAAAAAAACATGTGAACATAAAAAAGACGTTAAGAGCAGTGAAGAGAAAAGACTAGTAGTATGCATACTCCGCACAGTGTTGCGTCTGATTAGAGGTCATCCAACTATACACTGCTATTATGAGTGGATATTGTTGTGTTAAATTTTGATTGATCAGTAGTCCGTCTACCAACCAATCACGAGCTGCCAATACTGGACCAAATATGTTAACATAACGTATACGTCATGACTCACGATTTTATTATGCCTAATAAACCCGTGCATAGCAGAATACTGCAGTAAAACTATTTGCGTGACAAACGAGGCTATCAAGTCGAATGAAATGTAAACAATACTGTTTGGAAACGAACATACTTTCACCGTTTTAATACCTTAAATCACTGTCCAAAGTTTTAGGGAAGACCCAGATGAAACGAAGGACTGTCATGTTGCTGTACTTAAGTGATAGCTTTCATTGAACGGAAAGAATAGACACACTCCCGCATAAGTTCAAGAAACAGACGCTATTCCAGCAATGGTCAGAGAGGGATTTCTCGGGCCATTGCTTCAGGAATATGAGTAGTATGGAGTGTAAACCCACTATATTAATTGCTATCTCCTGACAACTTAGATCTAGTAATTTATTTACACATGTTATAACATTTTTTCTGGATAACCAACTATTTAATCGCAGCGCGGTATCTCAGATTCAGTAAATCTTACCTTTGTATCGTCTTCGCTGTTGCAAGAAACACTGCAGACAATCTCCAAGAGCTTTTATTTATACTAATAATGGAGAGGCCCATTTTCAGTTTGTATTATTAATTGCCACTTAATCGAAGGTTTTTTTTAAGATTCCCTCGGAATCTTTAAACATGTTGCACTGTACGGCCAATTACTATTGTATGCTTTCAAAAATGTACTACTTATCAAATAATGATTGATTATGAAATAATCGATAAAAGTAATCGTTCGTTTCACACCATAGATGTGAATATTGGCCAATGGTCTATATTAACTAATCATTAACTACGTGTGAAAAACATGCGAATTAATCACGATTGAAATATTATAATTATATATTATTTTCTTCCTTGTTAACTTTATGTCAACGGTGTGTCGATTTTACATCATAAATGTGAATATTGGCGCACGTCTATTCAGCGCAATTTAGCTATGGCACATAGTTTGTAATTCACCAGAGAAGAACGCAGATACTCACTACCTACTGGGAAAGTATAGCTAGTATTTGGTTAATTCAGGTTTCACATGTGGACTACAAATGCTACTATTCGCCCCGAATACTGATCCGGGGTGCGGGGGGGAGAAAAGAAAAGAAATGAAATGGGGTTTAACGTCCTACTCTTCTGCACCTGACCTGGGTTAATGAAAGACGAGCATCAGGGGCGTAAATGTGGGAGGGGGGTCGGTCGCAAAATCAGTGCAGTCGGTCGCAAAATAGGAGTAGTCGGTATCAAAATAAGAGCTCACTGTATACGTCACGCAACTCACGCAAAACTTTAGTATAAAAATAGTCGGTCGCAAAATCAATCAGTGCAGTCGGTATCAAAATAAGTGTTAACTGTATACGTCACGCAAAACTTTAGTATATAATAACCTTGTCAACTTATCATGTTTGAAAAGATGCTGTGTTTCAGTCTCATTCTGTTGTGAGTATGTTAGTCTAACAACAAAATTTCACCCAGGGAGAAAAATAGTCGGTCTCAAAATAAGTGCAGTCGGCCTCAAACACAATGCCAGAATAGATCCCAAATACTGTGTATTTGTGTTAATCCGTGAGCCTAAATTGCATACGTCACTCTTAATCTGTTGTGAGTATGTTCGTCTAGCAACAAAATTTCACCCAGGGAGAAAAAAAGTCGGTCACAAAATAAGTACAGTCACTGCAGTCGGTCTCAAAAACAATACCTGTGTATTTGCGCGAAACCGTGTGCCTAAATTGCATACGTCACACAAAACTATAGTATAAAATAACCATGTATGCTTGTCACTCTTATTCTGTAGTGAGTATGTTGTTCTATGAGACTGCAGTGGGTCTCCGACTAAATGAATTAATGAGATAAACCAACAATCACAAAACGGGCGAAATCGGTAGATAAGCCTCAAGATTCTGTCCCATTTTTTATCCTCTCGTTAACGAGAATTTGGTTCCATTTGCCATGATATTAATTCAAATGTTCAAGCCGAGTCCTAAAAATTTAAAAGCTCCGTTACATATCCATTATAACATCATTTTTCTACACAGTTACATATCTGATTTTTTTTTCGCGCCTGCGGCGCTCAATTCCATTTTAAAATTATTCTTCTACTCCTCAATCGTCTTATACTGTCTCAGTACTATTATATTTACAATTATAGTGAACTGCCTAGTTTGTAGTACCACTGGTGTGTGGGGCGTCAGATTGTACAGATGTTATGTCAACTCTTGCAAAACAGATCTTGAGATTCTGTCCCATTGACTGACATTTCTGGTCCACTCGTCCACAAGAATTTCTCCCAGCAATGACCTCATATGCCAGGATATTGAATCAATTTTTAAAATTTTTCTCAAATTACTGTGTTATAGGCACAATCATTAATATGACATATACTATATGTGAACTTAAATAAAACTGCTTTTCGACCAGACAACGATCGGCGAACAACTATGTAGTTCTACAATACTATATATGTACTACCGGGACGCCTAATGTTATAGCCAGTATTTTGTTTACTTTCATTGTGGGGTGGGATTGTGGATGGCGCCCTAGATTTGAAACCGCCTCTACCCCACCCCCATATTCCCTAGAAAACTCACTCGCGGTGCTCGGCTCCTGATTGCGTCACTCTGGAGGGGGGGGGGGGTATGTGCATCAGTCGGTCGCATTTTGGCTAAACACCCCCCCCCAAACGAAATCATTATGTACGCCCGGGCAGCGGGGCTACGGCCTACTCTTATATCGAATTCCAACTGCCAAGGGAACTTTTGCGTGCACGCCACTGTGTACACGGGACCTTGGTTTTTCGTCCCATCCGAACGACTACGCAGCTGTCCTTGTCATGCCCTCCTTCTGCATCAATGACAAGGGGAAACCACGCCGGAAAATCGAGATGAACTTTCTCGGCCAATGCAGGGGTCAGAATAGAAAGGGCCCAGAGAATATGGACAAGCCATGAAGTATATCTATACTGTAACAATATTTTCGTTGCGACATTGTTTTCGAATTCATAGACAAAGAATGGAGAAATATGATGGCTGAAACAGTATTGTAATCTTTACAAATTTTTGATTCTAAAGTTCACAACAAAAAATAATAAGGCCTTTGAGACTAGGAAGATTTGTGACTAATGCTTCCAGTTTATTGAAATAAAATATTTAAGAAAAGAACCACAACTTAGTCACGGAAGAGAATACAACGCGGAGATTAAAGATCAGATAGTACTACTGCAGAGAATCAACGGTGGGATTTTAATTAACCTGTGTGTGAGACTTACGCGTCACTTGCGTTTGTTCGGTATCGTAAAAGGTAGCCGACTGGCAGTAGAGACATTTGGTCCTGCACATGTGAAGTCTGCTGGTCATGGGAAAAATCGCAAACGCATACAGTACACATGAGGACAGTAATCCTGATGTACGTCTGCAGCGAGTCAGGAGCACGACTAACAAGGGCTTTATGGTGATAGTATGACAACTTGAGACACACGACCCCTGTAAGTATGACGTGCATTATACCTTACTGTCATTATGGTGGCCAGCAAGCATAGGCGTACGAGCCAAGGGGGCAGGGTAGCTGCCCCCTAACTTTCAGGCATGCTGACTTTTCGGGCAGACGGGTAAAGTGAGAAAAAAATATTTCATCTACTTGGTAACATAAAGTGCCCGAAATCTAATAAAACACTAATTTTACGGGCTGGAATAGCAGTAAAACGCGTTTGTGGCCGTCAAATATTCCAAAATTTTCTTGGGAGGTCTATACAAGGTCAGCTCGGCTTCTTTGCCTCTCGAAGAAAAGCGGCGCCGCTGTCTCTAAACCTGACATTTTTCGGGCATTTCTAGTTTTCCTTCCCTAACTGTCATCGAGCTCTAATAAAACCATACTCCGCGCAGTGTTGCGTCTGATTAGAGGTAATCCAACTACACACTGCTATTATGAGTGGATATTGTTGTGTTAAATTTTGATTGATCAGTAGTCCGTCTACCAACCAATCACGAGCTGCCAATACTGGACCAAATATGTTTACATAACGTATACGTCATGACTCACGATTTTATTATGCCTAATTAACCCGTGCATAGCAGAATACTGCAGTAAAACTAATTGCGTGACAAACGAGGCTATTAAGTCGAATGAAATGTAAACAATACTGTTTGGAAACGAACATACTTTCACCGTTTTAATACCTTAAATCACTGTCCAAAGTTTTAGGGAAGACCCAGATGAAACGAAGGACTGTCATGTTGCTGTACTTAAGTGATAGCTTTCATTGAACGGAAAGAATAGACACACTCCCGCATAAGTTCAAGAAACAGACGCTATTCCAGCAATGGTCAGAGAGGGATTTCTCAGGCCATTGCTTCAGGAATATGTAATAAAACACTAATCAAATTGTACTGAGTTGACTATTGATTAAGACATTTTGTCTAGAGCCAATCTAATTTGTGTGAAATTTTTCGGGCATTGATTAGAATTTGTGAATACAGCTGCAACAGTCTGATTGGATGCTTGGAATTCGCAGTGGGATTTCGGTTACAAAACCATTGGATACTGTTGGAGTTGCTTACATGTGATAGAATAGCAGTAAACGTATTTGCGGTGGTTAAATTTTAAAATTTTCGCAGGAAAGTTGAGGCCCCCCATACCCCGCGACGATTGATTGGTTGTTCGGAATTCGGGTCAGCCGGTAAGCTGTATTGGACCAAATTGAAGTTGCTGTAGTTACAGGCTGGAATAGCAGGAAGACGCGTCTGCGGCAGTTAAATTTTCAAAATGTTCCCGTCTTCGTGGACTGTAAACGATTGTTTGAAATTCGAGTCAGCCACCTTAATTAAGTTATATTAGACCACTTTGAAGTTGCTTTGTTCATGGGCTAGCCGTCAAATATTCCCAAATTTTCTTCGGTGGGGAAAGGCGTTGTCTGTGAGCTCGAAATTTTTTCGGGCAATTCGGGTTTTGCCCCCCCCCCTCCTAACTGTCATCGAGCCCGTACGCCTATGCCAGCAAGTCAGTAGAATATTTCACTTACTTCTTCTGTGTGTTTCGTGCAATCAGTGCACTTGGGTAGCAGAAGGTACATATATGGCTATCCCTATACCTACACGACTGTCAAAGAACTTTTACATGCTGTTAATGGAAGCCTGGGCCCTGATTCACAAAATCTTAACTAAAGATAAAATCCAAATTTTTGTTGATACTTCAGTTTTGATTGGCTAAGCACTAAAATCAATCTAATATTATCCCATTAAATAACTAAAATTTGAATTTTATCTTTGAATTTCGTGAATAAGGCCCCAGGGAAAGGCGCGAGGCCATATTGCCCCTGTTTATCGAACACGCCAAACGATTTAATATTTGATGTGTTTCCATAAAAATAAAGTTAAACCACTGGTTTGTCAAATTTATGTCAAACTTTTCATACAATTTGATAAAAACGCATCACGTTTTCTTGTTGTTGATTTGTTGTTTTAAGCAATATTTTTTATTACCTCCCTGGTCCATAAGTCCAATAAAACTGTGAAACCTTTAAAAAAAAACGCTTATTGGATTACATAAACCGTCTGGGGCCCCCGTGAGCTTCTGGGTAACTTTTTTAAACAATATTTTTATTCATGGTTGTCTGAATGGGATTGGGGAACAGGCTTAGCCTATAAAATCCCTCTCTCTAAATAATTTGTGTATATACATGTATACTACTCAAAAGAAGTTAAGGGTCAAAGCTTTTTTTTCTACCAGTTAATTGTCTATGCACATATCAGATATATATATAAAATTATTGGCGGAAATCGTGTCAAAATTGGTTCACGATATCCTGACGACAAAACCTGTGTACAAGGCATATGTCATTTTCAAACGAAACGATTTTGACAGTCTTCTTAGAAACAATAAACTGAAGCTCAAAACAAGGCTCCACAAAACTGTTTGCATCGCCCAAACGCAGTAGGGTACGACTTTTTGGAGTTGATTATGTCCATGCACGTTTACTATTCAGCTTCCATGAACAGTTCTGGCATAAAAAAAACCTTCCATGACCGTGCTGCTCTCAGCTGAAATTTCAACATGGTCAGACGTCAGCTCATGGGCGGATCCAAAGGTGGGAGGGGAGGGTTTTGGGGGTCCAAACCCTACCCTGCTCAGCTACATAAAAAAATGCCTTGCATCAATGAAATTAAATCACAATTTTATCCTACATCATTATAAAAATGATTTCTCTCTTTAAAAAGCTCAATTTGTACGTATGCTCAATTTGTACGTATGTAATTTAGAGACGATGACGGCAGGTTTCCTTAACAGGAACATGGCAAACCCCCTCCTGCAAAAATTCCTGGATCCGCCTCTGCAGCTGAGTGAACTTAACAGAGGAAGAGCCATTGCGTGGCTTCAACAAGGTTTTACACAGAGGAATGTGGCACAGGGAGTCGATATCAGAGTAGTGCTGCTGCCCGGGCAATATTTCCCTCAAAGCGCATGGCCGTTTTCATTAGAAGCATTAACAGTAGGACGTTAAACCCCATTGCGTTTCATTTTATATAACCGCAATTCAATAATTCAAATATTGAGGTGCGGTTACATCGCTATGGGTTGAGGTGGGAGGTTTAATCACCATAATATAGACAATACCATTAGATGCATGTAAAAAAAGAAAGAAAAGAGGCACGTCCAGTTATCGAAATATTTATGGTAATGTTCGGTGTTACGATACATTTATACAGCTGGGGTTAGTATGTCCTGTATTACCAATTAATTTATCAATATATTTTATAACGATTCCATTCGTCCCTCTATGGTGTGGGCTCTACCGCAGTTACCTCCTCTTCTTGTGAATTACTCCCGGAACCGCTTCCGCTTTTTGAGCCACTCCCGGAACCGCTTTTACTTGCCGAACCACTTCCGCTTCCAGAGCCACTTTCGGAACCGCTTCCGGACCCACTTCCGCTCCCGGAGCCACTTCCGCTTCCAGACCCACTTCCACTCTTGGAGCCACTTCCACTCTCGGATTCAGTCCCGTCGTCTAATTCAGTCCCATCTTCATTTTCAGTTTCGTCTTCTGATTCGCTTCCGCTGCTGGAGTCACTTCCGCTTCCTGAGCTACTTTTTGAACCACTTCCGCTTCCAGAGCTACTTTTTGAACCACTTCCGAGAAAAAAACTTGCCCAATCAAATCCCGGCGGAAAAGAGGCGAATAATTCTTCAGGATCAACACCTGTGTCAAACCCGTTCTGACCTGATACACAAACCAGTAAAACAGCCATTGAAATTAACTTAAACATGATGCTGGAATAAAAAAAAACCATGTGAACATAAAAAAGACGTTAAGAGCAGTGAAGAGAAAAGACTAGTAGTATGGGGTGTAAACCCTCTATATTAATTGCTATCTCCTGACAACTTAGATCTAGTAATTTATTTACACATGTTATAACATTTTTTCTGGATAACCAACTATTTAATCGCAGCGAGGTATCTCAGATTCAGTAAATCTTACCTTTGTATCGTCTTCGCTGTTGCAAGAAACACTGCAGACAATCCCCAAGAGCTTTTATTTATACTAATAATGGAGAGGCCCATTTTCAGTTTGTATTATTAATTGCCACTTAATCGAAGTTTTTTTTTAAGATTCCCTTGGAATCTTTAAACATGTTGCACTGTACGGCCAATTACTATTGTATGGAGAAAGATTTGCTGATGTTAACGCCAGACAACGCAATCGCTTTGGAGGTGGTACGGTAATAGACCAGGAGCCCAGAGTGTCGAACCTAGACGAACGAGGTACCAATATCTGACCATATAGGCATCTACATACTAACCTGGGATGCACAGAAGTGGGCGTCTGCCGGGGCCCAGTCCATGGGTGTGACCCTGGTGACCCCTATAATGACCCCCAAAATGGGTTAAACTCATACATTCGAGGTACCGGTCAAAATCAATTTTAAATGAAAGAATACACTCTACTGAGTACGAAATTGCCCATAACAGACGATTTTGGCCCTGGGATGGCCCAAGCTGACACCCCAAATATGAACCCCAGAGGGCTTGAAAAAAAAATTATATTCATACATTCGAGGTACCAGTTGAAACCAATTACAAATGGAAGAGTATATCCCACTGAGTACGAAATTACCCATAACAGACGATTAGATCCCTGGGATGGCCCAGACTGACACCACAAAGCCAAAGGGAGTGGGGTGGGGCAAAAATAGAGTTTGCTCATACATTCGAGGTACCAATCAAGACCAATTTTAAATGGAAGGGTACATCTCACTGAGTACGAAATTGCTCATAACAGACGATTTTGGACTTGGGACTGCCCAAACTGACACCCCAAATATGAACCCCCATCCTCCCTGGGCGGCTTAAAAAAAGGGTTATATTCATACATTCGAGTTATTAGTAGACACTAATGTTAAATGAGAGAGTATATGCCGCTGATTACGGAATTGTCCATAACAGACGATTGGGCCCATGGAATGGCCCAAATTGACGCCCGAAGACGATGGGGCCATAAATTTGCGGCACCGGTCAAAACCAACTCTAAATGAAAGAGTACATCTCACTAGGTACGAAGTTGCAGATAACAGACGCTTGTGGCCCTTGGACGGGGCAAATTGACACCCTAAATATGGACCGCAGAGCCGAAGGGTCAAAAATAGGTTATACTCATATATTCGAAGTACCAGTCAAACCAATTTTAAATGGAAGAGTACATCTCACTGAGTTCGAAATTGTCAATAACAGTTGGTTTCGGCCCTGCAGGCCAAGCTGACACCATAATATCGACTTCGAGGCTCGAGAAAAATTTATATTCATTTAATTTTAAATGAAAGTGTGCAGCTCGCTGAAAACGAAATGACCCATAAAAAATGATGGTTCAATCTGACAAAATGCATAAAATGGTATTGTGAGGCCAGATTGAAACAGACTTTTGTCACCAACAAGTACAATCATGGACATAAGAACTGCACCTGTAGTGTTAATATTGTTTTCATACCAGACCATTTTGTGATTAACCCATCAGGAATCACCAGAAATGGACAAAACTGACTATAGGGCAGCTATCAAATACCTGCCACTGAAAGGACTAACCATTTCAGCTATGTGAAATTTTTTAGGGGGGGGGGGGGTAAAAATAAAAGAAATTCTTCCTGGCCGGCATCCAGGCCTTGCAGCATCGTTGGCAATAGTGTAGAAAAGTTTATGGAACCATCGGCTTTGTACAATTTTTTCAAAAAATGGCCCAGAACATTTCATGCAGTCCTCGGCAAATCAAAGTTGAGGTGGGGGGGGGGGGGCAAAACTATATTTTTTTTTCAAACCTAGGGGGAAAAATTTAGGATTCAGGGTCACAAGCGTCAGGGCCGTTTCAGGGTCACAAGCGTCTGTTATGGACAATTCCGTACTCAGCGGGATATATTCTTTCATTTAGAATTAGTTTGAACTGGTACCGTGAATGTATGAGTATAACCCTTTTTTAAACTCAGGGGGTCATGTTTTGGGTGTTAGTTTGGGCAGTCCCAGGGCTGAAATCTTCTGTTATGAGCAAGAGAATTGGTTTGGAGCGGTACCACAGATTGTATGAGTATACCCTATTTGCCCCCTCCCCAACCACCCCTTTTCGACTTTGGTGTGTTGGTCTGGGCCATCCCATGGGTCCAATCGTCTGTTATGGGTAATTTTGTACTCAGTGGGATATACTCTTCCATTTGAAATTAGTTTCAACTGGTAACTCGAATGTATGAATATGACCCTTTTTAAGCCCCTGGGATGGGGTGCCACTTTGGGAAGTTCCAGGGCCGAAATCTTCTGTTATGAGCAATTGTGTACTCAGTGAGATGTGCTCTTTCATTTTAAATTGGTTTTGACCGGTAGCTCGAATGTATGAGCAAACCCTATTTTTCCCCACCCCACCCCTTCGGCTTTGGGGTGTCAGTCTGGGCCATCCCAGGGGTCTAATCGTCTGTTATGGGTAATTTCGTACTCAGTGGGATATACTCTTTCATTTGTAATTGGTTTCAACTGGTACCTCGAATGTATGAATATAACTTTTATTTCAAGCCCTCTGGGATCTATATTTGGGGTGTCAGTTTGGGCCATCCCAGGGCCAAAATCGTCTGTTATGGGCATTTTCGTACTCAGTAGAGTGTATTCTTTCATTTGAAATTGGTTTTGACCGGTACCTGGAATGTATGAGTTTAATCCATTTTTGGGGTCATTATAGGGGTCACCAGGGTCACACCCATGGACTGGTCCCCGGCAGACGCCCACTTCTGTGCATTCCAGGTTAGTATGTAGATGCCTATATGGTCAGATATTGGTACCTCGTTCGTCTAGGTTCGGCCCTCTGGGCTCCCGGTCTATAATGGTGTGGGATGGATTTTCGGTACATCACAAGACTCCTGTTTTTGTCGTCCACGGAAATTTGACGGGTATCAGGTACAGAGACGAAATTTTACAGCCTTTTGTCATCCCAAGTCTTCGTCAAATTGGATCAGGTTCTGTTCTTCAAGATGACAATGCTAGACCGCATAGAGTACGAGTTGTTAATGATTTTCTCACCCAAAATGGTATTTAACGATGGATTGGCCTGCATACTCTCCTGACTTGGCACCAATTGAGCATGCATGGAATGAGTTGGGCAGACGTGTGAGAGACAATCATAGGCAACCTGATAATCATGCCTCGTCGTTGTGTCGACTGCCTACGAGCACGTGGTGGTTTCACTCGTTATTAACAAAGTTATCGAATTTTGAGACAGTTTTGTTGGTGGACCTCATTATGCTCAAAATGGCGAATTTTCATCAGATCCTCAGAATAGTTGTGTATGTGCTTTGTCTCAATAACATTGAGACATATTGAACTCATTCTGACCAAAAGTGTGCTTAAAAGTTTTGATTTACATGTTCTCTGTGTCTAATAAAATGTCAAACAAAAATAATTGTTTGACCCTTAACTTCTTTTGAGTAGTATATTATTAAGGCAAGATGGGTGTATATACATAGTTATAATGGGAGACACATACATATTAATATATATAATAAAATGGGTAAAAAATGCACAAGCATAGTAAGATATTTTAACAATAATAGGCAGAGATGCTTTCTGACTAATGACATTACTCAGCAATAAATTTTATTTCTTTTCTAAATCCCTTGCCATGCAAATACAGTCGATGGTGGTTTCCTGTGATGCATAATATACCAAGGTTGCGGATACTCTAGAGGACACACTTTTAAAAACCGTTATAAATATCACTGTTATATTTTAATGATGGATGAATTATAATTTCGTGAAAATCCGACCGAAACTGTCCGACAGAATGGCCGCTCCTTGTACGCACATAGTGTAATTTTTTTGTAATACCACGGTTGTGGACCCTGTAGACGTCACAATTTTTTTATCCTATTTTTATCTCGACGTTTTTAGCTTTTGCGGGCTAACCAGAGGTTCGAATTTTCATCCAATTTTGGTATATCCCAAAGGACCAGGTTATTTTGAAATTGTACCAAAGAACGTTAAAAACCAATGTTCCATTAATTTAATGTTTACATATATTTATTGGAGAACAATGTTTTAATCACATTGAAGTTCACGTCATAAACGACTGAATGTTTTGAACTGAAATTTTGAGACAAGGTAAATACACTATTCCTCTACATATTTGTTTTAAATTTTATACATACACGGATTTATATTTCTTAGACTCTGTGAAAATCAGAAGGATCCCTTTAAGATAGGGTAGGGTTATTGAAAATGGTTCATGGAATTCTCAAAAAGATGAAAAATAATCTATAAATATTATCACACAGAAAAGTTTAAGACTGGGATATAACAATTATAATAAGAAACTTTGTGACGATGGTATCAGTATGAAGTGTACGTGTTTTCCCAGGATTTATACAAGTGGCTATTATAAAAATGTCTATATTATTAACAAACAAGAACATGTATTTGTTTTCCACGTGAACAGATGCTCTTTTATCATGAGAAATAGACTATTTTAAGTAAAGGCACATTGTGAAATTACAAATATATTGATTGTAGTTTACATCCAAGTCGGGTCAGACGAGGTGGTGTATATGAATAGATGCTCGCGCTGATTTATAAGGTAATGTGTTCTTTTTATTATCTCTTTTTGGTATCCAAATCAGAATTTTAAAATAAAATTTACACAACCCCGTTCATCAGGAAGAAGAACAGAAGTGGGATAGTAATTGAACTGTTTGTGGGTATTAGATACACCTTTAATACCCCGAATATTTCGGTTCCTTCACCCATGGCGTACATCATGGCTTCAACTGTACCATTCGTCTCAATGCTGTACAATATTCTGACCAGTATAACAATACCTCTATTTGCGTATCTATTGAGCAATGGAATTAAATAAAATGAAGTGGTGTTTAATATGCGCCAGGTCGTGGCATATGGGAACAATGCTATTCTGCGCTACCAACTCTTATTTTGTTTCCAACTATAGGCTATAAGGAATCTTTAACGTGCCTTCAGTGGTATATGTGGGAACTAGGTTGTTTTCCCTTTCATGCGCCTACAACTTGCCAGGCCCGGGTGGGGGGAGCTGGATCATAAAGCCTGTCATTGAGTCAACTGGCGTTGTTTCGAATCCCTCGATGTACGTGACAAGGAGTGGGGTCGCCTGTCCAACCTCGTGGGGTTTACAAGAGGTTACCCCATGCATCCAGCATTGTCTAAAGTGTCAATGCTACACGCAATCTCCGCATGTGTGATATACCAAATAAAATCCTAATAAATATATTAAAAGACCACCATCCTGATGGATGGGAAGAAAGATTAGTCTTTATAATAGGATGGGGATACTAGGTTCTTGCATTTAAACGTAAACTACATACATTATGATCGTTCAGTAATAGAACCTTATTATATACAATCTGTGTTTCCGCGTTTAACAGGCCTCGTTTTCGTGATCGCCTCGTTTTCACCGTAAAGGTCATATGTGCGCGTCTGTTACGTGCCGTTGAAGTTAGAAAAATAGTTACAAGAAATCAATTTCATCCGCAGATTAGTTAACCAAATAATCAACAATAATTAAAGTATTGACAAAGAGCTATGGTAAGTTTTAAGTTTTAGGTCCGAGCTTTCGCTAATGTGTTTCACATTCGAACGCAGAATCATTTTGAGTAAGCTAACTGCATACTTCATGTGGAGAATTATTTAAAGCGTCTTTCCTCCTTTAACGCCTTACTTTAACACACAGGTCGTCGAAAGGCTAGTAATTCGTCTTTCCAACGATGAACGGTGTCTGCTCTAGCACTTGCAAGCTTAGATAACAAACCTAATCTCTCCACCTCATCTCTCCACCCGTTTTTAGTTTCGCTATTGCAGGCTGTGTCAGCAATGTCAATTATTAAAAAAGTAGTGTAGCCTAGCCTACCACCTGCATAGTTCTAGATAAAGAATGGCCTGATCGGAAGGCTATTGTTTTCAGTAAGAGAGCGAAAGAAACTATATCATTTCGGGCGTAACATGGTACATTTTTATTTCAATAATTCGCTTGCGCCAAGGCCCCTTCCATTTATGTATCAACAACAAGGGAGGGATAACCACGCCGGAAGATATCGGTTATATCATAGAAATATACGTCTATGGGTTGTATAACATCGTCAGCTACTATACACACTGGCAAACTAAGGTTTATGATATTTCTGACATTATTAGTTCCGTCCCTGAGATTTGCGAAGGCTGCCGTTATTGTAGTCAGGGGTAGTGTCTAGTCGTTCGGATCGTACGAAAACCATTGGCAGCTGTAATTCGTAATAAATTTCATCCATGGCACACTCTGGTGTTAGTCTGTCGTCATTGGCCTTGATGGTGTAGAAAAGTAATACGATAAACCCATTTCATTTTGGTTTAATTTCGTTAAGAACACCGCTATCTATGAATTTCCGTATTGCTTTGTGCAACTTGAATAAAATATTGTCGGAAAAAACTACCATAAAGTTAGTCAGGTAGGTATAATGAAGCAATCAGAAATAAAAACGTCATCGCTATCCACATGAACAGATTATCCGGGTCTCCTTTAAAGTCCGTTTTATCCCCACAATATGGGATTTCTAAATTTATACCTTTGAATTATTTAAATATGTAATTCAAAGTTTATAATTTACACAACAGGTAGGACACTTAAACATCTAGTACTTAGAATAAGGGTATTATTCATTTTCTGGAGCTACCAAGCCAGAAAGAATGTTATTGTCCCTTTAAAAAATGTTGTTTAGCTTATATTTGAAATAATATTTGTCAACCACATCTCGTTCGATGTTATTTTTAATTTCAGCATCGATTCCCCGGTTGTACGTGTGAAGGAGTAGGGTCGCCTGTCCAGCCTCGTGGGTTTTCTCCGGATCCTCCGTTTTCCTTCTTTTACTAGTCCCTCCGCGCAAGCGAATTATTGAAATAAATTTGAACCATATGTTAGTACCGAAACGACCTAGTTTGTGTCGAGTGGTCTTTTGCACGCTGCACATGAATAGAAGTTAGATATTACATGAACAGAAGTTAGAAATTACATGAATGGAAGTTAGAAATTAGACGATAGCATGTTATAATTTTGAATCTAATATACCGCTGCGCTTTGGAGAGATAGAGATGGGGTTTAACGTCCACTCGACACAAACTCTGTCATTTCGTGACTAACATATGGTTTAATTTTATTTCAATAATTCGCTTGCGCGTAGGTGTCTTTAGCAGTGGGAGGAAACCGGAGTAACAGGAGGAAACCCACGAGGTTGGATATTGTACATGGGACATGATGGTTTTGAATATATTATAAAATGGAACAAGTAGGTTATATGCTTGCACGCTCCACGACAAATTAATTGCAGATAGCCCCCAGAATCGTGAGCTCTATTGCTAAATCCACCCCTATAGTAGGCCTATATATGAAAAACGGGAGCAGGAATAAGGAGAGACAAGCCAATTCAACAGACGGATTTACATAAATCAAATCATAACGAACCAAATATTTTGAAACTCGGGGCTACTGACACGGCATTTCTGGGAGACATCTGGTGGGGCAAATATCTTTCGCCATTTGGAACAGTAGAAGATACCAGATTTAGCCTCTGAGTTACAATGCTTGAAGTAACGGCTCCGCACTCTAGACTGATGACAACCCTGATCTTCTTGTGAATTGAATTACGGCGATTATTAAATCAGTCGTGTATTCGATTGAAAGCTCAGGGGCCACGAGTGAAGAACAAATTCCCTTTAGCATGGATACATAATACAAATGTCTGTCGCAGAGGTGGTAAGGGCCACCTCTTTGTTTTAGGGGTCTACAATGGTGACGGAAGATATAAGGTGAGACTTATTCAGGCACCAGGGAAAAACGTAATATGGGATCAATCGGCTCCAGATGGACCCACTCGGGACGCCTCGGATCAAGCCTATATAACTGCATTAATTGTAGACAACTGATATTTATTGTAGGTGTCCGGATCATTGTGTCCCGCTAGGCCTATTGTCGACCCGGTACTGCCACCCCTTTAGAAAATGGAATAAATATTATGTGACATACAACCTAAAAATATTTTCGAGAGGGATGGATTTTACTTTTGAAAGAATGCCACATTGCAGGGGCGGATGCAGGAATTTTTGCAGGAGGGGGTTTGCCAGGTTTCTGTTACGGAAATCTGCCATCATCGTCTCTAAATTACATAGGCATACATACAAATTGAGCTTTTTAAACAGAGAAATCATTTTTATACTGATGTAGGATGACTTTGTGATGTAATTTCATTGACGCAAGGCATCATTTTTTTTCATGTAGCTGAGCGGGGGGGGGGGGGGGGGCCCCCCCCCCCTCTGCATCCGCGCCTGCATTGTGTTGACATGAAATCGCAATCTGTTTCAGAGTGATGAAATCGTGATAGTTTTCTTGGGATTTGTTTGAAAATGGTTATCGTTGGCAAAACCATATATTGCTCTCATATGCAATAGCGTTCAAAACTTAGGCTGACTGTCTAAAGTTAATAGAGAGGTATGAAGTGGATGGATCAGTCCTGCAAGACAAACTTTTAGTCATAATATAGGATCCAGACTCCCCATTAATTTCCGCGTTGACTTCAATGTTATTTCTGGTCTCTTCAAGATAAGTAATTGCTTCCCAAGATAAATGGTTATTGTGAAGTATTCCTGTAGTATTTTGTGACATATATGACATTTTGTCAACCAAACCGAGTGACCCCCAAAATTAACCTTTATGAATAAAGGCTGTAAATAACAGAAACCAGATATTAAAAGTTTTTCAAATGTTACATATTCAATATTGGGTTCATTTAGAACTCTTTGCATAATTTGCTCCCATGAGAGATACTCAGTTTTGAATCTCATTTGGGGATAAATAGATAAAACTATTATTGATCATATATACCTTTCCCAATGTTTGAAAACCATTTCTTTTGATAATATCCATTAACACTCAACATAGATTCTTTGGGTTGGATTTAATGTTTTGGTCATAAACTTATATCTTATGCTTCATAAAAATTGTGATCTCCAGACTAGTCCACAAAGTTACAGTTCGAGAAATAACCACATCAATGTTTGTAAGTTTTTTTCAAAAATCGGATGAAAGTTGTGACCTTGTAGAGGGTCCACAATTAATGGGCATAAGGGCATATAAATATGTAATCTTATCCGAAGTATTTTACCCAATATGATTAAACCACAGAACTGATACTATCTTGTTTTGTTTTTTATAGTTCTAAATTTTGTTATACTGGTCTTTACTCACTAGGAACGGGAAGAGTTGTTATATTACCAGCGTTTCGGTTGAAGTGATGGATTAGCCAATGAAACGGTCTGTTAAGCAACTTCTTGATGTGCTATGCACAGAATTGTAGTTAAACCACTAGAAACATTGCCTATTTGATTAATCAATGTCGCACGTCATAGGGTCAAAAGGTGCTCGTACAACATTGACACGACCTTCCAGTACAACTTATCAGATTTTCATGTAGTGAAGGCCATCGATAGTAAAGATCTGTATTTAATCAGATTGTATTTTACCATCCTCCCAATTCATAATTAATTAGGACAACATATACAAACCCATCACAAGGCATGTAAGTGTATGTGAAATCTGGTTATCTCTAGAATATGTACAATGCAGTACATAAAACTTTGGATGTTTTATGTATTGCAGGAAAGTAAGCATATGCATGTAGGGGTAAGTAAATGTACATAATTAAAATAAAAGTACAAAATATATTTTTTCAGTTGTTTTATTAATTATATAAATTTCTATTTATATACATGTATAATATGATAATTATGAATGAGATATGATATAATGTACATTATGAGCAACAAATGAGAATTGATCATTATCACTTCAGTAGTTTAAAACAATAAATTAAAAAAGGCCTTTAAAAATAATAATACCACTCCTAACCAAAGAGCAAATAAAAATTATTTTGATACGATATATGAGAAAATTGAGTATTCTTGTTTGGTATTAATTGTAACCATTTAAAAACAATATTTTTGACTTTTAACTGTTTTGTAAATTTAATAAAACAAAATCCATTGGTCTAAAAAATTAATATAACATTGGAATAGTAGTTCTTCCAGATCTTAAATTCCATAATTTTGACTTTGAACTGTCATGAAAATTAAACAATCCTATGGTCTAAAACTAAATTGCATTGTAGTGCTTTTGGATCTTAAATAATCAATTTCAAATCTTATAATTCCATACTTTCAACTTTTAACCATCATGTAAATTTAAACAATGCTTTGGTCTAATATTAAAACAATCCTTTGGTCTAAAATATAAAAAAATAGTAACAACAATCGCATTGTATAATTTTTAGATCTTAATAAATTTTATCAGAATTGTATAATTTTTAGATCTTAATAAATTTTATCAGAATTTCAAATGGTACATATCCACAGAACTTGGTCCTTTGTTACCGAGTAGTATAAATTTCACAATGGATGGCATCTTGGATACTCTGAAAGCTCCATACACTCAAAATGAATAAACACAATATTGCAATTCATCCAGATCTTATTTTTCAAATATAAGTATTCTGTGATGATGTGACTAATATAAAAAGTTCAGTATTTGAAAGCCTTGTATTTCTCCATTTTACTAGGATTCAAACACTTACAATAACATACTTGTTCTTTAATTTGTCTTCAAACCAGATTTTATCCAAAAAAAAAGCATATTATATCTGAGTCAGAATACTCAAATCTTTCCTGTTGTTTTTGTTCTTCAATTTCTCCTCAAACCCGATTTTATCAGAAGAAAGCATATTCCATATTCGGTCTCGGAACACAAACCTTTCCTGTATGTTCGGTACATTTATAAAAGATAACAGATTTATCTTGAAATCAAACAGGAAAATTCCTAAATGTCTTTTCCACCATAGAAAATACAGTATTATCTATGCTTCTGCATTCATAAACTTTTTCATTGTTTGGGTATTGTTAATTAAAATAGTTTTTAATGTTTTATCACAGGATTAGCATTTTGAAACAGGTAATTGATCACAGACACCTAATAATGTCACTTGTTCTGGAATTGGAGAGGAACATTTTTCTTTGATTGTTGGCAAGGTTGTAGGTAAATAAATAGGTGCAGTAACTTCTCTATATGTTGGACGTTTCGATGGTTCTAAGGTAGCCAAATATTCATTTCTGTGTTTATCAAGAGCTGGTCCCCAATTTTCAGCAGGTTGAATCAATTTCTTGATTCTCTGTAAAGAAAAGAGTAAAGGTAAAGTATGAGTGACTGACTGAATTTGAACATCATTAATTATGTTATCTTAAAAGTTATGTTAATGTCTCCACATCAGTATGAGTAGATCCAACAAACCTGATGTGACAATCAAATCCAACTAAAGGGTTCACATAAAAATGTCTTCCTATGACAATGTTAATGAACTGACACTGGAAACTGACACCCTTCCAAACTAGACATTGGAATAATTTTATGTATATTTTATTAGGTGCGTTCAATTACAAATAGTACGTCTCACTGTAAAGAAATAGCCTCAAACCTCTGATTGCCAGTAAAAGCTAAAATGGCAAAAACACTTAACTACATTTCTAGGAACATAACAAAAGATATCTCACCTGCAAAAGAGGTCCATCTTCTTTATATATCTCATAAAGAGCTACAATAGGTAATGGTAGAATAGATACAACACTTAAAGCCCAGCCAATCGATATTGCCCACGTAGGATACTGGTAATCACCATACGATACAGGTTTCATAGAAAATACACTGAATATCCATATAGCCTGAAATAAGAAGAGACCTTTTGAAAAACAGTGTCAATACAGCAAAATAAACCACCGCCATTATTACTTCAGAACTATATCCTGACACCAACACATCAGATTACCCTAATTCTATACTAGAATTTGACCCAAATCAAATAGGTTCAGACTGTAAAGCCTCAATATACTACATGTTTTATGTATATTTACAGCCAGTTTTGTGATAGGATTAGCAGTTGTATGGATTAGAGGTTGCTGGCTGCATCTATCCAAAGTTTCCATGTACAATTGAATATTTTGATTTAGGACAAATATGCTTACCATAATAAGTGTTGGGGTGATAAATTTCCAGCAAATCTTCCACCAAGGTCCAGGTTGATAACCAATCATAAGTTCAATATCTTTGTAAAATCGGTCGGCTCCTAAAAATTAAAAAAAACAACATTTTATTTGTGAACTGAAATATGAAATGCTATTTTGTTACAATTTTGAGAATATCACAGATAATATAACGAATAGCAGAATTGGTAAGTTAATAGAAGTTAAATTGGAAGTACATGTACTTTTGAGGAAACTGAAATCTGGAATATCGTGATTTTGTTAATGTTCGGAAAATACAGTAGTTTGAAATACGTGACTCGCTAATAATATACATTTAAATTGATTGAAATCAACATTGATGGTATCTTTCAGGCCAAAGTGTAAGTTGATGCATAAATGTTTTCAACTTACCATATATCCAGGCAATGACAACACATTCTGTTAGAGATAATAACATTAAGGAGAATGAAGAAGCATACCAATCCATGATTTGAAGAATGTAAACACCTCCCTAAAACAAAATCCACAAGTATTTTAGTATATGAATACACATTCAATTACTGGTAATATGCTTGATGTGTACATTTTTAGAGTGACAAACTTGCCCGTAGTTTTGTTATAAATGTTAGGTAATTCACGAATCACAATAGATCTCGCTAAAAACAACTGGTTAAGTTTTCTTACATTAAATTCAGTGATCAATAATAGCTACGTTTCTTTAAATCTGGTTGAATAATCTCTTTCGTGTCAATTACTTAAATCTATAAATATACTTACTTGTGTTACACATGGAATACCCAAGACGAACTCAACCAGGCACATTCCAACTGTAAAGACCATTTTCTTATGTTTTAAGAATCTGGGGAATTCATCCACAAAAGCACTGGTCATAGTTTCAAACATTCCAAACTAAAAAAAATTAAAAAAAGCTGAATTAAGTAAAAGTATCAGTGACTAGTTTCTGCTGAAAGAAAATGGATTAGGTAAAAGCCAACATTATAACCAAAAAGCTGCAATTTCAACAACCGCATTAAATATACGTGTCAGTATGGTATTGAAATGTGATGCATCTTCAAATACTTATGAAATTTATACATGTATGTAAGTAGCATTTAAATCTAATAATATAATCTAGCATTTGATTTCAAAATACAACAGTTAATATCCGTCCATTCCAATATTTTTCCATCTTTTTTTTTTTTTTTTTTTTAAAAAAGACAGCTTTTTGGTAAATGTATCATTTATTAGATTTATGAACAATTGTATATAAACTTCACTTGAATTAATTGGTGCTGTTTTGTTAATAGGTGGTGGATTGGGTTTTTTGGCAAATTATCTTGAACAGAAATGTTCAGTTTCATTATTTTGAAAATTAAAGGTATCCCAAAAAATAGATTTATATAACAAAACGTTCATAAACCTATTCACATGTTCACAAATGTATATTTTCAACTACTCTACAGTGAATGATTTGAAAATTCAAACTACAGTTTTATAGTTTCTTTTACATCTTGATTTAAAGAATGATTTAATGAAAGTTTGATCAAGAAAGATGATTTAAAATTGAGTTATCTAGATAGATCAACTAAAAACAGTTGTGAACATGTTAAAAGAATGAAGGGGAGGTTAATATTTATCAAACACCTAGCAAGACTTTTTGAAGAATTATTAATATATTATTTACGATTGAAGACACTTTTGTAATTATAATTTTATCATTTTTGTACAGGCAATGGTGCTGAATATTTTTAAATTTCAAAAAGGGCAAAATGTCTTCAAACGATAAAAAATTTTGTTTGTAATTTTGAATGGGCAATGACAATACATTTCTTTACAAATACAATTTTAAAGATACATTTCATACTATTTTTGAGCTATATTTGTAAGCATGGGAGCCAAAAAATATTTCAGTATGTAGATAATTATATCTAACATAAATTTATTATTGCATTTCCTTGAATTAAAGAAATGTTTAGTGTATTGAGGTAAGGATATGGTAAAGCCAAACTGATCCAAAAATAAAACTTTAAAAAAAGTCTTGATAGAAATTTGAGTTTGTAATATGATATAGATTGATCAAATGACATTGAGACTTAACAACAGTTGTCAAGGTCAAACCCTCAATCTTCTGCAGGTCATGACCTTTGGCGACCCTTTAGAAATGATGAAAATAACATGATTAATATCAAATTTAACAAAGGCTGAGAATGGTAACATTTTTTCTATTCCACAATACTAACCAGTTTTAAACCTCACTATCAGTCCGCCTGCTTTCATTTTAAAATGGCTTTTCTGTAAAATATTAATTTACCCCCATATTGAGTATACGTTTTCAAATTTAAAGGTGTATTTTAAATTGAGATGAGATGTATTATAATGTGCTAATGAAGAAAGTTGATTTGATACATAGTCTCTACAATAGATTTTCAATATGTATGGTTTGTAAGTGTAATGCCCAGGTATCTTTTCTGCCCATGTTTTTTTTTCTTCAAAAATCTTAAAGACATACATGTATGTACCGGTAATATTGACTTCTTGGTAATTTTTTCAAAGATTATGGGGTTTTAATACATGTAAGCATAATTGTGAATAAATGCAGACCCTTTTGATAAATCTAAAATTTGTATTCACAATTAAATTTGAAGTGTACTTTTTTTAAAGCTGTAAGCTACATGTTAAAAATAGAATTAAACCAAAAATGAAAGAAATCAACTGATCCGTGATTTAGAAGGGCAACTGATCCCTTCCTATCCTTATCCCCAAAGAATGTGTGTTCTTTTTGACTTGGCACCCCCTGTTCAACAATTCCATGATCCGTGTGTGTGTGTTAACAACAAAACATGAATATTAATACATCTTGTGACAAAAAGTAATGACCTTTGCTAGGAAATATTGGATTCAATTCACTATAAAAAGAGGTTTATCTAAATTTGAAAAATAGCTGCTTTCAATGCTACACCAGTAAGATATAAAACTATATTAAATAAATTAAAATTTTGATAATTATTTAGTTTTCTTTTTTAAAAAGTTTTGTAATATGATTTCCATAAGAGGAAACAGTCAGTTCTTCAAACTGGGACAACTACTGCCTGGAAAAGGTTGTAAAGAAAAGAATGAAATTCTTCATTAAAACCCTTTTCAGGAGTCATAAATGATAACTACATGAAAAATGCATGTAAAATTCTCACAACATTACGCAAATTTACAAAGCTTTTTTAATGTGAAAACTAAATTATATAAAGTGGGCATAGAAAGAGGCACATTTGGTACTTATAAATCAAATAATTCCAATACACACCGACAAATAAAACAATTCAGCCTTTGTTTACCATTGAATACAAAAATCAAAACACACTAATTATTACAATATTTTCTTATCACTTTAAGTGATTACAAGACATATTTTTACTCTTTTCTGAATTATTTCTTTAATGTTATCACAATTCTTTTCAAGTAGATTTTTTTATTTTTCTTCGCAACTTTAATTTTGGAATTTGTTCAACAATCATTTCTCAATTGTTGTCATTTGAAATATTTCCATTCTCTTAATTTATTTATATAATTTCGAAATGAGTAAATATATGTTCTTATTTACAAAAATACTCCCCAGTAATATATAAAAAAAACCATTCCCATGGATTTAACATCCTCCTCGGAGATTCCCAAATAGGTATTCATTATTACTTCCCAAAGTTATATTTTAAACAAGAATTTCAGAACGAAAAAAAAAAATTATTCAAGTATGTAAAGTTTTAAAAAATGCTTACAATTTTAATGTTTACAATTTAGTTTCTTAGACGATATCACTCATGTATTAAAAATTCTCAATTTGGTTGCTTAGAAGATATTACTCAAGTATTCAAAAATTAAACCTAACAGCATCTTAGGACTCGATCATCTTTTCTTAAAAATATATTACAACTTACTGTTACCTCGAGAATAACAGGTTCTTGATGCAACCATGCCCATACCGAGAACACTTTCACCCACTTTCTGATAAAAAGATATCAACCCCTCAAATATATCGCACCCTAACACTCAATCCTCTCACCCACAATTCATACCTTCATGCAACCACGCCTAGTTTTATTCATTCACTCATATTTCTTACGCTGAAACTAAACTAAAGACATTTTAATACATGTACAATCCTAAAAGCCACAAAGTAAATCTGGTTAATTTTACTAGAGAACCGAAATATAATTTTTTTTTACTAAGTATTTCTAATAATCAAAATCAAATTTTGTATTTTACAACAAGATTTACCAGTGGCAGTCGTATTGTGAATATGAACTCTTTTCAACAAATGACTAATTAAATGATATGGATAAATTTGGGATTCTGAATCTTAAATTTACATGTGCACTCATGTAATTTATGTTTTTTGATAGTTCATCAAAAATATACAAATAAATTATGAAATATATCTCTTCAGAGGGGTGTATTAGTGTTAGAAATTCAATTCTAATCCAAATATCCATAAAATGTAGTTAATCTTTTGTTTTCAAAGATCAGTCGATAGCTCAAATGCATCAGTGAAATAGGTATAGAATGCGATTTATGCCAAAATCAATTAATTTTACATTTTGTTTGGTATTATAATCACTTTTAAATAGCCTTATAAATTGGTGGATATAATTTATAGATTTACAGGATGATATCTAAAGGCTTACTGTTTGTCAAATACATAACTCCTTTTAACAGCATTTTCAAATATACCAAACAACATTAGATGCTAGTAAGTTATTTATGTGACAAGGGAATCATTAAAAAATAATTTCTACCATGGTTTGTTACAATTATTAGTGTTTTTAATCAATAAGTTTTTCTAAATGCAAATCTGCAGATCAATTATGATGTAACCACATTAGAAAATATTTATAAAAAAATGACCTTAATGCAACTGTATATAATAGTTTAAAATGGATATTATGGTTTTAAAAAAAATGATAAGCTCAAAATTTTGAATGTTTTTAAGGCTTAATTTGTATGCATTTTGTGAGACATTGAGGCTGAGCAAAATGCTTGAATCAAGCAATTGAACACTGATGATGATATACTTAGTGACAAATGTTAATTTATGTATAAACATCCATATAACCAGTCATATAACAATTGTCAAAACATAATAATTAATGAACAAGCCTCAACCATTGGTTGAAGTTTGTCATATGATGAATGATTGGTGGAAAAGATCTAATGTTGTTACCTACTGATGCAGTTTGCTATTTGTTGGTGCAATGTTACGCATGTGATTTGATTCGAAATAAAAACATAAATCCTACCTGACTATCAAGGCCAATAGTAAACAACATAAGGAAGAAAAGGACAGCCCATAATGGTGAAATTGGTAACCTAGCAACAGCTGAGGGATAAGCAACAAAGGTAAGACCTGGACCTGTAGAATTCAAAGTACATAGATGTATTACAAAGTAATTTGAAATATTTTCAACAGCTAATGTAAATGAGATTATTTTTTCAGAATCATGGACATTTTCCTTCCATGGGCAAATTTTATAAACAGATTATTTTGGCATTATGGCAAATTTTATAAACAGTCTTTTGATAGAAAGCTAGTGGATATTTATCAGCCATATTCAAACTTAGTTATTCTTTTACAAATAGTCTTTGGACAGAAATTCTTTAAGACAATTATTAGGATTATTTACCTTGTGTAGCAACCTCAGAGATATCCACACCAGTTTCTTTAGCCATAAAACCCAAGACAGAGAAAATAACCAAACCAGCAAAAACACTAGTGCCAGAATTCATCAATGGGACAATAATAGCATCCCTGGAAAAGCAATGGAATAATATATAATTTATGGTATAAAGAAAACTTACTGTGATTTAAATACAAATTATTCATACATGTAACGTATTGATAAAGCCAAAAAGATCTGATACAATGATGAACACAAACAGACTGACTGAAATGTAGCCTATGTATGCCTGAAAAAAATCATGGTTAATTTCTTAGTCTATAAAAAGATAAAATTAAAAGTTGATTTTACCTGTAGACATTATTATGAAATTTATTATATGATGACATGGTAATTAAACCACCCCATGCCATACCCATAGAATAAAATATTTGAACAGCAGCATCACCCCATACCTGAAGTAGAAAATAATATATAAAGATAAACATCCGAATTCTTGTAATCATGTCAAATCAAATATCAAATCAAAAGTGTCTATGATAAGATAAGCCATTAAAGGACATAATTGTAAATTTAACTAAATTTATATTCTCAGGTAAAACTTACCTGTAATGTAAAGAGTTTGTCCCAATCAGGAATCAGGTAGAATCTAAGACCATCCATGGCGCCAGGTAAAGTTACACCTCGTACTAATAGAATAATTAAAACCAGGTATGGAAAGGTAGCTGTTACGTATACAACCTAAAAATAGAAATCACAATAAATACATAACAACCCGGCCTTAAAGTTACAAATTCATCTTCCAGTGAATGATGTGATTAATCTGATCGACGCTTTTTAATGTTCATGATTTTACAGTAGAAATACAAAAATTTTAAAATGTAGTAATATTCTCAACATACCCGTCCAGAGGATTGAACACCTTTACATAAACACAGAAAGATAACAACCCAGGCTAGAGCTAGACAACCTAACAATTCCCATCTGATACCTCCAATATCTTCTATACCATCAGTTATCTGTAAAACTGCTTTTCTGCAAAACAATTTGAGTTTATAATAACTTGTGGTGTGACATATGATCCACTTGTATTTACTTTTAAGATTCTTGTGTACATGTATGCTGATTATTAACATAAAAATGTCTTTAAAAATTTACTGATATCTAAAGGTTTAACTTACTGCCAAAATTCCTTGCTGGGTGGTACACGGCTCATGGTGGTGGCATTCGACATAACAGAGATGACTGTTCCATTAATACTGGTAAATGTGTCATTAAATAATGTTGTCAAGTTACCATTTGTTGAGTAATTAGACAATATAGTATTGTTTTCATGTTCCCTTAAAGCACACTGTTCTGTATTCCAATCATTATCACAATTACTCCATGGCAGAGTAGATTGCATGGAGACAAATAAATAATATAGCGTCCATGCTATAATAATATTATAGTAGATACAAACAATACCAGATATAATAACCATACCATAACCAACACCTGAAAAGGGTCAAATGATATTATAACCATAATGAATGAACAATGTTTAACTGTGGGCCTATAAAAAGGTACCAAAGAAACCATTAAAATCCTTATAACTAATTAAGTAAATACATTGGTCCATAATCATTTACTTAAATCTTGAAACAAATTATTTTACAAATAATGATTATAGTCAAAGAGTAGACATGACAAAGTTTGGAGTTGACAAAACAAAAACAGAGTTGTTCCCCTTGACAAGTGTATGAAAATTATTCAGTGCATAAAGTAAAGTGAAGTGAAGTAAATTTGATATTTACCTTTAAACAGTGGACTAATTCTCCAAATGGTAATTGGACTCAAACTAGCGAACTGACCAAATGTGATTTCCATAAATAGTAGAGGCATACCAATTATTATCATGAAGAAAAGGTAAGGAATCAGAAAGGCACCTGGAGAAAAAAAACAAATTAATAATGTATTATTCTCCTATCTGCATCTTTTTTTTTTATCTTCTCAGATACATTTAAATTTTTAACACATACTTTGATTATAACTTGATGTCTTTTCAAATAATAATTAAGAAAATTTAATATCTATTTGATTAGAACTTGTTGTCTTTTCAAATAATATTTAAATCTGCCACATAGGCCCTACATGCTTTTCAAAGATTAAATGTTTTAATTAAAATCTTTTTTAAACATACCCCCTCCGCTTTTATAACATAGATATGGAAATCTCCAAATATTTCCAAGTCCAACAGCATAACCAATACAGGATAGTAGAAAATCCATCTTTCCCTTCCAATTTCCACGATCAGATTTTCCATCACCATCATCGCTGCTAGCAGTGGAGCTAGAACTGGATATAGTGGAGCAGGACATTGTCATTGATGATCCGGATGACTGGGACAATTCAATGTCTTTATTTGGATACTGAAAATAAAGAGATTTTGTAAGGAATGTAATAATTTAAATCAACAAAATCGACAAAATATTGGTTGAAACTATAGTTTATTTCAAGTACAGCACCAGTATGTAATATAATGGATTTGAGAAAAAAAAAACCATACAGGTATTTATTTCAGTGAACATAATAATTAGCATTTCGTGTGACTATGGATATCTTTTAAAGACAAAATGTTATTTAAGTGAGTTTAAACACAGCCTAAAATTGGAATTCATGAGAGTGACTTTGATCCAGGATATTAAGATGTGTCAAAACTAAACAAAGGAATGTTTATTTTACGCGAGTATTAAGTTGAATTGAAATCAGCAGTTTCCATGAAAAAGCGTTGAAAAGATTTTAGTGGAAAGTACCTCAAATGAACATACGTGTATATGCATTGTCATTGGCATTGTTTGGCCGTGAATCGTATTCGTGCTCATTGTATATGCGATTTTGACAGGGACGTAATAAATTGTTTTTTATTATTGTTTACTGGGCGAAAGTAGAACTTCCAAATCAGCCTACAATGGTGCTATAAATGAACACTATTTGTGGGGGTGAGAGGGAACGAATTGATTTATTGCTTTTAGTTGTAATAAGTATGCGTCATAGAACTAGTCAATACAAACATCTGTTACCGATATATACTTATAAATATATTATACCCATGTGTCTACATACCGTCCTACTAATGAAATCAATATCTGGCAACAGACCAAATATTTAATGAATGACGAATGTTATATATATTGGTTATAATTTTATTTTAAACCTCGCACCTTCCGCCTATCGTGAACGTTATTGCTAATTTATCACGTTAAACCCCATTTCAGTTAATTTGATATATTGCTAATAAATATTAAAAGTGGGACTGCAGGAAATTTCCATCGATCGATATATAACGGGAAAATTCACATCTTGGATCGAATACGGCTAATTTATTGGAATCGCGCGTGCTGTCTGGGCATCTGCAATCAATATTCCACCTGTGTGCCAGCGCTTCATTACTAAGGCTGCTCATGGCATCACCATATAAGGCTAACGGAAACAGTCTACGTGTTAGAATTACGTTTTAAAACAGTTGATTTCGATAATGAATTGTGGAAATATGAAATATAGAAGGTTAAACAATGCTGAAAATTATAAGACGTCCTTTGACAAATGATTGCGCTGTGTTACTTACACATATAATATGATAAGCTTATAAAATAAGCGAATATTTCAGCCAGTGCCCCCTTCACCGCCCCCCCCCCCCCCCATTGGAAGCGCAATCAAGTAAACGGATACAGACACACCTCATTCAATCAATCGTTAGAATTCATGGTCCAAGTGAATTCCCGCAAATTAAATCACGATTTAAAGCCGGTATATTTTCAGCGAATGATGTTTTATATCTTTTATCACGTTGGTCATGCGTTGTTTTTGGGGCTTGTTTTACAAATTAATAAATCAAAGTTAAGAAGAGACTATTCTCGTTATAACATATAATTTTCCATTTGTGGGAAATTGATTGACCCATATTTTCATTCACACATAATATACGTACACACGTGTAGTAGTAGTAGTAGTCAGGTAGACGACGTGTCGGATCTTTTTCGCCGACAGACATGTTCTAATCATTGGTTGTATTTGATCGGGTAATTTTAAATACAACTCACCTCACATCCCTTTATTTCTTGAACTCTTAATAATCCCATTTTACTTGTTCAGTTTATTTCTTCCTACAATTTTCAGCGGCAAGGAAAAAATCTAACAATGAATATTTAGGTCAGAGTGTTAGGTGATTATATAGACATGGACGAGTCCATTCCAATCGTCAGGGAAGGTGGGGCAAAATCCGGCCAACACAATTCTTTTAAAAAAAAACTGCCTGGTAAATACCACTGAACTGAACGTCATACCTTGTCATAATATAACATATTTTATCACTTTGTTACATGTTATTGTTTAATTTGTCAAATTTGGTGTTACAGGAATCATTACAAAATCATAATATTTATCGATCTTGTCAGTGTTTTTACATTCTTTAGTTGTGACGCCCGGCAACGATGACGTATTTGTTCTGGTTTTAAGGTCTAAAAAAAGAATATGCCTATATGCATTTATTTATGTCTATATTATATATTACTGCCCCGCCTGCTGGTATACGATTGGATTAGTGGTACCTATCCCAGTTATAAGAATCAAAGAGGCAGGACTGAGTGTCTGGGTTCTATTGCGCGGCAGTATTTAGATTTTAAATCCGAGAATTAGTGCAAAAATCAAAGACACTTGTTTTAAAAGCAATTAAATTACTTGGCAGGAATTTGTTCTGCTGAGATAAAGAATGGAGACAGTTGGCGTTTGCTTTTTTTGAAAAAGAAGAGAATTAATTGATGGGCGACCAAGCTGCAATGCAAATGAAAATGATATAATGTATTTTTAATTTCATGATACCATTTTTAAGAATAACTGATCATTCGTCGCTGACAAATTTTGCAACGAAATTCTATATTACCCTTTTTTTGTTGAAATGATTATCACAGATTGTGTCAAACTTTATTTTATCAAGCAGAACGTAAAACCCCATTTCTTTTCAATTCATTTATTTTATCAAGGGCTTTTTTCGCAGGACTTAGTGTCACTTAAAAACAATTATCCCAAAGGTCTCTATTTGTCTTTGGGATTTTAACACCTCCCGCTTTGTTGTATGGATAAATATAGTTACGTAATCGTGAATGATTTTTTCGCCACATTTTAAAAGTGGGGGGGGGGTCTCCGTCTTAACTTCATTCATACACGAGCAATTGATTTGTGCTTTTTTCATATCCTTAGAATGATATTGACGAAAGTGAAGCCCATATTTGTTAATGGTATAAAACCTGCTTTAATGAAGAAAGGTGAGGGGGTTGATGGCCAAATGATTAGCACGTGCGCGCTGTATCATAAGGTCTGTCATTTAGTCACCTGGCGTGGTTTCGATTCCCCGCATCTACGTGGGTTTTCTCCGGGTTCTCCGGTTTCCTCCTACTGCTATCGAACCTGCGCAAGCGAATTATTGAAATAATGTCGTATTGTATGAAGTTTTTCAACAAATAACAACAATTTCAGCACATACGGTGACCCCCGTCCCTCCCTTATGCATTAAACTTTCGCTGTTCATTAGATAAATGTTTTACAAAGACTTAGTTCATTAGATAAATGTTTTACAAAGACTTAGTTCATACTGAACACTTGTTACGCATCTTATTGTAGTACGCCATCTTCAGCAATACATTCCTGAAATATATAAGCATAAACTTCCCTTATTGGTAATGGAAAGTTTGTCGACCTTTACAAGGATATAAGTTGAAGACTGTTGTTGTTTGGTTAGGAATTAACATCCTTGTGTTCGACATGTATAACTTGTAATAACCCAGATAAACTTATATTATCTTTACCAAGCAATGATTAAAACCAGCTTTGTTTTATGAATAATTAATTAGAAACATTCCTACTGATTACATTCTATGTCTTATCTGTACTGATTCTGTACAAACAATAGATTATGTCCAGTTCCACCGGTATCTGCAGTGAAGGGTGATGCTCTGGTTAAATATACTAATCGAACCAATAATGTGATATGCATGATTTAATACTCGTACTCCTCACAGTGTTCCGTTTGATTTAGAGATAGATTTCTCGGGTTATTGCCCCAGGAATATGAAATTAATTAATTTTCGATTATTATAAGGCTGGGGGAGGAGGGGGCACATATAAGTAAAATAGATCTGGGACTCTTATCCATGATCGGATATATCGTTCTTTGGCGACTTCTCTGTGTAAGTGCGAAACATACTTGTTTTTCTAGGAATCTCTGTCCCTGTGTATACAAATTATTCATCTACTAAAAACACCATGTTGACAAATGGAGCTATCTGAGATTTAAACATCATATAACATATAACATATCACGTCACAATCGTATGGGCATTGTCCTATGATACATAAAAAAATACCGGTATGCTCATATTGTCATGTAAAATAACCAAGTAATTGATCACATTTCAGACAATAGAGCGTTCACGTTTATTTTGTATTTCATTTAGGGCAATAACCTTTAAAGTGATCATTACAGCTTACTGTTATTATTCCTTTTTTTCCATATACATTTTTAAGCTGGGATTCAAATACTTTAATTCGTGTTAGTGGGTTTAAAAGCAATTTGTACAAAAGTATATCATCGGCATGAAGGTGAATATTTTATTTATGCCATATTTTCCAGCTTTGTTGACTGACTGACTATATTGTTGATGTTGAACGGTTGCATTAGCCTACACGGTCGGTTTAGAAACACCGAATAATACATCCTGTTGTTCATATTGTTGATAAGAACTGTATGACGATGGTCTAGATAATGATGTCAAATCCATAAAGTGTTTATTGTTTTGAAAATACAGGAAACCTAGCGACATTCAAGATAATATATATTATGTAGTCAGCAGTGCCGATAGGTCTAACAATACAAATGGTGCACAATTTTGCCTATCGTTGACACGTACCTTTATATGTCATTTTAAACTTTTAATAAACAGGTTTTGGGGACTTCTCTGTATAAATCATTTTCATTTATGTAAGTTTTTAATTGTTCTGCAGTATATTTTTAGGCAGTTTTCCAGCCTTTGATAAAATTCTTGTTCAAATTCGGGTCAAGGGATATTTTTTGGTAAGGAGTGTAGCAGGGGCAACTAATTGGAAACGATCCGGTAACGTTTAACGTACACTCAACACAAACTAGGTCATTTCGGGACAAACATATGGTTTTTAATTTTATTTTCAATAATTCGCTTGCGTGTAGGGGTCTTTAGCAGTGGGAGGAAACCGGAGTGCCCGGAGAACACCCACGAGGTTTAGAAGGCGCCCCTATCTCCATGCTCACACCAGGGCTCGAAACCACAGCCGCAAGCCAGAGGTGACCGGCCAGCTAGAGGTCGAAGCGCGGCACTCTAGACTACTAGCCCCCCCCCCCCCCAATGGCTAAGCTTTGATATTTAACAGACTTGAATGTATCAAGTGAATAGCGCAAGGCTAGAAGTATAATGATTAAACGGTAACTAGATGAATGTCTTGACGAGCATGATGATGCACATTTCCCGCTTAATCTAAGCAAAGATATGTAATTGGACTTAACGTTAACTTTATTTTAATTCGACCAGTGATGAAACTCAGTGTGTAGTTTCATTGCTTGAATACCTTGACTAATTCCGATGATGAGCATTTGATTGTAAAAGCTTTGGAATACACTGATTCTAATTGAGTGAGAGTAATAAAGTATAGTGTCATTACATCAATACCGTGACAAAGTACGATTATGAACATTTTCTTCTCACGGAGAGAAGTAATTTGATTGCTCGATGTAATGTTTTATAATAAGAAATCCGAGTAATTAATGAACGCACCTTTTTATTTTGGGACACAGGCTTTACATTGTTGTTTTATTGTTATTTGTATAATAATGGCATTAAGTCGTTTTACTGAGTTAATTTAATCCTGACAGAGTTACAATTTCGAGAGTATATTTTCTTGGTAGAGAAATCATGCTTGTTGATTTGCAGCCAAAGCGACCGACATCAAAATGATCAAATTAAATATGATCAATCAGAGAATAACCAGGAAATTCAATAAATTTAACGGCTAATAAATAAAGTATTAACCCTGGCACAATATTGCTGTAACTGGGTTACGAAACAGAGTTAGATTCATATACCCTGTGTTTGTTATTGCTGTGAATTATAGGTGTCGCGATATCTAGATTTTTAAAATCAATATACATGGATCATTCTGTTTGAGTAAATCTTAACTCCTTAAGTTAACAAAGAATGTGAGGGGGGGAGGCACAAATGAAATTGTTAACAATCTGTGAGGCCGGAGGCAAGAGGCTACGCGGGCTACGGGGGCCTCACCCTCCCGGAGAAAATTTTGAAAATGTAACCACCACAAATGCGTTTTCTGCTATTCTAGCCTGTGTAAGCAACTCCAAAAGCATCCAATGATTTTGGTTACAAAATCCCACTCTGAATTCCAACCATCCAATCACACCATAATCGTTGACCGAAAAATGTCGCACAAAGTAGCGTGGCTCCAGACAAAATATTTTAATCTATAGTCAACTCAGTACAAATTCGTGGTATTCAATTAAAAGAAAGGTGAAACTAGAAATGCCTGAAGACAACGGCGCCACTTTTCTTCGAGAGGCGAAGAAGCGGAGCTGACCTTGTATGGACCCCCCAAGAAAATTCTGGGATATTTGACCGCCGCAGACGCTTTTTACTGCTATTCCAGTCCTAAAATTAATGTTTCATTAGATTTCGGGCACTTATTTTTTGGGCCAAATGTTTTGGTTTTTTGGGGTTTTTTTTTTGGGGGGGGGGACCAATGATATTCAGACTCCCACCCCCAAAACCGAGGACATAGGGGCGTTCAGGTCGACTCTTTTCAGTTGCTTCCAGTTGCCGAAAAAAATATATATAGCTGAGCAGGGTGGAGTTTGGACCCCACCCCCACCCCCAGGGTCCGCTCCTGAAGATATAAAACTACGTCGTCCGTCTATTATTGTTTAACATCCGTTTCCGCAGAGGAAATCGCAGACAAGATGTAAGACTAATGATCCCCATAGTTTTCAAAGGAAATAATTAGAAAACATTAATGCACCCAATTATCTTGAGCTATATCGCATTCTGGCTCCTGTTTTGCCGCTGCAAGACATAATTTGGCATTATCATTACCATACATCCAAATGAATTCTGATTCGTATCTTGTACGAAAACTTCTTATTTCTCAAATTCGGTCGATCACGATTTAAACCTCAGATATGTAGTTTATGGATATAGACCTCAAACAACATTTTGATAAGCGGTTGTGAGAACAGCGAGAGACAAACTCGCTGAAGATTCTGTGATTAAACGAAGGCAAAGGAAGTGTCAAAGGATAATCCAAGAATTTTCTTAGGCTTTGATAGAATTTTCACGTGGACGTATATTGTCGTCGCATGTGTCCGTCCGGACGTCTGCCTGTCCACAATTTGTGGACACTCCAGACGCCACAAGTCTTATCCGATTTGGACGAAGCTTGAAATATTGGCGTGTATCAGATCGGAACTTCGTGGATTATGACAACTGATTGGACGAAGAATCACGTTTATAGCTTGCGGGAACTGGAGAGGTCACAATTGTCATCCGATTTTGATGAAACTTGAATAATGTGTATAATCCACACATCTTGGTTGCTGTCGATATTTGCGCATACCGGGTCCTAAATTCCTTGATACCCCCGATTGTACGAAAAATCGCCCTTTTAGCTTGTGGTCCCTCTAGAGGTCACAATTTATTATCCGATTAAAAAAGATAACCTTCGAATATATGTCTGTTGAATTCGAATTACGTAAAAATCCGACCAAAACTGCCGGACAAAATAGTCGCACGCAAATAGTGTAAAATTATGGTATATCAAGGTTGTGGACCCTTTAGAGGTCATAATTTTGATCTGTTTTAGTGAGACTAAACCCACAGATCTTGCTCCTTTTGATATTCGCGTAACTTTCTGGATTATGGCCTCTGGTTGTTGAAAAATCGCATATTTAGCTCATAGATCCACTAGAAGTCACAATTTGTATTCAATTTTTAAATATATCACGGTTACACATAATGAAGGTTAATGGCCGCTCCCTGTGCGCGAGTAGTGTATAAGTATTGAATACCAAGGTTGTAGACCCTCCAAAAGCCACAATCTTTATATGATTTTGACGAAACATTATATCTCAGTCCATTTGGATATTCACGCATTTCAGATCACAACTTTCTGGATTTTAGCTCCTGATTGTACTAAAAATCGCCTTTTTGCTGCTTATTTTTTTCTATCCATTTCTTGTAAAATGTGGCCGTCATCTTGTCTTTCAACCGCAAGTTTTAGAAATGGATAGAAAAAAATAAGCAGCAAATACAAGCTGGGCAAAAGACCCTTCCATCAAATGAATGAAAGAATGAAATGGGGTTTAAAGACCCACTGTACAGTGTGCTATGAAAGAAATTTAGCCCGGGCAGCGACGGAGAGACCTACCCTTACAGCGAATTCCAACTGCCAAGGGATCGTTTACGTGCATGCCATTGTGCACACGGGACCTCGGTTTTTCGCCTTTGTCAGGCGACATATGAAATGTGTAGTTTTATCATAAATCTATTATTAAACATCTGCAATGAAAAATTTAAAAATACCAACGTTAAACGTATGCAAATTGCATTATTATAGCTTACAAAAATAAAGAATTGAAACCGGAGGATATATACAATTAGATGTAATATCTGTCAAGAGGTCGAGAATGGAATTCGTTTGTGTACTAAATTATTTTCACATGAATGTATTATGTCGTCAATCCTGTTCACATTATTATTTTGTTTGTAGATACTCCATGGGTCTAATTTTTCCGATTTTGACCCATTAGATCTCGGGTGGGTTCGATTTTGGCAAATATAGGACCGTAACTTCCTCAATTATTGCCCCTTACGAAACTGAAAATGTATGTTTATATCTCGTTTGGGTTCGATTTTGATGCATACCAGAACGTATACCTCTTGAAATATTGCCCCTATTTTTTTGGTTTTTCGATTTTCATTAACGTTCAAATAATTATTTCTTCTTTGCACAACAATTACGAATGAGTTCGATTTGAGTATATTCGAACAATAAGAGGATGAGGCCAGTTGATTTCTACTGCTATCCATCCATATATTTTGCGTGGCAACCGCATGTTAAAAAATATAATTATTGGTTTTGGACCTTTAAAATGCGCTGCTACCTGCTGAGTGTTTTATTTACCGGATGTCTTGAATGCGGAATGTCTTATGTGTTTATACATTAATCTTAACTTAATCTGTCGGCCTACCTTATAAATCACCAAAACGTGACATTTAATTGTATCCTTTGACTTTTTTTCTAAAGCATATATAAATAGGCTTAGTTATGTTACTCGTATGCGTCGTGGAAAATTTTGAAAATTCTAATACACAGACCGTGAATATTGGACTAAAATAGCTGTAAATCGTGTTAGGTTATTCTACTGTAATTATCGTTAAGAACTACGAGTGGGATATGTCGTGCGCTTGTAACTAGTGTTATAAGAATGTGGGAGAATCACACCTGTCCGTCCGTCTTTCTCAAATAACCTCTTTTCAAACCTGATTTAAATTCTGGGGCTGTAGATCATCATGGTCTGTCATTAACTCAAGTGACGTGGTTTCGATCCACCACTTGTGCGTGACAAGCAGTAGGTTTGCCTGATTAACCACTGGGATTTTCTACGGGTCCTACGGTTCTACCACTGTTGAAGAATCATACACGTAAGCGAATTATTAGAGGCCGATAGTAAAAATGACCTAAAAAGGTTACCTATCCCACCTTTGTATTAAGCCCTTCCCTAGATAACAACACCATTGTCATTGGCCGCTTTCTTATCATGTATTTACTATTTCAATGATTTCCCATGAACTCAGTAATTCATTCATTATTTATTTACCAGTCCACCATGGAAATTTACTATAAGAAAAGTGATCTACATCGTGGGTAATTTATAGATTATGCAAGATTTAAATAAAGAGCTGGTTGTTCTTGTTATAATAGTTTATCACCCAATAATACATTTGACAGTAGATATCGCTTGTATGATAAATTACATAATCTACTGCGATATCTCAAAAAGGAACTACTTTCTTTTATTTTAAAGAAACCACTTATTTTAAATAAAAAGTTACTTTTTTTTTAGTTAAAAAGAAACTGTTTTTATTTAATTGACCTTGAAGGAAATACTGGGTCAATATATAGGACTTTGCAATAGCTAAACTGCTGTCAAAAAACTGATGTATCACTCACTACACTGTAATGTAATTAGATTCTTAAAAGTGAAATCTATACCAAATAATTATATTTATTTATTTGTGCATGTAAGAAAGGATTGGGTGATAAATAAAATCTCCAACTCGTGTTTTTTGATATCAAAAAATATCAACACTCGTTGATAAAGTAAAAATAAACTCGGCAGAGTCTCGTTTTTTTCACTTTATCAACTTGTGTTGATATTTTTTGATATCAAAAAACACTCGTAGGAGATTCTCTATTTAAAAGAGCTAAACCTCAATGTTATCCATAATATTTGAAATTAAAAACACGAATGAGACTTCAATCAATATTGGTCCATCTCAATTAAGTCTCAATTTTTCATTTTCGTGACCATGAAAATATAGGTTTATAGACACCAATATTGCGATCGTATGTGGTTTAAAAGCTGAGATCCAAGACTAGTCTCTGACTAATCCAAGACAGCCGCCTGATATATTTGTTAGAATGTCAAATATGGAACGCTAAAGCAATGGCTAGGATCTAGAAAAGGGTGTCACTTTCGCCCGGAGCTACCACATCAACCTGCTAAAATGCCTAATTATTATTAAAAGGAAGTAATGAATAGTTTGATGCTGACATCCAGATTAGAATGTGACCCTTTACTGTAGTAATACCAATCTCTTTCACAATTTCTTTTAGACATCTTCATTGAAATCCAGTGACAAATGAATCTGTCTTATGTGGAGGACATTTTGATTCGTAAACGCTGGCTCGCATCTGGACAGGAGGTAGCGTGTTCCACCTATACATTGGCCGAGAAATTTCATCGGGATTTTCCGGCGTGGTTTCCCCTTTGACAGTGGTGCAGTTCCCATGTATACATTGTCATGCACGTAAAAGATCCCGTGGCAATTGGAATTCGATATGAAAGTAGGCAAAATTTCAATCATAGCACACTATGGTGTATGGCCGTCTTCATTAGCGCAGTCGGGGACGAACAGTAGGGCGTCAAACCCATTTCATTCGTAAATAATTACATGCTCGCTGACTATGCCCTTGAAATTTATATTTGTTGTGTCTCATATTGAAAATATTGAATATCCATACATGATCTATTATATAGAATAAGAAGGACCAACATGTGGAAAACGTCACAAAAGATAGAATAAAGATTTGCACTCAATCATTCCGTGCTGTTATGTTATGTGCGTATATTATGTTAACTTGCAAAACATTAATGAATTGAAATTTGAAACTAAATGCATTCAGGTATACACACTTTGTTTTGACAAGGACACTTCGAAATTATAAGCAAATATGTGATATAAGACATTATATCAGAAAATATATCGTTGACTTATCATTAATAAGGAAGATTAGCACGTGCTTGATTCGGTCAAATGCAGGGTTGTGTTGGCTGAATGGTCTATGGTGTGAGCTTTATATTTACATATATATGATAGAAAGAATCAGCCCCCACCCCATGCAAAATACCCCTACACACAACCTAATTATTGAAAGAAAACTGAACCATATCATAGTCCCGAAATGACCTTGTTTGTGTCGAGTCACACCGCATTCTGTCTCTCATCTTGTGTCGAGACTGTATGAACATTTCGTATTATGCTGTACAGATGCTAATTATTCGCATTAGCTCACACAGACAACATATTATGTATTTACAAATGTCGGCCGCAATATCCTTTCGACCTTCATGATTTATATACAATTACCTTTTGGTGTTGTTGGTTACCGTACAATCGATATGTGGACAACTAGGGATTGTTTATGTCGTCTGTGTCAACATGACAACCGAGTAGAAGTGGTGTTTCCACTCAAGAAAACAATCTGACCCGCTACTGTCTTGACTGCAGGGCTAATAAATTGAGAACTTATTTTGCGGGAAATCAGATAATATATTGTCAAATAAATGTGAATAATTTGGAATAATAGCTCGTTCAAATAACCATAGATTTATTTAATCCAAGCTCTGAACAAGGTACATGTATTTGTCATAATGTCTTAAATTAAAATATGAAACGTTAAAATGTCAGTAATAACTCAATAGATTCGTCTCAAATCTTGCATTCATCTAATCTGAACATTCCCACGGCGTTACTTCCAGTCTTGCTCTTGCTCTTAGCAACCGGAAAAAAAATCCGGACTTTATATAATATGATATTGTTTTACAAATACCAACTAATTTAAAGGCGTTTGGGGGTGGTGGGGTTCTATAGTCTGAAAACCCATTCGGCATAATGCCATTTACTCGTACCAATCTAGTATAGGTCAGAAGGCCTGACAATGGACACCGTATGCTCGGATGGGGACGAAAAATCGAGATTCCGTGTACACATTGCCATGCACGTGAAAATATAGACCGTTGTGCCGCTATCCGAGCAAAATAGCACTCTGTGTATGTCGTATGCCCGTCGTCATAAACCCACTCTAGACAGATTAGTATTTTGTATACCTGGGGCCTATTTCACGAAATTTTAACTAAGATAAGATCCCAATTTTAGTAATTTGATTGGATAATATTAGATTGATTTTAGTGCTTAACCAATCAAAATTGAAGTATCTACTAAAATTGGATTTTATCTTAAGTTAAAATTTCGTGAAACAGGGCCCTGTCTGTACAATTTTCACATTCATGTTATAATATCTGTCGTATGCCCGTCGTCATAAACCCACTCTAGACAGATTAGTATTTTGTATACCTGGGGCCTATTTCACGAAATTTTAACTAAGATAAGATCCCAATTTTAGTAATTTGATTGGATAATATTAGATTGATTTTAGTGCTTAGCCAATCAAAATTGAAGTATCTACTAAAATTGGATTTTATCTTAAGTTAAAATTTCGTGAAACAGGGCCCTGTCTGTACAATTTTCACATTCATGTTATAATATCTCAATTATATATCCCACGTCTTCCTGATTACCAAGTTCGTGATACGGATATTTTCTAAACGGAAAGAATTTTAACAGCAAGTGTTAATAAATTTTAATCACATTTTCCTCTACGTTGTCATTTCTATAATAATTTTCTTCCTTGCAATTATTGCGGTATAAAGTTCAAGGTGACACAAAGCGCGTGCGGTATTTATTTCTTATCGAATAATAACACTTGAATATTTTTACAAATCCCACTCGTTTTGGTTCGACAGAACTTATCAGTAATGACATGTGATCAAAGATCATTTCTCCATACAGTGATATCAATGACATGCACTGGTCAAAATGACAATAAAATCTGCCACATAAAATCAATAAATACATTATTTGGATTTGTACAATTCACTTCCTGTGTAGCTTTATTTTATAGTGAGGATGGCAAGGTTCCTACCTTATGCGGTATTTATGATAACACTGTTATTAACAGGCATTTGTTGGAAACGGCTGAAAATTTTAAATTATCATGTACATGTAAATAGATTCCGTGACAACGTACACGTAACCCAGGAAGTGTTTCAAATTGACATATACGATTAGTATAAAGTTAACAAGATATTTATGGCTTCTTTTTAGTACAAAAAAGCCCCATTTTTTTTCTTAAGTAACACCTTAAAGAGAGTTTAACCTGGAAATAGAAGGACTTTTTAAAACGGGTGATATTTCTATATTGTCAAGGTAACTGTAATCTACCTTGCGCAGTTAGGCGTTGTCTCCGGACGCAGTTCCCGATACATTAATAATTAGTACGGTAACGGAAAAGTGCCAGACTTGAGTTATTTTAGTTGTTATCTATAGCAAACATGTGTCTGTCGCATGAGGGATAGTTCCTTTTGAATCTCATTTGAAAATTATAAATAGTTATTGCAGGAAAATCTCTCTTTTTTTTACCAAAGTGCTAGGTTAAAGTGCCCTTACGAACAATCGATTCATTCTAGTCTGCTTGAACTCAGGTGCTAAATCCAAAAAATAATATAATGTACTTTCAATTTTTTTTTTATAAGCAGTATTTTATTCAGATTTGTATCTGAATAGGGATTGGGGAACAGACATAGCCTATATTAAACCCCTCTCCCCTCAATAAGAATAACGACACCAAATGAAATGAAATTTAGTTGTGTCATGGGATCTGTATAAAAGCAATAATAGATGCAAATAGGGGGTCAACCTAGCTGAAGAGTGTACCACAGCCCCCAACTATAGATTTAGCGGGCACGGTCATTTTGGGCATGAAATATAACACCCACCACCAGATACCCGACAGAGTTACATTCTGATGATACCAGATATGCATGCATTGATACCATATAGGAGAAAATCGGCACACTTTTCAGCTCGGTTAACCCCCTGGGCTCCCGCTAAATAAAGTTCAGTCCAGATGATTGATGGTACTGATAAAATACAATTTAGCGGGGAATATTACGGACACCATACGTTATATTAAAATTGAGACTCCACGTGTCCTTTTAAGTAGGGCTACTGCAAAAGTGATAATATAAAAGGCCCCGACGAATTATACTACTCAAGCCTGTTTTTCTACCAGGCATGTCTATGCACATATCAGATATATATATATATATAAAATTATTGGCGGAAATCGTGTCAAAATTGGTTCACGATATCCTGACGACAAAACCCGTGTACAAGGCATATGATTTTGACAGTCTCCTTAGAAAACAAAGCTCCACAAAACTGTTTGCATCGCTCAAACGCAGTAGGGTACGACCTTTGGGATTGATTATGTCCTTGTACGTGCACTATGCATTTTCCATGGACAGTTTTGGCATAAAAAAACCTTCCATGACCGTGCTGCTCTCAGTTGAAATTTAAACATGATCAGATGTCAGCTGAGTGAACTTGACAGAGGAAGAGCCATTGCGTGGCTTCAACAGGATTTTACACAGAGGAATGTGGCACAGAGAATCGGTTGTAACCAGAGTGTGATTAGGAGACTATGGCAGCGTTTCCAGGCAACCAATTCAATTCAGAATCGCACACGGTCTGGTAGACCAAGATCAACGTCGCAACGCCAAGACCGGCATGTCATTCAAATGGCCTTACGTCAGCGCGCTGTTACAGCGAGATGTCTGAGAGATGAACTGCGAAATGCAAGAAGTGTTCAAGTATCGGACCAGACCATAAGAAATCGTCTGCGAGCCCATAACATTCAATCTCGACGACAAGCGGTTCGACCACCTCTTCTTCAACGTCATAGGGCAGCACGTCGTGACTGGTGCACACGTCATAGACCGGAGACGGCGACAATGGAGGGCGGATTTGCATTACAGAAAGATTTGCAGATGTTAACGTCAGACAACGCCATCGCTTTGGAGGTGTTTTTTCGACGTCTGATCGACAGCATGACTCATCGTTGTGTCGACTGCATATTATGAGCACGTGATGATTACACTCGTTATTAACAATGTTATCGAATTTGAGACAGTTTTGTTGGACCTCATTATGCTCAAAATGGCGAATTATAGTTCTGTATAAAAAGTGCATATGCTTTGCATAACAGACTCAACATTGAGGCATTCTGACCAAAAGTGTACTTAAAAGTTTTGATTTACATGTTCCCTGTATCGAATAAAATGTCAAAGAAAAATAAATGGTTGGCCCTTAACTTCTTTTGAGTAGTATACCTCTGGAACTGGACTGGTCTTAATCTGCGAAAGTCCGCCCTTTTTTGTGTATATAAAGGGGACTGTCATCTTGCAGTCGCATGACATGTATACAGTTTCTTATTCGTTAATGTATTTCAATCGCAAATTCCCAGGGTATCATCAGACAGAACCATGGGCATTACAATTAATGGAAAAATTGGTTAACACAACTCCTTTTTTATTCACAAAAAATAAACATGAAACCTTATTTCTTAATTGCTGGCTAATAGGCATACTATTTGGTTCCGTGGATTTCACATGATTAAGGGAAAACAAAATTTAAGCAGTTATATTAATTGTGTTTATTTGTAGTGGCCTAAAATTTGTTGTAAAATTCTTGCTGTTGTAAAATCCCGACAATTAAACAAAACTTGTAAACTATACAGGTAATTCAAACAGTTACGATACGTGTCCTTAGATTTACCGGTTAGGCTTCACAAATTTGGGCCCTCACAGACCGGTGTTGGCGAAGAGGTATTATATTGCTTATATATAAAAAGAGCGGATCCAGTGCCCTTTTTTACTGCCGAAAGTGCATTTTTCAGAGCCAAAAATGTCCTCTCTGAACATTTACTTAGACGAAAATATCAGCCAAATAGCTCTTGGAAAGTCTACAGATGCAAGGAAATGACGGATAATTGTCCCCCCTCAACCCCCTCGCAGCGGCGTGCCCCGTCTGCGCAGTAAGTGCCCTCATTTTGAGGCGCCCCCTCCCCCTTTTCAAAATTCCTAGATCCGGCCCTGAAATTTAATAGGAGAATATTAGCCTCCACACCTATTCTATTTCAATTATAATGCATGTAATAACATTCTGATAATCATCATGAACATAAAATAGCATACTTTCTTAGTCGATTGAAATTAACACGTGTCTTATAAATAGTGTATTCTTCTTAGAATGTGTTTGATATCATTTTTGCTGCTCAAGTCACGTTTGAAGACACATCTAGTTGACGAAAATAAACAGTAAAAAAAATCCACAGAAACTTTAAAGCGCATTAGGAAATTTACCGACGTTTTGTTTGTGTTGCATAAATTCTGTGTTAACTGATCGATTGGTGATTGGTGCATTTTAACTTTCGTTCTGTCATTCTTGCCCCATTAAATTTTTGACGTGGCAGCTCTAGGTTCCGATTTATGTCATGCAAAATGCGGGGATGTGATTACTTAGTTTGTAAAAAACACGAGCTGTCACTTGCCAGGGTTCGCATGGAGGTGATTCACTATTTCGAGGGTTTTTCATTATTTACTTTAATATTTTTTAAATTGGCTTAATGTATATGATATATGACTGAGTTGAAAATGACTGTTCGGCATCCCATTTTATACCATATTATCCAGACCTAAATACATCAAATGATAACGAAATATGATATTATACCCTGGCCTCACGCCAGTTTATTTATTTATGACGACCCCTTATACATATTATGATAATAACTAACCACATTTGTTTAGATCAATACACCCCCTCCCGCCATAATGTAAGCTATTGTATTACAGGTAGCCGCTAGCCTGGTAGTAATATAAACTATATCATATTACAAGTAGTCTGGTAGTAAGAACTTAAAGGGTTAATCAAATACCGATCGTTGATTAATCACGGGTCCGCCCAATCTCTTTAAAATCTATATTATGCTGTTTACATTTGTGAAAAGAAGAAACCTTTGGAATTTCAATGTTAATAGCTTCTATAGAATAATTACCCCCGTTCACTTGTGAAATTTACCATCCTATCTCTTTAAAATGAATTGTTCACGTCAGTGTGATGAAGAAGCCTATTGAATTTCAATCATTATTTTCATTAATAACTTGTTTAACCTTGTTAACGCTCGAGTGGTAATTATTATCCAATCTGCTTGACAACTATATGCATTGTTCAAAGAATCCTATTAAATATCTACAATTTATATTAATTCCTAGTGTGGCTCTTGCCCTTGCTCAATTCGTAGAAACCTGTAATAGCTGTAGCTATTAATATGCATTTTTTTTCTTTGATTAAAGATACATTATGTGCGATATAGATAAAGATTACCGTAGTCTCGTTTTAAATTGTGTCAATCCATTAAAAATCACGACCAGCCGACGTTCTAGAGTGTTGATTGCGGGCTAGTAAAGTGAATAAATGTCTAATTAATTATTTATATACCGTTTGAGGCCAAAAGAAAGGCCTACAATTCGTGCATTTAGGAATTACTACATATTGAATCTTTTATGCGAAAACCCTTATGAACTGATCGAATGAGCTAGCTGGTGTGTTTCATAGCCTGGTACCCTACATTGTTTTCTTTTTGTTTGGTTAGCTTCTCCTTTAATATAAAGTAAACCAATCCCCCGCAGAAGGGAAATTCCTGTATAGATAACATCTGTGAGTATTTTCTCAAGTGAACTTTTGTTCATAATCCATGTTTATACTTAAGGTCAAGCGTATTATGGCCATGGAAATTTATCTTGGTCGCGATAACAATATAATTTACAGGAGCTATATCCTGAACAGGCAATTCGAAACAGTAAAATTCTATTTAAAACCAGCTCCATGATAATTAGCATTTTCGTGCATTGCAGTGCACATGAGATATTTTCGTCAACCTTTCTCAAAAGAATTACGTTCACGTCTAAAGAAATGAAGCAAATTTGTCCCATGATTATATTAATAAATATTAATAAATCTACCTTCTACGGTTCTGAAAAATAAATGAATTGGATAGCCAGGTTAAAATATACTAGAAAAAAATTTACAAATCGGATAGTTACAACGCCTGACAAAATTGCCATAATTAACAATAATTACATTTTATGATCTATGGGGTGTTAAGGGCTGGGTCGCACAGGACATATTTTGTGCGACCCATTTGATAAACCAATTGTTCAGGGGGCATTCCCAAAAGCTTTGTGGACGTTTACTGCACCATCCCTAATGCCCAATAAGTGTCATTTCTCTTGGGACTACTCCGATGGTTTTTTGGCGGCGAGGGGGCTAAAATATCGGGAGCCATCGGAAGAAAATTTGTTGATTTCCACATTGGCGGTGATGTGGAACCTAGGCATAAAATATGATATATACCAACCTCTGCCACGTGCAAACCTTCGAATTTGGAAGTCACTGTAACTTGGGTCATGACGGTTACACTAACAATAATTTTTTTTTTTTGATTCGGTAGGTAGATCAATCACCAACGATATATAAAGTGAACTATTAAATTTTTAAATGGCCAATTAATATTCTGTCCTTAATTGACATTAATTAAACAACGCAATTTATATTTAACTGGTTAGAAATAATTAACAACGTTTAAAATATATTTCTACAGTAATATTTCAAGTTTAAAGAAACATTCTGAAAGTTTAAATCTGCGAAGTGCAGGTCATATTTCAAATGCTGTATAAATTATCTTTTAGATATTTATTATATGGCAAGCCCATAATCAAATTGATTAGGACATCCGCGCCATTTAATAAATATATGTCAAAATGGATAATCGAGATTTTGTTTATTATCGTAACAGTTGTACTTGACAATCGAGACTATCTGGGTTAAACTTAGTCTCCCAGAGTAAAGTAATTTGAGTGAAATGTTCAATATATTCATTTATATTTTAAAACTATTAGGCAAAAGCGTAAATGCGCAACTCTTTATCTAAATCTTACATATTGCATCTTTAAATCAATTAAAAGAAATGTGATTAAGATCGTGTGAAAGCGGTACATGTATAATTCAGCGATGGAAAATAATTGATACATTTCCTTCAGTTTACATTACATAAAATCGGTGTGCTATTTATTTTATATCTTTTTGCGAGGTGAACTGATATATACGTGCGGGCTTTTGTGTCATCATTGGAATGCCGTAACATTTTAGCCCGACATATATTGATGAAAATTACCGAAAAATTGGTGTTCTTTGTTAGAAAATGTCTTGTATTGGGAGTCCTATTGGGTGAGAGCTGAGATTGGAATATATTGCTTTCAACAGTCTATAACAATCTGGAAAGAGTATTTTACAGAGTAATTCGATACACATTTCTTCATCAAATACTTTAACTCAATTTCCCACCCCCTCTGCGGCAAGCGGTGATTGGAGTGCAAGGGTTGTCTTGCGATAGGTACCAGGTTTCATTGGATATTCTGGCTTATCAGTATTATCGTATGTAAGATGAGAGAAATAAGCACACACACTCCCACCAAAAAGACACTTGAAATTTAAACAATTGAATAGCAAATACAGTTGAAAACAATTGTTCTGTGTTTATAATCATTGATAGATATACCAAAATAGAAAATCGATAGACAAATAGCGGAATTTTCCATCACGCTGTCTAACATAAGTGGAAATTTTCTGTACTCACTCTGAGCCAATAAAACGACTCGTTATAAACACTGTTCGTCTTTCGGAACAGTCCATTCTATGTCTATGAATGATAAGCCATGCTGACGTCGTATCACGTGTTCAACTTTCGACCAGCTGCGTCACGGAAAATAAGAAAATATCATTAACAAGCTATGTTATACATTACCTGTTGATAATACTACCTAACTATTTTTATACGCCCACACAAGCGGGCCATACCGAGAACTTTGTCAATTTGGTCACTGAACTGAGGTGATCTCTGAACGGTTCTTGGTGCGCCACGGTTAAGATTTCGTACATGCTCTCCGGTTTGGGCTAAATCTATTTGTCAAGGCCAGTTCAATTTTCATCAATGTCTCACAGGGGTAAATAAGGTTAGGACACGTGATTGTTGGCGAGGTTGTGGGTAAGGGTTAGGGTAAGCATTAAAGCTAGGTCCAGGTTTAGTGGCAGAGTTAAAATAGTGCTAGCCCTGTTTATATCTAATTGTGACCTTTGACCAAACTTGATGAAGTGGGCCTTATCAAATAGATCTACCATCCGGTCTGAGAATAAATCCCAGTACGAATATTGCGCACGCACCAAATGAACCTTTGTTTATTGGCTTTCGTCTCCTCTGATATCAATGAAAAACTTGATGATACTGCTAACTCATTAAAAATGGGCAATCCGATCCCGTTTGTGGCCTTGAGACAATTACTGTTAGAATTGTGGCCATTTAACTTGGTCAGTTCGATAAATCCTTGGATCGATCTAGATGCCAAAATTATCATCCGATTGACTTGAAATATATACACAGTGTGTCTTAGGTGCACGAAGAAAGTGATAATTACTTTCAGAATTATAACCTTGACCAATGTTTAAAATCTTACCACTTAGTTATATAACACTTGAAAGCAAAATAAAGACTTTCAATAAACATATTTATTTGTGATAAAAGCATTTATATCAATTCAACTTATGATATGTGATGAAAAATATTCGCTTGTGTCTTTTTTTTTTAAACTCGCGAAAAACACTTTGCAGTATTTGCCCCTCGTTATGATACCGTGATTCTAGTAAAATCGAGTTGCACGAAAAATTCAGATCGAAAATGTTACGATGAATACTTTGTAATGACACCTTTCACATGGCCAGCAGACTTCAAAGAATCAGACGCTTCGCGTCTTATTCTCAGATCCGATGGTAAGTTGGATTGCAATTTTCTGAAAGTCACCCAAAATTCCAGATATTTTTTATTCATTCTGAAAGATTCAGCTACGACAGGTTTTGTACGGACATATTTTATCATAGAAGTTTAACCGAGAACAGCATAGGCGTATGGGCTCGATGACAGTTAGGGGGTGGGGGGCAGAACCCGAAATGCCCGAAAAGAATTTCGGATGTACAGAGAGCGGTGTCAGTCTACCTTGAGAGGCTGCTGCATTCACAAATGATAATCGATGCCCGAAAAATTTCGCACTAAGTAGAGTGGCTCCAGACAAATTATTTTAATCCATAGTCAACTCAGTACAAATTCGTGATATTCAATTAAAAGAAGAGTAAAATTAGTGCTATATTAGTGCTCTGTGAAAGTTAGCATAACTAGAAATGCCCGAAAAAATTCGAGTTTACAGACAGCGCCGCCTGTTTTCTTCGAGAGGCGAAGAAGCGGAACTGACCTTGTTTTGGAATATTTGGCGGCCGCAAACGCGTTTTCCTGCGATTCAAGCCCGTAAACATAGTGTTTTATAGATTTCGGGCACTTTATTTTGCCAAGTAGATGAAGTAATTTTTTTTTTTTTACTTTACGCGTCTGCCCGAAAAGTCAGCTTGCCCCAAAGTTAGGGGGCAGCTGCTGTCCCCCTGGCTCGTACGCCTATGGAGAACAGGCATTCCTTATCGCTCTCAGACATGCTTTTAGGGGGTCTGTTGCTTGCAACCTTTGTAAATAAATTGGCGCTTAATCGCTTTTCGTAGTGCAGCCTTATACATCAAATATAAATACTTCGATGCGTTTTACAAACATGCAAGTGTCAACAAAAATATCGGAATTTCTTCTAAATTAAGAATGGCGATATGAGCAGACTGTTAAAATGGTATATGGAACTATAATTGTTTACAAAGTAATATCATTAATTACCAGTGACAAACGACTGACTGAATTCCAATGCAATAAAATAAAACCAAGTACGAACAATCCAAACCATTAGACAGAATTCGAAATCCTAAAAAACGTTATAGGCAAAATAGTGTAATCAGCATAATAAAATTGTGCCTAACCAGTCCAGTAATTTATTTGGGAATGGAGACGGGGTACAGAGGCATCACTAGGTTAGTTTCTGTTATTTTGGTTAAAGTTCACAGTATGTACACCAAGTCTAGCTAGTATGTTGAGGATTTTTTGGTATAAAGCCTCAAACTGTAGATATCAATTATATAGGCTTCTCTGATCTTTTGTCATGACAATAGAGCTTGCATGGCTGTCAATCAATGTAGGTAGCCTTGCAAATGATTTGATTTATATTTTCATACCCTAATTGGCAAACATTAATCGTGATGTGTATATATGTTTTAATTAGTGTATTATTTGGGGGATATCGTCTATTGATTACAATATTACATGTCAGTCTATGCCACAATTGTACTTCGTTTTCTATTCATGCAATAGGATGGATGGAGTGAACGTCATCGTGGACTCGATTGTCTACCTAGCAAAAATCAAAGATACATTATGGGAGATTAGATAACGAGTTGGCAGTTCTCACTAAACTAGCTAATATAAAGGCAATCTGCAGAAAATTTCAGTCAAATTGATCCACTATGAACCGAGGACTAAACGAATGAAAGCTACGCATAGCATCGATCATCATAACTAAAGTCGGTAAGACAAAACCAGTAGTCTCGTTTTTCTGTTTAATCGGTAAATCACGAAGGAAAAATTTTGCAGCAAATCGAACTATAACCCAACAAATATCGAGGGCTATCCTTGACATCGAAAGTTGATTATGGTCTGGATAAGTTAATTAATGACTTATTAATAGTTTTTATAACATTTCAAGCCTAAAGAAAGACCTACAGTAGGCAGATTTTGTTCTTGCATAAGGTATGGTTAATGAGTAGTGTCACTATTTGACGGAATCCAGAGTAGTGTACTTTGATCAATATTATTTAATTCCAACCCGTTTCTTATCTACTGAAAGAAAATCGGTAACAGACGAGTTATTTGCCCCTGAGTTAGAAATTAGAAACAGACTAGTTTTTTGATAATTTCGTTTACGCACATGGACTTATTTTTAGAGGCAATATTTTTATTCAGATTTGTATCTGATTAGGGATTGAGGTACAGGCATAGCCCACATTAAAAGCCTCGCCCTGCCAGATAAATATACATGTATTTACATTTTAGAAATAAATAATCAATGTACACGATTACGGTGATTGTGTTATAGCTGTCTCTGGAATGGATTTACATTTTACAAATAGGTAAGTAATGTACAAATGGAAATATATTTACAATAAGTGCGTTATAGTTGTCCCTGAAACCGTCTGCTGATTTCGAAAAACGAATGGACAGTTTTAAAAATATTGGGTGAGTTTTCCGCATGGTCAATTCCGTGCAATAAAAAAGTAGTGTTTCGATGGATAGTCGGTAAATTATTTATTGTATTATTTCGGGGGCATCTGAATAATATAAAGAGCAATTCAATAAAAATGTTCAGTATCTTTAAAGTGATGACCACATTTACAGCATGGATTGTCTGAGATGTGACGTAAAAATTTGTGCCCGTTTAGATTGCTGCAAGAGAGACGCAGTTTAGAATGAATGATTTGGTTTACCCGGGATCCAAACAAAAAACCTTGGGGTGTTGAATCTTGAGCCATAAGTTTCGAATTGAATATATTTACAGATATTGCATTTTGTGTGTCTGCACTCAATTTGTTCCATTCTCTAATTCATGATGGCATGAAGGAATTATAGAAAATATTTGTTTTACATTATATTCATGTTATAGTCATGCGTTTCGGAGATTATAATGTGTTCTTTTTGTCAAGATTAAATCTTGATGATAAGATGGAGAAAGGCCGTTTATAATTTCATAAATGAATTTGAGTATATTAGTGGTCTGTGTCCCTCGTTTAGCTAATAAAATCAGTTTCTTTATATAACAGTCTAGGGCTGGTACGAGGTAAGATGAAAGAGGTGTAGATTGTGTAACACTACGGTGTCACAGATGTGATTGTCGTCTAGGCCTGTCTTCGACTTCACGTTGTGGGACTGTGATACTCTAGAGACAAGTACTCTGTGTCTGGAAGACCAAATCTTTTGTGTCACACTGTCATGTGTCTAGGTAGGACTTCACGTTGTAATAAATAAGACTTCAAACTCTTTTCTGTACTCTGGATATATCTTTATGGGTTACAATAATATGTCCTACAACATCGACGCAACTATTGTACTTTAGGTATTTAAAACCTATGATGTCTGCGTCAGGCCTGTAAGCCGGGGTAGCTCCTGGTTTGTATTTCCCCGTGGATCTCTCAAATGTCTCCTATACAGTATAATGCGTCATCTATTAGGGCGGGACAATTACCATTTTTGGGTAAGTGTTTTGTTTAGGCACCGTTTTACGTCAACACTATTCTAGTTAATTGTACTAATCTATGCATGTGAGGACTGGACGATAGTATCCTACGTTCCAGAAATGGATACTGACATAACTGTCTGCGAGTTAGTCTAAGATAGTAGTAGAATAATGCAAGCTACTTCATTACCCTAGTTTTCGTCATACACCGTGTAGGTAAAGAATTTATGTATCAAGCAGGACACCCCTCTTAGTACTAAGGTACCCTCATATTGTTACAATGGTTTGTAACAATTTACGGTTGAGTCTGTATTTAAGGGATCTTAAACAATTAATTGATAGATTTGCTGGGGTTTTTTTTTTCGATAATCTCGTTAATATGTTTGTTCCATTTGCAATTTTGTTGAAAAGTCAAGTCTAAATGTTTGTGACGTGGAATATCAGTGCTAGTGTTTCGGTGTTTAGTGGGTTTAAGAATACCAGCCATGATTTAGCCCATTAGTTGATTTTATCCAGATTTTGCGCATTGGGTAGGAACATCAATTTTTAGATAAAGGGAAGTGTCGTCAGCGAAGAGTCGAACATTTGATGTGATATCACTTACAAAATCATTTGGGGATCACGGTGGCTAAGTGGATAAGGCGCTGGTTCGTTAGCCTGGAGGTCGGGTGTTCGATCCCTGCATTGGCCGAGAGAGTTCATCTCGATTTTCCGGCGTGATTCCCCCTTGTCAGAGATGTAGAAGGAGGGCCTGACAAGGACAGCGCCTAGTCGTTCTGATGGGACGAAAAACCGAGGTCCCGTGTACACATTGGAGTGCACGTAAAAGACCCCTTGGCAGTAGGCCGTAGCGCCGCTACCCGGGTTAGGAGCAAAAGAGTAGGACGTTAAACCCCATTTCATTTCATTTCAATTACAATATCAAGTGGGGGGGGGGAGGGGCCGACAACAGAGCCCTTTGGCACGCCAGAGGGAATGGTGTTGGGAGAGGAGGAGGCACCCTCAGTAACAAGAGCCTGTTTCTTCCCTCTAAATAGTTGTTAAACCACTGTCTCCCCGTATCCCCATGGACTTGACAGACTTTAGACATATACTTCATCATAGCTAATGTTATTTTTTAATCACTAATTACGAGGGTGGAATAGTTCGTTAAATGACGTTTAATAGTCTTTATTACTTTAGGGTTTGCCTGAAATAAGTTAATGTCGACCATTTATTTGAGGAAACTGCTATCTTTATTTATTTTTGATCACATCTTTATCTATAAGCTATCATGTCGATTAATACAGAGTGACTAAATCTTTGTTTCTTAGGAATGGTGTAAGGGAGGTAACTATCTAAAAATGAAAGGCAATTGAGCGCAAATCACGCACTTGTTCGTTGAGCTGAACGCTCTCTACGCCGACACTGATTTACCCTAATGTTTGTGTGAGCTTGGTCAGAGAAAACTGTACAAACTATATGGGATTTTAAAAGGAAGTTGGAGCTGTAATCTAGGTACTTGCCAGTCACAAAATAACGTTTTGTTGACATTCTCTTACGATTTGTTTTCGTAAACAAATCCAAATAAAAGGCAAAGTGAACTAAAAAGTGTAGTTTGTTACCGGTACATATTACTTTTATACAGCTTGTGCCATTCCTATTTCCGTTTCATATCTTTGCTTAACCGTGGTTTGTTTTGATTTCTTAACGATGTGTGGAAACGCCCATCATTCCCGGCAACAGGATATAATATTTAAGGTCCTACTGTTCTGCTCCGACGTGGCTTATGAAGACGGGCATACGCCATACAGTGTGCTGTTTGGGGTCCCCAGACAGCGGCACTACGGCATACTCTTATATTGAATTCCAACTGCCAATGAATCTTTTAAGTACAAACTAATATATCCACGGGACCACGATTTTTCTCTCCATCCAAACGACTATACATTGTCCCTTCCCGGGGCCCCCTGTCCTGATCAGGGGCGTAAATGTGGGTGTGTGTGTGTGTGTGGGGGGGGGGTAACACCCCCCCCCCTCTCACAGCAAAAAAAATAGTCGGTCGCAAGACCAGTGCAGTGGGTCGCAAAATAGAGTAGTCATTATCGAAATACATACTCACTTTATACCGTCACGCTAATCACGCAAAACTTTACTATAAAATAGTCGGTGGCAAAATCAGTGCAGTCGGTCACAAAATAGGAGCAGTCGGTATCAAAATAAGTGCTCACTGTATACGTCACGCTACTCACACAAAACTTTAGTATAAAATAATCTTGTCAACTAATCATGTTTGAAAAGATGTTGTGTTTCGCTCTCATTCTGTTGTGAGTATGTTGGTCTAACAATAAAATTTCACGCAAGGAGAAAAATAGTCGGTCACAAAATAAGTGCAGTCATTGCAGTCGGTTTCAAAAACAATGCCAGAATAGATCCCAAATACTAAGTAGTTGCGTGAATCCGTCTACCTAAATTGCATACGTCACACAAAACTATAGTATAAAATAACCACGTCTGCTTGTCACTCTTATTCTGTTGTGAGTATGTTGTTCTATGAAATGTTTTCTACCATGGCAAAAATAAGTCGGTCTCAAAAAAAGTACTCACCGCAGTCGGTCTCCGACTAAATGAATTAATGGGATAAACAAACAATCACAAAACAGGCGAAATTGATTGATAAGCCTCAATATTCTGTCCCATTTCTTACCCTCTCGTTAACGAGAATTTGGTTCCATTTGCCATGACATTGATTCAAATTTTCAAGCCCAGTCCCAAAAATTTAAAAGCTCTGTTACATATCTGAAATTTTTTCGCGCCTGTGGCGCGATTCCATTATAACATCATTCTTCTACTCGCTTACATATCTGAAATTTAGTCGCGCCTCGGCGCGCGATTCCATTTCAAAATCATTCCTCTACTCCTCAATTGTCTTATACTGTCTCAACACTATCATATTCACGATTATAGTGAACTGCCCAGTTTGCAGTACCACTGGTGCGTGGGGCGTCTGATTGTACAGATGTTATGTCAACTCTAGAAAACTGACACGTGGTGCTGGGCTCCGGATTGCGTCACTCGCACTGGGAGGTGGGGGCGGGCGTGGGGGGTATGTGCATCCGTCGGTCACATTTTGGCTTAACAACCCCCCCCCCCCACAAACGAAATCGTTATGTACGCCCCTGGTCCTGATCCACTGACAAGGGGTGGGGGGGCACGCCGACAAATGCCGATGAACTTTCTCGGTCAACGCAGAGTTCTAACGTGGAACCTACGGGTTAGAGAGCGCACGTCACGCTCACTGAACCACTGTGGCTCACACAGCGAAATGAAATGAAATGTACCCTAGCTCTGAAGCTTAATTATACAATTTTTGATATAAAGGCACAATTTAACTTCTTATAATCTTTACATATTTATAAACGACCAGTCGAGCAAAGCAATGCGGAACAAATTTCTACAAATAATTCTAATTTCCCAAATTAAATTTTCTTCCCCAAGCAGGAAAAAAACCCAAACCCCGCGGTTCCGACAGCCAATAGCTGTAGCCCATAGCTGTTGGGCAAAGGCGGTATTACAAGAACCACGAAGAAAAATTGTGAAGAATAGGAATATTGCAAGTGTTTAAGAGAAATGACAAATAAATTGATGAGGAAGTAACAGTGTTTATTCCTAGAGGCGTTTCTTTCTTAGTTGGCAATAAAAAGAGCAAGTGGGTTTATACCTATATAACATATAGTTCAATAGTAATAATGATAATAATGTACATTGTAATTGCGCTTACTCCATCCATATTGCATACTCTAAGCGCATGGAAGATAATAGCTAGTCCTGATTATATGTTACAAACAAATGAGTTTTGAGTTTGGATTTGAACACAGCTAATTTTTGAGAACTCTGTATCTCCAATGGTATGTCATTCCACAAACGCGGTCGACAGACACTGAAGGCTTTATCCCCGTAGGATTTCAGTTTAGCTTGCGGCACAACCGATGACGACATATTTTGTGAGCGAAGTAGTCGATTTGGTTGATGTGATTGAATGAAATACGTGAGGTAAGATGGGGAAAGATCATGTGACACATAGAAACAAAATGTTAGAATCCTGAGAGCTATCCGGGCTTCTATTGGTAACCAATGTAGTGATTTTAAGATGGGAGTTATGTGAGAATACCTTTATGTTCTTGTTATTATTTTAACGGCGGAGTTTTGAATTTTTTTGAGTTTTGCGGATAGGTTTTGGGTAATTTCAATCAAAGCACTGTTGCAGTAATTGAGCCTCAGGAATATCAAGGAACGCACAGGCAGCTTACAGGCATCAACTGTCAAGAGGTGGTTTTGAATATTGCCAATACATCGAAGATGGTAATTGTACGTGTGGCAAAGTTGTTCGATCTGTTTTTCCATGGTTAACAAAGGAATGATGAAAACTTAATGTTGGTTTCACTGATTACCACACATGAATTTGGAGAAGAACTAAGTCTCTTAGATGCCCTTAGATGGCTACCGTCGGGTCATCGTTAAGTTTGAGCTTACTCATATTTATCCACGATTTTACAGATCTAGAGTAGAGTGTTACCTGACGAAGGGACATGGTATTTCTTACAAATTCCTTACAAAGTGTACCTGCCAAATTTCATGCGATAGACACACCAAGAAAAAATGTGACCACGATTTAAACACCAATCGTGGTCCCGGTATTAAAGTTTGCTTTAAGCCTGACCAATGGCGTTACTGATTACCCAATGCATGTGATTTGACTACAAAAAAGTTGCTGGCCTATAACTCCCTTGATTTCTAATTACAATGTCCCCAGCCCAGACTGTAGTTTAACAGATAATAAACCAATTCCCATTGAAATAAAGGTGAAAAAACCCGCATAATTATATGATTTGATTATACCCAACTTATAACCGAAATTTCTGTTCATTTTAAAATGGTCGCCGTACCAGAATCACGTGGTGTCATGTCACTGGAAAATACAGAAAACTGTTCGGTAAGATAAGATTATGATTTCAGTGTTCCGCTCTTCATTATTTGTAACATAATTCCAATTATTTCCATGCAAATTGCGATGCTATGTGTTGAAAGTTTTGCAACTGGACCTAATTTTTCTTGCTCAAGGCCTCGAATAGTGTATCATTTTTAGCCGTAGATAAGAATTATCACGGCTATAAATTGCAGCTAAGATGGTGTATGCTCCTTAACGCAGTCACGTGTGTAAAAATAAAATAGATATTTGCCAATAACAATGTACAAAGAAGACGGTGTGTGAAATTGTATCCGTAACATCAACATTTATAGATTCGGATCACGACTTTTAATTTATTTATAATAACTGAATAACCGGCAGAAGCTTTTTATGAAGGGTGTTTCACCAGTGTCTCTTACTAAGACAAATCTGGAAATCTCAGATATTATTTTATTTAATTTTAGGATTTGGAAACAGACAAAGCCTATACATAGTACCTTAGTTCTGCAGCCCTGAACGTCGGTCTCGTTACACTCACCCTGAACGTTCAGAGACTGCCCGATTGAATCAATGTCGAAAATAATTTGAGCCCCAGTCAATTTTACTGGGCAACTTTTCACTGCTAAACATTGGGTTGTCAATCCGTGTGGACGCCTGCACAATGTAAACGAACATCTTGGTGAAAAAATAAGACCTTGTTTACCTCACTAGAGTCAGTATGAGCGACACAACACGCTGTTAAAAATACGTCCCCTCCTATCGAGCTACCTTTTCGTCGCCATGACACAGCGTGTTATGTCATGGCGACGAAAAGGTAACTCGATAGGAGGGAACGTAATTTTAACAGCGTGTTGTGTCGCTCACACTGACTCTATTCGATTTCTATATATTTTTTGTATTATGAGCTAGGGCGCCGCTTGAACTTGGACAGACGTTTTCATAGTTCTAGACATCAATTAATGAGCGGCTTAATTGTGTATATCATATTTTAATTTGAAATTTCAGCATATTGCTTTAAAATACTGGTTGATATTTCAAGAAATGTTTTTTATACTATCACTTTTATATATGTGGTTGTCTGAATCCAATAGAGAGTTATATCACGTGATACATCATGTGGTCAATTCATCGTTCGTCAAAAGAAATGTCATTTCCAGTGTAGCTCTTAGCTTTGTTTGTTACGTTACATATGAATGTATGTTATAATTTAAGCTATTCTTGAGTCTAGCTTATATCACAAATTCAAGCAGAAAGGTAAGAATGAACGAGACCAGCCAATTCTTTGTCGTGATAAGCTGACTCATGTGGACTGTACAATCGTCAACATACATGTCACTATGTATTGTAGCCTATGTATTGACAGTCACTGTCACGTGGCGTGTTCAAATTAGGTAAAATCGCAATTTGTTTTTGTTTTTTGTTTTTTTGTATTTCTGTGGTTGCTTCTGTTGATTGGTGGACTATATTTTACAAGAACACTTCATCAATCTATGAAGAGATCTCGAGATCATTGTTATCAGATAGAGACTTCACCGATACAACTTCAGGAATATCTTAGACAAGCCACAAGGACTTAGAGAATAGGAGGTTCAGGGTTCGATCCATGCCTCGTTTCCCCATGTCATTATTGTTGTACAGATGTAGTTCAGCTCTGAACGTCTCATTTCACTCGCTCTATCCTACATTCAGGAACCTTCCTATTGAATCTTTGTGGAAAAACTTTGAACCCCGGTAAATTTTACTGGACAACTCTTTACCGTACTGCTAAATGGACGCGTGCCAGTCAATGTGAACAACTGTACAATGTAAAGGGACATTTTACCGAGAAAATAAGACCCTGCTTGCCTCACTAGAGTCAGTATACGTGACACAACATGCTGTTAATCTCATCAGATTCGAGGATTATCAAAATTTTCAAGTTTCCTTTGTTTTTGTATTTATGAAGGCAGCTGCCCAACATGTCCCTTTCTAGCAATTTTGATAATTTTTAAAGATAGATTTAATTTTCAGATTTAAATTATGATCATTCAAGAAGTGGAAAGATAACTAGAATAGAACCTTAACTTGAAGATGTTGATATTAGGCCTACTTTTACTTTTGTCTGGATGTTGGATAGAGGATGGTGGAGCGCATGTACTCAGATACAACATTAACAGCAACCCCGCCAGATCCAACCACGATAGCTTGATACAATTGTCTTACCAAAATAAATTTGTTTCAACTTTCCATCAAGTAAGAGGTACACAACATGAGAAGGACAAACCTTTAGCTCATGGAGACCTCCTGAAGTTTGTAAATAATCCAATCACTAGAGCCTTATTGTCAGCATTTGGTTGTACTTTCTGTAAGGTTTCTGTTGGCTTACTGCAAGAATTAGTGGCAGAAAGTTCTTCAGAAGAGGATATAAGAATACAGATAGAAAGATTGTGTATATATCTTGGAATAGAGGATGCTAAAGTGTGTGAAGGCCTAAGTCATGAGTTTAAGGTATGTACGATTATAATATAGGCTATAGTTGACAGGAAGTGATGGAGTATTTATTAAATTTTCTTAAACAGACCATAAAAAACGCCTGAAAATTGGGAGATATCTTGATGCAATAAATAAGCTTAGATAGTTCTACTTACATGTACAAGTACATGTATACTGTATTGGCTTTTTTCAATTTATTTGACTGAAATTTTCAGCATATTCTGTTTTCACTATCTATTTTTGTCCCCTGCCTGTGAGATTGATGAAACTTGGTGTATAGTTTCATTACAGTAATATCTTGACTAAGTTCAATAATGAGCATTTTCTGCTCAGGGTAAGCAGAGCGATAAGCAATTTGATTTGCCGAGACTTTGGAACACAATAACTCTCCTTCGAATTGAGTTAAAATGTTCAAAATTGGTGTGTATGCTTATTAGGTCAATGCCTTGATGGAGTTCGAAGATGAGCATTTTCTTCTTAGGGTAGGCAGAGATAAGCAATTTGATTGGTTGATACTTTGGGACAAGATAACTTAGGTTCATCTTGATTGATGATTTTTATGCCAATACAATGACTGCATTCTCATTCAGTAATGGATTCGACAGTAACAGTGTATAGAAACGATTGACTCGAACACGAGGGCCCTTTCCCTTGGCCAGAGGGGCACTTTTGTCACGCGTGGGGGCCCTTTTGTCTGCCGTTAGGGTCCCCCTAACTAGGGTACATTTTCATTTTTCTCGTCGGTTTTAGCATTTTTCTTTATAAAACACAATTGGATGACACTTAGTGTACAGTTTGATTGCTGGATACGTTTGAAAAAAATAAATGTGCGATTAATTAATATGCGTCCTCTATTTATTTTGGGATTTTGGCGGGGGACATCAGCCTCACTGTTGGCTTGTTTAAACTATAGTGAGAACTGTCAGCTCTTTATCTTGTCTTACTTAATGCCATTGTTCAATTGTATGAGTAATATGTTTTTGGGACAATCACTTATCACCAATTAGATATGAAAACTAAGGTTGGTATATCTCCAAAAAAAAAAATAGCATAATGAATCAGATAGTTTTGTAGGTCTAGAATTAAGTTTTCGATGATCCACATACAGAGTTAACCCATGTGATTCAGTAAAATAGGAATGAATCCTTTAATGATAATGTTAGGTGCACTTAAACAAACTGTGAAAGATGCAGTAGATAAATTTGACTTTTGTCTTAAAGGGCCAATCCCGATAATATTTTTGAGAATGAAACGGCTTAGTTTTGTGTTAAAATCCCTTAAAATCCTCTACCTTAGGGCCGAGCAACTAACTCAACAAGTGTGATAGGTTTTCAAACAACTTCATCTGGAAATAAAGATCTGTATCCCATGCTGTATTATGCGGTGTCTGGATAAAACCAGACTTTCATTTTATAATAATAATGTGTAGGTGAAATTTACCTTTCTTTATCAAGCACAGCACATGGTTCATTCATTGTAGGGACCACTAAAGGAACAGGAATCGATTGTCAGGTCGCCCAACGAAAAAATTGCCCCAAAATCGTAAAAGGGTTACGTGTTCAGATAAGCAGTTTTGACGTTCAGGCCCAAACGACTCAATATTTTGAGCTGAAATTTTGACACTAGGTAAATACACTATATTTCTCTATATTTTGGCGCTTAAATTTCATACATACTCTGATTTTATTTTTGAGACTCTGTTGAAATCGGGATTGTCCCTTTAACCATTCATTGTTTTTATTGCAGACTGAAGTATTGACAGTATTTGATCAGTTGATTCTTGGACCTAAAGAAGTATGTGCACTTCTATTAGAGAATTGTGGTACACCATATAATCCTCTGGATGACTGGAATATTACTTTATCAAATAAAACGAAACCACCAGTAGTACCTCCAAAACTTCCGAAGGTAGATTGGAGTTCATTTCTATAAATTTCATTACATAACTACTTTAAATATTGCTAGACCTGCTCGTATTAAACAGAATTTATTCCAGCTTTAAATATATTGATTATATATTGATAGAAACATATTCACAGCATCAGCCTTTTTTATAAGATACCAACATTGTAAATTTTGTAGGGGCCGGAATGGACATGTATTGCTTCAATTGTGCTCTCTGAATGCTTATTTTGTTTTCATTTTAGGCTGGTTCACCAACTCTAAGAGTTCTACAGTTATCAGACATACATCTTGACATGCTCTATAATGTAGGCACAAACGCTGAGTGTAATGAACCACTGTGTTGTCGACCTCCTGATGGTCAGCCTGGTGAGTGTTCAAATTGAGGAATTTTCTACCATGGGATTCTAGTTTATTAAATTTTTAAATAATTAGTTTAAATGGGTACAAAATTTATGTAATTGATGAAATGACTATAATTTAGAAATCGAATATGTATTAATGTCAAATAAAAGTATGTATGCACCAAGCACAATTTTTAAAATAACCTTATTTTTGTTCCTCATTCTGGAGTATTTTTGTCAATATTGTTTTACTAAAGGAATTTTTTCTCCAAGTTTCTAAAAATCTGTTGTTCATTTATTTGAGAGCGTTCCATGTACATGTAATTCAGAATCGACAAGACATGTTCTTGTCTTGAAAATATAGTTTCAGGTTGTGTTGTCTTTGAATATTGTATTTGATAATGTATATGCACAACCCAAAAAATGTTTGCCAAAGCTGCTGTAAACAGGTCGCTATATTTGTTTTGTTATTCAGCACACATTACAAATCTATTACTATTAGCTGTTCACACCTTACAATAACCCCAAATCGATGTCTATAAGATATACTCTCGCTGGCCGGTCACCTCTGGGCTCTGGTTTGCGGATGTGGTTTCGATCCCTGGTGTGAGCGCATGTGGCATGGAGATAGGGGTGCCTTCTCAATCTCATGGGTCTCCTCCGGGCACTCCGGTTTCCTCCAACAGCTAAAGACCCCTACGCGCAAGCGATTTATTGAAATAAAATTAAACCATATGTTAGTCCTGAAATGACCTAGTTTGTGTCAAGTAGACATTAAACCCCATTTCTCTTTCTCTCTCTATAAGATATATGAATGCCTACTTTGCCATCATTTATTTTCAGAATAGGTTTATAAATTCCTGTAGATTAATTTAACATGTAAGCCTGGTGTTTTTATTATTTCCAGCTAAAGGTGTACCCGGTGCAGGTGAATGGGGAGATTATAGAAATTGTGATACACCATTGTGGACTTTAGATAACATGTTTCAACATTTAGTTAATATTTCAGATCAGGTAGTTGAATATTTCCATTCATAGTTGTTGATGTTTACTTTGCTGGGTCATTGCCCAAATGTTACACTGTTGCACATAGCTTTAACTTCTTAATACTGGGGCCAAATCATTGCTGGATTCTTAAACCCCTGATTCCACTTATTGTGGTACTTTAGTACATGTACTTGTGTTTCTCTGAAGGTGCCTAATATGGTTTTCTACATTATGAACTGAATGTGTTCTGAAATTGTCTTAACGTTTTTAATTTATACAGTTTGCCATTTATTGTTTTGTTAAGGCCGATTTTAATTTTTTTTCCAGTTTGACTTTGTTTTATGGACAGGTGACCTACCACCTCACAATGTATGGAACCAAACACGATCTGACCAAATGAGTATATTGGAAACTTTGACTGCAAAATTTAAAAAATATCTTCCAAAGAAAATGATATTTTCAGCTGTGGGCAACCATGAAAGTTCTCCAGTCAATAGGTATGTAACAGCAAGTCATTGTTTTTATACAGATCTTATATCATTATAAATTGTTCGCAGACAAAAAGATTGGACACAGACTAAAATTTGTCAACTGAAAATTCAAATTGATTAAATATATATTATGATGGGTCATTTCAAGTTTAGGGTTGAGTAGGTTTCAAGTTATGGTCTGTTCATTCACATAGAGATCTTTGATATTTTAATAAATTGAGATGTTCAGGCAGAATCATTGTTTTAGCGGTCTGTCATAAGACATCTGTTTGCATCTGTATTTAACACTTTGCAACTTGAAACATAAGGAAATCTTAAACACTTGGAATGGTATTAGTGTCAGTTTAATTGTTTAATTCGATTTTGTATGTAGAAAATTGAGAAATCTTGTTTCTTTTTATTGTGATATGAATTATTAGAATGAAACTTTTTAATTTAAATTTTATTTGTGACTCCTGTTTGTTTTTGATTTTTAGATAAAGTTAAATAGACACATTGTTTCTAAGGTGGCACATTGGTGATGTACACTAACTTGCCAGTACAATTTTCAATTGAAGATGTATATTGTCATCAACTCCCTCATAGGGTTCAAATACACTTTTGGTATTGCCATGTCAATATATAGCTTTATAACTTTAACACAATCTCGAACCAAAACTTAAAATGATTTGAGGTGTGTTTATTTAAATGAATTATTTTTGATTTGATTAAGAATTTACCACTCACTATATGTATTTTCTTGCAGTTTTCCACCCCCTTTTATCAATGGTAATGAGTCTATTGATTGGTTATATGAGGCATTGGCAGAAGACTGGACAACGTGGCTACCAAATTCTACAATAGCCACAATTAAACAGTAAGCTACAAAACATATCAGATATTCTAGAATATACTACTAAGGTTTTGGACCGGAAACTTAAATTTGAAATAGATTTAACAACATCAAACTGATAGCTTTGTTATTTCATTGAGTAGTTTGAAGTTTTTTTCCATTGTACAAGGCACGATATATTTGGCTAAAAACTTATTTAACTATTCATAATTTGCCACAAATTCCTCTCAAAATATTTTTGATTTCAAGAAAACTACCCAAGCGGTCAAAGTTTATTTTAAGCAGCCCTGCTAGTCATGTGACTTTATTGAAGGCGAGCCATGTTTCATTTATCATAGACATCTTCTATTATCCTCTGCTGACTTTGTTTATTAAATATCCCAGTGGTCTCACAACAGCTAGCCAATCTATCAACATATAGCAAGCGCTTCTTACATCAATGGCGCAGACACAAGGAGACAGGTTGCTAGTTAGTGATACACTAACATTTTCAGGGAATCCAATATTTGTCTAGTAAGGTTGAGTGTTGGAAATAAGTACCCTATAAATAATTTTGTGGGAATGCATCTTTAAAGCAAGAAATTACGAATGCTTGTATCATGGAATTAGGGAATGAAAAAAGTTAATAACGCATGTTGCTGATGCAGTGCTTAACATCCATTTTGTTCTGTATTGAAGTCCGCACTATGTCATTTCATGCTTTACAACAGTCGAAATGGCATAACTAAAAATAATTTAAATTTAATCGGTTATTTCAATGTTAAATCATATGTACAGGATTTATATTATGTTAATTCTGAATTACTGGTTTCATTAAACCAAACCTTTATGATAGATCCTGGTATTAGTATAGTTCCTGGTATGTTATTACTGTTCTCGGTTAAAGAAGGAAATAATTTAGACAAATTTGTAATAAAATACATTTTGTTGAGTCACTATTTCACGATAGTGCACCAGGAAGGTAAACATGTCAATCTATCTAATCTTTTGAGGAGAATGAAAATTTTGCCTTATTGTCTGAATTCTGAACAATATACAGAGACTATTTGCATTGTATGTTGATGACTATTATGGTGTTTGTCTTCTTTTGGTCTGTCCCAAGTTTGCTTGTGAATGCTCTTCCTCTTACACATGACAGTTTTTTTAAGACTTGAAGGGATTGTTAGAACAATTTACAGGACAAAGTTCTTTATATATTTGTACAGGTTGTGGGATTGTTGATTAAGGTATAAGTAAATTTTGAAGATCTTTTATGAACTTTGTACTACGTTCTAAAGTTAGTCAATAACTCTTGTCTTGTATACCTTTACTCGATTTCATACATTTAAGTTTCTATAGGGTACCTTCTTAGGCCCAAAAGAACAATGACACCATGTTTTGAAAACAAAATAAATTGATATCTTTTTCATGTATCATGTTTGCAAATAAGAAGGGAAAAATCAACCAGTTAAATGCATTCTAAAATTACAATCCAACACACAAATCAATAATTGTCCCCCGCCTTTCGAAGAAAGTTGGGGGACTATTAAAATGGGTTCGTCCGTCTGTCTGTCTGTCCGTCTGTCTGTCCGTCACACTTTTTGGGACACAATAACTCTCTTCCTAATTGAGCTAGAATGTTCAAACTTGGTGTATGTGTTTATTAGGTCAATGCCTTGATGGAGTTCGAAGATGAGCATTTTCCGCTTAGGGTAGCAGAGATAAGCAATTTGATTGGTTGATGCTTTGGGACACGATAACTTTAGTTAAAATTAAGTGAGATTGATGAAACTTGGTGTATAGTTTCATTATAGTAATACCTTGATTAAGTTCGATAATGAGCATTTTCTGCTCAGGGTAAGCAGAGCTATACGCAATTTGATTGGTCGAGAATTTGGAACACAAAAACTCTCCTTCTAATTGAGTTAAAATGTTCAAACTTGGTGTATGTGTTTATTAGGTCAATGCCTTGATGGAGTTCGAAGATGAGCATTTTCCGCTTAGGGTAAGCAGAGATAAGCAATTTGATTGGTTGATGCTTTGGGACACCATAACTTTAGTTCTAATTAAGTGAGATTGATGAAACTTGGTGTATAGTTTCATTATAGTAATACCTTGATTAAGTTCGATAATGAGCATTTTCTGCTCAGGGTAAGCAGAGCGATACGCAATTTGATTGGTCGAGACTTTGGAACACAATAACTCTCCTTCTAATTGAGTTAAAATGTTCAAACTTGGTGTATATGCTTATTAGGTCAATGCCTTGATGGAGTTCGAAGATGAGCATTTTCCGCTTAGGGTAAGCAGAGATAAGCAATTTGATTGGTTGATGCTTTGGGACACAATAACTTTAGTTCTAATTAAGTAAGAGTGATGAAACTTGGTGTATAGTTTCATTATAGTAATCCCTTGACTAAGTTCGATAATGAGCATTTTCTGCTCCGGGTAAGCAGAGCGATACGCAATTTGATTGGTCGAGACTTTGGAACACAATAACTCTCCTTCTAATTGAGTTAGAATTTTCAAACTTGGTGTATATGCTTATTAGGTCAATGCCTTGATGGAGTTCGAAGATGAGCATTTTCCGCTTAGGGTAAGCATAGATAAGCAATTTGATTGGTTGATGCTTTGGGACACGATAACTTTAGTTCTAATTAAGTGAGAGTGATGAAACTTGGTGTATAGTTTCATTACAGTAATACCTTGACTAAGTTCGATAATGAGCATTTTCTGCTCAGGGAAAGCAGAGCGATACGCAATTTGATTGGTCGAGACTTTGGAACACAATAACTCTCCTTCTAATTGAGTTAAAATGTTCAAACTTGGTGTATATGCTTATTAGGTCAATGCCTTGATGGAGTTCGAAGATGAGCCTTTTCCGCTTAGGGTAGGCAGAGATAAGCAATTTGATTGGTTGATGCTTTGAGACACGATAACTTTAGTTCTAATTAAGTGAGAGTGATGAAACTTGGTGTATAGTTTTATTACAGTAATACCTTGACTAAGATCGATAATGAGCATTTTCTGCTCAGGGTAAGCAGAGCGATAAGCAATTTGATTTGCCGAGACTTTGGAACACAATAACTCTCCTTCGAATTGAGTTAAAATGTTCAAAATTGGTGTGTATGCTTATTAGGTCAATGCCTTGATGGAGTTCGAAGATGAGCATTTTCTTCTTACGGTAGGCAGAGATAAGCAATTTTTGGATGACACTTCGTGTTCAGTTTGATTGGTCGATACGTTTGAAAAAAATAAATGTGCGATTAATTAATATGTGTCATCTATTTATTTTGGGATTTCAGCGGGGGACATCAGCCTCACTGTTGGCTTGTTTTAGATTTAGCACAGTTTACTTTGCAGCTGGTAGGCATATAGAGAGTCTGACAATCCCCCATACTAATATAATATCTTCTTTTTATAGGGGTGGTTTTTATGAAGTGTCACCATATCCTGGTTACAGAATAATATCAATTAATACAAATTACTGTAATAATCAAAACTGGTAAAGTATTACTTTATACTATTTATTAATAACCATAAAAAGTATATTTTTATTTTCCATACATACATATCAATGGGTATGATTACTAAACCATAAGAATTAGTCAGCTTGTTTCCTTGGTGAAAGTGGACATTAAGTCTGTGTAACGAATTACAAGATTTTTTTTTTATAAACAATATTTTATTCAGGATGTCTGAATGGGATTGGGGAACAGGCTTAGCCTATGTAAAACCCCTCTCCCTAACGAGATAAAGTTGTATTCAGATGTAAGATTACTAAAATTTAATAAGGAATGCCATTCGGAAAAGGATAAGCTTTAATTTATTTGTTGAACATGAAAAATCTAAATTAACTAATTTTTACGAAGTTGATAGTAATGTTTGTTTTTTGGGACACCTGATAACAAATCCCACATCATTTGATAAAAAAATGTTTATATCTGAGCATATATTAAAATAAGGAATGCTGTTTGAATTTGTATCGCGCTAGCTCACTAACCAGAAGGTCCAGGGTTCCTTACTGGGGTTGACGAAGAAAGTTCCCTTTACATTTGGAATCTGATTGAAGAATATAGCAAGGGAATGAGGCCTTTGTGGCACTGTTTTCCTCATATGTCATTGTATGGTATTTGCTTGTACAGTTTTCATTAGCCGGCTTGGTGCAGTTTTGTAGATATTATTAAATGTGATATTTATAAATTTTAGGTGGTTATTATTAAATACATCAGATCCTGCTGGTCAACTAAAGTGGTTAATTGGTGTCTTACAACAAGCAGAAAATGATCATGAAAAGGTAGTTTAATACATTACTAAATATAGTTTGACAGTTTTAATAATAGCTACTAAAACAAAGTTGTCATTGATAATGGCAGAAAATCTATAGACTACAAGCTGGTGTACTGTTCTTCCATCAACTTTAAAATGATGCAAATGGTATCAAGTACAGACACATACTACATATATTCGTCTATCTCTTATAATTTAAATTGTATAAAATAAACAAATGTAGCATATCTGTGAAGGCACTTGGGACATATGGTTCTACAGTATTTGTACCTTTTACCAGGATATAATTATAACAAGTTTGGGGGGTTTGAGCCGAACCCCTGCAGAGTGAGACTATACAACGAGGGTTCATGTATGATGTGTAAAAGAAAATTCTTTATGTGTAAAAGCAAACAGTAATGTTATATTCATCATAGGACTAGAATTTAATGCAAAATATATGGTGGAATTATTGCTAATTTGATTATTTTTACTCCAGGTTCATATAATTGGACATATACCACCTGGTGAATCTGATTGTCTACGAGCATGGAGTTGGAATTATTATGAAATTGTTAACAGGTAATAAAACATCAGCTCAAAGTTTATTATTACATATTTTCTTCAAAAAATCTAAGGTTAAATTTCAAATTTATCTATGTATGCATTAAAGTAACCATGAGCAGAAAGATGATGAAAAACATTATCTCCTACAGTTTTCTGTTGGAAAGGATCACATATATTCTCAAGATGAGTTGTTTTGTTTGTGAAATTGAGATTATTTTTGGTAATTTTAAGTTTACAAATTTTCCCTGTATGTGATGAAGAATATTACTGTATTTGATTGGAATTGTTATTTTTTTCTAGGTATGAAAGTACAATAGCGGGTCAGTTTTTTGGACATACTCATAGAGACCATTTTGAAGTCTTTTATGATGAAAAAGATTTTAAACGACCAACTGGTGTAGCTTATATATGTCCGAGTGTTACAACATTCCCTCAACTGAATCCAGCATTTAGAATTTACACCATAGATGGTAACTACACTGGGTCATCGTGGGTAAGATATTTATAATTCAAACAAATATTTTTACTGGTTGGTATTATCAAATCTTATGGATCCTAATATTAGTTTTTATATTTCTCTCTGCATGATAGTCTACTTTTTTCATCTGATGTTGATGAAACTTGATGTTTAAATGCAAAACGAAGGGCCTGGCAAGGACAGTCGTCTAGTTGTTTGGATGAGACGGAAAGACGAGGTCCCATGTACACATTGGCGTGCACCTAAAAGACCTTTGACAGTTGGAATTTGCTATAAGAGTAGGCTACAATATCGGTGTCCGGGCAAAATTTCACTTGAAGCACACTGTATGGCGTATGCCGGTCTTCATTAGCTCAGTTTGGAGCAGAACAGTAGGAGGTTAAACTCCATTTCAGGGGGTGGGATGGCCTAGTGGTCGAGATAAGGGTGCCTTCTCAACCTCGTGGGTTTCCTCCGGTTTCCTACCACTGCTAAAGACCTCTACGCGCAAGCGAATTATTGAAAGAAAATTAAACCATATGTTAGTCCCGAAATGACCTAGTTTGTGTCAAGTGGACATTAAACCCCATTTCTAATTTCTAAACTCCATTTCATTTCTTTAACTAGAGTTACTTCCCTTCCTTGACATTGTAAAAAAACATTGGCTTGTATAAATCAGGATTTATCTATTTTATAGGCTATATTGGATCATGAAACCTATATAATGAACTTAACTTCAGCTAATCTTTATAATAAACCAGAATGGAAATTAGAATATTCAGCTAAAGTAAGTACTGGTAACATGAATATTATTACATAAAATGCTTTAAAGGGATTGGTCCCATCCATTAAAGGACCAACAAGTTGACAGTGGTTTTAAGTATTAATTTCAACATCAAAATATGTCGATACAGATATGTCTCAGTTTAATTATTTCGCTTAGTGCAGAAAGTGGTTCATGTAATCTTTTTCAAATTTTAGTCTGTGTTTCAAAACAAACATTCTAATAGGCCAAATATGATTAAATTATGTGTTTTCTTTCATTTTATTGTAGAAAGATTAAACTATTGATTTTGTTTCATTTTATTGTAGAAAGATTATGGTATGCCATCTTTATTTCCTGTTGACTGGAATAATTTAATTGATAAAATGGCAACTAACAATACTTTATTATATCAGTTTTATAGGTAAGTCTTTAATTTTGCATTATAAAAATTATAATTTTGGTTGTTGTGAGCAGACATATTTAATTATTATTATTAATTATTCATATTAACTTCCAAATTGTAAATGTCTGTCACATCATGTTCTAACTAAACACACACATCTACCACCCTCCTCATATCAATTACATAAGGCGCTGGTTCGCTAGCCTGGAGGTCGGGTTTTTGATCCCTGCATTGGCCGAGAAAGTTGATCTCGATATCCCCTTGTCAGTGATGCAGAAGGAGGGCCTGACAAGGACAGCTGCCTAGTCGTTCGAATGGGATGGAAAAACCGAGGTCCCGTGTATACATTGGAGTGCACGTAAAAGATCCCTTGGCAGTTTCCCGGGCAAAATTTCCCTCATAGCACACTGTATGGCGTATGCCCGTCTTCCATTAGCCCAGGTTAGGTGAAAAAGAGTAGGACGGTAAACCCCATTTCATTTCATATCAATTACATCAGATTTCTGTTGGATACATTTTATTCTGTGAATAAGCAGTCACAATTTGTCAGCACCATATCAGTGGAAGTTTCTGCTTAAGTCACCAAGTTTTGTCACTAATAATTAACAAGATAATAACCATCAAATTGTTAATGATCTATTCACTATGGCACTATTTCTTTGATTGGCATTTAGTAATTTAACATACTAACACAAGGTACAATTTTATGGATACACAATTACTGAGTTTAATTACTAAGCGAAGTTTATCAAGCAAATGATACAGTAAAACTTATGTTAGTGTACCTTAGGTTAGTGAGGCACTTCTTGAATTGTTAATGAGTTATTGACTATGGTGTGTTTAGTTTTTTGTGTTATTCTCATGATCATAACTTAAAAATACGACTGCAAATACATTTTTAAACCTTGTTATTTCAGATATTATTATAAATTTAGAACTGATGGCAGCTGTGATGAAACTTGTCGTAAAAGTGTTTTATGTTCTCTGCGAAGTGCACGTTCTCATGATAAAAACTTCTGTATTTATTAATTATATGGTCTAGACAATTCTTGTAAAATAAGAGAACTGTTCTTTAAAAGCTGGGCTTCCAACTTTATATGTAATTTTTTATCTTGAGCCATACATACTTAATGAATTGATTTATGGATTGTAAGCAATGTCTGTGTGACTGTGAGTACATAGAATTATATAAAATTCTTTACAGAGTTTGTGTGTAAATACAAATATATAAAATGGACTCCATATGCAGATAACCTATTTGCACAATGTATTGAAATTTGTTTAACAATGCTCATTACAAATACTCATTTCTTTCTTATGGGCTGACATTTCATGTGATAATATAGTGTCGTCATCCCTTTATTGTGGTTAACAAGTATTATAACACTCTACAGAGCTGAATTTCCGAGGAAAACCCTGTGTTCATAAATGGATTGTCTAGTTATTGCCCCTGTTGTCAGAACAGTGTATACAATAATCAACTGGTGATAGCCACACGTTCTTGCCCATATAATGAAAACGTTATGAAAACCGTATAGACTAGTGCTAAAGTATGTTACTTATTATGTTTGTGATAATTGTTATCTGTAAATGTTGTTCCTATGTTAGTTATTTATACATTTCTAATTTGATGTTCAAGTTTATAATGTTTTGTTTAATGAAAAAACCCAAAACATTAATTTAATATTTATGGAAGGTGCTCAGTGATATGTACATTATTATTGGTTGATTTTTTGTTTGGAAATCTTGAATTATGTGATATGAATTACACTTGTGAGCAATTATATGATGAGAATATTTATATTTTTGATATGTGATTATTGATCAAAATCTATCCAGTTCATTGAAGATACATTATGTAAGATTTAAATAAATAGCTTGCTGTTTGTGCTATAATAGTCGCTATAGTACTTTATGCTGTGCCAAGTAATCCCTGTTCGTGTGCATTATCGTGTGTGCATTATCGTAACCACAGCACTGGTATGGTCGCCACTTTGCTCGCTTCTCTTTTTTCAAATTAAACCATTATATTCTACTTAAAATCCTGAATCTGATGACATTGAGAGTTGATCGTGGTTAAGTCATATCGATAAATGTCTAATTTAAGGCCTGAAGAAAGACCTGCAATAGGCAAATTAAAAAGAAATATATATTTTTGTATAAAAGTAGTCATTAATGTTTAAATCAGAAGTAATAAAATCAAATTAATTGTTTGACTTGTTTTATTATGGCCACATTGTTGATGAAGTCGTACCAGAACATACTTCCAAATTTTTCTGAATTTTCGTTCAGATTTAACCACTAAAGCTTGCAATGGTGTATTCCGGACAAAATTCTTTTTAAGACTTAATGTGATTATTCATTACCTCTCTGTCTATGTTACCCAATAACACATTTAACAAAGGATGTTCTTCTCCGCATTTTGTGAAATATATTGGAACTGACCGGCAAATCTGTGATGACCGATACTATCAGACAATGCATTAATATTAATTAAAATACAGATGTGACGTCATCCTTTGATGTTGGTGTACTATTATTATGTCCAATAATCTACGGACAACTTGCCAATTTTACAGTATCTATTCTATACTAGATGAAATATTGGACTCATGTGACATATTTCATTGAAAAGCATGTGTGGAATTGTGTCTGTATTTTAAGTTGTTTAATGGTCTAGAGCTAAAGACATTGTGTAATATATTTAAACAACACTCAGCTAGCGCCTCATGTAGTATCAATAGATTACTAAATGTCTCTCTCTCTCAACCATTAAATCATACATATCAATCATATCTTATTTGTTTAACTAAATGAAATGTAATAAAAAGGAGGACTCTGCTCATTACTCCCTCAAGTAGCTTGTTTTTGTCTTAGAAATTCTCTGGAGTTCAAGTCGGCCTGCAATTAAATAAAAGGAGAGCTCTTCTTTTGTGGGTAAAAGCATAGTTTTTTTATGTAACAATGATGTTAAAACAATATTTTATCATGCAAGGAACACACACAGTAAGCTGTTCTAGTTTGGCCCCCTGTACCACTGACAAGGGGGAACCATGTCGGAAAAACCCAATTAACTTCCTCTGCCCTAGCAAGACATTATCTTGCACACTTTGCCACCTGCAAATGGGGTCAACTTTAGAAGGTTGCAAAATACTGAATATCAATACGCATAGGGGATTTGTGCTGCCATGAACTCAAAACTTCACAACAAATTTGAAAATAAATCAGTTAAAAACTATAGCCACTATTATGATCAACAGGTTTTCGGGAAAAAAAGGGCAGAACTCTAGAATGAAAGGTCGCATCCGAGATCTTATGGTCCTTAACATTATATGTTAAGTTCTATCTAAATTGGACAAACATTGTGGGATATAGAGGGTTCACAAACTTTTTACATACATGTATTTCGCATTTTGTATAAAAGAAAGGGACAATAATCCAAGATTATTGGATGTCTAATATATATGTTAATATCTGAATCGGATAGATATAAAGAAAATAGAAATAGTTCCATGGTGAAAATTACTTTTGCACATAGTTATGATGGTGATCAAATCTATGTCTACAAAGAAAGCTTCAAGTAAAAATTTTGACTGTTCCATTTCCAATCATCTTTATAACTTTAAGTTACTTTAAATTATTTAACCACTAACCAAAGTTAATGCAGACTGAACATTCATGTTTTGTAATAGTTCCAAGTTGGCTTTCGGAACAAGATATCACTCTCATGTTTAACAATAATGCCTCGTTACTGAAGGAATAGCATCCAAGTGAAGTGAGTGATTGCATGTGAACAAGGTGGAGTATAGAACTTACCTGTCTAACTGGTTCTGGTATCCTATATTTACAACAAGCTTTAACTAATATAACAGCTGTATCTAAACTGACCAGATGACCACTTGATATATAGATAGGATTAGTTGTACTATCTAAACTACGTAATGCCTTCAAAAAAATAACCCAAACAAACGAATTTTAAATATTTGTGAATAGTTTTTTGTAAAAAAAAAAAAAAAAAGAATCTTGCAACATCTTTATTTTACATGACCACTCAATTCCAACCAAATGTTATTGCATTTTGACCACCCACCTATAAAATATATGGAGCATTAAATGATCTAGATCTCCTTGCTTCAGGTTAAAATATAGAGTTTAATCAGGGTTATCAGATGTTTTATTTTGATTAGTCTAGGACAAGCTTATACTGGCCTCCTGTTTATTCATCTCATGATACAACACAAGCATTCTGCTCCCATTCCTTATTTATTAAAATTAGCCGTTTTACTACTTTGCTCTATATTTTTTTGCTAGAAAGCTCATACATACCATGCCCAGTGTGTCATTCTTATTGTCTATTAATGGCATCACATCTCCTCCTTTCTTCAGTTTTAATTTCTAGAAAATAAACAAATATAACAGATTATATCACAAAAATTTTCACTGTCAAGTTTGATCTGTGATTTCCAATTTATACTCAGACAAAGTAGACAGACTCTAATTTTTAATTTTCAGAAATTACTTTTACGTTATATATATATATATATATGTTATTGTAATGGAAATCTATTATTCTAAGAATGTATATATACGGTATATATATATATTATCACATTTGCTATATTTTGTATACATTATTAAGACGCCCATAGAAGGCAGACAGCTAGCTTATATGATTTATTTAATGTATGTCAGAATGAAGTAAAGTGGAGAATTTTTTTACCAGGACGTATATTTTTTATTTATTTATGCATTTATCTACCGTAAACAAAGAAGTACTTGTACTTTATCTACTTTAATATATGTTAAGTATTTTATGTTTGTCTTAAATGGCATTTTTTAAATTCTACTATGGTCTGTATAAAAAAGATATCTTGATGGATCTTTTCCAATTTGCAGTGATCTTTTCCAATTTGCAGTGATTGTTTATTTGGCCAAAAGTAAGAACCCTATGAAAATACCGATCCAAATTTGAACTTACTTCAGTTTTGAAGTTTGCATCACTATCCATAGCATCAAGATGTATCAGGTTCTTGGCTACACCTAAACATGGTGTATCTAATAATACACCAACATGACAAGCTACTCCAAATTCTTAGGAGAAAAAAATGCAACATTACAACATTAAAACTGATAATAGGCCTACAATTGAATATTACATGTAGTAGTAGCATTTATAATCTTCTGGGATTTTAGTTCTGAAACAAGCATTCTGAACAAACCCTAAATTGTTTGGTCCAATGTATTAACCAAAACAGGATGGAACTAACCAAAGCCGGTGGAATTCATATTAATACCAAAACCAGAACAGCCTGATTGTAAGATCTAATGCTATAAAATACAGAGAACTTCATGCAAAATTTTCATTTCTCTTCAATTTCAATATTTATTTTTGGCAGTCTAATCTGGATAGGCTTGGTGGGTTTATAAAATGTTTTCCAGTACTTTGTTTCTTACACCAACATTATTTTCTAACTACAGCTGTGATCCATCATCTATAGAACTATATGCTTGTACATGCCTACAAACACTCAACTTAATTGTTTGATAAATGGTTCACTTGAATTTAGTAGTTTACAAATTGAGAATACAGTAAGTAGCAATGTACCTCTAGGATGAAGCAAACCATTTCCATCCAGAAATATCACAGTGGGTTTAAGGTGTGGTTGTGTAGATATGAGTTTGTGATATCGATCAACCAGAAAACTGGCTTCACGAAAGGCAAGAAAACCAGGAATGTATGGTGCTGTTAGTTCTATCATTTCATAATCTTCATATACCACCTGAATCACACAAAAGAAAAACATGTCTGAAGTTTTGTTTCACACATAGTACCTGTTTTTTAGTTTTATATATTTGAGTTTACACATAAATCAAGGGAGGTAATTCATTTATACCTATACAGGAATCAGACTACCATGATGTCAATTCTTTATCGTTCCCCCAGACTCTAACTTTTCATAATTGTTTTATCGAAATGAATGCTTTGTACCAGTGTAGAGCAACACATCAGTATGCTTTGCTCTGAGGCGTGCATGTGGTGAACAGGGAATTTTGAGAAACATATATACTGTTACACAAAATATCAGTGCCGCTAGCATACCTGGGCAACTAGATCAAAATAATTTCATTCACTTTTTATACCATACCTCTAAACTTGGAAAGCTGAGTATAACCAAGGCAGCACATGCATTGACATCATCTCCTTTAATAAAAGATATATCCATTCCACCCAGATAGTATTTTTCATTACCATACTGATTTTTCTCGATAGCTCGTCTTAATTTACTGACTTCTTTACTATCCTCTAGAATCATTTTAGCCTTTAACATATTCTGCTCTCTAGACAAAAAATTATCATAGAATGGAATTAATGCTCCACAGTCTTGTCAATTTAAATTACACCATGTTTCATCACTCTAAGGAAGGGTCTCACTCAAATGTATGACCTATTCTTATTTTGAATTTCCGCTGTCATTACGATCTGTAGTGTTAAAGGGACTATAACATTCTTGCTGGCTTGATAGCTCCAGAAAATAAATAATACCCTTATTCTAAGTACTAGATGTTTAAATGTCCTACCTGTTGTGTAAATTATCCATTACAACCTATTTTATTTGTCCAGAGGGTTCGAAAATATTTTAAAATGCAAGTCACATTTGAAAAGGTTTACGTTAGACTTTTCAAATCAATTGGTTGAATTTTTCCAATTTTTTAAATAAGGTGTGTTAAGATGAAATTTATATCATCATTTAATTGGAATATTCTAAAATAATACGATTTGTTGACCAGAATGAAGATTGGGACATATTTTTCAGTTACAACAAGAGTGTTATTGGGGCTTTAAAGAAGCAGTTAGATTCCTAGGTAGTGCAAAGCCAACATACATTAAACCAATGACAGATAGATATAACTTGTACAGTTACCTCTTCCAACTTTCTCTTATTGCTTCACTAACTGCACTTTCCTTATCACTTGTCCATTTTGATGTTTCCACATTTGAATCATTTGAGTTTGTCCAACAGAACGACCTGATGTCTATGACTATTTCACGAAAACCGTTACCTTGACAAAACTCACATTTACAGCTTACAGTACCATTAACAACTCTAGAAGAATCTGTTTTTCTGTTACTTTCATCACAAGCTTGACAACGAAATGAATTAGCGTTTTGTGTAAGATAGCCACAACCGCTACAAAACTCTGATGGTAAATGTGAATTGTATTGTAATTCTAGACTTGAACAAATTGAACAGATTCCCTCTATCTTCAGCATATACCCACATCTATTACAAAAATCCATGTTCAGGTGATATCTGGGGGGGAAAAAAGAATATTATAAAATCTAGTCAATACATTACTCTACATGCCAAGTCACCCAGCCTATCCTTTGACATGATTATTTGGCCTCTGTAAAGTTAGTGTGTTTGTTTTAAAGTCATCGTCATCCCAGTCGGCAACTGGCAAACTCAACGAATAAATACGATCTATCTGAGTTTGAAATTTCAAATATAATACTGTGTCATTTGGATTGGAATTAAGTACAAGATTTGTTTAATAGGGTTATGTACCGAAGCTCATTATCCTATTGTATGAGTGACCTGATAATCATAACATCATAACCTTGGCAAGTTCATAGACAGCGTTATCTAGGCACCTACATGTATATAGCCTGACATTGTGGGATATAAATATATGACCATTCCCAGTGGCCCAATGGCATTGGGAAACTGAAAGTACAAGCTTCTATCTCTTTGAAATAAATCGAAATTGAGAGCTAGAATTGCTACAGTATTAGTAACCTTAACAATGATATAGACAGGTCTGTCCAGTCCAAGCACCACGGCTATATAAGGGGATAGCTCCATACAGAGCCTCAGGGGGGTTGGGATGGCCTAGTGGTCTAGAGTGCCGTGCTTCGACCTCTAGTTGGTTGGTCACCTCCGGCTTGCAGCTGTGGATTTGATCCCTAGTGTGAGCATATGTGGCATGGAGATAGGGCCACCAACTCAACGCCGTGGGTTTTCCCCAGGCACTCCGGTTTCCTCCCACAGGAAAGACCCCTGCGCGTGCGCTAAGATAATAAAAATGAAAAAAAAAAAGACTTGTCTGCGACAAAACCTTCGGTGGAAGCGGACATTAAATGCTGAAAGCTTAAATGACTTGGTCAAAGATGTCCATGAGACTCGGTCTGAACAACAGACTCACCCTACCTGCAGAGAAGTGACTGACACAAAGAATAGCCATTTTTCGCTTCGGTCGTGTCCATTTCACGTATACACAATCGATTTTGTTTATGTTTTTAGCGTGAGGGTTGACTAAAAGTTAATTTATTTCAGTTCTAAACATAAATTTAAAAAACTAGTGCAATTTTAAAGAAATAGCCAAATTCTGGCTGGAATTACTGAGCAAAATGACCATTCATTGTATACGTGCGAAAAAAAGAGCCAGCTACCATTTAATTTTCGTACCTATTAGTTACCTACGCATGACACTTTGACAAATTTAATAGTTTTTAAATACACGTGACATCATCCTTTGAGAGAGAGAAATGGGGCTTAACGTTCGGCACTCTTCGGCACTCGACACAAACTAGGTCATTTCGGGACTAACATATGGTTTTAATTTTTATTTCGATAATTCGCTTGCGCGTAGGGATCTTTAGCAGTGGGAGGAAACTGGAGTGCCCGGAGGCAACCCACGAGGTTGAGAAGGTGCCCCTATCTCCATGCCACATATGCTCATACCAGGGATCAAAACCACGGCCGCAGGCCAGCCAGCGGTGACTGGCCAGCTGGAGGTCGAAGCGCCCTGGTCTTCTATTTCCTCGCTGAATCTACAATCGCAAGAGCATTCTTCATCAGAGTAGCCCATTTCTTTGTGATTTTTTTTGAAACCGTTACCTGATCAAAATAATAAGTTTAATTACTTCACTTACCTTTCCAAAGATGTAAGGTAAGTAAAAATACAAGACAAATGAGTATGACAAAATATAAATTAATGTGCTTTTTTGGACCCTTTTCTTTTAATGAAAACGTTCCGCCGTGAATGGTTTTTTAATGTAAGGAAAACCTTTCATCTACATATAGTATCCCTTGAAAAGATTCTCGTTTCTTCTTCCGTTTATAAGCATGGTGCAATAGATTGACATACTGTTTTGTTTACTAATAATAACATCAGCGAGGGAATCCCCACTTCCGGGTGAAGACTCGACTAATAAGTCTCTTTCGTATTGACACATTAATGTAAAAGGGAAAGTAGAGAAAGAGAGAGTAACATAATAATATGGTTAAATTCATGCAGTGGGAGAAAAATCTACGAAGTTAGACAGACGACCCTACTGATCGTAACGCACAACTAGGGAACCGAAACCACGCCAATTGACTCAATGTCAGACCTTATGATACAGCGCGGACACGTTAAAGGACAATAGTGTCATAGTCATTATCACATATGTGATAGAACTGTTTCACACGTTCCAAATATAATTTTAACACACATACCATTGCTATGATAGATGCGTAATCAAGGTTTCAACAAACGGGGAAGTGACGAACGCAAGGGAAAACACGAGTTATCCTTCTATATAACTGACTGTTCAAGTGACGAGAGATGACAGATACACGGGCGAATTTTTCCTCACCAATAATTCCTTCCAAGACAAAAAGTTGTTATATGAGATTGTGAGAGGATATCTGAGAATTCAAAATCTAAATAGACTGTCACTAGAAGAAAACGGGGCAAGTCTTGTGTCGATTTAGAACATTATGCTATTTCCAAACTTTTAGAATCATGGATAAAATGTAAGGCTATAGACCTACACAAACAGTTTATTTCACAGTGAATGCAGATTATAATAGTTTATAAAGGGTTAAAATTAACACTGTTAACACTCATCCTACATGATCTGGACTAAACTGCCACTCTTTACTCATTTTACGCTTGCACGTAGCTTACAGGTACTATATATTATAATGTTTTACCATTTACACAAAATGCGCTATACCTTTAAAATAGCAGCTAAATAAAAAGTTAATATCATTGGCCAAAAAATATCCACAACGCACGACTCCCTAAAATGCGGACGTAGTAAAATGATCGCACTTATTTATTATTTGTCCAGTTTACTAAAAAAAAAAGTAATTGAAACATGTTTTCATAAATTCTAATTAGAATAAGACCACACAATCTTTTTTATGTTTATATTTAGGATCTCACAACATCTCTAAAAGGATCTATGTTAAGACGTTTCAGTTCGATCGAATCATGGGGATGGCCTAGTGGTCTAGAGTGCCGTGCTTCGACCTCTAGCTGGCCAGTCACCTCTGGCTTGCGGCTGTGGTTTCCATCCCTGGTGTGAGCTTGTGTGGCATGGAGATAGGGGCGCCTTCTCAACCTCCCACTGCTAAAGACCCCTACGCGCAAGCGAATAATTGAAATAAAAATTGAAATCTTATAATACAATATAGGGTCTATGTTAAAACGTTGTGGTTTTAAGCCAACCTAAATTGTAAACGGGAAGGATGGGAAAGGATCTAACTTTAATTTTTGAAAATGTAGCCAGGATCATTTAATATAGAACTCTCAACTCTTAACGTCCTACTGTTCTAAACACAATCTCTCTGCAATAGCGATTAAAGTTACGCTCATTTATTCAGACGAAAGTCATTATATTTACAAATCTCTTATGAGAAAAGGCTCGATCTCGCTTTAACTCAGTGCAGGTCTAAAATCGCCAATAAAATCGCATAAAAAATTTTCAAGTCTGAGCAGGGGGGGGGGGGGGGGGCGGACCCCCTGGACCCCCCCCCTCTGGATCCGCGCCTGCAGTGCATCTCATGTTGTAAATCTCGCTTCGGGAACATGGTGGGAATAAGGATGTAAATATACATCAAATGTGTTTTGCAATGCACTATTACGACATCTGAAACGACCCCTTTAACTCGGGTACAAACAAAAATGAAGACCCAAAGGCGTTTGGCATGAAAGAAACAAGCGATAACATGTACAAAACATCAAGTCTGGGAGTGTGACAGAATTTTATTGTCTATTGCTCTCTTATACCCAAAAGAAACTGTTGGTGAAACATTTAAATATAAACTAAAGAATGGACAATATTCTTCTACATCCTTTAAGACAGTTGTCTGTCAATATCCCTGCTAACAAACCAACGACAATTGACGATTTGTTCGATAACAGTGGTCAATAGACAAGGGAAACATAGTTTAATTGTTTATGTCATTGTGTAATTAATTGAAGATAAACACAGAATTGTGGGATTGAGGATTAATCGGATATAAATTGTTTGAACTATAATCGTTTTGTTTATTTCCGGAATTAAGGAAGGTTGGTTGGGTCTTCTGTTTGTTGCATTTTAATTGTGTACGCATGTGGGTGCATTTTTGGCTGTTAGCTTTAAAGCATATCGGAACATCAAGAAATGCTTGGTCACAGTGGCATATAAAAACCCAGATACAATGACACGTGGTAGTCGGATAAGTGAACCATAATATGTACTAGATTATTTCAAAGGTACAGTCATGGTTACCTTTCGCACCAACTTCGTGTCATCTTTATATTGTATTTTCAGTATGTATTAAAAATAAACTAAATCCATAGTCATGATTTATTTCCGGTATTATTTCCCGGGGTGGTGGAAAGGGCCATATTTAATTTGTGACCGATTCTTCTTTGGTCTTTGGATATCTTCCAGCAGGAATGCAAAAACACTTTCAAATGGGAATATTTGAGTTTATGATGTCAAGTGTGATGTCATATTAAAGATTTCATAGGTTCACACGCATTTCTACTTGACCTAACTGTATCAAAGAATGCAGGAATAATAAGCGTCTGGCTGCAGATTACAAGCATTTGAAATCCTGTGAAGACAGTGGAAAAACAGCCATTTATTTGTCAGACATCCTGATGAGCTCGCGTGACAATAGATCATGAGCAAGGTTTGAATGGTCTTCATACCTTGTTTTTTTCAGTTTGAAAAATATCTTAGCGGGATTCGACTTTACTTGAACAACGATTTCCTTTCAGATGAGAATAAAAATCGATAATCATAGAAAATTAAGAATTATATTAAACTATACTAGGTTATGGGTGTAAACAAAAAGAAGAAGGATCAAACATTACGATGGTGACAGAGAATTTCTTTGCCGTAATATCGAATCGGGTCCTTTTTTTAATATGATGTTTATTCAACTTGTTGAGATCTGTGCGATGATCATTTGGTATTGTCAGTTTGTATTTAAACAGCGACGTTTATCTCAAAATTCCCTCTCTTTCCCAGCCAGGATAAAACAATGATGTCCATTGTGGTTGCTACACGTCTTAGTATTTGCATAAAACCAGACAGTAATCGAAATGTATAGATACATCATCTTCTTGATTTCCTGGCCAGGCATTATACGTCCATCAAAAATACCGGCTAACACAGATTAAAACAGGTACCTCTTAGTTACTGGACGCTTTCTCATACACTGAACATTTCTAGTGACAACCATTATTGCTTTATCCATTCATGGAATTTAATTATGGCTTGCTGATTACAGGTAAGTAAAATAGTATGTTTAAAAAATACCGCTTTTAGTAATTTCATTTATTTTTTTTATCTATTAGCCTGGTTGGGTTGAATATAGCGCCGATGTGATATTGAATCCCATTCATTTCTTGCTATGAATATTGATACATAAAGTCTATTTATATAAATGAACATATAAGACTTACGTATATTACCAACCCCGATCATTACGAAAGTTTTTTGTTAAAGTTTAATTCGAACCTGTACTTGGTTAGTTTAGGAAATGGTTACAGATACCAAGTATAAGTAGTAATCCTAAAGCCCAAGGTACACTATTTTAAATTCGTACATTCCTGTTTATATGCAAGAAAAATCAAAGACTTGGCACTTGTTTTCCTGTTGACCATTTGATTGTGAACATTCTGATTTCCTTTTACAGACGAAAATAATAAATTTTAAAATACCAGATGGTCATGTACATTTTTGGCACAAGAATAAATTGGTTACTTCTGGCAATGATTTAGATTTAATTACGCAACGCTCCGTTATGAATACCACAGTTGCCAATATCGAAAGTGGATATTGTGAACGCGACAGGTATAAAAAACTCGTTAATTCGTTCACAGGACAAAGAAACTTGGGGTGTTTTTGTATCAGTTTTATATCCCGAAAGTTGTATCGCTTTTTGTACTTAGAATAGCTGCGTTAATATTTTTGTTTTTAGTTTAAATGTTGACTTCTAATTTCCGCCTTACAAGGAACAGTGTCTAGTTGTTCGGATGGGACAAAAAATTAAGGCAAGCGAAACCTTGACAATTGGAATTCGAAATAAAATGCGGCCGCAGCGCTGCAGTCCAGGCAAAATTATCCGGTGTGTGCCAGTCTTGATTGGTGGTAAAAATAAACCCCATAGTTCATTTCATTTTCTTATTTTCTTCGTTCAGTTTGTATCCCAATCTGTTTCACAGAGGCATTGTGAAATGCTTCTTCCAATATCCACTGCTGATCAGCATGTTTGTATCCAAGGGGGCAAGTGCAAGAATTTAAAATATCTTTCCATGAAAACCTAATATTTTCTCACCAAGTGGGCGTATTAACAGAACAATACAATTATTACTATTAAGACTTGTTCCTGTGTTGCTGTATTTACCTATATTGAAGCGAGCTATTGTCTATTTCTAACAGCAAGTATTTACATCCATTTTCACACCTTCATCACAGTCAATATTGTATTAAGTGCCCGGGTTTTTAAACGTGTAAACATTCCTGTCAACATTTAAGTGCATGTAGCGGCACGCTGGCAATTAAATAACGGTAGTCAAATATTTGGGAAAATACATGGAAATTTGCTACTTTTACTGGATTTACAAGAATAGTTTAAGATAAAATGTCAATAAATTCAACGCGAGGTGGCTCTGATATGATGAACTGAGTAGCATTAATTTTATATTTGTAATCCGTGTGAGAATGAAAGTTGTGTGGGAAACATCCGGAATATACAGCTTGGTGATTTTGCTATTAGTCAAAATTGAATTTGTCTCCTGTACATGGTCGTCATCTTGATAATAATTTCACCTCTCAGGATAATTTCGTTATAAAATAAAGAATAATAACCATAATAAATATATAGTATATAGTATGTTAAAATTACATAGAATGAATGAAACCTACTGAGTGGACAAATGAGGACGGAAATTACATGCATTGAACCAATATTCAAGTCAAATTATCATTTGTGCTTAAGAGAACACGTCTTGTCGAAACAATCAAGCGATTGTTTTCCATATATCAATTGTGTTCTACGATGCGTATATTATGAAGAAATGATTCCTCGCCGTGCCTTTAGAAAAAGGTCCGAACGTAATCTTAAAGAACAATACAAATATCGTTTCAAAAAATAATTAAAATAAATATCCAAAAATATCAAATGGGAAGTGGTATCACTGTTAAAAAAAATGTCTACTGTTAACATATCCTGTCTCTCGCATGACACTCACCATTGCTTAGACTTGTAGCTTGTACATAACAGGCATAGTACAGATAATAAAGGGGGGGGGGGGAGAGCAGCTTCGGTTAAATACGCCATTGAATCAAACACCAGTCACTGTAATTTTCAGTGTGTGTACAACTTTGTTTAGTGTCCATTCAAAGTTATTTAAGATAGTCGGTTCTCTTCGGGAATGTGAGTAAATCAGACAGAATGTCAAATATCTAACAAGATAAAGAACATGTCCGAAACATAAAGTGTCAATCAATAGTCTTGAGGTATGCGTGTTGTTCTACTCTGAACACTATTCCCTTCAAACTTAGAGGTCTTGGGGCTTCGCACTGATAATCAAAGATTTGTAGCCTTGGTGATCCGTCTGCCAACTAATAGTTTAAAACTAATTTCAAATGAAAATATCTACATATCTACCATATTAAATTTGGTGTGCATATTGTTTCACGTTAAAAACCACGTAAGTTGTGCTTATAATCAACGAAGAATAACTTTAATGGTCGTTCTGAAAACTAAGATAACTGTAAATTATATCTGCTATGAAGATTCATTGTTAAAATTTGCGATATTAAGACAACACTTTATAATTTCGATATCGATTAAAGTCGGCTTATTGTTATAAGGGAGATAACTCCTGTTTTAAAATCAACATTAGGATGCAGGCCAACGTTTTTTTTTTTACCTATTGACTTCAATGTTAACTCTGTTATCCTTCCGCCTCAAAATCATGAATATTTCCTCCATTCTAGACCAAAAAATCAACAAAATGCTGATGCAAAAGGGGAGAAGAGCGAGAGAGCGAATTGCTATAAAAATAGACGAAGTACAGAAGGTGAAATTTAATGGTGGTCTGACTCCATCTAGTTATGCTCTCCCCATTGAGTTAAATCCATGTCATTAAGTGACCTATAACTTAATGACGATTTTAATATTTATATCTCTCGACTGTGGTGTTCTGCCCCAGATTCTTTCGTATCAAAATCTCAAGTGTTCAACATAATCTTGTAGAAAATGTAGAGTCAGTTTGACTTTACCTCTATCCGCGCCAAGAGTTAAGATTGTGATGGATAATTGCATATTACATACTAGTCAATTATACTGTTTCTAGTTTATTGATCTCCAGATAGACATGGAAATCTGGAGATCAATAAACTAGAATTATAGATACTTTGGGGCAGGACGTTGCAATATGTTGCTCCATCTGTGGTGGAAAGCATACAAGCCAACGTAGATTTTTGGGAAAGCTACAGTGATATATGACCGTCTCGTCTCTTACTAAATTCAAAAAGGATATTCATTTATCATAAAATGTACACTCCATGGATTACAAATTTCAAGTTTGTTTCTACACTTAGGGTATAAGTCAGATGATCTTTGTTTATGATAAATCATATCTATATTAATTACCAATAAAACCTCTCTTAACATCGTCTATCAACAATAAACTTACGTCTGTCTAACGCCAGATTTTTCTTGATTCTGGGAAGTAAATTAAAGTACCAAAACTTATGGTAGCTAAAGATTTTGTGTAAAATAACTTTGTTTAACGTCCACCCTACCTTCCACGATGTTTCGATATCGCAAATAAAGATAAAGACCGTCTAATTGGAGTCTTACAACATATGATTTCATTTGATACTTTTCACATGGTCTCCCAATATGTATAATAATATGGAAGGGTTTTAGTTTTATGTATCATGACAACGACACGACAGTATGCCAGCCAGGTACGGTGAAAATAATCATGTTCAGATTGAACGTTACAGCGAATGTCGCAATCTACATATTATACATATATAATTCTAAGGTGTAGGATGGTATAAATACTATTTAGTTTTCGATGCAATGTCCTTGGCACATTCTTTTGAATTTACTAATCCTGTTATATTTTTTTAATAAAAATCACAGAGTTTTCTCCCTTGTTACGTCTTAATTATTCGGACTTGGTTTCTCTTTGAATATGGCCATGATATTTTTTCAAGTAAAATAGTAGGAAAATATATTATATATGATATAATAAAGTATTCAATAAACAGACCAGACAATAATTAGTTAAAAGAGATATGTAAATAAATAATAAATACAATAGTAAATCAATGATTTGCACTTAAAATATACTGTTGGGTTTGGCAAATACAATGGCAGTAAAAGTGGAGCAACATGATGAATGAATTCTCGCCCGTTATTTATAAAACGCTTTTTATATTCCATAGAAACATGTTTGGTAAAAAGAAAAAGTTGCATGCAAAATAACCCAAGACAATCTGGATACAGAGTCAAATCACGACCCCGGTCTAGAATCCGTTTACATTGCACATGGCACCTGTATACATTTACCGTTACGTATTCCACATGTTTCCTGATTTAATGATAATATCGTGAAAGACTTACTAGTGGGTAACCTTAATAACATCGAATAACCGCGATATTCATTCATGAACCACATCATAAACATTCTTCTTGTGTGCATCAGACGATGAAATATATCGTGGAGTTTGAAGTATCAATTCTGGTGTTAATTAAGATCTTCACAAATTTACACGTGTTTAATTGTTTTTCCAACCGGAATTCAAGTGAGTGAGTTATATAATATTAGCTGTTAATTGGGCTCTATAAACCCCACTATATAATCATCTAATTAGAATAGCAATAAACCAACGGCTGTTTAGATAATTTGGAACATTACACTGATGCCTTACAGGTCCACTTTATATATTTATTACCGTCCTCGCAATAATTCTACTTGTATCAAAATGATGTGAAAATTTTTAAAATAAACGGAGTTGAAGGGATGTCCGACATTTTAGAACGCGCATAATCAGCAATTTTAAAGATGTGAAAATAGGAACTTTATCTCAACGTCAACATTTGTTTTGTTTTTATTAAATTCATACACACCGAGAATCTTTTTTACATATAATAAACCTGCTTTACAATTCTAAATCCGCATATAAATATTTTCAAAGCACCGAGGAGAAACCTGTGCGTATTCGCTTAGCCTGCACTTTTTTTTCATAAAATTCATGCACTGTCGTCACCCACAGAGTCTTTTCGATTCTAAATCTGGATATTAATGTGACCTATCTTCACAGTACCTGTTATTGAAACCTAGGCTATTGACTTACACCGTGTTCTGGATTAAGAATTCTCCCTGGTCTCAAAGGGAAAAGACATGTTGAAAGCATTACAATTTTATAGAATTGCTTTCACCAAAGCCTTAGTTGGGTATCAATGACATGAAATGTGACGTATTAGATAAATATGAAATAAGCTTGATCAACACTTTGAAGCATGTCTTTCTGTATTATAGCTCAGTGGGATGTAACAGAAGCGAGTATTTGGTATACAACACCCCCTCCCGTCTACAATTATTTATGTCTCGCTAGGGGGCGTCACTGACTCTATCCCATCATTCATCAAAGTGTGACCCCGTGCCTCATGGCCACCTGTTCGCAGTGGGGAGTGCTCCTTTTAGTATTTACAGCTGTATCGGTACCGGATAAATGACAAATAATCTAAACGACTTCTCCCTGCAGGTTTTCGGAAGCTAAGGATTTGGCAAGTGTTCCTTGTTTAGCAAGAGCCAACTTTTTATGGTCTAACGAGAAAATTATAGTTGTTTTAGTAGTCCAACATTTGTTGTTCATTATTAAGACGTATTGTGTCCAGTTCGTGGTTCGGTGGCCTTAATTAACTCTTCCTATTCGCCATAACAAGTTCTTGTAACTGATACAATGCACTTGAACACTTTTAATTACCTAACGAGAAAGTTGGTCCCAGGGGGTGGTGTTAATTAGCTATTTCAGATTTTAATGAAGATATACCCAGAGTAATGAAAAATAGTCGACAGCGTGTTTGATTCCTGTGAATGCTGTGATATTCGTCTTTTGGATGAAATATATCACATCTAAGAAATGAAATGGGGTTTAGCGTCCTATTTTTCTGTCTCACCGACCAACGGGGATCTCGCACCCCCCCCCCCCCCCGCCCCCATTCGAACAACTAGAATCTGATCACACACTAGAACTCTCATATTAACTATCCATTACTTTTCTCCTAGAATATCATACCTGAGTCAATTTTATTACATACAGGTATTATATTTGTACTTATTGTTTCCTTCCTTGGAATCAGTTTGTATAAGTTGCGATTTTTTTTTCGAAGCCTGCCCTACCCTTTCTTCTCTTTGTAAATATTGAGTTATGATAACTCGAGTAAAATATTGTTTATATCTAGGTATTTTAATTAAAGAGAAAATGCATTTCAAAATTGTTTTGTCCAAAAACCTTTCGCTAAAACATCTAAATCAACATCTAAATCATTAGGGTTCGGTGTAGTAGAAAACGAATATTTTTTAATCACTTAGTTTATGAGAGATTGTTAGCGGTTTAATAAGGAAGTCAATGGGTTTTTACAAAAAAAGAGTAGAACCGGTAAACCTTTCAACCATAAAGGCAAATTTTAAAATGAGAAAGTGATCTTATCAACTGGAGGATGACTCTCATATGGTGCTTTACGATTTTCTTTGAGGTATTGTAATGATAAGAGTGACCTTAATTCATGCTATCTCTTCAACTAACGTGATTTATTTGGCTAACTCTTCGAATTGTCTAATATATCAAAAATAATCACCCATTTGTAACTCGTCATATCGGAATAAATGCGATTCGTATCGGGCGTATACTTCGTATGAAACAGTGCAGTGACCGGTCGGTGTTGACCTTTAAGACGATGGACACTGGTCAAACGAAGTGATATTCTCCCTTGAATAGATTTTAGAGAGCCCCCGTTGTTCTCCCTTATGAATAATGACTAAATCTTTTAAGGTTTAGAGAGTTGCGATGATCATGTCATTTTAACGTGGGAATGTTGCTGAAATTTCATTTGGCACTTGGCAACTTTAAAAATTCGTTTGTTTGAAGTCGCATTTTAAGGAAACTCCTTGTCTGCTTAAATCTAATTATACTCTTTTCTGGGTGATACCCAGAGAAAGTAGAATTATATTATCTGAAAATTAAAAAATAAAATGAAAACTAATATACTATTTAAACATAGAACATAAAAGAAGGGACAGGGATGATAACCTTGTGATATACCATTGTTGTGTTGAGTAAAATTATTATCATGTAATATCGCGACTACAGTCTTGAATTTAAAATATTTGATTTAAATCATGAGAATTTTAGCAATTAAACGGGGAATAATGTATACAATTTTGAAAAAGAAGACAATTGAATTAAATATTTAAAGTTTATACAAGTGGTCTGTGTCTAGACATCTGGAGTTGATATAACAATTCTCTTCAAGTTTTGGAGGGTTCCCCGTATTGTCCTTCCGCTACCAGCTTTTAGAACACACTAAATCAATAGGAATTGTTAGAATTCTCACAGAAATCTTTCTCTTTCTGTAGCATCTTCATTAACATGGGTACATTTACAGGAATCTCTTTACTTTTAAACTGTTTTTCTTCAGTTCTTCATCATCAAAGATAAGTTTTTAGTCGGGGGTAAACTGGGTACATAAAAACATTAAAGTGTTATGCATCCTTTGTTTCGTGTTATTCCGAAAATTGAATTATAAGACCCGGAGACAATAATAAAAGTATAACATCGGCGTCTTTATGCAAAAACCTGCGAAATATTAGATTGATATTTAATACTACAATGTATCTGTCCATATGAGTACATTAAAGGAGATGGTCCACTAATATGAAGATAGCGATAACAGCTATTCAACTAGAATCAACTTTCTCGTTACTTACGTTTAAGCTCAACATAATGTGATAGAAAAAATAACTCTTTTTTATTAAACAGACATTTTAATACTGGCATATCATTCGATATTTAAATTAGTGACTGATAATTTAATTTAAACCTCGAATGATGTTGTATTATAACTGGCAAATGACAATTAAAAACGGGCCGAAAATTTCGACACATAAAATAAACAAATTGCTAAAAGCATCGCTATTTTTGAATTTGGTTATTCATATTGAAATAGTATTAATGGCATCAATAACGCCTAGAATGTTTCTAAAATGAAATTTTCGATCCAAGTATTAAAGGTATGCTTAGGGTATAGATATGCGCGTGGATGGGGATACTGAATTGTCATTTCATTTATGCTTTATATGATATACACTTAAAGTTACATACCATGGGATTAAATGCAACATTCTTAAAGGATACATACATTATAGGCAGTATTTATTCTCATGTGTATGTTTGGTCAGATTTTAAAGATAGAGTATGGGTGGGATGGGGTGGAGTGTAATTAATATAGAAGAAGCAGGTAATAAGAACAGGTGAAACCACTTGGTTACAAACTAAAGACAAGATGCTAATAACTGTCATGTAACCAATTGCTTAACAAATACCTCTTTATCTAATGGCCATCTCTGTTATTGTTTCATTGCCCAGCTTTTTATTTGATTGTTTGCCATAACAATTCGTCATTGGCATTCAATGGTTGGACAAGTGGTCCCCTTTAAGGGCTGCGATGGGGTATGATGAGATATTTTCGAGTTCAATACTAATACCTCGTCTAGAATAATAATAATCGCCTGAACAGTTGCCTAACAAGTGGTTATTTAAATGATGACAGGGTGTGTGTATTGTTTGCGACCGGGATCGTCATTTGTAGACGGTTACGACACAGAATTAAATGAAACCTTCTCAAATAACGTCTTAGTGCAACTGTAACAATAGTGACACAAAATGAACAGGTTTTTTTGGGGCTAGGTCGATCCTCTCTTCTTTTCGGATTTACTATTGATACCATTACTAAATCGTTTAGTTTAAAAGCGGTATTACCATTGAAGAAGTTTTGTATCATGCTGAAAAGAATGACAGATCTCGAGCAAATAATCAGCCAGCAATGAGAGTACATCTGTCCGGGGTTAAACCACAATAATACATCAATTCATGGCTAGTGGATTAGACTTTAATCCGGCTTATTAACTGGATACAAATACCCACAAATCAACCGTGATATGATGCGCGGGAAAATGATAAGCAAGCTGAATATGGGCGTTATCGTCAGCGTTATTAGACACAAATGGGAATTCTTTTACATCATCGCCGCATCTTTGATCCACTGAGTGGATTTTCATAGTCAACGAGCTATTAATAAATAATTTATTTGAAATATTTCTTATAAATGGTAAAGAAAGTGTAATTATAAAAGGATCTGAACATTAATCCATTTGTTAATGAGGTTTTCGAAATCTTCAATTGATTTTTGGTCCGTTCCATAAATTGCAATTCAATTCATTTTTTACGTTTTGTTTGTTTTATTTTCTTGTTTTGGTGTGTGTGGTGGGGGGGGGGGGGGGTGAAGGGATGAAAATTATTACCATATCTACCTCTGATACACACATAAATCACAATACGAAATTCGTTTTCAGATTTTCGAAAAAAGATCTGAATATTGACATCGTTCACATTGTTATTGCTTTTTCCAAATTATTCCTGGTTTTTTTTATCTTAAAGACATTTACGTTTTGTTTGTTTTATTTTCTTGTTTTGGTGTGTGTGGTGGGGGGGGGGGGGGTGAAGGGATGAAAATTATTACCATATCTCCCTCTGATACACACATAAATCACAATACGAAATTCGTTTTCAGATTTTCGAAAAAAGATCTGAATATTGACATCGTTCACATTGTTATTGCTTTTTCCAAATTATTCCTGGGTTTTTTTATCTTAAAGACATTTCCTTTTATTAACTAGGTTTAAGTTGATAATAAATGTTTGGAAAATATAACTTTAAAACATTACTAAGATTTGAAAATATGTCACATATTTATTTATTTGAATTTAAATCGGATTACAGCATTTAGAAGTCGACGCTTCAGATTAAATCATGTCATTATATATGTATATATAGGAATTACCTTACAGACAAATAAATAAACATGTCTGTCACCACATGCATCACTCTACAGTTACATGTTTATAGATAAAACATCCTAGTAGATATATTTACGTATCCTTCACGATAGATATAGAAATAGAAGTACGAGTGGGTAATCCCCTGAGATACTTCTTCTTTACGAAATGTGTCTCGAGGAATAACTATTGAATCCCTTACAGCTGCAGATTAACACATCGTATATATAGATAAATTTATTGTCTTTTCTACTGATAGCGAATCTTCTTGTTGCAGACAGAACTATATATATCATGTTCGCTAGGATTAAAAGCGATTGTTCCCTTGCTACAAAACTAACCCCTTGTCGGTTTGTATGGCCCTTACAACTTAAGAAATGGGTTTTATTGTAGGTCTATACATCTTGGCATATGCTATCAAAATTCCTTAAGAGGCCGAGAGAAAAAGCATTTGCTAAAAGTATAATTGCTTTTCACTCCTTTACAGTTTTAAATTTATTTGTTCTGTCATTTATTGAGGACTATTGTTACTCGTGTATAGCTGAAGGAGTAGTATTGATGTGTTTAATATAGACCAAGATATTAGAAGAAGGGCTATAAATAAAAACTAAGTAAATTGTGGGTTGAGTGTTCAACAATATATCTAGTATTGATACGTGTGTTTTTAATTGACAGGATTGAAATAGACACCAATGAGTGAAATCTACCGTTAAATAATGAATAGAAATAAGAAACACTTTAGTTCTTGAAATGATAATAATCCATGCACGTGTTCAGTTATTTCTTCGATGTATATCATTTTATTTTTTTGAATCTGGTGACTAAAACAAAATAGGTTGCGTCCAATGACTAGTCATGGATGGTTGAAAGGCTATATTAGAAGTGAGAAGCTGGAATATTCCTGAATTCCTGACTGCATTGTTCCAGGGACATCTACTTTTACATCGGTGCAGGCGGAAACAGATTGAATGTTCAAACTGTTTTGAATAGTAGAATTAAGCGAGGCCCCATTCACAAAGTAAGCAGGCCTCGAAAATGGTATAAATGCACCAGGTACCCATATATCTGTCGAATAAAAATGTCTCTAGCGGTCGTGGTGGGTTTGTGAGTTGCTCCATGTGATTGTTGGTACTCGGATTTCAGAAGCCAAAAACTTTTGCTACGGAAAGTATCCCCTAGGCAATGATCACAATTATCAAATGGCATGTGCAATTGAAATGTTGATAAACTGAGCACGTGTATTTCTAATTGAACATTAACAGTAGTAATAAATAGAAGTATATAATCACGTGGTTTATCATTCCGACTTTATTGAAATGATTGACGTATTAAAATGATTGACATGTCATAATTTGATGAATTGACTTGTCAGTATGATTTCTACAAACAGTAATTATAGAGATTATCGTCAGTCATTATAGGATACTGATAACGTCAATTAATGTGTTAATCACGTTGATAATCGCTATACTGATGAAAAGATGTGATAAGGATGAAGAAAGAGATTACAAACAGTTGAAATGTACAACATGGACATGAAATATGGGTTTTACATGCTTTCACTGATAAAGATACCAGGCCTTCAATTAAACTCTTTATCTGGTGAATTGAGATGCACTTTATATTAAAGCCATTTACAATAATTCCACAATAAATTAAAAGTCATGCCATCCAGTCATTGTATTATAGGTCTCCATGATAATTGTGATTCATTAAATGAAATGTTTCCAAACGTCCCACTGGTCTGCGTACGCCATGCAATGTGCTATGAGTGAAATTTTGCCGGACAGCAGCACTGCGGCATAATTTTAGACCGACATCCGACAGGCAAGGGATCTTTTATGTGCACGCGAATTTGTAGACGGGACCTCACTTTTTCGTCCCAACCAAACGACTAGACATCTGTCCTTGTCAGGCTCTCCGTCCTGCACCACTAACAAAGGGCCAACAACGGGGTCGAACCCGCGTCCTCCAGCTAGTGAGCCAGCGCTTTACCCTTTGAACCACCGTGACTCACTGTGTCTTTAAAATGGAATAGAAGGGGTTTGGTGTCTCTTCAAGACGAACACGGTGCCACTTTAAATTTTCATGGTTAGTGTGCAATATGAGGTAGGACAATTTTGTCCCAACAGTGGTGTTTCTGTCCATTCTTTGTCAATTTCCAGCAATCAAGGGATCTTTCTTTCACTTCCTCATCAATGTGTACACGAGTGGACCTCGGTTTTCCGTCCATTCTAAACAACTATGCGCAATCTCTTGTGTTTTATGTTGGTTCACGACATGATTCAAACTGGTGAAATTTGAATCGAGTGTCCTGTACCCTAACCACTCGACCACAGCACCCGATATTTCAGGAAACATAGTTATGGCTTCTTTATATGATGCAACACCTGCAAGCAACGTCGGTGCCCTGGTTAAATGAACACATGGTATAAATATATAAAGATAAGAGAAATATTATATCAAAATGTTCTTTTTTTTATATATTTTAAGGGGGTATTTGGTAATATTGTTATCGGAAAGTACTTTATATTTTTGTCTTAATTCACTGTTCTTTGTCCCAGGTGCTATTTTGTCGTGGAATATTTAAATTCTTATCTTTAGCAATTAAGAGAAAGGTGTTTGAACCTTAGAAGATTGAATCTATAATTGTTTAAAATTGAAGCCATAGAGGACAAACACTTTTAAAAAATTGAATCCTAATGAAGGACAATTAGGACTAATTTGTACGATAAATGTTTAGCACTTTCTCCTAATGATTAATCAGCGGTTCAAAGGCCAGTCCCACATCTGTGTAGATTTCAATCAAAGCTTTCTGACACCGGCTTTACTTATTGTATATTATAAGATATCGTTGTCAAACCTCCTTTCAATCAAGCACATTAACAACGTCACTCACAATAACACTTTACGCCTGTGGATTTCTATGGGCTTTGATTGGTCGATCGACGAAGAAAGAGGTGGAGCTACATTTATTATGATGAATGTATGAAATCTATATCGTGTCCAGGATGGATTCCTTTATTGTGTTAAATGCATTCAAAACATTGGAATATTTTGCTACATAGTATATAAGTATAATGCTATCTATTCATGTGATTAATTAGAGAGTTAAATTACCTATCTACCTATCACAGGAACTTGTTACCTTAGGCTGGAAAATTCACGCTTTTTAAAGGGTAAGTTTAATTTTCCACTTTAAGAAATCGAATGGCTTATCCTTATTCAGATGTGAAATCTTTAAAGAAAATATTGTTACCTTTGTTTTGGAATTTTATCATTCTTTAAAGAAATTCTAATCTGTTTTTCAAGCCTGATTATGTCTAGTTTTTAAGTCCAGCTGTATTCTGCCCAACCCTTGTCTTGATAAACATATTTCATGACAAGTCCAGATAAGAAAGTATTAATAAGATATAGATGGAGAGATATAGATACTGATACCGATTTTCTTACAAAAATTCTTCTACATGGTCATTTCTAATCTGTCTTCCATTTATATCTTTCACTTTACATTTCTCAAATTCTACTTTCACTCTTTCATAAATTATAAAGTATATATTACATGTATTAATATTTTGTCTAATTTGACGCGTCCGTCAATTCCCTTATTTGACTTTCGTCTAGATTTAACATTTTCTTTTTCTTTTAATCGACATTCTTTAAGTACAACTTACACTTTTTGTGAAGTTTTCTCAAATTTGACGATCGTGTATATCTCATTGTATTGCACATTTCTACAATATGACATTCTTTTGTATACAGGGTATTTCCATTTGGTCATCTCGTCATTGACTAGTGTAATACCTATTCATCTTTAACTTTTATAATCTACACCTTTATTCATTTTCCCTTTAATTGTGCACTTATCTTACACTTGTTTATATCTTACACTTATTCATATCTTGCACTTATTCATTTTCCCCCCTAATTTAACTTTCATTTATATCTTACACTTATTCATTATCCGTCTAATTTAAAAAGAAGCATAATTACGTTATTTGATAAGATTCATTTTTTCATTACCTATTTTGCGTCGATGAAAGATTTTTAGCTGTTCTTATCTCACTGAACATTGCGGTGCCATCGTCTCTAAAATGATGTGAGTCAATATTTATTTGTGGAATCACGATACACATGGAAAGTTAGACGTTGCTATGTTAATCTTAATAAAATACAACATAGATACATTATATTAATTTACTCCCACTACATCTAGAGGCTAACTATTTCAACAAGTACTGACTGTCAACACACATCGACAACACTCAATAGTTACAGCCCATGTTATGGGTGATTCTTTATGTCAATGAAAAGAAATCTTCAACAGCAGTTTGGCATTGATCTAAGCGACTGGGCAAATAGAGAACTCGGAATGAAAATTATATCTTTCGGGGGTTTCAACACTTTATTGAAACTCGACCATGTCAAATATTGACTTTGTATTATACAGAAATATTAATAATTGCCAAATATACATAAATGTATGCAAATTTCTAGTATTGGTTAAGATGAAGATAAATACTTGACGTTCTATGATGTATAAGTGATATTGCATGTTCTATATAACTTGTCTTTACTTTGATTTTCATAAGGCTGAGAACTGTAGCCATGATGTCTCATTGTCATCAATTAAACCAATTACACGTAATTTTATTACGTTATAGATTAATATTCACAGCGTTGTGTTTATTATTGCGTAAAAAGCGGGTTAAAACCTCCAAAATCAATTTACATTATATCATTGAAAAACTTAAATTGGTGGGAATTGGTATCTTGTTTATCACGAGAAACCTAACATATTCATTTGAAAGAAAATATAAATATTTGTATTAGTCTATGGAATTTCGCCTGAAAATGTACTATTTAAAGATGATATATCAACAAATTCGTGAATTAAACCTACCAATGTTCGAGTCACCCCAAAACGGCATTAACAGGAAGAATTTATAGTGTGCCTATGATAAAGCCGGTATGATAAAGCCTGTCATTGAGTCAACTGCCCAACCTCTTGGGTTTTTCCCGGGACCTCCGACTGCCTCCTATTGCTAAAGACCCCTCCGCACAAGCGAATTATTGAAATAAAATTAAACCATATGTTAGTCCCGAAATGACCTGGTTTGTGTCGAGTTGTGTTTTATAGTGTTATTTATAGTATGAGTACGTTTGTTGTTGAGACTGATCAAGTTCTATAAATGTTATTAAACACGGGTGTTGATTCTGATATGTGAATTTATTGTTTCATCTGTAAATCATATCTATATTAAACATGGCTACTCACAGCTCTTCACATGGTCACTGAGTTCTTCCTTATAAAATAAACTTTAAAACAAGACAGAGTAAACAGTGGGTCTTTATTATAAAAGGTCACACGGGAATCTGGTAGGCATCCATATATTAAAACCCTTGTGGCTAATAATACGAAGTTTCATACATACAAACATATTGTCAGTTCGTACCTAGTATGGAGAGAATTCGATCTAAATCTTGCTGGTATCCAGACACATTTGGAAATCGATTAATACAATGCGTGTAATTCAGAACATATTCTCTGATTTTATGTGCTTTTATTTGCTGGAGTCATTAGAATTACCCTGAGTTTATTACAGCTTCAGTTTGTATATGATGATCTTTTTACGAAACTAAGCTAGGTGAATATGTTTTTACACCGAGAAACGATAAAAAAGCAGAAATATGCAATAATACATGAAATGATAACGTAATAATCTTATAAAATAATACTCCGTGTTCACCGAAGGATTTTAATCATATTGAATACTTATTCATACAGCCTGCTTATTGTCGAAACAAAAATGGAATCACTTTGTATTTAATCAAAAGCGGAATGCAAATCCTAGAGTATCCACGGGATGCTGCTACACGAGTGATGCATAAAACAGTCTGAAATATTCAGATTTATCTATCTACAAGACTGCACTCGTAATGACGGACTCGCTTGAATAGTTCATTAATGTCAGCATTAATTAGATACCATTAGTTAATTATAGGGTATACAGTTACACTTCTAGTTATATAGCCTCGTCACGAGCTTTACCAATATATAAATCAAACCATTGCAAACGGCAAAAACCTGCCCCGCAGCCATCTTGGATTGGTGCAGAAATCTATTAATTATACATGTTCAATGATTAGGATTCACGTGCGTATTGAATTCAGTATGAAGTAAGATTATACGTGTTCAAGCATATACACGTGTATAATAGTTTGACATGTATGACAATAGAGATGATGTATTAGGACCTGTACCCCTGTAGAGATGTATTTGCCCATCTCGTTTCTTTTATTTAATATAGCTTTGACAGAGACACGTCTTTTTTCATACAGCTTCTCAGTTTGCACATTTTTAATATAAAAACTATGACAGCAAAGTAGTTACAATTTAGTATGATTAAAAGAAGTTCATTATATTAGAGCATCCCATGTGCTTTCTTTTTTTCGCTGCATATTCCATGCTCACCCACAAAATCGTTTCACGTAAGTACAATACAGAAGTGTATAGTAAAATGTTCTTTCTGTGTTTACATAAGTCTTCCATATGTTCCACCAAATGGGACGCTGATACCTAAATTTAATATTGTAAATGTTTTCATAAATTGTTTTAAATATTTTCTATTTCTTCTTTTTCAGAAGTACCGGTATATGAATGACGACTTATAGACTTGAATCTTCCTAAAATGGATCTGGTTAACCTGTTTCTGATCGTGGTTCTGATGTTAACGCCGGTGTATGGAGATATATTGTACACTTTGTTAGAAGAAAAACCAGCTGGATTTTACATCGGCAAAATATCCGACAAGGCAGATCTTCAATCCACGGTGACCGAAACAGCATTGATTACGTTGCGTTACAGCTTCTTGACGCAAGGTTACCCCCAAAGCAAACTCTTCAACTTAACGAAGGACGGGCAGTTATACACGGCCGTAAAATTGGACAGGGAGGATGTTTGTGGGTTCTCAGATACGTGTGTCCTAGAGACAGAAATCGCGATTCAATCGATCATTAATCAGTTTTTTCGGAAGGAGAAGCTGAGAGTCACCCTAGAAGATATAAACGACAACGCACCAACCTTCAACAAGGATTCTCTCACATTGGAAATATCGGAAGCCGTGTCCGTTAATTCTTCGTTTATTCTTGAAAGTGCCCTGGACCGCGACGTCGGTAATAATTCACTCCAAGGTTACGATTTGATATCAGATTCCGATATTTTTGATTTAAAAGTCGTCAAAAATCTTGATGGAGGTACCGTCGTCAGTTTGGTCGTACTTAGTTCTTTAGACCACGAAGTGCGGGATTTATATACGTTGACCGTTGTGGCACGAGATGGGGGAGTAAGTCCTAGAAAAGCTGAACTTAAAGTGATAGTCTCAATCCTTGATATTAACGATAACTCACCAGTCTTCGATCCACAGGCCTATAACGTTACAGTAAAAGAAAGTACAGCCATAGGCGAAATTGTTGTCCAAGTGACTGCTACTGATCTAGATGCACAACTGAATGGGGTGGCCTATTATCGTTTTAGTCCTTTGGTGCCGAGCGAAGTACTACATTATTTTGCCTTGAACGAATCCACGGGGAAAATAACAGTTTTTCAGTCGTTGCATCTGGTCCAGGGACAGATAATGCGTTTTATTGTCGAATGTGTCGACGGTGGGTCGCCTCCCCTGGTAGCCCAGACTGAAGTCATCATCAGCATTGAAGACTCTACCAACACCCCTCCGACCATCAACTTGAATCTTTTTGCTGACGGCAAGGTGTCCGAATTTGCTCAACCAGGTACAACTGTTGCCCACGTGGCCGTTTTAGATCCGGATTCCTCCAAAAATGGCATCATTCGTTGCTTCATTATTAGTGACGCTTTTGAAATTCAAGGATTAGAACAGAACGATTATAAAATTGTGGTCTCGCGAACACTGGACAGAGAAAATTCACAATTCCATCGTGTTGTTTTGACTTGCGAAGATGCGGGAAACCCTCCAATGAATGACACCAAGGTGTTTCGCATCGCAGTTCTGGATGAAAATGACAATGCGCCATTTTTTAAACAGTTTGACTATCTTGGCAATATCACGGAAAATGCGGAACCAGGAGAAGTCATAGCCAAAGTGGAAGCTGTAGACATGGATGATGGAGAAAATTCTAAGATTTATTATTATATACCGCTAGGAGATGAATACGGGGTGAAAATTAGACAAAATGGTGAAATTATATCCGAGAAAACCTTTGATCGGGAGAAAACACCTAAGTTAAAGTTTAAAGTGTTTGCGACCGATCATGGACGACCTTCCCGAAATTCTAGCTGTACTGTCACTATTATAGTAACAGACGTCAATGACGTAGTACCTACATTTAGCCAATCAAGGTACATGTTTAAAGCTAAAGAAAATCAAGAATCGGGAGTTGTAATTGGGCGATTAGAAGCAGAAGATGCCGACGAAGGATTAAATGGTGAAATTCTTTACAATATACAACTGTTGTTTGATGGATCGGAATATTACCCAATCAAAGTTACAACCGATGGTTTTATCCAAACCGCGTTTTCACTTGATAGAGAAATGAAATCAAGTTACCAATTTGTTGTCGTTGCTTCTGACAGGGGGTCGCAACCGTTATCTTCCTCAACCGAGGTCATCGTTGAAGTAACAGATCAAAACGACCATGCGCCATTGATAGTGTCACCAAGCTCCATGGACCATTCTATGATGGTGCCTTACCACATGCGCACCGATTATGCCTTATTCACAGTATTGGCTAAAGATGAAGACGTAGGTGAAAATGCCCACTTAGAATTTATTTTACAACCAGAAAATGGTCATGACATTTTTAAGATCGATTCGGTAACTGGTGTTATCAGATTATCGCGATTTCTAGACGGAAATGACGTCGGAACTTACCAAATACACGCCACTGTTCGGGATATGGGAACGCCGTCTTTGAATACTTCCGTTGACTTTAATATTACTATTTATAAATCCAACGAAACTAACACCTACCTGCAACAGGGATTGGGTTCGGAGGAAAATACCATGGTGGTGCTGATCCTGGGAAGTGTTACAGGTATAATTGTGGTTGTTGTTATCATCGTCATCCTGATTATCAGACGTTCTGACCAAGCCAACCAAAAGTTTTTTCAAGCAAACGTCATCACCCACATTGAACCAGGTAATCTGCAGCTAGATTGTTCGATGGAAGACCTTGTAGATCACCGAAGAATGTCAAAAGCGGATTCCAACAGCTGGGAGAAGAGATCGAATATATTTCCTGGTTCAGATGACCTGGTGTCCTTGTCCGAAGTCGAGATCGAACAGTCAACCAAAGTAAGTAAAATCTTTATGTTAAAACGCAATAAAAAGAGACGTTTTACAGTACTGGGATTGTAATTAAACTTTACAAATATAATTTTCAGAACACGCATGTAATATTACAAAGAAGTAACGATTTTTGCACTTTCTGAACTAATTAATTAAAAATCAATACCTTGCAGAAATATATTTCAAATTTCAAATTTCTATAAATATTAAAAGGTAATCAATAGCAATGAAACGTTGAGTGCATGGGGTAGATAAAGGTTATAGGAAATGGAATCGAAAACAAATCTTATCAAAGTTCAATTTTTAGTATTTAAAAACTCGCACGTTGTCAGTTTTCAATTGTGTTTTCATATCCGACATCCTCTCATTTTTCACATACCAATGATTGTTGGTGGAGATGAAACGTCATGGTTTTGTTTATTTTATAAATATGTATTGTATATGAATAAAGAATAATGAACTAGGTACAGGAGTACAACAATTATTGAACATGGAGGCAATGTGTTAGATGTGACCCATACACACACGACTTCTGGAAGACGCGGAGGAATATTTACACAGGAACAAAGTGCTTTAAGTAAATATCAATACGCGACTAATGCAACGAAAACACCTTTTTTATTTAAAGTTGTGAAAGATGATGACCGAGGCTAAGGGCGTGCTTCAGTTTAATCACTGTTCAACTGCGTGTATTATATTCATACACAAACGCCTCGGGCATGTTTTGCTAACGCTTTCGTTTTTTTTCTCTCTTGCCTGTCTCAGAGAATAAACGAAACCCCTCGGTTCAATTGTTGATCGATGTTCATAAAGTGGCTGACCCTAATAGGAAAGACGCCGTGTAACCTTTTGAAAAATGTCGGCACCTTTATACATTTCAAAATGCCACAAACAATATTCTGTTAATTACAATTTTCAGTCTTTTGGGTAATAGGCGGTGGAGAAATGACCATCAATTTCTTCGGCGGTTACTCACGACTGCAGGAGTTAATAAGAGGGAAAGATATAGTCTAGGGGCCTATTTCACGAAATTTTAACTAAGATAAGATCCCAATTTTAGTAATTTGATTGGATAATATTAGATTGATTTTAGTGCTTAGCCAATCAGAATTGAAGTATCTACTAAAATTGGATTTTATCTTAAGTTAAAATTTCGTGAAACAGGGCCCTGAATTATAAAAAAAGTTAAAAGGCAATGATTTCCGATAATTGTAAAACGAATCAACTTTTTATGAAATCTTTTTAAGTCTCATGTGCAGTATAGAATATACATGTGTAACATATCTTTCCTTGTCGGTCGCTATTTGCAATACTTTGGGCGATATTGACGCGCGTGTCGGTTCTTGTCAGTGATTAGTAGAACTCATTTCTATAATACACCGTTCTGTACCAATTCTTATCATTTTAAAGTGAAAATAATATTTTCAATAAATGTCAATTGTGTTTCGTCAGCGATAAATAAAAATGGACATTAAATAATATTAGTTATCATTTTACTCAATCTTCAAAAATTTAAAGATAACTAAAAACCTAATCGTAATATCAATATTAAAACTATTTGTCTTTAAGACACGAGAACATAATATTTGTAAACTGAAACTTTTGTTATAATTTTCTTATTCTATTTCAAATTTCCGAGATAACGTTTGAAATGGTATTCTTCATGGACGTTTTACGACGACATTTTCAAAACAAGAGGCGTGTCGAGATTTCAAAGATAGATCGCTATTGTGATTGGAACAACTTAAAATTAAGCCGGGTGTTGACTGAGACTAATGTCAATCGGGAGTCTATGTAAAATGATTCCTTAAAGAAAAGAAACTGTTACCATAAAGTCTGAAGGGCCGGGTTTAAGCTTTGAATAAAGGTGCCGATTTATCTGACGGCGATGTATCTACTTTAAAACCCTTAAACGCGGAAATATATTGTTAATCACTGGCGGAGATCTCCCAGACCTGACCAATAACTATAGACTTTAGAAATTATCTCTGACACTGAGGCGTGACATGGCAATCTAGTTAACGAAACCTATACTTATTTAGGGTCTACACCACTAACTACCCTGTTATTAAATAGGGTGCTCGGGGCCGAGTTTTTGTCAAACAAACGTGACCTTCATCGTGGGTCGATTTTCTGGAAAGCTCTTGAAAATCCGATTTCGAGTCCCCGATGAAAGGGATAATTTTTCGGTGGTTAAATTATTTTCTGCGGATGACTGAATTTTTATCATCAATGTTTTGCCTCTGTTGGCAAAATTTGCCACACGAGTAAGTCAAAATATCTAATTATCTTAAACACCCTGGGGTAGACTTTAAGTAGCTTTGTAAATATATTTGCCACCTTGGAAGAAAAAGACAAAGGCATTTTTCTGCTACAGAGCTCCCTTTAAAGATGCACAAAGGTGAATCGGTTATGGCCGGAATTTCGAGTGTATGATTTATAATGAATAACTTATCGGCGGTCTCTTTAACGTGAATTATTCTTATCCACACTTTGATCGATTGATTTCAAATATTCCATAATATAAATGAATTTTCAATAAGCGGAAAATTTGTAATAAGTTCAGTGAAATGACCCGTCTATTAATTGACACATCACATTAATAATCTACCGTATATACAGCTATATATAATGATTTATATCCTCAATTTACTTAGAAATAAAGGATACAAATTGTGAAAACTTTCAATGCAGTACAAGTCACTTGTGGATATACTAAAAGTTTCGGATTCAAATAAAACAAAATTGGATTATGTTAGGTCAATAGATTACGAAATTAAAATCCGAAACATCTATGCTTCGGTCTATGTTTAAGTATACACGTTGGAATTTTTGGGACCATTCATGCTAAAACTAAACCACACTAGTGTAGATTTGGACCAGGTTTCTGGACATATGATTTGGAATCAGATCATAAATTTACTCGATTTCATTTCATAACCTTCTGGCCTAGCTTTATGATTTTGGAAAGTTATATAAACTGTAAATATTAAGACAGAGATTTAAGATATTGAACGACATAGACAAACGGGGCCCCTTTTTCCCGAAAAATCGGGTACGTCTCTCAAGTAATCATGTGATTTATTCCAGATCTCAGGATACACTGAGAAGGAATCTAGTCATTTAAGTTTAAAACACATGTGTTGTTAAAGTTTAAAGCAACCCGCGCGTTGTTGAAACATAAAATTAAATTATAATATTTGTTTTGTTTTGCATATGTGAGTGAAACCATAATACTGAGCTGATTATAAATATATGACCTTGGCTTATTATTCCCCGTGTAACACAATAATTTGTAAATAGATAGCATATTAATGGCGGATACGACTGAATCAATACACAACGTTCAATTTTCACACTTCTTGTATCAATACGCAACGCTTAATTTTCACACTTCTTGTGCAAAGTGCAATCATTGGTGGTTGACAAAATCATCGCTTGCAAAACAAACTCAACAACCGAAACGCAATTAACAGTAATCGATCTTTGGTATACAGATCTATGTATTGTCTGGCAAGTGTTAAAAACTTGTTAATCTGCTTCACAAACAATTACCGGAACGAAATTGATCAGATCAAGTAATGTGTAACTCGCATTGACTTGTTTTAACAGCCGTATCAAACATACACAAAAGAAACGAAACGAATTGATGAAATCAAATAAATGCTAAGAATAATTAAATACAGAATAGAGTAATTGATGATGTGTTAAAATCGTTTTTGTTTGGTCAGATTAAACTGTTTTTAAAGGTGTCTTCAGTGACACCTGGTCATCGGGGATTTCCCTTAGAAATTAACCCTTGTTTATAATGATGTTTGGTTAAAATGTCGTCTGAACCCGAGGCATGTTATTATAAAGAGTTGGTATTTATGTTACACATGTAATAAGTAGTTACAAATACAAATCACTACTATTTGAAATTAAAACAGAATCACTCAAAACATGGCGGATTTATGCAGGCCTGGAATGGTTCATTTCCAAATATGGGCATGTAACATTCAAAACAGCAAGACATTCCAAACATTGACTTTGGCTTTACGTCTAGTTACATCAGCTGATTATGAAACGACACGTCCTTGTCAGATTCATCCATTCGTTCGAAAATACATCGTTTAGTGTTATATATGAAGTGTGAAATAAAAAAAATCACACAACAAATGGCATTCCATTTCTAACAAACCTTTATTTATTGCCAGAAGTTTTGTTTTTTAGGTTTTTGTCAGCTAATATATTAATGTAACGTTAGACAAAAGGTAATTATGTATTTTAAATGAATCATTATTCATACTATGTATACCTGTTATGTTACAGAATCGTGAAAATGTACAAGGTGCTTGGAATGAAGCCATGAAGAAACACGAAGCTTTGCTTAAATCATACGGTCTACCAACAAAGGTAAATCACCCGCATCTCTCTATTTCAGTACACCTTTTTTTCAACATAGAGGATTGTTTATCAGAATACCTTTTTGGCTATTGACTAACTCGATCCTATTCACGGGGGTGCAAATAAAAGTCTTCAAATTGTTTTGATGTAACTTATTGTTTAATGCCATCAAGGGTTTGATATTAAACCCAGATCATTGGTCGAGTGGTCTAACGCGTGCGTTTAGACCATTCAAAATGAAATGAAATGGGTTTTAACATCCTACTGTTCTGCTCCTAAACTGGGCTATGAGAGACATTTAGCCCGAACAGCGGCACTATGGCATACTCTTATATCGAATTCCAACTGCCAAGGGATCTTTTGCGTGCATGCCAATGTAACATACGGTCTGTCATTGGGTCAGGTGTCGTAGTGTCGGTCGCCTGCCCAACCCCCACACACTGTTTTCTTCGCCCCCCCCCACACACACACTGCTAAAGATCCCTACGCGCATGCTATTTAACACATCCATCATTATTTGTTTTATGTTTCTAAATTTTAGGTCCAGATACGCCGTGGTGTAACACCAGTTCCGGTCAGCCATCAGGAAGAAACAGGAAGTCATACGTCAGCTGATACTAGTACCAATGATAGTGGTCGGGGAGGAAGTGATGACGAGGGCAACAATTTAAATAGATCTAATCTAGGTAAGAAGGATATAAACTATCTGGACCTATTTGGTATAAATAATTTTCAACGTAGCCTAAATTTAGCCTAAGAAATATTTTTTTTATCCAATTGCGTCATGAATTATGATTGTGATTGAAAGATGTTTTAGATGATTTACGGTGATATACTGTTCTATTTTGGTCTACGCGTTCTCTTTGAATATTTTGCATGGCTCTTTTTCTAATGCTCTTTTGTTCAGTAGCTATACAGAACGTATATCCTACTTTGAATATGAAGTTAAGTCTACGGATATAAAGAAACTATTTGTTCTGGTGTACATATTTCAAATCTTCTATTAATATATTTTCAATCTACTGTTATCTTTTTCAGAAAATGGTTCCGATGTGAATCAAATGGCCGTTAAAAAGTTGGTAGCCAGCGATTCATTATTGACGTGTGCTACGCCCAACAGACGCATGTCGGATGGACAAGGAATCGGTCCAGGTTATCAACCATCCACGGTGTTGAGGAACCCATACACCAATATGGACATAAACAATAGTTTTACTAAACGTGTTAAATTCAACCTGGCGGAAAATAAACCGTGGCTCACTACACCTACCGGAAACGACCCTGCATTAGCTCGCCATCGTTGCCATGGTAATCTGACAGACGCTCAAGACGAGGAAGAGTCATGTGACTCGGAAGTGGATAGTATCATATCGGATGTTCACGTGACTACTAATGGAAAATTCGACTTGCAGAGACAAAAAACAGAAGACGTGTATGTGTAGGATCGCTCATAAATTATTTATAAAAATCTATTGACGTTTCCAACGATTCCGACCACAGACCACTTTAATGTGAAATGGGGGGGAAAGAGGCTTCATTAGTGCTTTCATATTGATTGTTTAATATCCGTAAATGATTGATTTAATTCAATTTGTATAAAGAACCCAATAAGAATAAAAACAACTTTATACCAAAGAAAATTAATTTATCAGCATTTAGCTATTTATTTTAAAGGAGCAGTGCCTAGTTTCAGATGTTGACCGTTGATGTAGGTGGGCTTAAGTGGATACAAATCAAACGTCAAATGTCTTAAAATATAGGTGTTTGAAAATGATATCAAAGATTTGCCTTATATTTTAGGAATTACTATGTTCACTTGTTGTTTTCAGTCATTTGAAATTTGCCACGGTCGCCTTTTATTGTAACATAGGCGGGTGTGACTCTATGGCTACCCATGCGATAACGTGGACTTTTGCGGACTTATTGCCAACCACACGCGGAAACGGACAGTCTGTATATCTTCGAAAAGGTCACAGAGTTCGAAGCTTATGTACAGAGAACTAAAAGACATGTTTGGGCGGATTCTATAAAGATGGTTGTGGCGATTGCCTTAAAGAATAGTTATATATTTATTAATTGTATATTTTACAAATGAATGCTGCTATGTGCATCTAGTCAATCAAATATTGTCATTTTGAAATCATCGTTTTGTGTTGTTTGAATCTTCATTGCTACACTCTGTTTGTGAAAACCTAAAATGTAACTGTATGATGTTGTATATTGAACACGTTGTTGTCTATTTCAACATGTTGTTGTATATTGAACATGTTGTTGTATGTTTAAAAACACGTTTACACCATGTAATTTTTTGGAACATATGAAATGATTGATTTGTTGAAAAAAACTAATTTTAAATCTTGTGTCTTTAATTTATTTTCTTGACTTTAATTAATACAGTGAATGGGGCTTTTAAAACTGATTTAGGACAAAATAACTATTATTGATTGGACAACAGTTTATGTGATGATTGTTTTGTGAAGTAGACGGCATTTTATAATCTTTCACCACAATCATAGAAACTCTAGTAGGACCAATTAAACCAATTGGAACCTATTTTCGCTCCCAACTAGGGTATTGGTTGCAAGTTCTGAGATTTTAGAAATTAGAAGAATGGTCAAACGAAATTCATAAATATATGTCCAGAATCACAACTCGCAGTACCAGCACATTAGTGAGATACGTTTGATTTGAGAGGCAGTTCTGATATTAGTCCGCACCAGATGTAAATTGTCTCCTGAACTTCATCCGCCATATTGAATTTGTCATAGCGGGAATCTGTCAGCTGCCCGAGCATCTCATCATAACAGATTCCTGAAATTTATCCTGTAAATTACCTAATCTGACAGCTGATATAAACATGTCAGTAGTTGACCTATTTTGTTTACGCCAATGTATACATGCACATCTTTTAGAGGGGTAAATTATCCCGACCACTGTTTACATTCGCATGCGCTGTGAAGCAGAAGTTTTCGATGCGATCTGAAAAACGTACCTTAAAAAATCTCAATTCGCCTTTGAAAACTACCCAGACATCAAATTGTTTATACGTTTAAATCTATTTAACCTTCACATTCTGTTAACAAACTTTATCTCAAATCTTTTGTAGTTTTTTTATTGCTAAACATCCTCCCGGGGCTGTCTAATTGGAAATCTAAATCAATGCTAATCAGAAAAACGGAAATAATAATTATTATGGGAAATTTGAAACCGAAAAAAAATTAAAATGGAATCAAACCCGCCGTGAGAATAGATCATACACCACTATTAAACGGGAAAAACAAAAAGGGTGTAAAAAATATAGTAAAACGTTCGCTTAGAGAAAGGAAATCAATCGCTCAAAAGGAAATGTCTGCTTACGAATTGTCCAACAAAAACATAGAACAGCACAATTTCAACTCAAAGGCCAAAATTGAATATCAATGCTGTCGATAGCGAAATAAAATAATAATCACAGAATGTGGATGTATTATATAAGTTGCTTTATAACGATTTTGTTATCCCGGTGTTATCGAGATTTTCCGGTGTTCTTTCCTCTTGTCAGTGGTGCAGAACGGATGTCCTTGCAAAGAATTGTTTAGTTGTGTACGTAAAAGATTCCTCGGCAGTTGGGATTCAATATAAGAGCAGGCCGTAGCGCCGCTGTACAGACAAAATGTCCCCCATAGAACACTGTATGGTGTATGCCCGTCTTCATTAGCCCAGTCGGAGAAGAACAGTAGGATGTTAAACCCCATTCTTTTCATGTCTTTATTTTTTTTTTTAAAAATTCACCAAGCAGTTTATCTCCCTTGGTTTTCGGATAGCCAAGAAACAAAAGTATTACTAGGTATCCCTGCGTCACATCAGACGACGCCTATCAATTTCCAAAGGCTATGTGCAGATAAAATACTCTAGGAAGTATACTTTACAATTAGGCTACTAACCCAAAAATTTTAAAAAGTCCATGTTATTAATGAAGGCTGTTAAAACATCAAATAATTCAAATAAACATCTACAAAAAATGTCTTTAATGGGTTCCCATCTGTAGTCAATTTTTCGAAAAATCTTACCAAAACTTCTGAATCATACAGGTGTGACTGATACGTGTAACAAACCTATGTTTTTTGTAATATTAACCCCCTTTATCCATAGGGAAATTAAAGAAAAACACTACATAAGATAGGTGTATCACTTGAACGTTTAATTAAAATTAGTAGTCAATAAAGGGAACAATATAAAGGATTAGCCGGAATCTAGTATAACCCACTTAAACCCGTCACTCAGATTTATTGGTATTTCTAGATAGGTAAAACGGGTTTCAAGTAGTAAAGCATATATCTACATATACCGTTAAACATACACTGTGAAATAACCTATCTTAAATTCAACACTTCTTAAAATGAATGAACGACTAAACATATCCTGCCCTGTGCACGCCACTCTACAGTCGTTTTATATTGTGGAATAAGCTGTTGTGGATAACATAATATTGTGCAAGGAAAGCGTTTAGTTGTTCCGATGTGACGAAAAACCTAGGTTCCGTGTCCACATCGGTGTAGGTACACGTAAAAAAAAAACATCCCGATATTTGGAATTGAATTGTTCTGTCAAAACCTCCATCACATCACACTGTATGATGTATTAGTCCAGTTAATACAGAGAAGTAGGACTTCAGGCCATATTTCATTCATACATTGTATAATAGTGTGCATGGAATTTGAATATAGTCAGCATAAATATTGCAGTATAGTATACTACTGACCCTTGAAGGTAGATGACGTATAAAAATCCCAAAACGTAAATGTGAAATATGGAACACGGCAACACGACCGATTTTAACAGTAATATATTTATAGTGTAATTTAGTATGTGGTCTCATCACAGCTGTGGTCGTAAGGGGTAGTAATTGAAAAAAGTAAGCTCTCATTACAAGATTTTCACTTGGTCCATTTCACGGCTTATCGATAAATATAAAGTGTTTTTAACGGGTTGGTCCATAGTACTAGTGTAGATTGAAGCCTTTTTGACACGTTTTTACCTATATGTAAGTTTAGTAAGTACTTGTATTAATACTATATACTAACACTATAGTACACCCACATACTCTATAATATAATGTTATAGAGTACTTATTTACTATATCCTACATAAGGTTATATAGGATCTACTTATACCAGCCTCTCGACTTTTGGGGATTGTCCATAATGTCTTGATGAGAATAGAAATGGAAAGACTGGGTTGGGTGAAGCATCTCGTCAACATAATACATCGATACTTTTGAAACCCCAATTATTTATTGCTAACCGATGGGGTGATCCCTCTTGTCAGATTATACTGCGACCCCGTTCCTGCTATGTTGGCTTATGATATTAGGAGAGTTTCGTTAAAGATCCCAGACCTATATGATTAATAACATAATGAAACCATTGTTCCGAACGGGCATATCAAGACACAATTTCCGTCCCTACCTCAAAGACCTTCCCCTGATAAATCGATACTCAAGCATGCAAAATTGTGAATTTTCGTTCCATCCTTCGTTGGCAATTTAACTAGAAAAATCTAGTTGTGAACCCACTGTTTTAACCCCAATATCACGCAATCTGATCAAATACAGTTCTAATTTTCGTTTCTTTTTTGTAATTAAGACAAATAAAATGAAATCTAAACAATAAAAAAGGAACAAAATATAATCTTAAATCAGACTTAAAACTACAATATCTCAGTAGTTAAAAACTAGTTTAAAGGAGCTAAATCGCTAATATTTGGGAATTACGAATTTACCCAAATGGGTCGCAAAGCACAAAATAATCTTATACGAATGTATATAAACTGATTTACATTCATTCATTTCCGTCTTTACCATAATTTTAAATCACTTAAGTTCGGCGAAATACGCCTGAAGTCTCAATAGCATGCAAATCTGTAGCGTCTGGTTATTCCAGTCTAAATTATTGCGTACGCTCTCCATGCACCACCGTCTAGCCTCGTTCTCCAAGTTCCTCGTTAAAAGTGTGGCTGAAACGGATTATGGTACACGATTCGTGTACCACTCATAATTATTTTATTTTGTCTTAAATATTGGATATCGTAAGCCCATCTTTTCCCGGTAAGATCACAACATCAATGTTGAATTAAATTGACAAATAATTTGTGTTTTCATTGTCGAAAATTTTGGATGATATTGAGTTAGAGACTTAGCTCCTTTAAGGTATAGTTTGCAGAAAGATTGACATTTCAGACTATACGTTTAAAATTTGTACAGCATTTTCAAAGATGAATTCCTGTATACGAATCTAAACATGCTTTCTATTCGACACGTTGGAAAATCACGAAGATTATCGTCTCGCCACTTTAGAATGCGAACGTGGAATTGTACTGGAGAGAAGAGTTACATATCCTTTCATTTTTCATGGGTTATGGATATGTTTAACAATTTTTATGGATATTCAAGCATATTTTATTATGTTCTTCCAGGCATATTCTCTCATTATCTGTGCATCTTTCATCGGGTAGTGTAATATAGAGTACACTCGTGTAATAATATCTTCTGTTACCATAGAAAATATGTATTTTACATATCTTAAAGCTCGGATCGTTCATGGCTTCGATATTAACCCTATAACCTCCAGACAACGTCGAGTTGAGATATTCTGAGAAGTTTTTAAGAATCCAGCTAGTAAAGTAATTATCACCCCATTGTCTTACAGAATGAGTTGCTTTATAACTGTAAAGGCCATTTCAAGACCTTGTATTTTGACTACAGTCTTCTTTTCTAGCTGTTATTTCCTTTCAATTCACTCATTCACCTTTCAATGCAGTTTTTTCTCTTTTAATTATTTGTTATAGCTTTTCAGAAGAAATTCTACTTAGCTTTGAATGAAAAGACATCTACTCACTAACTATGCGGTCCTGGGTTCAAGGAACTGAATGTTGAACGAGAAAACGCCTTGTGATTTTCCATGATAAATGAATCAAAACGCCACTGTCCGGGCAAAATGTCCCCATACACCGCATGATGCATATCTGGCGTTATTCCTGTTTTGGTACGTAGCAGTAAGACGTTGTACCTATATTTCATTTAATCGATGTTTTAATTCAATAGATTCTTTTACACAAAATTTGCACCCAGAATTTAATTTAAAATATATCATGGTAAAAACATTTAAGGAAAGTTGTAAATGGAAAGAGAGAACTTTTGTATCTCAGCAATGACGTGGTCGATTTGTTACATTACAAACCAATTCAAATTTCGTTGAATTACCTCAAATTAAAAATCATAATTTTAACAACCGGTGGAGATCTCCACTGTGCTAAATGTCTCTAATATTTGAAACCCAGAAATTGCCACAAATGGGTCGCAATGCATATAATAATGTAATATGAATGTATACAAACTGATTTACATTCAATCGTTTTCGAGTGACTATTTCGATTATCTGGTTATTCCTGTCTACATACGCCGTTTGATTTGGTGCAATGTTTCGTGCCTCGTCCCTCGAGTCTCTTGCTAGAACTGGGACTGAAGCGCATTATGGTACACGATTCGCGTACCAATGGTAAAATGTTTATTTTGTTTCAAATATTGGATATCAAAAGCCCATCTTTTCCCGGTAAAATTTAAATTGACAAATAATTCATGTTTTGAATGCCGAAAATTTGGATGATAATGAGTTACAGACTTAGCTTCTTTAATTAAAGCTTGAGCTCACTGGAATACTGAACATCATCAATAAGGAACGAAATTTTGATATTATTCTTTAACTACAAATCGAATACGACCATAATTTATTAACAATGACGCTGGTCGCCTGTCGTACAACATAGGCTAATACATATTTGTTTAAAATCATGTATCCACGCTCAGATTTGCACTATTTTTAGCTCATTTCAGAGAGTTATATTTACACGCTGGTAGATGAGAAATAAAGATACATACCACCACCCGTCTTATTTAGTTTTAGAGTATAAGCAAAATTGCGATTTGTAGTCCATGTTGGATGTCACAATTTGCTTTGCATAGGCTGTATTAGGACTAGTAGTTTAAAATGTTAGGCGATATTGTTAAGTTCACGGGTTTCTCGGGGTTCCCAGTTTCCACCAGCTCCGTCAAGGCGCTTGTTGTGTATCTGTATCTTCGGTACCTATTTGTACTATATACAGCTAAAGTAAAACACTCATGAAGAACATGTACATAAATTCAATATCTTAATCAGTGAAATTTCCCTTTAAAAATTTGTTAGTATACACTTTTTTTATTTTGCGTCTTTTATCTCACTTATTTACAACAATATTTTTCTTGTAGAAACATTTTCTTTATCACAATGTTTAATGGTTAAACGAGCCATGTCAACATTTCTTAATAAATTTAACTATTGCTGTTTTTTACATATATAATTTTTATAGTCGGATTTGTGGTGGAGGGGCATCTGATATTCAGATTGGCCCCATGTGTAAAATTAACAACATGTCCGCTCTACAGATGGTGCGAAATATTCAAGATTGTTCTTAATAATTTACAGCCGTTTACAGCTTTTATGAGTTATCCACGTTGTTTATGGTTGGTGTAAGAACCAGAGAACAGATGCCTTTGAACCTCAACGAGTCGTTTTTCTAAACAAGGCACTTGCTACAAGCACCCATGTCCGCCTTAAATATAAACTTTACACGTTCTAAAACTTTAAAGGGACAGTCCTTATGCTCACGTTTAAAGTTTATCAAAATCTGCGTTCACAGTATCGTATAATTTATGACGACTTCGTTTTTGAGTTGCAATGTCTCACGCAATGTGTGAGATAAATATTTACGATTACTAAGTCTTTATTTTGAATTTACGGATTAAGCCATCAATTTTGCGGAGATAAATGATCCATTTAAATATAGCTATATTAATAATAAAAAACGCTACTTGGTGAAATGTCTCATTAACCACGGAAACGGTTTATCTTATATTCAGAAACTGTTTATACGAAACGATCAATAGTTTATTTTACTCATATTAAATTACACTATTAAACTCTCACCTAAAGACCGGAAATGCGACCATCTTGATTATTTAAACATAATCAGTAGAAATTTGTTCGCTTTGTTATTTTAATTATTATTTTCATTTCTAAAAGAATAACATATATATATATACTGTACACAATTAATGAAACTCGGCAAAAAATCATCAACAATATAATAGAATACACAAACACAGCAAAACTTTATTTGTCGTGTAAACTAAAGAAGGGCTTAGCCTGCATTATATTTACCAGATTGTACAGAGGATTTATTTCTTATATACATGTGTGTAGTTTCTAATGATTATGAAGACATACATGCTAATAAATATTCGAAGATCAAAAAAAGGACATTTCATCAAGAGTTGAAGTAGTCATAAATACAAAGTCGATAATTACAAAACCATAGCTTGATGAGGTGGTAAATATGTCGTCTAAAGATCCATACCAGTGAACACAGGAATGCCGGAAAAGTAAAAGTAGAGAAAGGCTTTATTTACTGCTTCGGTGATTCTAATCAAATTATACGACCTCCATTACACGTTCAGCTAACTCCGAACTATTCAAAGGACTAATGCTTGACAACAACAAATCAAGGGCCTCTGAATACCAAGTTTAACAAGCGAGGTCAAATTAAGTTATTTAGTTAACACTAAAAGCTAATTTATATGACAAGTAATAAAACGGTTAAAAAGATTCTGATGTCTAGATGTAATATATTAATGTATAAATCTACTAGGCGTGTAACTTTGTAATTCGTGATTTTGATTGTGTATATCTCTGTTGAGTTTAAATGAATATGTCTGTATAAATCTTGTTTATAATGGGCTTTTAATGAAATACTGTAATCCTTATTTATTACTTATCATTCGTAATTTACAATGAGTAACAAAATTTCCCCTGTATTTATTATTTTAACCTGTTGGCTTTTAATTAATAATAACACAACTACCTTTGTACATTTTACTTGAACTCTTTGGAATTTCGTTGTTCCTTGTTGATCATCCTTGATTCAATTACAGAAATGCGATTTTATAAGAAGGATCTAGTTTGGCGTGAGGTCTAGGGGATTATCCGAGAATCCGAGAATTTTGTAAAATCAGATGTCCCGAGACAAAATTTCGGCTCTTTGAGGTGCATACAATTAGAATGGAGAGGCCAACCCCGTAGCAATGTTTCAAACGTTTGTTTGTTCGGCGTTATTTCGATGAATGTAAGAGAAAAAATAAATATGCTCTGGACACATGCACGTAGCCCAAGCAGAAACAACACATTGACACTTGTTTTAAACAGAGAAAAAAACTTTCGGATAAATTCAATTCTCGATCACAGACGGCTTACACCAGTCGGGTTGAATATTTGACGATTTCTAGTAACTTTGATGAACATATGGAATACGAGAATAATCAAACCCACTCGACTAGAATGCACAGAATGATAAAACGACATTTTGGTCGTTAAGAGTCATTACTAATGTCGATTGCATGTCAATATCGTCTGTGCCCATTGCAGGTTTCCACCTTATTTAACACGTAGGACAACAGATGTCGCTTCTGTCAGACTTCTCAAAATTACGACCACCGTGGACATGACAACTGTAAGATAGGCCCCTCACCAGGGACTCGAAAAAGTTTGTCACCTGTAAGGTGTGAAACCTACATGTCGCGAGCAAGACATCCCCATTTCTTAATTTCGTAGACATCAGGCCATATCTGAATCGTAGCCCCGATCATTATTCCCGCTGTTAACCAAATTGTATTTTCGTGACGATCCCGACAAAAATATTAGATTAATTTCAACTGATTTGTTAAAGACCGTTCATTAGTTCCGGTGTCATGGCCTACAATGCATATCGTTACTAGGGTATTCAAAACGAGACAAACAATTGATGACGTCTGAGGGGAGACAGAAGAGATTTCATGCTTCGTTTCCGAGCCTTTGTTTCGTATATTTCCTGGTGACAAATCTTGTCCTTTGATTGGCAGATCTAATGTGGTCTTTCTGACAAGGTATCGCTTATCTCATTATCTACTTAAAAATAAAGGAAATCGGTTAAATCATTATCAATTTGTGTTGATTTCTTTGTTCTGAGTGAGAAGCCTGTACCTTAATAGTATCAGATTAGGCATGAAAACGTTTCTTTTTGCAAAACCGTTTTTCTGCAAGTAAAGTAAGGCATTTAGTTACTGGATAGACCAATACACATCTACTTATTTATTTGGGCGAGAGAATACTTTTCGAAACGTAGCCCAAATAAATAAGTAGATGATTTTTTTTCTATAGATGTGTTTGTATGTAGTGATTATGGTTAGCTTGGTATTGGTCTCACAATGATCTAGGTAAAATGTCAACGAGACGTTAAACCCTAATCAAGTGGTTTTGCAACACTATTGACTCTTTAGTTACTATAATGCTGTACTGTGTTACACCAAATGGATTTGTTCTTCATATTAAGATGTTGTTAGTTCTAAAACACACTTCCATTTCAGTAATTAAATAAACCTTCCAACTATGATTCGATTACGGTTAATATTCTAGTATTTTATTTGTAAGTTTAGAGAGAGAGAGAGAGGGGGGGGGGGGAGAGATGGGGTTTAACAACTAATCGACAGAAACTATGTCATTTCGGGACTAACATGTGGTTTAATTTTATTTCAATAATTCGCTTGTGCGTAGTGGTCTTTAAAACTGGAGGACCCGGGAGAATTTATATAAGGCATTCTCCAGCATGTTTTTCCCCTTTCCAGTGGTGCAGGACGGACGACCTGGCAAGGCCAACGTCTAGTTGTTCGGATGAGTCGAAATATCCAGGCCCCGTGTACACATTGACTTGTACGTTAAAGAACCATTGTCATTGACAATCGGAATTCGTAATAATGGTAGGTCGGGAAAAATTTCACCCATAGCTCACTGTATGGCACATGCCCGCTTTCATTAAACCAGTCGATGCATGTTAAATTCCATTTCATGTCATTTAATTTACCGAGAGTACCGTTTGTCTCACTCGTCTTCCAAATCATATCAAGGAATAGTAGTTTTAGTGCCGTGCAAGCATTAACGTACACAAGACCTCGGTGTTTGTACCATACTAACAACTATTCTCGACTTCTCTGGCAAACCTTAGATTCTCATTCTGATATCTGTATGGAGATAAATAACTTACAGGGGTGTTGGATTGTCGAATGGTTAGCACGTGCGCCCTATAAAATAGGGTCTGTCATTGAGTCTACTGGCGTGGTATCGATCCCCAGGTGATACGTGACAAGGAGCAACCTTGTGGATTTTCTCTGGGTCCTCTGGTTTCCTCCCACTGCTAAAGACCCCTACGCGCACGCAAATTATTGAAATAAAATTGAACCATGTATTGGTCCCGAAATGACCTAGTTTGTGTTAAGTGAACGTTATACCCCATCTCTCTCCCTCTCTCTCTCTCTCTCTATTAAATTAAAAATAAACAACAAGAGAATATAAATCAACAAAATATCCCATTTTATTTACTAAAATGTCAATTGTAATAAAACTAAGAAAATATATATATTTTTATATACAAACAATATTAATTATTAATGTCGTCATTAATATACAATATATAATATTGTAAACAATGAAATATACATGTAATACTTTTAACAAATTCATATTTAACATTAAAGTCATAAATAATGACTTTAAAAAAAAAAAAATATTCACAATTTTATGTAATTATTTTCATAAAATAATTCCGATGATTAATTTATGTAGTTCAATCAATAATGTAACGGTTTTAAAGCTCAATTGCAAGAAAATTCATCCAAATAATAAACAAGGGGTAAATTTCCTAGTCTTAATAAAGGTTGAAATATATACCCCATAAAATGATCATGCCACTTCTTCACGCTCATCACACCTACATGCAATACAAAAATTTTCTAACACTTAATGCTTTATAGCATTATGTATAAGTAAGGTGCGTTTCATTAAAAAGTTCAATGATTTTTCACATTGTCGGGTCAGTAGTAGTCATATTCGATGTTTTTTACAGATCACATTAGGTGGTAGTGCTGGGCACAGGACGCGACTTCATAAAGTGACGTAATAACGAATCTTAGGCACATCCTGTAGGCACATGCTTTTGTCTCTTTAGAATAAGCACTTGTGTTCAAAATTAAAATCAGATCAAATCCAATTCTTAGAACAACAAAACTACACAACGACATCTTTCATTCTTGAGTGTACAAAGTCTGTTCCTTCGTTGTCGAGGTCCACCATATAACTGCCTGACGTAGTCGTAGTGTTGTCGTCCTCAGCGTCAAAACTATGATCCGCCGTACTTGGCACCGAATACGCTACACTTGAAAAGTTGGCAAATGCTGGATTTCGAAACGAATCACGTGATCCCACATCACTTCCTAAGCAGAAGTCACTTTGAAAAGAAACGTGTTTTTTCATTGGTTGCCTCCTCGGTGGCACCGGTGGTAATGTTTTATTTTTATTATAACTAAGATCCTCTCCCGTAACAGAGGAAAAGTCACTCGTGATGGAATGTTTCTTCTGATTTTCTATATGCTGTGGATACGATGGTGGTTTAGGTTTAATATTTTTTCTTGGTGCTGAAGTATAAAGAAAATTCATTTTAATACAATGAGGAAGACATGTGTAAAACTATAGAGTTGACTGGATAACCGTACATAAAACGATAAAATTTTAAAGCGATGGATTTGTACCCACGCAGCCTATTATTCAGATTTTAAGTATCAGCCTTGTTCAAGAGAGAATGGGGTTAAACGTCCACTCGACACAAACTAGGTCATTTCGGGACTAACATATGTTTTTTTTAAAATTTCAATAATTCGCTTGCGCGTAGGGGTCTTTAGCAGTGGGGCAAACCGGAGTACCCGGAGAAAACCCACGAGGTTGTAAGGCGACCCTACTCCCTGCCACGTACAACCGGGTATTCGAAACCCCACCAGTTGACTCAATGGCAGGCCGTATGATACAGCGAGCGCACGCTGACCATTCGCGCCCACCCCACCCCCTCTCCTTGTTCAAGAGGACCTCCTTCTAAACATCATGTACCAATATTACCTATGTCTACCAACCAATACAATAATCGGTGTTTACATGCTTCAAGTTACCCCGTTCTCGGGGCTCTGAACGATTAGTTAGTTAAAGCCGGAAACGAGATCCACATTAAAGCTAATGTTTCCTGTATCAAGGAACCACGTTTTCATATCCTTAGTGTAAAACGAATATTGGCGAATCAAACTGAATTACCTCTTTTTGGAATTGGTGGTGAGGGGTGACCGTTGCTGTGACTGTCTTCTTCACTTCCGCCTCGACCACTATCTGTACCAGTTATCTCCCCTGATGTATCGCTGTTGGCGTCGTCACTTCTTTTGATGCCTAGATTGGAATCCTGCAATTAATTGATAAAAATAAATATTAATAAAAATCATACTGATAATCAAAAAATGCAAAAGAAAGAACTCGTTAAATAAACATAATCATCTATCTAATGGTTTATTTCAAATTATTTACGTCATCGCCGCAAATGCATACCCCGCATTAATTGATGGAAATACAGTTATCTACCCTGATTAATTATCTCAGTATAATCACCAGTCATTAAATAGTACTATAACTTAATAGTAATTACGCGCAATCGATAGTTTTCGGAGTGAAAAGTTATTTTCCTCCATTTCCTACGGAAATTGAATAATTCAAGGTAAGAGAGTTCTATAAATAAAGGACGTAAAGACATAGCTAGATATTGATTACTGTTGGTGAACTGTGATGATACCTGTCAATATGTTTATGATTTCTACATTATGTTTAGTTATGTCAGACACTAGTATTTATCAACACGGTGCGGCTTTTAACTGTTGGATATGAAAGGTATAATATTACCATAAAGGCATATTGTAAATACGTGGCTTATGATGTGAAATGTTATAATATCAGAATTGATATTGCCCCATAGTGACTCACTTGTTTACCTATATTATCACAAACATATGCTGCTGTATTTCTCGATATTTTCATGTGAATATATAGGTAGTTCCAATCAGACAACAACATTATACTCTCTGATTTGTTCCAACTCCCAGAGATCCAATTGTATACATGCCAGTATATGTATATGCAACCTCCTTAATTTTGTACATTTTAATATTTCGTAAGCTCGGTGCAATATAGCTTTGAATATATATAAGATACTAATAATCCAATGATTACACATATCTCCCAGTAAGAGTTTGATCTGTTTACGGCTAAAGCTCTCTGAATTCTAAAACGAGGATCACAGATTTCCCACCGATTCCTTTTAACTCCACGGAAACATTTTAGCAAGAGTATTTCTGATCTGGAAACACAACCCCCTACAATCAGTATATAAACGATAATGTTAAAGGTCAAAATCCAACACCCAAGCAAATACATGTACCAAACCCTAAATATACACAGAAAGCAAAGAGCGCAAACAAGCTGTATATATGTATATCACATCCAAAACAGTTACATTAAGACAACGAGGCATTATTATCACCAATACCAAAGCCAAGTTATCAATTCAATACAACAAACAAAACCAAATATGAAATAAAAATGCTCAACACCGTTCCTAGTAAAGTCTAACTTGTTTTCACTAACTGTCTAACAAGAGAATACTATTAATGTTTCAAGGTCGTTAATAGCACCTTAAAATATCTGAATAAACGTTCTACCACGGGTTCAGAAATAGTTATCTCACTTTATTCGCACTAGTTTTTACTGAGATTGGACACCATCCATACGCCTACCCATATGCCGGAATTGAAATTTTCCATTGTTCATTTAAAGTTCCGAAGTGTAACGAAAACAAGTCCAACTTTACTATGCATATAATGGAAGTGAAAGTGCAGGTTTTGATGACGTCACGACATGTAAGCTAAATGGTAACTCCTTACCTTACAATAGAAACACCACACGTTATAAATAACATGCTAAACGTCCACCAATATTTTAAATTCAAAATAAAGTTAATCCCCACCCCACCTAGTGACTTAGTTTCATGGCTGTTATTACCAGATTTTTTGTGACTAATTTTTTGCAACAAGAAAGGAAATGTTTAAGATGCATTATATAAGATTTAGATAAAGAGCTGGGCGCTCTTGCTATGCTAGGCCCAAAAAAGGAGATAATGAAAAATGGATATTTAAAATTTTTGTCAAATTCTCTTATTCTGAGCGAAGTTATGGGTGCCTTAAATTTTGAAAAGATAGCGTAAATAGTCTCGATTGTCATGTACCATTGCAACAATAATAAATCTCGATTTCCCACTTAAACGTTTAACGAAAATATGGCAGACATCGTATAATATCTAAGTTGATTAAGGGCTTTTCGTGTGAATTAATATTTGAATAACATTTAAAGCCAGAAAAAAGACCTGTAATAGGCAGACTTAAATATAACATAATGCATCTTTCAACCAACTTTAAAAGAATCGAGAATGATTCCATTATTATTAGTGATAAGGGGTAATGATTAATTAGTTAATGATAAGGATAAGTGTGATAATTATGGTGGTTATGATATATATAAATGTAGAACAACATACCGAGTAAATTTCAGTAATAAACAATACCCTACCTTAAATTCTATATGATGTAGTTTTAATAAATCTTTATGTAATTTTACCGCTGTCGGCCATTCTTGGTTCGGACCAAAAGACACCAGCTTCCCCCCTGATATGGATGACAACTGTCTAGAATTATCCTGAAAATAAAAAGATAGGTTGCCAGGCAACGAAACATACGCCCACAACAGCTAAGTCGTCCGGGCAGTCAACAAGGGTTGTCGCATATTGTTTCTTTTATAAGTAAGGAGAACATTTACAACACATGATAATCTTATTACGAGTAATAGCCCATTAAATAATTATCAGAAATGATTAGAATAGTTTTGATGGTTTGTCTCAAGGCCTTTGTCCACAAGATATTTCAAAGTGATCAACTGCCAGAAATTATCAGATATCACTGAAAATCAAATAGGATTCTTCGTATCATGACCCTAAACACTGTGTACAAATTCAAAGTCAATCGGATATTAACTTTAGCCTTTAGAGCATTCACAGGGTTTTTCAAAGTGATCAAGGGTCATAACTCTGGCAGTAATTATCGGATATCGCTGAAAATAAATAGGCTATTTTGTATCATGACCGTAAATAGTGTGTATAAATTTAAAGTCAATCGGATATTAACTTTAGATTTTTCAAAGTGATCAAGGGTCATAACTCTGGCAGTAATTATCGGATATTGCTGAAAATCAATAGGATTCTTTGTATCATGACTTTAAACACCGTGTATAAATTTAAATTCAATCGGATATTAACTTTAGCCTCTAGAGCGTTCACAAGTTTTTTCAAAGTGATCAAGGGTCATAACTCGGGCAGGAATTATCGGATATTGCTGAAAATCAACAGGTTTCTTCTTATCATGACCTTACACACTGTGTATAAATTTAAAGTCAATCGGATATTAACTTTAGCCTCAAGAGTGTTCACAAGATTTTTCAAAGTGATCAAGGGTCATAACTCTGGTAGTAATTATCGGATATCACCGAAAATCAATAGGCTTCTTCGTCTCATGACCTTAAACACTGTGTATAAATTTAAAGTCAATCGGATATTAACTTTAGCCTCTAAAGCGTTCACAAGATTTTTCAAAGTGATCAAGGGTCATAACTCTGGCAGTAATTATCAGAGGTCACTGAAAATCAATAGGATTCTTCGTCTCATGACCTTAAACACTGTGTATAAATTTAAAGTCAATCGGATATTAACTATAGCCTCTAGAGCGTTCACAAGATTTTTCAAAGTGATCAAGGGTCATAACTCTGGTAGCAATTATCGGATATCGCTGAAAATCAATAGGCTTCTTCGTCTCACGACCTTAACCACTGTGTATAAATTTAAAGTCAATCGGATATTAACTTTAGCCTCTAGAGCGTTCACAAGATTTTTCAAAGTGATCAAGGGTCATAACTCGGGCAGGAATTATCGGATATTGCTGAAAATCAACAGGCTTCTTCTTATCATGACCTTACACACTGTGTATAAATTTAAAGTCAATCGGATATTAACTTTAGCCTCAAGAGTGTTCACAAGATTTTTCAAAGTGATCAAGGGTCATAACTCTGGTAGTAATTATCGGATATCACCGAAAATCAATAGGCTTCTTCGTCTCATGACCTTAAACACTGTGTATAAATTTAAAGTCAATCGGATATTAACTTTAGCCTCTAAAGCGTTCACAAGATTTTTCAAAGTGATCAAGGGTCATAACTCTGGCAGTAATTATCAGAGGTCACCGAAAATCAATAGGATTCTTCGTCTCATGACCTTAAACACTGTGTATAAATTTAAAGTCAATCGGATATTAACTATAGCCTCTAGAGCGTTCACAAGATTTTTCAAAGTGATCAAGGGTCATAACTCTGGTAGCAATTATCGGATATCGCTGAAAATCAATAGGCTTCTTCGTCTCACGACCTTAACCACTGTGTATAAATTTAAAGTCAATCGGATATTAACTTTAGCCTCTAAAGCGTTCACAAGATTTTTCAAAGTGATCAAGGGTCATAACTCTGGCAGTAATTATCAGATATCACCGAAAATCAATAGGCTTCTTCGTCTCATGACCTTAAACACTGTGTATAAATTTAAAGTCAATCGGATATTAACTATAGCCTCTAGAGCGTTCACAAGATTTTTCAAAGTGATCAAGGGTCATAACTCTGTTAGTAATTATCGGATATCGCTGAAAATCAATAGGCTTCTTCGTCTCACGACCTTAAACATCGTGTATAAATTTCAAGTCAATCGGATATTAACTTTAGCCTCTAGAGCGTTCACAAGAAATTGTGGACGATGGACGGACGGACGGACGGACCGACGGACGGACGGACGGACGGACGGACCGACAGACGGACGGACGGGGGCGACGGCAATATACGACCACATTTCCATGTGGGCGTATAAAAATTCAAGATTAATTCAAAGTTACAAAATAAATTGTTGGCTATGCAAATTTCCCAAATAAAGAAGATTTGGTATCGGGTATTCTAGAAAGAGGTGTTACCTTCTACCTCGTGTAATCCACAGTATCGTTTGGGACAGAGTGAAATGAGGTTTAACGTTCACGCTTCGGGACTAACATGGTTCAATTTTATTTCAATATCAGTGGGAGAAAAAACAAAGAACAAGGTTGGGCAGGCGACCCTACTCCTTGTCACGTAAAACCGGGGAATCGAAACCACGCCAGTTGACTCAATTTTAGACCTTATGATGGCAATATTAATATTGAAGGTGGTCATGTAGTTATGTGACATTATATGTTGATTACCATAGGGGTGTTAAATGGCGAAAAGTATTAGGGATTATTTAGGTGGGATCATTTTTTAAGTTACTATAACACACTAACGCGTGTTGCTCAACATATATAATACTGTTAACAATTTCGACAGCTAAACAAATGCCACTTAACACATATGAAATGTTTTAGCAAATTTAGAAGTGGTGAATTTCGAACTTCAAGATTTGTAAAAAACAAAGGCTTACTTTTAGTTAACACCATATTGTGTTCTATTTCTATGCTTTATGCGTCACATGATTTATTTAAACAGCTACAAAAATTTCAGTTATGTAAATTAACATTTTTCACAACTATTGATAACACCCACAAATATCATGAATCACCTGAACACAGAATTGATTTGGCGACAGAGAAATTCAATATTATCGCAAAACGTCATCAAATCTATTAGTCATTTTGCGATTTATCAAAGTTTGTGATTGTTTTTGTTTTGTGGTTTATCTTTAAATTTGAATGTGCATTTCAGATAAATAAAAATACATCTGCAGCAATATGATTGAAAACTAGTAATCGTTTAACGCTACACCAAAATGTTTTAATAAAAATAAATTATATTGCCTTTAAGATACGGATCGTGCTTTTAAAAATATATATCCACGCTTGTGCACTTAGATGGCGGATTGTGATAACATTCTTTATTTAATTACTACATATATTTTATGTAATGTTATTTTATTGATGATTTTGCTTACATTATTTACTGGCCAACGGCTAGATAGAAGCTAAAAATAGACGAATTTCCGTGTTTATACAAAAACATTTTCTAATTGCTCATATTTTCCGGGGTATTTTTAAAACTTATTTTGAAGTGTAAAGTGTTTCATTGTCTGGACCAGTTCTAAATTTGAATCGACGCTAAAAATTATTTTTACCAGTTTTATTAAAATGAAAAGAACAAAAATCATGCCTTTTGTCACATTTTGTATTCGAAATGGATTAAACTTTAGTACTATTATCAAAGACCGTTTATCAATCGTAAAACTATCACTGACATTGACACACGGTCCATCTATTTAAATATTTAAATTTTTCTTTCTGAGATTTAATCCAAGGGATCCTGTTTTGGTATCAGATTTCAGATATAATGTATTTTATGTTATATTATAAAGTTTAGGGGTTGACCAACGACTGAACAGGTTAAAGTTCAGATATTTATCATCTGATTAAAGTGACATCTTCGATCATCTTCGCAAGGCGGGTGTTCAAGGTGTCGATATCATGTTACTCTTTTTGGTTGGTAAGACAGTTTCAGCTGTTTTCTTTTCCCATGGACAGCAGTTTCTACTTGACTGGGAATGATGTTGAAGAATTCCTATTTAGAAAGTTCGCTTACGAGGATGATTATGGAACACTTAGGATACATTATGTACAGTATTTATAGTGCTATTAGATATTTAACTAAATTTCCTTACCACTCGACCAACTACTTATTTACTAATAAATGTATTTTGTGGTTTCTCTTGTCAGTTAAACAGTTTAAGTGGGAAACTGATTTGTTACCTGAGAAGATTCAATTTTAACCTAACTCTTAACTCGGTGATCTTATCTTGAAACTGTAAGCCCACAGCCTTATATCAAAATCTCTCTACATAATCTATCTATTGTTCAATTGTTCATCTTAAGAAACTTATCTGGTGGAAACAGCAACTTATCAAGATGAAGATTTGACTATAAAGTCGGTGGATTTCAAGTATCAACATATAGATGGTATCATTTTACCAAGATCGAGACTGTTTATGATGAAAGAAGTGCCTGGCATGTGTTACAAAATCACTCATATTTAATGACTCTTGCGAAGTCACCGGCTATTATTCTGTGGTAATAAAAGACACACGAAGATACATCAATTTAAACAAGAAACAAAACGCAGTCCAGCCCCCTTATCAATCCCCCTCTGTTAATAACGAGGGTATAATGACCGTTTACGGCGCCGGTTTACGGTGGTCATACTGTGTTGGTAACAATCGGATGATCAAGCCGATACAGTCGTCCATATAACCGCGATAACCGTATTTTCTAGTTACCATTCGCCTCATCAACCGCGAATAACAACCCCATTCATAAACTCTCAAACACTGGGCGGCCACGCAGTTGCGTAACGCCCTAAATCGAAAACTAGGCGCACGGAGGGACGAAAATGATCGTTTGTCACATGAAGGGGTCATTTTACATAATTTTGGCTCATGGTGATTTCCTTAATGAATTGTTGAGTACCTACAGAGTAATGATATACAGGATTAATTGTTTGATGAGAGGTCTCGAGTAGTGGAGCTGGCTTTGATCTTTCCTATATACCATCCGAACAATGCTAATGATACGCGATCAGTCATAAAAATGTACAAGCGATGTCTAACAGTGCATGGGAACATTGCCAATAACTTCAAAAATGCAACCCCAATCTATCTTAATTAATAATATATCGTAATGTGTGTTATAGTTTGTGATTTATGGCAACAATATATACATCTGACTAAAATTTCTTTTTCTTGGCAAGGAGACATTGTGTAAGAATACTGAAAATGGTCGGTATTTACAGGGCTTTCGATTCTCTTCGGTCGTTCCTTGAGGCTTAACATGCTTTCACCTAGAGTGATATCGCAGAAAACTTGCAAGAGGAGTCAAATGATTCTCCTCGCATAGAACAACGGTTCTGACTTCATAATGCATTTATATCTGGCAAACCATGCAAAGGTCACTGGAGAAGGTCAACGTTTTTATCTTATAATGAAGGTGTTGTACGGTCATAAAATTAACATACATCCTACAAAGGTCACATGCAGCAAAGTTTTAAAATCAGTACATAAATTTTAACAATATATATAAGAAACCTGCACAGACCTATCTAGGAAAATCAGTCAGCTTTTTCATTTTCTGTGTGCAAAAATGATTAAAGCCTTCCCATGACATTTTTATAAGACAAGATTAGTGACCCCCTTAAAAAAAAACTTTATTCTTTTTCTGCGAGACTTGCATCTGCGAAATATGCATTTGTAACATTATTGTATCAGCTATAGAATTATTTCATTGCATTTCTCGAGTACCTATTTTCTTCTTTTCTGCCGATCAATAAAATATCGATGGGGTTAAGATTATAATAAAGAATAACTCAGAAAATAACAAATACACAGTGTATGTTAGTTCAAATTTCATTGTCATTAAATACATTATCATAACAAAACAAATTCTCGAGAGATAAGCCTGTTCTAATATTGAATTGTATATCAAGTTTGATCCTCTTATTATTCATTACGTTCATCAACAGACTTAATACCACAAGTAACCATTGTATAAAGACAGCACTACTTCATTTAATCCTAATAACTTTATATGCAAATGAGATTAAATCACGGGAGTGGATCCAAATTTGGAAATGTAAAGAATGGATTTTCATAAAACGAAACAACTTTACAAACGCAATACGCAATCTTAAAATTACACAACAATTCACCTGTGTTATAAGAATTTACATAATATATTCAATATGTTATACATTTTGTTCCAATAAAGGTCTATCTTATTAACAAATTTATTAGTTTTGTAAATATATAAAATTCTCTTAATTATACACCTGAATCAACGACAACATTAGGATTTTATTATGAAAGCTGTGTTATGAGTTTTTGTAAACCGAACGAATTTGCATATCACAACCTTCATTATTACAAGTCAGCATGCAGACGAGGTGACGAAGTCTAATTTACTATGAAATACAAGCCAGACCCCGATGTTCATGGAAAAAATGGGATGTCATTCAGTCGTTGACATATGAGTATTAGACAATACAAGATAATATAAGAGCGTGATACCAGAAGAGAATAATGTAAACTTCAAATGGTTATATGCAGCATTAGTATTTACCGACATATATGGTCAATCTGCATGTTGGCCCATACATCTACTTTTATTATTTTTAGTCTAAAAGTCTATTTGAATTTTAGTCTGCATTTTGGTCAGTCTTTTTTTTATGTTTTGGGTCTGAAAGTGTATATTTATTCTGAGATATGGTGCATTTAGAAGATAGCTATTTGAATGCTTCCAGGATGTGTATTCGGATTACAGGCGATTGAACGTCCTCGATTGTTCAAATAGTGTCATAATAATATGGTCACGTCACGTCACGTGTATTTAAAAAAAACGAAATCAAACCATCAATATGAAAAATAAACACAGTTAATCTTATCAAGCGTGTCAAAAATGGATCAAAATAAATAAAACCAATCTCCTAATCTTTTAAAACATATTGATCCAAATATGTAATCCGGGTTAATCTTCTGACCCTGAGATTAAACTGACAAGATAAGGTTCATGTGTAGTAATGCAATTTAACATTACGCGAGATAGGGTAGTAATTCTAGTTTTCGACAAATATTTACTTAAAACATTACCAAAGAAATTACACGAAGTCTTCCCACTTTTTGTTTGCGTTTGGGTGTATGAATTGAATACGTGTCTTTGATAGCGAATAAATAAATAATATTATGTTTGATTATGGGGTTTTAGTTTTCGACCCTACTGATAGATGAAGGCAGGGGCTTTAATACAGCTGGATTTGACTTCATCCGAAATTCATCTTATAAAATGTATTAAGTAATTACCAACCCGTGCGATTTTTTCATCAAGTTTATGACGTATTGAAAGATTTGATAAAGCCCGCGCTAAAATTACTTCAAGTTCTAACTCGTAATAAAATATAGAAATTTGAACAAAGCGTGTGGCCTCCTTAAACATCAAAGGCACCAATGTTAAAATTTCAAGAATACTTAGACTTTGGTTTCTTCCACCCTCTTAAAGTGATAGTTTCAAAAAGAAAATCAAGATACATACATGTTATATAAGTTATATGACTCCATTAGATTCAACTATTTACAGCCTCTTCATTAATAATATATTTCCTGGTATTAAAATAACTAGCATAAATATATAATGTGGGTCTTTTTTTCAATACTTGAAATCAATTTATTGAACTCGATCTGTTTATGTGTTTCGTATTTCCTTGGTATTGACGGTATACAGTAAACTTTACAAGTAGCCTTTGTTCTCAAGCATAAACAGTGTATAGCCAACACGGAACGGGTGGAGTTATATAAATACAAAAGAAAACAAATAAACAATCAAAATGAACGTCATCACAGGTGAAGAAATAAAAACGGATATTTTAAAAGGTGCGATTGGTATATCAAAATCAAAACAAAAACACTGTAAATTAGCTGTATAAAAACTACATACAAATACAGGAAATTAAATAAAAACAAATTTTGGACTTAATTACAATAGCGAGGTGCTAGACGCGTTAATTTTATGTATTTCAAAGACGTAGTAAAAACACTCCAAGATCAACATCAGCACGAGATCGAGATTCCATCAAAGATGCCCAGGAGGGATGCTCAACGGGAGATTTAAACCCTAATTTCAAGGTGTTGATTACAAGCGGCAAAGATCAAAGAGTTTTGTTTACCCCTCGTCAACGTTTTGCGCGAAGATTAAAGATCGTGTGCGAAAGTGATATCGATCGTTGTTGTTTTAATCCGTACTGATGAGATAGATTATGTTAATCCAGTAGATATGTACAGATGTTAATCTAGTCAGGTGTGTAACGTGACTACAGGAGATAATCTTCTGATCTATTATTTACCTTGTTATTACCTACACTGTCTACCTATCTCTGGTTTGACACATGTTCAAATTAAACAACATATTGGCTTCGTATTCAACTTAGGAATGTCAGTCGTTTACTAATTTATTTTTTTCCCTCTCTAAGATAGAGGAATAAATGTCGATATTAATCAATCTGAACTGAAATACACATTTCAAATTGAATCTCACGTTTTGGGGAATCCCGGGACTTGTCAACTTGATTCTGCCATTTTCCAATGTGCATTACTTATTATGAGATAGATCAAATAGTGAAGGCTCGAAGCCAGAATATGATACAAAGGTAACAAAATCATCTTGCTTTTTCAACGTGACAAAAGAGGAGACCTGTAATGAACCTACCTGTAAATCTTTTTCTCTTTCTCTGAGTAATTTATCAGCACTGTCATTGGAACCATTTATACTGGAACTATGTGTAGAGTCAAAGGACACATCACCACTTTTAATGACGTAATGTGGTTGATTGAGTTTCATGACATCATCGGGATTAATAGTCGTCTGATTGGCCGTCAGCATATCCTGCTCGTGCTTCTTTCTGTTGTCAATTCTTCTAATAATAACGATGGTAATAATGACAGCCACAGCAATGACCCCTGTTAATGTTCCCAAAATAATGACAACCAGCGTGTTTTCTTCATTGTCTTTAGATGAAAGCATAGTTTCGTTGGAAACGACGATGTCGATTTTGATTGTGACGTTGGTTACCTGAGAAGGTTGTCCGCCATCTTTGACTTGAATGAATAATTTATGCGGTCCTATGTCTGCAGTGGTTAGAGCCCGTCGCGTTTTAACGAGACCTATTTCGCCATCCACCAGGAATAATTTCTGGTCGGTCCCTGGTGCGATATGATAAGATACTCGACTGTTATCTCCCCAATCATCATCAGTAGCAGTAACGGCAAGGATAAGAGCATTAGGAGGGGTCAGATATGAGAGTGCCACTGAATGGTTAGACATTGTTGGATATGTGATAACAGGTTTATTGTCATTTTCATCTTCGATATCAACGATAACAGTAGCTGAACCATGTAGTGCTGTTTCGCCTCCATCCGTAGCTACGACAACAAACTCATATCTGCGTTTCTTTTCACGATCTAGGGGTCGCGTAGTTAAGATTTCACCACTGGGCATAACACTGAAAGGGATGTCCCTATCATCACTCTTTTCACGAAATATTGAATACTGAACTTGTTTATTGGCACCTTCGTCGCCATCGTGGGCTGTGACAGTTCCAATTGCTGTATTGGACTTTTGATTTTCAAAAACACTGAAAACGTAAGTAGAAGTTGAAAAAGTTGGAGTAGCATCATTAACATCCAGGATAGTGATTTCCACCAAGGTATTGGATGTCCTGGAAAGTTGCCCCATATCAGCAGCAAAGACTTTAAACCTAAGGTTTGGCTCCACTTCACGGTCGAATTTCCTTTCAGCGATTATTTGCCCATTAGCGTTGACAGAGACGCCTAATTTATCACCCTCCGGTGAGAAGAATCTAAGCTTGCTATTCAAGCCTGTATCCAAATCACTGGCCGAGACTTGTAAAATTACCTCACCAATGTCATTATTTTCTGTAATATTAGCTAGGTATTCACCTCGCGAAAATATGGGACTGTTATCGTTTTCGTCTTTGACATGGACAGGGAAGACTATACTTCTATTCATTGGAGGATCTCCAGCATCAAAACAAGTTAATGTTACATTGAATGAACTCTCTAGCTCCCTATCAATGGTCCTGGCTACGATTATTTTATACTCATCTACGTCCAACCCTTGTAACTCAAACGCACTACTTATTAATGAACATCTCACAATTCCGTTTCTACCAGTGTCCGGGTCCAGTACCGCGATGTGAGCTACTGGAGTTCCTGGTTGTGCATATTCAGAGACTTCGCCATCTGCGAGTAAATTAAGATTGATACTAGGGCGGTTATTAGTTGTGTCTTCTATGTTTATTATAACTAAAGCTTGAGCTATCAGAGGTGGGGAACCATGGTCCAAACACTCCACAACGCCTTTCATGGTCTTTCCTTGAATGTCATTCAGAGAGGAACGGACGGAGAGGACCCCCGTCGTTTCGTTAATACGGAAATAATCCGTTACACCACCTCTCAACAGTGGACTGAAGCGATAGAAAGCTACACCGTTCGGTGGAGTATCTGCGTCAGTTGCGGTTAAAGTAACGACTACGGTGTTGGTAGGGCTAGTTTCGGTGACGGTGACATTGAACGTTGGTGACGAGAAGACAGGCGGGTTATCATTGACGTCTTTGATTTTAATGATCACTGACAGGGAACTACTCATGGACGGCGACCCTCCGTCACGGGCCACAACTGTAACATTATACCTGTCCCTTTTTTCACGGTCAAGTGATTTAGTGACCACTAAGCTGACAACTGACCCTCCATCTAAAGTCTGAACGGTTCTGAGGTCGAAAATGTCAGAATTTGAAACTAGTTCGTAACCTTTTAAAGAATTATTACCGATATCTCTGTCCACTGCAGCTTCAAGCTGATACGAAGAATTCACAGAAACGGATTCGGATATCTCCACGTTTATAGACGAACTGGTAAACTCGGGTCGGTTGTCATTGATGTCGTTAAGGACAACTTTTACTCGCTCCTTCCGGAAAAACTGACTGATCGTAGACTGTACGGCAACTTCCAAATCCAAAATACACGTGTCCGAAAATCCGCACAGTAATTCCCGATCAAGTTTTTGAGCCGTATAAACAAGACCAGTGTTGTTGACAATTGTAAATAAAACACTACGAGGATAACCCTGCACTAAAAAACTGTACTTCAGTGATCCCAGAACTTCAGCCGATAGCAGCTTTTGTAGGTCCGAAGAATCGGAAATCCTTCCGACGAGTGTTCCCCTATCTTGCTCTTCATCCACATGAAAAGTTAACTCCACGGCTGAACACACTATAAAACACAGCAATAACACACAGAACACAACACACTTTTCCATTCTGTATCAAGAATTATGAACACCGTCTTCCTAATTGAATTAGTTTCGAGTTCACAACTTTTCTTATAGCTTCATAACTTGTGATTAACTGGTTTCCGATATCTTGTTAAACCATTGACGAGGACGTACAAATTGGTAAAAGTCTGTAAAAAGAAAAATGAAAAGTAATGTAGAACAAATATATGTTGACATGTTGGCTCAGTGAGAGCATTGTGCAAATTGTTTGCACGGAGAATGAAAGCAGACGAAGACAAGGATATGAGGGGAAGATAACCACTAAATTTTGTCTGTAACAGTCACTTGTACATTCCTAATAATAATCGTACCTTGTATCTTTTTACTCTTTCACCTCTTCGTGTCTTTCATTACCCTACACTGATCCTACTACAAAATAAACTACACATAGCTTTTACTTTACTCTTACTGCTTCAATAACGACATCCATGTGACGTGACGCTCCGCCCTCTATATGCATTCCTCGGCCAATCAAATACCGACATGTGATTGTGCCCGCGAGTTAGAGCGTGCGAGGGCGGGGTTTCGCGGTTGGTTTTACATGTTCTATTTTACATAGCAAAGTCAATACTGCAAAGGGAGGAAATGGAAGATCCATGTTCCGTAGACAGATGGTTACAAATAGTGGTTGTACAGACGTAAAATGATAACTAATTATTGTGAAGATAGATTGGAGATGAAAGGGTGGTTATCATTGTCATTATCATCAAATAAATTAGAGACAGTTTTTTTCTATCATTTGTATGACAGCACTGCACAGCAAACTAAAAAACATTTATTCGAATGAGGGAAATTTGCATACACCATCAAAACAAAAAGCTTGGGCCATATTTTAATGAAAAGTTAATAAAATATTGAGGACTACTGATATCCAAACGTTAAAAGGCAGCAATTTTACAGTCTTTAATGATACCTTATTGTTCATTTTCCTACATTTTTGGTACCAATTCCTACCGGTAATTCACCGAAATCTATGATTATTACGCTTAACCGAATATTAAACACTTTATTAAATGGTGTGACTCAAATTATAGACTTCTCCTCGCAACTAACATGACTAGCAAATGCAATAACAAACCAAATAGCTGTAAAAATTAACTTCTTTTATTTCAATCCATGATCCAATACCCATTCATTTTATCATATTTAACAAGAAGTAACTGATGCAGTTTACATAAACTTTTAAAACCCAGAGAAAAATGAATTAAAAGCATGAAATATTATTAACCTTGTATTTTGTCATATTTGATACTAGCGTCATCTGATAAAAGGCATGTCTAACTATGAGAGAGACAATTTATGAGTTAATATTGACTCGACCGTTGTCTGGTGTTAGGATTCATCCCCAACATATTGATTTCTCTAGTTTCCATTTCTACCGTTTACTCACTTTAACAATTCTTTATTTTACATGTCAATATCGAGACGTGACATTCTGGAGAAAAACTTAATGTTGAACAAAGCAAACTAACTGGACGCACCGTTTAAAGACAAATCATATCTAATCGAAGTATCCAATCTAAAAACACAACATTGAAAGATAAACCATTAATGTCTTAGTATTTGTTCTAGGGTGCTTTTGTTTGATTTAGACAATTGAGTGCATACATCAACTCTAAATGTTTAAATATAAACCATGAGAAATTCAGTATAGACATTGTTCCCAAGTTGAAAATATATATAAGCATTATATTGATCTGGGACCATACTACAAATATTGATGACAAACATTATCTTTAAAAAAAACTGTTGGTTTTTCAATTTGTATTCATCAATAACTAGTTTCCTTAAAACCCAAATCTTCAAACAATGATATAGTACCACATTTTGCTGACATAAATAAATGTTTCTTGCAAAAATATGCATATTCACAGTTCATAATTAAATATGGCTTATAGTATGCTGTTCGTGTCCCTTCTTTCTTTAAGCCTGCTTAATGAATTTGGCGATGATTTCGATTTCCGCAAGCATTAAGATGTATAAGTAATCGTTCAAAGGAAACTTACTTTATTTAGAACGAGTAACTGCGTAATCTTGCCAATCGCTACACTCTCACGATAGTTTAACACGGATTTGTAATCACCAACAAACGAATTGTAGTACGGATATGTAAAGCACAGAAAAAGATAGTGTAAGTTAAAAAAGGAAATGTTGTTTTATCATTTTGATGTCTAATAAATAATATTGGACAAAGTGACGAACCTTGTGCCATACCACGATGAGTAGGGACTGGGACGCAAATATCAAAGGCAATACTTGGTTTAAATAAAATATTAAACAAGAAATCTATTTAAAGTAATCTGGAACGTATGTTACTTACTCGGCATGTACTTAAAATGATTACGTGCTTGATGAGTACGAATGAACAATGCGATTGATTTGTGTATTGGGACCAGTTAATTGATCGTACTTTTCTTTAATAAAATAATACTATTTTTCACAATTACAAAGTTGTAGGAGCAACCATTGACCGTTGGGTGACAGAACGTGCCAACTTCAAAAATTCATTTATAATTTTGCTTATAGGTTGTCTGATCCCATAACAAAGTGTGTATACAAGTTACATTCTGATACAAATTTTTCTATCAATATCAGCTAATTCTAAATCAACATTAATTGAACCCTTCAACCGCCATATCATATATATGGATTTTACTTATCAGCCCTCTGGGATTTCCGGTCAATTGTTATCAATGTAATAATTCACACATCCTTTCCCTTGGCTTGACCGGAATGATAGAATATTGTTACTATATCTGCACAACCCCACGCCATAATAAGCTACATTATTTACCCCTACTAGACAAAAGCTACGGACGCAGTGTCCGTTTATCAGCTCATGGAAATAAATCCGTTCACATGAGCATTTTGATAAAATAAATCTTTAAATCACACGTCATTGAAAGCAGGTTTATTAACTGAGCAAATTTAGTTTTCCCTACCAATTGAACTCTCTTCCATCAGTGCCAACCCCCATTTCAAAGATAAAAGAAATTCGTTTGTCCAAAACATTAAAACTTTTTTCAAAATCTATCAGATTAGTTTATTTTAAACTAATACACATTTCGTTTTATGCTGAACTGAACGTTTTTAGTGGACTGTGAATTTGATTCTGGTACATAAGTGATCTGTATCAAGTCTTCAGAAAATACCATTTATAGTTAAGTATACATTTTCTGGTTGTAGTAAATGTTATTGTTAGAGTAATTAGACCTACTGCTATCTTGACATGTAAACTCTGTTATATCTACATTAATATAAATCAATCCCAAACATGGTAACATATCAACGTTTCTAATACACGAACAAGCCCATATTTTACATTCAGCCTTTGAATTCGCTGATCAGAAAATTACGCCCTATTCAAAGTTATCTTATATACCCGATTAGATCGTGTGTGAAACTACTTTGATACCCAATAGCATTCCTATAAATCTCTTCTATGTCATATTAATACTGCGGTGGATTTTCACTACCAAGGAATGAACACGTACCTAAAACAAAATTCCTTCATGTTTTCGAATAATGTATTCTTGAAACATCGTACACCTGAGGCTATAAAACTATTTCACCCCACCCAAACCCCGATCAAGGTAGCTCGTTTCGATATCTTGGTTCAGAAAATGTGCCAAAATAATTAATTCTAAATAATGGTCGTTCCTATCCCGTATCGAAGGTATACAATGGATTCTTGTCATAGCAAATCCCTGGATATATATTTTCCGTGAAACTACTGTATTCAATGTTTTTTTTACAATTCTATACCAGAAAATACTGTTCTCCGTATTACAATTTAAAAATACTCTTTTTTGAAAAGTTATGTCATCCGTCTGTAATTGAGAGAAATCCCACAATTTTAACTTCAAAATATGTTAATAGAATAATATTTGTTTTGTCTTAATATGGGAGAGTTTGTGGTAGAACCTGTGAGAGGAAACTGATCGACGTCTACCGTTAGACAAGATGTTGATAAAACCAAGCATATCGATCCATGTTGACTTGACGAAAATTCAAGGATTTATGGAGATTAACGTTCCCGATCAAATAATTCCTTCCACTGTCAGAGCACGCGAACCGCGGCGAACAACTGGGGCATTTATTAGCAGATTTTGGCAAGTATTAAATCTTGGTGTTGAAAATGGGATTAAGGGTAAAATAGCTATCGTGTTGGACATTTCGGGTAAGGATTGCTCAATTGGCGACAGTTAACAAGTGATACAAAATACTGATATCTCCGCTACAGCCGAACTTGGGCTTCTGGTCAAGAAATCTTTAAAACAACCAAACTAAACTGTAGTTAATCAGTGCCACCATTCGATTAACTTTGCAGTTAAATTCTCTAACAGGGCTGTAAAGATCAATGTGCTATCACAAAACAGTCTGGAGAAAATGTAAAGAATGATTAAATGTAAAGAATTTCAATACAACGCGTGGAAATGTGTCGACAAAAACGGTGAACATCTGAAGATGTGTTGAAAAAGTCACATTCAGACAGGGGAGGAATTTACAAAACGACACTCTCACATCGATGAACTAAAAACACAGTTTAAGACCAAGGGGGGAAATGCTAGTGTTGAGTGAAAATGGAATCAATGACTTCACTGACAACCCCAGGAATAGCAAATGTTGCATATTTTGAAGTCGTGTAACAATTAAAAATCTTTATGTAATGTTTAAAATCATAAAAACATGAAATCAAAACGAGCAAATTCTCATTTTTAATATTTGGTAAGGGAAATCAACAATGACAGAAAATATTAACACAGACAGCAATATTTAAGTTAATAACGTCAGGAGGATAGCATCATTTTATTTTTTCAAAATCTAATATTTGTTAATTGAATCTTTGCTTCCGTACAAACCCCAAAAAATGCGCCCTTTTCATGACGAAGCGACCTCTAGTAGATTAACAAGAAGTAAGGTAAATTGAAGAGGTCGGGGTCAACACGAAGCCATCTCGTTAAGTCACGATTTACTGCCAAAACGTAAACATAAAATGGTGGCCAACGATGGTTCAGGGATGTTAATCCAGGGTGATCTGTTTTCGGTAAACACATTAGTTATACAATTAAAATATTGACAAATCTCTCTTAATTATTTAAACCCTGCATGTATCAAAGTTGAAAATGTTCAGTTTTTAGCAGAAGTGATATTCGATAAAACTTGAACATTGCCAAAATTTATACTGAATTCAGTTCATAAATAATATAACACTTTTCATCTCTTTAATAACTATAATTTCGTAGCTCGTCCATTTAAAATTGTTACATTATAGCACTGTCACTTCATAGTTTTACGATTCGAAATAGCTTATTACATTAGATTCGCATTGGTAACTAACACCGTAAGTTCGTAGTTTTACTATTCGAAAAATAGCATTATAGCATTAGATTGGCAATTTGTTTATGAACACCAAAGCATATTCGACTATCTACATGTAAACTCCGGGACATATACTTCAGAAATGTTGAACACAATTGAACTTCACGTACAAAAAGTAAATTAGTTTATTACGATGTCAAACGTCTTGTGTATAATACCATGACAAGTTGAACTATTAACATTTTCATTATTGAGCTTATTAAACCCATAGCCGTACAAGTGAAGACCCGGTAAGACCCGAGCTCATCAGGTTAAAACTATTACATCGCTTTCTCTAGTTGGCGCAGCGTCAAACGACTTGATTTTGTCTGTTTGTTGGGGAAAATGAAATATTATAAAATATTTCAATTCATTCATTTCCACCAAGAATTCAAATATAATATTCTTTATGACACGTTATGCTAATATTTAATTTTTTTTCATCGATCCGAATCCCCCCTTTGTGCATTTGAAAATATATTAATGCTCAATATTTTAGCAAACAAATAATATTTTTCATTCCTGCGAATTAATGAATAAATAATGAATAACACTGAATAGGTGGCTTCCTTTGTGCTTTTGGAACCTGCATATGTATGTATATACAGCTGGCATAAGGCAGGTGGCGTCCATTTTGTCTATGTACATGTATATATACACACAAAAAAGCTACATACATCTCAGTTCATACAATCTTTAATTATTAATTTGTCAGCGTTGACACTTTCTGTATAAACTGTTCAATACCTATATGATGTACGGAGAGATCAATGAACCAGTATACTAATATATACATAGGTGTTTATTGACATAGAATATCAGTGAGCAATCTCACAGTCAATTGTGAGTCCCACTTTATTTGAATGTTTCAATCATTACTAGCAAAAAGCGCCTAATTAATTGTAAACCCGTACTAAGAGGCCTTCGAGCAAACACTCTCTTTTCCTTCTGTTCCAGCGACAGGTGAACTGCGTTGCAAAACAAGGACGCGCTCGTTTCTTTCGTGTGTAAGAGAATCTAGTTGAACTCAGTTTTGTCATGTTTCTTATTTATGAAGCACACACAAAGGGAAATCACGTTGGGAGGTATGATAATGTCATGAGATATGCATGGACGCATTGTTACATAGTCTATAATGATACATGAATATTCTCTTCCCATTGTAGTCTACATTCATATTATACAATAAAATGTAAATACATAGACAATTTACATACCTTTTTTAAAGGTACACACACTGTAATTAGGGTATGATTTATGAGAATATTAAAGTACCATACCAAGACAGTGACACGACATCTATCATACTGAATAAATACTGTTTTATATTTATATAATAAGATAATTATAAGAAATTGATACTCCAATTTAAATATGAAAAATGTCGTTTTTATTGTATGATATATAATAAATAATACTTTTATTGTTTATGAATTATTCAAACATCGTTAAAATTAGGCGAATTAAATATTTGGGAATATCTGGAGTTCTCTCTGGGGAATTGTCGTCATTTTGAAATAAAATTTGTAGAAAAACCTCTAAATCATTCAAATTTTGACTTTTTAACGATTTCAAAGTAACAATTTTTGTTGTATTCACTGGGGGTAGTAATTAACATAATATTATTTATGGCATTAATTATCATAATATTATATGTTGAACAACACACGAGATGTCACTCAAATGATAGTATATTACTCGAAGTATTAAGTTATGTCATTATGTTAGTAACCACGTAGTACCTGTTTTCTTTTCGTTAATCTGGATATACTAATACCAGGAAATTCATATAACAGGCCCGACGGAGTGGGACCTAGGATGGACCCCCCCCCCAATCAAGAATAGCGTCCGCCGGCCCTGTATAAAGATATTTATATAGTTCATACGGTAAATAGAAGATGTTCTATGTATGGAAAATTGCATAATAGGCAATCGAAACCAATAAATAGTAATTTTTTATAATATTTTACCGTGAATAATTCATCAAAAACATGGTCGTGAAATCAGTGCGGGCCGATATTATATTTTGTTTAAATGGAAACTCTAACTACAATTAAGTTCAAATATGCAAATCAGATGTGAAAAATAGACCAGTTTTAAATTAAAACAATGCGTCGTTAGGATATGATCGCTACATTTGCTCAGTTTTCTTGTTCAGTTATACGACTGAAATAATATTATTTACCAGACATGATTGTATGATTGAAATAATAATCATGGCGATTATTTACCATTATTATGAAGGATAATGTAGACATGGTTATCAAGGCGTGTATTTGTGGACGTGGAAGTTGTATTTCTTTGGAAACGTATGACATGTGTAATTGAGTCTAAGATATTTTTCGCGCGTAAACTTATCTGAGATTTCCCGTCTATAATGCCACAAACATTCTAAAACTTTAAATAGGTAAACTTTCATATTAAACTTAAATATTTCAAAAATACAATACCGTACCTTAAACTTGGAGACGTTTTCCATAATATAACGCGAACTTAGCCAGATAAAACACTGTAGTTTTATAAATACTTGTCTGGATTACCGAACGTAAAACTTGTTAGCACAATGTCACAAAGATCAACACCAGTTTCTAATAAATATCCTCTTAAAGATGCTGGAAAACTATGATTAATTTATATTCAAACGACCAATAAAATTGCCCTTTTAAAGCCGAAACATCTTTATGGTGATTCACGTATTTAATAATGAAGGCTATGAGAGTACACGGCCTTTACAAGTGGCAAGCGAAAGCATGTATGTCACTTGTCTTTCTTGTTACGTATTTGTATAAGAGGGTAAGAAAACATGACCAACAATTACCATTGTACCGTATAATATAGATCCGTTGAGTGGTGATTATGACCTTGCTCGGCTTCCATACAACATACCCGTTATTTGCTCATCAATTGAATGCGCTGCGTTTATTGAGAGTAAACATTATATTTGGCTACCATAAGTGGCCATAAAATGTTTATACAAGTTCTTAGCTCAATCAAAAATCGCTATTATAAGACGCGAAATGCTCAATAGAGCGCTCGATGGTGGCTCAATAAAAGTTTTGCTTGCTCCTAGACGTGAGACGTGCCTGTCCCTCGCGGCTATAGACATAACATAAGAAGTTCGAGATTGAAATTCTGATGTTATCTTTTCCCCTTCTCATCCGCAGTGACATTTCTCGTATGTGTTTTATTTAGTATTTGTTTAAACTTTTTCGTTATGGTTAAAACAACAAGTTGACAATATTGACAGATGCCGTGCTTATTGGTGACAATAGGATGAGTTGTAATTGATAAGTATCTAAAGTAGATAATGATAACTTGACAGTAAGAAGAGGAGTGGTTTCTCTGTTATATTGAAGTGTTGAATCCCTCGACTTGAAGCTCATCCCAATAATTATCTCGTTCGATCCTAATCTAATAATTACTACTGTTGATTTTGAAAGTCGATAATCCAATAATTATTGTTAATCCTAATAATATACAGGTGTGATAAGACGAGTTGATCCTAAGTTAGGATTATCGTGTTAGAGAAGGTAATAGCCATACATAAAAAATGTGACAGATTGTATGCACGTACGCGTTAAACTACGGTAATTTATTTTCTAAAATTAAAGAGTTTCCTTTTACGACACCACTTCATATGTGGGTGTATATTGCTGTCAACCATGTCCGACGGTGTTTCTGCTCACATTTCTTATCAATGTTGTGTTTTACAGACTATTCCCATTCCAAAATCAGAGATCAACACCTATTATTAGCAGAGTTTTTACCCCTTTTACAGAAACTATGAACGAGTTTACATCACAACATCCAATAATGTATGTACGTTTATTCAAGTTCTCAAGATGTTATTACCCCTGAGTCACAGATGAGGGTGGGCGAATATTCGTTACCTGGCAATGTTTGTATTCTAAGAGCAAAAATCTGATCAATGTCTACCTCGACCTCGGGGTAAAAAGTTAGCGATTTATTTTTTTAGCTAAAATACATTATGAGAGATTAGATAAAGAGCTGGTAGTTCTCACTATAATAATTAAAAACTAGATAATGTAAAAGCAATTTGCGATTGAAATTTCGACCTAGGCCCGATCATCAGTACTAAAATCGGTACGATAAACACATAGTCTCGATTATCCACTTCATGATTAAATCATGAGTGAAAGTTTAGCATCAAATCGGATCATAATCCACTAAATATCACAGGCTAGCGTTGACATCGGGAGTAGATTATGGTCTGGATAACCTAATTAATGTTTAAGTAATAATTTAGATAACATTTCAGACCTAAAAATAGATCTGCAATAGGCAGATTTAGCTCTTGTGTTTCTAATGTCCATTTGATTTCAGCACAGCATAATGTTGAGTTTTAACATGTCGATGATTAAATATATACGTTTTCTCGCAATCTGCTCAAAAATTCGAAATAATAAGTTTACTTAATTCCGTAATAAAATACCATAGAAATAAGGTCAAAAAATATTCAATGCAAATGGTCACAACAGATTCTAAGCGAAAGAAAATCTTGTTTAGTTTTTGTGAGATCTATAAATGATAATCAACCATGCATATTATTGTATTTATATGTCGCTCCTGGTTATACTGCCTCGAATTTGTAACGTAAAACGTGGGACATTAGACTGGGCACGTAAACTGATCCACACCCTTTTAAAACTGTAATTTGACATGTGCTTCAGATTTCTGTTTATTTAGCATATCATCCGCCTCAAAGGCATTAACGTAATACACATTAAATTACATTCTTTCGGGAATTTTAAAATTTAAAAACTGTGTTATATAAGTAAATAAAACGTTGCTTGATTTTATAATTTCAATACTTGCACTACGCAATAAACATTTTGTGTGAAGCAAAGTTTTGGTTCAATTTTTGGAAATAACAACATCTCTCTACAGAGAATTCTTGATTTGTTTCACTTCATTCTTCAGACAGCGGTGAAGACGGTTTAGATGAGTAGAGTAGATAATTTATTCAGTAAATAATAGAATACAGCTTGTAATAATGCGACATATAGATCACCACACGTCCTCCACCCCTTCTCTTATCATACATCAATACTTATCACACCACCGTTTAATTAACAAAATATTCCCATTGTATCCATCCGCGTATCTGAACAGGTCATCTTCATATAGAACCATCGCCGTTTCAAAGCCGAGACGTATATTGTCTATGGGGAGCGGTCCGTGACAAAACCCGCACTAATATTGAACAGAGCGGTCCCGGTAAATCAAAATGGCTACCGAATTCAATGTAAGTAGATGGAAAGATAGTGAAATTAGTGACCCCGCCGATCATTACCACTGGGAGAGATTATAGTAACAGTTACAACAAAAGACACGGTAGTTGATGATAAATACTCACATGGCCCAATAGGTATTTCATGAAATAAAACACGAATCTTTATCTACCGATAATCTGGAAGCCCAAATACAAATGTTCGCATGGGTCTTATTCTCACAATTGTCCATTTCTATACATATATTCATGTAATATTGTAAATGTCTATTGTTAGAAAAATTCATAAAATGTAATGCAAGATGACGGACACAAGATTTTATCAAATAATATCTTTGAACTATTGTCTAGAACGAAGGAGGGGGTATGGTGACGTTTGTTCTCTAACAAAAATTACCCGAAAAAAAAGAACATACTGTAAGCATCATAACTAGGTAAATTATGCTTGGCTCCCGTCCATGCTCTGCACGAAAAGGGGTTTTAAAGAGAGCATCCGTGGTGAAAAGAGCTGATATAATAATAACTGTACATTCCTCGATAAATGACACACTACAGAAACAAATGGACACTTCCCTGTCAACCAAGCCTACTATTATTAAAATCTGAATATATCCATGAGGGAGCATTGCCGAAAAGAATTTATCTGTGAATTTAGATATTTTGTGTTACCAGAACATCTATACCACTTCTTATTCGAGGAGTTCACGAAGCTAACTTTGTATTTATTTTTACTTTTGTTTATAAACCACTGGGTTGGCGGCTGGTTCCTGGGTATATCTTTAACGCAACTTTGTAAATACAGTTAATTGTAAATAGTTATGGGTGTCGTACACGAGGTAGGATATACACACCATGTCTAGTACACCTAATACTAATTCTAATTTGACGTGTTCACATTGTTAATATTTCTATTGTAATTTGGAGTTGGTTTTGTTTCTTTTTCAAATGTTACATGTTATCCCCGTTTTGACATATATCAATTCACATGGCGTATTGATACAACACATGTAGACTGGAAGTGTACAAATCATACCAAGCTCATGTTCTCTTAGAAAGGCCCATGTTCTCTTAGAAAGGCCCATGTTCTCTTAGAAAGACCCATAAAAAACATAATTAAAGGGGTTTTGAAATTTTCGGTCAGCAGAGTAGCTTATGTGGTTTATTGAGGTTGACCCACCGAACTCTGGTAAACTTGAAGCAAGGTCGAGATATTTAAACAGATTATTGATCTGCTACTCCGTGTAGCCGAAAACAAACCCAAATCGGAAAGCCATATTGTATTCAAATAAACTTGACGTAATTATGTTGACTTGTGAGAGTCCATCGTCTATTTGACTAATGACGACAAATCTAAATAGTTCAAATACCAAGAAATATTTTCAACTGCTATTGACAGTAGTAAATATAAACAAACCCATATATGAACCTTGTTTGTCTCAGTTCCGTACTGCAGTATTCTTTTCTACAAGGCAATCATATTTGAAAGTTTGATGGGAGCATCATTTTAATTTATAGCCCGGGAAAAAAACAAATCACACAATAGTTATACACCGCCATCATAATTTGTTTCTACGCCTTTCTTGCATTTGTGGTATATTGCGGTCACAACTGAGTGTCTGCTCACCCGTTACTCCAAACCAATACAACACCTATTGGAATTTAGAATCGAAAACTCAGTCAATAAATATAGAATCGAAAAATCAGTCAATGAATATTTTACAATACAAAAACGAAGAGATCTTGTCTACGAGAACCTTTAAAATGACAGGGTGGTACCATGTGTTACAGAAGGAGTTAACGTGTTCACTTCGTGGATGACCCTCTTAATCCATTACCTATATTCAATTTCAGGAGCTGCTAAGCAGCAGATATGCATGGGACCAAAGACTACCTGCAGAGTCATGTCAGCAATTCCAATCAACATTGTTTTTGGAACCACGGACAGACCAACACCACCTTGGCTCGAATCCCATTGCGGATTGACAGTAAATTTCTAAAAGACGCCAAAACACCATGCCTTTCGTGTCCATTAAAGATACATTACGAGAGATTAGATAACGATTTGGCAGTTCTCACTATAATAGTTAAAAACTAGATAATGTAAAGGCGGTTTGCTGAAAATTTCAGTCAAATTGATCCACTATGAACCGAGAATTAAGCGATTGAAATTTCCGCCTAGTCTCGATAGTCATTACTAAAGTCAGTACGATAAAAAAAAAGCATTGTCTCGATTATCCGTTTATTGACTGAATCATAAAGGGAGATTATGCAGTAAATCGGCCCATATAATCCACTAAAGACCATAGGCAGATTTTGCTCTTGCATAGTGGTTGACACTGCTCGCAATTATACGTAAATAATATTTCACCAATTCTTCAACAACAATATGACCATACACTTACGGATGAACAAATCTGGAAAACAGACTTCAGATTTCTCAAATTTGTGGCATTGTTTAATCTTTTTTAGTAAAGATGTTTATATTCCCACCTGAACTTAACAAAAAGAAAGAAATGATGTTGACCTTTGACACGTGTTAAAATTGGAAGTCTCACATTTTCTTTACCCCCATATCAATAATAATATTGATTATTCTTGATTTTTTTTAGGACCGCCATCTTTGTTTTGGCTGCGGAATTGAGATGGATTAGTTGACAATCTGTAACGATTTGTTTTCTTCTCAATTTGTTAAAATCAAGATACAGGTGTAAAAAACGTTCTCTCTGTTGTTGTTGTTCTATATACTCAGCTGAATTAATAATCGAAATTCAATTTTAAGAAAATAGAAATAAATCAACTTCAGAAACGTACAGCTGCTTTTCACTCTAGATGTGAGTGTTGTTGGTTGAAAAGAAGCATATGCGGTCAAATTTATGAGTTTCAAAATATACCCCCTCCCCTACAGCTGTTATCCAAAAAAACACCACAGCAGGAAAATACTGTTGGTGGGGGCGTGGTGGGGTTGGGGCTGCAGGTTCATTGTTGTTCCAATCTTTGCTAGTTATTCTGTCTCACAGCCATTTATTACAGCGCAAAAGCTACAAGCTATTGCGTTTCTGCGCAAAATATCAAAAACTACCAAACTTAACTCCGTTTCGTAATTGCAGAGTTGTTCATCGTGTGTCCATCGTGTTTAATACAACAGGACAATACATAAACTTAAGTCATATTCTACACACGTTTAATGCAAATTGGAAATTAAAGTCACCATACATTTGAAAAGTCCCCACGCCACACCAATCTGAATACCCATCTCTTTAAAGGCTGCAATTGTTTTGTTTTCCGAAAAGCGTGTCGGGTGATTGGTATCCTGCAAGGTCTACGTTTCAGTCTGAATTTCATTTAAACAGTCGTCAAGTAGAACAAACACAAAAAAAACCCCAGAAAAATAATTGTTCCCGGTATTTAGCATTCGAAATTTCTAATCTAAGGAGTTTAGATAAACCATGAATGTGTTGTTATACTTTTGTCTTTTGTGTTTCTATCAAAACGCATTATGTGTTTCTAGCAAGGCATTGCACGCATACAGTAAAACGTTTTTTTTTGTGTGTTTCTAGTTAAATGTCTTTTGTCGCACAAAAATAAAGCATACAAAATGGCAAACAACTGCCGAAATATTAATCTCCTTTGTTTTTCACAATTACATTCAGGAAATTCAATGAAAACAAAGCTTACCTGGGTAATAAACAATAATATTTTCGGAAACAGTTCTGCAATCCTCATATCCTCACAGTAATGATTTCCCACTACATAATCGATAGGAGAACCTAGAAAAGCTGCAAGTCCCGTTAGCTAGCTGACATTCTGTAAGGGGGAGTGTTAACCTATGGCAGCAAAGAGTTGACCGGGCAAATTTAATATTCCTTCGAAGGCAAACTTGATTCCGTGGACAGGGGAATCGAATTGTCAACTCTGTCGTTAGTCAATTTAACCCGGATCTTTGATTAGACTTTGGCAGTCCCTGGATGACGATATGAAGACAATGAGATACCTTGTTAAGACGTTCTTGGTCTGTCTATCAAGATTTGTATACAGGGGAAGACAAACTTTACAAAGACAACACGAACACCGACTTAAACCTACACGTCACTTGTTGAGTGGCTTTAGATCGGTAAACAAGATGAGTTTAATATTAGTTCAATGGGATTCTACTTCTGTACCGCCGGATTGCATTCATACATTCAAAATGACTTTAATTATCATCCATTGAACGCTATCCTATAAATTTCTAGTATTCTGAATTCTTAAAATATGTTACATGACTTGGGGAATATATCTATTCGTTCTTTGAGTCCCTTGTTAGAAATCTTTATTTTGTCTGCAATAAGTTCATCTTTCCCGGTAAGATCACAACATCAATGTTGATTTAAATTGACAAATAATTTGTTTTTGCAATGTCGAAGACTTTGGATGATATTGAATTTGCTACTTTAAACTACCATTTTAAGTTTATTTTATTAGCCTAAAATCGCAACATGCCACAATTGAAAGGACTTATGTATGTATAGGTTCTATAGTCAGATTGACTGGGTTATAAAATCGTATAACACCTGTTGAGTCGAATTAACTAGGAATTGAGCAGTCTCTTTACTTTTGTGTTATTATAAGCTAGGAACAGTGGAAAAGAACCGCAGTGAATCTTAGGAATGCCTTTCTCCAGGTTTCACAACACTATACAACCATTGTTGTTCGGATTCCACCTTATTGAACGGTATCGCATGAATTTTTGTCAACCACTCTCATATAGCCAACATATACGGTAGCCCAACAGTGAAGTTACAAATGTTAAAGAGTATTTTTTTTCTGCTAACCTTTCCCTCTTTTTCTGATGTTATTTGGTTTGATCTAGATGTATTTATTTGGGAGATTATTATTGTCAGTCAGGCCCGTGTATAAATTCGGATAGAGGGGGGGCATAAAGAGAAAAATGGAGTTAAACCTCCACTCGACACAAACCAGGCCATTTAGGGACTAACAAATGGTTCATTTTATTTCAATAATTCGCTTCCGGGGAAACCGGGGAAAATCAACGCCAATGGGAAGGCGACTATACTCCTGGTTACGTTCAAACGGGGAATCGTAACCACAATACCTGACTCAACGACACGCCTTATGATCTAAAACACATACACTAGACTATTCGATGACCCCCCACCCCCCAGCCACTCTACCGGTTTATATATTTGTAGATTGCATCTTGGCAGTTGGAAGTTTAAGAAAAGATCTTGGAAACGACATTTTTTCTATGTACCCTAACAACGTGTAATCATGGAAAATAAGAACCACCCTGTCGAAATCTTCAACCCCCATCCCCTTTCCGTAAATGCTTGTCCCATACATGAGAATTTGTTTCACTTTATTTTGCGTCGACACAATTTTTTATCCACTTAACCATATTTAACAGAGACCAAATAATCATGTAAATGGTGTGACTACACGAGTCCCTCAGACAAGGAACCGACTCAACCCGGATACCAGGTCAAACCACAACACTGGTTAACCTTACAGCAAGGCAATCAGAAATAATCTTAAAGTCAAATTCTAGTACACAATACCAAGGTTCTTTTGGTATTGTTTATATTCGTTCACAGCAAACATGTCAGGTATAACATAGTGTTATATTTGAATTTTATTAACTGTAAACGGACACGCTGCGACGGGAGACGGTAGTCATGATGGTGCTACATGATTTGTAACAGAGACATTATTGTCCGAAGATGGTGGCAAACATTGACCAGTCCACCCGCACGATGTCCACTGTAAATAGTAAAATGTCAACTATAACTGCATGAAGCAAGAACAGTCAATAAGATGGAGTTACCAAGATCAATGTTGATTCAATATTAATCAACAATCAACATAGTTGATGTACAGATTACACACACCATTCTACTGGTATTATTACATTTTAATGGGGAAAATTCTTCAGTCGTGGATTTAGCTGGGTCATGCCATCACACCGCCCCCCCCATCCCACGTTGAATCTACGCCTGATCTTAAAGTTCTCTTCAACAAACATAGACATAATATCAGAAACGAGAAATCAAGCTGGCGTTTACAAATGGGTAAAGACGAAAAATATCCCTTAGCACTTGGATTTCGTAAAAGAATGGGTAGAAATGCCATTATCCGTGAAAATGATACTTACACCCATTCTACACTTTATCATAAAAATAACATATTGTCTCAAAATCTCAAAATATCAGTCATATTCTGTGCTGATCATACGTTACTACCCCCACCCAACCACACCATCCCCTTTCTGTTCCTGGTCATTCATCGCTGACTCCTTGTTCTTTAGATGGATGATATACACTATACTATTCGATCCTCAAGAAACCTGTTAGACTATTGTTGAGTTGACAATCAAGTTAGCTTGGCTTGTCAAAAAGAAAACAAGATACTGTATATTTACGAGAAGTATCAGTTTCATCTAGATAGTAGATGTTATGATAGTAGTATAGGAATTAGATTTTTACCGGTATTATAAATCATACCTCCTTCTTTGTTTACTGAATATATAATTAACACACAACATCTGCTGTGAACAGGCTCATTTCCATTCCACACAGAACAAAAGTTGTCAAGGCCGTTACTTTAAGTGGACCTCAGATCTAAATATGGTTTCGTATGACTTATACTTTCGCGGGCCTCTAGTGTAATGGCGACAAGTAAAACGAAATTCCCAATTATAGAAAAACGAAACGAAATAGGATCTATGGGTAGATAATTCATGAGAACTTTAGAATTCATGTCTTGATTTGTTTCACGGAGTTTCAATATGTCAATACAGAAGTTAGAGTCAAAATATAAACCAAAATTAGCAAACAATCCAAATGTTTCGAACAAAAATAAACCGTGTAGACTTTGCCCTCTTCACTAATAGAAATTACATATCACAATAACCTACTCAATACTTTCATTTGACATAAAAAGATATTTAGCCACCTTAAAAAGTTTTGAAATCTGTACTGTAGCTAAAAATCATGTTTTAGGAATGGCACCTTACTACGGTAAGCAATAGTAACCAGTGAAAGCTAAATAGAGATTAAAGTTTTCTGGGTGTGGCTACTGAAACTTCTTTCAATCAAAAGTTTTATGTATTGGTAAATTGGGTTCGATTCGTTTGTCTCCATCGGTAATGTCACCTAAAATTTCTACACAGTGTTTAGGGTCATGAGACGTAAATGCCTTACTGTCCGAGTTATTTCCCTTGGTAAGTTTGATCAATCCTGTAGATGCTCAAGATTATAAAATAAATTTCGAGTGCATTTATTTCTACACACTATATTTACGTTCATGGATTACTCTCAGGGTTACCATCCAAGATCATTTTTGTCTTTTGTATAATATAAATGTTATAGCATGTTAAAGACCTAGAATCCAATCAGATTTTGGTCCGTTTTCTGTGTCTTTTACATGTTCCCATTACCCACAAAACAAAAAATATGCGACAATCCTTGTTGACTGTCTGGGCGACTTAGCTTCAGAAGGCGTATGTTGTCTGGCAACCTAGCTTTTGTTTAGAATACACCCTCCAACATAATGTCAACCAAGCATTAGGAATATTATATATCTTCAGTTGATTATCAATTAAAAGCCGACATGATATCTGCGTATTTTTGTCATAATTCAAATTTTCGTGCTACTGAACGCGGTTGATGAAAACTTGTTTCCGTGGAATATTTTGATAAAGTTGGGTAGTGTTACGTTTGGGTGTTGGAATGCGTCATGGTGTTTAGAAAATGCAAACCGCGGCGAACGGCTACAATAATACCCTTTAAAAATGATAACTAATATCAAGTGTCATTATCTCATTAAAACAGCATCTTATAAAAATAAACAATAACAGCACGTGCAATAACAAAATGGCTGATATAGCAATCGGGTATTAACGTATGAGCTTTTTACATGGATTAATGTTCAATTAGAATAGGGTTACTAAACTTTAACACTGATGTTTGAATAATCTGATCTTAGAGGGCGCCACCGGCTTCAATTTCTGCTCCCAGTGAAAAGCAGATGCAAAATATGCCAAGATTTTACTTGAACTCTTGCTCGAAAGTTTGGAATTGATATGCCTTGAGTTGTCGTTAGTGAGTGTCTTTCGGGCTCCACTAACAATTCGCCATAATAAAAGGAGAGGATCGGGTTCTCCATTAAATAAATAAAACCTGAGATTAGTCTACACTTGTAAAGCGGATTAACCCGGTAATATTGGATCTTAATGAAAACACAAATGAGTGACAGCGACTACAAGAGATTTTCAAACGGCTTACCATGTAAATGTTCTAAAAGTAAATCGACTACGTGCTAATCTCCGCGCTCGTATTTGAAAGTTCGGACACTTTTTGTTATTGATGACTTTAGAATGTTTAGGGAATGTTAACGCCCCTTCCCACTGCGTTAATGAAATGTAATGACTACCTTTCAATCTCCTTAACTTGACATTTTTGTGTTTGATTGACGGGCTATTTTCTTTAGAGGTTTTCTTTTCTTTTAAACTGAGTAACCCAACCTGCGTATGAATATTAATAGGAATATTAAATGTTTTCGACATCACCTCCATGGAAGCGGGTGTTAAATAAACCTATTTCATACACGGATACAGTAATATCTACTCCTTAAGACGGCTAGCAAATTCTCCCCTCTTCATATATAGCCTCCCCTCTTCACGTAAATAAATTTTCAAACCCATTTCGTTCACACACAGGCCTGCCGAATTCATCTAGCAATAAAATGTTATATATTAGAATAATGTGGTACTATGAGTTTATTTCTTAAAGTTCACAAGGATACAGAAAACCTAATTTTTATTTGCAACAAAAATCACCACTAAACATGCACCAAGAACAAAACCAGTTGGGTAGTGGCAGGGAAAGATACCCAGGATACGATTCTGATGGAAAGATTGCAGAAATCCATAAAAAATAGGATTATGTAGTGGTCAAACAATATTTCCAACCTGGTCATTTTGGGATTAATTTGAGGTATATACCTTTGATTTATATCTGCAAGTATCGACGCGAATAGATTATCAAACATATATAGTTTATGTTTTATTTTCTTAATTTCAATTCTCATTCATGTTTAAATGCTGGTTTGGGGTTTTTTTTTTTAAAAAATAAGTCTTCTGCCGTGTTACCTGTTTAAATCTGCAAACGTTTCGTTTGTATTCTTATGTTCTAGATATTGCAGAAAGAAATAATTCTAATCTTCTATTGGCCTATTATGCTTACATGTCAATAAACCAAATAGTACTCTAATTTACATATTCGACGCCTGGAGTTACTGGTGTTAAACTAGTCTCTTATCATCCAAACAAATATTCTACGAATATTAGTCTGGATGGGTCCTCAAAATTTGACAGAAAGTCGGTCACTGTCTGGATTATCCAGTCTTTTAAGTTACCACGTACTGAATCTATCAAAACATCTCGCTTGTCAACAATGACACTCTCTAAAATTTTGTTTTAAAGTTTTTAATTGAAATGGTAACTTTCTCTCTTCATGAATCAAACGTATGGCTTCTCACAATCTCCTTAATCACGATTCATGCTGTTGTATCGTCTCTATTTTGTTTCTAATAATATATGTGCCAAGCGAATTGTGGGATATATTTTATCCTCGCTTTATAGAATTTATCAAAATCGGCCCGGCTTCCTAATATCTATCACTTACCGAGACTTTAGCCTACGGGTTCCATTGCCCATGCGTAACCGGGAGTTTTTTATGTGGTAGATTATCCAGTAATTTTCGTCAATAATTGAGAACCGACCCAGACCCCCCGTGCGTTGAAGACTAGGGGGTTCTGGGTGACCGAGACTAGTGTTAAACATTTGCGTATTTGCAAAGGGGTGGGGGGGGCGTAATATCGTAGAAATTATCTGTTAACCCAACTAATCGCCTTTTCTTACATCTTATGGGGCTTGGGTGGTCCAATGGTTTAACGCTTGACATCGAGTCAATTGGCGTGGGTTCGATTTCCCGCTTGTACGTGACAAGAAGTATGGTCGTCTGTTCAACCTCTTAGATTGTCCTCTGGTCCTCCGGTTTCGTCCCACAACTAAATATCTCTACGCGCAAGCGAATTTTAAAATAAAATTGAACCTTGTATAACTCCTGAAATAACCAAGTGTGTGTTGAATGAGCATTGAACCACACCTCTCTCTCTCTCTGCCTCTCTGTCTGTCTGTCTGTCTCTCTCTCTCTCTCTCTCTCTCTCTTACATCTCCTTGGAAATAATGAGGTCGTGGTCGAATCCATGAAAATCACCTGTGGGTCACGATTAGGTGTTTGTCTTTTTGTATGCGTTTAGGATAAACTCGGGGTCATTAAAATGCCCTAGACTGGCTTAAAGTTCTTAAACCTCGGATTTTCTATTTGTTGAGATGTGAATTGCCACATTTAGTTGGGGGCATACATATGGCGTGTGTGTGATCGACTTCGCCTACAAAACAAGCCTGCCCCTGAAGTTTCTCAAGGAACAATACCCTAGTTCATTACGCTACCCAGGTGGGCAGCCATTTTGTTGTCAACAATAGGCCAAACCAGGTAATTAACAAGAGATCATCTTACACCGAATATAACTGGTCATTTTGAAAATGAAATGGACAATGTACTTTCAAGCATTAAATGAAGTGACCGATGGTCAGTGAATGGGTGGTCAATGGGTAATGAATATGCTAACTGGCATAATTTGAAATGTAAATCCCATCTTAACCTACATACATGAATATAAAACTAGGGTATCGCACTTACCATCTTAGGCCTAGTTCTTTTTTAAAATTAATACAGAGTAGTAGTAATAACCTATTTGTTAACATAAACAAGTTACAAGTTGTTCGTTAAAATATAACACACTTATGAAAGAATAATTACTGATTTATTTCGCAGACGTCGAAAACGTTGAGAGAATACTCTTCGAAACGTCGCCTAAATAAATCAGTAATTGTTCTTCCATAAGTATGTGTTATAGTTTATTGCCATTTCCCATTACTGAATGCCCCTAAAAGATTATTAAGTATTTGGTTGTTTTTAAAGTCACTGGTTTGTCTTTTTTCTTCAATTTCTTTTTCACAGGGGAAGTAGAAAACATTAGTGTCTCTGATTTTTCTTTTGGCAAAGATGTAAATAAAGAGATTAACGTCCACTCGACACAAAGTCATTTCGGGACTAACATATAATTTAATTTTATTTCAATAATTCGCTTGCGCGTAGGGGTCTTTAGCAGTGGGAGGAAACCGGAGTGCCCGGAGGAAACACACGAGGTTGAGAAGGCGCCTCTATCTCCATGCCACATACGCTCACACCAGGGATCGACACCACAGCCGCAAGCCAGAGGTGAGCGGTCAGCTAGAGGTCGAAGCGCGGCATTCTAGACCATTAGCCCCCCCCCCCCCCCAAGATGTAAATAAAACGATCTACACCGAGTAGGTATATTATACTAAAGAACCGATTTCTTAAAAATGAGCCAAAACGATTGTATTTACTATTCAAAAAAAGTAGGGGATATTTGATTTTGGGGGCATAATACTAAAATATGCAAATGACTACGAAAAAAGTCACTATAGAACCTAACAGAAGAAACATTTCCAGTTACATGTGACGCCCAAACGCACCAATAGCTACCGCATGGAATGCAGGTGATGCTTGGGATCATCATGGGGGTCCAACCCAAGATTTGCACGACTCTGACTTTGAATGTTACAGTCATTGTGGCATTGAATTCCAGGGTGGAAACATCAGTTTAATTGTTTTAGTGACCAGAAAACAAATTTTGATATGCGTCGGCTTACCCAAAATGAAAGGTTACGTGCCCTTGGCATGCTACAGATCGGCACAACACAGGCGGTTGTGGCGCGGACGATGAATGTTTCTCAGTCTGTCATAAGCAGGCTATGGTCCAGATACCGTGATACACAATCTGTACAGGACAGACCACGCTCAGGGCGACCAAGGGCGACAACTCAAGCCCAGGATCGATTTATCCGTACCTTGGCCTTGAGAAATCGTGTCATCACAGCAAATCAGATCAGCGCTCGTCTTCAAACAGACACTGGTGTGAGAGTGAGTGGCCAGACGATTCGCAATCGACTGCATAGGGGTCACCTTCGCGCCCGACGTCCTCGCGCGACCCCTTGTTTGAGAGATCATCACATTCAGGCAAGACGTCGTTTGTGTAGGGATCGTCAACACTGGGATAATCGACGCTGGAGCAATGTGATGTTTTCAGTTGAGTCAAGGTTCACTGTTGATTTTTTGGACAGACGTAGGAGGGTGTGGCGTCGTCGAAACGAGCGCTTCCAAGACGTTAACGTCATCAGACATGATCGATTTGGGGGTGGTTCTGTTATGGTGTGGGGAGGCATCACTGTTGCTGGAAGAACGGCTTTACATGTTGTTGCAGGGCGTGTTACAGGCCAGTACTACCGGGACAACATCTTGGCAGTCCATGTTGTCCCGTTCGCACGACGTCATGGCCGCCGTTTCATCTTCCAGGATGACAACGCAAGATGTCACAGGGCCAGGATCGTTACAGGTTACCTCCAACAACAGAACATCACCACATTACCTTGGCCAGCACTGAGTCCCGACCTCTCCCCCATCAAGCATGTCTGAGACATGCCAATGTCCAAGAACTTGCTGCTGCGTTGCAACAGGAATGGGACAATCTGGACCAAAATGACCTTAGATGTCTCATTAGGAGTATGCCACGTCGGATCAATGCTTGTTTGGCAAACAGAGGAGGATTTACCCGTTACTGACTTTGTTGTGATGCTGTGGTAACTTTGCTGTTTGACCCCGGGTATCATTTTACCCTTATAATGGTCAGTCTGTGCCTTACTTAGCCTAACGATCATTTGGAATAAATCGATGAATGCGAACTTCATTTCATTTTGTCATTTGTTTCTTCGTCAGTTTCATTAGGTGACTTTAATAACACTTAAAAATCAAATATCCCCTACTTTTTTTGAATAGTATATATTAACGCGCAGCATCAATTGGTGTCTTTATGTATCGAGTCCTCAGTTGTAAGTTACAAGGAGTAGGGTCGCATAGCCTATATTATGTCCAACCTCGTGAGTTTTCTCCGGGTCCTCCGGTTTCCTCCCACTGATAAAGACCCCTACGCGCAAGCAAATTATTGAAATAAAATTAAACCATATGTTAGTCCCGAAATTACCTAGTTTGTGTCGAGTCATTTCTCTCTCTCTCTCCCTCCCTCCCTCTCTCTCTCTCTCTCTCTCTCTCTCTTTATATATAGCCTACTCGCATAATATTTTTCTATAACTAAAGACCCGGATTCTCTTAAATTTAACCAAAACGATTGTATATTAACGCACAACATAAATTAGTGTCATTGTTACGTGTTTTAATGTTTGGTTGGAGTCAATTTAATTCGCTTCTTTGCATTTGTTTCCTTCTCCAGGTCGACTGTCTATATTAGTCGACAAACAAGGCGCCTGTTACATGTTTCAAAAATGTAATTTAGGATGTCCACTGAGAATTCTGAATGGCCATGGCACTGATGATGTTCTGTATGGTGACCATAATGCCAACCAGGGGGTGTTGAAAATGTAATCAATCATTCATTCAATGCTTTAATTGATGTACATTCATGACGGCCATTCCGTGATTATTGTCGCTGCATGCATTGTTATGAGCAACATAGTAAGCCAAGGGAGACGACTCCATTTAACGCACGACCGGTGGTTGATAGAAATCTCGTCCGACCTTCTGTCATGCTGAAGTGAAGCAATCAGAGAAAGGAAATGTAGTTTAGTGTCTGCTCAAAAATAACCTGTCATATCTCTTATTAAAAGTAACAAGCCTAGCTACAACTTTCTGTATTATTTGTAATTTATCTATAAGCTTTAAAAAACTAAAAATGAATTAATGTTATCCAATCGAGAATTAACAAGTGACTTTGTGGCCACAACAGTTAATGATATATTTCTGATATTAAAATATCACAGATTACACATATTATTTAGGTTTAAAACAAAAGACTCACTAACAAAGTTAAATTTTCTAAATAAACAGAATTTTCTAACTTATCAAAATCATGAGCGTTAAAGTTGGTATTTTTATTTAAATTACTAGTATCAAGTTCAGTTCGTATTTTCTACTTCTTTATTTGAAAGCAATCCGAGAATAAATTCGCGAATTCAGCATTATGATCCAAAAAGAAATTCACTGCTTTATACATGTCTTTTCGTCTGCTTTCACCATTTTCTATTTTATCAGTGTAAAATTAGCGTCTCCGATTAATTTATTCACATTAAATATAGAAATCTGTTTATTGACATGCGAGATTTGTTTTCCTCCAGAGATGTTCAGTCTTATTGCGATCCATTCTAGTATCATTAAACCACTGCGTGTTGGAACGAATAGTAAATATTTTCGTTTTAAGCGGCACAACTGAGTCCAAAATTCCAGAAAGCTTACAGAGTGATACTGTCATTTAAATTTGAGTTGACTATTTCCGCTTTAAATTTAATAGAGTCAAGTGATTTTTATAGGTTACAGTCTTTCTTTGTCGGGTATGATTTCTGGATCTTCCGATGAAAATTTGCGGGGACATGATCAGATAATCATTTGTCCGAGACACAGAGGTTATCCAGCTTAATATCACATTAGTTATCACCATTATGAGCCGAAGAAGAAACGTGTTGTGTGAGAGATCTGTTATTCAACAAATTCACAAAACTCAATCGCTGTAGGGTCATTGGAATTATCAACAGGAATATTACCACCCCCTAATGATCGTGCAACACTAAGTATAATCAACTGCTCCGAAAATATTTGACACAATTTGCTATTAGGAGGGTGATAAATTGCAATAATCCTTGTTTCTCCAGAAGAACCAAAACCATCACGCCCGATTTTCTTAGATAACTTTAATATTAAGTGCTATACCTCCTCCATGTGAACCTCTAGGACTATGTTTGGAATAAGAATCGGGTACTAAAGCTGTGATTTTTGATGAATCCGAACAAGAATTATAAAGCCATGTTTCATTTATTCTACAAACATCAAATGAATTTCCAACCATATATTCAGATAAACTTATTTTATTCTTTACGGATCTGGCGTTAATTAATCCAAACGAAGATTTGAAAACTGACGCTTCAATTTCGTCCGCCTTTCGAATTTGTGTAAGATTGATGTTTATTTTCTGTTTTGTTCTAAAGTTTTTGTGATTTTTGATTAGAGTTTGGGGTGAGCTGGATGAGATTGCTATGATTAAAGGTAGTGAATATTTTAAGAATAAAGAACGCCCATTTTTCTGATTTCTCGACAAATTATTACATATATTACGTTCCAATGCGGGAGAACTCCCCTCCCCACCCCCCTGGGGACGATCCCCGCCACCCGACTCACTGCACACTTGAGACACCATTTATTGAAAGTCCTATTGTTGTTTTTGAAAATGTTACCCCATCTATTTAAACCGCGTCTTATTCATAGCAAAATGAATAACATAATCAAGCCTTTTTTCAAAACAAAAAAACACCCCCCCCCCCCAAAAAAAAACGGTTATAGCAGTGTAAGCTTGCAAAGAAAATAAAATTCCCTTTAAGAAATGTTGACATTTGACTCGAGGCCCTGAGGGTGAGTCAATTAATTGTGTTTCTTTATTTAGAAAATGACCGTGTGTTAAATAAGGTAATACTTGTTTGTTTGTTGACACTAACGGGCTATCATTACTTTAACAATAGGATTAATCACCAAAATACCCAAAGAACAATTCCAAGCCAATAGTCTCTCTTTGTTGCTTTTCCCTGAAATTAAAGTTGTCGAGATTTTATCAGGCGATAACTATACGTTTTATTCACCTAGTTAACGTTTTCCTAAGATGCGTAGTGACTCGTGTTTGATTGACTGACACCATTAATATAAACATATCTAATTAAATCGAGATACGATATTGTCACAGAATTGGAAATGGGGATGGGCTGGGTGGTCTTTGGCGGGAGCCAGGACTGTAATCCAAAATACGTATAATATCAGATCATACTATAACTTTCAGTTATCTGACAAGCTTCATATTCGATTAATATAGCATAATAATTCAAATTTTTGATTAGGGAAGGGTCTAACATCATTTATTCCCAAATTTATCCAATGTTAAAATAAAGTAAGGTCAGGACTGTCTTTGGACCTTCTTTTCAAATCTATTGTCTATTCTCATGTGGGGAAAGGGAGGGGGGCATTGTTTCTGAAAATACATATCTGGGCCCTATTTCACGAAATTTTAACTAAAGATAAAATCCAGATTTTAGTAGATATTTCAGTTTTGATTGGCTACGAACTAAAATCAATCTAATATTGTCCAATCAAATAACTAAAATTCAGATCTTATCTTAGTTAAAATTTTGTGGAATAGGCCCCTGCATGTTGTTTTGTTGTGCATTAAAATTTATCCCGCATTATTTGTCTGACTAATCCCGATTCATATCCCCAGGGGAGCTGCGGTGGCTCAGTGAGTAAAACGTTTGAGGTCCCGTGTTCGACCCAGGTCATCTGGATTGTCAGTGACGCAAGACCTCGCAACGACAAACCGAGGTTCCGTGTGCACGTAAAAGAAACCTTGATAGTTGGAATTTGAAATAAGAAAAGGCCGAAATGTCACTGTCTTGGCAAAATTTCCTGTCTTCATGAGCCCAGTCGGAGCAGAACAGTAGGACGTTAAACCCCTATTTCATTTCATATTTCAAGTTCAATGACTCTTATATTTATATTCTGTGTGGGCTAACATTTCAAGTGTGATTGTTTGTCTATTTGTTAAAACGGAAATGAAATGAAACGTCTTATTTCTTGGTAAAGTACTTGATATTTATATCTTATGGATGATTTTATTATACGTAATGAAATATACAGGCCATCACTGGCAAGATGTCTGATTGTTTGTCTATTTGTTAAAACGGAAATGAAATGAAATGTCTTATTTCTTGGTAAAGTACTTGATATTTATATCTTAAGGATGATTTTATTATACGTAATGAAATATACAGGCCATCACTGGCAAGATGTCTGTAGAGACTTGTTTATTTCTTTTTGTGCTATCGTCATTTTTTAGCCTGGGAGAGACAGGTGAGTGTATGGTGATATGAATCTCCGGTGACATACGTTGTAATGAAAATATGATATGGGAGTGGGTTTTTTTGCCAGGACGATGGTGCTATATCTTTAACTAAACTGAAGACACAATATTTTGGCAGCACCACAGACGCTACCCTCTCTCCATACGTCGCCATATCGAAAAATGACTGATTACTTGTTCATTATTACAGTATAGCGACATGTTAAAGGGTGTATCGCTTTATTCCTTCCAGCTTTAAAATAGACGGGTCTAGTCGTCTAGAGCACATCATATTTTACGAGTGTATATAAAGTGAATTCCATTTATTTATTTATTTTCTTACTTTGTAATTTCTTATCAATTATTATTATTTTTTTTTTACTTTGTAATTTCTTAAGCCCCCGTCAGACCGGAGTGGTGACCCTACTGCGCTCTGCGACCGAACGGCGGCTTGGAAATACACAAGGTCGTCGGCAAGCGTGAACACAACGCGGAAAAATGTCCCAAAATTACAAACTTCAAAAAAAGTCGCGTTCTTACTGCGACCTGTGCGTTTATATAGCATTCTCGCGGCGGGTTCGTCACGATCTCTCCGCGCTTATGGCGTTTCGATTGAGATCTATAAGCTTGGCAACGGCGGTCATCGCGAACCCGCGTCGCTCAACCACACGTCTTATCTGGACTACACGTGCGTTTCCACCACGTGATCACGGCGACTATGCAAGCTGGTTCGACTTTTTTTTCGAAATTTCAAGATGACCTTTGAATCGTCCGTTTTCAAAGCAAGTCGTGCATGAAATGCATGGTCGCCATAAGCGAATAATGCAAGCTTGGTAACCGCGCCATGGTCGTATTAAGAACTCCATACACGTTGTCGGAACCTCATAAAATCGCCATATGCTTTAGAGGTAGCCCCATGAGGTCGTGATGCAGTCGCGCAACAGTGGTGGAATCATCGTAACATCGCTATGACAACGCCATAAGGACTCAGAGCGCTTGGTGGGGTCTCGGTCAACGCGTGAGGGTTGTGGTGAAGACGCCATGAAGGCACCGGTGCAAATGTTACAATTGTCGCAGCGTCTTTTCCACGTATGTACTGCGCGTGTGCTACGTTCATAGAGATGTTACCACGCTTATCGCGCGACCCTCGCGACCCACCACGTTCTCTCGGTTTTCAATGTCATATGACAGGACCTTGGCGTTTGCTTTGAACATACTCAAAACAAACGCTGTGACTCAGCGATCATTGGCGACCATGGAGACCACAGAACGATATCTCGCGTTTCCACAGCGCTCAGGGTGATCTTGGCACGCTCTGAAAACATTTTTTGTCGCCGTAGCAGCGCAATAAGGACTTTTGCGACCACATCACGTTCTCGCAGCTTTCCAGATCATATGCGCATGTTCAAAACCAAACGTCGTGGCTCGACGATCATTGGCGACCATGGAGACCACAGCACGATATCTAGTGTTTCCACCGCGCTGTTACCACGCTTATTGCGATCTTGACTCGCTCTGAGACCATTTTTTGTCGCAGTAGAAGCGCAGTAAGGACGCAACTCCGGTCTGACGGGTATGGAAGCGTATAGGGGTCAATAGCGCGATAGATACCGCAATATTAATTTGATAATAAGTCAACATATTGTGATTTTTCTGACGATTTTATCTCTGAAAAGGCAATTTTTGCCAAGTTAATTGAATAAGTCGTTAATTTGCATGTCGTCATTTTGTTTTAGATGCACACGTCGACATAGCGCATGGCAGTATTTTGCGAATATGTCGACATATACTACGGCGAAATGGAATATGTCGCCAAAGCTTCCGAATAGCAATATCTTACCGCAAACGTGTACATTTAAGACGAAATGGGGACATTAAACATAGCGTGTTGACTTAATTACCTCGGCAAAATTTGACTTTTCAGAGATAAAATCATCAGAATAATCACAATATGTTGACATAATACCAACTTAATATTGCGGTATCTATCGCGCTATTGACCCCTATACGCTTCCATAGACGGGGGTATTATGAATTATGTTTGTTGAAATAGGTTTAGCAGTAGGAATCGAACGACATTCGTTTGAGATGCTTAGTCCATTCTTCACATGTTTTAAAAAATGATTTTGTCAGCCCGTTTGTTTTGTAAATTACAACTGGTGCTCGAAAGCAAGGAGTACACGAGTCGTGTACGAATTTTAAAATGTTTGTGTTTTAAATATTGGATATTATGATCGCATATTTTCATAGTATGACAACAACACGAGCATTGATTGAAATGGACCAACAATGAATCCAAATTCGTGCTTTCAATTTTGAATATTAGGGATAATATTTAGTTAGACATTTAATCATATTTCCTAATGCTGCTAGAGGATACGCATGGTAAAACAACCTGAATCCCATTAATAATGAAAATGCCCTTTCCGTTACTTTTTCTATTGTTCTATTATTCAGGATGCAATGAGGATTTTGTTGCAATGTCGGGAGTTTTTGCATCCCCAAACTATCCTGGAAAATATCCAAATAATATACAATGTACTTACACCATAACGGTTCCCGAGGGAATGACTATAGAATTAAAATTTTCAGACTTTAATGTAAGTCTTTATAATATTCTTTCATTTTTTGTTGAAATATTTTTTATTCAAATCTGTCATGCTTTTTTAAACCCTTCTAAACGATTTGTTTGCCTGACAGTGGTCATATCTGCTTACTTGTAATAGAGCAATTCATGATATTAAAGAATTCGCACTGGAAAGGACTTCTTTCTATCATGCAGTTCTCCGTTTTCGGCATTGTAAATCTGATGCCACTGTTTTCTTCTCTAGTCTATTTCGTTCGTAAACAACAAGTGGTTTCAGAGTAGATTTCCATCAATTACGGTCACACACCCCTTCCCGCAGGAGATCCCAATGGTATTCCCTGTTTCGTATAGTGATCTCACATCTCAAGCTTTACACTTTATCAAAAAAAACTTAATTGATATCATCCAATTATTACTATTCTCAACTTTTAACAAGTGTTCACTAAGCTCACGAAAATGTTCCCGGCCTCGTTAATTCGAAGACTATGTCTTAGAATTCGCATCATAAGTTGTCGAATTACTTCAAATTGATTATACTGACTAGCGATGTTCCACAAACTTAATTGTCAATTACCTATGCTTTATTTATTACTGATATATTTTATTTTAAAGACTGAATTTGTCCACGACAACGTGTTCATCAAAAAAGGCAACACAGTATTGCGTAAATTTAATGGATTTCGCATTCCTGATACATTATACAGTACATCGAATACTTTGACTGTTGCATTTACTAGTGATTATTCGGTTACGAAAACTGGATTTCGTGCAACCTTTACAGGTAGATATTCTCGATATTTTAAAATTTATTTTTATCAAATAATGCAGATTAAAGTCAACTGAACACATTTCTTGTTTGTCTGTCGCATCATATGTTCTCGAAACGACCTACTGTTTTGCTACGACTGGGCTAAAGAAGACGGGAGCCAAGGGCTCAGCCAAGTGGGGAAAGCCACATTCCCTTAAAATTAATTCTACCTCGGCAATAACATGATATGTAAATCTACACTAGAATAGCAAATGTACTTGGAGAAATATTGCCATTTTTAAAAAGGTATAATAACATGAAATCTTTAAATCTAAACAGATTTTTTTTATCCAGTTTTGTTTTACTAATTCGTGTAAATTAACCTAATTGTAATTTTACATGCATCCCATTTACAGATATGTGGCGTATTACCGTGTGCGTTAAACCCCGTACATTCATTCTGCTGTAAATTAATGGTTATTTCAGTCATATTTCATCAATTATCCATCGAACTTATTTAATTTCTATTATATTAAATAATGATGTATTAATATTTCCTTTTCATCTGTAGGTATTTGTCCAGGCGGAGTTGATACGAAGGAATGTACAGATCAGTGTAAGGGCGATAAATGTCATGCTTGTAGTGGCCATTGTACAGAAGGGTGTAAAACCGGTTACTATGGTACGCATTGTAACACCCGATGCGGCCATAAGTGTAGACATGACAAATGTGCTTTAATGACTGGGGTTTGTACCGATGGCTGTAAGCATGGTTTCTATGGCAACATGTGTAATCTCGTATGTTCCAATAATTGTAATAAAGGAATTTGTGAAATTACAAAAGGATTTTGCAACAGTGGATGCAAAGATGGTTACTATGGCAATGACTGCAACAACGTTTGTTCTAATTGTAAAACTGGTGGATGCCATCAAACAAGCGGAGTTTGTACCGATGGTTGTAGGGATGGTTTCTATGGCAACATGTGTAATCTTACATGCTCCAATAATTGTGATAGAGGAATTTGTGAAGTCAAAAATGGATTTTGCAGCAGTGGATGTAAAGGCAGTTACTATGGAAATGAATGTAACAACGTTTGTTCTAATTGTAAGACTGGTAGATGCTATCAAACAAGCGGAGTTTGTACCGATGGTTGTAAGGATGGTTTCTATGGCTACAGATGTAATCTCACATGTTCCAATAATTGTAATCAAGGAATCTGTAAAATTACAAATGGATTTTGCAGCAGTGGCTGCAAGGATGGTTATTATGGCAATGAATGTAACAATATTTGTTCTAATTGTAAAACTGGTGGATGCAATCAAACAAGCGGAGTTTGTACCGATGGTTGTAAGGATGGTTTATATGGCAACACATGTAATCTCACTTGTTCCAATAATTGTGATAGAGGAATATGTGAAGTTACAAATGGATTTTGCAGCAGTGGATGCAAAGGCGGTTACTATGGCAATGAATGTAACAACGTTTGTTATAATTGTAAAACTGGTGGATGCCATCAATTGAGTGGAGTTTGTACCGATGGTTGTAAGGATGGTTTCTATGGCAACACATGTAATCTTACATGTTCAAACAATTGTAATAGAGGAATTTGTGAAATCACAAATGGTTTTTGCAGCAGTGGCTGCAAGGATGGTTACTATGGCAATGCATGTAACAACGTTTGTTATAATTGTAAAACTGGTGGATGCCATCAATCGAGTGGAGTTTGTACCGATGGTTGTAAGGATGGTTTCTATGGCAACACATGTAATCTTACATGTTCAAACAATTGTAATAGAGGAATTTGTGAAATCACAAATGGATTTTGCAGCAGTGGCTGCAAGGATGGTTACTATGGCAATGAATGTAACAACGTTTGTTATAATTGTAAAACTGGTGGATGCCATCAATCGAGTGGAGTTTGTACCGATGGTTGTAAGGATGGTTTCTATGGCAACACATGTAATCTTACATGTTCAAACAATTGTAATAGAGGAATTTGTGAAATCACAAATGGATTTTGCAGCAGTGGCTGCAAGGATGGTTACTATGGCAATGCATGTAACAACGTTTGTTCTAATTGTAAAACTGATGGATGCCATCAATCGAGTGGAGTTTGTACCGATGGTTGTAAGGATGGTTTCTATGGCAACATGTGTAATCTCGCATGTTCCAATAATTGCAATAAAGGAATTTGTGAAACCACAAATGGATTTTGCAGCAGTGGCTGCAAGGATGGTTACTATGGCAATGATTGTAATCTCACATGTTCCAATAATTGTAATCAAGGAATCTGTGAAATTACAAATGGATTTTGCAGCAGTGGCTGCAAGGATGGTTACTATGGCAATGAATGTAACAATATTTGTTCCAATTGTAAAACTGGTGGATGCCATCAAACAAGCGGGGTCTGTGCCGGTGGTTGTAAGGATGGTTTCTATGGCAACACATGTAATCTTACATGTTCAAACAATTGTAATAGAGGAATTTGTGAAATCACAAATGGATTTTGCAGCAGTGGCTGCAAGGATGGTTACTATGGCAATGCATGTAACAACGTTTGTTATAATTGTAAAACTGGTGGATGCCATCAATCGAGTGGAGTTTGTACCGATGGTTGTAAGGATGGTTTCTATGGCAACACATGTAATCTTACATGTTCAAACAATTGTAATAGAGGAATTTGTGAAATCACAAATGGATTTTGCAGCAGTGGCTGCAAGGATGGTTACTATGGCAATGAATGTAACAATATTTGTTCCAATTGTAAAACTGGTGGATGCCATCAAACAAGCGGGGTCTGTGCCGGTGGTTGTAAGGATGGTTTCTATGGCAACACATGTAATCTTACATGTTCAAACAATTGTAATAGAGGAATTTGTGAAATCACAAATGGATTTTGCAGCAGTGGCTGCAAGGATGGTTACTATGGCAATGCATGTAACAACGTTTGTTATAATTGTAAAACTGGTGGATGCCATCAATCGAGTGGAGTTTGTACCGATGGTTGTAAGGATGGTTTCTATGGCAACACATGTAATCTTACATGTTCAAACAATTGTAATAGAGGAATTTGTGAAATCACAAATGGATTTTGCAGCATTGGCTGCAAGGATGGTTACTATGGCAATGAATGTAACAACGTTTGTTATAATTGTAAAACTGGTGGATGCCATCAATCGAGTGGAGTTTGTACCGATGGTTGTAAGGATGGTTTCTATGGCAACACATGTAATCTTACATGTTCAAACAATTGTAATAGAGGAATTTGTGAAATCACAAATGGATTTTGCAGCAGTGGATGCAAATATAGTTACTATGGCAATGAATGTAACAACGTTTGTTCTAATTGTAAAACTGATGGATGCCATCAATCGAGTGGAGTTTGTACCGATGGTTGTAAGGATGGTTTCTATGGCAACATGTGTAATCTCGCATGTTCCAATAATTGCAATAAAGGAATTTGTGAAACCACAAATGGATTTTGCAGCAGTGGCTGCAAGGATGGTTACTATGGCAATGACTGTAATCAAACCTGTTCTAGTTGCACACCTGGTGGGTGTAGAATATCAGATGGCTTCTGTGTTAACGAATGTAACACTGGTTTCTATGGTAATTCATGTAATAAACGTTGTAATGAACTCTGCGTCGGTGGTTGTGGCAGGTTAGGTGGTTATTGCAATACATGTCGTTCTGGGAGATTTGGCAAATATTGTGAGCATAGTTGTAGTAATGGTTGTGTAAATGAGAGCTGTTCTAGCGTAGATGGGTCATGTTCATGTAAAGATGATACTTATTACGGTGATCAGTGTGATATGAGATGTAGTGAAAGGTGTGTAAATAGAGGATGTGTGGAGCTAGTACCATCAGGCCCACCACAGTGTATAGACGGATGTATAGACGGCTATAAAGACCCATATTGCCAAACACCCTGCCCACGTAACTGTATTAACTGTAACGACACGGTTTGCTCTGTTTGTAAAGATGGTTGGTTTGGTGTCAGCTGTTCGTCTCTCTGCCCTACCCACTGTGTTAACTGCAATGAAACTACATGCCATATTTGTCAGGAAGGCTGGTATGGTACGATATGTCAAAACTCTTGCCCTGACAATTGCTACAATGGATGCGGATTAGTAACCGGTGAGTGTACCAAGTGTAAAGGAAATATGTTTGGACCTTTCTGTAACTCACCTTGCAGTTGGGGGTGTGAACAAGTTAATAACCAAGCAACGTGCAATACCACTACTTGTTTACATGGCTGTGTTCATGGAAGATTTGGCTCTTTGTGTGATGAAAGTTGCAGCCCCACTTGCGATGAGGGATGTGACATGGGTGGTGTATGTGTCAACTGTGCCAGTGGTTACTATGGAAATCAGTGTCAGAAAAAGTGCAGTTCACTTTGCAAAGAAGGATGCGATAGAACTGGGACATGTACCAACTGCATTGATGGTTACCAAGGAGAAATGTGCGACAAAATCTGTAGCTATGCACATTGCGAGACCTGTGACAGGGATACTGGCAACTGCACTAGTTGTCTGTCTGGTTACTATGGTGACATATGCAGTGAGACGTGCCAGTCAACTTGTGTTGGTGGTTGCAATTGGGAAAACGGCACATGTTTAAAGTGTGAAGATGGTTATTATGGAGATTACTGTGGCACAAATTGCAGCGCTAGATGTTTAAATGAATGTGACATAGTCGACGGTAGTTGTGTAGGATGCGATGTTGGGTTTAAGGGGAGTTTTTGTAACGAATCGTGTACTGATATATCCACTAACTGCACCGAATGTGACCAAACAGAAATACAATGCTTGTCTTGTGTCGCAAACTGGTTTGGGCCTACATGTGAAGACCGGTGTCCTGTCGGCTGCTTTGGTGGTGTGTGCAATGTAAAAGGTGATTGCATTGCTTGCGAAGTGGGGAAGTTTGGACCGAGATGTGATGAACTCTGTCCCACCAGATGCCTTGAGGGGATATGCGACATGAATGGAAATTGTAAAGCTTGTGAGAGAGGCTATTTTGGGTCGTCTTGTGACATAACTTGTAGTTTGAGTTGTAGACCTACCCAAATCGACCCTATATGTAACTATAGAGATGGTACTTGTATGGACGGGTGTGTACATGGTAGGAGAGGAGCTAATTGTTCAGAAGGTTAGTGGATTTTAGTGGATTAGGGTTGGGTTGGGTTGGGTTAGGGTTAGGGTTAGGGTTATGTATTATGACCGTGAGTCCACTCGCCTGTATAAATATAGCGAATTGCACGAAGTGGGGTGCTACTTTTCAATGACTGGGTTAGCATTTTTCATAATATAAAGGTAGCATGTGCAGTGGCAAATAATATCGGAGTGTCACTTACTATTATCTATGATGTAGTACACTTTCTCTGTTCTAGTGTTAATCCTGCATCCCGTGCGTTCCACTGGGGAGCCGCGATGGCTGGTTTAGTAAGACATTGGATCCCCAACCTTAATGTCCCGTGTTTCATCTTGCTGTTGACCGAAATTGATCATCGGGATTTTGTACCCATTAGGACGTTAAACCCAATTTCATTTTTTAAATGGGTTCCACTATCAGATCCGGATTAAGATTTTATCGGCCAATTTGAACATTTGCTTATGTAGTTTCTTTCAAACAAAATTCCCCAAATACAATTGCAGGCCCGGGTCTAGGATTTTGTCGAGGGGGGGGGGCATACATTGGAGCAAAGGGTAATACGCTGCAATCTTGGATTGCTTGGGCGGAGACAATGCGAAAATCATGTTTATATCATCTATTAAAGAGCAGATATGTGAACTACAACAGTAACAAAGAAAACGAAAATGAAAATCAACTATGTCACTGGATCCGCGCCTGTATAGTTTATGCATTTACGATTGAATGAACTGTTTACAATTTTGTTTACGGGAGTGGGTGATCAACCATTGCAGAACCACTGACCAATATGAAATCCTCTATCATTATTGAAAGTACTTTATCTGGCGCAAAAAATACTTATAAATCCGTATAGTTATGAGTTCAGGAAAGCCGTAACAATTAAATGTATGGTTTGAATATGCTTCCCATATTATTTTTAAAATGTGAGTTTCATCTATTCCTTGCCACACTGATATATTAGATGCTTATCAAGATGTTCAAAACACGGGCGTTAATGTCTTGCTTTTCTCCACCAACATTGTTAATAAAGTGTGATTCGGGAAATTTTGACCGGGCAGCGGGACTACATCTAATTCCACGTCCCATCCAAACGACTAGACAATTTATGCTCTCCGTACTGCACCATTGATAACTGAAAACCTGTATTCAGGGCCGGTAATTTCTCAGATTATATTCATACCCGTTTCTTAAATATTAAGTGAAACTGAAAATAGAGTGAAACTGAAAATAATGTTTTCCTTATTTAGAAATGACGTGTCAACTACTTATGTGTATCTTCCGTCTTTATAAGTAGATAACCTCTTCTATCACATCCTCCGTAGATTATGAAATCCGGACTTATTGCATGATGTCTATATATAGTTGTTGGTTCGCAAAAGTGTAAGATTTAAATAAAGAACTGGCACCGGATGTTCAAAACTGTGTTAGTTAATCCAATAGATTACTGATAATTTTACCGCCAGTTCATGTTTGCATTCTATTCACTTTCTGCTAAAGGCTACCCCTTGCTAAAAACCACAAAGTAGCAAACACTTGCTTTCCAGCAGAAAGTGCATGACCTCTCTTTGTTGCCGTCTCTTAAAGTTTACCATAGCAAATTAACAATAAAGTTAATGGAGTCTTGTCTGAACATATACCGCTGATGTAAGCTATCTCCATCTTCTGGGAGTGACAACTTATCTCCATCTTCTGGGAGTGACAACTATAGATTTATTTACGATTTATGTATCTCCTGTTAAGAATATTTTCCGTGCAAAAATTTGTTCCATCAAAACATGTTGATATTTGCAGAATATTGAGACACGACTGGCTAATCATTTTAATAGTGTGTTTGGGATCCTAGATGTAGGACCATGCTCTTCCCTAGTGGTCATCCCCCGCCATCTAATATATATACCAAACTATGCAAGAAACGTCTATGTCAGTAGCTCCTATTCTCTGCTTCTCATTTTGGATTGACGTGATAGAGCTACGATGTAAGACATCGGAGCGACATTAATCTTCCTGTCGTTCCGTCTTCATGTGGCATTTTTACGCCACCATAGCCCCACACCCCCTTCCCTCCAACGCATGATGCACATTACCAAACTGCTTTGATAAATTCCATAATTGCTTTATGTTTTAGATTGTATGGAAGGGTGGTATGGTAAGGATTGTAAATATAAATGTGGTTTTTGTAAAGACAGTGGGATGTGTAATATAACTACTGGACAATGTGGTGTAAATGGGTGTCAAGTGGGATATACAGGATCGAATTGCATGTCAGGTAGTGTGAAGTTTCAAATAAATCTGTTTTCTATGTATTCGGATCGATGGATGCCTGTTTAAAATATTTTTTTCATTTTAATTGGTAATCTAACTAACACAGTAGTTCCACATTCGTTATGGCAGTTAATACCAACAGTCTCGCCTGTTTCTATATATATTTCAACTGTCACGATCAGTCTCATATCGAGGGTCATTAACTGTCCATTGTGTCACGATAAATCTCATATCCAAATTCATTAATTTTTCATCGTGCACAATGCATCTCATCGAGAGTCATTAACTGTTCAGTGGCGGATCCAGGATTTTTTTGAGGAGGGTGACAACCTCGTATTTTGTTTCACTGACCGTGGAGCGATGGGTGCTGCAGGCACGCACCCGAGCGCCGTAGGCGCGAGCAGTAGAGGGGTTATGGGGGGGGGGGGTCTCGGCCCAGAAAATTTTGAAAAATTATCATCTATTTCCTCGCATCTGAGCCATAACGGACAATGATTTCTGTTCGTCGACAATGTTTCATTTCGTGGACGATTTTCAAAATTGAAGAATAAATTTCGAAATTTATATATGTTGATTATTGTGAAATTTTGCATACATCAAAGATAATGCAGACTGTACGTACAAAGAAGTTGCCACATTCACGGAAAAGTTGTCAATGCCTCTTATAAAAAAACAGCAAGTTATATATCCAGATTATGAACCTAATAATGAACAAACTGTTTGAATGAATGTTATCGAATATTTGCAAATGTACAGTCAATTTTTCTTCGCCATTGATATCAGTCGTATCAATACCAGCGTAAAATAATGCATAATTTATGCATCAATCTGACAAAAGTATTGATGCCTTCATCCAGCGAGGAAATGCTTCGATGAATTTCCTGCAAATGTCCTAAGAGATCAGCCGCGGTTTGCGGAGTTAATTACTGCCGCTAGTAACATAGATGCTGATTGTGTCTCTGATAAGATGCGCACCATGTGCTATATAATATATATACGACCATGCGTGTGCATGCCCCGATGGAAGCTTGTAGGACCCGGGATACCTATACACCGATGGGGAGGGGGGTGACCATGCAGTTACTTTTCATCGTGTCACCATACATCTTGTCATTAACTGTTATAAATTTCATAGTCTCCCGAACTATTGTCAGCAACAGTTCCAATAGGTCTACATTGACTACCGATCTATTCATTAGCTATGAAATGTTAAAGGAGCTAAATCGCTAACATTTGGGACCTAGAAATTGAAACAAGTGAGTCGGGGCACATATAATAATGTAATATGAATGTATATAAACTGATTTACATTCAAGCGTTTCCGTTTTTACTCTAATTTCAAATCAGTTATGTTCGGCGAGTTTAGCCAGCAGTTTAAGTCAAATGCAAATTTCTAGTGTCTAGTTATTCCAGTCTATATACTCCGTTTGATTTGGTACAGTGTGTCTAGCCTCGTTCCCCGAGTCTCTTGCTAGAACTGGGGCCGAAACGCATAATGGTACACGATTTGTGTACCAATGGTAAAATAATTATTTTGTCTTAAATATTGGATATCAGAAGCCCATCTTTTCCCGGTAAGATCACAACATCAGTGTTGATTTAAATTGACAAATAATTCGTGTTTTCAAAGTTGAAGATTTTGGATGATATTGAGTTAAAGACTTAGCTACTTTAAACTTGTTATTTGACATTGGGACTCCTAGTAACTGTATTCATATATCGAACTATGATGATTTTATGTTTTACTTTAACCTACACGTTACATTTATATATATTTTTATTTCAGGGATAAACCAAAAGACAATTAGATTTGTATATGTATATATTTCCATTGCTGTGATCGTTGCTGTCATCATGGTGACGATTATCGGTGTGGTACTATGTCATCAGAACAGGTACACTTATCACATCTTTATGAAATATACGCCATAACGCACTATTTTAGGTTTTTGGCAATACTTCTCATAATTCTTGTCAGTTTTGTGGAAGCACATGATTAACCACCTACTAATACTACATCACCCGATTTCTAATAAAGCCAAGCTATTATCCCATTTATGTATTTGTTTTTATCTTCCAGGAAATTTCAAAAACAATGGAGCATCAAGATAAAATCGTCAAGTTTATTAGTGCCATTAGAAAATGATGATAAGACTCGTGGTGGGAATAACAGTGCGAATGACGATGACCACCCCTTGGTCATTGGTGAGACAGCCATTGTATCGGAATCAGTTGCTGGTGGTTCGCTAAACGCTTAACCAAAATATAAACGGCAACGCCTGATTAATGATACACAGATGTAAATTTTAGAGGTTTCCGATGATCTATGCAATTAAGATGTTTCTGTGCTTCCTCTTGAAACAAGTGCTTTCATTTTGCCGATGTTACCAATAAAACCAATGATATTTCAGACACACAAATCGTCTGCTTTTAACGATACTTAAATAAAAAAACATTATGTTTTACTTTCATATCTAAATATGACATCTTCATCAACGTTTTATTACCTTACGGGATTATGGCCAAAGATTGTACGAAAAATCGAGGGGTCTTTTCTTATTTATTCCTATCCATCTGTTCCAAATTCTATGTCTATCTAGCATGGCAACTGCAAGCTTATTATTTTGTAAATTCATTTTTAATTTTATAATTTAGTTTTTAGTTTTGTAAATTCATTTTTGATTTTGTAAATTCATTTAATTTTGTAAATTCATTTAATTTTGTAAATTAAATTCAATTTTACTTTTGTAAATTCAATTTTACTTTTGTAAATTCAATTTTACTTTTGTAAATTCAATTTTACTTTTATAAATTCATTTTTACTTTTGTAAATTCATTTTTACTTTTATAAATTCATTTGTAACTTTGTAAATACATTTTTAATTTTGTACATTTATTTTCGATTTTGTATTCAGAACCAAAAGACCATCCCCGATGCACTTACATCTTCCACGGTAATGGGCCTAGTAATACTACTACCCTACTGGAATGCTCTGTCACCATTGAAACTAAGGTCTTCGTGTGAGTCAAGACGCGGGATTACTAGCCTGGAAGCCGCGGGATCGCTCTCAGTATTTGCCGAGAAAGTTCATCGGGATTTTCCGGTGTGGTTTCCTCTTGTCAGTGGTGCAGGGTGGGGATGTGACAAGGACAGCTTTCTAGTCGTTCAAATGGGACGAAAAACCGAGCCCCCGTGAACCCTACCCATTGACGTGTGTGTACCAAACCCTTGACAGTCTGAATTCCATGTAAGAGAGGCCGAAGCGCCGCTGTCCGGGAAAAGTTACCCCAATATCATACTGTATGGCATATGCCCGTCTTCATTAGTCCAGTCGGACCAAAATAACAGATTTCCTTGTCGACATTTTGTTGATAACCGATTATAATTCCTAACCAGTACACCTACGACCACGCCACAATGCCAGGCGAAGAGCAGAAACGCATATGAAGCGTCGCTGTACATGACATGACGCAGATGACAGAGTAAGCCAAGGTTTTTCAACTGGTGCTCGACAAAAAAAAAAATCATTTTTCAAAATTATAAATCATTTTACAAAATGAAAATTGAATACAAAATATAGAATTATCAGTTCCAAATTTTAAATTAATTTACAAAATCAAAACTTAATCTTGCAATATTGGAAATTCAAAATAAAAATTAAACATTAATTACAAAATTATTAAATTAATTACAAAATTATTAAATTAATTACAAAATAATCAAATTAATTACAAAATTACAAAATGAAGTCAAACTGTGTATACACTGAACATTTGAACGGACAGTTGGAATAATATCGATTATATTTTGGAGAATAAAACTGCTTAATTCCTTAAAAATCCTCTACATAACGTATGAGCAGCAAACTCAATATACGTGACAGTTGGAGACTGGTGTTCCAAGATGCGGTATACGGTTTCTGGATCAATCTCGATCCCACAGATAACTTTACCCTTAGCAAACTTATTTCTGGGTCGAGATTGTGTCTGGATAAAACCATAGTTTTATTTCTTGAAATTACCTGTAGGTTAAATTTGTAATGAGTGAAAACATTTCAGAATAAGAGTGACAAACATTCTTTTCAAACATGACAATCATTGTTTGTTTACCTCATTAAAGATACATTATTTAAGATTTAGATAAAGAACTAGCCATTCTACCTATAATTCGAAAGTAGATAGTGCAAAATGAATGATTTGAAAAATTCATTCAAATTGCTCTATTGCAAGCGAAGATATTAGCCTTTGAATGTTTGACAGACGTCTGCAATAATTTCAACCACCGTACTGGTTGCTCGAGGCTAAGTATCGGTCCTCCAGATTTGATTAAATCAATGTATCGCTGAGCCGTTTTAATCTGATGACATCAGTAGTTGATTAAGGTCTGGGTCAGTTAATTATTGACAACTTATTAAAATACTTTAGAAAACATTTCATTCCTAAAGAAAAACCTGCAATAGGCAGATTTAGCTCTCCAATGCATTATTTTGAGACCGACTGCAGTGACTGCACTTATTTTACTCAAGATTTTTCTCCCTGGGGGAAATTTTGTTCTTAGACCAACATACTCACAATATACCCACAACATTATTTCAAACATGATAAGTTGACAAGGTTATTTTATACTAAAGTTTTGCGTGAGTAGCGTGACGTATGCAGTGAGCACTTTTTTTTGATACTTACTATTTTTCTCCCTGGAGGGGTGTACACCCCACCCCCCCATTTGCACCCCTGGTTTTGGCGCTTAAATGAATCCGTACACGGACTCTTTTTTTATTTTTGAGACCAGGCGCGGATCCAGAGGGAGCGTGCGCCGGGTGCGCCCCCTCTTTTTTTCTGAGGTGGCGAACAATTTTTAACTCCTTATATTCTCGCGGGAAAGGAGAACAAAAATAGTTTAGGTTGGAATTGTAATTTACAGTACTAGAATGAAATTAGTCCTTATGGGCATTTTTTCCACTCAGAAATCACGGGCAGGGCTTCACACTCCCAAGTGGGTGGAGCACGCCCCCATCCCACATCCTTTCTGAAAATCCTGGATCCGCCCCGAGACTGTTAACATCGGATGGTTACTTTAAGTTTAGCGTCCTAAATGTTCTGCTCTTGGCTTGGGGTGAAGTAGGCTTTATTTTACATAAAGGATGCAGGGAGTTAAAACCTATTTCATTTTATTTTAAATAAGATTTACAAATAAATTCAAGGGAACCGCAGCACAAACAAACCAACTGGTATTGAAATTGAAATGAATAATCAAATTTCGCTTCTTTTCTTGCCACAGGGAATCCATAATTTGTAGAAATCCTCTAAATCAGAGTTGTCTCCCTGTTTAAAGCAAAACATCCGTCGTTTCTAAACGTTTTCAGGTATATATTTTTTTAACACCAAATCTTTTCTCTTTTTCAAGATTGCACCCCGCTATATCGACTGAAGTATTATTTTATGCAGTTAGTTTTCTATGGCCGACACATGTAGATATGCATAGTAATTTTGCGTGAAGACCTCTATCGTCATTTTCGTCTCTCATTTTCTGAGGTTAGTCACGTTTTCCGAATTCATCAACGGATTGATGCATAACAATAATGACCCGTGTTTAGACGGTAGTCTTCTGCCGGTAGGGCCTAAATTAGTATATTATTGTAATTACAATAGAGAAAGTAATAAATGGCTGAAGATCCTCAACTCAACTTTTCAAAGATTTCAATTTTTTCCCCTCCTTACCTTAATTTCGTTCCATCTTATGCCTATGGACCATGGAGTACATATTAATCATATAAGAACTAAAATTTAGATCTGATCCTTGAGCAATATATTTAGATCTGTTTTTCAATCAGATTGGGTTGACAACTGATCCAAACATTGTTATCACAGGATAGGACAAGCAGTTGTCTATTCATGTTAATACATTATGACTGCTCAAAATGAAATAAGGTTTAAAGGGACAATAACATTCTTGCTGGCTTGGTAGCTCCAAAAAATAAATAATACCCTTATTCTAAGTACTAGATGTTTAAGTGTCCTACCTGTTGTGTAAATTATCCATTACAACCTATTTTACTTGTCCAGTGGTTTCGAAAATATTTTAAAATCCAAGTCACATTTAAAAAGGTTTACGTTAGACTTTTTAAATCAATTGGTTGAATTTTTCCAATTTTTTAAAATAGGTGTGTTAAGATGAAATTTATATCATCATTTAATTGGAATATTCTAAAATAATACGATTTGTTGACCAGAATGAAGATTGGGACATATTATTCAGTTACAACAAGAGTGTTATTGGGGCTTTAACATTTAACACCCTACTGTTCTGCTCAGACTGGGCTATTGAAGGCGGGCTTATGCCATACAGTGTGCTATGAAGTAAATTTTACCTATTGCTCTGGCTTACTCTTATATTGAATTCCAGCTGCTAAGGGATCTTTTACATGCATGGCAATGTGTACACAGGTCCTTGTTTACGGTATTTGTCCCAGCCATGCGACTAGACAGCTTTCCTTATTGGTCCCTCTGTCCTGCATCGACAAGGGGAAACCATGCAGCATAATGTTAGCTATTATTATAAAGTTGTATACATGTAGATTTTCAAAATGTTTCCCTTAAAAATATCTCAACACATGATATACATGTAAAGTTTTTGGTAACAAATATGATTTTCCTGATACAGTACAGTTATCATATTTAGGTTCTCAACTCTCAAGGAAATATATAGTTTATAACATTTTATGTGACACAGTTATTAAAACATGTATATAATGGATTTCATTTCAGCTTAAAACCACCATCTTTGATTATATGGCTGTCATTTTGATTTGAAGACTTAAAGCTACTCAACAAATATTGGAATTTGTATCAGAATGGCTAATACAACTTTATGTACTGATACATCAGAAGCTAAAGAACTTTATGGTCCCCAAAATCTTTTTATCAAACCTGTTGCTAAACTTAATATATGTGTCCAGCTACCTCAGTTAAAAGGGCCAGCAGGGAAAGCCATTTCCAACTGGGAAGTGATGGAGAAAATCAAACACATGATAAAACCTGAGACATTCATAACTCTGAAAATAGTGAAAAGTACTTTAGAATTTATACGTTTAGAAGGAGAAATTGAAAACAAGGGTAAAATAAAGTTACTGATTGCTAAACTTGATACAAAGACGGTCAAACTAAGTGGGTTTACAGAAGTTCTGAAGATTCGCTCAGCTGAAGCAAAAATAAATTTTCCCTCCAAACATGACTGGGACTCGTATTTCCGTGATGCCAAGAACATGAATGAAATGAAAGCAGGTGAAAGGCCTGATTGTCTCCATCTTAAAGATCTTCCAACTCGATGGTTTTCTTCGCGGAACTCATCAAATAAAGACAAACCAAGTGAAAATGTGTTACGTCGTGTGTTTGAAGTATTTGGAGAAGTGCGGTGTGTCGATATCCCAATGTTAGATCCATATCGTAAAGAAATTATCGCAGCAACTAAGCCAGGTGTTATACAGACGTTTTCGTATAATCAAGATTTAACATTTGAAGCTTTTGTACAATATAAAGAATATATTAGTTTTATGAAAGCAATGGATGCTCTACGAGGAATGAAGTTAATGTGTAAAGATGGGGATAAAGCTTTAACAGCAAATATAAAGGTAAACTTGTTCAATGATTAAATTCTGGAACCATACATCATACATGTATTCAAGTAAACCTAATACTCTAAATATTTTAAGAATGCTGATTTGTGAGGTAAAATTTGTGCTGTGTTTTTTGTACCCAGTCAATGATAATGGTTTTATCCTTAAGATATTTTAATTCAGGTTTTCATGAAAAGGCACCTGGTGGTGGGATAGTCTTGAGTGTTATCTAGAAGTTCTGATTTGGCATCAAATCACTGATCGGAGAAATCCTTAATAATTTTTGCTAAATATTTAAGCTCAATGACTTTTTAAATAAGACCTTTTGATATTTCCTGTTTCATATACCTATCCATCTCTTGCAAAATGTGGATGTATTGAAACCGCTTGTTTATTTATTAGCAATGAACCTTCACATCTTAAGATTGTCTTACATTGTATATTATGAGATTAAAAGTAAACCTTTTTGTACTTTATTACAGGTGGATTTTGATAAAACAAAGCATTTAACAGACAGGAATATTAGAAAGCGACGTTTAGAAAGAGAGAAATTAGAAGAATTAGAGAGATTGAGAGAAGAAAAAGTCAGAAAAGAAAAACAAGCAGAAGCAGATAAAGAAAGAGAAGAAAGGTGAACAAATTTTAAAGTTCTATTATATTTGTAATTAATAGAAGTATGTGTAGAATACTATATTAGATACTGGGTCAAATGGTTAAAAAAGAATCACTGTGTTTCTTTAGCGAGAAAGAGATATGGTGTGACGTCCACAAGACACAAACTATGTCATTTTGGGACAAACATACAATGTATGGTTCAATGGTTAATAGAAAACCCACAAGGTTGTTGAGGTAACCTTGTCATGTACAAGCTAGAAATTGAAACCGTGCTACATGTCTCGATGACTGACCTCATGATCTAAAGTACACACATCAGACCAATTTGACATCCCAGCTCAAGGGCTTTTGCTCGTGTATCTGTAGACGTACATGTACCTCGACTTTCCTTCAAATTAGCTAAATCATTACCCTAAATATTGAGATTAATAAACTAATTTCAATTTTTCTTTATTTTTAAACTGTATACGTTCAAGCTGCATGTATCAGTGTTTCCAAGATAATTCCCACACTACCATATTCGACAAACATATCAACCCTCGCTGTTATTCTGATGCTGATGTAGGGCTTGTTTTAATTGGATAGTATAGTCTTTAATCAGCCAATAGAAAACAATGTTATTTGACAGCCTCATATACAGTCCATGTTCTTATGTATCATTTGTCGAATTGCGTTGATTATTAGTACTGGTACACGTATGTCAGGATATGTAATGTATGCAACATTTTATAAATTGAATACTACAAGGCAACTAGTGGTAGACAAAAACAGTTTGGTAAAATTGGTTTGGACCGAGTGGACTTTAGTCCGAGTTGTCATGCATTCTAAATTGGGTTCTAAGCATGCTAACAGAATATGAAACAAGTCGAGGAATCTGTGTTTTCTTCAACTTCCATAAAAACAGATAAAGTGAATAGTAAACAAGGCTAAAGCATAAATACAATTTGGCTTTAGGAAGATCTTAAACTCAGTCTGTCACTTTAATAAGATCATAGACTCATGTGACATTTAATAAGTTCAAAGACTCTATCTGTGGCTATAATAAGATCTTAAACTTAATCTGTGGCTATAATAAGGGTGTGTTCTCACTTTGCCGGCAGACTGTTAATCCCTTAATTGATCTTAAAACTATAGTCTGTTCACTAGTGTTCAGCGTTATTGAGCTCTTAATCCCTTAACTTAATAAAAAAAAAGAACAATCTATGTTGAAATCACCATTTCACAGATATCATTGAGTCGTGCCAAAAGGCCCTGAGTTAAGAAATATAACTTGATACAAGGATTGACCATTTGAAAACACAGTTATTAAATGGCTCTTTAAGTGTAAATCAGTATGGAACAAATGTTTCCTATTTAGTCAGACTGTAAATGATTGTTATGGGTTTTTTTTTTATAAATTATACAATGCAATGTAATAAAAGTTAAATATTATGTAAATTGTAATGCATTTTTATATGTGTAAATTATTTAATGTTTTTTAATAAATGTTAAATTTGTTAAAATCAATATATATTTTAATGTTATTTAATAAAAGTTTAATGTGTTAAAATCCATACAGTTTTATACATAAAAAAGATATGGACTATAGTTTATAACACCATTGTTCTAGGATTAACTCTGGATTAGCGGCGCAATGTGACATCAAAGCCTGCCGGCAAAGTGAGAACACCCCATAATAAGATCACAGAGAGACTCATGTGACTATTATAAGATCATAGACTAGACTCTAGATATTATATGTGGCTTTGATAAGGTCATGCTTATAAGATCATAGACTCTAGATTCTATCTGTGGCTTTAATAAGATCATAGATTCTGGCTTTAATAAAGTCATAGACTCTATCTGTGGCTTTAATAAAGTCATAGACTCTATCTATGGCTTTAATAAGGTCATAGACTTAATATGTGGCTTTAATAAGATCATAGACCCAATATATGGTTTTAAAAAGAGCATAGACTCTTAAAGATACATTATGGGAGATTTTGACAAGGAGTTAGCCATTCTTGCTATAAAAGTTCAAATATAGATGTTGAAACAAGAATATATTGAAAATTGCAGTCAAATTACTTTATCCTGAACAAAGTTGTTACCACTATAATTTTTTTACTAGAAATGGTATCGACACCCTTTTCCACTATGGCCGATTGTTGATTGACAGGCGTTAACTCCACCTACATAGTCTCGATCATCAAGTAATGTTTAAACGGTATCTAGTGAAGCTTGTGTATAGCCTCGGTCATCACTGTCTTTTATGAATAATTCCCGGAAGAATGATGACGTCAACGTCACGGAGAAACCCCACCCACGGCGCCATAGTGATTAAATCAGTCGACGAAATCCTGTTTTAATCCGAGCCCAATCCAAGCCATCCGTGGGTCTACAGAGTTCATTTTGGGCATGTTGTTTAAATAAAGATCTAATTTATAATTTCTATGACATCTGAGGCTCAAATGAAGACCGACAAAAGTCAGTTTTTGCTCTTCCATAATGTATGTTTAAGTGGTAGGCAACAAAAATTCTCATGTAATTTACTTTTTTCTTTAAAATTTAAGACAAAGAAAAGATGAGGAAGAAAGGGAAAGAGAAAGAAAAAAGTTAGAAAAAATCAAAATGAGAGAAGAAAGACAAAAAGAGAGAGAAAAAATGAGACGAATGAAAAAAATAGAAAAGAAAAAAAGAGAAGAAGAAGAGAGAATGCAACTTAAAATAGCTTTAGAAGAAAGGAAATATCTTTTAGCAGAAAGGAAATTAAATTCTATACATCTATTATCATATTTATTTGATAGAGTCAAGGTAGAGTATAATTATATATTGGATGGGGTTTATTTTCAAATTTATAAAATAGGGAGTGCAGGAGGACCACACCACACACAAAAAATTGCAGGTGACAAACCTGTGGACAAGAAACAAGATGGTGACACCACAAACAACAAATACACATATTAGATCAAATGAATATCATATAACGCATACTGATATTAATTTATTACGTGTTTCAAATATAGTGTGTGTTGTTATTGAGTTTTTGGGTGATGGGTTGGGCTGGTTGTGTGACTTACATGTAACTGACTTGGGGTGATGGGGTGGGTTGGTTGTGTATTGTTATTGTGTATTTTTGGGATGGGTTGATAGTGTGTCTTGTTAGTGTGTGTTTTGAGGGGTGGGTTGGTAGTGGGTTTTGTTATTATGTTTATGGGGTGGGTTTTTTTGGAGGTAAGGTGTCTTGTGTGTTTTTGGTTCTTGACCAGTATGTCTAATGTTGTTTATACTGTATAATTTATGTCAAAACTTTAATAATAAAATTGAAAAAATAAACATGTGAATCCAATAATGTAACTGTTTTGTAGCAGTACTCAACACTATAAAATTCTTAACAGATCAATGTTCTATTGTTTATTTTTATATTTTATTAAATTCGGACAATTTGTGTCAAGAAAACTGTATTGGTCTGGGTTCTGATGAGTGTCTTTTCATCTCAGACTAAGGGACTTGTATTAATTTCAAACTCTTTCTTATAAATTGTTGTAATTTCTATGCTATTTTTTGTTCAGGATGTCAAATGTAAAGAGGATCTCAAAAGACATGAACAAGAAGTAGAGGAAGAACGAATAAAACAAATCAAAGAAGAAGAAGAAAGAAAATTAAATGAAGAAAAAAGAAAAGCAGAGGCTAAAAAACGAAAAGCTATAGAGTTAGAACAACAGGAGAAAGAACTTCGTGAAAAGATATTAAAAAATATTAGTCTGAAGGAGGAACGGAAGCAAGAAGAAATGAGAGAAGAATTACGTAAAAAGGTAGCTGGTACGAAAAGGTTAAAAAGTGCTGTCATCATGAAGAGATGACTAGATGACATTATTAGTGATAGACAATCTGAGTTTAACTCCTAGATTACCAACAAATATTATTTATACAGTAAGGTGTCCTTTTGCAGTATGATTTTTATGATAAGTTTGAGTGTAAGGCCAGTGTTTTTATGGTCGTTGGAGTGTACGGCCGGTGATTTTTATGGTCAGTTGAAGTGTAAGGCCAGTGTTTTTATACGCCCACATTGAAATGTGGTCGTATATTGTCGTCGCCCCTGTCCGTCGGTCCGGCGTCCACAATTGCTTGTGGACGCTCTACAGGCTAAAGTTAATATTCGATTGACTTTAAATTTATACACAGTGTTTAAGGTCATGAGACGAAGAAGCCTGTTGTTTTTCAGCGATTTCCGATAATAACTACCAGAGTTATGGCCCTTGATCACTTCAAAAAATCTTGTGGACGCTCTAGAGGCCAAAGTTAATATCCGATTGACTTTAAATTTATACACAGTGTTTAAGGTCATGAGACGAAGAAGCCTATTGATTTTCAGCGATTTCCGATAATTAGTGCCAGAGTTAAGGCCCTTGATCTCTTTAAAAAATCTTGTGGACGCTCTAAAGGTCAAAGTTAATATCCGATTGACTTTAAATTTATACACAGTGTTTAAGGTCATAAGACGAAGAAGCCTATTGATTTTCAGCGATTTCCGATAATTAGTGCCAGAGTTATGGCCCTTGATCACTTCAAAAAATCTTGTGGACGCTCTAGAGGCCGAAGTTAATATCCGATTGACTTTAAATTTATACACAGTGTTTAAGGTCATAAGACGAAGACGCCTATTGATTTTCAGCGATTTCCGATTATTAGTGCCAGAGTTATGGCCCTTGATCACCTCAAAAAATCTTGTGGACGCTCTAGAGGCCAAAGTTAATATCCGATTGACTTTAGATTTATACACAGTGTTTAAGGTCATGAGACGAAGAAGCCTATCGATTTTCGGCTATTTCCGATAATTAATGCCAGAGTTATTGCCCTTGATCTCTTTAAAAAATCATGTGGACGCTCTAAAGGTCAAAGTTAATATCCGATTGACTTTAAATTTATACACAGTGTTTAAGGTCATAAGACGAAGAAGCCTATTGATTTTCAGCGATTTCTGATAATTAGTGCCAGAGTTATGGCCCTTGATCACTTCAAAAAATCTTGTGGACGCTCTAGAGGCCAAAGTTAATATCCGATTGACTTTAGATTTACACACAGTGTTTAAGTTCATGAGACGAAGAATCCTATTGATTTTCTGCGATTTCAAATTATTACTGCCAGAGTTATCTCCCTTGATAACTTCAAAAATTCTTGTGACGCTATAGAGGCCAAAGTTACCATCCGATTGACTTCAGATTGATACATAGAGTTTAAGGTGTTGAAACGAACAAGTATTTTGATTTTCAATGAATTTAGATAACTGAACAGCTAAATCCATGATATTAAATGTTTCATGTATATACTAATTGTTAGCGTGGGGTAAAACTTTATAAAAAGCAATCAAATTCTAATGATTTTCTAATAATTAAATAATGAGTTGTTACTCTTAATCAGTTTTTAGTGTATTACAAATGTTTCATTACCGAAAAAAGTAAAAATATGCGACAACCCTTGTTGACTGCCCGGACGATTTAGCTGCTGTGGGCGTATGTTTCGTTGCCTGGCAACCTATCTTTTTGGTAAGTTGGAGTGTAAGGCCAGTGTTTTTATGGTTCCTAAAAACATTATTAGTTGGTTGTTTGGTGGGTCTCTGGGACTGAACGCCCGCTTTCACCAAGGGTGGTATCACAGCGTTATAATGAAGCCTTGTGGTTTGTAAGTGACTTGATACATAATTGGAAAGATTGAAAAATCATATTCTAAAGGGGCTTCAGCTCTCTTACACATATCTCTTTGTCTGTGATATCACTTTTGTGGAAGCAGACGTTAAAGGTACTACTATTACTACTGCATATGACATCAATGAACACCAAACAATGGTGATATAGTGAAATCCTAGTGTAGTTTTTACAAAAGATGTAAAATTGTTTTTATTTATATAATGATTTTATAATAGTTACAGTATTCTACATATGGTGTTATGTACTGATTACAACAAGCAAAGCCCAGCTTAGGCATGGGTCTGAGGGGCCCCCACACTTCATGGCAAAAAGAGATAAAATGAAATTCAGGTCCAAATGAAAGTTTCACAGTAATCGATCTAGTAGGATATGTAATCAGATATTATTCTTTTACTTGCAGATCGTTTAATTGTGTGTTACGTATGCATGCCAATCAAAAGGATAAGAAATAATCTTTTTGTCGTGGTTGGGGCCCTGCGATTCTAGTCCGGCCCAAGGTCCCATCCTGATTAAGCTAGGCTTTGACAACAAGGGTCATAGTATACATTAGACCAATATGTCCTGTTTGTGTAACTTTGTCTTTTCTTTTCCTAAAATATTGGGCCCATCCTTCAAATTGCAACTTACATGTATTTACCATAAAATTTGATCCTGACATAATGTTGTGTTTACAGTCAAACATTATTGTTGTAAATGCAGTAGTGTATAGCATTACATTTTCATCACTGTGATGTATAACATAATATCTATTCATTATAGATGTGTTGTGTTGTAATATTGCAGGGATATATAATACAATTCATATGATATATCACTGCATGTATAACATGTAGTAATTGCAGTAATGTGTAGTGATTATGTAATGGTGAATATTGAATGTGTGATAATTATACTGTGAATCTGGTGAATGGTGATGTGATGTGATGTATCAGTCATATATTTATATTATTTTTATACAAAGATAGACTGATCAGTTTATATTCAGCATTGACTAAACTGAATCTTTAGGCTAACATTTGGATTTATAATGATGGATTTTTTGGGGGGATATATCAAAGTTCAAGGTCTACAAAAAAGAACTTTGTTGATAAGTTACATGTAATAAAGGATGTATCATTTCAAACAAAGGTTATATTTTTCTAGTTGTTACATAAATTTTAAAAATGAGTGAAAATTTTTATACTGACATCATGAAAATGATATCTTATTAATTAAGGTGATGAGTGTTGAATGCAGAACAGAATATTTTCTTAAAGGCTCAATACCACTCTTGTTATAACTGAATAGTATGTCCCAATCTTTGTTCTGGTCAACAAATCGTATTATTTTACAATATTCCAATTAATTGATGATACAAATTTCATCTTAACACACCTAATTTAAAAAATTGGAAAAATCCAACTAAATGATTTGAAAAGCCTAACGTAAACCTTTTCAATTGTGACTTGGATTTTAAAATATTTTTGAACCCCCTGGACAAGTAAAATAGGATGTAATGGATAATTTACACAACAGGTAGGAAACTTAAACATCTAGTACTTAGAATAAGGTTATTATTTATTTTTTGGAGCTGCCAAGCCAGCAAAAGTGTTATTGTGCCTTTAAATGCTAAGGTACATCAAAAGTTCGTTAGTTATGAGAACTGAAACCAAAAAATATTTCCGGTGCTAAGATTTACGGACTATAATTGGAGTTATTGCCCTTAGAATATAAAATTCTTCCAACAGCGTCCGATACTAGTTTTATGTGCCAATTCAGTTTTACTGTGGTTGAATGGTTATACGTCCAGGCCCGGATTAAGGGCGTGGGGCTGGCTGGGCTATCATTAAAGGGACCCCGAAGCTATGCTATTCTGTATATATGGTTGTGACATACAGTTTGTGTGAGTGTGATGGACAATGACCAGAATATGCCCCTTTTTAATGTCGCTGCAGGGGCCCCACTGCATGCTTTATCCGACCCTTGACGTGTCTTCACAACAACAGGAATAACTCCTGGGGATTAAAACTGTTTTCAATATAATCATTATATATTGTATTTCACTGTCTTTTTATTTGTCAATTTTGTTCAAATTTGCAATATCCCTACTCTTTATTATTTAGTTGGTCTTTAAATTCCATGTAATAGTACCCTCTCCCAGACAATTCTAGACTGTGGGAATGGGTCTGAGTAAGACTCAAACAGGACTCGTGACTTTAAGACAAGACAAAAATTGCCCCTCGCTCGACTGGTTAACACATATGGAAATATTAATAAGTCACATAAATATTTTGCATCATTACTCTTATCAAGGGATTGGTAAGCACGCCCCACCGTCTTTTAAAATATCCTGATTTTTTCCCCCTGAGTGTCCAAGAGATTCGGCGTTTTGATTTTATTTGTTTGGTTATTGGTACATAATATTATATTACCATGTGTAGGCTATACACTGCATCATATTAAGTTGTATTCATTATCACCCTCATTCCCATTGTTAGTTATCATAATATTAAAATAATGTTTATAAAGAAATATTGTTATTTTTTACGGAAAGGGGGCAGTGGGTAGCTCCCTGTTACAAGCACCTGTGTATACGACAGGTGACAAACTGGGCAACGAGCAAGGGATATATAGGTGAATTTGCATTAAAATGCGTTTTGAGCCGTTAACACTGAATATCTAAGGTTCAAAATTCAGGGAGATCAGTGGTCAAATTAAACAGGAGAAACAGTTCCATGGACAACTTTGCTTGATACGTCACCGTCAATGTTTCAAAAATACAATAATCCACTCAAACATTTTCGCAGATAACCCCCCCCCCCCAAAATGGATCCGACGAAAAATCAGACAGTGTGCGGTGAACTTTAACAACGGCACGACTTATTTCATCATTATACCTAGATAGCTTGTACTAGATTCCTCCTACAACCAAACAATTCAATGAGTGCAAATTCCCCAAACTCCACATTGTTTATAATACGGATATTTATGATATGGCCTATAGTGGAGAAGTGTGAAGGTGTCTAGTGTAAAACAACTTTCATTCATACAAACTAGAATTACTACAGATAATACAGCAAGTTTACAACCACACGCCTTCCATCATTACTTACACAAACAAAATACAAACTTTATTAATTACTAATTTCACTCACATCACGATAGTATATATACGTGGTTTAATTTCAGTCCCGTACTTGTTATTTCTGGCTACGGGAATCCAAGACACTTAGTGCCAAACCGATTCCACACTGGCAGATTTGGTTCTATATCACCACCTGCAATTTACACTGACAGAAGACTGGAGGCGGCTTAATTAGAATCGTGTGAGATCGCTGACCCAAGGTTACAGCGCAACTTTGGAGGTCGTGTGTTCCTAATCACCAGGATAAATATTTGGCTATACTCAAGTGATTTTCCTTAGTGATCGTATGCGTTTTTCGTACTTTTCCCCAGTGAGCGGTCGACCCCCTAACGGGTTGTCTAGTTTCCAGTCGCTAATTAGAAGAGTTAACACGTATGTTGTATGTTAACAGCCAAGATTGCCAGTTACCACCATGCATAGATTATCAATGGCAGTATATCAGAATGATGGTAGTGATAGCCCTGTGTTTATAGTCACCGTCTTGACACTCTGTTCTTGAGGTAAAAGAAATGTTTAAAACTGTTTAACAGATCAAGTTTAATTATTTTACACATGACACGTCAAAAAATTGCTTCATTGCCACTCCTTGTGGTGTTCTTAAACCAACATTTTAAATAAAAATCAAACCAAACTGTATGATCTGCAATTGTAATTACAGGCGTATTAGAAGGGGGAGGGTCGATATATACGATTTGCGGGTAAGCACGAGTTATCTTCGGGCGTAAAGAGCATTTTCGGGCATTATTCAAATTCGGCCAATAGTTATCCGGCAATTCGGGTATAAATTACTCAAGAATCCTAATCATATAGCACCGCGTACGCCATGCTTGTATGGGTTTATCGCCGAAGACAATTCTATGCAATTAATATAGCCGCCATTCCTAACGTTGCCATTTGCCACAATCCACTTTACGCCATTGTAAGCGGGCTTTTATCATCTGGAAAACCCGTTAGTACAACATCGTTTATTAAAATAAAGTCATTCTTTGAAGCGCCATTTTTCACGCAAGCATTTGTCCTAATTGTTTCATGTATTGTTTTCTGAGACAATTGCGATTTGTCATACAGTAAATCGTTTTCTCAAGGGGTATCGTAAAGTTCTTGTTTAGGCAACTTACTCTTTTCATGTTACTGCCACCGTCCAATTGTACCAATGTTAAATCACCGAAAAAAACTCCAACTTCTATCTATTCGTCAGAGCTATTGCACCACATTAAATATTCACTGTCTTTGGGCGCCGTTTAACGTTGATTGGAGAGGGGGCCGAATGGTCGAACGCGTGTTTTAGAACATAAGGTATGTTATTGAGTGAAAGTTGCTTGGTCTGATTCTCAGCTCGTATGTGACAAGGAGTGGGACCGCCTGTTCAGCCGCTAATTATTGAAATAAAGTGGAACCATATGTTATTCTCGAAATGACCTAGATTTTGTCGAGTAGACGTTAAACCCCCTTTCTCCCTCTCTATCACACTATTTTTTAATAATATCACACCACTTGGCAATATGTTTCTGACAGAATTATTTATTATTGGTAATAAATTCAGTATTTAGTATTAAAATAGAATGCAGAACCGAAGCACAAATCATTTCACCATTACGGATGTAACGTCATGGCGGTAAGGACCAGACACAGTTACTCTTTGACAAATTTTAATGATCGTAGGTGAATACATAAAGTAAGTCATTAGCTCGAACACTATTATAACAAGCCCTCTCCTCCGTAGCTAGCCGAACAACGTTGGGGGCAATGGTTTCTTGGGGCACCGATGGCGTATCTGAGGCGCCAATGTACCTAAACTTGACGGTCCAAGGCGAACGGCACCGTGGACACGACCCCTTCGGCGAAGGCTCTCTCCCCCCAGAAATTTTTGGAAATAGTGTTTGCATCTGATGAAAATAACGGAAAATTTCAATTTTAAGGCTGAATTTGCGATATTGTCGTATTTTGATATTATAACATCCTAACAATTTGAAGGAAGGAATACGAATTCATTCGTTGACGCCTAATCAATCTCACTCGGCATTATGGGCGCCCTGGCAATTATATTATGGGCGCCCATGATCTCGCCGTTGGCCGCCCACCAATCTCGGCATTATGCGGGTCCCTCCGGGATGAGACACCCCCCCAATCATGCCGTTTTGGGCGCCCCATTGATCAAGTCGTGGGCGCCCAACAAATGCATTATGTGCGCCTCATCAGGATAAGGTCACTACAGATCACGCCGTTTTGGGCGCCCCATCAATCAAGTTGCCTCATATATACATGTTTGGCGAGGCGTCCATAAAACCAAGTGACATTGGTTGAAAGCTCCGCATTCGGCTTGCTTTATGGGACGACCATACTGATATGGGCACGTTGGGCGCCGTCTTCGTATTGCGTCCAATGGAAAGGGCGCATTAGGCGCCCGATGGCGGTGCGATATTTTGTACTTTTTGAATAAGCATAATTAATAACTGATAATACTAAATAATTTATCAAATATAACCTATTTACAAAGACGCACTTCATCTTTAAGAAAATAAAAATGTCTGGGGTCGAATAAGTCTTGAAATATGATCTATAAGCAAGAACTTGAAATTAGCGATTACGAAATGTCATAATCCAAATTATAACGAGCAGTGGGTTCAGACTGAAGCAAATTGGCTTTTTACCACCCACAGATTGTCCGATGAAATGATAATAAAACAATAGTCAAATATTTTTAAGTGCATCGAGAACTTTTTTACTTAGCACTCCCGTGACGGCGGCGCGATTCTAGCCATCTAATTGTTTTATTAAGGTGTCATTTATCTAATTATCTTCTGAAAATAAAAATTTAATGTCTGGCAAAATTTAGCGATATGCAAAATAAACATACATTAAATCCTAAGGAGGCCCTTAACGGTTAGTCCGTCTCAAGACAGGGAATTGAAAAATATACCGTTTTTGGAAAATATACCGTAATTGATATAATAAAAATATAAATGAAATGGGGTTTAACGTCCTACTGTTACGCAAAATATATAAATGAATGGTTTAATTTGTAAACTAAAATAAAATCCGTGGACATAAATAGTTGTTTTCTCTATTGAGTAACAAAGGCTCAATATCGACCGGCACCGAAAAATGTGTGACTTTAATGTTATTTTCTTATAAGTATAAAGAACTCAAGAAAATGACAAGACCGTTTTTAATAAAGGGGAATGTCTATGCAAATGTCATATTACACTTATTGAACCGAGTCTAGTTGTTTATATAAACTAGATATAAACAAATAATCAAAACAATTAATAGAAAATGTCAAACGACATATTTATCATTACACCGTCCGCACTCTAACAATTGTTTTCGAACATTTGATACAATTTGTTATCATTTTTCTTTAATTCTAGTGGAATGTTTAAGTACAAAACGATGCACTCAAAAACACTTTGTCTGTCGGTGATTAAAGAAATTCTAAAGTCAAGGTCTTTCTTCTATAGCCCTGATAATAATGTATGGTAAATCGACAGCCTGAGTATACGTTCGTAAAAGGACACCACATGGCGCTAAATCACAGGATGGTATAGAGTGTTGCGCTTCGAGCTCTCGCTGGCCGGTCATCCATCCTTCGGATCGTTGTTCCGATCCCTGGGCCCACATTTCACAAAGCATTCACAGGCTTAAAGGGGCTTAATTAATGGCTAATAGTTGGGACCTAGAAATTGACACAAATTGGCCACATCGCAAATAATAATGTAATATGAATGTATATAAACTGTTTTACATTTAATCGTTTCTGTTTTACTATACATGTAATTTCTAATCAGTTATGATTAGCGAAATACGCCACAGGTCTCAATCGAATGGCAATATCTAGCGTCTGGTTATTTCAGACTAAACACCGATAGTATTTATTGCATGTTCCCCACACAAGAATATGCCGTCACCATTTGACATTACGATTATTAGTCAGAAGCCCTGATCGGAATCCGATTGATCATATCTGGGACATTCTGGGCGTAAAATCCTTCAGAGGAATCCACCGGTGCAGAATCTTGACGATTAGGATCAGGAACTTACATAAGGGATGGAGAAGAATAACGCATGTATATTGAGTGTATATAGCAAACAAATCATTCGCCGTTGTTCGCCAAATTCATAAATTGGTCACTATCACTACTATCAGTCCGAAACTCAAGTGTGAATCGGGAGCCCTCCATGACTCAATGAGTAGGCCTACTATGAATGGCCCGCACGAAATTTCGGCCTGGTTTTCCCTTGATGATGGCATGGCACAAATAATTTCGAGATTTACCGGATAGGACGAATATCTGAGACCCCGTGTAAACAATGTCGTGTACGTAAAAGAACCCTTAAAAGTTGGCATTCGAAGAGTAGGACATAGCGCCGCTGTTATAAAACACTATGTCTTTATTATCCTGGTCGGTGCAGAAAAGTAGGACGTTAAACCCAATCTCATTTTCTAGTTGGATGAAACAATGTGTAAATAATATTCAGATGACAAGTCTATTTAAAAAACCAAAAATATAACCAAAAATGGACAAATTCAACGTTAAATGTTTTGTTGAGATTTTGTGTATGTATGTGTTGCGTAAATGAAGTATTTTAGGAATTCTTACCAAGCAATATATCAGGTGGAATTTGTCATTGCAATTATAAAATTCTTTCGGCTATTGTTTCTTTGGATTTTTTTCCATCACCAAAAAGAAAAAAAAAACGAGTATCAATAGGGCGTGGTAGATCCAACTAGTTCCGAGTCAACGCGCAGGTGTGGTAACAATTTACACCCACGTCAAAACGCTAGCGTAACAAATAACTGGAAAATAAATTGGCGAACAAAAAGCGCACCTTTTTCCTGAGTTCTGATCTTCTCTTTACGAAAAAAAAGAAACAGCTTGGATTAATAGGTCATAAAATATAGTTATTCATCACCCAATTAGGCTTGTACAGCTTCTAAAAGTATATAATGGCATAAAAAAGAGTTATTGCTCTTTCAACACTTGTGGTATACGCATTCCGACATTTTATTCGTCTCTTTGAAATAACAATTAATACAAACCAGTTGTTTTTGCTGTTTTCTGTGTGTAAAATTTTGACGTTTTGTCACATATTTTGATGCACAGATAAAAATGCGTGGTTGTTATAATTGTAACCAGTGGAAAAAAAAACGACAGAAACGACAGTACGCTCTGATTATTAAAAGATTTCTATTATCTTAAAGGGACATTTGGTCTACATTGATAGATTGTGGAAAATTCAATATATGAGACAAAAAACATTTTCGTTTGCATACCTACGTGAATCCAACTCGATACGCGTAACGTTTTGCACTGGCCGAACACTCATTACGGATTGACGTCACAAGTACACACGAATCTATGACGTGTTCGTTTTCGTGCCGATGCGAAAGGTCCCTAATACTGGTTGGAAACGAACATACTTTCACCGTTTTTAATACCTTAAATCACTGTCAAAAGTCTGTCTAGTCAACTCTAACCTAGGGAGGTCGGGGTAGTTTGGCTTATAGTATGCGTGCAGCGTGAACGCAACACGACTCTGTCTTAAAACCCCCGTATACTAATTTTGAACTGGTTTTAAAAAAGGCGTGTGAACGGGGTGCAAGTCACTTCCACGGTCAAAAGAAATCTACAATTACAGCTCTATTCTGTATTACTTATTGTAGCTAATGCAACAGTGGGCTGAAAAAGTTCAGGATTATCCATTTCTGTTCGATTAACGTCCACTCGACACAATAACTGGTCTATTTCAAACATAACATTCTATCTCATCAAAATTTTGTTTGCGCTTTGAGTGGGAGGAAACTAGGATATCAGGGTCTACATTCGAGGTTTGACAAGCGGCTCTACTCCTTGTCACGAACATAAATTAAATGGGTTCGAAATCACAACAAAACTTAAACTAGTATAATTTCAAATGTTTAAACATTCTAAAGATATCGGTCAAGAAAAGGGTGATTTTCCGGTTAATTTAAGGAGAAACTTCGTTCTAATAGATAGTTGGGATATTGTAGAGAGAGAGAGATTGCCCTAATAATGAAGAACAAACATATACAGGTGAAATAGAGAAGTCAGTGAAATCTGAACTAGGCTATTTACGTATATACCTAAGCCACATGATTGATAAAATAATGCCGTGTTTCCCAGGATCTCTATGTACAAGAATTGAGACCCGTGGTTAATACAACGCTCGGATAACAATATTTTGGTTTGTAAAAAGCTGTTAAAATAGATCTTTGTGTTTTCTACCTATATCGAGTTGGGTGGCCCGCTCCAGTAGCTGTCAATTATATAGCGCGCAAGTGTGATCTTCGGCACGAGATCAAACAGAGAGTTATTGCTCTTGATCTTGTCTTGTTTCTACGCAGTTTCTACTAATGTCATAATGATAATAATCATTCACATATCCCCCTCTATTTTATTTTATGTTATTTTTATAATTATTTTATCTCCCTTCTTGTATATATGCCAACTTAGCATACCTTTGATACTGATATAACGAAACCCGCCATCAAAATTTCTAGTAGTTTTACGAAATGGAAATAGAAATAATAATAATTTAGACGTGTTTTTCACAAACTTTTGATGTTATTTTTTACATATAATTCTACTTTCGTTTTATTTCATTATCGACTGTCATCCTTTTATATTATGCCAATTTAGCATACCTTTGATTATTATAGTGTTTTTGGTACCGTTATGAAATTTCAATAGAAAAGAAATAATTTAGTATTTCTTAAAACGTTTGATGTCATTTTTTTGCTAAAATTTATGTCCGCTGTACTTAACTACTTCGCATGACTTTGAATCTAAGAAATCCATAAATATTTAAGTATTTTCAAAATTGATTCATAAATTTGTGTGTTTTATTATCCAAATACATTAATGTTACTTTTATGCATTATACGGAGAGGAGCTATATCTTTTTGAAGTTTGAAGATATTAAATTTATACTTACGCTGTATAAAGATAAAATGTTTGGATATAATAAGAGGAATATTTTCATGGCTCTTCCTCTCAACACCAAAGGGTGAATTTTGCCAATAGCTTAATTTCGGATATTTAAAGGATACTAATGCCTTTTCATTAGTTCAAATATCACGACTGAGTCGACCTTATTCCACAGGTATTCACATTATCACCTCATTTGCACAATTGCTCAATCAGACAAAACATTACACTTCTGAAATGATTGCAGTTATATGCGATTTATTTCATTGGCCTACCAAGTACGCCTGTAGACTAATCAGAATAGTCGGTACATAGTGTTTTACTCTCATGAATCTGTAATACAACATTCAAATGGGCATCAATTCATCTTTCAGAAATGTATTTCTGGCTACTTTCTCAAGGAAACAATATGTCTCCACAGGGGAGGATACCACCATTTTACCATATTGATTGTAGTAGTGGTTAATAAAAGAAATGACCATTGCTTCGGTAAAATGATTTCTTGGGAAAACACGGGTTGTATTAAAGCATACTTAATAAGTTAACTTTCGCGTAGGAATTACTATCACATAGAATTGCAAAGAAGTTACATTACACCACGTTCTAACCATTTCCCCATGGGTATAAATAACGGCCGATTGGATAATGTGCGAACACGAAATAGCCCCCCCCCCCAAATCTCGACGACGCTCGACGGCCAATAAGAAAAGAGGTTTGAAGGAAACCCAAAGAATTCCTCTTTGTAAAGTATTACAACTATACATGATCACCGTAAACTATTGATAATGTAAACATATTTTGTAAGTGGTAGGCTCTTCCCTAATGTGGACGATCAGAGAGAGAGAGAGAGAAATGGAGTTTAACGTCCACTCGACTGTGGATGATCAACATCACATACAATACATTTCTCATTAGGTCTAACAATAACAATTAAATGCATAAATAAATAAATAAATACAAAAGAAACGTCTATACTAAAAATAAATATTAAAAGTTGTGGAAGTTAGCCGATAGTTACAGAAAGACAATCATAGACACGAAGCAATTGAAAAAGCTGGTTCTCGGCTGTATCGATGCCGTATGAAACATGGAACCAAATAGACACCTACATGTTTCACTCGAGAAATCAACCTGACCAAATCTGGTACCGTATGAAGCCGTGACAACGGCTCCACAAAGTAAGTGATATCAGAGAGTAAATCAAGATGTCTCTTTAAGTCTGTTTATATACTGAAAGAAAACTATTTCAGAAATAATCAAAGGATTCAAGCACATAAGTGTTCTTTAAGTCTCTATTTTATACGTCATAGGAATTTCTTAGAAGTTTAGCACACATATTCAACACGTTTTACACATTATACACGAAAAACACCAGAAATCTCTTCTATAATTTGATATCAGAAGACGCGGACTGGCAATTAATTGCTCGGACACGCAATCAGGGGCGTAGCCGTGAAATATATATGGGGGGGGGGGGGGTCCGCAACTTCTGAGGGGGGGGGGGGTACCCCCATAAATTTTGTTTAAAGTCTCAGTCTTCTGTAAACATTGTTTGGCATAATTTACGGGGTTAAACTAAAATATCACACGTTTATCATGTTTACAGACAGCGGCACCGGTCTTCCCCGAGAGGCGAAGAAGCGTGGCTTACCCCCACCTAAGAAAATTTTGGAATATTGAACGGCTGCAAACACTATTTCCTGCTATTTCAGCCCATGAACAAAGCAATTTCAAATTGGTCTAATATAGCCTAATTAAGGTGACTTGCTGACTCGAATTCCAATCAATCGTTTATATCCACAGCACTTTCAATTTGGTCCAATATAGCCTACCTGGCTGCCCAGAATTCCAAACAACCAATCAATCGTCGCGGGCTATGGGAGTTTCACCCTCCCGGAGAAAATTTAACCACCGTAAATGCGTTTTCTGCTATTCTAGCCTGTGTGAGCAAGTCCAAAAGTATCCAATGGTTCTGTAACCGAAATCCGACTCTGAATTCCATTCAATCACACTGTTGCAGTTGCATTCACAAAGTAGAGTGGCACCAGACAAAATGTTTTAATCAATAGTCAACTCAATACAAATTCGTGGTATTCAATTAAAAGAATAGTGAAATTAGTGTTTTATTAGGACTCGGTGACAGTTAGGGAAGCAAAACTAGAAAAGCCCGAAGCAGGTTTACGGGCTGCGGCCAGTTTTCTTTGCGGGGCGAAGACGCTGGGCTGACCTTCTATAGATGGACCCCCCAAGAAAATTTTGGAATATTTGATGGCCGCAAACGCGTTTTACTGCTATTCCAGTCCTAAAATTAGTGTTATATGTGATTTTGGGCACTTTACTTTGCCAAATTTTAGGGGGGGGGGGGTCCAAGTATATTCAGACCCCCCCAGGAAAACAATTTGGGGGGGGGGGGGGTCCGACCCGCCGGACCCCCCCCCCCCCATGTGTGACGCCCATGCACGTAATGTCCAAGAATTAAATCAACTTTTTCCCTACTGATAATAATAAGCGAAGTTGAGTTTTATTCTCCATGATTGTCAAAGTGAGTTAACGCTTGGAGATATTGTAACATGACTTCGTCCTTGAAATTATTTATAGCGGAAACGTTAGTACCGGTATCGAAATTAAATGTGATCTGTTTAACCTGCTCACGGTTTCGTAGTCAAGATCAATAACTCGTAATTAATGAAATGAAATGAAATTGAGTTTAGCGTCCTCCTAAAGACGGGTGTACGCCAAACAGTGGATAATGCGACACCACGCCTACTCTTATTTCGAAGTACAACTACCAAGGTTTCTTTTACGTGCACACCAATGTGTACACTCGATCTCGGTTCTCGGTGAACATTCTCGGCCAACACCGGAAGTGAATCCGCGACCTCCTGGTTGTTTAGTGGTAATAAGTTTAGATAATTTCTTCTTGGTGGTGACTAGTCAAATAATCCCAGGCAATTTCTGATTTTAAAAGTCTAACAAGATGGCTCAGATCACCGTTGGAACAACTGAAATTGATATTGACTATTGCAATTTTACATGTGACAAGGTGGCCATGGTAAATGTTTTCAAACTGTCTGGGATTTTACGGTCACATGGCATTCCGCAGCAATGCTTTCCATTGTAGTAGTGCAAAGGGATTCGAGCTATATTTTAATACAGGGTCTCTATAAATAGCGTCATTACCACCAATATCAGTCTGGTATAGGTTCTTCGATATTTTGTCTCTTTAGAGGCGTATAAAACTATATTCATATGGAAAACAGTGTAATTAAGAAAATATTTATATACAATTTTATATTATTCCAAATTTCATAAACAGATGACTATGCAGGTTATATTTATACACAAAAAAATTGCAAGATTTTATCATCAGTTTCAACAAATAAATAGTCATTCTCTATATTTCTCTATACAATGACGAAATGAAATGACGATTAAGCGTCCTACTTTTCCGCACTAGTCAGTGCACCAAGGGGAGATTGAGGCTGATAGCGGCGCAACTGGTTGCTCTTAATTCGATTTCCAACTGAAAGCTATCTTTAAAGTGTGTTCAATGATGGAAACGAGACCCAGACTCTCTGTTCTGCACCACTGACAAAGGGAAACCAAGCTCGAAACTCCAAAGGAACTTTCGTTTGCCAACACCGGAATCGATGCCGTTACTTTTGGTTTGTGAGCCAGAGAAATAGCCAACAGAGCGTGACTTACTATTAATACAGTAGATTTATTTTGAGTTTTATAAGCCCACATTGTCAGGTGGACGTATTATACCGCCGCCCCTGTCCGTCCGTCCGATTGTGACTAAACTTAACAGTCGATATTGACACGTATCTGATCGCAACTTATAGATTATTGCCCCTGTGTGTACGACATTTCGAGTTTTTAGCTTGTGTACCTTCTAGAGGGCAAAATATTTTCTAGTTTTGATGTAATTTAAAATATAAGTTTATATCCCAAAGATCGTGGTACCTGGCTTATTAAAAAAGGTAGGCCGATATTGTCCAACGACCTGAACAGTCTCTCGGTAAAGTTTTAAGGAAAGACGCTCGAGACAATTTACGAAAAATGAACTGAAGGATACAATTCAGACACATTGGGTAGAAATAAGCTTCGAAGAAATACAAAATTCTAGGTTGGAAAGGCACTTTGTGCAAGTCGTGGGACATGTTGACACCCGAGACAAGTGCTTTCACTTCTCAATGTGGCAAAACATAATTGCCTGTGTGATAGACCTACAGTTTGTAGTAAAGTTGTTCAACAGCCGTGGGGGTTGGATGGCCGAATAATTAGCGTACGCGCTGTATCATACGGCATGCCATTGAGTCAGCTGGTGTGGTTTCAAATCCCCGGTTGTATGTGGTAGAGTCCCCTGTCCAACCTCGAGGGTTTTCTCCGGGTACTCCGCCACCCCCCCCCCCCATTGCTAAAGACACCTACGCGCAAACAAATTATTGAAATAATTTTTTTTTAAAAACCCATATGTTAGTTCCGAAATGACCTAGTTTGTGTCGAGTGGACGTTAAACCCAATTTCTCTCCCTCCAACAGCCGTAATGTATAACACGTGAAACGTTAATGATATAGGTACAATATTTTTTTACTTATTTCATTTTTAAAAAAACGTACTCGTTTTTTCTAGGGCACCTGCGGATATAATTTTCAGGGTATAAATAAACCAACCCCTTTAAGTTAAATTTATTTCGCTAGTTGCCTCTCAAACTTGTTATTCTTCATCCTCGTTAGCGACGGACATTTAACATCTCAGATGCCTCGAGCATCCACTTAAATACTAGTTTTTAATCCACTTCTTTCTCCTTCTACCCCCTACTCGAACTTTAAGCTCCCCGAAACTGACATTTTACGAGCTATAAACAATTGAGACAAGAGTTTAGAGTATTCTAATCCCCCAAATTTACTCGGCCATTCATCCTCTCTCGCTAGTTTCATTCAAAACCCTTATACAACCGCCTGCATACCGTAGGTCGATGTGGGTGGTCTTTTGGTGCAATGTGTAGAAGGCATATAGCGTATAGTCGAGTAGAGTATTGTATGGCGAAGTGACCACTGATGGATTCGACTTATCGCAAAAACTGGTAGCTATACCACGTATCCCTTTAGTTTAATGATAACGCGGAGTACTAAACTACTAGGAATTATTCGCGGGAGGTATAGGAATCGACGGGAAAATCAACCTTAATTGTATTGTTTCATTTTATATGCACAAAAATCTATGGAATATATCAATCAAAATTGGAATACATATTCTTGATAAAGTATATTTTCTTTGACGATCGACCAAAAGTTGTTTTTTTCCATTTAAAAAAATTCAACAAGAAAGAATACACGAAAGATTTATTTAGACGCAACTTGGAGTTTCAAAGGAAAAAACGAGTTTTGTTTTCTTTTGAAAAACGTTTACGTTTCGGGTGATTAGATTTGTGAACTTTTCCTCAATTTCTGGCAGTGAAAGAAGTTGTGGTAAAAACAGTGTTATTTTACGAACAAGCAATAAACAATTAGCAAAGTGATTTAGCTGATCTTGATCCGCAAACTCTGGGAGGTATCCATAAAAAGCAATTTGTCAACTTTTACAATCAAGAAGAGTGGTGAAAAGCGAGAACGAGGGTGATATTGGGCTGTGTTTTAATTAGCAAGATTTCTTGGTGATCGATTAAGTTCCAGAAATATATCATCTCTTCTCAATAAAAGTTAAAGTTTGATTGGGGAAAAACGTTGAACAATCTTGAGAACTGGGAAAAAAACATAATCAACACACAATCACCTGAGTGAATTCATTTCAAGTAATGACAAAACAGAATTAGCAAGGAGGACGTCGTCGTGTGCGGTAAAGGTGTATCGTTGGTATAAAACTAGCAGCTCTTTCCCCCATTCCTTAATACTTTAATCAGTTTTAGTGGCAGCAGGGCCTGACGTTTGAGATGATTTAGAACTTAGCTTTATATCAATCGGTGTACGTGCATTCAACAAAGCAAGTGTGACACTAGTTGAGGAAACTTTCGAAAATTCATATTAAAAAATAGTGACCGGCTGCTCTGCGCAGGATTATTTCTGATAAGATAATTATAAAAGTTGTAAGCTATCATTTTATTTCCGTTAATTTGAATAAAACTTTGTGCGTCTAACAGTTCTGCGTGTTCAGTGGGAAAAGCTGTATTTTAATATCTTGGAAATTGAAGATGGTGACTTTTTATACGGATAACTGAAATTATAACACCATGACAATATTTTCTAAAATGGAAACCAACCAATTTTTAAACTGTTGAAGAAAGTTTTATTTTAGTGATCCCAAATAGAAGAAACAGACATTTAATCAGAGACAAAAATAATGGCTTCGTATATGAAATGGTTATTAGCAATGACAGTGGTGTTTATTTGGTGCTTTGAAGTGACACAAGCCCGTAAAAAGCGAGAAAAGAATATATTTAAATTTTCTGATTGTGGTAAGTATGAATGGATCTATATATTTATTTCTCCCGTTAAAATTGAGGACATTATTGAAAATTTGTAGTGACTTCTGTCTGACACGCCAGCTTCTGTTAATGTAACGGTAGACCTAAAAGTAGTATATAATTCAGACCCCACACCCCACACAGTGGCAAGTCGGGTATGACATACTTTATGTATTCAATTCATTAAAAAAAAAACGGGTTACGTGGGAGTGGATCAAAACCAATGTTGACAATTCGCAAAATTTTGAAAACTTTAATTAAATAAATAATGGTGAATGATTTTAAATATTTTATCCTTTAGTAATGTATCATTAGATTTGCGTCATTTAATTCAAAGTTAGGAATTTCATTTAAGCGACACGCTCCTTTCCCTCTTAAGGTCCAATGATGCGAGTAGCCGTTCCTCCTACTCATCTAGACATATTAGATTTTCTCAGGTAGAATGAGTTTATAACAATACGTACACATGATTGCGGTTAGTCGGTCTATATATACACGAAGATCTAGGTAATTCTTAAATCAAATTTGTCTCACAAACAGATTTTTATTATCAGCCAAGTTTACTAGTTTATGTGAACAATAATAGTAAAGTAATACACTACCGAAAAGGCCACCCACAGTTCAACTCTATGTCTCTATAATACTATCAATTCTTCTCGCTTTACCTGTGAATTATTAAGGCCATCCTACACTGAGATGGCTTTGTTAAAGGTTCGACACGATATACAGTACCGCGTTTGTTCTAACTCCATTCACGATAAAACTGTCATAATTATATTGATGCTTATGGAAGAAGACAAATTTCTAAAGATTTTTACACTAGTGAAAACGTCGGACGTCTTTATCGCTTTGATAAGAAAAACTGCGTAAAAAATTAAAAAAAATATAGCAACTTTTTTTTTTAAACACCCCCTGCTAAGAAAAAATGGTATACAATGTTTATTATGTTTAGTCTGTACATATAAGTCTGTTTATTTTTTATTTTCATTTACATTAGCCGATAAAGATTTCATCACAGTGATCAGATGAAACGCTTGGGAATGAATTACTCGCATTATAAATATAGGATACTGAATGAATGAATTAATTAATAGGTGAATGAAAAAATTATAACCCAGGGCATTCATGTAACGTAATTACTCGAGAAATCATTAAGCAGATATAAGCTAGTTCCACACCGTACGATGTGCAAAATTTTCTTATTCTTAACCGACGAATACCTGGGCCTTTAGCAAACAAACACGTTTGGAAGGTTCGCGACAAATTCTCATAGCCCAATCAACACTGTTCTTTGCGGAATGTCCACGAACGTTCGCGACGTTCGCGATATATACACAATATGTTTGGAGACTTTGGACTGTGTGTCATCTAATATAATTGAAATGCTACCGAGATATTCGCTGAAAATAAAGGACGAAAATATGGTGCAAGGACGAAAAGATGGACATGGACACGGTACGCTTTTTGATTCGCTTAGATCAACTTTGTAGCGACGAGTAGCGTACGCGACGAACGATTTTGTTTCCTTAAAATTGCAACCTATCTTCCAAACACACAGAAAGACCACCTTGGAGCTGTTTGGGCGAGTATTTGATCAAAGTATAAAACAAGCACGTAATAATATGTAATATAAAGATATTCAGCGGGAGATCTACTTAAACACAATCATTAACACAGCAAGTGATGAGATCTGAGATCTGTTTTTATCAAAGACTCGTGCTATAAGAAGCCCACCTCCACATTTTAAATACAGATCTACTTCAATGGAATACCAGAAATACCAAACATAAATTACAGATTTGTTTTGGTGAATTTTATTCTAGAAACGTAGTTTCGTATAATTTTCCTTCAAAATAAAGTTGGTATTGTTTTGGATTTGTTTTGATGTCGTTCGTTATTTAGACAACGATGCAGACTCGTTTGGGCACTTCAGATTCTTCCGCCAACCGCTGACAGTTAGGATTGGCGCCAACTTTTCGTCTCTTTGGTGAATTTCAAACATTTGTGATTCAGAAATTTTTAAGTTTTCTGCGCTGTCTTCTTGAATTGGAGGGGGTTGGGATGGCCTATTGGACTAGAGTGCCGCGCTTCGTCCGGTCACCTCTGGCTTGCGGCTGTGGTTTCGATCCCTGGTGTGAGCGTATGTGGCATGGATATAGGGGCGCCTTCTCAACCTCATGGGTTTCCTCCGGGCACTCCGGTTTCCTCCCAGCGAATTATTAAAATAAAATTAAACTATATGTTAGTCCCGAAATGACCTAGTTGTGTCGAGTGGACGTTAAACCCCATTTCTCTCTCTCTCTCTCTCTCTCTCTCTTTCACTTCTTGAATTTGGTTTTCGTTTTTCATTACAAATGGGCCCGTATACCGATATGAAAACGTTCACCGTGTCTTGAATTATAATTTGTGTTTTAACTTCGAATGATATATTATTGATAGTATTGGGGAGGTTTAGCTCCTTTAAGCTGTAAAACAAAACAAAACTGTGTCAGACAGAAGACTTTTTTCAATGCAGTTGGCCCAAAGTGGCGTCTTTTACAGCTCAATGGCAGCCATATTAAACCTAAAACCAGACCGAATCTTCTCAGGGTTGAAGGAGAAAGTCACTCGGGATTTCCCGGTGTGGTTTGTCCTTGTCTGTAGGGTCCGACAAGACGTGTGGACGTAACAAAAACCTAGATAACTGGAATTTTATATTTAAAAAAAAGAGTACGTCGTAGCGCTGCTGTGCGGGCCACAAAATGTTCCCCGTTGCATACTGCATGTCCCGTGTCTGTTTCATTAATCCGGATGGTGCAGAAAAGTATAGGACATTAAACCCCATTTTACGTTATTTGCACCCCTCAATCCTCCTCCCTTTGAGGTATACTGCTGTTAGAAGCGAATCATCTGTACCATGAATACAAACTGCAGCCGGACATCTAACATTTCACTTGTGTGAGGTGTCATAAACATGAGTTGTCATAAGATTCCTTTTAAAAAAATGTAACCCACAAATCTCCAATCAAACCGATCAATCACTTTTTCATGGCTTGACCCACGCTATAATGTACTTAAATTCAATATTCAACCTGAAGAAAACAAAGTCAGAATATCAACGGTCGATAATCTCTACTTCGATTCAGTCGGATTAAGTGAGCCCTATCAAAATATGCCAAGACCTCTTACAGATAGCGCTTTGTTTTATCATCTGCAGACCATGCTGGGAAATTTTCAATTCATCATATTTGTGTAAATACTGTACAGAATTGAACCATTTTAGACTGATCGCTTAGCGCACAAATTGTAGTTTGTAAGTGATTCAACGTCCCCTTCGTTACGATCACCTGCTTTAATGGATTGGTCGTTATTACCTTTTTTGATATTATTGTGGTTGACTGCTCTAGGGAAGAGTCAGGCAATCCACGCCATTTTGTTACTGGACGGTTCGGGTTCCGGCTTAACTTACATGATACATTTTTAGAATGGTGATTCATTTACCTACCCTAAGGAAGCACATATCTACAGATATTTAAAAAATCGCCCCCATGCGATATCGATCAGTTGTTTTCGACAGAATTTTGGACATTTAAATAAGTAATCTTGGCTGTCGATACGAACTTTTAATGAGTGAATCTACATCAACATTCTCTAATCCTTTATTTAATGCTCCATACATTTTGGGGTCAATGTAGGAGAGGCTCGATGACATTAAGGGGGGGGGGGGGGAAACCCGAATGCCCGAAAAAAATTCAGCTTTACAGAGAGCGTCGCCGCCCCCCCCCCCCCCTACACACACACACTTAATCAAAAGAAAATTGTAGAATATTTGACGGCTGCAACCACGTTTTCCGGTCATTTTGCAGCCTTTTATGATCTGTGTCATCGAAGGCATTCGATAGACAAATCCGTATTTTAGATCGTCGTGGCGAATGCGTGAAAAGCTCACTTATTTGTTTTGATTATGACATTGAAGACTACCCTTGTTGCAGCTAATGATTTGACAATCAAGTTACTTTAGAGAGGGTCGCCCCCCCCCCCCATAAATCTGGTCTGCCCCCTGTTTGCACCCCCCCCCCCCCTGAATAATTTTAGAAAATACAAAAAAGTTTTTGTGATAAATTTCGGTAATCAATAACTGCTACGGCGATTAAATCACACATCCCCACTCAGTCATAGACTTGCATGTTGAGTGATTTCTTACCAAGCCTATCCTGCCGTAAACCTACTTGAGAAGTGCTTTTTACGATCCTCAAAGTTTATGGGTGTAGGTTCAACGCGACGAAAATATGCATTCACTTGATGCACCCACTCCGTTCGTTTGACACCACCCAGTTTGTTCGGATAAGCTGGTAATTTGGCGACGAACAGTATCTGGCCAGTTCTATTTATCTCGACGACCAATGTTTGAAATGCTGCCTTGCTGTATTTTCGGGAGTCTATTTCACAACATTTAGCGGCGAAAATATTCATTCACTTTGAGTCACTCACTCCGCCCGTTTGACACTTTCCTCTCTGGTCGGATAAACTAGTGATTTGGCGACAGACGGTATCTGTTAAGCTCTATTTATGTCGACGATCAATGCCAGAACTACTGCCAGAATGCATTTCGGGCAGTCTACTTTTCAAATTATTTGGGACTTCGTTGAAGTTCGCAAGTCCATTCAGTTGACACTTTCCGCTCTGGGGTCGAGAAGACTAGTGATCAGGCGGCATCCGATCAGCTCTATTTATCTCTACGATCGGTGCCTGAATATTGTCAGGCATCATTTCCAACAGTCTATTTTTCAAAATTTCCTTGGGAAAGTCCCCCAAACCCCCACAAGGACTCACTACTTTGCCGCACATAATGGTACTTGTTGAGGTTCGCTAGTCCGTTCGTTTGACATGTTGTTATCTGGTCTATACACTAGTGATCAGGTGACGGCCGGTATTAAGTCAGATTCATAAATCTCGACGATCGGTGCCTGAATGAATATAGAATACTGCCAGACAGCATTTCCGACAGTGTATTTTTCAAAATTTTCTGGGGGAGATCCCCCATATCCTCCATAAAAACTCCCTACTTTGACGCCCGAGAGTGGGATTCGTCGAGGTTCGATTGACACTTTACCTTAACGAGCATTGCCTGAAATACTGCCAGGTTGCATTTCCGACAGCCTGTTTTTCAAAATTTTCTGGGGGACACCCCCCTACCCCTAATTGAAGCTCGTGCCTTTGCCCCCTTAACCTTGAACTTTGCCCCAGCTTTGCTCCTCCAACCACCGACGGCTGGCGCCGCCACTGGTCGCGTCATTTGAAGCAGCGGGTTTTTTTTGTACAAAGTTTAATGAATGAATTACGTTCGGATGCGGTCTATTTTATGATGTTATCGTATGATTTCTTAATGAAAGGAAATTGTGGTTAACGTCCGACTTTTCTATATCGGTTAAATCAACATACTCTTAAATCTTTGAAAACCAGATAAAGTTGAGGATACTTAAATCGAAACGAAAGATGTATATATCTCAGTCACTAATTGTGTTATCACCGCTGTAAAACACTTGGATAACTAAATTCAAGCAAGTTATAGTTTCTTAATAAACGTGATAATTCCATCAAGATAGAATATAATTGAATTCATATTTGTAACGTTTATTAATAAAATGCAATGGCGATATCTTTAAACCATAATGCAAGAAACCAAGTTTGAGCTTTAATATATAATAATCTATGTAATATTGTTCCCATCACCGCATCTTCTTCTTCGTCATCTTTATAATATAAAACCTATAATATAGTAATAATAATAAATGTACCACAGCGAAAATACTTAATGTTTCTCCTTTATTTACGTTTAATCTGTATATAAAAGTAGTTAATGGTTATTTTATCAAAGTATTTCATGGTCGACCGGATAATATTACTATAAATTTCATAATGTTACACAATATCAAAGCGACGAACTACCTTTGTACAGCTAACTACAGAATTAATGAACCTTAATTTCCTTATTCAATTTCGGTTTGGCAACTTTGTCCATAATTAATTTTGCATGAAAAACGCACCTATTTCAATTTATTATGTTTATTTTCAAAAATAAATTTAAAAAAAGCTCAAAAAAACCCTCATCATATTATATATGCTTTCAAAATCTACAGAATTATTTTTTCTATTTATTTTTTGTAAGTTTGAATACATAATGGGCGTATAAAACTTGGCGAAGGGATTAGATTCAACATAGCGATATCGAGAAGTTCAACTAATTTTAAAAAATGCATTAATGATAATATCCCAGGAGAGAAAGCATCGCCTTGTCTTATTGCCTCCTGCCTATCAATAATTGTGTAGAGTAATTTTGATAAATCCATTAATGCTTACAGTAGCCGAAAGAGCACTTTCATGTTTGACTGCCTTTAAAAGCTACGTATTTCGTATTCGTTACCAATAATTGTACATAAATATCATTTCCTTATTTTCACGTATCTGGTCCTGCATCCGGGATCGCATGGTCGTTTTTTTTCTGATGGATAATGTTTCTGCTAGTTTGACCAAAACCTGTCTAGTTACCCAATAGACATATCTTGTCAAACCTTTAAAATAGACATTATTTTATATTGGATGACACATATTATGACTACAGTAAATACAATAGTAAACTTAACACAGTTTTGATGAACTTTCTGTTTGTATTAATATAGTGTGGAACGTGATAAACTCTGATTACGAGAAATACATTTAATATGTGTACATTTTTCAAAAATATGTATTATACCTGAGATTACACATGCTCTAAATCTCCAATTTATGTATCGGTAGTTACTTAGCAGTCCGATACATTTTAGGATGTATAACGGTCAATTTACCACACAGGTTTCTAAGGTTTTTCGATTAGAGTATTTTTCACCAATTTTTTCGATGCAAATTTGTGAGTATTTACAGAATATATATATTGCCAAGAACACGATATTTTAAGCTTGGGCTGGGTCGCTTATAGCAGGAATTGTGTGGCAATTATTTCTGTTTATGAAAGGTAGGGAAGGAATGGGGGCTCGGAAATGGGCGTTGATCGTCAACATTCGTGGAAACTCTACGATTCATGCGAGGTCGTCTGCTCTCCGCCTAAACCGTCAACATTTCCGTTTTCGTCTTGTCGCGAAGAGTCACGGGGTCGATTTTTGACGTTTTTCCTCACTAATGGCCCGTAAACGACATTTTTGTGAAAATTGAGACCAGATATTGCCCGAGCGTATTAATGGTCTATTTTATACTTACCCTTATAAACAATAACGTGTTATTACAGTTTCTGACCTTTTATAATCTCTTTATTAGTCAACCAAAGTTTTTAGGTGGTAGGCGAATACCAATTACTGTTAGCCTTTAAGTTTTTTAACATTTGGTAATAAAATTGGTACGGGGTTTAATATAATACATTCACGGGCAGGCATTTTGTTATGTATAGGAGTATAGGTGGCATTTATTCACACATTTATGAACAAATTTGAAATAAATTCAATTTATTCAAGTCGGGTGGTCTCGGAAATTGACAGGAAAACATGTCTCGTGGTGCCACTAGTGCGGCCATGACACATCATCAGCAAACACCAGTAGTCGACATTTTGAAGATTGGTAGAATCTTGGGTATTAAATAAAGATTCATTATATTGTACACTAGGTAGTCTCGTGTATTAATTACCGAATGACATAAGTCACCAATAATTCATTATAAGAAATTAGGAGACGGGGGCCGGGAGTGGGGAAGGTTCTGGTAACAGATATTTCCAGTTAGACTGAATGATCAAGTGAGTTATCTTGAGAAATTTGTAGTTGTCCTTGTTCAGAAATGAAGTGTAAAAATATCTGTACTGAGACACCTTCATCTGTTTTGTCTTTCAGGTACAAATCCCAATCGACCGATATACTTCACTCAAGTCAGTGCCAGTCCCATGCCAATTATTATTCCTGGAACATTATACGTGTCTTTAAGTGGAAATATCACCTACGATCTTCCTAGAAGATTATCTCTGGAAATTAGCATCACAAAATATTTCTTTGGTGTTCCCTTTATGATTCCCTGTATTAACAGTTATATTGGATCTTGGTAAGTTATTATTGTAGACATGTTCTAAAATACGCAATGACACTAGGTTCAGATAGCAAAAAGTGCCCATTTCATTTAGGGATACGCATATTCAAGAAATATAGCCGTGAATGTGGGAAGCAGTCAGTTAATGCAGTCGAAACCGGTAGTCGTATAAGCAACCTTGGCTTTTCCTTTTCATAAGCCCACTTAGGGCCTATACGCTTGTAAAGACGGGTCTATAGAAATCTGACAGCTATACGTAGTCGTAAATTCAGTGAAAGGGATTTTCTTAATCTTATTAATTCCGAGTTTACCCTATTTCAATCATCTTACAAAAACGGCTAGTGGGATTGGCGTCGTTTTGTTTTTCTATGCGTAGCTTTTATATAATTATAGTTGTGCGTGCATATGATTGTATAATTTGTGGACAAAATGTTTACATCAAGTACAAAACCCATCTTGATTCCATTTACCGTAGCATTGTGGCACAATCCATTCTGCAATTTTTTGTCAATTTGATTGAAACTAATTGTCACCTTTCATACTATTGTAGTACATATGACAACATCTGTGCAAGATTTGAACAGTATGAATCTTCGGGTTGCCCACGATCATTGTGGGATTATGGAATACAGTGTCACTGTCCTGTACTAGCTACAGATTTCCACATTAAAAAGATACCAGTAAATGTGCCTAAAATACACGGATTCGCGGCACCTTTAATTAATGTAAGTATACAATTCTTAGAGCGTTTTCAGAATCCATCCACGGCTAAAATTTAACCCTAATCATTTTAAATTTCTTGCATGGTTGCGTTGACAATGTCAAGAATCGTAAATCGCATTTTGTCTTCAAGGGATAATTAATATTACCAAATTACTAATAAATGCACTATCCCGATTTATTTTGGCATTAGTGTCAAAATATCAGAAATGCTGATGAGAATCAGATTGGATGAGACTTTTTACAGCATTCCATTTAAATATGCCAGGAAATTAACGCCTTTGGTCTCAAACATTCGCGGGGGGGGGGGGTAGTTAACGGTCAGAAAGTCTAACATAGAGTCAAGTGATTTCGATTCTTGTGGGTTCTCTCGGGTTCCTCCCACTGCAAAGACCTTTAAAGCATTAAACTCTCTATCTCTATATTTTCTCTCTCTCAAACGCTCTGTTTAAACCCCTGGTTTTTGTTTTTCTTCCAGGGTAATTATGCTTTGACAGTAAGTGTTTTAGGAGAAAACAGGGTTGAACTTGGCTGTTTAGAAGTCAAATTTTCAATGAAGAAAAGGCATCGTGGTTGGATTTTTAAGATATGAAAAAATAACTTCATATGGTGCATTTTATTAAACCTGACTACTGGTCTAGTGAATCTAATGACAAAATGGCTGACAAGATGGCACCGTTTCCGGTACAAATTACCTTTTAAAAAACATGTTATGGTCAATACGGGCAGTATTCGCTTTGAAATTTTGTACTTTCAATCACATACATTGTCTCGTAAAAAAAGGTTAAATAAAATTCTTCCTAGATCTGGCATAATATTTATGTATGTGCTGCACGCTCCCTGATACATAGAACACCATTATTGAAAAAGACAACTTTACATCTTTTTGATGCAGTGAAGCAATCTTTAGTTTTCTTCACACTATGAAATAAAAAAGGGTCTCTAGCACAGTGTGGAAGACAGTGTGGTGCGAGACAAAACAAAGTCATTAAAAAGTGATCAACGAACTTTTGTTGTGTCTTCCTAAACTTCAACAGACATAATTTTTCGGGTATAAACAGCACTGTCATCGTTATTGTGACAAGTTGTGTTTCTTTAAAATCCACAGCGAATCGAATAACATTGTCAATAAACGTAACCAAGCTGACTCTTCACTGTTCTGAAATATACACAAAAAAATGTTGAGAAAAAACGCGATACACTTCAGTATTTTGATATGAAAAATGTATTCTGTGTGGGGGACCTTGTGCTTCCCTGCTATATAGATATAACAATGTTTATTGTGTATTTTAATGTTGAATTCTGAATGCATAAACTTGGTTCGTGAGTTGTCACCTTCACACTTGGGTAACGTGTCGGCACTAACAATATATACCTTTGTTTATCATGATAAATAGTATATGAATGAAACACTATGATACTATATCATTTATATTATGTATATTATGTATAAAGGAACGGAGGGCATTCACCGTCTTTCACAACTTGTACGTTTCACAACTTGTACGCTAATTGTGTTTAAGAAGCTGTGATGGCCAAGTTCGCTAACTTTTGTGAGTTCTTTTATCCCGTTATTAGATTAATTAGACACCCGTTAGCTGTTACCACTTATTATGATATCTAACGTCAAATATACACATTTACTTACTAAAGTGATACTGTTTATTTTGGTATTGTATATGTCCATATTGACAGTATTGGATGTTTGTAAAATGATCACAAAAATTTTTTTGATCAGGTTTGAGGGGGATGTGTATGGAAGCGTATTTGGGTCACTACTTATTGAGATAATATCCCAACATATCGACTAAAAATATGTCAACTTTATGAGTTATATTACAAGAAATCGACTTAATAAAGTTGACTTGACGCATTAAAAATGTCGATATGTTTACATCATGTCAATAGTCGATTTGATTCTAAATCGATATGTCATGTTTTGTTGCATAATTGTTTATAAACTTAATAATATGGCCACAGACCACTAATGATTTCCCCATTAACTTAAATGTTAATTATCGTCTCTAACTTTTCCCAAAATTTTTGTTGGGTAGAACGCTTTCTGCCACAGATGAAGCAACATGTGGCAAACTCATGCCCAAAAGCATGTATGAAAATGAAATGAAATGGGGTTTAACGTCCTACTCTTCTGCACCTAACCTGGGCTAATGGAAGACGGGCATACGCCATACAGTGGGCTATGAGGGAAATTTTGCCCGGGCAGCGGCGCTACGGCCTACTCTTATATCGAATTTAAACTGCCAAGGGATCTTTTACGTGCACGCCAATATGTACACGGGACCTCGGTTTTTCGTCTCATCCGAACGACTAGACAGCTGTCCTTGTCAGGCCTTCCGTTCTGCATCACTGACAAGGGGAAAACAACGCCGGAAATTCGAGATGAACATTCTCGGCCAATGCAATTATTGAACACCCGACCTCCAGGCTAGCGAGCCAGCGCCTTGCCCTCTTAGCCACGTGATCCCCCAAGCGTGTATGAGGTTCGCCATGAAAAACTTGAGATACACAAGCTGGAAGTAGAGACAAGAAAACAAGCAATTTTTGGCCCTACATTTCAACGTAACCCTTTTCTTTGATTCTACACCCATCGCGTTTGGTTTATCCTATTTTCTATCCATCGCTTGCAAAAGAGTAGGACGTTAAACCCCATTTCATTTACAAACTTGTTTTTGGGCATGAGTTTGCCACATGTTGCTTCATCTGTGGCAGAAAGAGTTCTAACCAACAAAAATTTGGGGAAAAGTTAGAGCCGGTCTAAGAGACGAGAATTAACATGAAAGTTAATGGGGGAAATCATTAGTGGTCTGCGGCTAATATTATCAAGTCAAAATATTATGCAATAAAACCTGACATATCGGTTTAGAGTCAAATCGACTATTGACATGATGAAAACATATCGACATAGTTCATGTCGGCATAGGGTGAATTTAAAGCGTCAAGTCAACTTTATTAAGTCGATTTCTTGTAATATAACTCATAAAGTTGACATATTTTTAGTCGATATGTTGGGATATTATCTCAATAAGTAGTGACCCAAATACGCTTCCATAGGATGTGTCAACCCCGTCTTCTACTTCACATTACATTTTTTTGATCAGGTTTGAGAGGGATGTGTCAACCCTGTCTTTTACTTCACATTACCTCTAATTTATAGTCATAAGTCAAACTTACTCTACTTTCGTTTTACTGATAAAGAACAGGTGGTTTGAGGGATCCTGAACACATAGTGTTAATTACTTTTTTTAAAATTGTATTAAATTACAAGAAATATAAAATAAACTTTATATATTACATTTATAACCCTTCCTATAGAGTAGATAATAGTCCGACACGTCTTTATTTTTATTCTCCGACAAATTTTGGTGGCTTACCAGTTTAATAATGAGGACATAGAGAGATATTAGTATAAAAGGTGTCGGACTCCATTTTGTTTCCACTATCATGTGAGGCAACTTGTATGGTCACTCAACCGGACAAAACCTGCAATACGACTATCCAGAAACAGAGAGATTATCCGTGCACTAAAAATCTGTATCTCATTGTGCAGTGAGTGTTTTGTGCAAAAATTCAGACTGTCAGAAACAACTAATAATCTTTGGTGTTCTAAAATGCAAGAACATCTAAAATGAAAAACCTGCAATACGTGACCCGAGTTTCATTTTCGGATATCGAGTTCATTGTTAACTTTGGGGAATATTACTGTATTCAACCGTTGTGTAAATATTTAATAAAATTAGTTAATCTTTTGTTTGTATTTCTTTTTCGACACACACGCCGTCGGTGCAAAGACCAAAAAGTTGGGAATGGTTCAGATTGAATTTCTTTGTCGTATGCATTTTCGTTTGCTTTGGCTCTGTTGTAGTTCACATACATGTTGTAACGTATCACCCTTTGCTCCAATGTATGCCCCCCCCCCCCCGATAAAATCCTAGATCTGGGCCTGATTGTCATACTTCTGTCCCGTTCGATTGTTCAACAAATGATCCCCAGCCATTTGCATGTAGATATTGATTGATCGAAACTTGGAATTAATGAAACATAGTAACCATTTCTAATAAATCTTCAAAGCTATCTGAAATGAACAAAAAAAAATCTGGTTCAGTATTCAGGGCCATAAACAGCACATATTTCGGAATGGAATATAACAGAAGCAAACCGCATGAACAGAATACAGCTGGGGTCTCACCTAGCACTGGAGGAGGTTATTTCTTGCTTTCATTTTTATTCAAGAGGGGGTGGGACGATAGGCCTGGTATTCCGATGTTTGTAAATGTCTTGAAATTAGTACACACTCTTTTCATGCAAATTCGACTTTTGTGGTCTAAGGGGAGACAATATGGTGTTGAGGACTTTTTGTAGAGTTATCTCCCCTAGCACACTAAACTTTACAATACTGTTTCCTTTTAATTAATAGTAACATTATAAGTAGCTAATGTTAAACACCCTCCCAGCTCCAAAAACAAATTAACCAACAACAACCTAATTTTCTATTTATTGTTTTGCATTTATTTTTCTTAATCCCGAAATCACAATGTCTGCCTATAATTAGTAACAAATTCAATTGTACAAATACTTGCAACTGACTCTATATACCACATATGAGCAATTTACATAAAAAATTGTGAAAATTAATTATTTTCTATTAATGATAAATAAATAACTTGCTGTTTCAGGATAAATTACACATTGCAATCCTTTAACATTCTTTTAATTAAAGATAAAATAAGATAATGTACATAAGATTATATATACCTAATTTCCTTAATAACTGATCAAATTACATGTACATGAAAATTAATCATTTCAAACATAAAAATAAACATTTTTTGGTTTCGTCATTTGAACCTGTTAACAGTCTTTAGTCTTTAAATAATATAATGTTCAAAAGAGTTCTATTTATCTAATTCACTCATAATAACTCATAAATTTACATGAAACAAAATCACATTAAAAATTATAACTTTCATTTTCTACATCTAACAAAAATTCATGTACAAATATAAATTCTGTTCAATTAATTAAATATGTTTATAAGCATAAAAACCAAGGTTGCCATGGCTTTTGGTGAGCAGGTACATTAAGATTACTTACATATTAAACAAACTCTTTAATAAAAGCAAAATATCATTTCAAATTGGTTCTGATTCATAAAGAAAAGAATATTTGTGTTCATGTAAATCAAACATTATGCTATACATATTTATTGAACTTAGATACATTTTGGAAGATTAGATAAAGAGTTGGCAGTTCTCACTATACTAGTTAACTAGATGATGTAAATGGATTATGCTGAAAATTTCAGTCCAATTGCTTCACTGTTAGATAGGAAAACCTTATCTGTGGCCTGAAATATCATTGTTACTGCTGTCTTGATAATTAACAAAGTTTTGATTATCCTTTTTTACGTTTAATCAAACAGATAAGATGGCATCAAGAGTTGCATAATGCATGTTTAAGTTTCCACACTGAAGTTTCTGAATATATGTTAGACATTATATAGTGTAGCATATCAGAAAATAAGGACAAAAACGAAATTTTACTTAGGGTCAAAGAATACTGTGCAGAACCTTTTTCCTTTATATAAAATCATTGTGATGTTGGCACACTGTCTTCTCAGGTGCACAAACTTGCCGGATGTATTTAAAAATAATATAACACAAAATCTATTATGATTAATTAATCTTAAAATTTAAAGACTGATGTGATATTTTCTTTTAAAAAGTTTGAAAAATCCATTTCCAGGAACTTATACACAAATATAATGTTAGACACTGTTAGTGTAAATACATAAATAAATTGAATGTATTTCATATCGTCATATATTAATAAAACGAGCCAGCGCTGCTTAACTAAATAAGCTTCATAAATAATCAAATATATAATTATATAAAATTAACATAAGATTTTTTCAATTTAACATAAATGCCACATTTTCAATACCTGTACTGAAAAACATGAATTTTGGGACTATGCGAGAGTTCATCAAATGTGTGGTGATGATGGATAATTACTGTGCTTTAATGTAATACATGTATATCATCTTAGATAATGTGTTATGATAGAGCTCATTGTCAAAATGAGAAAACAGCCAGCAGTACCTCACTTCTACTATAGAAATTCATTCTAATAATCATTTAAAATATTATTCATTTTTAATAGAATCAATGCAATACTGTTTTCAACTCAGTGACACATAAATTTAATCAATATACTGTTTTTACTTCCAAAATGGCATGGTGCTTTTCACATGTTGAAAATGAGCTCTTTCATTATTTTATTAATAAATTTTCCAAATGCATTTTATTATTAAAATGTGTGCCATTTTCATTTATTTAATGCCATAATGATAAAACACTTTGACTACAAAGTTTCTTTTAAATAAATTCCAATAAAACTAATATAAATCAAATATTACTTTTTCGCTTATTCTTCTAATGAAATATTTTCCTGAGATTATCTCTTCTGTCCAAACCTTAAATTGTTTTTTTAAATCAATTATAAACTTTTCATTTTGCAAATCCGCCTGAAGCATGATTACAAAATCTCATTGACTAATATTAATATCTGTTGATATTGATACTTTCACTCTTCCCATTGAATCATAAAACAATTCACATAAATTAAAAATTTAAATCTTTAACCTTCAAAAATGTTAAATTAGCCCACTAAAAATAATAAATAAACAAAGTTTCGTTTACATTTCATGGCCAACAAAAAATACAAATGTTACAAATTCTGATTTGCAAAGTTCAATGCACAATATTTTATATTTTATAACACATTCACATTCATGGATATTCCTCCATTACTTTACCAAAATAAATTAAAATCATAAAACTATCTTATTTAATAATTGTTATTTTCCTATACCGGTATACATATAGATAACTTAAATAATTTCATCTTATTTTACTTAGCAATTATAGTAAGCCATTAAGACTGGACTACTGGTAAAGGGTTTAATTTCACATTTGAATTTAAAATTATCTGACCAAAAAGAACATTTTTAGAAATTTGTATGTAGTATTTGGAATATTTATATTTTTAATATATAAAAAATTGAAATAATATTTTGTTATATATACAACATTTGTAAATACGATTTGTCATCTGGTCACTGTTCTTGCTGATGGTGTGTCCTGAATCTTGTTACAGTAATAAATCATTAAAAGTGGATGGTATAAATACCATAAAACAAGAAATAGATGTCTCAAAAAATTAAGGTTTTCAGCACGCATATAGAAATTAATACATTTGGTTGGGTCTAGAAATGTATATTAAAACAAGCCAACAGTGAGGCTGATGTCCCCCGCCGAAATCCCAAAATAAATAGATGACACATATTAATTAATCGCTCATTTATTTTTTTCAAAGGTATCGACCAATCAAACTGAACACAAAGTGTCATCCAAAAATTGCTTATCTCTGCCTACCGTAAGAAGAAAATGCTCATCTTCGAACTCCATCAAGGCATTGACCTAATAAGCATACACACCAATTTTGAATATTTTTAACTCAATTCGAAGGAGAGTTATTGTGTTCCAAAGTCTCGGCAAATCAAATTGCTTATCGCTCTGCTTACCCTGAGCAGAAAATGCTCATTATCGATCATAGTCAAGGTATTACTGTAATGAAACTATACACCAAGTTTCATCACTCTCACTTAATTAGAACTAAAGTTATCGTGTCTCAAAGCATCAACCAATCAAATTGCTTATCTCTGCCTACCCTAAGCGGAAAATGCTCATCTTCGAACTCCATCAAAGCATTGACCTAATAAGCATATACACCAAGTTTGAACATTTTAACTAAATTAGAAGGAGAGTTATTGTGTTCCAAAGTCTCGACCAATCAAATTGCGTATTGCTCTGCTTACCCTGAGCAGAAAATGCTCATTATCGAACTTAGTCAAGGTATTACTGTAATGAAACTATACACCAAGTTTCATCACTCTCACTTAATTAGAACTAAAGTTATCGTGTCCCAAAGCATCAACCAATCAAATTGCTTATCTCTGCTTACCCTAAGCGGAAAATGCTCATCTTCGAACTCCATCAAGGCATTGACCTAATAAGCATATACACCAAGTTTGAACATTTTAACTCAATTAGAAGGAGAGTTATTGTGTTCCAAATTCTTGACCAATCAAATTGCGTATAGCTCTGCTTACCCTGAGCAGAAAATGCTCATTATCGAACTTAGTCAAGGTATTACTATAATGAAACTATACACCAAGTTTCATCAATCTCACTTAATTAGAACTAAAGTTATCGTGTCCCAAAGCATCAACCAATCAAATTGCTTATCTCTGCTTACCCTAAGCGGAAAATGCTCATCTTCGAACTACATCAAGGCATTGACCTAATAAACACATACACCAAGTTTGAACATTCTAGCTCAATTAGGAAGAGAGTTATTGTGTCCCAAAAAGTGTGACGGACGGACAGACAGACGGACAGACAGACAGACAGACAGACAGACAGACAGACAGACAGACAGACAGACAGACAGACAGACAGACGAACCCATTTTAATAGTCCCCCAACTTTCTTCGAAAGGCGGGGGACAATTAATGCAAATGTGGGCAGGTCTCATTTAAAACATAAATGTCTTGTTTTATAGTATGGTTGTGTTAACAATTCATTAAATTTAAAAATAGGTTGCCAGGCAACGAAACATACGCCCACACAGCAGCCAAATCGTCCGGGCAGTCAACAAGAGTTGTCGCATATTAAGGAATTATCAGAAAATCATTAGAATTTGTTTGGTTTTTATAATCAAACGTTTTTTTTTTTAAATCAGATAATAATTGTGACCTCCAGAGGCACAACAAGCTAAAAAGGGTGATTTTTCGTACAATCAGGGGACATAATTCAGGAAGTAATGACCCGATGGGCGCAAATATCGAAAGGAACCAAGATCTTTGGGTTATAAACATACATGTCAAGTTTCATCAAATTCGATTCAAAATTGTGACCTCTATAGGGTCCACAACCTTGATATAACATATTTTCACACTATTCGTGTACAAACGGCGGCCATTTTGTCCGTCAATTCTAGTCCGATTTTCACGTAATTCAAACTCTCTCTTCATTACCATGTAACGGTGATATAGTCAAACGTTTTTTTAAATCGGATAATAATTTTGACCTCAAGAGGGACCACAAGCTAAAAAGGGCAATTTTTCGGACAATCAGGGGCCATAATTCAGGAAGTTACGATCCGATGGGCGCAAATATCGAAAGGAACCAAGATCTTTGGGTTATAAACATACATGTCAAGTTTCATCAAAATCGATTCAAAATTGTGACCTCTATAGGGTCCATAACCTTGATATAACATATTTTCACACTATTCGTGTACAAACAGCGGCCATTTTGTCCGTCAATTCTAGTCCGATTTTCACGTAATTCAAACTCTCTCTTCATTACCATGTAACGGTGATATAGTCAAACGTTTTTTTAAATCGGATAATAATTTTGACCTCCAGAGGGACCTCCAGAGGGCAATTTTTCGGACAATCAGGGGCCATAATTCAGGAAGTTACGATCCGAAGGGCGCAAATATCGAAAGGAACCAAGATCTTTCGGTTATAAACATACATGTCAAGTTTCATCCAAATCGGTTCAAAATTGTGACCTCTATAAGGTCCACAACCTTGATATAACATATTTTCACACTATTCGCGTACAAATGGCGGCCATTTTGTCCGTCAATTTTGGTCCAATTTTCACAAAATTTGACCTCAACCTTCATAACCATGGAACGGTGATATAATCAAACGTTTTTTTAAATCGGATAACAATTTTGACCTCCAGAGGGACCACAAGCTAAAAAGGGCGATTTTTCGGACAATCAGGGGCCATAATTCAGGAAGTTACGATCCGATTGGCGCAAATATCGAAAAGAACCAAGATCTTTGGGTTTTAACCATGCATTTCAAGTTTCATCCAAATCGGTTCAAAATTGTGACCTCTACACTGTTCACAACCTTTATATAACATATTTTCACACTATTCGCGTACAAATGGCGGCCATTTTGTCCGTCAATTTTGGTCCGATTTTGACGAAATTTGCACTCAACCTTCATAACCATGGAACGGTGATATAATCAAACGGTTTTTTAAATCGGATAACAATTTTGACCTCCAGAGGGACCACAAGCTAAAAAGGGCGATTTTTCGGACAATCAGGGGCCATAATTCAGGAAGTTACGATCCGATTGGCGCAAATATCGAAAGGAACCAAGATCTTTGGGTTTTAAACATGCATTTCAAGTTTCATCCAAATCGGTTCAAAACTGTGACCTCTACACTGTTCACAACCTTGATATAACATATTTTCACACTATTCGCGTACAAATGGCGGCCATTTTGTCCGTCAATTTTGGTCCGATTTTGACGAAATTCGAATTCAACCTTCATAACCATGGAACGGTGATATAATCAAACAGTTTTTTAAATCGGATAACAATTTTGACCTCCAGAGGAACCACAAGCTAAAAAGGACGATTTTTCGGACAATCAGGGGCCATAATTCAGGAAGTTACGATCCAATTGGCGCAAATATCGAAACGAACCAAGATCTTTGGTTTATAAACATGCATTTCAAGTTTCATCCAAATCGGTTCAAAATTGTGTCCTCTACACTGTTCACAAGCTAAAAAACGTGATTTTTCGTACAATCAGGGGCCATAACCCATGAAGTTACGGTCCGATACATGCCATTATCGAAAGGAACCGAGATCTTAGGGTGATAAACCTATATTTTAAGTTTCATTGAAATCGGATAAAAATTGTGACCTGTAGACTGTTCACAAACAATTGTGGACGGACGGACGGACGGACGGACGGACGAACAGGTGCGACGACAATATACGTCCACATGAAAATGTGGGCGTATAAAAATAGAGCAAATGTATAAACTATATATTGATGTTACTATTTTTATACATAGGTAGGTACCTTTCAAGTCAAATCAACTCGGACACTGTATATATAATATTTTATAATTCAAACTCACCAAATTCATCACCTTCAAAATCGAATTCTTCTTCACCCATTCCTTGAAAAAGTTGGTTTCTGCATGGACCATCCATGTTAAAATGGCTATAGGGATTACTTCTAGATAGAGAATCTCCGCATAACCAGCAAAAATAGTTTCGACATTTCATACATGTCATCTTGTTGCATCCATCTATTTTCTACAATAGGAAGAATTATGATTGACATAGAAACATAATCAGATTAGGCACAACTTGGAACCAATATTTATTTGTGTCTTATATACTATTCAAAAAAAGTAGGGGATATTTGATTTTGGGGGCATAATACTAAAATATGCAAATGACTACGAAAAAAGTCACTATAGAACCTAACAGAAGAAACATTTCCAGTTACATGTGACGCCCAAACGCACCAATAGCTACCGCATGGAATGCAGGTGATGCTTGGGATCATCATGGGGGTCCAACCCAAGATTTGCACGACTCTGACTTTGAATGTTACAGTCATTGTGGCATTGAATTCCAGGGTGGAAACATCAGTTTAATTGTTTTAGTGACCAGAAAACAAATTTTGATATGCGTCGGCTTACCCAAAATGAAAGGTTACGTGCCCTTGGCACACTACAGATCGGCACAACACAGGCGGTTGTGGCGCGGACGATGAATGTTTCTCAGTCTGTCATAAGCAGGCTATGGTCCAGATACCGTGATACACAATCTGTACAGGACAGACCACGCTCAGGTCGACCAAGGGCGACAACTCAAGCCCAGGATCGATTTATCTGTACCTTGGCCTTGAAAAAATCGTGTCATCACAGCAAATCAGATCAGCACTCGTCTTCAAACAGACACTGGTGTGAGAGTGAGTGGCCAGACGATTCGGAATCGACTGTATAGGGGTCACCTTCGCGCCCGACATCCTCGCGTGATCCCTTGTTCGAGAGATCATCACATTCAGGCAAGACGTCGTTGGTGTAGGGATCGTCAACACTGGGATAATCGACGCTGGAGCAATGTGATGTTTTCAGATGAGTCAAGGTTCACTGTTGATTTTTTGGACAGACTTAGGAGGGTGTAGCGTCGTCGAAACGAACGCTTCCAAGACGTTAACGTCATCAGACATGATCGATTTGGGGGTGGTACTGTTATGGTGTGGGGAGGCATCACTTTTGCTGGAAGAACGGCTTTACATGTTGTTGCAGGGCGTGTTACAGGCCAGTACTAACGGGACAACATCTTGGCAGTCCATGTTGTGTCGTTCGCACAATGTCATGGCCGCCGTTTCATCTTCCAGGATGACAACGCAAGATGTCACAGGGCCAGGATGGTTACAGGTTACCTCCAACAACAGAACATCACCACATTACCTTGGCCAGCACTGAGTCCCGACCTCTCCCCCATTGAGCATGTCTGGGACATGCTTGGACAGAGGTTACGTCAACGTCAACAACGTCCTGCCAATGTCCAAGAACTTGCTGCTGCGTTGCAACAGGAATGGGACAATCTGGACCAAAATGACCTTAGACGTCTCATTAGGAGTATGCCACGTCGGATCAATTCTTGTTTGGCAAACAGAGGAGGATTTACCCGTTACTGACTTTGTTGTGATGCTGTGGTAACTTTGCTGTTTGACTCCGGGTACATTTTACCCTTATAATGGTCAGTCGGTGCCTTACTTAGTCTAACGATCATTTGGAATAAATCAATGAATGTGAACTTCATTTCATTTTGTCATTTGTTTCTTCGTCAGTTTCATTAGGTGACACTTAAAAATCAAATATCCCCTATTTTTTTTTGAATAGTATAGTACAGTTTTTTCGAAATACATAATCCTTAAACAGACTGAGAGGTTGATTCTCCAACTTCTTCAGCTGAAGAATTAAAATCCAGTTAGTCTGGACTGCCAAATATGATTGAAACAAGTCCCTGGTTAAATAAAATAGTGAAGGCAAACACAGGAAAAATGAGGAAAAGAAACTTCATGATCTTATTTAATCTGATTAGAACACAGATCCAATTTCGTTTCGTTTTTATAGTTCAAAATTTCGTTTTTACTTGTCTTTACTACTCTAGGATCTGGAGGACTTGTTATTTAACTTGTGTTCTGCCTGAAATGAGGGGTCAGCCAATCAAATGGTCTGTCGAATCGACCGTTTGACCTTTTCATGCATGGAACTCTGGGTAGATACTACCAGCCAACGACGTCTATACTAACACCAGCGGATAGAAATCAAAACAAAACAAATGTAGATTTTGGTTAATTGGTTAATCGAATGACTGACGTTATCTGGTCAAATGTCCTGTGCTTGATACCTGACGTCATAGAATGTGAGCTACCACTATAACTAGTTAGATCTACATGAGTGTAGGCCATCGAAAGTATAAAAAAAGGAACGAAATATAGATCTATATTTTAATTAGATTGTGATCTTATTATACAAGTACATAGACGTAAATATCCAGTGCCAGATTTACCTGTAGGCTTGGCAGGCTAAAGCCTAGGTCTTACATTCACTGCAATTTGAAACATCAATCTTCTCAACTTTGCTCGAAACGGTGGAGATTGAGAGGGCCCCTCGTAAATGGGAGAGAGAGAGAGAGAGAGAGAGAGAGTTTAACGCTCACACGACATAAACTAAGTCATTTCAGGACTAACATATGGTTTTTAATTTTATTTCAATAATTCGCTTGCGCGCAGGGATCTTTAGCAGAGTGAAGAAACCAGAGTACCCGGAGAAAACCCACAATGTTGGACAGGCGACCCTACTCCTTGCCACGTAAATCCCGGGATTCGAAACCACGGCAGTTGACTCAATGGCAGATTGTATGATATAGCGTGCGCACACTAACTATTCGGCCATCCCCCCACCCCTATATGGAATAGCCTAGTGCTTCTCTTCATCTCGATCCATTACTGGACATATTATAACCATTGAGAAAGCGGGTAATGCTATATTTATATCAATATTAAAATGTATATATATATGTACCTGTATAGATGTACCACAAGCAGGACATGGTTTAGTATAATTATCTAACCATTCTCTTGTTATACTTTCTTCTATAGCCTGATGTATAATTCTTTTACCATACTTCTTCTCTAAAAACTTCTTACCTTCATCATCAGCATTCTCATATTCTTCTTTTAATTTATTTAATTCAGCTAAATATACATAAAGATATTGAAAGAAATGGGTTTTAATGTCCACTTGAATAAACTAGATCATTATGGTCTAATTTATTTGAATAATTCATTTGAGCATTGGAGTCTTTAGCATTGGGACAAAACCAAAGGACAAGAAGAAAACCAAACAGGCGACCCTTCACATCTAAGTACGAACTGGGAATCGAAACCATGTATCTTGACTGAGTAACAGGCCTTATGATCTAATGTGAATGTATAAGACTATTCTGCCCCCCCCACTCCACCAACCAAATAAAGCATCTTACCTATTTAAAGTCAGGGAGAAATGAGGTTTAACGACCACTGAACACAAATTAGGTAATTTCGGGACAAACATTTAGTTTATTTTTTTATTTTAATAATTCGTTTTCACATGGTGAAAGGAAATGTGGTTGGACAGCAAACCAACTACTTGTCAGGTATAAGCAAGAAATCGATCCCATGCTATTCGGCTACCCACCCCCTCTTTATAATTAAAACAATTACCAACCTGCTTTAATCTTACATGGTGATAAACCATGATAGACTAATTTACACAGGTGACAGAATACAAACTGACATGATGGACATCTACCAATATTATTCTCTCTATCTAGTAATACAGGACACTGACACAATCTTCTAGGACAATACATAATATCCATCATAGTATCTAAACTAGACTTTAACAATAAATCATCATAACGTTTATATATATCATCAGGCACTAAAGCTTTAACCTAGAGAATCAGATAAACATGTGTTAAATAAATTGAATTTGAAAATAGCTTTGTGAAATGAAATGGGGTTTAACATCTTACTTTTCTCCATCAACAGGTTTATGGAGACACATATGAGGGAAATGATAACCAGACAGTGTTTTTATTGCATATTAACTGGATTTTAAGTGTTGGCATTTTCTACATGCACGGCAAGAGTTATATGGATGGACCTTGATTTTCCGTACCTTCCAAACAGTTAGACACTTTGTCTTGCCAGGCCTTCCATCTTGCACCACAGGCAGGGGGGAAAACCATGTTGGAAAATACAAAGCAACTTTCTTGACAGAAATCAATTAAACAGGGCAAAGTATATAGGATGCACACGTCAGAAAACTAATAAATATTTTCATTAACTTGATGCAACAAATTTAATAGTTTAAAATTATATTGAGATAGTAATTAAGACAATTAAACAAAATAAAACATCTTGACTATTGTTGCTTCAAAATATAACAAAAGAAATTTGATTAAGTGCCATACCTGAGAGGGGTGTGCTTCTGATTGACATTTATCATGTGGGCAAATCAAATTTTGTACATTACCATCACTTATCTGTATCACAAAATAATCTCTCATACATTCTTTACAAAATACATGATCACAGTCCATAAAACATATACAATTAGTACCTTGTTTCTCAGTAAAACAGACAGAACATAAAAACATTGAACGTTCAAATATATCTGCTTTCATCTGTTTATTATAATCTAATATGGCCATTAATAGCAAATCCTGGCTAACAATATCCTGAATACAACGTGAATCAAACAAATTATTCTCCTCATTTTTGGAACTAGTGTGTGGGGTGACAATGTTCTGTATATCTAATGGAGAAGATAGTTGTAAAAAATCAAAGAGTTCTTCCTGGAGAAAATTAATCCATGTAAAAAGAATGACCATGCCTTTGTTTTCTTCCCATAATTCATCTAATCGCTGGCATAAACTAGACAACTGGAAAAAAATCATTAAAAAGAGTTACGCATTGTGTTTTAAATATCCATTCTACATTCAGCTAGTCAAAAGATGTGACATTATAAGGAGTCACTTAAGCATGGAAACAAAATCTCACCTTATTAGTTGTTTGTGACTTTTAGCAATGGACACAATATTTTAAAAGATAAATAAATGTCAGTAATTGTAGAAATTAGAATTAGAGATGCAAAAACTTACAGCAAAGTAAAACATTTTATTACACATGTGAAATAGATATTCCCAGTCAATATTTTTTTGTTTATGTATTATGGTTGCACATAATGAGAGAGAGAGAGAGAAATTGGGTTTAAGTCCACTTGACACAAACTAGGGCACTTTGGAACTAACATATGTTCTTTTAAAATTTTATTTCAATGATTCGCTTATGCGTAAGGGTTTTTAGCAGTGGGAGGAAACCGGAGCACCTGGAGAAAACCCATGAGGATGGACGGGTGACCCTACTCCTTGTCACACACAATCAGGGATTCGAAACCACTGCACATAATGAACAATGGCAAATCTAAGTCTTTTGTTATACTTTAGCTCTGAAAATATTTAATTTCTGAAGTCATAAATGAAACTGGGGTTGAGAGATAAGTGTATTACAGTATGGAGAGCATGGATTGCAGGCCAGTTCAGCAACGTCTAGATGTTGTAAAACTTGCAGCCGTTGCTTCAGGAGCAGGACGTGACATCTGCTTTCCGGTACATGTTTGTCAACATCATCTATTTATAGTTTGCCACAAAAATTATAATAATATCCTATATGGAAATAAATTAAAATGATCTTAAAACTCACTTGATTATGTGTGAGCCATTTACAGGTCAAGGTGAAATGTGGAGGAGCAATGGAAGGATAATTTGTAGGCAGTTGAAAGTGTATAACTATGGGTGGTAAATGCTGAATTTTATGAAGACCGGATTCTACATTTCCTGAAATACATTATGTAGTAATTGTACATCTATCTAAATATACTAAAAGAGAGAGAGAAATGGGGTTTAACATCCACGTGGCACAAACTAGGTCGGGACTAACCTATGGTTCAATATTATTTCAATAATTTGATTGCACGTGAGGGGGAGGGGTCTCTAGCAGTGGGAGGAAACTGGACAACCCAGAGAACACCCACATGGTTTGACAGGCAACCCTACACCTTGTCACATACAACCAGGGAATCGAAACCACATCAGTTGACTCAATGACGACCTTATGATACAGTGCTCATGTGCTAACCATTTGGCCACCCAACCCCCAATATACATTGTGCTTGTGGCATTCAATATTTGAAACTTTTGATCTCAAAAAGGAAAGGACGTAATGCAAGACTGTTAATTTGGACCAATATATTGAAATATTATTCTTAATAGTACTGGCAGTATGATAATGCTACAACCAAATTTTGTCAACCCTGCTTTTAATTCCAAAACTAAAACAAAAGAATGTTTTATATAGCCTTCCAAGTGAAAATATCCAATTGATATATATCTGCACCTGCTGTAGAATATGCTTTTTGAAACCCCGGATTAGGGATTGAAAATACCATAAGATTATATTGACCTGTTGATAGGTATTCAATAATTGAACACATTAACACACAAGGTACAATTATAAGGATACACAATTACTGAACTGCAGAAATTATATGTCATCAATATGAAGATGTGGCTACCAAAGTTGTAAAGTTTTAATTGTATTTGATTGTAATTGTTATTGCATATTTTTGTATATATTTATTAAACATCCTCTTACTTGTATCACTTGCTTTATAAAGACGAGAGTATAATCATCACATAATAATAAATGCAGTAATTGTGTATCCATAAAATTTGTACCATGTGTTAATGACAATAATAGGCGACATGGCAGTGCAATGTGCCAAAGTCCCAATATTATATAGTACACAACTGTTCGTAATCTTCACCTCTGTTAAAAAAAGTTGTGTTTAGATTTTGTTTTGAGATTAGTATATACAATACCTTTATTAAGAGGTTCAGATTGAATATAAAATATTTCTGGTAGATGAGGACATGCTGTGAATTGTCCCCCCTTGTCATCTGTATCTTTAATAGTAGAGAGAACTGTCTCATCATAAATACTCTCTAATGCTAATAATTCATCATCTTGTTCTTCTTGATCATCCATCACGACCAGATACTCATTAATACAAATAACAACATTTGCAAACAACACCTGAAAACAACACAAAATCTCTAATAACTAGTATGAAAACCACAACTTTTTCTTGAGGATAAAGTCCAGAATCTATAGAATTTCTCTTTCATATATTTACTGGTATATTTAAAACCCACTCAATTTGAATCTTTGACAATGCCAGCATCATTACTTAATTCTTGGATGCCACTACCTCAATCTACAAAAGATAATTTTTTTATTTTCATCAAGTAATTTTGGGTCCTTGCCAAGACACAGGTCCAGGATACCGGGGTCAGGTGGTACTTGTAATATGGAAAAATGAAAATGAAATGGGGTTTAATGTCCTACTTTTCTACACAATCAGATTAATGAAGACAGATATATGCAGTGTCAAGGCATATTCTCATTTTGAGTTAAGGGTTATTTTCTTTATCCCATATTCTTCTTTGTCAGGACCTTTCTCCCCCTCCATGACAAAGGGGAAACCACTCTGGAAAATACCTGGGAACTTTCTCGGCCAACACTGGGATAGAACCTTGAGATCTTCTGGTTTGGGAGCCTGTGCCATACTCACTGCCAATTGTCCTATTATTCTGGGATCAAATATGGGAATATAGTCCACCCCAGTTGTTTTTTTTTGATGGATTATATATTTTCAGTATGATTAGATGCATAATCCAGATGATGCCACCCTTGGCATTCTTGGGGAAACTTAAATATTCAAGATGTCTGCCATGTGTCATTTTCTAGGTATCACTCCAAAAAGTGATGGATAATTATGCATGGGGGGTCCAAATCCAAATGGGAGCTCATTTTGGCAGGAATATCATTAAATGTCCTCAATATAGTTGTGTAATATATCACTTCATTCAGATATATAAACATAAAAATATGTTCCAATCAAAAGGTATTCCAATATGACATTACTAACATCTAAATTTCCCCTTCAGTGCTCTCCTGAGCAATTGTAGATGTAAAATATATATGTATCTTCTCTTTAAAATTCCTTTATCTTCACTTACAGTTGCAGTGGTTGTGAAAGCTGTTTTGGTCATTCGGTGATTATTGCCGAGGATTGTGGGTTAGGGTTAAGCCTTGGGTTAGGGTTAGCTCTGTTTACATCTTGTAATTATGCATTTGGTCTTGTCAAATGAATATAACCGTCATCACTCTTATGTTAATTTGAATATTGGAAGCCATGCCATTTTGACCCAAATCATCCAAACTGAATGGGCCGTTGTCCATTTTTATCCAAAATAAGCATAAAAGCCAATTTCAACAAAATTTTGATCCATTAATAGTCTGGTTCAAATGAAACTAGGAATGTATAGAGATTGGCATACATTATATACATGAAATATTTGGTATTCTAAAATCATACAGTTGAAAGCTTCCCAGAGTCTAGATATTTCTTTTAAAATATAGAATATTCAATAAGAAATAACTATCAAATTCAGAACACATTACACACAAAAATTATACGTGTATAAATTTATTTTTAAAAAACACAACTAACAAATAATCAATGAAAAGACATGAATATCACATATGTTATCGGTTGTTCTTATTGATCAGATGAACAAACTATACTACAATGTCTACCCTACAATACTACTTCTGCATATTATTACAAATGTATGCTTACTAATTTAACAAATACTCTATTCATGATTATTTAACTTTGATCTCTGCACATGACCATTTTAATATCTTTAAAGTTCATTTTGTAGTGAAAGCAATATACAATAAATATTTCAGTTTAAATAAAATAAATCAAATGGAAACACTATTATAATGCTATAAAATTTACTCATTACTGTTTATCTTTTCAATTGTTGTCTTAAAAGGGATTGAGGAATTCAACCCTCAGGCTATCATATTCCTCAATACTTTCTGCTTGTTCAGTCAACAGCAAAATGAGCTTTCACAAAATCCCCATTCCCAAGTGAAAAAGACTCACATTGGGCGATTAGGATCCCACTCGAGTCCAACAGTTTAATGCTTCCTGACCTATGTCTTTGTAGACCTGGATTGCAATATATTATAACAAGGGATTGTACCAATACCACTTGGTTTGCTCATAACCATGGGAAAATATTACGACATGTAATGCCTTTTATTGAACAATTGTTTATTATTTAGTTATTAATCTGATCACCATTCCTCTTTGGGCATCTTCATCTTTCCCATATCAGACAGGGGCCAAACCTTAAAGAATACTCTGCTTCTTAATAATGCATAGGGTACAGGTCCATATATTCTAGAGTCAGTTGAATTATGTTTATTGTCACCCTCTAACCACACATGACCTCTAGGAACAAATTTGATGTTCTGTGCATTGCTGTTGAATATGTGATCACCTTCCATGGCAACAACTCTTTTACAGATAAATTCCAGTGGTTTGGTTGGTGATCTGGCTATAACAATGTCACCTTTCTGTACCCGTTTATAATTAACACTGATGTGCTCAGTCAAAACAATGTCACTGGAATATATAGTAGGCTGCATCGAAGGCCCAGAACACACACAAAAATCTGCCAGATATTCAAAGGTACAGTGGGCAAGGCATCCATACTGAACCATATAGAATAAAACTCCACTTGATCTGGCAATAATTTTCTTAATCATATTTAATTTGTTTGGGTTGTTGGCCAAAAAATGTCTTTTGTAAGTTTTAGTTGTTGAGTCGTCAAGTTAATTTATTAAGAATGAGATAATGAAAAGTTATCCGTATAGGACTTGATTCTACTCAGTTTATACTGCCACAGGTACGTGTGGTTTTAAAAATAATCCTTTGTACTGACACTGACAGTGACACTCACACAATTGACAATGGAAAAAGGAATGAATCCACAACTTGAATGACTAAACAGTTTAGTTTAGTAAATAAAATAATAGGCCTGGTCGGGGGGGGGGGGCATTTAAGTTTACAGATTTTAGTTCTTGTGCTGTATTTAAAAATTGGAATAGAAAGAAATTGCCCAGATAACAGATAATGTCCATCAACGACAATGATCAGTGTCGTTGACGTTAAAAACACGTTGTTTCGATGTTGCAATCGAGCTTTTGACTTTGAGAGTCTGAATTCTCTCCCCTCTCTCTGTTGGCTGTCATTTGTTTTCAGTGAATTTCCTAATGTTTGGCAATAGTTCTAAGTTCAAAGTGATCCGTAACAGAAAATGCGTGCTGCTCTTTACATTGTATGATGGCAAAGTTTCTTGTTCTATCTCATCTCTTTCGTTTATAGAAGTATTTAAAAACTCATTGACAATTCATCTCATTTCCTCGGTAGCAAACTTACCCAACACTGTCCCGGTTATCCAGTCTGAAACCAACAGAGTTGTTTCCCTTTAATTGTGAGTCCAGACCACTGATCTATATAATCATAGAAATATATAATTAACTGGATAGCTCATTGGCTGAGAAGTGTGAAGTCACCGGAAGTATCAATTCCGCCATGTTTAACCTCGCAAAACATTTGTTTCTACCGTTGACGTAATGTTATTTACCTCAAGTAAACTTCGATAATATTAATACCGTTACAAGTTTTTAAAATAATCCTAACTTTTCAAAATTAATAACAAGTTGTCGTGAATGAAATGTGCCGACAGTTTATGAAAATAAAATAATGTATAACGTGAAATTACTGTTTTACGTGGGCATACCTTGGTCTTTTTTTACATTCATCATAATCATGGTTGCATGGTAAATAGACGTAAATCAGGCCTATTATTTTAATGAAACTTTTCACATTATAAAGGAAGGGATGTGGTGAATTCACGGTTGAAAAGAAAAGCAAATAAATACAGATCGGATTTATAGATTAAGCATTAAAGGCTAAACACATGCAGCTATTTATAGGCCTATCATAAGGCTAACTATAAGAGTCATAATCATATTTATGTATTTTAATATAGTCTAGTTCTTCAAGTTTTCTTTTCTTTTTTTTTTGTTGGTTTTTTTTTTTGTTATATATATTTTATCCTTTTTATATTTATTCATTTGCTATTAACTTTGATTTAAAGAGTGAGAGCAAAAAAGAAATTGGATACATATTTAGGCCTATATATGAATAGCTTTTTTTTAAAAAAATAAATAAATAATAATCACTACATCCGGGCTGTGATTTTTTCCTCTAGAATTAACTGTGAAATTACAGAATAATCTATAATAATATAGGCCTATTTGTATTTTTAAAGAATAAATTTGGACAGTGATGAGTGAATAAACAGTGAAAATACAAAATTGTAAAGCGTAGAAAAGAAAATGTGATATAGGTAGGACTATGAAATAAGTAAGATTCTTTTAAGAAGAAAATAGGATGTAGGCCTGCCAAAGCTATGGAAGTTTTTTTTTTTATCATACAATTACCTCATGTAGGTTATCCTTAAACTTTTAAAAAATATTAGAGAATACAAAATAGAAAAAAAAAAAATTCTTTCTTGTTATATGTATGTATATTGATTATATTTCATTTATTTTTATTTTTTTCCCTTTTTGTTTGTTTAAACATCAGCGAAAAAAAAGAAGTAATAAAAGAAGATAGACACATATCATAAACACATGGGCCTATAATTCTTTTATTATGTGAATAGCCTATAATTTTTAAAATAAAGACTTTAAAATTACAAATTATTCTGTCCAAAATGCCAATGAAATAACTAACTAACATCAAATCTTAGTTTCCCCCCCCCCCCTCTAAAATTATCTGTGAAATTACAGAAAAGTAAAGACGAAAATGGTATATAATGTGGGCCTGTATATTGATGAAAATATAAATTTTGAATATTTTTTTTTTAATAAACAGTGAAAATACCTAATTTAAAATTTTGATATACATGTAGGCCCCAAAAATATAGTGATATAATGTAATCCTATTGTTTATTGCAAATAAATTTGTGCTTTTATTCTCTCTGAAATTACCATTGAAAAACAACATTATAAATAGTAAAGGCGAGAATGTGAATGTGATATAGGCCTATAATATAAGTATTTATTTGTTTTAAAAAATAGGATATAGGTCAAAACTCTTAAGTATTTTTTTAAAAAAATGATATAGGCCTATAATTTATAATATAAGTAATTTTTAAAAAAATGACATAGGCCTATAATATAAGTAATTTATTTTTAAAGAAAAAAAGATAGGCCTATGCAATTGACTGGTGTTTATTCATATATAGACCAAATAAAGAAAAATAATTTATTACAGGCCTATATTATATCTTTGAACGTTTCTAAAATTGCTAGAAATCAGACAAAAATATATGCCTATATGTGAATAGCCCAGGTTTTTTAAAAAAAAAAAAAAATAAAGACTCTAAAATTAGAGATCTGACCACAAGACGAAAGAAAAAAAAATAACTGGACAATACATAAGTTTTTTTCCCTCCAAAATTAACTGTGAAATTACAGAAAAGTAAAAGAAAAAATGGTGTAAGGCCTATATACATGTATTTCTAAGTCCTTAGATGGATTCATAACTTAATTAATCTACATCTTTGATGATCCATATCAGTTATTGTTTTTGTTACCTTGTTAATTTGATTTCTTGTCATTATACGGTCATTATATTACTCACTGACTGTTATCCATATTAATTTGTGTTATTTATCATATTACAGTTACTAAATGCCCTATAAGGATTTTATCTATTTCTAAAGAATAAATTTGGACCATTTGTATTTAATTAACATTGAAATACAGAATTTTAAATTGTGTAGAAGAATATGGGATACAGGCTTGTAAAATAAAGTTATGTATTGTAATCCTATATTTAAAAAAAGAGGAATTTGTAATTAACACTGAAAACACAGAATTGTAAATTGTAAAGGAGAAAACGGGATATAGGCCTAAAATATAAGTAGTGTTTTTAAGGAGAGAGAAATGGGGTTTAACGTCCACTCGACACAAACTAGGTCATTTTGGGACTAACATATGATTTCATTTTTATTTCAATAATTCGCTTGCGCGTAGGGGTCTTTAGCAGTGGAGGAAACCAGAGTGCCCGGAGGAAACCCACGAGGTTGAGAAAGCGCCCCTATCTCCATGCCACATACGCTCACACCAGGGCTCGAAACTACAGCCGCAAGCCAGAGGTGACCGGCCAGCTAGTGGTCGAAGCGCGGTTCTCTACACCACTAGCCCCCCCCCCCCGGTGTTTTAAGGACTATGATATAGGCCTATATATATATATATAGAGAGGATCTAGAATTACAGACTATGAAGGTAATAATATTATATAATACAACATAAAATAACTGTTCTTTATATCTTGACCCCTTTTCCCTCTAAAATACTGAATAGTAGAAAAAGAAAATGGGAAAATTATACAAAGATCCTAAAAGGTAAAAAAGAAAGTAGAATAGGGGTTTAGATGTATGTATATATGTAGAAAAAAGCTATAAAATATCAAAATTACATATATTCTAAGGATAAAGATGTGCACACACACAAAAAAATAGCTGAACAGTATTTAAATTTGAATATTGTAATGCGCCATTGCAAAGACAACGGTAGTGTAAATACGGCTCATACTTTTATTATTTTATCATGGACCCTATATGTCAATAGATATTATGCCCTTTTTTTTTTACCAAAGGACATGATACAATCTTGGTATTCATAAATATTTAAAATATAGTAGAAAATTCGGGGTGAATACAACTGGCTGATTTCCAAACATTTTTAAAATCCATAATGAAAATAATAATTTTAAAAAAAACAACAAGGGGTGGTATCTTAAATTATTTTTTTTAGTCAGATAATTTTATTTTTTCCAAACCTTACTCTATCATTTATTATTTTCAATTGTGTAGGCCTATAGAAATTGATAAATTCAACGGTATGTTAAAGTTATAATCTGATTTACGGCAAATGTGTGGTTCGCTTCAAAACATTTTATAATGAGAATGTGCACTTTTAAAAATAAAATCAATGTTGTGAATTTATTTTATATAAAGCACCAACAATGTCGTCAACAAAATATAATGTTCTGTTGTTAATGTTTTCGTCTAATTTACTAGTAAACAAAGCGCGTACTTATATAGGAGACAAGGGACAACGAGTGCTTCTGGGAGGAGCAAGATGCCGGACGGTGGCTTCAAGCAACGTCATTTGTTAATTGCGTCATGAGCTATCCAGTTATTATATAGATCAGTGGTCCAGACACGCACACAGTTGCGCTCACGTAATCTTCGCCGTGATTGGGTAATAAAACAAGTTGGTCCGAGAGCACAGAGATTCCGACCAATGCGCCTTCTTGTCTATTTAATTAAAATGCGTGGCCAGGGGCGTGGTGAGAATGAGTTCATGAGTAGCCATACTCATGCGCCAAAAAGTTTTTGCGCCAAAATCACAATCAAATTACTCAAAAAATGAAAAACATTTGTAAGTGGAAAAATTGTTTCATCTGACCCAATTAACAAATTTTTGAAAGAGTCAAGTTGGAAAATTTAATCATATTTTATTACCGTATTTCTTGTCTCGGATTGCTGGAGATTGCGTTTCTGGGCTTTTTATTTTCGAAATTTTCCCGGGGGAGGTCCCCCCAGACCCCCCGCCGCGGGCTCGCGCCATCGGCGCTCGCGGTGGCCGGCTTCGCCGGCCACAGCTCCGCGGTCAGTAAAAGGGTTTTTGTGCCAAAATCTTTTTTGTTACTCATAATTTCTTCTCAATAATTGCCCTCACCACGCCCCTGTGCGTGGCTAAATGCGTAAGAATTGTGACCATATATCGGAAGCGAAATTTATAAAAGAAATACCAACCACAATCAGTCTTTTTATTATCAGCAGCGTTGATATGACTGGTGAAAATTATAACCTGAGGCTGATCTGAATGAAATTGTCTTGTAATCCGCCCCCCCCCCCCCAAATCGCATTGTCTACAAAGAATAAATATGTGATCACAACCCGTCCCTCGTTGACCGTAACCGGACGATTTCTGTGGACATGTTTCGTTGCCTGACAACCTACAATCTTTTCACTGGATCTGGTTGGAACAACGGAAGGGCTCCAAGAAAAGATGACAAAATATTACCATAGGACAATGGAAATATAATGACATTGACATTTCCATGGCCTTGGTATTTGAGGTTTAACTCTTTCGAAATTCGAGGGCATTTTTTCAAAAGGGGGGGTGGGGGTGGGGGGAGGAATTTGCAAAATAAAGAGCCCCAGGTGTAATAAAACCCACTAATTGTACTGTAGGTTACTTTACAGTTTTTGAACAGCTTACCGCGAATTTGCACTGAATTGACCTTGGATTAAAACCATTAGAATTAGAGGGGTCTAGAAGCTGGGAAAAGTGTGTGTCGTGTGGGGATCCAAACTACGCCGCCCCCCCCCTCCCTGCCACACACATAATGAATGTCAAGCTGGCTATGACAAGCTTCCTGGTGGAACACAGATCGTAGCATATTGCTTATAGTTGTTCACCAGATGTTGTCCCACCAATTTGCGGCTTTTCTCAAACAGACCTGGTAGTTAAGGCCATTATTTTCCAGGATAAAGAGCAAACCATATTTTGTTATACTAGTAAAGCAGTATTTATTCTCCTATATATGTTATCAGTGAAATGTGAAAAATACAGAAATAAAAAATATGACAATTTGAAATAAATTATGGACGGTTATTCTTGTATCACAATTTTGTTCTAAATGATTATCATCTTTCCATCAAACTTGTACATTCAAGACTTATTAATCATCACTAACAAAAAGTCAATTTTCTAGGAACCATTCCCAAATAGTCAGTTTACTACCAAAAAGTCAGTAACTAGTAATCATTCCCAAATAGTTACTACGATTTAATACCAATCACTTCCCAGCAACCAAGTTTATTCTCTTGAGTTTTTAATCAAATTTGTTCTGAACAAAATTTAGTGAAATATGTTTCCGTCTTTTTGCTACAATTCATTTGCTCATAGATCATGCTATTTAAACGTAGTCCATGATTTGCTGAAATCCGTCCCCCAAAAGTTTGTTTTAATAACAGAGACAGCAACTGAGACAAAAGAATTAGTTATGTTTAGTCCCATATTTCAATAAAGTCGTGTTTTCAACTCTATTTGAACAATTGTAATATGAATTATATATATCTTTCACACATTAGGAATACGTTTAATAATTGTATTATTAATATTACGCGATAGTTATTGTTGAGAACCCTTATAATCCTTATACCTATAAACATACACAACAAATATACATTTGTGATAGATAGAGAAAATGCAAATAATATGTTTACATTGACAACAACACTTAAACAATTAAAACTCAAAATTAAAAAAAAAGCACAGAAGTTCTTTATAAAGAACCTTAAACGATGTTTATTGTCAGCAAAGTTCTTTTTTATTGTTATGACATTCAGCAAAAACATTATGACAGAAATGTTGCTGTCTGCTTTCTTTAATAAGAAAGGAAGCAAATAACTTGCCTGCTTTTTAAGTCCAGATGTCAAATTTTGTATCTGTAATTATTACCAAATGGCCAGAAACAAAAATTTACTAGTAATCATTTAATACCATATAGCCAGTAAAAAGATTTACTAGTGATCATTACTAAACAGTAAGTAACCAAGATTTACCATTGATCATTACTAAAACAGCAAGTAATCAAGATCTACTAATAATTATTACTAAAATAGTGAGTAATCGAGATTAATTAAATTATTACTAAACAGCAAGTAATCAAGATTTACAAGTAATCATTACTAAACAGTAATTAACCAAGATTTACCAGTAATCATTACTAGACCGTAGTTAACCAAGATTTACTAGTATTATTAATGAAAGTAACCAAGATTTAGTGTAGTGATAAATACCTAATAGTGGAATGACAAAATGTACAAAATAAATGTCTATATCACATATATGTATCTGATAAATAATGCAAAATCAACAATAATAACAAAGAAGCACAATATCTGTCTGCACAATATACAATAAGTAAATAAACAATATAGCCTGTGACTTCATTAAATCTACACACATATAACCTGCACCATGTAATATATAACAACTGTGGATGAAAATTTGAAAATGTAATTTATTTCACTTAAAATCAACCCCTCTCACTATAAAATTCAGAATATATATTTTTAATGCTGTCTTTGACATTTCAATAGAAATAACCTGTATTCATATATATTATAAATAAACACATAAGCCATTTTTACATAAATTACCTAATCTGTATGCAAACAAAAATTGCACCGACAGAAAGCAGGAGTGTCTGAATCTAAATGTTTGAAAATTGAATTTGTCATCTTTAATTTTATACATAAACTATTTTAAAATCCTTTTGTAAAATCTTAGAAGAAACATTCTTTCAATACATTACAGTTGAATTTCTGTATTGGAATGGAATGGTGTTTATACAAAGCATAATATGGTAATATATGCTAATATGCACACAGGTTGACATCAATTATTTGGTCCTGGGCACACTTTCCTTGTCATCTCTGCAGGTGCCATCCTTGGCTTGTGAGAATCTGGCTTCATAAGTCCCAGAGGTTATTCTTGGCTAGGATTTGAACCTGGGACATTCTTGTACACTGAAATTCTATACCCATTCATTATGACTAATGTCAGTAAAATATGTTCCAGTTTTCTCTTTAACTTTTGGAGTAATTTATTTGTAAAATTATGCACTTTTATATTAAATGCTAGTTTTAACAACACAGGGAGCTTGGATTTCATTCTACACTATTTTAACTGTTTTCTCATTATGCATTATCTAAAAGTAGAAATAGAAAACAATGGTTATTAGTGATTTACAACATGATAGTTTCCATATTCTAGTTATTTTGAGTTGTATATGGTAGTTACACTATTCCAATTATACCATATTCCAGTTATATATGGCAGTTATCATATTCCAAGTATATATGGTAGTTGCCATGCTATAATTACTCCAATTGTATATAGTATTAGTAGTTAAGTTACTATATTCCAATTATATATGGTACCATTGTTTCAAACATTGGTTATCTCGAACTCACCCAATGAACATCTGCATTGTACATTGTTCTGTACATTGGGTAGTATTTTACAGTTACATGGCAGAGGCCAGTCGTCGTCATGTTTGAAAATAGGATTTAGAGAAATATGCTAATTTTACAAGGTGTAAATTTACCGATGGATCCCATCATTAAATTCATGTCAAGACATAATAAACAAGTATTCCCAAGTCTGAATACCTCTCAATTATAAGAAGTGTTATTGTGTTCCAAAAGTATAACTGGCAGACCTGCAGACAGATGGACAGTAAAAAAACGGCAGTTTGAACATTCTAGCTCAATTAGAAATAGCTGAAGAGTTATTATGTCCCAACGTCTCAACAAAATAAATGTTGTATCTCTGCATGGCATATGTGTTTATTGGTAGTGGATACCCACCAGTATGAGCCCCAGATGAAAATTTGGCTATATTTGTACTTTGTTTACATTACAAATATTTACCAGTCAGGTGCCGAAACTCAATTTCGACAGTAACAATACAAATCATCCTGATCATCTGTATACAGAAAAAAACTGTAGATTATTACCTTCGGTAAATGCTGTATCAGACATGACCAGTTGGAATATCTTTGGATAATATTTTTCATTTTCTTTTCCTAAAATTTCTATAGCTATTTTGGTTCCTTCTTCAACATTTTCATCTTCATCTTCTTGTAAAGCCTGCAACATTTCAAATAAGTGGAAGCTGATGTATTTAAGTGCTATGATCTAATTCGTAATTCTGATTAATGATAGAGCAAAATCTCTGTTATTAAATGTTTGTCACAAAAGATAAAATTTGATGATCGTTATTTGAATTCCCTGGCAAACATCAATATTGTTCTACGGCAACAACACTAGTGAAGATGAACAGATGGCAAGTATTTTGTACATGGTGAACAGTCCATTTGCTGATTACACTATTTTGCCTATAATGTTTTTTAGGACTTCGAATTTTGTCTAATGGTTTGGATTGTTCGTATTTGGTTTTATTTTATTTCATGTTCCTGAAGCATCGACTGCAAGATTTACAACATCTGGCTGTTGCTAGATTACTTCACCATTCCTGAACTTATAGCCATGTTGTCTACAGACACTTAAACAGTAGCGTCCAATCAACAAACAGCATATTTGACTAAATCTTGGCCGTAAAACCTATGGTATATATGATCTGATAAGTTATAACAAAAACAAGCTGTTGCCATGCACGATACGTCAACATTTTGCAAGAGAAAAAAGTAATGTGATTTTTTTAACACAATCAGGAGCCATAACGATATACATGAATGTCAAAAGAAACCCAGAACTTTTGGTTATAAAAGTGCATTTCAAGTTTCAATAAAATTAGATAAAAATTGTGACTTCTCGAGGGTCAACAACCATGGTATTACATATACTTTTACATTCTACAGGGTCTACATCCTTGATATACCATACTTTTACTCTATTTGCGTATGAGAAGTGGCCATTTAGTCGGGCAGATTCACTGAACAGAAATTTGTTTAAGCTGGTGATCATTCATTTAAAACGTCCTAATATTCTATTGACTGGGTAGAGAAAGTAATGCGATGTTAAAGAAACAATCACTCTATGTTACCTGAATTGCCTTGTAAACTTTAATAAAGAGATCAAATCCTAAAACTTCTTCCAACTCAGCTCTTGCTTCTTCTAATCTCCCATAAACATCATATTCATCATTATCATCATTATCATCATCACCAAATGTTGTTTCTCCATCACTATCACCTGTTAACAGGATAGACAATAAAACTAGTACTTCAAGGGTATACAAAACTAAACAATTTATAAAAAATGTTCAGTGTATACAAAACTAAACGATTTATACAAAATATCCAGTGTATACAAAGCTAAACGATTTATACAAAATGTATACAAAACTAAATGATTTATACAAAAAGTTCAGGGTATAACAAACATTCCTTGTAGTTTCAAGATGCTCGAATTTATATCAGATAAAGGGTTGTGAAAATTATATAGTAGATTATCTTATAAATTCATCAAACTTTACAGCCACATATTTTCCACAGATTTGACCTTCCAAAATCATTAAAGAACAGCATCTATGACCAAATGCTTGTGGAAATTAAATGTAGCTGATGACTATAGCTCATACAGCAGGTTGTGTTAAAATCTAGATATTAAGAGAGTCATCGCAGCTTTGTTTATTGAATGAATTGTTTTTTCAATTTAACTACATGGTTCATTAGGATGTTCAAATTAGATTGTATTCAAGATTTTAGAAATGAAATGGGGGTTTAATGTCCTATTTTCCTTCACCAAACAGGCTAATGGAGATGAAGAGTGATAATACCACTTTAAGATTTACAGTATGTTTACATTTATTTTACAATATCAATCTATTCTTAAAGATTTCTTTTTAAATTCTCATAAAATATTTCTTAAAATCATACCGGCAAACAGATCAGAAAATGTGTCTGATTTGTGACTAGAATGACGACTTAGAATTGAATCAGATTGAGAGTGTGTAATATGTCCTTTATTATCATCTTCATCACTATTCTCATCTTCTTTCTCATCTTTATCATCCTCTTCATCATCATCATCATCATCATTCTCTTCAGTCTCATTATTACCATCATCATTATTTTCACTCTCATCATTTTCAATGTTAATATCACTGCCATCGCTGTCGTCACCGGCATTAGATTTACCTTTATTCTGACTTGTATCTGACAGTTTAAAATCTACTTTCACACCATCTTCATTTTCTATAAAGATGACAAAATGGCATTTTATTTTATCAGGTACATCAAGTTCTATTACTAACATCATTTATCAAATATTTGATCTAATAAATTGTATGTGATTCTCGGGCACTGCTACATTCTCATAAATAATTGTTGACGTTGTCAGTAGGTTTCTTTGTCAACTTGATCTTTGAAATCAACTGCTTAATTTTTCAAATTGACCAATGTGGGTTTATAAACCTCAAACTAGTAAAATCCTGGAATGTAATAAAAGATTAATACTAAATCTGATATATCTAAACACATAATGTTACATCTAATACCTTCATCGTCATCATCATCACCAATTAACAAACTCTGCATAGTAGCTCTAACATTGATAATATCATCATCATCATCATCATCGTCTTCATCATCACCATCTTCATCATCACCATTATCATCATTTTCTCTATAATCAAATAGTAAATTGAAACAATCATAAGTTGACTATAAATTTGATTTTATTCGTTATCCAAATAAAAATTTCACAAAAATAGACTAAGAATTCCTTCAAATGCGTAAATAAGTCCATGAGCAAAATAACTGTTTTACTTTCACTTAAAGTGAATTATTAGTTGGCAGAGAAAACGCCACATTTAAAGTAAACCATAAAAGTAGGCCTATTTTTTAAATTTATTTCCTATCACGATATTAATTGTATCGTATAGAATTTGAATCGTGATATCGTATCGTGGCCTGGCATATCGTTGCAGCCCTAAGAATAAGTATAAAAATGTTTTCAAGACGATCAATAAAGAATTGTGGCCTGTAGGTGACACAGACACACAAAAAGAAAATGGGCGTGGCACTGTCCCTCAGGGTTGGAAATGTACCCCAAACGATAGGGATGTTCCTTAGGATACAAAGAATAAGTATGTAAAATTTCAATATGATCTGTTCCGAAATGTGGTATGTAGACGACGAACAAACAAATACAATATTATCACAAACAATATAACTTACACTGGTTGATTATCTGTGTTATTATCATCAGATTTAGGTTGTGATGTATCAGATCGGGGTGAATATATATCTACCTCTGATAAACTCTGTTTTACAGACTCTAAATCATCATCAACCTATAATAAACCACATAGGCTATAATAAAACAAAACACAGAATACTGCTTGGATATTTTGAACTTTCACATGACCTCACATGGTAATTCTACTGTCCAGTATTTCAATTAATTTGCAAGTATGTCTCAATATTAGTGGGTGATTTCATTATCCAGACAATGACAACCAATGTGGTTAAACATACAACCTTATGTCTTGCAGGTTTTTTTTAAATAGATAGTATTTTATTCACAGAAAAAGATTGTAGAACAGGCCGGCTTGGCCTATATAACTTTGCTACTATGTTACAAACAAAGTACAAAAAAGATCTATAAACAAAGTATGAACAGATAGCTATGAATAATTTTTAAAAAAACGCAAATTGCTATGTTTACCATATTTCATTTGTTGGAATAACATAATTAAATATTATTATTGTCTGTGCCATTTAATAATATCTCTTTTGAAATTAAGTTTGTAGATAAACTAACCAGCGGCTGCCAGGCAGGATACGCCCACATTTTGCATCAGATGGATAGAGAACAAGCTAAACAAAAAGTGATTTTTTTTTTGTTTCGAACAATCAAGGGCAATAATTCAGAGAGAGAAATGGGGTTTAACGTCCACTCAACACAACTAGGTCATTTTGGGACTAACATATGGTTTAATTTTATTTCAATAATTCGCTTGCGCGTAGGGGTCTTTAGCAGTGGGAGGAAACCGGAGTGCCCGGAGGAAACCCACGAGGTTGAGAAGGCGCCCCTATCTCCATGCCACATACGCTCACACCAGGGCTCGAAACCACAGCCGCAAGCCAGAGGTGACCGGCCAGCTAGAGGTTGAAGCGCGGCACCCTAGACCACTAGGCCATCCCAACCCCCCGCAATAATTCAGGAAGCTATGATCCGTTATGCACGAATATTGACAGGACCAAGATCTTTGGGTTATGAAGATATATTTCAATTTTCATCAAAATTGGATCAAAATTGTGATTTCTGCAGTGTCCACAACCTTGATATACCAGATGTTTACACTATTTGCGTACGAGGGGTGGCCATTTTGTCAGGCAGTTTTAGTTTGATTTTCAGGAAATTTGAACTTAACCTTCATTACGGTGTAATATTCTAAACGTATTTTAAAACTAAAAAAGCTGATTTTTTGCACTATCAGGGGCAATAATTCAGAAAGTTATGATCCAATATGCGCAAATATCGACAGGGACCACGATCTTTGGATTACAAACATGCATTTTAAGTTTCATCAAAATCAGAGTAAAATTGTGACTCCTAAGCGGTCCAACCTTGATATACCATATTTTTACACTATTCGGTACAAGCGGCGGCCATTTTGTCCAGTAGTTTTGGTCCCGATTTTCAAGAAATTTGAACTTAAGCTTCATTACAGTGTGGCTGTGATATAATCAAACGGTTTTTAAAATCGGATAACAATTGTCACCACAAAGGGACCTCAAGCTAAAAAAAAAGGCGATTTTTTTTTTAATCAGGGGCCATAATTCGAGAAATTACGATCAGATATAATACCTACCTCCTCTTGTACAGTATTAAGACGATCTAGACTTAAATGTCTGGTCAATGGTGGTGTAGGATTCTTTTCACCAGTTTCAAATAATTTACTTAGGTCAGGTTCTGAACATGTTCTTAGCATCTATAAATATACATTCAATATTTCTATATAAGTTAAAGACCTGGATTTCAATATACAATAATTCAAGAATTATTACCTGCATGAAAAATTATAAGATTGCCGATTGTCTCTTTGTTAAAATACACAGGAGACCACAAGAGATTAGGCACGTTATAATACTTGAGGCAACTCATCAACAAAATTATTGGTAATAACCTAAGAACAACTCTTTAGGCTACTACAAACACCCAACACTAATTATAGTATTTTTAGCATTCAATAAATGCAAGCAATAATATTACAATTAATTTTTTATTTGCTCTAAAACGATATATAACTTATCTCACATGTAACATAATCTCACACACACACCTATTTACACATTACAGTGACAGAAGGACCACACCACACATAATAACAATTAACTAGAAACTCAATAAATAAACACAAGACTGCAATTCAGACATCATCAATACAAGGACTATCAAATCCTGGGCACATTACCTTAACATTCCCAATGTCAAAATTTCCAGTAGTAAGCCCCTTAGCAACCATTTTCCCATTCTGTTCTTGAATGACGTCTGGTTTGGCATCTGCTTGGGGTGATTTATTGTCCTCGGATTCATCATCATCGACTAGTTGTACCCTAGAGAACAGGTCTCCCTCTCCTTTACTATTTATTACAACTGGTGCTATCACAGGTTTAGCTACAAAAAAAATAATTCATTAAATTTGTCAAAAAAATAATACACTCTTGTTAGTGGCTATTTTCGAATTCCAAGGAACTCATAAAATTTCAGTCTTCAAGGATTTCATCACTTAAATGAACAAATTATACCACACGTAAAAAGCAGAAGTAAAGCTGCAAAAACATATGTAAAAAGTGCTAACAGACGGGGATACAATTACAAAAGAAAAGCCTTTAACCAAATTCTGCAGAAGTAGTGCGAAATAGAAGTGGAAAAAATAAAACAAAAGACTCTAACCAAATTCAGCAGCAGATAAATCAGGTTTGGGTAGAAGTACAGGTTTCTTAAATTCAAAATGAGGTTTTTTAGGAATTGCTGGTTTTCCAGTTGTTTCTGTGGAATTGTCTTTGGAAAAATTGTTGCTCAATCGTTCTGCAACAGACTGTCTGGTACCTTGCTTTTCAACACTAGAATCTTGTAAATCATTAGGTGTTGTAACAGATTCATTAACAGCAGATGTACTCTTTGATTGGTCAACTAAAATTGCACCACTTTGTGTAAAAGTATTTGGTTGGTTATTAGATTCAACATCAGCAGATGTAATTTTGGATTGTTTGATTAAAATTTCATCAATTTGAGAGGATGTTTCTGATTGGTTATCGTTACAGGTTGTGTGTATTTCAGTATTTGATTGCACAATGTTAGATTTAATCTCATCACAAGTTTTACTAGGTTCACCAGTTTCAGTAGTTTTGTTATCTGGTTCTTTATTGGGTGAAAATTCCTCTAATTCACCAATAACAGAAAGTGCTGTTTTGATATCTTCGATGTTTTGGTCAGATAAGGAGGGTGCCACAGGAAGTGAATCTAAAGCAGAAAGAAAGCAGCACACTTCACACAGATGAAAAATAATATATGAAATACAATGGGGTTTAATGTCCTACTGTTCTGCCTCGACTGGGCTAATGAAGATGCTAAAGGTAATAACATCAAGCACAACAAAACATGGTGAGCTACAGAGTGAAAATGTTTTATCGAGAATTCTTCCAAAACAAATGATAATTTAACTAAACTACTGTCATAATAAAGAATAATTCACAACACATGAGACCATTGTACCACAATACACAACATTTATAATCAAACAGGTAACAAACATAATTAATTCAAAATTATATAAAAATACATGTACCAGTCGTGAACTGACAACAATTACAAATGCAAATAACGACTAAAAAAAATGGTGAACTGGCGAACGTATACATATTGTCAAAACAATTTGAATTGTCAATTCATCATTTTAAAAGAGGTGCCCACTGAGCTCCAATTTATTTTTAAACGCATGTTTGTACAATAAATAAATAAGTCATTTATTATGTTGCTTTATGTTTCTGCCAAATAAATCTGTCTATCTACCATACTGACATATAAATTGCATTTATATGAGTTTGATGAACACAGTGACCAGAATATGCCACATTTTCATTGTTGATTCAAGGACCCCAGTGATATTTTCAACCAGGGACCCCATACAAACTTAATACGCCTTGCATCTTTTTACACACCATACTAAACTAGTGCTAAATAAATTGAACAAGATTTGATTGAATAAAGTACACTTATATAATTTAATCAAAAAAGGTAACTCACCTTTGTTATTAGCAGATTCTTCAGCAGATTTAATTGTTATAGTTCCTTCTCTAATGAGTGGTTTATTTACAGTTATAGTAGCACCTATACCACTGACTATATTAATTGGTGGGGGTGGGGAGGTTGGTTCAGATGGTCGACTGTCATCACTACCACCTAAACACAAAATTATATATACAATTAGTACAACCACATTATGAACATGATTAGCCAAAAAGTCCTAAAACTCTTTAGTCATTTAGGAGGATACTTGACTGAATGTTTTCGAATTAAATTCTGTCAGACTATAGAACATGTGTTGACCAAATTGGAAAATACCTCAACAAACTGCCTCATTTGAAACAGGTTTTGTTAAGTTTAATTACGTTATGAATCAACAATGATTCAGTTGGCACTGACTGAACTGAGACTGGACTTAATTCTGTGTCACTCAGTTCCAATTCTGTCAATTCAGAACCTTGAAGACTGACAATAGATTGCCCAGTCTATCATAATCCAAGTTGAAAATCTCTTCTATCACATGATTTCCAGAAGTACAGAACTGGTCATTGACATGGGTAATAATATTGGGGTTTCATTTACTCGTTGCCCGTAACTTATTATTGAACTAATTTATTTTACAGTATTATTTGATTGTTATCCCTTCAAATCATGAAATTATCATTGATACCATATCATCCACATGCCAGTGAAATACTTCTCCATTACATTAACTAGATTTGTTCTAATAAAAATCGTAATTTATCTCTAACACCAGAAAATGTTTTACAGGGAGAATTCGGCAAATTGAAAAATCAAGCCCAAAGTGAAAGCTCATTCCTCTACACAGAGTTTTGCATTTTGCATTTCTTGACTAAATTGGTATGTGACGAGACTTTCAATATCTTGAAACATTTAAGAAGTTGTATGTCCCTTAGTTCCAATATTAGCTGTGTACATAATTTGGATAATTGTACAACAACTGACCTGATACAGTACTGGCCATAGTACCATCTATTGGTAACCCTTGCAAAGCATTTAATATTGTAGAACCAGGTCGTCCCCATTCCTGACGTCCTGCAGCAGCAGACACTCTAATAATTTTACCATCTGGACTTCTGATCACCTGATCTCCAGCATTTGTTGCTATATTTAAAGAAAAACACCAAAAAACATATATTATTTTAGCTAAAAAAATGGTTGAATTTGTGTAAAATGTTAAACACAAAACAATTTTATTGTAAGTAAAAACTACTGTGAATGGAATCTTACATTTTAGAGCATAAGTCTTGTACATGTAATGTGCAAAAAGGAGAAAATATTGAATGAAACAAATAAATACAAAAAAAAAACCCATATCAACAAACCTTCCATTTGAGACGACGTTTGTTCGAGTGGGAGATCAGATAATTTAACCTGTTGACCATCCTCCCACTGTGATCTTGCAGAACTAGCAACTTCTTCATCATCACCAAATGCTGGTATGAATGTACCATCAGGGTTAACCCATTTTGAACGTCCAGGATTTTGCTTTATAAATTATCAAGAAATAAATCACCTTTTTTTTGGTACAAAAGGTTTAAAGATTCATGCTCACATTTCAATCAATTACTATTCAAGAGTATAATAATAATAAATATTTTTTAAAGAAATTGAATCATTTAAATGAAATTTCTGTAGACTTAGCTAATAGTATTATTCAACAGATAGCAATATTTCCACTTCTACATTCTTCATATTTCATTATCAGTTGTTTGTAATATACATGTATGTACACTCACTTTTTCATTTAATCTTTTTAAAATATTTTCTTTTTGTTGTTGACGTGTAGCTTCTCTGTAAAAATATTTCTCAAGACATTATATAATGGAGAAAAAAAACCGGAATGATTCCGGTATCTACCCTCAAAATGTGCTTAACCCTAACCCCGCAAATAATGTAAATGGTGGACAAATTCTGATATTCAACCAACATAAAATACGACTTCAGATATCTTTCAAGATTTAAAATTTTAAAATAGGAGTTAATAATCTTACTTATTATCTGGTGTAGGCTTAGAATTGTTGTCGTCTGTGGCCCCTATAGCTTGTAAAACACCAGTAATAGGTACAGCAGCAGCAGGTTTCATAACAACAGCAGGCTTGTTATTAGCAGAGCCCGGTCTGAGAAAAAAGTAAATCCAATTTTAGATGGAAATGATAATGAAATATTAATTTTTTAACTGTATTCTTAATTCAATTAAATGAATTGTTTATAAATTTCATACAGAGATAAATGCTAAAAACCAAAAATAATGAAAGTCATAACTGCACACAGTATTAAAACAAAAAAAACACATAAGTACCTGCTTTGAGCATTTCTGCTTGGTGGTCGACTTTTGGCCTGAAACATGAAACAAGGAGGTTAATATAACAAGAATATTCATTTCTGATTATACGGGGAAGAACTGTATGTGGGGATGATTTTTGTAAAATTATCTTCCCTTAGACCACATGCAAGCTCCAAGTGTATCTTACATTCTGCATAATCTTTGTCATAATAATTTATATTTCATGAATGAAAATGTAATCCAACAAAACATAATGGGTAAAATACAACACATTGGCTGAAAAAAAATATTCTTGTAATTCAACCAGGTGAATATAATAATTAGGTCAGCTGAAAAATTGTGAATCAAAAGATAGTAAGACAAACTACTTGTGCTTATCAAGGTGTTCATAAATCCTCAACGTTCGTGTTTTAGTGACAAATAAACTTAAAAGTTGTGGAGTAAAATTGTGATACTTATATTACAGCCGTAATGCAGAAATTCAAGATAATTATTTTTAATCAATCTTATCTCATGTTCTTTTATCCAAAAAGACTGTAAGAGAAGCTGCATAAGAACCAAAGCATGATTTGAAAAGATATATATAAAATGGAAACTGGAACAGACAGCAGGTCTTCTGATCATGTTGTATTTTAGTGACTAATGAAACTAGCATTTCAGTTCCCTTATCCAAATCTTAAAAATGATTTAAATAAAATTTTTCTTGATTATAAATGGACATGTACCTGATCCTCTAAATTACGTCGAAGAGCAATTAAATCTTTTTTAGCCTTTTCCGATTCCTCTTTATTTCGGTTAGCCCAGTCATCTGCCTGTTTCTATAAATGTGAATTTCAACCAAGATGCAGTTAAATTAAAAGCAATGAAGAATGAATAGACTAATTCTACAGCAGTTAAATCAATGTGGTCTCTACTGCAGCAGTGGGGTCGGCATTGGAACAAGGAATAAAGGATTGATAATACATAATGATTAAGGCTCGCAGTTAAGACAGAACCTCACATTCATAATTTGTTGTGGAGTGACAAGTTAAGGGTAGTCATTGACCAGTGAGAGTGAATTGTGAACAAAGAGGAATGTATCATGTTATCAAAATAAATATTGCTCCATGCATAATCGTTTCATAATTCAACTGATTAAGATGGCCCTTGTTAGGGTTTCTCAAAACTATGTGGAATGGATAATAAGTCCAAATACCCGTAGTATGTGAAATTAAATAGAACAGAGTAAACACAGATGTGGGGACCTCAGAGATTTGTATAATGTTCCAAGGGGGTGTGGCCCCATTGTACCATTGTGTTAATAAAGGGAATATATACTATCAATCATGTAATCAACATTGACCTTGATCTGGGAAGGGAGATTTTCAATTTCCCAAAATAGTCTTTATGTACTTTACATATTCAGACATTACATGAGCATACTAATTTTCTACTAGCAAGCAACAAAGTTTTAATTAAGTACTAAAATCTTGATATGCAAAACCTGTATGCAGTGATACAATAAAATCCTGAATTTGCGCCTGCTGAATTTCCAGGCTAGTACAAGCACCTTACAATAATATTTGACAAGATACTGCAAGCATGTAAATGACCAGCATGAACTAACAATGTGTATCTATGGCAACCTTAAACATCTCACCTTTAAGGCTTCTATTTTCTTTCTTCTATCTTCATCTAATGGTGGCTGAGATAAAAACAGAAATTTTTTTCATTACTGATATTAATCCCAAATAATATCTCACATCGCTATTCCAATATTGGTAATTGTGACTCATCAGTAATGTTGCATAGAAAATGTAAATACTGTGATGTAAACATAAAATTTTATTTATCTCAAAACTATGTTCTCTATTTTACTAGTGAAAGTATGCATTTTGTAATGACCATGAAAAATAAAATAATAATAATTTTCTAATAGACCCACAATAAATTGAATGAGTTAATTATTACAGAGGGCCCACCTCTGAGTCTGCTATTGTTATGTTAGCATGCGCAGTTGTCACCCATCGCCCAAATAAACACTAGCATTCATCTATTTATTGTCTTTCAAGTGTAATGAATAATGAATGGCAGCTTTGTTAAATTTATGGACTGTCAACATAGCTTCTTTTGAAATGTCTCGAATGATATGTTTTTGGTGACAAATATTTATTCTAATGATAAATAAAATACCTTATATTTTCCTAAATCAGCATTATCAGGATCTTTTTTACCTTGTAACATTTTTCTTTCACGCATATTCTGTTCTCGTATTTTACGTAGTTGACTTAGATAATCCTGGGGGGGAAGAAAACAGTATTATGTCAAAACTTATAAAATCACACTGACTTTACCACTACTTATATAATTATGATTCTCAATTGAAGACCATCCAATAATCAGATGACATTTGACCAGTCAAACGCAGAACGTGGCTGTACTGTAGTATCTTCATTAAGTTTTATTTTAGGCCACTAATCAGAAATAGATGACGTATTACTTTATAAAATCAATAATCTTACTTGTTCTTCTCTATTTCTAGCAGAAACAGCAGCACCAGGTTTAACTTGTTGTTCTAAAATAAATAAATATTTCATTTAAAATTTACAGGGTTAATGGGGAATTATGGGAGAAAACATTAATTGATTACCAGCATGTTGAAAATTTCAGTCAAATTGCTTCAAGCTAAACAGAGATATTAGCTTTGGAATTTTAGGCTTACATTGATCAACATCAGTCAAGTCGGTACGATGGATAAGTTAATAAATGTGTAATTAATAATTTAGATAACATTTCAGGCCTAAAGAGAGAGAGAGAGAGAAATGGGGTTTAACGTCCACTCAACACAAACTAGGTCATTTCGGGACTAACATATGTTTTAATTTTATTTCAATAATTCGCTTGCGCGTAGGGGTCTTTAGCAGTGGGGGGAAACCGGAGTGCCCGGAGGAAACCCACGAGGTTGAGAAGGCGCCCCTATCTCCATGCCACATACGCTCACACCAGGGCTCGAAACCACAGCCGCAAGCCAGAGGTGACAGGCCAGCTAGAGGTCGAAGCGCTGCACTCTAGTCCACTAGGCCATCCCAACCCCCCAGGCCTAAAGAGAGACCTGCAATAGACCTAATAATGACAAGCAAAATTCTGTCAATAAATGTTTCCTTATAAATTCTAGTCAAAGTTAATAACTATTTAAATTTAAATATACTTACTTGGAGTTGCTGCTCTTTGTACACCAGCTGATGATGGACGATTCTATAAAAAGATATGAATCAAAATAAGACACTAACAAATACACCAGAGGAACAATAGGAAAGACATCAATCAGCGCCAAATTTTTGATAGAAGGCCTCTTTATGATCTTATGGTATTACATTCTCAATTCCAAATACATCAAAATATCATATTTTACCAACTCAAGATTTGACAATATGGTTAACTGATGCCAGCTGATATTTACTCATGCAGAAGTGTGGCTCTGTCATTCACACTTATGTGCTTTACAAGCTAGCAATAAGGGTTGTATTTGGAGATTTTCAATAGAAAGGACATCATCAAAACATAGTCAATCTTGTTTCTCAATATTATTTACATCAGAACTATTGAGTGCCTCAATAATATTTACACCAGAACTATCGGTGCCCCAAATACATTTACACCAGAACCATTGGTGCTCGAAATATTTTCACACCAGAAATAGATTGACCATGGTTCTAAGAAATCTTGTGCAATGAAGATTGAGTTTGTTTTTATAATAAGAGATGTCATATTACTTACACCATATATCTCCGCTCGTCCTCGGGCTTTATTTAATGCTGCTTCCTTTTTTCTGTTTAAGAATTCCTCTGCTAACCTATTTCTTTCAGCAGCCTCAGCCATTGCCCGCCTGTCTTCAGCACCCTGACCAGCTCCTCTGTTAAATTGAAACTGTTCCCTACCTAATCTCTTTGGAGGTGCTGCTTCAGAAGGAGCTTGCATATATGGTATAGCTAAAAAAATTAGTCGAAATTTTTGTTTCAATAATTCTCGCAGAGTGTAAATAAGATTTTTTTAATATACAAATTATCCTCGGTATCCACAGTGATATCATTCAACTCTACTCAACTGAGCCTTTGGTCCATTGACAGGGTTTTCACAAATTCAAATTATCTGCCCTTGATCATAGGTTGATTCTACGAACCAATCAAAGAACATACTTATCTTACATCACAATAAAGCAGTTTGTACACTCGACTTAATTGCAATAAAATGAGAATTACTTCCATTTAAATTTTTTGATTTGTTGATAAAAATAGCACAATTATCAAGGGTAGATAATTTGACTATGTGTCTCCCCTGTGAATGGCCCCAGGGGTTAGTGGAGTAGAACAGAACGACACCACCGGAGATATCGAGGATGAGCCTAATTACAAGTGAACTATCCAATTTATTTTTGAATTGATGTTTATATATTATTACCTGCAGGTCTGGGTAAAGGTACAGGTCCACCTTCACGTATTCTATTAATACGGTCTTGTTGTATTTTATCAAGGTAAGCGTTATAATGATCATAATTTCCTTTATCACCTCCTACTCTAAAATCTGGTTTCTGTAAGTAGAGTATAAAATATAATACAGAGATGGAGAGAGAAATGGGGTTTAACATCCACTCCACACAAACTAGGTCAGTTCAGGACTAAAAGTAACATACGGTTTTAATTTCATTTCAATAATTCGCTTGCGTGTAGGGGTCTTTAGCAGTGTGGGATGAAACCGGAGTACCCGGAGAAAACCTACAAGGTTGGACAGGTAACCCTACACCTTGCCACATACAACCAGGGATTCGAAACTACGCAAGTTGACTCAATGACAGGCCGTATGATTCAGCGCGCGCTAACCATTCGACCATCCAACCCCCCTTATAACAATACAGTTTAATACATATGCGTTATTATAATAGAAAGACAGGAATGGACTGATTAACGTCTTGTTAACCCAATATGCTGGTCATTTTGAGATTAAAATATAATTTCCATTTTCTTTTGTGTACAATGAGACAGGATGGATCTTATGCAATGCTCTGATCATTACGATACTGAAAAATATTTTTTTTACTAAAATGTTGTTAATTAGAGGAAGAATTTTGATAATTTTTATTTTCTTTGTGTGCAGTCCGTGAAGAAGAAATTTGCCCAGGTAGATGCAGTTCTGCCTAGTATTCTTCAAGGATATTTTACCTGCACCATAAAGTACAGAAGACAGCAATGATTTCCTGTCCTTATATAAAACAGTCAGAAACAATAAATCATACTATATATAGACCGGTAATGTATCATCACCTACCCTAGGCAGAGCTACAGGTGCTCTCTGTGGTGGTGGTTGACGGACTTCAACTTCTGGTTGTTTGGGTGTCTAAATTAAATAAAGTATGTCATACAATGAATAAAATCATTCCGTATGTACAGACTAAGAACAGATTCACATGCAGATGGATTCAAAATGGGCATATTTATTGTACTCTGAACAGATGGCACAAAAGTTAGGATTTTTGACATCTAACATATTCGATACTCCCTCGTCAAGCCCCCATTCCCCCACCATGTTAAAACATCCCATTTTAAATAACATCCTATTTTTCTGCATCAGGGGTAATAGCATACTAGTTCAGCAGGTGTTACACTTCCTTCCATTTATGATTTGAGTAGTCTCGGTCACCCAGACCCCCCTTGTCTTCAACGCACGGAGGGTCTGGGTCGGTTCTCAATTATTGACGAAAATTACTGGATAATCTACCACATAAAAAACCAAACTCCCGGTTACGCATGGGCAATGGAACCCTTTGGCTAAAGTCTCGGTAAGTGATAGATATTATGAAGCCGGGCCGATTTTGATAGATTCTATAAGGCGAGGATAAAATATATCCCACAATTCACTTGGCACATCTATTATTAGAAACAAAATAGTGACGATACAACAGCATGAATCGTGATTAAGGAGATTGTGAGAAGCCATACGTTTGATTCATGACGAGAGAAAATTACCATTTCAATTAAAAACTTTAGAACAGAATTTTAGAGAGTGTCATTGTTGACAAGCGAGATGTTTTGATAGATTCAGCACGTGGTAACTTAAAAGACTGGATAATCCAGACAGTGACCGACTTTCTGTCAAATTTTGAGGACCCATCCAGACTAATATTCGTAGAATATTTGTTTGGATGATAAGAGACTATGATTTGAGCTGTTTGCTCTTACCATTAAAGGGACAATAACATTCTTGCTGGCTTGGTAGCTCCAGAAAATAAATAATACCCTTATTCTAAGTACTAGATGTTTAAATGTCCTACCTGTTGTGTAAATTATCCATTACAACCTATTTTATTTGTCCAGAGGGTTCGAAAATATTTTAAAATCCAAGTCACATTTGAAAAGGTTTACGTTAGACTTTTCAAATCAATTGGTTGAATTTTTCCAATTTTTTAAATTAGGTGTGTTAAGATGAAATTTATATCATCATTTAATTGGGATATTCTAAAATAATACGATTTGTTGGCCAGAATGAAGATTGGGACATATTTTTCAGTTACAACAAGAGTGTTATTGGGGCTTTAAGCAAATCAAAACCGATTAAATATTTGTGCAATTAGTAATGGAAAGCATTTTGAAATTTTACTTACCGAGGGAGGATCAATTAAATTATTCCACCCAGCTTCTCTAGATCTATTTATCTGAGCTATCTGTAACAGAAAATGCCAAACTCAGTCACACTCAACAACAAAACTATTCATCGCTAAATCACTGTCACCCAAAATTATATAACCCACATTTCAAACGTGTTGAGACATCGGCAGGCATTGTGGGTTGTGGTGTTATCTTCTTCATGTTCATGTGACAGAACAGTGTTAAATATATATCACAAAAAAACATTTCTCTTTATATAAAACGTGGACTTTAGCACTATAATCATGTATTAAGAAATTCAGTCAAATCACATGCAATTTACAAAATAAAAACTGATGAAATGATGATAAAGGCAGAAAAATATCAAAGAAAGCTACAAGATTAAACAAAAGTAAGAGCAAGCACCTAGATGTTATTTTAGGAACAAAAAGTGAAAGATTACCTTTTGTTTCTGTATAAATTCTTTATGTTGTTTAGCAAAATATTCTTGTTCCTGTGCCAAAAAAAGGAAACCTACTGAAATGTTTATCAGTGCAAGCTAAAGACAGTTTGTGCATTGGGTTTCTAGTGACATTTTCAGGTCTTTCTTGACGACAAACGAGTGTTCATTTTCTAAGGTGTGGATGCCAAATTGGAGATTTTAGATTATGTATTATCTATTATATGTACATGCATATCGCAATTCCATATCTAACAAATCCATTTCATCAGACGAGGCCAACATTTCCATTCCTTATTGTAGCTTTGTATTTGAGTGATCTCAATGTACCATGAATTAGTCATCACACTGACATTAATACAAGCCAACAGTGAGGCTGATGTCCCCCGCCGAAATCCCAAAATAAATAGAAGACACATATTAATTAATCGCACATTTATTTTTTTCAATGTATCGAGCAATCAAACTGTACATGAAGTGTCATCCAAAAGTGTTTTATAAAGTTATCTTGTCCCAAAGTATCAACCAATCAAATTGCTTATCTCTGCTTACCCTAAGCGGAAAATGCTCATCTTCGAACTCCATCAAGGCATTGACCTAATAAGCATATAAACCAAGTTTGAACATTTTAACTCAAATAGAAGGGGAGTTATTGTGTTCCAAAGTCTTGACTACTCTCGACCAATCAAATTGCGTATCGCTCTGCTTACCGTGATCAGAAAATGCTCATTATCGAACTTAGTCAAGGTATTAATGTAATGAAACTATACACCAAGTTTCATCACTCTCACTTAATTAGAACTAAAGTTATCGTGTCCCAAAGCATCAACCAATCAAATTGCTTATCTCTGCTTACCCTAAGCGGAAAATGCTCATCTTCGAACTCCATCAAGGCATTGACCTAATAAGCATATACACCAAGTTTGAACATTTTAGCTCAATTAGAAGGAGAGTTATTGTGTTCCAAAGTCTCAACCAATCAAATTGCGTATCGATCTGCTTACCCTGAGCAGAAAATGCTCATTATCGAATTTAGTCAAGGTATTACTGTAATGAAACTATACACCAAGTTTCATCACTCTCACTTAATTAGAACTAAAGTTATCGTGTCCTAAAGCATCAACCAATCAAATTGCTTATCTCTGCTTACCCTAAGCGGAAAATGCTCATCTTCAAACTCCATCAAGGCATTGACCTAATAAGCATATACACCAAGTTTGAACATTTTAACTCAATTAGAAGGAGAGTTATTGTGTTCCAAAGTCTCGACCAATCAAATTGCTCTGCTTACCCTGAGCAGAAAATGCTCATTATCGAACTTAGTCAAGGTATTATTGTAATGAAACTATACACCAAGTTTCATCACTCTCACTTAATTAGAACTAAAGTTATCGTGTCCCAAAGCATCAACCAATCAAATTGCTTATCTCTGCTTACCCTAAGCGGAAAATGCTCATCTTCGAACTCCATCAAGGCATTGACCTAATAAACACATACACCAAGTTTGAACATTCTAGCTCAATTAGGAAGAGAGTTATTGTGTCCCAAAAAGTGTGACAGACAGACAGACAGACAGACAGACAGACAGACAGACAGACAGACAGACAGACAGACAGACAGACAGACAGACAGACAGACAGACAGACAGACAGACAGACAGACAGACAGACAGACAGACAGACAGACGAACCCATTTTAATAGTCCCCCAACTTTCTTCGAAAGGCGGGGGACAATAAACACATACACCAAGTTTGAACATTCTAGCTCAATTAGGAAGAGAGTTATTGTAGACAGACAGACAGACAGACAGACAGACAGACAGACAGACAGACAGACAGACAGACAGACAGACAGACAGACAGACAGACAGACAGACAGACAGACAGACAGACAGACAGACAGACAGACAGACAGACAGACAGACAGACAGACAGACAGACAGACAGACAGACAGACAGACAGACAGACAGACAGACAGACAGACAGACAGACAGACAGACAGACAGACAGACAGACAGACAGACAGACAGACAGACAGACAGACAGACAGACAGACAGACAGACAGACAGACAGACAGACAGACAGACAGACAGACAGACAGACAGACAGACAGACAGACAGACAGACAGACAGACAGACAGACAGACAGACAGACAGACAGACAGACAGACAGACAGACAGACAGACAGACAGACAGACAGACAGACAGACAGACAGACAGACAGACAGACAGACAGACAGACAGACAGACAGACAGACAGACAGACAGACAGACAGACAGACAGACAGACAGACAGACAGACAGACACATTTTAATAGTCCCCCAACTTTCTTCGAAAGGCGGGGGACAATAAATTATGTAGTCCCTGTATATCAAGGGTACTAACACACACGCAAATACAAAAATCAATATCACAACAAAATTGTAAGAGGGTTTGTTACAATGAAAACAAAAAGCAGAAAAAAGAAAGCTGGACTATATGCATATGAAAGAGATATAAAAACATTATATGTTTGATAAATGAAAATCTGTAGTTAATAGCATTCGATTTCATCGGGGATGCTCAATTCACAGTGTGAATCGACAGAATTACAATCGAGTGACGCGGAATTCAGTCCTGTCACAATTCTGCCAGTCCCGACAGCTAAGGTTGGAGTGAGTAGAATCGTGACGTATTCCTAGGTAAAAAATATGTTTCAGCTGTCATGATTGGTTGAGATATTTTTTATATGGTCGACACATGCATTGTACTCCGAAATTCTCCTTTTTCGCTCGATTGACACCAGTTTGGGAATTTAATTCCGGAATTGTGAATCGAGCATCCCCAAAGTCTACAGTAACTCTATTAAGGGAGGTAATTTGATAGGTTGCAATGTATGCTTAAATATTTGTCTTTCGATTTAAGAAATTAACAAGCAATTCTTTTGATACAGTTATCTATGTCGATTTGCTCAACAAAGTTAGTGAACTAATAAACCATAGTCAATTTGTTGTAAAAATTATAAGCTAATGCCCATGGTTAAAATAAGATAGCCTAATCCTTGCAAAAAGAATGTTACAAAAGCAAGCCACATGTACATTATAAGTAAGATTATACCTTTTGTTTTTCCTCCTCTCTTCTCTGTTTTTCTCTGTCTCGTAATTCTATTCTCTTCTTTTCCCAATCCTGTGAAAACATATGTTCACTTATTTCACACAATACAATTATATTCCCTGATTAGTGCAGAATTTTTACATGGTGGGGTGATATTTTAACCATGTGGGGTGATATCTTAACCATATGGTGTGATACTGTAACCAAATGGTGCAATATTTTAACCATGTTGCGTGATATTTTAACCATGTGGTGTGATATTTTAATCATGTGGTGTGACATTGTAACCAAGTGGTGTAATATTTTAACCCCAGAGTAGTTTAACCAAGTGATAAGTTATTTTAACCATGTGGTGGAATATTTCATCCATGTACCTGTGGTGGGCTATTTTAACCATTAACAAGTTTATTTTTCTTTGTGGTGTCAGACTTTATCACTAGTGTATTTCAACCATATGCCGAAAATGTTGTGGGATATTTCAACCATGTTTTGGGATAGTTTAACCTTGTGGTGGGATAGTTTAACCAAACACTAGAGTATCTTAACCATGTGACAGAATGATTTTAATGTGTGGGATATTTTAACCAGGCATTAGGATATTTTAACCATGTGGTGAGATAGTTAATCACCAGAGTAATTTAACCATGTGGTGAGATATTTCAACTATGCACTAGGATATTTTTCCATGTTCACATGTGGTGGGATGCTTTAACAATGTTCACATAACAATGTTCACATACTTTAACCATGTTCACATATGGTGGCATACTTTAACTATGTTCACATTCAGTAGGTTACTTTAACCAGGATCCCATGTGGTGGGTTACTTTAACCAAAAGATGAGATATTTCTCTTTAAGAATTTTAAACACACTACATAAATTTAAAATCAATCAAATGATAACTTTAGAGAGACAGACTGACAGCGGTGATGACAATATACAGCCATAATCAATGTGGGCATATAAAAACTTACAGCTTGACCAGGTACGATTCTACCAGCACCACTCTTTTTCTTTACATCAACGCCAGCTCTACATAAATAAATATATATCTTTTAATATAAACCTGTTTCAGCAATTCCCTTTGCTGTTTAGGAGTTATTCTATCGGAATCACCTCATATTAGATTTAACTTGGTATGGATGAATTTCTTCTTTACATTTAAATAATCTACACCTGAAAAAATGCATCTAATTTTGTGATGCTTCATAAACAAGATCAAACACTCCAACCAACCTCTTTATGCTGGAAAAAATTATCTGTAAAACCAAGACCTTGGTCGTTCTTAGTCTTACTCTAATAATCCCAGATTAATTCTGACATACAAATCTTTAGATTATGATATCTAGTCACAATTTTATGAAATTGCTTCACAGTTTGAGATTTGCATAATATAATGAATCTGCATTTATTTTGACTGAGTTCTATCAAATTAGCATGCAAAATACAAAAGTACCATGCAAATTCTTAGTAATGAACTTTCCAAAAGCCAAAAATATGCATAATATTATACAAACCTTTTTTCGTTAGATTTTTTAACTAGTGGTTGTCCATAAACATTTGCTGGGTTATATTTAGAATTAGATTGAGCTGGCTTGCTTACACTTCTCTTAGCAGCTGAAAACAAATTTAATTTTAATAAGCATGCACTAGTAAATTGATTAAAGGCTTATTTTATAGTACGTGCTGGGGGATCGCATCACAAGACACCTCAAACAACAAACACACCAAGTGAATGGATCCAGAAAGGGCTATATATTCTGATGTTGCTTTCCTTCAGATAATGATCATATGACAGTTACTACAGATGATGGTGAGGTTGGTTACATTTCTCAAATGTTCAAAACTAAAGCTTATATTTCTAGACGACCTTAAAAAACAACAGATAAGAAATCTACAGACATTAAATCTGTGTACCATAGATCATTTGTACCACTATGATGCACATAAGGAAATATATAAATAGTAATATAATCTCTATTGTAATGTCACAACTTGAGTTCAACAGTAGAATGTTTTACGCTCATAAAACTTGATACTTTTAGACCATTATGTTATTCAATCACTGACCATTTAAAAACATTCGAGTTGGGAGGTGTTTAATGTTAAAATGTTATTTTCATTTACCTGAACCTGGTCGTGAATTGGCTGATGCTGGTCTAGCAGACCCAGGACGAGGAGGTGGTGGGAGAGCTCTGGCTATCTTCTTCCCATGCATTATAGTATGACTAAATTCTTCTGCTAATTTCTAATCAAAAATCAAGCAACACAAAATCTTAAAATCATCAAATTACAAGCAACTCATTCTCGTAATGGAAAAATCACAATGTTAAAAGGAACCACTTCATTGACAACATTTACCAATATAATGATTATGCCAACAATAAAAGAATTATCATAGATATACTCACATCATCAGATAAAAGATTTCTCACTTTCTGCATCATTATATTTTTACGCAGCAAAGCGTTTATAGATGGCCGATCTCTACAAGAATACAACAATAAAAACATCAAACAAATTCTCGTTTAACAATTAATGCATTTTAGTTGATCAACAAAAATCAACATATTAGTCGGTGTTCTCCAAATGATTTCTTGTATTGCTGTAAGTGGTCTGTGACAATTTTAATAAAAGTGTAATTTTATGTAAGTGTCAGCAACAAATTTCAATCGGTCAACAATGAATATTTTAAGAATAAATGATCAAAATATAACTCAAACTAATGGATGCTAGTGAGAATCAGGCATCAAAATTTTTATTATTTCCAACAGGTTTTTAAAACCTGGAGTTAGTCTCCAGGGTTGTACATGAACATTATTGAGATACTCAATTGATCTTTCCGGAACTAAATTCTCTGAATCCCAAAGAGTGAAAACAGGGATTTTTGTAAGAAAATATCTAAATCAACGACAACCATTACAACTGAAACATAGTCATTGTGTTTAATTCTGTCACCACTCTACTCACACGACCTCTGTTACATGGACTGACAGAACAGTGAGAAAACAGAATTGCAATTCTGTCAATTTTGGAAATTCCAGACTGACAATCAGGCATCCCCTATGAATTTTATAACCATTTGCTACAGTATGAATTACCTTGGAGATCTTTTAAATAACTGTGCTATAATTCCTCGTAGTTCATAACTATATTTAGGAGGGATTGGTGGATAAACACCTCTGAAACATTATTTGTAATATTAGTTGATACATTATTAATTAATACAGAAAGTAATATTTGTAGACCGTGTGCACATAATAATGAGGTCCATGTATATAATATCTGTATACATTTCTCATGCATTATTCTATATTGTCTAAGGTACATGAATACATCTTTAATTGTAATGTATCATTATTGGTTCCCCATAAACAAGAGTCACAGCTACTTATGTTTTTGAGAAAATAAATGCATGTATCGTGTACTAAAATTATTACCTGATAATCTTCAAAACTAAATTTTTCATATTGCCTGCCTCAAACTAGAAACAAGTCAAAAGATTAAAATTAAGTTGAGATGTGAGCAAGATGAAAATATGATCATATTCTTAATGTAATTAGTCCTTCCTTCTTTAAGAGCAATTTCTATTGACTATTTACATTATTTTCAATAAATTGTCTTTTATTTAATATACAAGTATATGAAGAAATCTATAGATATACTTACGGCATGTTTTAAAGTTGTCATTTCATATAGAACACAACCTAATGACCACACATCACTACAATAATAATTATAAAATTTTGTCATAATATTTCATATAACTTGAACACAAGATAAAAACACATTACAGCAATAACAATTATAACCTTTCTCATACTTTTTCCATACAATTCCCACTGTAATAAAAATTACAAACTTTCTAATACCATATAAAACACTATATAATAAATAACACATTGCCCTAAAAATAACCAAAAAAAACCCACTAACATTTGACATTTGTTATTTGTTTATTTTTTGCAATGTCTATATTTTGTCTTTTCTGCACTTTTATCTTGCCTTCAAGTCTGGTAATCAAGGAATTTGGGAGAACATACACCTGACTTATATTTTTTCTATGTTTTGTGTGTACTAACCTCTTATTATTATAAGGCAGATTTTCAACTAATTCAGGTGATAGATAATATGGTGTACCTATACATGTTCTAGCTAATTCCATAGTACTAAAAAAAAACAAATAAAACATCAACACAGCAAACAAATTATATCTCATATTTTTTCCAGACAAAAAGGCCGAATAAAGCTTGCATGTGGTCACTGACTAAAAATGTCACTGGGGCTCTTGTATCAACAGTGTAAAGGGGGAATATTCCATTGCATGCCTCAATGATTGTAGTTGCAAAAATTCTATGTCCCATACAACATATTTATTTTTGATACAAAAAATATTTTAAACTGATTTGGGTGCCCGTTTAATATTGGGGACTGCAGTACAGTCAGTACTTCCTTTAATTAGGGTAACATTGAAGGGATTAAGAGATCAAATATGTTCGGAAGTTCATCCCTTATAATTGTTGTCAGTCACAAGCAAAACTACATGTACAAGTAACAGAACAGAATTCAAACAGTTTTATTCTACTGGGTTAACTATGACCAGGTAATATTTAATACAGCCATTCACCCAGCATTAGAATTTAGACTGACACCACAACTTGGCTCCAAGATGGATTATCTGGTCAGTTCTCGATGGTCAGCTGCTATGATAGAGATTAAGAGACAATAGTAGTAATGAGATAATCCATCTATAAACATTACATAATCAAGGCCATGTAGTCACCTCAGCAAATGGATGAATGGATGTCAATTAAATACTACCCCTTAACAACTATAAAATATTATTAAGTTTAAATATATTATTGTTTATTGTTACTCTGTTTATTGTTACTAAGTAACCTCTAGTGTTATATTAGAGGAATGATTGTAGATGTGAGGGAGTTGACCACAGGCAGGCAGTAGAATATACTGAAGGGCAGGTCTCTGATAAGTTAATTCTTAGATACTGATCCTTATTAGATTACCTAGCCTGTGGGTCACTATTGTACATATATATATATATTATTATTGTTTAAGTATTGTTAGATAATATAAGATTACACCAAGAAGAAGTGAGTTGTTCAATTATTGTATGTTCAATCTTACAACCCCAGCAAGATTGAACATACAACCCATCGTCAAAGGTTGGACTATAAGCAAGTCCATAAACCCCGGATGATATAACTATAAAAGCTCACCTACCTATTTAGAACTTTAGCTATACCAAAATCACCAATCTTCACTCTACCTTCACCAGTAAGAAATATATTCTGTAATGACATGTTCAAAATATACAGAATATAATCATGCTTGATTATCTCCAATCATTCACACCAGCAATATATATTCTTAAAGACTCAAAATTCGCAATTAAATACAATACAAAGTAGTATTACCAGGAAGCATATTAGTGTAATAATTTAAATTGAAGTCAGTATCGGTACAGTATTTAATCTTACAGAAACAAGCCAACAGTGAGGCTGATGTCCCCCGCCGAAATCCCAAAATAAATAGATGACACATATTAACTAATTGCACATTTATTTTTTTCAAACGTATCGACCATCAAACTGTACACAAAGTGTCATCCAAAAGTGTTTTATAAAGAAAAATGCTAAAACCGACGAGAAAAATGAAAATGTACCCTAGTTAGGGGGACCCTAAAGGCAGACAAAAGGGCCCCCACACTTGACAAAAGGGCCCCTCTGGCCAAGGGAAAGGGCCCTTGTGTCCGAGTCAATCGTTTCTATACACTGTTACTGTCGAATCCATTACTGAATGAGAATGCAGTCATTGTATTGGCATAAAAATCAACAATCAAGATGAACCTAAGTTATCTTGTCCCAAAGTATCAACCAATCAAATTGCTTATCTCTGCCTACCCTAAGAAGAAAATGCTCATCTTCAAATTCCATCAAGGCATTCACCTAATAAGCATACACACCAATTTTGAACATTTTTACTCAATTCAAAGGAGAGTTATTGTGTTCCAAAGTCTTGGCAAATCAAATTGCTTATTGCTCTGCTTACCCTGAGCAGAAAATGCTCATTATCGATCTTAGTCAAGGTATTACTGTAATGAAACTATACACCAAGTTTCATCACTCTCACTTAATTAGAACTAAAGTTATCGTGTCCCAAAGCATCAACCAATCAAATTGCTTATCTCTGCTTACCCTGAGCAGAAAATGCTCATCTTTGAACTCCATCAAGGCATTGACCTAATAAGCATATACACCTAGTTTGAACATTTTAACTCAATTAGAAGGAGAGTTATTATGTTCCAAAGTCTCGACCTATCAAATTGCATATCGCTCTGCTTACCCTGAGCAGAAAATGCTCATTATTGAACTTAGTCAAGGTATTACTGTAGTGAAACTATACACCAAGTTTCATCACTCTCACTTAATTAGAACTAAAGTTATCGTGTCCCAAAGCATCAACCAATCAAATTGCTTATCTCTGCTTACCCTGAGCGGAAAATACTCATCTTCGAACTCCATCAAGGCATTGACCTAATAAGCATATACACCAAGTTTAAACATTTTAACTCAATTAGAAGGAGAGTTATTGTGTCCCAAAAAGTGTGACGGACGGATGGACCAGGAACTGACCAAGTTGTTAGATGAAATTCAAAAATCTAATTCACCAAATCGATTCAGAATTGTTCATGGAAGCGTGACATTTGACGGAGAGCAAGAACAAGATGAATAGTTCAAAAATCACATTATATACATTATGAACAATACCTGTGATTTTATATCTCTGTGTAATATTTTTCTGTCATGTATGTGTTTTATAGCTAGACATATCTGGGCAAAGTATGACCATATCTAAAATAAATCAAAAATATAAAAGTCAATTGTTATATATAAAGGATCTACAAGCCATCATAGAGTAACCTTTTTCCAAAGCATTAAATTCTCAAATAATCACAAAACGAATATGATTTTCCTACCATTGTGTTCAGGTATAGAGAAGCGACATCCGCCTTTAAGTAATCTAATGACTAGTGTTAATTGTAAGGTCATCATTTTGAAGATTATATTTGCGTTTTCTATTTATCTTTACTTTATACAAAAAAATCTCACTTCGACAACTAATTAATTTGAACAGATGAAATATTTATTGATTGTCATTCGGCAGGTAGGTATTGAACTGAATACACAACAGATTATGGCTAAAGCAACCTAATATCATTTTGCTTTATACACATCAATAGGATCTCCTCGATAGTACATATTGATCGAATCAACATTATCTGGACAAAACATTTCCTTGGATAATGTTTATAATTCTTCTTACCTGTTCTTCAGTCATCAATGCCCCCCTCTGTTGATTTATTTTAGAATACAAATCTCCTGATAATAAATGAGTGAAATATATAATAAAAATAAAGACATGTTCTTTAACGCTGACAATAAAAACTAGTGCTTTGAAGGTATTAACCAATGATAAAGATATAAATTTCAATTTAAAATGATTTGATAGATTTACATTTATTTTCTAGTTAAAAAGTGATAATACCGCTCAAATCCATGATGATGATTAAACAAGAGAATTGCTGGAGGGAATTAATTCCAATCGTGTCAGAATCGAAGTATAATCAAAACGTTACATGGTGGTGATATTTTGTTATTAAATTCATCGATACTTGCTTTATTCATCGGAATGAGAGGACTCAATTCCAGATTGCCTAATCATTTATACTCATCTATACCTGATTAAATTGCAACTTTTCAATTATATTTAAGATATACAAACCTCCAGCGCAGTAGTCCATACATATATAAAGTGTTCCTTTCTCTGTAAAAACCAAATAGATTTATTATTTGAATGAAATATTTGCTTCAGATTTCTGCCCCGAATCATAAATTATACAAATGTACTTCGAAGTAAAAGGAGACAGGGACTTGGAGATTAATTATTTTTCACATTCTAAATCTATGAAACAATATTATCCAAACAATTATTTTGCATACCTTCAAAGGACTCCAAATAGGTAACAATATTAGGATGATTTAACTGGGCTAAAACTGCTACCTGAATAAATAAAACAATAGAATGTGTTTGTTTAGTTGTGCTGTTATTGAATAAAAATAGGCATAAGTTTAACAAATGTTGCAATACCTGTTTAATGTATATACATGTATATATCACCCTCAAAATACAGATAGTTATGGTTTATTCATGTAACGGTACATGTACTATTCACTACCTGACAATGCTGCAAATATAATTTGTCCAGTTACAAAAATCAATCACTTTTACTGCTATTATTCATCACTTAAAATTAAGTTACCTCTTTTCTTGAATCTTCTCTTTCTTTGGGACCCATCTGAAAAATCAAAATTGTTCTTTTACCGTAGAACTAAATGTATACTTAAAACCTAATATGGATCTATTCAATTTTTATTGTCATAAAAAATTTGCTTCTTACATAATAAAAGGATAAACAATAAACTAAATTTCAATAATTATATTCAAATGTTTCGTAAAATTGTGTATCTTCAATGAGCTTACAGCTTTTGATCTCAATTAGTTTAAATTTATTTCAATTCATTGAAAGTGTAATTTACAGTAACTTGTCTGTACTCTTTAATTTGTGAAATACAACAGAAATGTACAGCTGTATCCATGTAAGTATTAATTATTGACATCAAATACATATAAGTTGATATGAAAATCAATGGATCAACAAGAATAATAAATTATTAATGAATAAATATCAACTAACTCGTCCCAGGCTGATTTCTTTAATAACACATTGCTTCCCATTTTCTTTATTTTTTACCAAAATAGCTTTGCCAAAAGCACCCTCTCCAATTTTCTTTACTCTCATATATCTATCCATGATTAATTGTTACTGTTAGGGTATTGCTGGAGTGTGTCAGTCTTCTGTCTGGTCTTCAAATACCTACGAGTTGACTTTTCTGATGACCTTGTCTAAACCAATCTAAATGTTTTGACAAGAATGGCAATGCAAATCACATCCTTTATGTTTTATAATTCAAACTCTTTTCTGGCCAACAAATATCAACAATCTTCTTAATATACAGTTTATGTCTATCCTTATTTATGGCACTTTGCAATAGAATTTCTGAAAGCATTCAAAACAAACATATATTCTTCTTCCAACATCAGAATAGCTTTACTTTAATAAACAATCAAATGGCTTCAGACTGTCACTGTTGGTTGGACTGGAAAGTTTAAACAAAGGATAACTTTCTCTTAAATTTAATCGAGTTATAAATAATATTTGCTATTTGGTTGGTCATTCAGTTTCATTCACATGACGTATACAGTGGTCACCATTTCAAATCAGATTATTTTCACATCATGTAGACAAGAAAAACACACATTAAATTGGGCTTAAGATTATTGTCATTAACAGAAATGAATTCACCAGTTCCCCCTTTCATCGCGCAGTAAATATGTACACTTTCTAAAAATAGTAATTTTGATGAGAACAGAAATGTAGAAACCAATGTAAACTATTTATTTTACTTCCGGTATTTTTGACAGTGACTAAACTTTTTACAACATTGTATTTCCGAAACGAATATTATAGAATATCTTCTTCTTTTTCACTGAATTTAATTAAGATATGTAATCCACTATTAAAATCACCAAAGGTTGGTACCTCTGACAAGAATAATTATGTTGTTTGGGTGTTATTTATGTTTATTTACATGATATAAGCCTATACATTGTTCCTTGTAGTGAAAGTTCAAATTTTGTATAATCCAATGAAAACCGTGTTTTACGGATCAGTTATGGAATGTGCATGAGCCAAAGTAAAATGATACCCTAAGATTCATCAAAGCTAAAGAATTTAATTTTCATTTTAGAACTACTTACGTATATATATCGAAGAATGTGTTTTACTATTCTCTTTGTAAATTCAAAGAAAATACACGAACAGAATCTACTTAGTTTTTAAACATTGTCATTTTGAGTTTTGGCAACGATCCGATCTAATTTCAAGGTTAACCAACATGGCAGCCGCCGTACGATTCGGTCAGCATTTAAAAGAATTAAGAATCCATTTATGTCAGAAGTCAAGCACAAGCAAGGGTGTGAGGTAAAAATTCTTGCACAATTGAAACAAATCAATCAATGCAGCAATAGACACTGCACTATTCTTTCTGTCTTGTCTAGTATCAGTTGAGTATTTGGACACTCATGAGTTATTATACTCATAATTTCATATAATTATAATAATAATAATCATAATGTAATAAACTTATAATAATAATGTAGTAAAGTCAGTAATTTAGAGCATCAAATAAAGAAAATTGAAACTGCATTGACATTCACTACCGGTACATTAAAGGGCTAATCCCGATAATCGTTTGAATAATATAACTGCTTAATTTTGTGTTAAAATCCCTTAAAATCCCCTACCAAAGGGCCGAGCAACTAACTCAGTAATTGTGATACGTTTTCAAACAACTTAAACACGCCAGTCTTCTTCTGGAAATTAAGACCGGTGCCCCAAGCTGTATTATGTGGTGTCTACGTAAAACCAGGCTTTCTTTTGAATAAAAATAATGTGTAGGTGAAATATACCTTTCGCTATTAGTATTAAGTACAGCACATGGGTCATTCACTATATAGACCTTTCAAGGAACGGGAATCGATTATCAGGTCACCAACGAAGAAATTAACCCGAAATCTTAAAAAGGTTACGTGTCCGGATAAGCAGTTTTGACGTTCACGTCCAAACGACTCAATATTTTGAGCTGAAATTTTGAGACAAGGTTACTTCACCATTCTCCTACATTTCGGCGTATAAATGTTGTATGTACTCAGACTTTTATTTTTGAGACCCCGTTTAAATCGGGACTGTCCCTTTAAAGCCCCAATAACACTCTTGTTGTAACTAAATAATATGTCCCAATCTTCATTCTGGTCAACAAATTGTATTATTTTACAATATTCCAATTAATTGATGATATAAATTTCATCTTAACACACCTAATTTAAAAAATTGGGAAAATTCAACTAATTGATTTGAAAAGTCTAACGTAATCCTTTTCAAATGTGACTTTGATTTAAAATATTTTCGAACCCTCTGGACAAGTAAAATAGGTCGTAATGGATAATTTACACAACAGGTGGGACACTTAAACATCTAGTACTTAGAATAAGGCTATTATTTATTTTCTGGGGCTGCCAAGCCAGCAAGAGTGTTATTGTCCCTTTAATGGGAGACACAGTGGTGGACAAAATATTTCATCGGGATTTTCCTGTGTAGTTCCCCCAGGCCCCTGTCAGTGGTTCAGGACAAATAAATTTAAAGGGCCCGTCAAGCCAAAAGGCAAAGAGACTATGTGTAGAGTATAGTCATTTGGATAGTACTAAAAACCAAGGTCTTTTTGTAACCTTGGCAGATAGAATTCAGTATAACTGTAAACTGTCAAGCTGCTATCCAGGCAAAATTTCACCTAGTAAGTTCTGTCATTATTCCCATTTGTCAATGGAGAAAGACAGAAGGCATGGCAAGAAACTATATGTAAGTTTGTATAGTTTTTCAAATGGTACAAAAATGGTTTACACATAATTGAGCCCTTGGTTGTTAGAATTGAAAATGACAATAGGTCGTAGTAGCCTACTGTTGTCCTGGCAAAATGTCCCTCATGGCACATTGCACGTTTTCATTGGCGTAGTTCGTGCAGTAAAGTGGGACCGTAAGTTAATCCCCACTTCATTCCAAGTTCTACATGTAAAAGCTTAGATATGCAATTCTGACAATAGAAAATCATATTCCTTAAAATATAAATTAATTATTAATCATAGCTCTTTTACTTACTGGTATTATTTCAGAGATTTTATAGAGAAATATTATGTAGATATAAAGAAGAGTAATCAACAACTACCCATTTTGATTCGGGAATGTAGTGGTGTAAAACCTAAAGTATATGCCAGATTTGGTAAGTATCCTATATAACAATATTCCTCTACTTCTATTTAATTGAAAGTTTTCAATTGTTCCAAAAATCTGATCCTTATTTCATTCATTTTTATTTTGTAGAAATGGGTAAAGAATCCAGTGTACCATTATCTGATATGAACAGTGAAAGAGTATTAGAGTCCATAAACAACTTGGCAAAGTGATGTCTTAAATATATTGAACTTAAGTTTATCAATAATATTATATGTATATAGCCGGATTGTGTATGTTGATAGTTCATACAAGACAAAACCTAGTAATGTCATTAATGATTATATAGTAAATTAAATATCTTCAATTTTGTTTGTCATTTATTTATTTGTTTACAGTATGGATCATGCAAAATCGGTTAGAAACTATTTTGTGAAGTATGATCGTATTGTATACATGTATATTCATACTATTTGTTAAATGAAGCTAAAATAATAACAATTTTTTTATTGATTTGATGTACTGACCCTTTGGAATAGACCTGTGATGTTGAACAGTTTATTAAAATCAAATAATAATTAACTTTTTAGCAAACAAAACAACTGAAAAAGATTTGAATTTGGCTATTTCTTGGCAATGACACATGTTAGAACTGTTTTTTTTATGTGAATATGTTTGCATGGATTTGGGCTGTTCAGTTTAAGATAAAAGATTGAAGATTTAAACAAGTAATATAATTGTAGCATACAGGGCAGGTCTATACTATGGTTGATTGTAACTACAATTCCGAATAGGATTTAAAAAACAAGAAACAGATATTGTCACCAACTGAAGTCGAGAATTGTAGCATCTACACAGACATCCTCTCACTGTGTAAACACAAGTTCTACATCTTCAGATAATAACCTCCGACCAATGCATTCTAAACTTTAGAATAACCTTCTAACTCCAAATCATAAAGTTTAGAATAACCTTCTAACCAAACAGAATAAACTTCAGAATAACCTTCTAACCACGCATTACAACATTTAGAATAACTGTATAATCACACATTATAGCCTTCAGAACTTTGCAATAACCTTGTAACCCAACAGTATAAAATTTACAATAACCTTATAACCTAACAGTATAAACTTTACTATAACATACCAACTACACATTATAAACTTCAAAATAATTATATATCCATACATTATAACCTTTAGAATAACCACATATTATAGCCTTTAGAATAACCTCCTAAACACACTTCAGAATAACCTAATAATCATATATAATTACCCTTAGAATAACCTTCTAACCACACAGCATAAACTATAGAATACCGTACCCTATAAACTTCAGAATAACCTTCCAACAACACAGTATAAACTTCACAATAACCACCTGTTCATACATTTTAAACTTCTCAATAACCCCTATCCATGCAGTATAAACTTCACAATAACCTGCTTACCACACGCTATAAACGTCAGAATAACCTACTAATTAACCACACTATAAACTTCACAATAACCTGCTAACCACACACTATAAACTGTAGAATAACCTCTAAATCACGCATAAACTTCAGAATATATAACTTAAGCACACATTAGAATAACTAAATAATCGCCCAGTATAAACTTTAGAATTACCTAGCAAGCAAGAATCGAAACCACGACTATTATAATAATGTGTAAAGCACGGGCGTAGGGCCAAAGTAGAAATGGTTCACCCTAGAAATACTACACATGTATTTCCTTATATTTACTGTCTTTTTGGACCATGGAAGTATATTTTATTGAAACTTTAATAAAAAGGATCTACTTCACGAAAATTTAAATCTCTTAAAGATTAAAGATGCATTATTACTCTTACTCAAGAAATAATTTAACCCCCTCCATAATTACTTCCTATCGTATGCTCCAACCGGAAAATGTTGCCCGGACAGCGTCACTAATCGTCATGTTGCCTTGCACAATGAGGTCCGCAATAATATGATACTGCAGGAGATATAAAGATGCAATTTTATCAATAGTAAAAAGATGTATCATATAAAATGTAGATAAAGAGCTGACAGTTCGTACTGTAATAGTCCAAAAATAGATCATGTGGATATATCGGAATTTCTATTCAAATTACATTATTCTGGGCTATTTATGACTATTTGATTATGTGGCGTATATCGTAACAACCAGTCGATTTTTTAATCATGGGGGTGTTCAAATCCATTTAACCCGACGTTCTAGGAAGGGAGGGGGGTCACGTGGCTAAGTGGGTAGGACGCTGGCTCGCTAGCCTGGAGGTCGGGTGTTCGTTCCCTGCATTGGCCGAGAAAGTTCATCCAGGTTTTCCGGCATTTTCCTTTGTCAGTGATGCAGGACAAAGGGCCTGACAAGGACATCAGTCTAGTGGTTCGGATGGGACGAAAAACCGAGGTCCCGCGTAGCCATTGACGTGCACGTAAAAGATCCCTTGGCAGTTGTAATTCGATATAAGAGCAGGTCGTAGCGTCGCTGCACGGGCAAACTTTCCCTCATAGTACACTATATGTATGGCGTGTGCTCGTCTTCAATGGCCCAGGTTAGGAGCAGAACAGTAGGACGTTAAACCCCATTTCATTTCCCGTTCTAGGAAGTTGATTATTGACTTGACATGTGAATAAATGTCTAAATAATAGTTAGGTAACATTTGGCGACTAAAGAAAGGTATGCCATAAACAGATTTAGCATCTTACATATTGGCTGTATATAAGCTGCTACAATCTATGGAAGACCAAACAGCTCTTTATTCAGTGTTCTTAGTTCTTAGTTCTAAATCCTTAGTCCTTAATTCTTACTTCTTCATTTGTTGTCGTATTTCGACATTTGTACACCAAAATTAAGATTTGTATCTAAAAATTAACTTTTGTTTCACAAATCAGACATTTGTCATATCAGATTTGTAAAATGTATTTTAATATAAGATATTTAATTTTTTTTAGAAAATCAAAAAATTAGTCTATATTTACATTTCATCAGAAAAATGAAACAAAAAACAAATATCGAACAACAAATTTCAAAATACAAATCTCCAAATATAAATCTTGTGAAACATTTCTCTAAAAACATTTCTCCAAAAACATTTCTTCAAAAACATTTCTCCAAATACATTTCTCCAAAAACATATCTCGAAATTCATCTAAACGGAACATTAGAAACCAACCTGGCATACAATAAATCACCATACAATAAAGAAGAATCAAGCAAGCATACAACAAGTAAAATCGTACAATGACTGTGACTTTAATGAAATCATGTGTTTGTTATGTTTCTATATATAAATATATTGGTTGATATGATATAGCATTAAATACAATCAATTAAAAGTAGTTGGATCAATGAAAGAGGACTTATCTCTTCTAAATTATGTATATGTCAGAAAATATGTATATTGTTAAAATGTATTTGGACCTTCTTAATGGTGTGCAACCCGATATCTTGTATTTTGTGTTATGGCCGGTATTTTGACGTTAAATACCCTCCCATCCCCTCATTTGTTAGTGCCAGTCAATTGTTTTTCTTTTTGCAAGTTATGTGAATATAAATTTACATTTTGTAGCAAGCATAAAAACATACTTTCCTGTAGTATATGAACAAATATTGAGAATTTCTTATTGAGATCGTTTGTTAAGATTTAAATCCCTGCCACCTCCCCTCACTTAATAAATGAAATGAAAGGAAACGGAGTTTAACGTCCTACTATTCTGCTCCGAACTGGGCCGATTGAGACGGGTATATATACAGTGGGCTATCAGGGAAATTTTGCCCGGACAGCGACACTACGGCCTACTCTTATATCGAATTCCAATTGCCAAGGGAAATTTTACGTGTACGCCAATGCGTACACGCGGCCTCGGTTTTTCGTGTACCATCCGAACGACTACACGGCTGTTTTTGTAAGGACCTCGGTCCTGCATCACTGACAAGAGGAAATAACGCCGGAAAATCTGTATGAACTTATTCCCAGACACATTCACGAAAACATGATTTAGAAGAAGTAAAACATTCTTTCGTTTGAGCAAAGAAGGGGGGGGGGGGCTGGATGGTCTAATGAATAGCACGTACACGCTGTACAATAAGGTCTGTCATTGAGTCAACTGGCGTGGTTTCGATGTACGTGCCGAGGAGTAGGGACGCCTGTCCAATCTCGTGGGTTTTCTCCGGAGCCTCCGGTTTCCCCCCCCCACTGCTAAAGACCCTACGCACAAGCTAATTATGGAAATAAAATTGAACCATGTGTTAGTTCCGAAATGACCTAGTTGTGTCGAGTTGTTGTTAAACTCCATTTCTCCCTCTCTTTGAACAAAGAGATATGTCGCCATCAGACAAAGGCTAATTTCTGAAAATAGACTACTTTCAATTTATTTTCGTTATCGAAGGCCCGGTTCGATTAGCCGTTCTACGCACGTGGTTTCACTAGAGAAATTAAATGAAATGGGATTTAACATCCTACTGTTCTGCTCCTAAACTGGGGTAATGAAGGCGGATATGCGACATACAGTGTGCTATGAGGAAACTTTTGCCCGGGCAGCGGCGCTACGGCCTACTCTTATATCGAATTCCAACTGCCAAGGGATCGTTTTACTAGAGTCGCGGTCACCGAGCGATTGAGCTTATTGGGGGATCGTATCACAAGCGTCGCAGTCACCGAGCGATTGTTCTTATTGTACATGTGCTTATACGCGATTCCCATTATTGTATAGTGACTTATTGTATGCCAGGTTGTTCCGGTTCGATGAATTTCGAGAAATGTTTTTCGAGAAATGTATTTGGAGAAATGTTTTTAAAGAAATGTATTTAGAGAAATGTTTTTGGAGAAATATTTTGCAAGATTTGTATTTGGAGATTTGTATTTTGAAATTTGTTGTTTGATATTTACCTTTTGTTGTATTTTTCTGATGAAATGTAAATTGTAAATATAGACTATTTTTTTTAATTTTCTAAAAAAAAAAAAATATCTTATATTAAAATAAATTTTACAAATCTGATATGACAAATGTCTGATTTGTGGAACAAATATTGATTTTAAGATACAAATGTTAACTTTAGTGTACAAATGTCGAAATACGACAACAAATGAAGAAGTAAGAATTAAGGACTAAGCATTTAGAACTAAGAACTAAGAACACTGAATAAAGAGCTGTTTGGTCTTCCATAACAATCAGCCTTTTATTTTTAGTATAGAAAATGGGTCACCTATAGTTGAATATTGGACATATTGGACAGGAATGGCTTTTAACGTTTTGTCAAAACAGTTGTCCACTTCTGTCATTTCGTGGTCTATCATACATATATTATTATTTTCAGTGACTTGCAATGCGGGGGAGGGGGGATATATCCTTTCCGCCTAATCTTTATCCAATACCAATTTTCAACTGTCAGCTTATTTTCCAACGTCCGTCACATAATTTGAACAGGGGCGGATCTTGGTTTTTGTTCCAACAGACGCACTAGTCAAGACTTTCCATGTCAGTCCCGCAGAGGCCATAGGTGTACGGGCTCGATGACAGTTAGGGGGGCAGAACCCGAAATTCCCGAAAAAATTTCGGGTTTACAAAGAGCGGAGCTTACCTTGAAGGGACCCCCCCCCCTCCCCCAGAAAATTTTAGAATATTTGACGGCTGTAAACAAACAGGTTTTCCTGCTATTTCAGCCCATGAACAAAGAAAGCGGAATTAAGGTGGCTGATTCGAATTCCAATTAATTGTTTACAGTCCACGAAGACGGAACCGTTGGGAGAAAAAATTTGAAAATTAAACTGCCACAAACGCGTTTTCCTGCTGTTCCAGTCTTCAATTTAGGTCCAATATAGCCTACCTTGCTGACCCGAATTCCAAACAACCAATCGTCGCTGGGTTTAGGGGGTCTTACCCCCCCCCCCACCGGAGAAAATGTTGAAAATTAAACCATCGCAAATGCGTTTTCTGCTTTTCTAGCCCGTGTAAGCAACTCCAAAATTTCCAATGATTTTGTAACCGAAATTTCAGTCTGATTTCCAACCATCCAATCAGAATGTTGCAGTTGCATTCACAAAAATAATCGATGCCCGAAAAATGTCGCACAAAGAAGAGTGGCTCCAGACAAAATGTTTTAATCCATAGTCAACTCAGTAGGCCTACAAATTCGTGGTATTTAATTAAAAGAAAAGTAAAATTAGTTTTATATGAGGGCTCAATGACAGTTAGGGAAGCAAAACTAGCAATGCCCGAAAAACCAGGCTCCGGGTTACCTATAATTTAGGGTGTTTTCCAGTATTTAGTATGTTTTCCGGTATTAAGTGTTTTTCCGGTATTCAGTAATAACATGGTGTTTTCCGGAATTTTCCTGTAGTATTTCCGTATGTTCCGGTGTTTAGTATAGCCCAAGAAATACAGATAAGATAACATAAGATTTCACTCTTCCCACTGTTTGAGGCTACTCTTTTTACCACAACCTCTGGGGAGTGGAGTAGATTGAAAGGGCTTACGCTATACCCACACCCGTCTATTATCCCCCCGCTGCCTTATAACGTCTTCTATTTCGGCTAGATCAATTAAACCAGTGATAAATAAAACTGTTTGTTGTCAGAAGTGGTGATTAATCCGATTTTTTTTTAAAATACGTTGATCGGCCACATAGTCTGGGTGTGGTACACGCAAATTATAGATTTTTTTATTATTAAAGTTTCAGTTTTGTTTACCGAGCAAACCACACACATGATAACCTATTGACAGGACACAATATACAGAGCCCACATCAGATCAAAACATTTCATCATTGAATATGAGTGTGATATATGTTATCTATATGTGATATATATCTGTGATACCTATATATATATTCGTCATATAAATATGTATACGATGGTATTTGAAACCAAAACGTAGATAGTGAAAACACGCCTCGGTCGTAATAAGGGGCATTTTTTAAAAAAAAAAAAATTGGGCCCCGTTATTGACACATGCTGTCGGTCTGATTCTATGATTACACATTACGTTGGCCGTCAAGATCTAAGTGACTAGGTCACATGTCGTACTCGTGATATAATAACAGCTGATAATGACAAGATATCATTATTTCTCGATATCGATATCAAGGTAATGATAAATAAATTAGCACATATTTATAAATACATATTTTGTTGTCTCACAATGCGACAAGACAAAAACGTAAATGGAATACTTTAACTGACAAGGTATGGTTACTGAGTTTCCTATATTATAATTAGAATTTCATGGTTAATAAAAGAAGGGATAAATTGAACACCTGGTGAGGTCTTCGAAATCAATAAGTTATGTAAGCATTAGCCTACTAAATGTAGGCCTATATCAAAATGTGCATCTAACTGGATGAAGTACAGGTTATTTCTTGCAGTATTTATTTTATTGATGTTCATTATTATTCATCCTATTTGGGGATCACGTGGCTAACTAAATGGGTAAGGCGCTGGCTCGCGAGCCTGGAGGTTGGGTGTTCGATCCCTGCATTAGCCGAGAAAGTTCATCTCGATTTTCCGGCGTGGTTACCCTTGTCAGTGATACAGAACGGAGGGCCTGACAAGGCTGCTGTCTAGTCGTTCGGATGGGACGAAAAACCGATGTCCCGTGTACACATTGGCGTGCACATAAAAGATCCCTTGGCAGTTGGAATTCAATTATAAGAGTAGGCCGTAGCGCCGCTGCCCAGACAAAATTTCCCTCATAGCACACTATGTGGCGTATGCCCGTCTTCCATTAGCCCAGAGGTGCAGAAGAGTAGGACGTTAAACCCCATTTCATTTCATTCATCCTATTAATGCCCGATTGCCCGTCTTCATTATCCCAGTCGGAACAGAACAGTAGGGCGTTAAACTCTATTTTGATGAGAAAGTCTGTAAACCATTATATTTCTCTTTCGGAAGATTAAGCCAAAGTCGGTTTGTTTGCTAAGTTTTATTTTTAGAGGAACACAAAATTAGTTAAATCTTTACACCAACTTTATCTATGGACGTGAAATTTTCAACAGGACAGGTTGTCGTCACCCTAAAAAAAAAAAAAACCCCCAAAAAAACCACATAAAATCGAAAGAAATCGGTATGCTTACTTTATTAATTTTTGAACGCCGATCATAGAGTTCCAGTGATTTTAAGCTTAGTTTAAATTCAACAGTTATTGTTTATATATTATTCTATCTTTAATCTTTAATACAAGGTATAATATAATGGTCTCATGAATCGTCGATGAGAAGAACACATCATGCCTTCTAAAAGAAAATCCTCCAGTTCCTTAACACTGCACGTTAATCCTAATCACGATAGAAGACCCAGTGTTCGTAGATTGTTGAGTTCACAGGACAGTGATTATGGCTCCACAAGCCGAACTGACGGAGATGGGCGATCTGTTGGAAGAAGTTATTCCTATTGTCCAGAATCGAAGAAAAACGTTATTCTTAGAAACTCGGATATTGATCCCCCAACCCCTAGCCCTTCCACTCCTTTAGATGATGTGTTTCTCCCGGTAGATCCTGAGAAACAATTACTGGAAAACAGCACCGAACAATCGTAAGTTTCAACTTGTTTCATTATATTTCTTCAATATTCCCCTTGTTACCTCTGCTTTCGGTGTGTTTTTATTTTATTCTTTCAAAAAATAAAAAGTCATAAACTGTAACTTACTTTGTAGTTACACGCGATTGCAATACAGTTACAATCTTTTAACAGTGCAATTACCTGTTTTGCATTACACCACAAATTCCACCCAAAATGTTTAAAGACCGCCAGATGCAACTTATAGGTAAATGTGGTATAATGCAATAAAAGATGGATAAAAACGTGGTTTAATAAAATAACAGATTGAACTTGTGTAGATAAAACGTGGTATAATAAAATAAAAGATTGAGCAATAATAGCATAAAAACGTGGAATAATAAAATAATAGATTATAATAATAGTACAACTTGTATAATCGTGGTAAAACAAAACAAAAGATTGAAATAATAGCACAACTTGTTATTAAAACTTGGTATTAAAGAATGTATTAGGCTGATTTAGCACTTCCGAGTTTTTGTGGTAAAAATTGGGTGTTTGGAGGATTTTAATATTTTTAGACATGTATACTCTTTATATTTTACGAAGTGAAAGCCGGTTATCCTAAAATATTGATTTTTTTATATTTTGTTTTTATATTCTTGAACTATATTTATAGTTATAGTATTTATAATGCACTTTTAACGTTGGGGACGTAACTATGGATGTATGAAATCGTATGTAACTAAAATTGCATTAAAATAACTGTTGATTTTTTACATATCTATATGTAACATTGTAGGTAAAAGCATTATACATAGTTATGTATGTATAAACATTATAAATAGGGCAGGTGGTCATTGAAATATATATGTAGTATTTTAAATAGAGCTGTTAGTTTTTAGCCTATTAATGTAGCATTATACATAAAGCTGTTAGTTTTTGGCAAATTTATGTAGCATTATAAATAGAGCTGTTGGTTTTCGAAACATTTATATATAAGCTTTATAAATAGAATTGTTAATTTTTGACATATTTATGTAACATTATAAATAAATTTTTGTTATTTTACATTTTTATAGAAGCAACGTGAAGTACAGGTAGGCGGTACTTTATCAAATAACACCATAACACAGGCACCGGAAAACCGGAAAATAACACTCTAGTAACTAATGTATTGAATACGTAGTCTATAAATTTAATTGCCCGCCTTTCCGAGAAAGCGGGGGGGGGGGGCTGTTAAAATGTGTTAGTCCGTCCACCTATCTGTCTTTTAAATAACTTTTATTGAGGTGGATTTTCAATTTTGGTCTCGATATTTTATTACGCGAGTGTCGTGACTGGGTTAATTATGTGCTCAACAGAAGCTGAGAAGAGATAAGCAATTTGATTTACCTATACTTTAAAATACGGTAACTCTGATTCTGATTGAGAGTGATAAAACTTGGCACAGAGTTTTAATGCAGCGATAACTTGACTACGTTTGATAATGAGTATCTCTTCTAGGGTGATAAACGATTTGACTGCCCAATATAATATGTGTAGGTAATTAATGAGTGTTGTCTATTTATTTTGGCCCGGATACTTTGGACATTAGACTCATTGGCCTCACTGACAGTGTGATAATTTTTCAGTTGTAGCGAAATGTCATTATAATGTTTATTCTCAGAATTCTCAAGTTCCGTGCGTTTAAACTATCACAATCACAGACACCACCATCAGCATCCAGCATCTAATAGCTTCACTGCTCCCCAATTGCATCCCTTCACTCTTATAGCTATACATGCGTAATTGTATATATATGATCCGGTATCAATCCACTGATCCCCGTTATATTTGCACACATTTTAGTGAAATTGTTACGTCATTTATAATTAAGTTGAAAACCTTATGAAAGTAAGCAGCAGAGGTCCCAATATAGACCCCTGTGGAAGCGCATGTATCTCTTAATACCTGTGACAAAATTCATCCAATTATAAAATAGTTATTTCAATTTCAGGACTGAAACAACATTCAGCATAACATCTATTGATAAACATCTTAGAAATTGGGCAAATTTTAGAGATGTCAGCAAACTGGACATGAAGCAAATACTCGTGCATGTTAAAACTGGAATACTTTTTATTTTCCTTATTGTATGTACTGTAAGTTTCGTATTTGTATCACATGAATTGTAATACTGGGTTTTTACTAATCCTTATTAAAAACAAACCCTTTTCTTTAAAGATAATAAAATTATCATAAATTAGTCCGTGGACTACACGGGGTATGATATATAATATTATACTTTTGGTAATGTATCGCTGCTCATTTACTTGGATATCGTAACCCGTACTTTCATAACTGTAGTCGATTCAATGTTAATGATTCTTTCAGAAATATTTAATGTAGATCTGACTAAAACCTACATAACATACACAGATGCCCTTTAGAATGGAATAGTTAGGAATATAAATGTTCAAAATCTTCGAGATAAATTTTGCTATGACAACGGCACTTACAGTTTGTATACTTTTATGTCATATTCCAACTGTCAGCGGAATCTTTAACCGACCTGCCCTGACCTCTGATGAGGTCTATTGTCTCTTTAAAAACCAATGTTGATTAAAATTTCAATTGTATACAGGGATTTATTGCATCAAATCCAGAAGCTACAGAAGAAAAAACACACGTCACTGTTGCTAAAAACAGACCTTACGGTAAATAACCCCTTCAGTTGACATTTTCTTTCGTACGTGATTTTAATTTTATATTGTTGTGCTGCAGACCAGTCAATCAACTACACTGACCGAAAACGGCGTTATTTCAAAGAATTGCAAAATTTATGTAAAAAAACTGTGAATGATTTCATAGAAAATTGACAAAATTGAGAATGATTTGAATTTTAACAAAAAGACTCTTGCTGATAACCGACAAGAACCAACAAGGGTATTTTTGTAAGCTTAACTTATCGATAATTTTGTCCATTTTTTTAAAAAAGATATTTGGATATGGTTTAAGTATATAACACGTCATGTTCCTTGTCGATCATCGTTTTCAATACTTTGGGCGAATACTGGAAAATAAACCCGCCACTGTCAGTACTTGTCGTTGGTTATAGCAAGACCCTTGTAATGATGGACAGTCAGGGAACACTGTTCAATAAAACATAAGTTATAAATTTGTATTTTACAATCAATATGGGTTGCTGATTTATCTTCGTTTCTGGTGGGTGTTTGGTGGTGAATGAGAAAAAAAAAATTAGTCATAACATTTTGCATTGGAATGTTTTTAAATTTATCATATATGTGGTGGTCATGACTAGAAATGTCTATACAGTGCCAGACTGGGCCCACCGTGACAGGTGAGCCTAAGTTCATTAAAAAAAAAAGTGGGCCTAAGCCTATAAAGAAAAAAGAAAAGAGAAAGAAAGGAGAGGGGAGGAAAGAAAAGAAAGAAGGAAGCATGGAGAGAACAGGACACACTCATTCTGTTATCTAATGGTATCAGGAAATCAAAAATTTGCCTTCTTCTACTTTGGTCTGAAATGCTTGGAAAATGGGTTTGCAGTTGTCAGTTTTAAAAAATTTCGTGGGGGAGAACCCCTCTCCCCAGACCCCACCTCGGATGTTCGCGCGCCTTTGACCTTGGTCTATGACCTGACAGGTGGGCCCGTGGCCCACCAGTCCAGCACTGTGTCTATATATGAAGTTATGTGATGACTATGCATGAAAATGTCTATATTAGATAGTCTGTGAATAATTTGTTGCCCTGTAACATCTCTTTTTTCAGATTCTGGTCTGGAGGCAATGAACTCTAATAGTTATCCATTGATCAAATTAAAACTTGATGGCCCATTTGATGAAGAGGCAGTAAACCATACCTTCGTCAATTCGTCAATGATATACGTAACCATCGGAGGAAATGAAACCCGTACAACACCGGTATGATTTATTAATGTTTTACCATTTAATTTATTCGTGTCCAGAGGGGGCAGAGGGGGTCCACTCCCCTGCTAGAACAGAGCATATTATTTCTCTCCTGTCTTGCAGCCGCACCTATATGAGCAGACCTATTGTCTCAAGGCCTCTGATCTGATCAAATTCGCAGGTAGTTTCCCCGATCCAACCCCAAACTTGACGGCTGCAAACGTGTTTTCCTGCTATTTCAGTCGGTGAACAAAGCAAGTTCAAAGTGGTGTAATATAGTCTAATTAAGGTGGCTAATATTTTGAAAAAAGAGCGGTTTTTTTCTGCTATTCTTGCCCGTGAGTTCAGCAACTCCAAAGTTGTCCAGTGGTTTTATATCCGAAATCTCACTCTATGCCGACCTAAATTCCAACCATCCAATCAGATTGTTGCAGCTGCATTCACAAATAATAATCGAGGAAATGAAATGAAATGAAATGGGGTTTAACGTCATACTGTTCTACTCCGAACTGGGCTAATGACGACGGCGAGGCCCGAAAAATGTCGCAGAAAATAGAGTGACTCCTGACAAAATGTTTTAATCCATAGTCAATTCAGTACAAATTTGTGGTATTCAATTAAAAGAAAAGTAAAATACGTGTTTTATTAGATTTCGGACACTTTATTTTCTGAAGTAGATGAAAATTAAAAAAAAATCACTTTACCCTTCTGTTCGAAAGGTTAGATTACCCGAAAGTTTGTGGGTAGAGTGGGTCATACGCGTTTGTTTTTATGTCATTTATTATTATCTTTTATTTGAAGTAATTTATGCTCGTTTTATACTACTATAACACAACTTAATCTGAAGCAATAGAGCAAAAATGAAAAAAAAACCCAGGAATTATTTTTTTAAAAATATTCAAAACAGTTCACACTTATGTTAACAAAACTGATAAATTTCCAGAAATAATTCTTCTCATATATTTGACAATCCATTATGCATTTAAATGTCATCATAATTAATTTTATCATAAAAAAACTTCATAAGAGGATGGCTTTCCCCATAATTGGTTTTATTAGTTACAAACTCGTGGACGTACATTATGGTTCATTAAAATTTAATTTGTTTCTTGTTGTTTTCAGTGGAAGCTAGATGTGAATATTCAAAATTTGAGGGAAGGAAGAATCATTCAAAAAGAAAAACAGTTAGAGTGTAAAATGTAAGTAAAACTTTGTGAAAATCTTAGACAATTTATCATATTTCAAGGAGGGTATAAGTTTAAATGGCTAATATGAAACATATTGTAGAAGATATTATTGGACAGTAAATTAAGAACAATGAAGTTGAGATCAAGGACAAAGAATAACATTTTGGAATTCAGTGACAAAGAATCATTTTGAAATTCGATTTGCTTTTTCAATTTATTGTTCTTCAATTAATGTATAACCCATTCCTATAATAAGTCAAATAATTTTTAAATACATGTTTTGTTCTGTTGCAGTAAAAACTGTAGTTTATCAATAAGAACTGATAATGAACGACCTGTTCCTCTCGAGTATTCATATCTGTTAATAACAGCTCAAGCTAATAACGGAGTTTATTATGCTACAGTCATCTTGATATTGGTGTATATTTTAATAATATTTGAGGTAATTCATTTTTTAGCATACATTTCCCTGGGCAAGAAAACCCGATGGCAAACGACTCTTCTCCCTATCTGTTGTGCCCTTTATATCACGGTGGTTGGTGCGGAGTTTGTACAGCCGCGTGTCCTATATCAGATATTTTTAGATAGGTATCATTTTGTTATTCTTTCAAAACTTAAGTCAACTTTGAGCATTTCTAATTTACGGGCAAACATATTTTTGTGATGGGCACCCAAAGGAGCAGCCCTTTCGAAATTCAAGGTTGTGTGTGGGCAGGGAGAGGGGGTGGCTAGTGCTCTAATTTTGGAAACCTTGCGAATTATATTACTTCATTTTTTTCCAGCTGGTCCACCGTACAGTAGCAGCTATATTAGGATCATATGCAGCAATAGCCGTTTTATCAGCCATTCATGAAGTAAGTGTCACCGGATTCGGGGAAGGGGGTGGGGTGCTGCTTTTTGAGATCAGCAGGGGCCGGTTGCTCAAAGCTCCGTTAAATTTTAACAATCCGTTAACACGGAGTAACGGATCGTTAACTTTAATGGAGAGAGAGAGAGAAATGAGGTTTAACGTCCACTCAACTCAAACTAGGTCATCACGGGACCAACAAATGGTTTAATTTTCTTTCAATAATTCGCTTGCGCGTAGGGGTCTTTAGCGGTGCGAGGAAACCGGAGTGCCCGGAGGAGACCCACGAGGTTGAGAGGGCGCCCCTATTCAATGCCACACACGCTCACACCGCCGCAAACCAGAGGTGACCGGCCAGCTAGAGGTCGAAGCGCGGCACTCTAGACGACTAGGCCATCCCACCCCCCCCCCCCCCCTTAATGGAGAGAAAGATTGTTGCTGGAAGCCCCATTAACATTTCGTTAACTTGTCGTTATATTGAACGGAGGTGTTGGGCTTCGTTATCTCGTTAAGATGGCATAAGTGGGCTGTCAGTCAAAGTATCCTCTCAGCAAAAATTTAAAATTCAGCCAATGAACAAACAGTTTTCTCTTGGATCATTTGACTTTCCAGCAACAGAAATTTAACGGACCGTTAACAAACAACACGTTAGCAAGATAACGAGTGGTTAGAGTTGAGCGGATCGTTAAAATAACTTAGTTTTGAGCAACCAGTCCATGTTCATCAAAAAAGAAACCTAGTGTAGCCCCGTGTTTATACAATGAAATATGAAATTTGAAATTTTCAGAGACCGACACAAGATATCATTATAGGATGGATAGATATGGAGACGATCATGTTGTTATTTGGAATGATGATGTTGGTTTCAATATTTGCAGAAACTGGATTCTTTGACTATTCTGCTGTGAAGGTAATCAACATATAGTCATTTATAGTGAGAAACTTAAAACCTTTCATTTTCCCCAGATGACACAAAGGTTTAATAGCACCACAATCCAATACGGATTTATCCTTATATCCCTATCTTACTCTAGTAAATAAACTTTGTGATAGTCCGTGTAATGGCTATCTGGAATCCTCTTATAATCTCTCTGATTGTTAAACCAAAACATGAGACATTTGTATTGTTTCACACACAAGGAAAGTATACCCTTCATTTGAATAGTTTGTATGTTTATTTACAGGTGTATCAAATAGCTAAGGGTGAAGTATGGCCCCTTGTTACATTGTTATGTCTATTTAGTGCTGTTGTATCAGCTTTTCTTGATAATGTTACAACAATTTTACTTTTAACGCCAGTTACAATAAGGTAAGATAATAAAATAATATTGATTTATTTGCATTTAAACAACTAAATTTTAACTGGCTTCTACAAATGTATCACTGACCCATTTTATGTAATAATATGATAATCCTTGTATATTTCTATTAGTTATACAACATAATAATGGTACCTCCCACAAACGCTTTTGACTTTTGTAGTTCATGGGAATGTATCTATGTTATTTAGAATCAATCTTTGTCATTTTCTGGTAATCCTAATCATGTCATTTCGCCTCTTTTTATTTTGAAGGTTATGCCAGGTGTTAAATTTGGACCCTAAACAGATTTTAATGGCAGAAGTAGTATTTTCTAATATTGGAGGTACAGCAACTGCTATTGGTGACCCCCCAAACGTAATCATAGTTGGGGCTACTTCAAAAATGGTAAGTCTCGGCCTACTTATACTTATTTACTTTCGACAATGCTACGGCCATTATCAATATACAACACATTTTATACATATTTCATATTTCTTGTGATCATTTGAATATTTGAACATTCCTGAAAACATGATCCATTCTATAGACTCATATTGTGTTATGTGAGTCTTTTGTGAGTACTGCGGTCAATTTTATGCATAATAGGTATTGTACTAAAAAGCTGAAAGTTAACCCTGAATAAGGTGCTGATGAGTGTATACACTGTACATGTATATACTTTGTGAAATGATATGTTTTAAAATATAGAGAGCGAGAGACTTATTGTCATTATTTATGCATCTTATAGCTCAGAGTTTAACAATTTCTGACTTGAAGGGTTGATTGGTCGATTACAACGGATTGCAGTCAAATGGAACTGACTCTCTTGATTTTTTTATGTATTTGTTATTACAGGGAATATCATTTACAATATTCACTATACACATGCTAATTGGCATAATACCTGTTATCCTTGGAGCTTATGGATTATTGAGATTCTATTACAGAAAAACGGAAACCTTAAAGAATAAGGATTCACCGGAAGTCATAGGTATCTGTGTTTGCTTTTACACATTTTAAAGGGACATTGTAGAATTTATTGACTGTGATATTTCACTATAGATTTCATTGTTTACAGTACTAAGATAATAAGTAAATCTCATCCCCCAATAAATTTGGGGCTTTCATTCAAATAACAAGAATACATTTTAGTCAGAATGAAAGCTCCCGGGATAACTGGCAATTCAAGGGTGTATCTAGTGCCTGGCACAACCGGCACACGCCCCGTCCGACCATCTGGATTTCTGACTGGAATAGTCCCATTATAATTCACTATTTTAAAACCTCCCGTCGTATATTGAAATTGTAGATAATGTTATAACCTTCTGACACTTTAATTTCAGAATTAAAACATGAAATTGGTCTGTGGAAAAGGGCAGCAGCAAGAATTTCTGTGGCAACTCGAGAAGAAAGTGTAATGAAAGTTTTATTTCTACAGAAATCTGTAGAATTAGAAAATATCTTGAGCAGGAAACTACATAAACAAAGGTAAAGAATGTTACCAATGTCAAAACAATTGGTAAAAACAACAACAAAAAAAAACAAAACAAAACAACTGTGCAGTAATTGAACACACTACGGTTCATAATGACAAGAGTGCAACTTAACTTCATGTCCGTAGACTTGCTGTGGTTTATTTTATTGTGAACTTAGTCTTTATAATAACCGTTAAAATCTTATATTGGTATTCTTCACTGAAAATTGTATTATGAATGTAACTGGCAACGTTACTGGATATTATTGTTTATACCAAAAAATTAAAATTCAGTTTGACCTATTAATTATTTACATTTCAGTAAAGACAAAATAAAAGATTTTAAAGATACTCTACAAGAGTTGAAGAAAAGGGTGAGTTTATAATATTCTATAATATCAGATTCATTTCTATATTTATGTTTTAAATCTGTAGAGAAGTGGTGGAAGTACAGAGTTAATTGTGTATGCAATATTGAAACATATTGTCATTTTTGTCTTCGCCACGTAATATTTTAAGGGGTAATAGTGTCTGTGCTAATACAAAATTTTAAGGCACATTCCCACGTCATTTAGTCATTTAAGTAATTGTGTTTTTTATTTATTTCAGTATTATATAACAGATCCAGTATTACTAGTAGAAAGTGGTTTTGTTCTGTTGGTGGTCATATTAGTTTTATTTCTACATTCATTTGTACCATCACTATACGTCGTCATTGGTCAGTTGATAGATTTTCGAATGTTTATTTTAATAAATTGACCGTAGGGATGGTTGATTATGATAATTCAGAAGCCAGGACCAACAATTTGGGCTAAATAATCTATTTTAGATGTTATCTTTATTTGTGTCTGTTTTAATATTTCCCTTTTCATTACAGCCTTCGTTGTCTTTAGAATTATTGTTCCGTTTACATTAATTATTATTATTTAGGCTGGGTTGCTGTAACTGGGGCTGTTTGGTTATTGGTGCTAGCTAATATATCAGATATAGAAAGTATTCTACATAAGATAGAATGGTCGACCCTGCTTTTCTTTGCTGCTCTATTTATCTTAATGGAAGTAAGGTTTTACCTCTCTTTTTTTAAAATGACTAAACCATAATTAGAAATAAGAAACACACGAATGGTTTAACGTCTTTTTTATGCACCGATAGCTAGACTTATGAAGACGGAGAGAAACATGCAATAGAATTTCATTTATTTTGGTAATGAAGATGTTTAATGTCCAGAGTACCATTCTCTCTATTGTTTCATAGATTTTGTTTAGATGTAATGAATATTGTTTTAAGTTTGTTTTGTCTTATATAGTTATATAACACTAGTTCATACGACGCTGCGTATACCAGCCCCTAAAGTTAGAGCATTTCTAGCTTAAAGTAGCTCAGTCTTTAACTCAATATCATCCAAAAAATCTTCGACATTGAAAACACGAATTGATTGTAAATTTAAATCAACATTGATGCTGTGATCTTACAGGAAAAAGAGGGGCTTCTGATATCCAATATTTAAGACGAAATAAACATTTTACCATTGTTACACGAATCGTGTATCATAATGCCTTTCAGCCCCATACATTGCACTATATTTTCAACTCAAATATCCCAATTTGTATAATATAGACATAACCCAACGTCTACATTTATCATTTGCTGATGGAGAACAATATTTATAAATAAGCGTATTCGTGTTTTTTTTAAATACAGGCATTGACCGAGTTAGGCCTAATTGATGTTATAGGAACAATGATAAGTGATATTATTAAAAGTGTTGAACCAGAGTCAAGGATGATAGCATCTATATCTATAGTATTGTGGATATCTGCATTAGCTTCAAGTTTCATAGATAATATACCCTACACTACAGCCTTGGTAAGTCGTGGGTATTGTAATTAATTTAGTCCAGACCAATATGTACACGGGACATCGTTTTATGGTACCATCCGAAGGATTATACATTGTTCCTTGCCAGCCTCCCCCCCCCTCCTGTACCTCTGACAGGAGGAACCATGTCGGTAAATCCAAATACACCTTCTCGGCCGGCCGTTGCCTGTTCAATCTGGTGGGTTTTCTCCGGGTACTCCGGTTTCCTCCCACTGCTAAAGACCCATACGTGCAAGCGAATTATTGAAATAAAATTAAACCATATGTTAGTCCCGAAATGACCTAGTTTGTGTCCAGTGGATGTTAAACCCCATTTCCCTCTCTCTCTTCTCGGCCGGCCAGCACTGGAATCGAACACGGGACCACTGGGACAGCGAGCCAACATCTTACTCACGGAGACGCCCTTCTATAGTATAAGCAAAAATTATAATAGGGTTAATTTAGAATCACAGCAGCTCTAGTGGTTAAATACCATATAGTGGCCATTTACAAGACGTGTCAATTCCCTGGTATCTGATGATGGTTAAATACATTATAGGCAATAATTGATAATTTATTTGGATAAATCCAGGATATAGATATTATTATTTTTATAGGTACCAGTTCTAATTAACATCAGTCAGGATACCGAATTGGATTTACCACTACTTCCTCTTATCATTGCTCTAGCATTTGGTGCTTGCTTGGGTGGTAAGTCTCTACAAGCCCTGGCTGCTGTCCAATATATTTTCAGTTTTATGTGGGGAATTTTATTTCAATATTTTGTTTGTGTCCAGGTCCAGGTATCTCCTAGAAACCTGAAAAATATCAGAATTGCCCAGTCCAAAATGTCTGACTTTTATGACTATTTTGAGAGTCGTACACCAATAAAAAGACCCAAGACAAAGACCCAAGACACTTATCGTTGTGTTTTCTGCGGGGACCGGGTTTGTCATATTCATCTTCCAGTTTCACTAACATTCACACTCACACATTGAACTGCCATTGATGGAAGGTCAAATCAAAACCATGACTCACAACAACCAAGGTTGACAATATTACAATAGCGTCCCGGGGTATCAATAATTATTATCCCACCAATTACTGTTAGCTGTGATTCACTTTTTGCCATACAAACCGAAGCACATACTTTTGCAAATTCCTGATGACACACTTTAAAGATTACCATAAACTTGTACGATACTTGGATCGTTCCCATGGTTTAAAATGGATCATTATCATGGTATGAACTCTTTAGGCATACATGATGCATGCATTTAATTTTTATTTGGGAGCAGAGGGTGTTTGGGTGTTTAAGGATGATGCCGTTGATGCAAATGTCCAAGGATCGCATGTCTGACCTGTTGTGTTTCATCAAATCACTAAGACCCATGCGTACAGAAATGGCATTCTCTGTGTTTCTTTCTTCTATATTTGACTTTATTGTATATAAGGTAACGGAACTCTAATTGGTGCATCGGCTAATGTGGTATGTGCTGGTATAGCTGAACAACATGGTTATGGTATAAACTTTTGTGAATTTTTCAAGTTAGTATATCACAACCATTTATTTTATTATTTTATTGTATGGTTGTGCAGACGTCGATGCATGCAACACTATTTCTATTGGCTGAAAGAAATGAAATGAGATCCACTGGTTAGCGAACCTTACTCATCCAGCCACCGTGGCTCCCTGCTAAATCCAAGGAATAGATTTATCCGCAGTATCCGCAGTATGGTATTAGTCATCGTAGTAAATGCTACTCTGCATTTTCTTTACATCTGTTTGGTGTGGTGGCTGCTTGGCATCATGTCGTGATGACACCATGTCAGGTTATCGCATTTCGTAAGCCACGACAACCCGACATCACAACATTTTTGACCGACACTTCGACATAACCAAAATGTCATAGTGTCGAGTTAAAAATGTCAGGCTGTCGTGTCGGGTTGAAATGCCGTGATGTCCGGTTGTCGCCTTATGACAACACATCATACCAATCAGCCACAATAGTTTGGTGTGAATCCCCAGCAAGATATAAATGAAGTGAAACAGGATATAACGTCCTACCTTCTGCACAAAACAACCAATTTACATTTACATTGATTTAGTCATTTTTGAGGGTGAATAACTATCCCTTTTATTTTTGAATCACAAACTATTCTAATATTTATGATGTGTATTTTGGGGGTTTATTTTGGTTGATATTATTTTTGATATATCAATCTGAGTTTCTGTTATATTTTAGGGTTGGTTTTCCAATGATGCTATTAACAACAGCTATTTCTCACGTTTATCTGATAATTTGTCATGTGTGGATTGGATGGAATAGCTAATCAACAAAGATGTGGCTCTAAATTGTGATTTACTGTCAATTTACGGACAGGATAAAACGAATATACCCTGTAGTAACTACATGTATACTCTTTATAGAGGATAATCTAAATATTAATTTTGAAATGAGATTAACAAAAACAATGATATTGTTTAATATTGGATGGGGGATTACTTCCCAAAAAGTTATTTTAAATACATTATTATGGTGCATTTCCTTTACATTACCTCTTCATACATAGTGTTAATAAATGAGGCTAAAATTTGACAGAGGATTTGTGATCAGTATCGTATCCTATACCTTCTGTGATAAATAATTATTATATCATACTTGATATATTACCATGTGATAAATGCATGTAATAATTATTAATTTACCTCAAATATATCATTGTGTGATAAACAATCATTCTTATATATCACCATGTGATACTTTGCATGTTATCCCCGATATATGCTATTATGATAAATGATATAATAATTATCCTTGACATATCAGTGTCTCCTTTTGATAAGGATATAATAATTATTATCATCCTTTACATATTGTTTTGTGATAAACATTATAATAACTCTAATAATATCTGTAAAAAAAATTGAATGACTATCATATCATCCCTGATATATAATTTTGCGATAAACTACTATATTGTCTGTATAATATCATCTTATAAAAAAAAGGGTTATTAATATTAAATCATCCCTAAATCATCTTGAGAAAAATGTAATAATTTTTAAATAATCCCTATTATGATCATGGTGTGATAAACTAATACTCCCTATTACACCATAAGAATAATTTTTATATCATTCATTGTACATATATATCATATTGTGATAAATGTTGAAATACTCCTTACTACATAAGATTGTAATACATTTTATATCATTCCTAAGATATTATACTCTGATAAACATTGTAATACTCATCCCTAATATACTATATTGTAATAAATACAGAGTAATATTTATTATTTTATTCCTGATCCTAAAATACATTCCCAAATCATCAAATCCAGGAAAATGGAAATGGTGTACAGTAACAAACAGTCATCATCATGTCACCATGGTTGGACAACTGTAAAACTGTCAATTATTATTAGACTTCAAAAGTTGAATATTGTGATATCTCAAGTAATAATTACTATTACATACCTAATATATCATTTTGTATTGTAATAATTATTTTGATATCTCTAAAACATTACCTTGTACTAAACCTTTGATATTCTAATCAATACTGTCCATCAGCAGGTCTATACCACAGGTGTCTGTAGCATGGAAAATGTCTTTCAATATTAAACCTTCCATGTTACAGACACCTGTGGTGAACACTCTATAACTATAAATCAAAGACTAATATAGCAGAAATCTATATTTCCAATTCTGAAACATTCCATTAAATTCTTATAGATATAAATCACTGCAATCACTTCTCTAATCAAAATGACAATCCATCTTTGAAGTGGGTCAATCAAGATATTGTCCATTAAATTGGGTTTTATATGTTGATTTGTTTTAAGGATAGACAATCTGTCTTGACAGCCACACATAATGTTTAACATCCACTTGACAAAAACTAGGTTGTTTGGGCTGTACAAGTTGGGACTTTGTCCTGTAAAAGTAGGGAATAGATCCTGCCACCAAACTTTCCCTTATCAAAGATCAAGATCAACCTAATTTGGTCTAAATCAAAGTAGCTTTGCTCCTTTACAGTCCCGGGACTGACACCTGGATCCATTCACTTGATTTGATGTTTGTTTATTTTTTGCTATGTCTATTTTCTGTCTTGTCTGAAGGTTTATGTTGTGGATTTTTGTTTTGCATGTAGTGCGGTCCTCCCTACACCTACTATTAAGGTCAACATATATATATTATATTATGCTTTATTTACAATGATGTTGTATTCCAAATCAGAATAATTTTGTTAAATTATTGTTCAGGTTATGATAATGTATGTTCATGAATAATAACTGAACTTTTTCTCTTTTATTAAAAAAACAGCCCCTTATTTATTATTTAAATAAATTGATATGGTTACCAAGGTCTTTCTTTGTACATAAAAATATATTATAATTTAAAATATAAATGTACAGCAAATTTCATGACAGAATAAACTTATTGTTAGAATTAAATAAACTTATTGTTATGAAAAAATCTTTATGTGCTTAGATGATACCAAATTACACAATAAGTTTTTATAGAAATTTCACGATTTTCTCAAGGCAACATTATACATTGATCAAAAGCTTGATTATTCCAACATTGTTTCCCAGAGCTTTTGGACTAATTAACTGAGGGAGGAATAGTTTCACCACATTATTCAATTTGGTCAGCATCTAATGATCCTATTTGACATTATTTAACAAGTGACAAAATATGATACAATGTTAGGTAGTTAATGACCTGTTTGAGAAGATGTTAACTATACAACTAGAATAAATCTTTATCAATGTATAAGATAAATTCTGCTCGATGTCTTAATTTCCTTGGTCAAACAAAAAACATAATTTGTATACCTTACACTTAGTCTTACACTTGTTTTTTTCTTTTTTAACCAATTTGTAAAACCTAAAAACAAATCAATCAAATAAAGGTCTTGATTACCATATTTCATCCACAAGTATCACATGTTTAGAAATTATGAATTACACACGTACATGTAGTATGTACACTTGGGGCATCCATATGTATAAAAGTTTCTAATTCATAATATAAGCTGAGCAACCAAATGGTCACATAGTGTTTTTAAATTACACTTGCTCTTTACATTTATGTAAAAGAAATTGTTGATTCAACGACTCAACGGAAATAATTATCAATCATCATCATCCCTTCGTCTTGTGTTTCTTGCTCCAGAAGCAATTTTACGTTTTTTAAAGCCTACAACCTCGCCTGGCTTCGAGCTAAGGGAGGTAACTGTCTTTTCACGAAACTTTTGTTTTTTGGGTTTAACTTCAGTGGGTGGTTCAGGCAGAGGAATATCTTCGACAAGCAATTCTTCTGGTGGAACAGGACTGCAACAAAACATTTAAAAAACACCATTAAACTTGTATTGATGCTGTGTTTGGGGATTTATATAACACGTAATTATGGTGAATTATTATCGGAAAGCTACAAGCATGTCATTTCTACTAAGCTGAGCCAAATAAAAAATATATTCTGGTTTATAGATACTCCAGTGTCAAAAAATAGATTACTGTATGTACAGGAAACATGCCATAGACTCAATATCAAATGGGCAACCTGGGTAAAGGTTATTGACATAAATAATACTGGATAATCATACATTCAACATGTCAAATCTGAAACTCAGGTAAATGTTATTGACATAATTGTTACTGGATAATCTTACATTCAACATTACAACCTGCCTTGAAACGTTATATTTATGAGACATCATTTAGCCCAGAAGTGATACAGTAACAAAATAAAAACTCAAAAACCTCACTCCTGCATCAGATTTTTTAGCGAGTATTGTCTTAAAACCAGAATATTTATTTTTGTATGGCTCTATTGCTTCGGGGGTTAGTTACAATCAAAGTGTGATCATTTCTTAGAAGTAATCAAGATTAATAACTCACGGCTGGAAATCTTTTTCAAAACATACAAATGGGTGAAACCTATAATAAGCCACCTGACAAAAACAAGAGATATAGACCCACTCATCAATAAACTTACACTTCTGCTACTGCAACAGTTTGCCAACCACCATAAAAAGATCTAGCACTATGTGGATCTTCATGTAATTGTGCTGGTATATCCGCTATCTCTTCACTTTCTGGAACATCATCTTCAGTACCTGGTGGTAGTGGTTCTTCTTCCTTAAACACAAAAGACAGGAGAATTATTTTCTAAAAAAAAATAATGAAGCTTTGCAAGGGAGGTAACTACTTCATTACCTGTTGTCTCCCCTTAGACCACAAACCAAAATGCAAAAAGTTCTGGCTAAATGAAATGGTCATCGGAATAGTTCAATAATTTTGAGGCAAACATTACATTTCTATGGTGAAGTGTGCATTCTGAGAATTTGTCCAGAACTGCACAAGTGTGTCCCATCCAAACAACAAGACACATTTTTATTTTCAGTCCAGCGATGAAGTTAATATATGCCACAAACACAAGTGACTAAAAATGTTTCACACTGTATCTTATTTAAATTTTTCTAAACGTCATCAATCCTCCATGTATTCATAAAGCTATCAATATCATTGTTCTCTACATTTGATGAATATGTAAAAATTTCTATAACTGGAATTCAAGTCCAACTATTTGAAGCTGTAACACCTGTTTAAAGCTTAAAGATACATTATGTAAGATTTAAATAAAGAATGGACCATTCTTGCTATAACTGCTCAAAAATAGATAATGTAAAATGAAAATTTGAATCTAATTATTTGATTCTGAGCCAGTTTAAATGGCGAACCGTGCTAATCTAGTTAAAATCTTGAGTATCCAATACCATCGAGAGTTGATTATGGTCTTGCTATGTTCATAAATATCGAAATAATAGTTTATATAACATTTCAGGCCCAAGAAAGACCCGAAATAGGCAGATTTAACTATTGCATACTGTATGTTTAAATTAAAAGAACTACAAGACTAAATTATAATGTTAAAGCTTACTGGTAAAGGAATATCACCAGTATTTAAAGATGTATCTTCTGTCTCTGGTGTTACTCTCTCCTCCACCTGTTCTTTCTCCTGTTCAGACAAAGATACATATTTTTCTGGAGCTTCCCACACTGGTTCTTAAATAGTAAAATAATAAATAAAGCTATTAACAAGGGAGTGAATAACAAATTACTATTTCCAATTGATAGTACATGCAGTTCAAAAACATCACTTGAGTCATATAACTAGCCTTGCCTTGAATATTTAAAGTCTTCAAATTTATATCAAACACAATATAGGCTCACATAATTTATACATCATTTGAATTGAAGCCAGAAAAAAGAACAGTAATGGGCCGATTTAGCCTTTGCATAATGCAGTTTTACTAAAATTTTGACTTCATCAAAGTAGAAGCATAGTTTCCTATTACATTTTAGTACGTTATTTTTAAACTGACTTACGATTAGTTACTGAATTCCAATAATAAGGATATCCTTCATCAGAAACAGCTTCGTACCATACACCCTCTGGTTCATTATCTTGTTGGCTAATTAATTCTACTGATTTCTCTTTTTTTAAAGGTTTAGATTTCTTTTTCTCTTCTTCGGCTTGTGCTAAAATAAAATAGCTTAAATAAATTTCATTAATAAATAATTTCTGTTAGCTGGTTTTGACCAAATTGTTAATTTTTTCTATTTGAGACCAGAACACATCACCACTCGGTAACTGGACTCTACGTGTGATTAAACCAACAAAATGTAAAACATATATATATATACATATCAAGTATATAAAATGCATGAATTTCAATGATAACTGTGACCTTTAGATCATCCACAACAGGTTATGGTAATGGGGAGGAATGACAATAGTGGTTTTTCCAACTCATACAATTATCCAAAAATTATTATCCATGTAAATGTTTCAAGACACCCATCATAAAATTAAAGATACAATATTCAATTTCAAACAGCAAAAAAAGATTTACAGATTATGTACACAGTAATTCAATCAAAAATCAGAATGGTCCAAAAGTGATTAAAACTAATCAAACCTAACAAAAGTTCACATTTCATGCCATCATCTTTAATTCTTTAGTTAAGTGTTTAATAAAGAGTTGGTCATTCTTGCTATAATAATTCAAAAATAGATGGAAAAACAAAAAAAAAACACAATGAAAATGTCAGTCATATTACATTATTCTGAGTAGAGTTGTCACTGTTGGAAGTTTGGACTAGAAATAGGCATCATCTGTCTCAGCACCGTCTCCGAGAATTGCCGATCATTTGGTTGACAGACTATAACCCCACCCACATTTTCTCGATAATCAAGTAACATTCTCAATGGCAGTCTCCAAAAGTGACCCCAGAGACTAATGGTACCATTTATTAATTTAATTATTAAATGAACAACTGTTTAAATCCAAGGTGTATCCAAGACATCTGAAGGTCTACAGAGTTGATTTTGGGCTCGTCATGTAAATACAGGTTTGATTAATAATTTCTATAACATCTGAAGCCTAAAGAAAGACCTGAAATGTTTTCTAAAGTATTAATAAGACATTAATTAACTGATCCAGGCCTTAATCTCTCGATGGCATCAGATTTCTCTTATATTAAACAGATTGGAATGGTTCGGCGATCCTTTGATTTAATCAAATATGGTTGGTAGACCGAGACTTAGCTTTGATCAACCAGTACCGTGATTGAAATTATTGCACACGTCTGTCAAACCTTCAAAGGCTAATATCTTCGCTTGCAATAGAGTAATTTGAATGAAATTTTCAAATTATCCATTTTACATTATCTACTTTCGAACTATTATAGCAAAAATCTAAATCTTACATAATGTATCTTTAACTAATGTATCTTTAAGTTGGTAGAGGTTTGTGTACTATAGTAAATTATATTATACCTTCTCTTGCTGCTTGTGCTTTTGCTCTATACTGGTCTGCTAATGCTGGATTGTTCTGTAAATCTTGTTTGAAAGCCTCCAGGGCAGCCTAGATAACATAATATAAATCAATATGCAAAATAAATCTATAAAATGAAAGATTGGTTATGAACTAAACAAGTGTGGATTGATTGATGGACATAAAAACAAATAATCCCCAATAATTAAACCATAATACATAGACTAGAGCTTCGTAAAATCACATGACTAGTCAAGTATTATAACTGCAGTACTTTTACAAATTGGAGGCAGACAATAAAAATTATTATCAGATATTTTTGGCCTTCTTTAATTCAACGTACATCATTGAAGAGAAATAATGTCATAATTTATCTGATTAAAACACAGATTCTATTTTGTTTCGTATTTTATAGTTCCAAATTTTGTTTTACTTGTCTTCACTACACTAGGATATGGAGGAGTTGTTAAATAACCCACGTTCTGGTTGATGTTAGGGATTAGCCAATCAAATGTTCTGTTGGCGTTGACTTCTGATCATCTAGCAAGCGAAACTGTTTGTTGAAATTTGCAGGGATAGAAAACGAAGCAAAGCAAAAGTTGTATTTCCAACTACCCATTTGAAATGTTATTTTTAATTCTATACAAGAGAAAGAGAGAAATGGGGTTTAACGTCCACTTAACACAAACAAGGTCATGACAAGACTAAAATATGGTTCAATAATTCGCTTGCACACAGGGGTCGTTAGTAGTGGGAGGACCTGAAGAAAACCCACAAAGTTGGGCAGGTGACCATAATACCGTATCACATGATGCTAGGTCCTAACATTTTACCTTTTCCATTTGCTGTAAATCATTTTCAAGTTCAGATTTTTCTTTTGCTTTCTTTTCACTGCTTTTCCTAACCTACAATAAAATTGAGAATAATCATCAATGTGGATCAGTAAACATCCCCAAATCTACCCCCACCAACTATACGAGACATTTCATATAAAATAAACAACCTGCGGCTGCTAGGTAGAATACGCCCACATTTTCAAGAGATGGATGGAGAACAAGCTAAAAGGAAAGTGATTTTTCCTACAATCAAGGGCCATAATTTATGAAGTTACAATGCGATATGCGATTATGCGCAAATATAAAAAGGAACCAAGATCTTTGCGTTATAAACATGCATTCCAAGTTTCATAAAAATTGGATTAAAATTGTGACCTCTACAGGGTCCACAACCTTGATATACCATATTTTTACAATCATCGCGTACAAGTGGAGGCCATTTTGTTCGGCAGTTTCGATTTGATTTTCAGGAAATTCGAACTCAACCTTCATTACGTTTTCTTTAAATCAAATAATAATTGTCACCTCCAATAGGACCACAAGCTAAAAAGGCGATTTTTCGTACAATCAGGGGTGAAAACTCAGGATATTGAAAGGAACCAAGCTCTTTGGGTTATATACATGCATGTCAAGTTTCATCAAAATTGGTTCAAAATAGTGACCTCTATAAGGTCCACAAGCTAAAACATGATTTTTCGTACAATCAGGGGCCATGGAGTTTCGATATAATATATGCCAATATCGAAAGCAGCCGAAATCTTATGGGGATAAATCATATTTCAAGTTTCGTCAAAATCAGATAAGAATTGTGACCTGTAGAGAGTCCACAAACAAATTGTGGACAGACGGACGGACAGGAGCGACGGCATAATACGTCCACATGAAAATGTGGGCATATAAAAAGCAGTCGATATCAAATTTCTCTTTATATGTTCCCTTAGTCCGGGAGCCCAGTGAGGTTTAATCAAAATATTGAGTCCAAAAGGTTTGAGGTTTGCAACACATATTTGACCCCTAGATCATTATGGAAAGGCAAGTCTTAAGTTTTGTAACCTGTGCATATACCTGGGAGCGCTCCCTCTAACCCCCCTTAAATTGAACCAGTCTCTTAAGCAAGGTTTGTTCAACTTTTGTCGCTCTTAAGTGATATTTTTGGTTTCATGACTTGGTTAGCTAGCTTTTAGGCTTTGTTTCAGTCATGGACTCTAAATTTTAATTACGACCACTAATTAATGCTAATTAATTAAGCTCTTAAGTAGCATTAGCACATTTTATGATCTTAAGTCATACATTCTGTTTCAAATTGCTAAGTATGAAATCCTTGCAAGAAAATTGTGGATGGACATTGAATTTTAACTCCCATTAAATTGAAGGGAGTTAGGGGGAGTGCTCCCAGGTATACACACAGGTTACAAAACTTAAGACTTGCCTTTCCATAATGATCTAGGGGTCAAATATGTGTTGCAAACCTCAAACCTTTTGGACACAATATTTTGATTAAACCTCACTGGGCTCCCGGGTTACCTGGTTTAATTGGTTTATTCGTTGAACCTCAAATTTATTTTCAATTGAAAGTCTGGCAGTGATAATTAAGTTTACAATAAACAAAATAACGAAGGTATCATGTTCTGAACTTCTGTCAATCACAAATTTGACAGAAAACTGTTCAAGCTGGTCAGGTGTCATAGCCAGTCTTTAGTATATGGCATTATGCTATAACATAGTATAGTTATGCCACACTAATCTGTTGTTAAGTGAGGTGTTGTGTTTTTTTAGATTTGATATACAGTAAAAAAGATAGGCTGGCACTGCCAGGCAGGATACGCCCACATTTTTGAGAGATGGATAGAGAACAAGCAATACCGAAAGTGATTTTTCCTACATCATTAAGTCCTGTATTTCATACTGTATTGGGAGCAGCCATTTTGTTGGTCAGTTCCAGTCTGATATTCATGAAATTCGAAGCCGACAATGATTATGGTTTGACGGTACACAACCTAGAAATGTTACTTTTCGTCAAAATCGGATAAGAATTGTGACCTGCAGAGAGTCCACAACCATGATATACCACATTTTTACACTATTCGCGTACAAACGGTGACCATTTCGTCCGCCAATTTTGGTACGATTTTCACGAAATTCGAACTCAACCTTCCTTACGGTGCAACAGTAATATAATCAGAGTTTTTTTTTAAATCAGATAATAATTGTTCGAGAGATAGACAGAGAACAAGCAGTACCGAAAGTGATTTTTCCTACAATCAAAGGCCATAATTCATTAAATTACAATTTGATATGCGCAAATATCGAAAAGAATAAAGATCTTTAGGTTATAAACAAGCATTTCAGGTTTCATCAAAATCGAATTAAAATTTTCACCTCTACAGGGTCCACAACTTTGACATACCATATTTTTACACTGTTCGCGTACAAACGGCGGCCATTTTTTCTGGCAATTATGGTCCAATTTTCTCGAAATTCTAACTCAACCTTCCGTAGGGTGTAACGGTGATAGAGTCAAACGTTTTTTCAAATCGGATAATAATTGTGACCTCCAGAGGGACCATAGGTGATTTTTCGGACAATCAGGGGCCATAATTCAGGAAGTTACGATCCGATATGCGCAAATATCGAAAGGAACCAAGATCTTTGGGTTATAACCATGTATTTCAAGTTTCATCAAAATCAAATTAAAATTGTGACCTCTACAGGGGCCACAACCATGATATACAATATTTTAACAGTATTCGCGTACAAACGGCGGCCATTTTGTATGACAATTTTGGTCCGATTTTCCCGAAATTCGAAGTCAACCTTCCTTACGGTGTAACGGTAATATAATCAACCGTTTTATTAAATCGGATAATAATTGTGACCACCAGAGGGACCACAAGCTAAAATAAGGCGATTTTGCGTATAATCAGGGGCCATAATTCAAGAAGTTACGTTCCGATATGCGCAAATATCGAATGGAACCAAGATCTTTGGGTTATAACCATGAATTTCAAGTTTCATCAAAATGGATTTAAAAATGTGACTTTTACAAGGTCCACAAACCATGATATACAATTTTTTAACAGTATTCGCGTACAAACGGCGGCCATTTTGTATGGCAATTTTCGTCCGATTTTCCCGAAATTCGAACTCAACCTTCCTTAGGGTGTAACGGTGATATAATCAAACGGTTTTTTAAATCGGATAATAATTGTGACCTCCAGAGGGACCACAAGCTAAACAGGGTGATTTTTCGGACAATCAGGGGCCATAATTCAGGAAATTACATTCCGATAGGTGCAAATATCGAAAGGAACCAAGATCTTTGGGTTATAAACATGCATGTCAAGTTTCATCAAAATCGGTCCAAAATTGTGACCTCTATAGGGTCCACAAGCTAAAAACGTGATTTTTCGTACAATCAGGGGCCATAATCCATGAAGTTTTCATCCGATACATGCCAATATCGAAAGGAACCAAGATCTTTTGGGGATAAACCTATATTTCAAGTTTCGTCAAAATCGGATAAGAATTGTGACCTGTAGAGAGTCCACAAACAAATTGTGGACGGACGGACGGACAGGGGTGACGACAATATACGTCCACATAAAAATGTGGGCGTATAAAAAGGTGATTTTTTGTATAATCAAGGGCCATAATTCAGGAAGTTACAATCCGATATGCGCAAATATCGAAAGGAACCAAGATCTTTGGGTTATAACCATGAATTTCAAGTTTCATCAAAATCCAATTAAAATTGTGACCTCTACAGGGTCCACAACGTTGATATACCATTTTTTAACAGTATTCGCATACAAACGGCGGCCATTTTGTATGGCAATTTTGGTCCGATTTTCCCGAAATTCGAACTCAACCTTCCTTAGGGTGTAACGGTGATATAATCAAACGGTTTTCTAAATCGGATAATAATTGTGACCTCCAGAGGGACCACAAGCTAAAAAAGATGATTTTTCGGACAATCAGGGGCCATAATTCAGGAAATTACGTTCCGATAGGCGCAATTATCGAAAGGAACCAAGATCTTTGGGTTATAAACATGCATGTCAAGTTTCATCAAAATCGGTTAAAAATTGTGACCTCTATAGGGTCCACAAGCTAAAAACGTGATTTTTCGTACAATCAGGGGCTATAATCCATGAAGTTTTGATCCGATACATGCCAATATCGAAAGCAGCCGAGATCTTTTGGGGATAAACCTATATTTCAAGTTTCGTCAAAATCGGGTAAGAATTGTGACCTGTAGAGAGTCCACAAACAATTGTGGACGGACGGACGTCCGGACGGACAGGGGCGACGACATAATACGTCCACATGAAAATGTGGGCGTATAATAAAATTCTCCAATTGTAACTTTTAAGATAATATGTTCTTTTCCACAAGTCCTTAATATAGTTCCTGATTGAACATCAACAAAGTAATATATATTTTTAAGGATCCTACAACAAATATTTCATTATCCCTAATTCTTCTATATCAACAGATATGAGTAACTACCATGCTATACATCATCTTCATTCATGATCAGACTAAAAATTTTGTAAATTGCTCAAGAACAATAGATTTTTAAAAATTACTTGATACAATACATATTGCGATTCAGATGCAACATAAAAAAGAATTGTGAAAAATAGGTTCAGTCTTGCATTCGCAATACAATACAATTTGTGAAAGTGTGAATTGTGATACATTGATTCAACGATATGTCATGCCAGAACTACTTGATATCTAATTTCTTTAAGTGTTCCTGCTTTGAGAATGGAGAACTCGAATATGAATCTATGCAATCTATTCCATTTACATTTAGAATTTTACTGATATTATTTGGGCTATTTAAAGGTGCAAAAACAAAAGAATTGTGCACAATGCCAGACAGAAGTATTAACAATGAGGGAGTGGTATCTTACCGCTGTTATTTTATTCTGTACATTCTCTTTGTGTCTTTTGCCTCTTTCATGAAACTCGATACTCTGTAAATATCAAAAAGCTTGATATTAATGAAAAAAAAAAAACATATAAAATTTGAAGTGACATCTCTTTAGTGACTGGAACTGAAGTCCCAAGTAAACTTGAAAAAAAAATAGAAAAACAAACCACCTAAACTTTGTATAATTATTAAAGCAAGCTTGTGTAAAACATCTAATCCATCAGAAAAAAACATACAATAGATTAATCACTACAACCATCATTATGTAACAAACACGTGAAACTAATATCAAAATTTATATTTTTTCTTAGAAAAACCTCTTGAAACCAATTGTGCAGTATCTAATAATAAAATCTTATATAATCTTAATGTCAAATGATTCCTGTTAATATGGTACTTACTGGTTTATTATCAGAAATCCAACATTTACAAAAATCACAGAATTTCCTAGGGTTTGATTTCCAATATTCTGACCTGCAATTTATATTGTAAATTATAACGTTACATTATACATATAATTGGTTGTACATGGTTTTGCTAGGACTTTAATAATATAAATCCAACTGCAGTTAAGTCGCCTGAGCGGTTATGAACAACTCAAACAAACTTCAGGAAGGTCACATCCTTATTAAAGCCTCTAAGAATCTAAGGTGGTAACAAAATTTCATAACTTTGTACTTTGTATGTTTTTATCCACAACCATTAAAAAATCAATAGGCATCTTCCTTTTAATATTCTAATATAAATTTCAGAAAGATATATTTTAAGTGCTAACATTATTTGGTAACAAATTGATTTTTTCGTTTAAATGAGATCAAAATTTCAGAAAGATAGAATCTATAATGTGCTAACAAGATTTCATAAAAAAAGGGGAATGACTCTCAGCTCTTGAAGCTATGGTCTAAAATGTTTAAAATCAACTAGAAATGTGAATGGGATATCCACAGATGGAGAGACAGAACAGCAGGATGGATGGAGAATACAACATTAAAATATGGGATAAACAGTTGTATTATATTCATTTCAAATTCCAAAATAAAAAAATGCATATTTAAGAATATAATGGAATATGGAGTTTAATTATCATTGGCAACTGACTTGGGTCATTTTAAGACTAACAACATAAAGCTATTTTATTTCTTCTAATGTTATGTGTCCACTGTACAGTGTGAATTGCCTGAACAGTGGAACAACAATGTTTCCACCTACACTCCTTTGAATTCCAACAAGTTTTATTATGTTACATGCATAGTGAATATATAGATTTATCCAAAACTAAAAATGATTTTATTAATTCAAAGAATCATTTTTTTCAATTTCAATAAATACACTACAGACGTTAAGGAATTTCATGGATAAATTCCATTTTACATTGATCGAAAACATAATCATTTACATTTCTTATCTTTCAACAAGTCTTGTGGCTATCGGTTGTCTGGAAAAAGTTACAAATATCAATGTGTCCAAGAGCTTAGTACACACGTTTTTTTGTTAAAGAGAGTAAATATATAAATGTGTAAAAAGTGGTTAAGTCAAAGTATTAATACAAGATGCATATTTATAGATACACGATTACTGAGTTTAATAGTAAGCAATATTTCAACGAGGATACTCTTGTCTTTATCTAGTAAAGTTTTCTGTGGAAAAAATCTAATCTTTGTAAAAATTATATCTGTTTCAGTTTTAAAAGGTAGGGAAAGCAATAAATAGATGATGATTCTAAGTTTTTAAAGATCGATTGTCTGGGATGATGAAGAAGGGAATATTGTGAGCTGTGAAATTTATGTCCAAACACCAGCATTTTACGAATTGCAACTGCCAAGGGTTCTCTTACATTTCATTGGACATCTACACACTGTTCCTTGCTATATCATGCACCACTGACAAGGTGAAATATCCCCAGGAGGGAGTGAGGGTGCTGTAAAATTGACGGGCAATGTATATCTTTGGTCAACAATTTTTTCATAAGGCGGGGCAAACCTTTTTGCACCCCCCACCCCTTAGTTACGGGCCTGGAGCATGTGCATTTCAGATCTAGTACTGTGTGTGTGTGTCTCCTTGAAAATCAATATGGTTCTATTTCAGTATCACACCTTTGGCTATACCTGTTCCCGTCATCCTATTATTGACCAAATTACAGGGTTAGGGGTAGGGGTAGCCAGGTCTGACCTGAGGCCACAAGAATTAGAATGACCATGCCAGACAAAGGTGACGACTATATATACAGGAATACTAAATGTGGGCACATAAAAAGTGTATGCTAAATAAATAAGATAACCAAACTTTTTGTCTGTGAGACATGTGTAAAGTAGGCCTAGTGGAGCTGCCAGATTTGATCTCATCTCTAAATAATAACACTATATAACTAAATAAAAAGAAATTACATTTTTAATTCAGTGGATTATTGATGAGAGGCTCGAAAGAATTTTATTGAATAAATATTCAGGCCATTGTTAATTTAATCATACTGATAACTAAGCCAATAACTTCTGCATGTTTTTGTCCTCTTTTATATTTTTCCAACGATAATAATTCTTACACCGGAAGTTTACATTATGGAGCCGGCGCAGTTCATGGGTCAATGTCGCGGGAAAAGAAGAGCGTTCGATATTATATACTGATTTTTCATTGGTTGATAAATGAACATTGCAGCGAGTACAAAAACATTATCCAATGGCAATTATGTTTACAAATATGGGTAAAGGCCTTTACGCATGCGTAGCGAGGTTGCCTTTGTTGTCCCGAAAATCCAGGGACCAAGAACATTTCACACAAATTGGTAGATTCAATGTAGCAATCCGTGGAAAACTGCTGAAGACGGTGAATGAAAACATTTCTAGAAAACCAATTATGGTAAGGAAAGGCGTGACAGCAGTCACAAGTTGTTAAATTATGATCACTTTACGGAGTTACAATAAATTTTAGCAGACTGTCAACTTCCGACTTGTTGTTTATATTTTGAAAATGAGATGTTAATTTCGCACGTTGGTTTGTTTGCAAACATAATCACAATTGTTTACGTAGATAATGACTATGTTTTACTAAATCAGTCTTGGGATAGAGTTTCAGTTAATGAGATGTTCACATATTATTAAACCAGTCGTTATTTATCTTACGATGTTGTAACACACACAATTTCCATCAGAAATTTTTGACCCAGTTAGGCCTAATTACTGGTGAAGCCGAAGGGATGAAATGACACAAGCTGTCAACGCTTTCTTTGTAGTTGTCAATTTATATCAAAAATAATTTTTATCCCTGTGGTGGGGTGGGGGACAGACACAGCACACGATCTAAGCGCTGCTTACATTTGGTTTGCACCCCTTGTTGCTAGTTCTTTGAAAGCGAACAAATCTGGATGAAGCTTGACTATAGTATGACATATTAGTTTCTGGGATGGACGGCTTTGCATGTTTTTACATGTAGTAAGTGAACAGGTTTCTAAATATGCATTTATTTTTCTCTTCTTTTACTTTCAGGACACAGGAGACCATGGTAAGAACTAAGATTAATTATTAAAAGCGGGGTTTATAAATCTTTTGGGGAGGAAAGACTATGATGTTAGAATTAGGAGTGCACATCAGACTAAACATAGTGCATTTTCACAGCAATAACACTTTCTTAAGTACTGGTGTACAATGGCAAATGAAATAGTGTTCAATGTCCTGTTCGGGTTGACTGGCTTTACGAAGACAGACATATGCCGTACAGTACGCTATGACTATGAGAGAAATTTTGCTATCACAGTCGCGTTACAGCCCACTCTTTCTCGAAATACAACTGGCAAAGGTTCTATCATGTGCATGCAAATGTGTACACAGGTCATTATTGTTTCGTTTCGTGCATCCGTCTATACATTGTCCTCTTCCAGGCCCTCTGTCCTGCACTACTGATACCGGACAAACGCGCTGGAAAATCCTGATGAATTTATCTGTCAACTCTTGTTAACTATTACCCATTTCTGCAAGATTGCTTCCCTAAGGTTATTTTAATATATTAATAAATGGTTTGGTTTTTTGTAGATTTTGAATTTGGAGATGAGAATGATATGGAATCTATGATTGATAGTTATAATAAAAATGATGAATCAACAATGGGATCAATTGATGGTCGTTCAGACTCTGTATGTGATGGAAGTACGCTGGGGGTATGTAGGGTAAATGAAATGGTTCTTAAAATATATTGTTTTATTTACAGAATATTAAGAATTATTTACGTAAGTAATTACAGGAGGAACACTACACGCTAACAAAGCGCACTACACACAAACTAAACATAAAGAACAATTATTTAATCAAGTGAATGGATCTGGAGGCCAGCTGTAATTGTCCACTGTGCTGTACAGTCCTGATATCTGTATTAATTGTTAATCTTAGGTTTTGGATTTAGTCCTAATATGTTCTCCTTCTTTCCATTGCACAAGTAAATTATTGAAATGATGCATTCTATTGATTCCCCCCCCCCCCCCAAACCTTGTTTTATTTTTGTTATTGTGTCTATCTTAATTGCTTGTTCCTTTGGAAATTGTGATCTTGAAATATTTTTTCTTTTTATTAAGGGTGAAGATGACTATATGTCTAATATAGCTCTATATGATGGTTATGATAGTTATAATGAGAGTGGTGAAAGTTCCGATGAAGAGGAGGAGTTGCCCAGAGGAGAATTATTGGCAGCTCATCTTAAAGGCATTGTTCCCACAAAACCTACTCCATTTAGATTTATGAATGGTAAAGATGGAATGGGTGAGTTGATTAAGATTCTAGTAAAACAAATCTTTAGATAACTTTGTACCACTTCACGAAGAACTATGTTATATTTCCTGGCACAAGATATTTTAGTCTCAATTGAATATTGTTCCCAACAGAGTCTGTCCGCTGTACCTATGAGGTCAGCCAAAGATATTTTAGCCTCAATTGAATATTGTTCCCAACAGAGTCTGTCCGCTGTACCTATGAGGTCAACCAAAGATAGATATTAGTGTTTTGAAACATTCAATATTAAAATTTTGCCCTGCCTCTTAATAATGGCCTTGCTGTATGGGCGCCTACATTTATCAGCATTGTTGTGATATTAGATCATAGATGTAATGTTATTTTTCTTGCTATGAAATCTAATATAATTTTGATATTTAATAAAACTTTATATTACAGCAACATGTGAAAAGTGTGGAACTGTTGGTATAAAACATGCTTTCTACTCCAAATCTAAACGATTCTGTAGTTTGTCATGTTCTAGAAGTTTTGCTACAGCTCAGAGGGAAGGGAAGCCATTGCCACCTAAACCTGTGATAGCTAGAAAGGTAAACCTATGCTTTATAAGATATCTTAAAATAAAAGCAAGATAATTGTTATTGGATTTCAACGGCTCTTCAATCTGATTAAAACACAGATCCAATTTCGTTTCGTTTATTATAGTTCAAAATTTCGTTTTTACTTGTCTTTACTACTCTTGGATCTGGAAGACTTGTTATTTAAGTCGTGTTCTGTCTGCAATGAGGGGTCAGCCAATCAAATGGTCTGTCGAATCGACCGTTTGACCTTTTCATACGTGGAACTGTGGGTAAATATTACCAGCGGATAGAAATCAAAACAAAACAAAAGTAGATTTTAAAAAGCATGGCAGTCGCTAATTGGTTAATTGAATGACTGACGTTATCGGGTCAAATGTCTCGTGCTTGATACCTGACATCATAGAACGTGAGCTCCCACTATAACTTGTTAGATCTACATGAGTGTAGGCCATAGAAAGTAAAAAAAAACGAAACGAAATATAGATCTATATTTTAATTAGATTGACGGCTCTTTAGTTTGATATATTATTGAGTTATTCTTTTATCAGCAATGTTAGAAAACCTAAGATAGAATGTAACCCAATATTCTAGAAGGATTTGTTAGTAGATTGTTGCATTGCCTCTTCTATTTGTAAGCTGGCTTTATTTATTGCATTTTATATTATAGGGTAATAAAGGAATAACCCAAACAAAGAAGCCAATTTCTAAAGCTAACAGTCATTTATACAGTAAATCTGGAAAACCAGGTAACATTTTTATCTTGAAGGTTTGATGCATTTTTCGCTAAAATATAAAACTTCTCTAGACTTAATAAGTGCTAAATACATGTATGTACTCATATTGATTATTTAACATTTACTTAAGAAAACAAAATCAAAATACCAATGCTATTTATGCTAGTTAATCTCCTGACTTAGATTCAGTCGGATTTAGGCTAGGCCCAGCAGCATAGATCGATGAAATAACATATCCACATATCTTTGCAAATTATTAACAAAACTGAACCATTTTTGTACTATCAGATAATAACCACAATAAAAGGTCTTAGCAATATATTTCATTTCTATTTTCGATGATATGTATATTGCCAATTATTTCTGAAGTAAAAGTCCTATAATTTTAAAAGTCACATATTGAATAAAGTATTGTCCAACATAACATTGATTCAAAATTATCAGCATATTTAATTTTTGATCTTATATTTTGTTATTTAGAAACAGTTCGTGGGTTTGATTGGGGACCATATTTATCATCTGGTTGTGGTGATGGAGCCAATATTTCAAGTTTCATTCATGTAAGTAAAATGTTCTAAACAATAACTTTGAAATTGAAATTTTTCGATTTTCATTTGCCCACATTTTAACGTGGTTGCATATTATCATTGTCCGTTTGTACTCGCATGCTTTTAAGTTGCACTCACTCTGATTTTCGTCAAAATGTTTGGAACAGTTTGATTTGCAGAGTTGAATTGTTTGATCATGAATGATGAATAATGCTGGCGGGTGTTCCTTGCCTCAGATACGATGTTCTTGAATGTAAAAGAAAAGAAATATTGATAATGATCATTCTGTCTATTATGTCCTTTTGAATTTTTTGTCTGCCGATTAATCAGTTGTGCATTATGATTTATCTATTTGGCAGGCACCAATGAATGAAAGCTGGGAACAGATTAGTATTGGAATGAAAATAGAATGTTTGAATCATGATACAGATTTACCTTATTCTGTTTTCTGGATAGCAGCTGTTATAAAACTAGCCGGTAATATTATTGTACACTCAACATGGCGTTAGGGGTCACTTTACTTTGACCATTACCGATCATTTCCAATATGATTCCATTAATTCTTTTCTTTTATATGAGATATTTGATTCACTATAAATGTAATGAATGGGAGATGCCTATATCAGATCCCTTTCCGTATCCATTGGTCTTGTATAATTTTGAATATATAATATAGTCAATGGACGTTGTTCTAAATAGCTAACTATCCTTGTTATGCACATATTTCATATCTTCAAAGAAATTTAATGTTGAAGTTTTAAAATAGAAATTCAAATTTTTGCAGGTTATAAAGCTTTAGTTAGATATGAGGGATTTTCTGGTGATTCTAGTAAAGATTTTTGGTTAAATTTATGTTCTAAAGATGTTCATTCTGTTGGTTGGTGTGCTTCATTTGGTAAACCATTAGTTCCTCCTAAATGTAAGTCAATTTTCAATTTGTGATTGATCGCATTTTACATTATACCTATGTCGTTTCTTGATTTCATGGCATGTCTTAGATTAATTTATATTCAACATGTATTCTTTTATTATTAATTTATTATTCATAGCAATTCAACATAAATATGCTGACTGGAAATCCTACCTTGTAGCAAGATTAACAGGTTCCCGAACTTTACCTGGTAGTTTTCACAATAAGGCAAGTCTTTAAATTCCATTTCTTGTTCAGTGAGCATGGTAAGACTTTGTTATATCCTATGCTCAGTGTTGTGAACACAATATAAATTAATGCTAACTACCTTGTCATTGTGTTGTATCATTGTAAAGCATACCATACATTATGTTTGAAAATCGTCTTGTTTGAAATCATTGAACCGAAATAATTCAAAATTATTAACTCAAAGAATAATTGAAATACGGTAATAATTCAATGAAAAAGATTTTTGATAAATTTGAATGTTTTTTTATCATCATTTTAAATTACCATCGTATAATTTTTCAGGTAGCTGAGTATATGACTAGTTTTAAATTAAAGAAGGGTATGCGTGTAGAAGTGGTTGATAAGATGTGTGTTTCAGCAATGAGGGTAGCTCTAGTAAATGAAAATATAGGTGGAAGAGTTCGTCTCAACTATGAAGATAGTAAAGTAAGTATGAAACCATTTTAATTGAAATAAATAAATTCAGTTGTAATACATCAGATTTTAATCATATTTCACTAGTGGTATTCAACAACAGTGTTACAGTGAACTTCTAGTGTGATGATAGAAAATGATATGCAGCCTACTTCCAATACGGAAATACTTCATTGTTAGGTTAAATGCAAAACAACATTAAAAATGCCTTCTCTGTCAAAACATTCCCACGATAAACCTTCCTAGTTACACAAAGGTTCAAACAGAATATAAATTTATGTTAGAAAAATAGAATCCATTTATATATTTGTCCATGGTAAACTTTTTCAGGATGAAAATGATGATTTTTGGTGTCATACCTATTCTCCATTAATACATTATGTTGGCTGGTCACAAGAAGTCAATCATAAATTACACTGTTCTCAAGGTAGGTTTATTAGGATCTTATAGAAGCATGTATGTCATATCTCTGCATTTGTGTTTTCAAGGAAAGGACACTCTGATTAAAATACAGGTCTATATTTCGTTTCAAATTTTTAGTCCATATAGGTCAGTTCAGTTTGCGAGGAAGGTCATCTCCGGGGTCACACATAGGTGGAGGATGTAAACTATTTCTGCTTAAACCTTTGATCCAGGGATCTTAATCGGCTGTTTTTTGTCGGCTTTAGCCGATTGATCTTTAATCTAGCCGAATCGTAAAACAATGAATCGGCCACTATGGTATCATATATCAATCAACTTTTTTCCGATTTACAAAGAGTTAATTATCATGCTGATTGATAAAATAATGAACAACAAGCCACTACGCCTACGGTGTCATATATCAATCTATTTTCGGCCGATTACAAAGAGGTAATTATTACTCGTGGATTAATTAACCCATCTTAAGAGTCAATCAATGCAATGAATACCTTCAGTGTCAATCCTTCTCGGCTCATTTCGTAAATAAACAACTTCGTTGAGTTAAATCATGCCAAGTACGGTAAAAGAATAGCCGAAAATAATGGCGGCGTTGACCTTGAACTTCAAGCATGCACGGAGGCATTGTATTTGTAAGTTCCAAAAGCTTGAGATCCTCCCACGTCCAATATAGGTCACCCAAAGTTGCAATCTGTTTCACAGAGAATTACTTACGAATTATCTCTGTAACGGATGCCTGTCCAAAACATGTGCGTTGACTGCACGCCTCGTAGTCATTGGCTCAACGGCTCGTGCAATGTTTACTTAACACCGAACGGCTTCGGGCAAAATGATGCATTTTACTCATTTTAATACCCATTTATACTAAATAGGAAATATTTTTTAACTACAAATACTTCAAACGTCTTTATTTATTTTTCTTTTACCTCAAAAAAATGTTTGAGAATTTAATTTGTCGGAGTAAAAAAGTTAATATGCCGTACTCATTAAGCCTCGTCGATGTCATGCTTATCAGTGACAATCTGTTTCACAGAGAATTACTTACAAATTATCTCTGTAACAGACGACAGTCGATCCACAACAGGTGCGTTGACTGCACGCGCCGTTAGTCATTGGCTCAACGGCTCGTGCAATGTTTACTTAACACCTAACTGCTTCGGGCAAAATGATGCATTTTACTCATTTTAATACCCATTTACACTAAATAGGAAATATTTTTTAACTACAAATACTTCAAACGTCCTTATTTATTTTTCTTTTACCTCAAAAATATGTTTGAGAATTTAATTTGTCGGAGTAAAAAAGTTAATATGCCGTACTCATTAAGCCTCGTCGATGTCATGCTTATCAGTGATTGTAGCGGCCAAGCGAATATTCACTGCGGGATCAGTTTGTATCAGTGATTGTAGCGGCCAAGCGAATATTCACTGCGGGATCAGTTTGGCAAAGTTGAAGACTAGAAGATATTTTAGATCCGAATAGTTAGCTCCTTTCAGACGTCTTTCGTTTGATAAAAATTCACAGAAAATGTTTTGTCTCATATATGTTATTAAAATCTACTTTTTGCGAGAACCGGTAACACTAAAAAAAAACTATTCTGAATCACAATTGGCCACGTGACCTTTCGCCCGTACGGCATATTTCATAGCCCCGACTATTCACGGAAAATAATTTGTGCTATGTTAGTACATTGTTTTATTATTACAAATATACTTTTATATATTGACAAGTGTTTACGTATAAAATAATTAAAAAACGAACGTATTTGTATTTGCTTGTAGTTTTTCTTTTTACTAAATAATTCTAACTTCCGTTTGTTTGGATGAAAGCAAAAGTAGATTATGCATTATGCAAGTTGCCAAAATTTGACTATAAATTTCGATAATGTATGGATATATGAATACTAGTATGGAATAATAACACAGGCTTAGTTTATTAGAAGTTATTATTATAATATTACACGGAATACCGTAACGTTATGCAATTATTGGCGTGAATAAAGTATGCATAAACCAACATGTCTGTTGTTCAAAAGACGACTATCCGTTGGGGGTGCCCGTGGCCGGTTCATTTCAAAATGGATTAAGAACCCTGCTTTGATCTTTACCACTGTTTAAATGTCAGCCATAATGGATAACTCATCTACTGTTCATATAAACACATGATTTCATTGGCTAATATCTTGTACCAAGACATTCCTGAATAGCTCGAGTGGTGCAGAAAAGTAGAATATTAAACCTCATTTCACTTTTGTATCAAAGAAAACTCAGTTTATTTAAAAATTAATCCAGATTCTTCTTTCTTTGAAACTAATAAAACAAAATTGGAACCATAGAAAACAAAGCTGTTTCATGTAGATTGACAAAACAATGGACTAAAGTTGATAAAAGATTGTCATGGACAAGGGTCTAAAAAGCTAATCAATTTATTTTTGCATGGTGAGATGTGAGGATTTATTTGAATTTCTTTTTTTTTTACAGAATATCGCAGCAAATGCTTAACCAAACTTACCATGCAAAAATATGATCCAACGGATTCCACACCAGATATGTTCTTAAAGAATAAAGATTCTAAAACTAATCTGAAATTTCAAGTTGGGATGAAACTTGAAGCCATCGACCCGTTAAATCTCTCAGCTGTTTGTGTTGCTACAGTTATGAAAGTGAGTTTATTAAAGATTACTTTGGTAGCCATTTGAGGGATTTTGAATCCCCAGTGAACAATAATATTGTTGAAGAATATCAACACAAGAGAGATTGGGTATTTAGAAAGATACGATGAATTGAAAATTTCTCAACACTCGTCATCTTTTGCAGATAATATACATGTAGTGTAGACAAGACAGCACTTTTTAATCCAAGACAGGAGATTATATACCGTTGATATTTTGCTTTGGCTTTATTAAAAGTTTAAATTCTTTGTTTAAGTATTATTTAGAGTGGATAATGATGTGAAAAGTTATATATTGTCCGTAAAAAGCAAATGTTGATCAACAGCTTTGAATTAAAATAATTATCAGGATTTTTGTTTCAAACATGTCCTGGCAGGTCGTATAAATATGTAATAAAAAGAAAATATTGATATTTGTTGTCTCTAGAGAGTTCCACCGTGTATTTATTTCAAGTGAGATAAGTCATTTCACAAGTTTAATTTCAATTTTTGTTTTTCAAAATAAAATTTCTATTATGGGGGTCCTAGTCCAAACATTAATTAAGATCGTTATTTTTTAGGTGCTAAAGACAAATTATTTAATGATCGGTATTGATGGATCTGCAGCTCAGAATGGTTCAGACTGGTTTTGTTATCATTCATCCTCACCATGTATATTTCCAGTAGGATTCTGTGAAATCAATGGAATCGTTTTAACCCCACCTAGAGGTTGGTTGCTTTATTTAATTGATGTATAAAATTATTGTACCCTAATTGAAACTTTAAAGGTTGAGTCATCAAATTTAAACAAAACCTTTTGAATTTTTATGATAACAGATATTTTAAAAAGTCATGGAAAATCTTTTCCACTTCTCTGACTAAACATTTCTTCTTCTGTGATAAACATGCTTGGTTTGGTTCTTACAACAGTATTTGAAATCATTCTGTGGTTGTATTTTAGGTTATAAAGGACCATTTAAATGGTTTGAATATCTCAAACAGACCAAGTCGGTAGCAGCTCCTGTGAAATTATTTGATAAGGTAGGTGCGAGTAGATTGTATTTGTTTGAGGATAATAGCCATTGCCATTTTGATATAGTAAACTTTTACATTTGATGAAATGCATTTTGCAAGTTTAGTTTATATCATTTTATGGCAAAAAACTTTTGTATTTAAAATATGATACTGATATATTCTATGTATTGTTATCCCATATTCAAAGATCATTCTTTTGATATATTACTCTTGCAGGAAATCCCTAAACATGGTTTTAAACCTGGACATAAATTGGAAGCAGTTGATCTGATGGAACCAAGGTATGCTATGAATATATGTATTTACAATGCCATCAGATATAAAACCAATGAGATCAATATATATTTGAGAAAATTCAATCCTGACTATACATACTGTATAATGTTTATAATTCTCATGCTCTGTCTCAACAAATTACTGTTTAATATCTTGGGTTATATTCTGTCACATACTTTTAATGGATACTCTGTTTTTTCTTCGGAAATCAGAGAAATACATGTTGAGTTCTGTCACACCCAATAATGAACATGTGTGTAGAATTGTTACATAATTGTGTCACTCAATATTTCAAGTCCCCCTTGTCATCTTTTGAAATTTAATGTGGGTTAACAATGATTTATTGTATGTATACCTGTTTATTTTTTAGATTGATTTGTGTAGGAACTATAACTAAGGTTGTTGGTCGATTGTTACGAGTACATTTTGATGGTTGGGAGAATGAGTATGATCAATGGGTAGATTGTGAAACTCCTGATCTTTATCCTGTTGGTTGGTGTGAAATGATGAATTATAGTTTAGAAGGACCAAGAATGAAAAGTTAGTCTCAATTAATTCAAACACATTTACAATACAGTACAGTATCCCTTTCCAAATTTTTACATTATTTATGTTAAACTTATACTAAGACGATACAAAGGTTTTGTAAAAAACCCACTTTAAGAGAAGACTTTATTAGAAAACATCCTATATTACTGAAGCTTTATGTAAGATTTAGAGAAAGAGTTGATTGTTCTTACCATAATAGTTCGAAATATATAATGCTAAAGAATATATTGAAAATTTCAATAAAAGTACTTTATTCTGTGCGAAGATATTAGCCTTTAAAGATTTGGCAAGATGTATGCACTGATTGGTTGTTTGAGGATTAGCCTGCCTCACCATTTTTAAATAAAATCATTAAGTGGCTAAACTGTTCTAATCTACTCAAAAACTTAAATAAAGGTTTATAACACAAAACCCCTGTTCCTTTCACTTATAATATTGGCATGCAGCAGGCCGTAACTCCATGGATTACCCCCCTTCATTGTACAAAAAATTTTGTTTTTGGTTTATTCTCTGTCCATCTCTTGCATAACGTGGGCATATCTTGCATGGCAACCGCTTGTTTTTATTGAATGTGTATTATATTTGTTATATCAGTTGAACAACAGGGTATGAATAACTTACCAATGTCCAAGAAACGCAAGAGTAAAGCCCAGTTGTATAAAGGTCCGAGGAAGAGTAAGTGTAATGGTTTGTACACCCTTCATTTCTTACTAACATATTCATAATTATATATCTACAAATAAGGGCTTTATCTAGGTTCGAACAAATCATATTTTCATTTGCATCATCAGAGAATAAAACGGAAACTAAAAAAATAGTTTTGATAAAATTAGATGAAGTCCTTGTAAAACCATTAGTTTAGAAGCTTAATTTACAAATTTAGATATATTCTGTGTGACTTTTTTATCCTTACTTAAAACGAAACTTTAATTACCAGGAGAAATTGTATTTTAGGTTGTGCAAAATGTTTAGAATTTATAAATGTTGCATGGCACTAATTCTTTACATACTGTAATGTAATTTCGTAAAGACCCCATCCACACTTTTTATATTGAACTAGATCTTTCCCATCTTTTAACAAAACACCATCTTAAACTAATTGGATGTATCACGTATATTTCATCACATCACATGCATGAAGTTTAATTTTTGGGGGGGAATGACTTCTGCTTTCTTTCGTTGCTACACGCTGCATGACCAACAAACAGTTTCCCCTACTGACACTAGTACAGTCAAAATGTAACCAAACATCAACTTAATTTATGGTACCTATGAATTTATATCAGAAATATTTTTCCTTGTATAACTGGATTAAATTGGCTGTCTTCAGAAAATCTTATTTTCAATACTTACTAACTTACTTTGATTTTTTCTTGTGGGTTATTGGTTAAATATTTGCAATGAATTTAATTTTAAGATTTACTTCGAATCTGTACAAATGATCAACCTATTTTGATTTCAGAGAAGAAAAGTAAATCACCCGTTAAACCTGGTGTTAATTATACAGATTCCACTGATCATCTTCAATACCCTCCTTACGTTTCCCTGACAGCTGAAGCCGTTGCTGCTAATTTACCCCCTATGTTAGATACCCATGCATCAGACTCTTTTAAAGGTACTATATTATTCAAACATACATATTAAGACAAATCTTACCACTAAGAAAATAAACCAAATGTGATACATAATCTTGATAGATAAAATATTTGCCGATGTTTACTTTGTTGTTTATTATCCCTCGCTCTCCTGCTTTCATCATTTTGTACTTTTATTATGTTGGGTGTTTTAATTATATTTATTCATATTTTTATATGCCACAGTCATCTAATTGTTTTGAAATTGATATATGTTGTTTACATTAGTGAGATGAAGAATCCTATTTAATTTCTTCTGGAGTTATCGCCTTTGTTTCACTTTGTTGCACCTTGTTAACGCTGTAAAGATAAAGGTTATCATCTGATCTATATGATATGTTAGAACAACTAAAGTTACCATCCAATCGGTATGAAATTGATGCATCATTTAAATCAGTACAACAGAGAAGTCTGTTGAAATTAAGCAATTTCTGTTAATTACTGCTAGAGTTATGGTCCTTGTTTCTGTTTGTTGAATCGGATTTGTATGAATTTTAATATGCATCATTTAAATCAGTAAAACAAAGAAGCCAATTGGATTTCAGCAATTTCCGTTAATTACTTTTAGAGTTATGGCCTTGTCTTACTTTGATGAACCTTGTAAACAAAATTAATCATCCGATATGCATGAAATTAAAATGCATATTTTAATTGGCAAGACGAAAAAATCTGTCAAATTTCAACAATTTCTGTTAATTACTTCGAGATTTATGGCCCTTGTTTCATTTTGTAGAACTTTGTAAACCCTCAAACAATGAAAATTTTAATCTAATCTGTATGAAATTGTCTTGTAAATGCCACCGTTACCTAAAGAATTATAAATACGCAAAAACACTTTTAAGAAACACTTGGCGACCACTTGGACAATTTAGCTTCTGTGGGAATATGTTTTGTTTCCTGGCAACCTATTGTATATTTCAAGTTATTTCACTTGATTAACAATTATATTAATGTCTTTTGTTGGTTCAGATTTAAAACATTTATTCATTTTACTCATATTTTACAATTTTTTACCATTTTTCAGTTAAAGTGGAACCTGGCATGGAAACATCAACAGGGCAAGATGCCCCACCAGTGTTAAGTCCCTTAGAAGCACCTCCTAGTCGAGCTCAAAATATATCAAGAACTGCCTCAATGCCAGTAATAACAGACTTTAAAACTGATTCAAATAGTAATACAAATGAAAATGCCAGTGCTAATCAGTCAAATCAACATTTGTTATCTAAACTCACCTCATCGATTAATAAAACGGACACATCAAACTCTAGTCTTAACCAATCAAATGACAGTACGCAATTGAAACCAGCACCACCAAGTGTTGGTGAAAAGGTGACGTTGTCGATGACAACACGACATCAAACTGTGCTACCAGATCATTGGACAATAATTGATGTTTATCAGTTTTTACATGTTAATGATTGTGCTGCATACTGTGAAAGTTTCAAAAAGAAGGTAATTGTGATTACTTTTTTTCTTCTGATATGTTTAATTTTATCATGGGCTTGTTTCATGACAATTTAACTTAGATAAAATCCAAGTTTGATTAATTTGATTTGGATAATATTAGATTGATTTTAATGCTTAGCCAATCAAAATTTAAGTATCTACATTTACTAAAATCTGGATTTTATCTTTAGTTACGATTTCGACAAATGGGGCCCAAAGCTGTAATTACAATGCATATTGCAGCAAGAAAACTGTATAGCTTTAATAATATTTGCCTTAAATGCACTACTCAAATTTTGGGAATTTCTCATACAGACAACTTGTTTGTTGCTGTTGTTTTACTTGTGAAGTGTGAAAGATGGAAACACTATTGAAAAAGGTTTTTAATGCCCTTGTTCAGATTAAAAGATAAAAACATATTGCTGTATATTTTTGTATTAATCCAATGATTTATTTCCGTTTTCAGGGCATTGATGGCCGTCGATTTATGGCATTAACTAAAGAAGAAATAGTCAGTTTAACTGGTATGAAAGTTGGACCATCTCTTCGTATTTATGATCTCATTCAATATCTGAAACAACATTTTGAGCGTAAATTACGACAAGATTCCTCTTGACCTAAATCTTGAAATTAGCAGACGACAGTCAGTTGTTAGAAGGCTAAGAGACGAGGGATATTTCAAGTGTATTAATATGTTTTGTGTTGTGATGTGACAATAGTTCTAAACTATAAATAGAAAACTGACTATAATATTATAACTAAGAGACATTATAATATGGTGATACCATCGCTGCAAGAAACCGAATCTATTCTAATGATGTATCTATAAAGATATATCTGGCCATAAAAAAGAGAGATATTTATTTCCATGAAAAGATGGTTGTGCTTAATTATTTTTTGTATTAAAATATTAATGCCAAAGATTGGCAAGTGCTTGTAATATACTGATATAAGCAAGTATTGATATTAGAAGTATTTATTTTACTAGTTTTCTACTTTAGTACATTGTTTTAATGATTATCAAGTTGTGTATGCGTAAAAGTTATAAATGTGGCAATACATAAACCATGACCATAAAGACCCTAAAAAAACATTTTTTGATGTGGCCATCCATTCAATTGGTTCAGACAAGAGTTTTCCAGGACAGTGTGATCAACTTTCCATAAATTTAATTTAGACTTTGTTGTGAATGAGCAGGAAAATTTTACTATCAATGTTAGGTATAAACAAGCAAACATAAATTCTTGCAATAGTAGCCATTATAGGGTCAAGCATGTTGAATACAAAGTATTAATGTGAAATGACCTTAAGTTGTAGTTTGAACCTAATTATTTATTGACATATTCCATTATTCATATTGTACATTAATAATGTAAGTGGGGAAAATCCATCATAATTTAATTTGATAATATAACACCAATTTTAATCAAACCATAAAGCAATACATGTTGTTCTATGTATGATGTATAAGGCAGATGTTTTTCACTGGTTCACTTAAAGTGGCATTGTCGAATTTGGTGACATTCAGATATTGATTTCAAGCTCTACAAAATATGACCTCTTTATGAGTTTGAAAATGTATATTCAAAGTTATCTCGGTTAACCAGAGATACATATTTAACAACAAAAGAAAACCACCATGCTTCAACATGCTATATTTGGGATATTGACAGCCCACAATGCTACCTTTGGCCACCATAGCAAATGGCATTGTTAAAGGTAGCCGTGATATCTGGCAATATCTCTTGGGAGTTCAGTGGAAAGAGATATTTTGATGTGAACTGTAAGTGTTGATATTGTGTTGAAGTATAAATTTTCAAATAACCCTCAATGGGATTGGAAATAATTTATATTAAGTAACCAGGTTTTTCGAAAAAGAAATCCCTAATAATCATATCGTCCGTGTGTATATAGAAATATAGTATTTAGAAAGGAAGAGCTTAGTTAAACTATGTTTATGTCATGTTGAAAGATATATTTGTTATCTATAAAATAATTGTTATGTTTACAAGATTTATATGTTATCAAATATTTCTCATATATTTGGTGTAAAATACTTAATAACATCTCAATATACTTTTCTCCTTTTTTTTTGCCATCATCTAAAACTTGTATAAATGAAATGAGGATATCATCCTACTTTTCTGGTCTTAATGGCTTAAAGATACATAATGGGAGATAAGATAACGAGTTGACTATAACAGTTAAAAACTAGCTAATGTAAAGGCAATTTGATGAAAATTTCAGTCAAATTGATCCACCATGAAAGGAGAACTAAGCAAATGAAAGTTCCACTTAGTCTCGATCTGGTAAGACAAAACTAGTAGTCTCGATTATCCATTTAATTGTTACATCATGAAGGAGAATTTGCAGCAAATCCAACTACATTCCAACAAGTATCGCAGGCTAGCCTTGACATCGAGAGTTGATTATGGTCGGGATAAGTTAATGTCTATTTAATAGTTTTTGTAACATTTCAGGCATATAATGTTATATGAAAATTAGACGAACTGCCGAAAAAAATAGCCACCCCTCGTATGAAATAGTGAAACATATGGTATATCAAGGTTGATGACCCTTTAGAGTTAAAAATGTTGATAAAAGTTGAAATATGTTTATTACTGTGTGATAATAGAGTTCGAATTTCGTGAAAATCAGACCGAAACTGTCTGACAAAACTGCCACCCCTCGTACACAAATAGTTTATAAAATAAGGTATATCGATTTTGAGTGTCCACAAGCTAAAAATGTGGTTTTGCGTATAGTCAGGGGCCATAATCCATGAATTTTCGACTTGATGCATACCAAAATTGAATAAGATTGCCCGGGCAGCGATACTACGGCCTACTCTTATATCGAATTCCAACTGCCAAGGTATCTTTTACGTGCACGCCAATGTGTACACGGGCCCTCGGTTTTCCGTCCAATCCTAAGGACTAGACAGCTGTGCTTGTCAGGCCCTCCATTCTCCATCACTGACAAGAAGAAACCATGTCGGAAAAGTGTGGACATGGACATGCATGTATATTGCTGCGTTGCCCCTGTCTGGACATCCGTCCACATGAAAATATGGGCATATAAAGAAACAAGAGAGAGAGAGATGTGGTTTAACGTCCACTTGACACAAACTAGGTCATTTTGGGACTAACATGGTTTAATTTCAATAATTCGCTTACACGTAGGGGTCTTTAGCAGTTGAAGGAAACCCACGAGGTTGAGAAGGCGCCCCTATCTCCATGCCACATATGCTCAAACCGGGTATCGAAACCACAGCTGCAAGCCAGAGATGACCGACCAGAGCGCGGCACTCTAGACCATCCCAACCTCCCATATAAAGAAACCTTCATGTTAAAAAGTCAGAATTTAGAAAAAATCAAGTGTCTTGACAAAATGGCCGCTCCTGGTAGACAAATAGTCAAACTTCTGTAGGATTTTGAAGAAACTTGTAATGTATGTTTACAATCCAAAGATTGCAATTCCTTTTGATAGTTGCATACATTGGACCATAACTTAATACTTAGCTTGTGGAACCCTGATGAGGTCACAATTTTTTTCCAATTTTAAAACAAGCCAATAGTGAGACTGATGCCCCCCACCAAAATCCCAAAATAAATAGATGACACATATATAAATTAATCGCACATTTATTTTTATACGCCCACATTGAAATGTGGTCGTATATTGTCGTCGCCCCTGTCCGTCTGTCGGTCCGGCGTCCACAATTGCTTGTGGACGCTCTAGAGCCTAAAGTTAATATCCGATTGACTTTAAATTTATACAGAGTGTTGAAGGTCACAGGACGAAGAAGCCTTTTAATTTTCAGCAATTTCCGATAATTAGTGCCAGAGTTATGGCCCTTGATCACTTCAAAAAATCCTGTGGATGCTCTAGAGGCCAAAGTTAATATCCGATTGACTTTAAATTTATACACAGTGTTTAAGGTCACGAGACGAAGAAGTCTATTGATATTCAGCGATTTCCGATAATTACTGCCAAAGTTATGGCCCTTGATCACTTCAAAAAATCTTGTGGACGCTGTAGAGGCCAAAGTTAATATTCGATTGACTTTAAATTTACACACAATGTTTAAGGTCATGAGACAAAGAAGCCTACTGATTTTCAGCGATTTCAAATAATTATTTCCAGGGTTATCTCCCCTGATCACTTCAAAAAACCTCGTGTCGCTATAGATGCCAAACTTACCATCCGATTGACTTCAGATCGATACACAGAGTTTAAGGTGTTGAAACGAACAAGTATTTTGATTTTCAATGAATTTTGATAACTGAACAGCTAAATCCATGATGTTAAATGTTTCCTATACTAATTGTTAGGGTGGGGCAAAACTTTATAAAAAGCAAACAAATTCTAATGATTTTCAGATAATTACATAATGAGTTGTTACTCTTAATCAGATTTTAGTGTATTACAAATGTTTCATTACCAAAAAGATAGGTTGCCAGGCAACAAAACATACGCCCACAGCAGCTAAATCGTCCGGGCAGTCAACAAGGGTTGTCGCATATTTTTACTTTTTTCGGTAATGAAACATTTGTAATACACTAAAAACTGATTAAGAGTAACAACTCATTATGTAATTATCAGAAAATCATTAGAATTTGATTGCTTTTTATAAAGTTTTACCCCACGCTAACAATTAGTATATACATGAAACATTTAATATCATGGATTTAGCTGTTCAGTTATCTAAATTCATTGAAAATCAAAATACTTGTTCGTTTCAACACCTTAAACTCTATGTATCAATCGTATGTATGTATCGGAAATCGCTGAAAATCAATAGGCTTCTTCGTCTTATGACCTTAAACACTGTGTATAAATTTAGAGTCAATCGGATATTAACTTTGACCTTTAGAGCGTCCACATGATTTTTTAGAGATTAAGGGCCATAACTCTGGCACTAATTATCGGAAATCGCCGAAAATCAATAGGTTTCTTCGTCTCATGACCTTAAACACTGTGTATAAATCTAAAGTCAATCGGATATTAACTTTGGCCTCTAGAGCGTCCACAAGATTTTTTGAGGTGATCAAGGGCCATAACTCTGGCACTAATTATCGGAAATCGCTGAAAATCAATAGGCGTCTTCGTCTTATGACCTTAAACACTGTGTATAAATTTAAAGTCAATCGGATTTTAAAGCTGAACTCCGGTTACAAAAATACTGAAATAGTGTAATAAAAAAAAAGTTAACGCCCGCAAGCCGCCATACTTGTTTCCAATTTGTGAAAAAAGTATGGCGGACATGGAGGCTTATGACCTGGAAAGGTTAGTTGATCTCACTTCCAGTTTGTTTCTCGTCAGCTAGCTATACACATCCGGCTTTATTCTCTTCACACGGTTCACCGATTGCTGTATTTCCCCCCAACAGTATACCAAATTATTGAAGATTGCAAAATGTCTGATCAGGTAGGCCTGTAAATAATTATATGAACTGCGTCTACTACAATATAGCCAAAGCTTTACTCCAAAACAAAAGATGCAACCAGATGTCTTATCCAACCTATTTTTCAACCAAAACAAATCACCTATACAAACTATTAGTATTGCCTTCTTCGTGTGTTCCATGTTGAATAGTGTTCATGAAAACGACCAATGGACATAACTACATGTTTGGGACGGCTCTCATTGGGGAGTGTTTGACAGTGCTAAATTTATTGATGTTATGTTGTTTTTTTTCTCCATTTTACCAACGTGTAAGAAATTGATATTGTTGTAGACGCAGTTCATATAATTATTTACAGTCTTACCTGATCAGACATGTTCAATCTTAAATAATTTGGTATACTGTTGGGGAAAAAACAGCAATCAGTGAACCGTGTGAAGAGAATAAAGCCGGATGTGTATAGCTAGCTGACGAGAAACAAACTGGAAGTGAGATCGGCTAACCTTTCAAGGTCATAAGCCTCCATGTCCGCCATACTTATTTGACAAGTTGGAAACAAGTATGGCGGCTTGCGGGCGTTAACTTTTTTTTTATTACATTATTTCGGTATTTTTGTAACCGGAGTTCAGCTTTAACTTTGGCCTCTAGAGCGTCCACAAGATTTTTTGAAGTGATCAAGGGCCATAATTCTGGCACTAATTATGGGAAATCGCTGAAAATCAATAGGCTTCTTCGTCTTATGACCTGAAACACTGTGTATAAATTTAAAGTCAATCGGATATTAACTTTGACCTTTAGAGCGTCCACAAGATTTTTAAAAGAGATCAAGGGTCATAACTCTGGCACTAATTATCGGAAATCGCCGAAAATCAATAGGCGTCATTGTCTTATGACCTTAAACGCTGTGTATAAATTTAAAGTCGATCGGATATTAACTTTGGCCTCTAGAGCGTCCACAAGATTTTTTGAAGTGATCAAGGGCCATAACTCTGGTAGTTATTATCGGAAATCGCTGAAAAACAATAGGCTTCTTCGTCTCATGACCTTAAACACTGTGTATAAATTTAAAGTAAATCGGATATTAACTTTAGCCTGTAGAGCGGACGGACGGGGGCGACGACAATATACGACCACATTTCAATGTGGGCGTATAAAAAGTAAAAATATTTGACAACCCTTGTTGACTGCCCGGACGATTTAGCTGCTGTAGGTGTATGTTGGCAATCTATCTTTTAAAAAAGTATCGAGCAATCAAACTATGCACCTAAATTTCATCAATCAGATATAATCAAGATTATCTTGTCCCAAAGCATCGACCAATGAAATGCATTAGCTCTGCTTAGCTTCAGTTCGAAATGTTAAATCATTGACCTAATGAACATCTACATGAAGGTTAAAGATTCTACCTCAATTAAAAGCAAAGTTATGTTTTAAAGTCTTTACCAATCAAATTGCTATCGCTCCTTAGCCCTTCTCACAATTGAACTTAAGTCAAGGTAATGATACAATGAATCGATATTTTGAGTTTCATCGCTCACTTTATTATAACCAAAGTTGATTGTGCCAATAGCATAAACCAATCAGATTGCTTATCTCTGTTTACTGCAAGCAGAAAATGTTCGTCATCGAACTCCATTAAGGCATTCATCTAATGAACGCCTACACCAAGTTTGAACATTCAAGCTCAGGAGAGCTATTGTGTTCCAAATTCTCGGCCAATCAAATTGCTTATCGCACTGCTTACCTTGAGCAGAAAACATTCATTATCGAACTTAGTCAAGGTTTTGATGTAATGTAACTATACACCAAGTTTCATCACATAATGTCCCAAAGCATCATCCAATCCAATTGCTTATCTCGACTTTATCTAAACAGGAAATGCTCATTATCGATTTCTATCAAGGCATTGACCTATCAAACACCTACACCAAGTTTGAACAGTCTAGCTCAATTAGAAAGTTATTGTGTCCCAAAAAGTGTGACAGACACTAACACCAAGTTTGAACATTTTAGCTCAATTTGAGAGTTATTGTGTCCCGCAAGTGTGACAGACAGACGAACCCATTTTAATAGTCCCCTGCTTTCTTCGAAAGGCGGGGGACAAAAAGTTCCAATTTTCGTGAAATTTGGACCAAAACTGTTGACAAAATGGCAACTCCTTACACACAAATAATTTAAAAGATAATCACTGTAAAATTTTAAAATCAAGTGATTGTGGGGAAGTTATCTGAAATTTCTGAAAATCAATAGGATTTTTCGTCTCATGACAAAGTCAATCGGATATTAACTTTAGCCAAATTTGTCTGTAGGGTGTGCATAAACAAATTGTGGACAAGGTGACTACAATATACAACCACATTTCAATGTGGCTGTATAAAAATTCTGATCTGTCGAGTGTGCAACAACCAAATTGTGGACGGCCACACATGACAATATCCCTTCCCATGAAAATATAGGTGCATAGAACATAATAAAGGAACTCTTAAAACATGAAGGTATGATTTTATATGAGATGACAAATGATATACAACATAAAAATCGGACACAAAACAGTACTAAATGATAACTTATATATCATAATATTATATATTGAATAGGGGACATTGTTGTCACAAAATTACCACCATGTACTTAATACCTTTCACTAACAAAAAGCTGACTGAAGAAGAAAATTTAAAAAATAAAATATATTGTACATGGTGTATCTTACAAAATTTGTTAAAACTGGTCACAATACAACTGCATGACAATAACAAAATCTTTCTTCCCAAAAGCAGAACAGCCTCACTGTTAGCACAATTTTGATTTGCAAATTAAAGTCGATACACAGACACATTATTTTTTTCTCACTGATATTATGGAGCATTTTTAAACAAATAAAGATGGGATACGAAACAGGACCATTGGCTTTGATGATAATTTCATATAATGAGCTGACCAGCAGTGTCCCCTAAAACCCCAGGACACCATATCCTTTATTATAACGACAGAAGGTGATTCCGAGACACAATGTATGACAAGTATAAGTGAAGGATGACGTTGGACATTACGAGATGAATGGACACATCGCACCAAATGTACCAGGTTCCAGAATGTAGTCCTTGACACAAAAAAATCACTGGTTCCAAGTCATTTTTAAACATTTTTATGTACACAATCCGCCCGTCTGCTGTTGAAACACATCTATAGAATCGCCATCTTCCATGTCCATCTGAAATTAAAATACAGATTCATCAATTAAATGCCAAGCATCCTTGAATATATAAACCTTTACATTTATTAACTACAGCATTTGAAAATTATTCTGGCTTATTTGAAAATTTTCTATATAGAATGTTATAACACAACCTTTTAGAATTTCTAAATTAATGCCTATGCTTAGCAATTTGTAGGATTAAAAGGTTATTAATGACAGCAAGGCATAAACTTGAAACTGCACATAAAGCAATTTGAATATGTGGTTCCATCCTGAGAAATTATTTCTACTTCTGAGTGATTATTTTGTTGTCTCCTAATTCCACTCTATCCCCCCTATAAGTACCAAGTGCCTTTTAACAGCCAGGAATACATACATGACAAAATTATAGCACCATCCAACAACTAATTCAATGAAACATTACAACTTTCGATTTTGTTCAAAGTGCTTAACTTGGCAAATGAAGACTTCAAAATCCCAGGAACACTTGGTTGATGATAGGGGTCCTTACTCACTGAGCCACTGTGGGTAGGGTATTGAGGGCTGGGTAAATTGTTTGAAATAAAGGGTTATTTGTAATATCTCAACCCTCTTGGATAAGCCTACCCTGTAAAATCTTACCAACAAGACAATCTATATTATTTTTAACATACCGAGAGGGGTGTGTCATCATCATCCATAGGATTACCATCAAATCTGAATCTTACAGCACCAACTGTGATACCCTGGAAAATAATAATTATCATCAGTGTTCATCTTTATAGCAGACTCCCATGACTAAGTAGTCATTACAAAGTATGGTAAAGAAATTAAATATACAAATAATATGAATTAAAATACAAATAAGACATACTTTACATGTAAACATTGAAATCAACTGAAAATCTAATTTCATAATCAAAATGGCAGATCAACGAGAAAATCATTTAGTGGTTTTATTTCGTGTTAAATAAAGTGTCTGAAAACACAAGTAAGAAAAACTCAAATATAATAACCGAATTCATCTGGTGTCAATGAAATCTGCCATATCTGGTTGTTACCTGTAATCCTGTCTAAATACAAGTCTACATTAATTTTTTTTGGCTTTCATATGTGTCAGCAGTTAAAGACTGTTCACTACAGAGTTCTGCACAGTGAAATACCGCTTGCTTAAAGGATCTCTAACATTACATATTTGATGAATAAGGCCCCAATGTGGCACACTTATTTGTCGGGATACATGTACATTGAAGGATTCGCCATTTTGAACCATGCACATACACTGTAGCTGATGATTGTCGTAATAATCTAATTGTATCACTGTGCCTCACACATCAAATAAATACTTACAGCTCTGTTACAGTAGGCAGACATAAGTTTTCTGAGGGGGGTATTCTTTTTAATCTTAAAATGAACTACACTTCCATCTTGACCTGTGACTTTAAGATTTATGTGTTCGTTTCCGCACTTTTCATCGTTGACCTATAAATAGAACAAAATACTAAATGAACAACTAGTTAGCCATCAGTCAACTTTTCTGTTGTTTGTCAAGTTAAATGTCTACTTGCAAGGAGGTGATATCGTAGCCATGTTTCTTACCTTACTCTTAGTATTTCCACGAGTCTTTTGTCTGGTGAAACCAGTGTACTGTACATGAACTGGGTGTAAACACAAAAGGTTGAGAAGACACCTCTAGCCTCGTGCCCCTCCCCTATCTACACTAATCTGGCTACTAAAGGCAGACAATATCCCTCCCTCCTTTCGTTCCGCATGGCATAATAAAACTACCAAACAACTTATGGCACATATCTCATATTTACTTTCCAAATTTTGTGCCAAAGATTGTTGAGTATGTTGGGAGTCTTTATTTCCGAAAGGAATCTTATCAAGCCACATTTTAAACAAACTTATCATCTAACATTACAGAACTAACACAGTTATATGGGAAAACAATCACTGATTTATTATAAACAAGCACGACGTTTCGATAAGTATCCTCTTATCGTTATCAAGCACAATGACATTTAGTAAACTAGATGGTCTATATTATGTACAAATGTACAATATGAAGCCATGCTTCCATTGGGTACAACATCACTGTCTCTACATCTCATAAGGAATGTTAGATTGTTGCACACTTGAATATATTTACCTTCCAGTTTACTAAGCTGACGTACACACTTAGATGCCTCATTGTGCTTGATAACGATAAGAGGATACTTATCGAAACGTTGTGCTTGTTTATAATAAATCGGCGATTGTTTTCCCATATAACTGTGTTAGTTCTGTTATGTCTCCAATCGCTAAATGCCACTAAAGAGTTATCATCTAACATTGTTTTCAAATTGGATTTTGCAATTAAAAAACGAACAGAAGATGACAAGCGCGCTACCGAAGCTTAATGACAGGGTCATAACCCATAAAGTTATGGTCCGATATGTGCAAATACCGAAAAGGAACCCAGATCTTTTGGATATTCATATAATTAAAGTTTCATCAAAATCAGAAGAAAAAAATGTGACCTTTACATTTGCATACAAGGAACAGTCATTTTCGGCTTGATTTTCACGTAATTTGAAATCAAAATGAACTGCAATGGGGTTAACGATTCAATGATTTGTTCTTACATGGCCAATAAAATGAATCGAATTGATACTGTTCTGCTCCTAAATAGGGCTAATGAAGATGAGCATATGTCATCGAGTGTGCTATAAGTGAAGGATATTTTGCCCAGGCAGCACACTACGGTCTCCCCTTATATTGAACACCAACTGTCTGGGGATCTTTTATGTTCATCCCATCTGAACTACTAGGCAGCTGTCCTTGCCCGGCCCTCAGTCCTGCATAACTGACAAGGATTAAACCAGGCTCAATATCAAGCGTCTTACCCACTTTGCCACTGTTATCCCCCACAGCTAAAGAAGACAGCCATACACTGTTATATTTATGAGGGAAATCTTGCCTGGACAGCAGAGCGAGGGGTCTCCTCAATATCAAATTACAACTGCCAATGGATCTTTTACTGTAAGTGCATGCCAATGAGTACATGTGACTTCAGTTTACCGCTTTATACGAACAACTCGACAGCTGTCCTTCCACATTGCACAAGGGGATGAACTTTCTTGACCAACACCAGGATTGGGACCTCGACTAGCGAATGAGCGTGTATGACGATGTAATACATGTACATGCCAATATCGAAAGGAACTTCATAATAGCCACATGAGTGGGAGAATGTAGGTGGATTTGTACTTCTATTAAATTTATATTACATCTTTATAAGGACAGACAGGAGAAACATTAAAAGACCGTTGAGAAAGAGACTTCCCTTGTTTGATACAAACTCCGGCAAATAAGACGAAATGAAATTTAGGCAAGCCTGGGAGAACAAATTGAAATCTTTGAAAAGTTCAGAATCTTCAGTCATTCATTGCTTTGCCCAATTACAATAATTTAAAATCAAATTCTTTTCAAAAATCCCATTTTTTTTCTCACAGGCTTCCCTAAATTTCATCTTATTTGCCTGAGCCCTGAATTTCGTAAATTTATGTGTTAAGAGGGGACGTGTTTTTTAACAGCGTGTTGTGTCTTTCATACTGGTTCTAGCGAGGTGGGCAAGGTCTTATTTTCTCACTAAGATGTTCATTTACATTGGTCAGGCGTTCACATGGACTGACACGCGACCCTTTACACTAGGGACCGGGTATCATTCAGATTTGATGAAAAAAGGAAAGAAACTGAGATTACCATCTATAATCTAATAATACACATATTCAGTCAATTTTACTGGGCAACTTTTTACTGCTAACATCTGGGACCAGGTATCATTCAGATTTGCTGAAAAAATGAAAGGGGGTGAGCTTACATCTATAATCTAATACACATATTCAGTTAATAGATTGTCATGCAGAAAGTGTTAAATGCCATCAAGATTCATCAAAAACCGCCCAGTTTGTGTCACCGTTTAGTTTGACATCGGTTGTCTAGTTTATGAAACTAAATGGTCATAAACTGGATGACCAATGCCAAAACTAAACTGTGTTTCTTAAGCTAAACGGCAGCATAAATTGGTCGTTATTTAATCGTGATGGTATGTAACACTTTCTGCATGACAATCTATTAACTGAATATGTGTATTAGATTATAGATGTAAGCTCACCCCCTTTCATTTTTTCAGCAAATCTGAATGATACCCGGTCCCAGATGTTAGCAGTAAAAAGTTGCCCAGTAAAATTGACTGGGGCGACCCATTTTTTCGACAAGGATTCAATCACAAGTTCCTTGGACGTAAAGGCGAGTGGTATGAGACTAACACTAACGTTCAGAGCTGGACTAAGTATCACTTAAAGGGACAATAACATTCTTACTGGCTTGGTAGCTCCAGAAAATAAATAATACCCTTATTCTAAGTACTAGATGTTTAAGGGTCCTACCTGTTGTACGTAAATTATCCATTATAACCTATTTTACTTGTCCAGAGGGTTCGAAAATATCTTAAAATCCAAGTCACATTTGAAAAGGTTTACGTTAGACTTTTCAAATCAATTGGTTGAATTTTTCCAATTTTTTAAAATAGGTGTATTAAGATGAAATTTATATCATCATTTAATTGGAATATTCTAAAATAATACGATTTGCTGACCAGAACGAAGATTGGGACATATTATTCAGTTACAACAAGAGTGTTATTGGGGCTTTAAAGACTAGTTTCTTACAGGCAGAGTGCAGGACTAGGAGACCCCCAAACAGTAAAACTTTAGAAAAGTGTGTCTGAATCAAATTACTTAATAAGAAGAAATACATATGATGTGTATAATTTGTTTAGTGGGTCTAAATTAAAAAGTTTTAATTTGAATAATTCTCAAGTAGAAACTTTAGTTCATAATTTATTTCCTAACTCAGGTCAACAAACATGGCTTCTTGCAAACATTCTTAGCTGCTGAATCATTCATTATTTACTCAGTCAACTCAACTCATATAATGAGTTGAGTTTTGGGGCACCCATTTTACCGGCTATTTTTAGATTTTCAATAGAAATTGGACACTATCGTTAATAAAGATATATGGTTAAAGTGGTTTGTTTCATTTAACCTGAGAAATTATGTTAAATATACACATATCTTACTCATATTTTAAACTCAGGTCGCAAATTTACTCATTCTTCTCGGCTACTCAGTCTGCAGAGCAGACCCCGATTTTTTTTTTTTTGTTCTCTAACTTCCGTTTACAGAAAACGTGTGTGACATTTTAAGGATCAAATTCCCAGAACAAATAAAGCTCATGAAAGAAATAAAATTAGAAATGAATACAACATTTTCAATAGAATGTATAACAACAGTTTCTCAAAATCTTTACCTTTTTTTCGTCTGACATTGTGATGTTAGTTTCTTGAGACCGATGCAAACAACGAAAATGGCGCAAATGCACGGAACTGTGGGATAGGTGGCTCTTACGACTGGATTATCCAGTCTGTGAGTTTCGTACCGTCACATGATATTCGAGAACAAACAACAGAGCAGCCAGCCTAAACGTAATAGAGTTTTCTTTAGCCCTATGCCTGGAGCAAACTGGTTCGCCCAAATTTTTTGACGATCAATCGCCGCAATAAGTAGATGTGAATGTAGGGGCGGATACAGAGGGAGATGGGGGACAGAGGCGCCTCCTTTTCTTCTGCCACTTTTTATTTCGGATGCGCCTTCACATTAACATGATATATTATCCTTATCAATTTTCTACTAATTTGCAGCCCTATTCTTTATCCGTCGTAAGTAGTAGTTTGAATGGGACGAAAAAATCTGGTAGGTTTGTTATAGCAAACACTGAAAAATACACATGTCCCTCTATCGATTATTCCTGATTCACCTTTAAATCAAATCAACCATTTTATGCATATTTGCCCCTTTTGTAGGAAGAGTATTATGCCCGTCTGTATAGTTGTTCTCAATGGATATTTTGGTACAATAAAATCTTATCATATATTCCATTTGTAATTGTGACTAGTATGCACCCAGCGTATAGTAATAAATGACAATTTACTATAATGAAAAAAATGAATAAATTAAAACATGAAAAATAAAAAAAATAAAATAACCCGAACTTGTAATTGTCATTTCTTTTTAATTGTATCGAGTGTTATTGGAATATCTCTTTCAATGTTCAATACTAAAGTACAAATAAAAAAACATTTTTTAGCTGTCATCACATCAAAAGTTCTAGAAAGATTTGGCATACCCCGAGTGATTCTGTAACAAATGTGAATTTGTCTTTTATTTCGATCATACTTTATTTCGCCCATACTTCGTTTATTATCGTACCGACGTTAGTAATGACGATCGTCGCTACTCTAAAATTGAATCGCTAATTTTTCGGCTCGCAGAATAGGAATTTTGCTGAAATTTTCAGCACAATATTGATCTGTTTTCATTATCTATTCTTTATCTTTTTTTACCCGACAATTGTCATCTTTTTTATCGAATCTTACCTTATACCCCTTTAAGGAAAGTTTTATATAGCATGACTATTAATAACTGAACTTTTAAGCACAATTATTTGTAATGATTGTGATGAAAGTTTAATAGCGAATTTTTAATTCTAAAATTTCCCTTGATTATAAGTTCTTTTTTTATTTATTGTACGCATCTACCATTTATACAAAATGTAATAGCGCCACGGAACCGTAATCTTTACGGGAATGAAGGCGCTCTATGCTATAAAGTGATTTTAATTTAATAATATTTTTCGTCTCATTATTAATTATGCTGCCATGCAATTGTAACTCGGGCAGACATGTTGGCAAAGGCGTTTTATAGCTGAGGCGCTGGAGGCGCCAACCTCCTCGCGAAAATAATGAAAGCAGTTGAAAAAATGAAAATGTACCCTAGATAAGGGGGCCCTAAAGTCAGACAGAAGGGCCCCACGTCTGACTAAAGGGCCTTCCGACCACGGGAAAGGGCCCTCTGGCCATGGGAAAGCCCCCCCCCCCCCCACCCCCACCCCGAGTACGAGTCAATCGTTTTCTAGACACTGTTACTGTCGAATCTACAACTGAATAAGAATAATTGCATTGGATGAAAATCATCAATCTAGACCACCCCTCCCCCGCGAAAGAGGGCCCTCAAAATAGTAGGCCTACAGCCTCCGCCTTGATAAACCTTAAAACGCCCCTGCATGTTGGTCTCGTCGTTGTCAGTTTAATATTGTTGTTATTCGAGTACCACCTGGGCCCTGTTTCACGAAATTTTAACTTAAGATAAAATCCAATTTTAGTAGATACTTCAATTTTGATTGGCTAAGCACTAAAATCAATCTAATATTATCCAATCAAATTACTAAAATTGGGATCTTATCTTAGTTAAAATCTAGAGTGCCGCGCTTCGAACTCTAGGCCTAGCTGGCCGGCCACCTCTGGCTTGCGGCTGTGGTTTCGAGCCCTGGTGTGAGCACATGTGGCATGGAGATAGGGGCGCCTTCTCAACCTCGTGGGTTTCCTCAGGGCACTCCGGTTTCCTCCCACTGCTAAAAACCCCTACGCGCAAGAGAATTATTGAAATAAAATTAAACCATATGTTAGTCCCGAAATGACCTAGTTTGTGTTGAGTGGACGTTAAACCCCATTTCTCTCTCTCTCTCTCTCTAGTCGTTCGGATGGTACGAAAAACCACGGTCCCTTGTCAGATGGAATTCGAAATAAATGTTTATTATAAGACTAAGTGTAGACCATAGTGCCACTGTCCCTCCTTAAAGTCGAGTCGGAGCAGAACAATAGGACGTTAAACTCCATTTCATGTCATTAGGCTTGCCAGTCGCATCTGTGTTGCATTTTTGTCACGATGGCATGGATGCATTTGTTTCATAGAGCTATATAGATATACGCCTCCATGATTTGTTTACATTGATCGCTTAAAGCCAGTTGTCTCCCTTTAATTACTTTTTGAACCATGTCAGTTTTATCAAAGCTGAATGTTTTATGTAATTATATTGTCTTTATATTTTATTTTCCTAGTGGTTTTTATGCCCTTATAGCAAATATTTCCACGTCTTTTGCACCTTGAACACCGTACCTTTGGCTCGAACAGGTTGTTACATTAATAGTTGTATCCTAATTATAATATTTATCAGTGATAGTTTATTAGCTGAAATTTACTGTTATTTTGACAAAATTTATATTTGCATTTGTCAGCCAATCTTAAGAAAACCTTCATCAACAATAACATCATCATCATCATCTTTTGTATTGCCATCTTATTAAAGAGCACTTAGTATATTCATTTCACATTAGATCTTCGTTTGTGTAATTGTCAACAGCAGTATGCGATGCAGTATCCCTAATGGAAGTTTACTCCCTACACTCTACAAATACATGATATTATTGTATGAACTTTTTTGTATGTTTTGTTTTCTTATTACTTTTTCATATGTAAATAATTTTATTTACATCAACCTGTTCATAATATTATGTAATATGTTATATATTTACTTGTAAATAATGTTTTAGTGGAATTTGACCTTTAACCGCACATTACGTCATTGTTTCTAGTTGCCGCCAAGCCTTGTTCTCAACTCAACGCCACCACGCTTTCTCGTGTAGCTTGCAGCTCGCTATGTGCGAGGCCTGCTTAATCAGCTCTATGGTTTTTACGCACAAGAACGTCTCTGTCATATGTCTCTTGAATTTTTGTCCCCCGCCTTTCAAAGAAAGTTGGGGGACTATTAAAATGGGTTCGTCCGTCCGTCTGTCTGTCTGTCTGTCTGTCTGTCTGTCTGTCTGTCCGTCTGTCCGTCACACTTTTTGGGACACAATAACTCTCTTCCTAATTGAGCTAGAATGTTCAAACTTGGTGTATGTGTTTATTAGGTCAATGCCTTGATGGGGTTCGAAGATGAGCATTTTCCGCTTAGGGTAAGCAGAGATAAGCAATTTGATTGGTTGATGCTTTGGGACACGATAACTTTAGTTCTAATTAAGTGAGAGTGATGAAACTTAGTGTATAGTTTCATTACAGTAATACCTTGACTAAGTTCGATAATGAGCATTTTTCGCTCAGGATAAGCAGAGCAATTTGATTGGTCGAGACTTTGGAACACAATAACTCTCCTTCTAATTGAGTTAAAATGTTCAAACTTGGTGTATATGCTTATGAGGTCAATGCCTTGATGGAGTTCGGAGATGAGCATTTTCCGCTTAGGGTAAGCAGAGCGATACGCAATTTGATTGGTCGAGACTTTGGAACACAATAACTCTTCTTCTAATTGAGTAAAAATGTTCAAACTTGGTGTATATGCTTATAAGGTCAATGCCTTGATGGAGTTCGAAGATGAGCATTTTCCACTTAGGGTAAGCAGAGATAAGCAATTTGATTGGTTGATGCTTTGGGACACGATAACTTTAGTTCTAATTAAGTGAGAGTGATGAAACTTTGTGTATAGTTTCATTACAGTAATACCTTGACTAAGTTCGATAATGAGCATTTTCTGTTCAAGGTAAGCAGAGCGATACGCAATTTGATTGGTCGAGAGTAGTCGAGACTTTGGAACACAATAACTCTCCTTCTAATTGAGTTAAAATGTTCAAACTTGGTGTATATGCTTATTAGGTCAATGCCTTGATGGAGTTCGAAGATGAGCATTTTCCGCTTAGGGAAAGCAGAGATAAGCAATTTGATTGGTTGATACTTTGGGACAAGATAACTTAGGTTCATCTTGATTGATGATTTTTATGCCAATACAATGACTGCATTCTCATTTAGTAATCGATTCGACAGTAACAGTGTATAGAAACGATTGACTTGGACACAAGGGCCCTTTCCCTTGGCCAGAGGGGCCCTTTTGTCTGCCTTTAGCATTTTTCTTTATAAAACACTTTTGGATGACACTTCGTGTACAGTTTGATTGCTCGATACATTGAAAAAAATAAATGTGCGATTAATTAATATGTGTCTTCTATTTATTTTGGGATTTCGGCGGGGGACATCAGCCTCACTGTTGGCTTGTTTACTTCCAGATGGGGTGACCATTCAAAGATTACAACAAGCGGCTCTCCGCATCAAAACACAGGGGTGGGCTAAATCCACATTATGAACTTATCGTACACATCTGAAGTGTTTTGTTGATTTTTGTTTTAAATTGCATTTAAAAACTTTACCCGTAAAAGGGAATAATATTGAACTATACATAGCATATCTTGTCGATGTTAAGGGCCTAACTATGGAAGCGTATAAGGGTCAATAGCGCGATAGATACCGCAATATTAAGTTGGTATTATGTCAACATATTGTGATTATTCTGATGATTTTATCCCTGAAAAGTCAATTTTTGCCGAGGTAATTGAGCCCACACGCTATGTTTTATGTCCCCATTTCGTCTTAAATGTACACGTTTGCGGTAAGATATTGCTATTCGGAAACATTGGCGACATATTTCATTTCGCCGTAGTATATGTCGACATATTCGCAAAATATTGCCATGCGCTATGTCGACGTGTGCATCTAAAACAAAATGACGACATGCAAATTAGCGAGTTATTCAATTAACTCGGCAAAAATTGCCTTTTCAGAGATAAAATCGTCAGAAAAATCACAATATGTTGACTTATTATCAACTTAATATTGCGGTATTTATCGCTCTATTGACCCCTATACGCTTCCATACCTAACCTTTCATTCTGTAAAAACTTAATTGAATATTGTCTCTATTCAGCATAAACTACATAACTTTGCAGACCCAATTGAAAACTCATGGAATATTTGTCATATTATGAAAGGTGTTAAACGCGAACTAGGCGCTAGTCAGTCATGCAAATTTCCCATAACGCCGAATATTTTGCTTTCTGTTTTGTCTATATTAGATTTGCAAAATCACGACAATGCTGTCTTTTGGGCAGCCTGTTTAGTTGGCTTCTATGGGTTTCTACGACCTAATAATTTTTTGGTTATTGGCAAATTTGATAGTAATATACATCTACAACGCAAGGATGTGTTTATTCACAGTGATCATGTCACTTTGACCCTGCAAATTATTAAGACATTGCAATTTCGTGCAACTCCTATTCACATTATCTTGCCAAAATTGGATTCGCACACGCTATGCTATGGAAGCGTATAGGGGTCAATAGCGCGATAGATACCGCAATATTAAGTTGGTATTATGTCAACATATTGTGATTATTCTGATGATTTTATCTCTGAAATATGGAAGCGTATTTGGGTCACTACTTATTGAGATAATATCCCAACATATCGACTAAAAATATGTCAACTTTATGAGTTATATTACAAGAAATTGACGTAATAAAGTTGACATGACGCATTAAATCCACCCTATGCCGACATGAACTATGTCGATATGTTTACATCATGTCAATAGTCGATTTAACGCTAAATCGATATGTCAGGTTTTATTGCATAATTATATATAGACTTAATAATAAGGCCACAGACCACTAATGTTTTCCCCATTAACTGTTATGTTAATTCTCGTCTCTTAGACCGGCTCTAACCTTTCCCAAAATTTGTGTTGGGTAGAACGCTTTCTGCCACAGATGAAGCAAAATATGTGGCAAACTCTTGTCCAAAAGCATGTATGAGGTTCACCATGAAACATTTGAGATGTACAAGCTGGAAGTAAAGACAAGTAAACATGCAATTTTCGGTCCTACGTTTCAACGTAACCAACCTCTCAACTCCTGTATGCCTCCGCCTCAAAATCATGAATATTCACCACAAAAGCAAAAGGGGGTAAAGAGAAAGGGAGAGAAAGTCTTAAAATAGCTATCGTCCTACCGCTTGGAAATATTTGGTTAGATGTGTGGTATATAGGGGTAAAACTTTAGGTATCACCAAAAGGCCTTTGTTATATGCTCTCCAAATGTTCTGGAAACATACCGGTGAAAGAAAAACAAAATCAAAGAATAATTGCAAAAACGATGGCCCTTTAAGTACACATGCTGCTCTATGTACATCGGTGCATCTCAGGTTCATGGGCCTTTTGGGCTAAAATCTTTCTTGTTAAAGGCAGTATTTGAGTTCTGTGAAAAAATGGGACATGATATAAACAAATTACACAGAAAACACTCACAATTTGGATTTTTTTCTTTAAAAATATAATTTACGAAATTTACATGTTGCATCTTTGAATATCCAGCGACTGCCAGGCAGGATACGCCACATTTTGCAAGAGATGGATAGAAAACAGGATAAACCAAAAACGATTTTTCAAATAATCAAGGGCCACTAATCAAGAAGCTACGATACGAAATAGACGAATATCGACAGGACAAAGATCTTTGGGTTATAAAGATATACTTCAAGTTTCATCGAAATCGGTTAAAATTGTGACTAGATGGCCCACAACCTTGATATACCTGAAGTTTCACCCTTATATACGACACAGCTCACCAAATATTTCTACGACGTCACCTACGAATGTAGGGCGAAAGATATTTTTAATCTTTCTCTCCCTTTCCCTTTCCCCCCTTTTGCATGGCCATTTCTGTTGCCTTTTCGGTGTAGAATCAAAGAAAAGGGTTTGAAATTAATTTTCTGCCAGGGTACAGTAATATTCATGATTTTGAGGCGGAAAGATACAATTGTGAAGTTGGTTACGTTGAAATGTAGGGCCGAAAATTGCTTCTTTTCTTGTCTCTACTTTCAGCTTGTGTATCTCAAATTTTTCATGGTTGGGGGATCACGTGGCTAAGTGGGTAAGCCGCGGCTCGCTAGCCTGGAGGTCGGGTGTCCGATCCCTGCATTGGCCAAGAAAGTTCATCTTGATTTTCCGGCGTGGTTTCGACTTGTCAGTGATGCAGAACGGAAGGCCTGAAAAGGACAGCTGTCTAGTCGGTTGGATGGGAAGAGAAACCGAAGTCCGTGTACATATTTACGTGCGCGTAAACGATCCATTGGCAGTTGGAATTCGATAAAAGAGTAGGCCGTAGCGCCGCTGCCCGGGCAAAATTTCCCTCATAGCACACTGTATGGTGTATGCACGTCTTCCATTAGCCCAGGTTAGGTTCAGACGAGTGGGACGTTAAACCCCATTTCTTTTCACTTCATTTTCATACATGCTTTTGGGTATGAGTTTGCCACATGTTATTTCATCTGTGGCAGAAAGCGTTCTACCCAACAAAAATTTGGGAAAAAGTTAGAGCCAGTCTAAGAGACAATAATTAACATTAAAGTTAATGGGGAAAATCATTGGTGGTCTGTGGCCATATTATAGAGTCTATATATATAATTATGCAATAAAACATGACATATCGATTTAGAGTCAAATCGACTATTGACATGATGTAAACATATCGACATAGTTCATGTCGGCATAGGGTGAATTTAATGCGTCAAGTCAACTTTATTAACTCGATTTCTTGTAATATAACTCATAAAGTTGACATATTTTTTGTCGATATGTTGACATATTATCTCAATAAGTAGTGACCCAAATACGCTTCCATACTGAAAAGGCAATTTTTGCCGAGGTAATTGAGTCAACACCCTATGTTTTATGTCCCCATTTCGTCTAAAATGTACACGTTTGCGGTAAGATATTGCTATTCGGAAGCTTTGGCGACATATTCCATATCGCCGTAATATATATCGACATATTCGCAAAATATTGCCATGCGTTATGTCGACGTGTGCATCTAAAACAAAATGACGACATGCAAATTAGCGAGTTATTCAATTAACTCGGCAAAAATTGCCTTTTCAGAGATAAAATCGTCAGAAAAATCACAATATGTTGACTTATTATCAACTTAATATTGCGGTATCTATCGCGCTATTGACCCCTATACGCTTCCATACTATGCCCTTGCACGGCGTTGCAACGCATTTTGTCCAGTCACGGACAAGCTCATGCACCTCCTTTTTGTTCTGAATGATGGTTCATGTTTATCTTATACTGCTTTCCTCCAAGCTTTGTATCGTATTTTGCGACTTTTGGGTTATGATCCAACTACTAATGGGGGCCATTCTTTCAGACGTGGCGCTGCCACCTGGGCTAGTAGTGTCGGTCAATTACGGCGTCCCAAATCAAGTTGTTGGGATATTGGCCGAGTGATTGCTATTTACGTTACTTGGACACAGACTATAAACAACGGTTATCAGCAGTTGCTTCCTTTAGCTCGAACTTGCCATACACCAAAACCCACTAATGAAATAAAAACTCTTTGGGTTTGGGACCTACTAAGGTTTATCACTACTATGTACATTCTAAGTTCATACTTTATTTTGTAAGGGGTTTTTGTTATTATGGTTTATATGAATTCATTTATTGCTTGGGAGTCCGGGCTATTAAAATGTTGTGCCAATTCATAATATTCGTCTTTGTTGTATTTCGTTGTGTGGCTAACTTAAACTAGCCAATCTGTTTTACAGAGAATTACTTACGAATTATCTCTGTAACAGACGACTGTCCACAACAGGTGCGTTGACTGCACGCGCCGTTAGTCATTGGCTCAACGGCTCGTGCAGTGTTTACTTAACACCTAACTACTTCGGGAAAAATGATGCATTTTACTCATTTTTATACCCATTTACACTAAATAGGAAATATTTTTTAACTACAAATACTTCAAACGTCTTTATTTATTTTTCTTTTACCTCAAAAAAAAAATGATTGAGAATTTAATTTGTCGGAGTAAAAAAGTTAATATGCCGTACTCATTAAGCCTCGTAGATGTCATGCTTATCAGTGATTGTAGCGGCCAAGCGAATATTCACTGCGGGATCAGTTTGTAAACTAGCATTGAAAAATGTTGGTAAATTATATATTTACTTGTAAATAATGTTTTAGTGCAATTTGACCGCTATGTGCTGTTGGTAAATTATATATTTACTTGTAAATAATGTTTTAGTGCAATTTGACCGCTATGTGCTAGGCCTGCTTAGAACTTTTGCTCCCCCCTCCCTCCATCCCAATAGCATTACCGAGGGTCGGTTCCCGTATTCTAACTCCTTAGTTATTGTATGTTTTGTTATTCTTAGACACATTAAAATATATAAAAATATACCCTCTTTTTGTGTTATATTTCATACCAAACTTAGCCTGGAGGTCGGGTGTTCGATCCCTGCATTGGCCGAGAAAATCAAGATTTTCCGGCGTGATTTCCCCTTGTCAGTGATGCAGAAGGAGGGCCTGACAAGGACAGCTGCCTAGTCGTTCGGATGGGACGAAAAACCGAGGTCCCGTGTACACATTGGAGTGCACGTAAAAGATACCTTGGCAGTTGGAATTCGATATAAGAGTAGGCCGTAGCGCCGCTGCCCGGGCAAAATTTCCCTCATTGCACATTGTATGGCATATGCCCGTCTTCCATTAGCCCAGGTTAGGTGCAAAAGAGTAGGACGTTAAACCCCATTTCATTTCATTTCATTTCATACCAAACTGATCCCGCAGTGAATATTCGCTTGGCCGCTACAATCACTGATAAGCATGACATCGACGAGGCTTAATGAGTACGGCATATTAACTTTTTTACTCCGACAAATTAAATTCTCAAACATTTTTTTGAAGTATAAGAAAAATAAATAAAGATGTTTGAAGCATTTGTAATTAAAAAATATTTCCTATTTAGTGTAAATGGGTATTAAAATGAGTAAAACGCACCATTTTGCCCGAAGCAGTTAGGTGTTATGTAAACAATGCACGAGCCGTTTAGCCAATGACTGACGGCACGTGAAGTCAATGCACATGTTGTAGACAGTCATGTGTGACAGAGATAATTCGTAAGTAATTCTCTATGAAATTCGTAAGTAATTCTCTATGAAACAGATTGATTTCATACATGTAACGGGGACCTACTAAGGTTTATCACTACTATGTACATTCTAAGTTCATACTTTATTTTGTAAGGGGTTTTTGTTATTATGTTTTATATGAGTTCATTTATTGCTTGGGAGTCCGGGCTATTAAAATGTGCCAATTCATAATATTCGTCTTTGTTGTATTTCGTTGTGTGGCTAACTTAAACTAGCATTGAAAAATGTTGGTAAATATTGGACGTTAATATGTAATACACAACAAGAACATGCATATACGGGCCTTTCTGGTGTAGTATTGTAACAACAGATTATAATTGGTGATAGTAATACGATAGAGTAAATAGTGCACCATTATCTTTAATTGTGTGACTATGAATTGAGTTAGGCTCACGGAGGTAGTTACTACTCTTTCTATCATAAATTTATCCATACTCCACACAGCGATACTCCTACTTCATACTTCCAGTTGGGAATCTGTGTATTGCCTTGACAAGGGGATAACCGATGCGGTTTTTCACTCTTGTTGGCTTTGCTTCGCCCCAGTAGAGATTAAATATTTACCGACGTCAGTGCTTTTTTAACACATGAAAGGGACGATACAGTAAACCTGTAGCCTTTTCCATTGATGTGTAACATTAAATATGATGAAAATTACTATTATTTTGAAAGACATGTAGTTAGATATTGTTATGTATCACAATGTTTGTTGTAACTTCCATACTCATGCTTGTACATGTATAGTAGTTGTGAATAAACTGTTATTATTATTACTATTATACCAAACAGCTAACCAATCGCGTAACCCCACCAAATTGCCCACCCAAGCATTTGTGATAAACTTGCGAATGACATGTCATTAGTTTAACATAATGACATTCTCGACGCACAGTGTAGAGTTATTCATTTTAGTATAACATAGATTTTTTTATTACTACACCATGTCAGTTGTTGCTGCAGGAAATAAATTCAAAACCATATTCTGTAAAACTCGCCTCCACTGGGCATCTACAAAATATAGGTAAGTAGGGCCTATGGTATTAATTTTTATTTGCTTACTTGTTTAAGTGATCTTTAACGTCCACTCGACACAAACTAGGTCATTTCGGGACTAACATGGTTTAATTTTATTTCAATAGTTCACTTGTGCGTAGGGGTATTTAGCAGCGGGAGAACTTATGGTTGTATATTATACAGGTTCAAAATTCTAACATGCTATCGTCTAATTTCTAATACAATTCATGTAATTTCATACTTTTATTCATTCAATTTTTAAATTAAGACAATTTATAATCCAACTTCTTTATTTGTTCAGTGTAAATTTGAATTCTGTATTCATCAGTTCTGTGACCGTCCATTCTGGAGTTACCCCCCCCTCCTAAAATTTCTGAAAACCTTGTTAACCGGATGGAGGTTACAGTATATTTTTTTCATTTTGGATGTTATGTATCAGGACGAGGGTGTGAACCCTGTAGACTCTTCCCCGATCTCTGCCCATCTCTTGCAAAATGTGGACATATCTTGCATGACAATTGATTGTTTGTTTACTTCATCATTTGTTTTCCATGTATTAAAGGTATTGCAGTAATGCTGGTGCTGAAAAATTAAAATGGAGTTATGTACATGGTAATGATAGTCAACCATTACTAGGAATCACCATTGGTAAAGCATTACAAAATACAGTGGAAAGAAATCCAACTAAAGAGGCTGTAGTTTTCTATGACGATGGAATACGGAAGACAAATGTACAGCTTTTGGAAGACGTAATATATATATTATAAATTTCTTGATTGCACTGCATGGAAATGGCACAGACACTTGACATGATTCAAAATTTCTTACATTATATTGTCAAGCCAGAGGCGGATTCAAGCGCCCCCCCCCCCCCTAATTTTCGACAGTGCTCTTTATAACTACTGAAAGTGCCTGTCAACTAGCTTTTTTGCTCGATTTTGAGGCTCTTTTTCTACAATTTCCGAACGTTTAGACGAAAATATCAGCGAAATAGCTCTTGGATTGGCTACAGATGCAAGGAAATGACGGATAATTTTCTTGGGGCCCCCACCCCCTCTCAGCGGCGTGCCCCGTCTCCGCTGTCGGTGCCCCCATTTTGCGGCGCCCCCCCTTTTCAAAATTCCTAGATCCGCCCCTGCTAGCATCAATGTACTACAATAATGACATTGTAGTGTGTTAGACCAGATAATGTAAGATATTTTAATCCATTTAAGTGAGTGTGGAAAATGGTGATAATTTAACAAGATTTTCAAGATATTTTAAGTCTGCATAATCTTTATGAAAATCACTATACTAAAAATTCCAAAACAACAAATTGCAAATTATTTTTCATTTCAAATACGTAAACCATACCTCGCCCCCAGCCCCTACAGGATGGCCCTCTAAAATTGTTATATTGTTGTTTTGTCTTATTAATATTCCCATACAGATAAGGACAACGAGCGACACTTTTCCGTCACTAGAAAATCTGTGGGTATAATTAACTAAAATTTGTACAAGATACTTTTTTCGTTATTAACTCTTTAGCTACCAAGCTAGTTTCTGTGCAGTGCCATGTTTTTTTTCATATAGATATTTTTTGTAGGTTGATCAATTTGCTGCCGGACTGGCTAACATCGGACTAAAGAGAGGTGACAGAATAGGAATATGGGGACCAAGCAGATATGAATGGATAGTAACTCAGTATGCATCTGCCAGACTTGGTCTAATTCTGGTGAGAAAGTTGAAATGAACCATGTTTTCTATGTAAGGCCTAATTGTAATGGTGTGTGATAACTCGAACAATTTTATCATTTGATTACTGCTACATATTTTGTTTGTTAGTTGAAGAACGAATAAGAGGCCTATCCCATTGTTCTTGTTACTGATACTGGGTTTTACCCTTGATCAGGGGGATCACGTGGCTTAGTGGGTAAGACGCTGGCTCGCTAGTCTGGCAATAAATGCACATTAAACAACAATCAAAATGTATTAACGACAATAAAAGTATAATTACTTTTAAAAATTCTGATAAAAAGTTCAGCTTAAATATTTCCAAGGTAGAACTAGTTTTGGTGTCGTCTGCTAGAGAGCTCCGCAGAATTGGGGATGTCGAAGTGAAAATCCTTTGAGCAAATTAGTGCATACGATGTTCTTGGTGTTACCAGAATATTACTGGAGGCAGACCTCAAAGAACGAGATGGATATGGGCGGATAAGCTTAAACATTTACTTAGGGCCAGTGGGATCATTTTGTAAGTTTCAAGTCGATTTATTTTCAGGTTAGTATTAATCCCCAATATAAACAGAATGAATTGGAATATGCATTGAGAAAGGTATATATATATATGTACATGTATATTGTTGAGATCAATTAAATTATAATTAGATATATAACCTGCCATTTAACATATTCTGGATTATCTTATGCTATCAAGAAATTACAAGTAATGAGATGTACAAAAAATGCCCAGTTTTTTCTATCAGCCTTATCCGAACTTTTTATTCATGCCAAATACCGGATAGAAGCTTACGTTACTGGTACAATGGAACCCTTTTTTCAAATGGAATGTTGAAAAAAAATAGTCGTTAAATTTATATCTATATAATTTGATTATTATTTAAATTAATTTCAGTGTAATCCATCCATCTTTGTCTTTCTTGTAGGTTGGATGTAAAGCTTTAGTATCGGCCGTTAGGCATCAGAGTCAAGATTATTATGAAATGTTGTTCAACATTATACCAGAACTAGCAACCGACCACCCAAACGATATCAACAGTCATTTGTATGTATTGTAGTATTATTTACATGAAATTAATAAATAATATGAAAATTGTATCCATTTAATTACAGCAAGTTTCTTTACTACGGCAGCATAAAAATGTTGCATATCGTCATTCGATTCGGCATCCACATTGCTTGACTTATAATTCATGAACATTTTTTATAGTCACGATTGATTTCTTATTATTGCTCCCATAGTTATAGCCCATGATCAATTTGAATAATCTTGTGGACGCTCTTTCAGTGATTTCTGATAATTACTGCTAGTGCTATGGCTTTTGGTCTCTTTAAAAAATGTTTTTGCAACAACCCTTGTGGACTGCTTTGATGACTAAGTTGCTGTTGGCATATGTTTTGTTGTCTGGCAAACTATCTTTGTTAACGTTCAAGTTTACGTTATTCAACATAGATGTTAATTTTACACTTATGTGCGTAATAATAAGCCATTTCAGTAAAGATATATACAATTTCAGATTACCAGAATTTAAAACGCTTATAATGATGGGTGAATCCAAATATAGGTAGGTGAATTTCGGACGACCTCTGTGGACAGTAAACCAATTGATGTGTTAAATACAATCGGTTGCATTAATTTCAATGCATATTTTCGTGTTGTAGAATGCCAGATATTAAAGGAAACCGTTAGGGTCAATGAAATAATAAAAACTTTATTATGAATATCTACTATGAATTGTCACCTCTGGCTTGCGGCTGTGGTTTCGATCCCTGGTGTGAGCGTATGTGGCATGGCGATAGGGGCGCATTCTCAACCTTGTGGGTTTCCTCTGGGCACTCCGGTTTCCTCCCACTACCAAATACCCCTACGCGCAAACGAATTATTGAAATGAAATTGAAAACAATATGTTAGTCCCGAAATGACCTAGTTTGTGTCGAGTGGACGTTAAACCCTATTTCTCTCTCACTCTCTCTACTATGAGTTAACTATCGATTAATCATGACTCATGACGGAGTTGGGGGAGGGCGCTGTATCATAAGGTCTGTCATTGAATCAACTGGCGTGGTTTCGATTCCCCGATTGTACGTGACAATAAGAAGGGGCAACTGTCCATGCGAATCTTTGAAATAAAGTTGAACCTATGTTAGTCACGAAATGTCTTAGTAGGTGTCGAGTGGACGTTAAAGCCCAATTATCTCTCTCTTAATTATGACATAAGTATCCCATAATCACATATGGCGAGCTTTGAGAAATGCATGATTTTCATTTTTCGATAAATGTAAAATTTTACTCGCGGCTTAATCCATGCTAATATGTACCGTGTATATATTTCTCCTTGTTATCTTTTTAAATTGTATGTATTTAAGAGGGGCGTTACGGTTTAGTGAAATCAGTGAAGCTGGTGGAAATAAAGAAAGAGATTATATTCTAGATCTACAGGATAAACTTCAATTTGATGATCCAATCAGCATACAGTTTACATCAGTAAGCATTTTTCTTATCCAATCAAGAATCTTATCCAATGAATAATAAAAATGTAGTAGACTATAATTTATTAATACTGCAGTTAGACTGGCCCAGTCTCTTCTATTTATTTTACATTTCGATTTATATAAAAGTAGTAATTTTTAGTAAACCAACACTTTCGTTTCCATTTGTATAAAAAAAAAATTTGAGTAAACCTGTAACCAGCACCAGAGACTGGACAATTTGCGAGCTTCACAATAAAATGGGCGTTTCTTGTCCTGTTTTACGTTGTTCCTTATTTGGAATGATTGACAGTTGTCAAGCAAGCCCCGAGTCACGTGACACGAATTTGTAAATGTGATGTCTAAGATAAATTAAGTTCGATATTTACCTTCATGAATCATGCGTCTCGAATGGAGTGCAAAGCAGTCATGCTGAAACCGTCTGCGGGCTGATGTCACGTTTTTGTTTCCAGTCGCCATTCGGCTTCGTCCCGATACGCATGAACTGGCTTCGTTAAGTTGTTATAATGATGTCGTGTGTAATTATTTATTTTCATTCACCTCATCCCATACGTTGTATCCGTTCATTTGACAGATATTATCATATTGTCCGTCAACAAAATTCTTAGATCGTTAAAGTATCACTAAATAACAATAACTGTTATCCACAACAAACATCTCGCACCTACACCAGTTTGCCAGTGCAAATGCAGTAATCCCGTGCACGACGTCACACGACCTACATAATGCAGATTGACCTACTAGATGAGAATGAAGCTCTATTTGCCCAGTCTCTAGAGATTACGGTTTTTTTTCGTTTTTTTTTTTAGAGGACTGGCCAATTTTTGGTGTGTGGAGAAGACTGGCCACCAGTCTATACTGCAGTGTTCATACCCCGTTTAGCCAGTCTGTATAATTATAAGTGGTGGGTTTTACCATCCAGATTGATTTAATTTGCAAAATAATTACAAAAAATAATGTCCCTTAAAGGGCGTATGCCTCTATTTTTTGGCACCTTGAAATAGACAAAAATGGTTCTAAAAGCACATATTAATGTAATATGTATTTATGTAAAGTGATTTATATTCAATTTTTTAAAACAATATTGTAATTTCTAATCAGTTATGTTCGATGAAACAGGTGAACAGTTCAACTTGAACTTTTTAGTGCATTCTACACGATTTTTAAATTATTTTTTTGTTGTTTGTGAACCAGCCTTTACTAATTCCACCATGTGTGGTAGGACATGTTTTTATTTGATCATTACACAATGACACCCAAAACCATAGAGTACACGACTCGTGTGCTGATTATAGAACGCTAATTGTGTCTTAAATATTGGATATTAGGAGCCTATAGTGTAACGAGAGGATAACACATCCGTATTAATTGAAAACGGTCAACATTGAATTCGAATTCGTGTTTTTATACGCCCACATTTTCATGTGGACGTATTATGTCGTCGCCCCTGTCCGTCCGGACGTCCGTCCGTCCGTCCGTCCGGACGTCCGTCCGTCCACAATTTGTTTGTGGACTCTCTACAGGTCACAATTCTTATCCGATTTTGACGAAACTTGAAATATAGGTTTATCCCCATAAGATCTCGGTTCCTTTCGATATTGGCATGTATCGGATCAAAACTTCATGGATTATGGCCCCTGATTGTACGAAAAATCACGTTTTTAGATTGTGGACCCTATAGAGGTCACAATTTTGAACCGATTTTGATGAAACTTGACATGCATGTTTGTAACCCAAAGATCTTGGTTCCTTTCGATATTTGCGGCTATCGGAATGTAATTTCCTGAATTATGGCCCCTGATTGTCCGAAAAATCACCCTTTTTAGCTTGTGGTCCCTCTGGAGGTCACAATTATTATTCGATTTAAAAAAACGTTTGATTATATCACCGTTACACCCTAAGGAAGGCTGAGTTCGAATTTCAGGAAAATCGGACGAAAATTGCCATACGCGAATACTGTTAAAAAATGGTATATCAAGGGTGTGGACCCTGTGGAGGTCACAATTTTGATTCGATTTTGATGAAACTTCAAATTCATGGTTATAATCCAAAGATCTTGCTTCCTTTTGATATTTGCGCATATCGGATCGTAACTTCCTGAATTATGGCCCCTGATTATACGCAAAATCGCCTTTTTTTTAGCTTGGAGGTCACAATTATTATTCAATTTAAAAAACCGTTTGATTATATCACCGTTACACCCTAAGGAAGGTTGAGGTTCGAATTTCGGGAAAATCGGACGAAAATTGCCATACAAAATGGCCGCCGTTTGTACGCGAATACTGTTAAAAAATGGTATATCAAGGTTGTGGACCCTGTGGAGGTCACAATTTTGATTCGATTTTGATGAAACTTGAAATTTATGGTTATAACCCAAAGATCTTGCTTCCTGTCGATATTTGCGCATATCGGATCGTAACTTCCAGAATTATGGCCCCTGATTAGACGCAAAATTGCCTTTTTTTTAGCTTGGAGGTCACAATTATTATCCGATTTAAAAAAACGTTTGATTATATTACCGTTACACAGTAAGGAAGGTTGAGTTCGAATTTCGGGAAAATCAGACCAAAATTGCCACACAAAATGGCCGCCGTTTGTACGCGAATACTGTTAAAAAATGGTATATCAAGGTTGTGGACGCTGTAAAGGTCACAATTTTAATTCGATTTTGATGAAACTTGAAATTCATGGTTATAACCCAAAGATCTTAGTTATTTTCGATATTTGCGCATATCGGATCGTAACTTCCAGAATTATGGCCCCTGATTATACGCAAAATTGCCCTTTTTTTAGCTTGGAGGTCACAATTATTATCCGATTTAAAAAAACGTTTGATTATATTACCGTTACACAGTAAGGAAGGTTGAGTTCGAATTTCGGGAAAATCAGACCAAAATTGCCACACAAAATGGCCGCCGTTTGTACGCGAATACTGTTAAAAAATGGTATATCAAGGTTGTGGACGCTGTAAAGGTCACAATTTTAATTCGATTTTGATGAAACTTGAAATTCATGGTTATAACCCAAAGATCTTAGTTCTTTTCGATATTTGCGCATATCGGATCGTAACTTCCTGAATTATGGCCCCTGGTTATACGCAAAATCCCCCTTTCTTTAGCTTGTGGTCCCTCTAGAGGTCACAATTATTATCCAATTTAAAAAAAGGTTTGATTATATCACCGTTACACAGTAAGAAATGTTGAGTTCGAATTTCGGGAAAATCAGACCAAAATTGCCACACAAAATGGCCGCCGTTTGTACGCGAATACTGTTAAAAAATGGTATATCAAGGTTGTGGACGCTGTAAAGGTCACAATTTTAATTCGATTTTGATGAAACTCGAAATTCATGGTTATAACCCAAAGATCTTAGTTCTTTTCGATATTTGCGCATATCGGATCGTAACTTCCTGAATTATGGCCCCTGGTTATACGCAAAATCCCCCTTTCTTTAGCTTGTGGTCCCTCTAGAGGTCACAATTATTATCCAATTTAAAAAAAGGTTTGATTATATCACAGTTACACTGTAAGGAAGGTTGAGTTTGAATTTCGGGAAAATCGGACCAAAATTGACAGACAAAATGGCCGCCGTTTGTACGCGAATACTGTTAAAAAAAATGATATATCATGATTGTGGATCCTGTATAGGTCACAATTTTAATTTGATTTTGATGGCCGCCGTTTGTACGCGAATACTGTTAAAAAAATGATATATCATGATTGTGGATCCTGTATAGGTCACAATTTTAATTTGATTTTGATGAGGAAGGTTGAGTTCTAATTTCGTGAAAATCGTACCAAAATTGCCGGACGAAATGATCGCCGTTTGTACGCGAATAGTGTAAAAATATGGTATATCATGGTTGTGGACTCTCTACAGGTCACAATTCTTATCCGATTTTGATGAAAAGTCACATTTCTAGGTTGTGTACCGTCACACCATAATCATTGTCGGTTTCGAATTTCATTAATATCAGACTGGAACTGACCAACTAAATGGCTGCTCCCAATACAGTATGAAATACAGGACTTAAAGATGTAGGAAAAATCACTTTCGGTATTGCTTGTTCTCTGTCCATCTCTCGAAAATGTGGGCGTATCCTGCCTGGCAGTGCCAGCCTATCTTTAATTTCAAATATCACGGCAAAGTTTGAGACTTGGCTCCTTTAATGTTACAATTACAATCCTTATTACTTGCATGAAATATTAGACCAGCTCGTTAGCTAATGTATGCAGGATGTTAACAATGGTGGAAAATGCCGAAATGATCTTATTTCTACTCCAGTCTTGAGCAAAAAATACAAAATAGCAATTATCCATAGACCAGAAGAATTATTGTCTATATATATATATATATATATAGGTACAGATTGCATAGTACATCTTTTATCTGTATTATAAAAATATCCCGCAAAATTATTTTTGAAAACAATTACATTAAATTATGAAAATAGATTTTTGAATGATTTATTTCAGGGAACTACTGGTTCACCAAAAGGAGTAACACTTTCTCATCATAATATTACCAATAATTCTCATACTGTAGGTATACGATTAGATTATCATCAACGGGTAAGTATTATCATATAACAGTCAATATCTTAAAGAAGATAGAAGATAGAAGATTGATTGGGTTTGATGCGTGTTATCAGTGTTTGAGTGAGATTTATTCATTTTCCAGTACGTGTATTTAGTATAGGTATTTATTTTATGATCAGTTGTGGAATACCGCGTTTTATCAGTGAAATAAAAGTGTTATTCCACTGGCTAGCAGTAGTCCATATTGTTTTACCTAAAATGATTGTAAAATCGTAAAATAAATAGAACATTTGTCATTTTACAGTGAATAACATATTTTAATTCATCGAGAAGCAAGAAAACTTATATATAAACGTTTTCTTGCTTATATATCCTCTATATATATTATACATGTATCAGTTTATGAAAAACGTATATTTTACAAAGATTTCTTTAATTTTGATATGGTTTGCTACTGCCGTGTTTCAGTATCCCTTAAGAGTTTAATCATCATTCTGTAAGAAAACGGAGATTATTCTTTAAAACAGGCAACTTCAAGCATCACCTCGGTATTAATTTCTTCACAAAACCCAAATTCTCATTAAGATATAAAACAGAGAGTATAATTTTATTTTTTAAGGAATCCCGAATATGTTGTCCTGTTCCATTATATCACTGTTTTGGCATGGTAATAGGCAGTTTATCAATATGTATGCATGGCGCCTGTGTTGTTTTTCCCGCGGCCAGTTTTAAACCAGAATTAACTCTACAAGCAGTACAAGATGAAAAGTATTATAAACATATTTTGATTCATGGAAACCTATTTTTGTAGATATTTAGTAGCTGTCAAAAAAATAACTGGTTGAAAAAAAGTATATTAGCAAGAGTCTGTGGTTGGATTATCAACTGCACCTGAATTAATTGCATCATCCATGTTTTCACTGAATTTTATAGCTGGTCCGATTACAGTTTGGGAATTACTTTTTAAAATGTCATGAGCAATGTACATATGATTATTATGATTCAAAAGATGCTGAAGTGCAACTGCACAGCTTCTCAATTGGATGGTGAAAATCAATTTCAATTGATTATTGCTGTATATTTGAGCCACCACGTCTTGTCTCTTGTTCATTTGGTCGTGGTGTGTCATGGACGTCACACCGAAGAAACACCACGCTTTACTCAGTAGAGAGGAGAAGATAGCCCAAAGACTGCATTCCCAGTGGGACCATAAGGATTGTATGAGCACTACGAATACCAAAGACTTATAATTCCATTTGGACTTACTAATTCCCCAACAACTTACCAACGACACATGCAAGACATTTTTCTTTTAGTTTACATCTCCTTTCTGCTGGGGGCTTGAATTACCCATCGCTTGATAATCCATGATACATTGATTGGTGGACACGCATAATTCGTTCGATTTCACGCCGAGACTATTCTGAATGATATTTCAATGATATGCAATTAATTTGTACAAGAGTGTATCTTGTTTTTGTTTTAAATTTCAGATGTACTTCATTATATGGAGTGCCTACTATGTTTATAGATATGCTCAATCATCCAAACTTCAACAACTATAACTTTTCTAGCTTATATACTGGTGTAATGGGTGGTTCTCCTTGCCCTATAGAGGTCATGAAAAAAGTAAACACAAAGATGAATATGACAGAAGTCATTGTGAGTACTGTACGGTCAGTGCTGGATTTAGGCTCTTTAAACCCTAATTGTCATCATCATCTTGTCACCCTTAAAAATAAATATTTGACTTTAAAAAATGCCTTAATCAAATACCTATAAAGTCATTTTATTTTTAACTAAATGTAATATCCTCTCACAGTCCCATTAACAACTTTTGGTCTTCAAGGAATTATTAGTGAACAGAAATTTGCCCCATGCATCTGTTATTATTGGTCACTTCAGTCAGTTATATAGACGGATAACTCATGTTTTCCTTTTGTATTCGTCACTTCCTTTTGTAGAAACCCTGACTACACATCTATCGCAGCAATGATCTTCTTCAGAGAATATAAGCTACAAAAATGATGCGTAGGTTTTTACTTACGAAACGTTAGATACTTTAAAAGATGGTTTTGTGATACCTTTGACTTTGTTTTTAACCACTCCCACTACTGGTGTCACTGTATCAAGTTTATTATGACTTTGATCCTGTTTATGTTATTTAAATGGTTTTGGATTCCTCTCACTTTATCATTCGGATTCAAAAATTATATTTGGAACGTGTTAAACCAGTTCTGTCACATCTGTGATAACAGGGTTGGATCCAGGATTTTTAGAAAGAGGGGGCGAAACCGTGAAAAAAAAGTCACAAGGACTAATTTCATACTAGTACTGTAAATTACGATTTCCAACCTAAACTATTTTTGTTCTCCTTTCTCGCGAGAATATATAGAGCTAAAGATTGTTCGCAACCTCAAAAAATAGAGGGGGCGTGCGCCGGGTGCGCCTCCCTCTGGATCCGCGCCTGGATAATGACTGACACCAATATTTTTCTTTAAGCTGAGAAAATCTTATTCTAATATCTCTGTAGACCCGATTGTCATTGTGACGAAAACTTAACAACGGCTCGGGTGTTGAACAGCAGATCGGATTCAAATCTGATACACATCGGACATATAAGATGAGGGCTGATTATATATATAATAGTAAAAATCCATGTGTGTGTGCGAAGTTATTGTTATGCGGAATTTCCAGCTTCATGATCGGTTATCTCAAGAACATCATTTTCCAAAAGTAATGTTGGGTCCCCAATATTTTTAAAACAGTGATATTTATAAAATCTAGGTTTGCTATGGTCTAACTGAAACAAGTCCAGTTACATTTAGTTCGTTTCGAGATAGCCCAATAGAGAAGAGAGTATCAACTGTTGGATTACCTGGCAGCCATGTTGAGGTAATTAGACAAAACAGTTACATTATTTGAACATCAGAGCATCATATATTTTAAAGTCAGCATTCAGATCACGCGGATCTTTTGGCGCTGTCTATTGTGGTGAATTAAGCAAAAGCCTATAAAAATGATCCTTAAGGGTCTTAAACAAATGAAAGATGGTAAATTGTCAAGATATAGTCGTTGCTCTTTCTGGCAGAAAGTTGGTTGGGTTTCAATTTGGTGTAAAAATATAAAACCATAAATAAATCGAATTGTAATCTAATTTGAATCAGATTGTGGCTAATTATTGATTTGGATATCTAAATCAAGTACCTCAATATTCACTGATGAGCAACCATGACCTGGGCCTGTAACAGACAAAATTTGAAAATATTGGTCTGAATTCTTATAAGCAAAAACATGGAGTTTAATTTGATCTAAACGGGCCCGTATCTAGACACCATTAAGCGGGGGGCATTACCTTTCGGTATGGGGGTGAACATTTTGAGGAAATTTTCGGAAAGGTCATTCTAACAGACTGTTGTAATCATCATGCTATGTAGTTACCTAGGCGTCTAATAAGCATTTTAAAAAAAGTATTCAAACAAAAAAATTAGCTTTTTTAGGTTAATATAAGGAACTGTGTACACTTTAATGATTGTTAGCAATTTCTGAGCGGGGGGCGGGGGGTGGGGGGTGGGGGTGGTCGATCTAAAATCCAGGCTATAAGAATTCAAAAGATTGCTCAGTTTTGATGAGTCCTTTTCTGTTTATTTTAGGCTAAAGTTATCAATGAAAATGGTGATATTGTAAGAACGGGTGTATCTGGTGAACTATGTTCTAGAGGTTATACAACAATGTTAGGTTATTGGGAAGATCCTGATAAAACAGCTGAAGTTATTTCTCCATCTCTCTGGTTTCATACAGGGTAAATACATGCATATATCTCCCTAGCTGCAATATTTGTAGCCGTTATAATGCCTGATACAGTATTCAATTAAAGGGACAATCCCGATAAGAACAGAGTCTCAAAAATTAAAGCCCGAGCATTTATGAAATTTATGGACCAAAATATAGAGGCATGGTGTATTTACCTTGTCTCAAAATTTCAGCTCAAAATATTGAGTCGTTTTGACGTTAACGTCAACACTGCTTATCCGGACACGTAACCCTTTTAAGTTTCGGGTCATTTTTTTCATTGGGTGACCTGATAATCGATTCCCGTTTCTTGAGAGATCTATACAGTGAATGACCCATGTACTGCACTTGATAACAAAAGGTAAATTTCACCTATATATTATTTTTATAGAAAAAAGTCTGGTTTTATCCCTGTACTGTATAATACATTTCCAGATAAAGACTGTCAGGTTTAAGTTATGTACAAGCATATGACACATATCGGGTTAGTTGGTAGGCCTTAGGTAATGGGTTTTAAGAGATTTTAACACAAAATTAAGCAGTTTTATTCCCCAAAAAGTTATCGGGATTGGCCCTTTAAGGTTTTGTGAAAGTAAAATTAGGTTCAATTACAAAATTTTACGCATATCATCACAGTTTGCATGTAAACAGGTAATTATGTTTTCCAAAATGTGAAGAGTGGAACACTGGAATCTACAGTTTTTCTGTATTTTCGAGTGATATGAAATCACGTGATTCTAGTTCGGAGGTCATTTTAAAATGAACAGAAATTTCGCATAGCAGTTGGGTTGGGTTTAATAATTATTTTGGTTTAGTGGTTTACAAGTGACAATAAGTATTTAAATTGGTAGAGCTTGTATAAAAAGCATCGAAGTGTTAAAAGTACAGGGCTAACATTATGATACATTCAATTTACAGTAAAGCACAACCAAAATGATATTGTATCCTAAGTGGTAATGATGTTATTAAAAGTGTCGGGCGAATTATTCCCCTTGATACAGTGCCAAATATATGATATACAGTATAACACCGTGATAGGAATGCAGCTCCTCGATCTTCAACACTTTATTTCAGGAACAATTTAACAAATTATAATTTCCTATACATCGGTTAGTCTCTTATCATCCAAACAAATATTCTACGAATATTAGTCTGGATGGGTCCTCAAAATTTGACAGAAAGTCGGTCACTGTCTGGATTATCCAGTCTTTTAAGTTACCACGTGCTGAATCTATCAAAACATCTCGCTTGTCAACAATGACACTCTCTAAAATTTTGTTCTAAAGTTTTTAATTGAAATGGTAATTTTCTCTCGTCATGAATCAAACGTATGGCTTCTCACAATCTCCTTAATCACGATTTATGCTGTTGTATCGTCTCTATTTTGTTTCTAATAATAGATGTGCCAAGTGAATTGTGGGATGTATTTTATCCTCGCCTTATAGAATCTATCAAAATCGGCCCGGCTTCATAATATCTATCACTTACCGAGACTTTAGCCAAAGGGTTCCATTGCCCATGCGTAACCGGGAGTTTGGTTTTTTATGTGGTAGATTATCCAGTAATTTTCGTCAATAATTGAGAACCGACCCAGACCCTCCGTGCGTTGAAGACTAGGGGGGTCTGGGTGACCGAGACTATACATCGGTCCTCCAACTAATATATACACATGCAAATTCATTAAGCTGGTCTCTCAAACTAATGAACCATCTTAAATACATTTGTCTTTTTATATAAATTAGTTACTATAAATAAAGGTGTTGACATAAACATATAACTTTAATTATGGAAGGATTAAATCATTAGAGATTTAAAACACAAGGGCGAAGAAACTGACAGATCAACCACTTTAGTTGCCAGTCTGTCATTATCTTCCATATTGCCCCTTTAACCGTACATTTCATATGGGTTTTTATATTATCGTGAAATAGCGAGTCCGGCAATTAATGCTAATACTATTAATTGAAATTAACAGATAAATGAATGGTTCGTGTAACATAAATGTTCTGTATATAATATTTGTAGAGATAAAGCAGTAATAGATGATGAAGGTTATTGTAAAATAGTCGGTAGAATTAAAGATATGATTATAAGAGGTGGTGAAAATGTCTACCCAACAGAAATAGAACAAATTCTTTATCAACATCCTAAAGTTAAAGATGTTCAAGTGAGTATAGACTTGGACCAGGTTATCTCTTTAGTTAGATATTAATTTATTTGGTCATTTTAAATCTAGACAAGTCAGGGGCGGATCCAGAGGGGTGGGTGCCCCCCCCCTGCTCAGCTACATAAAAAAAATAATGCCTTGCATCAATGAAATTACATCACAAAGTGATCCTACATATAAAAATGATTTTTCTGTTTAAAAAGGTCAATTTGTATGTATGCCTATGTAATTTAGAGACGATGATTGCAGATTTCCGTGACAGAAACCTGGCAAACCCCCTCCTGCAAAAATTCCTGGATCTGCCCCTGCAAGTGACTACTGTTGGGTAAACCTTGTACAAATAGCTTGAACTATATTTCTACATTTAGAATTATCAATGGACGGCAGTTCACGTAATCAAGGGTTTACTGTATTTATTAACTTCTATTATACAGGTAGTTGGTGTACCTGATCAAAGACTAGGAGAGGAAATTTGTGCTTGTATACAATTAAAATCAGGAGAAACTTCAACCGCTAGTGAAATTATACAATATTGTCGACAACAGGTACCATATTACATTTTCCAATGGTCATTATTTACTTAGTCTACGGTTGTGTTTCTGACATGAGGCTATGTTGAAATTCCTATGATGAATTAAAGAATGACAATTAAATCTTGAGATCGGTTACATATGAGAAAATGTGTTGAAAGAGCTGGCAAATTATTTTTTTTTAAACAAAAAAAAACAAAAAACCCTCATATACCTTTAGTTCAGAAATTCTGATTTTGTCATTCTAAGTTAAACACATAGCACCATTGATGTGAAATCAATTTCAATGTTCAGGCGACGTTGTATAATAATTTTTCCTTTATTTATATTTTCCTTAATACATTTCTATTTTTTTTTCAGGTGGCAAGATACAAAGTTCCAAAATATGTTGAATTTGTTGACCGCTATCCATTGACTGTTACTGGCAAAGTAATAAAATTCAAAATCCGAGAGGATATGAAGAAAAAATTAGGATTACAAAATATTCATCCCCAATAGAGATGATTATCCCAGACCCTCCCCAATCTGCACCCAGTGTGAAATTGGCCCGCCTGTCTGCCAATTAGCCTACCCTGCTTCTAATAAACCAGTTTGATCCTGAACATTGTTTGCTAAGAATAAACAGAGATAAGCAGTTTGATTTGTCTATGCTTTAGGACTCGTTAACTTCGGTGAGAGTGATGATGCTCATTATATGGATACAGTAGCTGCAAACTTTACCAAAAAGTTTTTCAATCCTTTGTGTGTCTTTTAATCGAAACATTAATGATTTTTCTTTAGCTAAAAGCCTTCTGATTGTGTCTTTAATGCATATTATACAATACTTATTACGCATCCTTCTGTTTGGACAGTCAAACCCCCTCACCCTAACAATTTGGGTTTATTAATCATCAAAGGCGGGGGACTATTAAAATGGGTTCGTCCGTCTGTCTGTCCGTCACACTTTTTGGGACACGATAATTCTCTTCCTAATTGAGCTAGAATTTTCAAACTTGGTGTATGTGTTTATTAGGTCAATGCCTTGATGGAGTTCGAAGATGAGCATTTTCCGCTTAGGGTAGGCAGAGATAAGCAATTTGATTGGCTGATGCTTTGGGACACGATAACTTTAGTTCTAATTAAGTGAGAGTGATAAAACTTGATGTATAGTTTCATTACAGTAATACCTTGACTAAGTTCGATAATGAGCATTTTCTGCTCAGGGTAAGCAGAGCAATACGCAATTTGATTGGTCGAGACTTTGGAACACAATGACTCTCTTCTAAATGAGTTAAAATGTTCGAACTTGGTGTATATGCTTATTCATTACAGTAATACCTTGACTAAGTTCGATAATGAGCATTTTCTGCTCGGGGTAAGCAGAGCGATACGCAATTTGATTGATCGAGACTTTGGAACACAATAACTCTCCTTCTAATTGAGTTAAAATGTTCAAACTTGGTGTATATGCTTATTAGGTCAATGCCTTGATGGAGTTCGAAGATGAGCATTTTCCCATTAGGGTAAGCAGAGATAAGCAATTTGATTGGTTGATGCTTTGGGACACGATAACTTTAGTTCTAATTAAGTGAGAGTGATGAAACTTGGGGTATAGTTTTATTACAGTAATGCCTTGACTAAGATCGATAATGGGCATTTACTGCTCAGGGTAAGCAGAGCGATAAGCAATTTGATTTGTCGAGACTTTGGAACACAACAACTCTCCTTCTAATTGAGTTTAAATGTTCAAAATTGGTGTGTATGCTTATTAGGTCAATGCCTTGAGGGAGTTCGAAGATGAGCATTTTCTGCTTAGGGTAGGCAGATAAACAATTTGATTGGTTGATACTTTGGGACCAGATAACGATGGAATTCGAAGATGAGCATTTTCTGCTTAGGATAGGCAGAGATAAGCAATTTGATTGGTTGATACTTTGGGACAAGATAACTTAGGTTCATCTTGATTGATGATTTTTATGCCAATACAATGACTGCATTCACATTCAGTAATAGATTCGACAGTAACAGTGTATAGAAACGATTGACTCGGACACAAAGACCCTTTCCCTTGGCCAGAGGGGCCCTTTTGTCAAGCATGGGGGCCCTTTTGTCTGCCTTTAGGGTCCCCCTAACCTGGGTACATTTTCATTTTTCTCGTCGGTTTTAGCATTTTTCTTTATAAAAAAACTTTTGGATGACACTTCGTGTACAGTTTGATTGCTCGATACGTTTGAAAAAATAAATGTGCGATTAATTAATATGTGTCATCTATTTATTTTGGGATTTCGGCGGGGGACATCAGCCTCACTGTTGGCTTGTATTCCTTGTTGTTATGTATTCATTGTAGGGACCTCTTTCGCTGCTTTGTGTTGTAAGGGGAATAAAACATTAGCATACATATTTTTCAGAAATCTAATGGTAACTATACAAAAATTGTTTGCTAGTGTTTTTGTGTTATTCCATTGGAATACTGAAGAACAATGTTTGCGTAGATAATGTATGTTAACTTTTGATTGGTGCTTTCACAGATAATTTTGCTTTCTTATTAAAATTTTGATGTTCGTTAAATTGGTGTCGTTTATTTCTTCCGGTCCCAAGTTCACAAAGCATTCTCAGAATTTGCTTGACTTTCAAACACAAAACTTTGCACATATTTTCTTATTAGGGTATTTGATACATTAAAACAACAGAAGCTTTTATAAAGGGTAATATTTTAGTTAGAATAAGGCGGGCAATTTTGAGAATGCTTTGAGAAATCGGGGCTTTTATATCTTCTCAAAGAAAATATCTGCTTATAGAATCTCACCCGGATGGCGATGAATAATTGTTCGAAAATTTGGATGAAAATATATTATGGTCCTACAATTTATATTAAAAGCCGGCATTAACAAAAAACCCCGTTAATTGGTTGAGCGCCTTCGGCGCTGGCGGCAGTGGGCGTATTAAGCAATTATCAAACCTAGACCCCCTCTGCAAAGAATCCTGGATCCGCGCCTGACTCCAAATTTGTGTAAGGGACCTTAAATCACCAAAATCAAAGGCCTTTTGTGTAAAGGCAGGGGCCATAAATCAAGAAGTTGGGTCCGATGGTCACCATCATCGAAGGCCATTGTATCCTGTACATATATTTTATGCTTCATCTAAATTGGACACCCCGCCAAAAAAACCCAACAAGTTATATCAACGGACGGGCATGGGCGACAGCGTAATGCCATGCGCGGACGTATTAGAAAAAACCTGCTCTACTAGTCCAGATTTGGCAAATATGTACACTACGAAAACCCTAGAAAAATGAAGAATAGGGATACATTGCAAGTGCATATCCCCGTGCCTTGTAAAAGTCACGTATCACCTAGTACATATTCAGTTATTCGTGTATGCATCTACCATATCCGTTCATTGAAATATAGTCTTGCGTTGAGACATACAGTACACAGGTATAAAGATAGGGTTAATTTAAACACTATTTTTGGGCAGCATGTATTACACATTACATGATATATATGTATATCATGATAAATATAAAAATATGAAGTTATATTATATACATGCAACGTATTTGATATGATTAGGATATATGATACACAAGTGTTTGCATATTGTTTATATATGTCAGAACATTTACTGAATAATCAACAGGGAATAAAGATATCCTGTTACCCCTGTGTCTCTAATGGGCACCACCAAGAAACTGTCAACTGATAAAAGTTTCTGGGTTAGTCCATTGTATGAAAGTTTCATGGTGGTCAGTCAATATGCTTAACAGATAGTTGACGCTAGTTCTCCAGTGTAAAGTTATTGATGGTAGGATTGTAAAGGATATTTTTGCTATAACTTCCATCATGTCAGCTGCAAGTCAACACATAAAACCATTCCTCAAAACCTTGTTCTGTAGAACTCGGGTGGATCGCTTCCACTGGAAGCCTTCAAAATATCGGTAAGTAAAGTTGGGTATTAATAATTGGAACTTCGTAGTACCGTAATTGGAACGTTTATATCACAGTTTCGTATTATTATTTATATGTTACCTTATGACCAAATCGGTTTATTTCTAGCAGAAATTGCTGTACAAACCAAGGCTGCAACAAATTATTTGACTTTGATTTTTGCCCACCCGCCCCCTAAGGAGAGAGAGAGTGAGATGGGGTTTATCGTTCACTCGACACAAATTAGATCATTTCGGGACCAACATATGGTTTTAATTTTATTTTTATAATTCGCTTGCGGGTAGGGATCTTTAGCAGTGGGAGGAAACCGAAGACCCGGAGTAAACCCACAAGGTTGGACAGGCGACACTACTCCTTGTCACGTACAACTGATGATTCGAAACCGCACCAGTATGCACATGCTAACCATTTGGCCATCCATCCGCCCCTCCAACAGAGAGAAAGAGAGGGATAGACATGGGGCTTAATGTCCACTCAACACAAACCAGGTCATTTCAAGACTATCATCTGGTTCAATTTTATTTCATTAATTCAGTTGAGGACATAGGGGTCTATAACAGTGCGACCGGAGGCCCCTGCAAAAACCCATGAGGATGTACAGGTGACACTTATAGTCTTATACTCTTTGCCACTTGACTCAATGACAGACCTTCTCGTCCAATGGGCATGCGTTAAGATATTGAAAGAGGGCTTTTACCTCACGAAAAAGTGTAGGTTCCTGTAGTCTTATGGAATTTGGAGAAGTATGTTCAAAAAAGTTTGTGAGAGTGTAAGTAAAGAGGATCATGGTGGCTAAGTGGGTAGGATGCTGGCTCGCTAGCCAGGAGGCCGGGTGTTTGATTCCTGCATTGGCCGAGAAAGGTCATCCATATTTTCCGGTGATGCAGGACGGGTGGCTTGACAAAGACAGCTGTCTTGTTGTTCGGATGGAACGGAAAATCAGGCTCGTGTGTACACATTGGCTTGCACGTAAAAGATCCCCTGACAGTTGGAATTCGATAAAAGAGTAAGCAATAGTACTGCTCTCCAGAGAAAATTTACCTCATAGCACACTGTTATGGAATATGCCCGTCTTCATTGGGGGTAGGATTGGCTCACTAGCCTGGAGACCACGTGTTCAAATGTCAGCAGTATTTCCAGTCATGGTTTCCCCTTGTCATTGGTGCAGGATGGAGGATCTGACACACACAGCTGTCTAGTCGGTAGGGTGCGTTGAATAATCAATGTCCTGTGTATACATCGGCATGCACGTAAAAGATCCTGTACAACTTACTACATCATCAACTTTCACCTCTCTTATTTGTCTAGTTGGTTGTTTTATGAATGTACTCCTAGAGACCTTCATCTTATAGATGAGGTAGACTCTTTTCCTCTCTTTGTAGATACAAAGTTAACACCTAGATGGTTAATCCATTGAGATGTTCTTATTGTACTACATATTACCCCTCCCACCCACTGCATCCAAAAAGAAAAGGGAGTTGGTGTATATAAATTATATCATCAATGTAAGCTGATATTATGTTAAGTTATTTATAAGTATATAAGTCAAGTATATTGTAAGTGTCAACATAAATATACTTGTATTAAGGCATGCATGAATAAACATCAATTGATGATGGCATGTAAAGAAAAGCCTCCCCTTGTTAACACCAGGGGCCTATTTCACGAAATTTTAACTAAGATAAGATCCCAATTTTAGTCATTTGATTGGATAATATTAGATTGATTTTAGTGCTTAGCCAATCAAAATTGAAGTATCTACTAAAATTGGATTTTATCTTAAGTTAAAATTTCGTGAAACAGGGCCCAGAGCTTTATTGACTTTATTAACAAAAGGATAGAATCATGGTTTTTAAAACGACATCCAGGCTTCATCAAACACAGTACATGTGTCTGTCCTTATCTCCAGCACAGCTTTGTATCTTGATTACCCAATTAGTATATCCATCATCAACAATTGCTTGTGGATTTTCTAGAGGCAAGAGAGAGAGAGAGAGAGAGAAATGAGATTTAACATTCACACGACACAAACCAGATCATTTCGGGACTAACATGGTTCAATTTTATTTCAATAATTCGTTTGTGCGTAGGGGTCTTTGTCTTTAGCAGTGGGAAGTAACCAAAAGGACCCCAAAAAATCCATGAGGCTGGACAGACAACCCTAATCGCAACCAGGCCAGTTGAATCAATGACAGATCTTGCGATAGATAAGTGGCATGTGCGAACCACTCTGCTATCCAACACCCACTTTTCTAGAGGCTTGTTTGACTTGAAATTTACTCACAGTATTATTTTGTTGCGCGGTGTGTGTTGGGGGTTGGGGAAGTAAATTTTGAAACGAACATGGATGGAGGACATACCCATTAAAATTGAATCCCCACCTACCTTTAATTCATTCATTAATATACATCATGACAATGTATTAGTTTTATTCAGCATTAAAAATATGTTTTTCTGTGTATTAAAGGTATTGCAGTAATGCTGGTGTTGAAAAATTAAAATGGAGTTATGTACATGGTAATGATAGTCAACCTTTACTAGGAGTCACCATTGGTAAAGCTTTACAAAATACAGTGGAAAGAAATCCAACTAAAGAGGCTGTAGTTTTCTATGATGATGGAATACGAAAGACAAATGAACAGTTTTTGGAAGATGTAATGTATATTTAATTTTTGATTGGAGCCGCCTGGCATTGATATCCGACCACAATTATTTAGTTTAATAATATTTTCAGTGCAGGTTCAAGCTGCAATTTCATATTTTTAAGTTATATTTTTAAAAATTATTAAAATAAAGCCTTAAAATAGATGGTATCTATAAACAGTCATACTAAAGAATAAACCTATTAATCCTATAATTCATTATTCCCAGTTGAGAAATTGGCAAAAATGTCATTTTCAACTTAAAATTCAAACTTTTGAAGATAGCTTTTGTATGGGGGCAATAGAAAAACAAGGGAGGTAATGAGTTTTAAGAGTGGGGAATAATGCCCATGATCGTGTAGTAGTGAGTTGACAACCTATTGAGCAAAAGACAAAGAAATAATTATGTTTTGACTTTCTTTGAAAATATGAAATAGGCGAATTGATTGGGTGAGACTTTCATTGCATCACAACATTGACTAAGTTCAAAGATAAGCATTTACATGTACAGTATCTCTTTTTCTAATAGAGGTGGGGGTTGGGATGGCCTAGTGGTCTAGAGTGCCGCGCTTCGACCTCTAGCTGGCCGGTCACCTCTGGCTTGCGGCTGTGGTTTCGATCCCTGGTGTGAGCGTATGTGGTATGGAGATAGGGCGCCTTCTCAACCTCATGGGTTTCCTCCGGGCACTCCGGTTTCCTCCCACTGCTTAAAAGAACCCTATGCACAAGACAATTATTGAAATAAAATTAAAACCACATGTTAGTCCCGAAATGACCTAGTTTGTGTCGAGTGGACATTAAAACCCCATCTCTCTCTCTCTGTGTAATAGAGGAAAAATGTTCAAACTTAGTGTACATGACATGTTCACTAGGTAAATACCGATATTGACTGTGCGATGCTGTTACTCATATATGGTATTTATTAAGGGTTGATGCATTTCAGGTTGATCAATTTGCTGCCGGACTGGCTAACATCGGACTAAAGAGAGGTGACAGAATAGGAATATGGGGACCAAACAGATATGAATGGATAGTAACTCAGTATGCATCTGCAAGACTTGGTCTAATTCTGGTGAGGGAATCTGAATGAACCATGTTTCTATTAAATCTATTATTGTTTAAGTTCCACAGGTTGTGTCAGGTATCATGCATGAGGCAGAGTATGCTTTCTGTTCCATTAGGGATTGGATATATGTTATAGTAGCTTACTGATTCGATATCACTTTCACATTAAGTCCACGGATATATTTAATTCCTCCACGCTCACTTTGTCGGCAGCCTGTATGGTGGTGGTAAGTCATCCACATTTGCTTGTAGGGACTTTACAAGCTGAAATTATCATCCAAATGATTGAGTTTTTTTTTAATTTACTACGCCAACATTGTGGTATTATATGGTCATCACCCCTGTTCATCTGGTATGTCCCTGATTACATTCTAAAATCTTTTATTTGCGTCAAAGACAGTATCATTCGATTCTCTTGAAATTAATACATAGTCTTTATATTCAGGAGATAACCTTGGATGATTACCAGCAGAGTTATGGTCCTTGATCACATTGAAAAATCTTGTGCACATTCTACCAGTTAGATTTATTATCTGATTTGTACACTATGTATAAGGTCACAAGATTATCAGAAATGTGAAATAATTACTGCCAGAGTAGTTATGACCCTTGATCAAATTGAAGACTCTTGTAAATGCTTAAGAGGCTAACATTACCATCTGGTTCACATGAAATTTAGATACAGCAATCAAATTTTGATTACTCTGATATTTACTTCATGGATTGTTTGTTACTCATTAGTAGTTCTTAATGCCTTGTGAATGCTCTCATTACCTATGAAAGAATATATTATGTGACAACCTGACTGCGCAGAGGACTTAACTATTGCGGGCGCATATTTAGCTGCCTGGCAACCTATCTTTTAAATATTTATATTAGTGCCTATTATAATCTTTCAAATTTACCTAAACAGTTAATAAAAGGTTAAATATGATTTATTTTTAGGTTAATATTAATCCTCAATATAAACAGAATGAATTGGAATATGCATTGAGAAAGGTATGAATATATTGTAGTCATCAATTTAATCATACATATATAACCTGTCATTTAACATATTCTGGATTATCTTGCGCTATTTTCCATCAAGAAATGACAAGTAATTAGAGAATTGGGGTCATTGGTGTGGAGCATTGGAGTTATGAGAGGAAAATCAATTTTCAGCATGTCTCAACCTTTTGCTCCAGACACCCTGAAGCCGCGCCCACCTTGTCTGAAAACCTCATTAATGTGAGGCAGGCTTAAGTTTTTAATAGATTCTTATCAAATTAGACTTAAGAGTTTGGGTCATGAGATTATGAACCGTATTGATATGAGATGTCCCACATCCTTGAGTTCAGATTACACACTACACCCACTACACCCACCACCCTTCTAAAAATACAATAAATAGGATTTTTTTTTCAAATTTTGTATGAAGCATTCAGACTATGAAAAGATTCACGCTATAAAAGCATTGGAATCGGAATGAATGAATCCAGTTGATTTTTCAGCAAACTGAGTCTTTCTGTTACAGAGAATAATTATTTGTCAGGAAAATCCTGTGAACAGGAGATTAGATTTTTTAGAGGATCCTAGATTCTTTTTGAATTTGATCAAATCCAAGGTTTCGTTTTGGATAAGCTGCTGTTGAGGCATTGCTTGGCTATCATTTAAAATGAAACATTGAAAAAGATAATTGTTTAATTTATATCTATGATCATAGTTTTTAAATTGATTTCAGCGTTGTTACTAGTAATCCATCTTTGTCTTTCTTCTAGGTTGGATGTAAAGCTTTAATATCAGCCATAAGTCATCAGAATCAAGATTATTATGAAATGTTGTTCAACATTATACCAGAACTAGCAACCGACCACCCAAATGATATCAAAAGTCATTTGTAGGTAAATTTATAGTTTATTATCATATTATTTACATGTATTTAATAAATATCATGAAAATTGTTTCTATTTTACTACACCAAGTTCCTTTTAAACAGTATATATACATCTTCAAGTTTCCTTTATTTAACATATCAATTTTACTCTTGATTTGGTCAAGGACCATGTTCGTGATAATAAACCATTTCAGTAATGGTAGCCTACATACAATTTCTTCTCTTTAGTCATAGATCATGTTAGTGATAATAAGTAATTTCAGTAAAGATAATTTCTTCTCTTTGGTCATAGATAATAAGTCATTTCAGTAGAGATAATTTCTTATCTTTAGTTATGGCTCATGTTAGTGATAAGTCATTTCAACAAAGATGTATAAACTTTCTTCTCTCATCAGATTACCAGAATTTAAAACACTTATAATGATGGGTGAATCCAAATATAGGTAGGTAAAGAAGCTCAAATACGAATAATTTTTGTTTTTAATTTTGAAAAATAATATCTAATTTCAGTTTCTAATTTTATAGAATAATTTTTGAATTTGTCATTTTTTATTTCCTGTTTTTAATTTTGTAAAATAATTTTTAATATTGTAAAACAATTTTTAATTTTGTAAAATAATTTTAATTTTGTAAAATAATTTTTAATTTTGTAAAATAATTTTCAATTTTGTAAAATAATTTTTAATTTTGTAAAATAATTTTTGATTTCCTATTTTTATTTTCAATTTTTGATTTTGTAAAATAATTTTAATTTTTTATTTTGTAAATTGATTTTTAATTTTGTAAATTGATTTTTAATTTTGTAACTTAATTAGTTTATAAATTTGTAAATTATTTCTAAATTTTGTAAATTATTTTTTAATTTTGTAAATTATTTTTTAATTTTGTAAATTATTTTTTAATTTAGTAAATTAGTTTTCAATTTTGCAAATTAATTTTTAATTTTGCAAATTAATTTTTAATTTTGTAAATTAATTTTTATACGCCCACATTGAAATGTCCGTCGGTCTGGCGTCCGCAATTGCTTGTGGACGCTCTAGAGGCTTAAGTTAATATCCGATTGACTTTAAATTTATACACAGTGTTTAAGGTCATGAGACAAAGAAGCCTATTGTTTTTCAGCGAAATCCAATAATTATTGCCAAAGTTATGGCCCTAGATCACTTCAAAAAATCTTGTGGGCGCTCTAGAGGCCAAAGTTAATATCCGATTGACCTTAAATTTATACACAGTGTTTAAGGTCATGAGATAAAGAAGCCTAATAATTTTCAGTGAAATTGGATATTTATTGCCAAAGTTATGGCCCTTGATCTCTTCAAAAAATCAGTGTTTAAGGTCATGAGACGAAGAAGCTTATTCGGCGATTTCTGATAATAATTTCCAAAGTTATGGCCCTTGATCACTTCAAAAAATCTTTTGGACATTCTGGAGGCCAAAGTTAATATCCGATTGACTTTAAATTTATACACAGTGATAATTACTTTATGAATTGTTAATCTTAATCAGATTTCAGAGTATTATAAATGTTTCATTACCGAAAAAAGTAAGAATATATGACAACTCTTGTTGACTGCCCGGACGATTTAGCTGCTGTGGGCATATGTTTCGTTGCCTAGCAACCTATCTTTAATTTTGTAAATTAATTTTTAATTTTGTAAATTAATTTTTAATTTTGTAAATTAATCTTTAATTTTGTAAATTAATCTTTAATTTTGTAAATTTATTTTTAATTTTGTAGGATGCAACCCCCGTGTTATCTTTTTTAATTGTATATATATATTTTAGAGGGGCATAATCACATATGGCGAGCTTTAAGAAATGCATGATTTTCATTTTTCGATAAATGTAAAATTTTATTCGTGGCTTAATCCATGCTAACATGTATCCTGTATATATTTATTCCTTGTTATCATTTTTAATTATATATATTTAAGGGGGGCGTTACGGTTTAGTGAAATCAGTGAAGCTGGTGGAAGTAAAGAAAGAGATTATATTCTAGATCTACAGGATAAACTTCAATTTGATGATCCAATCAACATACAGTTTACATCAGTAAGCATTCTTATCCAATTAAAAGCTCAAAATATACTGAGCGCCATAGAAAACGCATCACTTAGTTTTTCGTATTGATGTGTTCCCATTTGAATATTGTTCACAATAAGAAGCAAGAAAAATAAGATATGTTTACAGGATCATTTTGTTATACGAAAAACTAAGTGATGCGTTTTCTATGGAGCTCAGTATATATGATAAATTGTTGTTAAATACAGTATTGGAAACATAAAGCTTGTAGACCATCTATAAGCAGGATAAGTATAAAATACAAAAAACAAACTATCCGTTCATTAGGCACAGATTATATGGTAAATCATAAATCTGTATTGTGAAAATATCCCAAAATTTATTTGAATCATTTATTTCAGGGAACTACTGGTTCACCAAAAGGAGTAACACTTTCTCATCATAATATTACCAATAATTCTCATACTGTAGGTGTACGATTAGATTATCACCAAAGGGTAAGTATTATTACATAACAGTACCTTTAGTCTATATCTTAAAGAAGTTAGATTTAAAAGTGTGGATTGGATTTGATGTGTAATCAGTGTTTGAGTGCGATATATATATTTTCTATATTTATTATATGCATGTGGTAGACTTTACTACAAAGTTTTCTTCTCTTTTGATATATTTTCCTGTTGCTTTGTTTTGCTGAAAATTGAATCAACTCAAGCTTCTTAATCATTGTCTCTTGTTTTCAATGATTTTGTTTACCAATTTGGTCAATTTTCCATCAGAACTGGATACACTATTTATTATTTCAAGTTCTGCAACTGTATACACAGAAATCAATTTCTTCGCAAAACACCAATTCCTATATGCATAACTTTATTTTTATACGCCCACATTTTTATGTGGACGTATATTGTCGTCGCCCCTGTCCGTCCGGACGTCCGTCCACAATTTGTTTGTGGACCCTCTACAGGTCACAATTCTTATCCGATTTTGACGAGACTTGAAATATTGGTTTATCCCCCAAAGATCTCGGCTGCTTTCGATATTGGCATGTATCGGATGAAAACTTCATGGATTATGGCCCCTGATTGTACGAAAAATCACGTTTTTAGCTTGTGGACCCTATAGAGGTCACAATTTTGAACCGATTTTGATGAAACTTGACATGCATGTTTATAACCCAAAGATCTTGGTTCCTTTCGATATTTGCGCCTATCGGAATGTAATTTCCTGAATTATGGCCCCTGATTGTCCGAAAAATCACCCTTTTTAGCTTGTGGTCCCTCTGGAGGTCACAATTATTATCCGATTTAAAAAAAACGTTTGATAATATCACCGTTACACCCTAAGGAAGGTTGAATTCGAATTTCGGGAAAATCGGACGAAAATTGCCGTACAAAATGGCCACCGTTTGTACGCGAATACTGTTAAAAAATGGTATATCAAGGTTGTGGACCCTGTAGAAGTCACATTTTTTTTCGATTTTGATGAAACTTGAAATTCATGGTTATAACCCAAAGATCTTGGTTCCTTTCGATATTTGCGCATATCGGAACTAACTTCCTGAATTATGGCCCCTGATTATACGCAAAATCGCCTTATTTTAGCTTGTGGTCCCTCTGGTGGTCACAATTATTATCTGATTTAATAAAACGGTTGACTATATTACTGTTACACCTTAAGGAAGGTTGAGTTCGAATTTCGGGAAAATCGGACCAAAATTGCCATACAAAATGGCCGCCATTTGTACGCGAATACTGTTAAAAAATTGTATATCATGGTTGTGGACCGTGTAGAGGTCACAATTTTAATTTGATTTTGATGAAACTTGAAATGCATAGTTCTAACCCAAAGATCTTGGTTCCTTTCGTTATTTGCGCATATCGGATCGTAACTTCCTGAATTATGGCCCCTGATTGTCCGAAAAATCGCCTATGGTCCCTCTGGAGGTCACAATTATTATCCGATTTGAAAAAACGTTTGACTCTTTCACTGTGACACCCTACGGAAGGTTGAGTTCGAATTTCGAGAAAATTGGACCATAATTGCCAGAAAAAATGGCCGCCGTTTGTACGCGAACAGTGTAAAAATATGGTATGTCAAAGTTGTGGACCCTGTAGAGGTGACAATTTTAATTTGATTTTCATGAAACTTGAAATGCTTGTTTATAACCTAAAGATCTTTATTCTTTTCGATATTTGCGCATATCAAATTGTAACTTAATGAATTATGGACTTTGATTGTAGGAAAAATCACTTTCTGTATTGCTTGTTCTCTGTCTATCTCTCGAACAATTATTATCTGATTTAAAAAAAACCCTCTGATTATATTACTGTTGCACCGTAAGGAAGGTTGAGTTCGAATTTCGTGAAAATCGTACCAAAATTGCCGGACGAAATGGTCACCGTTTGTACGCGAATAGTGTAAAAATATGGTATATCATGGTTGTGGACTCTCTACAGGTCACAATTCTTATCCGATTTTGACGAAAAGTAACATTTCTAGGTTGTGTACCGTCACCCTATAATCATTGTCGGCTTCGAATTTCATGAATATCAGACTGGAACTGACCAACAAAATGGCTGCTCCCAATACAGTATGAAATACAGGACTTAATGATGTAGGAAAAATCACTTTCGTTATTGCTTGTTCTCTATCCATCTCTCAAAAATGTGGGCGTATCCTGCCTGGCAGTGCCAGCCTATCTTTTTATTTTTCAGGAATCCCGAATATGTTGTCCTGTTCCATTATATCACTGTTTTGGCATGGTATTAGGCAGTTTATCAATATGTATGCATGGCGCTTGTGTTGTTTTTCCTACAGCATCTTTTAAACCAGAAGTAACTCTACAAGCTGTACAAGATGAAAAGTATGATAAAGAATCACCACTATGAATGACCACATATATTTGTGGAATGGTTGACTGCTAAAAGGGAGATAACTATGTCTGTAATACGGGTTTGAACTACTGTAGTTATTTTCTCCCCATTGACTTTAACGTTAAATCCATGACATTTCATGGCCTTTTACGTTGTTTGAACATTCCAACGATTATAATCTTTATAACCACAAAAGCCTAATATGTCACAATAGTCCGATAAAAATATTGAAAGGGGTGTGACCATTCCATTTTTTGCCTCACCTTAGAAATTTATTAGCAGTGACATGAATTTAGAAGGCGATCATTTAAATATGTGTTTACTTCCTGATCCTTCTGCCCCAAAGTCATGAATAATCTGGCAGAAAATGGAATTAAAACACTTGCTTTTAAACCAAAAATTCAACAAAACATGCCAGGGAAAAGGGAGAAAGAGTTGTTATAAATACAAGCACTCCACATACATTTATCCATATTGAGATCAAGGGAAGTAATTACTAGTCTTCGACCATTCATAGTTCATACTTTTGCCCTTTTTTTTTGTACATAGGATTTCAATGTAATAATCCAATCCATCAGGACTTTAAAGCAATAACCCAAAATACAGCATGTCTTTCTTTTTCTGTGGGCAATGGTGGGTTTGGTTGGAGATTTTCCATGGACAACTTTTTTTAGTCTGCTTTAATTTAGCCATAAATTTGGGTTTAGCAAAGTAATTATTAAACCCCTCAAAAACAATAGACGCAACCAAGTTTTTATACACTCACATTCGTCCTCTGTGTGCACCTGCAACAAATCTTTCCAGACCAATACAGAAGACAATACAGGACACACTCCACATTGTAATATGACTTGTAATTTATCAAATCATACATGTAGAATTATCTCCCTGTTTAAATTTATAAAATGCCTGAGGAAGGGAACCTGGTCGACTATTTTGTATTTGCTGACCAGTTCTTGCAGGAGGAGAAAATGCTCTGATGACGTGGCTTCTGTGAGCATGTTTTATTTTGCCAGACAGATACCTTTATATATATATTGAAAATATGTGTTTGGTTGGCTTATATTATATATATTTTTTTTATTTTAGATGTACATCATTATATGGAGTGCCTACTATGTTTATAGATATGCTCAATCATCCAAACTTCAACAACTATAACTTTTCTAGCTTATATACGGGTGTCATGGCCGGTTCTCCTTGCCCTATAGAGGTCATGAAAGAAGTAAACACAAAGATGAATATGCCAGAAGTCATTGTGAGTAGTGTTCTATAGCCAAATATCAGTTTGTATTATGGTTGGGGGAGCCACGGTGGCTAAGTGAGTGAGACGCTAGCTCAGTAACCTCTCAGGGTTTATGGGGTTCAAGGTCAGCTCTCTGAGAATTTTTTTGAAATTTCCACCTTAAATGGTGGTCTGTGGAGTATATCCTATGCGGAATGTCATATACTTAGTTCTAAGCAGGCCAGTCATGCGAGCAGGTTGAGTGGGAAAGGGGGTGGGGCAATTAACAATCATATTTTGGGTTGTGGAAACATTTTTGATATCAGTTGGCCAAGCCGACACTGACTACAGTGCTGTGCTCGATTTAAACTTGGGGACATTTTGCATGTTTGTTTGTGATATCACCCTAGATGGAAGAGGATGTTTTACCACTGTTATCATCATCATCTTGTAAATCTGAATTCATAGAAAATTAGGCCTTTTGCCAGTATAGTATAGTTATATACTCCGGCCATTAGAAATGGTTCCACGACTGATCTATGTCTTCCATCTTGCTTGAGCCACACTAGTGGATCTTAACAAATGTTATTATCATCATCTTGTAAAACCGAAATCATAACAAAATTAGGCCTTTTTGCCAACATAGTATAGTACTATATACACAGGCCATTAGAAATGTTTCCACTACTGATTGATGTCTTCCATCTTGCTCGAGCCACACTAGTGGATCTTTTAGTCATTTGAATACAAAAAAGTTACTGGCCTGTAACTCTCTTAATTTCTAATTAAACTGACCCCAAACTGTGCTGCACAGTGCTTAGTATATAATAAACAAATTCCCATTGAAATGGGGGGTTGGGATGGCCTAGTGGTCTAGAGTGCCGCACTTCGACCTCTAGCTGGCCGGTCACCTCTGGCTTGCGGCTGTGGTTTCGAGCCCTGGTGTGAGCGTATGTGGCATGGAGATAGGGGTGCCTTCTCAACCTCGTGGGTTTCCTCCGGGCACTCCGGTTTCCTCCCACTGCTAAAGACCCCTACGCGCAAGCGAATTATTGAAATAAAATAAAAAAAGCCCATATGTTAGTCCCGAAATGACCTAGTTTGTGTTGAGTTGACGTTAAACCCCATTTCTCTCTCTCTCTCTCCCATTGAAATGAATTTAATAAAATCTAATGGCTATGCGATATTTCTGTCACTTTTAAAATGGCTGATGAACCAGAATTAAAACACGCACATGATTTCATGTCACCTTGAAAATATAGAATAACTGTATGGTAAGATGAGATTAAGATTTCAGTGTACCACTCCTCACTATTTGTAAAATAATGACTTAATTCCATGCAAACTGTAATGAAATGTTTTGAAAATTTTTCAGTTGAAGCTATTTTTTACTTGTGTATCATTTGTAGTGGTGGACAAGACAAGTATCACTGCTACAAATATTGCTAACAAAAGATAGAACAATTTTAACAGATAGGCAAACATTAGTTCTGTAAAGTTTTGAGGATGCAGCTAGATAAAATATGATTACTTCCCTTTATCCTGTAAGCTTTGTGGTATTTAATATTTTGGTTGTTTAGGTTATAGTACAGTGGTTAGAAACAAAACTTACTACAGTATATTATGCTGTTATATTTATTCCCTTCTAATCTTGACTTATCACTTACTCACATTACTGCATGTGGTTCAGGAAATTGTTATCTAGCTTGATTACATACAACACTTTATCTAATTTAAAAACTGAATCTCAATAAAGCATGATTTGCCAGGTATGAATCTGCTGAAGTTAACTTAAGAGTTAATTAAAGTTGTCTCAAAATTCAGGTCACTTTTAAATGACAGTAAAAGTGTTCTTAAACCATTCCACACCCTTTGTCCATTTACACCACCAACTATAAACTGAATCATTCTCAATCCCAGATTGAGACCACCTGAAGTAGGTGGATGTTTATGGCTGGCACCCCCCCCCCCTGTTGTCTTGTGTAATTGTTTGTGAGTGGTGGGGTCATCCTGCAATCATTATGTTACTACACTCTACTCAGAAACTTTTGAATTAATATTAGTTCTATAAGGTCTATTTCAATGTTAATACAGTATGAAATTTATGACAGTATTTAATTTTAGGTTTGCTATGGTCTAACTGAAACAAGTCCAGTTACTTTTAGTTCGTTTCGTGATAGCCCAATCGAGAAGAGAGTTTCAACTATTGGATTACCTGGCAGCCATGTTGAGGTAATTGGGAAAAACAATGATATTATACCATCTTTGTAGCATCAATTTTTAAAGGAATTATTTGATTCCTTACATAGATCATCTGACATGTTTAAAGTTTGTGTGAAGATCATGTGAAAATTTTAACTTGTCAAATTGTCTAGCTTGTTATTAGAAGTAACTGTGTATTGTAGTGAAATATGTTGGGAGTATATATGAGAATCATCCTTAGGGTTTATGTTATATATCCATTTGGGAAGATGACACTATATTACACTTTCTGGCAGAAAGTTGCTTAAGTTACAATGTTGTGTAAAATTCTGAAAAAATTGAATTGTAATCTAATTTTAATCAGACTGTGTCTGAATATTAATTTAGATAAAAAAAATCTGTAAAATACTTCAAAATTCTGTAAGTAGCAACGTTGACTTAGGCCTTTAATAGATCAGTTTATTAATTATTGGCCTTTAATTTTACTGACGAAAACAAAAATCTTTTAGAATTCTAAAATCCTGGCTGTAACAATTGCTCAGTTTCGATGAATAAATAAGTGTCTTATTTTGTTTATTATAGGCTAAAGTTATCAATGAAAATGGTGATATTGTTAGAACGAATGTGTCTGGTGAACTATGTTCTAGGGGTTATACAACAATGTTATGCTATTGGGAAGATCCTGATAAAACAGATGATGTTATTTCTCCAGCTCGCTGGTTTCGTACAGGGTAATTCATCTATTATAAGACCTTAAAAAGGACTAATCAAATTAATAAAAATCCTAAACTGTATTTTATTAGAACTGAGGTGGTTAAAAGAAAGCAGAATGCTTGAGCTTTCTCTGTACTATTTCCCACAAAGTAAACACCAGATTTAATTAGTATAAATGACAAGATAGATAATTTAAGAAGGCAATTGTCTATGGTAGATTCATGGTTTTTATTATCCTGAAATATTATCTGGCAAGCAATGCTTATTTTAATAAACAAATAAATGATTGATTGGTATTTGTAGAGATATAGCAGTAATAGATGATGAAGGTTATTGTAAAATAGTCGGTAGAATTAAAGATATGATTATAAGAGGTGGTGAAAATGTCTACCCAACAGAAATAGAACAAATTCTTTATCAACATCCTAAAGTTAAAGATGTTCAAGTGAGTGTAATTGTCTTTCAATAGACTTGGACCAGGTTATCTCTTTAGTAAGTTATTTTGGTTGTATCCAATTTCAAATATGGACCAGTGACTATTGCAGTATTGGGGTATAAACCGTCTACAAATAGTTGGAACTTATAAAAGTTCCAAGTACAAGCTGTCTAATACTACTTGCTGGCTGTGATATACAAACATTATTGAGAGACCAGGTCCAGCATATTGCTGGATAGCAAAGGGAGATTGAAAACTCCAAAGAACTCTTCATCTAGCTATAAATGAAATGGGTTATAACATGGACATTGTAATACATTATAAGGTCCATGGTTTTAACTTCCTGCTGTTCTACAAAGACTGGGCTAATGGAGATGAGCATACGCCAAAGTGTGCTATGATGGACATTTTGTCCGAACACCAGTACTTTGGATTAATTTTATTTCAAATTCCAACTGTCAAGGATTATTTTAATTGCGACATCAATGTGTACACAGGGTCTCTGTTTTTTTGCCCCATCTGAACAACTTTAGATTGTCCGTTGCCCTTCCCTCCATCCTGGCAAGGGGGAACCACAACAGAAAATCCAGATGAACTTTCTTGAACGACACCAGGATCAAAGACAGGACCTCCAGGTTATCGAGCCAACATTTTACTTACCACAGCTGTAAGAAGTTATTGGTGTAGTCGAGTCTAAAGCACAATTCAGAGCAAGGAATTCTTTCTTTCTACATTTATATGCAGAACAGATCATAACACTTCTCATATATTTGGAAGGTAGTTCATATGTTTTGTTATATAAAACAGGTGGTTGGTGTACCTGATCAAAGACTAGGAGAGGAAATTTGTGCTTGTATAGAATTAAAATCAGGAGAAAGTTCTACATCTGATGAAATTATTGAATATTGTCGACAACAGGTACAGTATTAAGTTTTGTAATGGCGGTTACATACACTACCATCATGTTCTCCATCAAGTGTATGTCTTTCTTAACTGTTCCTATTATATGTAGGTGACAAGTTGCTCACTTGATACTCAAAATTGTAACTTTTCCCCGTAAGACAAAAAGCTAGCTTCACGCTGGATCTAAGCCTTTCTAATATGAAGATTGCTGAACCATTGGTGTTCGGGAAATCATGAAAGCCAAAGAAAATGGCTCTGCTGTTTTGGCCTAGTTGACTGAGTCCAATTTAGACCAGTATTTTATTGCAATATCATCACACTTTTTGGAACACAATAAATCTGCTCCTGATTGATATAGATGATGAGTCTATGGAGAGATAAGCTATTTGATTTGTCAATGTTCGGGATTCTGATTAAATCTTGTGAAACCTGATGATAAGCATTACCTTGACTCAGTATGATGAAGAGCATAGCAATAATCAGTTAAATTGACCAAGACTTTTGGAACACAATAACTGAGGTAGAATGTTCAACCATGGTGTAGATGTTCATTAGGTGAATGGCTGGGATGAGTTCAATGATTAGCATTTTTCAGTAGAAGTGCAATTTGATTCTGCGATCCTTTGGAACACAGTAATTTTCATTCTAATTGGTTGCAATTGATAAAACTTGATGTACACTGTTTCACTACATCAATAACATGAATTAGCTCGATGTTGAGAATTTTTGCTTAGGCTTGTGCAAGTAATTAATAAGCGTCATCTATTTATTTTATTTATATATAATTATAATTTACTTACTTTTTTTTTCAGGTGGCTAAATACAAAGTTCCAAAATATGTTGAATTTGTTGACCGCTATCCATTGACTGTTACTGGCAAAGTAATGAAATTCAAAATCCGAGAGGATATGGTGCAAAAATTGGGACTGCAACATATTCACCCGCATTGATTCAATCAATCAGCAATTATTGTATGTATTTGAGCATGCTTTTGGATAGAGTTGGCGCTCTACAAATGTACATTATTATTATGTATCAGACCTAAATTTGGCTAAAACTGATTAAAATGAATCATTTAAATAAATACTCACAGAGAGTAGTAATTTAAATAAATACTCACAAACATAGAATTCTGATATACCGGTAACTGAATCATGTATATTTTGAAATATTATACTTTTATATGGATGTCAGTGGTGCAGGACTGAAAGTCTGACAAGGTCAGCTGTCTAAATATCTGTTGACAGTTGAAATTTGATATATGAGTAGGCTATAGCACACTGTATGTTGTATGCCTGCAAAACAGTAGGACGTTATTGCATCATGATTGGTTATTCCAAAAGTAATGTTCAGTCTCCAAATGCTCAGTGCAGTTATTTAATATATGTCTAATCTACTTATTTGAAGATTGGAGGAGGGGGGCATCTGCCTGTTTACTACATTGTTGTAATCAAATTAATTATTTTAATAAACTGCTAAATCAAACAACCGCTTTTTCCGTTTGGTTCTACTTTGTGCGTATTATGGGATTAGGTTTGTACATCTTTGTATTCACACGACACCCAATCTTTTGGATGTAATCACGAATGTTTATTATCAGTAAACAATTGTTTATATTTGTACAAACTTTCCTACCCAGTACAAAGGAACAAACAGGGGTGTAAATGTGGGGGAAACAATCAGTGGCGGCGCCAGTCGTCAGTGGCTGGAGTGGCAAATTCCAAGGTAGGGAAGCAAAGGCACCAGCTTCAAATTGTGAAAAACAGGCTGACGGAAATGCAGTCTGTTACTATACTGAGAGCCATAGAAAATGCATCACTTAGTTTTTCGTATGACAAAATGATCCTGTAAACATATCTTATTTATTTTGCTTCTTATTGTGAACAATATTCAAATGGGTAATTGTGCTGCACAGCCTGCGTAAGAGCCAGTGGAGGGCAGGCGGGCTACTGCGGTAGCACGATTTACCCAAATCCACCTAAATCTACCATTATTTCAACTGATATCACAATAATTTATATCGATAATTGATCATATACAGTTCTTTCTGTCAAATTGTCATTTTAAGTTTAAAATCGTAGCGTTTTTGTGTCAGAATTTGATTTCCACGTAACTTTGGAAGAACTACAAATTTAATGGTGGTCTGCATCCATGAGGGTATATACACGAGTTATGTCCTTTACATACGACGACGAAACGCGCATAAATTGTTGGATTTTAAGACAAGACCATGATTTTAAAGTAATTATGGCATATTTAGCTAAACCAATGATAGTATATTAAAAAAAACGATAAACATAATTGTGATATAAGTGGAAATAACGTTTTTTTGGGTAGATTTGTGTGTTCCACGAGCTATTCCCTTGGTTACGACTTCCAAACTTGCTTGGAAATCGCATTTTGAGGGGCATTTTGACAATAAAAAGCTGCGATTTTAAATTAAAAATGTCAATTCCACTTAAAGAACGGTATATTATCAAATATCAATATAAATTATTGTTGTATGAGTTGAAATATTGGTGGATTTGGGTTGATTTGGGGGGGGGGGGGTAAATCGTGCTACCCGGCTACTGACAAAAATTAACCGTCTTTGTCGTACTTTTGGTTTTGACGTCGCCTGATCACTAGTTTATCCGACCTGAGAACAAAATGTCAAAAGTCTATCCGACCCCAGTGTCAAATGAACGGATTTGCGATCCTCAACGCAAACGAACGGTGTGAATTTATCAAGTGAATGCATATTCTCGCCGCGTTGAACCTATACCCAGAATCTTTGAGGATCGTAATTAGCACTTCTCAGGTTTACAGCAGGATGGGCCTCGTAAGAAATCACTCAACTCGCAAGTCTATCACTGAGACGGGATGTGGAATTTAAACACCGTATTGATTACCGAAACGTATTACAAAAACTTTTTTTATTTTCTAAAATTATCGGAGGGGGGGGGGGGAGTCAGATTTAAGAGGGGGGGGGGGTACAAGTTTTGATTTTGGGACAGTGTCATGCACATCTTTTGTGTTTAGCGCTTGAAGGTCACAATTCTGAATAGATTTTTTTCAAACTTGTTGTACTCATTCCTTATAAGTATTTTCTGACCATCAGAATTCTGTAAAATTGTCATCTAAAGTACAGGAAATGGCATTTCAGAGATTCAAGATTCAAACATTTCTCCAGTGGAGCTTGCCCTGCAATTCCCGTAAAAAGTTGCGCCTGCTGTGCTCGGAGGGAGGTTGCGTCACTCTTATAGCGGCCTGTGCATCAGTCGGTTTCATTTTTGCTACCCCCCCCCACCAAACTCAAATTTTACTCAATTCAATTTCTTTTATAATTTCCAAAGCCTTTTAAAATAACAAAAATGTCTCTACCACAGGATCAACTATTTAGATTCAATAATCTTAATAGATACTTGATTTGATATTTTCCGCAGGTTAATCTTAGGCGTATAGGTTTTTTGTTTTGCGTGTAGTGCTGTCCTCCTGCAATTACTATTAAAGTTAAACATTAAGAATAGGAGGCACTGAAATACAGCTAATATCTTTGAAATTTGCAGAAAAGGAAACTCAGAAAGTACTTGAACGAATCAAATTATAACAAGACTGTTCGGTTATTACCAACTGTGTTTTCATATTGTTATCTCCTCTATTTATTATGTGACAGTTACTCGAAAAATATTTTTGATAATACCAGACAAAAATCAAACATGAAGTGGGAGGGATGTCACGGCTCAACTACATGTTCGGGGGCTATTCAACTTTGACAGTCGTTTAATGGATGTGTTCATTTTGTAGATGACAGCTTGTCAGTTGGCAAAGAATAGTTGTTTCAGAAATAGAAAAAAAAATATGACTAATAAAAATATATTTTTTTTTATTAAAGCTATACATTGTAAAATTTGGAATTAAATTCGCATTTTTGTAGCCAGAAATACACCCTGTATTTGACCCTTTATAATAATGTACATTTTCTGCAACAGTTGAAGAATCTGTATTTTTGGAACTGAAGCGTAGAATTAAGATTGGAAATAATCTTGGTGCTTGTACAAATGGATGATACAATATAATTCCAGGACTCTTCAGATTATTGTTTATCCACAAATTTAAAGTACAGATTGAAATCATTATCTCAAGTTTCTTTCAGATTACGTTTTAAAAAGAGCTTGGGATTCACTTTTTCATTTTGTTTTGCCAATGAATGCCGTAGCCAAATCAGACAAATTTGGGGATATATTTTTCTCAAAATTTAGTTTTTAGCTAATAATATAATGCAAAGTTCATCTAAATAATTTGCAGTGAAGTTGCATAAATGAATATCCAAAACATAGATTAAAAAAAACCCCACCGCTGTGGTCTGAGTATTGGATAGGCCGCTAAAATCACTAAAAGGTATGACATAAGTTAGATCTAACCCCAACCCTAACCCCGGACCTAGCCCTAACCCTTACCCTAACCTAAACCTAAAATATATCATCGTTTACAGAGTTATTAGAAAACTTTCTTACCTGTGAACAGATGGCAAAATGTGTCTTTACCTGCCCCCCTCACCCTCCGGTTCCACTTTCTGCCGTTTTTCCGATTCCTACGGAGGATTTTTGCGAAACAAACGCTCAAACTATGCAAAGTATACTACAGGCCAGTCTATTCACAGGCAAAGCTGTCTTTTATTATCCCAGGTTTCTATTAGGCCTAAATAAAAAAAATTCAAAGCAAGAAAAATAAGCGAAAATTCGTTCAACATGTTACTTGTTATCATGTCCCGCGAAGTTCAGCCCACTCACTTCCTGAATAATGTCAAGTGCCACGTTTTGGCATTAGACCCGTGAAGAAACGGTGCTTTACTTTTTTAGCACCAGCGCCTCTAGCGCGATTATTCACATAGCATGTGACCCTATTGATTTTAATTCAATACCCAGTGTTTTGTTTATGATCATGATTTTCGGCTGTTTCAGTTATAGTTATAGCCCTGTATCACTTCGGGAGATCATGTGGACTCTCTACAGACTATAATTAACAATTAATTGGGTTCATGGTCTCGAGAGGAAGATTCCTGTTGATTTTCATCGATTTCCAATGATTACTCTCGGTGTTATGGCCTTTGATCACTTTGGAAAATGGTGTGGACTGTGGACCCTCTTGGAGGCTAAATTTATAATCTGATTGAATTTTTTTATGGTCATCCGAAGAAGAAGTCCATTGATTGTCAATGATTTCAGATAATTACTTACGGTGTTATGGCCTGTTTATCGACATGAGAGGAGGGATCATATATTGATAAGCAGTCAGACTTGGCCATGATCACTTTGAAAGTTCTTGTGAACCACGGGGTGATAATGTACCCGTCTCAGAAAGCATATAACAATTTAAAACATACAATTACAGATATAAACGTCGCGAGCCAATGTCATTGATATGTCGGTTTTATTTATTCACCCAAGAGAATTATTTGGGGTATTTTGACGTTTGGGGATAGTTCACTGAAGGCTTTGCACACATGCGTAATGGTTGAGTAAATACGATAACTCTTGATACGTTAATCTTAATAACATTTCAGGTAGCAAGTAATTAATTTAATTGTCTGAACAAATATTATCATTTGAGAGGTGTTGACCCGGTTAAACGGAATCAAACGGGTTGTAGCCGAATGAAACGATTTTTCCTTTCACACAAATCGCTGATTAATTAGATTAGACATACCGTGATAAAGACAGATTAATCGGCTTAATCAGGATATCGGATTATCTTGGTTAAGTTGCGATTGCATTGCGGCTTGTATATATAAACACAAATTAAATCAGGTGGTTGGACTTGCTGAAAGATCATAAGATCAGCTGGACATACAAACATACGCAACATGGTAAGTAACTAAGTAAGTTCTTGGAATCCATCATTTTATTAGTTAGCAGACAGATTTTATTTTTTAAGCGGAATTTTGAAACATATATTTATAAGTTTATTTTTGGCGACATTTCGACGCGAATTCTTATATGCTTGAAAACGACTAGAGACACCTCGTCGAAACGTGACCAGAAATAAATTAACTTTTCAGTAAATTGTATTTTATATAAATGTGTCGTGTGATAGACAGATTTATTAAGCGAAGTCTACCCCGAGGATTTATATAAATGTCAGTCTTGCGTAATAATTGCCCTTATAAGTTCACATTTGAGAGCAAGGTATGACACTTATATATATAGTTGTTTTACGTAATCAATCCTTCATATTTGTCCTTGAGGGATTCACAACAATATTAAAAACTATTTGTATTCTTGTTGAATAGATATGTAACGTTAAAGGAGTAGTCTCTGATATATATTTCTGTGAACCAAGCGGACTATAATTCTGCGCGTAAAACTCTTTTGGGGCGTGTATCCTAGTACTGTAGGCTACACACATATTTAAAGTAGCTAAGACTCTAACTCAATATCATCCAAAATCGTCAACTTTGAAAACATGAATTATTTGTCAATTTAAATCAACATTGATCTTACCGGAAAAAGATGGGCTTCTAATATCCAATATTTAAGACAAAATAAACATTTTACCATTGGTACCATAATGCGTTTCAGCTCCAGTTCTACCAAGAGACTCAGGGAAGGAGACTAGGCACATTGCACCAAATCAAACGGCGTATGGAATAACCAGACGGTAGAAATTTGCATTTGACTGTGACTGTTGGCTTATTTCGCGGAACATAACTGATTTGAAATTAGAGTAAAATCGGAAACCATTGAATGTAAATCAGTTTATATACATTCATATTACAGTATTATATGCGTTGCGACCCATTTCTAGGTCCCAAACAATGGCGATTTAACTCCTTTAAAACTCTGTAATACTTTTCCGTAGGTCTACAAAGTATGGTTATACATGTACATACCAAGTCATATATAATTGAACAGTGAAATATCTTTAGCTAAAAATTTCAGACAAGTTTTGTGTTTTATTTGTATATCTTAACATCAAACTCATTCCATTTCCTTTATATACGGCCACACATAGTTTGGGTGTAGGCCTATATAGTCGTCGGTCCGACATCTACAATTGCTTAAAAACGTGATTGACTTAAGCACTTTTTGACGAATATTTTTAAAGTTTGGTTTGAATTATTTAGAGATAAGATCTTTTCCATAAGGTCACCTGCAGATATAGTCAACTGTGACCCTGGCTAACACTACCCTAACTTACCTCTGATCTTGCCCTAACCCTAACTCTAACCAAGAACCACACCTCTTTCCCTAACCTTATTTACATCTCGGCGACCTTAACGACATCCTCTGGTGGCAATAATAATTAGATCTAGCAAGCGTTCGGGCCATGAGAGGACGACCACTTTCTATTTTTAGCGCTTCTGAGTTATCCTCATTTCCCTAGAACTTATTAAGCGATAGAGGCTAGAGTTATTTTTTCAAAGTTGGTTTGGAGAGTTTGGGTCATGGGAGGAAGATTCCTGTTGGTTTTCAGCAGTTCTCGATATTAAGTTCCCGAGTTACTACCTCTTTTTCCGAAAACCTTGTTAACGCGATAGAAGCCACAGTTTTTAACAGATTTGTTTTCAAATTTATTAGTATTTTTTACACCGAAATTGAAACGTGGTCGTATAGTGTCACCCCTGTCCGCACTTCGTGCATTGCAATTGATTTGGAATTTATACTTGACGTTTGTCCTCGTGAAACGGAGAAGCATTTGACTTTTCAACGAGTTGACCATTTGGATAAAACTTGTGGGTGCTACAGTTGTCCTATTGAGATGAATTAGCCTACAATTGCTTTGGAACCTTTCAAATTCGTTTGATCGTGGCTAAAGTTAATATCAGATAGATTTAGAAGTTATACAAAACGTTTATGATCATGAGACCAGGAGGCACAGTAGAGAAGATTTCAATAATTCGAATATCTAATGTTACCATTTGATTATCAATAGAAGAAATAAAAATTTAATTACTTCTGAAAACTAATTTTCTTGAATCACCAAAATAATAACCTTTGTGGACTGCCAGGACGAGTTCGCTGCTATGGGTGTATATTGTGTTGTCAGGTAACTATTTATTTAATAATATATTTTAGGCTTTCTGTGAAGGTTTAACAAAGTTAGAAGCTCAAGGTAGGTCCCTGTATTATATTTCATATACCATTTAGATAATAAAGGGCACGATATACCCCTTTCTATATTCGATATATAGCATAGGGAATAGAGTCGAAATGGTTCCACTCTGATGTCTCCCGTCTTACTCTGGGCACACAGTTTAAGGTTACAAGTATAGTAACTAGGAAAAGAGACGCCCAAGCAGTTGTACCCATTAGGACATAAGCGTCAATTGCAAATAAAAAAAAATAAATAAAAGCTTATAGTTTGTCTAAACAGTTCTAGACACAATTTGCTATATTTATTGCATGCATTTGTATAAAGTACGCCAGGGCGGCCGAAACGGCGCGAGGGCAAGGGTACCAAAAGATATTGGGCTCTGCTCTAGAAAATTTAGAAATTTGTCAATTCCGAGAAAGTTGTTTAGAGCGCCTCTGTTCAATTCACAATCTAGGTTTAGGCAAAAAACAACTACAAAAGGACTGCCATGTGTTAATAGTTACTCGAAACAACATATTAACTTTAATAAGTGATACCAATTTCCCAACAAAGCGATTACACTGAAAAAGTTGATCTTTCAGAAATTCCACTTTTCGGGATAGACAATATTTCATTCATGGAATTCGAAAACATAACACACGTATATCAAGCAAACAGAGGATGAGAGAATTTATAATAAATATATAATTATCAACAAATAATTGACCTGCCTGGTGATAGTTATTTTAGCGTTATGAAACACACAATGACAGGTCAGGCAAGCGTGAGTTAATAGGCCGACGTGTTTGAAAGGACAATAAATTATTTACACAATTACATATCCGAGAACATACCAGACGTTATATAATATCCTCTGATATATTATCGTAAATTATACAAAGAAAATATATATTATCATGATTAAGGCAAGTATAAATCCCTACTTGTTATAAATACCATATTTAAAGATTAATTATGCGTAAGAGCTTAATCTGTTTATTGTGGGTCTTTATCCTAACGTCAAATCTTATTTAAATTATTACGTAGACATTTCTTCTCACGACAAACCTACAATCAGCTATCTTGACATGGGGTGACAGAGATTTAATTGGGTATGAACACCCTCGAGATTAAATAATTTAACGATGAACTGGGTAATCTCGAGACATAGCCTCGGTTGCTAAGTACCGATGTGAGGATAACAAGCGATCTACGCTATAACTATAAACAGTCATAACTGTGACCACAATAAACTAGTTTTAATGTAATTCGCAATATATTCATGTTCATGATCTATTTTTTTTAACTATTATAACAAGTACGGTCAACTCTTTACCTAAATCTGAGTGACTGTACACATCTTAAATACACTGAATGCAATCGAGAAAATAAAATATATGTAGTTAAAGATACATTATGTAAGATTTAGATACAGAATTCTTGCTATAATAGTTCGAAAGTAGATAATGTCAAATGAATAATTTTCAAATTTCATTCAAATTACTCTATTGCAAGCGAAGATATTAGCCTTTGAAGGTTTGACAGACGTGTGCAATAATTTCAACCACGGTACTGGTTGAGCAAAGCTAAGTCTAGGTCCTCCATATCTGATTAAATCAAAGGGTCACTGAACCATTCTAATCCGTTTAATATCGGAGAAGTCTGATGCCACCCACAGATGATTAAGGCCTTGATCAGTTAATTAATGTCTAATTAATAATATATACTTTAGAAAACATTTCAGGCCTAAAGAAAGACCTGCAATAGACAGATTATAGGCAAATTGAGCTCTCGCATAATGCATGCTTAAATAATAACTTTCAACAAAAATATAAATGCAATTGATTTGATAAAATGTTATATTCAAAATTATCGAAAGTGGCTTATTTGGAGCATTGAATAAAACTGGTCTGTTGAAATCCGTAGATGATAATGTAAACTTCAAATGATAAAGACGCTGAGACGAAATCCGTAGATGATAATGTAAACTTCAAATGATAAAGACGCTGAATTTTGATTTTTGTTATTTTTTTATTATTATTTTGAATAGTCTTTTAACATCGCAGACAATTTTAGATGGGTTAATGTGAATTCCTTGTGAACTACAATATTTTGCAAGTGGCACCAATTCGGCTTTCCCTACAGACGATAGCCTATCAAAAAGGATTAGATATATTTGATAATGCCGACTTCAAGTTTAGTCACGAGATGCAAACACGACTGGTGCTAATCCCAACCCTAAACCTGGACCTAGCCTGAATGCGTACCTTAACCCAAACCTACAATATCACTAACAATCACTTGCGCTAACCGTATTTACATTCATGCAACCTTGACGAAAATTGAGCTGGATTTAGCCATCAAAAAGAAAGCACCACTTACGAGAGTTGGGCAAAATCTTTTAATGGACCTCTTTTAACACCATTGAATCCAGACTCCGAAACTATCTACCGTGGAAATGAAAGCCATGGGGGTTTAATTTCCTACTCGTCTGCTCCAACTGAGTTAATGAAGACAGAATCCCCGTACGAGCAGAATGACAGGACGTTAAACCCCGTGGATTTTTTTTTGTTTTGCTTTCTTGTTAAATAAACGACCCGAGAACTTTGTACGTGGTTGAACCCATAATAAATCAGATATTGCCCCCCCGCCCCAAATAAAATAAAAAAACTAAATTGACTATCATCGACTTTGAGCTGAAATGGCCAAAGCACACAATCATGTACAATAATGTAGTCGGGCGACATTAAGAAAAACATATTTGTTGTTGTAGAAATGAAGGAAGCATTTGACTTGTTTGATATGAACGGGGACAAGCGGATATGTTCCAAAGAATTAGGTTCTGTGCTGAGAGCAATTGGTTTAAATCCTACAGAAAAATCACTGAAAGAAATGCTGGTTAAATTTGATAAAAACAGTAAGTTGCTATATTTATATGGAGGTACACAGTTCGAATCGTAGACATACGCCATGCAGTCTATTATGGGGGAAATTTTACTCCTTTATGTGTACAGTGTACATTAATGTGTACACGGGATCTCGGATATCCGCCCCTTCCGAACAACAAGACGTTGTTCCCTGTCCGACCCTCGAACAATCAAAGATAATAATGGTACTCAGGAAGAATGTTTATTTTAAAACCTGAATTAAACGTCATAATTTAGCCTGCGTTTCCGGTGTATTAGGGATTTTTTCATTATAGAGATTCATTGTCTTATATCTAGTAAAACTTCATATGGGTCTTTTTTTTAAAATTCATTCAAGGTACATTAGCATTATACATTCTAAATTCTTGTCTTTTAGATTCTGGATTCATTGACTATGATGAGTATGTGGAATGTCTAGATAACTTTACATGTTCCAGTCAAGAAATTGAGGTTCAGTTGAGACAGGCGTTTTTGTTTTTTGACAAAGACAAAAATGGCCAGTTATCAATAGAAGAGCTACAGAATGTGTTAGTTTCAATGGGGGAGCCATTGTCATACAAGGAAACAGCTGATATTCTTAAGCTAGCGGACACTAACCATGATGGTAAATTAAATGCCGACGGTAAGTTAATTTCATAAAAAATATCAACAGTAGGAGCTTGGTTAACTTGTAGGGAGAGATGGAAATTGGCTTAACGTCCAGTTGAAACAAAATAGGACATTTCGGGACTAACACCCATGGTTCACTTTTATTTCAAGCGGTCTATAGCAGTGGGAAGAAAAGGAGGACCCTCAGAAAACCCACTAGGTTTGATATGCGACCTAGGTTTGATATGCGACCCTATTCCTTGTCATGTACAAGATGAAAATCGAAAACACCCCACTTGACTCCGTGACATTTCTGGTGATCACACACACTCCTCCATGAAGATATTGGTATTATTTATACTTCATGCGATTGCATTTTCACACCGAGAGAAACGTTGGATATCTCATCCCTTCCCTTGCCCCTGGTTAAACGCTAGGTGGGTCAGCTGTAAAATTGTTTTAAGAGCAGTTTGAGAAAATTTAGGCATCATAAACATTGTGTAATGGCATCTGTATAAGCGTAGTTTCTTTCGTTTTACAAAACATAGTAGAGGCAATTAATTTGTTTTTTTATTTCTTTCAGAATTTACAAAGTTTTTGTGTGAAAAGGTTTAAATTGAATTAAATGGGTATAAAGTTATAAAGACGGGTGATAGTGATTGGTGTTCTTATCTAGCCAAACACCTGTAGACAAGCCATTGAAACCCTGTCTGTATTCTATGGGAGGATGACGTTGCCAATGTATGTCCATTGTATAAACTGCGTATGTCAGCCGTTCAAAATACGTATTTTAGTTTTACAATTTTGCAATATATATTGTCAATTTATAGCTTGTGCTGTTTGTAAACACGCGCACATTACAATAAAATATGAACACATGCCTTTGTGACTTATTTCATAACCTATGGTATCTTAATCCACACTTCTTTATTTACATTTAGGAAATTGCGTGTTAGAGTGCTGGGGCCTGTTTCACGAAATTTTTAACTAAGATAAAATCCAAATTTTAGTAATTTGATTGGACAATATTAGATTAATTATAGTTCTTAGCCAATCAAAATTGAAGTATCTACTAAAATTTGGATTTTATCTTTAATTAAATTTTCGTGAAACAGGGCCCTGGCAATTTTCATTCTGGAGTTAAGGGACAAGAGTAATATTCATGTAGTACAGCCAGGGGTGGCTGTGAAACCGTGTAGACTCTCTATACACGGTATTGCAATTACATAATGTAATGAATGATATCTTGATTTATATGTCTCGAATCTACCTGAGGGTATGTGCAACCTTATACCCGCTTAAATAAATAAATTTAATTATTTCTACATTTATCTAATTATAGTTTATTCAGCTTGACGTAAGACTTAAACATAAATCTATCAGTTAGTTTAACTTGAATGTAGATATTAATAATCTATGTTGCATATATATCACCTTTCAGTCGAATCACTTTATAAATATTATGTATTGGTGTCCATATCAAATTGAAGTGAGAGAGGTATCTCCCTACACAATTATTTCTCTATGCATGAAATAAAACGTACGAAGCCTTGTGCGGGGGGGGGGGGGGGTGAATGGCCGAATGGCAGGGTTTCGAATCCACGGTAGCGCGTGACAAGGAGTAGCGTCGCCTGTCCGGCCTCGTGGGTTTTCTATGGGTCCTCCGGTTTCCTCCCAATGCTAAAAACTCCTACGCGCAAGCGAATTACTGAAACAAAATTTAAAAAAAACATATGTTAGTCCCGAAATGACCTAGTTTATGTCGAGTGGACGTTAAACCCCATCTATCTCTCTCTCTACGAAGCCTTGCCGCTGTGTTAGCCACGGTACATGCTCATCATATACATGCACCTATATACACGAACTTCTCCGGTAGTCTCCTAAACCTCAGGCCAAACTTGACGCTGTCCCCCCCCCCTTTATTTGAAACCCCACTGCCCAAATTCCTGAACATGCCTCTGACTGGATGCAAATTTAAGGTAACTTGTTTTATTGGCCTATTCAATGAAGGCATAGTAAAGCTTGAAATATGTCAGCTTTCACCAGGCTCATGCCCGTTTACCTGCGGAATAATACGAATTTGTATCTTTTGTGTATTATTATTATCTTACACACAAACGGGGAAGGATAACGTCTCACCCTTAACAAATTGAAAAATAAATCAATATGGTGGTCTTCAGAAAGTTTCTGAGAGCGATATCTCGTAGTTCAGGTAAAGTCTCTAAACCATGAATTACCCTGTTTTTCAGATAAAGTCTCCCTAAGCCACGTCTACAATGTAGTTCAAATATAGTCTGTAAACCATGAATGTACCCTGTAGTTCGAATAGTTTCGAAACCATATGAATTGAATTGTACGATATGTTAATCTCCAAATGGCATAGTTTCTCTTAAAGGAATATATTGTTAAAGCACTTTAAATATCTGGACGCAATTGACTTGGCGAAGAGGGATTTGCTTGATAAAGATGAGAGTATCATCGTCGAAACGTTGCATGTTAATAAACCAGTAATCATTAATCCATAAATAGTGTTATTGTGTTACTGTTCAATTACTAAATGCCACATTAAGAAGTGGAGAGATTTCTTAGTATGTTTTTTTGTGCTGTAGAATGGGATTCATTGTCTTGATTACAATCCCAATGTAATACAATAAATTGTAATCTCCCCCTACTGAGTATTACATGTATTTTGCATATGACGCAGGGTGGTAATTTCTTTCTAAATGGCTGCCAGATTTTGCACTAAATATCGCTTAAGATATGACTTTTACTATGTCTTTTATATGACTTTCGATGTTTTTGAATTGCGAAAATAGAAAATGGCAGCGAAAATTGAATCCAATATGTTACTGTGAATAGCCCAGATGATGTAAATGAGAGACGCTAATTAAAATAGAATACATAATGGGGTTGCTTTTATATCTAATAACGTTTTCAGGGTTGCTGAATTCTATTTTGGGCTCAAAAGTTAGTTTTAAAAATCTGAACATCTGTTATTTTTCTTTTTTGCAAATTTCTCTTAAAAGTCATATCCAGCTGAAAGAAAATGACGATTAATTGATTATTTTGGATTCCATTTTGAATTTCTGGATTTCTGGATTTTTGAAATTCATGTTTTAAATTCAGAGATATGGAAAATTATACAAAAGATATGTCTTACGAGATAGTCACAGGTTATGTATGAGGACAATACCATTATACGTCCACATGGAATTGTCGTCGCTGCTGTCCGTCCGCCCACAATTTGTTTGTGAACCCTCAAACTTCATCGCTATAACCCCTGATTGTACGAAAATCTCGACCCTTGTCGATATTTGCGCATATCAAACTGTAGCTTCCTGAATTATGTCCCCTGATTGTACTAACAATAAAGTATTTAGCTTGTGGTCCCTCTAGAGATCACAATTTTGATAAAATTTAAAAATAACAGAAATAAATATGTCATCGTTACAAGAAAATGGCTGCCCCTTGTACGCAAATACTGTAAAAGTATGAATTGTCTAAAAGTCACAATTTTTATCTGAGCTTGATGGAACTTAAAATGTGCGCGTATCATGCACGGCCACCGCCTGTTACCAAATTTGGCAGTCATTTTGAAAAGTGGCCGGTCCCATTTTAAAAAATACATTTATGCATTGTTAAATTTTAATTTTTATTGTGTATTTTATTAATATCTGAAGACGCCTATAGAGGGCAGACAGCTAGCTTATATGATTTAATGTGTGTCAGATGAAGCAAAGTGTTGAATTTTTTACTTTGACATATTTTTAAAATTTATTTGTGCATTTATCTAATATATACAGACAAAATAACTGAAATAGATATATGTTAAAATTAAATAAAAACAGTAAGCTGTCATTCTGCTATATTTATGTGAGGGAAGGGGGTCAAATTAACCCAATTATAGTTTGCTTCAGGCTTGTTTTCATTTTCATTTCAGTTTTGCGAACTCCAAATTTTATTAACGGACAAATTGATTCCAATCTAAACTTACTGTTTGGTGAATTACATATAGAGATTTTAGCATCCAATATAATTCGAACATTTTCGTCCACTATTTAATTGAGACACCCGAAAATGTTACAGTGCTATGTAGGAACATACGCTACTTGATACACAATGTCAATCCGAATAGCAAACAGATTTAAAATGAAATGGGGTTTAACGTCCTACTTTTCTTCTTCATCTGGGCTAATGAAAACGGGAATAAGCAATATGGCTGGCTCCTATTTCAAAATCCAACCGCCAAGGGTTCCTACTGGACCTTAATTGTTTTGCGTCATCCGAACGGCTAGATGCAAGGTCCCCGAACCAGAAAAGCTAACTATTTGTGTGTGTGGCTTTGATGTATTAGTCATTTGAAATATACATTATGGAAGATTAGATATGTTAAGTACTAGATGATGTAAAGGAAAAATGCTGAAATTTCAAATTGCTTCACTTGCAAATCTAATGCCGACAGTAAATTAATTTCATTTGTCGATACCAGGAGCAGCTTGGTTAACATATAACGATAGACAGAAATCGGATTTATCGTCCACTGACAATAAAATGTCATTCGGGAGTACCAAAGGGTTCAATTTTATTTGAATAATTCGCCTGGACGTAAGAATCTTTATTTGTGAGGGGAAACAGGAGGACCCGATAAAAAACCCATCAGGTTTGGCAGACGACACTACCCCTTGTCACGCAAAAAAATGCAGACGGTGTGGGGTCTAAATCCTTGATATTGTTTGCACCAGGTCAACAATTTAGATACGCCTTGGATCGGAGGTTTGAAAATTGTTTAATAACGTTTTCAGCATGTTTAGTTAATCATAAGCATGATGTTCTGAGACAAAAGTGTACCGACATCCCTCATCTGTACAAGCATAGTTTCTTTCGAACTAAAAAATTATATAGCCAGCGGCTGCCATGCAAGATACGCCCACACTTTGCAAGAGATGGAGTGAGAACAAGCTAAGAATAAAAACGCGATGTTTCGTTAATCCAGAAACTTATGGTCAGTACTGTTCATGCGTGTATCGAAGGAACTGAGATCTTTGGGATATTAACATATATGTTAAGTTATATCAAAAAATTTTGACCTCTAGAAGTTCCACAAACTTCGTCTTACACATTTTTACACTATTTGCGTACAAGGAGAGGGCATGTCGTCGGAAAGTTTCGTTTCGATTTTTCCGAAGTTCGAACTCAACCTTCATTATTTTGTAACGATGGTATATTCAAACGGTTTTTAAAATCGGAAAACATTGTGACCTCTACAGGGTCGACAATCAGGTGCCATACTACAGGGCGTTACGGTCTGATCTGTGCAAATATCGAAAGGAATCACGATCTTGGATTATAAAGTCACATTTCAAGTGTCATCAAAATTGGATAAAATTTGTGACTTCAAGAGTATCCTTAACCTTGGTATCAAATACTTTTACACCATTTACAGTTTCGGTCAGATTTTAGCTAAAAATGTGATTTTTCGTACAATCTGGGGCCATAATCCAGGAAGTTATTATATCATTTGCGCGAATATCGAAAGCGGTCAAGATCTTTGGTATATATACATATATTTTAATTTTCATCTGACAAAAATTGTGACCTCCAGAGGCCCACAACCTTAGTATTATATGTACATATACTTTAACACGATTTGCGTTCAACCAGGAAGTTACGGTCCGCGAATATCGAAAGGAACCGAGATCATTGGAATATAAACATATGTTTTAAGTTTCATCAAACTCGGATCAAAATTGTGACCTTTAGAGGGTCCACAACATTGATATCAATTACTTTGACACTTTGCGTACAGGGAGCGGTCATTTTCTCCGGCAGCTTCGATCCGATTTACACAAAATTCGAATTCAAACAACATTCTGGTGTGATATATTCGAACGGTTTTTGCTGAATTGGATAAAAAAATGTGACATGTAGAGGGACCGCAAGCTAAACACGCGATTTTCGTACACTAACGGGTTATAATCCAGGAGGTTACGTTCTAATATGTGCGAATATCAATATCAAAAGGAACCTATATGGTGCTGGGCGCCAGTTGTGAAGAAAGGAACTCAAAGAGGTCACACCAACAAGACAATGCAGAAATAAAATTGTAATGGTTGATTCATAAACGACGGAGTAATGATAAAAAAATCAAAGATTGCCAGGCACGATATGCCAACATTTTGCAAGAGCTAAAAAAAATCGACTTTTTGTACAATCAGGGGCCATGCTCCGAGAAGTTATGGTCTGCTATGGGTAAATATCGAACGAAACTGAGATATTTGGGTTATAAACCTACATTTTGATATTTATCACAATCCGATAAAAATTGTGACGTCAAAATTTTTTGTACTATCAGGAGCCACAGTCCACTTGCCAATTTCGTAATCAACCGAGATCGCTGGGAGATAAACCTATATTCCAAGTTTCATCAACATGGGTGAAATAATTGTGACCTGTAGAGTATCCATATAAGGACAGGGCGACGGCAATATACGTCAACATAAAAATGTAATGTGGACCAAGCGAGGTCTAAAACTACTGTTATTCAATGTGCTTTGTTATTTCACACAAAACTTACGCTGTCGGTCTACATTAAGATAGCTGACAGACATATTAGGCGAAAATACCAAGTATTTTCGAGAACTTTTGAGAGGTATATATTCTGCTTTCATTTAAACTAATTGAACAGGTTTAATTGATCTTTTTATCTTTCCTAATAAGACCAAGGGCCAGTTGTTCAAAGCTCCGTTAAATTTAAACGACTTTTTAACATGGAGGTAATAGATCGCTATGTGTAACGGATATACAGTCTGTTGCTGAAAGGCCTGTTAACTTTAACATGTCGTGAACTTGCCGTTATATTTAACTAGGGTGTCGGTAAGAAAATTCTGAAAGATATCTTGAATATTTCGATTCTGAATGTTACTGTACCATAACAATTTTTAATTGTCAAAAGAACAAAAGTTTATTTCTGTGTTCCTTGTACATTTATTTTTTTTCGATCATCTTCGTCATCAGCGGTTGATATGAGCCGAATATTTCGACCTGAGATGACGTTATCAGCGGTTGATATGAACCGAATATATCAACCTATGATTGCCAGGTTGATATAACTGCTATGGACACCAAAAAAACCCCCAAAAGCGCCAGTTGTATGTCATAGGATAACGCATATGCTTGCATAATTAATACAAAATAACATAACCAATGCTTCCATTATTAAAACCCCTTTTATGAGAAAAATGTCATGTTCGTGTGTTTTATCCTTTATCAATTCAGTGCCGCCTGTCCACCTGTCAGTGACAGGTTGGCCTAAGCTCATAAATAAAAAAAGAAAAGAGAGAAAGAAAAAAGAAAAAAAAGAAAAAGAAAGTAGGACGGAGGAAAGCAAAGAAGGACAGGACAGGACACAGGACAGGAGAAAATGACTGACAAACAACACCAAAAATAAATAAGTGTAATAAAAGGAAAGAACTTTATGAGTTTGACCTCATTATACCTAGACCCGTGTAATTAGGTCATTCTGTTGTCTAATTATTGTATCAGGAGGAAATCAAAAAAATGCTTTCTTCTGCTTTGGTCTGAAATGCTTAGAAAATGGGTTTGCGGTTGCCATCCCCCCTATCCCCTTCCCTCTGAGGCTCGCGCGTTTTGGCGCGTACTTGTGTGGGCCTTGGTCAATGACCTGACAGGTGGGCCTTTGGCACACCATCCGGCACTGTTTATCATCAGATGCTTCTACTATAATGACGGATGTTCGTCTGACAACTTTAGCTCCAATGAACGCTAACTACTGCTCCCGCGCTAGATATCGATAATATTATAGAACGGTTCATCAAAAAACACACAGTTATTAATATTAACGTATAGTATATCTGATGAATTATCTTGATATTTTAGTGTTTGACAGTCAAGGTCGGCTTTTGTTTTTTTTTCTTAAAGTATCCCCATCAAAGTCGTGCAGGATTGACTTTATTGCTTTGTTCTAGATGTGAACCAGAGTAGCAACCGCATTACAAAACTATATCATTGGATGGTAAATATAATTGATTTACATGTTAATGCTTGTAAGAAGTAATCATTTATCTTATCTCTTACGGTGTTTGTGACGCACGTTAACATAGAATAACCTTGTACCCGAATTTTTCTATCCTGTATTTACATTCCAAGTGTTTTTGTGTTAAAGAGAGACATGTGCTTTGTCTTCTCTTTAACGGTGTTTTAAAAGTACACAATAAAGAGACTATCCCGATTTGAACAGAGTCTCAAAGATAAAAGTCTGATCTAATATGAAATTTAAATTCCAAAATATTGCGGCGATTGGACGTGAACGTCAAAACTGCTTATCCGGTCACGTAACCCTTTTATGATTTGGGGTCAATTTTTCGTTAGGTGAGCTGATAATCGATTTCCATTCCTTTAGAGATCTATACAGTGAATGTTCCATGTGCTGTACTTGATAACGAAAGGTAAATTTCATCTACAGATTATTGTCATAAAATAAAAGTCTGGTTTCATCCATACACCGCTTAATACAGCTTGGGACACCGGTCCCCATTTGCAGATGAAGACTGGCGGTGTTAAGCGGTTTGAAAACGTATCACATATTATTCCAAAAAAGTAGGGGATATTTGATTTTGGGGGCATAATACTAAAATATGCAAATGACTACGAAAAAAGTCACTATAGAACCTAACAGGAGAAACATTTCCAGTTACATGTGACGCCCAAACGCACCAATAGCTACCACATGGAATGCAGGTGATGCTTGGGATCATCATGGGGGTCCAACCCAAGATTTGCACGACTCTGACTTTGAATGTTACAGTCATTGTGGCATTGAATTCCAGGGTGGAAACATCAGTTTAATTGTTTTAGTGACCAGAAAACAAATTTTGATATGCGTCGGCTTACCCAAAATGAAAGGTTACGTGCCCTTGGCATGCTACAGATCGGCACAACACAGGCGGTTGTGGCGCGGACGATGAATGTTTCTCAGTCTGTCATAAGCAGGCTATGGTCCAGATACCGTGATACACAATCTGTACAGGACAGACCACGCCCAGGTCGACCAAGGGCGACAACTCAAGCTCAGGATCGATTTATCCGTACCTTGGCCTTGAGGAATCGTGTCATCACAGCAAATCAGATCAGCGCTCGTCTTCAAACAGACACTGGTGTGAGAGTGAGTGGCCAGACGATTCGGAATCGACTGCATAGGGGTCACCTTCGCGCCCGACGTCCTCGCGTGATCCCTTGTTTGAGAGATCATCACATTCAGGCAAGACGTCGTTGGTGTAGGGATCGTCAACATTGGGATAATCGACGCTGGAGCAATGTGATGTTTTCAGATGAGTCAAGGTTCACTGTTGATTTTTTGGACAGACGTAGGAGGGTGTGGCGTCGTCGAAACGAGCGCTTCCAAGACGTTAACGTCATCAGACATGATCGATTTTGGGGGGGGGGGGGGGGTCTGTTATGGTGTGGGGAGGCATCACTGTTGCTGGAAGAACGGCTTTACATGTTGTTGCAGGGCGTGTTACAGGCCAGTACTACCGGGACAACATCTTGGCAGTCCATGTTGTGCCGTTCGCACGACGTCATGGCCGCCGTTTCATCTTCCAGGATGACAACGCAAGATGTCAGAGGGCCAGGATCGTTACAGGTTACCTCCAATAACAGAACATCACCACATTACCTTGGCCAGCACTGAGTCCCGACCTCTCCCCCATCGAGCATGTCTGGGACATGCTTGGACAGAGGTTACGTCAACGTCAACAACGTCCTGCCAATGTCCAAGAACTTGCTGCTGCGATGCAACAGGAATGGGACAATCTGGACCAAAATGACCTTAGACCTCTCATTAGGAGTATGCCACGTCGGATCAATGCTTGTTTGGCAAACAGAGGAGGATTCACCCGTTACTGACTTTGTTGTGATGCTGTGGTAACTTTGCTGTTTGACCCCGGGTATCATTTTACCCTTACAATGGTCAGTCTGTGTTTTCAAATACGAATTGGTTGCTTTGTTGATGGTTTCGATATATTCAAAATGGCGGACACTGTAAACAATACTCACTGGATTTGTTCGGGATTATTGGATTATGACTGCTGTTTGATCTATTTCATACCGAAATTGACGATATCGTTAATAAATGGAGCCAGGTATGTTGTTACAGTTTATAAATGCGTATATAAACTTGGGACTGTCGAAAGCCATGTATTATCAAATCATATGCCATGGGTCGTAAGCGTAAAATTGAACAGCCTTCTTCAACGTCTGACAGTGACAGAAAAATGTCAGATTTTTTTAATATTCCACCACCAAAATGCCCGAAGACTACAGATGATACTGACATGATAAGTTCTCGTTCATCTGATGATATTACAGCCCTAGATGTTGAACTGATACCCCAAAAGACCACCGCAGAAAAATTTCGAAAAACTTAAAATATTAAGTGCATTTGGAAAAGGTAGATCTTTCAGGGATGAATGGAAATTTTCAAATCCTTCGTTAAGGTATGATGCAACTAAGAATACAATGTTTTGTTAAAAATGTGAATCAGCCTTCAAAAAATGGGCCTCTGCAAAGCAGAGAAGAATTTTGTAAATTTTAAGATGCATATTGTATGTATTTATGTAAATAAAATTCCCGAAAAAATTTTTTTAATAGTTATTATTTTGGCGGAAAAAATATCTGGCTAATAAATTAAAATGAAAAATTGGCAGAAAAAAATGAAACCCAGAGTGAGCACTGAGTCTGTGACTTACTTAGTCTAACGATCATTTGGAATAAATCGATGAATGTGAACTTCATTTCATTTTGTCATTTGTTTCTTTGTCAGTTTCATTAGGTGACTTTAATAACACTTAAAAATCAAATATCCCCTATTTTTTTTGAATAGTATATATTGAGTTAGATGCGCGGTCCTAAGGTAGGAGATTTTAACACAAACTTAAGCAGTTTTATTCTCCAAAATATTACCGGGATCCACCCTTTAAATAGAGTAACTTTGTTCCCGAATCCGGACACGTTATTTCAAATGTCTTGTGTTAGAGTGCTTGTAATCCCGTGTAATATTCAAATTGTAGAGCTGTTATACCGGGATTGTACATGGGCGTTTCTCACAGAGAGAAAGGGGGAGATGGGGGTTAACGCCCACTCAACACAAACTAGGCGATTTCTGGACTAAGACATGGTCCAATTTTATTTCAAAGGGGTTCTTTAGCAGTGGGATAAAATCGTAGGACCATGAGAAAACCCACAAAGATGGACAGGCCACTCTTCGTCTGTTTCTCACGGACACTGTAGTCCCATTTCTCAGTGAGTAAGAAGCTGAATCGCTAACTCGAGATTTCAGTGTAGCAAAATGGAGGGCCTGACAAGAAAAGTGTATAGCCGCTCGGATGATACTAAAACCCAAAGACTTGCGTACAGATTGGCGTGCGCGTAAAGGAACCTTTGGCAGTTGGAATTCGTATCGATCGTAAAGCCGCTGTCAAAACATGAGGTTTCGAGATTTCAGGTGATGCTGCCTCTTGTCAGTGGAGTATAAAGGAGTGTCTTGGAAAAGGGTGTATAGTCGCTCGGATGATACAAAAAGCCGAGGTCTCGCGTACAGATTTGCCTGCACGTAAAAGAGACCTTGACAGGCGGAATTCGTGTCGATCGTTACGCAGCTGCCAAGACAAAATTTCAGTTGTAGCACACTTTTTTTGGTTATGTCCGTCTTCATTAACCCAGACGACCAACAAAGTAAGACTATAACTTTTGTTTGTGACGGGAGCAGGTATGTTCTCAGCCAAATATCTGTGAGGGGGGTTTTACTCATTTATTTCATTGGTGGGTTGAAGGTTTTGAAGTACTGAAATTCTGATTGTTTAGTTACAGAGACTATGCGTGAAGAGAAAAAGCGTTATCTGTCGTATAGGTGAAAAAATAATGACTTTTCATTTTAAGATCTTGATCTAAGTAAACTCCAAGATTTTCAAATGATTGAGAGGATGTTATTTTACGCATTGAGAAAGAGAGTTTCTATTGATCAGGATGACCCCTGTCTTATCCTCATTTAATTTTAGGAAATTAAGATTTATTCATTTTTTATGGCATCTATACAAGCCTAAAGTTTACACACTTCGATTGAGCCACTGTATGGTTTCAAAGCAAGATATAGTTGTGTGCCGTCAGCATAAAGCTGTTAATTCCATGTTTTTGATTGATATCGCAAATTGGTCTTATGTAGGCGTTGAACAATAGAGGACCAAGAACCGACCCTTGTGGAACTCCGAAGCGTAGGTTTGGGTGGGGGGGGGGGTGATGTTGCATTATCGATGACTACATACCATACCAACACGCTTCCTACAGTTAAGAATCCATGAGAACACCATCTTAATATCCATCGACGTACAGTCTATTTAAACAAACATCCGCAATTACACAGGAGTTGAAGTAGTTTACTAAATCATTTCCCAGGAACCCGCATGCATGAAGAACGGACGAAGAAATCCCTAAATTACTCCACATTTGTCTTGGGAGAAATGACTTCACTTCAACGACCAAGTATAAAACCGGAACGATGATGGGAAATGATTTGCAAATAGTGATACAAATCATATCGTGGCGCAGTTGGAAATTAAAGTTGTGCCACTATGCCCATTGAAACAAAATTTCATGGACGTTTATAAATGACGTTTTCGCTCGTCTGGACGCATACACTGGACGAATTTTGGACGTTTTTCAACTTTCTGAACAATCATCGTCATCCATCTGCCAAATTAACCGCAAATGAAAGTCATAACAGCGCAGATTTTCTTGACAACGGTTAACACCACCGTTTTAATACTGTAGCTGGTGTTTAGCAAACTAAGAGAAAGGGAATACTTCATACGCTGTTTCCGACGTATAAAAAACAATTTAAAAAAATAAAACGTTTAGGCTAACAAGAGAAACATTCTATATTAATATATTGAAAACAGTAGCCCTATAAATTTAATGACCAATGATAGTCGTGGTGTCGCAATTAATAAAGACTGTATAAAATCTTCGAAATACTCAAATCACGTGCTTGACGGTTGTTTGTAGGCAAGTCTTTTGAATGTATATACAATCCCATATTACTGAAGTAATGTTCCGAGAAATCCCACTCTGGCCATTGCTGCATTAGCTTTTGATTCTTGAACTTTTGCGGGAGTGTGTCTATTCTTCCCGTTCAATCAAAGCTATCACCTGAGTACAGCAACATGACAGTCCTTCGTTTAATCTGGGTCTTGCCTAAAACTTTGGACAGTGATTTAAGGTATTAAAAACGGTGAAGGTATGTTCGTTTCCAAACAGTATTGTTTACATTTTAATCGATTTGATAGCTTCGTTTGTCACGCAATTAGATTTACTGCAATATTCTGCTATGTACTGGTTAATTGGGCAAAATAAAATCGTGAGCCATGACTTAACGTTATGTAAACATGTTTGGTCCAATTTGGGGCTTTGTTTTAAAAGGTAAAGCCTTTGTAACGCTGTCAGCTACTGGTTGTTAATGGGACTACTGACCAATCATAATTTAGAACAAGAATATTCGCTGTTTGCAGCAGTGAGTTCTGGGATTAACTCTAATCAAAGGAAACTCTGCTGGACATACATCATAATCTAACATATTATTTATCGTATAAAACTCCAATAACACATTTGTGTTTATAAAATATATGACCTAACCGTGCCCTGGGCCACGCCATATGATTCGATGCCAGATCTTACGATCTAAAGCTCTTACACAGAATTCCAACCGTCGAGGTTATTTTACGTGCCCGTCAATATGAAAATGGGGCCTCGGTTTTTCGTCTAATCCTTATCAGTGTATATAATCATAGTATTGGGAGGGATATGGCCGATAACGCGACAACACGACACCACATCAACCCGATATTTTAACCCGACAATACGACATTTTAACGCGACATTACGACGTTTTTTGTCGGCTAATCCGAGCCTTCGATAAATAAAGTTAATTGAAAGCAGTTTATTTTTAGAGAGAGAAATGGGGTTTAACGGCAACTCGACACAAACTAGGTCATTTCGGGACTAAATTTCTTTTTAGTAATCCATTTCTTTGCTCAAAATGTCGATTTAAAAATGTCGGGATGTCGTGGTGTCGTTTAATAATGTCAAGATGTCGTGATGTCGGGTTGTCGCCTTATGAAGTTAAAATGTCGTATTTTCGGGTTAAAATGTCGTTTTATGACGACATGATACCACCATTCAAATGCCACCCGGGACCATTGAATATACCAATATACGTGTTAAACGTGTTTTAATATTGGATATTAAGGATATCGAATGAAATTGAGCAATTGAATCCTAATTCTTGTTTGTTTTTAATTTCGAATATTATAGAACATTTTCAGTTACAGGCATAAATATGTGCCTTACAATTTAATCTGCAGATGAAAATAGTAAATATTGAGAGCTAATTCACATTGGCCGATGTCAGCACTATTAGCAATTGTATCGGCCAAGCGAATATTCAATGCTAACTAGTTTGTAGACATCCCTGGTCACCAAACTTGAAGAATAAAACCCGGTTTCTCGATAAACGCGCTCACCGCCCTCATCATTCAAAAAGTAGAAATAAATGGAATATGAAAGACAACTAACACTCTCCTCATTCAATTTCACAGTTTATGTACTTAAATTATATAATTTAAGCCAAAGTGAAAAAATAAAGGAACTATCAGTGTCATTTATTTGACATGTGGGTCGTTTACATGAATTGTGAGCCACGGACTTTGTCAGGTGACCGTATGAACAGTATAATTATGTAATGACAATAAACGAGTGGACACATGAAACTATATAAGGACATGTACGATTATGACATGGCCCTTTTGTATTTTACTTCTTTGGCGCCTGCTTCCACAAAAGTGATATTGTGGCCAAACCAGGAACGGAGGAAACTAGGCGTGTGGATTTATAATTTACCCTAACTAAAGAAGCATTTGGTACGTATATCTTAGGCTGTAATTTTCTAGGCGACTATTGATATTATATTAGATAATAATTATGAATTAAAAAACGAAACCCCTCAAAACCAACACAACTGAAAATTTGTGTTACTTAATTAACCATCTGCTAAATTGGCTATCACTAACTTCTTGATAAAGGACTTTATGCCAAACTGCATCGTCAACCAAGACGCAAAAACTGAATTTATCAAACCAGCCCCCCTCCGCCAAACAAAAATAAAAATAAATAAAAAAGAATAAATTATTTGACGGTGACCTTGAGCGTTATGATAATTGTACTTGACCAATTAAATAAAAAAATTTCCGGAGAAATTAGACATGTCAAACAAAAAAATTAAAAAATATGTGCTGTGATTTTCTAGACCCTACGGAAGCGGATAGGGGTCCTGCAAAAATTAGACCAATTAAATCACAAATTTTCCGAAGAAAGTAAGTTCAGTATGCAACAGGCTAAATCGAAATATAAGACAAACCTGAGGATTTAGAAAAACGGATTTCAAAAGACAAAATAAAAAAAAAAGTTAAGATCATTCGGATTCTTACCCCAGTTTCTGATACCGTTCTATTTGCATTAAAATCAAAATGTGGTGTTTAGGGTATAAGGCTGATAATCCCTCCCGCCGTGATATCTATTTTACAACCATCCCAGCCCGTCTGGTTAATTCTAACAAGAATGGAAGAACGGGGATAATCTCAGCGTTTATGTTCGATTGAGTAACATGAACAAAGAATAACAAGCACAAAAAGAAACTGATATTCCTTACAAAGAGTACCTGTCAAGTTTTATTTGATTTTGTTTGCGAGTAAATTGACCTAATCCTTAGAACGAGAAGATTATCGAGATTTTGCTACCGGCCGTGCCACCGGCGTAAAATGTTTACTTTCAACCTGAACAAGGAAGTTACTGATGACAGATGAATGTCAGTGACAGTAGGGATCATGGTAACGGTTGGCGTATTTTAAACGGTTAAAATCGTTCCCATCGCCTGAGTTGCAGTTTCCTAAATTATTTGGGGGCCCCGTTCAACATCCAACTTAATCCGGGTCTGGTGTAAATGGATTAGATGTTGGATCCATAAAATCTCTCGAAATATTAGCCTGTGCTGTTTCATCCAGAAATCCGCACCAAATGATGACAAAAAACAGTGGCTACCTTGGTGTGACGGACCACTAGACTTGTTTCTAGGGCGCAAAGGAATTGGGGGTTCATCAGCCCCCATTGGAAAAACATAATGTGGAATAAATTATTTTCAGAATAATTTAACAAGATACACCCGCATTTTGTAAGAGATAGGCAGCGAACAAGCTACTTTCGTTCAATAACGGGGGGGGGGGCATAATCCAGACAGTTACGATCTGACATGTGACACAATTTCAAAATAAACAGAGATCTTTGGGATATAAAATGAGAGAAGGGGGGGCATAATCCAGGCAGTTACGGTCCGACATGAGACAACATCAAAACAATCCGATCTTTGAGATATAAAAACTCCCGGTATATTAAGTTTCATCCAAATCTACAACCATTTACACTAATTCGATTATTTGAGTAAAAATTGTAAAACATTTAAAAATTTTACTTTTCTGTAAATCATGCAAACAATTAAAGTGCTTATCGATCTGTTTGTTTATTTAGCATTATTTTTCATGATGAATTAATGTTCACATTTGACATAGATATTAATATACCTTGTTACAAGGTCAATATTGATTGATTATCATCACAATTTATCAGTATATTATTTACACACGACGTTTCGACAAGATGTCATTGGTCGTTAGCAAGCATAAAAATTACAAATGGGGGAAAAATGCTGTTGCCCTTGTTAATTAGATTTAACCTCCAATACATTAAGTATGATATTGTGGAAATGAAATGGGGGGATCGAAGGACATGGAGAATACCCACGAAGCTGGACAGGTGACTCTACGCCTTGTCCGTACAACCGGGGAATCGATACCACGCCTGTTGACTCAATGACAGACCTTATGAAACAGCGCACACATGCTGACCATTCGCACCCCCACTTCTTCTCCCTGATGTTTGGTGTTATCAGTGCGGAAAGAAAAAAAAAACATTGGAAAATGAATCCGCTTGCTTTTAATTGGAATGTGAAAAAGTGACACTCGACCCATGGATTATTTACATATTAAAAACTGTTTGTTCAATAAGTTCCATGTAGTTAAAAGTTAGCTAAAGGTCATTTAAGCGGTTCACAAGAGCAGCGTTTAAAATTTATAGGATTTTCTGACGTGCGACTGTTCCCAGATAAAAGTTACCTGAAAAGAAAAATAAGAGCTAGCAGCATCACAAAACAATTAAAACAAATTAAAACACTATAGACTGGGTAATCTATATGCCACTGTACATGTAACTCTGAGGGAAACCAAGAACTCGCGCGATGTGCTGTAATTCCCCCAGTCGCTCGCGCCAAAACACCTCTCAACCTTTTTTGCCAACGGCACACTTGGGAACACATGAAAAAAAAAATGCAAAATAAAAACATGTTAAGTCAGACAGAGAATAGCCATAGACACAATGAATTGCTCAAACTAAATAAAGAAAAACACCGCTATAAACTTATCAGTTGACACCATTGAATACCCAAATGGGACCACGTGGTGTTTCACGTTTTCTTAGTGTGCTGTTCAAAATTTCGAAGCACACTAAGGAAGATCTCGCGGCTCACTGGTTGAGAATCACTGGCGTAAGCGGTTGTTATGCAAAATCCGCACACAATTTGAAACAGATGGAGAGAAAACCATGTAATCAGGTGCCATAATCCGGGATGTTATCGTCCGACAAAGCACTGAGATCTTTGGATATATAAATATACAAATTCAATCTGATTAAACACAAATCTTTTAGGTTTCGTTTTTACAATTCAAATTTTCAGTTTATTTGTCGCGCTGTGTACGGAACTGTGGGTAGACATTTGCTGCGAATACAAAACCAAAGTTGTATTGGTTAATCAAATGTTGAATGTGATAGGGTCAAAAGCCTCTCGTATGACCCCTGACAAAACCTCCCACAAGAGTGGTCAGATGTTGTTGTAGTGGAGGCCATTGAAATTATAAAAAGACAAAGCGTAATATAGATCTGTATTTTAACCAGATCAGTAAAAACTGTGTTTTTTTTGTACAATCAAGGGTCATAACCTACGAAGTTATAGTTCGATACATGCCAATGCCAACAGGATCTGTTGTCTTTGAGGTATGAACATATATTTAAGTTTCATCAAAGTCGGACAAACACCATGACCTCTAGAGTGACCACAGCTTAAAGCGTGTCTTTTCGTACAATCAGGACCATAATCCATGAAGCTATGGCCCGATACATGTTAATATCGCAAGTTTCGTCACAATCGAATGAAAATTGTGACCCGTAGAGTGTCCACAAACGCGTAATTATGATTATATATGGTTGCAAACTGTGAACCTTTTTAAAAATCGAAACCGAAATTAAAGAAAAATGGTTACCACTGAGGTCGAGAGCCAACGAACAAGGCAGGTTGATCGATGGTGCATGTATACGTACCGTGAGTACGATTGATTTCTAGTATCGATACATCTGTTTGGAATGAAGGCAGAAAGAAGGACAGAATGTTGTCATTAGGGAAATGGGAATATGATGACACTGACATTTCCATGAATATTTTAAGTATCTCTTTTGGACATTTGATGGCACTGTTTAAACAATTAGCTCACTTTTTCAGGAGACAGTGCACTCTTTCGGAAGTGACGGCACATGGCGAAACGAGCCTTATTCCCTGGTAGGAAATCATCATGGGATTCCAGAGCTATCAGCCATTTCCTGTTGGCTTTTCAGCCTACCCACCTAGTTAAAGGGGTGTCATTTTCTTTATTCCGGTAGAAACAGTCAGATATATTTACGATTTCGACGACTACAACATAACACTTTTCATGGAACTTACTCTTATTTTACAGAAGAGACTGGATAATATATCTTGAGTAAAGGTCAGTTTACAATGGAAGAAATTGCCATAATTGGAGTGGGGTGCAAACTACCTGGAGCGGATAATATTGACCAGTTTTGGCGGGTTTTAGAAAATGGTGAAAATCACGTCCTCGAGGTGCCAAGTGATCGATGGAATCTTGATGCATTTTACGACCCCGATCCAAATGCACCTGGCAAGACATACGTTAGAAGAGCTGGGTTCATTAAGAAGTAAGATTATTTATTTTCGAGTCTAAGTCTAACGTTGACCTCACTTGCAAGCAGTTTGTGAGTCACTTAAAGCAACTGGCGGCAATTAGTAGATGGTAGACTGTAAAGATAGTATCCCGGTCCCGTGTACGCGCTTGTTTGCACGCAAAAGAACCCTTGAGTTCTTTGATGCAATAAACTAGGACGTTACACCCAATTTCACTTCATTTCCAAGTTTCATAAAAAAAAAAAAATAGTCATTTTGGTTTCCTAAGTTCCTCGAAATATATTTCGCCATGAGTAGTTGATCGGTGCGCCTGGCGAGATATTCACTCAGTTGCAAGGCCGATTTACGATTAGTGTCAGAAGACTGGTGCAAAACCCTTGGCATACAATACGTAACAGATGCGGATTCACCCAGATCATATTATGCACAATGAACCCATTGCCTGTCGATTCAAATCACAATTTTGCATATCTTCATTCGTTATAATGTTTTCGAACAAATAATTGTCCCCCGCCTTTCGAAGAAAGTTGGGGGACTATTAAAACGGGTTCGTCCGTCTGTCTGTCCGTCTGTCTGTCCGTCTGTCTGTCCGTCACACTTTTTGGGACACAATAACTCTCTTCCTAATTGAGCTAGAATGTTCAAACTTGGTGTATGTGTTTATTAGGTCAATGCCTTGATGGACTTCGAAGATGAGCATTTTCCGCTTAGGGTAAGCAGAGATAAGCAATTTGATTGGTTGATGCTTTGGGACACGATAACTTTAGTTCTAATTAAGTGAGAGTGATGAAACTTGGTGTATAGTTTCATTATAGTAATACCTTGACTAAGTTCGATAATGAGCATTTTCTGCTCAGGGTAAGCAGAGCTATACGCAATTTTATTGGTACAGAATTTGGAACACAATAACTCTCCTTCTAATTGAGTTAAAATGTTCAAACTTGGTGTATATGCTTATTAGGTCAATGCCTTGATGGAGTTCGAAGATGAGCATTTTCCGCTTAGGGTAAGCAGAGATAAGCAATTTGATTGGTTGATGCTTTGGGACACGATAACTTTAGTTCTAATTAAGTGAGAGTGATGAAACTTGGTGTATAGTTTCATTATAGTAATACCTTGACTAAGTTCGATAATGAGCATTTTCTGCTTAGGGTAAGCAGAGCGATACGCAATTTGATTGGTTGAGACTTTGGAACACAATAACTCTCCTTCTAATTTAGTTAAAATGTTCAAACTTGGTGTATATGCTTATTAGGTCAATGCCTTGATGGAGTTCGAAGATGAGCATTTTCCGCTTAGGGTAAGCAGAGATAAGCAATTTGATTGGTTGATGCTTTGGGACACGATAACTTTAGTTGATTGGTCGAGACTTTGGAACTCAATAACTCTCCTTCTAATTGAGTTAAAATGTTCAAACTTGGTGTATATGCTTATTAGGTCAATGCCTTGATGGAGTTCGAAGATGAGCATTTCCCCCTTAGGGTAGGCAGAGATAAGCAATTTGATTGGTTGATGCTTTAAGACACGATAACTTTAGTTCTAATTAAGTGAGAGTGATGAAACTTGGTGTATAGTTTCATTACAGTAATACCTTGACTATGATCGATAATGAGCATTTTCTGCTCAGGGTAAGCAGAGCGATAAGCAATTTGATTTGCCGAGACTTTGGAACACAATAACTCTCCTTCGAATTGAGTTGAAATGTTCAAAATTGGTGTGTATGCTTATTAGGTCAATGCGTTGATGGAGTTCGAAGATGAGCATTTTCTTCTTACGGTAGGCAGAGATAAGCAATTTTTGGATGACACTTCGTGTTCAGTTTGATTGGTCGATACGTTTGAAAAAAATAAATGTGCGATTAATTAATATGTGTCATCTATTTATTTTGGGATTTCGGCGGGGGACATCAGCCTCACTGTTGGCTTGTTCCATTTATTTTTAGTCATGAAGCATGGGATAATAAAGTCTATGGTGTAAATGATTTTGAAGCAAGTCAAATGGATCCTCAACAAAGATTTGTATTAGACTGTTGTTTTAAAGCCATGGAAAATGCTGGAGTAACAAGAAAAAGTATGGACGGGTCTAATACTGGGGTCTACATAGGTTAGTCGAAAGAATATTAAGATATTTAAATTCTAATTTATCACCTTTGAATACTAAGCGTCTGTTGGTTTAGATGTCGCTGATTTGCAAAAATCATACATCCATGTGGTCAATTACAACGATTTTATGGTCCATGTTTGGGTGTAGGTTTGTCTAACATAACAAAAAAAAGAGAAGAAAAATTGCACCATGACATAACACCCGGTCACTACTTTAAAACGTAAACCCTTTTATTATTTCTTTCAGGTGTAATGAATACTGATTATAAAAATCTCCAATCATCAAACAGTGAAAATATGAATAACTATACCTTAACTGGAACTTCTACAAGTATAGTAGCTGCACGTATATCTTTCAACTTCAACCTTCATGGACCGGCTATGTCTTTAGATACGGCTTGTTCGTCATCTTTATTAGCTATTCATCTGGCTGCTCAAGCTCTAAGAGAAGGTACGATTTCTTTAGAATATAAAGAGTAATCATTAAGAGTAACCTTAAAATATATGAATTTGAACTTTACTCATGGCATTTGTTTTGTCTTCTCTACACTACCCGTCTGCCTTCGGCATTTCGTTTTTAGTTACGTTTGTCAGAATTGTAAAGACCGTGCAGACGCTGCCTCTCCATACTATTCAAGACATTCGGTGATATGGATGTTTTTTTATCACTGGAATTGATACAATATATCATAGCATTCGAAACGAAACGACATATTGTTAGCCAAGACAAATTGTGTTTGTGCATATTTGACAGTATCAAACATTAATATAAACAGGTGATTGTGACATGGCCTTAGCAGGAGGAGTAAACTCGTTGATGTCGCCTAGTATATTTGTTCAACTCAGTAAAGCCAGGATGGCCTCTCCTACTGGATATTGTCAAGCTTTTTCCTCTAAAGCGGATGGTTATGCAAGAGGTGAAGGTGCAGGGATTCTTCTTTTAAAAAGATTGAAAGACGTGAGTATATATATACGTGTTCTGTGATGCAGTAATTTCCACATTTAGTAAACAAATTTAATATCTCTCAATTATATTGTTTCAAAATATTGACGTCACTCTGTGATTGTGTTGATAGCTAGAACGATGTTTTATTCCACTTCTTATCTTTTTTATTATGCAAATCAGGCAGAACGTGATAACGATCCAATATGGGCGACCATTATGACGGGATCAAATCAAGATGGCCACTCAGTTACGCCTATGACAGCGCCCTCTGGTAGTCAACAATTTGAATTATTGAAGAAAGTTTATAGCAGATATAATATTGATCCTGATCTATTGGAATACATAGAAGCTCACGGTATGTAGCATAAATACAATATTTAAGCAAACAAAGGTCTCTACTGAATTAAGTGTTATTTCCAAAAAAGAAAACCAACAAAAAAAAAACAAAAACAAAAACAAAGTAATTTAACTATGCATGCCATGATGCCATGAATATTGGATTAACATTATGGGAGATTAGATAAAGAGCTGGCAGTTCTTACTACCTTAATAGTAAAAAAAACTAGATAACGTAAAGGGAATTTGTTGAAAATTTCAGTTAAGTTGATCCACCCTGAACCTAGATTTCAACGATTGAATTTTCGGCCAAGTCTCGATCACCATTAATAAAGTCGGTACTATTAAAACGTAGTCTCGATTACCCAGTTCTTGATTAAAGCATAAATGAAAGTTGAGCAGCAAGGTGGATTCTAATCCAGTAAATATCACTGGCTAGCGATGACATCATCGAGAGTTGATTATCTGTCTAATTAATAGTTAAGATAGCATTTCAAACCTAAATAAAGACCTGCAATAGGCAGACATAACTCTTACAAAATGTATGTTTAACCATGGATACGACACTAATATGAATCGTAAATTGATTAACAATGGATATTTAGATAACACATGCAATAGATCAAATGTAAATACCAAGATGGTATGAATCGGAATTGATTAAAAATCTATATTTAGATGAGATACAACAGTTTAACTAGTAATACCACGGTGATATAAATCGTAAAGTGTTTCTGTGGCATTTTGTAGTTGAACTTGAAATACACAGTTTACAATTATATTCAAAACAGTTAATGATTATTATTAAGCGCCGTTTCAATTAGGCTTCGCAAGTCAAGCAAGAGATATAAAATATAAAATATGATGGAACATATGAAATCAAAACTTAGATCATGAAGACTAATCAGAGAGATAGGATAGGCCTACCATTAATTATTATGAAAACTCATTGACATGGTTAATAAGGCCATATTATATTGGCATGAATATACTGACAATCTCATATATTGGCAATGAATATGTTCTTAGATATAAAAAATGAAATAATAATAATAATATCAAACACGGTAACATAAATATCACATTAACAATGATGCACGTTAAAGGATAACAACACGTGTTAAACAGCAATATAATGACAATAGAAATATAGTAGATTACAATATGAAAATAAATAGCTAAATATACAGAGATATGGCAATCATATATTATCAAAATCAGATTAAAAATAATATGAAAGTTAATAAGGAGTGTCACTGTAACATCAATATTAGCGTGACACTGTAACATCAATATTAGTGTCCATCGCTAATAAGATGATAAAATGAATAGGGACCAGCCGTCTTTGGTCACATATATTACACTTGCTAAAAATATACAACTTGATTAGGAATACCATCATGATATACATTTTAGCATGTTTAAATAAATATAGGCCAGACGCCATTATGTGATATTACTACAATCGAAATATTGAAAGGTGTTATGGATAAATACACCAAAGGTTAACTAGAAATAGCAGGAATACATAATATATCACATAATTTATGACATGAATACATATTTTGATTTAGTCTACATATCTCGTTTTTAATAGGAACTGGTACACAGGCTGGTGACCCAGTAGAGGCTAACTGTTTAGGAGGATTTCTAGCAGATCATACCAAAAATGCTCCACGTTATATTGGCTCCGTTAAAACTAACATTGGACATCTGGAGTCAGCTGCAGGAGTAGCTGGTGTAATTAAAGTTCTTCTGATGCAGAAACACTCACTTATCGTCCCAACCCTTCATTTCGATACACCAAATGAAAAGATTGACTTTGATAAACTAAAGCTAATAGTAGCAACACGTACCGACAAATGGCCGACATACAATTACGACGGAACAAAATTATCGTGCGTTAATTCATTTAGTTTTGGTGGAACAAATTGTCACGCTATTATAAAATCCTATAACACACCCAAAACAGTTCAAGTGATTGATCCGGATAAACTACGTCTTATCTGTTTCTCTGGGGTAGACGAAACATCAGTTAAGGGCAGTATTCAACATTTTTGTGAGAAAGTCAAGACACAAGCTTATTCTATAGACGATATTGCCTTCACCTCGACTTTAAGAAGGGATCACTACCCAGTAAGAGTTGCTAAAGTGGTTAAATCAATAGACGACGCCGTAGAGCAATTAGAAAGTATAACCACAATTGACAAGGTTCCGGCTAAAGCTCTACAGAAACAAAAGCAAATCATTTTTGTATTTTGTGGAATGGGAAGTACATGGAAGGGCATGTGCAAGGAACTCATGAAAACCAACCATGTTTTTTACAAGAAAATACTGGAGATAGATTCTTTATTGTTACCACTGACCGGTTGGTCAATTTGTCAAAGATTTGAAGATAGTTTTGATCCAACAGATCCATATTTCGGCCCAATTGCATCATTTACATGCCAGGTTGCCCTTGATGCCGTGTGGAAATATTGGGGAATAAAACCAGATTGTGTTATTGGTCAGTCAGTTGGTGAAGTAGCAGCATCACATTCAGCAGGAGCACTGTCTTTAAAGGATGCAGTGAAAGTTATTTATCATCGAACACATCGACAAGCTAATGCCACAGGAGGATCTATGTTGGTTGTTGGTAATTATGATGTCAGCGAGGTTCAGAGAATCGTAGATGATTACCCTGGAAAATTGGTTATTGCTGTTCATAACAGTGCTAAATCCTGTACCCTCAGTGGGGACACTGACGTTATCGAAACGGTAAAATCGAGAATCCAGAAGGCTACAGCCGACTTAGAAATCCACTCGTTTCTACACGATTTGACAGTTACCAGTGCTTTCCACAGTCATCATATGACAGAATGTTCCAATCAGATAAAGAATGATCTATTAGGACTACAAGGTTCTAAACCAGATGTGATACTATATTCGACAGTATCAGCCAAAGAAGCTACAGAAACAGATTTCATTACAGCAGAATATTGGGCAAAAAACGTTAGAGAACCTGTATTATTCCGACAAGCTCTTCAAGATGCTCAAAACCCGGATTGTTTCAATATCTTTCTAGAAATTGGATCAAAACCCGTACTCATTGCTCATTCTAAAGAAAATTTTGATTTAAACCAATCATGCGTATTGTCATCAATGAAAAAGGATATGGAAACAAAGTGTATTACGCAAAATTTGGCCCAGCTTTATGCACACGGAATTGATCCAAATTGGGGTAATGTTACTGAAAAGGGGGATGTTACGGACGTGCCACAGTACCATTTCAATCCGAAGTCAAACTTAATTATCCCAGAAAATTCAAAGCTTGCCTTAATGGGCGGGGGCCTGGAAAGGCGTGGTCATCCATTTCTAAGACCAATTGCCGGTGGAAATAAAAGCTACAAAGTCCTCATCAACCCGAACAGAATTGGGTCAGTATATGAACATTTTGTTTTGGACAACATTTTCATACCTGGTGCCTTTTATGGAGAAGTTGGTTTAGCTATTGCTGAGCACATAACATCTGGAAGGGTTACTGAAACAGCTGTGTCGATTAACTTTAAACATCCCCTTGTACTACATCCAGGAAAAAGTGTTGAGCTAGATGTTGTTACAAGTGTTCAAGATGATTATAAAAACGAAAAGGAGAAAACAAACTATACCGTTTTACGAGGTAATCAAATTTTAGCGGTGGGTTCAATCAGTTGGGCGGATAACCAGGAAAATACTACTGTAGATATAGATGATATCAGAGATCGATGTTATTCAGAATTTAATCAAGAAGATATTTACGAACAACTAAAGAAATTAGGGTTCTCCTACGGGACTTCACTCCGTGTTCTTGCTGGTGCTGTGTCCAACAATACTGAATCCTTAGTCTATATGAGCCTCCCCGAAGATATCAGACAGGAGAGAATTGGCACTTTCATTCACCCAGCTATTCTCGACGGAATGCTTCAAACGCCTGGGATACTGGGTATAAATGCAAAAAGTAAGGGGGATAGCAATAGAGCAGGAACAGAAATTCTCCCAGTTCAGATTGGGAGATTGACCTTAAAAAGATCGCCAAAGGACAATATGGTTGCGTATGGGAAGATTATAAAAAAGACTGAATCAACTACCCATTATGATATTATATTGTTGACAGAAGATGGCGACGTCATAGCGGAGGCTCGAAACTTCATCACCCAAAATCTAGGTATCGCCTCAGCTGATAAAAATATGTTTTACACTATAAATTGGAAACGATTTAATACACTTGAAACTGAGGATGCAGAAATTGAAGATTTATCAGAATTGATAATTCTAGACAATTCTCAAAAGTTCAAACTTTTTGGTCTTAATGTATGTAATCTTAACGCGACAGAAGCTCTTACTTATCAGGTTTCGAAATTTGGTCAACTGAGTAATAAGAAAGCTCTCGTGTATATCTCCCATCAGCGTAGCTCTCATACAGAAGAGACGTCGACTGTATTCCAAAGTATTCTAGATGAGTGCATGCAGATTCGAGAACTTGTTCTCTTCATGTTGGCAAAGCGGATCGATGTCCCTCTTTATGTCATCACTCAAGATACTTGGATACTGAGTTATAACTGCAATGCTACAATCGGCAATCCTTCTGCGGCGGCTCTTTGGGGAATGCTGAGAACAGTTGATAGAGAATTAACTGAATTCCGCCTTAATCTGGTTGACGTTAGTGGAAAAGACAAAGACATCACAGCCAATGTATTATATAATACAATCAATTCCATATGTCAAAATGGAGAGGAGTTGCAAGGCGGCGAGTTTCTTATTACAGACAATGTCGTTTACAGTCTTGAAATACTGCATATAGCAGATCGAATGGAGCACAAATACAGAGAAGTCGAGGTGGACGAGAAATGTGAAGTTCAACTATTTTCTGAAATGAAAAATGACTATCTAAATCCATTTTTAATTTACGCTGATCCACCAGAAATTACTACCAATTCCGAAGTATCATTAAAAGTTGATACTTTAGCTATTCAAAATACGTTACTTTATAGCACATGCAAGGAAGATATAACGCATCTTAATTTTGCTTCAACATCTAATGAATTTCCAGTTTTGTGCTTAGAAGCTATCGGGTATTTGACATCGGCGAACTGTACTGAAAGGTACATTTCGTGTTACCCAACGAAAGCTGGAACAACGATAGTCATCCCGAAAAACTGCATAATATCTGCCGAGTTCCTTCCAAGTTATCACCCAGGATTGATGATGAAGATTGTTCTTATGTGGTGCCTTTCCGAAACGGTTTCTGTCAATAGTATAACTATTCTTTACAACAGTCGAACCAAGCCCCTAATGCGCTTAATATGTCTTATGCTAACGATTCACCACAAGAAAACTGTTCAAGCCGTATCTTTGGAAAACATCGAAACTATACGAAATGGAACTATCTTAAGCTTGATTAACTTAAGTCAACAAATAATACACGATATCATTGGTAATTGGTCTAACGCACACTCTCTCATAACCCTGACTTCACTAATAGATAGTCTAGGTATAGCTGCTGTTCATCATAATCGTCCACATGTCGCCACACAGATATTAAGAACCGAGGAAATTTATAGTCCCACCATGCTTCGACAGAAAGTTCCCCAAATCAACGAATGGATAAAATCACACAAGGACGAACTTTCAGCCATTTGCAAGTCTTTCAAATCTGAAATTCTGGGAAGACGTCGTTCTGGCGTTGCAATTCCACGTTCTATAGACATTATGCGTCTTTTGTCAGTAACAGAAATACCTTTCAGTCGGTCTTTAATGTTACCACCAGCAAGAGCAGTTAGCGGAAACATGTTCAGAAAAGATGCGGTATATATCGTAGTTGGTGGTCTGACTGGTTTAGGATGGGAATGTGTACAGTTTCTGGTGGCTAATGGGGCTGGTCATGTAGTTTGTTTCAATCGTCGTAAACCTTCACAAGAAAATTTGATGAATATAGACAATTTGGAAAGCTCATCGTCTTGTCGCGTAGTTTCAGAACAGGTTGATGTAACTCAGTACGATTCCGTCGAAAATGGGTTTAAAAGCGTGAACAATAGATTCCCTGGCGCCGAAATAAAAGGTGTTATTTTTGGAGCAGCTGTTCTTAGTGATGCTTTTATTGAGAGTATGGACAAAGTTAAATTTGCGACTGCTCTGTCACCTAAAGTAAGAGGAGCCTGGAATTTACATTTATTAACAAAAGACCTAAACCTGGACTACTTTGTGATGCACTCCTCCATTGCTGGCTTACTTGGTAATCACGGACAATCTAACTATGGGGCTGGGAACGCGTTCGAAGATGGTCTAGCGCACTTTAGACGTTCAATGGGACTTCCAGGGCAGAGTTTTAATTGGGGTCCACTAAACATAGGTATGTTAAAGGAAGCTGAATCGACAGAGAAAGTCATCAACATATTGAAAGAACAAGGATATGAGCTTCTAGAAATAGATGATATTCATCAGTGTCTGCTGAGTTGCCTATTGGACAATTATCCGCAAGTAATGTGTACAAAACTGGAATTGAGCAGCTTCAGTAGCGGTAATTCAAGGATGTCCAACCTTCATGCTAAATTCCTTTCGATTCTACCTACAAAGACCACAAAACACGACAGTATGAATACTGCCGATGATACATTAATGAAACTCGACATTCCTTTGATAAAAACCTTGGAAAAAGACACTAGAATACAAATTCTCCAAGATTATATGTCAATCATTGCCTCTAAAGTGTTTGCCGTTGATGAATCAATGCTGACACCAGATAGTTCAGTCGTAGATCTTGGTATAGACTCTATGCTGGCCATGACAATCATTGACCAAATCAATAGAGACACCCAATTCAGGATACCGATGATAGTCCTGTTAAGTGAAGGGGCTACTATCAGTAAAATAGCACATGTTATAGAAGCCAGTTTCTGGGAAAATGTAGATGATGATGGGAATGCAACTTCCAATGAGGACGAAGATAGTTTAAAAGAAATATCCGGTGAAAATGACGATACAGTCGGTGAATTAAACCTCAACAAAACAACTGAACCAGAAGATCCATTACCAAAGCCTGCTTCCGAGGTGCACGCTTCACCAAAAACAGAAACACGGATGGATATACAATCCGAAAACTTCCAGCAATCCACAATCCAGGAAACAAAGCTTGTGGAAGATATGGTTGGTATAGAATGTGGTGTATCTTTCATTGAAAGTGATATTTACGAATTGTACAAACACGTGGACAAGGCGCCATTACATTTTATTAAAGACATCATATTTAAAGGGGCGGGTGTCGATCTTGATGTAATCAAATTCTGTGCGAGACAGATCGTAGGCAGACACTCTATTGCCAGGACACTGTTCAAAATGTTGGTCACCAAACGAGAAACATCTGGTTTGGAAAGGCAAATTGTGAATAAAGAACATCAGCTTGATTTCCATACTTTGATGGATTCGTCCAGCGATGAAGTATACCGAAAACTTTCCGTGGAATCCTTCAACTTGGAGAAATCTGGACCAGTTAGATTTATCTCCTCTTCATCTTCTTCGCAATCATCCTTCAGAGTTCGTCTTGTTTGCCATGCGATTGGCTTTGACTCCTTTGCTCTGGGAAAATTCATTTCAGATTTCCAATCACTTGTTGTTGCGAAAGCCTCTAACAGGAAAATTTCATTATCTGTTAATTATGATCATGTTGGTTTAAAAGAATTACAAGATATTTTCCACTCAAATGAGAAACAGACAGGGTTATTTTGGAGAGGAGAAGTACCTGAATCCATTTCCTATATGAATCTTAATGGTAACAAGTTTAATAACTCGTCTACAAATACAACCTCTAAGGTAACAAATCTGAAACTTGATGACCAGCTGTCTCGGAAGATATTTAATATTGGACAAAGTCTTGACACTACATTACTGAAATTATTTGTTTCCTTTTACCAACTCCTTTTACACATAAATACCGGAGAAGATTTAGTAAATGTTATCACAAAACACAATCTAAGACATATGCTGTTTCAATCCAGTCATGAAGTATGTAATTTAACAAATGACATTCCACTGTTTGCAAAGATATCCGCTTCTTCTACATTTTCGGATTTTATAAGAGAAAACAGTAAAACTATACAGAAATATTTAAACAACGCAATGTACCCGTACTCCTTAATCGAGAAAATGGTATTATCTGATGAATGTCGAAATAATCTGAAGAGACACTGTGTTGTACAAGAGGAAGCGAAGAAAACTGTTCCTGCTAAAAGTCTGGGGTTACTACACGATACTTTATTAATAGTCAACTCTAATTCAACAACTAAATCAATTGATGTTCAGCTACAATATAGAAGTTCTTTATATACCAGTAGTGAAGCTAAAATACTCTTAGATCAACTCCACCAAATTCTACTGTTGGTAACATCTAACTACGAGATGACTATAAGCAATATTGGAAAGAGTGTCGAGTTTCTTCACAAAAAAATTGCTGGTGACCATCATGGCAGTAGTACCAATAACTATGCACCTACAAACGAAGGTGAGTATTATTGTTACCCAATAACTAAAAGTAGAGATTCAATCAACTGGGTAATATATGGAGACGTTCTAAACTGCATCTTATCGATATATAATGGTTAATGATATTCCTTTCCACCGCCTATTCTTTTCATTTATCCTTCAAATAACCATATTAGTCAAATAACGATATCGGGCAAATCAGTTTTGTTTCCAGGAGCAGAAAGTAAAGCAAGCGATGGTGGGCATGTTGCTGGCACACCAGAGTCTTCAATGACGATACCAAAGTTAAAGAACACTGGCACCGTCAATTTACCAGAAAATACCTTATCTTATAGTGAATATTATTTTTTCGAAAGATATTTGCGGGACAATCCAATTGGTCACCATATTACCAATGATTTACATATGAAGAAAAGGACAGGTGATTTATTTAATTAGTGTACTCCCATTTTCTAGGGAATTACAGATATGTGTCCGTATATTATCGACACTTGTATGCACCCTTCTTGGTTTTGTCCGTCGTCGGTTTCCATTTTCTTGGGTAAGAAATCTTAATTGTTCCATAAGGAAGAAGTCTATCGAAATTCGGTATTCTTCGAAAAAAGATCGAAGTTAGCCCCCTGTTTGCCGTCTCATGAAATCTTATGATTTTTGATCAGGGTGTAAGGAAGGACTTTATCGAATTTTAAAGTTTTCTGACGATAGAAAGCGTTTAGTGGTGTAAGGCGGTGAACGTTATACGGAGCAAACTTGGGGATGTTGGGTTTGGATTACTGAGGGCTCTATCGATTTTCATTCATAAATTTTTATTGTTGTGTAAATTTATAACAAAATTAGTCTGGTGACAAAACAATCGTACAATAAGCATATCAGAACGTATGTCATCCTTAAACATGAGTCAGGCGCCGCTGGTTACAATAAGCAAATCATCCAAACTCAGAACGTATGTCATCCTTAAACATGCTTTTACAGCAGATAATTACCCAGACCATAATTTAAGACGCGTGCGCGTTATACATGACAAATTGTTCAATGGAAATTATCAATATATTTTTTGCAGGGGCATAAGCTGATACGTCACCTAAACAAATAAAATTACGACCATAGCCTTGTAATTTTCGTGATGTATTAATTGTTAAATTTTCAAAACTGGTAAATCGGGATTGCATTTATTGTTAAACTAGCGAAGGCGACTTTGCCCTAATCTGTGTTTATGATATATTTTCCTAAAGTAGTGTAGCGTGTTATTTTTTTTTCAGGAATATTATTCAATTAAAACTCTTTTTTTTTCTTTTTGTTCTACAGGATTTGATAAAATTTGGTATAATGCTGCTCTAAAACTACTTGAACGTCATCGTACATTAAGAACAGTTTACGTCAAAGCTGAACCTGGAGAAAACTACAGATTCGGTTTTAAAAAACTGGAGAAAAATCCTGAAGATATTTTGGATTTTCAGTATGTGAAAAATTCTAAAGATGATGCCGAGTTTGATAAAATTAGCAGACAATCGTTTGATCTTTCTACAAGAGGATGCGTGCGATTTATCTTCGCTGGAGAACCAGATACAAGAATTAGGTTTGTTTTTCAGCATACTGGCATTGATTTCTATACAATGGGATTACTACTGAAAGATCTAAGAGATATTACACCTGCAATTGGCTATGGAGTGGATCTCCCCCCTTCACCCAGCGAACAAACGGGGCGAGCGGCTTTATATGTGGAGGCAGCCTTAAAACCAATGGCGAATGAAATGAAGCAGTTTTGGCAGTCCAAAATCAAAGCCGGCGTGCCAAATTTAACACTGAATAAGTACCCAAGAAACGAAACGAGGAAGGGGAACATCCGACCTATCATTTCTGTTCTACCAAACAACACGATCAGCGATATTTTCAAATTAATGCCACACATGAAAACGACAGTTTTTAAATTTTTCGCATCCATATATCAAATGTATTTCCACTTTATGACTGGCCATGAGAAGGTTGTAATAAGTGCACCTCTTGATTTGAGAACACATTTGCCCGAAACTCGGTCGTTTTATGAAAATATGATGTCCGCGGTGCCATTTTTTACTGAGTTTAACAACCCAGATCAAACCGCCGAGGAATTCATCAGAACCAACGTAATTAATATAAACCAGTGTCTTTCCAACGGCCTATATTCAGTTGTACTTATACGAGAATTATTAGAGAACAAAGAAGAAGGAAAATGGTTGACTAGACACAGTGTTGTTGAAGAAGATATGTCCACCATACATGATTTACAGAAGAAAAGTAAACAAGATAATGAGGTGCACCCTACTCTCGGATTTTCATATGAAACTCGCCTGATGGTTTGGATAGATAAAAAAAATTCTTATATCAGACTCCATCTCGAATGTCTTCCTGAGTTATATACTGAAGAGGAAGCTGAAGGCCATATGAATAACATCGTTAAGTTAATGAACGCAGTCCTAAAGGATAGTAATCAGACATTGTCCCAATTAAAAGAACTGGTTGTAGCTAACCAAGAGATTGTTCCAAAAGATACAATGAAAGATGTTGAAGAAGAAGAAGAAGAAGTTGGAGGTAAATATCATTATCCGCATTCTTATATTAAGTAGATTCTGATTGAGTGTTTTATTGTCTGGTCTATAATTTATCATGAACAATCTTATAAAATATTTAAAAAGTTACTTAATATGGAACTAAAATTTTAATTAAATTAATTGTAATTTTAAACAAACGGAAGTGTGCCTTCTATACATTGTTCAAAAAGCTCTCTGTAGAGGTACCTATTTAATCCCAAATAATTGGTTCTGATTATGTTTTGTGTAGCGTTTAATGAAATAGATGGACGTATCTTGTATGCAGTACTAAAAAAAGATAACTACCCTTCTCTGTAAAGATACATTGTGTTCATAGCTGGAATTGTTAAATGATCAAGGACACGTGATGATCTTTCGCCCACTAAACCACTAATAAACTTTTGGCGGAAGCAGTGCTTCAATTACAGATTGGGTGGGGTATGTTCCTGCCCTGTGTCAATGACATACCTGTTGCAGTAGATGCGGTCCATTTAGAAAGAGATTGGACCGGACCTAGGGTATTCGTTATAATCCAAGTATATTTTTCCCTGTTAAACGCCAAGCAGTATCACACCAATATGGCAACATGCTGATATCAATTCTCGTTTACATAACTATCTACTTCGGTTGTAATTGAGTGTGATACTTTCCTGTGGATCTTTTGTAAGTTTAGGCTATTTGGGCATGTGATGAAAAAACTCGGAACCTTTGTTCTTTTGTTGTCTTATAGACATTTCACTTTAATGAAATTTCTTTCAGCTTTGAGTTAAATTTATATTCACATTTGAGTATATTCAGAACATTGTATGACCATGTCTGTATAAAAAACCAACATTATGCGCGGTGTGAAACAAACTGACACCAGCTCTAATACACTATTTTCAAGCATAGTCGTTGACACTGTCATCTATCATTAGCTATCCTATAAATATCCAATAACTGTATGGTCGAGGAAATCAGGATTTAACAAAATGCTAATAGTTTCACAACCGCCATCTGTTGTGTTTCTAGACTGAAGGCTATCAAACACGATAATTTTATTCCGAATATTACGAAAAATAGCGTAGCAGACGTAGAGAAGAACAAGGTGGTTATTCTTGAACATATGCGTTTATTTTTCGTGTGATATATTTAATTACTGCCCCATCCTTTAAGAAAATGTTTTATTCTTTATTTTAGCCCGTTTCCTTAAAGAAACCAGTTTGGGTTATGATCATTTGGTTTATGCTAAAGTCACATCTACTTCTGGACGTCCAGAGATAAAATGGGCTTCAATTGGTTACAGAGGAAGATCAAAACCCAAAAAATTCAAGTCTTTAGCATTGGCAGAAGTGAATAAAGTTTATCTTGCTGTATATAAAGGTAGGTATGCTGTAGCTAAACAGTACACACTTTAAACGATAAGTTTCTTTAAACTGATGATGCAACGATCGCGTTGTCGTGCTAGTGCGAATTAACATCCTTCTGTTGAAATGGGTTCAACGTCCTACTGTTTTGCTGTTATTGAGCTAATGAAGACGGACATATACGTCATACAGTGTGCTATTAGGGGAATTCTCCTCGACAGCGGCGCTGCGGGCTACTTTTACATCGCATTCCAAATATCAAGTGTTTTTTACGTGCATGTTCACGTGTCCTCGTTTTCGGTCCCACCCAAACGGCTATACTTTGGCCCTTGTCAGGTCCTCTGTCCTACATCTCGCACAAAAGGGGGAGGGGGGATCAAGCCAAAAATCACGATTTTCGACCAACACAGGGATCGATTTCGCAACAACATCTTAGTCACTGGGTAACCATGGCTCTCCCAAATTGGGCAAACTTTGTATCGCTACGGCCTTCTCTTACGTTGTATGTGTCATCCAATATACACACGGAACCTTTTCAGTCCACTGACTATCTATTTTAATTAGCTCTCGAGACTATTCTAAAACGGGAAAGATTCGACAGTGTAGTTCCAGCCTACCAATACAATCTATCAAATGTAGTTTTTTTGTTCGTTACAGGTTTTCGTACAGTTGTTTTTGAGACAAGAAAGAAGAAATTTATATTTAAATTTATTGACGCTGATGAGGTAGCTGACTTCACTCGGTGTTTGGGAAATAATTTAACAGAACATCCAAGTATGACGAATGGAAATGCTGAAAGTATACATGCCTGAATATTAGTGATATGAACTATTGCTAAAATGAGCTCGTGCGGATGGAAGGGAGTGTGTGTGTGTGGGGGGTGGTTCTGCCTTGATTTTTGACGATTTATTACGATTAACCCGATTGACAATGTCCAGTTTCTTTCTCATTTTGAGTTATAAAAAAGAGACAAATTCCACCAATCTAACCAACTCTCCAGCATAACTTGAGTCGAGAACCCGGTGTTGCTTATGAACCGTCTATGTTTACATGTTTTCTTTAATGAAAAAAAGCTACCCCGAAAGAGTTACCCGTTTAAAGAAACACTTTCAGAAGAATAACTCTAAAGTTATTGGTATATACATATCCAAAGTCGCCCGGACATTCAGACCACAAAATTATTCCAAGCATAGAATATACCCGAAGATAAAAGAGATTTACCGTTATAGGTTTATTAATGCCGATACTTTTACTACTGAAATGTCTACCATATCTTTGTTAACAGTTAAAATGGAAATAGAGATTTCGTTTCTCATGGTAGTAATGGTACATGACAAATGAGACGATTAAGTCTTTCCCTGTCAAAACGTACAAACTTTCATAACTTCGTTAAAAAAACCGCGATTTAACTGTTCTGAAAATATTATAGAAAGAACGGTCATTGGTTTATCTAAGTCTTACATACTGCAACTTTAATATTGTGCATCATTAACTGTTCTCGTCACAAATAGATGAATCATATTATGTAACACGATATTACTGTAGTCGTTGGATAATACAGACCGAAATAAAATAATATATTAGTCAAAAATGTTTTCACTGCCTTATTAGTGTCTTGAAATGCTACCAAAATCTACAGAAGAATAACCAACCAGTTTGCCGCTATGAGTGTATGTTTTGTCAGATTTCTGTGAAAGATTAACAATGTTAGAAGTACATGTATTATATTATATCTTATATACGATTTCTCCGTTCTGTATTCAGTATATAACATTTCACTTAGAAAGGGGTGCCCAAGCAGTCGTGCCCATAGGGGACTTATAAGCCCAAATTACAAATAAAAAAATAAAATACAATTTAAAATCGTGGAAACCCTACGGATTAACCAAGGAAATAGAACGAAGTGACAACTGGGGATGCCTATGTCAAAACAGGTTGCCAGGCAACGAAACATACGCCCACACAGAAGCTAAATCGTCAGGGCAGTCAACAAGAGTTGTCGCATATTAAGTAATTATCAGAAAATCATTAGAATTTGTTTGGTTTTTATAAAGTTCTGCCCCATGCTAACGTTAAGTATACGAAACATTTAATATTATGGATTTAGCTTTCAATTATGGATTTTCAAGAAATTCACACTCAACCATCATTAATGTTTAACGGGATATAGTCAAACCGTTTTTTAATTCGGCATAACATTGTGACCTCCATAGGGTCCACAAGGTAAAAAACATGATTTTTCGTACAATCAGGGGCCATAATTCAGGAAGTTATGGCCCAATGTGCCCGAATATCAAAGGAATCGCGATCTTTGGGTTATAAACTTATATTTCAAATTTCATCAAAATCGGATTAAAATTGTGACCTCTAGAAGGTCCACAATCGTGATATATCATATTTTTTTTTACACTCTTCGCGTATTAGCGGTAGCCATTTTGTCCAGCAGTTTTGGACCGATTTTAACAAAATTCGACCTCAACCTTCATTACAGTGATTTAGTCCAATCAGGGGCCATAATCCAGGAAGTTACAATTCGATATGCGCAAATATCGAAAGGAACCAAGATCTTTGGATTATAAACATGCATTTAAAGTTTCATCAAAATCAGATTAAAATTGTGACCTCTACAGGGTCTACAACCTTGATATACCATATTCTTATAATATAGTATTCGCGTACAAGGGGCGGCCATTTTGTCCATCAGTTTTCGGACCGATTTTCACGAAATTCAACCTCCCCCTTCATTACGGTGAAACAGTGATATAATCAAACGTTATTTCTAATCCGTTAATAACTGTGAGCTCCAAAGGAACCACAAGCTAAAAAATGGCGATTTTTCGTACAATCAAGGGCCATAATTCAGGAAGTTACGATCAGATATGTGCAAATATGCAATGGATCAAGATCTTTAGGTTATAAACATGTATTTCAAGTTTCATCAAAATCGGTTCAAAATTGTAACCTTTATAGGGTTCACAACCTTGATATAACATATTTTCACACTATTCGCGTACAAACGGCGGGCATTTTGTCCGTCAATTTTGGTCCGATATCTTCATTCTTCATTACCATCTAACGATGATATTATCAAACGTATTTTTAAATCGGACAATAATTTTGACCACCAGAGGAACCACAAGCTAAAGAAAGCGATTTTTCGAACAATCATGGGAATAATTCAGAAAGTTACGATCCGATAGGCGCAAATATCGAAAGATACCATGAAATTTGGGTTATAAACATACATGTCAAGTTTCATCAAAATCGGTTAAAAATTATGACCTCTATAGGGTCCACAGCCTTAATATAACATATTTTCACGCCATTCGCGTACAAACGGCGGCCATTTTGTCTGTCAATTTTGGTCCGATTTTCACGAAATTTGAACTCAACCTCCATAACCATGAAACGGTGATATAATCAAACGTTTTTTTAAATCGGATAACAATTTTGACCTCCAGAGAGACCACAATCTAAAAAGGGCAATCAGGGGCCATAATTCAGGAAATTACGATCCGATGGACGCAAATATCGAAAGGAACCAAGATCTTTGTGTTATAAACATGCATTTTAAGTTTCATCCAGAGCGGTTGAAAATTGTGACCTCTACACTGTTCGCAAGCTAAAAACGTGATTTTTCATACAACCAGGGGCCATAACCCATGAAGTTACATGCCAATATCGAAAGGAACCGAGATCTTAGGGTGATAAACCTATATGTCAAGTTTCATTGAAATCAGATAAAAACTGTGACCTATAGACTGTTCACAAACAATTGCGGACGGACGTACGGACGAACAGGGGCGACGACAATATACGTCCACATGAAAATGTGGGCGTATAGAAACACAACTTCACACTTAAAATATGGAACATAACTTATGGAATAATCTCCACTGCCAAAAATCACGTATTACTTGTCGCACACAAGTTATGTCTCCCTCAGAGCACCACTGTTACAATCTTAGAGGTTAAGAGATTATCTTAGCATTAAGATATCCTTGGAATACGGACACAAATATCAAGGTAAAGATGAACCATTTAAAGAATTTGACCCAAATACTTGTAAAATGTCCAGCATCAACAAAAAAATATGTCCAGCTAGTAATGTAAAGTTCCTTGTCTGTAAACGGAGGGCTATTGTCAATACAGTAGAGTGAATTTGATTAAAGTATAGATGAAGTTTCTGAAACAGAGCATAGTAATGAAGTATTGACGCCGCTGAATCTTCGACCAATAAAAGATGACTGGAGCGTCACAGTTATAATGATCACCTCGAGTTATGTTTTAAGGCAGATTCGGGAGTCGGCTATACATCGGCTTCATACTTCAGACAGAGTGTCATCTATAATATAAACTACATGCACTTCCATAAGTCCATGTGGTCGATTTTGCTAAAACCGACTACCGTTTGGGATTATTACAAGGCCTTAATGGAGAGGTGTGCCCCATGGATGAAATTGTTATGTACGGGTCATCATATGGTGGGCATGACAAGAATTTTATTGTATATAGACAACATAAACTTACTTTGAAATAAATCAAAATGTCAGTGATGTACATCAGATTTCTAGGTCAAGTCAAATAGTCACTGCAGATGGAATCAAAGTAGACCCAGACAAAGTATCTGTCGTAAAAATATATCCCACACCCTAAAAATGTTGGTGATACAAGGCAACTCCTGGGAATGGTCAATCAGCCCTCGAAAATTATAGAAAACGTGGTTGTCCTAACAAAATTTTTACGAGTTTTACTTCGTTCGTGTTCATTACCCCAGGAAGATTTTTCTCAGGCATTCATAAAAGCTTTAATTAACAGTACGGTTTTAAGTCTATATAATCCGGAATTGGAAACTATAGAGACGACCGATTCATCCCCATTTGAGCTTAACTAGGGGGGTGGTGTTAAAAATAAATTTTTTCAGGGCCCCTCCAAAAGTTTTAGTTACCCTCCCCATGTATGAACGTATATTTTTTTTCTGAGCCCCCTAACCCCCAGTACACACCCCCTGAAGTTAAGTGGGGTTAAATTCAATATGATAATTTAGATTACATTAAAAATCGTCATTATTTTACCAAGCATAAACCTCATATCGACTCTATATTAGAGTTTAGTTTTCAGGGTCTCTGAATTCATTGGTGATGTTAAATTTGAGATTTAAAAATCCAAAATGGCGTAAATCCAAGATCGCGGCAATATTTCCACAAATTTCATTCATGTTGAAATGTTTTTAGTATTTAACGACCTAACATTTAATGTTACACTTTCTTGTCTGTAAAACATATTTTATGTATACTTATTTACATACACTTTTTTTTTCTTTATAAACTGAAATACGTAATGACCTCGCCAAAAACTAAAGAGACCAGCTCTTCGGTGAAAAAACAGTAAGGGGAAAAATTGTATTTTTTTGGTAGTGATAATATATACCTATCAAAGTATCCAGTGTTCTGCAAGCACATAACTAGAGCTGCATCATTGTTAGAACGCCCACTTTGACCAGCCTTAGTTGGACTCCTTAGATACATCACATTAGTTATGATATTTTCTCTGAAAGGTAAGAGAGTCCACTGGCAAACCCAGCTGTTTCAATATACAATTTCTCCCCTTACAGTTTTCGTGCCAGCACACACAATAAGTACAAATATGTGAGAATATAGACAAACATCGGTGAGTATGCAGGTAAGTATACATAAACTGTTTTATAGACAAGAAAATGTAAAGGTAAATGGCGGACAGGTCGTTAAACACCGAGAAAATATCAACGTGTATGAAATTTGTGGAAATATTACCACCATCTTGGATTTTCGCCATTTTTGATTTTTAAACCTTCAATTTAACATCAGCAAGGAACTCAGCGACCCCGAAAAAACTGTTATATAGAGTCACGATGAGGTTTATACCAGGAGAGATATTCAGCGAAATCTGAATTTTAACCCTTATTTTAACCCCACCTATCTCCAGGGGGTGTGTACAGTGGGGTTAGGGGATTCAGAAAGTCATAAAAAAGATATGTTCATAAATGGGTAGAGTAACTACAACTTTTGAAGGGGGCCCGAATTGTCACACTCCAAAGCAACTGTTCAGATCTTCAAAAGCCGGATCATCACTCAGATTCGGAATCTACAAGTACTTGGTTTCATAAATTCATAGCTCGGGTGGCGATTACCCCCTTCAGCCACCGGACTAATGCGAATGAAGACAAGAACACGTTACAATCAATACTATTGCCAATCTATGTGATTTGTAAAAATAGATCGTGCCAATGTATAGCGTATGACTATCTTAACTGGTGCAGAAAAGTAAGAAAATAAAATGAAATGGGGTTTAACGTCCTACTGTTCTGCTCGAACTGAGCTAATATATACGCTATACAGTGTGCTATGAGGGTTAACACTTCGGTTAAATTCCAACTGTCTCACCAATATGTACATGGGACGTCGGTTTTTTGCCCCATTCCAACGACTTACGTTTTCTGTTGCCTGGCCCTCCGTTCTGGACCCCTGTTAAAGATGAATCACGAACGTCGACATTACGACATCACAACATGATACCACTCAGCCACGATATCAAAGCAGATAATAAAAAGTTTGGGGGCAGCTACGACCGGCGACACTTGTTTTAGTCTCAATCCCCTATCTTTTAAAATCGTCATAACGGCTATTACATTGTGTACTCTGGTTAAAAGAGGTCAGTATAATCTCGCTTAACTTTAAGGTACCTGTTTTTTTTTCTCAAACTTTTCTTTGAATACCACCGATTTGATACTAAACATTGCCTTTGAATAACACTTACGCTTAACGTACAGGAAGTTACGTATATTTAAGTAAAATATATTACTTAAGTGAATATCTTAGACTTCATATCACCATTGAATAGCCACCTCGATATCCAATATTAAAGACAACCGAAAATTTTAGAATTGGCGCACGAACCGCGTGACAGAATTCTTTTCAGTGCCAGTTGTAATGAAACGACTCTATGAACCAGACTAATCACATCCCACGGGGTATACTACCGGTGTAGATTGGAATAACCAATCACCAAAGATTTAGCTGATTAGAAATTACAGTAAAAACAGAAACGATTAAAAGTTAATTTGCATAGTGCATATGCGATGTTACTAATACTCTAACAACGCTCTGACAAGGATCGGTATTAAGATTAGAAGTATTTGAAGATGCATTTTCCATCATTATGATCGTATTGATTTGGTGAACTGGGGACATAAATTCATCGGTCACAAATCCAAGATTTTTAGCCTGCCTCTTATGAAATTTAATTTAAAGCAAACACCGATATGAAGGGAATCCACTTTAAATGATTTAATAGATTGTGACAAGAAATTCGGATTTATCATCGTTAAGTTTTAGACTATTTCTGGTCATCCATCCTCGAATGTCATCAAAACAATATATTAGTCTACTGATAGAATCCATGGAAACAAGATAGTTGTTGTGCTGAAAGTGGTCATATATTTGGGTGTCATCATGGTTTTGTACCCCACGTCTTCTTATGATTTGACCATTCTCGAAGGCAATTCATAAGCCAATTTTAAGATTTTAATTATGTCTTAAATATTGAATAAACGAAGCCCATCTTTTCCAGGTGAGATAAAAACATCAATGTTGAGTTAAATTGACCAATGAATCTTGTTTGTGCAATGTTGAAGTGAAATGAAATGAAATGGTGTTTAACGTCCTACTGTTCTGCAACTAACCTGAGGATAATGAAGACAGGTATATGTTATACAGTGTGCTATGAGGGAAATTTTGTCCGGGCAGTGGCGCTACGGCCTACTTTTATACCGAATTCCAACTGCCATGGGATCTTTTACGTACAGGCCAATGTGTACACGGGACCTCAGTTTTTCGTCCCATCCGAACGAGTAGACAATTGCCCTTGTCAGGCCCCCCGCCGTGCATCACTGACAAGGGGAAACCACACCGAAAAATCTGTGTGAACTTTCTCAGCCAATGCAGGTATCGGCAATGTCAAAGACTGCGTTAAAGTCTTGCCTCCTTTAATTACAGTACATTACATGAATATTTACGATAAACAATGGTTGTATGCTTTGAAGATATTATACGAGCTCTATGATGATGGACTTGTGTTTATGTCGTGTTAAAGACGTAACTCGCGCTTGACCCCAGCTGACATTGAGTGTGTTTCATAACATGTCTGATTGGTCTTCACCAGACACAAAAGGATGCTTTATTACATCTTTATTCTCGATCCTTTACAGAGCGGTTTATATGATCACGTGACTTATTTGATACCACTACTTCGCCATTCCAAAGTTATTCATATATTACAAAAAAGAATAAACATTCTAATTTATACATATATTCACCTTACCTTGCCATTAAAAACAAAAATTATGAAATATTAATTCCTAGGTATTAAATTAAGGAAAAACACATATCATGTGCTATGTGAAAACACAAAGAATTACAATTGATATGAGTCTTTTAGCGATATGGTAACTTTGTCACCGGTACCCTTAAAGAAATACTATCACCAGAGTGTGAATTATACTCATTAACAATATTTTTGTTAATTTCAGAAATTGGCAGTTTATTTATATGTAAACTTTTTCGTCGAAAGTTGCCTGTTGAAGTTTCAATCGCATAAGAACGATGAGGAACTTTTCGCGTGACAACACATTTTTCAAAACTACTGAATCGCCATCACAAAATTTGGGTAGATTTTTCACCAAATGTCTGTTATCAAAATTGACATTTTTTTTTTATTAGAACAAGATGTGTAGTTCCTGGTCCTAAGATATACATCTGTTGATGGTGCCCCCCCCCTCCCAATAAAGAAAATAGGTAGAAAATAATGGACAAATAACAAATGCACGTGAACACACAACTGGGTAAATTTTACATTAGTTTATTTTTTTTAAGTTTTTGAACAGTGAGTTAAGACAGACAAAAAAAAAATTAAACAAAACACATACTTATGGAAAACAGCTGCTAGTGTATTTCAATGCGACGTTTCGTAGAGTATTCTCTCGACGTTATCAGGCTAATACAGTAAAACAGGTATGAGGCAAACATAATAGACAAAATACAACAACATAACTGAAACCATACTTGACAACGACATGATGAAAGGCCTACGCCAATACTTATTCTACTTGCAGCTGTCAATTATTTGACTTTAAGTGAGTGTGAACTATGGACCTGTATCATTTGACTGGCTGGACACTATTATTTAATGACAACGATGACTGAATTGACCCATGCACAGACACAATAGGCTATATAAGAACTAAGGAAATGTTTGATTACGGTATGGCCCTTGATACATGGCGGACTTGATAGTATTACTTTAGTGCCTTAATGTCTGCTTCCACAAAGGTGATATCGTCGACACAAATCATTGCCTGATAAAGTAAAGAACGATTTACTCCAACTAAAGAGGTATTTGGTATGTATATACTATATACTATTGAAATTATATTAGAAATAATTATATAGCCTTAAAAAAAACCATCTGAACACTTTTCTTACTTCGTAAGCCACATTCTAAATTGGCTATAAATACTTAATTTCTTGATGAATTACTTTATTCCAAACTTCATCGTCAACAAATAACCTAATTTACCAAACTTGAGGGGATAAAAAAGTAAAAAAAAAAAAAAAGCAATAAAAAAAAAAGGATAAATGCTTTAATAAGGACTGTGTTAGACTGTCATCCGTTGTGATAATTGTGCAAGACCAACAAAATAACAAATTTTCCGGATAAAATACAACAGACTAAATGTAATATCAAACAAAAGTAGCAAGAATCCATATGAATATTCCATACATGTTGATGAATGCACGGCAAAAATCATTTTAGAAAACCCCACAAAGGGAACTTTCCAATTTTTTTTTTTGAATTTCAAATAAATATACATGAAACCTCATAATATCAACCTCAATGAACTGATTACGGAAAAGACCAAATTAGATTAATCAGTTTATGACATCATCCAGATTCTTACCACGGGTTCTTATACCGTTCTATTTTTCGGCAAAAATTAAAATGTAGTATTTAGGGATAGTCCGTTTTGTTACTTCTGACAATATATAGGATAATCTCAGCGTAATCTTCGATTGAGTTGAGTAAAATGTGTATATTTATATGATCAGCAATATATCAAGAGTAACGTTGATTGTATAGGACATATTATTTATCACAATTAAAGCCCCAAATAAAGGCTAAATAATATTGATGAATACCACAAAGCATATTTATAGTTGTGTGGCTCATGCTAGAGTAAATTAAAAGTATTCACCTATGTCGATATATATGATTCAGAATTCTAAATTTGTTTGTTTCGTGCTATGGTCTAATTTCTAACTTTAAGACTGCATCGCATTTATAGATTTCTATAATTTTCAGAGCTGTTTCTAAACCTTTTTTTGCAAAATAGATGCCACTTAGTCAATAGACGATAAGGGAATACATATACCAAGTTCCAAGATGATCTATTCAGAATTGTGACATGCATACTTTAAACACTACATCTGGGCGTGACTTTTCTATTGGGGGCTGGGACGTGCACCAAAACTAATAGTTGTCGTCCTTAGGCTAAAATGAAAAGGTGTGCCAATTTCCAAGAAGATGCCTTAAGAATTGTGGCCTGTAGACAACACATAAAGAAAAGAATGGTTATTGCTTTGCCCCTGAGGGGGATTCATCAAAAGCAATTGGGATCAACCTTAGGATATAAGGAATAGGTATTCAAAGTTTCAAAAAAATCTGTTAAAAATTGCTGTCTGTCGAAACCGAAATCAAAGAGAATTTGTTACCACAGAGGTAACTCGGGCTGGACGAAGGTTCATGTCACTACATTGAGCTCGATTAGTTAAGTATCGACGGATTTGTTTGGAATATTGGAAAAATGCAGAAAATGGGCACTATGGTGGCATTAAGGAAATTGGAATATAAAGCTGACGCGTACATTGCCATGAAAACCTTTGTTTTAAAAATCAGGGCACCTTTTCAGGAGACAGGGCACCTTTTCGGAAAGGAGGGCACATACCCCAAAAATCCATATTCCTTGGTGGACCGGATTCAACCATTTTCTGGTTTCTGTTGTATTTGCATTTATGAAGGTAGTTGCCTACTCAGACTACACCCCCTCGGGGTCCACTTCCTGTTCCCAAAAATGTATAAACCTTAAAAATGGTTATTAAAAGTCAAATTCTGTGGGCAATACAGGAAATACTTAAATTATCGACAACTACAACATATCACTTTTCATGGAACTTACTCTTATATTACAGAACACCGAGACTGCATGATATATCTTGAGTAAAGGCCAGTTTGCAATGGAAGAAATTGCCATAATTGGAGTGGGGTGCAAACTACCTGGAGCGGATAATATTGACCAGTTTTGGCGGGTTTTGGAAAATGGTGAAAATCACGTCCTCGAGGTGCCAAGCGATCGATGGAATCTGGAGGCATTTTACGACAATGACCCGAATGCGCTCGGCAAGACATACGTTAGAAGAGCTGGTTTCATTAAGAAGTAAGATATTTATTCCCCAGTCTAAATTAAAGTCGAAAAACTGGATATACTTAAAGCTTCTGGTGGTTGCCAGTTGTTCATGTTTTAGTTCGTTCGCTATTCGAGGTCTTTAGATTGATCAAACACACAATGGACTGTAAAAGTAAAATCGCGGTCCCGTTTATACGATGGATCTTGACAGTCTTCATCACGTTTCACTTCATGTCCAAAGTTTCGTAGAAATCGGTCTTTTTGACTTCCTATCTGTCCCGAAAAATAACCCAACAAAAGTAGTTGATCTGTGCGCTTATACAAGCTGCTGTAAGATGCTTAAGGTAGGCCGTCAGACCAAAGCTCGATCTAGTTCAGATCTAAAATGTTTGGCGACAGACTTCGTATCTACACGATGTCGATACGATCAAATAAGACAGGACGCGACCCGAAGCGATGCAATAAGACAACATGTTCACTTTTGAACATCCCGACACGATATGAATCTTCAAGTCTGATTCTGACCATTGCCTACTACTTTGCAGATGTCGTGATAGATCTGAACAGGATCTGTACAGTATGATGGGACTACGGTGATATTTACAATACGAATGAAACAATCTAAACCATTAGACAAAATACAAAGTCCTAAAAAAACGGTTTAGGCAATGGGTGGGTGGGGGCTTAATGTGTTTAGTAACGCTCACAAAGATTGTGTCCAATATGATCGTATTCACACAGTGGCAAGACCGGTCAACGCTTAGTAGAAGAAAACGGAAAGACTGGTGCAGAAGTTAATACCCTTGGCATAGGAGACAAGCAAATACGCAACGTATGCGGATTGACCCAGATCATATCACAAAGAATCCTTTCAAGCCGTCTATCGATTCAAATCACAACTTTGCATATCTTCATTTGTTATAAAGTTTTTCGAAAAAATAGTCCAATTTCTTTCTAGTCATGAAGCATGGGATAATAAAGTCTATGGTGTGAATGATTTTGAAGCAAGTCAAATGGATCCTCAGCAGAGATTTGTATTAGACTGTTGTTTTAAAGCTATGGAAAATGCTGGAGTAACAAGAAAGGGGATGGAAGGCTCTAATACTGGGGTCTATATAGGTTTGTCAAACGTATATTTTGAAATTTAAATTCTGTTTTATCACGTTTGATGACCAAGCGTTTGCTGGTTTTAGATCTTTAGCTGGTGCCCACAGATCAAACATCCATGTCGGCAGTTTATATATAACGATTTTATGTTGCATATTGTGAACCAGGCTTGACAAACATCACAAAGAAGAACAATTAGCAACGCTTCCGCTGCAATATGTTCGCATTCCTGGTTTGGTTGATATGGTACTTTTCAAAATAAGAGAAAAAATGAAATGTGAATTGCCCCCAAAATGAATAGTTGCCGTTCCAAGGGTATAAGTAAGCATTCCAAGTCACATGATAATCCATTCGGGCGCTAAACACAATAATTGGACGTGGTTCTGTTCCCTCCTTGTTGCCCTCCTTTGACTATAACCAATACATATACCAAATTCCAAGATGCATACGAGAAACCTTAAAACTGGGAGTGGCTCTGCCCCAGGGGGTTGGGGCGTGCACCAAAATTAATAGTTGCCGTCCTACGGCTACAATGAAAACGTGTGCCAATTTCCAAGATGATGCATTAAAAACTGTAGGCGACACACGAGCACACACAAACATTTGGGGTGGCTTTGTCCCATGGGGTCGAGCATGCACCAAAAATAAAAGATATCATGCTTATGGCATAAGGAATAAGAATGAGTAGTTTTCAAGACGATCCATTAACAAGCCATACAAGACATGCACACATTCTGCAAGAGATGGGCAGAGAACACGCTCAAAAAAGGGAAGCGATTTTACGCACAATATGCATGAATATTTACAGGAATTTAGATCTTCGTTTACACACTTTTGTACAAGGAGCGGTCATTCCAATTCAACCATAATTATAGTGCACCGGTGATATATTTAGACGGCTTTTAAAATCGGATAAAAATTGTGACCTCTAGAGGGTCCAAAAGCTAAATGCGATTTTTAGTACAACCAGGGGCCTTAATCCAGGAACTTACGGCCAGATATGCGCAAATAGCGAAAGAAACCGCGATCTTTGGGACATAAACATACTTTTCAAGTTTCATCAAAATCGGATAAAAGTTGTGACTTGTAGAGTGTTCACAACATTGGTATAAAGTACACAATTGTGACCTCTAGAGGGTCCAAAAGCTAAATGCGATTTTTAGTACAACCAGGGGCCTTAATCCAGGAACTTACGGCCAGATATGCGCAAATAGCGAAAGAAACCGCGATCTTTGGGACATAAACATACTTTTCAAGTTTCATCAAAATCGGATAAAAGTTGTGGCTTGTAAAGTGTTCACAACATTGGTATAAAGTACACTATTTGCGTACAATGGTACAAGGAGCGGCCATTTTGTCACGCTGTTGCGGACCAGTTTTGTCGAAATTCCAACCCAGGCTTCATTGATGTGTAACGATGATAATTTCATTGTTTTTTGGTTCAAAATTGAATACAAATTGTGACTTATAGCGGGTTCACGAGCTAAAATGGGATTTTTTCGAACAATCAGGGAATCCATGAAGTTACGTTCGGATATGCGCGATTATTTAAAAATACATCCTTGATATGCCATATTTTTTACACTATTTGCGCATATGAGGGAGTGTCATTTTTCAATCGAACTCAACCATCATTAGGGTAGCAGTGATACATTTGGACATTTCTGAAAATCGGATGACAACTTTAGCACGATTCCATCCGTTTACGCGAATATCAACAGGAACCAAAATCGGATCAAGACTCCGACCACTAGTTAGTCCACAACCTTGATATACCATATTTTTACCCTATTTGCATACGGATAATCCTTATCACTACTACTGAAATTTAAGTCATTTTTTTATTTCTTTCAGGTGTAATGAACACAGATTATAAAAGTCTCCTGTCATCAAGCAGTGAAAATATGAATAACTATACCTTAACTGGAACCTCTACCAGTATTGTAGCTGCACGCATATCGTTCACCTTCAATCTTCTGGGGCCTGCTATGTCTTTAGATACAGCTTGTTCATCATCTTTATTAGCTATTCACCTTGCTGCTCAAGCTCTAAGAGAAGGTACAGTAATTATTAGACCACTTGATCAACAGATTATTGCCTAATCTTAAAATATGATATTTACTCATGACAATTGTTACCAGGTACAAATACCCTCAACATGTGTCAGCTTTCTGTATTTTGCAGATATTGTCAGGTATTATTGTGCCGCGGCACAGAGTTTTAAAGACCATGATGGCGTTACCCTACATATTATTCAATACATTACATGTCGTCCACAAGTGGCATCTTTAGAACAGCAGATTGATTGTGACATTGCCTTTGCAAGATGAGTTTAAGAAGTGTATTAAACGTGTTTCATCACATGAATTGACACACTGGATCTTAGCATTCGAATCGAAACGACCTATGAGCTACATATCACATATAAGCCAAGGTAAACTGCGTCTGTGCATATTTAAATATTCATTTAAGAGTATTAAACATTTATATAAACAGGTGATTGTGACATGGCCTTAGCAGGAGGGGTCAACTCATTGATGTCGCCAGATATATTTGTTCAACTCAGCAAAGCCAGGATGGTCTCCCCTACTGGATATTGTCAGGCCTTTTCCTCTAAAGCGGATGGTTATGCAAGAGGTGAAGGTGCAGGGATTCTTCTTTTGAAAAGATTGAAAGACGTGAGTATATACCTGTGATGCTGTAATTTTCCACATTTAGTAAACAAATTTTATTTGTTTCAAAATGTTGAGGTCACTTTGCGATTGTGACATTTGCTCTAGCGATGTTTCTTTCACTGCTAAAACTGTTTATCTTTTATATTATGAAAATCAGGCAGAACGTGATAATGATCCAATATGGGCGACCATTATGACAGGTTCAAATCAAGATGGACACACGGTGACGCCTATGACAGCCCCCTCTGGTAGTCAACAATTTGAATTATTGAAGAAAGTTTATAGCAGATATAATATTGATCCTGATCAGTTGGAATACATAGAAGCTCACGGTATGTAGCATCAATACAATATTTAAGCGCATAAAACTATCTTAAATTCTCATATTTCCTGAATTAGGAGTTGTTTACAACAAAACCCCTCAAAAACAAAATATAAAATTAACAAAAATGCACGTTAAATGATACAGCATTTTAACTAGTAATACCGCTACAATATAAATAATATATGACAATACCTATCACCATAAAATCAATAGCATATTAAAAATAATATGAAATTCGAATATACAACATGTTAATCAGGACTAACGTGGTAACATCAATACTATCGTGAAAGGGAAACATTACCTAAAATGTACAACAGGTCCATTACGAATACCAAATTACACGAATAGTAGAAAATCCTTCTACAACGACTTGATTAGGATTACCATCATGATATACAACGCAGCATGTCCAAATAAACATAGGTCAGACGCCATTATGTGATATTACTGCAAACGAAATATTAAAAAAGTGTTAGGAATAAATTAATCATAGGTTAACTGAAAATAGTAGGGTTCAAAAATATATAATATAACTATATAACATGTATATATGTATATTTTGATATGGTCTACGGATCTCATTTAATAGGAACTGGTACACAGGCTGGTGATCCGGTAGAGGCTAACTGCTTGGGTAGATTTCTAGCAGATCATACTAAAAATGCTCCACGCTATATTGGCTCCGTTAAAACTAACATTGGACATCTGGAGTCAGCTGCAGGAGTAGCTGGTGTAATTAAAGTTCTTCTGATGCAGAAACACTCACTTATCGTCCCAACCCTTCATTTCGATGCACCTAATGAAAAGATTGATTTTGATAAACTAAAGCTTATAGTAGCAACATGTACCGACAAATGGCCTACATATAATAACGACGGCACAAAATTATCATGCGTTAATTCATTTAGTTTCGGTGGAACAAATTGTCATGCTGTCATAAAATCCTATGACACCACCAAGCCAGATAATGTCATCGATTCTGACAAACTACGATTTATCTGCTTCTCGGGTGTAGACGAGACATCCGTTAAGGGCAGTATTCAACATTTTTGCGAAAGAGTTAAAACACAAGCTTATTCTATAGATGATGTGGCCTTCACCTCAACTGCAAGAAGGGATCACTACCCAATAAGAGTTGCTAAAGTAGTCAGAACAATGGAAGACGCCGTAGATCAATTAGAAAGCAAAACCATAATTGACAAAGTTCCGGTTAAAGCTCTACAGAAACAAAAGCAAATCATTTTTGTATTTTGTGGTATGGGAAGTACTTGGAAGGGCATGTGCAAGGAACTCATGAAAACCAACCATGTTTTTTACAAGAAAATATTGGAAATAGATGATTTATTGTTACCACTGACCGGTTGGTCAATTTGTCAAAGATTTGAAGATAGTTTTGATCCGACAGATCCATATTTCGGCCCAATTGCATCATTTACATGTCAGGTTGCCCTTGATGCTGTGTGGAAATACTGGGGAATAAAACCAGATTGTGTTATTGGTCAGTCAGTTGGTGAAGTAGCAGCATCACATTCAGCGGGAGCACTGTCTTTAAAGGATGCAGTGAAAGTTATTTATCATCGAACATATCGACAAGCGAATGCCACTGGAGGGTCGATGCTGGTTGTTGGTAATTATGATGTCAGCGAGGTCCAGAAAATAGTTGATGATTACCCAGAAAAATTGGTTATTGCTGTTCACAACAGTGCCAAATCCTGTACCCTAAGTGGAGACACTGACGTTATTGAATTGGTAAAATCGAAAATCCAGAAAACCACAGACGATTTAGAAATCCACCCATTTCTACACGATTTGACAGTTACCAGTGCTTTCCACAGTCATCATATGACAGAATGTTCCAACCAGATAAAGAATGATCTATTAGGACTACAAGGTTCTAAACCAGATGTGAAACTATATTCAACAGTATCAGCCAAAGAAGCTACAGAAACAGATTTCATTACAGCAGAATATTGGGCAAAAAACGTTAGAGAACCTGTATTATTCCGACAAGCTCTTCAAGATGCCCAAAACCCGGATTGTTTCAATATCTTTCTAGAAATTGGATCAAAACCAGTACTCATTGCTCATTCTAAAGAAAATTTCGATTTGGATCAAGCATGTGTATTAATGTCAATGAAAAAGGATATGGAAACAAATTGTATAATGCAGAATTTAGCACAGCTCTATGCACACGGGATTGACCCAAATTGGGGCAATGTTGTTGAAAGAGGAAATGTAACGGACGTGCCACAGTATCATTTCAATCCGAAGTCAAACTTAATTATTCCAGAAACTTCAAAGCTTGCGTTAATGGGAGGGGACATGCAATCGAGTGGCCATCCATTTTTAAGACCAATTATTGGGGCAAATAAAAGCTACAAAGTCCAGATCAACCCGAACAGAATCGGGTCAGTATATGAACATTTTGTTTTGGACAACATTTTCATACCTGGTGCTTTTTATGGAGAAGTTGGTTTAGCTATTGCTGAACACCTAACATCTGGAAGGGTTACTAAAACAGCCGTGTCGATTAACTTTAAACATCCACTAGTACTACATCCAGGAAAAAGTATTGAACTTGATGTTGTTACAAGTGTTGAAGATGATTATAAAAACGAAAAGGAGAAAACTAACTACACTGTTTTACGAGGTAATCAAATTTTAGCGGTGGGTTCAATCAGTTGGGCGGATAACCAGGAAAATACAATTGTAGATATAGATGAGATCAGAGATCGATGTCATTCAGAATTTAATCAAGAAGATATTTACGAACAATTAAAGAAGCTAGGGTTCTCTTACGGGACGCCACTCCGTGTTCTCGCCGGAGCTGTTTCCAACGATACTGAATCCTTAGTCTATATGAGCCTCCCCGAAGAAATAAGACAAGAGAGAATTGGCACTTTCATTCACCCAGCTATTCTTGACGGGATGCTTCAAACGCCTGGGATATTAGGTATAGATTCCAAAAGTATGGGGGAAAGCAATAAAGCAGGAACAGAAATTCTACCAATTCAGATTGGGAGACTGACATTAAAAGGGTCGCCGGAGGACAATATGGTTGCATATGGAAAGATTATTAAAAAGACGGAATCAACTACCCATTATGATATTATATTGTTGACAGAAGATGGCAACATCATAGCAGAGGCTCGAAACTTCATCACCCAAAATCTAGGTATCGCCTCAACAGACAAAAAGATGCTTTACAGTATACACTGGAAACGATTTGATGCCCTTAAAACTGAAGATGCAGAAATTGAAGATTTATCAGAATTGATAATTTTCGACAATTCTCAAAAATTGGATCTATCTGGTTTAAATGTACACAAACTTAACATGACAGAATCTTTCACTGATCAGCTTTCGAGGCTTGGTCAACTTAGTAATAAGAAAGCTCTCGTGTACATCTCCCATCAGCGTAGCTCTGATGCAGAAGAGACGTCGACTGTATTTCAAAGTATTCTAGATGAGTGCATGCAGATCCGAGAACTTGTTCTCTTCATGTTGGCAAAGCGGATCGATGTTCCTTTGTGTGTCATTACTCTAGATACTTGGATACTGAGCTATAACTGCAATGCTACAGTCGGAAATCCTTCTGCGGCGGCTCTTTGGGGAATGCTGAGAACAGTTGATAGAGAATTAACTGAATTCCGTCTTAATCTGATTGACGTTAGTGGAAAAGAAGAAGACATCACCACTGGCTTATTATTTAATACAATCAATTCCATATGTCAAAATAGAGAGGAGTTTCAAGGCGGCGAATTTCTTATTAAAGACAATGTTGTTTACAGTCTTGAAATCCTGCATATTGCAGATCGAATGGAGCATAAATACAGAGAAGTCGAGATGGACGAGAAATGTGAAGTTCAACTATTTTCTGAAATAAAAAATGATTACATAAATCCATTTTTGATTTACGCTGATCCACCAGAAATTACTACCAATTCCGAAGTATCATTAAAAGTTGATACTTTAGCTATTCAAAATACGTTACTTTATAGCACGTGCAAAGATAATATCACTAATCTTAATTCTGCTTCAACATCTAATGAATTTCCAGTTTTGTGCTTAGAAGCTATTGGGTATTTGAAATCGGCAAACTGTACTGAAAAGTACATTTCATGTTACCCAACGAAAGCTGGAACAACGATAGTCGTCCCGAAAGACTGTATAATACCAGCTGAGTTCCTTCCAAGTTATCACCCAGGATTGATGATGAAGATTGTTCTTATGTGGTGCCTGTCCGAAAAGGTGTCTGTCAATAGTATAACTATTCTTTACAACAGTCGAACCAAGCCCCTTATGCGCTTAATATGTCTTATGTTAACGAGTCACCACAAGAAAACTGTACAAGCCGTATCTTTGGAAAATATCGAAACTATACAAAATGGAACTATCTTAAGCTTGGTTAACTTAAGTCAACAAACAATACACGATATTACTGCTAATTGGCTAAGCCCCGAATCTCTTATAACCCTGACTTCACTTATAGATAGTCAAGGTATAGCTGCTGTTCACGATAAGCATATACACGTGATCACTAAGATTTTAAGAACTGAGGAAATTTATAGTCCCGCCATGCTTCTACAGAAAGTTCAACAAATCAACGAATGGATAAAATCACAAAAGGTGGAACTTTCAGTCATTTGCAAATCTTTTAAATTGGGAGTTCTTGGAAGACGTCGTTCTAGCGTTGCTAATCCACGTTCCACGGACATCATGCGTCTTTTATCTGTAACAGAAATACCTTTCAGTCGACCTCTAATGTTACCACCAGCAAGAGCAGTTAGCGGAAACATGTTCAGAAAAGATGCGGTCTATATCGTAGTAGGTGGTCTTACTGGTTTAGGATGGGCATGTGTAGAATTTCTTGTGGCTAATGGGGCTGGTCATGTTGTATGTTTCAATCGTCGTAAACCTTCCCAAGAAAATCTGAAGAATATCAATGATTTAGAAAGTTCTTCTTCTTGTCACGTAGTTTCAGAACAGGTGGATGTGACTCGGTACGATTCTGTCGAAAATGGGTTTAAAAGCGTGAACAATAGATTCCCTGGCGCCGAAATTAAAGGTGTTATTTTTGGAGCTGCTGTTCTTAGCGATGCATTTATTGAGAGTATGGACAAAGTTAAATTTGCGACTGCTTTGTCACCCAAAGTTAGAGGAGCCTGGAATTTACATTTAATAACAAGAGACTTGAACCTAGATTACTTTGTGATGCACTCCTCCATTTCCGGATTACTTGGTAATCAAGGACAATCGAATTATGGGGCTGGGAACTCGTTCGAAGATGGTTTAGCGCACTTTAGACGTTCAATGGGACTTCCGGGGCAGAGTTTGAATTGGGGCCCTCTCCATGTAGGTATGTTAAAGGAGTCCGAATCGACAAAGAAAGTTATTGCTATGTTAAAAAAAGAAGGATATGAGCTGCTCGAAGTAGATGACATTCATGAATGTTTGCTGAGTTGCCTATTGGACAATCATCCACAAGTGATGTTAGCCAAATTGGAATTGGACAACTTTATTGACAGTTCCAGAAATTCCAACCTTCTATTTAAATTTCGTTCTGTTCTATCTACAAATACTGTAAAACACGATAATCTGGATAATGCGGACGACTCACTGATGAAATTGGATATAACGATGATAAAAGGACTGGAGAAAGATGCTCGAATAAAAATTCTCCAGCATTATATGTCAATCATTGCCTCTAAAGTGTTTGCTATTGATGCATCAATGGTAACGCCAGACAGTTCAGTCGTAGATCTTGGTATGGACTCCATGCTGGCCATGACTATCATTGATCAAGTCAATAAAGACACAAAATTCAGAATACCCATGGTAGTTCTGTTGAGTGAAGGAGCTACTATCAGTAAATTAGCAAATGTTATAGAAGCCAGTCTCTGGCAAGATGTTGCAGCGAATGGAGGAAAAACTCTGGAAGACATATCAAAAGTTTCACCTGGCAATAGAGGGGGGTACCATGCTCTCGATGAATTAAATATCACCAAAACAGTTGAAACTGAATCCATATCGGAAGAATCATCCATAGAACATACTTCAAATGTACACGCTTTAGCAAAAATGGAAACAAGCCTTGATATACAATATGAACAATTTCAGCAACATCCAATCCAGAAAGCAAAGAGCATGGAAGATATGGTTGATGATATAGAATGTGGTGTATCTTTCATTGAAAATGGTATTTACGAATTGTACGAACACATGGACAAGGCGCCATTACATTTTATTAAGGACATCATATTTAAAGGAGTGGGCGTAGATCTTGATGTAATCAAATATTGTGCTAGACAGATCGCATACAGACACCCCATTGTCAGGACACTTTTTAAAAAGTCAGTAACCAAAAGAGATAAATTTGGTTTGGAAAGACAAATTGTGCATAAGGAACATCAGCTAGATTTCCGTACTTTGATGGATTCGTCCAACGATGAAGAATACCAACAACTTTCCATGGAATCCTTCAACTTGGCGAAATACGGACCAGTGAGATTTATCGTCTCTCCTCCCCCTTCGTCTTCTTCGCAATCATCCTTCAGGGTTCGCCTTGTTTGCCATGCGATTGGCTTTGACTCCTTCGCTCTTGGGAAATTCATTTCAGATTTCCAATCTCTTGTTGTTGCGAAAGTCTCTAACGGGAACATGTCATTATCTGTTAATTATGATCATGTTGGTTTAAAAGAATTACAAGATATTTTCCACTCAAATGAGAAACAGACAGAGTTATTTTGGAGAGGGGAAGTACCCAAATCCATTTCCAATATGAATCTTAATGGCTATACGTTTAACTTGTCTACAAATACAACCTCTAAGGTAACAAATCTGAAACTTGATGACCAATTGTCTCGGGCAATATTTAATCTTGGACATAGTCTTGACACGACAATACTAAAACTATTTGTTTCCTTTTACCAACTCCTTTTACACATTAACTCAGGAGAAGAGTCAGTAAATGTTATCACAAAACACAATCTAAGACATATGCTGTTTCAATCCAGTCATGAAGTATGTAATTTAACAAATGACATTCCACTGTTTGCAAAGATATACACGTCTTCTACATTTTCGGATTTTATAAGAGAAAACAGTAAAACTATTCAGAAATATTTAAACAACGCAATGTACCCGTACTCCTTAATCGAGAAAATGGTATTATCTGATGAATGTCGAAATAATCTGAAGAGTCACTGTGTTGTACAAGAGGAAGCGAAGAAAACTGTTCCGGCTAAAAGACTTGGGTTATTACACGATACTTTATTAATAGTCAACTCTAATTCAACAACTAAATCAATTGATGTTCAACTACAATATAGAAGTTCTCTATATACCAGCAATGAAGCTAAAATACTCTTAGATCAACTCCACCAAATTCTGCGGTTGGTAACATCTAACTACGACATGACCATAAGCAATATTGGAAAGATTGTGTTGGGATTGCTCAAAAAAGGTACTAATGACAAGATTACCAATAAAGGTGCATCGATTAACGTTGGTGAGTATTACATTTAATACAGTAACTAAACTAACGTTTCAACCAATTGATGGAGACGTTCTAAGCCGTGCCTTTTCGATGTTATATGGTGCGTCACTTGCTTCGTAAATCTATTCTCTTTTCACCCATCATAGTATGCCCATGAAATAGCGATATCAGTTTGATTGTGGTTTTCATTCCAGGGGAAAATGAAAATAAACAAAGCATCGATGGACACCCTGCTGGCGCTCCAGAGTTATCAATACCGAAACCAAAGTTAAACAACTCTGGTTCAGTCCCTTTACCGGAAAATACATTATCTTTCAGTGAATATTATTTCTACGAACGATATGCGAAAGAAAATCTAGTTGGGCACCATCTCACCAATGAATTACATATGCCGAAAAGGGCAGGTAAGTAAGAAGTCACATTAGTTTTCTCAGTATTTTGGGATATAATGGTGGTCGTATATTGTAGTCACCTGCGTTCGTCATTCTTGTGAACTGTCTACAGGTAAATCTTCCGGACAGTCAACAAGAGTTGTCGCATATTATGTAATTATCAGAAAATCATTTGAATTTGTTTGGTTTTTATAACGTTCTGCCCCATGCTAATGTTAAGTATACGAAACATTTAATATTATGGATTTAGCTGTTCAATTATCTATTTTCAAGACGTTCACACTCAACCATCATTAATGTGTAACGGGGATATAGTCAAACGGTTTTTTAATTTGGAATAAAATTGTGACCTCCATAGGGTCCACAAAGTAAAAAACATGATTTTTCATACAATCAGGGGCCATAATTCAGGAAGTTATGGTCGTATATGCCCGAATATCGAATGGAAGCGCAAGCTGTGGGTTATAAACTTATATTTCAACTTTCATCAAAATCGGATTAAAATTGTGACCTCTACCGGGTCCACAACCTTGATATACAATATTTTTAGGCTATTCACGTAAAAGTGGCGGCCATTTTGTTCAGCAATTTTGGTCCCATGTTTATGAAATTCAAACCGAAAATTCATTACAGTGTAACGGTGATATATAAATTCAAACCGAAAATTCATTACAGTGTAACGGTGATATATATATATATATATTTTTTAAATCGGGTAATAAATTGTGACCTCCAGACGGACCACAAGATAATAAAGGCGATTTTTCGTATAATCATAGGCCATAATTCAGGAAGTTACAATCCGATATGTGCAAATATCGTAAGGAACCAAGATCTTTAGGTTATAATCATGTATATCAAGTTTCATCAAAATCAAATTAAAATTGTGACCTCTACGGGGTCCACAACCTTGATATACCATATTTTTTTACACCATTCGCGTACAAATGGCGGCCATTTTGTAAGTAAATTTTGGTCCGATTTTCACGAAATTTAAACTTAACCTAGATTACCCTGTACCATTGTAACGGTGATATAATCAGGTAATAATTGTGACCTCCAGAGAGACCACAGGCTAATAAAGGCGATTTTTCGTACAACCAGGGGTCATAATTCAGGAATAAAAAATAAAATAAAACCAAGTACGAACAATCCAAACCATTAAACAGAATTCGAAGTCCTAAAAAAACGTTATAGGAAGTTACATTCGATATGCGCAAATATGCAATGGAGCCATGATCTTTAGGTTATAAACATGTATTTCAAGTTTCATCAAAATCGGTCCAAAATTGTGACCTCTATAGGGTCCACAACCTTGATATAACATATTTTCACACTATTCGCATACATACGGCAGCCATTTTGTGCGTCAATTTTGGTCCGATTTTCACGAAATTCAGACTCATTCATCATTACCATGTAACGGTGATATAATTAAACGGTTTTTTAAATCGGATAATAATTTTGACCACCAGAGGGACCACAAGCTATAAAGATAGGCTGACACTGCCAGGCAGGATACGCCCACATTTTCGAGAGATGGACAGAGAACAAGCAATACCGAAAGTGATTTTTCCTACATCTTTAAGTCCTGTATTTCATACTGTATTGGGAGCAGCCATTTAGTTGGTCAATTCCAGTCTGATATTAATGAAATTCGAAGCCGACAATGATTATGGTGTGACGGTACACAACCTAGAAATGTGACTTTTCATCAAAATCGGATAAGAATTGTGACCTGTAGAGAGTCCACAACCATGATATACCATATTTTTACACTATTCGCGTTCAAACGGCGACCATTTCGTCCAGCAATTTTGGTACGATTTTCACGAAATTAGAACTCAACCTTCCTCATCAAAATCGAATTAAAATTGTGACCTATACAGGGTCCACAACCATGATATATCATTTTTTTAACAGTATTCGCGTACAAACGGCGGCCATTTTGTCTGTCAATTTTGGTCCGATTTTCCCGAAATTCAAACTCAACCTTCCTTACAGTGTAACGGTGACATAATCAAACGTTTTTTTTAAATTGGATAATAATTGTGAGCTCCAGAGGGACCACAAGCTAAAGAAAGGGGGATTTTGCGTATAACCAGGGGCCATAATTCAGGAAGTTACGATCCGATATGCGCAAATATCGAAAAGAACCAAGATCTTTGGGTTATAACCATGAATTTCAAGTTTCATCAAAATCGAATTAAAATTGTGACCTTTACAGGGTCCACAACCTTGATATACCATTTTTTAACAGTATTCGCGTACAAACGGCGGCCATTTTGTATGGCAATTTTGGTCTGATTTTCCCGAAATTCGAACTCAACCTCCCTTACGGTGTAACGGTAATATAATCAAACGTTTTTTTAAATCAGATAATAATTGTGACCTCCAAGCTAAAAAAAAAGGCGATTTTGCGTATAATCAGGGGTCATAATTCAGGAAGTTACGATCCGATATGCGCAAATATCGAAAGGAAGCAAGATCTTTGGGTTATAACCATGAATTTCAAGTTTCATCAAAACCGAATCAAAATTGTGACCTCCACAGGGTCAACAACCTTGATATACCATTTTTTAACAGTATTCGCGTACAAACGGCGGCCATTTTGTATGGCAATTTTCGTCCGATTTTCCCGAAATTCGAACTCAACCCTCCTTAGGGTGTAACGGTGATATAATCAAACGGTTTTTTAAATCGAATAATAATTGTGACCTCCAGAGGGACCACAAGCTAAAAAGGGTGATTTTTCGGACAATCAGGGGCCATAATTCAGGAAATTACATTCCGATAGCCGCAAATATCGAACGGAACCAAGATCTTTGGGTTACACACATGCATGTCAAGTTTCATCAAAATTGGTTCAAAATTGTGACGTCTATAGGGTCCACAAGCTAAAAACGTGATTTTTCGTGCAATTAGGGGCCATAATCCATGAAGTTTTGATCCGATACATGCCAATATCGAAAACAGCCGAGATCTTTTGGGGATAAATCTATATTTCAAGTTTCGTCAAAATCGGATAAGAATTGTGACCTGTAGAGAGTCCACAAACAAATTGTGGACGTCCGGACGGATAGGGGCGACGACATAATACGTCCACATGAAAATGTGGGCGTATAAAAAGCGATTTTTCGGACAATCAGGGAACATAATTCAGGAAGTTACGATCCGATAGGCGCAAATATCGAAAGGAACCAAGATATTTGGGTAATAAACATACATGTAAAGTTTCATCAAAATCGGTTCAAAACTGTGTCCTGTATAGGGTCCACAACCTTGATATAACATATTTTCACACTATTCGCGTACAAACGGCGGCCATTTTCTCGGAAATTCGAACTCAACCTCCATGACCATGTAATGGTGATAGAATCAAACGGTTTTATAAATAGGATAATAATTGTGACCTCCAGAGGGACCACAAGCTAAAAAAGGCGAATTTTCGGACAATCAGTAGCCATAATTCAGGAAGTTACGATCCGATGGATGCAAATATCGAAAGGAACCAAGATCGTTGGGTTATGAAAATGCATTTCAAGTTTCATCCAAATCGTTTCAAAATTGTGACCTCTACACTGTTCACAAGCTAAAAACGTGATTTTTCGTTCAATCAAGGGCCATAACCCATGAAGTTACACTCCGATACATGCCAATATCGAAAGGAACCGATATCTTAGGGTGATAAACCTATATTTTAAGTTTCATTGAAATCAGATAAAAATTGTGACAGACATCAATCAGCTGGACTTCCTGTTTTAAACTAATCGTCAGATATCGCGCTGTGGTTTCCATGGTTGCAAATGATCGCGGAGTCACGGCGTTTGATTTGAGCATGTTCAACACAAACGGTGCCTTTGTGGCGTCTTTACCACAATCCCACTGTGACCAAACCAAGCTTTTTGAGTCCTTATGGCGTTGTCATATAGCGATGTTACGATGATTTCACCACGATTACACGATTGCACCACGACCTCACGGGACTACCACTGCGCCTACGGCAATATTATGAGCTGCCCACTGCGTTTATGGAGTTCTTAGTACGACAATGGCACGGTTACCAAGCTTGCATTACTCGCCTATGGCGACCATGATTTTCATCTGCGACTTGCTTTACAACGGGCGATTCAAAGTTAATCTTAAAATTTCGAAAAACATCTAACCAGGTTATAAAGTCGCGGTGACCACGTGGTGGAGATGCACGTGCAGTCCAGATACAGAACCAGTGGCGGCGCCAAGTGGGGGGGGGGGCATTTGCACCCCCAAAAATCTTGTCTGTCCTCTGTTTGCCCCCGCCCCCCCCCGCCCAATAATTTTAGGAAACAAATGTGTTCTGGCCATTGTCTGATATGCTACCTGGCTGCATTCCCGGCAGTCTGTTTTACAAAATATAGTGGCGAAAATATTCATTCACTTTGAGTCACTCTTACTCCGCCCGGTCGACACTTTCTTCTCTGGCCGGATAAACTAGTGATTTGGTGACAGACGGTATCTGTTAAGCTCTATTTACCTTGACGATCAATGCCTGAAATACTGCCAGAGTGCATTTCGGGCCGTCTACTTTTCAAATTATTGGGGACTTCATTGAGGTTCGCAAGTCCGTTCAATTCACAAAATATAGTGGCGAAAATATTCATTCACTTTGAATCACTCACTCACTTCGCCCGTTTGTCACTTTCTTCTCTGGTCGGATAAACTACTGATTTGGCGACAGGCGGTATCTTTATCTCGACGATCAATTCCTGAAATACTGCCAGACTGCATTTCGGGCAGTCTACTTTTCAAATTATTAGGGACTTGATTGAGTTTCATTTGACACTTTCCTCTCTGGGGTCGGAAAGACTAGTGATCAGGCCGCAGACGACATCCGATCAGCTCTTTTTATCTCTACGATCGGTGCCTAATTACTGTCAGGCAGCATTTCCAGCAGTCTATTTTTCAAACTTTTCTTGGGGAGGTACCCAAAACCCACACGAAGACTCGCTACTTTGGCGCTCACAAAGGTACTTTGTGGAGGTTCGCTAGTTCGTTCGTTTGCCATTTTGGTCTCTGATCGTATAAATTAGTGATCAGGCTACGGACGGTATGTGGTCGGATTTATTTATCTCGACGATCAGTGCCTGATTCAATACGCTGACAGACAGCATTTCCGACAGTCATTGGCACTCGAGATTGGGATTCGTCGAGGTTCGCAAGTCCGTTCGTTTGACACTTTATCTCAACGATCATTGTCTGAAATACTACCAGGCTGTATTTCCCGCAGCCTGTTTTTCAAAATTTTCTGGGGGAGACCCCACCCCCTTTTAGTTGATACTCGTGCCTTTACCCCCTTAAACTTGAACTCTGTAACAGCTTTGCCCCTCCAACCACCGACGGGTGGCGCCGCCACTGGTAAGAACGCATATGAGCGCGGATTCACTTCACCGATAACCGCCGTTGTCAAGCTTATAGATCTCAACAGAAACGCCATAAACGCGGAGAAATCGTGACGAACCCTCCCCGAGAACATGGTAGCTCGGGTCGCAGGAGGAACTTTTTAAAGTTTGTAAATTTGAGACATTTCCCGCGTTGTGTTCACGCTTGTCGGCGACCATGTGCATTTTATGGTCACCAAACGGTTCAGCAGCGCAGTACGGACACCACTCCTATCTGACGGGGGCATAAGAAACACCGTACCGATAATCAGCGCTCCGTAACCTTCTGTTCCCCGGAGTAAGCTTACCCCTGTAAACGCGATAGAGAGGCTTTAGGGTCTCTTTTCAAGATTTACCACCCCTTTCCCACGCCCCCACGTTTTGCGAAGTCCCTGTAAACATGGTAGTGGCTATAGGTTTGTTTATGGGTCATTAAGGTGAACCGTGAAGTCATGAGAGGACGAACTCTGTTGATGTTCAGCCTTCCGCGACTTCTCCTTCCGTGTTTACCATGCTTTGACAAGAAAAAAAAAACAGAAACAAAAACTTGTGAATGTTTAATGGATATTTTTATACCACCGGGAATTCTCGTATTTAAGCCCTGGGCTTAATTTCGAATTTGTCAATGTCAGTAATGAACCATTTCTTCGAAAGGTATAACGTACACCAAGTCGACGTGACTCCATCGATGCCAAATGGGAGACCACTCTAGGCGAATTATTAAAATGAAATTGAACCATTAAGTTCGTCTACAAATGAAATAGTTTGTGTCGGTAAACCCATTTCTGTCTTACTGTATGTCTGTCCGCCTGTTTATCTGTAAGTCTGTCCCTCTCCCCCTCCCTCCCACCCCCACCCCCTCTCTCTCTCTCTCTGTCTCTTTGTGGGGGATGAACCCTACAAATATTCATCATTTTGCGACTTTTCTTCCCGGAGTTCCCCCCTTTTCCCAAAACCCTGTAATCACGACGATAGCGGCCAGGTTTCTTATCAAGCTTGATCAGCATTCAAATTTTCCTTTCGGATACGCTGTTGACATGACTTTATGGGCGGATTTGGGGGTTTCCCTGGCTATTTCTAATTAGCTAGTGTTCTTTCTATACATTGTTTACAACTTAAATAGATAACCATTGCTTCGTGGATATAGGGATGTGAATATTATAGTAAAACTTTTATTTTCCAAAGGATCTGACAAGTTTTGGTACAATGCCACCCTGAAACTACTTGAACGTCATCGTACATTAAGAACAGTTTACGTCCATACGGAACCAGGAGAAAACTATAGGTTCGGTTTAAAAAAACTGGAGAAAAATCCTGAAGATATTTTGGATATTCAGTATGTGAAAAATTCTAAAGATGATGCCGAGTTCGATAGAATTAGTCGACAACCATTCGATCTATCCACAAGAGGATGTCTCCGTATAATAGTCGCAGGTGAACCGACTGCCAGGATCAGATTCGTCTTTCAGCACGTTGGTGTTGATTTCTATACAATAGGATCGATTTTTAAAGATCTCAGACAATTTGGACCTGCGCTTCGCTATGGTGTGGATCTTCCTCCCTCACCCAGCGATCAGACAGGACGAGCAGCTTTATTTTTGGAGGCAGCCATGAAACCGATGGAGAATGAAATGAAGCAATTTTGGCAGTCCCAAATTAAAGCAGGTGTGCCAGATATAACTTTAAACAAGTACCCAAGAAACGACACGCGGAAGGGTGACATACGACCTGTTATATGTACCCTACCAAACGACACGACAAGTGCTATTTTGAAAATAGCACCACGCATGAAAACAACAGTCTTTAAATTATTCACATCCATATATCAAATGTATTTTCACTTTATGACTGGCCAGGAAGAAGTGGTAATATCCTCACCTCTTGATTTGAGGATGCATTTGCCAGAAACTCGGTCTTTTTATGAAAATATGATGTCCGCGGTGCCATTCTTTACCAAGTTTAACAACCCAGATCAAACCGCCGAGGAATTCATCAGAACCAACGTAATTAATATAAACCAGTGCCTTGCCAACGGTCTGTATTCAGTTGTACTTATCCGAGAATTATTAGAGAACAAAGAAGAAGGAAAATGGTTGACTAGACACAGTGTTGTTGAAGAAGATATGGCCACCATACATGATTTACAGACGAAAAGTAAACAAGAGAATGATGTGCAACCTACTCTTGGATTTTCATATGAAACTCGTCTAATGGTTTGGATAAATAAAACAATTCCTTACATCAGACTCCATCTCGAATGTCTTCCTGAGTTATATACTGAAGAGGAAGCTGAAGGTCATATGAATAACATCGTTAAGTTAATGAACGCAGTCCTAAAGGATAGTAATCAGACATTGTCCCAATTAAAAGAACTGGTTGTACCTAAACAAGAGATTGTACCAGATACAGTTAAAGTTGCTGGAGAAGAAGAAGTTGGTGGTAAATATCATTATTCGCATACTTATATTAAGTAGATTCTGATTGAGTGCTCTCCTCACACAAACAGTTTTATTGTCTGATCTATAATTTACCATGATAAATCTTATAAAATGAAATACTTGAAAAGTTACTTACTATGGAATTAAAATTTTAATCTCGAAACTCTAAAAATCGCTTGACATAAGCGGTTCTTTCGTTTACAGATTGTGTGGAATATATTTGTGCCCTGTTTCATTCAATGACATACCTGTTGCGGGAGATATGGTCCGTTTGGAAAGAGATTGAAAGGGTGGTCGTCATAATCCTAGTATATGATACTCCGTTACCGAAAATAGCAGACGCGGAGAAGAACAAGATGGTTATTTTTGAACATACGCGTTTATTTTCGTGTGATATATTTAATTACTGCCCCAGCCCTTACAAAAAATATTCTATTCTATATTTTAGCCCGTTTCCTCAAAGAAACCAGTTTGGGTTATGATCATTTGGTTTATGCTAAAGTCTCATCTACATGTGGACGTCCAGAGATTAAATGGGCTTCAATTGGTTACAGAGGAAGATCAAAACCCAAAAAATTCAAGTCTTTGTCATTGGCGAAAGTGAATAAAGTTTATCTTGCTGTATATAAAGGTAGGTATGATGCAGCTACCAGCATTTCGTCATGTCAGACTGGCATACATCATGCAGTGTGCTCTAAGGGAATTTTTTTTCCCAGACAGCGGCGTTATGGCCTACTCATATTTTGAGTTCAACTGTCAAAGGGTCTTTAATGTGCGCAACATTGAGTACACAGGAACTCACTTTTTCGCCCCATCTGAACAACTATACGTTGTCCCTTCCCAGACCCACTGTCCTACACCAATCGCAAGGTGTCACCACACGGGAAAATCTCGATGAACTGTCTCACCCAACGCAAGGGTCGAACACGGAACCTCCGGGTCAGCGAGCCAACGTCCCAGTCACTGGACCACCATGGTTCTCCCAAACTGGGCAAAATATTGTAAATGCTGAAAAAATTACATGATGTTTGAAAATATTCCAGAGTATCCTAATTATATCTGACCTTTTCATTGCGTCGTATATAAAATTCCAAATGTCAATATGTATATGGAACAGTTAAATTCCGTTTCCCGTCTAGATTTACCCCAAAATTGGTGTGATGCAGCTCTTTACATTGTAAACAATTGTCACCCATTACAACGGTTAGACTATCTATTTTATTTAGCTCTCGAGACTTTTCTAAAACGGGAAAGATTCGACAGTGTAGTTCTAGCCTACGAATACAAACTATCAAATGTAGTTTTTTTGTTTCTTATAGGTTTCCGTACAGTTGTATTTGAGACGAGAAAGAAGAAATTTATATTTAAATTTATCAATGGTGACGAGATAGCTGACTTTACTCGATGTTTGGGAAACAATTTAGAAGAGCATCCAAGTATGACAAATGGAAATGCTGAAAATATACATGCCTGAATATTAGTGAGATGAACCATTGCTAAAATGAACTCGTAAGGGTTCATCCCGATATTTGTTTGGATACTAAAACTGGTTAATTTTGTGTTAAAATCCCTTAATATCCTCTGTCTAGGGTGTTTTCCGGTATTAAATTTGTTTTCCGGTATTTAGTGTTTTTCCGGTGTTTTCCGGTATTCAGTATAACATGGTGTTTTCTGGTGTTTTCCGGTATATAGTATTGCCGGGGCCGAGCAACAATCTCAATATTTGTGATACGTTTTCAAACAACTTAGCCCGCCAGTCTTCATCTGTATTATGCGGTGTCTGGCTAAAACCAGACATTTTTGATAAAAATAATATGTATATGAAATTTTCATTTCGTTATCGAGTACAGCACGTGAGTTATTCACTGTATGGACCTCTCAAAGAACGGAAATTGATTATCAGGTCACCCAAAGAAAAAAAACGAAATCTTAAAAGGCATGTCCGGATAAGCAGTTTTGACGTTCACGTCCAAACGATACAATATTTTGAGCCTAAATTAACAGGTCAGGGGCCAATGAAAGAGGATCTACGGAAGACCATTAGAGCCAGTCAAAAAAAAAACATAACATGGTTATCTTGTAATTACAAGATAAGAAGACGACCACGACTAATTTCTTTCGAGGTCGCCATACACTGATATATGGAATAGCTATGCCAACGCTGTACTTTATTGGCACAATCATGTCATGATCCAATTAATATCATTCGTTATTTTCATGCCTCAATTAAAATCATAATAAAGTCCACACTATCATCAACTTCATACTTCAACCAATTCCATACACCCATTGATATCATATATAAATGTCATGATTCTTCAATTTCAAGCTCTCCTTAAAGTCACAGATCAGTTTTTATTGCTATTGTCAGCAGACGTTGCCGAGTTTAGCGATTGTTTCCATTTCAACCAGAAAATCAAAAACTGTGCAAAGTCAAAACGACCAAAACTCGTCACATATTTCGCAAACCGACAAATCTGAGATACTTTGAGAAAAATGGGGTGAAGTTTGTGCTCTCAGTGGGCATCAAATACTAAAATTTATTTGTGATTTGATATTCCATGCAAATATGTCAGGAGACTAACTAGTATTTACCTAACCAATCTATTCGTTGGGTGTGATACTTTTTACTTTGACAAGGGTCAATGTTTATGATAATGTCATTCGCCATTTCGAACGAAAAAATAATATGATACAGTTCACTTCCGTCCCAATTCGCCAATTAGTAAGATCTTGTCAAATCTGTTCTCGCCAGAAATAGATTAATCATATTATGTCACACGATATTACGTAATTTATTATTTATTTGAAATATAAATCAGATTCACGGATGTCGGCTTGACAGTTTTTATGACATGGTGAATAATTTTGACATTTTGTATAGCCCGATTCCGTTTTGGCACTGTCTTTATGAAATTCACTGCTTCCTGTCAAGATGTAACCGTAAGCACATATACAAGAAGCAGTTTGGTTAGAATTTTGATTAGAACGGATAGGCGGTTAAAGGGACAATAACATTCTTGCTGGCTTGGTAGCTCCAGAAAATAAATAATACCCTTATTCTAAGTACTAGATGTTTAAATGTCCTACCTGTTGTGTAAATTATCCATTACAACCTATTTCATTTGACCAGAGGGTTCGAAAATATTTTAAAATCCAAGTCACATTTGAAAAGGTTTACGTTAGACTTTTCAAATCAATTGGTTGAATTTTTCCAATTTTTTAAATTAGGCGTGTTAAGATGAAATTTATATCATCATTTAATTGGATTATTCTAAAATAATACGATTTGTTGACCAGAATGAAGATTGGGACATATTTTTCAGTTACAACAAGAGTGTTATTGGGGCTTTAAGGTATGGTAAAGTGGCACGCTTGCGAAGGGGGGAGAGACAGAGAGAGAGAGGTGGGGAGAGAGCGAGTGAGAGAGAGAGAGAGAGAAATGGGGTTTAACGTCCACTCGACACCAACTAGGTCATTCGGGACCAATTTACGGTCCAATTTTATTTCAGTGGGAGGAAACCGGAGTAAACGGAGAAAACCCACGAGGTTGGACAGGCGACCCTCGCTTGCGAAGATGAATATAATATTTCCCTACTTGATACAGTCCGAACACTAAAATATATGACAACAGAATTTTTCATTGCCATTCCATCTTTAAATCAAACAGGTTTCTGATATGTTAAATTTAGATTTCAAAAAAGACAATGAAAAATGAATGTATTATCAAAAATTTCAGTCACATTACTTTCTTCTAATTGAAGCTTTGAGCACTGGAAGATTTCAGACTAGACTCTCATTCCTGATTGGTTGTCCGGTAAGTCTTCTATAGGAGTCGCGATATCACCCCAGATGGAAGAGGGCGTGAAGCTGCGATAGACGAAATTGATACAGTATTCGAGTCTTAAATTTTCGAATTTCCTTGTTAAAACATAATAATAGACAGCTTTATGGATAACATTCACTAGGTTTATTAATTTCTTCTGATGTAGTGTGTTGATATCCATTTGTATATAGCCTCCTGTAACATGTTTGATTGTATGTATAACCTTCTGTAACATGTTTAATTGTATCATTGCTTGATTATGGTGAGAGTATCCTCATTGAAACGTTGCCGTTAATACAGTGGCGGATTAAGCTCCACCAAGGCCTGAGGAGTCAGTTTCTGGAGAGCCTTTTTAAAAAGGCGTGGGCCTAATTAATTTCGGGTCATGGCCTATGTTGATACCCGTTGGGCCTACCCCCCTCCCCCCTACAAAATCTTTGGGCCTGGGGCTGCAGCCTCATCAGCCTCACTGATAATCCGCTACTGCGTTAATAAACCTAATAAATGTTATCCATAAATATGTCTGTTATAATAGGTTGGACTCTTGCATAATTTATTTTTCATATCAACCCGAATCTGTAAGTGAATCTAGAAAAGTTGTAACAGTCTAAAGCGAAAGAAAATAGGCGTGATCTTACACTGAATAAAATAGTTGATTTCTTCCTCCAAAAATACGATCGTTCAGTTCTTGAAATTGTTCAATATGATTACAACAACGACTCTCTGTCCTGCGTCTTTGACTGAATCGATAGAAAAGCCATAGATATGGTGTAAATAATTATATTGTGGCATGGCTATAAGGCCAATTGCTCAAACCAGTATTTGTTATCTACGCGGGAGATGTAAAAATTGTCGCACATTTGATGACATTTTGACCCCGCACATGCATACATGTGACATGAGAGATGACAAATAGTCTGTTTAAAACGTTTTGTTCCGAGTTATTTGAAGGTGTAAACGGCGCTTTATCACTAACTGCTATGCAATACATAATTCATAGGACGTGACTTAAAAGTGATGTAATGCTGTAAAAAATATATCTTTTAAAACATAACTGAGGTGATTTATCATACATAACATGAACGGATGTCTAAACAACGAATTCAAGCCACAGCATGGCGTACGGTCTTTTGAACAACTTAACGCTCTAACTTAATATTATTGACACGAATTACTGGCCCATTCCAATCAATACAAAGGTGCTGTGAAAACATGCGCTCCTGATATCCATCATTAATACACAATGAACAGTTTTAAAACCGTTACACGCTATGTCGTATACGCCGCTCTCAACCTAAATTTGTAATAAGGTATCTTGATTAATGATGCTAAACTTCAGTGCGTAAGTGGGCTAATAAAGTACGCGCGAATTGGACTGTTTCACATCGAATTTGAAAAAAACAACCCAAAACACATGTAGCCAAGGTTTTCGGCAAATGGGTGTAACCTTCCCGGGCAAGAAAGATGGGACAAGTTGAGTATTGTCAGCGTAGGAAATGTGGCCAATCTCATGTTTATTGATAATACCAGCTACATTACGACAGTATACCAGCAACAATACCGTCTGTTGACAATCTGCTGAGTATGACACCAATCAGTTGTTAGTGGTTCCAGTGATACTGAATTCATATTGGAGCTAACGAGCAAGGATTTGGTGATCGACGATGTCAAAAGTAATGGACGCACAGTGGCCTGCTAATATATTTCTTTAAAATTCCACTTTACAAGCTATTATTTACTACGATGGTTATGACAGACAGAGGCGTACCCATGTAATCATAGACAATAGATGGAATCGGATCCAATCGACACGTTGTTTCTTTGATTTGTTCCTCGGCAAATGAATAAACTTCGGAGAATGGCGCTCGCCCTGACTCATCTGTAAAAACCGACTAAGTTTGAGCACAAAGATTACCCAGCTGACAATCGGGAAGTTTTGAGTTTGACTGAACACTAAGTATAGATTGCATAAATCCGTGAAATTTCTTCGAGTAATTGTCAATGGCAGAAATTCTGTCCATAAAATAACTAGCTTTAAAAACATTTCTTAACGTTTTGCTGACATTGTTTCGATTTGATTTGTGGATGCTGCGATGAACCTCCAGATTGGACTTGTTGTGACTTAACTTTCTTAACGTCTTCAATATATCACTTTGAACCTTGTCTTATGAATATCTGATCACACAAAACCTTAACACTTTCGGGGTTCAATCAGTAGATCTAAGGATTGTAGGTCACTGATAAATACAGATCTATCAATGGCTTTAAATTGTGGGTGCAATTATTGCCGGGCTTCGTCAAATTCCATCTCATGCCAAGGCGGTGGTAACATATTCGTATATCACACACTTTTACGTCGCTGATTAAGTTACGAGTCTCAGGTGAAATTACTCGGTAGCGAAGTATAACTGATTAAGACTGTATACCTGCAGATGTTTCTTGAATTTAACTGCTGTTCCATTGGGTGGATGTTGAAATCACCCAGAAATAAAGTATTTACCTTCTATGACTGCTGCAAAGGTTGTCCAAATCTTCAAGCGTGTCAGTCAGGGAGACCATGTTTTATGTTTGAAAGAGGCGGTCGATAAAGACACACAATATGAGCAGTTGTATTATAGGAGCTGATCTTTACATGAAGTGATTCCAAACCTCTTTTGAAAGTCCGGGAAGTGTTATCCAAGAGTTCAAGTATTTTTGAATATCACAGCCGGACTATCACCTGATACCAAATGCTTAATCCCAAATTTGAAAAACAAATGTCCGTGAAATATTATTCGGCAAAGAGGGTGTAACTCCGGTAACGAAGGCCCAATGCAAACCAAATATCAATAGGGTTCATCATGACAAAAATGCTATAAAACAACTATGAAAAATGTCTGTTGAAAATTATAGCCGCTAACACTCACAGGGTTGTCGGAAAAGGGGCATAACGTCGGATGCACATTAGAAAATCCAACACAACCCAGATCAGACGTGTTTTATTTATTTATTTTTTTTTGGGGGGGGGGGGTCTACATAGGATTTTCCCTTAGATTTTCTTACGGTCAAACGGTTTCTACACTATTATCTACTCAAATTAAATGTTACAGTATTACTATATCAGGTGAGGGTGTCCAGTTTCTATAGTTTCTTTGTTTCGATAAAAAGTAGAAATACAAATCGACTACTAAGGCGCGGATTCAACTAAAAAGTGAAAATATATTTTCCAGCGAGCTTAGGTCCCCCGTAAATAGACGGTAAATTCGCTTACATTTCGATAATTTTTGAGCATGAATCTTGGCAGATACTGAGATTGATAACAACACAATTGCAAGTAATACATGTACATTTAAATAAAACAGTAATTCACAATCGTAGATTGAAGTGGGCTAGATTTCATCCGCTGGCTGTCAGATTTCACGCTTAAGTCACGTGACATGAAACCCCCTTTGTGAGTAAAAAACTGATAGGCTATATTGTGAAGTTGTAAAATTTTTAATAAGAAGTACAAGATTAAAATAACAATGATACAGAGAAATCCCAATCCTATAAAATTCAATATTCAATCTACAAAATAGTTAATTATTAAAACAAGAACAGTATCAAATCACGAACGTTAAAAGTATCAATTCAAAGCCAATCAACTCACTCAGATCCGTTGATCGTGTAACTACAGATCACTAACTACTAACAGCTAATCTCGATAACAAGTATGTTTATTAATGACCAAACTCTTACCAAATATGTATCTTCCCCGTGCCAAAATTTGTAGAAACTGTCAAAAGTTTGGACATAATAAGTAATTGTAAGGCTGAGACAGTGTGGGATTTGAGAAAGCAATATATTATATCCAACCGTAAACGTTACTGATTAAACCTTTTTCTTTTATTAATCTCTTCAATCCAAGTGTTGCAGAATTTGTGATTTATGTCTACCTAATATTAGGCTATATTACCCGTATCTATTTTATGCGCGCATGTAGGTTATTTTTGTTTGTTTATTGTTGTTTTTTTTTAGGGGTGGGTGGGTGTATTGTCCTTTTTATTATTTTCTATATACAGGTATATTGTATGTATAGCTTGTATTGTCTGTCTGTAAATTGATGCCCGTGTATAACTTTTTCATCTTTAATGGCCGCCCTAAAAGTGCGTTCCGACGCAATCAAATTCTGGTTTGTTCTTTTCTATTCAATATACATTTACACATTCGTTAGTGTAATGGTAGACGTTACTGATTCCCTCTACACTACCGCCGCTTTTGGATAGGTGGCCCTCGAGACGCAGCTATACCCAAGGTCAGGTTGTCACTATGGATTTTTTCGGAGAGAAGAAGCACTCCGACGCCCACGTGAGTTTTTTCGGAGAGAAGAAGCACTCTGACGCCCACGTTGGCAAACAATGTGACAAGATACCCCGTCAAGAACCGAACCCGCTAATCCAGGCAAAGAGAGAGAAATGTGGTTTAACGTCCACTCAAAACAAACTAGGTCATTTCGGTACTGACATAATAATATGGTTTAATTTTATTTCAATAATTCGCTTGTGCGTAGGGGTCATTAGTATTGGGTAGAAACTGGAGTACTCGGAGAAAACCCATGAGGTTGGACAGGCGACCCTACTCCTTACCACGTAGTTCTTTTACAGCATGATGAGAGTTATCGTCCAAGATCCCCATTAGTGCAAGTCTAGTGCCTAGGTCTTAGCCGACAAGAACAACTGCCCAAAGCGAGTAAAGTCGCTCCGCTCAACAGTCGCTGAGCTATTAAAAAAAGTTAATGTCGAATCTTATTAAAAATCTTCGACTTGTAGTAATTTGTTTCACTGATGAATAAAAAGTTTATACCCGTTTACCATAGAATCAAATCATCTACAGATTTGCAAGCCCCCCCCCCCCCCTCCCCACTACTCACCTCAACCAGCATGCAGACGGACAGACAGGAAAAATATAAAAATTCCGAGAAAACCCATCAAAAATAATGATTAAATTCCAGTTTTTATCATGGTTCAAATCACATCAAATATACACTTTTGTGTTCTAGGATACACATAGATTCATAAAAACGCTATGGTACACCATTTTGACGTCTAAAAGTAGCAAAATAGATCGTAAAATGATAACGATGTTATACGGACATTTTCCGTATGAAAGAAATTCGATACGTGCTGCTGTATCCGTGTGCCGTAACACGTATGAGACATGCACACACATTGATGATGTCACAAACAAAATCGATACGAATACGTGATACGGACCAGAAATTTATACCTGCCAAAAGTCTCTAGTGTTTACCCAACGTGTGCCGTAACACGTATGAGAAATGCACACACATTGATGATGTCACAAGCAAAATCGATACGGATACGTGATACGGACCAGGAATTTATACTTGCCAAAAGTCTCTAGTGTTTGCCCAACGTGGGCGGCAGAGTGTTTCTTCTCTCCGAAAATACTCATAGCGACAACCTGACCTTGGGTATAGCTGCGTATCGAGGGCCACCCACCCAAAAGCGGCGGTAGTTTAGAGGGAATCAGTAACGTCTACCATTACACTAACGAATGTGTAAACGTGTGTATAGAATAGAAAAGAACCGAATTTGATTGCATCGGAACGCCTTTTAGGGAGACCATATACAATATGTAAAGATGAAAAAGTCATACACGTGTACCAATTTACAGACAGACAATACAAACTATACATACAATATATCGTATATTGAAAATAAAAACAGGACAAATAACAACATGCGTGTATAAAATAGACACGGGTAATATAGCCTAATATTAGGTGGACATATAAATCACAAATTCTGCAACGCTTGGGGCTATGATGCTTGATGGATTGAAGAGATTATTAAAAGAAAAAGGTTTAATCGGTAACGTTTATGGTTGGATATATATTGCTTTCTCAAATCTTTATACGTTTCGCATCCCATAAGGAAATACTGTTAATTCAGTTTTATTTGTACAGCGGGAGAACAAATCGTCGTGTCAAAGCGATCGGAAATAGCCGACGGTTACCGATTGGGGTCAAGGACTTTGAATGATAACGCTAGGCCGACCAACATTTTTTCATTTTACTTTTGAGTGAAAAAAAAAGTTGAATGATAACTTTTGTTTTACATTTTAAATTACTTTTAAAAATGATTTTAGTTTTCATTTGTGTTTTGATTTTAATTTACATTTTGGTTTTACTTTTAATTTGTGTTTTGATTTTAATTTACATTTTGATTTTACTTTTATTTTTAATTTTGCTTTTGATTTAATTTTTACTTTTGATTTAACTTTTGCTTTAATTTTTACTTTTGATTTAACTTTTGCTTTTTATTTAATTTTTGCTTCTAATTTACTTTTAATTTTGACTTTGCTTTTCATTTTATTTCGGTTTATAAAGAAATTTTGTTAAATCCTGAATGATAACGATAGACCACCATAGATATCTGCTCATCTGAAATATTAAAATGTGTCAGTTGTGGCGAAAGTCACAAGTCCACTGACAAAACTTGTACCAAATTCACTGAAATAAAAGAAATCCTCAGAATTCAAGATACCACGAATATTTCCCTTAAAGAAGCAAAATTAATTTTAATGTCATCCAGGGTCGAAATACGCGAAGAGAACATTGAAAGGCAAAATATATTAACTATTCGCTCAAAGTTAGATAAGGATAATTCAAAAGAATCAGATACTTACTACACCCCAACTTTCAAAGATAGAGACTCTTCTATGAGTTTTTATTAAAAACAACGCTTGGTGTAATCGCTTGTATCAATAACTCATGTGACAATTAATGTAATTAAATAAAGTGCAAAAAGGTTTTTATTATTGACAACCATCTAGAAATAAATAGCAGTCCCTAATCACGTGATTAACAATACTCAGGAGGCTGAATCAGTCACTGAAGCTTATGAAGTTGAAATGTTAGCTGATCAGTCTGGTGACCACATCTCACCTGCGGCCAAAAAGAAGAAAATTTCTAACAAGCGGTCAACCACCGACCAAGTTGAACGGAGGAAAAGCACCCCCCCCCCCTGAAACGACCCTCAATCAAAGAACAAAAGTAGGAAAAGATGTAAGAGAGCGAATCAGGGTACGAAAGACGAGACCCCACTACCATCCATCCTCCTGTCTAACGTAAGGTCGCTAAGAAACAAATTATACGATTTCTACGCATCAGTCAAATTTCTGTACGAATACAGAGAAAGTTGCCTTCTCTGTCTCACCGAAACATGGCTGACAGAATCAACAGATGACACCTTCACATTGATGGCTCGGTACTCCTATTCGTCTTGACAGATCGTTAAATAATACAGCGGCGTGAAGCTAGCTTGTTGTTCGTTGTTCGTTATTCGTTGTTCGGTATTCGCGCGAGCCAGTTTGTTGTTCGGTATTCGCGAATAACGAACAACGAGCTGGTTTGTTGTTCGTTATTCACCAGATATGGAATTAGTAATATAATAAAGAAATATTTGTAAGGAATACGCCGGGAGTGGGTTTTTAAGCCCAAATGGGTTTTAAAGCTTCAAAGTTTTATTGCCTATTTAGGCTCATGAAACCCCGCATGTGGCGTGTTCCCTACAAAAGTACCTTTATTATATTACTAATTCCATATACGGTGAATACCGAACAACAAACCAGCTCGTTGTTCGGTATTCGTGAATACCGAACAACAAACCAGCTCGTTGTTCGTTATTCGCCAATACCGAACAACAAACTGGCTCATTTTTCGTTATTCGCCAATATGTAACAGCTCTTTCTTCGGATAGAAAGAGAAGTTGTTAGAATCTATTTCCCAGAAGTTTGAAGTTTTGTTATCCAGTTAGGCTCATAAAAACCCGTCTGCGGCGTTTTCCCTACAAAAGTACCTTTATTAGATTACTAATTCCATATCTGGTGAATACCGAGCAACAAACCAGCTCGTTGTTCGTTATTCGCCAATACCGAACAACAAACTGGCTCGTTGTTCGTTATTCGCCAATATGTAACAGCTCTTTCTTCGGATAGAAAGAGAAGTTGTTAGAATCTATTTCCCAGAAGTTTGAAGTTTTATTGTCTATTTAAGCTCATAAAAACCCGCCAACATGTAACAGCTCTTTCTTCGGATAGAAAGAGAAGTTTGAAGTTTTATTGTCTATTTAAGCTCATAAAAACCCGCCAACATGTAACAGCTCTTTCTTCGGATAGAAAGAGAAGTTGTTAGAATCTATTTCCCAGAAGTTTGAAGTTTTATTGTCTATTTAAGCTCATAAAAACCCGCCTGTGGCGTGTTCCCTACAAAAGTACCTTTATTATATTACTAATTCCATATACGGTGAATACCGAACAACAAACCAGCTCGTTGTTCGTTATTCCATGCAAATATGTCAGGAGACTAACTAGTATTTACCTAACCAATCTATTCGTTGGGTGTGATACTTTTTACTTTGACAAGGGTCAATGTTTATGATAATGTCATTCGCCATTTCGAACGAAAAAATAATATGATACAGTTCACTTCCGTCCCAATTCGCCAATTAGTAAGATCTTGTCAAATCTGTTCTCGCCAGAAATAGATTAATCATATTATGTCACACGATATTACGTAATTTATTATTTATTTGAAATATAAATCAGATTCACGGATGACGGCTTGACAGTTTTTATGACATGGTGAATAATTTTGACATTTTGTATAGCCCGATTCCGTTTTGGCACTGTCTTTATGAAATTCACTGCTTCCTGTCAAGATGTAACCGTAAGCACATATACAAGAAGCAGTTTGATTAGAATTTTGATTAGAACGGATAGGCGGTTAAGGTATGGTAAAGTGGCACGCTTGCGAAGGGGGGAGGGAGAGACAGAGAGAGAGAGGGGGTGGGGAGAGAGTGAGTGAGAGAGAGAGAGAGAAATGAGGTTTAACGTCCACTCGACACCAACTAGGTCATTCGGGACCAATTTACGGTCCAATTTTATTTCAGTGGGAGGAAACCGGAGTAAACGGAGAAAACCCACGAGGTTGGACAGGCGACCCTCGCTTGCGAAGATGAATATATTATTTCCCTACTTGATACAGTCCGAACACTAAAATATATGACAACAGAATTTTTCACTGCCATTCCGCCATTAAATCAAACAGGTTTCTGATATGTTAAATTTAGATTTCAAAAAAGAAAATGAAAAATGAATGTATTATCAAAAATTTCAGTCACATTACTTTCTTCTAATTGAAGCTTTGAGTACTGGAAGATTTCAGACTAGACTCTCATTCCTGATTGGTTGTCCGGTAAGTCTTCTATAGGAGTCGCGATATCACCCCAGATGGAAGAGGGCGTGAAGCTGTGATAGACGAAATTGATACAGTATTCGAGTCTTAAATTTTCGAATTTCCTTGTTAAAACATAATAATAGACAGCTTTATGGATAACATTCACTAGGTTTATTAATTTCTTATTTTTCATATCAACCCGAATCTGTAAGTGAATCTAGAAAAGTTGTAACAGTCTAAAGCGAAAGAAAATAGGCGTGATCTTACACTGAATAAAATAGTTGATTTCTTCCTCCAAAAATACGATCGTTCAGTTCTTAAAATTGTTCAATATGATTATAACGACTCTCTGTCCTGCGTCTTGGACTGAATCGATAGAAAAGCCCTAGATATGGTGTAAATAATTATATTGTGGCGTGGCTATAAGTCCAATTGCTCAAACCAGTGACCCCGCACATGCATACATGTGACATGAGAGATGACAAATAGTCTGTTTAAAACGTTTTGTTCCGAGTTATTTGAAGGTGTAAACGGCGCTTTATCACTAACTGTTATGCAATACATAATTCATAGGACGTGACTTAAAAGTGATGTAATGCTGTAAAAAAATATCTTTTAAAACATAACTGAGGTGATTTATCATACATAACATGAAAGGATGTCTAAACAACGAATTCAAGCCACAGCATGGCATATGGTCTTTTGAACAACTTAACGCTCTAACTTAATATTATTGACACGAATTACTAGCCCATTCCGATCAATACAAAGGTGCTGTGAAAACATGCGCTCCTGATATCCATCATTAATACACAATGAACAGTTTTAAAACCGTTACACGCTATGTCGTATACGCCGCTCTCAACCTAAATTGGTAATAAGGTATCTTGATTAATGATGCTAAACTTCAGTGCGTAAGTGGGCTAATCAAGTACGCGCGAATTGGACTGTTTCACATCGAATTTGAAAAAAACAACCCAAAACACATGTAGCCAAGGTTTTCGGCAAAAGGGTGTAACCTTCCCGGGCAAGAAAGATGGGACAAGTTGAGTATTGTCAGCGTAGGAAATGTGGCCAATCTCATGTTTATTGATAATACCAGCTACATTACGACAGTATACCAGCAACAATACCGTCTGTTGACAATCTGCTGAGTATGACACCAATCGGTTGTTAGTGGTTCCAGTGATACTGAATTCATATTGGAGCTAACGAGCAAGGATTTGGTGATTGACGATGTCAAAAGTAATGGACGCACAGTGGCCTGCTAGCATATTTCTTGAAAATTCCACTTTACAAGCTATTATTTACTACGATGGTTATGACAGACAGAGGCGTACCCATGTAATCATAGACAATAGATGGAATCGGATCCAATCGACACGTTGTTTCTTTGATTTGTTCCTCGGCAAATGAATAAACTTCGGAGAATGGCGCTCGCCCTGACTCATCTGTAAAAACCGACTAAGTTTGAGCACAAAGATTACCCAGCTGACAATCGGGAAGTTTTGAGTTTGACTGAACACTAAGTATAGATTGCATAAATCCGTGAAATTTCTTCGAGTAATTGTCAATGGCAGAAATTCTGTCCATAAAATAACTAGCTTTAAAAACATTTCTTAACGTTTTGCTGACATTGTTTCGATTTGATTTGTGGATGCTGCGATGAACCTCCAGATTGGACTTGTTGTGACTTAACTTTTTTAACGTCTTCAATATATCACTTTGAACCTTGTCTTATGAATATCTGATCACACAAAACCTTAACACTTTCGGGGTTCAATCAGTAGATCTAAGGATTGTAGGTCACTGATAAATACAGATCTATCAATGGCTTTAAATTGTGGGTGCAATTATTGCCGGGCTTCGTCAAATTCCATCTCATGCCAAGGCGGTGGTAACATATTCGTATATCACACACTTTTACATCGCTGATTAAGTTACGAGTCTCAGGCGAAATTACTCGGTCCAAAACCTGGCCTAATTCATGTGCAGGAGTAGCGAAGTATTGGGTAAGACTGTATACCCGCAGACGTTTCTTGAATTTAACTGCTGTTCCATTGGGTGGATGTTGAAATCACCCAGAAATAAAGTATTTACCTTCTATGACTGCTGCAAAAGTTGTCCAAATCTTCAAGCGTGTCAGTCAGGGAGACCATGTTTTATGTTTGAAAGAGGCGGTCGATAAAGACATACAATATGAGCAGTTGTATTATAGGAGCTGATCTTTACATGAAGTGATTCCAAACCTCTTTTGAAAGTCCGGGAAGTGTTATCCAAGAGTTCAAGTATATGAGTATTTTTGAATATCACAGCCGTACTATCACCTGATACAAAATGCTTAATCCCAACTTTGAAAAACAAATGTCCGTGAAAAATTATTCGGCAAAGAGGGTGTAACTCCGGTAACGAAGGCCCAATGCAAACCAAATATCAATAGGGTTCATCATGACAAAAATGCTTTAAAACAACTATGAAAAATGTCTGTTGAAAATTATAGCCGCTAACACTCACAGGTTGTCGGAAAAGGGGCATAACGTCGGATGCACATTAGAAAATCCAACACAACCCAGATCAGACGCGGATTCAACTAAAAAGTGAAAATATATTTTCCAGCGAGCTTAGGTCCCCCGTAAATAAACGGTAAATTCGCTTACATTTCGATAATTTTTGAGCCTGAATCTTGGCAGATACTGAGATTGATAACAACACAATTGCAAGTAATACATGTACATTTAAATAAAACAGTAATTCACAATCGTAGATTGAAGTGGGCAAGATTTCATCCGCTGGCTGTCAGATTTCACGCTTAAGTCACGTGACATGAAACCCCCTTTGTGAGTAAAAAACTGATAGGCTATATTGTGAAGTTGTAAATTTTTTAATAAGAAGTACAAGATTAAAATAACAATGATACAGAGAAATCCCAATCCTATAAAATTCAATATTCAATCTACAAAATAGTTAATTATTAAAACAAGAACAGTATCAAATCACGAACGATAAAAGTATCAATTCAAAGCCAATCAACTCACTCAGATCCGTTGATCGTGTAACTACAGATCACTAACTACTAACAGCTAATCTCGATAACAAGTATGTTTATTAATGACCAAACTCTTACCAAATATGTATCTTCCCCGTGCCAAAATTTGTAGAAACTGTCAAAAGTTTGGACATAATAAGTAATTGTAAGGCTGAGACAGTGTGGGATTTGAGAAAGCAATATATTATATCCAACCGTAAACGTTACAGATTAAACCTTTTTCTTTTATTAATCTCTTCAATCCAAGTGTTGCAGAATTTGTGATTTATGTCTACCTAATATTAGGCTATATTACCCGTATCTATTTTATGCGCGCATGTAGGTTATTTTTGTTTGTTTATTGTTGTTTTTTTTAGGGGTAGGTGGGTGTATTGTCCTTTTTATTATTTTCTATATACAGGTATATTGTATGTATAGCTTGTATTGTCTGTCTGTAAATTGATGCCCGTGTATAACTTTTTCATCTTTAATGGCCGCCCTAAAAGTGCGTTCCGACGCAATCAAATTCTGGTTTGTTCTTTTCTATTCAATATACATTTACACATTCGTTAGTGTAATGGTAGACGTTACTGATTCCCTCTACACTACCGCCGCTTTTGGATAGGTGGCCCTCGAGACGCAGCTATACCCAAGGTCAGGTTGTCACTATGAATTTTTTCGGAGAGAAGAAGCACTCCGACGCCCACGTGAGTTTTTTCGGAGAGAAGAAGCACTCCGACGCCCACGTTGGCAAACAATGTGACAAGATAGCCCGTCAAGAACCGAACCCGCTAATCCAGGCAAAGAGAGAGAAATGTGGTTTAACGTCCACTCAAAACAAACTAGGTCATTCCGGTACTGACATAATAATATGGTTTAATTTTATTTCAATAATTCGCTTGTGCGTAGGGGTCATTAGTAGTGGGTAGAAACTGGAGTACTCGGAGAAAACCCATGAGGTTGGACAGGCGACCCTACTCCTTACCACGTAGTTCTTTTACAGCATGATGAGAGTTATCGTCCAAGATCCCCATTAGTGCAAGTCTAGTGCCTAGGTCTTAGCCGACAAGAACAACTGCCCAAAGCGAGTAAAGTCGCTCCGCTCAACAGTCGCTGAGCTATTAAAAAAAGTTAATGTCGAATCTTATTAAAAAATCTTCGACTTGTAGTAATTTGTTTCACTGATGAATAAAAAGTTTATACCCGTTTACCATAGAATCAAATCATCTACAGATTTGCAAGGTCCCCCTCCCTACTACTCACCTCAACCAGCATGCCGACGGACAGACAGGAAAAATATAAAAATTCCGAGAAAACCCATCAAAAATAATTATTAAATTCCAGTTTTTATCATGGTTCAAATCACATCAAATATACACTTTTGTGTTCTAGGATACACATAGATTCATAAAAACGCTATGGTACACCATTTTGACGTCTAAAAGTAGCAAAATAGATCGTAAAATGATAACGATGTTATACGGACTTTTTCCGTATGAAAGAAATTCGATACGTGCTGCTGTATCCGTGTGCCGTAACACGTATGAGAAATGCACACACATTGATGATGTCACAAGCAAAATCGATACGAATACGTGATACGGACCAGAAATTTATACCTACCAAAAGTCTCTAGTGTTTACCCAACGTGTGCCGTAACACGTATGAGAAATGCACACACATTGATGATGTCACAAGCAAAATCGATACGGATACGTGATACGGACCAGGAATTTATACTTGCCAAAAGTCTCTAGTGTTTGCCCAACGTGGGCGGCAGAGTGTTTCTTCTCTCCGAAAATACTCATAGCGACAACCTGACCTTGGGTATAGCTGCGTATCGAGGGCCACCCACCCAAAAGCGTCGGTAGTTTAGAGGGAATCAGTAACGTCTACCATTACACTAACGAATGTGTAAACGTGTGTATAGAATAGAAAAGAAACGAATTTGATTGTATCGGAACGCCTTTTAGGGAGACCATATACAATATGTAAAGATGAAAAAGTCATACACGTGTACCAATTTACAGACAGACAATACAAACTATACATACAATATATCGTATATTGAAAATAAAAACAGGACAAAAAATAAAATAACATGCGCGTATAAAATAGACACGGGTAATATAGAGTAATATTAGGTGGACATATAAATCACAAATTCTACAACGCTTGGGGCTATGATGCTTGATGGATTGAAGAGATTATTAAAAGAAAAAGGTTTAATCGGTAACGTTTATGGTTGGATATATATTGCTTTCTCAAATCTTTATACGTTTCGCATCCCATAAGGAAATACTGTTGATTCAGTTTTATTTGTACAGCGGGAGAACAAATCGTCGTGTCAAAGCGATCGGAAATAGCCGACGGTTACCGATTGGGGTCAAGGACGTTGAATGATAACGCTAGGCCGACCAACATTTTTTCATTTTACTTTTGAGTGAAAAAAAAAGTTGAATGATAACTTTTGTTTTACATTTTAAATTACTTTTAAAAATGATTTTAGTTTTCATTTGTGTTTTGATTTTAATTTACATTTTGGTTTTACTTTTAATTTGTGTTTTGATTTTAATTTACATTTTAATTTTACTTTTATTTTTAATTTTGCTTTTGATTTAATTTTTACTTTTGATTTAACTTTTGCTTTAATTTTGACTTTTGATTTAACTTTTGCTTTTGATTTAATTTTTGCTTTTAATTTACTTTTAATTTTGACTTTGCTTTTCATTTTATTTCGGTTTATAAAGAAATTTTGTTAAATCCTGAATGATAACGATAGGCCACCATAGATATCTGCTCATCTGAAATATTAAAATGTGCCAGTTGTGGCGAAAGTCACAAGTCCACTGACAAAACTTGTACCAAATTCACTGAAATAAAAGAAATCCTCAGAATTCAAGATACCACGAATATTTCCCTTAAAGGAGCAAAATTAATTTTAATGTCATCCAGGGTCGAAATACGCGAAGAGAACGTTGAAAGGCAAAATATATTAACTATTCGCTCAAAGTTAGATAAGGATAATTCGAAAGAATCAGATACTTACTACACCCCAACTTTCAAAGATAGAGACTCTTCTATGAGTTTTTATTAAAAACAACGCTTGATGTAATCGCTTGTATCAATAACTCATCTGACAATTAATGTAATTAAATAAAGTGCAAAAAGGTTTATTATTGACAACCATCTAGAAATAAATAGCACAGTCCCTAATCACGTGATTAACAATACTCAGGAGGCTGAATCAGTCACTGAAGCTTATGAAGTTGAAAAGTTAGCTGATCAGTCTGGTGACCACATCTCACCTGCGGCCAAAAAGAAGAAAATTTCTAACAAGCGGTCAACCACCGACCATGTTGAACGGAGGAAAAGCAACCCCCCCCCCCTGAAACGACCCTCAATCAAAGAACAAAAGTAGGAAAAGAGGTAAGAGAGCGAATCAGGGCACGAAAGACGAGACCCCCACTACCATCCATCCTCCTGTCTAACGTAAGGTCGCTAAGAAACAAATTATACGATTTCTACGCATCAGTCAAATTTCTGTACGAATACAGAGAAAGTTGCCTTCTCTGTCTCACCGAAACATGGCTGACAGAATCAACAGATGACACCTTCACATTGATGACTCGGTACTCCTATTCGTCTTGACAGATCGTTAAATAATACAGCGGCGTGAAGCTAGCTTGTTGTTCGTTGTTCGGTATTCGCGCGAGCCAGTTTGTTGTTCGGTATTCGCGAATAACGAACAACGAGCTGGTTTGTTGTTCGTTATTCACCAGATATGGAATTAGTGATTATAATAAAGAAATATTTGTAAGGAATACGCCGGGAGTGGGTTTTTAAGCCCAAATGGGTTTTAAAGCTTCAAAGTTTTATTGCCTATTTAGGCTCATGAAACCCCGCATGTGGCGTGTTCCCTACAAACGTACCTTTATTATATTACTAATTCCATATACGGTGAATACCGAACAACAAACCAGCTCGTTGTTCGGTATTCGCCAATACCGAACAACACACTGGCTCATTGTTCGTTATTCGCCAATATGCAACAGCTCTTTCTTCGGATAGAAAGAGAAGATGTTAGAATCTATTTCCCAGAAGTTTGAAGTTTTGTTATCCAGTTAGGCCCATAAAAACCCGTCTGCGGCGTTTTCCTACAAAAGTTGTGAGAATCTATTTCCCAGAATTTTGAAGCTTTATAATCCAGTTAGGCTTATAAAAACCCGCCTGTGGCGTGTTGCCTGCAAAAAATCTTTCATTACATTACTAATTCCATATCTGGTGAATACCGAACAACAAACCAGCTCGTTGTTCGTTATTCGCGAATACCGAACAACAAACCAGCTCGTTGTTCGTTATTGGCGAATACCGAACAACAAACTGGTTCGTTGTTCGTTATTCGCGAATACCGAACAACGAACAACAGGCTAACTTCAAGTCGCCAAATAATACAGGCAAAACTATAGGGGTGGTGTGTGCTTTTACATTAATTAGAACTAGTGTAAAAACTATGTCATAAAAAAACAGTTATGTTCGGAGCATATTGAACTCCTCTCAGTTTCACACAGGCCCTACTATCTACCCCGAGAATCCGGCCAGATATTCGTTGTTCTGGTATATATTCCCCCAAGTGCTAATGATAAGATAGCTGCCAGCACCATACATGAACTTATACAGAACCTAGAAGCGCTGTCTCCTGATGTTCCGAAAATCATTCTTGGAGATTTTAACTCGTGCAGCCTACATTCGCTACTACCCCAATATTCACAATATGTTAATGCCCAACGAGAAAGGATAAAACAATTGATCTGTGCTATGGTAATATAACCAATGCCTACAAGGCATTCTGCCAGCCTCCAATCCGCTCCTCTGTTCTTAACTCTGTACATCTCATTCCAACGTATGTGACAAAACTAAAATCTGAAAAACCTATCCATAAGACCGTTAAATCGTGGAATAAAGAGTCCCTAGAAAGTCTTAAGGGGTGCTTTGAATATACAGTCTGGGATATATTCGAGTCGAATCCGCCAGAAATAAACGAGTGGTGGGATGATATTACGAATTATGTCAACTTCTGTGTCGAAATGATCATCCCCGTAAAGGAAATTAAAATCTTTCCTAATAATAAACCCTGGATTTGAAAAAAAGTGAAATCTCTTCTTAACGCGAAGAAGAGGGCTCTTATGGGGAAAGATCGCATCGCAGTTAAACGTATTCAAATGGACATAAACTTCAAAATTAAAGCCTGTAGAAACGACTATAAAAAGAAGGTAGAAAGTCAATTCAGAGAGACTAACTCTCGACATCAACTCTCAATTGATCCCATACGATCCCAAGATTATGGAAAACGTCCAGAATCATTCCGGTTCCCAAGAAAGGAAATCCGAAGGTGTTAAATGATTATAGACCAGTTGCACTAACACCGATCGCTATGAAGTATTTCGAGCGAATCATTTCATATATATTAAAAAAACAAACTGTGAAATGTATAAACATTCTGTTGATATTATCATTCCATATATACTTAGTATTTTTAATTTAATACTGCTGACTGGATATTATCCAAAGGAATGGGCTTCTTCAATCATCCACCCCATACTCAAAAGCGGTGACTCAAAAAACCCAAGTAACTACCGGGGAATATCACTATCGTCATCTTTGAGTAAAATATTTTCAAAAATTGTGAACAATAGGCTAACAAAATGGTGTTAACTCAATGATAAGCTGTTGGAATCTCAAGTCGGTTATAGAAAGGGACGTAGTACTATTGATCACATCTTTACATTGCAGTCTCTAATACAAAAATATTTGTCAAAGAAAAATGGTAGATTTTATTGTCTATTTGTCGAATTTAGTAAAGCCTACGATAGTGTTCATCACCAGCTCATTCATTATGTTTTAATTAAAAATAATGTAAAGGGTAAAGTATTTCAAGTTATAAAAAACATGTATCAAATTTTGAAGTCATGTGTACAAAGTGATAAACTAAAACTAACTGACTACTTTAAATGCAGAATTGGTACGATACAAGGTTGTACTTTAAGCCCATTAATATTTGTTTCATTTCTGAATGAGCTACATGAAATGATGACTGAATATGGTAATCAGGGTATATTTGTGAATTCGGAAATATCAAATATAATTTCTTTAATGTACGCAGATGATATTGCCAATGTATCGGACACTGTTAATAGACTCCAAAATCAGATTAATTGTATTCATGAATTCTGCAAAAAATATGGTATGCAAGTAAATGTAAATAAAACTAAGATAATTGTATTTCGCAGAGGTGGAATTGTTAAGCCAAATGAAAAGTGGTTTTATGGCAGCAAACCTTTGGAAGTTGTTTCTTTCTACAAGTACCTGGGAATAATGTTTACCCCGAAACTTTGCTGGTCCCTCGCGACCACTACATTAGCCCAAGAAGCCACAAAAGCTTCCAATGTGTTATAAGCCTTCGTTTCGAAATGCTCTGTAAATGTTCAAGATTCTTTATTTCTCTTTGACAGAATGATTTTACCTATTTTAACTTATGGCTGTGAAGTTTGGGGATTTGTTGATATAAAAAATATTGAAAATGTATATCTAAACTTTTGTAAATTCATACTTCATGTAAATTCAAGAACTTCTCATGCTGCTGCGTATGGTGAACTTGGTCGAGAACCTATTTATATTACCTATATGTCAAAGCTTATAAAATACTGGTTAAAACTCTTAGAAATGCCAACTGACCGTTACCCCAAAGCCTGTTACAACATGTTTTTAGACAATGCAGGAAGAATTACGTAGGCAAGTAAAGTTCAAAATATATTGTATACACATGGGTTTGGATTAGTTTGGGAGCAGCAATGTATTGGGGACAAAAGTGTATTTTTAAGGCAATTTAAGCAACGTTTAAAAGATGTAAATTCTCAAAACTGGTGCAGTGAAATAGCAGATAGTTCTAAACTGTCTAACTACTCGGCTTATAAATGTTCCCTTACATATGAAGCGTATTTATCTGATGTACATTTTAATCCACATAAAATAGCATTGACAAAATTGAGATGCTCAAATCATCACCTTGCAATTGAAGTAGGTCGTTGGGACGGTACTGACAGGGTTGACAGAATTTGTCTGTTTTGTAAAAATGTTGTCAATGAATCTCACATTGAAGATGAAACCCATTTTATTGTGAAATGTACCTTATATAGTGATATTAAAATGCAATATTAACCTTAAATGTCAATTATTTAAGTGCACTTGATGCCTTTAAACTTATTATGTGCAATTGTAATCAGGTTCAGCTAGTAAATTATGTGTATAGTTGTATGAGGTTAAGATGTAAATATATCAACAGTTTATAATTATTTATACTTATATGTATATATTTTCATGTTCTTTTGAAAGTCATTGTATCACTTGTACTTTGGGCCAAGGGCCTTGGATATTGAATAAACAAACCTAACCTTAACCTTAAAAAAACAATGTTACTGAATTCCTTGACCCACTCCAATTTGCGTATAGATCAAAACGCCGAACAGTCGATAATACAATATCTCTCCTTAATTCTGTGTACAAACATCTAGAAACCAACAAAGCGTATGTTCGAATTCTTTTTGTGGATTTCTCATCCGCTTTCAGCACCATACAGCAACATATTCGTCTGAAACTGTTATTAAATATGCATGTCAACTCCATTTTAATAAAGTGGATGATTAAAAATTTCTTAATAGACAGACCGCAATATGTTAAAGTTAACAAGTGCTATTCAAATATTATTAAAACAAACACGGGGGGTTCCGCAGGGATGTGTTCTATCGCCCATTCTTTTCATTCTTTACACCAATGATTGCAGAAGTATAAATCCTAACTGTCTCGCCGTCAAATTTGCAGACGAACGCCGAATCTGACACTCACTAGGTGATGTTGCTAATTTTGCAGAATGGTGCGACAGGAACTATCTCCATTTGAATGTTAATAAAACCAAAGAACTTATCATTGACTTTTGGGTTAATAAATCACACATAGTTCCTTTAACAATTGATGATGAAACTGTTGAGATAGTTTCAGAATACAAATATCTTGGTACTATTATTGATGAAAAACTATCATGGAACCAAAACACAAACGCAGTGTTATAAAAAGTGTCAACAACGCCTCTATTACATGCGCAAATTGAGATCTTTTCACGTTAACCAAACCATACTTTCACTTTTTACTCTTCATTTATACAAAGCATTCTTTGTTTTTCTATTCAATGTTGGTATCTCTCCCTCACCGTCCAAAACAAAGCTAAGCTAAACAAAATTGTTAACACGGCAAGCAAAATTTCAGCACACCCCACTCAGTAGATTGCACAATAATTTTGTATTAAATGTGGGCAAAAAAAATAGCCTTTGATGAAACACATTTTCTTTATAGTGAATACGAATTACTACTTTCAGGACGTCGTTACACCGTGCCAACATTTATCCCCCAAAGCATATGCATACTAAACCAAGCAATATCTGACGAAATGCAATAGGCTGTCAGGACGTCGTTACACAGTGCCAACATTTATCCCCCAAAGCATATGCATACTAAACCAAGCAATATCTGACGAAATGCAATAGGCTGTCATTTGTCAACATATATCCATGTATTATGTAATATTTATTTCCATTTATTATTTTGTATCAAATTTCTCAACTCTTGTCTATGCTTAAGAATTCCTGTAAGGTAATAAAGAATTATTATTATTATTATCATATAGACAGCAGTGCTCCAATTCTGATCATATTGTAAGGTTACAACATGACATCATGACTTCACTAACTAAAAAGAACAATTATCTATGTGCAGTATTCGTCGACCTGACCAAGGGATTTGACTTAGTTTGGGTGGATGGCCTACTTATAAAAAAGTACATGGGCTAGGGGTGACAAGACGAATGTTCCACTGAATTTAGGGTTTTCTAAACGATAGGCAAATTCAAGTTAATGTATGTCTCTCAATAAGGAACAAATATGAACTCGACAATGGCACGCCTCAGGGTTCCGTTATAAGCCCGACACTTTTCAATATCATGATTAATTACCTTCAATTTAATAACTACATTAAGCAACTCATAGACATAGCAGTCCATACAGACGACAGCTCAACCTGGCATTCAGGGAATAACTACCACACGGTTAGAACGAGAATGCAAACTATCGAAATGGTTCAATGATTGGGGATTTCGAATATCTGAAAGTAAAACAGTAGGTATGCTCTTTTGTAGAGATCATATGGAAGTGTCGTCTATGAAACTGGGACTGAAGAACATCCGAATTGAATTCAAAGATCAGGCAAAGCTTCTAGGAGTAACCTTTGATCGCAAACGGCTTTTATACCACATATTGAAAATATTGTTAAAAGAGGGCAGCATGTTCTAAATGTACTGGAATGACTGACTGGCAGGTCCTGCGGAGCAAATAAAACCACCCTGCTAATGATATATAGGTCCATGATAAGATCAATATGTGACGATGGCTGTTTTGCGTTTGCGAGTGCAAATAAAACGGCTCTTGCTAAACTAGACAGTTTACAATATCAGGCAATAAAGATAGCCTCATTTGGCACAAAATCGAAAAGTCTGTTGCAAGAAGTAGGTGAAATGTCCCTCGAATTGAGGCGCAACGAATTTATATTGAGATAATGGGCTAAGATGCAATATCTTGGGGACAGTTGTCCTACATTTAAGTGTACAAAATCATCAAGACAACCTTCTGTCACGGGGCAAATGATCTATTAAAAGATCTTAGATTAGATCACTATTAAATTACTAACACGTCATATTCGTATCACGCCCCATGGACTGTATTAAACCCACTCTATGACATAACTTAAGCAATATTGTTAATAAGAGAGAAAATGCACAACACGCTCAAATGTTATCTAAAGAATTCTTGGACGAAAAATATTCATCTCATGTGAAAATATACACGGATGGATCATGCGATCCAAATACAACCAAAACTGCACTAGATGTAGTTATTCCTGATTTAATATCAATATATCAAAAAGGATGTACCATCCATACCGCAGAATTAAAGGCAATATCCACAGCTCTTGAGTGGCTTATGTCATCCACCATTCAAAAAGCAGTCATTGAGTCAGACTCCCATAGCAGCATAAAGTCAATAATGCATGATAAAACAAGATCTATACCAGAAATTGTTCAGAATATTCGAGCGAGTGTTTGTTCCCTTCGAAAGAAAAATAAAACCTTAGAATTTACATGGATACCATCCCAGGTTGGCATAGTAGGCAAAGAGTCTGCAGACAATCTGGCTCGCAAAGGATTCAGTCTCTACGATACCGAAGACTTAAAATATAGCGTTCATGAATTTAACAGCATTGTTAAAACTAAGATTAAATCTGAATGGAAAACTGACTTGGCCAAGGCAAACACTTTTAGATTCAAATTAAATAACGATCTGATTGTAAAAGCTGGGGTCAATCAACCATCTCGCAAAATATGTAGTTTAATCACAAAACTGAGAACAAAATATTTCATTACGTGCGAATGTGGCCAAAATTTGACCGTTAACCATGTCATAATTGCGTGCAAAACATTGCAAGAGAAAGGCCCCCCTGTCTTGTACGAAGTTTAATAGAATATGCCAAACTTCAAAATACCCCTCAAAATGTACTCTCCTCCCCACACGGAATATGTCATACAAAAATTTATGAAGCTATCTCAAAATTCATAGAAGAATCGGGAATTAAGTGTTTATTTAGCTGCACTAAAAAAGCACTAGTCAAAGAAAGATAACTGGTTGTGCAGATCAGGTTGGCCCCTAAGCCATCTGGGTGCTTTAATAATATCAGAAAGGGAACTACATATTACTATTCAAAAAAGGAGGGGATATTTGATTTTTAAGTGTTATTAAAGTCACCTAATGAAACTGACGAAGAAACAAATGACAAAATGAAATGAAGTTCACATTCATCGATTTATTCCAAATGATCGTTAGACTAAGTAAGGCACAGACTGACCATTATAAGGGTAAAATGATACCCGGGGTCAAACAGCAAAGTTACCACAGCATCACAACAAAGTCAGTAACGGGTAAATCCTCCTCTGTTTGCCAAACAAGCATTGATCCGACGTGGCATCCTCCTAATGAGACGTCTAAGGTCATTTTGGTCCAGATTGTCCCATTCCTGTTGCATCGCAGCAGCAAGTTCTTGGACATTGGCAGGACGTTGTTGACGTTGACGTAACCTCTGTCCAAGCATGTCACAGACATGCTCGATGGGGGAGAGGTCGGGACTCAGTGCTGGCCAAGGTAATGTGGTGATGTTCTGTTGTTGGAGGTAACCTGTAACGATCCTGGCCCTGTGACATCTTGCGTTGTCATCCTGGAAGATGAAACGGCGGCCATGACGTCGTGCGAACGGCACAACATGGACTGCCAAGATGTTGTCCCGGTAGTACTGGTCTGTAACACGCCCTGCAACAACATGAAAAGCCGTTCTTCCAGCAACATTGATGCCTCCCCACACCATAACAGAACCACCCCCAAATCGATCATGTCTGATGACGTTAACGTCTTGGAAGCGCTCGTATCGACGACGCCACACCCTCCTACATGTACGTCTGTCCAAAAAATCAACAGTGAACCTTGACTCATCTGAAAACATCACATTGCTCCAGCGTCGATTATCCCAGTGTTGACGGTCCCTACACCAACGACGTCTTGCCTGAATGTGATGATCTCTCAAACAAGGGATCACGCGAGGACGTCGGGCGCGAAGGTGACCCCTATGCAGTCGATTCCGAATCCTCTGGCCACTCACTCTCACACCAGTGTCTGTTTGAAGACGAGCGCTGATCTGATTTGCTGTGATGACACGATTTCTCAAGGCCAAGGTACGGATAAATCGATCCTGGGCTTGAGTTGTCGCCCTTGGTCGACCTGAGCGTGGTCTGTCCTGTACAGATTGTGTATCACGGTATCTGGACCATAGCCTGCTTATGACAGACTGAGAAACATTCATCGTCCGCGCCACAACCGCCTGTGTTGTGCCGATCTGTAGCATGCCAAGGGCACGTAACCTTTCATTTTGGGTAAGCCGACGCATATCAAACTTTGTTTTCTGGTCACTAAAACAATTAAACTGATGTTTCCACCCTGGAATTCAATGCCACAATGACTGTAACATTCAAAGTCAGAGTCGTGCAAATCTTGGGTTGGACCCCCATGATGATCCCAAGCATCACCTGCATTCCATGCGGTAGCTATTGGTGCGTTTGGGCGTCACATGTAACTGGAAATGTTTCTTCTGTTAGGTTCTATAGTGACTTTTTTCGTAGTCATTTGCATATTTTAGTATTATGCCCCCAAAGTCAAATATCCCCTACTTTTTTTGAATAGTATATCTAGTAACAAATGAAGGAACTATTGTTGTAGGACAGTATGGCGGATCAGCCTGCTGTACGATTTAATAAAATAACAATGACAGGGCATGTCAATCAATTTAATTTATGTCTAACTATTAAATGTTTTGTCTTTTATAACTGGTTTAATTTGTTTTAACTGTTTTGTTCTGTGTTGCTGTTGGCTACGTTTATCTAGGGAGAGTCATGCGCAAGGAAAACCCCAAAAGAATGTCTTTATTTTTAATGGATATCACCCCGGTGGAAGTGGATGCTAAACTCCAGAAACGAACGAACGACGCTGTGAACCATATTACAGGTCTTTTAGCTTTTAACCATATGTATCTTATTGGACGAACAGTTTTTAATATGTAAATAATCAACGGGTCCAGCAATGTGCATTTCACTGCGAGCACATCGCTTTTCCACATAACGTAAGTGGATTCTTTTTCCCCACGTTTTTTTTTCTATCTGCACTGATGGCCCCAGACACCTGTCAGCTGGACCTACTGTTTAACATGTTTTCATAATGACAAGGGGAGAAGATGACCCGTCCTCTCTTCTGACCACAGCGGTTTTATAAGTGTGATTTAAAGTAACTTCTTAACATAGAAGAACTTTTTAACATGTTTTATTATGACAAAGGGAGAAGATGACCCACCCTCTCTTCTCACGACAGCGGTTTTATAAGTGTGATTTAAATTGACTTTTTAATATACAAGGACTTATTTATTTTGTGTGTTAACCAATTGTATGTTTTTACCAACTTTAACCCCATTAAGTGTAAATAATTTAATTTAATCAACCTGTCCATAATATCATATTAAATGTATTGGACGTTAAATCTGTAATAAACAACAACAACAACCAAATATGTTAAATCTGTAATAAGCAACAATAACCAAATACGTAAACCATCTCACACCACAGGAAGTAGATAAGGTTCGTTGTTAACGCTAACAACAGTTTCGGACAAGCGCAAGTATCCAGGAGTAAAATTCAAATTGTAATACCGGACTTGTACATTTAATTATTTCAATTATTAATTACTAAAAAAACAGATTAAGTCACTGGGTCAGGTTCAGTTTACTGGGTCAGGTTCAGTTTACTTAGCCGCCGAGAAAAAGACATTTTCTCGAAAAATTTGAGTCCCCTTGTTAATTCGTAAACTGCCACCGGACCAGTTAATTTATAGATGCCGTTATTATTGTAAATACAATAAAACTAAGTGCGAACAATCCAAACCATTAGACAAAATTCGAACTACTAAATAAATCCGTATAAGCAAATTAGTGGTTACATTTTCGTTTCATAGGTTTGCACAATATTGTTTGTGGTGTAGTTTTGATTTCTTACCGATATGCGGAAATACCTGTGATCCTCGATAAAAATACATAAGAAAGAACCTGACACATTGATTGTATTTTTGAGATTTTATAACTTTGTATGTATTGTATTGACAAACCAGACAATATTCATATCACGTGTCTCGAAAGGTCGAGCAAAACTAGTATATAAAAGAACAATTAAACATACATTATGAAAGAGCTAAATAAATGAAATTTTCAGCAAATTACCTTTAGATTATCCAGGTTTTAACTATTATAGCGAGAACCACCAACTCGTTATCTAATCTCCCATACTTATCTTTAAATGTCTGTGAAGTGGGACATATGCATTTTACGACTAGAAGAGCGGTACAATTTTCTTAAATACTCGCATTTTAGTTTTCCGATTGATATTCACGTCGGAGTTCTGAGTTGTTCTTTAAATCCCCCAAATCAAAAATACAAACCCCAAACTTTATTGTCCCGACCTTCCAGAGCAGTTGGACAATGTAGTATTGCGAGAACCGTAAAGAAGGGTAAATAAATGTGTCTTTATTACCAATATATTTTAGAAATATCACTTGCCTACACTATGGTAATGCCGAATTATCTCCAGACGTCAACAGTGATATTTTTACAAGTGTTTACAAATATATTAAAGACACGAAACGTTTTATTCCGTAAAATACAACTGTCGGGTGACGAATTTATTTATTTTATTTTTTCATTATTACCATTTTTGTTTAGATTATTATTATTATTTTTAATTATTTATTGCTATAATAGTTCAAAAATAGATGGTGAAAGAAGAATATATTGAAAATTTCAGTCAAATTACTTTGTTCTGAACATAGTTATCACCACTGTAATTTTTGACAAGAAATGGTAGTTAACCCCATCTTCACCGGTTCTTAGTATGGTCGATCGTTTGATTGACATGCGTTAACTCCACCTACATAATCCCTGCTGTCTGCTGTCATCATATCAGTATTTGTCTTTTACCTTTTTGGATTTTTATAACAATTGGACAAAATGAGTGAGAAGGTAAATTTGCATTCCTACTTGTATTTTGGACATGCATTAAATCAATTGGATATAGGAAATAATATTATAATACAATTATGATAAATCTATAGGTGTACACAAGTGGGCGTGGCATCGTACCTATTGGGGAAATGAAAATATTTTTATTGATATTATTAAGACAGAAGACCTTTTCGTCTGTTTTAGTCATCACACGGTCACTGGGAATTGTATAATTTGTCATTATCTGTGTTTTGTTTATTGCACTTTAAATAGTTTAGATGTCATTTATTCAGACCTCGCTCAACAGCGGTCTCCTTCCGTACACTCTATCAATTAGACTCGATCTAAAATTTCCGAGAATATGACATCAACGTAAAGATCTAATTTATAATTTCTATGACATAGGAAGCCTAAATAAAGACTTGAAATAATCAGATTTAGCTCTTGCATAATGTATGTTTAATCTTTATTTTTTATAATTACTTATTTATTTAATTCTATTTATTTATCTATTTATGACGCGAAAATAATCGGGTTTATAGAGAGCGGCGCCGGTCTTCCCCGAGAGGTAGACTATGCCCCCCCCCCCCCCACACACACACTGAAAAGAAAATTTTGGAATATTTATTTGGCGGATGCAAACACGTTTTCCTGCTATTTCAGCTCGTATTTTGTAAATATTTTTTTTCTGTAACATATTATTTTTGTATTGCATAATATTCTCGAAATAAATACTGTTTAAACCAAACACGTTCATAAGGATAATATCATTAACATTGTTTATCCTGATTGGAATTTCTAATGTTGTGACGACATATTCAAACAAGCGGTCGCCATGCAAATACGCCATATTTTTTCGAAACCGACAAACAGTTGACAGCAGAAGTATAAAACAGAAAGCAAAGTTGAAAAATAAAATAAAACCAAGTACGAACAATCCAAACCATTAGTCAAAATTCGAAGTCCAATAAAAACGGTCGAGGCAAAATAGTGTAATCAGCAGATGGACTGGTCACCGTGTACAAAATACACGACAAACAGTGGTAACAGGTTTCCGGAAGAGTAAGCTTACCCTGCCTGGCGCCACACCCGCCATCGCTGCATCCAAACTATTAGACGAAATCTCAATGAAATAGCATGATTTGCCAATGGACTATCGGTATACAAAATGCACGTGATGAACAGTGTTAACGATGTAATAGACAGACATAATTAGGAAGATAATATTTTACGAGTCAATAAAATATATCTTGAATAATAGCCGAGAGAGACATGTTATATTTACCAATCAAGTCAATATGACGTCCATAAAACTTTTTAAAGGTTTTAATGAGTTTAGTGCGCAAGTATCCCTGTAGTTGAAGCCTAGATGACAAATGCCTCGATCTATTTAAAAAATCAGAATAAAAGGAACAAACTCTCGTGTATCGTATTAGCTGAGACACAAACACTCCATAAGCTGGTGATATTGGAATGTTACTACTAATAAATGGAAAGTTAACGATCGGAAAGTCAAAGTCATCACGTTTATCGTACAATTTAACACTAAGTTTATGGCAATTGTCAAAATCGAGACGCAGATCCAAGTAGGAAGCGTGATTGTCACTGTCAGTAGTGTTTTTAATTTCGAGCTCATCGGGATATATGAATTCTATGTAATCACTAAATTTTGGATTGTTCAGTGATAGAACATCATCGATATATCGATAAGTGAAATTAAAATGTCTGACTAATCGTTTATTAGTTTTTACGAGTGCCTGTATGTAATCGGCTTCGTACGAATAGAGAAATAAATCAGCAAGCAAAGGTGCACAGTTGGTACCCATGGGGATACCTACCACTTGCTGATATATTTCCCCTCCAAATTCGACAAAGATATTATCAATTAAAAAATCCAACATCTTGTTGGCGGAGAATTTATTTTTTGAATCACTATGGTTCTTGACAAAATATGTGGATTTGTAATTAACAACTAGATATTGATATCTAGTCGTTCCTGATTTTGATGAAAAGACACTGTGAATAATGTCTTTTAATCGAGCTTTTAATTTACTATGGGGAATTTTCGTGTACAATGTAGAAAAGTCAAAAGTTTGTATGGAGGAGACTGAAGCAAGTGATCTCGATTGTAAACCATCAAGTAATTCTTTGGAATTTTTTAATATCCACATCTGATTAATACCACTACGAGAGTATATTAAAGTTTGAAGTTTTTACAGATTAAATGCATAACGTTATAGTTTTTCACAATAAAGATATATCGTTTTAAAGGTACTGATTTTCTATTTTTTACCTTTGATTTTCTACTTTTTACTTTTGGCTTTCTACTTTTTATTTTCTACTGTTTACTCTAGATCGAACCCAATAACCCACCTTGCGTCGCACGAAGCCAGGACATTCACCTACGAACATCCAAACCAAGTTTCAACAGTGTGACAGCTATTTCGACTGAATTCAAATTATAACCATAATTTAGTCTTGGTTTGTCGGCTAAGCTGTATGATCAATTTCAATTTGTATGGCAAATAACATATCCCGAAATTAAAACATCATGGAAAACAATTACAGCTTATAACCGAGCGACGTTTCGACTAGGCTTCTCTTGTCATTATCAAGCAACAAATATGAAAATAAAACAAAACAAGACAATGATACATGTGCACAACAATAATTCGCCTTAAGAAAGTAAGATGGGTACATACATGTAATATTTTACTTCTGTTCTTCGCATTTGATCGATGACGTCAATATTCCAGTTTAATATTTAACCTTAATGCCGTAGAAACAATTCAATAATAATAATAATAATAAAAAAACGAAATCAAAATCTGCGGCTCTGAATGCTGTTTATTTTTACAGGACTATTTGATATTTTTCTTCTAATTTTTTTTATAAATGAAAGTTATTTTAATAATATAACATAGACCAAAACAGTGATTCATTCAAATATGAAGGTGACATTTCTCTTTTCTTTTGCAATTTCATCAGAAAACATGTGAATATAACATAAAAACACTGATAACGTTTTTAATAGTTTATGTAAGAAGCCCCAATGATTGAAATCACGTCACTCAGTCTGATCTAGAGAGTGCAAATCAGTTTAAAAAAGCCCCAATGATTGAAATCACGTCACTCAGTCTGATCTAGAGAGTGCAAATTCAGTTTAAAAAATAATAGAAACTAACACACCTTCAGCTCACTTATATAATGACGTGTCTTACTAAAATAAAAGTTAGTATAAACATGAACAACTGACGCAAAACATAATTAAAGTAGCAAAGTCTCCAACTCCATAACACCCAAAATCTTCGACATTAAAAACACGAATTAATTGTCAATTTAAATCAACATTAATGTTGTGATCTTACCTGAAAAATATGGGCTTTTGATATCCAATATTCAAGACAAAATAACATTTTAATATTAGTACACGAATCGTGTACCATAATACGTTCCGGCGCCATTTGCAATAAGGAATAAAAAACAAGGCGAAGCTTCTTCAACAAGTCATGTCAAACCGTGGCCTCATATTCTTATCTGGAGAGCATGCACAATATATGTAGACTAGAATAACCAGAGATTGCTATTCGACTGAGACTTCTTTCGTCTTTCGCCGAACATAACTGATTAGAAAGTACAGCAAAATCAGTAACGATTAAATGTAAATCAGTTTATATACCTTTAACACATATTTTCAGCTGTAACCTTAGATCTACTTTTATCAACAAACATCTAAAAGCAACCTCTCAGCAAAACCTTGAGATTATCATGTCAACTAAATCCCCAACAGTTTTGAGAGATGTTGCAAAGTTTATTTATGTTAAAAATCAAACTGCCGCAAACGCTTTTCCAGCTATTCAGGCTGTGATTACAGCAAATTCCAAACAACCAATCAATCGTCGCCGAGTTTGCCCCCACCCTCCCCGCGGAGAAATTTTTTAAAATTTAACCACTGCAAATGGGTTTTCTGCTGTTCTAGCCCGTGTAAGCAATTCCAATGGTTTTATAACCGAAATCCCACTTTGAATTTTATATGTAGTACTTATTTGTGTATCGAAACGTAGCATATTAATAAATTCAAAAGTAGTATATCATTATAAATGTGTTAATTTTTAGTCTTATACAATTGTTTATCAGTTAACCTTGGCTAATGTACGTCGTCGTGTCACCGTAAGTAAATTTTCATTGGACCAGCAGGAAATGTGCCCCCCCCCTTTACTGCCTCCTATTAGCAATTGTTTGAAATTTGCAGAAAGCATCATATTACTCAAGTGAAGATGTCCAATCAAAAGAGGTGGGTCGATAACATAAATCAGAAACAACCTCAACTATTGGATTAGAAGATGCACATAGCCTATATAAGCAAATCCAGTTCATGAAATGATAACATAAGTACACGGAGTTATAATTTAACAAAAGAAGTATTTGGTATGTATATCTTTAGATGGAAGTCTCTAGACGACAATTGATGTTATTCATAAATATTATTTCAACAATTTGCTTGGGTTTAATAGTCTTTACCACGACGTTGGACAACCCGACAAGTTATTTTAATATTCAAATACGGCTGCCTTTTATTTCCCAGTATGTGTAATTTTCATTAAAACGCGCCTTCAATATTAACATTGAAGTCAAAATAGATGGTAAATATGGTGAATTTATGTGCATAATTGGTGAGTCAATGTTTTCAGTGAAGGTTATATTTATAGTTATAATATATCAAAGACCCAAAATGCAAGTAATGAAATTTAAATATAGAATTTAATATTTTATTTTTATTTTACGAAAACACATATCTGGTCGGAACGTTATTCAGTTACAACTTAAGCACGTATACAGTGTACCGTTGGATTCTATAAATTTCATTCGGAATGTTTATGTGTCTCTGACGAATAAAGTAATAATTGTTCAAGCCGCGGAGCTAATTTCATATAAATTATACAGAGAGAGAGAAATGGGGTTTCACGTCCACTCAACACAAACTAGGTCATTTTGAAACTAACATATGGTTTCATTTTATTTCAATAATTCGCTTGCAGTGGGAGGAAACCGGAGAGCCCGGAGGAAACCCACGAGGTTGAGAAGGCGCCCCTATCTCCATTATAAATTATACAAATTTGGTTACGGCAAAAAAGAAATTGGTTCGACGGAACATCTTTAAAAATGGTTATATCTTAGCGATTAATTGACATGTTTTTAGATTTACCGTTGTTTTTATGGGAAATACTCGTTCATTTGTTGTACTCGAACCATTACATAAAGGCAACACATCTACAAGCCTCATAAGTAAAATATCAGGTGTGTTGAGTGGTGCAGGATATGCTGACGATTACTATCCGCGTTTCATTTATTCAAAAATCGTTAATTGTACTCTTAAATTACAGAACGAAGATACTGCATGATATATCTTGAGTAAAGGTTAGTTTGCAATGGAAGAAATTGCCATAATTGGAGTGGGGTGCAAACTACCTGGAGCGGATAATATTGACCAGTTTTGGCGGGTTTTGGAAAATGGTGAAAATCACGTTCTCGAGGTGCCAAGCGATCGATGGAATCTGGATGCATTTTACGACCCTGATCCAAATGCACCTGGCAAGACATACGTTAGAAGAGCTGGGTTCATTAAGAAGTAAGATTATTTATTCTTATAAGATAAAGTAAAGGAAACTATAATTAATTATAAGAGATAAAAAGAATTGAATCTGATCGTCATACGGTATAAAGCACATTTGTGAATCTAGGATCTCAAATAAAAAACATGTACCGTATATAAATAAAGATTACAACACCTAATCTAAGATGATTTTTTCGGATATGCCACAACATCTATCACGAATTACGACGAGTTACCTGCAATATCTCCACGGAACCAGACAAGGACAAGCGACCAAGGGTACATGACTGCCCCGGGAGACCTACACCTCCACTGGATGACATTCCTGCAGCATACGAGGGTCCAGTTACATTTGTCCGATAAAATACACTGCAACTAAGATTATTTGGTGAACGTTGACAATGACGCTAAGACTTGTACATGTATGTAAACTGTTAACAATCTACGAAGAAGGGCAGGTAATTTGAATTAGTGGACTCCTGACGACTGAACCTAGCGTATGGTGCAGTAGAGATGCTGTAGATGACTATTCCAGTACACGTAGAATTAAGCCACCCTGATACTTGCACGATTGTCGTTCCCGTACGTGTCAATGATTAAAGCGTACGTGTCAATGATTAAAGTCTTTGGGAGCGAGAGTGTGTGGAGGGTGTGGACGTGCCCACCAAGCCGTAGACAGAATTTTGAAATTTTCAATAATTCGGCATGAATTAATGTTCGTGCCACGTGGGGAACTTGCGTGAACAGCCGTAACTTTGACCCCCGTCAGACCTGGGTGGTGTCCTTACGGCGCTGCTGCAACCACACGGCGACCTGTAAATGCATAAGGTCGCCGGCAACCGTGAACACAGTGCGTGAAAAAATGTCCTCAAAAATTACAAACTTGAAAAAAATTGCGTTCTCACAGCTTTGTAGGTCAGAACGCAGGACCTTGCTATCATTGGGGACCATAGTGACCACAGCAATATATCTGTTGTTTCTACCCCGCTTTTACTACGCTTATGACGAACTTGACGCGCTCTGAGACCATTTTCCTTCGCCGTAGTTAGGCAACCAACTCGGTCTGAGGGGGAGGGGGGTAGTATGGATGTTCAGTGTGCCAACAGCGTCCAAACACGCCATTTGTCACGACGCATTGCGCTACATTGCGGTGACCAACATCATGCAGGTTTTTCTACGGGTTCCAAGATTGTTAATCAAAGCTTATAAGGATAAGTAAACACAAATAAATGAAACGTGTTAAATACATTTTCAGTGTTGACTATGGGAAATATTTTTCGACAAAAAAAGTAAAAAGAAAATAATTCCATCTGTTTTTAGTCATGATGCCTGGGATAATAAAGTCTATGGTGTAAATGATTTTGAAGCAAGTCAAATGGATCCTCAACAGAGATTTGTATTAGACTGTTGTTTTAAAGCCATGGAAAATGCTGGAGTAACAAGAGAGTCTGTGCATGGTTCTAATACTGGGGTCTATATAGGTTAGTCGAACGTACATTTTGAAATTTGTTGGTGATGCTTGTCCATAAATCATACATCCATGTCGCCTTTATATATAGATATGAACGATTCTATAGTCCATGATGACCACCAGGTTTGCTCTGGTTAAGATGAAAAAAGGATAATAATGAAGTGAAAACGCAGCATGTTTATAAATGAATGACTGTAAATATCGCATGAGAGATACACTTTAAGATATGACGTTTTCACAATTGTTTAAATGCACCGCATATCTGTTCTCTGTAACCACACAAAGGGTTGCAATACGCCCACACATTGGCTATGTCTCGAAAGCAACTTATCTAATGGAAAATATGGGTGTTGACCAGATATGATAAGGATGCCTTCAACCACGGCAGCTAAAGAGTTGACGCATATTAAGTAATTATCAGCAAATCATTAGAATTTGTTTAGTTTTTATAAAGTTCTGCCCCATTCTAACGTTTAGTATACGAAACATTTAATATTATGGATTTAGCTGTTTAATCATCGATTTTAAAGAAATTCAAACTCAACCATCATTAATGTGTAACGGGGATATTGTCAAACAGTTTTTTAATTTGGAATAAAATTGTGACCTCCAGAGGGTCCACACGGTAAAAAAACATGATTTTTAGTACAATCAGGGGCCATAATTCAGGCAGTTATGGTACAATGTGCCAGAATATCGAAAGAAACTGCGATCTTTTGGTTATATACTTACATTTCAAATTTCATCAAAATCGGATTAAAATTGTAACCTCTACAGGGTCCAAAACCTTGATATATCATATTTTCACACTATTCGCGTAAAAACGGCGGTCATTTTGTCCGTCAATTTTGGTCCGATTTTCATGAATTTCGAATTCAGCCTTCATTACCATGTAACGGTTTTTTTTTAAAATCGGATTATAAGTTTGACCTCCAGAGGAACCACAAGCTAAAAAGGGCAATTTTTTCGGACAACCAGGGGCCTTAATTCAGGAAGTTAATATCCGATGAGCGCAAATATAGAACAGGAAGCAAGATATTTGTCTTATAAACATGCATGTTTCTTTAAAATCGGTTCAAAATTGTAACCTCTAGAGGGTCCAAAAGCTAAAAACATGATTTTTCGTACAATCAGGGGCCATAATCCATGAAGTTTCGATCCGATACATGCCAATATCGAAAGCAGCCGAGATCATCAAAATCGGTTCAAAATTGTGATCTCTATAGGGTCCACAACCTTGACATAACATATTTTCACACTATTCGCGTACAAACGGCGGCCATTTTGTCTGTCAATTTTGGTCCGATTTTCACGAAATTCGAATGCAACCTTTGTTACCATGTGACGGCGTCAATTTTGGTCCGATTTTCACGAAATTCAGACTCATTCATCATTACCATGTAACGGTGATATTATCAAACGGTTTTTTAAATCGGATAATAATTTTGACCTCCAGAGGGACCACAAGCTAAAAAGGGCGATTTTTTGGACAATCAGGGGCCATAATTCAGGAAGTGACGATCCGATGGGCGCAAATATCGACCGGAACCAAGATCTTTGGGTTATAAACATACATGTCAAGTTTTCTTTAAAATCGATTCAAAATTGTAACCTCTAGAGGGCCCACAAGCTAAAAACATGATTTTTCGTACAATCAGGGGCCATAATTCATGAAGTTTCGATCCGATAAATGCCAATATCGAAAGCAGCCGAGATCTGATGGGGATAAACCTATATTTCAAGTGTCGTCAAAATCGAATAAGAATTGTGACCTGTAGAGAGTCCACAAACAAATTGTAAACGGGCGGGCGGACGAAAATGTGGGCGTATAAAAAAAGAATCGCCAAAAGCTGTAGCTGCTATTGCTTTCACAAGCTATTGGTGACGGATGGACAATACGCCCATATTGTATAAAAATGAATTCGACATAAACGGATTGCTGAATATCAAGATTTTATAGTACAGAAATAGGACATGGGTAGCGAAAGGAGTAACAATGATTGCATACATATTTTTAAAAAATACAAAACAAACAACAACAAAATATATTAGAAAGTACTTTATATAGACTGAAAAAAATAATTAAAAGGTAATTCATACGGAGCCCGGTAAGGGACGCAAAAAATAAAAATATAATGATAATAACTGGCGCGCGCCGGATAATAACTGGCGCGCGCCGGATAATAACTGGCGCGCGCCGGATAAATAACTGGCGCGCGCCGGATAAATAACTGGCGCGCGCCGGATAATAACTGGCGCGCGCCGGATAAATAACTGGCGCGCGCCGGATAATTAACTGGCGCGCGCCGGATAATAACTGGCGCGCGCCGCCGGATAAATAACTGGCGCGCGCCGGATAAATAACGGGCGCGCGCCGGATAAATAACGGGCGCGCGCCGGATAATATCTATTGCATGGGCATCGCCACTGCGTCCTACACATATTCCGAATTCCATCTGCAAAGGGTCTTGTTACGTGTTTTTATCCTATCCAAACGACCAGATACTGTGTCTTGAAAGACACCCCCCCCCCGTCCTGCCCAACAGACACGGGACACCTACGTCGGAAATCCTGAGCACGATTTTATTTAATATCGTAACAGTGGCTGCAAAGACCAAAGAAACCATGGTACTTTTATCAAAACTTTAAACAATGATTATTGACTGGCATTTTCCATTGAGTATTTCGAACTTATTACAGCGAAAACGGTTTAACTCTTACTGTATCCACCTCTTTAAGAAGGGTGTCCGAGTGGTTTGACGCGTGTGCGTTCAATCATAAGGTCGGGCATTGAATGGAGTGACGTGGTATCGTCTTGTACGTTACGAATGTACGGTCGCCTGTCCAACGTAGAGGAGTTTCTCCAACTGCTAATGACCCTTATCTTAGTCCGAAATGTCCTAATTTGTGTCACGTGAATAAATGTCTAATTATTAATTTATATAACATTTGAAGCCAAAATAAAGGTTCATAACCCGGGTGTTGGCAAAGAAAGTTCCTCGGGATCTCCGGCGTATGTGTCCCTTGTGTTTTGGGCATGGCGGGGTGTCTTACAAGACACAGCATCACAGTATCTAGTCGTTCGGATAGGACAAAAGCACGTAACACGAGTTTTTGCAGTTGGAATTTGAAATATGAGTAGGGCACAGTGCCGCTGCTCATGCAAAATTTTCCTCATATTCTGGCATTCATTAGAGCGCAATAGGTATTATCCGGCGCGCTAGTTAATTATCCGGCGCGCGCCAGTTATTTATCCGGTGCGCGCCAGTTATTTATCCGGCGCGCGCCAGTTAATTATCCGGCGCGCGCCAGTTATTATCCGGCGCGCGCCAGTTATTTATCAGGCGCGCGCCAGTTAATTATCCGGCGCGCGCCAGTTATTATCGTCTTGTACGTTACGTCTTGTACATTACGTCTTGTACGTTACGTCTTGTACGTTACAAATGTAGAGTCGCCTGTCGCGGAGTTTCTACAATTCTTACGATTTTCTCTAACTGCTAATGACCCTTATTTTGTTGCGAAATGTCCTAATTTGTTTCGAGTAGACGTTCCTCCCACTCCTTCTCTCCAATCTGAGCTAACAGACAAAGTCTTTTCTTGAGTTTTCCATTTCAAGAAGGGGTGTTCTTTATTAGTGAGAGGAAACCGAGTGAACCGGAAAGCCTACAGCATAAGTCCCCCCAAATGCCCGATTTCCCATTCCGTCTGATAATAATCGCTTAACATCCGCATCCGATGGAGATATCTTATTCCATTTTCTTAGCGCAACCACAGGAGTGTTTCCCGAGGGAAGATACCGGAGGTACTCGGAGTAAACCCATCTAAAAACCACATAAAAGTATGCTCACATCTGGGATGAAAACCACAGCCGCAAGCTAGGTGACCGGCTAGCCTGAGGTCCATGTGCGGCATTCTAGATCACTAGCCCGCCACCACCCCAACCCCACCCCCATAATCGTAATACTGTGATAAACCAAACTTTATGTTGGGGTCTGTTAGCTCAAATGGGAGAGAGGCGGTTGGGGTAACGTCTACCCGACACAAATTAACACATTTTAGGACTAACATATGGACCATTAGCAGTCGCAGTAAACCGGAAGACTTGGAGAAACTCCGCTACGTTGGACAGACGACCGTACATTCGTAACGTACAAAACGATAACACGGCACTCGATCCAATGTCCGACCTTATGATTGAACGCGCACGCGTCAAACCACTCGGTTACCCTTCTTAAAGAATAGATACAGTAAGAGTTAATCGTTTTCGCTGTAATAAGTTCGAGATACTCAATGGAAAATGTCAGTCAATAATCATTGTTTAAAGTTTTGATAAAAGTACCGGGGTTTCTTTGGTCTTTGCAGCCATTGTTACGATATTAACTAAAATCGTGCTCAGGATTTCCGACGTAGGTGTCCCGTGTCTGTTGGGCAGGACGGGGGGGGCGTCTTTCAAGACACAGTATCTGGTCGTTTGGATAGGATAAAAACACGTAACAAGACCCTTTGCAGATGGAATTCGGAATATGTGTAGGACGCAGTGGCGATGCCCATGCAATAGATATTATCCGGCGCGCGGCCGTTATTTATCCAGCGCGCGCCAGTTATTATCATTATATTTTTATTTTTTGCGTCCCTTACCGGGCTCCGTAAATTCATACAAATTGAAGATAAAAAAAAAAATACTCTCTGAACTGTACTATTTTTAAAATTTTTAAAGAGATTTATTTGATTATGAACAACTATTTAGTTATTGTTATTATACTATAATATTCAATGAATAAGCTATATTAATCCCATTTCTTAATCTGCGGAACAGCTCAATGCTGATTAGTTGTGGGTTAGGCTTTTTTGGGAGTAATAAAATATGTAGTCGAAATTGGGTGTGGTAAAAATGTGGGAAAAGAAATGAACCTTTTCCCACAGCGCCATCTGCATGATGGACCTCTTGAACCACGGCAACATGTCATTGCATGAATGGCAAACCCTATATCTAAATCATTTACCAATCCGGCTTATGCGGAACAATAATGGACGTCGTATCTCTCTCGATCCCCAACGCACACACTCCCTTAACTGTGCAGAATGGTCCCATTAAAGGGCGGTTCTCATCCATACCGCGGCACTGTATCTCGTCTGGAACTGTAGTAGAGATTGACACACACACACATATTACTGACTTTTGATTTTTATCCACTGTGTATAATTTTCACTGTAAATCGACGTTGTTATGGTCTACATGTGTTGTTGGTGGGGTTTTTTTTGTCGGTAAGGGTCCAATCTCACAATCAGGACAAAGAACCACATAATGTGTCTACAGCACTTCTGTTCAAATCATTGCCTCATTACAAATCATGACGCGAGACCTTTCACTTTCAATTCTTTACAACGTAAGCCTATTGTGTTTATTTTTTTTAAGGTGTAATGAATAGTGACTATAAAAATCTTCAATCAACAGAAGGTGAAAATATGAATAACTATACCTTAACGGGAACCTCTACCAGTATTGTAGCTGCACGTATATCGTTCACCTTTAACCTTCTGGGGCCTGCTCTGGCTTTAGATACAGCTTGTTCATCATCTTTATTAGCTATTCACCTTGCTGCTCAAGCTCTAAGAGAAGGTAATGTTGGTCCTGAACACGACTGGAACACGCACGAACATTAAGTTGAAAATATAGTTTCTACAGACATATCACAACGTTTCAGCAAGTGTTCCCTTGTCGTTATGATAATCGTGGCTAGAAATTAATTGGCACAAACCCTCCCACTCCTGTTCGATGTTATCAAAAAGCCAGAAACTTACATATGGTTACAACATTTTGATTCCTTTCTTATCACGAGAGGTGTCTGCTCATGGTATGGATATAAATATTCAGAAGCCCTTAAAGAAGAAATGTCCTAGTCGTTTACAATTAGATAGGTAGAGATAACAATATGAGAGGGGAGCCTAGAACAAACTGCAATAGAAATCATTTTTTGGGGAACTGTTCCAATATGGCCTCTAGTACTCCCATAACAAAAGCGGCCATTATCGGTCTTGGGAAATTTGCATAATTAACATAAATCCAAGATGACCGCCAGTAGACCAGAAAAACGCCGAAATCACCGAAATGGTTGGCTTTAGTGCAAATAAATGTATTACCGACCTATAGGAAATCGATACTCACGAGTTCAAAAATGCCGACATTTTTTTCCTACGACATTATTGTAACGTCGTAACGTCATTTTGACGGCATTGCGTTGTTCTCATGACGTCATGATCAAATTTAATTGTAACTGCGTTCGGAAAACTTCTGTGGATCCCACGAACATACTGCGTTACAGGAAGTGGCCAGAAAAGGGTAATGACAAGTTCTTCACCTGTAAAAGTATAGTCTCTACCTCCAAATGAAGGTGCTATAGAAAAGTCAGGTCAAAAAACAATTTAACCCTAAAAAAGATTGCTCAATTGATTCTTAGGCTTCATTACACTTTTTAATTTAGTCGTTTACAATATATAAAATCAGCTGTTAGCTAGCAGTAGCACAATCTCCATTATCATTAACAGGTGATTGTGACATGGCCTTAGCAGGGGGAGTTAACTCATTGATGTCTCCTAGTATATTTGTTCAACTAAGTAAAGCCAGAATGGCCTCCCCTACTGGCTATTGTCAAGCTTTTTCCTCTAAAGCGGATGGTTATGCAAGAGGTGAAGGGGCAGGGATAATTCTTTTAAAACGACTTAAGGACGTGAGTATATTTTTTTCACATTTTTTAAACAATATTAGTAACTATGGCCCCAGGTTTACCTTTTTAAAAAGTTAGTGTCATTTGATTTCCATGGTTGGTTTCATTACTAACTATTTAACCTTTATGAAATTCAGGCAGTACGCGATAACGACCCAATATGGGGGACCATTATGACAGGGTCTAACCAGGATGGACACACCGTGACGCCTATGACAGCTCCTTCTGGAAGTCAACAATTCCAATTATTGAAAAAAGTTTACAGCAGATATAATATTGATCCTGATCGACTGGAATACATAGAAGCTCACGGTATGTAGCAAAATAACGACACAACAATATAGCAACATATATTTATTCAGATTGGGAACACCACAGAAAGTAATTAGAAAATTAGGAAGGCTACGGGCTAACTATGCATACTATCAGTATTGAATTAAAAAGGATACATCGAACATAATCAATTGGTTTAATGCCATAACACGATAATATGAATATTAGATTGACAATGATATAATTTAATCGTGAATTGTTTGACAAAGTTACGATAGACAACTGGTTAACTATGAGTACAACTATAACACGAATAGTATATTAACAACGATATGGTGTAAGAGTTAACTGGCAGTACGATAATAACATGATATGGGATCTTAATATTCAATATTTAACACACCGTGGACGTTTTAAAATCAGTACAGACGTCGTGTAATCTGTGCACATAAAGGTTCCAAGTACAAAAAACGTGTAGCCTAAACTTTTCACAAATTTCAGTAACTAACTATTAAATAACAAAAAGTTTATTCCTTCAAATTAATACGTCTTTTGGGCCCATTTTAATCTATTTCAACACCCCGTAGACTAGAAAAGTTGAATAATACAATGAACACGCAGCTGAAAATATATACTGCATGATAGCTAACTGTAAATACTCTGATGCAACCACGTAATTATAATATAGCTGTTAAAATTGAACGAAACTATTAACATACTAAAGAAAGTACGTATTACCAACCAAATTACATAATTTGTATATATTGAGTGCCTGTATATATACTCTCCAAAAAAGAAACGCAATCTTTCATTTCATCGTTGGTATATCTTCGCTCTACCATCGCCTTGTAGCAACCGGAACTCCAAAATGTCACTGAACCATACTGCTCCCCAGTGTTGCTATGGCCATACTCTCAGTGTCTGAACCCACAGAAGTTTGATTTCACGTGTCGGCGTATTCCAAAACAGCAGCTCTAATGGGGACGCCTGACTCGTTGTCCGGTTTCACGTAGGCGTTTACGGACTGTCTGGTCTGAGATTCTAAGCCGTCCGGGAATGGCTGCTGCGGTAGAGGTCGCTGTTGAAAACCGTTTCCGCCAATGACGTAACGGGATGTGACGATCCGTGACAGGTGGGGTCACTCTGGTTTGGCCTGAGCTTGGGCGGTCACGTGTTGAACTTCGCTGTCGGTACCTATTCCAGAGGCGAGAAATGGAACTCGGGGTAACATTCAGCAGCCTGGCTACATCTGTCTGGGATTCACCTGCTTGTAATCGACCAATAGAGTTGTTGCGTTGTTCTTCGTTCAGATGTGGCATCTGAGAGTTTACATGTGCAACTGATTTGGAAACCGAAAACCCCGGGATTGTAAAGGCCTTAGATTTAGGTTCCACGCGAAAAGCGCACGAAGTTGTTAAATTCACGTTTCTTGGTGCAATCAAGCGAAAACCAATTTCGGCAAAAAGGTCACAATTAGTGACACTTCATTTAAAACCAATAATGAATTTGTTTTATCTTACATAATGACATTAGAAATAAGTACTATTTATGGAAACAAAGACCTCGTTCAAATGAATAATGATGAAAAATGGGATGTGCGTTTCTTTTTTTGAAGAGTATATAATTTATGTCGTGTACATAATGTAAGTATAACGCCATGGCGTCATGTAATTGTACACTATCTCATTATTAAATGTCTGATGGTCCCCGTAGTGGGTAAAAGCGCTAGCTCAGGTGGAATTATTTTTGTCTTCCTAAAAAACTTCACATTTCTATATACTTTTACCTGAGAGTAGAAGCTTTTATTTATTTTATATATCTATATATATATATGATTATGGCATTAGGCAGACCATATTATATTTTGGGCATTAGGTAGACATTTATGAAAATCCAAACTTATTACTTTTTGAAGATAAAAATTTTAAAAATGACACCTTTGTGACCGTCTTATTGATTTTCAAAATTCGAAATAAAAAAATTCTCAAAAATATAAAATATACATTTTTTGTGGTCTGCCTAATATTTGTTAATATATAACAGTCATTAGGCAGACACGTACATATATATATAGTCATTAGGCAGACAGGTGCATATATATAGCCATTAGGCAGACACGTACATATATATAGCCATTAGGCAGACATGTACATATGTATAGCCATTAGGCAGACACGTACACATATATAGCCATAAGGCAGACACGTACACATATATAGCCATTAGGCAGACACGTACATATCTATAGCCATTAGGCAGACACGTACATAAAAATAGTCATTAGGCAGACACGTACATATATATTGCCATTAGGCAGACACGTACATAAAAATAGTCATAAGGCAGACACGTACATATATATATAGCCATTAGGCAGACACGTAATATAGCCATTAGGCAGAGAGGTACATATAAATAACCAGGCAGACACATGCATATAGATAGCCATAAGGCAGACTAAATAGCCACTGGACAGGCTAGAATTTATACTTAAAACACAGACGTGACTTCACTCGTTCATGTTGGCGTACTATTATTTCAAATAATTTAAGAGCACCTTGTCAATCGTACATTCGTTATACTAGGTGCAATATAAGATTCACGCGAGGTATTCATTGAAGGCACGTGTGAGATAGTGTCTGTATTTTAAATTGTTTAAAGATCTTGAGCTTAAGACATTGTTTACAGGTATCTATAACATGATCATTAGGTAGAACACCATGTCTATTAAGAAGCAATTATACGGAATGTGGATAAGGAAACAATGTGGTTTTCAAAATACAATATATATATACGTTGATTCTGTCATACGAAGTGATACGGAGTTCCAAGAACTATGAGCCAAAGAGCCAAGGAGCGTTTTGTTACCCAGGTTAGATCTAAGCCAATAGATGGCACTGATCAGAGTTGTTTGATGCACACTTAATCTTGTTTGCAGCAACAATAAATTTCAGAAACAACATTATACTTAAAAACATAAAATTCATTCAAGTATTTGAAACGAATGCCAACAACCCAAATAAATGACCTGTGGCACATGGACAACAAAAATAAAGGTTTTTATAAATCAATCATTTAGTCTTAATAGAGCTAAACATAAACTCAGTATTATCCATAATAATAATTAAACACGAATCAAAATTTAATTTCCTTCCATTTCAATTGCACGGGTGTATTCAACCAGTGGTTGATAGAGAACAAACTAAAAACAAAAGCGATTTTCCGTACAATCTATGGTGGCTGATTGGTATCATGTCGTATTGTCGTGATGTCGCCTTTCATAACGCGACAACCCGACAACCCGACAACCCGACATCACGACATTTCTACCCGACAACACGACAACCCGACAACCCGACACCACGACATTTATACCCGACATCACGACATTACGACATTTTTACCCGACATTACGACACTAAAAATGTCGTGATGTCGGGTAAAAATGTCGTGATGTCGGGTAAAAATATCGTATTGTCGGGTTGTCGGGTTGTCGTGATGTCGGGTTGTCGGGTTGTCGTGATGTCGGGTTGTCGGGTTGTCGCGTTATGGAACAAAAATCTGGCAATAAAGAAAATGGTTGATCAAGTGGAAGTAGATTCACGCTCACATTGCAGTTTGAGTTGCATTCGTATCCATTTGTATACGTCCACATTCATAATGTGAACCGTCTTCATTAGCTCAGTCGGATCAGAACAGTAGGACGTTAAACCCCATTTCAGTTCATAATGTGAACATATTATGCCGCCGCCCTTGTCTGTGTGTCTGTCATTGAGTCAAGTGTTGTGGTTTCCAGCCCAAGCTTGTCCATGACAAAGAGTAGGGTCGTCTGTCTTACCTCGTGGGTTTTCTCCGGGTGCATGCCCTACCCGCGGGGTGGTGCCAATCCCGTTTTTTGTTATTATTTTGTCTGTAAATATTCTACAGGTTGCAATTATTAACAGATTTTGTTCAAATTCGGCATGATCAATCATTTCAATAACAGGATGGTACCTATATTAATATTTTGTCTGTAAACACTCTACAGGTCGCGATTCTTAATGAATTTTCTTCAAATTGGGCATGAGCATTATTTTCAAAGAGAAAATGGCACCTACTGATGTAAATGCATGCCCGACCCATAGGGGCGTTGTCACGCCCACTTTTCGTGAATATTTTGTCTGTAATTGGTATGAGATTTTAATCAGATTTGGCATGATCAAGACAGGGTGGTAAACACCCTACAGGCTGCAAATTTTATACGCTCACATTGAAATATATCAAGGGCCATAACTCTGGTAGTAATTATTGGACATCGCTGAAAATCATTAGGTCTTCGTCGCATGAACTTACACACTGTGCACCAATTTCAAGCGAATCGGATGACAACGTTAGCCTCTAGAGCGTCCACAAGATTTTAAAAAGTGAAACGTGATCATGGGCCATAACTTTGAAAATAATGCTCATGCCAGTCCTTGTGACTAAGGTTATTATCCGATTGATTTGAAATTTATACCAAGTGTTTATGTTCATGAAACTCTGGCAGTAATTATCTGGCAGTGGAAATCAATGGGTTTCTACGTCTCATGGCCATAAACATTGTATATAAATTTAAAATCAATCCGATGATAACTTTAGGCCCCAGAGAGTCCACAACCTGACCGACGGGCGGACTGACGGACAGACGGGGGCGACGACGATTTATTTAAATGTGGACGTATGAAATTTGCAACCTGTAGGGTGTTTACCATTCTGTCTTGATCAAGCTAAAACTGAACAAAATCTCATAAGAATTACAGCCTGAAAGGTGTTTTCAGACAAAATATTCACGAAAAGTGGGCGTGACAACGCCCCTATGGATCGGGCATGCATTTACATCAGTTGGTGCCATTGTCTCTTTACAAATAATGCTCATGCCAAATTTGAAGAAAATCCATTAAGAATCGCGGCCTGTAGAGTGTTTACAGACTAAATATTAATATAGGTACCATCCTGTTATTGAAATGATTGATCATGCCGAATTTGAACAAAATCTGTTAATAACTGCAACCTGTAGAATATTTACAGACAAAATAATAACAAAACAGCGGGATTGGCACCACCCCGTGGGGTAGGGCATGCACCCGGAGAAAACCCACGAGGTTAGACCGACGTCCTTACTCTTTGTTATGGACAAGCTTGGGCTGGAAACCACAACACTTGACTCAATGACAGACACACAGACAAGGGGGGCGGCATAATATGTTCACATTATGAACTGAAATGGGGTTTAACGTCCTACTGTTCTGATCCGACTGAGCTAATGAAGACGGTTCACATTATGAATGTGGACGTATACAAATGGATACGAATGCAACTCAAACTGCAATGTGAGCGTGAATCTACTTCCACTTGATCAACCATTTTCTTTATTGCCAGATTTTTGTTCCATAACTCGACAACCCGACAACCCGACATCACGACAACCCGACAACCCGACAACCCGACAACCCGACAATACGACAATACGACATTTTTACCCGACAATACGACATTTTTACCCGACATCACAACATTTTTAGTGTCGTAATGTCGGGTAAAAATGTCGTGATGTCGGGTATAAATGTCGTGATGTCGGGTTGTCGGGTTGTCGCGTTGTCGTGTTGTCGGGTAGAAATGTCGTGATGTCGGGTTGTCGGGTTGTCGGGTTGTCGCGTTATGAAAGGCGACATCACGACAATACGACATGATACCAATCAGCCACCATAACAATCAGAGGCCATTATCCAGAAAGTCATGGCCTGAAATGCGCAAATATCAAAAGGGGTTGAGATCATTGAAATATAAAGATATATATTTCATCAAAATCGGCTAAAACTGTGACCTCTCGAGGGTCATGGTTTTTAAAATAGTGGAAAAAAATTGTGACCTCCAGAGAATCCACAAGCTAAAAGTGACATAATCAAGGAAGTTACATTCCGATATGCGCGATCATCAAAAGGGACCAAGATCTTTGTGATATAAAGAAAAATCGGGTCAAAATTGTGGCCTATAGAGGGTCCACAATCTTAATATACCATACTTTTTTTTAACATTATTTATGTACTAGGAACCGCTTTTTACCCGTCAATTTTAGTTCGATTTTCTCGAAATTCGAACTCAACTGACATTACGGTGTAACGGTAATATATTCGGGCGTTGTTTTAAATAGGACAATAATCATGACCTCTATAGAGGGGCCCCACGCTATAAACGTAATTTTTCGTACAATCAGGCAGGGACGGCGACAATATACGTCCTCATGAAAATGTGGGGATATAAAAAGGGTCGATTCACAAACGACAAAATAATTATAAGAAGCCAACAGCGAGGTTGATGTTCCCCGCCGAAATCCCAAAATAAATAGATGACACATATTAAATAATCGCACATTTATTTTATTTTTCAAAAGTTATCGAGCAACTATACCTCTAAGTTTCATCACTCTCTTATCAGATAGAATCAATGACAAATGAATCTATATTCGGAGTTTTATCGCACTCACTTCATTATAACCAATGTTATCGTGTCCCAAAGCATTAACCAAACAGATTGCTTATCTTTGCTTACCGTAAGCAGACAATGTTCATCACCGAACTTCATCAATGCATTCGCGCAATGAACGCCTACACCATGTTTGAACATTCTAGCTCAATTAGAAGGAGAGATATTGTCCAAGCCAATCAAATTGATTATCGATCTGCTTGCAATCACTCTCACTTAATTAGAACTAAAGTTATCGTGTCCCAAAGAATCAACAATTCAAATAGCTTATCTCTGCTTGCCCTAAACAGAACTCCATCAAGGAATTGACCTACACCAAGTTTGAACATTACAGTGACAGACAGACGAACCCGGGACAATAAAATCGCGTAGAATGAACTAACAAAGAACAAACTTTGCCATTCAATTTGGACTGCTGGCGTTTTTACGAAACATAACAGATTAAAAATCATAATAATATATAAAACATTGAATATAGTTCATTTTATATACATTCATACAGTAAATTTCTTGAGAATAGACTATTCCCTTATAGCGACAGCTGTCATCTCTTTACCGAGGCATTTTTTTTAAGGGCTTTGGATGCTTTCATTCGGTATATTTTTCGTACATTGAATAGTTTTACTCGTGTTTTTTGTAAGCATCAGCTGCTGATAGACACTTTACCGCACTTAAAAATTGTTTGTTTTCATTCAAAAACTTGCTTATTTCCTTCTTACCTGAAAGAAAGAAATAATTCTGATTTATCTAAAAGTCTAATAGAGCATTACCCAAATAACTACTAAATAACCCATACATCAGCATTCCACTTAGTAATAAAACATATGTCCATATAAGCCATCCAAATATACAATGTTCAAATATTTTGATAATTACATCAATATTGCCCAGTCTACTGTGTATTATCGGTGTATACTCAAATAACGTATTGTGAATATAAATGATTTAATTCTCATTAAGTACGATACAATATTCCAATGGTGTTTTAAAATTTTTAAAGGTCCTTATGGGGAGACCGACGAAATAAAACTGCACAATACATTAGTCCTGATCCAATTGAACTGAGAAATATTAAAGGGTTAAGGACCCAAAAGCTCCAATTTAATACATTCATTATGTTAAACACTTTTGTACCATCGCCGATAACACGTGAGTCTCTAACAACTCCGTTAGTTAATATGCTTGTCTCAAATCAACTGCCGTTAGTGTTGCATTCACTATACTAGAACGATCGAGTTCAACTGATTCAATCATTCAGAAAACAAGTATCTAACTTACCGGGCAACGAAACTTTATTGCTGTATTCAGTGCTGTATACTGTTGTACTAAAATAGTCACAGAGTAGACTTGTTTCCTCACTATTCCATTTAACTGAAGAAATCATTATGCAAACACTATTTCATTGAATATTCTGCTGTATCAAAGATTTTGAAATCCTAATATTTTAATTAGTCATAAATATCGAGAAATGAATTTGCACAATATTTGGAACCTCTAGAAGATGCAGTTTAATGTGTACTATTTTCAAATTCATCCACTAATAAGCCCCAACGTAACTTTATATGCCAAAGATCTTGGGATGAGTTCGAATTATACACATATAGATCTGTCTTTACCTTCCTGAATGACTGAACCTTTTGGTCACGCTGATTACTTGATATTAAGTAACGTTCAAATATAATCATTGCACAACAATCGCGTTTGAATTGCGCGAAAATCAGACTAACACTTCTCAACAAATTGTCCATCCCACCTTTACGGAAATAACTTTCTTGGTTATGTCCCATGCCTTATACGCAAACTTTTGACACACAATAGATAACCTATATTTTCTGTCCGATTTAGATGCCACTTAAAATATACATATGAAAAAATAGGTTGCCACGCAACGAAACATACGCCCACACAGCAGCTAAATCGTCCGGGCAATCGACAGGAGTTGTCGCATATTAAGTAATTATCAGGTTTTTATAAAGTTCTGTCCCATGCTAACGTTTAGTATACGAAACATTTAATATTATGGATTTAGCTGTTCAATTATCGATTTTCAAGAAATTCAAACTCAACTATCATTAATGTGTAATGGCGATAGAGTCCAAAGTTTTTTTTAATTAATTAGGATTCCAGCCTGTGTGGAGTCATTTGACTCGTTGTGTAAGGTAATTATGTGACTCAAATATATTTGCATTGATTCACTTTACTAGTCACCTGGCTCACTGTACCTAGTTGTGTTACTCATCTCCTGTGTCGCTAGACTCACTAAAGTAGTCACTAGACTCACTAAAGTAGTCGAAGAACTCACTTTACGTGACGAGTCACTTGACTCACTTATCGAGTCGTTTTATGGATTTTTTGGTCGGTCACAAAAATGAGTCTTTTGACTCATTATTTGAGTCCCAAGTAAGTTCCAAGTTAGTCCCAAGGTAGTCAACGACAACTGAGTCATTACTGAGTCGTTTTATGGATACTCATCCAAATGAGTCAACTGGCCCACTTTTTTCTCTGTGTATTCTCCTTGTCACGTACAACCGGGAACTCGAAACCACGCCAGTTAACTCAATGACAGGCTTTATGATACAGCGCGCATTATACTCATAAAGTTCTAAGTCAACTTACTTACATCTTTTTGTTTATAACAGCTACTTCCACACAAAATATGGAAAGTGTCTACCAATTAGATTGTCTGCCGATTAGAAATTACGATTATGATCTAAAACTTCTCAATACCGGGTACTGTATTCAGCAACTTGACAAATTTTCTATTTTAGAAACTTATGTCTACCGTTATGGTCTCTAACGTAATACTCTGTTTATTTTGTTGATTAAGTAACATTTTTCAAATCAATAGGCTAGTAATTAGTAATAATTGATATTAATATGTTTATACTCGCACATATTTTTTACCATCGAAATTGAAGGACATGATATTTTCAGTTTCAACCCGCTTAGAATAACTGTTCAGTCGGCTGCCAACAATTTCTAGCAAAAAGTCTTCAGCCATAAATTTGTATTTGTATACACACCGGATATTCCTAGTCAAAGAATTACAAAGTAATCTAATAAAGTCTTCAGAATGCATTAAGAATTTACACATTCAAATTATATTTCATAAATGTATATAGAATCATATACATTACTATTAGCTTTATTAGATAGGACACCTACCTGTACAAACAGGTCGGACTTCGAGCCCACCCTGATCAATCCCATTTCTTATCCAAAATAAAGCCTCCTCATTTTTCTTTTTCATTGTCGATCTCTGTGTCTTTAAAAAAAATAATTCATGGATCAAATCTAAATTTGATTTAAGTAAAGACAGAAAAACAAAATGATATGCCACAACAAAAGGAATACCATTATAGGCCTACGCTAGATACAGAGCCTGTATATACGAACGATGAAAGCCTACCTGATTGCTTGTTAGATTTATCAAAAGTAACAAAAGTATACCCGATTTTGTAGCTTACAGATCCAGCATAAATACAATGAACATGTAGGGCTTAGCACCGAATCCTGCTTGACGACAATTTCTGAACTTGCTTGGATGGAAAGGCCATTATTGGTTTTAATTATACATACTTTGAAGTTGTGTTGGCTCGAAATGGAAACTGTAGACTACTTTAGGCCTATTCGAGATAGCTAGGCCTGTAGAAATTCCGCAGGCTATATGCCTAATGTAAATTATGATTATGATCATTCATAGTATTAAAGTGAGTCCCACACCGTCCTGGCAAAAATAAACCCCAAACAAGACTAATCCATACGCAATCATACTCATTTTGATTTAGTTTATTTACTTAAAATTCTTTCGGTATTCGAAATAATAATTTTACTTACCATCCATTTTCCATATGGAAGATACACTGGCATTTTTCACAAGCAAAGAAGAAAAAGACCAAAAGTTCCGAAAGTTCCCGGGTTGACACCAGCCGTTTACGTCATCGAAACATTGACGTCATCGAGACATTGACGTCATATACCCGTGCATGTTTCAATTAATAATGATCGCTCACGTCAAACCGAAATTTAGACGGTAAAAAAATGACAAAATATTATTTTCGAAATTAATTAAAACCACGAAACAAATTTGTTTTTAAAATTAAAAGCAGCGTTTCCTGAATGAAAAAATGAAAAAAAAATATAGACATTCATAATTATGTTTTAAGAAAGCTGTTTAGGGTCAAAGCCTGTCTGCCTGATGCCTATAATAATAGATAAAGAAATATTACTCGGGTCAAAACTTAAGGTAATAAAATAAATTTCATTGTTTTGTATTTTTAAAATCCAGATGCCTAAAATTACTGCGAGGGACAACTAAAATCCATTCTATAGAAATGTGGTTTCTCACTTTTTAACTTGTGGAATTCATCGGTTAAAATATTAGGCAGACCGGTTTTTGTCTGCCTAATCCATCGGTCTGCTTAATGGCTATATATATGTATTTATGGTCTGCCTATTGCCCCGGTTATATATATATATATAAATGACTTACATATTCCACTTTTAATAGGAACTGGTACACAGGCTGGCGACCCGGTAGAGGCGAACTGTTTGGGTGGATTTCTAGCAGATCATACCAAGAATGCTCCACGTTATATTGGCTCCGTTAAAACTAACATTGGCCATCTTGAGTCAGCTGCAGGAGTAGCGGGCGTTATTAAAGTTCTTCTGATGCAGAAACACTCACTTATCGTCCCAACCCTTCATTTCGATACACCAAATGAAAAGATTGATTTTGATAAACTAAAGCTAATAGTAGCAACACGTACTGACAAATGGCCGACATACAATTACGACGGAACAAAATTATCGTGCGTTAATTCATTTAGTTTTGGCGGAACAAATTGTCATGCTATCATAAAATCCTATAACACAGCCAAAGCAGTTAAAGTCATCGATCCTCACAAACTACGACTTATCTGCTTCTCAGGCGTAGACGAAACATCAGTTAAGGGCAGTATTCAACATTTTTGTGAGAAAGTCAAAACACAAGCTTATTCTATAGATGATGTTGCCTTCACCTCAACTATAAGAAGGGATCACTACCCAATAAGAGTTGCTAAAGTGGTTAAATCAATAGACGACGCCGTAGACCAATTAGAAAGCCAAACCACAATTGACAAGGTTCCAGTTAAAGCTCTACAGAAACCAAAGCAAACCATTTTTGTATTTTGCGGAATGGGAAGTACATGGAAAGGCATGTGCAAGGAGCTCATGAAAACCAACCATGTTTTTTACAAGAAAATATTGGAAATAGATGCTTTATTGTTACCACTGACCGGTTGGTCAGTTTGTCAAAGATTTGAAGATAGTTTTGATCCGACAGATCCATATTTCGGCCCAATTGCATCATTTACATGTCAGGTTGCCCTTGATGCTGTGTGGAAATACTGGGGAATAAAACCAGACTGCGTAGTTGGTCAGTCAGTAGGTGAAGTAGCAGCATCATACTCAGCTGGGGCACTGTCTTTAAAGGATGCAGTGAAAGTTATTTATCATCGAACATATCGACAAGCGAATGCCACTGGAGGGTCGATGCTGGTTGTTGGTAATTATGATGTGAGCGAGGTTCAGAAAATAGTTGATGATTACGAAGGAAAAGTAGTTATTGCTGTACACAATAGTCCTAAATCGTGCACCCTAAGTGGGGACACTGACGTTATCGATATGGTGAAATCGAGAATACAATCGGTAAAAGAAGATTTAGAAATCCCATTGTTTCTACACGATTTAACAGTGACGAGTGCGTTCCACAGTCATCATATGACAGAATGTTCCAACCAGATAAAGGATGATCTGTCAGGATTACAGGGTTCCAAACCTGATGTGAAACTATACTCAACAGTATCAGCCAAAGAAGCTACAGAATCAGATTTCATAACAGCAGAATATTGGGCAAAAAACGTTACAGAACCTGTGTTATTCCGACAAGCTCTTCAAGATGCTCACAAACCGGATTGTTTCAACATTTTTTTAGAAATTGGATCAAAGCCTGTACTCATTGCTCATTCAAAAGACAATTTCGATTTGAGTCAAGCATGCGTATTGGTATCAATGAAAAAGGACATGGAAACCAATTGTATTATGCAGAATTTAGCACAGCTCTATGCACACGGAATTGACCCAAATTGGGGCAATGTTGCTGAAAGAGGAAATGTAACGGACGTGCCACAGTATCATTTCAACCCAAAGTCAAACTTAATTATTCCAGAAACTTCAAAGCTCGCCTTAATGGGAGGGGACCTGCATTCGAGTGGCCATCCATTTCTAAGACCAATTATTGGCGCAAATAAAAGCTACAAAGTCCTCATCAACCCTAACAGAATTGGATCAGTATATGAACATTTTGTTTTGGACAACATTTTCATACCTGGCGCTTTTTATGGAGAAGTTGGTTTAGCTATTGCCGAGCACTTAACATCTGGAAGGGTTACTGAAACAGCTGTGTCGATTAACTTTAAACATCCCCTTGTACTACATCCAGGAAAAAGTGTTGAACTCGATGTTTTTACCAGTGTTGAAGATGATTATAAAAACGAAAAGGAGAAAACTAATTACACTGTTTTACGAGATAATCAAATTTTAGCGGTGGGTTCAATCAGTTGGGCAGATAACCAAGAAAATACCATTGTAGATATAGATGAGATCAAAGATCGGTGTCATTCAGAGTTTTCCCAACAAGATATTTACAGGCAATTAAAGAAACTGGGGTTTTCTTACGGAACTCCACTCCGTGTGCTTGCTGATGCTGTTTCGAACGATTATGAATGTTTAGTTTATTTTAGACTTCCCGAAGAAATCAGGCAAGAGAGAATTGGCACTTTCATTCACCCTGCTATTCTCGACGGAATGCTTCAAACGCCCGGGATATTGGGTATAGATGCAAAGAGTAAGGGGGATGACAACAAAGCGGGAACAGAAATTCTTCCAGTTCAGATTGGGAGACTGACCTTAAAAGGATCACCAAAGGACAATATGGTTGCATATGGAAAGATTATTAAAAAGACGGAATCAACTACCCATTATGATATCATATTAATGACCGAAGATGGCGACGTCATTGCGGAGGCTCGAAACTTCATCACCCAGAATCTAGGTATCGCCTCAGCAGATAAAAATATGCTTTACAGTATACATTGGAAACGATTCAATGCTCTCGCATCCGAAGATGCAGAAAATGAAGATTTATCAGAATTGCTAATTCTAGACAATTCTCAAAAGTTGGATCTATCTGGTTTAAATGTACTCAAACTTAACACAACAGAATCTTTTACTGATCAGCTTTTGAAGTTTAGTCAAATTAGTAATAAGAAAGCTCTTGTGTACATCTCCCACCAGCGTAGCTCTGATGCAGAAGAAACATCGACTGTATTCCAAAGTATTCTGGATGAGTGCATGCAGATTCACGAACTGGTTCTCTTCATGTTGGCAAAGCGGATCGATATTCCTTTGTGTGTCATTACTCTAGATACTTGGATACTGAGTTATAACTGCAATGTCACAGTCGGAAATCCTTCTGCAGCGGCTCTTTGGGGAATGCTGAGAACAGTTGATAGAGAATTAACTGAATTCCGCCTTAATCTGGTCGACATTAGTGGAAAAGACGAAGACATCACCGCTGACGTGTTATATAATACAATCAATTCAATATGTCAAGGAGAGGAGTTGCAAGGTGGCGAATTTCTTATTACAGACAATGTTGTTTACAGTCTTGAAATCCTGCATATAGCAGATCGAATGGAGCATAAATACAGAGAAGTCGAGATGGACGAGAAATGTGAAGTTCAACTATTTTCAGAAACGAAAAATGACTACATAAATCCTTTTCTGATATACTCTGATCCACCAGATGTTACTACCAATTCCGAAGTATCACTAAAAGTCGATACTTTAGCTATTCAAAATACCTTACTTTACAACACATGTACAGAAAATATCACTCATCACCATTCGGCTTCTTTTTCTAGTGGATTTCCAGTTTTGTGCTTAGAAGCTATCGGTTACATGAATTCCATGAACTGCAATGAAAAGTACATCTCGTGCTACCCAACAAAAGCAGGAACAACGATAGTCGTCCCAAAGGATTGTTTAATATCTGCCGAGCTCCTTCCAATTTATCACCCAGGATTGATGATGAAGATTGTTCTTATGTGGTCCCTTTCGGAAAATGTTCCTGCTAATGGTGTAACCCTTCTTTACAACAGTCGAACCAAGCCTCTAATGCGGTTAATGTGTCTTATCTTAGCGAGTCATCACAAGACACACGTTCAGATCGTATCGTTGGACGAAATCGAAACTATAGAACATGGCCACATTTTAAGTTTAGTTAATTTAAGTCAACAAATAATACACGATATCATTGGTAATTGGTCTAACGCCCACTCTCTCATAACCCTGAATTCACTAATAGATAGTCTAGGTATAGCTGCTGTTCATCATAATCGTCCACATGTCGCCACACAGATATTACGAACCGAGGAAATTTATAGTCCCGCCATGCTTGTACAGAAAGTTCCACAAATCAACGAATGGGTAAAATCCCACAAGGAAGAACTTTCAGCCATTTGCAAGTCTTTCAAATCTGGAATTCTGGGAAGACGTCGTTCTAGCGTTGCCATTCCACGTTCTATAGACATCATGCGTCTTTTGTCTGTAACAGAAATACCTTTCAGTCGGTCTTTAATGTTACCACCAGTAAGAGCAGTTAGCGGAAACATGTTCAGAAAAGATGCGGTATATATCGTAGTAGGTGGTCTAACTGGTTTAGGATGGGAATGTGTACAGTTTCTGGTGGCTAATGGGGCTGGTCATGTAGTTTGTTTCAATCGTCGTAAACCTTCACAAGAAAATTTGATGAATATAGACAATTTGGAAAGCTCATCGTCTTGTCGTGTAGTTACAGAACAGGTTGACGTAACTCAGTTCGATTCTGTTGAAAATGGGTTTAAAAGTGTGAACAATAAATTCCATGGCGCCGAAATAAAAGGTGTTATTTTTGGAGCAGCTGTTCTTAGCGATGCATTTATTGAGAGTATGGACAAAGATAAATTTGCGACTGCTTTGTCACCTAAAGTAAGAGGAGCCTGGAATTTACATTTATTAACAAAAGACCTAAACCTGGACTACTTTGTGATGCACTCCTCCATTGCTGGCTTACTTGGTAATCACGGACAATCGAACTATGGGGCTGGGAACGCGTTCGAAGATGGTCTAGCGCACTTTAGACGTTCAATGGGACTTCCAGGACAGAGTTTTAATTGGGGTCCACTAAACATAGGTATGTTAAAGGAAGCTGAATCGACAGAGAAAGTCATCAACATATTGAAAGAACAAGGATATGAGCTTCTAGAAATAGATGATATTCATCAATGTCTGCTGAGTTGCCTATTGGACAATTATCCACAAGTAATGTGTACAAAATTGGAATTGGGCAGCTTCAGTAGTGGTAATTCAAGGATGTCCAACCTTCATACTAAATTTCTTTCGATTCTACCGACAAAGACCACAAAACACGACAGTATGGATACTGCGGATGATACATTAATGAAACTAGATATTCCTTTGATAAAAACCCTGGAAAAAGACTCTAGAATACAAATTCTCCAAGATTATATGTCAATCATTGCCTCTAAAGTGTTTGCCGTTGATGAATCAGTGGTGACACCAGACAGTTCGGTCGTAGATCTTGGTATAGACTCCATGCTGGCCATGACTATCATTGATCAAATCAATAGAGACACTCAATTTAGGATACCGATGGTAGTCCTGTTGAGTGAAGGAGCTACTATCAGTAAAATAGCACATGTTATAGAAGCCAGTTTCTGGGAAGATGTAGATGATGATGGGAATGCAACTTCCAATGAGGACGAAGATAGTTTAAAAGAAATATCCGGTGAAAATGACGATACAGTCGATGAATTAAACCTCAACAAAACAACTGAACCAGAAGAGCCATTACCAAAGCCTGATTCCGAGGTGTACGCTTTACCAAAAACAGAAACACGGATGGATATACAATCTGAAACATTCCAGCAAATCCCAATACAAGAAACAAAGCTTGTGGAAGATATGATTGCTATAGAATGTGTTGTTTCTTTCATTGAAAGTGATATCTACGAATTGTACGAACACGTGGACAAGGCGCCATTACATTTTATTAAAGACGTCATATTTAAAGGGGCGGGCGTCGATCTTGATGTAATCAAGTTCTGTGCTAGACAGATCGTAGATAGACACCCCATTGCCAGGACACTGTTTAAAACGTTGATTGGCAAAGGAGCTAAATCTGGTTTGGAAAGACAAATTGTGAATAAGGAACATCAGCTAGATTTCCGTACTTTGATGGATTCATCCAACGAAGGAGAATACCAAAAACTTTCAGCGGAATCCTTCAACTTGGAGAAATCTGGACCAGTGAGATTCATCTCCTCTTCTCCTTCGCAATCATCCTTCAGAGTTCGCCTTGTTTGTCATGCCATTGGATTTGACTCCTTCGCTCTGGGAAAATTCATTTCAGATTTCCAATCTCTTGTGGTTGCGAAAGTCTCTAACAGGAAAATTTCATTATCTGTTAATTATGATCACGTTGGTTTAAACGAATTGCAAGATATTTTCCACTCGAATCAGAAACAAACAGAGTCGTTTTGGAGAGGGGAAGTGCCTAAATCCATTTCCAATATGAATCTTAATTGTAACAAGTCTACAAATACAACCTCTAAGGTAACAAATCTGAAACTTGATGACCAGCTATCTCGTGCGATATTTAATCTTGGACAAAGCCTTGACACCACATTACTGAAATTATTTGTTTCCTTTTACCAACTCCTTTTACACATAAATACCGGAGAAGATTTAGTAAATGTTATCACAAAACACAATCTAAGACATATGTTGTTTCAATCTAGTCATGAAGTATGTAATTTAACAAATGACATTCCACTGTTTGCAAAGATATCAACTTCTTCTACATTTTCGGATTTTATAAGAGAAAACAGTAAAACTATTCAGAAATATTTAAACAACGCAATGTACCCGTACTCCTTAATCGAGAAAATGGTATTATCTGATGAATGTCGAAAAAATTTGAAGAGACATTGTGTTGTACAAGAGGAAGCGAAGAAAACTGTTCCTGCTAAAAGTATGGGGTTACTACACGATACTTTATTAATAGTCAACTCTAATTCAACAACTAAATCAATTGATGTTCAGCTACAATATAGAAGTTCTTTATATACCAGTAGTGAAGCTAAAATACTCTTAGATCAACTCCACCAAATTCTGCTGTTGGTAACATCTAACTACGACATGACCATAAGCAATATTGGACAGAGTGTAGAGTCTCTTCACAAAAAAATTGCTGGTGACCATCATGGTAACAGTACCAATAACAATGCACCTACAAACGAAGGTGAGTATTATTGTTACCCAATAACTAAAACTAGAGATTCAATCAACTGGGTAATATATGGAGACGTACTAAACTGCATATTATCGATATCATGGTTAACGATGATCCTTTTCCACCGCCTATTCTTTTCATTTATCCTTCAAATAACCATATTAGTCAAATAACGATATCAGTCAAATCAGTTTTGTTTCCAGGAGCAGAAAGTAATGCAAGCGTTAGTGGGCATGATGCTGGCAAACCAGAGTCTTCAATGTCGATACCAAAGTTAAAGAACCCTGGCACCGTCAATTTACCAGAAAATACCTTATCTTATAGTGAATATTATTTTTACGAAAGATATTTGCGGGACAACCCTGTTGGTCACCATCTTATCACTGATTTACATATGAAGAAAAGGGCAGGTGATTTATTTAATCAATATACTCCCACTATCTTTGATATATGTCCGTATATTGTCAACACTTGCATGCTTTCTTCTTGGGTTTGTCCGTCGTCTGTTTCCATTTTCTTGTGAAAGAAATCTGAATTGGTGCATAAGAAAGAAGTCTATCGAAATTTGGTATTGTTCGAAAAATAGATCGATGTTATCCCCGTGACTGCCGTCTCATGAATTCCTTTGATTTATGCTCAGGGTTTAAGGGTGTTTCCGGGCTCATGAAATCCTTTCATTTGTTTTATACATCGTGCGATTTTTGATCAGGGTGTAAGGAATTTTAAAGTAAGACCACGAATGTGATTGCATTTATTATTAAACTAGCGCAGGCGACTTTGCCCTAATCTGTGTTTATGATATATTGTATACATGTATTTGTAATGACAGGGGCGGATCCAGAGGGGGTCCAAACCCCACCCTGCTCAGCTACATAAAAAAAATAATGCCTTGCATCAATGAAATTACATTACAAAGTGATCCTACATCATTATAAAAAAGATTTCTCTGTTTGAAAAGCTCAATTCATATGTATGGCTATGTAATTCAAAGACAATGATGGCAGATTTCCTTAACTGAAACCTGGCAAAACCGCACCTGCAAAAATTTCTGGATCCGTCCCTGAATGATCCTAAAGTAGTGTAGCTCTTTACTATTGCTTCAGCAATATTAGTAGATTGTAGGAAGTTCATTTTCATATTCAAATAAAACTCTTTTTTTTTACTTTACGTTCTATAGGATTTGATAAAATTTGGTATAATGCTTCCCTGAAACTTCTTGAACGTCATCGTACATTAAGAACAGTTTACGTCAAAGCTGAACCTGGAGAAAACTACAGATTCGGTTTTAAAAAACTGGAGAAAAATCCTGAAGATATATTGGATTTTCAGTATGTGAAAAATTCTAAAGATGATGCCGAGTTTGATCAAATTAGCAAACAATCGTTTGATCTTTCTACAAGAGGATGTGTGCGATTTATCTTCGCTGGAGAACCAGATACAAGAATTAGGTTTGTCTTTCAGCATACTGGCATTGATTTCTATACAATGGGATTACTACTGAAAGATCTCAGAGATATTACACCTGCAATCGGCTATGGAGTGGACCTCCCCCCTTCACCCAGCGAACAAACGGGACGAGCAGCTTTATATGTGGAGGCAGCCTTACAACCAATGGAAAATGAAATGAAGCAGTTTTGGCAGTCCAAAATCAAAGCCGGTGTGCCAAATTTAACACTGAATAAGTACCCAAGAGACGAAACGAGGAAGGGGGACATCCGACCTATCATTTCTGTTCTACCAAACAACACGACCAGCGATATTTTCAAATTAATGCCACACATGAAAACGACAGTTTTTAAATTTTTTGCCTCCATATATCAAATGTATTTCCACTTTATGACTGGCCATGAGAAGGTTGTAATAAGTGCACCTCTTGATTTGAGAACACATTTGCCCGAAACTCGGTCGTTTTATGAAAATATGATGTCCGCGGTGCCATTTTTTACCGAGTTTAACAACCCAGATCAAACCGCCGAGGAATTCATCAGAAACAACGTAATTAATATAAACCAGTGTCTTGCCAACGGTTTGTATTCAGTTGTACTTATCCGAGAATTATTAGAGAACAAAGAAGAAGGAAAATGGTTGACTAGACACAGTGTTGTTGAAGAAGATATGTCCACCATACATGATTTACAGACGAAAAGTAAACAAGAGAATGATGTGCATCCTACTCTTGGATTTTCATATGAAACTCGCCTGATGGTTTGGATAGATAAAAAGGATTCTTACATCAGACTCCATCTCGAATGTCTTCCTGAGTTATATACTGAAGAGGAAGCTGAAGGCCATATGAATAACATCGTTAAGTTAATGAACGCAGTCCTAAAGGATAGTAATCAGAAATTGTCCCAATTAAAAGAACTGGTTGTACCTAACCATGAGATTGTTCCAGAAGATACAATGAAAGATGCTGAAGAAGAAGAAGTTGGAGGTAAATATCATTATCCGCATTCTTATATTTAGTAGATTCTGATTGATTGTGTTATTGTCTGATCTATAATTTATCATGATAAATCTTATAAAATATTAAAAAATATGGAACGAAATTAAATTAATTGTAATTTTAAACACACGGAAGTGTGTGCCATTTATACATTGTTTATAAGCTTTCTATAGAGGTATCTATTTAATCCAAAATAGTTGGTCTGATTGGGTTATGTAGCCTTTAATTAAATAGATAGGCGTATGCAGTATTAAAAAAATAACTACCCTTCTCGATAAAGGTACATTCTGTTCATAGCTTTAATATTTAAATGCTCAAGGACACGTGAGGAATTTCCGCCCACTAAACCACCAATAATCGCTTAGTGGAAGCAGTGCTTCGATTTTAAATTGTGTGGATATATTCTTGCCTCTGCCACTCAATGACATACATGTTGCAGTAGATATGGTCCATTTAGAAAGAGATTGTACTGGTAATCGTAATAATCTTAGTATATGTTCCCTGTTACACGCCAGGTAGTCTTATCACACCAATATGACAATTTGCATAACTAACGACTTTGGTTGTAATTGAGTGTGATACTTTCCCGTGGATCTTTTATAAGTTTAAGCTATTTGGGCATGTGACGAACAACCTTGCAACCTTTGAGTATATTCACGTATGTATAAAAACCAACAATATGCTCGGTGTGAAACAAACTGACACCAGCTCTAATACACTATTTTCAAGCATAGTCGTTGACACTGTAGTCCATCCTATAAATATCCTATAACTGTATGGTCGAGGAAATCAGGATTTAACAAAATGCTAATAGTTTCACAACCGCCATCTGTAGTGTTTCTAAACTGAAGCCTATCACACGCGATAATTTTAAGAAAGTATTTATTCTTTATTTTAGCCCGTTTCCTTAAAGAAACCAGCTTGGGTTATGATCATTTGGTTTATGCTAAAGTTACATCTTCATCTGGACGTCCAGAGATTACATGGGCTTCAATTGGTTACAGAGGAAGATCAAAACCCAAAAACTTCAAGTCTTTAGCATTGGCAGAAGTGAATAAAGTTTATCTTGCTGTATATAAAGGTAGGTATGATGTAGCTACCAGCAGTTCGTCAGATATCAGTGATGAAAACAGTACACACATTACACGATATGTTCATTTAAAAGGATGATGCAGCGGTCGCGTAATCGTGCTATTGCGAATTCACGTAGTACCGTTCAAATGGGGTTCAACGTCCTACTGTTTTGCTCTTATTAATAATAATAATAATTTGTTGTTTACAGTCAGTCACATTTACATATCAACGGACTTTACAGAATTAACATAGAAAATCGAAGCAAAAAAGAAAAACTGAAAAGCTATAAAATACACATATCGAAATAAAAAAACACATAAACAATTAAAACATAAAAACTAAATGCTATAAAAATACTTCAACGTTAAAAATTTGAAGAATAGTATTCTTTAAAAAGTAAAGTTTTTAGGGAACTTTTAAAAATGCTAATGTGTCTATTGTGCGGATGCTGGCTGCATAGGCGTACGAGCCAGAGGGAAGGGGGTGCAGCTGCCCCCCCTAACTTTCAGGCAAGTTGACTTTTCGGGCAGATAGGTAAAGTGAGAAAAATAAAGTGCCCAAAATCTAATAAAACACTAATTTTATGGCCTGGAATAGCAGTAAAATGCGTTTGCGGCCGTCAAATATTCCAAAATTTTCTTGGGAGTTCTATATATATAATAAGGTCAGCTCCGTTTCTTCGCCTCTCGAAGAAAACCGGCGCCGCTGTCTTTAAACCTGATTTTTTTTTTCGGGCATTTCTAATTTTGCTTTCCTAACTGTCCTTGAGCCCTAATAAAACACTAATTTTACTTTTCTTTTAATTAAATACCACAAATTTGTACTGAGTTGACTATGGATTTAAACATTTTGTCTGGAGCCACGACATTTTTCGGACATCGATTAATATTTGTGAATGCAGCTGCAACAGTCTGGTTGGATGGTTGGAATTCGGAGTGGGATATCGGTTACAAAACCATTGGATACTTTTGGAGTTACTTACACAGGCTAGAATAGCAGAAAACGCATAATTACCACTTTGAAGTTGCTTTGTCCACGGGTTGAAATATTCCAAAATTTTCTTGAGGGGGAAGGGGGAGGGCGTCTGTAAACCTGAAAATTTTTCGGGCAATTCAGGTCCTGCCCCCCTAATTGTCATCGAGTCCGTACGGCTATGGCTGGCTGGCAGATCGTTCCATAGAGTGGGTGCGGTGATAGAGAAAGAGCGTGATCCATAGAAGTCACACTCGTCATACTCGGTTACAATTAGCCTAACCCCTCCTACTTCGATCGTAGCCTGACGAGTGGACCTCTGTGGAAACCAAGTGGTAATTAATTCTGAAAGATAGAGAGGTGCTTGGTTATGAAGACATCTATAAGTTAATATAATTACAAAATAGGGGTGATGCGTTCGTGTAATCTAGTGCGGGTGTCTAAACGGGCAGCTGAGATTTGAAGTAATTGTAAGCGATCAAGGGTCCTGAGCTTAGGCTTAAGGTTATAGAGAAGGCTGTTACATAAATCAAAACGGGAAGTGATTAAAGCGTGAACTAGTGATTCAGTGCATTTACGATCTAAAAACTTAGATCTGTCCTACCTCGTGGGAAAAAAATCAAAATCAAATCTAGTATTTTTTGTTTGTTACAGGTTTCCGTACAGTTGTTTTTGAGACGAGGAAGAAGAAATTTATATTTAAATTCATTGACGCTGATGAGATAGCTGATTTCACTCGGTGTTTGGGAAATAATCTAACGGAACACCCAAGCATGACAAATGGAAATGCTGAAAGTATACATGCCTGAATATTAGTGATATGAACTATTGCTGAAATGAACTCAAATATAACTGGGGGGATGAAAGGGGAGTGGGGCTTACTACTACGATTTATTACGATTATCCCGATTGGCAATGTCAAGTTTCTTTCTCATTTTGAATTATAGAAAAGAGACAAATCCCACAACCTAACTATCTCTGCCCCCGTTCCCCAGAAAACATTAAAAAAAAAAATAAAAACAAACCCAAATTTGAGATCAGATACTGAGTAACATAAAATGTGATTATCGCCTCATCTTTGGTTCTATATATTCAGACAAAGTAACATAAATTAGGTGCTCAAGAAATGATTTTAAATCTAAAAAAAATCTGTAGATTTCATTTCGAATTTTCTGGAATATGAGGTGAACAAGACTTTCGGTACATGTGACAGTAACTCAGCCTTTCCAGCAATTCTTTTGATCAATAAATTTATGGTTTATAACAGCTGAGGAATTAGCTGTGGCACTATCGGCTAGGACTTTCTATTGGACTTCACGTTGTGGGACCAGTTATTGGGATCAGTCATCAATTAACTGACCCTGGAACATCCCTTATGTTGTTACTAAGCTTATATAACAAATACAGGAAAACTATAAAGGTTAAATACGGGAAAATACCATATCTATAAACTATAAACGTACTTATGGAAAAACAGCTACTAATTTATTTAGGCGATGTTTCGAAGAGTATTCTCTCAACGTTTTCAAAGAAGGTCCAAATACATTTTAACAATATACATATTTTCTGACATATACATAATTCAGAAGAGATAAATCCTCTTTCATTGATCCAACTACTTTCAATTTATTTTACTTAATGCTATATCAGATCAACCAATATATTTATATATAGAAACATAACACGCACGCATTGGTCGAGAAAGTTCCTCTCGATTTTCTTGCGTGGTTGTCGGAGGGCCCGACAAAGACAGCTGTCTAGTCGTTCGGATGGTACGAAAAACCGAGGTCCCGTGTACATATTGGCGTGCACGTAAAATATCCTTTGGCAGTTGGAATTCGATATATGAGTAGGGCGTAGCGCCGCTGCCCGGGCACAATTTCCCTCATAGCACACTGTATGCCCGTCTTCCATTAGCCCAGGTTAGGTGCAGAAGAGTATGGCGTTAAACCCCATTCCATTTCATTTCAATTTTATGCATGCCTTTGGGCAAGAGTTTGCCACATGTTGCTTCATCTGTGGCAGAAAGCGTTCTACCCAACAAAAAATTGGGAAAAAGTTAGAGTCAGTCTAAGAGACAAGAATTAACATTCAAGTTAATGGGGAAATCATTAGTGATGTGCGGCCATATTATTAAGTCTTTATCATGCAAGAAAACATGACATATTGATTTAGAGTCACATCGACATAGTTTATGTCGGCATAGGGTGAATTTAATGCGTCAAATCAACTTTGTTAAGTCGATTTCTTTAGTCGATATGTTGAGCTGCGATATCACCTCGGTGGAAGCGGACGTTAAATAAAGCTATTTCACACACATAAGTAGTGACCCAAATACGCTTTCATACATTTTATCGTAACTTCTACTTTTCGACTTTTGTGTTTTGAAGGGGAGAAAACTAGAAATTACGAATGGTAGTTATAGGCTTTTATAAAGAACGGTCATTGGTTTATCTAAGTCTTACATACTGTAACTTTAATATTGTGCATCATTAACTGTTCTCGTCAGAAATAGATGAATTATATTTATGTAACACGATATTACTGTAGTCGTTGGATAATACAGACCGAAATAAAATAATATATAAGTCAAAAATGTTTTCACTGCCTTATTAGTGTCTTGAAATGCTACCAAAATCTACAAAAGAATAACCAACCAGTTTGCCGCTATGAGTGTATGTTTTGTGAGATTTCTGTGAAAGATTAACAATGTTAGAAGTACATGTATTATTGTCCCCTATCTGTATTCAATATATAACATGTCACTTAGAAAGGGGTACCCAAGCAGTCGTTCCCATAGGGGACTAATAAGCCCCAATTACAAATAAAAAAATAAAATAAAATTTAAAATCGTGGAAACCCTATGGATTAATCAAGGAAATAGAACGGAAGTGACAACTGAGGATACTGAAGATTACATATACTTGCCTATGTCAAAAAACACAACTTCATACTTAAAATATGGAACATCAGTCCAATAAACATAAAGTTTTAACTTAAGGAATAACCTCCACTGCCAAAAATTACGTATTACTTACGTCGCACGCAAGTTATCATCCCCCCCCCCCCGAGAGCACGACTTTTAAAATCTTAGTTGTCATTACTAGGAAATTTTTTGTCGAAATATTAACAAACGAAAATACCGTAACTATAATTTACGAGAAATTATGAAAGCACACACAAGCCACAGACGACTTCGAAATCCACCCATTTCTACACGATTTGACAGTTACCAGTGCTTTCCACAGTCATCATATGACAGAATGTTCCAACCAGATAAAGGATGATCTATTAGGACTACAAGGTTCTAAACCTGATGTGAAACTATATTCAACAGTATCAGCCAAAGAAGCTACAGAAACAGATTTCATTACAGCAGAATATTGGGCAAAAAACGTTAGAGAACCTGTATTATTCCGACAATCTCTTCAAGATGCTCAAAACCCGGATTGTTTCATTATCTTTCTAGAAATTGGACCAAAATCCGCACTCATTGCTCATTCTAAAGAAAATTTTGACTTGAATCAAGCATGTGTATTAATATCAATGAAAGATAGGTTTCCAGGCAACGAAACATACGCCCACAGCAGCTAAATGGTCCGGGCAGTCAACAAGAGTATAATAGCCTACACTAAAATCTGAGTAACAACTCATTAAACATGCATTATGCAAGAGCAAAATCTGCCTATTGTAGGTCCTTCTTTAGGCCTGAAATGTTATAAAAACTATTAATTAACCTTAATTAACCTGTTGAGGCTAACATGGGATTTTTGTTGGATTCGTAGTTCGATTCGCTCAAATATTTTCCTTCGTGATAACCGAGACTACTGGTTTTGTCTTACCGACTTTAGTAATGATGACCGAGGTTAAGCGGAAATTTCAATCGCTTAGTTTTTAGCCAATAGTGAATCACTTCTTCTACATTTTCGGATTTTATGAAAGAAAACAGTAAAGCTATTCAGAAATATTTTAACAACGCAATATACCCGTACTCCTTAACCGAGAAAATGGTATTATCTGATGAATGTCGAAATAATCTGAAGAGACACTATGTTGTACAAGAATAAGAGAACAAAACCGTTTCTGCTAAAAGTCTGGGGTGACTACACGATACTTTATTAATAGTCAACTCTAATTCAACAACTAAATCAATTGATGTTCAGCTACAATATAGAAGTTCTTTATATACCAGCAGTGAAACTAAAATACTCTTAGATCAACTCCACCAAATTCTACTGTTGGTAACATCTAACTACGACATGACTATAAGCAATATTGGAAAGATTGTGTGGGGATTTCTCAATAAAGGTACTAATGACAAGATTACCAATAAAGGTGCACCGATAAACGTTGGTGAGTATTACATTTAATACAGTAACTAAACTAATGTTTCAACCAATTGATGGAGACGTTCTAAGCCGTGCCTTTTCGCTGTTATATGGTGCGTCACTTGCTTCGTAAACCTCTTCCCTTTTCACCCATCATAGTATGCCCTTGAAATAGCGATATCAGTTTGATTGTGGTTTTCGTTCCAGGGGAAAACAAAACTAAACAAAGCATCGATGGACACCCTGCGGGCGCACCAGAGTTATCAATACCGAAAGTTAAACAACTCTGGTTCAGTCCTTTTACCGGAAAAGGTATTATCTTACAGTGGATATTATTTCTACGAACGATATGCGAAAGAAAATCTAGTTAGGCATGAATTACATATGCCGAAAAGGGTAGGTAAGTAAGAAGTCACATTAGTTTTCTCAGTATTTTGGGATATAATGGTGGTCGTATATTGCGTTCGTCATTCTTGTGAACTGTCTACAGGTAAACTTTAAAAGGGGTTTAATAGGGCCGGCCATAAGGAAATATCCTGTGTTACCTCCTGTTGAATGTTAAAAGTTATGAAAGCTGTGATTGGTGATTGTGGACTGCACTAACACGTGTTATTTGGAAATAATTTCAGACTCAGTTTGAAAATTGTAAGCAATCCACAGGTTTAGCTTTGTGGTTTTTACTCCGACAACTTTGCTTTTCCACAAACGGGTTCGTGTTCTCCTACTGATTTTATCCTATCCTCATTAATGATATCAGACATCAATCAGCTGGACTTTTTGTTTTAAACTAACTTTACTGAATTTCATACTATCCGGATCTTAAATTTTGAATGGATTTAGCGGAGTCATGTCTCCAATCTCTGTTTATGAACGCAATACAGGACAATGTGGAGGTATTGTTAAGCAGGGTCTAAGGAAGAACACTATCAAAATCCAGGAAATTTCGAAACTATCTTTATCTCCTCACTCATGGTGAAAACTTTGGACTCTTAATTAGCCGCCTTTTGTATATTTTGAACACGTCTGTCTGTGTATATTTTGGATTTCATGGTTTGAAAAAGGAGTACAGGACAAAATACTTCATATAATTTAAAGAAGAAACTTCCCAATATTAAAAAATTCAACGGCAGAAGCTTATTAAAAATAAAGAATATTTCGATAGTAAAATACAGATTTATCGCCGAGTAAGTTTACTTACAATTTTTGATTTGTGCCGGCGATGTAAGACAGAATTATATACATAATTGTTTAAAACTTAACTCAAAATCATTGCTTCAGGGATTATTCTTATTTTCAATATTATAAAAACAATTTAAAAAAAATAGAAGTTAAAGCCTTTGTCGGAAAGCTTGTTAACGCAATAGAGGCAAAAGTCTTTAACAGATTACTTTAAAACTTGTGGAATACATTGTGGTCATGGTAAGAAACGTCGTACCAATAATTAGCGCACCGAAACCTTCTGTTCCCCGGGGTAAGCTTATACCTGTGAACGCGATAGAGAGGCTTTTGGTCTCTTTTCAAGATTTACCACCCCATGGCTTAATAACGGAAGGGCTTAAAACGAGAATTCCCAGACGTCACGCATTTGGATCATTACAGGACGAAACCAGTTCATAGTCAGCATTACATGGATTGTTCCCCCTTTACCGAAAATCGTAGGAACACATTACAGAATGCAGTTGTTAACAATCTTTTATCTAAAAATTCGATGTGGAGCTTTGGGATCATGAGAGGACAAAAAAATCGATATTTAGCATTCCACAACCGCACGTCTTATAGTTACGCCCGCTTTATCGAAAACATTGTGACCATGATAGAGGATACAGTCAATAATGGATTGAGGGTGGAACTCAGGTGGAAGTAAGGGTTTATCGCATGTTTGATAGATCACGAGGTCTGTTATGGGGTCAAATGCCGAGGTTTCGACTCCCCGCATGTACGTGACAAGGCGTAGGGTCATGTGACTAGCCTTTCTGCGGGTCTCTCAGTTTCTTCCCATCGTTAAAGAAACGCGTAAGCGAATTATTGAAATAAAATATTGAACCATTAAGTTCGTATCCAAATGAAATAGTTTGTGTCGTGTGGACGGTAAACCCATTTCTGTTTTGTCTTTCTGCATATCTGTCCGCCTATTTATCTGTTTATCTCTCTCTGTCTGGCTCTCTCTCTGGGGGGATGAATACTACAGATATTCATCATTCTGCGACCTTTCTTTCCGTAGTTACCCCCATTTTCCCCAAACCCCGTAATCACGATAGCGGTCAGGTTTCTTATCACGCTTGATCAACATTCAAGTTTTACTTTATCATACGCCGTTATCATGAACTAGCTGTTGTCGTGAAATAACTGCTGCGTGGGCGTATTTTCGGGGTTTGCTTGGCTATTTCTAATTGGCTTGTGTACTTTCTAGATAGCATTGTTTAAAACTTAAATAAATATCCATTGCTTCGTGGATATAGGGATGTGAATAGTATCGTAAAACTATTCTTTTTTTATTCTAAAGGATCTGGCAAGTTTTTGTACAATGCCACCCTGAAACTACTTGAACGTCATCGTACATTAAGAACAGCTTACGTCCATATGGAACCAGCCGAAAACTACAGATTCGGTTTAAGATATTTTGGATATTCAGTATGTGAAAAACTCTAAAGATGGTGCCGAGTTCGATAGAATTAGTCGATAACCATTCGATCTAGCCAGAAGAGGATGTCTCCGTATAATAGGCGCAGGTGATCTCAGACAATTTGGACCTGCGCTTCGCTATGGTGTGGATCTTCCTCCCTAACCAAGCGAACAGACGGAACGAGCAGCTTTATTTTTGGGGGCAGCCATGAAACCGATGGAGAATGAAATGAAGCAGTTTTGGCAGTCCCACGTCAAAGCAGGTGTACCAGATATAACCAAAAAATGACATGAAGGAGGGTGACATACGACCTGTTATATGTACTCTACCAAACGACACGACATGAAAACAACAGTCTTTAAATTCGTTGCTTGTCTGCGCTCTGTCGTTATCTCTATGTCCATTCAATAATAACGTTATATGTAAATGGCGTCATGTTTCCTGATGCATATGTATGAAAGATTAAATCATAAATAAATGTTAATATTTGATGGCTACAGAGATAACAACAGAGCGCAAATTTCAAACGCAAAATTCTCAATACTTAAATATTTCAGATACGCCAGTTCGCCCCAAAGCGACGAATTATTCACGTCCATATATCAAATGTATTTTCACTTTATGACTGGCCAAGAAGAGGTGCTAATATTCTCACCTCTTGATTTGAGGATGCATTTGTTAGAAACTCGGTCTTTTTATGAAAATTCACCAGAACCAACGTAATTAATATAAACCTGTGTCTTGCCAATGGTCTGTATTCAGTTGTACTTATACGAGAATTATCAGAGAACAAAGAAGAAGGAAAATGGTTGACTAGACACAGTGATGTTGAAGAAGATATGGCCACCATACATGATTTACAGACGAAAAGTAAACAAAAGAATGATGTGCAGCCTACTCTTGGATTTTCATATGAAACTCGCCTGATGGTTGGGATAAATAAAACAAATTCTTACACCAGACTCCATCTCGAATGTCTTACTGAAGAGGAAGCTGAAGGCCATATGAATAGCATCGTTAAGTTAATGAACGCACTGCTAAAGGATAGTAATCAGACATTGTTCGGATTAAAAGAACTGGTTGTACCCAAGCAGCAGATTGTATCAGATGCTAATAAAGATGCTGGAGAAGAAGAAGTTGGAGGTAAATATCATTATCACACAAACAGGTTTATTGTCTGATCTATAATTTATCATGATAGATCTTATAAAATGAAATATTTGGAAAGTTACTATGGAACTAAATTTTTAAATAAAAATAATTGTAATTTTAACCAAACGGAAGTATGCCTTCTATACATTGTTTATACTTAACAACTCATTTGCAAATGAGATTCAAAAGTCGGACACAGGCTCTGTGTAGTACCTATTTGATCCCAAAGTGTTGGTTCTGATTATGTTATGTAGCGTTTAAGTATCATTGGCTGGAGTACTAAAAAATAACTACCGTTTTGTGTAAAAGTACATTGAGTTCACAGTTGGAATTGTGTAAACAGTATTACTCTAAAAGGAAAAAGGAAAACCTCATTTATTTAGAGTTTTTCAACAATGCCTTGTCATTGCTAAATGACCAAGGACACGTGAAGATCTCGAAACTCTAAAAATCGCTTTACATAAGTGATGCTTTCGGTTACAGATTGTGTGAGATATATTTTGGCCTGTGTCATTCAATGAGATACCTGTTGCGGGAGATATGATCTGTTTGGAAAGAGATTGAAACGGACCTAGGGTGGTCGTCATAATCCCAGTACTCCGTGAAACCAAGTAGTTTTATCAACCCAGTCGAACCTGGCATCAATTCGTGTTTACGAAATTTCTATAACCAGTAGTGTTTCTAGACTGAAGCCTATCAAACGCGATAATTTTATTCTGAATATTACCAACAATAGCGTAGCAGAAGTGGAGAAAAACAAGATGGTTATTTTTGAACATACGTGTTTCTTTTTTCCAGTGATATATTTAATAACTGTTCCATCCTTTAAGCAAATATTGTATTCTTTATTTTAGCCCGCTTCCTTAAAGAAACCAGTTTAGGTTATGATCATTTGGTTTATGCTAAAGTCACATCTACATCTGGACGTCCAGAGATTAAATGGGCATCAATTGGTTACAGAGGAAGATCGAAAAAACCCCCAAATTCAAGTCTTTACCATTGGCAAAAGTGAATAAAGTTTAGCTTGCTGTATATAAAGGTAGGTATGATGCAACTACCAGCACCTCGTCATGTCAGATAGTAATAAAGACTGGTATACGTTATGACCTGCTCATATTTTGAGTTCAACTCTCAGGGGTTATTTTTTATGTGCACAACATTGTATACACAAGATCTCAGTTTTCGCCCCATCTGAACAACTATACGTTGTCCCTTCCCAGACCCACTGTCCTACACCAATCACAAGGTGTCAACACACCGGAAAATCGCGATGAACTGTCTCACCCAACGCAAGGGTCGAACACGGAACCTCCGGGTCAGCGAGCCAACGTCCTAGCCACTGAGCCACCATGCCTTTCCCAAACTGGGCAAAATATTGTAAATGCTGAAAATAAATTACATGAGGATTGAAAATTCCAGAGTATCCTAATTATATCTGACCTTTTCATTGCGTCGTATATAAAATTCCAAATGTCAATATGTATAGGGAACAGTTAAATCCAGTTTCCCGTCTAGATTTACCCCAAAATTGATGTGATGCAGCTCTTTACGTTGTAAAAAATTGTCACCCATTACAACGGTTAGACTATCGATTTCAATCAGCTCAAGAGACTATTCTAAAACGGTAAAGATCCCCCGACAATAAATCGACAGTGTAGTTCTAGCATACCAATACACACTATCAAATGAAGTCTTTTTGTTTGTTATAGGTTTCCGTACAGTTGTATTTGAGACGAGAAAGAAGAAATTTATATTTAAATTTATTGACGCTGACGAGATAGCTGACATTACTCGATGTTTGGGAAACAATTTAGAAGAGCATCCAAGTATGACAAATGGAAATGCTGAAAGTATACATGCCTGAATATTAGTGAGATGACCCATGGCTGAAATGAACTCGTACGGGTTAATCCCGATAATTTTTTGAAAACTAAAACTGGTAATTTTGTGTTAGAATTGCTTAATATTCTCTGCCTAAGGGCCGAGCAACTAACTCAATATTTGTCAGTCTTCATCTGGAGACCGGTGTCCCAAACTGTATTATGCGATGTCTGGCTAAAACCAGACATTTTTAAAGGGCCAATCCAGATAACTTTCTGAGGAATAAAACTGCTTAATTTTGTGTTTAAATCACAAATAATTTAAATCTGACAGTCTTCATCTGGAAATGGAGACCGTTGTATTATACAGTATTTGGATAAAACCAGACTTTTTTTCTATAAAAATAATATGTAGGTGAAATTTACCTTTTGTTATCAAGTACAGTACATGGGTCATTCGATTATCAAGTCACCCAATGAAAAAATTGACCCGAAATCTTAACAGGGTTACGTGTCCGGATAAGCAGTGTTGACGTTCACGTCCAAACGACTCAATATTTTGAGCTGAAATTTTGAGACAAGATAAATACACCATGCCTCTATATTTTGGTCCATAAATTTCATAAACACCCGGACTTTAATTTTTGAGACTCTGTTCTTATCGGGATTGTCCCTTTAATAAAAATAATATGTAGATGAAATTTTCCTGTCGTTATCAAGTACAGCACGTGAGTTATTTACTGTAAATAGACCTCTCAAAGAACGGAAATTGATTATCAGGTCACCCAAATAAAAAATTGCCCGAAATCTTAAAAGGCATACGTGTCCGGATAGGTAGTTTTGACGTTCACGTCCAAACGATACAATATTTTGAGCTTAAATTTTGAGGCACGGTAAACACACTGTTCCTCTATACTTTGGCGCTTAAAATTCATACGTACTCGGATAGTCCCTTTAACAGGCCAGGACCGATGAAAGGGGATCCACGGAAGACCATTAGAGCCAGAACATGGTTATCTTGTAATTACAAGATACGGAGACAACCATGAGAAATTTCTTTCGAGGTCGCCATACGCTGATTTATGGAATAGCTAGGCCAACGCCGTACTTTATGGGCGCAATCATGTCATGCTCCGATTAAAGGGACAATCCCGATAAGAACAGAGTCTCAAAAATTAAAGTCCCAGCATTTATGAAATTTATGGACCAAAATATAGAGGCATGGTGTATTTACCTTGTCTCAAAATTTCAGCTCAAAATATTGAGTCGTTTTGATGTTAACGTCAACACTGCTTATCCGGACACGTAACCCTTTTAAGTTTGGGGTCATTTTTTTCATTGGGTGACCTGATAATCGATTTCCGTTTCTTGAGAGGTCTATACAGTGAATGACCTATGTACTGTACTTGATAACAAAAGGTAAATTTCACCTATATATTATTTTTATAGAAAAAAAGTCTGGTTTTATCGCTATACCGTATAATACAACGGTCTCGATTTCCAGATGAAGACTGTCAGGTTTAAGTTATTTACAAGCATATTACAAATATCGGGTTAGTTGGTCGGCCTTAGGTAATGGGTTTTAAGGGATTTTAACACAAAATTAAGCAGTTTTATTCTCCAAAAAGTTATCAGGATTGGCCCTTTAATATCATTCGTTATTTAAGTAGCATTTGTTCGTCCTCTTCTGAAGAAATCTAACCTTGATGTAAATTTATTAAAGAACTACGGACCAGTCTCAAATCTCTCTTTCCTATCTAAACTTTTTGAAAAAGTCGCTGCATATCAAGTCAAATCGCATTTTAATTCAAACAATCTCAATGAAAAGTTTCAAAGTGCATATAGATCAGGGCACAGTACAGAGACAGCACTTGTTCGTGTTTATAATGACATCATCAAAAATATTGAATTGAAAACAAGGCATCAACAGCATTGGTATTATTGGATTTAAGCGCTGCCTTTTGACACAATAGATCAGTCCATTCTTATCCAGCGCCTTTCCACTCGGTTTGGTGTCCAGGGAAAAGTTTTGGATTGGTTCAGCTCTTATCTGACAAACCGAACCCAGTCAGTAGTCACTGCCGGTAACAATCGTCACCATCGTCTCTTGCCTTTGGTGTACCTCGAGGATCTGTATTGGGACCCGTGCTTTTTACAGCATATACTACTCCAACTGGCGATATTATTCGAAGACATGGCATTGACTATCATCAAAAATATTGAATTGAAAACAAGGCATCAACAGCATTGGTATTATTGGATTTAAGCGCTGCCTTTGACACAATAGATCAGTCCATTCTTATCCAGCGCCTTTCCACTCGGTTTGGTGTCCAGGGAAAAGTTTTGGATTGGTTCAGCTCTTATCTGACAAACCGAACCCAGTCAGTAGTCACTGCCGGTAACAATCGTCACCATCGTCTCTTGCCTTTGGTGTACCTCGAGGATCTGTATTGGGACCCGTGCTTTTTACAGCATATACTACTCCAACTGGCGATATTATTCGAAGACATGGCATTGACTATCACTGGCGATATTATTCGAAGACATGGCATTGACTATCACTTGTATACCACAAAAAGTAAAACACAGTGACAATGTAGAATCATTTAAAAGGAACTTAAAAAGAGAACTATTCCGACAGTCATTCTGTTAATGACTTTAACGACTATGTAATTTGCGCAAATGAGCAGCCTTTTGGTTGGAATTCCAGTGCTATATAAGATGATTATTATCATTATTATTTTCATGCCTCCACTAAAATAATAAACTACATACTGTCATCAACTTCATACTTCCACTAATTTCATACACCCATTGATATCATTTTTAAATATCATGATTCATCAGTTTCATGCTCTCCTTAAAGTCACAGAACGCGGTTTATATTTTTCGGAAAATTTCTGCAAATTTTGATTTTTGGGTCGTTTGTGTGTATTCATTTGTTTTGACTTCACACAGTTTGTATTGCTATAGTCAGCAGACGTTGCCGAGTTTAGCTATTGTTTCCATTTCAATAGAAAATTAAAAACTGTGCAAAGTCAAAACGACCAAAAATCGTCACATATTTCGCAAACCGACGAATCTGAGATACTTAAGTTTTGAGAAAAAAATGAGTTGAAATTTGTGCTCTCAGTGGGCATCAAATACTAAAATTCATTTGTGATTTGATATTTCATGCAAATATGTCAGGAGACTAACTCTTATTAACCTAACCAGTTTTTTTGTTGCGTGTGATACTTTTTTACTTTGATAAGGGTCATTCGCCATTTCGAAAGAAAAAAATAAGATGATACAGTTCATATTCGTCCCAATTCGCCAATTTGCAAGATCAAACAAGGGCTTTTTTTATCTAGGAGAGATGCTGGCTTTCTAATCGTCGATTTGGGAGAATATTTTATCCAGAGTTCCATATTTCTGTATGGTGTATAAAATCAAGCGCAATATTAATTGAACACAGAAGTTAATCATAACTTGTAGTCAAAACGACCATAAACTGGCCATTATGGACATAAAATCAAAACGATCGGTTAATATTTGTAATTTACAGCGACATTATGGAAGCTAAGGTAAAGATCTCACAGTTCTCTCTATAATAGTTTTAAAAAAGATAATATAAAGGGAACGTGCTGAAACTTTCAGTCAAATTACTTCATCCTGAGCCAAGAAAACAACATGTTAATAACACTGTAGACTCGATCGCCGTTTTTACCGGTGTTACAATAATAAACAAAGTCTCCATTTTTACGGTTAATCATCAACAGATATTGAAGAGCAGAAATAATCCAAATCTGTTGACATTCAGATATGATTCAAATTGGTTGAAAATCGTTGTCATCTGATCGATGGCATCAAGGGTTGTTACTAATTACTAGTTTATATACCATTCAACGCCTAGCTCTTGTATAATGTATATTGAATAAGAACCCACTGACGTACATGTATATGTAGGTATAATAGTTTATATAACATTTAACGTCTAGTTCTTGCATAACGAATGTTGAATATGTACCCACTGACGTATATTTAGGTAAATTTGTGTCACATTTGTTTTCGTTTGTTTTAACTTTACACAGTTATATAAGTTTTGGTCGTTTAGTCTATATCTTTTTTTAAATACGCCATCTTTGCATTTGTCAAAACCGCTTTGACATGCCTCTATTTAATTCGATTAGCACCGTTTACTCAATATCCTTTTTTAAACAAGCCGTTGCCATCTTTGCATTTCGCAAAACCGCGTCGATGTGCCTTCATTTAATTCGATTGAATCCAAGCCAACAAATTATCTATCATTGCGAACTTGCTTTTGAAAACCGATTCGTGTATTAACAAAATTTTCTAAAAAATATGAATGGCGCTCCGTGGCTTTAAGAGGTGCATTAATAAATGATATCAATGAGAGTGTGAAGTTGGTACGTGGGGTTTTAAAGTTAATGAGAGCATGAACTTAATGAATGGGTTTTAATGAGGGCATGAAATGACGAATGATATATTCATTGGAGCGTGAACTGAATGTGTCCATTCCGTTACATAAAAAAAGTATTTATTTGGTCTAGCCATCCGATAAATCAGTGTAAGGCCGCCTAGAAATATATTAGATAATACACTTTCTTTCATGCAATTACAAAATAGCTACATAAAATGGTTATCTTGTAATCAAATGTTAGTTACCTTGAAAAATATAAGCTAACCAGGATATTTTTCTTGATTTGAGTGGCCATAACGGTCTCCCGAAGAGATATAGTGGTTGCAAACCGGATGTTCGACGCTTTCTTACAATTATCCCGGGGATCATACAATGCAAAAAAAAAACACCTCTGATGTGTTACAGTTGGCAATGTTAAGTCTCTGTTAAATAAGAGAAAAGAGACCCTCCCCACACTCAAATTCAACTTAAAATCAAATAGAGAATAACATATTTTATATTTGCACCTATATATTCTGATATACTAACCAACATACATTGAAACCTCAAGAAACGATTTGAAATCTTAAAAAAAAGAACAATTTTATACATTTTATCTCGAAATTTCTGAAACATATGAAAAAGATTATAGGTACATGTAGATCATGGTTTAATAACCAGGCCTTACCAAGTTATGTTTACAAATTATATAAGCAATATTTTAAATCAATAAAATCATGATTTATTTATGTTTGTCTTGAATAAGCATTTCAACCCAGTTGACGGTTTTATGGCCATTAAGTATTTTTCTTGTCAAATCTGTTTTCACCAGAAATAGATCAATCATATTATGTCACACGATATTACCTAATTTATTGTTTAAGTGAAATATGAATCAAATTGTCGGATGACAGCTTGACAGTTTTTATGACGTGGTGAATAATTTTGACATTCTGTATAGTCGGATTCCGTTATTTCACTGTCTTTATGAAACTGCTTCCTGTCAAGATGTAACCGTAAGCCTATATGCAAGAAGCAGTTTGATTAGAATTTTGATTAGAACATGGTAAAGTGGCACGCTTGCGAAGAGACAGGGAGAGAGAGACAGAGACGGGGGGAGGGGAGGGAGTGAAGGTCCACTCGACACCAACTAGATCATTTCGGGCCAACATACGGTCCAATTTTATTTCAATAATTCGCTTGCGCGTAGGGGTCTTTAGCAGTGGGAGGAAACTGGAGTAAACGGAGAAAATCCCATGAGGTTGGACAGGCGAAGATGAATATATTTTTTTCCAACACCTACTGCATACAATTCGAGCACTAAAACAGAATTTTTCATTGCCATTCCATCTTTAAATCAAAAAGATTTCTGATATGTTAAATTTAGATTTCAAAAAAGACAATGAAAAATGAATGTATTATTGAAAACTTAATTCGTATTACTTTATTCTAATTGAAGCTTTGAGCACTGGAAGATTTCAGATAGGCTTGTCCGGTAAGTCTTCTAGGAATCGCGACATCACCCCAGATGGATGCGGACGAAATTGACACAGTATTCGAGTCTTTATGGATAACATTCACTAGGTTTATTAATTTCTTTGAATGGCATCTGATTTAAACTGTTATTTAGTTTGTTGTTATCCACTTGTATACAGCCTCCTGTAACATGTTTGATTGTATGTATAACCACTGTAACATGTTTAATTGTATCATTGCTTGATTATGGTGAGAGTATCCTCATTGAAACGTTGCCGTTAATAAACCTAATAAATGTTATCCATAAATATGTCTGTTATAATATATAGCTTTCACTAAATGCAACAGACAGACAAATAAAAACCGGCACGGGGCAGGTTGGGCTCTTAGATAATTCATTTTTCATATCAACCCGAATCTGTAAGTGAATCGAGAAAAGTTGTAACAGTGTAAAGCGAAAGAAAATAGGCGTGATCTTACACTGAATAAAATAGTTGATTTCCTCTTGCAAACATACGATCGTTCAGTTCTTAAAAATGTTCAATATGATTCTAACAACGTAGCTCTGTCCTTTTTTTTTTTTTTTTTTATTTAAACAATATTTTATTCATTTAAATTTACAAAATTTATATAATGAATATAGGATACGATAACAAGCTTTATCAGCTTATATAAAATCGCTTCCTAAAACGGATCTTTAATATATTTACAACTGGCAGCCATAATATTAACACAGATATTAGTTTAAAACATATATTATGTACAATTAGGATGATAATTTTGGGTTTCTTAAATTATATTTTATTTAAGGTTTATATCTTGATATTTTGTTAACAAACAAAGTTGATTTGTTTTCATATGTTGTGATTTTTATTTTTATTTAGATGTTCTGTTCCAACATGTTCAATATATGCTTTGATTGCTTTGGTTCAGTAAAGTTATTTTCAGATCAGATACGCACGAATGTCCCTTTAAGCTCACACACAATAAGAAACAAAAATAATAAAGGGGGGGGGGGGCTATCAACACCACATCGACAAATGTTGTTTTGTTTGTTTTGTTTTTTTTTTTTGGGGGGGGGGGGGTACTATTTTTCTTTGTTTATCGTCTTCATCGTATTAATTTTAATTGAAAATATAAACCGTTGTTAGGCTAATGTCAGTCGGAAAGAAGGTAACCATTTACTAATTTTGAGCTTCATTTAATACAGATAAAAGAAGAAAAAGAAAGATACTCAATGGCATTTACACGGTACTGGCATCATTTAAATGTAAAATTTTGTATGATTACGAACAGAAACGTTTTGTAATATCCAAGTACTTATGAACAGTTTTGAAAATTTTAGCATTTTCATCATATGTATTACTTTTTTGCCCGAAAAGTAAGGATTGACTGTTTTGGTTTTTTGTCAGAAGTTTATCAATTGTTTCTTTTCTAGCTTTTAGAAATAATGGGCAATGAAAGAAAAAGTGTTCGCAATCCTCTATAGCATTTCGACAATGGCAAATAGGGTCATCTGATATATGCATTAACGTTTTGTGAAATTTTAGATCACTTTTGAGATTTCTTAATTTACAGTGGATAATTTGATTTTGCGTCTTGGACTGAATCGATAGAATAGCCCTAGATGTGGTGTAAATAATGACAGTGTCGCGTAGCTATAGGTCCAATTGATCAAACAAGTATTTGTTATCTACGCGGGAGATGTAAAAATTGTCGCACATTTGATAATAAAACAAAACGATTTCTTGATGACATTTTGGCCCCGAAAATGCATACATGTGACATGAGAGATGACAAATAGTCTGTTTAAAACGTTTTGTTCCGAGTTATTTGAAGGTGTAAAAGGCGCTTTATCACTAACTGTTATGCAGTACATAATTCATAGAACGTGACTTAAAAGTGATGTAACGCTGTAAAAAATATATCTTTTAAAACATAACTGAGGTGATTTATCATACATAACATAAAAGGGTGTCTAAACAACGAATTAAAGCCACAACATGGCATACGGTCTTTTGAACAACTTAACGCTCTAACTTAAAGTTACATTATGGGAGAAAAGATAAAGAGATTGCAGTTCAAACTATAATAGTTAAAAACTAGATAGTGTAAAGGTAATTTGCTGAAAATTTCAGTCAAATTGATTCACTATTAGCCGAGAAAAAAGCGTTTGAAATATTCACATAGCCTCGGTCATCATTACTCAAATCATTAGTATAAACAGCATAGTATCGATTATCCACTTGATTGATTTAATTATCAACGGCCATTAAGCGGCATATAGGATTTTAATCCACCAGCATCGAAGGCTAGCCTTGACATCAAGAGTTTATTATGGTCTGAATATGTTAAGTAATGTCTAATTGATTATTTAGATAACATTTCAGGCCTAAAGAAAGACCTGTAATAAGCAGATTTTGCTCTTGCATAATGATATTTTAATATTATTGACACGAATTACTGCCCCATTCCAATCAATACAGAGGTGTTGTGAAAACATGAGCTCCTGATATCCATTATCTAATACACAATGTACAGTTTTACAACCGTTACACGCTATGTCGTATACGCTATGATCTCAATCTGAATTGGTAATAAGGTATCTTGATTAATGATGCTAAACTTCAGCGCGTAAGTAGTGAAATGTCAGAACGTACTTCAGATACAAAGTGGACTAATCGGGTACGCGGGACTGCCATTCGGCTAAGAAGGTAACTCGGGTAGAGGTGTTAAATATAGATAGAGTAGATAGGTTTCGTCCACTTATGAACTGAATGCTTCACTTAAAATTTAAAAATGATCACTTAAAAACTGCCCCCTCTGAAGCATTCACAAAGTTCTTGTATAAGGAGACATACCTCTGATTATCGATTGGGTTCGTCATAATAATAATAAAGTAAATTTGCAGAGCGCCAAATCCATTCAAAAGCATTCTCAAAGAGCAATGAGCCAGTAGTTACATACACCGTGAACACAAAGTCTAATTCCCACAGTTTTCTCGAAATAAGTGAATCTTCAGCTGTGATTTGAAAATAGTCAACTTCATTTCACAATTTAGGAGCACCTACACCAAAACGTATATCACCAAATGTTTCAGTTTTGACTGTGGAACTACAAGTGTGGTCTGCTGAAAAGATTTCGAGAACCGATTTGATTGATATAGCGTTAGTAGTTCTGATAAAACGCTGGGTGCAAGATTTCGTAGATACTGATATACGAGGCGCAGGACCAAGTAGACAATAGACCAAATCGGATCCAATCGACACGTTGTTTCTTTGATTTGTTCCTCGGCAAATGAAATAATTCGGAGAAGTTTTGAGTTTGCCTGAACACTAAGTATAGATTGCATAAATCCCTGAAATTTCTTCGAGTAATTGTCAATGGCAGAAATTTTCTCCATACAATAACTAGCTTTAAAAACATTTTCGGTGTGACAGTGTGAGATGGTTCCTGGTGTGTGATTTCCGTTTAACGCAAGCACAGTTGTGGGAGTCAGCTCACACCGTTATGGACACGGTGTCTATTGACTCCCCGTGATAGGACTTTCCCTAAGATTTTCTTACGGTCAAATCGGTTTTTACACTTATCTACCAAAACTAAATGTTACAGTATTACTATATCAGGTGAGGGTGTCGAGTTTCTATAGTTTCTTTGTTTCGATAAAAAGTAGAAATACAAATCGACTACTAAAGCGCGGAATCAACAAAAAAGTGAGCCGCAGCAATTCGCATTCATGGAAAATCTCAGGTCGTGCGACGTCAGAAAATATATTTTCCAGCGAGCGTAGGTCTCCCGTATATAAACGGTAAATTCGCTTACATTTCGATAATTTTTGAGTCTGAATCTTTGCAGATGTTGAGATTGATAACAACACAATTGCAAGTAATACATTTAAATAAAACAGTAATTCACAATCGTAGATTGAAGTGGGCTATATTTCATCCGCTGGCTGTCAGATTTCACGCTCAAGACTTGAAACCCTTAATGTGAGTAATAAAACGGATAAGCTAAATTGTGAAGATGTAAAATTTTTAATAAGGGGTACAAAATTAAAATAACAATGATACAGAGAAATGCCAATCATATAAAATCCAATATTCAATCTACAAAATAGTTAATCATTAAAATATCAAAAGGTGTACCGTTCACTAATCACTAAAACAAGAACAGTATCAAATGACGAACGCTAAAACGGGGTGTTCCCACTTTGCCGGCAGACTCTGCTGTCAAATTTTGCCGCTAATCCAGAGTTAATCCTAGAACAATGGTGTTATAGAGAGAGAGAGAGAGAGAGAGAGAGAGAGAGAGAGAGAGAGAGATGGGGTTTAACGTTCACTCAACACCAACTAGGTCATTTCGGGACTAACATATGGTTCAATTTTATTTCAATAATTCGCTTGCGCGTAGTGGTCTTTAGCAGTGGGAGGAAACCGGAGTGCCTGGAGGAAACAATGGTGTTATAAACTATAGTATTGATTTTAACAAATTTAACATTTCCAAAGGACGGCATTCGGTCTGTTTGACTTTATTCGGTAACCATTGTGTATTAAATTTCGGCCACCTCGATTATTGGAGATACAGCGAATATTAACCTGAACGTTTGCCATTTTAAAATAAATATAATTTCGACACGTTCGTTCGTTACTGGAGTTTAACGTCTACTTCCACCTAGGTGACGGACACAATAATTTCGACACAGATCGACGATCTATTCATATTAATATAGGGAAGTGAATTCATGTTCGAAGGCACAACTTTGTTCAACATGTCATTAATTAGTTAGTTAATAAATTTTATTAAGAGGGATTAGGAGCTCATTAACGCTGAACACTAGTGAACAGTTCTTGAGTGACTACTTTTAAACAGACTACAGTTTTAAGATCAAATAAAGTACGAACACACCGATAAAACTATCAAATTCAAGCCAATAAACTTAGATCCGTTGATCGTGTAACTACTGATCACTAACAGCTAATCTTGATAACAAGTATGTTTGTTAATGACCAAACTCTAACCAAATGTGTTAAATCTGTAATAATCAACAACCAAATACGTAAACCATCTCACACACCACAGGAAGTAGATAAGGTTCGTTGTTAACGCTATCAACAGTTTCGGACCTGAGCAAACACACACCGGGAGTAAATTCAGATTGTAATACCGGCACTGTACATCTAATTATTTCAATTATTAATTACTAAAAAAAAACCAGATTCAATGGGTCAGGTTCAGTTTACTGAGCCGCCGAGAAAATGACATTTTTTTCTCGAAAAATTTGAGCCCACTTGTTAATTCGAAAACTGTCGCCTGACCAGTTCATTTATTTTTAAGACGAAGTAAAAGAGAATTACATTTTTTATCAATTTATAGATGCCGTTAATATAATTGACTTTACTCGGTGTTTGAAAATGTTATAGAAGAAAATATGCCTGAATATTAGTCATATGCAAAAATGAACTCAAACCTGGCAAGGCTGGATACAGGATTTTTGACGATTTTTGACGATTATTTTGAGCGAAAAAACAAAGGCAAAGAGGACCAAAACTGCAATTTGTTATATAAATACGATAAAAGTAAGTGCGAACAATCCAAACCATTAGACAAAATTCGAACTCGTAAATAAAACCGAATAGGCAAATTAGTAAACAGCAAATAGTGACATTTTCTTTTCAATATTGCTTGTGGCGTAGTTTTGATTTCTTACCGAAATGCAGAAATACCTGTGATCCTCGGTAAAAATATATAAGAAAGAACCTGGTGCGATTAATAAATTTATTTTAGCTCTTTAAAACTTGATATATATACATATGTAATGAATGACACATTGATTGTATTTTTGAGATTTTATAACTGTTAATGTCATGTATTGACAAACCGGACAATATTCATATTACTTGTCTCGAAAGGCCGAGCAAAACTAGTATATAAAAGAACAATTAAACATACATTATGCAAGAGCTAAATCGGCCTATTGTGTGTCTTTATTGATGCCTGAAATGTTATAGAAACTATTAATTAGCCATCAATTAACTTATCCATACCATACTCATCTCTCGATGTCAACGCTAGCCTGCGATATTTGTTGAATTAAATTCCGATTTGCCGCATAACTTTCCTTCACGTACCGACTTTAGTAATGATGATCGAGGCTAGGCAAAACTTTCATTTATTTAATTGTCGGTTGATAGTGGATCAATTTGACTGAAATTTTCAGCAAATTACCTTTACATTATCTAGGTTTTAACTATTATAGTGGGAACCGCCAACTCGTTATCTAATCTCCCATACGTATCTTTAAATGTCTGTGAAGTTTGACATATGTATATGCCCGAAAAAAATTCAGATTGACAGACAGCGCAGCCGGTTATTTTAATTATGTATTTATCATATACACATATTAAAAATTTATTTATCTGCATAGTTGTACCTAAAAAAAATATGTAATTAGTTTTTGTCTGTAACATATATAATTCGACATTGTACATAAATTATACAACAAAACCAGACGTAAGCAAATTAATATAAGCCTACTTGGCTTGTTTTGGCATCCTATTTTTTATGCTTTTTGTATTGCATAATAATCTTGAAATAAATACTGTTTAAACCAAACAGCAAACACGTTAATAAGGATAATATCATTAACATTTCTTATCCCGATTGGAATTTCTAATGTTGTGACGACATATTCAAACAAGCGGTCTCCAGCGGTTGCAAGCGATCTCCAGGCAAATACGTCTACATTTTTCAAAATCGACGAACAGTTGACAGCACAAGTGTAAAACAAAAAGCCAATGTCGAAAGTTGATATAATCAGTAGAAAGACTGTTCATCAAAGTAGAATTCTGACGACTTAAAGTTGAAAAGTTTGATGTTTTTACAGATTAATGCCCCCGTCAGACCGGAGTGGTGACCCTACTGCGCTCTGAGACTGAACGGCGGCCTGGAAATACACAAGGTCGTCGACAAGCGTGAACACAACGCGGAAAAAAGTCCCAAAATTACAAACTTTAAAATGTCGCAATCAGCAACGATTAAATGTAAATCAGTTTAAATACATTTTACACATTTTATTTTCAGCTGTCCCCTTTACAGTAACCTTAGATTATTTAATACTCGGTGATTTTAATATACATGTTGATATATCAAATGACTCGGCAGTAAACCGGTTTAAAGAGGTTTTAAATTCATTTAATTTAAAACAATATGTTTCTCAACCAACACACAAGGGTTTTCATATTTTAGATTTAGTGATAACCAGCACCAACAGTATCTTGATCAAGTCTTTGATGTTTGAAGATAATCTCATCTCTGATCATTATTGTGTTATTACTGAACAGATTTTCGCAAAACCAAAACCCAAACGAACTTTAATTTCCTATCGCAATACAAAAAAAATTGAGCGTTGAAAACTTTAAAACATCGATAATGAGTAGTAAACTTTTAGATCGTGTCCAGGGAGTTCCAGATGTCGATGATCAGATTAAACCCTATAATGCAGTACTAACAAACATACTTGATGGATATGCACCAGTAAGGACAAGAAACATTATTTTATGACCGAATAGAAAATGGTTTTCAGATGATATTCGACAGTCCAAGATTGACCGACGTAAAACTGAAACGCGCTGGCATAAATCTAAAGCAAGAAATGAAACTCTTATCTCTTCGTCAAAACGCAGTTGCATTTCCAATAGTTTTATCCAAAATAAGATAAATCCACGTCAAATCTATAAGCTTACTTCCAGTTTCCTAAAGAACCAAGTCAGTTTTCAAAATACAAGTACCGAGTTAACCGAAAAGTTTTCAACATTCTTTCACGAAGAAATAGATAAAATTCGTTCCGAATTTCCTGATCATACATCTACTGCCTTACCAGAAGAAAAACCCTTCGCTGGTTCATCCCTCACAAATTTGTCTCCTACTTCTAATATAGAACTCAGGGATTTGATAAGTAAATCTTCATTTTCTTCATGCAAACTTGATCCTATACCAACATGGTTACTTAAACTGTGTATAAAAGAACTCTTACCAATAATTACACACATAATACATCAATTACACATGGTAATTTAACCAGTTCACAAAAATCGCCCATGTTAAGCAACTACTGAAGAAACTAAATCTAGACCCAGATAACCTAAAGAACTTTCGACCTGTGTCTAATCTATCATACATATCAAAATCAATTGGGAAAGTTATATCCACCAGACTAAAACACCATTTTGTTATAAAGAATCTTGACAAACAATTTCAATCAGCATACAAGAAGGGTCATAGCACTGAAACAGCGCTGCTGAGAGTATATAACGATATTGTTACTAACATAGACAATAAACAACTTGACATGTTAGTATTACTAGATTTAAGTGCCGCTTTTGATACTATTGATCATGATGTTTTTTAGTAAACCGGTTACAAACACGATTTGGCGTTGATGAGCTATGTTTAAAATGGATAAGCTCTTATATAACAGACAGGTCACAGTATGTAGTCAAGGTCAATGCAACATCGTCTCCTAAAAATCTGCGCTTTGGAGTTCCGCAAGGGTCCGTTCTTGGCCCTCTTTTATTCACAATTGGCGATATCATCCGAAAACATGAAATTAACTTTCATCTTTATGCTGATGACACACAACTATATCTTGCTTTGAAACCATCGAGTGACTCCACCGAAATCTGTAAACTCGAGGCTTGCAAAGATGACATTGACAATTGGATGAATCTTAATTTCCTAAACTTAATGTCCCAACAGTTAAAACTAAAATGAGTGAACGGGCTTTTGTTTACGCCGCTGCTAATACCCCCGTCAGACCGGAGTTGCGTCCTTACTGCGCCTCTACTGCGACAAAAAATGGTCTCAGAGCGAGTCAAGATCGCCATAAGCGTGGTAACAGCGCGGTGGAAACACTAGATATCGTGCTGTGGTCTCCATGGTCGCCAATGATCGCCGAGCCACGACGTTTGTTTTGAACATGCGCATATGATCTGGAAAGCTGCGAGAACGTGATGTGGTCGCAAAAGACCTTATTGCGCTGCTACGGCGACAACAAATGTTTCCAGAGCGTGCCAAGATCACCCTGAGCGCTGTGGAAACGCGAGATATCGTTCTGTGGTCTGCATGGTCGCCAATGATCGCTGAGTCACGGCGTTTCTTTTGAGTATGTTCAAAGCAAATGCCAAGGTCCTGTCATATGACATTGAAAACCGAGAGAACGTGGTGGGTCGCGAGGGTCGCGCGATAAGCGTGGTAACATCTCTATGAACGTAGCACACGCGCAGTACACACGTGGAAAAGACGCTGCGAAAATTGTAACATTTGCAACGGTGCCTTCATGGCGTCTTCACCACAACCCTCACGCGTTGACCGCGACCCCACCCAGCGATCTGAGTCCTTATGGCGTTGTCATAGCGATGTTACGATGATTCCACCACTGTTGCGCGACTGCATCACGACCTCATGGGGCTATCTCTTATAGGACAGTATCTGTGATCGATATATATTAACAGAAAACCAAGTTTGCTCCGACTTTTGAACTTTAAGATATTTTTGCTTTAAATGATAGAACTAAATGTTCTGAACATTATATCAAAAGTTCCTAGATGGGACAGAAGCAGTAAATTAGTTCTTTGATCATATTTGTTTGTTGCGCGAAGAGTTGCTTTTATACTATATTTAGACTAGCGTGTTACGTAGTATTCTTAAGTAGCCAATCACCGGCAAGTAAACACTTAAAACACGTGGTCTTTTCCACGAACTGCGTGAGACGTTTTAGACACTACGGTAAACAAAACTACACGACACACTTTAATTAAACTTAAACGTATGAAAACTTCGATTCTAACTTGATCTTAATTGTACCTTGATAGCGTAAATATCAATTTTACATAGTTTGATAATATTTTTCATTCAAGTTTTGTAAATTAATAGTTACGCGGTAATTAAATCCAACTCCCGAACTCGCCGGAGAATAGCACACGGCTGAACGTGTTTCCTTGACAAATACTCGCTTATTTTTAGTTGTCAATAAAATAACTTTCCCAGTTTAGTCTTTATTAAAACGGATCTTGTTAAATCAAATTAAATTTCACTCTGCATTGAACTACAATCTATTTATAATTACTATGCTACGTTTGAAACTGGGGTCATTAGTTACAAGTACAAACAGTAGGCCTACTAGTATACTTTTTTTTGCACACTTTACTCCCTAGTCCGATACACATATACTTGGCCAGTGCTTCAGTATTACTTATTTCATAACACAAATAACACCCCTTTGGCCTCCCTCTTTCCCATATGTTACTCCATAGATTTTGGCAAATGCTTTTGTATTATTTATCTCATAATACATATTACACCACTCTCCCATTCCCACACGTTACTCCATGTCATTACACATATTAGGCAAATGCTGTTGTAATAGTATCTTATGACAGAAATTACACATGTTCATAGTCCAATACACATACTTCGACCATTGCTTTTGTATTATTAATCTCAAAACAAATAATTACACTTTTCATTTTCATATGTTTCCTTGAAAAATAACTACATGTTTAAAGTATTGAATGGCCTATTTCCATACTTTAAACTTGTAATTATTAACAAGAAAAAAATATGAAAATGAATAAAATCATACACCCCTCCCCACCCCCATACCACACTTTATGACCTGATTGCACTGTAGTGTGTTTAACTTCACACTGCAGCTCCGGTTAATTATTAATACCAAAATGAATTTTCAGAAAGACACCAAATTATGTTCTTGCAGCCCCCTCTAACCCAAGCACCAAAATCAATTTCCACTTCCTCTCCTCCTTTACAATACAATTGTCTAAATTGTACTTCCAAGTTTAGACAAGGGTTTGACAGATTGGCTAGGTAGCAGCGGTCTGGTAAGAAAAGGGTTTAAATTGTGTGCTTTTTTAAGAACTACAAACATGTACGTCTGTCTGCTCAGTATCATGTTTTTCACTTAGAGGGTTTTAATACACATTATTTTAAAAAGAAACATACTTAAAACATTTAAAATCTAATGCCAAAAAAGTGTTCATACAATATAATTGAAACATACAGAAAAAAATTGCACCGAAACCCGGTCTTTGAGCCCCAAAATATGAGTGAAACAGAAAACCTAAGTGTACATGTCAAATATTGGATTATTATTTAAAATCATTAACGCATAAGACACTTTCTTTTAACCGTTGTCGACATTTCCTTTCTTCACTCCACTCCCTCGTTTTGCTGTACACATGAAGTTTGTTGCAGGTTAAAAAGTAAAACATAAGCTTTGAATGATAGCAAAACAATATTTACTGAGGGCTGCCACTTTCGTTATTGTTGATTTATTATTGGTCAAGATGCGTCACATGGTCCCTTTAGTCACCTTTGACCGTGTCACATGACCAGTTTAATCAACACCGACAATATCAAAATTAAACCATTTATTTAACAATAACTGCTGCGCCGTTACCTAGGAACTTTTTCGTGAGGCTTCAATATACGTTAATAAAGTTATTTGTTTTCTAAATTCTTAACGTTCCAGTTGTCGGTGCAAGGGTGACACGATAATCGATGTCAGAATCTGGCCTATTAAGCATATGGCGATTTTATGAGGTTCCCACAACGTGTATGGAGTTCTTAATACGACCTTGGCGCGGTTACCAAGCTTACATTATTCGCTTATGGCGACCATGCATTTCATGCAAGACTTGCTTTGAAAACGGACGATTCAAAGGTCATCTTGAAATTTCGAAAAAAAATCAAACCATCTTGCATAGTCGCCGTGATCACGTGGTGGAAACGCACATGTAGTCCAGATAAGACGTGTGGTTGAGCGACGCGGGTTCGCGATGACCGCTTATAGATCTCAATCGAATCGCCATAAGCGCGGAGAGATCGTGACGAACCCGCCGCGAGAATGCTATATAAACGCACAGGTCGCAGTAAGAACGCGACTTTTTTAAGGTTGTAATTTTGGGACATTTTTCCGCGTTGTGTTCACACTTGCCGACGACCTTGTGTATTTCCAGGCCGCCGTTCGGTCGCAGAGCGCAGTAGGGTCACCACTCCGGTCTGACGGGGGCTTAACGTGTTGAATGCATTACCTAGTCATGTAAAAAAACTCTATTAATGTTGCCGAACTTTTTAAACGTGCTTTTAAACTATAAACATGTTGACATTTTAATGTGTTAGAACAATTTGTTTTACTTTGTATGTATTTAACTGCGAAGAGCGGAGCAGCTGTTAGCTGGAACACTCAGCGCTATACAAATTGATTATTATAACTAAATCCCCGACAGTTTTGAGAGATGTTGCAAAGTTTATTTATTTGAGAATTAAACTACCGCAAACGCTTTTTATGCTATTCCAAACAACCAATCAATCGTCACTGAGTTTCAAATTTACAGACAGCGGCGCCGGTTAACTTCGAGGGGGGAAGAACTGGAACTGACCCTGTATGCCCCCCGCCCAAAGAAAATTACGGGCTGTAATAAGTTAGTGTTTTATTAGATTTCGGGCAGTTTAATTTTGAAAGTAGATGAAATAAATTATTTCGCTTTACCCGTCTGTCTGAAAAGTCAGCTTGCCCCCCCCCCCCCCCGTTTCGTACACCTATATGTATAATTTCACTTTACCTCGATGAATTAATATCTTTAATTGTTAAAACATTCCCAGTAAAGTAACTCATTATATAAAAGTTTATGACAATTATGACCATGAAAATGAAATAAACAAACTCATTATATATTACAATATTATATATGCGTTGCAACCCATTTGTGTCTTTAGGTCTCAAATATTAACGATTTAGCTCCTTCAAATAAATGTATTTTAGGCTTTACAGCGATTAACTGACCCACACCCCAACCTTCTCCCTGCTTCGGAATCCATCCCGTCAATGCTCTTAAATGAAATGAAATTTAACGTCCTACTGTTTTGCTCCTAAACTGGGTTAATGAATACGGGAATATGCCATTCAGTGTGCTATGAGGAAAATTTTGCGGCGCTGCGGCCTACTCTTATACATTTGTTTATCAGTTAACCTTGTCTACTGTACGTCGTCGTTTCACCGTAAGTAAATTTTCATTGGACGAGCTCAGCGTGCAGGAAATGTCCACCCCTTTTTACTGCCTGGCAATTTGCAGAAACCATTACATGACTCGAATGAAGAAGTCCAATCAAAAGAGGTGGGTCGATTACATAAATTAGAAACTAATATAACAACCTCAACGATTGGATTAGAAGATGCACATAGCCTATATAAGCAAATCGAGTTCATGAAATGAAGAACCTTAAGTACATGAATTTATAATTTAACAAAAGAAGTATTTGGTATGTATACCTTTAGATGCAAGTCTCTAGACGACTTTTGATATTATTCATAAATGTTCAACAACTTTTAAATCTAGGCTAAAAACGAGACTAACATATCGGTTCAATTTTATTTCAACAATTTGCTTGGGCTTAATAGTCTTTATCAGTGGCAGAGGACCTGGAGAAAAAACAAGAAGTTTGACATCCCGAAAAGTTATTTAATTTTCAAAGAGGGCTGCCTTTTATTCCCAGGATGTGTAATTTCCATTAAAACGCGCCTTCAATGAAGTCAAGGTGGATGGTAAATATGGTAAATCTATGTGCATAATTGGTAAAAAGTGTGCGAGTCAATGTTCTCTGTGACGGTTATATTTATAGCTATAATATATCAAAGACCCAAAATGCAAGTAATGAAAGTTAAATATAGAATTTAATATCATATAATTAAAAAATTAACAGTATTTTTATTTTACGAATAAAATAAAACTTAACATCTGGTTCGAACGTTATTCAATTACAGGGTACCGTTGGGTTCTATAAATTTCACACGGAATGTTTTTGTCTCTACTAATAAAGTAATAATATTTTTTTTGTTCAATCCGCGGAGCTAATTTCATATAAAATATACAAGTTCGGTTCAGGCAAGAAAGAAGTTGGTTTGACGGAATATTTTTAAAAAATGGTTATATCTTAGCGATTAATTGACATGTCCTTATGAATTTATATATGCACATTATATATGCACAATATATCTTTAAATGCCCTCCTTTATAATCCATTATGTGGTGGACTGTATCAACTAGTCTTTAAAGGACAGCGTTGGTGTCAGTCAATATTACATATGTGATAGAAATGGTCAAACACATTTTAAAAAATATAACCTTTTCTCCGTGGTGTAGACAACACTTTCTCCACGGTGGAAACCTTATCCGAGCGACTGAAATCTGTCGTGGAAACCTTTCCTGTGCGGAGAAAAGGGTTTTCGTGGTTTTCAGATTTATCGTAGTTTTTATGGGAAACACTCGTTCATTTGTTGTACTTGAACCATTACATAAAGGTAACACATCTACAAGCTCCACCCTTTAACAGCCTCATTAGGTGTGTTGAGTGGTGCAGGATATGCTGACGATTACTATCCGCGTTTGATTTATTCAAAAATCGTTTATTGTACGCTTATATTACAGAACAAAGATACTGGGTGATATATATTGAGTAAAGGTTAGTTTGCAATGGACGAAATTGCCATAATAGGAGTGGGGTGCAAACTACCTGGAGCGGATAATATTGACCAGTTTTGGCGCGTTTTGGAAAATGGTGAAAATCACGTCCTCGAGGTGCCAAGCGATCGATGGAATCTGGATGCATTTTACGACCCTGATCCAAATGCACCTGGCAAGACATACGTTAGAAGAGCTGGGTTCATCAAGAAGTAAGATTATTTATTCTTATAAGATAAAGCAAAGAAACTATAATTAATTATAAGAGATAAAAAGAATTGAATCTGATCGTAATATGATATAAAGCACATTTATGAATCTAGGACCTCAAATGAAAAACATGTACCATATATAAATAAAGATTACAACACCTAATCAAAGATAATAAAATAAAACCAAGTACGAACAATCCAAACCATTAGGCAAAAATCGAAGTCCTAAAGAACGTAATAGGCAAAATAGTTAGGCAAAGTAGTGTAATCAGCAAATGGACTGTTCATCGTGTACGAAATACACAACAAACAGTGGTAACAGGTGTCCAGAAGAGTAAGCTTACTTCCGTGGCCGGTCTAAGAATTTCGGAACTCATAGATGTATCGTAAATCTGTTATAGTCTGAAACAACTTCTTACTCCATTACTCGATATTCGTGGTCATTTGGGGCTAACTAAAAGTCGCGGAACAGGCAGTAATGATTCAAATTCGCCATGAATTGGGTTCGAGTGTGCTGAACCTATCATGAATGAATCAGCCATGAGTTCAAAATTTAATGGGAAATACTTTTCGACAAAATGTAAAAAGAAAATAATTCCATTTGTTTTTAGTCATGATGCCTGGGATAATAAAGTCTATGGTGTAAATGATTTTGAAGCAAGTCAAATGGATCCTCAACAGAGATTTGTATTAGATTGTTGTTTTAAAGCCATGGAAAATGCTGGAGTAACAAGAGAGTCTGTCGATGGTTCTAATACTGGGGTCTACATAGGTTAGTCGAAATTTGTTGGTGATGCTTTTCCATAAATCATACATCCATGTCGCCTTTAAATATGAACGATTCTATAGTCCATGATGGCCACCAGGTTTGCTCTGGTTAACATAAAAAAAAATAATAATGAAGTGAAAACGCAGCATGTTTATAAATGAACAACTGTAAATTTCGCATGAGAGATACACTTTAATTTTGAATGTTGACGCTTTCGCAATTGTTTAAATGTACCGCATATCTGTTCTCTGTAACCACACAAAGGGTTGCAATACGCCCACACATTGGCTATGTCTCGAAAGCAACTTATCTAATGGAAAATATGGGTGTTGACCAGATATGATAAGGATGCCTTCAACCAATGTGAGGTCTATCGAGTGAAAGAAACTGTTTAAAAATGTAGCCTCTATCAGATTCACAGGGTTGTCAGAAAAGGGACACCACATTTAAAACAAATTCACTAAACACTTTGGTGAAAAATAGGTTGCAAGGTGCACGAAACATATGCCCAGGGCAGCTAAATCGTCCGGTTGTCGCATATTAAGTAATTATCAGCAAATCATTGGTTGTTAGAAAAAGGACACAACATTTAAAACAAATTCACTAAAGACTTTGGTGAAAAAAGAATCGCCAAATGCTGTAGCTGTTACTGCTTTCACAATGCAATTCTACGAGAAGGCATTAACTACCACCAAGAAGGACAGCTACCCGTAATAACATGAACGACCAATAGTGAATGGATGTTGAGACGTCCTTTCATAGGTAGTCCCCCACTTCGACTAGATTCCATGAAAGAAATTTATACATTTTTTTAAAAATGCAAAGCAAAAACAACAAAATATATTAGAAAGTAATTTAAATGGATTGAAAAAAATAATTAAAAAGTAATTCATACAAATTTAAGATAAAAAAAAATTTACTCTCTGAACTCTACTTATTCTTAATGGGATTTATTTGATTATGAACAACTATTTAGTTATTGTTATTATACTATAATATTTGATGAATAAGCCATATTAATCTCATTACCTAATCTGTGGAACAGTTCATTGCTGACTAGTTGTGGGTTAGGCTTTTTTGGGAGTAATAAAATATGTAGTCGAAATTGGGTGTAGTAAAAATGTGGGAGAAGAAATGAATTCTTTACTACAGCGCCATCTGCATGATGGGTCTCTTGAACCACGGCAACATGTCATTGCATGAATGGTAAACCCTACATCTGAATCATTTACCAACCAGGCTTATGCGGGACAATAATGGACGTCATATCTCTCTCGATCCACAAACGCACACTCTCCCTTAACTGTACAGAATGGTCCCATGCCGCGACACCGTATCTCGTTTGGAACTAGTGGAGATGGACACACACACGTTATTGACTTGATTTTTATTCAGTCCTGTATAATTTTCACTGTAAATCGACGTTGTTATGGCCTACGTGTGTTGTTGGTGATTTTTTTGAATCGGTAAAGGTCCAGTCCCACAATCAGGACAAAGAACCACATAATTTGTCCCCAGCACTTCTTTTCAAATCATTACAAATCATGACGCGAGACCTCTCACTTTCAATTCTTTACAACGTAAGCCTATTGTGTTTATTTTTTTAAGGTGTAATGAATAGTGACTATAAAAATCTCCAATCAACAGAAGGTGAACATATGAATAACTATACCTTAACGGGAACCTCTACCAGTATTGTAGCTGCACGTATATCGTTCAGCTTTAACCTTCTGGGTCCTGCTCTGGCTTTAGATACAGCTTGTTCATCATCTTTATTAGCTATTCACCTTGCTGCTCAAGCTCTAAGAGAAGGTAATTATGGTCCTGAACACGACTGGAACACGCACGAACATTAAGTTGAAAATATAGTTTCTACAGACATATCACAACGTTTCAGCAAGTGTTCTCTTGTCGTTAAGATAATCGTGGCTAGAAATTAATTGGCACAAACCCTCCCACTCCTGTTCGATGTTATCAAAAAGCCAGAAATTTACATATGGTTACAACATTTTGATTCCTTTCTTATCACAAGTGGTGTCTGCTCATGGTATGGATATAAATATTCAGAAGTCCTTAAAGAAGAAATGTCCTAGTCGTTTACAATTAGATGGGTAGAGATAACAATATGAGAGGGGGCCTAGAACAAACTGCAATATAAATCATTTCTTTGGGAACTGTTGCGATATGACCTCTAGTACTCCCATAACAAAAGCGGCCATTATCGGTCTTGGAAATTTGCATAATTAACATAAATCCAAGATGACCGCCAGTAGACCAGAAATACGCCGAAATCACCGAAATGGTTGGCTTTCGTGCAAATAAATGTATTACCGACCTATAGGAAATTGATACTCACGAGTTCAAAAATGCCGACATTTTTTTTCTACGACATTATTGTAACGTCATAATGTCATTTTGACGGCATTGCGTTGTTCTCATGACGTCACTATCAAATTTTATTGTAACTGCGTTCGGAAAACTTCTGGAACCCACGAAACACTGTATAATTTGTATAAAAGAACACATCTTCACCCAAACTTAAACTATATAAGCATCGTTCATCTATAGCCCGAAGCCACTGTGTCTCAATTGGTAAAACGTTGGCTCGCTCATCTGGGGTTTCCGTGTTTGAACATACTGCGTTACAGGAAGTGGCCAGAAAAAGGTAATGACAAGTTCTCTACCTGTAAAAGTATAGTCTCTACCTCCAACTGAAGGTGCTACAGAAAAGTCAGGTCAAAAAACCATTTAACCCTTAAAAAGATTGCTCAACTGATTCTTAGGCTTCATTACACTTTTTAATTTAGTCGTTTACAATATATGAAATCAGCTGTTAGCTAGCAGTCGCACAATTTCCATTATCATTAACAGGTGATTGTGACATGGCCTTAGCAGGGGGAGTTAACTCATTGATGTCTCCTGGTATATTTGTTCAACTAAGTAAAGCCAGAATGGCCTCCCCTACTGGATATTGTCAGGCCTTTTCCTCTAAAGCGGATGGTTATGCAAGAGGTGAAGGTGCAGGGATAATTCTTTTAAAACGACTTAAGGACGTGAGTATATTTTTTTCATATTTTGTAAACAATATTAGAATCTATGGTCATAGGTTTACTTTTTTCAAAAAGTTAATGTCATTTTGTGATTTCCATGGTTTGTTTCATTACTAACTATTTAACCTTTATGAAATTCAGGCAGTACGCGATAACGACCCAATATGGGGGACCATTATGACAGGGTCTAACCAGGATGGCCACACCGTGTCGCCTATGACAGCCCCTTCTGGAAGTCAACAATTCCAACTATTGAAAAAAGTTTACAGCAGATATAATATTGATCCTGATCGACTGGAATACATAGAAGCTCACGGTATGTAGCAAAATAACGACACAACAATATAGCAACATATATTTATTCAGATTAGGAACACCACAGAAAGTAATTAGAAAATTAGGAAGGCTATGGGTTAACTATGCATACTATCAGTATTGAATTAACAAGGATACATCGAACATAACCAATTGGTTTAATGACATACCACGACAATATGAATAGTAGATTGACAATGATATAATTTAATCGTGAATTGTTTGACAAAGTTACGATAGACAACTGGTTAACTATGAGTCCAACTATAACATGAATAGTATATTAACAACGATATGGTGTAAGAGTTAACTGGCAGTACGATAATAACATGATATGGGATCTTAATATTCAATAATTACCACACCGTGGACATTTTAAAATCAGTACAGACGTCGTGTAATCTGTGCACATAAAGGTTCGAGGTACAAAAAACGTGTAGCATAAACAAATTTCAATAACTTAACTGATTATAAATTACCATTTAAAACAAAAAGATTATCCATTAAAATTAATACGTCTTTTGGGCCCATTTTAATCTATTTGGACACCCTGTACTCTAGCAAATGTAAATAATACACTGAACACGCAGCTGAAAATATATACTGCATGATAGCTAACTGTAAATACCCTGATACAACCACGTAATTATATAGCTGTTAAAATTGAACGAAAACTATTAACATACTAAAGAAAGTACGTGTATTATCAACCAAATGACTTGATTTGTAAATCTTGACTGTCTGTATATATACTCTCCAAAAAAAAGAAACGCAATGTTAGTATATCTTCGCTCTGCCATCGCCTTGTTGCAACAGGAACTGCGGCACGTCACTGAACCATACTGCTTTCCAGTGTTGCTATGGCAATACTCTCAGTGTCTGAACCCACAGAAGTTGGAGTTCACGGTGTCGGCGTATTTCAAAACAGCAGCTCCAACGGGGACGCCTGATTCGTTGTCCGGTTTCACGTAGGAGTTTACGGGCTGTCTGGTCTGAGATTTTACGACGTCGGGGAATAGCTGCTGCTGTAGAGGTCGCTGTTGAAATCCGTTTCCGCCAATGAGATAACCGGATGTGACGATCTGTGACAGGTGGGGTCACTCTGATTTGGCCTGAGCTTGGGCGGTCACGTTTTCGCTGTCGGTACCTATCCCAAAGGCGGGAAATGGAACTCGGGGAAACGTTCAGCAGCCTGGCTACATCCGTCTAGGATTCACCTGCTTGGAATCGACCAATAGAGTTGTTGCGTTGTTCTTCGATCAGATGTGGCATCACTTGGTTCGTTGAGAATTTACGAGTGCAACTGATTTGGAAACCGAGTACCCCGGGATTTTAAAGGCCTTAGATTTAGGTTCCATGCGAAAAGCTCGGGCAGTTGTTAAATTCAGGTTTCTTGGAGTAATCAAGCGAAAACAAATTTTGGCAAAAAGGTTGTAACATCACAATTAGTGACACTTCATTTAAAACCAATAAGGAATTTGTTTTATCCTTGCATAATGACATTAAAAATAAATAAAAAATGATGAAAAATAGGATGTGCGTTTCTTTTTTTGAAGAGTATATAATTTAAGTCGTGTACATAATGTATTTATAACGACACGCGGTCATGTAATTGTACATTATCTCATTATTAAATGTCTGATGATCCCCGTAGTGGGTGAAAGCGCTAGCTCAGATGAAATTATTTTTTATCTTCCTAAAAAAACTTCACATTTCTATATACTTTTACCTGAGAGTAGAAGCTTTTATTTATTTTACATGTATATATCTATATATATATACATATAAATCATTTACATATCCCACTTTTAATAGGAACTGGTACACAGGCTGGCGACCCGGTAGAGGCGAACTGTTTGGGTGGATTTCTAGCAGATCATACCAAGAATGCTCCACGTTATATTGGCTCCGTTAAAACTAACATTGGGCATCTGGAGTCAGCTGCAGGTGTAGCTGGTGTAATTAAAGTTCTTCTGATGCAGAAACACTCTCTTATCGTACCAACCCTTCATTTCGATACACCAAATGAAAAGATTGATTTTGATAAACTAAAGCTAATAGTAGCAACACGTACCGACAAATGGCCGACATACAATTACGACGGAACAAAGTTATCGTGCGTTAATTCATTTAGTTTTGGTGGAACAAATTGTCATGCTATCATAAAATCCTATAACACAGCCAAAGCAGTTAAAGTCATTGATCCTCACAAACTACGACTTATTTGCTTCTCAGGCGCAGACGAAACATCAGTTAAAGGCAGTATTCAACATTTTTGTGAGAAAGCCAAAACACAAGCTTATTCTATAGATGATGTTGCCTTCACCTCAACTATAAGAAGGGATCACTACCCAATAAGAGTTGCTAAAGTGGTTAAATCAATGGACGACGCCGTAGACCAATTAGAAAGCCAAACCACAATTGACAAGGTTCCAGTTAAGGCTCTACAGAAACCAAAGCAAACCATTTTTGTATTTTGCGGAATGGGAACTACATGGAAAGGCATGTGCAAGGAGCTCATGAAAACCAACCATGTTTTTTACAAGAAAATATTGGAAATAGATTCTTTATTGTTACCACTGACCGGTTGGTCAATTTGTCAAAGATTTGAAGATAGTTTTGATCCGACTGATCCATATTTCGGCCCAATTGCATCATTTACGTGTCAGGTTGCCCTTGATGCTGTGTGGAAATACTGGGGAATAAAACCAGACTGCGTAGTTGGTCAGTCAGTAGGTGAAGTAGCAGCATCATACTCAGCTGGGGCACTGTCTTTAAAGGATGCAGTGACAGTTATTTATCATCGAACATATCGACAAGCGAATGCCACTGGAGGGTCGATGCTGGTTGTTGGTAATTATGATGTCAGTGAGGTTCAGAAAATAGTTGATGATTACGAAGGAAAAGTAGTTATTGCGGTACACAATAGTCCTAAATCGTGCACCTTAAGTGGGGACACTTACGTTATCGAAATGGTGAAATCGAGAATAAAATCGGCAAAAGAAGATTTAGAAACCCCATTGATTCTACACGATTTGACAGTTACCAGTGCGTTCCACAGTCATCATATGACAGAATGTTCCAACCAGATAGAGGATGATCTATTAGGACTACAAGGTTCTAAACCAGATGTGAAACTATATTCAACAGTATCAGCCAAAGAAGCCACAGAAACAGATTTCATAACAGCAGAATATTGGGCAAAAAACGTTAGAGAACCTGTATTATTCCGACAAGCTCTTCAAGATGCTCAAAACCCGGATTGTTTCAATATCTTTCTAGAAATTGGACCAAAACCCGTACTCATTGCTCATTCTAAAGAAAATTTCGACTTGAATCAAGCATGTGTATTAATATCAATGAAAAAGGATATTGAAACAAATTGTATTATGCAGAATTTAGCACAACTCTATGAACACGGAATTGATCCGAATTGGGGTAATGTTGCTGAAAGAGGAAATGTAACGGACGTGCCACAGTACCATTTCAATCCAAAGTCAAACTTAATTATTCCAGAAACTTCAAAGCTTGTCTTGATGGGAGGGACCCGGCATTCGAGTGGCCATCCATTTCTAAAACCAATTATTGGCGCAAATAAAAGCTACAAAGTCCTCATCAACCCTAACAGAATAGGATCAGTATATGAACATTTTGTTTTGGACAGCATTTTCATACCTGGCGCTGTTTATGGAGAAGTTGGTTTAGCTATTGCCGAGCACTTAACATCTGGAAGGGTTACTGAAACAGCTGTATCGATTAACTTAAAACACCCCCTTGTACTACATCCAGGAAAAAGTGTTGAGCTTGACGTATTTACCAGTGTTGAAGATGATTATAAAAACGAAAAGGAGAAAACTAACTATACTGTTTTACGAGATAATCAAATTTTAGCAGTGGGTTCAATCAGTTGGGCAGACAACCAAGAAAATACAATTGTAGATATAGATGAGATTAGAGATCGATGTCATTCAGAGTATTCCCAACAAGATATTTACGGGCAATTAAAGGAACTTGGGTTTTCTTACGGAACTCCACTCCGTGTGCTTACTGATGCTGTTTCGAACGATAATGAATGTTTGGTCTATTTTAGCCTTCCCGAAGAAATCAGACAAGAGAGAATTGGCACTTTCATTCACCCAGCTATTCTCGACGGGATGCTCCAAACGCCTGGGATATTGGATATAGATGCAAAAGGTAAGGATAGGACAGAAATTCTACCAGTTCAGATTGGGAGACTGACCTTAAAAGGAGCACCAAAGGACAATATGGTTGCGTACGGAAAGATTATAAAAAAGACGGAATCAACAACCCATTATGATGTCATACTGTTGACAGAAGATGGCAACGTCATTGCAGAGGCTCGAAACTTCATCACCCAAAATCTAGGTTTCACCTTAGCAGATAAAAATATTCTTTACAGTATACATTGGAAACGATTCAATGCTCTGGCAACCGAAGATGCAGCAAATGAAAAATTATCAGAATTGCTAATTCTAGACAATTCTCAAAAGTTGGACCTACCTGGTTTAAATGTACTCAAACTTAACATGACAGAATCTTTCACTGATCAGCTTTCGAAGATTGTTCAACTTAATAATAAGAAAGCTCTCGTGTACATCTCCCACCAGCGTAGTTCTGATGGAGCAGAGACGTCGACTGTATTTCAAAGTATTCTGGATGAGTGCATGCAGATTCGCGAACTGGTTCTCTTCATGTTGGCAAAGCGGATCGATATTCCTTTGTGTGTCATTACTCTAGATACTTGGATACTGAGCTATAACTGCAATGTTGCAGTCGGAAATCCTTCTGCGGCGGCTCTTTGGGGAATGCTGAGAGCAGTTGATACAGAATTAACCGAATTCCGCATTAATCTGGTGGACATTAGTGGAAAAGACGAAGACGTCACCGCTGACGTATTATATAATACAATCAATTCCATACGCCAAAATGGAGAGGAGTTGCAAGGCGGCGAGTTTCTTATTACAGATAATGTTGTTTACAGTCTTGAAATTCTGCATATTGCAGATCGAATGGAGCCTAAATACAGAGAAGTCGAGATGGACGAGAAATGTGAAGTTCAACTATTTTCGGAAACGAAAAATGACTACATAAATCCTTTTCTGATATACTCTGATCCACCAGATGTTACTACCAATTCCGAAGTATCACTAAAAGTCGATACTTTAGCTATTCAAAATACGTTACTTTACAACACATGTACAGAAAATATCACTCATCATCATTCGGCATCTTTTGCTAGTGGATTTCCAGTTTTGTGCTTAGAAGCTATCGGTTATATGAATTCGACGAACTGCAATGAAAAGTACATTTCGTGCTACCCAACAAAAGCAGGAAGAACGATAGTCGTTCCAAAGGATTGTTTAATATCTGCCGAGCTCCTTCCAATTTATCACCCAGGATTGATGATGAAGATTGTTCTTATGTGGTCCCTTTCGGAAAATGTTCCTGCTAATGGTGTAACCCTTCTTTACAACAGTCGAACCAAGCCTCTAATGCGGTTAATGTGTCTTATCTTAGCGAGTCATCACAAGACACACGTTCAGATCGTATCGTTGGACGAAATCGAAACTATAGAACATGGCCACATTTTAAGTTTAGTTAACTTAAGTCAACAAATAATACACGATATCATTAGTAATTGGTCTAACGCCCACTCTCTCATAACCCTGAATTCACTAATAGATAGTCTAGGTATAGCTGCTGTTCATCATAATCGTCCACATGTCGCCATACAGATATTAAGAACCGAGGAAGTTTATAGTCCCGCCATGCTTCTGCAGAAAGTTCCACAGATTAACGAATGGATAAAATCCCACAAGGACGAACTTTCAGTCATTTGCAAGTCTTTCAAATCTGGAATTTTTGGAAGACGTCGTTCTAGCGTTGCCATTCCACGTTCTATAGACATCATGCGTCTTTTGTCTGTAACAGATATACCCTTCAGTCGGTCTTTAATGTTACCACCAGTAAGAACAGTTAGCGGAAACATGTTCAGAAAAGATGCGGTCTATATCGTAGTTGGTGGTCTGACTGGTTTAGGATGGGAATGTGTACAGTTTCTGGTGGCTAATGGGGCTGGTCATGTAGTTTGTTTCAATCGTCGTAAACCTTCACAAGAAAATTTAATGAATATATTCAATTTGGAAAGCTCGTCGTCTTGTCGCGTAGTTTCAGAACAGGTTGATATAACTCAGTACGATTCTGTCGAAAATGGGTTTAAAAGCGTGAACAATAGTTTCCCTCGCGCCGAAATAAAAGGTGTTATTTTTGGAGCTGCTGTTCTTAGCGATGCATTTATTGAGAGTATGGACAAAGTTAAATTTGCGACTGCTTTGTCACCTAAAGTTAAAGGAGCCTGGAATTTACATTTATTAACAAAAGACCTAAACCTGGACTACTTTGTGATGCACTCCTCCATTGCTGGCTTACTTGGTAATCACGGACAATCGAACTATGCGGCTGGGAACGCGTTCCAAGATGGTCTAGCGCACTTTAGACGTTCAATGGGACTTCCAGGACAGAGTTTTAATTGGGGTCCTCTAAACATAGGTATGTTAAAGGAAGCTGAATCGACAGTGAAAGTCATCAACATATTGAAAGGACAAGGATATGAGCTTCTAGAAATAGATGATATTCATCAATGTCTGATGAGTTGCCTATTGGACAATTACCCACAGGTAATGTGTACAAAACTGGAATTGGGCAGCTTCAGTGGTGGTGGTACTTCAAGGATGTCCAACCTCCATACTAAATTTCTTTCGATTCTACCTACAAAGGCCACAAAACACAACACAGTGGATACTGTGGATAAAACAATACAGAGACTCGACATTCATTTGATAAAAACCTTGGAAAAAGACACTAGAATACAAATTCTAATAGATTATATGTCAGTCATGGCCTCTAAAGTGTTTGCCATTGATGAATCAATGGTGACACCAGACAGTTCAATTGTAGATCTTGGTATAGACTCCATGCTGGCCATGACTATTATTGATCAAATCAACAAAGACACCCAATTCAGGATACCGATGGTAGCCCTGTTAAGCGAAGGAGCTACTATCAGTAAAATAGCACATGTTATAGAAGCCAGTTTCTGGGAAGATGTAGATGATGATGGGAATGCAACTTCCAATGAGGACAACGATAGTTTAAAAGAAATATCCGGTGAAAATGACGATACAGTCGCTGAATTAAACCTCATCAAAACAACTGAACCAGAAGAGCCATTACCAAAGCCTGCTTCGATGTTGCACGTTTTACCAAAAACAGAAACACGGATGGATACACAATCTGAAAACTTCCAGCAATCCTCAATGGTTGATATAGAATGTGGTGTATCTTTCATTGAAAGTGATATTTACGAATTGTACGAACAAGTGGACAAGGCGTCATTACATTTTATTAAAGACGTCATATTTAAAGGGGCGGGCGTCGATCTTGATGTAATCAAGTTCTGTGCTAAGCAGATCGTAGACAGACACCCCATTGCCAGGACACTGTTCAAAACGTTGGTCACCAAAAGAGCTAAATCTGGTTTGGAAAGACAAATTGTGAATAAGGAACATCAGCTTGATTTCCGTACTTTGATGGATTCGTCCAACGATGAAGAATACCAAAAACTGTCTGAAGAATGCTTCAACTTGGAGAAATCTGGACCAGTGAGATTTATATTCTCTCCTTCTTCACAATCATCCTTTAGAGTTCGCCTTGTTTGTCATGCCATTGGTTTTGACTCCTTCGCGCTGGGGAAATTCATTTCAGATTTCCAATCTCTTGTGGTTGCGAAAGTCTCTAACAGAAAAATTTCATTATCTGTTAATTATGATCACGTTGGTTTAAACGAATTGCAAGATATTTTCCACTCGAATCAGAAACAAACAGAGTCATTTTGGAGAGGGGAAGTGCCTCAATCCATTTCCAATATGAATCTTAATCGTAACAAGTTTAACATGTCTACAAATACAACCTCTAAGGTAACAAATCTGAAACTTGATGGCCATCTGTCTCGGGAGATATTTAATCTTGGACAACGCCTTGGCACTACATTATTGAAATTATTTGTTTCCTTTTACCAACTCCTTTTACACATAAATACCGGAGAAGATTTAGTAAATGTTATCACAAAACACAATCTAAGACATATGCTGTTTCAATCCAGTCATGAAGTATGTAATTTAACAAATGACATTCCATTGTTTGCAAAGATATCAACTTCTTCTACATTTTCGGATTTTATAAGAGAAAACAGTAAAACTATTCAGAAATATTTAAACAACGCAATATACCCGTACTCCTTAATCGAGAAAATGGCATTATCTGGTGAATGTCGAAATAATTTGAAGAGACATTGTGTTGTATTAGAGGAAGCGAAGAAAACTGTTCCTGCTAAAAGTCAAGGGTTACTACACGATACTTTATTAATAGTCAACTCTAATTCAACAACTAAATCAATTGATGTTCAGCTACAATACAGAAGTTCTTTGTATACCAGCAGTGAAGCTAAAATACTCTTAGATCAACTCCACCAAATTCTGCTGTTGGTTACATCTAACTACGACATTACCATAAGCAATATTGGAAAGAGTGTAGAGTCTCTTCACAAAAAAATTGCTGGTGACCATCATGGTAACAGTACCAATAACTATGCACCTACAAACGAAGGTGAGTATTATTGTTACCCAATAACTAAAAGTAGAGAAACAATCAACTGGGTAATATATGGAGACGTTCGAAACTGCATCTTATCGATATATAATGGTTAATGATATTCCTTTTCCATCGCCTATTCTTTTCATTTATCCTTCAAATAACCATATTAGTCAAATAACGATATCAGGCAAATCAGTTTTGTTTCCAGGAGCAGAAAGTAAAGCAAGCGTTAGTGGACATGTTGCTGGCACACCAGAGTCTTCAATGCCGATACCAAAGTTAAAGAACCCTGGCACCGTCAATTTACCAGAAAATACCTTATCTTATAGTGAATATTATTTTTTCGAAAGATATTTGCGGGACAACCCTGCTGGTCACCATATGATATCTGATTTATATATGAAGAAAAGAGCAGGTGATTTATTTAATCAATGTACTCCTAGTATCTGCGATATATGTCCGTATATTGTCAACACTTGCACGCACCCTTCTTAGGCTTTTTGGTCGTCTGTTTCCATTTTCTTGGGTAAGAAATCTGAATTGGCGCATAAGGAAGAAGTCTATCCAAATTCGGTATTGTCTTCCGTCTCATGAATTCCTTTGATTTATGCTCAGGGTTTAAGGGTGTTTCCGGGCTCATGAAATCCTTTCATTTGTTTTATACATCGTGTGATTTTTGATCAGGATGTAAGGAAGGACCTTATCGAATTTTAAAGTAAGACCACAATGTGATTGCATTTATTATTAAACTAACGCAGGCGACTTTGCCTTAATCTGTGTTTATGATATATTGTATACATGTATTTGTAATGATCCTAAAGTAGTGTAGCGCTTTACTATTGCTTCAGGAATATTAGTAGATCGCAGGAAGTTCATTTTCATATTCAATTTTTTTTACTTTTACTAGGAGTTGATAAAATTTGGCATAATGCTGCCCTAAAATTCCTTGAACGTCATCGTACATTAAGAACAGTTTACGTCAAAGCTGAACCTGGAGAAAACTACAGATTCGGTTTTAAAAAACTGGAGAAAAATCCTGAAGATATTTTGGATTTTCAGTATGTGAAAAGTTCTAAAGATGATGCCGAGTTCGATGAAATTAGCAGACAATCGTTTGATCTATCTACAAGAGGGTGTGTGCGATTTATCTTCGCTGGAGAACCAGATACAAGAGTTAGGTTTGTCTTTCAGCATACTGGCGTTGATTTCTATTCATTTGGATTACTACTGAAAGATCTCAGAGATATTACACCTGCAATTGGCTATGGAGTGGATCTTCCCCCTTCACCCAGCGAACAAACGGGACGAGCAGCTTTATATGTGGAGGCAGCCTTACAACCAATGGAAAATGAAATGAAGCAGTTTTGGCAGTCCAAAATCAAAGCCGGTGTGCCAAATTTAACACTGAATAAGTACCCAAGAGACGAAACGAGGAAGGGGAACATCCGACCTATCATTTCTGTTCTACCGAACAAAACGATCAGCGATATTTTCAAATTAATGCCACTCATGAAAACGACAGTTTTTAAATTTTTCGCATCCATATATCAAATGTATTTCCATTTTATGACTGGTCACGAGAGGGTTGTAATAAGTGCTCCTCTTGATTTGAGAACACATTTGCCCGAAACTCGGTCGTTTTATGAAAATATGATGTCCGCGGTGCCATTTTTTACCGAGTTTAACAACCCAGATCAAACCGCCGAGGAATTCATCAGAAACAACGTAATTAATATAAACCAGTGTCTTGGCAACGGTCTGTATTCAGTTGTACTTATCCGAGAATTATTAGAGAACAAAGAAGAAGGAAAATGGTTGACTAGACACAGTGTTGTTGAAGAAGATATGGCCACCTTACATGATTTACAGAAGAGATGTAAACAAGATAATGATGTGCAACCTACTCTTGGATTTTCATATGAAACTCGCCTGATGGTTTTTATAGATAAAAAAAATTCTTACATCAGACTCCATCTCGAATGTCTTCCGGAGTTATATACTACAGACGAAGCTGAAGGCCATATGAATAACATCGTTAAGTTAATGAACGCCGTCCTAAAGAATAGTAATCAGACATTGTCCCAATTAAAAGAACTGGTTGTACCTAAACAAGAGATTGTACCAGATACAGTTAAAGGTGCTGGAAAAGAAGAAGTTGGAGGTAAATATTATTATCCGCATTCTTACATTTTGTAGATTCTGATTGAGTGTTTTATCGTCTGATCTATAATTTATCATGGGATTTTCCGCCCACTAAACCACTAATAATCCCTTAGCGGAAGCAGTGCTTCGATTTCAGATTGTGTGGGATATATTTTTGCCTGTGCCACTCAATGACATACCTATTGCAGTGGATATGGTCCACTAAGCTAATAGTTAACTAAGCTAATAGTTTCACAACCCCCATCTGTAGTGTTTCTAGACTGAACCCTATCAAACGCGATAATTTTACTCTGAATATTACGACAAAATAGCGTAGCAGACTGTGTGGAAAAAGAAGATGGTTATTCTTGAACATACGCGTTTTTTTTTTCGTGTGATATATTTAATTACTGCCCCATCCTTTAAGAACTTTTTTATTCTTTATTTTAGCCCGTTTCCTTAAAGAAACCAGTTTGGGTTATGATCATTTGGTTTATGCTAAAGTTACATCTACACCTGGACGCCCAGAGATTAAATGGGCTTCAATTGGTTACAGAGGAAGATCAAAACCCAAAAAATTCAAGTCTTTAGCATTGGCAGAAGTGAATAAAGTTTATCTTGCTGTATATAAAGGTAGGTATGATGTAGCTAAACAGTACACACTTTATACGATATGTTTCTTTAAAATGATGATTCAACAGACGTGTTGTCGTCTCAGTGCGAATTAACGTCTCACTGTTCAAATGGGGTTTAAAAGTCCAACTGTTTTGCTCCTATTGGGCTAATGAAGACGGACATATGTGTTATGAGGAAAATTTTCCTTGACAGCGGCGCTACGGCCTACTCATAGATCGAATTCCAAATATCAAGGTTTTTTTTTACGTGAATGCCAATGTGTTCACTTTTCCGTCCCATCGAACTACTTACTATACTTTGGTCATCTCGGCCAACACAGGGATCAATCTCGGAAAACATCCTAGTCACTGAGTCACCGTGGCTCTCCAAATCAGGCAAACTTTGTATCGTAACGGCCTACTCTTACGTTGTATGTGGCATCCAATATACACACGGAACCTTTTCGGTCCATGGTAATGACTAATATGGATAAAAAAAAATACCCCAATAAATCGACAGTGTAGATCTAGAATACCCCCCAAAATATATATCAAATTTAGTCTTTTTGTTTGTTATAGGTTTCCGTACAGTTGTATTTGAGACGAGGAAGAAGAAATTTATATTTAAATTTATTGACGCTGATGAGGTAGCGGACTTTACTCGGTGTTTGGGAAATAATCTAGAAGAACACCCAAGTATGACAAACGGAAATGCTCAAAGTATACATGCCTGAATATTAGTGATATGAACTATTGTTAAAATGAACTCAAACATGTGCGAGGCGGATGAAAGGGGATAGGGGGTGGGTGATACCTTGATTTTTGACGATTTATTACGATTATCCCCGAGGAAAAAACATTGCAAAAAGCGTTTCTGACATGTTATGATTGGCAATGTCAAGTTTCTTTCTCGTTTTGAATCATAGAAAAGAGGCAAATGGTTTCATAATAGGAACGCTGCCTTTCGATTTTATAATTCCTTTAATCATGGTTTATTTATGTATGTGACACTATCCTGTGTCTCGGCAACAAAAAGAGAAGTAAATGACACTATGGTGACAGACAAGGAATTAGCTGTGACACAATCGGCTAGGACTTCACGTTGTGGGATCAGTCATTTCAATCATCAATTAACTGACCCTGGAACACCATTGATTATGTTACTAAGTCCAGGGTACCAAAATTCCAAGAAGGCTGTTCAGAGCACCTCTAGCATTCCAAATTCGAGCATGAAACCCTTTAAATTACTTGATAATGAAATAGACATATAGCCAAGGCATACCTTGATAGTTGATAATTATTGCGCGAGAGCCGGATCGCGACCGACCAGAGAGCAATTACATATCTATCATTTAAAAATAAATAGACTAGTAAAAAGCTTAACAACTTTCCTTATTAGGGCATGGGTATCCAAATGGTATATCCTTTACGGTATGTGAATGATGTCTGGGAGAGTAAATCAAACCCACTCTCTCCTATATAGAAGTATATTGAGTTTTGGATAAGTATTTCGCATGAGTACCGTTTTACGTCAACATTATTCGATTTAATTATACTTATCAATGCACCAGATGCCTGGAAAGTACTATCCTTCTTTCAGAAGTGTGTACTGGCATAACTGTCAGTAAGTTAGTCTAAGAAAGGAGTGGAATAATGCGAGGTACTTCACTGGCCTAGTTTCGTGGTAAAGAATTTCTATATTAAACAACACTTTTTCTTTGAACTAAAATAACCTCTATATTATTACAGTATTTCTATCCACTGCATGTGCTGAAATTGTTCAGTTTTTGTTAAAAGTATGAAACTGGGCAGTTTTGTATGTAGCATAAAGCATGAGATTAGGGTTATGCTGCGGAAAGCAAGACTGAAGAAAATAACCCGAGAAAAAGAAATTCCGAGGCCGACAGGCCGAGGGTTTTCATTCGAGGGCTTTTTCGTAAGTCTTTCTTCCCCAGCATAACCGAATTCGCTTATAAACCGTCTATGTTTACATGTTTTCTTATTGAAAAAGCTACCATGAAAGAGTGACCCGTTACAGCTTTATATGTTTTCTTACTGAAAAAAGCTACCTTGAAAGAGTGACCCGTTACAGCTTTAATAAAGAACCACTTTCAGAAGAATAACTCCAAAGTTATTGGTATATATTGTTAAAACGTTAAACGTTCATAACTTCTTTCTGAAAATATTGTAGAAAGAACAGTCATTGCTTTATCTAAGTCTTACATACTGCAACTTTAATATCATGCATCATTAACTGTTCTCGCCAGAAATAGATGAATCATATAATGTCACACGCTATTCCTGTAGTCCTTGGATAATACAGACTGAAATAAAATAATAGCAAAATTTTTTTTCACTGCCTTATAAGTGTCTTGGAAAAACTACAAAAGAATAACCTGTGTGGACTACCAAACCAGTTTGCTGCCATCGGTGTATGTGTTATAATTCATTTAAAAAAATGTAAGATTTCTGTGAAAAATTAACAATGTTAAAGTCCATGTATTTGATGATATTTTATATACGATTGTCCCCTTTTAGTATTCAACATTTCATGTAGAAAAAGGTGCTCAAGCAGTCGTGCGCATAGGGGACTAAGCGTCAGTTACAAAAATAAAATAGAACCAAGGATATAATGGGGTAGAATGCAAGTGACAATTGGGGATACTGGGGATGGTATACTTGCCTATGTCAAAAACACAATATGGGACTTTTGAATATGGAACATCAGCCAAAAAAAGCACGAAGTTTTAACTTATGGAATAAACTCCACTGCCAAATTCACTTCACGTCGCACGCAAGTTTTGTCCCTTTAAGAGCACCACTGTTACAATCTTAGTTGTCATTACTAGGCAAATTTTTGTCGAAATATTAACTAACGAAATTACAATGACTCTATTCTATGATAAATTATGAAAGTACTCATCCGTTGCCGGAACAGTTGTTACGTATATTTAAGTGAAGTGTAGTGGGTAAATGACTATCTTAGATATCCTTTGAATACGGGCTCAAGGTAATGAACCATTTGAAGAATTGAAATTTCTGTTTTACATGAACCGCATCAACACAAATTTTATTCGACTAGTAATGTAAAGTGTCTAGTCTGTAGGGATATTGTCAATCAATGCGTCAGGAAAAGTCAAAATCCTCATCAAATGTTTGAAGACAATACAGTAGAGTCCGTGCTGTCAATTATGGTGAATTGGTTGAGATATATGGACGAAGTTTCTGAAACAGAGCATAGTATTAGTAGTAATGAAGAGCGCTGGACATGAACTAAGATAATAGTGTGGTTTGACATGTTGTTGTTTTGAGTTGATTAGGACCAACGCTATCCACAAATATCGGGGTTCAAATTTTTCGACTCCTTGACCCCCTGGGAGGGCATTTTTGAAATCGGGACCCCTATGAACGAGGACATGGCTATCTCCGCCAATAATGGTTGAATTTTCATTATCTGAAGTTCATTCTCGTGTTTGCCCATCATGCCGACCCCATCTATGATACACTTAAGGCGATTAGAAGTAGTTTTCATTGACTGCCGGTGGGGAATACCAATTTCCGGTGTCAAACTCGGGTTGATTTCAGCCAATAATCTTTGCATTTTCATGATCTGAAGTTCATTCCATTTTTTTCACCATGTCGATCCCATCTATCCATATATGATACACTAAAGCCAAACAGAAGTAATTTCCATTGACTTCCGGTGGTAAATACCATTTTTCCGGTGTCAAACTCCGATTGATATCAAGCGACTGGGAGTAGATTTTATTTCAGTTTAGAGAAATCTATCACGTGTCAAACTCGGGTTGATTTCAGCCAATAATCTTTGGATTTTGGCGATCTGAAATTAATTCTTTTTTTTATCATGCCGACCTCATCCATGATACACTTAAAGCGAGTGGAAGTAGTTTCCATTGACTTCCGGTGGGTAATAGAAATTTCCGGTGTCAAACTCGGATTGATTTCAGCCGATAAATTTTCTATTTTTCCCACCAATTTCTAGTGTTAAACCTCTCAGCCGATAATTTTTGGATTTTCATGATCCGAAGTTCATTCTTGGCTTTGTTCATTATGCTAACCCCCATCGGGAGATCCTAACCAAGCCCTCATCGGGAGATCCTAACCAAGCCCATTGTTCAGTTTTTGTTAAAAGTATGAAACTTGGCAGTTTTGTATGTAGCATAAAGCATGAGATTAGGGTTATGCTGCGGAAAGCAAGACTGAAGAAAATAACCCGAGAAAAAGAAATTCCGAGGCCGACAGGCCGAGGGTTTTCATTCGAGGGCTTTTTCGTAAGTCTTTCTTCCCCAGCATAACCGAATTCGCTTATAAACCGTCTATGTTTACATGTTTTCTTATTGAAAAATGCTACCATGAAAGAGTGACCCGTTACAGCTTTATGTGTTTTCTTACTGAAAAAAGCTACCTTGAAAGAGTGACCCGTTACAGCTTTAATAAAGAACCACTTTCAGAAGAATAACTCCAAAGTTATTGGTATATATTGTTAAAACGTTAAACGTTCATAACTTTGTTAAAAAAAACAATCTGAGATTTCTGAAAATATTGTAGAAAGAACAGTCATTGCTTTATCTAAGTCTTACATACTGCAACTTTAATATCATGCATCATTAACTGTTCTCGCCAGAAATAGATGAATCATATAATGTCACACGCTATTCCTGTAGTCCTTGGATAATACAGACTGAAATAAAATAATAGCAAAATTTTTTTTCACTGCCTTATAAGTGTCTTGGAAAAACTACAAAAGAATAACCTGTGTGGACTACCAAACCAGTTTGCTGCCATCGGTGTATGTGTTATAATTCATTTAAAAAAATGTAAGATTTCTGTGAAAAATTAACAATGTTAAGGTCCATGTATTTGATGATATTTTATATACGATTGTCCCCTTTTAGTATTCAACATTTCATGTAGAAAAAGGTGCTCAAGCAGTCGTGCGCATAGGGGACTAAGCGTCAGTTACAAAAATAAAATAAAACCAAGGATATAATGGTGTAGAATGCAAGTGACAATTGGGGATACTGGGGATGGTATACTTGCCTATGTCAAAAACACAATATGGGACTTTTGAATATGGAACATCAGCCAAAAAAAGCACGAAGTTTTAACTTATGGAATAAACTCCACTGCCAAATTCACTTCACGTCGCACGCAAGTTTTGTCCCTTTAAGAGCACCACTGTTACAATCTTAGTTGTCATTACTAGGCAAATTTTTGTCGAAATATTAACTAACGAAATTACAATGACTCTATTCTATGATAAATTATGAAAGTACTCATCCGTTGCCGGAACAGTTGTTACGTATATTTAAGTGAAGTGTAGTGGGTAAATGACTATCTTAGATATCCTTTGAATACGGGCTCAAGGTAATGAACCATTTGAAGAATTGAAATTTCTGTTTTACATGAACCGCATCAACACAAATTTTATTCGACTAGTAATGTAAAGTGTCTAGTCTGTAGGGATATTGTCAATCAATGCGTCAGGAAAAGTCAAAATCCTCATCAAATGTTTGAAGACAATACAGTAGAGTCCGTGCTGTCAATTATGGTGAATTGGTTGAGATATATGGACGAAGTTTCTGAAACAGAGCATAGTATTAGTAGTAATGAAGAGCGCTGGACATGAACTAAGATAATAGTGTGGTTTGACATGTTGTTGTTTTGAGTTGATTAGGACCAACGCTATCCACAAATATCGGGGTTCAAATTTTTCGACTCCTTGACCCCCTGGGAGGGCATTTTTGAAATCGGGACCCCTATGAACGAGGACATGGCTATCTCCGCCAATAATGGTTGAATTTTCATTATCTGAAGTTCATTCTCGTGTTTGCCCATCATGCCGACCCCATCTATGATACACTTAAGGCGATTAGAAGTAGTTTTCATTGACTGCCGGTGGGGAATACCAATTTCCGGTGTCAAACTCGGGTTGATTTCAGCCAATAATCTTTGCATTTTCATGATCTGAAGTTCATTCCATTTTTTTCACCATGTCGATCCCATCTATCCATATATGATACACTAAAGCCAAACAGAAGTAATTTCCATTGACTTCCGGTGGTAAATACCATTTTTCCGGTGTCAAACTCCGATTGATATCAAGCGACTGGGAGTAGATTTTATTTCAGTTTAGAGAAATCTATCACGTGTCAAACTCGGGTTGATTTCAGCCAATAATCTTTGGATTTTGGCGATCTGAAATTAATTCTTTTTTTTATCATGCCGACCTCATCCATGATACACTTAAAGCGAGTGGAAGTAGTTTCCATTGACTTCCGGTGGGTAATAGAAATTTCCGGTGTCAAACTCGGATTGATTTCAGCCGATAAATTTTCTATTTTTCCCACCAATTTCTAGTGTTAAACCTCTCAGCCGATAATTTTTGGATTTTCATGATCCGAAGTTCATTCTTGGCTTTGTTCATTATGCTAACCCCCATCGGGAGATCCTAACCAAGCCCTCATCGGGAGATCCTAACCAAGCCCATTGTTTGTGTGTATGTCTACAAGCCGCTAATGGATTATCTTGGAACTTATACCATAAGTTTGACCCCTTGATGGTGGTGCAGGACCGAGGGCCTGGCAAGGGAAACTGTTTCCCAGGAGTTGCCTTATATCACCAACATTTTTAGGTTGCAGGATATTTTTGACGGTAGATACTTTGTCTTGGTCTACTTTGATTCCATCTACACTGACTACTTGATCTAGAAATCTGGTGTACGCCACTAACATTTTGATTTATTCAAAGTAAGTTTATGTTTTCGAAGTCTATATAGAATAAAATTCTTGTCGTGCTCAGCACATGCTGACCCGTCCATAATAATATCATCCTTGGGACACACCTCTCCATTAAGGCCTTGTAATATTCTACTCATGAAAACGTTCGGTTGTAACAAAATCGACCATAGGGACTTATGAACGTACATGTAGTTATAGATGGCACTCTATGAAGCCGATGTAAAGCCATTTAGGAATTACTGCGACGTCTACTCCCGAATCTACCTTAACGTTAAAACATAAAACATAGAAACGTGGTTGTCCATACAAAACTTTTACGAGTTTAACTTCGTTCTGGTTCATTGTGGGTATGGGAAACACCCCAGTAAGATTTTTTTCAAGCAATCATAAAAGCTTTAACAAACAGTCCAATTTTAAGTCTGTATAATTCGGAGTAGGAAACTCTAGAGTCGACCGATTCATCATCATTTGAGCTTGATGCTGTCATACTACAACGACATTCAAATGGATGAAAACACGATTTCAATAAGAAACGTTGGTAAGCCAAGCAGATAATCTTCGAACTTTTCATCCGCCGAAACTGTAGCCAAGACTTCCTTATCAATCTGGCTGCACGGTTAATCGTTGCCGGGATTTCCAATTAATAACCCCACAAATAAAACAGTTTAGATCTGATGAAACTTGACATTCATGTTTATAACCCCCAAATCTTGGTTCCTTTCGATGTTTGTGCAAATCAGATCGTAACGTCCGGAATCATTGCCCCTGATTGTCCGCAAAATCGCCTTTTATAGCCTGTGGGCCTTCTTGGGGTCAAAATTATTATCTGATTTAAAAAGTCTTTTGGCTATATTACCGTTACACGGTATTAAAGGTTCACGTCGAATTTCATGACAATCGGAACAAAATTGCCTGACAAAATGGCCGCCATTTGTACGCGAATAGTGTAAAAAATATGGTATATCGAGGTATGGTATAGAGGTTACAATTTTAATTCGATTTTGATGAAACTTGAAATACATGCAGTATTTATAACCTAAAGATTTTGGTTCCTTTCGATATTTGCGCTTTTCGGGTCGCATCTTCCTGAATTATGGCCCCCGATTGTCCGACAAATCGGTATTTTGTAAGCTTTTGGTCCGTTTGATTGTACAACCGATACACCGTAACTCTTCCACGACTGATCAGATCTTCATGGGGCCATCGAAAGCAAAAGAAAAACGAAACGAAATATAGATCTGTATTTTAATCAGATTGGTAAATTTCCGGGCTTTCCATCGTTTATTCCAGTTTATTCCGTAAAATAACAGCATTAAATCCATTAAAGAATGGAATAAAACATTTCATCCCTAAAATTAACGCAAATATTCTGTAAAAACAAAATTTGAAAAAATAAATCACACTTTTAACAAATTATCTCACCCCCTCCGCCACCAAAAAAAACTCCATCAATTAACAGAAACAATAGGTTGCCAGGCAACGAAACATACGCCCACACAGCAGCTAAATCGTCCGGGCAGTCAACAAGATCTGTCGCATTTGTTTGGTTTTTATAAAGTTCTGCCCCATGCTAACGTTTAGAATACGAAACATTTAATATTATGGATTTAGCTGTTCAATTATCGATTTTCAAGAAATTCACACTCAACCATCATTAATGTGTAACGGTTTTTTAATTCGGAATAATACCGTGACCTCCATAGGGTCCACAAGGTTAAAAACATGATTTTTCGTACAATCCGGGCCATAATTCAGGAAGTTATGGTCCAATGTGCCCGCCGAATATCGAAAGGAACCGCGATCGTTGGGTTATAAACTTATATTTCAAATTTCATCAAAATTGCGACCTCTACAGGGTCCACAACCTTGATATATCATATTTTTTTACACTATACGCGTATTAGCGGCAGCCATTTTGATCCGATTTTTACGAAATTCGACCTCAACCTTAATTACAGTGAACCGGTGATATAATCAAACGTTTTTTAAAATCAGATAATAGTTGTGACCTCCAGAGGGACCACAAGCTAAAAGGGTGATTTTTAGTACAATCAGGGGCCATAATTCAGGAAGTAACAATTCGATATGCGCAAATATCGAAAGGAACCAAGATCTTTTGAATATAAAAATGCATTTAAAGATTCATCAAAATCAGATTAAAACTGTGACCTCTACAGGGTCTACAACCTTGATATACCATATTCTTATAGTATTTGCGTACACGCGGCGGCCATTTTGTCCATCAGTTTTGGTCCGATTTTCACGAAATTCAACCTCAGATCCGATGGACGCAAATATCGAAAGGAACCAAGATCTTTGGGTTATAAACATACATGTCACGTTTCATCAAATTCGGTTCAAAATTGTGACCTCTATAGGGTCCACAACCTTGATATTACATATTTTCACACTATTCGCGTACAAACGGCTGCCATTTCGTCTGTCAATTGTGGTCCGATTTTCACGAAATTCAAACTCAACCTCCATAACCATGTAACGGTGATATAATCAAACGGTTTTTTAAATCGGATAACAATTTTGACCTCCAGTGGGACCACAACCTAAAAAGGGCAATTTTTCGGACAATCACGGGTCATAATTCAGGAAGTTACGATCCGCTGGGCGCAAATATCGAAAGGAACCAAGATCTTTGGGTTATAAGCATGCATTTCAAGTCTCATCAAAATCGGTTCCCGGTCAAGTGATAGATGTTTGAAAATTGTGTAGTCACTCGACAAGTCTCTTATCGTTGTTATGTGATTCAAACATCAACAGGCACCTTTCGACAAAATCGTTTACATATAAATAAACTGCCAATTTCTGAAATTAACAAAAATATGGTAAATGAGAATAATTCACACTCTGGTGATAGTATTCTTTAAGGATACTGGTGACAAAGTTACCACGCCGTTAAAAGACCGACATTAAAAACTAAAACGTTTGAACATTATCTCTTAATTTAATTTCGGGTATACAAACGGCGGCACCGGTCTTCCTCGAGAGGTGAAGGAGCCGAGCTACCATGAATGCCCCCCCCCCTCCCCAAGAAAGTTTTGGAATATTTGACGGCTGCAAATGCAAATACGTTTTCCTGCTGTTTCAGGGCGTGAACATACCAACTTCAAGGTTTTCTAATGTAGCCTAATTAAGTGGCTGACTCGAATTCCAATCAATCGTTTACAGTCCATGAAGACGAGACCATTGGTCCAGCATAGTCTACTGGCTGACCCGAACTCCAATTAATCGTCGCTGGGTATGGCGGCCTCACCCTCCCGGGGAACATTTTGAAAATTCAATCACCGCAAATGCGTTATCTGATATTCTAACCCGTTTAAGGAACTCCAAAAGTATCCAATAATTTTGTAACCGAAATCACACTCTGAATTCCAACCATCCAATGCAGCTGCATTCACAAATAATAATCGATGTCGCACATAGTACAGTGGCTCCAGAAAAGTTTTAATCTATAATCAACTCAGTACAAATTCGTGGTATTCAAATAAAAGAAAAGTAAAATTAGTGTTTCATTACGGCTCGATGACACTTAGGGAAGCAAAACAAGAAATGCCCGAAAAAATCGCAGATTTACAGACAGCGGTGCCGGTTTTCTTCGAGAAGCGGTGCTGACCTTGTATGGGCCTCCAAGAAAGTTATGGAATATTTGACGACCGCAAACGCGTTTTCCAGCCCGTTAAATTAGTGTTTTATTAGATTTCGGGCACTTTATTTTGCCAAGCAGATGAAATCTTTTTTTTTTCACTTTACCTGTCTGCCCGAAAAGTCAGCTTGCCCGAAAGTGAGGGGCTCTCGTAAGCCTATGGGACTGGGTATATTATCCTGGCTCAAGAGAATGTTTATAAGAAAGTGTTATTTAACAGCCTTTTTTCGTATATTAACATGTGTGTCTAGTAGACTGACTTAGGAAGTGTTATAGAAGAAAGTGTTTCGTAAGTGTCCCACAAATCGTCCCGAAACCACGTAATTCCGTATACCCGATTTCACCTAGCTATCCCCAACCCAAAATTATATGTATCATATATATTTCCTTCATTTTTAGTAATGCTTTTTTTTTAATTCCTGTTTTAGTTTCGTTTAATTTATTCGGGTAACAATATTTGATGGTTTCCTTTAATTCTTTAAGTCACGTAATCATATGAACCGGTCTACAATGGGGCTAAGAGCGTCTCTAAAGGTATCCTTAGATTTTGCTATAAGCATCCTTGAGGTGAATCAGACATTTAACATATACTTCATCTATGGAGTTAAAAAAAACATGTATATCGAGAATTCTAGTTAATATTCTCGGGATCTTGCCATCCTGTGTAAATTTTCTCGACATTTCGGGTATGTCTATGTGTGCGCGTAGTTTTAACATATTCTCAGCGCCCCACAACCTGTGCTTTCGCGGTTTACATCGCCCCCGCCCCACACACACACTTTCCCGAAAACATTAATAGCATGATAGAGCCTACAATTTTTAACGGATTTGCTTCAAATTTAGTGTAAAGCATTGTGCCCATGAGAGGATGATTGCTGTCGCATTTAGCGCACCTCGTCGTTCTGAAGTTACCCCCTTTTCCGAAAACCTTGTTATCACAATAGAGACTACAATTTTTAACTGATTTGGTTTTTCAAGCAATAGGACCTTTCGATTTTCATTACTCCGCAAACTTCTGTTCCAGGGTTACCCTCTTTGTCCGTGACGATGAGAGGACGAACCCTTGTGTTCCATATACCCGCCCAGCCCACCCGCCCGCTCACTGAAAGTTTTGTTGACGTCATTGAGGCTTCACCTTTCAAATTTTGTGTGAAACTTTGGAGTCATGAACTCTATTGATATTCAATGGTTAGTGATCTTCCGTTTCGAAATTATACTCTCCAATTTTTGAAACCCTTGATATAGACTTAAGTTTTTAACGGATTTTCGATATTCAGTGTTCGATGACAAGGATGACCCCTGTTAATTTTGAGCAATATAAGGCGTTCTGTCCGGGAGATATAACAAGCACGTGAACACGATAAAAATTAGATTTCTTTGTGAATGGTAGATTGTTATTCAATTCATTAAACATCCAAGTTTTCCTTTTGGATAATCAGCCATAAGCTAATGAACTCTATTTATTTATGTTGAATATAATGTATATTTCCAGCTGTCTCTTTAATTTTTTTTTAAATTTCAAATGATGTGTTGTTTAAAATTTTCTAAGTTATTATTCTAGATTACATTCATTTTCCATTGTTCATGTAACAATAATGATATAATTTTAGGTATTCCTAAAACACATAAACAACATGTTTTTCAAATTGTGTCTGTCAGTGACTCATAACTAACCCAATGAATTGTATCTGACATGACTTCAACGATCTACCTCAATAAATTAATAATTTTGTTGTTTACGCAGTTTCCATATTAGGTCTTTAAAATGTATTTCTTGTAATTTTATTAGTTAAGTTATTAGCACTTATTTCACATTCCAATGTTTAAAAAGCAGAGCCTGCTGTGATTTGTCATGATGGAAATATCTTAAAGTTGCTTCTCACATCAACCGACATAGGGGACATTATATATATAGCGCCATTGCTGGTGTTTAGACTAAAGTATATAACTCATGTCGCCCAACAACGTGATAAAACTGACAGAGACTAATGACAACCGGAGCTAATGTGGAGAGGGGTTTTACATAGGCTAAGCCTGTTTCAGGTGCGTGGTGAGGGCAATTATTGAGAAGAAATTATGTTTAACAAAAAAGATTTTGGCACAAAAACCCTTTTACTGACCGCGGAGCTGTGGCCGGCGAAGCCGGCCACCGCGAGCGCCGATGGCGCGAGCCCGCGGCGGGGGGTCCGAGGGGCCCTCCCCCGGGAAAATTTCGAAAATTAGAAGCCCAGAAACGCAATCTCCAGCAATCCGAGACAAGAAATACGGTAATAAAATATGATTAAATTTTCCAACTTGACTCTTTCAAAAATTTTTTATTTGGGTCAGATGAAACAATTTTTCCACTTACAAATGTTTTTCATTTTTTGAGTAATTTGATTGTGATTTTGGCGCCAAAACTTTTTGGCGCATGAGTATGACTACTCATGAACTCATTCTCACCACGCCCCTGGCCTGTTTCCCAATCCCATCAGACAACCTGAATAAAAATATTGTTTAAAAATATGTTGATACGACTGACTTGATCCACGACTGAAGCAACTAGTTGATCATAGTCGTAAGCGCGCTCGTGTCACCCGTCGTCAGTTATTGAATCGGAGTCAACATGACAACCACATGGTAACCCTCAAAATGACCTCAATTCACTTGTTAGTCATGTTTGTTACCGTCCCTGGGTACCACGTGACTAAATAACTGAAATTCATTGGCTACCCATGGCGAGACGAGGATGTCGCTGGTATCAGCAGAATGCTACCTATACCGATTTGGTCGCCGTGGCCAATATGATTTGCTGTTCTGACACAAAGCCTATTGCTACATTCAGTGTCATCTCAAGCACAGTTAGATACCAAAATAAAATACAAGCATCAAAGTAGCTAATTCGCTAATATTTGGGACCTAGAAATTGACTCGTGGGTCACAACGCATATGTTAATGTAATCTGATTGTATATGAATTGATTTACATGCAATTATTTCCATTAATTTCAAATCAGTAAAGCCAGCAAAACACGGCATGAGTCTCAACCAAATGGTAACTTCTAGCGTCTGGTTATTCGCGTTTAATGAGCAAGTTCTCCAAATAAAATATGGCGTCACCGTTTGACATGTTTGACATATGTCTAGCCTCGTTCTTTCTGGTCACTTGTAACAAATGACGCTGAAACGCACTATGGTACACGGTTCGTGTACCAATGGTAAAATGTTTATTTTATCTCAAATATTGGATATCAGAAGCCTACCCTATCCCGATAAGATCACAACATCAATGTTGATTTGAATTGACAAATAATTAACAACAAGACTTCGGATGATATTGAGTAAGAGACTTAGCTACTGTACGCCACTTGTTGTTAAAGACCACTTGAGCTTATACGTTACAACTTGTTTTGAGCTTGAACTTTACAACCTTGCTCTGGCAACAATATGTGTGCAATTGCCATGTGGCCGTTTTGCCTTCACAGTTGTAAATATACCCTTAAACAAATAATTTCGGAATGAAATGGCATACTTCTGATAAACTACTGAACCTAACTAATTATAAAGTACATTTCGTCTGATAAAACGACACCCTTGAACCTTCCATAAACTTCGTTTGACAATTCTACTCTACAGCTTGTGTATGTGTTTATAGGACACCTAGAAAAAAATTCTGATTAATAACCGAAACACACCAAAAGAGTTAATTACAATTTCCACATTTTTCCAGCATACGTTGTGTTATTTATAGAATCTATTTATATCACTATAATTGTGTCATTTATGATATCTCACATAGGCCCTATCCCATAGGTTCCCAACCTTTTTTGGGTGGCGACCCAATTCCTGACCCAGGATCAGATCGCGACCGCACGAAGATCAAAGTCACATATTACTATGAAACACCATTATCATTCCCTTTATACTGTTTACTTATTTTAGGTACGTTGTTTACCTTTACTGCAGAGGTCCAATCAGAGGTCGTGATACAAACACATATCCAAATACAAACATTGCGATCTCCACCAAAAAATGAATAGATAAGTTTACAGCCGTTAAAAGGTTTTGTATTTCAGTTGAAAAACTCACGGAAAAGCAATCGAAACTGTTTTAGAGACTGTTTTGGCAACGGCAAGCATATGTACGGCTTCGATGACAGTTATGTTGCGGATCCTGAAATGACCGAAAAAATTGGGTTTACAGACAGCGGCGTCGGTGTTCTTTGCCTCTCTTGAGCTTACCTTGTATGGACCCCAAAGAAAATTTTGGAATATTTGACGGCTGCAAACCCCTTTTCCTGCTATTCCAGTCCGAGAACAAAGCAACTTCAAGGTGATCTATACAACCTAATTAAGGTGGGTGATTTGAATTCCAATCAAGACGGGACTGTTGGGAGAAAATTTTGAAAATTTGACGCTCCCAAACGCGAATACAGCAACTTCAATGTGGTCCAATGTAGCTTACCTGACTGATCCAAATTCAAAACAACCAATCAACCAATCAATCGTCGCGGGTAATGGGGACCTCAATCTCTCCGTGAAAATTTAACCACCTCAAATGCGTTACCTGCTACTCTAGTCCGTGCAAGCAACTCCAAAAGTGTCCCACTCTGAATTCCACCGATCCAAACTGACTGTTGCAGTTGCATTCACAAATAATAATCGATACAAAATGTTTTAATCCATAGTCAACCCATTACAAATTCGAAAACATTTCGGGTTTACTGATAGCGGCGCCGGTCTTCTTCGAGCGGCGAAGAAGCGTATCTGACCTTGTATGAACCACCAAGAAAATTTTGGAATATTTGACGGCCGCAAACGCGTTTTCCTGCAATTCCAGTCTGTAAAATTAGTGTTTTATTAGATTTCGGGCACTTTATTTTGCCATGTATTGAAGATGTATAGATAGATTACATGAAAAGATAACATTTTTATTTAAAGTTCTCAGACTAGTCCGCGACCCCACGAAAAGTTGGGAAACGCCGCCCTATCCTCTTGTCGGTTGACCGTATTAAAAATGTAATTTAGAACTAAATCTGCATATTTTAAGTCTTTATTTTGGATAAAAATGTTATGTAATTAACATGACATACCAATAGTAATCAACCCTTTAGGGCATCAGGTGATCGAGATTTAAAACACGCACAAGACTTAAAAACCTGACTATAAAGTGGATATGTCGGTACGTCAATAAAATTGAAAATTTGTGTCAGAAACCATATTCGAGGCCAATTTTCTGGGAATCTACTGAAGACTGATGTATTTTCATATGTTTCTTATGTAGTACTACCGGCAATTTCTAGATAGGCTAATATTTGGGTTTATATCTATTACTTAGTAGCTCCAGGAGCACTACAAAATCCAGTAAATACATGGTCAAGTAACATGCAAACTCTACCACTCCCGTGTAATCTGGTTGCAGGTGCGTAATCACAAACAGTTATTTAAGGCTACCAAATTATGTGAGCAGCAATGTTTATTCTGATTGACGTTTCTAATGTTGTGACGGCATATTCAATCAAGCGGTTGCCATGCAAGATACGCCCACGTTTTCCAACATGGACGGACAATTGACAGCGGAAGTCTAAAAAAGAAAGCCAAAGTCAAGAGGCAATAGTATAAAGACGAAAAGCTGTCCATCAAAGTAGAATTCTGAATAGTTTAATGCTTTTTGCAGATTATATCCTTTTACTTTTTTTACTTTTGATTTTCCATTTTTTAATTTTGATTTTCTACTTTTTTACTTTTGACTTTCTACTTTTAGCATTCTGGGGGTTGGATGGCCAAATGGTTAGCACCATTTGGGTCAACTGGCATGGTTTCGAATCCCCGTATGTACGTGACAATGAGTAGGGTGGCCTGTCCAATCTCCTGGGTTTTCTCCTGGTCTTCCGGTTTCCTCCCACTGCTAAAGACCCCTACTCACAAGCGAATTATTGAAATTAAACCATATTATGTTAGTCCCAAAATGGCCTAGTTTGTGTCAAGTGTACGTGAAATCTATCTTTACTTGGAAATGGCTGATAATAGGTGACATATGGAAGATAATATATCCTGAAATGAAAACATCATGGAATACAATTACTGCTTATATCCGATCAACGTTTCGACTAGGCTTCTCTAATCATTATCAAGCAATGATAAAAAAAATACGTAAATATAACAAGACAATATAGACATGTACACCACAATACTTGGTTAATCCTGATCTGTTTATTGCTACAGACCTATTTGAAATTCAGTTTTAATATCCTAAACAGTTAAAGCTTTTTTCTATAATATTAGAGGATAAATAAAGATTTTTATTTGGTTCACAGTGATTTGTTGAAATGTCAAGTTGTCGTTTACCCTATTTTTACTAGTTTCGTCTGAAAACATGGCATAAAAACTGTGATATAATTTTTAATAGTTTATGTAAAAACTCCCAATGATTGAAATCCTGTCACCCTGTCTGATAATAGTAGTGAACATCAAAAATAGTAGTCACTCATACTTTTATTAATCTTTTATACAATGACATGTTTATTAAATATCACACTAACAGGTGTAAGAATAGACATGCACAACTGATGCGAAACAAATAAAGGGTTTTAAGGCTTTATGACCATTAACTGATCCATACCCCGACCCTCCCTGACTCCAGGACCCCTACCCTGAATGCTCTTAAATATTGAAGTAGCCAAACGAAAAAGAATAGACCTGCTCTGCGTACCGGTAGTTGTTTCCAATAAAAGTATGGCAAATTTGGTATGTATGGAAAGTATAGACACCCAATCTTACTAGGAAAAGAAAATACCGGATTACCCGACTAATACTAAGGTCTGCGGGGGAAATTATCATCAAATCACATACAGTTATACACGAGAAACTATCTTTAACAGTTGTTTCAAATTTACAAATTATTACTCGAGAGAATGTGTTTAAGTCAAGAAGTCCAATCAAAACGAGGTGTACCGATGACATAAATCAGAATATTGCAGATTACGCTACTGAACTCAACGATTGGATAAGATAAGGGAATATATCCTATATAAGCTGCTGGAATTCGTGAATTGCAAAAAACATAGGCGTATGGATTTATAATCTAACAAAAGAAGTATTTGGTATGTATACCTTTAGATGTAAGTCTCTAGACGACTATTGATATTATATTGCATAAATACTCAACAATTTTTAAATCTGAACTCGACATATTTTTCTTTTAATTCAAAGAGTCCTTTAATTGTTAAATTTATTTACTTTATTACCCATTATCAAAATGTTAATGTACTTTGTATTTACAAATTGTATTTGTAACGTTATAAAGAACCAGAAAGAATATAATAGACACATATTAGACAAATATATAATGTAAAAATTCACATGAAGAAAATGGAATAATACTTAAAGTATATCACGATAGATTCGACCATTGTCCAAAAACAACCACCCAAAATAGCGTTTTAATATCCAGAGTAGTGTCGGGCGATCGGGCTGCCTTCTATTTCCCGGTATATTTATCGACAAGCATTGGCCATAGTTCCTTCTATAGGTTTAGAGGAATGTGTAATACGCATTGTAATTTCGGTGAAAAAGTGAAATCATCCATCTGGTGGTAGTTTATCGGCCTCCAGAATCAAAAAATAACATATCCAACTTTGGAAAAATTTTCGAAGGATTTTCTGATCGATCTACTTCACGTTTTGTCTTCCACGTCGCAGCGCTTTGTAAAAGTTGGTGATTTTATTTAATATTCGCCTCGATATCCCACTTGACAGACAAAGAAAGAAATTCACGGAACTTTCAACGCATTTAATCTTTTTTTATGGATCAATGTGTTGTGATTGTTGTAATTTTATATTAGTTGTACCTATGTAAAACGTCTGAGAGCAGCTCGCTGAATTGAATTGTCGGCGCTACATAAATTATTATTAATTTACACTAACACGCGTCAAAAGTAAATATGGTAAATATATGTGCATATGTAAAAAGTGTACGAGTCATCCTTTTCTTTAATATATCGAGGATCCAAAATGTAAGCCATTAAGGTTAAATATTGAAATAAATCCAATATAATCAAAAACAGTATTTTCAGTTAACGACCCCCCCCCGCCCCCCCCACCCGCCCGACTCGGACGTTATTCAGTTAAAACCTAAGCCCTTTTATTACAGGCTACCGTTGACTTCTATCAATTTCCCACATGTGTATGTGTCTCAGAAGACTAAAATAATAATTCCTTTTTGACTCGGTTACGGTAATATTTAAATGGATCTATATCTCAACGATTAAGTGATATAATATATCTATATATTTGATATATCTCAATTTCACGGTGAGTAAGGCGGTGGCTCAGTAGCTTGGTGGTTGCGTGTTCGATCCCTGCATTGATCGAGAAACTTCATCGGGATTTTCCGACGTGGTATGCCGTTAACATGTTAATATGTACGTGATATCTTTAAAAGTCTCCCCTTGTCTTTATAATCCATTATGTCCTGGAATGTAAGAGATAGTCTTTAATGGGTTGGTGGCAGCCAATATCACATATACTGAGCGCCATAGAAAACGCATCACTTAGTTTTTCGTATAACAAAATGATCCTGTAAACATATCTTATTTATTTTTCCTTCTTATTGTGAACAATATTCAAATGGGAACACATCAATAAAAACACATTTGTACACTTATGGATGTTTAATCTGTAATCAACGGTACAAAGTCAGAGGGGTCAAAACCAAAAGTACGACAAAAATGGTTAATTGTCAGAAGCGTGTGTGTCCTCCGCTGGCTCTTACGAACGCTGTGCTGCACAATTAACCATCTTTGTTATACGAAAAACTAAGTGATGAGTTTTCTATGGCGCTCAGTATATGTGATAGAACTGGTTATTTGACACTACGGGGACAGATGTGAATATCTAATCAGGTGCTTTCACGTCGTGGAATTATCTCACTCTGGAACACTGTTTATGTAATAACTATATTTATACATGAAATACAACATCCTTGATACAAAGGTTAAATACGGGAAACTATACCCACAGCTATGACATTAAATATAAGCTAAACATAAGTTTTCTATCCCATGGCCCTTTTTTTGCGGCGGTGTGTCTCTAAGCCGAGGTGGCTAGTCGTACGGCTAGAAACACCGGATGATGTCTTCATCCAAGCCACAAAGCCGGGGAGGCAGTGGTTATGATGTTCTCCTGTGGATATGATGTCTGTTTCCCAGCCTAGGAGGCCTTTGGAACATCCTTCTGAGAATATTTAATGATGTCTGAAGCAAATCTAATCGTGTTCTTTAATCATATCAAACGTTTGGCTATGTCTGCTTTTATGGTGAAACAATTGTTATTTTTGGGTAAGACTTTTCTCTGCCGTTGAAACTTTTTTCTGTGTGGTGGCGTTTCCGACGCCGAGGAAAGGTTTACATCGCGTTGAAATAGTTCTTTTCTTTGTTTGTTTGATTTATCATAGTTTTTATTGTAATATACACTCGTTCATTGTTGTATTCCTTCCATTACATAAAGGTAACTCATGTACAACCTACATCCTCTTACCGCCTAAAAAGTATTAAGTCAGGTGAGGTAAGTGATGCAGGATATACTGACGTCTAATTTGTATAAGATTCGGATAGGCGTACGGGCACGATGACAGTTAGGGGTACAGAACCCGAAATACCCGAACAAATTTCGTGTTTACAGACAGCGGCGCCGGTCTTCTTCGAGAGGCGTCTAGCGGAGCTTACCTTTTATGCCCCCCCCCCCTTCCGCATAAAATTTTGGAATATTTGACTTCAGCAAACACGTTTTCCTGCTATTTCAGCCCATGAACAAAGCAACTTCAAAGTGGACTAATATAGGCTAATTAAGGTGGCTGACTCGAATTTCTATCAATCGTTTACAATCCACGAAGACGGAACCGTTGGGAAATTTAACAGTCGCAAATGCGTTTTCCGGCTATTCCAGCCTGTGAATACAGCAACTTCAGTTTGGTCGGCCCAATATAGCCTACCATTGCTGAAACGAATTCAAAACAACCAGTCAATCGTCGCAAGGTATGTGGGCCTCACCCTTCGGGAGAAAATTATGAAAATTTAAACACCGCAAATGCGTTTTCTGCTATTCTAGCCAGTGTAAGCAACTCTAAAAGTATACAATGGTTTTGTAACCGAAATTCATTCTAGATTCTAACTATCCAGTGAGACTGTTGCAGCTGCATTCATAAATAATAAACGATGCCCGAAAAATGTCGCACAAAATAGAGGGGCTCCAGACAAAATGTTTTAATCCATAGTCAACTCAGTACAAATTCGTGGTATTCAATTAAAAGAAAAGTAAAATTAGTGTTTTATTAGGACTCGCTGACAGTTATAAATGCCCGAAAAATTTCAGGTTTACAGACAGCGAAGCCGGTTTTCTTCGAGAGGCGAAGAAGCGGGGCTGGCCTTGTATGGACACCCCCCACCCCCAAGAAAATTTTAGAATATTTGACGGCCGCAAACTCGTTTGCCTGCTATTCCAGCCCGTAAAATTGGTGTTTTATTTGATTTCAGGCACTTTATTTTGCCAAGTAGATTAAATAAAAAAAATTTTGTCACTTTACTCCTCTGCCCGAAACGTCAGCTTGCCCGAAAGTTATAAGGGGGGGGGGCGGCCTTGTACGCCTATGAAGATTCGCTTATTGTACTCTTATATTACAGAACGAAGATACTGGGTGATATATCTTGAGTAAAGGTTAGTTTGCAATGGACGAAATTGCCATAATTGGAGTGGGGTGCAAACTACCTGGAGCAGATAATATTGACCAGTTTTGGCGGGTTTTGGAAAATGGTGAAAATCACGTCCTCGAGGTGCCAAGTGATCGATGGAATCTGGATGCATTTTACGACCCTGACCCAAATGCGCCTGGCAAGACATACGTTAGAAGAGCTGGTTTCATTAAGAAGTAAGATTACTTATTCCTATAAGATAAAGTAAAGGATACTATAATTACATAAAGGTAACACATGTATCTGATCATAACTCAATATATAACAAATTTATGAATGTAGGACCTCAAAAGAAAAGCAGGTACATGTATATAAATAGAAAATAAAACACCTAATTAAAGATGTATCTGTCAAAATCTTCCGTGACCGGTCACAGAATTTCGGAACTCGCAGATATACTATTACATTTTTGCGATAAAATACAATGCAACTGCGATTATTGTCAAGATAGACGTTAACAGTGACGCTAAAGCAAGGCTGACACTTGCACGATTCCGAGGCACGCATTGGCACGACTCGAGTCGGCACGACACCATCCGATTTGCGCAAACTCGTCGTGCCGATGCGGGAAGTGCGTAAACAATGCGCAAACTATGCGTGAACTCGTCGTGCCAGTTCGTGTCAATGTGGACACTGATGGGTACGACAAAATCGTGGCCAAAAGTCGTGCAAGTGTCAGCCTGGCTTTAGACTTGTTTGTGAACTGTTAAACAATCAACGATCAAGGGTAGATAATTTGAATTAGTAAACTCCAAGAGGTTGCACCTATATGGGTATGGTGAAGTAGAACGAAGCGATCTATCACTAGAGATACTGAAGCTGACTACTCCATAGAATTAAGCTACCCTGATACTTGCACGATTGTGGAGGGTGTGGGCGTGCCCACCAGGCCATACACAGAGTTTTGAAATTTTCTAATAATTCGGCATGCATTAATGTTCGTGCCATGTGCGTGCCACTTGTGTGAACAGTCGTACGTTATGGGTGTTCAATGCGCCAACTGCGGCCAAACACAGTTTTATGCGAAATGCCGCGCCCCTTCACGACGCATTGCGGTAACAAAAATCATGCAGGTTGTTTAAGATTTTCTACGGGTTCAAAGCTTATAATGATAAGTAAACATACAAATAAATAAAACATATTTGATACAATTTCAGCGTTGACTATGGGAAATATTTTTCGACAAAATGTAAAAAGAAAATAATTCCATTTGTTTTTAGTCATGATGCCTGGGATAATAAAGTCTATGGTGTAAATGATTTTGAAGCAAGTCAAATGGATCCTCAACAGAGATTTGTATTAGACTGTTGTTTTAAAGCCATGGAAAATGCTGGAGTAACAAGAGAGTCTGTGCATGGTTCTAATACTGGGGTCTACATAGGTTAGTCGAACGTACATTTTGAAATTTGTTGGCGATGCTTGTCCATAAATCATACATCTATGTCGTGTTTTATATTAGAACGATTGTATAATCAATGGTGGCCACCAGGTTTGCTCTGGTTAACATAAAAAAATAATGAAGCGAAAACGCAGCATGTTAATAAATGAATGACTGTAAATTTCGTATGAGAGATACACTTAAATTTTGAATGTTACAGCATCAAATTACGTCGGTGCCACGTGCGATGACACTTTCACATTTGTTAGGGGGGGGGGATGGCCTAGTGGTCTAGAGTGCCGCGCTTCGACTTCTAGCTGGCCGGTCACCTCTGGCTTGCGGCTCTGGTTTCGAGCCCTGGTGTGGCATGGAGATAGGGGCGCCTTCTCCCCCTCGTGGGTTTCCTGCGCGCACTCCGGTTTCCTCCCACTGCTAAAGACCCCTACGCGCAGGCGAATTATTGAAAAAAATTAAACCATATGTTAGTCCCCAAATGACCTAGTTTGTGTTGAGTGGACGTTAAACCCCATTTCTCTCTCTCTCTCTCTCTCTCTCTCTCCTTCACAATTGTTTAAACGCACAACATATCTGTTCTCTGTAATCACAGAAAGGGTTACAATACGCCCACATATTGGCTTTGTCTCGAAAGTAACTTATCTCATGCCCCCGTCAGACCGGAGTGGTGACCCTACAGCGCTCTGAGACAGAACGGCGGTCTGGAAATACACAAGGTCGTCGGCGAGCGTGAACACAGCGCGGAAAAATGTCTCAAAATTGCAAACTTAAAAAAGTCGCGTTCTTACTGCGACCTGTGGGTTTATACAGCATTCTCGCGGCGGGCTCGTCACGATCTTTCCGCGCTTATGGCGTTTCTATTGAGATCTATAAGTTTGGCAACGGCAGTCATCGCGAACCCGCGTCGCTCAACCACATGTCTTATCTGGACTACACGTGCGTTTCCACCACGTTATCACGGCGACTATATAAGCTGGTTATATCTTTTTTAGAAATTTCAAGGTGACCTTTGAATCGCCCGTTTTCAAAGCAAGTCCTACATGAAAAGCATGGTCGCCATAGGCGAGTAATGCAAGCTTGGTAACCGCGCCATGGTCGTATTAAGAACTCCATACACGTAGTGGGAACCTTATCATCCCCACACGCTTAGAGGTAGCTCCGTGAGGTCGTGGTGCAATCGCGCAACAGTGGTGGAATCATCCTAACATCGCCATGACAACGCCATAAGGACTCAGAACTCTTGGTGGGGTCGCGGCCGACACGTAAGGGTTGTGGTGAAGACGCCATAAAAGACGCCATGTTACAATTTTCGCAGGGTCTTTGCCACGTGTGTACTGCGCATGTACTACGTTCATGGAGATGTTACCACACTTATCTCGCGACCTTCGCGACCCACCACGTTCTCTCAGCTTTCCAGGGCATATGGCAGAACCTTGCCGTTTGCTTTGAACATACTCAAAGCAAACGTCGTGACTCAGCGATCATTTGCGACCTTGGAGACCACAGCACGATATCTCGCGTTTCCACCACGCTTATGGTGATCTTGGCACGACCTGAAAACATTTTTTGTCGCCGTAGCAGCGCAGTAAGGACCTTTGCAACACCATCGCGTTCTCGCAGCATTCCAGATCATATGGGCATGTTCAAAACAAACGTCGTGGCTCGGCGATTATTGGCGACTATGGAGACCACAGCACAATATATAGCGTTTCCACCACGCTTTTACCACGCTTATGGCGATCTTGACTCGCTCCGAGACCAGTTTTTATCGCAGTAGAAGCGCAGTAAGGACGCAACCCCGGTGTGACGGGAGTATTATGGAAGGCATGGGTGTTGACCAAATTTTATAAGGATGCATTCAAGGAATGTGAGCTCTGTCGAGTTATCAAACGTGAAAGAAACTGGCAAAAAGTGTATACGTAGTATCTATCACTTTCACGGGGTTTTCGGAAAAGGGGCACGAAATATAAAACAAAAATTCATGCCTCTATCATGTTGACAACTTCGGAACGGAAATTTGCGGATTGCTGAACATCTACAGGGATTGCGCTCTCATGGTCACAATGCTTTGCACCAAATTTGAAAAAAGAATTGCCAAAAAAACAACCCAAAATATATTAGAAAGTAATTTATATAGATTGAAAAAGAATACTTAAAGGTAATTCATACAAATTGAACAAACTATTTAGTTATTGTTATAATATTATGTACATTTGTAAGTGCGCTAGCTCCATCCATATTGCATGCTCTAAGCGCATGGGAGATAATAGCTAATCCTGATAATATGTTACAAACAGATGAGTTTTGAGTTTGCATTTGAACACAGCTAATGTTTGAGAACTCTGTATCTCTAGTATAATATTTACTGAATAAGCTAAAAAAAAATTGAAAAAATCATTACAATAATCATATTTCCTAATCTGTGGAACAATTCGATGCTGATTAGTTGTGGGTTTGGCTTTTTGGAGTAATAAAATGTGCACTCGAAATGAGGTGTAGTAAAAATGGGATGTAGTGGAAATGGAAATGAACCCTTTCATACGGCACCAAGATCTGCATGGTGGGCTTCTTGGACAACAGCAACGTGGCATTGCATTTGCATGAATGACAAACCCTACATCTGAATCATTTACCACTCGGGCTTATGCGGGATAATAATGGACATCGTAGCGCTCTCTGGCAACTGTAAGTGGCAATGCATCAAGAGTGCATGAGGGTCCCATCAAAGGGTTGTTCTCCTCCATGCCGCGACATTGTATATCGTTTTGGGGCTAGTAGAGGTTGACTGTAAATCGAAGTTGTTATGAGCTGGGGTTTTGTTGGTGATTTTCTTGTATCGGTAAAGGTCCAGCCACCAAACAAAGGGCAAAGAAACAAATTTGTCTCTAGTACCTCTATTCAAATCATTGTCCTGTTTTCAATGCCTAAATTACAAATCATGACGCGAGACCTTTCACTACAACGTAAGCCTATTGTGTTTATTTTTTTAAGGTGTAATGAATAGTGATTATAAAAATCTCCAATCAACAGACGGTGAAAATATGAATAATTATTCCTTAACGGGAACCTCTACCAGTATTGTAGCTGCACGCATATCGTTCACCTTTAATCTTCTTGGACCTGCTATGGCTTTAGACACAGCTTGTTCATCATCTTTATTAGCTATTCACCTTGCTGCTCAAGCTCTAAGAGAAGGTAATGTTGGTTTTTGAGGGGACACCTCACTTTCCCCACATACATTGTTTAGAGTCTAGGTCCACAGGCCATGACTGATTAACAAACTAAGGGGGTTTAAGGAGTTTTAAAGTATAGTCTGTAACAAGTTTGTGACACTTTAACATAGTAAATAACTAAATAATAGTCTGTAACAAGTTTGTGACATTCTAAAATAGTAAATAACTAAATACACTTTTATAGTATAAATATTTATAATCAGTTTGATATATTATAATAATATTGATTTATTTAATTGATATATGCATCTATAATTATTCCCAGTATATGATGATAATAATACTAATAATAACTTTATTAGAGACCCAGTTGCACAAGGCAATCTTCCCTGGGATCTGTCTACATAAAACTACAATAACATATTTACAAAATGATAATGTGAGAAAATGAAAATAAGAATATTATGATGTAAATCAATATATGAAAAGGTAACATGGATATAGAATAATGTGACTGACACATTAAAATAAAATGAACTAAAGCTAATATTTACAATATGTATATTAAAGATGAAAAGGGAGTATAAAACTATAGGAAGATAATTGCATATTAGGATTTTAGTTCCCTTTTCAGTCCCGTCTTAAAACTCAATATATCGTTAGATTGTTTGAGTACCTGAGGTAATGAATTCCAGAGTAAGCTAGCCTTGTATTTAAAAGTTCTTTTCATGGCCTCGACATTTTGGAAGTTTTTTGTTTCCGAACGCAGACAGAGAGTTGTGGTGGACATAGAAGATTGTAAACGTAAATAATTTTGAAAGTAATGTGGACATTTTCCATTCATGATTTTATAAGTCAGTATCCCAGTGTTATATTTAATTCCTTGTTCAAGAGTTAGCCAATTTAATTGAGAGAACAAGTCTGCCGATCTTGCATCATATTTCGCGTCAAGGATATTCCGCGCTGCACGTTTTTGAAGCTTAGATAGGAAGTCAATTTTATTCTGGAAAGCATTACCCCAAACAATATTACAAAAGTCTAAATGAAACAATATATAGGCATTATGAAACAAAATTCGGGTTTCTATAGGTAGATTTATTTTAATTCTATTTAGAAGATATATTTTTGACCCAACAAGAGAGTGAAGCTTCATTATATGTTTTCCCCCGTCTAAGTGATCATCTATTGGATATTACGTCTAGACTTTATAAATTTATAAATTATTTTTTAAAAATTATTTTTTAAAAATATTTTTTTAAAAATATTTTTTTATAAATTATTTTTTTTATAAATTACTTTTTATTTTTTTACCAATTATTTTTTAAAAATATTTTTTTTTATTTAATTTTTTGAAATTTTTTTTATAAATACGTCTAGACTTTATAAATTATTTTTTTATAAATTACTTTTTATCGTTTTACCAATTATTTTTTTAAAATATTTTTTTTTTTATTTTATTTTTTTAAAAAAAAAATTATAAATTATTTTTTAAAAATATTTTTTATATATAAATTGTTCTTTTAATTTTTTGGAAAAAAAATATATTTTTTTTTAAATTTGGTTTTATAAATCATATTTTCAATTTTTTTTTTAATTTATTATAATAAAATTTTTTTTATTCAAATATCTTTTTTCTGAAAATGATTTTCTTTAGAAAATAAAAAAAAGAAAATCGTTTAAGAAATAAAAAAAAATAAAAGATATTTAAATAAAAATTAAAAGCAAATTATAATAAATAAAAAAAAAAATATAATTCATAAAACCAAATTAAAAAAAAAGAAAATAGTTTAAGAATTTATATAAAAAAAAAATTATATAAAAAAATTTTAATCATTTTTTTTTAAAGAAAAATAATTTATAATAAAATTTTTATAAAGAAAATATTTAAAAACATAATTTATAAAAAAAAAATTAAAAAATAATTTAAAAAAAAAATGCTTTAAAAATAATTTATAAATAAAAATTGTTTTAAAAATAATAATTTGTAAAAAGAAAATTAAAATAAATATAAATTGTTTTTAAATGAAAATGAAAACGAATTAAATAAAAAAAAATAGATAAAAATATTAAAATTTCATACAAATAATATGTATCTGCTATGGCAGCCATAGTCCACCATACACGACTGGAACACGCACATTTTTTATAGAAAACAATCATTGATTTGTACAGACATATTACAACGTTTTCAGCAAGTGTTCTCTTGTCGTTACGATAATCGTGGCCAGAAACGAATTGGCACAAACCCATCCACTCCTGTTCGATGTTATCTATAGGTAGAACCGTACATATGGTTACAACGTATCTTTTCAACAGCTATGCGCGATTGATCACTTTCTTTTGATTCCTTTTTGTCATAAGTGCTGTCTGCCCATGGTATTTAAATACATATAAATATTCAGAATAAAGTAGAAATGTCCTAGTCGTTTACAATATACGAAGTCAGCTGTTGGCTAGCAATAGCAAAATTTTCATTATCATTAACAGGTGATTGTGACATGGCCTTAGCAGGGGGAGTTAACTCATTGATGTCTCCTAGTATATTTGTTCAACTAAGTAAAGCCAGAATGGCCTCCCCTACTGGATATTGTCAGGCCTTTTCCTCTAAAGCGGATGGTTATGCAAGAGGTGAAGGTGCAGGGATAATTCTTTTAAAACGGCTTACGGACGTGAGTATATTTGTTTTCACATTTTGTAAACAATATTAGAAACTATTGCTCTAGGTTTACCTTTTTCAAAAAGTTAATGTCATTTTGTGATTTCCATGGTTGGTTTCATTAATAACTATTTAACCTTTATGAAATTCAGGCAGTACGCGATAACGACCCAATATGGGGGACCATTATGACAGGGTCCAACCAGGATGGCCACACCGTGACGCCTATGACAGCCCCTTCTGGAAGTCAACAATTCCAATTATTGAAAAAAGTTTACAGCAAATATAATATTGATCCTGATCGACTGGAATACATAGAAGCTCACGGTATGTAGCAAAATAACGACACAACAATATAGCAACATATATTTATACAGATTAGGAACACCACAGAAAGTAATTACAAAATTTGGAAGGCTACGGGTTAACTATGCATACTATCAGTATTGAATTAAAAAGGATACATCGAACATAATCAATTGGTTTAATGACATGTCACGATAATATGAATATTATATTGACAATGATATAATTTAATCGTGAATTGTTTGACAAAGTTACGATAGACAACTGGTTAACTATGAGTCCAACTATAACATGAATAGTATATTAACAACGATATGGTGTAAGAGTTAACTGGCAGTACGATAATAACATGATATGAGATCCTAATATTCAATAATTAACACACCGTGGACATTTTAAAATCAGTACTGACGTCGTGTAATCTGTGGACATAAAGGTCCCAAGTACAAAAAACGTTCAATAACTTAATTGATTATAAATTACTATTTAAAATTAAAAAGATTATTCATTCAAATTCTTTTGGGCCCATTTTAATCTATTTCAACACCCTGTAGTCTAGAAAAGTTTAATAATACACTGAACACGCAGCTGAAAATACATACTGCATGATAGCTAACTTTAAATACACTTATGCAACCACGTAATTATATAGCTGTTAAAATTGGACGAAAACTATTAACATACCAAAGAAAGTACATGTATTACCAACCAAATTACTTGATTTGTAAATATTGACTGCTTGTACATATAATTTATACATATCTCACTTTTAATAGGAACTGGTACACAGGCTGGAGACCCCGTAGAGGCGAACTGTTTAGGTGGATTTCTCGCAGATCATACCAAAAATGCTCCACGCTATATTGGATCCGTTAAAACTAACATTGGCCATCTGGAGTCAGCTGCAGGAGTAGCGGGCGTTATTAAAGTTCTTCTGATGCAGAAACACTCACTTATCGTACCAACCCTTCATTTCGATACACCAAATGAAAAGATTGATTTTGATAAACTAAAGCTTATAGTAGCAACACGTACCGACAAATGGCCGACGTACAACTACGACGGAACAAAATTATCGTGCGTTAATTCATTTAGTTTCGGTGGAACAAATTGTCATGCTATCATAAAATCCTATAACACAGACAACGCAGTTAAATTCGCCGATCCTGACAAACTACGACTTATCTGTTTCTCGGGCGTAGACGAAACATCTGTTAAAGGCAGTATTCAACATTTTTGTGAGAAAGCCAAAACACAAACTTATTCTATAGATGATGTGGCCTTCACCTCAACGTTAAGAAGGGATCACTACCCAGTAAGAGTTGCTAAAGTGGTTAAATCAATGGACGACGCCATAGATCAATTAGAAAGCAAAACCACAATTGAAAAGGTTCCGGTTAAAGCTTTACAGAAACAAAAGCAAACCATTTTTGTATTTTGCGGAATGGGAAGTACATGGAAAGGTATGTGCAAGGAGCTCATGAAAACCAACCATGTTTTTTACAAGAAGATACTGGAGATAGATTCTTTATTGTTACCACTGACCGGTTGGTCAATTTGTCAAAGATTTGAAGATAGTTTTGACCCAACCGATCCATATTTCGGCCCAATTGCATCATTTACATGTCAGGTTGCCCTTGATGCTGTGTGGAAATATTGGGGAATAAAACCAGACTGCGTAGTTGGCCAGTCAGTAGGTGAAGTAGCAGCATCATACTCAGCTGGGGCACTGTCTTTAAAGGATGCAGTGAAAGTTATTTATCATCGAACATATCGACAAGCGAGTGCCACTGGAGGGTCGATGCTGGTTGTTGGTAATTATGATGTGAGCGAGGTTCAGAAAATAGTTGATGATTACGAAGGAAAAGTAGTTATTGCTGTACACAATAGTCCTAAATCGTGCACACTAAGTGGGGACACTGACGTTATCGATATGGTGAAATCGAGAATACAATCGGCAAAAGAAGATTTAGAAATCCCATTGTTTCTACACGATTTGACAGTGACGAGTGCGTTCCACAGTCATCATATGACAGAATGTTCCAACCAGATAAAGGATGATCTGTCAGGATTACAGGGTTCCAAACCTGATGTGAAACTGTATTCAACAGTATCAGCCAAAGAAGCTACAGAAACAGATTTCATAACAGCAGAATATTGGGCAAAAAACGTTACAGAACCTGTGTTATTCCGACAAGCTCTTCAAGATGCTCACAAACCGGATTGTTTCAACATTTTTTTAGAAATTGGATCAAAGCCTGTACTCATTGCTCATTCAAACGACAATTTCGATTTGAGTCAAGCATGCGTATTGATATCAATGAAAAAGGACATGGAAACCAATTGTATTATGCAGAATTTAGCGGAGCTCTATGCACACGGAATTGACCCAAATTGGGGCAATGTTGTTGAAAGAGGAAATGTAACGGACGTGCCACAGTATCATTTCAACCCAAAGTCAAACTTAATTATTCCAGAAACTTCAAAGCTTGCCTTAATGGGAGGGGACCTGCATTCGAGTGGCCATCCATTTCTAAGACCAATTATTGGCGCAAATAAAAGCTACAAAGTCATCATCAACCCTAACAGAATTGGATCAGTATATGAACATTTTGTTTTGGACAACATTTTCATACCTGGCGCTTTTTATGGAGAAGTTGGTTTAGCTATTGCCGAGCACTTAACATCTGGAAGGGTTACTGAAACAGCTGTGTCGATTAACTTTAAACATCCCCTTGTACTACATCCAGGAAAAAGTGTTGAACTCGATGTTTTTACCAGTGTTGAAGATGATTATAAAAACGAAAAGGAGAAAACTAATTACACTGTTTTACGTGATAATCAAATTTTAGCGGTGGGTTCAATCAGTTGGGCAGATAACCAAGAAAATACCATTGTAGATATAGATGAGATCAAAGATCGGTGTCATTCAGAGCTTTCCCAACAAGATATTTACGGGCAATTAAAGAAACTGGGGTTTTCTTACGGAACTCCACTCCGTGTGCTTGCTGATGCTGTTTCGAACGATTATGAATGTTTAGTTTATTTTAGACTTCCCGAAGAAATCAGGCAAGAGAGAATTGGCACTTTCATTCACCCTGCTATTCTCGACGGAATGCTTCAAACGCCCGGGATATTGGGTATAGATGCAAAAAGTAAGGGGGATGGCAACAAAGCGGGAACAGAAATTCTTCCAGTTCAGATTGGGAGACTGACCTTAAAAGGATCACCAAAGGACAATATGGTTGCATACGGAAAGATTATTAAAAAGACGGAATCAACGACCCATTATGATATCATATTAATGACCGAAGATGGCGACGTCATTGCGGAGGCTCGAAACTTCATCACCCAAAATCTAGGTATCGCCTCAGCAGATAAAAATATGCTTTACAGTATACATTGGAAACGATTCAATGCTCTCGCAACCGAAGATGCAGAAAATGAAGATTTATCAGAATTGCTAATTCTAGACAATTCTCAAAAGTTGGATCTATCTGGTTTAAATGTACTCAAACTTAACACAACAGAATCTATTACTGATCAGCTTTTGAAGTTTGGTCAAGTTAGTAATAAGAAAGCTCTCGTGTACATCTCCCATCAGCGTAGCTCTGATGCAGAAGAAACATCGACTGTATTCCAAAGTATTCTGGATGAGTGCATGCAGATTCGTGAACTGGTTCTCTTCATGTTGGCAAAGCGGATCGATATTCCTTTGTGTGTCATTACTCTAGATACTTGGATACTGGGTTATAACTGCAATGTCGCAGTCGGAAATCCTTCTGCAGCGGCTCTTTGGGGAATGCTGAGAACAGTTGATAGAGAATTGACCGAATTCCGCCTTAATCTGGTCGACATTAGTGGAAAAGACGAAGACATCACCGCTGACGTATTATATAATACAATCAATTCAATATGTCAAAATGGAGAGGAGTTGCAAGGTGGCGAATTTCTTATTACAGACAATGTTGTTTACAGTCTTGAAATCCTGCATATAGCAGATCGAATGGAGCATAAATACAGAGAAGTCGAGATGGACGAGAAATGTGAAGTTCAACTATTTTCGGAAACGAAAAATGACTACATAAATCCTTTTCTGATATACTCTGATCCACCAGATGTTACTACCAATTCCGAAGTATCACTAAAAGTCGATACTTTAGCTATTCAAAATACCTTACTTTACAACACATGTACAGAAAATATCACTCATCACCATTCGGCTTCTTTTTCTAGTGGATTTCCAGTTTTGTGCTTAGAAGCTATCGGTTACATGAATTCCATGAACTGCAATGAAAAGTACATCTCGTGCTACCCAACAAAAGCAGGAACAACGATAGTCGTCCCAAAGGATTGTTTAATATCTGCCGAGCTCCTTCCAATTTATCACCCAGGATTGATGATGAAGATTGTTCTTATGTGGTCCCTTTCGGAAAATGTTCCTGCTAATGGTGTAACCCTTCTTTACAACAGTCGAACCAAGCCTCTAATGCGGTTAATGTGTCTTATCTTAGCGAGTCATCACAAGACACACGTTCAGATCGTATCGTTGGACGAAATCGAAACTATAGAACATGGCCACATTTTAAGTTTAGTTAATTTAAGTCAACAAATAATACACGATATCATTGGTAATTGGTCTGACGCCCACTCTCTCATAACCCTGAATTCACTAATAGATAGTCTAGGTATAGCTGCTGTTCATCATAATCGTCCACATGTCGCCACACAGATATTACGAACCGAGGAAATTTATAGTCCCGCCATGCTTGTACAGAAAGTTCCACAAATCAACGAATGGGTTAAATCCCACAAGGAAGAACTTTCAGCCATTTGCAAGTCTTTCAAATCTGGAATTCTGGGAAGACGTCGTTCTAGCGTTGCCATTCCACGTTCTATAGACATCATGCGTCTTTTGTCTGTAACAGAAATACCTTTCAGTCGATCTTTAATGTTACCACCAGTAAGAGCAGTTAGCGGAAACATGTTCAGAAAAGATGCGGTCTATATCGTAGTTGGTGGTCTGACTGGTTTAGGATGGGAATGTGTACAGTTTCTGGTGGCTAATGGGGCTGGTCATGTAGTTTGTTTCAATCGTCGTAAACCTTCACAAGAAAATTTGATGAATATAGACAATTTGGAAAGCTCATCGTCTTGTCGCGTAGTTACAGAACAGGTTGACGTAACTCAGTTCGATTCTGTTGAAAATGGGTTTAAAAGTGTGAACAATAATTTCCATGGCGCCGAAATAAAAGGTATTATTTTTGGAGCAGCTGTTCTTAGCGATGCATTTATTGAGAGTATGGACAAAGATAAATTTGCGACTGCTTTGTCACCTAAAGTAAGAGGAGCCTGGAATCTACATTTATTAACAAAAGACCTAAACCTGGACTACTTTGTGATGCACTCCTCCATTGCTGGCTTACTTGGTAATCACGGACAATCGAACTATGGGGCTGGGAACGCGTTCGAAGATGGTCTAGCGCACTTTAGACGTTCAATGGGACTTCCAGGACAGAGTTTTAATTGGGGTCCACTAAACATAGGTATGCTAAAGGAAGCTGAATCGACAGAGAAAGTCATCAACATATTGAAAGCACAAGGATATGAGCTTCTAGAAATAGATGATATTCATCAATGTCTGCTGAGTTGCCTATTGGACAATTATCCACAAGTAATGTGTACAAAATTGGAATTGGGCAGCTTCAGTAGCGGTAGTTCAAGGATGTCCAACCTTCATACTAAATTTCTTTCGATTCTACCGACAAAGACCACAAAACACGACAGTATGGATACTGCGGATGATACATTAATGAAACTAGATATTCCGTTGATAAAAACTCTGAAAAAAGACTCTAGAATACAAATTCTCCAAGATTATATGTCAATCATTGCCTCTAAAGTGTTTGCCGTTGATGAATCAATGGTGACACCAGACAGTTCGGTCGTAGATCTCGGTATAGACTCCATGCTGGCCATGACTATCATTGATCAAATCAATAGAGACACTCAATTTAGGATACCGATGGTAGTCCTGTTGAGTGAAGGAGCTACTATCAGTAAAATAGCAAATGTTATAGAAGCCAGTTTCTGGGAAAGTGTAGATGATGATGGGAATGGAACTTCCAATGGAACTTCCAAAGAAATATCCGGTGAAAATGACGATACAGTCGATGAATTAAACCTCAACAAAACAACTGAACCAGAAGAGCCATTACCAAAGCCTGATTCCGAGGTGTACGCTTTACCACAAACAGAAACACGGATGGATACACAATCTGAAAAATTCCAGCAATCCCCAATCGAGGATACAAAACTTGTGGAAGAGATGGTTGGTATAGAATGTGGTGTATCTTTCATTGAAAGTGATATTTACGAATTGTACGAACACGTGGACAAGGCACCATTACATTTTATTAAGGACATCATATTTAAAGGGGCGGGCGTCGATCTTGGTGTAATCAAATTCTGTGCTAGACAAATCGTTGACAGACACCCCATTGCCAGGACACTGTTCAAAACGTTGGTCACAAAGAGAGATAAATCTGGTTTGGAGAGACAAATTGTGAGTAAGGAACATCAGCTAGATTTCCGCACTTTGATGGATTCGTCCAACGATGACGAATATCGGAAACTTTCTGTGGAATCCTTCAACTTGGAGAAATCTGGTCCAGTGAGATTTATCTCCTCATCATCTTCTTCGCAATTATCCTTCAGAGTTCGTCTTGTTTGCCATGCGATTGGCTTTGACTCCTTTGCTCTGGGGAAATTCATTTCAGACTTTCAATCACTTGTTGTTGCGAAAGCCTCTAACAGGAAAATTTCATTATCTGTTAATTATGATCATGTTGGTCTAAAAGAATTACAAGATATTTTCCACTCGAATCAGAAACAAACAGAGTCGTTTTGGAGAGGGGAAGTACCTAAATCTATTTCCAATATGAATCTTAACTCGTCTACAGATACGACCTCTAAAGTAACAAATCTGAAACTTGATGACCAGTTGTCTCGGGAAATATTTAATCTTGGACGTAATCTTGACACGACATTACTGAAATTATTTGTTTCCTTTTACCAACTCCTTTTACATATAAACACCAGAGAAGAGTTAGTAAATGTTATCACAAAATACAATCTAAGGCCTATGCTGTTTCAATCCAGTCATGAAATGTGTAATTTAACAAATGACATTCCACTGTTTGCAAAGATATCCAATTCTTCTACATTTTCGGATTTTATAAGAGAAAACAGTAAAACTATTCAGAAATATTTAAACAACGCAATGTACCCGTACTCCTTAATCGAGAAAATGGTATTATCTGATGAATGTCGAAAAAATCTGAAGAGACACTGTGTTGTACAAGAGGAAGCGAAGAAAACTGTTCCTGCTAAAAGTCTGGGGTTACTACACGATACTTTATTAATAGTCAACTCTAATTCAACAACTAAATCAATTGATGTTCAACTACAATATAGAAGTTCTTTATATACCAGCAGTGAAGCTAAAATACTCTTAGATCAACTCCACCAAATTCTGTTGTTGGTAACATCTAACTACGACATTACCATAAGCAATATTGGAAAGAGTGTAGAGTCTCTTCACAAAAAAATTGCTGGTGACCATCATGGCAATAGTACCAATAACTATGCACCTACAAACGATGGTGAGTATTATTGTTACCCAATAACTAAAACTAGAGATTCAAACAACTGGGAAATATATGAAGGCGTTCTAAACTGCATCTTATCGATATATAATGGTTAATGATGTTCCTTTTCCACCGCCTATTCTTTTCATTTATCCTTCAAATAACCATATTAGTCAAATAACGATATTAGGCAAATCAGTTTTTTTTCCAGGAGCAGAAAGTAAAGCAAGCGTTAGTGGGCATGTTGCTGGCACACCAGAGTCTTCAATGCCGATACCAAAGTTAAAGAACACTGCCACCGTCAATTTACCAGAAAATACCTTATCTTATAGTGAATATTATTTTTACGATAGATATTTGCGGGACAACACAGTTGGTCACCATCTTACCAATGATTTACATATGAAGAAAAGGGCAGGTGATTTATTTAATCAATGTACTCCCAGTATCTACGAAATTACAGATATGTGCCCGCATGTTGTCGACACTTGCATACATCCTTCTTAGTTTTGTCTGTCGTCTGTTTCCATTTTCTTGGGTAAGAAATTTTAATTGGGCCACAAGGAAGAAGTCTATCGAAATTCCGTATTTTTTACGAAAAAAGATCGAAGTTATCTCCCCCCCCCCCCGCCTTTTTCCCATCTATTGACATCCTATCATTTGTTTTATACTTCGTGTGATTTTTGATCAGGGTGTAAGGAAGGAGTTTATCGAATTTCAAAGTTTTCTGACATTAGAAAGCCTTTAGCGGAGTAAGGCCGTGAACCACTCGGCAAACCTAGTAAGATTTCGGGAATCTAAACTCGGCTGTATGATGAATTCCGCCATATTGGAACTACTTTAAAGGTCCCGGATGAAACATGGCTGCGCCCATTCCAAACACAAGTTGACAACCTATTTGGCTAGCGACCTATTCGACCGATCCAGCTGTAAGATAATGACGAAATTACACGTCTATTCTGAGCTGAAGGAATGGATAAAAAATAATATATTCTACTTTCATTTGATAGACATAACGTTGGATTTTATTGGTTGATAAATAGAGACTGTTGTCTTTACTCTAAATAGGTTTCCAACGAACAGGTTGCAGCTCGATCGGTCGAATAGGTCGCTAGCCGAATAGGTTCCCAATTTGTGTAATAGCGTCAAGTTTTCCTGTTAAAGTAAACCGGTAGCCGCATCGCAAATGTATGGGCGTAGGTACATATCACTTACTGTCATACATCCGAGACTAGATGTAGTTGACGTAGTTTACGGAATCTGTCGAGATTAGCCGAGTGGGCCGTGAACGTGATACAGAGCAAACTGGGGGAATTGTTGTGTTGGGACTTAGGAGGGCACTATCGATTTTCGGTCATGAATTTTTGTGCAAATTTAAAACAAAATTGCTTTGCTGACAAAACAAACGTACATGAATCAGGCGCGGATGGTTACAATAAGCAAATCATCGGAACTCAGAACGTATGTCATCCTTAAACATGCTTTTAAAGCAGATAATTACCCAGACCATAATTTAAGGCGTGTGAGCGTTATGCATGACAAAGTGTTCACTGGAGTTTTTCAATGTATTTTTCACGTAGACATAAGCTGATACGTCACCTTAACAAATAATATTACGATCGCAAATCATAGTCGTGGTGTATTCAATTGTTCGTGTTTCAAAATCGGGATTGCATTGCCCTAATCTATGTTTATATATTGTATACATGTATTTGTAATGATCCTAAAGTAGTGTAGCGCTTTACTATTGCTTCAGCAATATTAGTAGATCGTAGGGAGTTCATTTTCATATTCAATTAAATCTCTTTTTTTTTCTTTTTGTTCTAAAGGATTTGATAAAATTTGGTATAATGCTGCCCTGAAACTACTTGAACGTCATCGTACATTAAGAACAGTTTACGTCAAAGCTGAACCTGGAGAAAACTACAGATTCGGTTTTAAAAAACTGGAGAAAAATCCTGAAGATATAATGGATTTTCAGTATGTGAAAAATTCTAAAGATGACGCCGAGTTCGATAAGATTAGCAGACAATCGTTTGATCTTTCTACAAGAGGATGTGTGCGATTTATCTTCGCTGGAGAACCAGATACAAGAATTAGGTTTGTTTTTCAGCATACTGGCATTGATTTCTATACATTGGGATTACTACTGAAAGATCTCAGAGACATTACACCTGCAATTGGCTATGGAGTGGATCTCCCCCCTTCACCCAGCGAACAAACGGGACGAGCGGCTTTATATGTGGAGGCAGCCTTAAAACCAATGGAGAATGAAATGAAGCAGTTTTGGCAGTCCAAAATCAAAGCCGGTGTGCCAAATTTAACACTGAATAAGTACCCAAGAGACGAAACGAGGAAGATGGACATCCGACCTATCATTTCTGTTCTACCGAACAACACGATCAGCGATATTTTCAAATTAATGCCACACATGAAAACGACGGTTTTTAAATTTTTCGCCTCAATATATCAAATGTATTTCCACTTTATGACTGGCCATGAGAAGGTTGTAATAAGTGCTCCTCTTGATTTGAGAACACATTTGCCCGAAACTCGGTCGTTTTATGAAAATATGATGACCGCGGTGCCATTCTTTACCGAATTTAAAGATCCATGCCAAACTGCCGAGGAATTCATCAGAAACAACGTAATTGATATAAACCAGTGTCTTGCCAACGGTCTGTATTCAGTTGTACTTATACGAGAATTATTAGAGAACAAAGAAGAAGGAAAATGGTTGACTAGACACAGTGTTGTTGAAGAAGATATGGCCACCATAAATGATTTACAGAAGAAAAGTAAACAAGAGAATGATGTGCAACCTACTCTTGGATTTTCATATGAAACTCGCCTGATGGTTTGGATAGATAAAAAAAATCCTTACATCAGACTCCATCTCGAATGTCTTCCTGAGTTATATACTGAAGAGGAAGCTGAAGGTCATATGAATAACATCGTTAAGTTAATGAACGCAGTCCTAAAGGATAGTAATCAGACATTGTCCCAATTAAAAGAACTGGTTGTACCTAAACAGCAGATTGTACCAGATACAATTAAAGATTCTAGACAAGAAGAAGTTGGGGGTAAATATCATTATTTGAATACTAAAATTTAGTAGATTCTGGTTGAGTTTTCATAACTGTTCATAGGTAATCTTTAGTATGAGAAATGTTGTCATGAAATATATGATTGGTCGTATTTAAATTCAGACTGAAACTAAGCCCAAAATAGAAGTATGTTTATATTGGTCATAGCAATACCTCGGTTACATTGGTGCCCTGTGTAAGATGCTATGTAGAGAGGGTGAAAGACAAGTGGGAGATGGCAGAACGCAAATGTTAAATGTATTGAGGGAAATGTCAAATGTAGACACATCAAAAACAACATTTTCCAATAAAACATTTGACATTTGACACATTACATTTGATGTCTTACATTTTAACTTTGGCCTTAGTGGTATTTTGAGAAAGAGAGAGAAATGGGGTTTAACGTCCACTCGACACAAACTAGGTCTTTTCGGGACTAACATATGGGTTTTTTAAAATTTTATTTCAATAATTCGCTTGCGCGTAGGGGTCTTTAGCAGTGGGAGGAAATCGGAGTGCCCGGGGGAAACCCACGAGTTTGAGAAGGCGCCCCTATCTCCATGCCACATACGCTCACACCAGGGATCGAAACCACAGCCGCAAGCCAGAGGTGACCGGCCAGCTAGAGGTGGAAGCGCGACACTCTAGACCACTAGGCCATCCCAACCCCTCTAGAGGTATTTTGACTTTATCAGTATCGATATTAGAACTTTGTTCATTGTACTTTTTACACGTCATCTATGGGAAGACATTTTAGGAGAGAATTTAACATTGGCAGTGATACCCTTCTATATTGATAGTTTTTTCCAAATACAAACTTCCACGGCACGGACAATCGAATGTGTTAAGAATATCTGTGGGTGACAATGATCAACGACACAGCCATTAATGTTGTACAAATCTGCTCACTGCTTAACGCCACCAAACTATCGTAAATCACATGGCGGAAGCAATAGTTTAGTTTGCAGATTGTTAGAGGTATGTCCCTGACCTTTCCAGGGACAGGGAAAACGATAGGTTAAAGTACTCAAAATTCGTCTGAAGCCATCCGAGAGAGAGAGAGAGAGAGAGAGAGAGAGAGAGAGAGGGGAGAGAGAATTGGGTTTTAACGTCCACTAGGTCATTTGGGTACTAACATATGGTTTAATTTTATTTCAATAATTCGCTTGCGCGTAGTGTTCTTTAGCAGAGGGGGGAAACCGGAGGACCCGACGAAAACCCACGAGGTTGGACAGGCGACCCTACTCCTTGTCACGTACAACCGGGAATTCGAAACCACAACAGTTGACTCAATGACAGGCTTCATGCTACAGCGCGCACGTGCTAACCATTCGGCAATCTACCCACAACCCCTCTTCTGAAGCTAATCAAATGCGATAACTATAGTCTGAATAATGCCAGGGTAATTAACTTAAACAAACAGAGGTGAAGACCAAGTACTATCTCCTCTTTTCAGCTCGTTTCCTAAAAGAGACCACCTTGGGCTATGATCATTTGGTGTATGCTAAAATCACATCAATACATGGACGACCAGAGATTAAATGGGCTTCAATTGGTTACAGAGGAAGATCAAAACCCAAAAAATTCAAGTCTTTGCCATTGTCAGAAGTGAATAATGTTTATCTTGCTGTATATAAAGGTAGGTATGATGTGGCCACCAGATATCAATGGTGTGAATAGTCATGACCTCTTTTTTTAAATATAATCTTAACTATGATTTAAAGCGAGAATTTCATATTTTTAAGTTATATGTTTAAAATGTATTAAAATAAAGCCTTAAAATAGATGGTATCTATAAACAACCCTACCTTGTTAAAGAATAATCATATTAATCCATTATTGCCAGTTGAGTAATTGGCAAAAATATCATTTTCAACTTCGAATTCTAACGTTTGAAGATAGCTATAGGGGGGGGGGGGCAGAAGAACAAGGGGGTAATTGTGTTATTTCCGGTATGAATGACTTTTTAGTGTGAGAATTTTAGTTGAGCAAAAGACATAAATAATTATGAAATTCTCGCTTTAAGCAGGATATTGGACAGTTTTAAAATGGTAAAGATTGACTGCCACTAAATCGTCAGTGTAAACCTACCATACCGTACAAATACAAAAATAAAATATGCTCTTTTTGTTTGTTACAGGTTTCCGTACAGTTGTTTTTGAGACGAGGAAGAAGAAATTTATATTTAAATTTATTGACGCTGATGAGGTAGCGGACTTTACTCGGTGTTTGGAAAATAATCTAGAGGAACACCCAAGCATGACAAATGGAAATGCTGAAAGAATACATTAGTGACATTAACAAGTGCATGTTTTTATACTGCATGATAATAGCATAGTGTTCAGAATCCCCGAAAAAACTTTAGTTTAAAATTAGAATTCGTCTTTACTGGTAATTTTTATACGCACACATTTTCATGTTGACTATATTTTGATCTATTGAAAAAAGGACCTACCGGAGTATAGAATAAAGTTTTTTTGGAATACCTTCTTGGCATGTCCAGATACAACTACATATATTATGATCCTTGGAAACAATTATAGATTTTAACTCGAATGTCCGAAGACTGTAGGTACATGTAGATAAAAGCTTCATGGCAGGAACCTGTTATGATTAAGTAATCCTTTTAATCGATAAACAATAGTGTCCTGATCACGTCTCCCGTAATCTGGAAAAACCTAGCAAGTCAAATTTTGGTGAAAATTGAATTAGACCCATATTTGGACTCAGTACACATGTATATAATAATAGGGTTTTTTCTCCTTCACCAAAAGGGCTTCTAATTATCTACATCTAAAAAGACAAAATCAAATTGGTTATATATTCAGTAGCTTAACAAAACAGTTTTCCTTTGTTTACTCAAAACTACATTCAACAGAGTTACTAGGTTTTTCTAGATTACGGCAGACGTGAACTCGGAGCCTAATTTATTTGATTGTTACAAAAGTCTTTACAGTACGTAAAGTCAATAATAAATTTATCGCAAATCGTGAATTGTAAACTAAAATGAAACCACAAACTTAGAAACACGGTTTCCTTACGGTGTGTAAATGTTTGTACACGTCTGAAATAAAGATATTGTTATTGTGTATGTTCTATATAGAACACTCAGTTTAATTTTCAACATGGCGGCCATTTAGGACAGAGGTCTATTCACCATAAAGTTGATGGTTCTCTGTGTGCATAATTACTGAACATATCACTACTATACTATTTAATCCACAATGGCTGCCAGTTTCCTTCAGGGTACGTATTAAAGCTGAACTCCGGTTACAAAAATACTAAAATAATGTAATAATAAAAAAGTTAACGCCCGCAAGCCGCCATACTTATTTCCAATTTGTGAAATAAGTATGGCGGACATGGAGGCTTATGACCTGGAAAGGTTAGCCGATCTCACTTCCAGTTTGTTTCTCGTCAGCTAGCTATACACATCCGGCTTTATTCTCTTCACACGGTTCACTGATTGCTGTATTTCCCCCCAACAGTATACCAAATTATTGAAGATTGCAAAATGTCTGATCAGGTAGGCCTGTAAATAATTATATGAACTGCGTCTACTACAATATAGCCTAAGCTTTACTCCAAAACAAAAGTTGCAACCAGATGTCTTACCAACCTGTTTTTCAACCAAAACAAATCACCTATACAAACTATTAGTATTGCCTTCTTCGTGTGTTCCATTTTGAATAGTGTTCATGAAAATGACCAAGGGACATAACTACATGTTTGGGACGGCTCTCATTGGGGAGTGTTTGACAGTGCTAAATTTATTGATGTTAAGGTTTTTTTCTCCATTTTACCAACGTGTAAGAAATTGATATTGTAGTAGACGCAGTTCATATAATTATTTACAGTCTTACCTGATCAGACATGTTCAATCTTCAATAATTTGGTAGACTGTTGGGGGGGGGGGGGGAAATACAGCAATCAGTGAACCGTGTGAAGAGACTAAAGCCGGATGTGTATAGCTAGCTGACGAGAAACAAACTGGAAGTGAGATCGGCTAACCTTTCAAGGTCATAAGCCTCCATGTCCCACATACTTATTTCACAAGTTGGAAACAAGTATGGCGGCTTGCGGGCGTTAACTTTTTTTTTATTACATTATTTCGGTATTTTTGTAACCGGAGTTCAGCTTTAAGATTGTGCTTTTCGCCATGGCTATAAGTTTCCTTTAGTTCTAAGAAAGATGTTCTGTTTAATATAGAAATTATTTACCAACATGATGTGGGCGAAAACTGGGGTATTGAAATAGCTTGAATTATTCTACTACTATCTTAGACTAACTTCCGACAGCTATGTCAGTATCCATTGCTATAAGTAGGGTATTATTGTCCAGTCATCTCGTACACGGATAAGTTCAATTTAATAGAATAATGTTGACGATAAACGGTGTCTATACGAAACACTTACCAAATAATGGTAACTGTCCCCTGATAGATGACGCATTATACTTTCTGTATATGAGAGAGAGAGAGTGGGTGTGATTTATCCTCAGACATCAAAGAGGGTCCGAGAAGGGAGCATCACAGCCTCTTTGGCTTAGACGCTGGGATGAACACGTCATCCTACCGTTAACATGTAGAACTATCAAGACGACTGTAGCTCTTGCCACGTTTAAGGTGTTAGGTCTGAGTTAGAAAGGATATTAAACCCAGATCGTGGATATTTTAATAACTCCTAAAGTAACTATAATAGACATTGAAGTTTCCTGTATTTAACCTTTGTAGTTTAGTGTTTGCGATATATAAACATAGTAACAACAAACATGGTGTTCAGGAGTCAGTTAATTGAAGATGGAAATAATTATCACAACGTGAAGTCGAAGCAAGGCATAGACGATAAGTGACCAGGATAGTCACCTCCGTCCCCGTAGTGTCACAAACCCACTGGCTCAGGCGCGGATCCAGAGGGGCGGGGGGGGGGGGGTTGTTGGTCAAACCCCACCCTGCTCAGCTGCTTAAAAAAATAATGCCTTGCATCAATGAAATTACATCACAAAGTGATCCTACACCGGTATAAAAAGGATTTCTCTATTTAAAAAGCTCAACTTGTATGTATGCCTATGTAATTTAGAGACGATGATGGCAGATTTCCGTAACAGAAACCTGACAAACCCCCCTCCTGCAAAAATTCCTGGATCCGCCCCTGTTGGCTGTTTAATGTTTAAGATCAAATGAATCTTGTTAAGCCCAGGGAACACATTTTCTTATAGCTCCTTTTCTATGCCAGAAACGCCCCCTACTATTTACGGAAATGTAATGGTATTGCTGTTTATAAAAGTGGTCTAAAAAATATTATTTTAAAGAAGCTTTTACAACGCGGCCCTCTTCTGTTACCACTGGTGAGCCTCTCTTTTCGTTCCATCCGGTGTATCAATTTTGCATCACGTGTGCCACTGCTTTCAGAATAACATTGATAAATTTCGACCTATATGTCAGCTGTCAATTACTGAAAAGAATAGGTCTTAATCACCCTGTCAAATGTTATAGGTCTGCAGCCAAAATGTCTTGCCTGCTTAAAAACCTAATTCCGTTAAGGTCCTTGTAGCTAAATACACTATAAATTTGTATACGCAAAAGGCACAATCAGTGTGTTCTTTATTTTTAATATTACATAAACCGTAAAGGGTATATTTGTATGTAGTTAAAGCTTCAAGGAGCTAGAATAAGTAGATTGAATTTATTTGGCAAACTACACCAGTAATCCAGGCGGCGCTATACCTATGCCTACTATCATATAGTGTTTGTACTAAAACCGCCACAGCAATGACTGGTTAGGCTAAAGTTGTCACACTGATCAGCAGTGAATATTCGATAGGCCGCTACAGTCACTGATAAGGATGCCATCGGATGCGACTTGAGTCCCCCAAATATTATTTCCTTAGTTAAAATGAGTAAAACGCACCATTCTCCATGAACCAGTTACGTCTGGTGTAAACAATGCATGCGTCATTATGTCAATGATTGACGCCGCGTAATGTGATTGTGTGTGTTGAATAGTCATCGTTGACAGAGATATTAGAAGACTTTCATAATTCTCTGTGAAACATATTGCAAAGTTGTATTCCCATGTCTATCGTGGCAAAGATCGACATTTTGTAAAAAATATTCTCCAAAACTTTATCTTTCGATGATTGGTCAGGCTATAGCCACATTTTTGTGTAAAGAGTTCAATAAATTTGTTCAACGGCCGAAATGCAAAGACCAAGAGTTGCAGGATTCCAATTTGGGTACGCTTTTTATGCCCCATTTCAGCTTTTGACAGACAGACAGATGACAAAATTATGACTTATACTACTAAGTCACGTGCCATGGCGTAGTAAAAAACAAAACACGTAAAATAGCATTTTATTCATAAATTGACAGTAAAATCTAAGCGTATAAATAAGGAATATATTATTTTCGTCATTAATGTTTAAAAAGCAAGGATAAAATTTAAAAAAATGAATAACGGTTATACGTACAAACATTGTCATAATTCAGCTCGTGAGAAGTATTTATGGTGTTACGCAAGGATAAAATTTAAAAAAATGAATAACGGTTATACGTACAAACATTGTCATAATTCAGCTCGTGAGAAGTATTTATGGTGTTACGCAACATGACGCCAAGATCGTCCGTATTTACGAACCGAGATACGAAAAAAAGCTAAGAAAAGACTTACGCCAGCCTTTGTGAAACTGGCGTAAATAATTCGTCTCTATTTGTAAGTTTTTCGTAACAGAGCTCTTCTCTTAAGGTTACGAACTTTTGTGAAACTGAGCTCAGAATCTGTCAGTAGGATTGTTAATAGCTGGTATTACGCGAATAATTGGATAACACCATAACAGTTGCACAATTACATTATTTATTAAAGTAAAACAATCATTGAAAATATAAATTACGCAGTTACATTTCACTTTTAATGCCATCAAAGTTAGCCACCATTATCATAACTGTCGCTAAATATATATAATCAATAAATTCAGTCTCTTTGACAATATTTTGGTTTCATTTTCACATTGACTACACTTGGAAATGATAGTGCCTAGTCGTTCGTATGTTGCGAAAACTGGAGTTTGAATAATATTTGATTTAATAAACTGCATAGGTTTGAACAACACACAAGGGACTATGTCAGGATTTTTACTAGTATATATTTTAACCTTTAGTTCAGATAGGATTTGGGGCTAAATTCCTATCAAGTATTCAAACTGAATCAAACAGTATAATGTGTACGCGGGACATCAGTTTTATATCCCATCCGAATAACTAGACGTTGTCTATGACAGGCACCGTAGTGTCACATATGGGACAATGGCGTCTAGGACTTTTCTTCGGACTTCACGTTGTGGGACTGTGACACTATCCTGTGTCGCGGTAACAAATCGACGCATGTGGCACTATGGCACCCGATCCGCCTATTTTTAGCCTGCTAGTAGTAGAAAGTTATTAGTCATTTTTAGATGCTAGTAACAGTAACAAGGGCTGCCCCTGCGCCTCTGGGGTCTGTTGTTAGCTGCTACAGTAACAGCTAACAAAGGCCACCTTTGTTATCTATAATACCAGCTAACAAGGGCTGTATTTATTTTCTCAATTTCCGATTAATCGAAATAAAAGATCAGTAGTTCTGGGTAAAATCGCTATTCTAATTCCTTTATTTCAATGCCAGGAACAAGAATCCCGAACAAATTGTGAGTATAATGAACAACTTTGACCTGTAAAGCGCTTACAAAAAAATGTTAAAGTGGATTGATAACGTCCGGATAAAAATCATTCCAAAATTGAATTCGGTCTTTATAAAATATTCGATGATGACCACCAAGGGAATGTTGTTACAATTATTACTGAAAATCATACAGCACCTGGCGACTTACTTTGGTAAAATATAGGTACATATCTAATTTCAATGGTAAACCGATTTGCAGCCCACATGACCATCACTAAATATTAAATAAAATTTACACGATTGGTTTGGTTCGTTGTTCTTTTAGACCCGACAGTCTTGTAAGAACATCATTTAGCCTAGTCATTCGGAAGGACCGAAACAGTGAGATCCCGTGTACATATGGACCCTAAACAACCAGTTGGATAGTTGGAATTCAAAATAAGAGATATAAGAGTAGGCCGTAGCACGTGTACACATTTGTTTGCACGTAAAATATCCCTCGAGGACGGGTAGAATTCGTAACAAAAGCAGGCTGGGGCGCAAACTGTTCGGGGAATAAATCCCCCATAACACACTGTATGGCGTAGCGCCTTCATTTGCCACCCGCTCCAATATTAATACCGCCCTGAAGGGGCTAATAACAACGAAATAAATCGGCATGCCGTTTTTACCGTACGGTAAATTTATTACCGCCTTCATGGGGACATAAAGGCTCGCTTTCCCAAAACAAGTACATGTATGTTTTAGTCTCGGTTATCCACAATACCTTTTTTTTCTTTTTGTGGAGTTATCTCGCCTTGTTTTGCGTCAAATAATTTTTACGTGACTACCTTACTTTGCCCCTAAATCCAAATGGAAATAGTAAAAGACGGACAACATCGTTAAGTAGTTGAGTGGGGGGAGCATTTTAGTAGGCCTGCAAAAAGGGTGGTGGTGTAATTTTGACAAAAAAAAACACCATATTACCGCCTGTAAGCACCCACATGAACCCACGTGGATAGGGGGGGGATATTCTTGAAGTATATCGACTCCGGGTTTCGTCCGGCCCCTCAAAAGTCACCCCTATGACCGGAAGTGGGTGAAATCTAGATTTTGTTGGCAACAAAAGGCCTCACAGGGTCTCTGGGCCTGACGGAAAGTGATTTAGGGGCGGGAGGGGCTTGCCTATTTACCAGACTTTCAACCTGAAGTCCAAGACGTCTGAATTTTAGGGCCGAAGGGTCCCCACTTTGCCCCAGGTGCTAAAGCCCCGACTGAGGTCCCTTGTGGCTCCCGTGCCCCAAAACGTCCTTTTACATTAATTATTTTTTCTAATTTTTCAAGATCTTCTGAGGATCTGGTCCTCGCGGCTACCCCCACTAAATCTTCCCTTGCGCGTGGTGCCATCGACAATTTTCTGGTGCGACCGTGAATGGATCAAAATGGCCAACGATGGCCATTTGACCCTGACCTTGACTTTTAAGGGTCAAAGCAAGGTCACCACGCGACTTTCATTGGTCGAGTTAGTTGAAGAGGCCGCGACCACAAGGTCGTCGGATGCGATTCGGGAAGGGCCAGTTATCTGCCCTTGGACCACAGCAGTAAAAAGATAGCTATTTGACTTTCTCAGACAATTTTGCCCCAAAAATGTCTTCCGATCGGCTCGAGATTTGGTAACCTGATAAACCGACCTCACATTTGTTCTTCATTTTTTAAAATCGTCAACCAAAAGTCTTCACTTGATATGGATTCTTTTAAACAATCATTAACCAAGTTATTACTTGTCAAAAAAAAAAATGTAATCATTTTTTATTAGGGAAAAATAATTATGGGATTTTTTAATCACATTTTTAAAATTTGAATCACATTTTTTCAAACAAACGAATTATTTAATTAAGATTGTACCATATTATGTTATTCATGAAATTACCTAATTTGTTTTGTTGACCCTAAACATAATACGTTAATTTCAAATTTAGAAAAGATAATTAAACTATGTTTAAAACAGCTATCTGTACTGTTACCTGCCTAACTGTGTGCATTTGCACTGGGTCCTCCCACAGCTAAAGACCCCTGTAAGATTCTACCATATATGTATGTATGTTATTCCTGTAATGACCCAACTTGTGCAGTGGACATTAACCATATTGAGTGAAAATAATATACCAATATGTATAATTATATTTTCAGGAGACATTAATACTGAACATGGTTAAATGACAGTTTGCCAGGTGGTGTTGGGGAGACAAAATGCTGACGGTGTACCAATTGTAAAAATTTATCAGAGAGACCTTTGTACTTTGTATAAGAAAATGCCATGTAGGATTTAAGTGAGAATAAAAACAATAAGTGTTCAGACAATTTTTTATTATTTATCTGCAGGATTCCCATATGATAATTACATCAATCAACCACATGCAAGTACTATTTAGTACCATATTGAGATAAATGGGTTTTTTTTTAGTGATGGGCTGTCACAAATATGGCACTTTGAACAGAGGTTCAGCAAATTTAATGTTCTTTCTCAACTATTATTCCTGCAAAAGATATTGACAGTTACACATTAAAATATAAGTTTGATCTATAGAAGAAGGGAACATATTATGAATTCTTCTCTAGTCACGACCAACACTACAGAACTCCACAATATAGATTGTGACTTTCACTGGGAAAGGAATAAATGTATGACTGGCATTGAAAATCGAAGTATACGTAAAATTATTAAATGAAATGGGGTTTAACGTCCTACTTGAAAATCGAAGTATACGTAAAATTATTAAATGAAATGGGGTTTAACGTCCTACTTTCCTGCTCCATTCTGACTAATGATGATCGCATTCGCCAAATAACATGCAAAGAGTTACATGGAAACTTTTGCCCAGATAGCCGCGCTATGACCCACATGTATTCTTATTTTTAGCTGAAACTGTTCAGAGGTTCTTTAATGTGCACACCAATTTGTACACAGTACCTAGATATTGTATCTTGCCAGGCCTTTCGTCAAGCACCACTGACATGGAAACCACACCATAAAATCATGGTTATAATTATGTACAGTATCTACCTTGTATCATCACTATGAATAGGCCTACTTTAACTTATAGTTATAGTTAGTTATACTAAAAAATTTAAATGTTCATCAGCACTGTCATTACAACATGTCTTCCATGTCTCTCTGGTGGTGGAGTCTTGGACTTGATTTTTATTTCTCTTCACCAACATCTTAAAACATGGCCTGTAAAAAAGGAAAGAATTTTTCTTAACATTTAATTTAATGCAATACAAATTACAAGAAGTCTCTTCAATTACTGATTAGGCCCCTATACCTGGAATCGTGGGGCTGAATACCAAACAAAACCAAAATAGCATAATATAATTTTATACAAAATATTTTTTCTACAAAAAAAATAGGAGAGATATCATAACCTATATCATAATCAGAATTTGACTCACCCTCTTATTTGCTCTCTGCTGCGAGTGGAGTCTCTACGACACTACGTCTACTTTCTTCGGTAATTTCGGATTTGTCACGACAAAAGAATTAGCCTCTCGTTTTAAAATAACTTATAGAGTGAACGTTATTTGGGTTTTATTATCACAGCCATAAGCAATACACCTCATGTCAGATCTTTTGGCGTCATTAATATCGTTCCTGTCAACGACAACAGCGTTCGCCATTGTCTTCGGGATTCCCTTGTTTACGACTGACATTGCACACTCGTGACTCATGACGTCGACCTGTCAAACAAAGGTCACGAGAGGTTCCATTCACATTGGGATTATCGTTTCAGTTGAGAATTTTAGTTTTCCATCTATATCGAGAGAACGAGTTGATGGATTTCGTTAAAACATTTAGAAAAATTTTATTTGGGCATTTCAGATATAATAATAATATAATACGAGAGGTCTCAGGTTAATCTTTAAAGATTTCATCGTTTTAGGAACTCGTTCAAAGGGTACACCACTGTGCACGACTAACTTTCGATTAGGTTGCATTTTCTCAAACGCTCAGAAGGGCTCATGGGCTGGGCCTAAGGCTTGGTATTGTTGTACTATATCGACCCCGGGAAGACTTTTGGTGACGTTAAAATTAACTTCCGGGGACCGGAAGTGGGTGAAATCGATAAAAAAATATCGCGATTTACCTTGACCCTAACCTTCAAAGGTCAAATTTAGGTCACCATGGTCATCCCCGGGGTCGATTTAGTTTAAGAGGCCGCGAGCTCTGGGTCGCCGGTACAGATCCAGGCTGACTGCGTGGGTCCCCCAGGACCCAGACTGGGGTCGTGGGTCAAGGTCGTCCGATTGAGTCGGAACTCGGTTACCTGATAGGTCGACACAACATTTGTTCTTCATTTTTTAATATCGTCAACCAAAAGTCCTCACATTGATCCACTGTGGGCCTCGGAATTATTTTTGATTTTTGCCCCTCTATAGCGAGCCCTGGATGAGGTCACACCCATAGGACTTTGACCTCTTGTCCTGCATGACCAATGTAAGTCAAGGTCATCTGAATGGTTCAAGGTCACCGATTCATGGGCCTAATTCGGCCCAATTAAGCTCTGATAAAAGGTATGTACTCAGCCGCTATCGTCGTGAGGAGATCCATATTTTTGCTACGCGATGAGCGATTGGTTGAGGTACCCATTATAATAATTTCAATCACCCCTCTTGACGGGGTCGGGTGTAGCGATAATCCACCTTAAAACAGGGCGAAAAGGGAAAAAGTCGATTTTTGGCATATGGTACCCCCTGGAAAAAGCCCGTAACTCAGATCTTATAGGTAATAGGACAATTAAATTTGGAGGGTTCCTGGTAGGGGTACGTAGGCAGGTACCCACCGAAAATGGGCACGATCGGCCTGTGGGTTCTAATTTCAGTAAAAGTCTCCGACAAAACTCGAATTTAGGGTAGGTAAGTACCGGATCCGAACCTTAGACATTTTCAATGGAATATCCTAAATAACTTTTTTCAAAATGTTTTAAGCTCTTCGAAATTACGGCTACCCCACCATTTTCGACCCTTGTACGTCGGTATCTGATGTCAAAATAAAAATCGGAGCATTCTAAGATTTTTGAAAAAAAAATTAATTTCAGTAACCCCGAGAACTGGAAATGAGTGTTATGCGATCCTGCGGAGGGTCCTATATGGCAGGTACCCAGTCAATCCACAGTTGTCTGGGCGAGGGGCGATATGCTGAGGTACCTGCCCTGAGAATTTAATGCCAATCGCCCTTCTAAAAGGGGTTGGCGTAGCGGTAATTCCACCCGATAACAGGGCAAAAGGTTGATTTCGGGTATATTGGAACCCCCTGGAAAAAGCCTATAACTCAACCCTTATAGGTTAGTAGGTCCATAAAATTTGGAGGGTTCCCGGTAGGCGTCCGTGGGCATGTACCCACCGAAAATGGACACGATCGGCCTGGGGGTTTTAATTTCAGTAAAAGTCTCCGCAAATCTCGAATTTTGGGTAGGTAAGTATATACCGGATCCGAACCTTACTAGACATTTTCACTTCAACATCTTAAATAACTTTTTTCAAAAATATTCTAAGCTCTTCAAAATTACGGCTACCCCACCATTTTTGGCCTTTATACGTCCGAATCTGATGCATTCTAAGATTTTTGAGAAAACAAAATACTTTTCGGTAATCTCAAGAAAATGGCCACCGCTCGAGTGGTAGAGTTCAGAATTGGAAGTGAGTGTTATGCAATCCCGCGGAGGGTCCTATGGCGGTGACATAATTTATCTAAGCGAGGGGCAAAAGGCTGAGGTACATACCCTCAGAATTTGGTGCCAATCGCCTCTCTGAAAAGGAGTAGGGCGTAGCGGTAATCCACCTGAGAACAGGGCGAAAAGGAAAGATTGGCGCATTCTAAGATTTTTGAAACAAACAAGATCTACCTCTGATCAGACATTTACTGTATAAGTTGAACAGAGCGACTTTTGCTCAGATATAAATGCATATAACTGAGTGCCATTTAATTTACTAATTCGACTAGTGTGGCCATGGCACAAAATTTACAGCCAAAACCCACCCCTCGGACCAGTCAGTTACTGTATCAGTTGAAACGAGCGGCTTTTGCCCAGATTTGTAACGTATGCACCCATAGCGACATTGACATTGCAGCAAAAACTTATCCCTTTATACAAATATATAATGTCTAACAGAGCTACCCTTGGCAGCCAAATCCACCCTTACCTCTAGATATTTTTGGTGTGCATCACTTTATGCCTCCAACAGAGCCCCGTTTACCGCCCAAAACCTACCTCTCTCTTGAAGAGAGACATTAAAACCTACCCCCATCCAAACATTTGATTTGAAAATTCACCCTTTATTCGAAATGTTTAATATTCCAGTCAAATTTTACCAAAGCACTGCTAATGTGATTAACCCTAGCGAAAGTCTTAAAGGATAAATCCTCTAGGTTTTGTGGTCATACAGTAAGTAAAGTTCATGGGGTTTTGTTATGTGACACAGTTAGCAGAAATGTAAATAAGCCCTCTCTTGCGTCTATGGTAATCTTAAGATTGAATCGATCACAGTACGCTTTGGCGGTTGAATTAAAAAATAAAATTCTGTAACGGCCCGGTTGAGTTCACTAGCTCGTGTATATGAAAATGTGGCCATATAAAAATTAAATAACTATACTATACACTTAAACTTTATTAAACAAACCTCATATTCAACACCTTTCAACATATGTATCTTTAAAATATGAGCCATTTAACATCAACAACTTTACACTGACATTACACTAATCAAAATAAGTATCTTTATAACAACATAGTCAACTGTAAAACATTAGATCATTCAACAAATGTATCTTCATACTAACATTTTTTACTCAAAAGATGTATCTCAGCATGAAATCTGCAAATAAAAGCATTAATTTGATCTTTCAACACTTTATAAAATTTGATGAGCAAAAACAATAGATCTGCCAATAATAACTTATAAACCTATATGACATAATGTATCAGAGGTTGCTGGACTAGAGTAGAACACATGCATCTTTATAATAGCATAAGATCATTCAAAACATTATATTGCCAACTACATAGGCTTACTCAATAAAAAATTGTAACTTTTAGTAACTATGGAATGGAATGTGGCAAAGTAATCAAACTAAAGACAAACTAGATCTGGACCCATTGACTCACAAATCTTTAAGTTTCATAAGAATATGATAAAGATTTTGATCATAATTTTCGATAAAAGGTATAATAGTAATATAACTTTTAAATTGAATGTTTGAATGAACTGAACAGCGAACTCGCTGCGAACTCACTCCAACTGATCATAAATATCCGACATGAGTACTAACAATATAATCTACACAATTTGAAAAAAATTACAGTTTTAAACGTTTGGCACAAGATCTTAGTATTTCATTCATATCTTTCTTTCTTTGCCATGAATCCATGGATGTTGAACAATTGTTTCACCTCAAAAGGTACTCCCATTTTCCTTTTCTTTGGTATGTTTTTAAGCTTCATGTTCTGAAAGAGAAACACAAAATATAACATAATTTTAGGGGGGGGGGGGGGTAGAGGAGCAATGGAAAGGGTGCCAAAGGCGCCCATTGCAGTAATCAATTCTTTCCCCATTGGGTGCCTGACTTTTTTCATTGCAACAATGGTTACAATGCCAATCGGAACTACAGTGTTCTGCAAGTGATGATAACTCCACTGAGAATGAAGCAATTTTACTGAAATTTTCACAAGTTTAGATTTTTCGTTGATTCCTTAAAGAAGTAAAGTTTTTAAACAATAAATATCTGTGTAAACATTACTCCCAAGGGGTTTAATATATTTAGGCATGACTTAGTACGGTACCAAATAGTTTTTTTTATTTGAGAGTCAAGGTCTGGACTAAAATGCCTTGGAAATCAGAAGTGGGAGGCAACAACTATGTGTCTCGCCTTTGTAGACCAAAGTAAAATTGTTTGTTGTCTAAACTTGACGGGTAGGCCTGTCGTCCCCTCGGTCAGGTGTCTTTGTTGAATGTGTGGCTTCTTTTCAACCAGATTGGCCCTGGGCCAATATACGTCCAGTGGGTATATAAAAGTTCTTATAGGAAGTGGCAGGTCATAATTCAGGACCAAAATATACCACTGTACCCATTTTCAATCTGTAGCTTCCCCATTACATAGAAAATAGTGCTTCTGAAAACTAAACCTACTTAGAAAGACTGTAAACTGTTAAATCTTTTTAATGACCATTATTCCATAGCTACTTGGATCTTTTAATTTAAAGGCTTGTCCAGCTCGCTGGATGTTGAATTGTTATAATGCCTCCACCATTATATAGTATCTCTTTGTAGGGCACTCTTGTGTCTTTTTCCGTTGATTTAACTAGAAAAGAAAGAATTGACAATTAAAATTTCAAGTCTTACCAAAACAGTTGTTCTAAATGCACCATATAAAGAATGTATTGAAAGTGACATATTGACATCCTGAACATTAAATTGGTGAAATGGCTGAATGAATGCGTCAGGGATGTATTTTATTTGTTTTTTTGGTTATAAACATAATTTAAATTTACTTAATTTAAATTTTGTGTTGCTGGTACAAAAGGGTTCAATTATGATATTATTAAAATAATTATATTGTTGTGTTAATAAAAAATATTTTATAGTTGAAAGAAATAACATAAATAAGTTAGTATACTTACTTTTATCTTTTCTTGAGACAATCCAGTTTGGGATTGCACCTCTTTGATAATCTTTTCATTTGCATGATTTACCACAGGAAATCACCCCCTCGTGCCATGATTTATTTAGAATTTGTATGGTTTCGGTGGCCAGGTCAATCCTTTTTGTCTGGAAAACAAATTAACCATATCACTATTAAGGTTAGAAAAGTTCCTGGCGTTATAAACACTTAATGAGTTTTAGTCAATATCAGAGGAAAATATGATCAACTACTACCCCTTCGAAAGAAACAATCTAATTTTGCAAGTTTCATACGTGTAAATGAATTAGGCCTTGCGATCACGTTATTAATACAAGTAAACCAATCTACATGTATTGTATTCTAAAATTAGCACGGTGACATGACTCTGACATGCGAAATTAGTATTTATGACCATTTAACCATGAAATCCTACACGAAAGAGTTCCCTGTATGTTTGTAATATATTTTAGTATTTTGCAATAAATATGAACCCATTTCTATTTTAATATAGTAATGGTAATAAATGTTTTATCAGTTATTTGGGAGAATGTTGTGGAATTGCAAGGGAAGACAACTATGTTTGGGAGATTGTTGTGGTGGAATATGTCTAGCCTCGTTCTTCGAGTCCCTTGTTACAAATGGTGCTGAAACCCATTATTGCATTATAATTATGGTACTGGTACACGAATGATAAAATGTTTGTTTTGTAATATTGGATATAAGAAGCCCCTCTTTTCCCAGTAAGATCACAACATTAATAGTGACTTAATTGACAAATAATACGTGTTTTCAATGTCGAGGACTTTGAATGATGATTGCGTTAGATCAGTGGTTCTCAACCTTTTTAAGCCAACGGCACACTTTGGGACACAAATATATAAGAAAAATATTGAATTTTGCAAAATGAAAACACAGCATACAACCGTAGACACAAACTAGTCATATGCACATCGACTGACTCAAACTAAATAAAGAACAAAACACCATAAAGAACAGTAGATGCCGGTGAATACTCAATTAGGGTCATCTGGTTTTTCGCATTTTCAAACTTTCACGGCAAACTTGGGAAGTTTTTGCGGCACACAGCACACTGGTTGAGAACCACTGCGTTAGATACTTAAAGCTACTTTAACATTATGATGATAGGACCTATAGGATAGGTATTAATGAAATGCGTTAAACTGTTGGTCCTGTTGACAAGACAGTGTTGGCTTTCAACTTTTCTTGTCAAATTTTAAACAGTGTAGCCTAAACACTGCCAGTAATGGTCTGAGAACGTTAATAATGGTAATTTGCAGAATTTCATCACAATCTGAAAATAGGCCTGGACCTACAGGTTAGGATTCACATCACACCACCCAAATCTAGAAGTGGTAATCAGAATTTCAAGTAATAGTTTTATGTAGTCTGGTCAGATTAGCGACAGTTTCTAAAGAAACTAGCCTAGGTGACTGGCGCATCAAAATCATTGGTTGAAAACACCTAGCAGAGTTTCATACATATGTGTGTAAGTTTAAGTAAAAAAAACTAAACAAAAAAATTTAAATCTTAAAGTAGCTAAGTCTCTAAATCATCCAAAGTCTTACATGTTGAAAACATGAATTATTTGTCAATTCAAATAGACAATGATGTGGTTATCTTGCCACAGGTATCTGACCTTTTAAGTTCTATCCCTTATATGCATACCCCATAACTAGACAATATATATAAAAACAGAACAGGAATGCAATGCCTTTTGAAACCTCAATATTATCTGCATTCGCTTCCTTTCGTTTTTTTTCAACTATACGTAATGTCAGATAATTATAACCTCTGCCATTTCACTCAGATATGTTTTTTTTTTCAATCTTGCTGTTTTGATTTGCATAAATACTCCCCACAAAACGATATCATAGCCACTTTTTTTCCAATATTTACATTATTTTTGTTTGTTGACGCTTGTATGACGTGAGCGCATAGAGCTGAAGACAAACGTGGCAATAAAATAGTTTTGTGTGCATATATATATACGATACGGATAGAAGATCACATTACTGTGATCCTACCATGAAAGGTAGGCTTCTAATATCCAATATTTAAGACAAAATAAACATTTCACTATTGGTACACGAATCATGTTCCATAGTGCGTTTCAGCTCAATATGTAACAAGAAACCAAAAAGAACGAGGCTAGACTCCAAAACTCATGTCAAACGGTGACGCCATAACTTACCTGGAGATCATACACAATAGACTGGAATAACCAGACACTAGAAATTTCTGTTGTGTCTCATGCTGTATTACTATTTCACTGGACATAACTGAAATGAAATGAAATGAGGTTTAATGTCCTACTCTTTTGCACCTAACCTGGGCTATTGGAAGACGGGCATACGCCATACAGTGTGCTATAATGAGGGAAATTTTGCCCAGGCAGTGGCGCTACGGTATACTCTTATATCGAATTCGAATTCAAACTGCCAAGGGATCTTTTACGTGCACTCCAATGTGTACATGGGACCTCGGTTTTTCGTCCCATCCAAACGACTAGACAGCTGTCCTTGCCAGGTCCTCCTTCTGCATCACTGACATTGTGACAAGAGGAAATCACGCCGGAAAATCGAGATGAACTTTCTCGGCCAAAGCAGGGATCGAACACCCGACCTCCAGCCTAGCGAACCAGCACCTCATCCACTTAGCCACCGTGACCCCCTGGACATAACGATAACTGATTTGAAATTAGAGTTTATAGAGTCAAAACGGTAACAATTTATAGACAATCAGATTACATTATTATATGCGTTGCGATTCATTTGGGTCAACTAAAATTCTAGGTCCCACTCCCATGCCAAGAAATTATTTCAAATTTGGCAAATCTAGGCCTAATTATTATAGGCCTATTATTAGTCTATTCGCGATTTAGCTCCTAATTGGATTCAACGACCTTCTTCCTACTATTCTTTCGGAGCAGAAAAGTAGGAAGTTAAACTCAATTTCATTTCATTTTCTTCCTATTCTTGATTCCCTAGTAAATCAATTATTTCCAATGAACAATTAAATGACTCTGTGTCCGGACGGCCAAAATCTTCTGTGTCACCCTGTGTCGTTTGTCTAGGTAGGACTTGACGTTGTGATCAATAAGACTTCGAACTCTTTTCTGTACTCTGGATATATCTTTATAGGTTACAATATTATATTCTACAACATCGAGACAACTATTGTACTTGGTATTTAAAACGTTAACCACGATTACAACCTATGATGTCTACCCTGGATATTTCGCCCAGCCCTCTCCCTCGGACGCTCTATAATGTCTTGTCTAAGGTTTCATCAGGGCGGCTGCGTCCGGCCTGTAAGCCAGGCCAGCTCCCGGGGTGAACTTTCCCTTGGCTCTCTCGAATGTTGTCTGCGTCCGACCTGTAAGCCGGGCCAGCTCCCAGGGCAGGGGCGGATTGGGGCCGGGAACCGGTCCGCGCTCCCTTATCGGAGCGGCTCCTTTTACTAACCACGGAGCCCGGACGGGTGGGGGCGGAGAATTTTCTGAAAAATGAACCCCAAATTTTTACCATTTGATTAACCAGTTAGGAAAATAGAATAAGTAGGAATATTTTCATTGAAAATTGTACCATTTTTTTGTTGCCGGGGGCGCTAGTTGATTCCTCCTGTGATGGAAGGCCACGAGACACATTGGTACAGAGTGACGATTCCGAATGCTGGCCCACACCAAGCCCACCCGACCCAGAAAGCCTATTATACCAACCCATTCCAGACTCCAGTGATAGTGTGGCAGCCCGTGAAAGCCACCGGCCACATACAACATGATCATCATCGCTCCATGGCCGGTCCAATACCCCCTCTCCCATATAATGTTCAGCAGAAAAGTTTGGTTTTTTTCAGACGAATTGGACAAAATTAGTTGTTTCATTTTTTGTCCGACCGGCCCTTGGAGCGATCGTCCGATGGCCCAATCCGCCCCTGTCCCGGGGTGAACTTCCCCTTGGCTCTCTCGAATGTTGTCTGCGTCCGACCTGTAAGCCGGGCCAGCTCCCGGGGTGAACTTCCCCTTGGCTCTCTCGAATGTTGCCTGAGCGTAAATCATACAAACTCTCTCCTATATAGAATGTATATTGTGTCAGCTATTAGGGCGGGACAATTACCATTTATGTGTAAGTGTTTCGTAAAGGCACCGTTTTACGTCAACACTATTCTAGTTAATTGTACTAATCTGTGCACGTGATGGCTGGACGATAGTACCCTACTTTCCAGAAATGGATACTGACATAACTGTGTGTGAGTTAGTCTAAGATAGTAGTAGAATAATGCAAGCTACTTCATTACCCTAGTTTTCGTTACACATCATGTAGGTAAAGAATTTATATATTAAGCAGGACACCCCTCTCGGTACTAAGGTACCCTTATATTGTTACATACGCCCCTTTGCAATGCGTTAAATAAGCAATGTTGACTGTCACTATAAAAGAGAACACGAAAGAATAAAGAACAAGCTGACATTACCATGTTTAGATTAAGTATACACTGCAAAAAAAAAATCCATTTTTTATGTGGCCGAATTCTGTAGTTTTACACCTTTTTCTTTGAGTTAAAAGCGTGAATTATTTCTTCGAATTGTTTCATGTATTTCTATGGAATTTTCTGTTACTTTACGGAGTAAACTGTGGAATGACCAGGAATTTCCGTGAAATTTACGGATAAAATGTTTTCCTCCAATTTATGATGGGCTTACTTCTGTTTTTTACGACATAAACGGTGGAATTATCAGAAATTTACGAATTATTTCTGTTTGCTAAAGCAGCGATAAGTAATCGTATACATACATGATCTTTCCTAATAATTATCATGTTTTAGTATTCATTTCAATTTATTAACCATAAGATGCAGAAGAATCATAATATGTTGTCAAGTTTGGTATATTAATTGTCATGTATATCTAATTTTCAAGATTTATAAGATATATAACGTGTATTGATTTTGATATTCATCATACGTTATATCAGATAGTAAGTATTTCATCAATGTATAAAAATATGTTTTCACGTTTCGTGTGCATAGGATGCGTTATCTGGTAATCAAGCACACTTAATTCCGGATGGTATAACCGATTGACCAGTGAATGCCGGTTGCAAGCTTACATCTGAAAACCTCAAAGCGGTTAACGATACCTTGCTCTCGATTAGGATATTCCCTATTCTTATATTAGCTGAAGGAGATTGCGTATATATAAAGATTGTCTGTGATATCACGTCGGTGGGAGCGGACGTTACATAAAGCTATTTCACACACGCGTATAAGTCAATGGTTAATTCGCCGAAATTTTTATCACTTTCATGCCCTGGAATCAAAAATACCAGGATTTTTTTTCTGTATGGAATTTATGTTAATTGAAGTAATTTCTTTAAATTACAGGAAAAAACAAATACGGAAAAAATTTTCCTGGTAATTTTTGTTTCCGAACTTTTATACGTTTTTTCACGGATATTTTTGTTACAGTGTAGATAATGTGATAATGATTGACACCAACATTGTCCTTTATTTGGCATTAGGTATCAAATGATGGAAAAACTTGAAAATCCATTAATAATTGACTCTTTTAAGCAGTGTGAAAGCCTAGTTAGACGAAATTCAGTTTGGATTCATAATACTAAGAGAACATTTCGATGGCCTTTTTTTCTCAGTGGGTTAATCAGTTACTAACTAATTGTCAAAAGCTATATATTTTGCTTTTGATACAGTGAATAGAAATCAAGTGTTTTCTACCATATCAGGTTCTCTACAACGCCCTCAACATTCATCAAGCCCGTTAGCCTATACTCGTCTTTCCACGCCCTGACTGACTTTATCAAGTTAATAGAAAATCGCCATCTGACCTGAGGCGTATAGCCGCGAAATATATATTGGGGGGGGGGGGCACCCTCCCACTGACAGCTGGGGCAAAGTCCAAGGTTAAGAGGGCAAAGGCAGGAGCTTCAAATATGGGTATGGGCCTCCGCCAGAACTTTTTAAAAAAAAACAGACAGTCCTTACGGAGGGTATGGGGGGGGTGCCTCTCCCCGAAAATTTTGAAAAATAATATGCCGGAAATGCAGGCACTGATCATCGAGATAAATAGAGCTGACTAGATACCCAGAGGCGCCCCCCCCCCCCCTAATTTTCGACAGTGCTCTTTTTTACTACTGAAAGTGCCTTTCAACTAGCTTTTCTGCTCGATTTTGAGGCTCTTTTTCTACGTTTAGACGACAATATCCGCCAATATCTTGGGGCCCCACCCCCCTCTCAGCGGCGTGCCCCGTCTCCGTGGTCAGTGCCCTCATTTTGCCTCGCGCCCCCCCCCCCTTTTCAAAATTCCTAGATCCGCCCATGATACCGTTTGTCGCCTGATCACTAATTTATTCGGCCAGAGTGTCAAACGAACGGACTTGAAAAACTCAATGAAGTTCCCTCGTGAGAGCCAAAGTAGCGAGTCCTTGCGGGGGTATTGGGGATCTCCCCAAGAAAATTTTGAAAAATAGACTGCCTAGATTGTCGTGATAAATAAAGATGATCAGATACCGTCTGTCGCCTAATCACTAGTTATATCGACTCCAGAGAGTAAAGTGTCAAATGAACGAAGTGAGTGAATCAAAGTGAATGAATATTTTCGCCACGATATTTTGAGAAATAGACTGCCGGAAATGCAGCCTAGCAGTATTTCAGACACTGGTCGTCGTTGAGATAAATAAAACTAATCCAATAAGCCAAATCACCAGCTTATCCGAACAGAGAGGGAGGTGTCAAACGAACGGAGTGAGTGTATCAAGTGAATGCACATTCTCGCCGCGTCGAACCTATACCCAAACACTTTCAGGACCGTAAAAAGCACCTCTTAAGTAAACGTAAGTGTTTGTGTTATAATTTGTACATTGTTTAACATGAACCTTACAAGACATATATATTTCACAATGTAAGACATATATAGATTTTACTATGTAAATTTTGAGGCGGTCCAAGTATATTCAGACCCCCCCCCATCCCCAAAGGAAAACAATTGGGTCTACGTGATGCTAAGAATGTGCTGTGGGTCTTTGCAAGGAGTGTGTTTTAAATCCCATCATACAAATTAATCATAAAGGTACAATGTAAACCACTTTTAACGATTTATGTGTGTTTTTGTTCGGTTAGTCCCATCCCTGGTCTATTTTCGCGAAGTTAATTCACCGAACACAACATGCTTCCAGGATTTTATTTAACGGTCAAAGGGTTAAGGACTTCAGACTTGTTAAACCTACAATCTCTAACTCACCTGACTGCCTTTCCGTCATAACTAACAACGATCGCCGACGTATCGTGACCTCCCTCCTGTTGAGTACGACCTCCCTCTGATTGAGTACGTACCCATCGCGGTCATTCATATCCAAGTTTACTCATGATATAGCTATCTAAATCTGACAGAAAGGTGACTTCATTAACATAATGTGTTGATTTATGGATATTATATAAAATATACTCTTTTGAAATATACCAGATAAGACATGTTTTGATTAAATATAGATACAAATTGACATCTAAAGCTTAACACGGTGTGACATAGAAACGTTTACATAACATTAGTTGTTTTATAACCGTACAATTTTTTCTAGACTAGCTTAAGAGTTTATTATTAATTATTAGTATTAATAGCCATTTTTTTTAAAGCCAACGGATTAAATCGCTAATATTTGGGACCTAGAATTTGACATAAATGGATCGCAATGCATATGAATGTATATAAACTGATTTGTATTCCATTGTTTCTGTTTTTACTGTAATTTCTAATCAGTTATGTTCGGCAAAATGCGGTAGGGGTCTCAATTGTCTACACGGATAGTATTTATTGCGCATGCTCTCAAGATAAGAATATGGATTCTCAGGCTGAAGTGATTTTTGGAGTATGTCTAGCCTCGTGCGCCGAGTCCCTTGATACAAATGGCGCTGTAACGCATTAAGGTAGACGGTTCATGTGCCAATGGTAAAATGGTCATTTGTCTAAATTGTTGGATATCAGAATCCCATGTTTCCTCGATAAGATCGCAGCATCTGTGTTGATTTAAATTGACAAATAGGCGTAAGTCGTGTTTTCAATGTCGATGACTATGGGTGGTATGAGACTTAGCTACTTTAACACGATGTGTTATGTAAAGATTTATATAACAGAATCGTGTACAGTGTACAGTCAACCCATACACCGGACTTATGAACCGCTTGTCGATGCAACGGTGAATCAAATTGAATCTAAATGTCGCTGCTTCTTAGAGTTAACATGCTGTATGTAGCCTACAGATGTATAACAGAAACAGTTGGAGGGAAATGATAATGTCTATAGGTCTAATCTTTTGGGTGCTCGATATTTTATCCATTTTGGTCACTGTACTTCTATGTGTTTTGGCTGAGTAGGTGTTGAGTATCTAAACGTTTCGGGGGTGCCTTCAAAGTTAATGGAGAACATGCGTGTACTTATTCCAATCGCTCTTGCAAGCACCGATACCAACTGTTAGTCCACGAATACACGCCATTCCACGAGAATATTGGACTATATGTCGCTTACACAGCAACTGCTTGGTGAATTAAAATTATAACATTATGTCCAACCGTTTGAAGATAAATTGTTTTGAAAATACATAATACTAATGTGTCTTTTGGTGTTCCTTATGACATCTAAACTGACAATAACCATGTTTTACCACCAATTATGTCAATGTGATAAATGTGGGCGTATAAAAGAGATCATTTCTGTATGGAATACTTTTAGGAATTTTTTTACCTTGGTCGTGTATAACTATGAATTGCTGTGAGTTTCCGCATATTACCAAAATTCTACACTACCCTCAACTGGTTTGGTTGCCATTTCGACAAACTTGGATAAGTTACAATGGTAAATTATCTAAGTCGTGAATACCAGATCAAAACTGTGCAAAGAATTTTGCAACCCTGTTAAGCAAATTCGACGCTCATATAAAGGGTCAAACTGTGAGCTGTCGAGCTTCATCAAATTAAGTCATGACGGGGTGAGAAATATAGCGCTTGTATGGTTCAAATGTGCAGTTTTCTCGTCACAGGACCTAAGTCAAAAAGGTCTGAGAATTTTCCAACGCATGCGCCAGTTACGATGTGTTCTCAAAGGACCAAGAAATAACGCATGAACTGTCTACGGGAGACCTAAGCATACTAGTATAGAGCAGCTAGTACAGCAATGTGGGACGTTGAACTATTTTTCGTTCGCATGTATGATTGACAGATGAATTAACACGGCCATATAAATATAAATCTATATGAAATCTGGCATTGTAAAAAAAACTCAGATATCAGTCGGGACTCGTCGCAATCACTGGATATTTGCTATAACTGTGAGTATAAAAGGAGGCCAGTCAGACATGAAATTTGGAAAATATATATAATCAAGTAAAATTTTATAAGAAGAACTGAAACCAAATAAGAGATATAAGGACATAAAAAATAAAATTGAAATTTGCTTTCAGAATTTGCGAAAATGGAAGAAATAGCCATCATAGGAGTAGGGTGTAAACTCCCAGGGGCGGACGACATTAACCAATTTTGGCGGGTTTTACAAAATGGCGAGAACCACGTATTGGAGGTTCCAAGTGATCGATGGAACCTTGATGCTTTCTACGACCCAGATCCTAATGCACCCGGGAAAACTTATGTCAGGAGAGCTGGCTTCATTAAAAAGTAAGTTCTATTTCAAGATTTGAAAGAAAAAATAAAAAAAAAATAGGAAAATTTTTGATTTTGGAATTTATCATTACTTTCCTATTTTTATTTTTAATTTTGTGAAAGGATGTTTAATTTTTGTAAAATAATTCCTAATTTTGTAAAATAATTTCTAATTTTGTAAAATAATTTCTAATTTTGTAAAATAATTTCTAATGTTGTAAAATAATTTCTAATTTTGTAAATTTTGTAAAATAATTTCTAATTTTGTAAATTTTGTAAAATAATTTCTAATTTTGTAAATTTTGTAAAATAATTTCTAATGTAAATCTTTTTTAACTTTGTAGAATAATCTTTAATTTTGTAAATTTGTTTTAAATTTTGTAAAAAAAAATTTTCGATATTGTAAAATTGTTTTCAATTCTTTAAATTATATCTAATTTTGTAAATTCATTTTTTTTTATGCCCACGTGGAAATGTGGTCGTACATATTGCCGTCGCCTACGTCCGTTTGCTAGTCCGTCCGTTCGCTAGTCCGTCCGTCGTCCTTGTGAATACTTTACTATACATTTGCCATCTGATTGTTTTGAAATTTATATATATGTTGTTTACATTATTGAGATAAAGACGAATACTTAATTTCAATAATTTCCTTTCATTTCTTCCCGAGTTATAGTCCATTGTCAGGCGGAGGTTGGAGACGCATTTAGAGCTACGCCGTACTGGCGAGCGACATGACATGGTGCTCGAGAAAAACCAAATAATTAAGTTATCTTACCAAAAGGAAATTACAAAATATCTTATAATTTAACGATCCAGCTTATTTATCGAGACTCGACTCGACACGGACTCGACAGCCGTGACAACTCGCGACTTCAAAGAGCTTTAGGAGGGGACATAACCCTGACTTGCCTTATTTGTCATGAATTACTGATTAATTTGATGAACGGAGATTGGGGTTTGTGAAGACTTTGGGACTTGACGCGACACGTTACCATAGGCAGAGACTTAGTACTCGACTCGGACTTTAGGCCCTGCGACCTGTTTTCACCTTTGCCAATAGCTTATTGGAAAATGTACATAATTGCCTAACATCGCGGATTTGCCATTAATGAAAATGGAATGCATATGGCTCATTTGCCCGTCTTAAGGTCACAAAATATATTCATTACGTGAAAGTCATTTTCTCCTATATGTGATTCTCCTATGTCTTTAAATTGTATTCAAAATAGACGCCTTCTGTATTATCAGCACATAATATTTCTGGGTTTTGTTGTAAATTTTCCGGTAGTTTTAATTTTTACAGCAAAATAAAACAAACACGCGGGAAATAAATGATTTCCAATCATTAAGTCCTATTTTTTTCGTTCACTATTTTGTGACACCGCATTTTCCCTAAGGACAGTGCGGTACACAGCGGTTACATAATTATTTGCATTGGCATTTTATATATCATGTTCGTGGTTTTTATATAACATGTGGGTGGATTTTTATATAACTTCGACAGATTCATGTTTACTTGTGCCTGCTTATTCTCTTTTCAATGTAGGTATTTATTGCCTACAAGTAAGTGAGTGACTGACGTATGGAGTATAAATAATATATACAATAATGAATGACAGACTATTTGAAGTAGTAAACGTCAAAAAATGATTGCATTAGTAGTCACCGGGAAAACTTTTATGTAGAAAAAGAGCAGCACAACTATAAACATATTAAATGACACCTGCTTTCATTGCCTTAACTTTACTTTTTAACACCCAAACATGCAAGCTTTGACACGTAAAAACCGACAAGTTGTTGTTCTGGATTTATATCTGCTAAAGAAATGATAGATATAAAAACACGATTTTAGCTTCATTCCAGTGTCACGACACACTTAACGATATATGTTACTAATAAAGGCCGACTTTCCCTAAGTAAAGTTGATATGGTAACAGAATAGAGTATGGACAAAAATGGGATAATCAAAAAGCTGTCGCGTATATTGGTATTTTGAACGAAAGCTTGGTGACTTTTCCAGACAAACAAATACACATCTTGCACATTTGGTTTTATTAGCAAAGACAGTTTATTTTCTGCTTAGAAGTCTTTGAAGCCTGACATAAATACATTTATTTCCTTTATAAACCTATAAACCAAACTGAGTATGTAATATTTTTGAACCTCCAAGTATAATGTACACTCGAGCCAGTAATACCAACATTACTCCGGCTGAAATATAAATTGTATAGGTGTACGATACAGGGGATGGGGGGAGGGGCTTGCCCCCCTAACTTTCCGGCAACCTGACTTTTCGGACAGACGGGTAAAGTGGAAACAAAAATTATTATTTCATCTTGTTGGCTAAATAATGTGCCCGAAATCTTGTCCTTATAAAACACTAATTTTACTTTTAATTGAATTTGTACTGAATTTACTATGGATTAAGACATTTTGTCTGGGGTCAATCTACTTTATGCGACAGTTTTCGGCCATCGATTATTATTTGTAAATGCAGACATTCCGATTGGATAGTTGAAATACCGACATAGAGTGTGATTTTGGTTACAAAACGATTGGAAACTTTTTGAAGTTACTTAACTGCACGGTCTAGAATAGCAGCAAATTGCATTTATGGGGGTTAAATTTTCAAAATTTTCTCGGGGATTATGGGGCCCCGATACCCTGCGGTGATTAATTGGTTGTTTTGGATTCAGGTAAGCCACCAAAGGTAGGCAATATTGGACCACGTCCAGGGTTGTTCCACTTATCATAGATCAACCCTTTGTCCCTGCTTCAACAGTATTAATATCATTTTTTTCAGCCATGATTCCTGGGATAATAAAGTCTATGGTGTAAATGATTTTGAAGCAAGCCAAATGGATCCTCAACAGAGATTTGTATTAGACTGTTGTTTTAAAGCCATGGAAAATGCTGGAGTAACAAGAAAAAGTATGGATGACTCTAATACTGGAGTCTACATAGGTAAGTCTTATGCTATAACTTGATCAAAGATACTTGCATGTAATAACTGGTACACTCGATCTCTTTTGAGGACATGTCTGCTGGACGAAAAAAAAAATATTCGTTTCGTTTTCGTCGATTTGTTTTACACTGCAAGTACGCATGGCAACCTCTTCCGGGAGTTTATGTTCATTTAACATGAAAACGTCTATCATCTAGTACAACTGCCCAATATTAACATACTATCAAACCTCCACATAGACATGTGAATGCTTGGTCACGATGGAGCATGGCAGCTATTAGAGAAGACAAACCTGCATTCACACAATAGGGAGCTTCGATAATACACACGTTCTTAATTGGCTAAATGGACATTAAACACTTCAGATTATTGATACTTCAAGTTTCTTCCACAAACAATATTTCAGAGCCTAGGGAATCCGTTGATTGTTCTTTTTCTTTTTCCCAGGTGTTATGAATAGTGACTACAAGGCTTTGCAATCCTCAAACAGTGAAAATATGAATAACTATACCTTAACTGGAACTTCTACAAGTATAGTAGCTGCACGTATATCTTTCACCTTCAATCTTCATGGGCCTGCTATGTCTTTAGATACGGCTTGTTCATCATCTTTATTAGCTATTCATCTTGCTGCCCAAGCTCTAAGAGAAGGTAATGTTCATTCAAAGGAATAATTATTAGATCAATTATGATCAGATTTTGTCACCGCTTGTATTTTATTCTTTGACGTAATGTGGGATAGACTCGAAATCGGATCTTTGTTAAGAATCCTAGCTAATTAGTCAATATATTAAATCGTGGAAAAGGTATCTACTAATCAAAAGAGGATATTCATGTAAAATGTAAAAAAGGCGGTTGTTACGTAAGATAAGCCCACATTTTGCAAACGATGGACAGAGAACAATCTAAAAAAACACCCCCACCCCGATTTTCCGTACAAACATGTGCCATAATCCAGAAAGTTAAGGTCCAATATGCGCCAATATCGACAGTGGGGGAAAAATGGGGTTTAACGTTCACTCGACACAAACTAGGTCATTTCCGGACTAACATATAGTTCACTTTGATTCCAATAACTCACTTGCACGTAGAGGACTAAAGTAGAGGAAGAAATGCCAGTAGACATGACAGGCGACCCTACTCCTTGTCACGTACAAGCGGAGAATCACGCTACTTAACTCTATGACATAACGCGCGCTAACCTTTCGGTCACCCAACGCCCTAATATCGACAAAAGGGTATTGCACCGGTGCCGCATATACAAAAAGTCAGAAAAGACGACTTGATTCTACCGATCCCCTAGAACCTTGATAGATTTGTACCATGGATGTACAGCGAGTCATGTCATAGTGGAACACAAAAACGCAATCACGACGTTGAGTAAAGGAAATCATATGAGGTGTAATGGTGCTGGCCCGATAGTAGTCGTTTAGTCAGATCTGTTCTTCCCGTCATAGTCCTCCTTCCCCACATAAGTGCTGAGCCACTGCGATAGCAAACATAGGGAATCGGCACTGCTGGTTGTTCAACACACCGGTGTCTACGAGGAACCAAAATTCATAGAAGAATATCATTATGATTATGGGACATATTGAATTTTAGCAGCCGTGGGACATATTGAATTTTAGCAGTGTATTAGAGCTATTTGATCACAGAAATTAATAAATTAGATTTCAATATTCGAAACTACATTAATCTAAGAGAAATTGTGTTTGTGCATATTTACATTTTGATTAAGACTACCATTAATATCAACAGGTGATTGTGATATGGCCTTAGCTGGGGGAGTTAACTCATTGATGACACCGGAGATATTTGTCCAACTTAGTAAAGCCAGAATGGCCTCCCCTACTGGGTATTGTCAGGCTTTCTCTTCTAAAGCGGATGGTTATGCAAGGGGTGAAGGGGCCGGAATTCTTCTACTGAAACGACTGAAAGACGTAAGTGTTTTACATGCACTAACATTGAAATTGCTAGCTATGTAATAATCATGTTATCACAACAAGCATTGGCCCCTTAAAACCTCGAATACTAATATTATCATATTCCTAATTTGTTTCTAAAATCTGTATTACAGGCTGAACGTGATAATGACCCAATATGGGCGACCATTATGACTGGATCGAACCAAGATGGACACTCAGTTACGCCTATGACAGCCCCCTCTGGTATTCAACAATTTGAATTATTGAAGAAAGTTTATAGCAGATATAATATTGATCCTGATCAATTGGAATACATAGAAGCTCATGGTGAGAAAATAATACTCGTATCTGTAGATTTATCTGAATGGCAACTAGCGTTAATATTGTTATTATAAATATCAAATTTATACACTATTCTAAAAGATTTATTGTATTTTGAATTTGAATTTAAATTATTGAAGAAAGTTTATAGCAGATATAATATTGATCCTGGTCAATTGGAATACATAGAAGCTCATGGTGAGAAAATAATACTAGTATCTATAGATTTATCTGAATGGCAACAAGCGTTAATATTGTTATAATAAATATCAAATTCATACACTATTCTAAAAGATTTATTGTATTTTCAACAGGTACTGGGACACAGGCTGGTGACCCCGTTGAAGCTAACTGCTTAGGAGGATTTCTTGCAGATCATACCAAAAATGCCCCACGTTATATTGGCTCCGTTAAAACTAACATTGGACATCTAGAGTCAGCTGCGGGGGTAGCAGGTGTAATTAAAGTTCTTCTGATGCAAAGGCATTCAACTATTGTTCCAACTCTTCATTTCGATACACCAAATGAAAAAATTGACTTCGAAAAACTTAAGCTTATAGTTGCAACAAGTCTTGACAAATGGCCAAGCTTCACTAAAGACGGAACAAAACTCTCGTGCGTCAACTCTTTTAGCTTTGGTGGCACGAACTGTCACGCTGTCGTAAAATCATACACCAAACCAAAAATTGCCAACCTTAATGATTCTCATACCGATAAGCTGAGACTTATTTGTTTCTCGGGAACGGATGATAAATCTCTTAAAGCTAGTATCGAACATTTCAAAGAACATGCGAAGTCCCATTTATATTCTCTCAACGACGTATCCTTTACGTCAACTGCGAGAAGAGATCACTATCCAGTTAGGATTGCTGAGGTCGTCAAGTCAATGGAAGACACAATAGAACAATTGGATAGCATAACCGACATTGAAAAGGCACCAATAAAAGCTCTTCAGAAGAAGAAATATCTCATATTCGTATTTGGTGGTATGGGAAGTACTTGGAAAGGCATGTGTAAGGAGCTCATGAAAACCAACCATGTTTTTTACAAGAAAATACTGGAAATAGATGCTTTATTGTTACCACTGACCGGTTGGTCGATTTATCAAAGATTTGAAGATAGTTTTGATCCGACAGATCCATATTTCGGCCCAATTGCATCATTTACATGTCAAGTTGCCCTTGATGCTGTGTGGAAATACTGGGGAATAAAACCAGATTGTGTTGTTGGTCAGTCAGTTGGTGAAGTAGCAGCATCACATTCAGCAGGAGCACTGTCTTTAAAGGATGCAGTAAAAGTTATTTATCATCGAACATATCGACAAGCAAATGCCACAGGGGGATCTATGCTGGTTGTGAGTAATTATGCGGTTGCTAATGTTGAGCAAATCATTGGTGAATATCCGGGTAAAATCGTTATTGCTGTTCATAATAGTCCGATGTCTTGCACTTTAAGTGGCGATTGTGATATCATTAAAGCTGTAAAATCGAGACTTGAAGAGATACGCGACAGTCTAGATACACCGATGTTGCTACACGATTTGACGGTAACCAGCGCTTTCCACAGTCATCACATGACAGAGTGTTCCATCCAGATAAAGGATGATCTGTCAGGATTACAGGGATCAAAACCTGGTGTCAAACTGTATTCAACAGTATCAGCCAAAGAAGCTACAGAAACAGATTTCATAACAGCAGAATATTGGGCAAATAACGTTAGAGAACCTGTGTTATTCCGACAAGCTCTTCAAGATGCTCAAAAACAGGATTGTTTTAACATTTTCCTTGAAATTGGGTCAAAACCTGTACTTATTGCCCATTCTAAGGACAATTTTGAAGCTGACCACTCTCGTGTTCTTATATCTATGAAGAAAGAAAACGAGGCTAAATGTATGATGCAGAATTTAGCAAAATTGTATATGTATGGCATTGATCCAAACTGGGAAAATGTCAATGGTGAAATAGGGAACGTAACAGATATACCACAATATATTTTCAGTCCAAAATCTAACCTCCTTATCCCTGAAAAGGCAAAACTAAGTTTGATGGGAGGAGATATGGACCGTGATGCGCACCCATTCCTTAGACCAATACTTGGAGAAAATAAAAGTTACAAAGTCATGATAAGCCCCAACAGAATAGGATCTGTATATGAGCATTTCGTTATGGACAGCATCTTTATTCCTGGTGCGTTTTACGGAGAGGTTGGTTTAGCTATAGCGGAACACATGACAACCGGGCGTGTTGCTGAAATGGCCGTTTCGATTACGTTCAAGCAGCCCCTCGTACTACATCCGGGTAAAAGCGTTGAATTGGATGTTAAAACAAACGTGGAAGACGACTTCAGAAGTGAGAAAGAAAAAACTAACTATACTGTTGTACGAGAAAACCAGACATTAGCCGTTGGTTGTATATCCTGGTCTGAAAACAGTGAACGAGAAATTTTAGATTTAGACGAAATACGGGATCGGTGTCATTATGAGTTTTCACACGAAGATATTTATGGACAGTTAAAAGAACTTGGCTTTTCCTATGGTACACCACTACGTGTTCTAGCCGGTGCTGTGTGTAACGACACTGAATGTCTCGTGCACATGCGTCTTCCAGAAGAGATAAGAGAAGAGCGGGTAGGGACTTTTTTACATCCTGCTATCCTCGACGGCATGCTGCAGACTCCCGGTGTGTTGGGTGGAATCGACAAGGGCCGTGGTGATGATAATAGACAAGGAATGGAAATTCTCCCAGTTCAGATCGGGAATCTTACAATTAAAGGATCCCCGCGGGACACTATGGTTGTCTACGGAAGAATCATCAAAAAAACAGAAGTAACAACCCATTATGATATCACATTGATGACTGAAGATGGAGATGTCATCGCCGAGGCTCGGAACTTCGTTACTCGAAATCTAGGTATTGCCTCAACCGAAAAACAGATGATGTATAACATTCATTGGCGAAAACTAAATACATTTTCATCATCTGACTCGCAGAAAAAAGACGATTGGTCCAGTTTGTTGGTGTTAGACAATTCCCAGAAACACAAACTAAAAGGGTCAAATGTGGTCAATCTTAAACAAACGGAACCTATCATTCACCAGATTTCTAACATGATAAACCAACTATCTAGTGCGAGAGCCATTATATATTTATCTTATCAGGGCAATTCAAATTTTGAAGAAACATCTACTGTCTTTAATAGTATTCTGGATGAGTGTATGCAGATTCGAGAACTTGTCCTTTATCTTTTAGAAAAACGTATAATTATACCTTTATTTATAATCACTTCTGAGGCCTGGATCCAGAACTACAGAGGCGATAGTGAAAAGGTTTCAGCTGATACACCGTCCGCTGCTGCATTATGGGGTATGATGAGAACGGTGGGGAGAGAACTATACGATTTGACCATAAAACTTGTAGACATAAGCGACAATTATGAAAACGACCTGGACATCTTGTTAAGTAACGTGGTAAATTTCATTTGTCCAGAAGATGGAGACATTATAGCGGATGCCGAGTTTATAATATCAGAAAGCACACTGTACAGCTTGGAGTTTCTAAATGAAGCTGATGGCATGGAAAATAAATGTAGGAACGTAGACATGGACGAAAAATGTGAAGTCAAATTATATTCACAAACAAATAACGACTATGTTAACCCATTCATGATATACGCGGAGGAACCACGACCCACTTCTCATTCGGATGTACTACTCAAGGTTGACACGTTGGCCATTCAAAACACGTCGCTCTACAGCACCTGCATCGATAATGTTGAAGTTCTGCAGATACCACACATATCTTCGGCATATCCAGTTCTGTGTTTAGAGGCCTCTGGGTGTCTTGTGAATTCAAATAAAAAGTACATCTCGTGTTATCCAACCCAAGCCGGAACAACTGTGGTCGTTCCGGAAAGCGCTTTAATATCTGCTGAGTACCTGCCAGTTTACCATCCAGGATTGATGATTAAAATTGTTCTTATGTGGTCCCTTTGTCAAAGCATATCTTCCCGCGAAGTAACAATTCTTTACAATAGTAAAACCAAATCTCTAATGCGATTAATGTCGCTTATCTTGACAACTCGTTACAACAAAATGGTTAAAGCCGTGTCAGTTGATGATATTGAAACTATACAGAACGAAACAATTGTAAGCTTAGTTAATTTAAATCAATCGACAATTCATGATGTAATCGCCAGCTGGACTAATGCCGAATCTCTTTCAACAATTACTTCATTGATAGACAATTTATCAATTGCTGTTGTACATGACAAACTTCCTCAAGTCACAATGCAGATATTTAGAACTGGAGAAATGTTTAGTCCAGCCATGCTTCTTCAGATTGTTCCTAAAATTAATAATTGGATACAGGCACAAACAGATGAACTTGCGATTATTTCAAAGTCTTTTAAGGCAGGAATGTTTGGTAGAAGACGTTCCAGCATTGCTATTCCACGATCTATTGACATCATGCGCCTCTTGTCTGTAACAGAAATCCCTTTTTGTCGCCCTTCAGTTTTGCCGCCAACAAGAGCAGTAAGTGGGCGTTTGTTTAGAAGAGATGCAGCATACATAGTAGTTGGTGGTTTAACTGGTTTAGGATGGGAATGCGTAAAATTGCTGGCAGCTAATGGAGCAGGTTATGTAATCTGCTTTAACCGAAGAACACCATCGGAAGAAAACTTGATGGAAATCCAGCATCTTCAAAATTCATCTTCTTGTCACGTCAGAGCAGTACAAGTTGATGTTACTAACTTTCAGTCTGTAAGAGATGGGTTTGATGAGGTTACAAATAGTTTTCCCGGAACAGAAATAAAAGGGGTCATATTTGGGGCAGCTGTTCTTAAGGACGCCTTCATTGAAAGTATGGACAATGATAAATTTATGACAGCCTTATCCCCTAAAGTAAAGGGTGCCTGGAATTTACATTTATTGACGAGAGATTTAAACCTGGATTACTTTATAATGCATTCCTCTATTACTGGAATACTTGGTAACCAGGGACAAGCTAATTATGGAGCAGGAAACGCTTTCGAGGACGGCCTGGCTCATTTTAGACGATCCATAGGACTTCCAGGACAAAGCTTTAATTGGGGTCCTCTAAATTTAGGAATGCTAAAAGAAACAGAATCCACAGAAAAAGTTATAAAATTATTGAAGTCACAGGGATATGAGCTGTTAGAGGTAGAGGAGATTCATCATTGTCTAGTGAATTGTCTTCTTGATGATTATCCACAAACTATGCTTGCCAAATTTGATTTAGCTAATTTTAGCAGTGGAAATGCCGGAAATCAAGATCTTTTGACCAAATTCCACGCAGTTTTGCCATCGCATTCCTTAAAATTGGATAATCTGGGTGACGATAACCAAAGAATGGCATTGGATATCCCACTTATAAAAACACTCGAGAAAGAGACTAGGCTAAAAATACTTGAAGAATATATGTCAGTAATTGCCTGTAAAGTGTTTGCCGTTGACGAATCAATGGTTACACCAGAAAGTTCGGTTGTGGATCTTGGTATGGACTCAATGTTGGCCATGACTATTATTGACCAAGTCAATAAAGACACAAAATACAGAATACCCATGGTAGTTCTGTTGAGTGAGGGGGCTACTATCAGTAAAATAGCAAATGTTATAGAAAAAAGCTTTTCTGATGCGCCAACAGAAGAAATAATAGACCCACCAAGTAAAAAGATTATAGACGTAACAGACGATGCTGCCTTCCAGAAAAAAGAAATCACAGGCATTACATCTAAATTAGAACACCTGCGGGAAGACAAACAGAATAATGTTAACAATATAAATAATTTATCCGTAAACGAGGTTAAAGAACCGGTGAAAATGAAACAGACTTTGGAGACAGAGAATCCTTTAAAGGCATCTGTAAAAGATATATCTGTTGATAACCGCGTAACTGTCATTGAAAAATATATCTACGAGTTGAATGAAAGAATAAACACACTACCCTTTCATTTTATTAAGGACATCATATTTAAAGGGACAGGCGTCAACCTAGACATCATCAAACATTGTGCTCATCTGCTTATAGACAGACATCCCATAGCACAAACATTGTTTCAGAAGATCGACAACAGCGACGAAACATACGGTTTAAAGCGACTCGTGGATAAGCAAACCTTGGATTTTCGTGTTGTAACTGATTCCTCAAATGATGAAGAATACAAAAAGATGTCCGCTGAACCATTCAACTTAGGGCAGAGCGGACCAGTCCGAATTATCTGTTCACCATCACCGCCATCGTCGTTTAGGGTACGGTTAATCTGTCATCTGATTGGCTTTGATTCATTCGCTCTGGCTAGTTTCATTTCCGATTTTCAGTCACTGGTGGTTACAAAAGCTTCCAATAAAGATATACCAACTTCAACTGTAAATAACGAAAAGGGATTTATGAAGGTAGATGACCTCTTCCGTTCGCATCTACCGGAACGGGAAAAGTTTTGGCTTGAACAAATACCCAAATCTATCCCAAAAATGTACTTCAAGACCGACAACAACCATTTTTCTAACGACCCAATGTCTAAAATTACAAAACGTAAACTTGATCATAATGTATCCCAGAATCTATTTGATTTTCTCAAACATCGGAATACATCAGTGTTGGGTGCTTTCATTTCATTTTATCAACTTCTTCTAAGTTTCTACACAGAAAACGAACTGGTGGTTGTTCTAACGAAATATAATCTAAGGTCTCTATTATCTGGGTCTAGCGCAGAAGTCAGTAATTTAACAAACGACATACCCGTATTTTCTAGAGTATCATCTTCCCAGACATTTTCGGATTTCCTGACAGATAATAGCAAGACGATTGAAAGTTGTCTCCAAAACGGTGCTTATCATTACTCTTTGGTCGCGAACATGGCATATTCTGATGAATGTCGAAGTAATTTGAAGAGACACTGTGTTGTAAAAGAGGATGTGAAGAAAACTGTTCCTGCTAAAAGTCTTGGATTGTTATACGATACCTTATTAATGGTGAACACCAATCCAACGTCTAAATCTTTAGAACTACAATTACAGTATAGAAGTTCCTTGTATTCTGACAATGAAGCTAAAAGAATCCTAGATCAACTCAACCAAATAATACTCCAGGTCACAGCCGATTCTAAACGATCAATCGGTGATATCAGGGAAGAGCTGGGTGTTTTTGAGAACAAAGGTAAGTTTTGGCAAATTATGTAGTCTTGTCAGGGATTTTTTTAGGTGATTGACACGTTTTGATAACTTACATAATCCCAAGTCGTCTTACCACCTCCATGTTCTAATAAAAACACAACTTACTAGAAGATTATTTATTTCCGTAAATGTATCCAAAAAGAAATTATTAATAAAACTATATAACATTCGAAAGTCAGTATTTTTTATAACTTAATTTTTTCAGGGGAAAAAAAGATAATCTCCAAGGTAAATATTATTGAGGATTCCGCCACACCTTCACACACAATCACGAAGATCAGCAACAGCGCAGAATTACCAGAAAACTCTATGTCCAGCCATGAATATTATTTCTATGAAAAATATCTGTTGGAAAATCCAGTTGGACATCACATGATAACAGACATCCATTTGAAGAAAAAATCAGGTAATGATCAATTTTGATGAATGCATAAATACCTTCCTAGTTTCATCGTTTAATAGTTTACGACCTTCCTTTCTCTCTTTCGTGAGTTACGGTTTAAATCTGTTGATCACGCTAATAATTATATATATATAGCTATTTTGTTTCGCTCTCGCATTGGCCATACTTTTATGAATCGCGTACCAGAATGTGAACATTGCCAAGTTCCTTTGACAGTTAAACAGATTCTGCTTCGGTGTAAATACTAAAGTGTTAGATTTTTAAAAGCGACAAATTTGTATATATCTGTTTTTGTTTTGTTTTTTGGTTTTTTTTTTATATCAATGATTTATATTTTAAATATGAAATACATTGGAGGAAGGAATTGTGTTACTTAATATCAAGTATATTGACTGTGTGTAATTGTTTTTATTTATGTATATTGATATATTATTGTGATTTCATTTAATTTGTCTCGTAGATGTCACCATATGTTTGGCGCCATAAAACTCTTATTTCATTCATTCTTTCTTTGTTCAATGTCAGTTGTTGTCAAGATAAATAAGCAACAGTTTTATACGAAGGTGTTTCACACTTTGAAAGCGTGAGACATTGACCTCACATCAGCTCATTAAAACAAGTGTCTATTGTGGAACATTGGGACCAGTTAGCACAGTTGACGATCCCACACGCCGGGTGTCCAAGTCACTAGATTTGCTACGACGAGACAAGACCTTTACTCGGTCCTACATCCCTGATACTACTCGAGCAGATACCTAAGGCGCAGGAAATACAGGATAACATACATCTATCGAAAGTATAGTTTTGTAAAAATAAAAGTTGACTTATACGGCAAAACACTTGTAGAATGTAACAGGTTTGAATATATATTTTAATGCTGTTCTCTCTCTGTTTTAGGTTTTGAAGAAATCTGGAGAAAGGCGGCTATACGTTTACTGGAACGATACCGAACTCTAAGAACAGTATACGTCAAATCAGAACCGGAAGAAATATACAAATTCGGCGTAAAGAAAATGGTGAGAAACCCTCGAGACATTCTGGATTTTCAGTGCATTAAGAATTCTAATAATGATGCCGAGTTTGAAAGAATAACTAGACAGCCCTTTGATCTTTCCAGGAGAGGCTGCTTGCGAATTATCTTTGCCGGCGAACCAGCTACAAGGATTAGATTAGTTTTCCAACATGTTTCCATAGATTTTTTCACCATTGGGGTGATTCTCAAAGATCTCAGAGAAATTGTATTAGCAATTGCATACGAAGTTGACATTCCACCAACACCCAGCGAGCAAACTCAAAGATCGGCAATACTAATCAAAGATGCAGTAAAGCCTATTGAGGCAGATTTAAAATCCTTTTGGCAATCAAAGATAAAAGCGGGCATTCCAGACACAACACTACAAATTAAACCGCGCAACGATTTAAAGAAGGGAGATATTCGACCTATCATAATGAAACTTCCCATCGACGTAAGCACTGCCATACTGAAATTAGCACCTCAACTTAGGACTACGGTATTCAAGTTTTTCGCTTCAATATATCAAATGTATTTCCACTTTATGACAGAGAAAGAAAGGGTGGTAATATCCGCACCACTTGATTTAAGGATCCATATTCCCGAAGCACGATCCCTCTATGAAAACATGACTTCAATTGTCCCCCTTTTTTCTGAGCTCCATGAGTTGGATTTAACTGTAAGGGATTTCTTCGCGTCGAACACAGTCAATATAAATCAATGCCTTTCAAATGGTTTGTACTCTTTGGTAAACATACGAGAACTATTAGAAAACAAAGAAGAGGGGAAATGGTTGAACAGACACAGTGTTGTTGAAGAAGATATGTCCACGGTAGGTTATTTACATACTTCCGAAACAAAAGAACTGAATAGCGACATGCAGCCCACTCTAGGTTTTGTGTACGAAACACGGTTGTTGATTTGGGTGAACAAACGGACGTCCTACATTAGACTCCATCTAGAATGCCTTCCCGAACTGTATTCTGAAGCCGAAGCCCAGGGTCACATGGATAACATCGTTAAGTTAATGAACGCAGTGCTAAAGGATAGTGATCAGACCATGCTGGCATTGAAAGATCTGGTGGTACCCAAACAACAGATTATACCAGACACCATTAAAAATGAAGACAATGTTGGAGGTGATTATTATTGTTGTATTTTAAGCTTTAATCTTGGTCATTTCTTTACGTGTTGCTGTTTAATTGGTACATTCAAACTTATGTATACCTTGTAAAATCTGGGTCTGCTCCTTCAATATTTTCATTGATCTATGTATAAAGTGTGTATGTTTTTGTGAAACGTGATATAGATGTATCCTTTTATGAAACAAACTTGCTTTCCGATATGTTGCTCAAGAAAGTTATTTCTCTGCAGATGGCCAACTGGCCATTATGACCCCGAAGTAGCAATTTCAGGCCTATGAACCGTCCAAAATTTGAATACCTCAATGATGTCGATCGATCCTTTCTCGAGATCTTTCGGTCTCGTTTCCCCGCTTCAGTCAGGTTATTTGTATCATTATTGAGGTTCGTGTAAAAGAACACTATCAAGTTTTAATTTTATGAAGAGCGGGTGGACCATTTCCCCCAAACCATACTGTATGTAGTGAAGTAGTTAAACCCAATTTTATTTCATTGACTTACTTTTAGCATTCATTTGCCAAACAAACAATGTCATGTTAATCTGTTTATTTTTCAGCGCGTTTTTTAAAGGAAACGAGCCTGGGTTACGATCATTTGGTTTACGCCAAACTCACGAAAGAAAATGGACGTCCGGAAATAAAATGGGCTTCCATTGGTTTCAGAGGAAGATCGAAACCTAAAAAGTTCAAATCGTTATCTTTAACTGAAGTTACCAAGTCTTACTTGGCCACATATAAAGGTTAGTAAGATGGTATGGCTAAATGTAAATTTCTAATGCGCATGCGTTGGAAGTATCATTCGGAATGCAATATGGTGCAAAAGTAACATTAGAAGTTCTGTCAAGGCTACTGGTTCAAGAGCGTCGCCATCCCTAACCTTGCTAAAAAAAAAAACTCCAAACCCCTTTTGTTATTCATACGTGTTCCAAGTTGAACGAGCAAACCTAATAACACATTAACTGAAATCTACAATATAGACGGACAAATCGCCTTTTTGAGGTGGACCTTGGGTTCTTTGTGTATAGAGATGGCGTCAAAAATTATTTCTTATACTCTAAGTGTTCCCCAACAATACCTTGTTTCCCGCTTGTCCAGTGTTGCTGTGACGTGACCCCCCTCACCGCAAATCGCATCCATTCGTTGCTATTCCACTGCTTATTTATCCTTGCCTTCTCTTACACCTTTACTTTGCTATATTGTATATTAAGTGACCTTTTCTGGGGTCTCCGCTACACATTGCAGCGGATGCCGTGAACGTAAAAGGTGATGCGTATTCTTTCCACATCACCTGACATTGGGATTATCTGTGGGAGATAAGATATGCAGATTGTGTATCCTTAGGTAAATTTAACATCTCTTAGTGTTATTACCTGTTTGGATTGTCTGTGCCGTAAGCGTGCATTGTTTAGTTTGTTCTGTTACCACAATCGTTATCTTCATCTTTTCTTTAAGGTTTCCGAACACTTGTTCTTGAGTCGAGAACGAAGAAATATATTTTCAAGTTTATTGGAGTCACTGAAGTAGCCGGTTTTACACGGAGAATGGAACAATTTCTGGAAGAATTACCAGTGTTAAATGGACACGGCAACAGTCAGACGGAGATCTTTTAGTGTTAACACTTGGACATGAAGTTCTGGGTTAATCGCAGAACGGCAAGGCGTTAAGTTAAAACTCGGACACCCGTGATGACAATCTTGATTATAGTTTCAGGGAATGGGAGGACGTCCGTATGATGTTCAAACAAACTGAATAAAAATATCTCTTCATATTTGCCAGGGGTGACAGTGCGCATAGTAAAACCAGTTACATAAAGCCAATTTCTTTTCTTGCACATAAATGAGTGACTTACACGTACTTTCCGGTTTTAATGCCATTTGAAAAGGGCTAAAACTTTCTCAAACTCCGGAATATCAATAAAGCAATTACAGATACGTATGCTAGTGACAATCAAAAGTCCTTGATATAGCTCACATCTTTGGAGACTTTAAATATGTGTAAAAACTCATGTTAATGTAACATAATAATGTATGATTTATATTTAAAATTTAATCTATTATTGAAATTTCAAATCGATTGTATTCTGTGAAATACGTGACGGTCTAAATTAAATGACAGTCGTTTTCACCAGGTTGATCCTGTCTACATAGTTATCTTTCTCACTATGTCATTTGCGATTGACCAGCTTTTAATTACTTCCGCATTGAGATATGAAATATGGTTTGCTTATTTTATTACCAATGTGACTCCATACCACAGGAAACCAGACCCCGGAAAGTGATTCAGTCTTACGAGTATATCAGGAACTTATATTTTCACAGTAAATTAAAAACAATATATAAATTGATAGTATATTCTAATTCATGTTTTTAATGTTGACTTATTGCGACTGGCCCCGGATCCATTCACTTGATTTAGTATTTGCTGTTTATGTTTTGCCATGTCTATGTAGTTCGTCTTGTGGGTTTTGTTTTATGTGTAGTGCGGTTCTCCTACACTAACTATCAATTTAAGAGTTATACGCCCCTTAAAACATAGTAACATATACTGTGACAGATGTATTAGGCCTATATCTAATTTTATTATAAATATACCTTAAAACAATCGCCAACCTACGTAATGTGTTTATGAAATTTATTATTTTCCGTTTTAAATTATATTTTCATATTATTCACCAATAAAATAAATTTGACTGTTATCACTTCGTATGTTCATTGATTTAACCGAATATTATTTATAAGGTTATGAGTCCTAACCCTCCACGCATTCTCATCTACAGACGCAAATACATATTCTCCTTATCCTGTAATAGCCCTACAAACCACATGTTTTCAGATCGTTAATTTGTCAACTAGTTACTACTCTTATAGAAATTTTTGAGAGCAGAATTTTATAGACCATGCGAAATTTGGGGACATTCGAATACTCTGGGTAGTTTTGCAGCATATTTTAGACAGAGTCGCCTGTACCGTGGGAAATATCTTTCAATATCAAGTTGTGTCTAAGTGAGTGAGATTATAAAATAAGTGGTCTTCAACAGATTCTTTATCGGTATACATGTACTCCGACTGTGACCTTGGCCACCACATATATTTGGCAGTGGTTGAGCAATATGATAATAAAAGAATGGAGATAAGCATTTGACACCGAGTTCACAAGACATTCTCAGAATTTGCCAAAATTCTTTGCCTTATTTTAACTAAATCAAATACATCAATACGAAACTATGTGCAAAGTTTTGTTTTTCTGGATGAAAGACATTTTCATAAACAGTGATTGAAAGTTGAGTAAATTCTTAACTTATGTCTGAGAGAATGCTTTGTGAACCCAGGGCCTGAATATGAAAATTCTTGTCACAATCAGCAGGAGTTCGCAAAAAATTTCAACCAAAAATTGCATCTTGTCTAGAAACAACCTCCAGATCCGTCACCTATATGCAAAGTATTAATTGTGATGTCGCATAATCAGAATCATTATCTCGCGGTTTGAATGCCCACCCATCCGGCCATCTGATGATAAAGGATAAAATACACTTTTTTCATGAAAGTGTTGACAATTTTTAAAAAAAAAAAAAGAAAAAAAAAGAGCTGCCAGGCAACATAAGCCCAAATTTTGTGGAGATGGATAGAGAACGAGCTAAAAAAAAAAAGAAGCGATTTTCAGTACAATCAGGGGCCATAACCCAGGAAGATATGATCTCAAATGCACGAGATATTTGGGATATAAAGATATATTTTAAGTTTCATCAAAATCTGATAAAAAAAAATTGACTTCTAGAGGGTCTACAAGTTAAAAGAAAAAAGATTTTTCCTACAAAAAGGGCCATAATCCAGGAAGTTACGTTCCGATATGCGCAAATATCGACAAGAACAATATTCGTTGGATTACAATCATACATTTCAAATTTCATCAAAATCGGATAAAACTTGTGACTTATAGATGGTCCACAACCTTGGTATTACACACTTTTACACTATTTACATTCAAGGAGCAGACATTTTGTCAGGCAGTTTGTGTCCGATTTTTACCAAATTCGAACTCAACCGTCATTATGGTGTAACGGTGATATATTCGAACGGTTTTAGAAAACAGTTACCCAGACAGCCACTCAGCTTTGGCCCAAGTATGGCCCACATCTGGCAGCCTCTGGCTAGATGTGGCCCATATCCAGCCAGATGTTGCCAGATTGGGGCCATATCTGGCTAACACTTGGCAACTATTAGCTCACTACTGATGAATTAAACTTATTTTTGCAACTGATATCTAAGAATATCTTGTCAGTTTGTTTAACAGTTTTAATTTTTTTTTGTTTTATATTCAAAACATTTGAAAAAATAATATTATGCGAGAAGTTTGCCATATCTAGGCCAGAGATGGCCCACATCCAACTGGCCAAATGCCTCAAAATATCAACACAATAAATTTCAGCTCAGAATATGGCATCTAGTTTCCAGTAGAATTTTCCCTTGTTCTATATTAGTTTTATTACAAATAAATATTAAAAATAATATTTCTTGAATGTACTGTATATATAATATAAATGAAATCCTCTCACTCCACCCTCCCCCAAAAACCAGTAAATGTAAATCTTTAAAGCAAAAATAATAAATTATTCTTTAAAGAAATCAATGAAATAAAGACAAAGTTTATTAGAACACCGTCTGAGTGTTGGGTATCATGCTACAAAGTAGCTAGATTTTAATTACTATAGCAGATTCTGTACTCAGATGATACAATTTGTTGAAGCTAGCAGGTCAACCATGTTAATCTTTCAACAAAGCATAATGAACAGCCCATTTACTATCTTGAAATCTGTTTCATTGGCTGAATTTAAAATTGTAAAATTCAGTGTACAACAAATTAATAGAATTTAGTACTAACAAGAAACTGAAGACATTGCAGTGGTATACAAACTGTGCATTATTTTCACAGAACTTAGTTAAAGATAAAAAGATAAGTACATTTTATTACTTTCTCTACAATGATATTAAATTAGATAAGATTTATGTGATTTCATTATTTAAATAACTTCATTTAACTATTCTTTTGCCTTGGCAAATAAGAATTATTTGACTTAATACTTTGGTACTTGCATTGACAGACCCCTTGGTCATGCTTGATATAAAGAAGGAAAAACATGTTTTTTTATGTACATTTTTTGCATTTATTGCAGGTGTGATAAATAACTTCACCACAAGGATGCAATGGAAAATAATTTCAAAATCTTGTTTACAAAATGGCTGAATTGGGGAAGAACAAAAACAAGGGGAAGAGGAGGAGGAGGAGATAGCTGCAGAAGGAAGAAGGGGAGAATGATATTGACATGGATAATTTGTATGCCTTATAACAAACAGTGAAATCTTGTCGAAACAGTGAAATCTTGTCGAAACAGTGAAATCTTGTCAAAACGTTGTGTGTATATAATATAGTGACTGTCATCCATAGAACTGTGCTGTGTTATATGGATGAATAAATTTTATTATTTAAGATTTTGCTTTTGTTGTTAATGTATGTTGTTTGTGCTGCATGCAAGATATCCTTAATTTCTATTATCATTTTGGGACTAACATATGGTTCAACCCTATTTCAATATAGGTCCCAGAGATAACTGACGAAGTTTGACAGGCTACCCTACTCCTTGTCACATGCAAGAAGGGTTTCGCAACCAAGCAACTTGACTGGTGGACCGACCTTCTAATTTCATGAACAAGTGTTAAACCACTTAGACCATGGCCATGCCTCTCAGTTTACGAAGAAGAAATAGGACAGGGAATAACGGGTTGCCCTCTTTGGCCCACATCTGGCATGGCATGAATTTCATCTGTGGGCCACATTTGGGCCAGTGACGGCTCAGACAAGGGCCAATTGTGCCATCTCTGGCCCACACGTGGCATGCCATATCTTTGCCAAAGCCTGCCAGATCTGGGCCATGCAAGGCGAGCGTGTGCATTAGCGAATCTGGGCCAGATCTGGCTCTGATTGGGCCACGTCTGGCCCATGTCTGCCAGATCTGGCCCACATGTGGCATGCCATATCCGGCCCAATCATTTTGCCAGAGGCTGCCAGATGTGGGCCATACTTGGGCCAAAGCTGAGTGGCTGTCTGGGTAATAATTGTGGCCTCTATATTAAGGGTAATATATTCAAAAGGGTTTATTTTTAAATGGGATAAAAAAAAAATATGTCTGCCAGAGGAACCGTATGCTAAATACGCGACTTTTCATACAATCAGGGGCCCCAATAAGGGAGTTCCGATATGCGCGAATACCTAAAGGAACCAAGATCTTTGGGTTATTTTCACTCTATTTGCGTACGAGGGTCGGTTTTGGTAGGATTTTTACGAAATTCTAAGTCAGCCATCATTAGGGTGTAACGCTGATATATTCAAAGTTTTATTTTTAAATAGGACAAAAATAGGTTGCCAGGCAACGAAACATACGCCCACCAGCAGCTAAATTGTCCGAGCAGTCAACAAGAGTTGTCGCATATTAAGTAATTATCAAAAATCATTAGAATTTGTTTGTTTTTTTTTTATAAAGTTCTGGCCCATGCTAATGTCTAGTATACGAAACATTTAATATTATGGATTTAGCTGTATAATTATCAAAATTCATTGAAAATCAATATATTTGTTGTTCTCAAGACCTTAAACTCTGTTTTATCAAAATAAAATTAAAATTGTGACCTCTACAGGTCCACTTGATATACAATATTGTTACACTATTCGCGTACAAGCAGTGGCCATTTTGTCCAGCAATTTTGGTCCGATTTTCACGAAATTCAAACTCAACCTTCATTACGGTGTGACAGTGATATAATCAAATGGGTTTTTTTTAAATTGGATAATAATTGCCACCTCCAGGGTAGTCTCTTATCATCCAAACAAATATTCTACGAATATTAGTCTGGATGGGTCCTCAAAATTTGACAGAAAGTCGTTCATTGTCTGGATTATCCAGTCTTTCAAGTTACCACGTACTGAATCTATCAAAACATCTCGCTTGTCAACAATGGCACTCTCTAAAATTTTGTTTTAAAGGTTTTAATTGAAATGGTAATTTTCTCTCGTCATGAATCAAACATATGGCTTCTCACAATCTCCTTAATCGCGATGCATGCTGTTGTATCGTCTCTATTTTGTTTCTAATAATAGATGTGCCAAGTGAATTGTGGGATTATTTTATCCTCGCTTTATAGAATCTATCAAAAACGACCCGGCTTCATAATATCTATCACTTACCGAGACTTTAGCCAAAAGGTTCCATTGCCCATGCGTAACCGGGAGTTTGGTTTTTTATGTGGTAGATTATCCAGTAATTTTCGTCAATAATTGAGAACCGACCCAGACGCTCCGTGCGTTGAAGACTAGGGGGTTCTGGGTGACCGAGACTACCTCCAGGGGGACCACAAGCAATAAAAGGCGATTTTTCGGACAATCAGGGGCCATAATTCAGAAAGTTACAATCCGATATGCGCAAATATGTAACCAAGATCTTTAGGTTATAAATATGTATTTTAAGTTTTATCAAAATCGAATTAAAATTGTGACCTCTATAGGGTCCATAACCTTGATATAACATATCTTTACAAACGACGGCCATTTTGTCCGTCAATTTTGGTCTGATTTTCATGAAATTCGAACTCAACCTTCATTACCAAGCAACGGTGATATCATCAAACGTTTTTTTTTTAAATCGGATAATAATTTTGACCTTCAGAAGGACCACAATCTAAAAAGGGTAATTTTTTGGACAAACAGGGGCCATAATTCAGGAAGTTAAGGTCCGATGGGTGCAAATAGCAAAAGAACTAAGATCTTTGGGTTATAAACATGTATTCCAAATTTCATCAAAATCAGATCAAAATTGTGACCTCATTTTGTCCGACAGTTTTGGTCCGATTTTCACGGATTTCGAAATTGACCATCATTATGGTGTAACGATGATATATCCCAGTTTTAGCAATCGGATAATAATTGTGGCCTCATCAGAAATAGTGTGGCTAACGTTCAGTATTCAAAACATTGAATATCATGCATTTAGCAATTCAACTTAAAATTCGTTTTAAAAAAAGGATTTTGTCCTCTCATGACATTAAACACTGTATATGATTTCAATTCAATCAGATAGTTTCGGTCTTAACAGCATTCACAACATTTTTTTAGTCGTCAAGGTCATAATTCTAGCAAAGAATATTAGAAATTGTTCAGAAAAAAATCATTATAGCCCTTGACCTTAAAAACTTTGTATAAATCTAAAGTCTATCGGATTAGCCTTTAGAGCGTCCACAAAGTTAACAAGGATCATAAATTAGAAAGTAATTATCGAAAATCGTTGCAAATCTATGGCTCATGGTCACAGCCTTAAAACTACTGTATATAAATTTTAAGTCAATCGGATATTAAATTTTAGCCTCCAGAGCCGCCACAATTGTGGACGCCGTATCGACGGGCGGGGGTGACAACATACGACCACAGTTCAATGTTGGCGTACAATACGGAGTCCGGCGATCAATAAAACGGTATATTTAACGGGTCTATTCGTTAATCTCTATATATCTTTAATTTCGTCTGATTACTTGAACAATATCGGAGGGGCGTGGTGAGGGCAATTATTGAGAAGAAATTATGAGTAACAAAAATGATTTTGGCACAAAAACCCTTTTACTGACCGCGGAGCTGTGGCCGGCGAAGCCGGCCACCGCGTGCGCCGAAGGCGCGAGCCCGCGGCGGGGGGTCCGGGGGGACCTCCCCCGGGAAAATTTCGAAAATTAGAAGCCCAGAAACGCAATCTCCAGCAATCCGAGACAAGAAATACGGTAATAAAATATGATTAAATTTTCCAACTTGACTCTTTCAAAATTTTTTTAATTGGGTCAGATGAAACAATTTTTCCACTTACAAATGTTTTTCATTTTTTGAGTAATTTGATTGTGATTTTGGCGCAAAAACTTTTTGGCGCATGAGTATGGCTACTCATGAACTCATTCTCACCACGCCCCTGCAATATCGGTTATACCGTATAACCTCTATCGCGATTTTCGGTAATGGGGACATAACTCAAGATCAGAAGATTCTATTCGCACCAAAATCGAACTCATCCGAGATCTTTTGATCACATATTTTACCGGCAATTAAGTGTCATCTAAATCAGTGGTACACTCCACAACAAGAGTATATTATAATACATGCTTTGTTACTATTTGACCAAGGGGGGAGGGGACATCTTATCGGCTAGTTTATGTCGGATTGTCACGAAATTAGAACTCATCTGCGATTATTGTGTAATTAACATGTTTGAACGGTATTAAAAATAAAAACAAAACTGTCACCTCTAGATGCTTCAAAATCTAAATCCAGTGGCAATAACCCACAACGTTACAGTCATATACGAGACAGGGATGGTTATAAACATGCGTTTAAAGTTTCGTCAAAATCGGATTAAAATTGTAACCTCTGCCTACAGGGTCCATAACCTGGATACACCATATTCTTTTTACAGTATTCGGCGCGTAAAAGCGGCAGCCATTTTGTCCCGCAATTTTGGTCCGAATTTCACGAAATTCGAACTGAACTCAGCCTTCATTACGAAGTTACTGTCCTATACAGTTACTGTCCTATACGACAAAGAAATAGGTTATAACGACCAATCGAATCAATAGGGTCCTTTCAGGACTAATACATAGCACTATTATATTTCAATAATTCAAGCCATGAAGTGGGAAGAATGACTTCTTACAAGATTGGGACCCACCACTTTTCTCCTGGCCACAACAATCACTCAAAGAACATACACATTACTATATATATATAAAGGTAAATAATATTTATTTAATTAGTCTAAAGTTCAAAATGTACATTTTGCACTCACCAGTTTGTGATATTCTTTTAATAAAAGCCAGCTCTCTAAAACAACAGCTGACATATCTATCATAATACCTGTATCTCTGCTATCAGCTTATATATATTATATAACTATTCTATATTTCATACACTCTAATCACATTAACAAAACAATTCACTGCCACTCTAAACTGGATCATTGACTATCCAAGACTCGCTTATATTAATTCACAAATTTGCCAGATTACAACAAAACTAGCTTTATTTAACTTACAACGGTAAATGAATTCCAGGAATAAATTAATGTGTTAAATGTGACTTTTCTCCAGCTGCATTAATTACAATAGGTAACCCAAATCAGTGGCACTGACCAGCTTTACAACTTTCAGAACAATATGAAATGAAATGGGAGTTTAATGTCCTACTTTTCTGCACCTACTAAGCAACCAACAGCACAATACAATAAGTATTGGTGATTAATTACATATGCTCATCAAAGACCTTACCTGTTAAATGGTTTCATACTTTGGTTAATTTAAAGCTACAATTTCATATCTTTAAGTTATATTTTTAAAATTTATTAAAATAAAGCTCTAAAATAGATGGTATCTATAAACAGTCTTACCTTGTTAAAGAATAATCATATTAATTCTATAATTCACTATTGTCAGGGGAGAAATCAGCAAAAATATCATTCCAACTTCAAATTTGAACGTTTGAAGATAACTATTACATGGGCGAAAATAGGAAAACAAGGGAGGTAATTGTGTTATTATTTCCGGCGTGAAAGAGTTTCAAGTATGGAAAATAATGCCCATGATCTTATAATTGTGAGTTGACAACCTTTTGAACAAAATACATAGAAATAATTATGTTTTGACTTTCTTAGAAAGTATGAAATTCTTGCTTTAAGTAACTCATTTTAGAAGAGATTAGGGCAGGACAAATCAATTTCACAATCATTTCATGTCTGACGATCAACATACATTTTTTTATTAATTAACCACGATTTCTCAGGACAGCTGAGTTCAGGATTTCTCATCAAAACACCAATATTTGTTGAAGTGATTTGAGTGGACAAAATTTCAACATTATTTAAACTGGTTAACTAAAACAAAAGATATGGCACTGTAAAGGTCAGTATCACTGTAGAATTATTATTATTATTGCATCATTGTTTTCAAATATCAGAAAAATTCATAAGCAAAAACCAATATAGTTGGGTTAGTGACGTTTTACACAGAATTAACTGAACTCTTCAAACTTAGAATGGCAAGTTGAGCAGGTAACTAAATTATCATTCTCTCTAATAAAATATATTCTAGAATTTAAACTATTGTAATTAAAACCTGGTCCCAAACAATGTCACAACACATAGAAAGATTCAGATGTATTCAAATTCAAAGCGATTAAATTTGTTTAGCCATGTTTTCAGACATATTATATTCCTTACTCGGTATTTGCAAGTATCAAGCAAAACATTGTGGTATCCTGTCTCTATTACTTTTCATCTCTGGAGGAATACCAATAAAATTAGGTCCTACCTAGTTGAATGTCGCAAAAGCACATGTCAGGCAAGCCATGCTTAATTCTAGACACATTGTCAAAGCAAACTGTTTTATGAACTGAAAAGCAAATTGTTTTTTGAACTGAAACTCATTCTATAAAGTTCTACAAGACCAGAAAAAAAAAAAGATTTCTTCTGAATCGTTTCTAATCAATCACGGGACAAATAGTTTTCTATCTAGTATGGTATCAAAGTATCAATCAAACTACTACGTATCACCTATCAGTTATAAACTCCTTCCTGTTATTGTTCTTGGAGTGTCTTAGTAGTTATAATGTTGAATATGGTAATGTTTAGTTATGTTATTAGATCAGCATAAGTAAAAGAGCTATGTATAAACACCCTGAATCAAACCATGTAATAGTATTTACAATGTATAGATTTAATGCCACTGAAAAATAAGAAATAGTTAGGACTAAATTTGAAGAAAAACTGACAGTATATATCTCCCACTGAAACTGTACATGTCTATAGTTAAATGCATTCCTAAATATGACCAACTATTTGATTTCTAATCTTAAAATATTACATGTACAATCAGTATTTAGTTGGAGTTGGTAATCTTACACAGAATTAGTGAATGCATATTCAACACCATTTTCACCTCTCTGTATAAATTTGTATCTACCCAATTTTAAAATGTCCATTCTGCTGCCATTTAACTGACATTTGTATAAGTTGACAATGTTCACGTGATGAGAGCACAACTGTGTTCAGTAATAATCACAAATATCTCTAACAGTTATTACAATCATCCAACAATTAATCCTATACCAAATCGGTATTGTCCTTTAACATGGTTTGCATACCCACTCAATGCAAAGGTAAATGGAAATGGTTGTAATTTTTTCTCCATAACAGCTCCTAAACACCAACTACTATCTAACTGACCTGTTGAAAAATTAAAAATTAATGTTTTAACTGAGATTATTTGAGCTACAAGGATTTTTTTACCCTTCAATTTATAGGTTACTAGGAGGATACCCCAGCTTCACTTTTGAGCAAATTCGTCAAATACACCCGGAGCCCAAATATGATGGCCTGAAACATTCTCTGGGTCTAGCTGGTTAAATTGATACTACATATGTGGGAATGGATTATGGCGACGAATCCTTATGGGCAAACACACATATATAGACATCTCTGATTTTATTTATATAGAAGATTACTTTAAAAATCATCCAGGACAAAACAGCTTCATACATAGACAATTCCCTGAACTTCATCAATTCAATCAATGTAAATTTAACAAGATTCAATACTAAAAGCATCCATTCGAAATTGTGGATGGATAGACAGCTAATATATGACTACATTTATACCAACAGTGGCGATCTAGCATGAGCCATTATGGGGTTACATGTATAACAAGGGTCACACCAGTTTTACGGATTTCAAGATTTTTTCTAATGATCATTATCAATAAACTGTTTGATTCACTGTCTTGCCAATAAATCAATAAATAAACAATAACTAACTGGCTTATTGAAGTGTTTAGTTGCTATTTTTATATATTGGGAAACATTTCAAGTTATTCACAGATTTTGGTTAATGTGGCATACATCAATAATAATCATTGAATGATTGGTGTCTTTTACTTTGATATCTGGAGGCATCCTCGGTATTCCATGTGTTTTCATCTGGTCTTCATTATATAATTCATTGTTAATAAATACCTACTTGACTTAGAGTAATTGGGACTTCTCTTATTTAGTCCAACTCTTAACCATGCCTGACAAGAGTTACTTACCTTTGCCAACTTTCTTTGCAACAATTAACGATGCATGGGATGAGTCAATAAAAATAGCACAATCATTAAAGGAGGATAACTAGAAAATATGCCCCCCACCCCCAAATAGATTAACCCAGGGGAGCAGTATGGAATGAAACCACTGGTAATACCGAGGATGCAATCAATTGCACATTATAATCGGGTCAGGGGGAAAAGGTCTACCATAGTATGTGGTGCACAACTGAAGACACTGACAGTATTTATTGGCAAACATTGCTGGTTATCTACAGATATTGGTAAGTGGGGTATATATCGCTTGAATGTGTAATACCATTAGTGAAAACATTGAAATTTTAAACAAAATATTTAACAAGAGACTTACCTTTAAAAGTAACATTAGCATTAGGAATTTCTAATTGATAGCCTATTGTAGCTGTACTTTCTCCTAATCGTAAACTGGTTTCTAATTCAGCTCCTATTTGTAACTGTTCATTTATTTTATGTGAATAACAGGTGTGAAGGTTTCCTGCAAAAGGGCTAATATTAGCACTAGCTTGCCAGCTTTCACCTGCAAATTAAAAAGAAAATCATAGAATATTATTTCGAAATAAATACACTATCCTACAGTGTATACTTCTATTCAAGGAAATGGTATGTGTTTTCCAGGCATGTTACTTTAATATTTATATGCTAGTATTCAAATAGCTTCAACCATGCTAAACATGAGATACAGATGGTTCCTAGTTTAATCAACACAAGGACATAAAGGCTATGGAGATGAAATGTAGGCTATTGAGATCAAATGCAGGTTTACAGTCCTACTTTTCGGCACCGACTGAAATAATGAAGACGGAGAAGGCTATGGCAAACAGTTATCCAAATAAACAGAGCAGTATGCATCCAATAATAGTGGTAAATTTAATGGTTTTCTTTATGTATTCACCTACAAGTTACATATACATGTATATAGATAGAGTATGAATGTTAGTTATTATAGTATCCGCAAATGGTTTTATTTATACAGAATGACTGACATGTACCTATACAATGTCAGCAAGCATTTCAATTTTTCATTTATGGACAAAATGAGTTTAATTTTTTGGTCCTGCATAGTGGAAACTATTTATTGTTATACTAGATAATGAATGAAATCCAAAGATATGCAATGGTTGAACTTTGCTTCTGGGCAATCTGATTAAAATAAAGATCCAATTTCGTTTCGTTTTTATAGATCAAAATTTCGTTTTACTTGTCTTTACTACATTAGGATTTGAAAGACTTGTTGTTTAACTCGTGTTCTGCTTGAAATGTGGGGTCAGCCAATCAAATTGTCTGTCGAATCGAGGGTTTGACCTTTTTTGCGCGGAATTGTGGGTAGGCATTATCAGTGATAGAAATCAAAACAAAGCAACAACGATTCTGATTGGTTAATCAAATGACAGGTTATAGGGTCAAATGTTGCGTGCTTGACACCTGAACTAGCTGAACGTGTCCTCCAGAAATAACTTGTTAGATCTACATGTAGTGTAGGCCATCGAAATTATAAAAACCGAAACGAAATATAGATCTGAATTTCAATTACATTGGCTTTTGGGGGGGGAAAAAAACCAAGGCGGTTTTCCTCTCTCTTTGTCATTCAGGATCCCCTTTTCTAGAAAATTTGGAATTGGAATTTAGTTAAGTGGATAAATCATTAGCAGCTGTAACACCTGTTAATTGGATTGAATTACTTACCGGAAAGACGACCAGCTAGAGACATAATAGTTATCTCCCCTCCAGGTACTTGTTGCCCATATTGATATAATAATTCAGCACCTAAATCTAAATTTGATGTAACTTTTTGTAAGTACTGACTTACTACAATACCTGTGGGAAAAAAAAAAAAATAATTGAAAATTCAAATATTACCCTTTAAATAAATGAAAATCTTAGCCCCATGCCTAATAGTATAACTTGCACTGCCTCTCTGCGTCTGATCAAAATCAGAATTGCTCACTGGTTCTCAGATACCTAATGGTTGCCAAAACAAAAACATTTTCCCAGGAGTTAACCAAGATGAAGACACTGGATAATTTGTTATTTCAAAATCTTATATATTTTTTTATTTTTCTTATAAATATTGGATTTATAATTGAAATGAGGTTTTAGCGTCCTACTGTTCTGCTCCTTAACTGGGCTAATGAAGACTCTTGTTTCTTAAAAACTTATATTTGTGAGATGACAGTCTTTTTTTGTTCAAAATATTACCATCATATATCAGTAACATTAAAGGTGGCAATGGCTTGTTTGGCCATCTCCCTTTTATACTGTCTGCAGAGTATGTTGAATGTGATTTATTTACAAAACATCTTGTCTTTGTATATACTGAACGGAGCGTTTTTGGACTGATAATCCATTTTGAGATTCTACTTTCACAATGATATACTTTGCAAGGGAATGAAAATCCCCTAAATGACAATCTGACACTTTAACTTTAAGTGGGTATAAATAGAATTTTTGCAGAAAACAACAGTAATAATTTAGAAATAGACAATATAGATTGAACTAAATAAAAAATATCGCCCATACATGTAAATACTTCTGGAGTACCTGTAAGTACTATAAACCTTGAACCAATATTTTCTCAACCAATTTAGTCACTGTACTATAAATGGTACATGGTATTAAAGAAAAGTGCTAATATATTTACCAGACTCATTAAGAGGATCTATATTTCCTAGAGTTAAAGATGCTGTATAGTCAGTGCCTTTATAATCGTTTGATGCTTGCATAGCTACACATTTATTGTTCTGAATCTAAAAAATATATCAATTTATCAAATCAACTCACATATAAACAGGGCTACAAAACTCTACTATTCAGGCCTTCACGTTTGAGGTGCTATGTCGCTCTCACGCTCTATCGCTCATCTACATCCCAATCCAGGTGCGTTTTTTAATGCTCTCCTCGGTCCTTCAGAATGGCTCTTCCAGCTACGTATTTTAGTTCCACAAAAACATCAGAAATTGACGAATGTCAGTCGGCCCTGGTGAGTGTCATTCGTGTTTATTTACTTCTTAAACGCTTCCCCCAATAATTAGCTCTGTACTGAGTAATTTCATTGGTCAATATTTATATATCTACACATACATGCCCAATCAGCAATTCGGTGTTATTATCGTTCACGTGATGTTGTCTCGATTATCCACGCATTTTAAAGGCCAAGAAATTGAAATAAATGTTTGGTCTTACTCCGAGTAATTAGCACATTTAACTGTGATTTGGATAATCTGTTAAAAAATCCAAAAACAATGTTGCTGATTATTCATATGTTCAGTAAAATAATAAATGAACCACGTGGCGAAAAGACGATCTCGTTATGGTTTGGGTATCGTAGGTTATCCATGCTCCGCTCGCGTGAATTCCATGGTACCCATAGATATTAAAATATAACTGGATCATACATTGATGGATTCCCTGACCAGTTTGATGTATGTTCCTCATTCCAATGCAAATAAATACATTTGTACTATATTTACTAAACTGATCGTCTGTTATCACTAATGTTGTTACACTAGAGGTTACATGTGAACAAAACCTCTACGAACAGGTAATAATCAAAAACGGACTTACGGAAAACATTATAAGTATATATCTAATTAAGGGATTTTTTTATCCATAATATGAATTTTAGAATTTTAAAACATTTCAAAAAGTTCAATGATAAATAGAAGGCTCATAGTATCAATTTTTTTCAATTCATCTTGCATCAATGAAAATGGAGTTATCTCCCTTGATATAACTTTAATCATGCATTCTTTGCAAGCTGCGTGTCATTGATTATGACTAAGTGTAGTCTCGTCACAGGACACAAGTCAAATGTTAGGGTTCTTCGTACGCATAATTTTCCCCTGGTTATTTTATATTACAATGAAAATTGTTGATATTCTTACCTGAACAACTGCCTTTGATCTTAACCTTTCAGTAAAAGCATGAATAATGTTTGCATTTAAATTACCACTAGCATCTACATCACCTATTATAATTGGATAAGCCTGCAAAAAATAGAAGAAGCATTTTATTAACCATATATTAAAGAGATACTATCAATTATAAGAAACATACGCAGGGGTCAAGGGATGTTTCATAGGTGTCTGCAAAACCTTATACCTTTTGGGGTGCAACAGAAATGTACGGAGAGGAAATCAGTTTGAAATCCCATTGAATGCTGATCAAATTTTGTCATTAATAACCTACCATTCAAATATTCAATTTAACGGAAATGATCATGTGTTTGAGAGGTTTTTGTTGCATTTTCTGGATTCAAGTAACTGTGAAACCTGTCCTTTGTTTCTTTTTTAAAGATGCATTATGTAAGATCTAAATCTGCCTATTGCAGGTCTTTATTTTGGCTGAACTTTGCTTAGTCTAAACCTAAATGGAAATTGTTGATCATTGAACTTCAAGACATTTGGCTAAGGCCGTGGTTCTCAACCAGTGTGCCGCAGCACACCTTGAACGGCACACCAAGAAAATGCAAAAAACCACAGGATCCTAATAGAGTATTCACTGGTGTCAATTAGTACATGTAAGTTCATAGCTGTGTTTTTCTTTATTTAGTTTGAGTTAGTCGGTGTGTCTATGACTAGTCTGTGTCTACCATTGTATGCCTATGCCGTGTATGACTTGCTATTTTCCTATATAATATTATCTAGCCCGGTGTGCTGCTATTTTTTCATGTGTCCCATGGTGTGCCGTTGGCAAAAAAGGTTAAGAACCACTGGGCTAAGGCAAATGAACATACATGTACTGTTTTAACGGCATTTAGTAATTGAAAATATATATCAAACACAAATTTTATGGAAAATAATTTGTGAATCTTTTGTCATTTTCAAGCACAATATAGACAGTTTGAATTTACAGAAATAATGTCATTTTTGGACCTATAAGATTATCCGTACTGTTTATTTTGTAAGGAGCGAAAATTTGTCTTTCAATCTGAAAAATACAATTTTACCAGTTGTCATTCACATGACTGAAGAGCAAACTAACCCACCTCTTAATCTGATCAAAACCTAGGCCATCGAATGTATAAAAATATATATTATCCGTATTTTAATCTATTATACCATCTCTGAACAATTGCATATTAGTGACTCACCTCTGAAGGACTAAGTTGTTTTTGGCCTACGTAAGTACAACCAAATCTATATCCTGAGGTCTGGAAAGTACTAAGTGAAACTGTATGACTGATTTGAAAATGACTACTCAATCCCTTTGATATAATGAGCTTACCACCTTCAAATATCTGTGGAAATATATCTGAAAAATATAAATTGCCATAGTTGGAAGAGAAACTTTTCAAGGCGATTCAAAGAATACAAAATCATCTGAGTTATAATGTATTAGTTATAACCTTGACCAGTGTGGCCAATGCACAACAAAATAATTTTAATTTTTCAATTGCATAGGTTTTGAAAATAGCTTGTAATTACTGGCATGAATGGTTTGGGTAGAAATACTGAGCTGTTCACTACCAACTGCCAAAATGTGGTACTGGTACATTGTAAAATCGGTTTCTCACAAAAAGGAATGCAATTGTTAATAGACACAGTGTGTGTCAGATTCTAAAATCGCTCCAAACTGTTTCCTTTGCTTTTAGCTACAACTGGAGCTCTTAAACATTAGAGTGCAACCTGACATATTTATTAACATTATAAAAATAGGCCTATGGATATTTGATATTAGGACTAATTTATCAATTAAATATATGTGGACCCAACATGTGTCGCCCTGCGACAATGAAGCTTTTGCATATCTACAAATATAACCATTGAAGAATAGCCACTGCTACTTCACTGTTCCAATCACATATATTTTACTGGACAACGTAGAAACTGGTAAAACTGTGTGTAGGAATTGCTCAAAACGGGCCAAAATAGGTTTGGGGCTTAATCATGATGGGAGTTAAATTAAATACCTTATTTCATACAACAAAGAGGCTATTATGGAACTGTAATGACTAGTAGTAATAGATGACTATATCTACAGCACCTACCTTCCCTTGTGAATAAATTAAAATAGTGCTGCAAAATAGTGCAGTCGTACACAAGTGCCCCAGACAAAAATTGTCAGGCTATTTGAGGGGTTATCTTCTGATTGTTTAATAATAGTCTTACCAGGTCTTCAGCCTCAAAGAAACAACTGGATGATAACCCTAAACCTAAAATGGCCCAAAGATTTTTTTCTACAGCACTACGGTACCGTCAGAATTGCCCAAAGAATTTTTATAATGTGCAAGGGATTCACAAAGTGGCGTAAAAACGGCCTACAGAATATTCATTACGGTTCCCTACAATTGCCACTTTGTATTTCATGACTGACACCAGAAGGTCAAATTTAGATGACAGTCTACTTGTAGGTTGTCAATTTCAATTGAATTTTTGATGCAATTTTATGAATGATATTTATGTCTGTACAATAGACACCTTTGCATTTTTTGTGCAGATCTTCAAAAGATCCTGGATTTTGGCCTTCGTCATTTGGCAATGCTGCTAAAATAGGATCTTTTTTGTCCGTTGATTCTTGTTGCGTTGGGAAAGGTGAATGACTTGGCGGAGGCGATACCAGCGGTGGGGCGGGAATTCCAACGCCCTGGGGTGGTGGTGAAGCGGCAAATACGTTTCCCATCTTTACAGCATACTATTTAAGAGAACAGATTCTGATTTCACTAGTTAATACCGCGCTGTCGGTACGTTTTAAGTTTTAATTTTCTAGCGTTTGCATTCGAGAAGCCATGTGCGACTTCGCCACCTTGATAATTGGTTACGCTGGGTCACGTGAAATACAGTTAGCTTCCGGTTTTTCTATTTCCGGAGTACACACTACTATGGAAGCCGATTGATGCTGAAATATAATTCCGTCGTCTGCTTGATGAAGGATTTTATGTCGTAACTTCATAAATGAATGACAGTGGATTTCTCGTACTAAAATGGACGTCTGCATGCTTAGTTTATCGACGTGCTTGATATCATTCTTTCAATGTTTAACACCCCTTAAAGGTACACTCCCGATATGAACAGAGTCGCAAAATTAAAGTCCGGATACGTGTGAAATGTAAGAGCCCAAACATAGAAAAATGGTGTGTTTACCTTGTCTCAAAATTTCACTCCAAAATATTGAGTCATTTGGACGTGAACGTCAAAACTGCTTATCCGGACACATAATCCCTTTAAGATTTCGGGTAATGTTTTTCGTTGGGTGACTCGTGAGCTATATACTTGATAACGAAAGGTCAATTTCACCTACAGAATATTTATTTCATAAAATAAAAGTCTGGTTTTATCTAGACACCGCATGATACAGCTTGAGACACCGGTCTCCATTTCCAGATGAAGACTGACAAGGAGTTGTTTGAAAATGTATCGCATATGTATTGAGTTAGTTGCTCGGCCCTCAGGTAGAGTATTTTTAGAGATTTTAACACAAAATTAAGCAGTTTTATTCTTCAAAATATTATCGGGACTGGCCCTATAAGGCTTTTAATTATACGTTCTTGCTAAGTAATTCAAAATGTCAACTAACTATCGGGTATGGCTCTCAAAAATAGTTATATTCCGTTAGTCTACGGCTTTTAAATCATGATATATTTAACCCATTCTTTATATACAGTAATGTTTAAATGTTTTTATGCGCCCACATTTTCATGTGAACGTATATTGTCGTCGCACCTGTCCGTTCGTCCGTCCGTCTGTCCGTTCAAATCTATTTGTGTCCATAAACACTCTACGGGTCACAATTTTTATCCAACTTCAACGAAACTTGAAATATAGGTTTATTTCCATAAGATCTTGGTTCCTTTCGATATTGGCATGTATTGGACTGTAATTTCATGGATTATGACCCCTGCTTATACGAAAAATCGCGTTTTTAGCTTGTGGATACTCTAGAGGTCACAATTTTGATCCGATTTCAATGAAACTTAAAATGTATGTTTATAACCCAAAGATCTTGGTTCCTGTCAATAATCGCGCATAACGAATCGTAACTTCCTCAATTATGGCCCATTATTATACGAAAAATCGCATTTTTGGCTTGGGATCCCTCCAGAGTTGACAATTTAATCCAATTCTTTTAAAAAAATTTAATATATCACCGGTACACCGTAATTAAGGTTGAGTTCGAATTTCATGAAAATGGGACCAAAACTGCCGGACAAAATGGCCGCCGCTTGTACGCGAATAGTGTAAAATATGGACCCGAAGAGGTCACAATTTTAATCCGATTTTGATGAAACTTGAAATGCATGTTTATACCCAAAAGATATTTGTTTCTTTCGATATTTGCGCATATCAAATCGTAACTTCCTGAATTATGGCCCCTGATTTTACGAAAAATCACCGTTTTTAGCTTGTGGTCTCTCTGGAGGTCACGATTATTATTCGATTATATCACTGTTACACCAGGAGGGTTGAATTTGAATTTCGTGAAAATTGGACCAAAACTGCCGAACAAAATGGCCGCTACTTGTCTGCGAATAGTGTAACTATGTTGTATATAAAGGTTGTGAATTCTGTAAAGGTCACAATTTTGATCCGATTTTGATGAAACTTGTAATATATGTTTATATCCCAAACATCCTGGTACCTCTCGATATTCGCGCATATAAGATTGTAACTTCCTGGATCACTGTCCTAGATTGTAAGAAAAATCACGTTTTAGGTTGTGGTTCTTCTAGAGGTCACAATTTTTATCCGATTTTAAAAAAATAAAACATTTTAAAAATACCACCTTTACACCGTATTGAAAGTTGAATTCGAATTTTGTGAAAATCGGACCAGGCTGTGGGACAAAATGGCTGCCACTTGTACGCGAATAGTGTAAAAAAATATGGTATATCAAGGTTGTGAGCCCTGTAGAGGTCACAATTTTACTCTGATTTTGATGACACTTGAAAGGAATGTTTATATCACAATGATCATGGTTTCTGTCATGATCCTGGTTTCTGTCAACAATCGCTCATATCCGAACGTAACCGCGTGGATTATGGCCCCTGATTGTACGAAGAATCGCATATTTTGCATGTGGGCCTGCTAGAAATTACAAGTTGTATTCAATTTCAAAAATCGTCTAAAGAAATCACTTGTTACACAAGAATGAAAGTTGAGTTCGAATTTCGTAAAAATCTATATAAAACGAAGGATGTGGACCCTCACAATTTTTATACATTTTGATGTAATTTAAAATATTATATGTTTATGTCCCAAAGGTCTCACTCCTTTCCAATATTTGCGCAGTTCAGACCATAACTATTTGGATTATTGCCCCAGATATTACGAAAAATCATTTTGATTTAATTTGTTCTCTATCCATCTCTTGGATCCAACCTCGTGGGGTTTCTCCGGGTGCTTCGCTTTCCTCCTACTACTAAAGACCCCTACGCGCAATCGAATTATTGAAATAAAATTGAACCATGTGTTAGTCCCGAATGACCTAGTTGTGTCGAGTGGGAGAGAGAGAGGTGGGGTTTAACGTCCACTTGACACAAACTAGGTCATTTTGGGACCAACATATGGTTTTTAATTTTTTTTTTAATAATTCGTTTGCGTGTAGGGGCCTTTAGCAGTGGGAGGAAACCGGAGTGCCCAGAGGAAACCCACGAGGTTGAGAAGGCGCCCCTATCTCCATGCCATGCACATACGCTCACACCAGGGATCGAAACCACAGCCGCAAGCCAGAGGTGACCGGCCAGCTAGAGGTCGAAGCGCGGCACTCTAGACCACTAGGCCATCCCAATCCTCTCCCCCCGTATCGAGTGGACGTTAAACTCCATTTCATTTCACTTGTTTGTGCGTGTAAGAATGGGTTGGTTGATAAAATCTTCTACTCGGGTTTTTTTTTTGGGGGGGGGGGGGAGGTGTTGTTATTGATATAAGAAAAATCAGCACACGCCGATCAAGTAAAAACAAATAATAGACAAAGTCTCGTTCTTTTTTTTTCTTTTTTTTTTAACATTATCTATAATTTGCGTTAATATTTTTTGATATCAACAGAGCCAATCGTCTGTTAAATCAACGGTCTGCTTTTAAAATAAAACGCCCGCAAAATTAACAGATTCGTAGATATGAATTAATTAATTGTGAAGTAGATAAATATAGATAGACGAAGATATTGAACAAAAATTATTTAGTTAATATCGGGATATCTGTCATAAAATGAAAACGAAAAATGAAATTAATTTGGTTTAACGTCCTACTGTTCTGCTCCTAAACTGGGCTAACTGAGACGGGCATACTATAGAGTGTGCTTTGAAGGAAATTTCGCCCGGGCAGCGGCGCTACGGCCTACTCATATATCGAATTCCAACTGCCAAGGGATCTTTTACGTGCACGCCAATGTATACACAGGACTTTGGTTTTTCCGCCCATCCGAACGATTAGACTGCTGTGTCCGTGTCAGACCCAATCTATCAGACCAATGAACTGTTGAATTATTCGTCTGTTGGATATCTTGATTCACCAGAATGATGACGCCCAATAGCCGATGATGAAAGTACAAACTTGTATTTTTGTATGTTACGGAATTCTTTCTCCCTTGGTCGATCAAATTCTACAGCCATTCGAAGTGTCCATAATATATGGCAATTTAATTTAATCCTCTGTCTTTGGTTAATTCGGATCAAAATTTCCGTCAAAAGTTTTGCCGAAATAAAATAACCCAATTATACTCCCAGAACCATCTTTGTGAAATGTTGTCTTTAGTTCCCACTTCGCTGTAATTATCAAGACGTGTGTAATATCTCGCGGTAAACTTATTTCATCATAAAACTTTCTGGGGTCAATAACCTCATGCTCGTGTCTTTTATTCGAGTCAGTCGTGGGAGTTGGCATGGTTATTTTTCGGAAACCGTGCAGCTAGTTTTGAGTTCAGTTCACTTTTGGTTATACAGTAAGTTTGATCTGACTCTCAAGATTGTGTGTGAACATATTTTAGCGTTGATTGTCCCAATTCATCTTGAATCCCTCCAGGTTTGTTGAATTTTAATTCTTACTGCAGGTAAATACAAGATCTGATATCGATTTTCTTAATCGTACTTAACCTAACAATTTGTTAATCGTAGTCGCTATACTCGTTAATGTCAGAGGTTGGTTTTTCCAAGGAAACTGTCAAAAAGAAATGTTGATAAGTCAAAATCTTATGGTATCGACCAAGATTCGTCATGTAAAGTAAATGTCTTAGAATTGTTTCGCGTTCCACTCGACGACTTTATTATTATGAACTGAACCTCTATTCCAATTCCCAAATATTGAACTTGATGTTTGCTGTTGCAGTTGCAGTTGCAAACGCAATGGAACTGATTTGATGGTATACAAATAACTAAATGAAATTTTGACACCATGTCGATTTCCATTTTCGCACCATTAACACGTCATTGATTGATTTCCGAATAAATCTATGGAACAAACTGCATGGCACTATGGCTGCAAATAGATTTGTCATCATTCATTGATAAAGATGATAATTGTTGCCTTGCGTTTCTTCCTTCTGTGCACCTTAACAGTAAATATTTATTCAAGCGGGGATACAACGTTTGTCATAAGTAAATATATAAAAATAAGAATCTTGGACGGATAGAATCAAATAAAAAATTAGGAGACGAATCGAAAGTCTTCTGATATTTTGAATGACAGATGTTAAATTAATTAAACCAATGATTTATTGTGATTTAAATAAAAAAATCTTGGTAAAATTCGAAATTTACACATGTTAACTTATCATAAACTAGTATTTGGGTCTATCTTATTTCAACATTCTTTCGGCTAATCTTTTTCGGATATGTCAGACAGTTTATAATCTGACACTCAAAGTCAACGGTTTACAATCTACCTATAAAAAGAAATTACCGCTATGGCCTCGTGCTCATTAGCATAACAATTCCATTGCCTCGCTCTGTTTGGTGGAGTACATCGCACGCGTGCGCTTTGTGATGGTTTAGCTAAAGGGCGCTTATTACAAACTTGTGAACTTGTGTATGCTTCAGAATAGACTGAACAATCATCACTGACAGTACAGAGAGCTAGGACCTGTTTCCTAGATAAGAAACATTTTGTGAAAAGAAAATGCCGCGATGTTTCTTACTTCGACGGCCTGCCGACATCATTGATTTAAAACGAACTCACAATACAGCTAAAGATGGCGAAACTACTGACCAGATAACAGTGGACAGTGGAAATGGACCCGACACTGACAAAGAAAACCAAGATGTATCATCTCAAGATGCAGGTTTGTTGTAGTTTATTTGCACATGTTTGTTGTTGTCACTGTAGCGTATATTATCAACCCAAAGATATATACGATCGTGATGAATTTAAATCGTTAAAAAAAGATGTAATTTAAAACGTGTACGTAATACGACTACACTATAGTCGGATGGTGGTGTCTTGTTTACACGAACCTACATGGTATGTATAGTGTACTGAATGATCATTCATGCGAAACACATAGGATGCTCACACAGCAGGTTCACGTGTTGCTTTTGCTCCACAAAATTGTTCAGTAATACAAAAGCAATTTTTTGTTCATCGACTTCAGTTTCTACTTTCCCAAGGCTATAGAGCCTAAAGCGAAGCTTTGAATGCAATTAATGTCATATTTAATTAAATTAGACCGATATTCCCAAATAGATAAGAACTTTTGACATTGTTAAGATCGGAATAAAACAATGTTTAAAATATTCAACCATTCATGTATACATTTAAAGTTATTTCCAAACAAAGATTTACGTGTCTGTTCACAACATACACGAGCATGCGAATAAGTGCGTGCTGGCATCGCTCAAGACATGTGAAAATCTTGTTAAATTATGATTCGGTACACTCATTATTTTGTTAATTTACTAAATGACAACATATATTTGCTTAAAATCAATATTTATAAGAACCAATTATTTTCAGAACTAGAATACGCGTAATTACCCCCCCCCCCCCCAAAAAAAATGGGTGGAATGGCATACAAATATTACCACTTTTCCCGTCATGCTAGATTATTTAATGAATTATTTTGAAATCATTTCTTTGAGTCAAAGATGATTTAATAATTTGCATTGCCAATTTTAATCGACAGAAAACACACATGCCCTGTCGAACACGGATAAAAAAAAACCCAACAAAAACGTGTGTAATGTTTTGTAGAAATTCGGGTTGCACATGTATGGGTTAGTTTATTTTTTATAATTTTAATACATAAACGTATAAATTTATTCAAAACATGCACCACATACAAGATTCGGTTTATTATGAAAAGTGACAATAGTCGGTGAAAACACAGATGCAATTCTTATCACTTTGAATTTTACCGCGCTGTCAGCTGACGGCTTTATTGATTGGCAGACTGTAATCTCGTGCCAATGGCCATCTGCTGTCGTACATAACGATCATTGAGGCAGTAAAAGAATGCTCATTATGCCCCTGCCCATATTATGATATTGCAAATTAGCCCCATATCCGTTTGTCGGCTAAATTGTAATACAAATGCATTCTTTGGAAAATTTGAAATAATTACTTTTGACATTTCCGCAAAAGATTTATTAGTTATTGTGGACAAATTTATTTAATTTATCAGTTCAACGGTTGCACAGTTTTCTATTATAAAAACAAACCGTAGTATTGGTAACCGAATTGACCTCGTCGATAAGCTAGTTATTCGGCCGTAAATATACGTTAACTTCTTCATTTTCTGACCGTAGCCAATAAATTCTTATTTATCTGCCTTTTATTTGCTTATTAATAATTATTCATTTGCTTAATAATTATGGATTATTCATCAGTTTTTGTTATTACCAAGCAGTTCTGAGATTCTTTGGCATTCGGAATGAATTATTTTGTAATTGAGTATTTCTTGAAACGGGTGATAAAAAGCAACTATTAGTCTGTTAGGCCATATTCAGTCTCTAATTTACATCTATAAAACTTTTGTCATTATTGATAGACACCTGAGAAATTGTCCAAGACTTCATAGACTGGTGTAGTAACGGGTATAGCCCTACGTTGACCTTATAATTTTACAACGGAGAATTTCAACCTTTCTTCAACTGCCTTTTATCAAATTACTATAAAGTAACACGGTGTTTATTCATGCCTACAATTAGTTTTGATATCTCGTGCACGCGACATGACAGACAGATGTTTTCAAATCAGTTATAACTCGCGCTTCACGTTAAGAACAAAGGAAAGTTGTCATGGAAACGCCATTCACTGAACGCTTCCGGTACTTTTGCCGTTACATTAACACTCTGCCTTTGTTTAATTGATAGTCTCGGTTTTCCAATCTTTCAACTATCGATCATCTGCCGGTCCGTTACATAGATTTGAATTTTTCCCCGGGAATCGGGAAACAAAGAAACCAGATTTCAAATTGAATATTATTGTGATTATACTTTAATATAATTGTTTGTTTTTATTTTTAAATTTTATTAACAGTCACAAATTCCCCAATACAGAGGTCTACAACCAAAGTGTTATAATTAACGTAAAATACGTTTCAAATGCCTCAGCCTAATTAAAATTTAGAATATAATCAACGTATAAACTCGATTACCCGAGGTTAGAAATATATTTTATGGGTTACAGGTGTTTTAGACCGTTTATTATGTAATAAAATATTATTTATGGCGTAAGTAATTGGTACGTGTCTGATTTTAAATACAAAACAACCCACTCCTTTCTTTGAAGAATAATAATAAAAAAAACGAATAGATTCTCGAAAAGATTGGAAGATATGCAGAATTGAAACATTCGATTTACTTTTGATCTTACCGATTTGAAAATATTAAATGTTGCTGTATTTGATGCATTTTATTTACATGTCGTGTGTATTTATTATATATATTTAAGACTCTCTTATTGAGGGGTTCTCTCTTTAGGTTTGCCCACTTTAAAATATCTTGTTACGTTTAAAATCGATGATTTTCGAAATCCAAATTAAACTATAGGCTCTGAATTTAAATCAGTTTTGGACTATTTTAGATTTTAAGATGACCAATACAATTAAGGTATCGCCTATTTAATCACAAAACGAAGTCCATCTATATTTCTCTTAGATATTCCCACGCCTCTCACAGTCGCGTTATCTTCGTTTCTTATGTTAATTTATTCACCCAGATGGAGAAGAGGAATAAATTCAACATTTGATTCTACTTAAAGGGAGAGACCTGGGAGTCGAAATGTATCCCAGAGGACTTAACTTTTAAGATTACAGAAATCTTTCTTGAAAACTTATAAGATAACAGAAAACTTTCTTGGCACCTGTCTAATGTAAATTATTGCGCACAATAGATTCGTGTCCACTACTTAATAGTCTTCACTCGATCTTAAAACTTTAAATGAGGCCGACATTTTCACAATTTTGTTTGAATTGAGTTTTTATTAAGTTTTGAAATGATGTAATACATGAATGTCGGATAACTACAAATTTATTGCAGGGTATAGTAAAAAAAATACTTCGAATACATATTAAACGAAACGGGTCGTAAATTATTCCGATATTGAAAAAATAAAATATCCATTTGGTAATTTAGTTAATTATTCGTAACAGAAATAAATAACAAACAAAAAAAAAACCCACGAAAGAATAGAAGTAATGTGAAACAGATGCTAAACCTACTGTTAAGATAAAGACAATCTTATATAGACCTATTCTAACTATTGTTATACTTTTACGCTACACACCTGTGTTGCGGAATGCCGAACTGAGAACAAGTACTATACTTGGGAGAAAACACACACTTTCAATTCATTGCGGTTTGCACCTGTTGACAATTGAATGCCAATTGCCTTTTTTTATATAAAATAATCTAAATGTTATTGTTATCAGTCACACATCAGAGATTCAATATAGTTCGTGTATTCATTCATCCAACCTCGTCCGTCTATCGGTCCATCCATACTGTTTTTCACACATACTGTTTTTTTGATTATCTCTTTGACCTTTGATTATTGAACGAAAAAAATAATTCAATAGTTAGGATATAATCCATTATAGTTAAACGCCAGCAATTCTTTATGTGTCACGGGTTTGTTTGGAAAACTCTGTTATACAATTATTACGGACAAAATATGACTGGTTATATAAGCACTGCATGATAAAATATAGGACAACACACCTTATGTAGGATAATCCAATTCCAAGTCTAATACTAAGTGCACTTTGTAGTGGGGAATGTTAAGGTGGTGGTGGTGGACATATTTTAAGATGATGAACGCTAAGCAGTGCGCATTATGACTATCGGGTGTACCGGAGATAACCAGCATACAGTGCTCGAAATCCATCAAATTATTATGACACATGAGTTAATTACAGTACATAAAACTTTCGAATGTATTTTATGAAATCTCCATGACCAATTTTCTTTTGAAAAAAATACATTTCTATATAATCTAGAAAGGTCGACCATTGTCGTTATACCATGAAATCTTATTTAATTTCTCCTTATTTCAGGTGTATCACCTAGTAAAAAGCCCAGGAAAGACATTAATGATTTAACAAATACAGATATTAAAACACGGCAATCCGTTAACATCAGCCTAGAAGACAGTGGGTTTCAAGAAGACAGTAAATTATGGTTACCATCTAATTTTAGTTCACCGATGCTTGATCGTCAATACAGATCGATGTCTCCTGATGTCTCCATTCCGTCTTACACCGTTACAGACATCAAGACTCCTAAACGATGCTCTTCCGTACCAGGACCCAGTGTTAATTCAAGTGTAAACTTTCCCTCCCCGTATAGGTCAACCATTTCAAGTTTTAATAACGGTATCAATCTTTCTACAAATTCCAAAATGCCAATGCCAAATCCAAATCTACTGTATCCAGACATACCAGCATCTCCCTTATCACGATATCCACCAAATATGTGCCAGACCGTCTTGGTCAACTCCAGGATGTCTCCTTTACCAGCTCTTGCTACATCAAACCGCCCACAAATTGTTCGTGCACCATCGCGACCACACAACTGGGAAAGTCCCATACTGGAATCAGGGAATGCCCGCGTGCAAAATGGACATGTCCGACGTTTTGGACCCCAGTGTTTGTCTCCAATCATCTCGACACATAAGTCACCAGGAACCATTCGTCACCCTGGTTTTAGCCCGTTACCATATCCAGCAGCTGTTGAAGGACGGTTGATTCATCACTATGCTGCTAGACCACTCGGGAAGCTCCCCTTTCCATTCCCGTTAAATCGTGGAGCAAGCCCAGGAAGACCAGACGTTATACAGATGACTGGTACTTCTACCCCAAGACTCGGGACACCAATGCTTTCTCCAATGTTTCCAATCCCACCAGGCCGACCTCATCTATCAACTACACCAGTAGGGCCACTAAAAGAAAGTCAAATACAAACATCCGAATATTTACCTTTAGATTTGACTCGAATGCCGGCAACACGCAGGTCCCCCAAAGAAGGCTGTACACCTGAACCCAAAGACCCAAGTCGGGCATATTATATAAGTAAACCAATGCCAGCACATGTACCGAAAGATGTTAGATTACGTCTTGTGCAAGATGAGAATAGCTCACCTAATACGAAAGCACATTTTCCATTTGAACAACCATTGAAAACACAAGTGCACGAAAGAAGTCTGCAGGAAGAGAACCAGCATACTCCTTCAAGACCCATTCTAGTCACTGACGCAGCAGTACCCGCGAGGCATTTATCTAAGTCACCACCAACCCTATGTCAAAGAGACCGTTCAACACATGAACAAACTGGCCAAAAAATCGAGTCGACCGCAACTCATCTTTCTGGTCAAGTTTCGAACACCAACTCTCGATCATCCTCTCCAATTCCCCAAGAACGACCACCATTGCCCCCAGAAGATCCGCCTGTAAGACACTGGAAGAAATCCCTGGTTGTGAAATCGCCCTTCAACTCCCCATCTCCAGACGTTAAGGCGGACGAGAATACTAGACTGGCTAGAGACACCCCTTCTCCTCCCTTACTCAACTTATTACAGGTAAGACTCCATTATAATAGTTTCAAATTCCAACTATACATGACTGTATTATGCATGTTCGGAATGGACTAGCTCTAGGGAACAAATAAACTGTTATTCTATCAAAACGATATCTCGCAAAGTCGAGGGGTGTGGTATCGATGATCGCGTACGTGACGAGGAGTAAGGTCAAATGCCTAACCTCGTCGGGCTTCTCTCGGCCCTTTGCCCCTACTGCTTAAGACACCTGCGTGCAAGCAAGTTATAGGAAGGAACAGAATTGAACCATTTATTTGTCCCAAAATGACACAATAGGGCGTCTTTATTTGGTAGGATATTAAAGAACATCGTTAGAAATATATTATGTTGGTATTTTACAGACGGCTGGTAAACTAGATATTGAATTAATTAATGGCGGTTATGGAATCAAGAATCCTTCGTTTAGTGAACTTCATCTCAAGGAGCTGGAAAATATTGCTGCTGGTAAGTTGTATTAAAAGATTGGGCCTTTCTGAATCACTGACCCTAAAAAAGCATTATTCGCGTATTGACTCGTATTTGTATGAATAATAGATGGCTAAAACATAAAACGCAACTATACCAAAACTACAAAAATCAGAGAGAGAAAAATGTACAACTAGCCAAAATATAGAAAATACAAAAGGTATCCATAGCTGTGATTATATAAATGATATAATTTTGAAAATACCCACTCATTATTTTTTTTCCAAATTATGATTGTATTATTGTTTTTAGGAAATGGTAAAGAAAACTGCAAGTTTAAGTGTCCAATATGTCAGAAGGAATTTGCTCTGTTACGTCTATTGAACCGACATGTGAAGAATCATAGCGATATTAAACGTTATTTGTGTACGTTTTGTGGAAAAGGTTTTAATGACACGTTTGATTTGAAGAGACATACCAGAATTCATACAGGTATGTACATTTAAATTGTGTAGCTCAAAGGTTTAAATAGATAGTGGCCTTGGTTTACTTTATCGACCCCCCCCCCCCCATATTTTGATCTGCCTAACCATTTAGTGGTTTCCCCTTGTCAGTGATGCAGGACATAGGGCATAACAAGGGCAGTTGTCAAGTCGTTCGGATGGGACGAAAAACCGAGGTCTCGTGTACACATTGGCGTGCACGTAAGAGATCCCTTGGCAGTTGGAATTCGATATAAGAGTAGGCCATAGTGCCGCTGCACTGGCAAAATTTCCCTCATAGCACACTGTGTGTCGTATGCCCGTCCTCATTAGCCCAGTTTAGGAGCAGAGCAATAGGACGTTAAACCCCATTTCATTTATTTTGATCATTTACCGTTATCTCTTTAGTTCACCTGTTAGTTAAGGTAAAAGTCGGGTCACTAGGTTCAATAGAATTCTGTATGTTTACATTCTAGAACCATAATCAAAGATTCGGATTTGGACATATATTTTGATGTATATCTATAGGGTCATCATTTTATTTTTTCAGGTGTCAAACCCTATAAATGTGAAAACTGCGGAAAATCCTTTACTCAAAGATGTTCCTTGGAATCTCATGGTAAAAAGGTGCACGGGTCAGAGTTCACATTTGCCTATAAACAGCGACGAGGGAAAATGTACGTCTGTGAGGACTGCGGCCATACAACGCCAGATCCGGAACTTCATTTCGTTCATCTAAAGGAAAACCATCCCCAATGTCCTGCCTTGGTGAAATGTCATGACAAACGTCAGTTCAAATTCTCCGAAAGTGCGCCATTGAATGTACTGAAACCGGTGAACTAAGTCATTATTCTAAATTTCTGTTTTCAAGTACTGTTAATGCTAAAACCAAACAAAAATTTGTTATGTTTATATACAAAAATACTCAAAATATGGTTTCCGTTGTAAACCTCGTTAATTTCAGTGCTCCACTGAATTAAACTTGTTGTTGCTACTTGTATGTTAATGACAACAGTGCTATTTTATACGACACGACCAGAATCTCAGATATACATTTTCATAAGTCAGTCAAATTGTTTTAGATATGTTACTAGCATTAGAAAAAAATGAAGAGACATTAAGAAATCAATGGTTTTTCCGGTTTTGGAGAACCTTGTAGATTTTAATTTCGACAATTCGGTGACTTAATGCTCTAAAACATTTGAATTTGCTTCTTTTGGACACTTCACTGTTCTCCGGCTATAGTCAACGAACACCATGTAAGAATCATTTACTAGCTTTATTTAGTGACGCTACTTCCTGCTCACTTGTTATGGCAACCAATATCATTACCTGTATTTATTTATTAAGTGTGTTTTCCAGATCCGCTGCGTGCCATTTTGTTTTGTTTTTTGGTTGATTTTTGATATGCTATGTATTCCATCTCTCGTCTATATTCTAGCTGTTTCAATCCTCTTGTCTAAAACTGATCATCTGTCCCCTTTTCTCTCTCTCTCTCTCCCCTTCCTTTCATATAATCTTTACACTGTTTATTTTTTGTTAATTGTTTTTGTATATATGTATATAAATGTTACTCAAATGAGATCTTTGATGGAGACCAAATAATTGTTTGACATAATGGAAGTGCTAACATATCCATTTATAATTAAATTGGGATAAGCCGACGAGGCATTGTCGCGAAACACCCCATCCCATCCCATTTAGTTGTATGGCATACTGTAGCGCTAAAATGGTCACTATGCTGTAAGAAAATATTACTGAATTTGGCAGATACGAACAGCCATTGAAGTTTAGCAAAAATTCATGTTTTAATTAAAATCTGTATTCAACAAACTTCATTCCTGTTTATCCAACAGTTCACCTAGATTCTTTCTTTTTAATATTTATGGAGTGCTAGAGAGAACATTTAAAGTTGATTAAGACTTCTACATGTATCCATTGAACAGTCCACTGTAATAATGGGGCGGTTTCAGAATACGTCACTTGGTTTCTAATGATATGGATCTCATTTACCTTGGTTGTGAAATACGACTTTTTTCTGTCTCAAATGTGACAAAGTTTTTTTTGTGTGTGTGTGTTTTTTTTTCAAGTTAAATGTGAAACAAAGTTGAATATTGTAGTGTGCTAGTGTGTGTATAGCTTTAATTCTTTGTTTGTTAACCCGTTTTCTTGTCATTTGCTGTACCTGGGCTTAATCCCTGTCCCAACCCCATGCATATCACTCTTTCTTCTTTGTTATGGAATTTTTTCCCCAATAATCGAACATCATGTTTATTAGTTAACTCTTTAATTGATCGAAGGCCCGATTTTCTGCTTTCATTCATAATGTCTTTTATTTAGAATTTGTCAGTTGTAAGATCAAGTCCATGTTTTATATACAGTTTTTTATTGCATATAACGCAGTGACATCTGTTCAAGAATTGAATTGTTTTAGTTTCATATATTAAACTTATTTTCATAATCAAATAACTAAACACTCTACATAATATATCCTTAATTTGTTATTCATGATCAAAATAATTGATATTTGTTAATTGTTTTCTTGATAAATCAACAATTAATCATATCTGTTTGCATATACAGTGCCATGTTGATTAACATGATTGTCATCTCGACTAAAAGTATTGGTTTGAGAATTCCATCTTGGAACTAGAATTCAGTTTAATTGATGGTGTAAACATAATTAAATATCCAATCTAAATAGTTTAGTTTTAAGAAAGCAAGCAACTGATATGGGAGGAATGTGTTATAGGCCTTATTTCTAGTATTTATCTCTAATATTTATTGAAGTTATGAGTATTAAGTAATTTGTAACACGAATTCATTTGTTATTCAAATTAATCGGGGTATTTAAATAATAAGCATAATTAAATATCGAACTAAATAGCTAGGAATCCAGCTAAAGAAAGATAATATTATAATTAAGTAATTATGTGGGATTTATTCTTCTATTAATTAAAAATAAGAGTATTACTAAGTATGTAACTAAAGGTCTTAGTTTTAAGAAATCCATCCAAATGATTAAATTATTATTAAGTTTATTGTGTGTTTTCTTAATTATTATGCGTATAGAATTACAGCGATAACTAATGGCATAATTAATTCTGGAACTAAAAGGTTTTAGTCTAATGTTTAATTAATTAGTTTTCAGTCCCAACGTTTGTTTTCGTGTTTTGTCATTCCTCTATCTTAATATTTATATTATTTCTGTGCCCCCCCCCCTCTCTGTTTATTTATAAAGAGTTGTGAAAACTCGTGATATGTTTTTTTCCGTTTTATAAGAATATTTCAGTGCAATAAATTTATACAAAATGTTTAAAATACCATTAAAATCATTCGTAAAACAATAATTGATCGTTTGTTTTGTTTGTTTGTTTTTTTTAAAGTTTATCCAAAGGTTTTATGGTGGAAGATGTTTCATACCAGGTTCCAACTCTTCAAGGTAGGAACTGGCCAAGAACGTGCTCTTTGGTCGTTGGTATGGAACGAACAATTACTGTTGTCGATCATTGGACAGAATGCGGGAAAAAAATGATGAAAACGCCACTGTACATGGCAAAATTCTTAAGCTTTGCTGGCTGTGAACAAAATCAGTATGTCGGTTTAAGTAGCTAAGTATCTAACTCAATATCATTCAAATTCTTCGGGCGCCTTCTCAACCTCGTGGGTTTCCTCCGGGCACTCCGGTTTCCTCCCACTGCTAAAGACCCCTACGCGCAAGCGAATTATTGAAATAAAATTAAACCATATGTTAGTCCCAAAATGACCTAGTTTGTGTTCAATGGACGTTAAACCCAATTTCTCTCTTTCTCTCCAAATTCTTCGACATTGAAAACACGAATTATTTACCAATTTAAATCAACATTGATGTTGTGATCTTACCGGGAAAAGATGGGTTTCTGATATCCAATATTTATGACAAAATAAACATTTTATCGTTTGTAACAAGGGACTCTAAGAACGAGGCTAGACATATTCCATAAGTCATGTCAAACGATGACGCTATATTTTTACAATCCCTGCATTAGCTGAGAAAGTTCATCCATATTTTCAGGCGTGGTTTTCCCTTGTCAGTGGTGAAGGACGGAGAGCCTGACAAGGTCCCGTGTACACATTGGCGTGCACGTAAAATATACCTTGACTGTTGGAATTCGATATTAGGAGTAGGACGTTAAACCCCATTTCATGTTATATTCTTATCTCGTTCCTTCGTTTCTGGAGTTTAACGTCCACTCCCAGCGGGAGTGATATCGTAGACATTTCTTATCCCTTCGTTCGTTTCTGGAGTTTAACGTCCACTTCCACCGGGGTGATATCGTGGACAATTCTTATCTTACTTACTATAAGTGATATCGCAGACAAAACTTAGGAGAGCCGAAGCTGATTCCTGTTTTTTAGAATATGATTTTGCAATCTTTCCATTTGGCTTTAAGCCATGGATTGGGTTTAGTGGGAATAAAATCATCTGGGAGTATGTGCAATAAATATTTTCGATGTAGACTGGAATATCCAGACACTAGGAATAGCCACTCGATTGAGATTTCTGGCGTATTTCGCCGAACATAACTGATTAGAAATTTCAGAAATTACAGTAAAAAAAGAAATATTGAAATCAGTTTATATACATTCATATTAGATTATTATTTTGTTGCGACCCATTAATTTGTGCCAATTTCTTGGTTCCAAATATTAGCGGTTTAGCTCCTTTAAAATTACCGAAGTAATGTGTGACCAAAGTAATGTGTGGACGAGAGATTAAAACGTCCATTTAATATCTATATGACTTTTATGTTCCAACCACAGGCACTTAAAGGGATTAAAATAAAACTTCTTACTACGACTATATAGTATAGTATAATAAAGGTAATTCAGACGCCATCTTTGTTATGACTAGTTTACGATATATCGTTTGTTAACATCTCACAATACTCACTAGTTCTAAGACTTTCCATCGTTTTAATTGCCAACGAGACTTTATTTGATCATTATACACCCCCAATGTAGTTAAATTGGTCATTTCGTCGTAATTCCGGTCCGATATGAAGATATGGATCGCCAAGTGAACACACTTTAAGTTTGATTTGTAATTAATAACGCTGGAAAATGATCAAATGTCTGAGAGGTAATGTAATAAACTGCTGTATACGAAAATTACATCTGGCTGTGGATTTTCACATACTGCTCAAAGTGTTTCGTTGAATTTGACCAAGTGGGAGGTGGGATTCCCAGGGCCATCGCTTCGGGAATATGCGATTTTCCATTAATTATGAAGAATGCACGAGATTTCCCCGGTTGTGAAAAATCCTGAACGTTTCACATCCATGTTTCCCTCGACGGTTTCTTGTTCGAGTTCAGAGAATCTTTTCAAATACTCAAATTATTCTGAAAAAAAAACAAATGTCAGTGTAATAGTAAGTGCAGGGGGATCACACGACGCACAAACTATTATACAAGATAGGCCCACGTACAGGACACAATATACTCAGACACCTCGAACAACAAACACACATATCAGATCTGGCTCCAAGTTCACAAAGCATTTTCAGACTTAAGTTAAGAATATACATGTTCTCAAAATTGTTTGCCTTATTTTAACTAAAATATAGCCCTTTATAAAACTTGTGTTGTTTTAATGTATCAAATATATCTATGAGAAACAATGGGAAAAGTTTTGTGTTTATGGATCAAAGCTATTTCTCATAAACAGTGATCGAAAGTTGAGTAAATTCTCAACTTAAGTCTAGGAATGCTTTGTGAACGCGGGCCAGATTAAGTGAATAGACCATGGGCCTATTTCACAAAATTTTAACTAAGATAAGATCTGAATTTTAGTTATTTGATTGGATAATATTAGATTGATTGTAGTTCTTAGCCAATCAAAATTGAAGTATCTGCTAAAATTTGGATTTTATCTTTAGTTAAAATTTCGTGATACAGGGCCCAGGGTTGTAGTGATACAGACCTCGCTTAAAATGAAACACAAATTAACAATAAGGGAAGCAACTCAAGATTAAACTCTAGTCAATGACTGAAGTTTGCAATTTTGTATTATTAAATTACTTAGATTTGACTATGCAATAAGCGGTATGTGACCAATTTCTATTCTTTATAGAATCCAGTGATTGGTCTATACCCCCACCTTCCTCCTCCTTTATTTAATTTTTTTTAAATCATCAACGTCTCATACCTATCAAAGCTGATTACTTTGTCGGTGCTCATTAATCCATTTTTGCTGATTGATTCATCTTATAGATATTAATTACTTTAATTAACTAATCGATTAAAGAAACCGACAAATATTAATTAAGATACCTTCGACTTTCATCTACATATTTGACAGGTGATCAGGAATTATTGAGGGCAATAGGTATAATGTTTCATCAGTGTTATTCGTTCTGACGACAATTTATTTTGATTTGTAACAGAACAGTATGAACTAAAAATGGTTTGCCAGGGAACTTAATCACCCAACTCTTACGGAAATGTATATTGTACATAAGCATATGTATGGAAATTGTGCAACGACAGAAATGCACGCAAAAAGATTAGGAACTTGTGGGTCTAAAATGACACATTTAATGTATTGATATATTTAACTCTACTGATTTAGATGAGTAAGAAATGAAGTGAAGTGAGGTTTCAACGCCCCACTGTTCTGCACCAACACTGGGCTAATGAAGACGGGCACACGCAATATAGTGTGATATGAGGGAAATTTTGCACTACGACCTACTCTTATATCATATTCCAACTGTCAATGGATCTTTTAGGTGCACGCCAATGTGTACATGGGGCCTCGGCTTTTCGTCCCATCCGAATCTCCAGTCTAGCGAGCCAGCGTGTTAACCAGTAAGCCACCGCGACCCCCTTGACGTGTTAAAATTGAAAGTAATGGGTTTTAACATTTGAAACATAATATTTCGGTAATTTTTAGACTAAAAATCATGATAATTTTCATTTGAATGATTACGAATACAAAGAAAAGGGGGCAAATTGACTGGGACAGCGGCGTTCCCGTCTACTTTTCTTCAAATCTCACAACCAGTGGTTCTTTTGCGTGCATGTCAACGCATACACGACTCACCACGGTTTTCAGTCCCGACGACACTTGCCTTATTGGCTCTCACGGTGCCACGATCTCGAAAAACCTCAGTGGTTGTGAAAAATACCTTACTCCAGGTGCGTCTGGCTATCGTGTCCACTGTGAAAGTAGTGCGATGGGTATAATTTTTATCGGATAGCAGCACTTCTGCCTACTCATCTTGGAATTCGAGCTTTCGTGAAATATTTTATGGGCATTTCAATTTCTACACACTACCTCGATTTGTCGTGCATACCAACGATTAAACACATTCCAAGCCACCTCCACTATTGCCACACTGGGTTTTACAAATACCAATGTTATCCTCGGCTAATGAGCACGGGCAATGAACACGGACATAACGCGGAATACAGTGTGGTGTGTTAGAAAATTTGCTCGGATAGCACCACGACCAGGCATCACATGATCTCGGTTGTCCGTCCCACCCGAATGTCTATACATTGTACCTTGCCAGACCCTCTGTACTGCACCACTCACAAGGGGGAACCATGCCGGAAAATCCCGACGAACTTTCTTGATCAAACACGGGACCTCCAGGTTATTGAATCAACATCCTTCTCACTGAACCTCCGCGGATCTCTACAGAGGCGGAAAGACACGTGTTAGAGGATATACTCATGTTTTCGTTAAAACTTTCTCATTGTTGCCAGGATTTGGTTCTCAAATGATACGAAATATACAAAGATCACATGTAAAAACATCCTTAGTATTTTATTATATAAAAATACAATATGAAAGCTACAATTTTATGAGGCTGAAGTTGTCGCCTTAAATATTTATGGCTTTAATCTTTTATTTCATTTTTGATTTTTATGTCAGTTTTACAGCAAAACTAATAAATCTTCAATAATAAAATTTGAAAACCTCCCATAACGTTGTATCCTATTGCAGTACACAATACAATCCAATATTTTATAGAACTGGGAAATTCATTAATGGTGTATTACCAATAAAACGAACAAAAACTGCAGTTTAAAAACATATATTATTGTTAAATACGTGAATTTGATCATTTTTTATAGATACTAATACCTCAATATTTATTGCATTAAATAAGATATTTTGAAGGTTAGTTGCTCATCTACATTTGAAATAATAATGTGCCGTTTTCCCTTATCCTGGACCCCCCCCCCCCCCCAACAACAACAAAAAAAAAATCTAAGCAAACTATAAACTATGCATCAAATAATTTTTATCAGAGGAATCCAGGTCAGTTTTCAGTTTTTTCTTCCACGAAAATATATACGACCCGCGGCATATTTGATATTGGAAACGGTTTAACAACATTCAAATAAATAAATACCTATATACCTACATTATAAGTATATTAACATATAAATGTTTAATTTATCACATATTGAGATGTGGACTGACAGTTTGACGTAGTTATGACAAATGGATAGAAGAAATCCACACGTCATTAGAACTCAATAATAATGTGTCATGATCGTTTCACCCACCTACCTACCTGCATACCCCATTAATGTAAAGTAAACCCAACAACTCAGATCATTCGGGTCGTTTGAAGACATTAATAGACAGACCAATAAATGCTGTGAAACGGATTATGGATATGAAATTTGCGATGGAGATTACCAATAATTAATTAAAGGTAATTAACAATACTTTTTTTATACAGTGTGTATTAATATTGGGTTGTTTTTGGTAACAAAGAATTGTTTAAGAAATGGATTGTGCAACTTTTACAAAGATTCGATGTGATTTTTCCAAAGACAGGTCTGAAATTTTCCAATAATTACAGAATCAAAGACAAAGTTTAAGATAGTTGTTCTTTTCGCCACCTTCCTAACGTTAAAACATTTTTGGGGAAACTTTTGCGAACACTATCAATTTTTGCACAACACCCCTAAAACTATTTGAATGCATTATTGATATTTCCAAATTTTACGAAATTTTATGGTTATTGCCTGGGAGTTGCAAACATTGGAAATGTTTAGACTTAGCTGTCTGTATCTATAAGAGGAAGTCATTAAGGACATGATTAAAATCCGTTGGAGAATAACTTCGATTTTATGCAATATATTTCCAAGGCTCTCACGAATCCCGGAATGTTTCTCTGATCTTTGGGTAAAACAATTGCTTCGATTTTAGAATTAGTCCACCAAATAAACACCACGGGCGCAAAAATATGTCGTCGTAGTGGTGGACAAATTCATTTAAAACATGGCAAAAAGATATTCCGGGACAAACATTGTGGAATCAGTGCCTTTCTTAAGGAAATATTTTGAAATTGTCCTTTTAAAATTCTGTATGGACTTCTATTAAAAGAGGCACGAATATAAATTATTTTGATAAATGTCCACCAAAAACTGGTCACGCTAATTATACGATACATTTGAACAAATTGACCGTTTATAGTTCAGGGTCTGCTCATCCTTTACTTTACATATTGACAACTACGTGAACATATTAAAGGGACACATCATCAAATTCTACTAATACAATGACAGCAACTCCTTTGTGTAGATATTTTGGACTGTATTAGAGTGCTACATTCATGTACTATAATTTGAGGTTGTGCATGCGTTCAACATTATTCTGTAGAACACTGTGAATGGCACTGACTCACTTACCAGCAGGTCCCATTCAATTCCGGCCGAGAAAATTCCTCGGAAGAGAGAGAAATGGGGTTTAACGTCCACTCGACACAAACTAGGTCATTTCGGGACTAACATATGGTTTTAATTTTATTTCAATAATTCGCAGTGGGAGGAAACCGGAGTGCCCGGAGAAAGCCCACGAGGTTGAGGATGCACCCCTATCTCCATGCCAGATACACTCACACCAGGGATCGAAACCACAGCCGCAAGCCAGAGGTGATCGGCCAGCTAGAGGTCGAAGCGTGGCACTCTAGACCACTAGGTCATCCCTAGCGTGTAATCGTTCGGATGGAACAAAAAACTGGTGTCAGTCCGTGTACTCGTTGCATGCACAAACATAAAAATTCGTTTCTATTACGACGTGATCCCCCCCCCCCCCCGCTGTCAGTGATGGGACGAAAAACTAAAGTCCCGTGTACACATTGGCGTTCACGTAGAGGATTCTTTGACAGATAGAATTCGTAATAAAAGTAGGCCGTAGTGTCGCTGTGCGGGCAGAATTTCCCTCATAGTACATGTACACTGCATGGGGTATGCCCGTCCTTATTAGCCCAGTTCAGAGCAAAACAGATACAGCCCGGCACCCGGTCTATTAGAACCCTATACACTCACAATTCGGCATACTGTCTATTTAATATTGTTAGTACCATACATTGATAGTTGATGATAAAGTACATACATATCATCGACTCATACATCATCTATAGATGTCAGGTAATCATTGTTCATACAACATCTTGACGTTCTCATGACTAGTTCTCCCTCTAGCTATCAACTCTACAAAAAAATACATGTAAAGAAAACACTAACTATACTGTACATAGATAAATTTTCACATGGATTTAAAATCATAATATTATTGATATGACTTAATAGATCCATTTTTTATTGATAATTTTGAAAACAATACTTCGCGAATGAAATGTAACGTCGTATACAAAGAGTCCAATTGGCTGCGTGTATTGTGGAGAGGGGGTATTTTTTTTAAATATCTTGAATTGATATTAAAGAGGCAGACCCGTTTCCCGCACTTGATACGTCACATATAGATAAAGTCGTAAATAATATATTACAATGTAAACTCATATTTTTGAAAAGAAACTAAAATTGTCGTGATGTTTGGTTTCATAATTTTACAAATAATAGTGTTATGCGTTGAGTTCTAAATGATGATAATATCAATTATTTAGATAACTGTATTTTATAATTTGGAATATATGGAATAGACATTGTTTACTGTTTCACTTAGGCTATTATGTTATTCGAATGGATTCAGGAATGACTTTAACTAAATTTCGATATTTACAAAAGTGCAATGGACATTATTTTTCGCATCCATGCTCATTTATTAAACTAGAAATGATATGGGATATAAGTTTCATGACATAAGCACAATCTGTCTGTTCCTATTTATTGCTAAGAAACTTGAAACGCAGAACTTATCTTCGCGCTTTTTCTAAACATCTAAATCTGTTTATTATTAATAGTAAAATGCTGTATTTGTCTAATAATGTTTGCGTAAAACACTGCATCTTCGCCACACTTTGCGCATCTTCCTTAACGTGGTTGATAACTGTCGTTTATCTTTTTAATAAATTAGGAATAAAATAAATGTACCATATCGTATCTAGGGGCAATTCATGATATTGGTATAGTATAAAGTTAAACACAGACTGAGACATGGCTCCAGCAGAGATCAACTGACAAAACTAACCCTAGCTCAATTAATTTAACCTTTCTTTTTAATAGGCACAGAAAACAAATTATACAAATTGTACGTGGCGAGCTTTTGTATAGCTAGCGCGGGATCGTCTAATTTCGCAACTCAGATGAGCTTCTTTGTTTTAAATGTGGGAAATCAACATCCGTGACGTAATGTGGGTGATTGAGCTATGTCAATGTTGAAATTTACATGAATAGAGAGGGATTATTTTATGTTAAACAATTTATATTTAAGTGTGATCTCTTCACTATAAGAAAGGATGTAAAACTATTGTTATAACTGATAAAGATGTAGGGAGGGATTAATACGATTACCTTACATATCCACGTACTTAAACTATATTACGCTTCAATGAATGAAAACAAGCCAACACTGACTGCAGGTATATGCCTTACAGTGGGGATTAATTATTTCGGATTTCTATTGGCAAAAAGATCTTACCTCTGCCAATTAACATTAAAAGTCAATTTAATTACGTCATAAATTGTGTAACTATTTTTTGAAGCGAAAATAGATGACTTTTGTGGTATCTTTAACAATACTTCTTCATTTCCTAATATATTTAATGTATCGATTCTTACTCCCAATTTAATTGTTGTAAATAAATACTTTTTTTAACAAAAGAGTTTCTCAATACTAAGGAATTATGCTTAAGTATTATGAAAATTATCAAATGTTAAAGGAAAATATTCTAATTCTATAGTTTTAAAGAAATAATAGAAAATCAAGCTAATTCTCCACAACTGAGCAACGAAAATTAATTGTAAATATATTGGCTCAGTGGTGAATGTGCTGGCTAGCTAGTCTGAAGGAAGCAGGTTCGATTCGGTATGATTCCCTCTTCCCATCGTTGCAAGTACGGATTGCCTGACAAGGGTCAACGTATAGTCCTTCGTATGGTACTAAAAAGGTCCCGTGTACACTTTGACGTGCACGTAAAAGAACCCTTGACATTTAGTTTTCAAATGATATCCTCATAGCACACTGCATTATACCGGTAAGACCGGATTTCATTTAAAGAATAAAAGGTCAAGCACAGTGGAAGAATTCCTCAAAATCGAGCAACGTTCGCAACTTAATTTTTTAAGTCAAAAAACAAATTTGTTCTTAAAATAATATAAGTATCAAAAAATTATATATTTAGCTTTACAATTTATTTTTTAACAATGTATTATTATTCTTTACAATTTATTATTTTCTATCTACAATTTATTATTTTTCTATTTACAATTTATTATTTTCTATTTACAATTTATTATTAATTTATTACACATTATTATCAATTATTACAATTTGATTTTTACAATTTGATTAATTTTTACAATTTTATTATTAATTTTTCACAATTTATTATTATTTAAACAATTTATTTTTCAATTTTTGCAATTTCTTCTTTAGTCTAAATTTAGAAGATGTAAAAACAAAAATGACTGAGTAGAAACCGTGCAATATTTGTAAGTTGTTTTATAATAGACTGTAAAATTTCTCAAAATAAAATTTAGGTTAATTGAAAAGCCCTCGTAAAATATTTTTTATAAAAGAGGGAAAATTTATTTAGATGAAAATGAGAGAAAACATCTTTTTAGAATGCCCTAATTCTCATATAGGGTTTTATTTCCCTGGGAATTCGATGAAAAGTGAGCAAGTGTAAATTGGTTGATCAGTCAGATTAGATGGGCGATTCTAAAATCAAACACACCGCTTAGTAGTCGTTATGTCTAAGATATTGTTAATTAAATTGGAATCAAGATGTATGAATTTTAACAGATGAGATAAAAATTTATTTACGAAAGCGATAAGCCCAGATTATAAAAAAGAGATGCGCTATGACGCCATCTTAGTACACGATACAAAAAAAAACCACACTGGGGGACGCAGGTTCTATATTGCCCGGGGTAAAGATTAACAGTGGCTGATTGGCTACGCCCCATTAAACATGATCGCCCTGGTTGAATGAAAAGGTCGTTTGTCCGTAGCAGAAACAGAAAGTTTTTTCAACCATTGTGTGTTTAGAGGAGATATTGTGTCAAATCAGCCATGACCATTCAGTTGTTAGCATGCATCTGTCAATCTTACAAATAGGCTAAGAAAAGGAACTAGATATGTCAATCAGTTTGGAGTTTACTCGTTAGTTTATGTCAACTCGCCGCACAAGCCAGAAGTAGTAGAACCAGCGTTCAACCACGGTGTTCCGAGTGAAAAACGCCACACAAACTGCAGTGACATGTGTCAGTGATGATTGCAGGAATACGGTTAAATTATATTACAAGCTCCATACGATCATTGATCAATTGGCGTGTGATCGGGAGAGTAATACTTTGGTGATTTTGGATATAGATATATATGCTGCACGGTTTTTAGTTAATATCATCTCGGGTTTTATTGGAATAACACATCAGCCTGCAACAGACATTTGACTCTTTTTTGATAAAATCGGCCCATTCACAGTGAGAAACAGTAAGTTGGTTTAATAAGCAATGTTTATTTCATAACATACTGTACTCAAAGTTTAAAAAAAAGTTACAGCCAAAGATTTCAATTTCCAATTATCTAAATATTTACAATTTTCTTAATTTAAGATATAACATAAAAGGCTATTCTTTAATCATTTTTCCGTAAGAAGAAATACTAACGAAAAACATAAAATTTCTACTTGAAATGAAAGAATATCAGATTCTTTTCGTAATTTTATTATTTAAGAAACTAAAAATCAGCCAAAATAGGCATATATCTACAATATTAAACTCTTTTTTAAATTTTATCTTTTTGTTTTATTAGCTTCACTCGAAGGAAAAGTCCTCTTTTTATTTATCCGAATATTTAATTTATGATTTGTGATAATTGTGATACCAATTATGTTCGCATGTGTCATAAACACAAATGTATCTTCCGTGTCAGTATACAGCATGGTGCACAAATTACCTATAGTTGCCCCGGGCAAGGTATCCATACCAAAGCCTTTTAATGCTAAACCGCATCAAGCGATTAAACGCGTAAAAATTTATGACCAATCATATAGACATTTTAATTTGTCATAATTTGACACCACAGTCTGCCATATTCAACACTTCCTCCTTTCATAATGTAAGCAGGCGTCATTTTATTATCAGGACTCGTAGTAAAGGGGGTGACGAGGCCCAGATCATATTATAAGTACTTAAACAACTGAAAGTCGAAGGATGTATCCAAAAATGTAAGATAAAGAAGTATGGAAATGCGGGAACACTAAAACTCTTATGGTCACTCTTTAAATATACAAATATAAACGTTTTATTCCTATTTGTTTATGTTTTACTTCAATTTTAATATTGGTTTATTATATAATTTTTCAGATATTCGTAACCAAGTAAAGCTAGATGAGGGAGAAGCTTAGTCTTGATGTTGGTTTTTGATTTGTTCTTGGAGTTGGTCCACCATTAGCGGCACCATGGCTAACTTGTTGAATCTGCTGGCAGTAATCGTGGTAGCAGTAACAGAAATATCATCTACCGATCTTACTTACCAAATATACGAGGAGATGGCATCCAAGACTGTGGTTGGAAATGTCGTCAGAGATTCAAACCTTTGGATAACTGTTTCGAATTTGACAAATCTTAGATTTAGTCTCCTAACGCAAGGCAATCCCCACAGTCTTTTATTCAACGTTGACGAAGCTACAGGAGATCTATCTATCTCCCGATTACTGGATCGTGAAACCATCTGCAGTTTCCTGGATAAATGTGACTTAAATTTTGAAATAATTGTCCAGTCTCAGTTGGGGTCATTTTTCCGTAAAATTTCTGTAACGGTAACGCTGCTGGACATAAATGACAACTCGCCCGAATTCCCACAAAGTGAGTTTTCGCTCAATGTGTCCGAAGGAGTGACAGTGGGGACGACGTTTCCGATTACAAATGCTGTGGATAAGGATACTGCTGTAAATAATTCTGTACATAGTTATGAACTCTTGGACAATACTGATATGTTCTCACTAGACACCCATAAAGTCTTGGGAGGAAATTTAGAAGCTTCTTTAAAACTACTAAAAACCTTAAACCGAGAAGATAAAAATACATACAAACTTAATGTAATTGCCAAAGATAATGGAACCCCACCTAAAACCGGCTCCTTATTAGTAACTATAAATGTCGGGGACGTAAATGACAATCCGCCAATTTTTGAATATCCCTCGTATTCTGTAAATATATCCGAAACGCTTCCAATCAGTGGATTAATTGTGCGTTTAAAAGCAAGTGATAAGGACCTGGGTGAAAACGCGAACATAACATATCACTTTACAGCTCGTCAACCAGAAACGCTGTTGAAACCGTTCACCTTATATAAACATTCTGGCGAATTGAGGCTAGCTGCTTCCTTGGAATCCTCTGCTGGACAAAGCTTCGAATTATTGGCAGAAGCCAAAGATAATGGAAACCCGTCGTTAACGGGACAAATTCAAATCCATATCCACGTTCTAGACACACATAACAATCCACCAGAAATCCATGTTAATACCTTTTCCACTAGTGGATCTGCAGAAGTTTCAGAATCATCGACTGTGGGAAGAGCCGTTGCCCATATCGGTGTACACGACCCAGACACTGGTGCCAACGGAGTTGTTAACTGTTCCATAACCCATGACTATATAACAATTAGCCAGTTGGATATCAACGAATATAAAGGTATTTTGTCCAAACCTTTAGACAGAGAAAGGACACCTCAACACAGCGTGATTGTTGTTTGTTACGATTCCGGTTCTCCAAGACTAACAACTTCAGTTAGCTTCCAAGTAAAAGTTCTGGACGAGAACGACAATGCTCCTGTGTTTTCAGAGTCTGTATATTACGCCAGTTTTACCGAAAATAACTTTATTCCACAGTATGTTACCACTGTATCCGCCATGGATTATGACGCAGGGTCCAATGCCCAGATAGCATACAAGGTGATCGGCGATAATAAAGACGATTTTAAAATCTTGTCCAACGGAACCTTATCTGCCATAAGGCAGTTTGACAGAGAGGCTTCGCCATTGGTGATAGTCAAAATAGAAGCTTCCGACAGTGGACAGAAAAGATTAACATCAACTGTCAATGTGGAAATTACCCTAAAGGACTTAAACGATAAGCGACCCGAGTTCAAATACCCAGTCTTTTACTTTAACGTTTCTGAAAATATGTTGACTCGTAATGACGTTGGGCAGATTGAAGCTTTTGATCGAGATGAAAATGAGAATGGTGCTCTCGTTTTCTCCATGGGAAACCCTGCTGATGACGCTACTCCTTTTACTATCACCCCATCGGGCATGGTACAAACAACAACGACGCTGGACCGTGAAAGTACTAACCGTTATGTTATTAGTGTGGTCGCTACTGATATGGGCGAACCACCCCTTAGCAGTAGCGTCCAGGTTGTGGTCATTGTGAACGACATGAATGACCAGAGTCCAGTAATCCTATATCCAAATGACGAAAACAACACAGTGTCCATCCCCAACTCCTATGCTCCAAAAACAGGATTTTCAGCCATCCTCGCCTATGATTTAGATGAAGGCGAGAATGGCAGAATCGAGTACTTTATGAAAAAGGGTAACTTTTCTGACAACTTTAAAGTCCACGTGACCACTGGAGAAATCTTCACCACCAAAAAGTTTGAAGAGCATGAATTGGGAATCTACCACCTCGTCATAGCAGCCCGGGACATGGGCTCCCCAACACGATATGCGTACTCCGATTTATTCGTGGAGGTATATCACGGGAACAGCACTATTAATAATGCTTCAGCAGTTTTAAGTACACAAAATATTATTACGGTGGCAGTGCTTTTATGCATTACAATCATTCTGGGTCTGGTTGTCCTCGTGATAATTTATTACATTCGACAACGAGACAAACAGAAGAGAATTTACCATGCTAAAAGTGAGGAAAACCGAGTTATCTCCATCATGAAACAGAACGAATCGGACGATAATAACAGTGACCTCGGTATTACAAATTCGTCCTCAAACATTCAGTTATCACCAACAGAGTCAGTTGCATCTTCCACCAAAAAGGAGGTCAGCTTTTGCTTGGATGACGAGAACAATATTATGTGCTTCGAGTCGGACAGTGAATACAACCCAGCAACAAAATCAGAAAAATCTAAACTCGATTCCGTTTCAAAAGAGGTGAGACTTTATTTCTTGATTCTTAAAATTAACGCATTACCGACATGTTACATTAAATTTTGTCTTTGGGAAACAACTTTTTTGTTATTTGGAACGCTTTCGGATAAAACCACAATTCTTACACGATATCCCCAAGTTCCTATTTACCCACGGCGTGTCAACTTTGCATAAACCCATAATATATCTACATTACAAACAGTTATGCTCAAATAATTTTGTATACCAATATTCATTTGGGTTTGTATAGCACCCCATCCCAAACACCTTCCTGGATTTCAGTCTATTATTAACTTTCATGTATCATATATATATAGTTTCAGGAACCAGGTAGGATAGATAGCAGTAGTGTAATATCAGATGAAGTTAGTACCAGTGATAGTGGTAGAGGTGGTAGTGATGTTGATGTATCAAGTCAGACAATATCTCATGATACGGGTAATTATCCAAATCAGTTGATAACACCCCATAAAATATACATTGGTGATGATATTGACGCACCAAGATAGCTGTCTGTACTGACAGACCAACATTGTGGGTCATTAACTAAAATTGACTTGAAACGGTGGCCATTTGACTTCTCTATGATTCCATCCAGTGCTCGATTTAGAAAAAGCAAGACAATAGACTATTCCACTTATAAGGCCCCCAATCCCCCACCATCAAGACTAAAAGGAAGATGAAAGTGTGTTATAAACAAAAAGGCTAATGACAGTGTCAAACATTATACACCTTGGTTGCAGTCCCCTTAGATGTTCAGGTGCCAAGCTTATAAGTAAACCGGGCACTGGTTCCATCCATCAATATATATTACGATAGCGTACTTTGGTCGAGTTTTAATTTAAATGCCTATCTTTTTCTTTGACAGATATGTTCTATACACAGACAGGATTACCTTCTTCCGGAAGTTCTTCTAACAGAAATTATCCACCAGCTAATATTCCACAATATAGTGCTCACCATCAAAATATATCGCCGTTAGTCCCAAATACAAACTCTTTATACAGACAATCTAGTGTAAAACCTCCACCAGCTTATAATTCTGAGCATCGGAGACAATGGAAAAATAAAAGTGCCTATAATAAAAGTTATAATCCCGCACATCATCCGGTGGTGCCTAATCGTAGGCCTACCCAACTTAACGACAATGACAATACGTGTATTTATATGGAAATGAAAGCTCCATTAAGAAGTGTTACAAATTCTCCGCGATGTCCAGTTCAAGATGAATCGGGTAATGATGCATTGTGGGAAAATGACACTACTACTACCTCGGGTAGTTATACCATAGATGCAGACGAACTCTGTCATGAAATTGATAAATTATTTTTTAAAGAATCAGATAATGACATCATTGTGTAAATAATCCTGTTTTGTTTCTTTTTCTGTTTTTCTTTGTTAACTTATTTGAAAATAAATATATAAAGTGCCAATATAACCAAATGTTTCTTATTTGCTCTGTGGGGTGCTGTTGGAGTGGTCTGAAATTGAACCAAGATTGTATGTGGTTCTCTGGTCTCTTTCGGTCTCGGTCTCATCCCTACTCTCAAGCAAATTATTGAAATAACATTACTACACGTTAGTCCCAAAATGACGTAGTATGTGTCGATAGTAGTTAATACCCCATTTTAACCCTCTCTTTTACTATGAGTGATGATATTGGCAATACCAGGGACAGTAGCCTACTCTCATCCCCTCTGAATTTCAAATGTATATTACATTTTTTTCCATCTATATGGCTTTCCTTGAAATAAATTCGTCTCTACATAAGCCTATTAAAAGTTTCATTTTCAAGAAGATTTGTGATCTTGGTTGACAAATAGAACTGGCCACACCTGTTGTTTTATGGCAATTAGGGTAAATCTCAGACAGAAATGCATGGGTTAAAAGATCCAAGACTGTGTCAATTATACAAATGTCTATTGAGGGATAGCATCTGAATGACTTTCCATCATTTCCTATTTTAGGCTAATATGCCTGCCACACATTTGCGAGTCATTGGATGCATAGCCATTCATAGGTCATCGTGGGTAAGACGCTTGATTGCTAGCCTGGAGGCCTGGGTTTGACCCCCGCATTGGCTGAGAAAGTTCATCCGGATTTTCTGACATGGTTCCCCTTTGTCAGTGATGCAGCTTTATGGGATGAGAAGGACAGTTGTCAAGTCATTCAGATGGGATGAAAAACCATGGTCCTGTGTACACAATGGCATGCATGTAAATGATCCCTTGACAGTTGAAATTCGATATAGGATTAGGCCATACTCATAGTGCCACTGTCTGGACAAAATTTCCCTTATAGGACATTGTATGGCATATGCCCGTCTTTATTAGCCCAGTTCAGAGTGGAACAGTAGGATGTTAAACCCAATTTCATTTTATTTCGCATAGCCAGTCATGCTGTTTGTTAAAGCCCCAATAACACTCTTGTTGTTACTGAATAATATGTCCCAATCTTCATTCTGATCAACAAATCGTATTATTTTAGAATATTCAATTAAATGATGATATAAATTTCATCTTAACACACCTATTTTGAAAAATTGGAAAAATTCAACCAATTGATTTGAAAAGTCTAACGTAAACCTTTTCAAATGTGACTTTGATTTTAAAATATTTTCGAACCCTCTGGACAAGTAAAATAGGTTGTAATGGATAATTTACACAACAGGTAGGACACTTAAACATCTACTACTTAGAATATGGGTATTATTTATTTTCTGGAGCTACCAAGCCAGCAAGAATGTTATTGTCCCTTTAACATAAACCTAACAATTGAGGTAACATGTACATGTTCATCAATCTAATTATAACAAAGATCATATTTGTGTTTCATTTTTTATAGTTAAAAATTGCATTTTACTTGTCTGTCTTTACTACACTAGGATCTGGAAGAGTTGTTATATAACCCACATTCTGTTCGACGTGATGAATTAACAAATGAAACGGTCTGTTACACCATGTTTTTGTCGTGAGGTGCATATCAATGCTGATTGGTCGATCAAATTTCTGATGTCAAAAGCCATGCCTATGACCCCTGACGTGTCCTTCCAAAACAAACGGTCAGATCTTTTGTAATAGAGGCCATCAAAATGAAACCAAATATAGATCTGTATTTTAATCAGGTTGATGTTCACAAAAAATCTTGTGACAAAAGAAATCTTTCCAGGAGGCACATCATTTTCATCAGCTTCATCTTTACGCTCAAAAGCAACAGGAAACATACTGAAAGTCTTTTATTCAGTATAATAAAAAATAATCTCAAATATATTTTAATGTAAGTGTTCATTTAACACTCAAGCACCATTTATGCGCATTTTGAAACATTTTAATCCACGGTGTAAATTCCAACTCTGTTCTCATTTCATAAGGCATCCAAGGGCACTGCCAAGGCATGATACATCTCTCTGGATGTGGCATAATGGCCAAGTGTCGGCCATTTTCAGAGCAAACAGCAGCAATACCATCAGGTGAACCATTCGGATTAAAGGGATAATCTTGTGTTATATCTCCATCATCATTGACATATCTAGCTGGTGCCAAGTTTTTCTCTAAAATATCTTTATGCAGAGCTGGAGTTTTAAAACACATTTTACCTGGAAAAAAAACCCGATAATAACCTGTAATGAATAATTTAGTTTAAGGCACTGCTTGCAGTTACACAGCATCAGCAGGAACCCATGGAACTGATGCAATTGTTATACACTGTGGGATTGTAAATCATGATGACAGTGGTCCATACCACAAGGTCCATGTCATAATGTACTAGGAAACATGATACATTTTGGGCTATTGTAAAGTTTATTACTATATATGGCCTAGCAAAAGTAGCATTCAACTTTTGTTCCATTTGTATAGATTATAAAATTTTGAAAGATCAATCTTAAATCAACGTCTTTGCACACTTTGAAATACGTCTGCTTACTCTGCCCAATTCATTATAAAGATTTCTATCTCCAATGCTATTTGATGTACCTTTTTTAATATGTACAAAAGAATTTTAAAAAGTTCTACATGAATATCTCACCTTCACCATGTGACACCCACATACCAAACATAGTATCGTTCATTCCATCTAACATTATAGCTGGACTGTTGTTTATCTTCACAGTAACAAATCGTGATTCATAACGTTCAGATGTATTATGATCTAATAATAAACCCTGCTTTGTTGTCTCCTTTTCTAAAATATCAAATAAATATAATCCTTCAGTGGCATTTAGCGATTGAGCACAATGTGCTTGATAAGCGAACATTTGTCCAGTATACAAACAAGCGATTATTTTCCATATTATAAATTGTGTCTTGTTTTACCAAATGTTAATACTAAATTGAATAATCAGTGTACTGATTCCCTGAATTCAATTCAGATAGTTCTGTAATTTATGACAATAAATGCTAATTGGGTATTTTTATTTATGTGAAAGTGACCAATACTTAAAGGTAATTTTGGGAGTATTCAAAGGGTTCATGTGGAAATAATTAAAACAATTAACTGAAATATTTTATTGCTCTGTAACAAAAATGAAAATCAACCATACCGTTTATCTATCCCCTCAGCTTTGTGGGCAATTCTTTCATTATGTATATAATTGATTATCTAAACCTGGCACTTGAACATTAATTCAAATTTTATTCAAATTACTCTTTTTCAAGCAAAGATATTAGCTTTTGAAGGTTTTACAAGACTTGTGCAATAATTGCAAGATGTGTGCAATAATTGCAACCACAGTACTGGTTGTTCCAAGCTAAGTCTCGCTCATCCATTACTAAATTAAATCAAAATATGGCTGAACCGTTCTAATGTATTTAATATCAGAGAAATCCGGTCCATCGACAGTTCATTATGACCTGGGCCAATTAATTAATGTTAAATTAATAATTTTGAAATCAATTCAGGCCTAAAAAAAGACCTGCAATACGCAAATGTAGCTCTTGCATAATGTTTGTTTAACAAATCATTTCATAATCTCTACCATGAGCAAACAAATAATTTGTCATCTTAAAAAGTTATATAATACCTACCTAAACCACCAACCCATCCAAGTAAAGCCATCAACTGACATCCATTACATACACCCAGACTGAACGTATCTTTTCTAGAGTAAAAACGTGAAAATTCTTCTTGAATACTGGCATTAAATTTAGCAGTTGCTGCCCATCCTAGAAAATAACAAGCCAACAGTGAGGCTGATGTCCCCCGCCGAAATCCCAAAATAAATAGAAGACACATATTAATTAATCGCACATTTATTTTTTTCAATGTATCGAGCAATCAAACTGTACACAAAGTGTCATCCAAAAGTGTTTTATAAAGAAAAATGCTAAAACCGATGAGAAAAATGAAAATAGGTTGCCAGGCAACGAAACATACGCCCACACAGCAGCCAAATCGTCCGGGCAGTCAACAAGAGTTGTCGCATATTAAGGAATTATCAGAAAATCATTAGAATTTGTTTGGTTTTTATAATCAAACGGTTTTTTTTAAATCAGATAATAATTGTGACCTCCAGAGGCACCACAAGCTAAAAAGGGTGATTTTTCGTACAATCAGGGGACATAATTCAGGAAGTAATGACCCGATGGGTGCAAATATCGAAAGGAACCAAGATCTTTGGGTTATAAACATACCTGTCAAGTTTCATCAAAATCGATTCAAAATTGTGACCTCTATAGGGTCCACAACCTTGATATAACATATTTTCACACTATTCGTGTACAAACGGCGGCCATTTTGTCCGTCAATTCTAGTCCGGTTTTCACGTAATTCAAACTCTCTCTTCATTACCATGTAACGGTGATACAGTCAAACGTTTTTTTAAATCGGATAATAATTTTGACCTCCAGAGGAACCAAAAGCGAACAAAAGCGATTTTTCGGACAATCCGGGGACATAATTCAGGAAGTTATGATCCAATGGGCGCAAATATCGAAAGGAACCAAGATCTTTGGGTTATAAACATACATGTCAAGTTTCATCAAAATCGGTTCAAAATTGTGACCTCTATAAGGTCCACAACCTTTATATAACATATTTTCACAATATTCGCGTACAAACGGCGGCCATTTTGTCCGTCAATTTTGGTCCGATTTTCACAAAATTCATACTCAACCTTCATAACCATGGAACGGTGATATAATCAAACAGTTTTTTAAATCGGATAACAATTTTGACCTCCAGAGGGACCACAAGCTAAAAAGGGCAATTTTTCGGACAATCAGGGGCCATAATTCAGGAAGTTGCGATCCGATTGGCGCAAATATCGAAAGGAACCAAGATCTTTGGGTTATAAACATGCATTTCAAGTTTCATCCAAATCGGTTCAAAATTGTGTCCTCTACACTGTTCACAACCTTGATATAACATATTTTCACACTATTCGCGTACAAATGGCGGCCATTTTGTCCGTCAATTTTAGTCCGATTTTCACGAAATTCGAACTCGGCCTTCATAACCATGGAAAAATGATATAATCAAACGATTTTTTAAATAGGATAACAATTTTGACCTCCAGAGGGACCACAAGCTAAAAAGGGCAATTTTTCGGACAATCAGGGGCCATAATTCAGGAAGTTACGATCCGATTGGCGCAAATATCGAAAGGAACCAAGATCTTTGAGTTATAAACATGCATTTAAAGTTTCATCCAAATCGGTTCAAAATTGTGTCCTCTACACTGTTCACAACCTTGATATAACATATTTTCACACTATTCGCGTACAAATGGCGGCCATTTTGTCCGTCAATTTTGGTCCGATTTTCACGAAATTTGAACTCGACCTTCATAACCATGGAACGGTGATATCATCAAACGGTTTTTTAAATCGGATAACAATTTTGACCTCCAGAGGGACCACAAGCTAAAAAGGGCGATTTTTCGGACAATCAGGGGCCATAATTCAGGAAGTTACGATCCGATTGGCGCAAATATCGAAAGGAACCAAGATCTTTGGGTTATAAACATGCATTTCAAGTTTCATCCAAATCGGTTCAAAATTGTGACCTCTACACTGTTCACAAGCTAAAAAACGTGATTTTTCGTACAATCAGGGGCCATAACCCATGAAGTTACAGTCCGATACATGCCAATATCCCAAGGAACCGAGATCTTAGGGTGATAAACCTATGTTTTAAGTTTCATTGAAATCAGATAAAAATTGTGACCTGTAGACTGTTCACAAACAATTGTGGACGGACGGACGTCCGGACGGACGGACGGACGAACAGGGGCGACGACAATATACGTCCACATGAAAATGTGGGCGTATAAAAATGTACCCTAGTTAGAGGGACAAAAGGGCCCCTCTGGCCAAGGGAAAGGGCCCTCGTGTCCAAGTCAATCGTTTCTATACACTGTTACTGTCGAATCGATTACTAAATGAGAATGCAGTCATTGTATTGGCATAAAAATCATCAATCAAGATGAACCTAAGTTATCTTGTCCCAAAGTATCAACCAATCAAATTGCTTATCTCTGCTTACCCTAAGCAGAAAATGCTCATCTTCGAACTCCATCAAGGCATTGACCTAATAAGCATATACACCAAGTTTGAACATTTTAACTCAATTAGAAGGAGAGTTATTGTGTTCCAAAGTCTCAACTACTCTCGACCAATCAAATTGCGTATCGCTCTGCTTACCTTGAGCAGAAAATGCTCATTATCGAACTTAGTCAAGGTATTACTGTAATGAAACTATACACCAAGTTTCATCACTCTTACTTAATTAGAACTAAAGTTATCGTGTCCCAAAGCATCAACCAATCAAATTGCTTATCTCTGCTTACCCTAAGTGGAAAATGCTCATCTTCGAACTCCATCAAGGCATTGACCTTATAAGCATATACACCAAGTTTGAACATTTTTACTCAATTAGAAGAAGAGTTATTGTGTTCCAAAATCTCGACCAATCAAATTGCGTATCTCTCTGCTTACCCTAAGCAGAAAATGCTCATCTCCGAACTCCATCAAGGCATTGACCTAATAAGCATATACACCAAGTTTGAACATTTTAACTCAATTAGAAGGAGAGTTATTGTGTTCCAAAGTCTCGACCAATCAAATTGCTCTGCTTACCCTGAGCGGAAAATGCTCATTATCGAACTTCGTCAAGGTATTACTGTAATGAAACTATACACTAAGTTTCATCACTCTCACTTAATTAGAACTAAAGTTATCGTGTCCCAAAGCATCAACCAATCAAATTGCTTATCTCTGCTTACCCTAAGTGGAAAATGCTCATCTTCAAACTCCATCAAGGCATTGACCTTATAAGCATATACACCAAGTTTGAACATTTTTACTCAATTAGAAGAGGAGTTATTGTGTTCCAAAATCTCGACCAATCAAATTGCGTATCTCTCTGCTTACCCTAAGCAGAAAATGCTCATCTCCGAACTCCATCACGGCATTGACCTAATAAGCATATACACCAAGTTTGAACATTTTAACTCAATTAGAAGGAGAGTTATTGTGTTCCAAAGTCTCGACCAATCAAATTGCTCTGCTTACCCTGAGCGGAAAATGCTCATTATCGAACTTCGTCAAGGTATTACTGTAATGAAACTATACACTAAGTTTCATCACTCTCACTTAATTAGAAATAAAGTTATCGTGTCCCAAAGCATCAACCAATCAAATTGCTTATCTCTGCTTACCCTAAGCGGAAAATGCTCATCTTTGAACTCCATCAAGGCATTGACCTAATAAACACATACACCAAGTTTGAACATTCTAGCTCAATTAGGAAGAGAGTTATTGTGTCCCAAAAAGTGTGACAGACAGACGGACAGACGGACAGACAGACAGACAGACGGACGGACGGACGGACGAACCCATTTTAATAGTCCCCCAACTTTCTTCGAAAGGCGGGGGACAAAAATAGCAAACCAAGTGACACTCAATAATTACTTGTATTTATCTTTTTATAAGGCACCGAGGTAACCAAACAGTTTGACATTCTGTTTAAGCTGAGCAAAAGATTATTGAACTCAGTCAAAGTATTGATGTAATGAAAGTATGAAACCCCAAAGCCCATAGCCTAGTCAGAAAATAATCACCATCAAACTCAGTCAAGATATTCACCTGATGAAAGTTTAACATTCTACCTCAATTAGAAGCAGATATATGGTGTTTTAAAGTAGCAACAATTCAAATCAAGTGTGCTTACTGTAACATATTACATCTAGATAAACTCCTTTACCAGTTAATTGTAATAAATGTCTCCCATATCAAACCCTTAATTTAAAAACCATTTATCTACTTAAAAAAACATTTCTTTTTACCTTTAGCAGACCCACATACATCAGCGTAACTAAATCCACCAACAAAAGCAATTCCTCTAAATTGATCTAGAGATATTTTTTGATCACAGAGATCCTGCATGTTGATATCCCATACATCAAATCCAGCTATATAAAATGCTGCAGCCATTTCTCTATCTCCATTACTCCCTTCTTCTCGTAGTATAGCAACTTTGGGTTTCAATGCTGAAAGGACAAAATGTGAGTAAAAGGTGAAAGCCTGTATAGCATATGTAAAAAAGAGGATGTCTTAAACTTACCTTGAAACATACTTGATGATACAGACCAAAATATCACCAAATTTCGTCGATCTCAAGACATTGCTGTTCATGCCCTTAATTTCAGGTATTTTTTGAAAAATAGGTTGCCAGGCAACGAAACATACGCCCACACAGCAGCCAAATCGTCCGGGCAGTCAACAAGAGTTGTCGCATATTAAGGAATTATCAGAAAATCATTAGAATTTGTTTGGTTTTTATAATCAAACGTTTTTTTTAAATCAGATAATAATTGTGACCTCCAGAGGGACCACAAGCTAAAAAGGGTGATTTTTCGTACAACCAGGGGACATAATTCAGGAAGTAACGACCCAATGGGCGCAAATATCGAAAGGAACCAAGATCTTTGGGTTATAAACATACATGTAAAGTTTCATCAAAATCGGTTCAAAATTGTGACCTCTATAAGGTCCACAACCTTGATATAACATATTTTCACACTATTCGCGTACAAACGGCAGCCATTTTGTCCGTCAATTTTGGTCCGATTTTCACGAAATTCAAACTCAACCTTCATAACCATGAAACGGTGATATAATCAAACGGTTTTTTAAATCAGATAACAATTTTGACCTCCAGAGGGACCACAAGCTAAAAAGGGCGATTTTTCGGACAATCAGGGGCCATAATTCAGGAAGTTACGATCCAATTGGCGCAAATATCGAAAGGAACCAAGATCTTGGGGTTATAAACATGCATTTCAAGTTTCATCCAAATCGGTTCAAAATTGTGACCTCTACACTGTTCACAAGCTAAAAAACATGATTTTTCGTACAATCAGGGGCCATAACCCATGAAGTTACAGTCCGATACATGCCAATATCGAAAGGAACCGAGATCTTAGGGTGATAAACCTATATTTTAAGTTTCATTGAAATCGGATAAAAACTGTGACCTGTAGACTGTTCACAAACAATTCCGTCCGGACGGACGGACGAACAGGGGCGACGACAATATACGTCCACATGAAAATGTGGGCGTATAAAAAAATTGAACCATAATAAAAGAAACTTAATATCATTATGTGACATTTGGTAATGAGGCTCATATCAGAAAGTTACATACATATAATCTAGATAGATTCATGTAGTAAAATGTTTCAAATAGTCCTCTGCATGGTTTGTGAAATGAGACCCAGGTCAGACAAATGAAGTTCTGACCTCATGATATGTGAAAAAGTTAAATTCACAGGAACATAGCCTAGATATCTCTTTTCAAATAATGTCATCGAATATGTGGGATAGCCAATAAGTGTCTATATAAAGTTAAATTTTTTAAATTTTAGGCATATCTGTTTCCTGGCATATATTGATTTAATTGTGCAAATTGTAAAAAAATATCAGGCCATCTTGTAATTGCAGATTAAATGGTATTGTTTAGAGAGAGAGAGAGAAATGGGGTTTAACGTCCACTCGACACAAACTAGGTCATTTCAGCACTAACATATGGTTTAATTTTATTTCAATAATTCGCTTTCGCGTAGGGGTCTTTAGCAGTGGGAGGAAACCGGAGTGACCGGAGAAAACCCAAGAGGTTGGATAGGCGACCCTACTCCTTGCCACATACAGTCGGGGATTCGAAACCATGCCAGTTGACTCAATGGCAGGCTGTATGATACAGGGCGCGAACGCTAACCATCCGGCCACTCAACCCCCCGATATTGTTTAAACTATTACCTGTATCTGTTTGTATATGAGATGGTTGGAATGGTAATTTATAAGATGGGGAATGTCGATATTGTAGATTATCTTGTTCTTGTTTCACACAACTAGGATTACATTGATATCTTTCTAATTGAAAACTTGTTTCCTCCCACATATCTCTCAAATACGTGATTTTTTCTGATAAAACTTGGATATTATTAATAGATATTGTCACCTAGAAAAACAATAATATTGGAATCAGACACAAAAATTGCTTAAAATATAATATCTTTATTTTTAAAACAGATATTTATTTCCTCCCACAGTGTTTTTACCATGCTTTGAGGGTTTAAAGTCCCCTCGACCCTAACCAGGTCATTTATGGACCAACATCTTGTATACCTTTATTTAAGTAATCGCTTGTATGAAGGTATTTTTAAAAGTATGAGAAAACCAGACTACCTGAAGAAACAAAGTAAGGTTAGCCACCAATATGACCTGCCATGTAAAACCCAGGCGCCTGGATATACCATATGCTCGCAAACTAATGTTTTGTTCCAATTTCTCATATTTTGTTCTACTAACCAGCAACCTCATTAAAATACAGATCTATATTTCATTTCGATAATTATACTTCCGATGACATAACAAACAAAGATCTGATCGGTTGTAGTGATAGGTCGCATCACAAGTGGATTTTGACCTATAACTTCAGACAATTGATTAACCATTCAGTATTGATGTGTCTAGTGGATTAACCACAGTTAAGTGCACCACACACCAAAAGCTTGACGTAACAGACCGTTTCATTGGCTCTTTCAAAAACTAATTAATAGGATCTGTGCTTTAATCAGATTGCCCAATCAGATTCACTCAATTACTTCTCTCAATAACAATACCTCACAAAACTGACAACTGCATTATTTTTTGTATAATTTCATCTAAAACCCAATCAGTTTTTATTTCAAGATGTGATGTGCTTGTCTAATTCTACAACAAAATGTAGTAAATTCTTAAATCTTCCTACCTGTTTATTTGGTATAGAAGAACCTATATTCATACACACAATATTACTAGCTAAATATCTATTTATTATCTCTTGACTATCTTCATGTTTAACTTCTAATACTATTCCCACTTCTTCAGCAAATAATACAGCTAGATTACTCTCTGGAAAGAAAATGGACACTTTGCTTTCACAGTCGAGCAAACTTATTGGTTTAAAAGCTTTTAAAATAATTTTTGAAATCAGTCGTCTTTGTCTGTGCTTTCCAACCCTGTAAACTGCCAACACATAGGCCACCAAATGTGACAAAGCTTACCAAAGAAGGCTCTGTTTTTTCATCATAATGGTGGTGGTCAAGAATGGAAGTGTGTCTCTCCCTTAAGACTCTGAACCTGCCTGTTTGGGGTATAATAATTTTCGATAAAATATACATACCATTTTTATTTGGCACCGTGAGGTTAACATTTAAACCACAGTTGCCAGCAAACGCCATCTCTAATAAACATGTTACCAGACCACCATCACTAACATCATGTCCAGCAGTTAACAATCTATCTGTAAGAGATATGACAATACAAGTCTTAATTTAAGACAGACTACCACTTCATAGAAACTCTTCTCTCATTCATGTAAAATATACAGCATAATAGTGAAAAGCAAGAATAGCAGCCCATGCTTCCATATTTTTGAGACAGTATACATTAATTTTTTAATTCGCCTGGACAACACTGTTTTCTGTCACCTCTCAATGGATTCAAACTGCACTTGGCTTTCATTCTGCTCAAAGAGTAGGGTTGGTGGATGGCCGAATGGTTAGCGTGCGCGCGCTGTATCATACAGCCTGCCATTGAGTTAACTGGCGTGGTTTTGAATCCCCAGAGTAGGGTCGTCTGTCCAACTTCGTGGGTTTCTCCGGGTACTCAGGTTTCTTCCCACTGCTAAAGACTCCTACGCGCAGGCGAATTATTGAAATAAAATTAAACCATATGTTAGTCCCGAAATGACCTAGTTTGTGTCGAGTGGATGTTAAACCCCATTTCTCTATCTCTCTCGCTCAAAGAGTAGACACAAGGCAATTCTGTTTTAAAAATCCTAAAGATTATTATAGGTCCATAATTGGAATATACAACACACTGGTAGAGAGCATACAGGTCAAAATTCTATGGAATACAATTACTTCTTATTACTGAGCGACGTTTTGACTAGGCTTAACAACAACTTGAGAAGCCTAGTCGAAACGTCGCTCAGTAATAAGCAGTAATTGTATTCCATAGAATTGTGACCTGTATACTCTAGTTCAATTACTAAATGCCATTGAAACAGTTTGGTAGAAAGTAGGTGTCTTAGCCCCCACCATACAGCGCGATATGTGAAAACTATAGAATAAAAGTATTATATAGACTTACCTTTAAGAAGTGATTGTGTTATATTAAACAAACAAACTAGCTGTTGTGGTATATCTAGATCAGGTGTTATATTACCTATTTGTTTATAACACTGTGCTAATGCTGTACCACCTAATCTATATTTATCTTTACTTAACTTTATATATAATAAACAACCTGAAATATAAACACAGAAACTTGTCACTTTCCTTAATATACCCCAAAATCATTACCAACATGTGGCAGTTTTAAAATCCGTCAAAAACTCTTGACATGTTGATGGATGGAGGTGAAAACAAAATACACTCACATTAAATAGAAAAGTGTAAACTATATGAATTCATCAAATGATAAACATAAGAAATGTTATCAAGTGTTCACAAAGAATGTATTATAGCATTCTCACAATAGCCAAGTGTTGACATGAATATGTTATGCACATTTGTGACTGCACTGCAGTGTACATAGCCAGCCATGAACAGACAATTGTATAACCCTGACATTTATTCTTAGCAGCTCTTTGAAGGAAGACCAGCCATCTTCTAATTTAACAAATTGTGTGTACTTTACCAAAAACTGATATTTCAGATGTTATTTACTTTTTCCCTTCTGCTTATCAACTGATAGCACACAAAGTGATCTCAATTCTTTCGAATCGGAATATATCAAAATGATAAAAGATAAAGCTGTTTTGCCCTTGTTAGAAGTTCTTCTGGGAAATAATTCTACCAGAAATGTTGTTTTATTAGCAATATGATCACCTTATATAAATGAGAGCTATGTTATAAAAGAAGTAAGGCATACTACTGACCTGTATTATTAGGTTGTTTAAGATCAGGAGTTACTGTAGCTGTGATATCAGGACATGGTGCATACACTGATATTACTAATGTACCTAAAATACACAGTTCAACATATATCAGACGACAGAAAGATAAAAAAAATTCTGGAATATCTGCGAGTAAAATCGAAAAAGGGTTTTATGGGAATATCAATAAAATGATATAAATCTGGCGTAAAATCTTGCGATAATGACTAAAAAATGATTCTGACAAATAAACCATCACAAACCTGGAGCTTTCACAGTTTCATCATCAACTCTGGCAGCCATACTTAATGAATCTTTCCCACCATCAACAGCTATACCCATATCCTTCATGACATCACACATAGCTTGACATGCTGTATATAATGCTGCACCTTCACCTGCTAGTTTCGCTGCCCACATCCAATTACCACTACATTTTACATCCTTTAAAGAAGACAGTTCAGAATTTATTTTATTGTTTATTTTAATCATGAAGAAGAAAATAACACAGCAGGAACAGCAGAAGCATTCCTGATTCAAAAGACCTTTGGAAGCTATTTATAAGTGAGATCCTGGATGGCTGGAGATCCATTCAAATTTAAACCTTTTTCTTAGAAATTTTCAGATCATATTGGTTCAGTGAAGATAACTGGTTTTATTCCATCTATATTTTACAGACACTATTTCAAAGAACACGGTTCCATAGTCAATGTAAGATAGAACAATCAAGCCACTTTTTGAACAGAACCTATGATAATATCAGAAGATTTTGTATGTTCTATCTAATTTCAGCTCATTTACCTTTAAATCTGTAACTCTAGCAAACATTAGATTTGTAATGGCTTCTGCAACAGACATTCTAGCACCAGCAGCTTGATTAACCAGTCCCTTGATTGGTTGTTCACCAATAGCTGTAGCTGCTCCTACCTTCAAGTAAATGTGAACCAATACTATGTAAAATATAACCAGGCAGTCACTTTTAAAATAAACTGGAGAACTATTTGAACACAGGCGTTGCTCTTATTGATATAGCCAAAGGGATGCAATAAAAGATATTCATAGAAACTTGAACTGAACGGAAGGAATTAACATACAGTTTGATATCCACAAAAACAATAATTTATTTACTAGAGAGAGAAATTGGGTTTAACGTTCACTCTGTATATGAGAGTAGGGAATGTTCTGTTTTTCAATTAGTTTTAAATGATCAGGGGAAGGAGATGTTGAGTCGACATAGAATTGTTTGGCTTGTTCTACACAGCGTACATTGATTAAAAAAAACTTACTTTATCAAAATAAGAAGAAGCTGTAACAGCCACGTCTGCTAATGGTGTATGTAATGGTCCAACACATTGTTGCTGTGCTACTAAACCTGTTACTGATCTATCAACCTGAAAGTAAAATATAGATACATGTGCAGAATCTATGTATTTAATTGCTCCTGCTGCCAAGGGAAGTAACTTCAGTAAAATGTAAAATGTAGAAAAGGCTAGAAATCTATGTATACATATTAAGAAATGTGCATATAAGGTCCCATTAATAAAAATTTATATTTTGGTTCTCAGATAGAGCTGCATAACCTGTTTTTCATTTTTAGAACAAAACCGTTAGCCTTCCTGCTGCAAAGGGAAGTAACTCCAGAAAAGAACGCTTGATATTGAGAAAGTCAAATACAAATTAGGTTGTGTAAAGAGACACAGAAATGGAGAACCTGAATGTCAGTAAAACAATTATAACTAATTTGTGTGTTTCGCATTAACTTGTCGTCTCTTAGAAACATAAGCAATATTCTACTGTGTACAAAAACCAGACCTCAAAGGTAATTGAGACCAAAACCCCTGCAAGTCTAGAAGAAAATATTCCAAAGTGAGTACTATTAAAGTACATGCTGTCTGATGTGCAATACCCATTAGGAGGAACAAACTTTAGAATTAACAGAAATAGATTATATAACCATTACATATTTAAGCCGACATTAGAGAGCAATAATTAAGAATGGAGAGGGGTCAAAAAAATTAAGAATGAATCAAAGCTGACCTTGTTCGTAAGATATCGTTTGCTGGCTACAGACGGCAATCTTAATACTCTTTTTAAAGCATCTAATACTGAAACTGTATTTGGAATATCTATGTCTTTTAATACTGGCTTTACATTGTTTAAAACAAATTCCTTTCTAGGCATTTTACCAAGTACACATTCTAAATCTAAATCATAGGGTAGTCGAGAACTTTGTAAACCATTACTGCTATTATGTTCTTTAAAACCCTCCAGCTTCATCTGAAACACAAATAGAAAAGAGCTGATTAAATTCTGTTTTTAGTCCTCATAAATCATGATTACCCAACTAATTGTGTATTTGTTTACTGAACTTTCTTGTATTTTTGGTTAATTGGCTGCCTATGAAGCCTTGCCTTTTTGGAGCAGGCCACTGGTGAATTTGTCCATGCATAAAATATATGAGAGACACAAGTAGTAATGGGGTTTAATGTCCACTTGACACCAGCAAGGTCATTCTTTATAAGACAAAGAATATTTAAATTCAATAATTAATAGGTTTTATTAGATGAGAAGAAGCAGGAGAACTCGGAGATAAGCCACAAGGTTGGACACCATACAAACCCTGGTTTAAACCAATGACTTACACATGAGGGCCCTCACAAGCCTATGTGACGCAATTGGGCAAAAGTTGCAGTGACGCTTATAAGATATCTTTGAAAAATCAGAATTCTCTGTTAGCTGAAATATAAGGTGGCTTTCACAGGCCCCACTTTGAATATTTGTGGTATGCCGCCCCCCAAAAAGTGTCGCCTCCAGGTATGGGTTCCTCCTCAGTCCCCCCCTTCCCCTATGTGAGGGTCCTGAACTTACATAGACAACAAACCTTATCATCTCCTGTGTATGTGTTACACCACATGGTCACCCACTTTTCCCATTGTCCTATACTGGTTCTCACTTTCTACCTGATTAGCTTCCATATTTAAAAACTTTATCTCCGAAATTATTCATGAAATATATTAAATTTACCCTTCCACTGCCATCCACTGTACCAACAAAATTGGCAGGACATCTTTCTCTGTGACTCAATTTACGTAAAACATCACCATCTTTCTTTTCTACCAAAATGGCATCACTCTCCTGATATTCAGCTCCCCATATTTCTAATATACTGAGTGTTGGATCACCTAATTGAAAGTCGTCAACTCTAACGACTGCCCCAACAGGTTCTACTATCTCCTTTAAAACATTTCCTAAAAAATAGTTCAAAATAATTATAAGGTACCAGTTATAAAAAGTACTTAAATATATCAGCAGTAGATAATTTCCCGAGCTTTCGTTCAATCGGATTAAAAGAGGTCCATCAAAAGATTTCAGCTGAAATTATAGATGGCACTGGTTTGTTTATTTATACAAGTTGTAGAGGAAATGGTCTTAAACCAAAACAGTCCAAAAATATGGTTAAAATAGGGGTAGATTTGTCATAAAGTTGATTAAAATAACTATTGTTTATTAGGGATCCAGTGATGTATATTTGGCAGATGCTGAATGTTGTGAGATTTTCAATTCATCCTATCCTTCTAAACACTGAACAGAATTGACAATTTGAAAAGTTTCTGGACTGGTATTTATTTTGAAGATTCAATTTGAACAATATTCTTATTTATGAGGGATTCAAAATAACTCAAATGAAGATCAGATACTTTACAATTCAAGAATTAAATCAAGGAGTCTCACCATTTCCACCTGCCCCCTGGTCATGTATACTCTGTATAGGATTAGCAGACGACATTTCAATACAACCTCGTATTAATCTATTTAACTTCTGTTCCATTTCAGCATCTCCTCTCTGTACAGCACCAAAATCAAGTTCTGCTTTATTATCACCTTGAACTTTGACCGATGATGCAGCACCGCCCCCTACACCAATACGATATACGGGTCCGCCTATTTTCACTACCTCCATACCTTAAAACAATACTTATTTATTCTTAAAGTTGACACAATTTTTTTTCCATTTTTGGATTGATGATATAAAGAGAATTAAAGGTTTACATATTAGAGAATACTGTCACAATACATAATTATATTACCCCTCAGCCATGTTTAATTACTGCTAACAATGCTTGTGTTACAGTATGATAAGGCTAGTTTGTAAAAGACTAAACAATTCTGACACTTTCTGGAAACAAACAAAACATACAGCCTCTGATAACAACAAATGTTCAAAATATTGCAGTACCAGAGATTTGTCATTTTCTTATTGTATGCATGTATAGCCCACTCACCAATTTCTGGTTTAGATTTTACGATATGTTCACCATCTAACATTCCTAATCCAGCACTAAACATTATCGGTTTAATATATTCTCTTCTTTCTCCACTTGCTAAAACTTGACCAAATGATCGAGAAAAACCTGCTAAAACTGGTTCACCAAATTTATTTCCATAATCTGACGCTCCATTGCTTGCTTCTACAGCTATCTCTAGTGGTGACGCAAAATTATTTGGGTATTTTAATTCATCTTCCCATGGTTGCCTGTACCCTAATAAAGTGTTAAAAAATATCAAAACAACAAATTCAGTTCTGTGCGAGATACAGTATTACATCTAATCTTTTGTAAAATATATGGCCAGGAAATTTCTATTTTCTGGGAACATTAAAGTTTAATTTAAACTGTATTTACCAGGATCAGTATGCTTACTGTTTTCAGAATACACGATACCAATTTTCATATGAGGATTTCACACAGCTAAGAAATTTTATTCGCACTTTTGCACCTAGAAACAAGTATGCAAAATCATGACAGGTCTATTTTATGTTAGTTGAATATGGAAAGATCACAAGGTTCAGTCGTATGGGATTAATCGTGAAATGTACATGAAGTAAAACTATAATTTTTTTTCTCATCCCCATTTCCAAACATTAACAAATAAGTATTAAAAAATTCCTTTTTATCTAGACCCCTTTTTGTAAGTAGTAAATTGTTTGAACGTATGATACCATACCATAATTGATGTATAAATTGAATTTAAGTTTCAGTGAGTTATCATAATTGATCGACAGTCAAAAATTTTGAATTTGATGCTCTGAATTTATTCTACATATTCCTAATATATATTTGTGATTGTTTTCCGACATACATGTGTACATGTATCTTCTGAAGATTCCACAAATGGGCAGGCCTACCTGGTATTGACAGATTACCAAACATATAACCAGCAGTAGCAGCTAAAACATGAGCACCTCGACCTGTAGCATGTACATCTCTTATCCTACCTCCAGTACCTGTTGTAGCTCCAGGAAATGGTGCCACACCTATAATTATACAGTATAATTTATTATTCAACCCACACAAAGGGAGGTAACTCTTTTTTGTAGCTGCTCCCAAGTCTTCAATCTGGTTCAGGGGGTATGTACTGTTTCATAAAAAGATTTCTAATTTAAAAAATGAACATAGAAATATGGAAGGTAATATTTATAAGTAGGTTGTGACTACCTGTAGGAAAGTTATGTGTTTCAGCAGTAAATATAATATGGCGGCTACAATTCTCCTTTACTTGAATACGACTGGGAGCTACTGGAGATTCTGGTACAAGAACTTTAACAGTATGGCCAACAATCCCACTGAAATATAATTCTTTCAATATATATTAACATATTATTGTGCCAATCTTTATGGATGTAATTCTATATAAAGTACATAAGAGTTGACACTAGGTCAGAAGGAAGCAATTCATGTTATGTACATTATACTGATCACATTCAATGACAAATGCAGAACAAAGGGAGAAAAACCATATAAAAATTTATCCTTCAGTAGCTTCCAGTTCAAAGGGGTAACAATCAGAATCAAAATGTCAATAAGCAGTAATCTAATACCCAAAACAAACATTTGAAAGATGTTTAGTAATAGAATAGCCACTATTATTAGATACTTATTTTTAGGTTTTAAAAAAGTACTTGTGCCACAAGTTGTAAATACCTGCTGTTGTCATTAAATTTGATGATGTTGTTAGGATTACTGTGATTCTGTGTATCCATTATTAATGAAAATAAAGAGGCCTCGTGTTTTACACCATCTACTATTAACTGTCCTTTAAAAAACCAATGTCTACTATGTTCACTGAAATAAAATAAATTTAAGAAATAAACATTTCTAATTACAGGTATTTCTGGGCTTTATTCAATAATTCATTTTTTTTCAAAATTTCTTACATAGTAATACACATGACTGGTTCACAAACAATTTTTCTTATCTTCTTTGATTGGAATTTAGTAATTGAATATATTAAACAATGGTACAATCTTATGGATACACAAATTCTGAGTTTAATACTTGATAAAGTTGAAATGTCGCTTAATAATTAAACTCTGTAATTGTGTATCCTGTGTTGATTTTTCCTGCATTGCCCCCTTAAGACTACAACTGGAATACTGAGCGGATATAAATATACTACCTGTTGGACTGAGCCAGGTCAAAACATTCAACACTGGTTGGATTTCGTTTTACCTTGGTAAGGAAAAGGTCAGTATAATAATCTAAATCCCAATTATCGAAAGCCAATCCTACAATATATAATGGTTAATAATACAGTAAAATAGCACAGTTACGGCAAGTTGGGGAGGTCTTGGCAATAGAGGGTTATTATACAGTTTTAACTGAATTTAAGAAAGCAAGTTTCCATACCGAGAAATTGATTTATTAATTCAAATGCAGTATTAAATCTTGCTCAGATGATGCATTAACCTACATAGAATGATAGGCCGATTGATTTTATTACAAAATAAGTATACAAAAAGTATTCAATTAGTCATAAAATCTGCACTCTGGCTCTATAATAACATACCAAGCTCTTTGTTAACTTCTTCTAACGCTACTCTCCCTCTTTCCATTATATCTACTTCAAACACAGGATCGGATTTAACTTGCAGTTCAAAACTCTCTAATGGTCGTGCATAATGACACTGTGTCATTCTGTCATGTAATAAATCCACAATATGAGTAATTTGTTGAATGGAAGCTGGTTTATCATCATTAATAGAGATTAGATATCTTGTAGAGTATTCTATTCTGTTAATATGTTTCAGACCAACAGAGTGACAGATAGAAACTGCATTGGTAGAAAAAGGTGTGCAGAAATTCAACCTAAAAGAAACAATCTTATAATTATGATATGGGTTTGTACAGAGTTTCTGGTATCCTGTTTACGTTGGGATTTAATTTAGGAAAACATAAACAACAAAACATGTCAACAGGGAGGCTGATGTCCCCCACCAGGATATGCTCATTCTCAAACTAAGTCAAGGTATGGATAGATGAAACCATATTGTCTAGCTGTCAAGACATTTATCTAATAAACAAGTACTCCCAGTTTGAACACTCTGCTTCAATCAGGTGCCATAAACCAAGAAGTTGGGGTCTGATTTGCAGGATATCAACAGGAACGAACATCATTGGGTTAAAAAAAACAATTCAAGTTTCATCAAAATAGAATAAAATTGTGACTTCTAGAGGGTCCACCCACAGCCTTGGTATTATATACTTTGACACTATTGTACGGCGGATTTTCATGAGATTCGAACACAACCAACAAGATGTGTAATGGAGATATATTTAAACATTTTTTTTAATCAAATAAATATTGTGACTTCTAGAGGGACCACAAGCTAAAAATGTGATTTTTCAAACAATCTAGGGCCATAATCTAGGTAGCATCGTTCAAATATACAGACACAATGAATTGCACACATAGTGATTTACCTAATAACGTTATGACATATCTTGGGAAGCTAACATGCTGAACAATATAGTTCCATAATTCATCAATACCTGTACCTTACGGAATCAATTTGTCAACATCAAGACTGACCATACAATTTCAGAAAACAACTTGTTTGCAAACATATTTTTCTAAAATCAAATTTTGGGGTTTTAACAGAAACAAAGCTTAAATCTATATGAAAAGTGAAATGAAATAGGGTTTGACGTCCTATTGTTCTGCGCAGACTCGGCTAATAAAGATGGGTATATGCTATAAGGGAAATTTTGTGTGGACAGCAGCTGCAGAGTGTTATGTAAAGACACATTTTGCTCTATCATCACAGACATAGGTTCATGTTTACTGTATTTGGTGAGCCGAGTGAGGATTAGAGTGAAATAAAGTCTGTCTCACCTTGGTCCTATCTCTACAAGTATTTCATTCTTATTTTCTTTAATCTGAGATTCTGCAGTAAAATTGTCTTCTTGAAATGGTGTGGATAATATCCATGATAATGTCAATTCATCTTCTTCTACTAAATCTAGAAAAAAAGGTGAATAATAGGTGTAAAACAATTTATTGTTTTGTAATCAATTATAGTAAAATCATCTTATACCAGTAACCAGTACATCAAAATATGATGAATTTTACACTAGGTTAAAAGTGTTTCAGGGGAAATAACTCTTATTTTAAAAAATCCAAGAGGGCTCAAATTAGTAATTCTTTCCCAGTTAATTGACATCAATTTCTTGGATATTTTATATAATTTTTACATTTTTAACTTCCCATTTCAAAAGGCCCTGACATAACTTTATATGTACTTTACTTAAAGTGCACATAAGATGGGAGAGAAAAAAACACTTTGGTATATATAGCTAATGGTTATTATATCCACCATACGGCAAGTTCACACCAACATGATTAAAATTAATTGAGCTGTCTTCACTCAGAGTCGCAAAAAAAGACCTAATGTAAAAATGATAACTAATTATCAAAAACACTCTTGCTGGTAACCATCAAATCGAATAACAGATTGAGAAAGGCCATGTAACTATCTTTGTGTAATAATAATATTATGGCAAGTGTAGTGTCGTTAATATCTGTCATTAATGAAAGTTGCACAGACATGGGGTCATAAATAAATTTACACCTCCATGTCAGATTAAGAATTCTGATTAGGTAATTATCTTTATTACGCCAGCCAGATCAAAGACATCACTCTAGGTGGAACGTGTGTGTAATGTATGCACTTTAATTCCTATTTGTTTACTTCCTGATCCTTCCACATCATATGCTAATAAATCGGGCAGAAAATGTAAACCCTGGGCTATTCTTCAATTCTTGACCCAAAACATCAACTAAAAACTTTGGCGCAAAAGGGGAGAGAAAGAGAGAGCTGATATAGAAACACAACACTAGTCTTATATTAGTACAGGAACATTTCAAGACATTCAATAAATGTATTAAATGGTAGGGCCTACATGTTTTTTGATTGATTTTAAAGAAGCATCATCGCAATAAATAAAGACTTAATAAGACTGATCTTTAATTAGGAAGTGCTGTGTCCCGACATTTTGGGTTTTTTAATCTACAAGTGGTATATTATGAACTAACCTTTCCCATCAAACTGAACATAAAAACATAATTCAGTTTGTAATATTTTGATATTTCTGCTGTCAATGGAACTGTTAATTTTACTTGTCAGTACCTCTGTGGTGCTACAACTTATTCCTGGTGTCTTGAAGAATTTTTTAATCTGACCCATATTTGTTTAGTATATTCACCGGATATATCTGAAAAGAATAAAATAAATATTAAATATTACAATTTAAAAGCTTGGAATTTAAAAAAAAATACATCAGTGTGAATTTAAGCTGTTTGAACGAAGGGGTCTTTTGCAATGGGAGGACCAACCCGGAAATAAACCTTGAGGTTGCACAATCGACCCTACTACTTATTATAAATGAAATGAAATGGGGTTTGTTTAACGTCCTACTCTTATGCACCTGGCCTGTGCTAATGGAAGATGGGCATACGTCATACACTACAGTGTGCTATGAGGGAAATTTTGTGTGGGGGGGGAGCGGCCCTACGGCCTAGTCTTATATCGAATTCCAACTGCCAAGGGATCGTTTATGTGCATGCCAGGCGGGGAATCAAAATCATGCCAGTTGACTCGCTGACCATTCGGTCACCCAACCCCTGTTGAAAACTTGAGCAGTGCCCTATTTGACCATAGCATAACACAGCATCACATACAATGACCAATGTACTGTAGGTGTAGAATTTAGTGTATGTCAAGTTATAGTATACTTTATACCAGCGCCCTGGGGCCTATTTCACGAAATTTTAACTAAGATAAGATCCCAATTTTAGTAATTTGATTGGATAATATTAGATTGATTTTAGTGCTTAGCCAATCAAATTTGAAGTATCTACTAAAATTGGATTTTATCTTAAGTTAAAATTTCGTGAAACAGGGCCCAGAACTATGGGTTGTTTTGTCATATTATTGCACAGAGTATTGGCAGTAAGTCCAGACTAAAATCATTTCTAATTCTAATGAAATGTACGGTACCTGTAGGTAAAATTAAACAACTGTGACACTGAATCATTACTATTACTGATATTACCGGGAACCCAAAAATTGATTTGGCATGGCATGATGTGTGATATTATACGATAATAATGATAACCCTTATATAAAAAGCTACTCAAATGTATATGTCAACACTCATATGTCATTCTACAAAAGTTGTGTTATTTGATGCACTAAAGCTATAATATATAATACTAACCATGTAATTGACACTTGAGTTTGAGTATTGATATGACAGAACAATAACATTGGACTCTGCCGGACACGTGGTTCAAATAACGGTAGTAAGTATGGAAGCACGTAAAGGAAAAAAAAAGAGAAAAACTTAGTAATAAACTAAAGGGTAATATGTACATATTAAATAATAAAGAATCCAAATTGTTACAGTAGTCATTTTTGCAATTTTGACAAAATAAATGTATAGTTAACCACATTATTAGACAGGGACTTAGTCAAGCTAAGATTTGGGCTACTGGCGCGTTTTTCCAGGCGTTAACAATTTAAAGCTCAAATGTCTGTTTTGATAATGGAGACTATGACCTACTTACAAAAACCGGAAGTACAACAACAAACGCGGTAAATGTGGAAATAAAAACATCGAAGGATATCTGTCAATTCGAGATTTTTTAGAGACCAACGGTTAATGGAATGCCAAAGAATTGTTTAATGTGAATGAAATACGAAATGTTTGAATCATGTGTGCTAATTAGCTGTCAATTTTAAACAATGACAACCGATGAAAGGGTTCTAATTTTTGGTAAATATTGTATGGTAGCACGTTGTGGAAACCCACGCGAATCGAGTGGCACTTCTGTTACTGTGAAAATTATTACTCTAAACCCCATTGATGGGGATACTTCTCTGTTCAAATTTGAAAGTGACTCTGTAGTCGGATGGGAGTGTAACAATTACTCAAATAGTGCTACAAAAGATAAAAATGTTGCTCCAAAGACATCCCATAACTACGAAATTGGTCCAGTTGTTCGTTTTGAAGGAGTGGAAGACCTTTCCTCAGGTGTAATATTTCCAACCTTGTTAGTGAAATTTGTCAGCAATGTGGATAATTCCAACACCTATTACATATTTGTTTTAATACAAGATAATGACATTGCCCCTAGTTCGACTGAATGTAGGTGGAAACTATGTCCAATCAAATGTTTGAAACCATCCATCTCAAGAAATGACATTGGTGCAACAAACACTATCTTCTTAAACACAGGTAGAATAGTTTTTCACAGCCAAGATAAACTATTTCATTGCTTTGGCATAAACGAAATAGAAATTCCAATTGAAAATTTTGAAAACAGTTCCGAAAAAAGAAGGTTTTTACATTTAACCAGGCATCAAAATAGGAAAGGTGACAGTTTCATGTTTGGTATTTGTTCAATATCGTCTCATTCTGACTCTGAAGAAGACATTTTTGATAATGGTGAGGATGGTTGCCATGGGATATCTAATAAATTGTTTATAAGAAAACTTATTGATGACCATCATGATTCTGAATTCCATCCCATTAAAAGTACTGAAGTGTTACCAGTAGAATATTCAAATATAACCAGTATCTATGTCCATTCCTTTGAAGAAATATTAGAAGAACATGGAACTACTATTGGAACCCATGTATACAAATCTAGTATATATGTGATTGTATCAAATAGTTATTTACTCGAATTTAAATCTAAACAGTTGTTGAGCTCCATTTGTTTAGAGACAGCATTTAAACAGTGTGGGTTCCTGAAGTTGAAGGACAGCGATTCACCCTCTATTTTAGGAGTTATTGAGCTAAGTAACAGAAATAAGCTGGTAATTATAAAGAATGGTACAGACTGCATCGCTGTTGACACTTCTTCAAAACAGGTAAACTCAGCATCTAGACACCTACATGTACTCAGTACACACATTGATCTGACACCAACTTATCTGACCGATTCGAATTTTGGACCAATTTGCTTAGTACTTACATAAATCTGAATTGACTTGACACAAAGAACCGAAATACCCATGTACAGTTTACCAGGCCTAACTAGATCTACACCTGCACAAGCTACACATTTATTGCTATGAAACCAATATCATTATAAATCAACAGTCAGTGACACAGAAATAGGCATGGCCAGATACCCCACCCCCACCCTGTACAGAATTTCTTATGACCAGAAGGATCATTCTACAGGCAGTGGCAAATGTTTCCCTTGTTCAGATCCGAGGCTGTGCTTGATGGATCAGCTGCAGACTTTAAGCTATCATCCAGGCATGGGGACCTTACACCTGCTACTGAACCATTAATATGAGGAGGTCATGTAGGTAGAAATAATTACGATTTTAATCCATGAGAACCGCTGTGTCATGCTTAATACCATTTTCTTCATTAGGAGCAGAACAGTAGAACGTTAAACCCCATATTTCATTTTATTTCTTTACCCTTGCCTTTCCTTTCATTTCAATATCTCATTTTGTCTGGGTTAAAAATTAAATATTAATAAAACATTATTTTGGCGTCATAGTGACCAAGGTTATTATCCGATGAAGTTATAATTACTGCACAGTATTTATCTTCAAGAGAAACTCGCGCCTGATTGATTTGCAATACACAAAAGCAAATCCCACAAGTTATCATTGATAATAATTTCAGGTACATCAATGGTGGAATGGTGTTGAGATGATGTTTATTTGTGATATATTATGTAAAGGATTTGATCAGTTATTGTTGATATTTGAACCAGTTGTAGAAGAAGAAGATATATCACAGTGGATATTAACAGATTTTGATAGATTATTTATTGATAATAGAGAAGATACTACTGAAGATAATCCAGTTGTTGAAGATACATGCCATGCAGCCAGAACAGGACTACAGAAACAACTGGAGGTTTGAAAGCAATTTACTAATACGTGTATATTATTCCATGACAGATTTCACTGGAAGTAAAGTAATGTAAACTATATTATAAATTATTGTAATGTTTTTGCTTGAAACCAATAATCATTAACAATTTAAGAGACAGGACATATGGGACTGTTCTTACGTCTCTTACAAAATCATTTAACTTAAAAATATCGTGCTTGCTACATTAATTGTACCGTTCACTATCCTACTCTTCTACAATTATGTAGGCCCCTACCATTCAAAACAATTGATGAACAGAATAATACAAATGTACAAGCGTACTCAGAACCTTTAGCGATGTGGGCTGTTAGTATTATAGAGCCTTGTTATTGCTTAAATACGACACTGTTAGTGCTGGTGATATTTCAGAATTGATCGAGTGGTTGTCAAGAAATATTCTTGGTTCCAAAGCTGCGATAAAATGACCATAGTACATGTAGTTATCAATGCACGTACATAATAAGCATCTGGAAATGATCATGCCAAAACTTACTACGAAAAGATTACCAGTTATCGAGCCGTGAACACTTTTCCGATATCATCACCAAGGAACACCATGGTCAGGCGGCTGTAGTGCCATGATATAGCAATAGCATGGTTTATTTTCATTCAGAAAATTACGCCGCATTAAATTAACAAGGGATACTCCCGTGGTGTTCGCCACAGTCATGAAATTTATGGACCAGATACGGCCTCAAATGAAGAAGAGAACCGGGGTTGTTTTCAGAGACGATCACGACAAACCTAGTGTCCATATATTCCCGAAGCAATGGCTCGAGAAATCCCTCTCTGCTGGATTAGCTTCTGATTCTTGAACTTTTGCGGGAGTGTGTCTATTCTTCCCGTCCAATCAAAGCTATCACTTACGTACAGCAACATGCCAGTTGTTTAATTTGGACAGTGATTTAAGATATTAAAAACAGTGAAAGTATGTTCATTTCCAAACAGTTTAAATTTTAATCGGTTTGATAGCCTCGTTTGTCACGCAATTAGTTTTACTGCAATAGTCTGCTATGCACTGGTTAATTGGGCATAATAAAATCGTGAGCCATGACGTAGGCTAACGTTATGTAAACATGTTTGGTTCAGTTAGGCGCTTTGTTTTAAAGGTAAAGCCTTTGTACCGCTGTCAGCTACTGGTTGTTAATTGATGGGACTACTGACTAATCATAATTTAGAACACGGATGAATGTTCGCTCTTTACAGCAGTGAGTAGTGGGATTAGGTCTAATGAAACGAAACACTGCGCGGAGTATGTGCATATATAGGCTATTTAGTTTCGTCACTCCAGTCCGTCTGTCAGGTCCGGCCAGGCTTGTGGATGCCCTAGAGGTCGGCGCTCAAAGACAGTTCCAAAAGGAACTATCCTTAATTAATATCCGATTGACTTTAAATGTATACAGTGTTCAAGGCCACGAGAGGGATAAGCCTCTGATAATTACTGTTGGTATATCTTGTAGATGCTTTAGACGCTCAAGTTAATATCCGATTGACTTTAAATTTATATAGTGTTTAAGGTCATGAGACGATTTCCCATAATTACTGAGAGTGTTATGGTCCTTGATCACTTTGAGAAATCTTGTAGACGCTTTAGAGGCTAAAGACTGTCAATGTTCAACTATTTTCCGTGATTATGGAAATAGATACTAAATGTTTTTGTATGCTATACTAGAATAGGGCAGAACTAGAAGCCAATAATGGGTTGTTACTCGTACCCAGATCTTAGTCTGTTGTAAATGTTTTCATTTCTGACATAAGAAAAAATATGCGTCAACCCTTGTTGACTCCTCGGCCAAATAACCGTTTCAAATGTTACTTTTATATAATATGTTCTTATTTTTATTGTTTTTTAACATAATATGTTTTACGTAAACGTATTCTGTATGTTTTATCGTATCATTTTATACTGGTGCCTATTTGTCTAAATCTTTTTCTGTAACTGTTTTATTTATATGTCTTTTTCTATTTATGTATCTTTTAATTGTGTACAGCGCATATGGGCACTTTACAGTGGAAGCTATGCGCTTTATAAATGTTTCAATAATAATAATAATAAGATGCTCTGGGCTATTGTTTCGTCGTTTTGTCTTCACATCGGGTTTGTAGTCAATAACATCAGTGAGTGAACAAACCTTTTGCAACGATTTGGTTATTTGATTTATTCAAGGAGATTGCAATTATTAAAAGATTTTAATACTGTAGATTTACTCTTGACCGATGGAAGATTAAAATCTTTTGAGTCTCATGTTTTGTAATAAAAGATTTATACATTATGTGATGCGGTAAATCATGTCTGTTTTTAAATCGACTATTCCTTGAATTCGTGATGATGAAATGTCCCCGGACAGTTAAACCACTTAAAAAGTATATTTTAATCAATTTAAAATGTCATGTGTATGTATAATTCAAATCAGTCGTACTTTTAGATCGAGGTGACCTTTTCAAAGAAAGAATTAACTTTTTATTCGCCAACATTGAAAGCTTTGTAGAATCTTTCGACATTTCTAACCACAAAGGTTGCCAATTCATTGCCAAATGAAATAAAAAGAGAAATGGGGCTTAACGTCCTACTGTTCTGCTCCGAACTGGGCTAATTTAGAGTGTGCTGTGAGGGAAATTTTGCCCGGACAGCGGCACTGCAACCTACTCTTTTATCGAATCCCAACTTTCAAGGGATCGTTAATGTGCATGCCAATGTGTACACGGAGCTCGGTTTTACGCCCCCCGTCCGAAAAACTAGACTCCTGCATCACTTACAAGGGGAAACCACTCCGGACAATCTGGATTAACATTCTCGGCCAATGCAGGGATCAAAACATCCGACCTCCAGGCTAGCGAGCCAAATTTCACACTGTGAAAGCGCCTGGATAATCATGCCATGTGGCGATTTTCAAATCAAGTTACGAATCAAGCGATCATTGCTGAACAACTCAATATTTTGGTTTGACATTTTCAGACAAGGTAAAGAGTATTATCGTCACATTTTGACGTGAATCTACGTTTAAATAGGTTACCTTTGAAATTTGTGACAGCTCGTTTAATACGATTACATCATCTTTCTCAAATTTAATATTTTCCATGGTCTCAGCAATATATTGCTTTGCGTGATAATATAAATTAACTTAAGTTTTAATTTTTTTCTAGAGAATGATCTTATCTGTAGAAAGTGCCAAGAATAAATTAGAAGAAAAATATGAGTTTCTAGCAAAAAATACCATTAAACTAGAGAAGATGACAGAACAGCAGGTTAGCTGATTTGTGTACCCTATCACGCACGTTCCATCTTAATATCAATTTCCCTGTAGAATTTTAATGTGATTTTAAGTTCATGTCTCAGACTTCACAGAAAATATCATGCTATCCTGCCATGTTGGACATGAATCATGTTTTGTTCCCATGAGTTAATAACAATACAAACAGAAATAAAAACAAATAAGTATAGATGTGAAGCTCCAGGAGTTTAATGTCTCTTTGGAGGTTGGGCGAGAACGGTTTGTACGTTTTGGCACTAAGTTGTTAATCCTTGAGCGACGAAGATATTCGGACAGAGCTCTAAAGAATCAAACAGGGTTTTATAGTTTTGCTTGAAATAGATTAAATAACAACTTTAGACAAAGCGAGAGAGAAATGGGGTTTAACGTCCACTCGACACAAACTAGGTCATTTCGGGACAAACATGGTCTTTAATTTTATTTCAATAATTCTCTTGCGCGTAGGAGGCTTTAGCAGTGAGGGGAAACAGGAGGACCCGGAGAAAACCCACGACGATGGAAAGGCGACCCTACTCCTTGTCATGTACAACGGGAGATTCGAAACCACGCCAATTGACTCAATAACAGGCTTTATGATACAACGCACACGTGCTAACCATTGTGAGCCACCCCACCACACCCACCCCAAGCTTAGATAAAGCCAAACGTAAAATAGCTGGTAAGAGTTGTCAAATCACGAATACATACAGTAACTATGCTGGGGTAGGGGTAGGCATCTCTGAATAAGCAAAAGGTTTAATCTATCTGGGCAGTTCACATAGCTTACAAAAACAATTATTATACTTTTTTATTTTATTGATAAAGTCGCTTTTTCTTAGAAATTAAGAAGTAAAGATGTTAAAGAAAGTGATGGGGGGTGTGTAGAAGTAGCAGATTTATGGTATCAAGTTCTTGATGGTAAACTGGTTATAGGTGTTCATGTTCTCAATAGAAGGCACAGGTATTATACATATCTAATTGCATACTTGACTAAAAACTTCCACGCCCCTGGGTACTTTTTTTATACGCCCACATGGAAATGTGGTCGTATATTGTCGTCGCCCTTTCCGTCCGTCTGTCTGTCCGTCCGTCCGTCCGTCCGTCGGTCCGTCGTCCATAATTTCTTGTGAACGCTCAAGAGGCCAAAGTAAATATCCGATTGACTTTAAATTTATACACAGTGTTTAAGGTCATGATACGAAGAAGCCTATTGATTTTCAGCAACATGCGATAATTACTGCCAGAGTTATCACCCTTGATCACTTGGAAAAATCTAAAGTTAATATCCGATTGACTTTAAATTTATACACACTGTTTACGGTCATGATACAAAAAAGCCTATTTATTTTCAGCGATATCCGATAATTACTGCCAGAGTTATGACCCTTGATCACTTTGAAAAACCCTGTGAACGCTCTAAAGGCTAAAGTTAATATCCTATTGACTTTAAATTTGTACACAGTGTTTAGGGTCATGAGATGAAGAATCCTATTTGATTTTCAGTGATATCTGATAATTTCTGCCAGAGTTATGGCACTTGATCACTTTGAAATATCTTGTGGAGGAAGGCCTTGAGACAAACAATCAAAACTATTCTAATCATTTCTGATAATTACTTAATGGGCTATTACTCCTTACTGACAAAAGAAACAATATGCGACAATCCTTGTTGACTCCCCGGACGACTTGGCTGTTGTGGGAGTATGTTTCGTTGCCTGGCAACCTATCTTTTAAAAAGTCAGGCCTTTTAAACAATTTCTTTAACCATTTAATTCAGTACAGCGATAATTTTCGAATCTCATATATAGACGAAGTTTAGAACACGATTACGACATCGTCTAGTATATCAAGTTATGAGCTTATGCCCAAAAGACGAAACTTTAGATTAGTTTAAATTAGGCTCAACTGTTGTCAAATAATTCTTAGCACTGCATGTCAGACCAGATTGAATAAATTGTCTGTCTGCCAGCCTATCACTATGCATGCATCTTGTCAAAACAATAAACAGCGGTAGTTTGGCTCAGAATAAAGTAAGTTGGCTGAAATTTTCACTATTTTTTATCTTCTATTTATGAATTATTAAAGCAAGAATGGCCAACTCTTTATTAAACTCTATCTTCTGTAATCCATGTTCTCCTAATGTCATTGCCCCACCCCCTTTGTTTATGTCACAGTGTCCCCTTTCATACCGTAATGATAATATAAGAATAATTAATTAATATAGCGCCAACAGTTCAGCTCAGCGAGCAGCTCTCGGACGTATAAAATTACAACAATCACAACACATTAATCCATAAAAAAGACAAACAGAGAACATTATTTAGTACACATGGTAAAAGTTTGACACAAACACAGCTAGAACCTTATTCAGTCAGTTGTATATTTGATTAAAAAGTCCGGGTTTGAGATATTACACCTTTAATAGAATTTGCGCTTTTGAATTCGTTTGATATTGAATTCCAAAAATTCTGAGCACCGACTACAAAAGATCTATCATCGGAGTTGGTTTTTGTAAAAGGCTTAATTAAGAGATTATCTGATTGTGGTCAAAGGGTTCTTCAATATTTATTAGTATTGAGAAGGTCTCTATGGTACTGAGGTGAAGAATTTTCATTTAAAGAAGAATACGTAATAGACAGTATTTTAAAATTGATACGTTGACTGACTGGAAACCGATGGAGATCTTTCAGAATTGGTGTCATATGTTTATTTGGTCTCGGTTATGATCCGGGCTGCTTTATTTTGAAGTTTCTGAAGTCGTTTGATTTTATTTTCAGGTAGATCGTACAAAAGTGAATTACAATACCCGAGTTTTGATGTAACCATTGTTTTTAACAGTATTTTAGTCGTGTCACTAAAATTTTTCCAATATCTAAAAATTAATATTTTTACACATGGCCGAAATTTGTCATCATTGAGTTTTGATAAATTTGACTCCATCCGTCTGATAAACAGGCCTCAAATTTGCATATCTCAGATGGTGGGAAGAAGGCTCAAGGCTATATAAATTTGAGTGTCGTCTGCGTACATATGGTAGTTAAGACCGAGAACGGAACCCTGTGGCACGCCATAATTTAAAACCGTTGAGTTGGATTGGGATCCCCTGATAGCAACTCTTTTCGTGTAACAATGGCAAGGTGACCTATAACCATGCACCATTTCTTATCACCTTGTCGTTGTTTCACATTGCCGTGTTGTCATTTCAAATCAGCATGCCCCTTTATACGTTTATGAATTTTTGATTTTATTTAGAAATATTTTAATTTCAGCTCTGTCTCACGGTTATCCCTGTGTCTAATTCAAAATCACCAGTCTAACGATATATTAACATCTATGTCGAAGTGGCACATGGGTGTAATACAAACTAAAGATACAATATCTTATGAAGATGACAACCGCATAATTAAGAAAATGAAGATTGGTGATGAGCAGGAGGATACCCATTTAAACGACGACATGTCAGCACCTAATGGCCTTCTTTTATCTGACCAAGAAACCACACTAACCACATATTGTGACATTTTAACCCTAAAATTAACGCAGGGAGTCGTTACTGTATCAATATTTCTTCAGTATTATGATGAAGGTGTTGATGGAGAATTCGGCTTGGACATCAATAGGTTAATAATGAAAAGTTGTAAGAAAGACATAACATTGACGGCTACGGACATGACCAATAATTCACTAGTTGACAGACTCTCTCAAACTTCCTTCAACTACACAGGTAATACTTATTTCATATTTTTACTTCTCTTGGTTTAATTATCCCGTGATTAATTTGAGCTGGTTATTAAAGGAGCTGTCTCACATGCATGTGTAGTTAGTGAATCAAGGGGGTTAATGATCAAGTGGAAGGCATACAGAAACATTGGGGCTAATTCTGTAAAATTGCGCTGTGGTATCAATTAACATATGGTTTCCACACTGAACACAAAAGTACCTGGATAGCCACTAGCCAGGTACTAGTTTGTATACATAAACTCGCTTTAGAATCCTATGTGAAATGTGGGTCTTCGCCTTTAAGTTCATCGGATGTCATGTAAAAGTAATGTAATTGCTTTTTGCTTGATTAATTTATTTGTTGCATCCCGGTCAAAAAACAGTGTATGTGTAATAACTTTGTTGTGAATTTATATCAGGGAAGAATGTTTTTCTCTAGATAATGTTGCGTGTTTGGAATATCAATTAGACCGCATTCCTGTCATTTTAACTGAGAGTCCGTGTTTCTGAAATGACTTTTCTGTTTAGGTAAATTACGTTTCCATTTTTAACTACATTTTAGACATTCCCCTGTCAACAGATTCTATCATATTAAGAAATAGTGTGAAATGATTTAATATGGTTGTACTTTGATATTTTGCAGACAGTATGCTTCTTAAAGATCGATTATGCCTCGACACCATACAAGATTCCACACAGATTTGTATTAAAGGGAAATTTGGTCGCCTTGGTAATCTACATCATTCCTTAAGTAAACTACAAGGATTAATTAACCACCCAGCATTAAGATGTTATATTTATATACAGCCAGGGTTGTTTTATTTAGTTCGTCTAGAGGTTACGCTTTCTGCCGATTTAAAATACGCTACAGCTATAGTCCATTACAGGTAAATTAGTTATACATAGACAACCCGAGTAACTCATATTTTTCAACCATTCGGCCCGCAGTCTGATTAATGCCGTGTTAATACCCTTTGACAGCTTAAGTAGTTGGGGTGTTTTTACAAACCAATGGAATTCTTCTCCTAATCTTCTCAATCCCTTTGTGGATCTATATAAAAGTTTCTGATTATAGATACACGGCAGTGTGAAAAATTGATGTAAGAAAAGAAAGTCATTAAATAGACAGAAGCCACGATTTCGAATGGTGTCCATTGTTAAAGAGGAATTGTTGCCTTTGAGATCTTTGCCCGTGGAGAAAATATTATATAGCTATACCCTGGATGTGATTAAATTAGACTGTATTTAAAGGGACAATCCCGATAAGAACAGAGTCTCAAAAATTCAAGTCCGAGTATTTATGAAATTTATGGACCAAAATATAGTGGCATGGTGTATTTACCTTGTCTCAAAATTTCAGCTCAAAATATTCAGTCGTTTGGGCGTGTACATGAACACTGCTTATCCGGACACGTAACCCTTTTAAGATTTTGGGTCAAGTTTTTGATTGGGTGACCTGATAATCGATTAATGTTTCTTGAGAGGTCTATACAGTGAATGACCCATGCACTGTATTTGATAGCAAAAAGTAAATTTCACCTACATATTATTTTTATATGAAAAAGTCTGGTTTTATCCAGATACTGTATAATACAACGGTCTCCATTTCCAGATGAAGACTGTCAGGTTTAAGTTATTTACAAGCGTATCAAAAATATCGGGTTAGTAGGTGCACTGTAAAAAATTTCTGTTTTTAAAATCCCTACTTTTTGTTATTTGAAGGAAATTATCCGTATTATCACAGAAATATCTGTGATTTGAGATAAATAACTCGTTATTTTACCATAAAATCTGTTGTTTTACATGCATTTCTGTCTTTGGACATAAACGTCGGTACTTTTACATATTTTTCAGTATATAAGCCGATAGAAACTGTTTATTAACAACATAAATTGTATTATTAATCAAAAGATCTGTAACATTACAGAATAACCTGTATATTAAAGGTACTGTTCTGTTAATTCACATAGTTATACTGTTGGATTCGGTTAACGCATGCGCGTCATAGACATAACTTATGGCGGCGAATGTTTGAATGTGCACTGACGATGCAGAATAAAGAACAGAGGAGAATCAACACTGAAATGTGAAGGTAAGTCTTTCTAATAATATTTATGTGTGAAAATCTATAGCTTAATTGTAGATACTGCGTATGTTATTGGATTTAAAGACCCAACCTCTGTACTGTCTGTTTAGTTTGTTGTTTTTATGTTTAGTTTCCAAGATCAATGCACATAGTGGCCATGCATGCAAATGTGTGTTGTATTGTGAATTTGAAATCGACCAAGTAAACAATATTACAGTGTAAGAAGGGCGATGGTTCAGAGAATATAATGCTGGATTATTAACATTAGCCAAGAAACCTACCCGTTCTTATATTGACCCTACATGTCAAAGACCCTTAAGCCATAAACAGTTATCTCGGCGAGAGGATACTCCATGACATATACAGGAAAGTTAACGCATTTTGATTTCAAGTAATGTATGCAGTGCTTCATCGTTTTGTTTCAGGTTTGTATGGAAGTAACAGAATTTGCAAGAGGACAGATGAACGGCAGAAAGTAGTAAACCTGGCCTTCAGAAAATTCAAACTTCGAAGCCATTCACAATTTCTTGCTCTTAATTTCTATTCATGTTTAATATATTTGTACATTCATATTGAAAAATTACATTTACGGAAAATGAATTTTTTTTTTACGGATGATTTTGTTTTATATTCAACCAAAATAATTCTGTTAAAGAAGAGAAAATCTTCTGGCAGCAGATTTACCAGATTTTTTCCTGTAATTTTACAGATACATGCTTCTGTGACTTAACAGAAAATCTTCTGGCAGCAGATTTACCAGATTTTTTCCTGTAATTTTACAGATACATGCTTCTGTGATATAACAAAAAATCTTCTGGCAGCAGATTTACCAGATTTTTCCTGTAATTTTACAGATACATGCTTCTGTGACTTAACAGAAATTGTCTGTTAAAAAACAATAACAATTACAGAAAATTCTGGTAAATCTGCTGCCAGAATTTTTCTGTTTTTTTACAGAATTATTTTTAACAGTGTGGGCCTTAAGTTATGGATTTTAAAGGATTTTAACACAAAATTAAGCAGTTTTATTCCCCAAAAAGTTATCGGGATTGACCCTTTAAATATTTCAAGACCTACGTAAAATATACTGGCTTTACCGCTCATAATAAGAATCGGGCCCGGAACTGGGGGTTGGAAGTAGGGGCTTTACCCCCTGCAAAAGGTTTCGCCCCTAAGGTCCCACTTCCCACCCCACTGTGACCATAACAACGATAGATATAAATTGTCCATCAATTTTACAGTGGATTTCTGACCGAGTCTATAGCTGAAATTTCTTTGTCTGGACCAAAACACAGGGGGCCTGGCCAGGGATATTGTATAGTTGTTTTGATGAGAAGAAAAACCTTGGTCATGTGTACACATTGGCGTCAACGTAAAAGATGCCTTGGCAGTTGAAATTCGATATAAGAGCAGGTCATAGCGCCGCTGCCTGGGCAAAATTTCCCTGATAGCATACCGTATGGCGCATGCCTGTCTTCATTAGCCTAATCGGCGTAGGACGTTAAACCTTATTTCATATCATATCGTCTTTTTTCTTAAATTACAGATCACACAGCCAACTGGTTCTATTTCTCCAGTATTTGAAGTCTTCGTTTTCTGATAGTATTTATTTTGAGCCAACTCCGAGCGATACCAAATTACAAATTAAACACTTCTTACTTCAAACTCTTGATGAAATTAACTGTGGTTTATCTTTGGCCAGGCAGAACGATGTCACAACAGCCATTTATAAAGAAAGCACCTTAACTGAATTTAAGAATAAAAACAGTCGACTGCAATCAAGTTTTGGCCAGGGAAGACAGACGCTTCATTCAGCAACATCTTTATCAACGCAAGAGTCCATTCACTTGGAAAAAACACAGAAAGAATTAAGGCATTTAGAAGAAAAAACAGACACGTTTGTAGAACAATTTAACAAAGACTTCTGAATGTAATCAAGATTAACTTAAGGTCCAATCTGATTAAAACACAGATCTTATTGCGATTCGTTTTTAATAGTTCAAAATTTCGTATTACTTGTCTTCACTACACTGTGATCTGGAAGCGTTGTTATATTACCGGCGTTTTGGATGAAGTGGGGGATTAGCCAATGAAACGATCTGTTACGACAACGCTGATTCATTAATCAAATGTCTGACGACATAGGGTAAAAACTGCTCGTACGATCCCCGACAAGATCTTCAAGTACAACTGGTCATTTCTTCATGTAGGCCATCGAAAGTATAAAAAAACGAAACGAAATATAGATCTTCATGTTAGTTTTCTCTATATACACACCGTAATTGATTGTAATCTTTTCACTGAAACTAATAAAGTAACAATACTATGAATATATTTACAGTTATAAGTAAATTTGTTTTATGAAAAGTATTTTATTCATAGAAAAAGATTGAGGAACAGGTGATGCTTATATTGTCTTGCTCCTTTATAAGAATATTACAAATAATATTACAAAACATGAATATACAAAAACATCTATAATTAAAACATGAAAACACAGCTTAGTATGAATAATTTTAAAAAAGTGAACAAAGTCTTTTGCTTGAATTAGACCCGATTACATTCGTAGTATTTATTTATATATTTAATAAAACTTCCAGAGATATCAAAAGAACATATAAACGTGTTATAACCGTTTGTGTCATTTAGTGGTGTCCATATTGAAATTAAATTGGGGGGGGGGGGGGTTAAGATAAAACAACGAGTTGTAAGTACATATACATACCCATATATCATCTGCAAATAACCGGTCATTGGACCTCGTTAACTATGTAACACCAATCAATATTCTTTTTTTAAGCGTTAGCAACAAACCATCGAAGATCGAGTACATATATTGAGGCAATATCCCTTTAATATAGCTGTGACACATGAACAAATTCGACTAAGCGTATTATCAGTCATTTACGATGAACAACGTTCTAAATAAACACTTGTGTATGGATTACCCATTTTAATATCTGTAGAATTGCTCTAATGTTTCTCAATATTTCCGTATTGAACGCTTTCTACCACAGCTGGAGCAACATGTGACAACGCCTGTTTAAAAACAGTATGATGCTCACTTTGGAAATGGTGAGATACACAAACATGAGGTAGCATATACCAGTAAACATGTAACTACCATCTAATATTTCAACATAACCATACTCTAAATTGTCATCAGTCAGACGCAAAACCGTGAATAGAGATCCATTCACCAAAACCTGACCGAAAATGTAAATTCAAGTCCTATTCTTTGATTTTACAACAAAAATTCGCCATGCAAGAGGGGTGAGTGAGAGAAAAGGAGAAAAGGACAATAAACAGGAGGAGTTAATTCGTAAGTAAGACATTAATGGTGTCCTGTGTCCGTATATACATTAGATAAAATATGTAATAGCGTAAACAAAGGTGGCGCCGAAAAATTCTTATACACGTTCGTACTTCAGTTACGCAAGTGCTGGTGCATGAACATCATTATAAAACTATTAAGGCCAAACTGGAAAGCAAAGTCCAAAGTAAATTGACATTTTCTTCTTTTCACAGACAAATGGGGGTTCCATTTATATTTTAATATGACACAATTTGGACAAAATTGATAAGCACCCACATTAGCTTTCTTCTCATAACGATTTTTGGCATTGTCCCCACGTGTCTTTTCTGGTGATGTCAAGCATGTCATCAAGATTTCAATCAACTGGTATGAATATCTTGATCAAGGATGGCAGATGAAGAAAAGTATATCCAGTAAAATAAATTGAATGAAATGAAACTCGTAGGAAAGATAACTCGTGAAAATATATCCAGTCCAGCACAAACGGTGAGTTTAGGCGTTTTGGTGTGGTCGGGTAGTGAAAAATACGGTTCTTGATTTTCATACGTCATCTGCAAAAAATACAAAAAATCACTTTAGTTCATTGTTCTTGATTACTAAACGACATATTAGAACCCAATCCAACGACCCCGTCATAGCGTTTACCGAACAAAATATAGAATGTAATTATTTAACTTAGACGTGCATTATTCAAGAGCTAAATTTGCCGATTGCAGATCTTTCTTTAGGCCTGAAATGATTTCTAAATTTTAATCAACTCTCGATGTCATCGCTAGCCTGCGATATTTAGCAGATTGAAATACATCTTGTGAAGGATAATTAAACGTAAAAATGGATAATCGAGACACATTGAGTTTTTATCGTACCGACTAGAGTAATCCTAAAATTCAATAGCTAATATCTCGAAAACTGTCAACTCTATCTAATCCCCAGGCAGGACCGTTTGTAGGATTTTAAAGTGGGCTCTAATATAACGCCCAAGTTACTGAGTGCGAGGACTACCGCAATCAAAGTCGCTAACAAGTAATCCTGTTGGGGCGCCCTTTTTTTCTGGGGGTGCAATGTATCCCCTGCACCCCCGCTAAATACGGCCCTGTCTCCAGGACGGTAACGTGAGAGGGGGGGAATTCCCCCCTCCTGCAAAACATTTCGCCCCCTCTGTGAAAAAAATGTCGACCATAAAAACAATAGATATACATTGTCCGTTAATTTTATAGCACCCCCCCCCCTTCGTTGCTCTGAGCTAGTTACGGCCTTGCTATTCTCCCAAAATGGCCCTTTAACAAAAATATAGATACGCCCATACTTCAGTCAATTAATCAAGTTACAGTTTTCCTTCATATCGTTGTTCCTGCAGAAACTTGCTTTGCTAACACCGGGATCGAAACCACCTGCGTCTTATTAATGGCTCCAAATCGGTAATTTTTAAAATAGAAAAATGCGGTTGTAAGTGTGTGTAATATTGGGCCGGGAAATTTACCGTAAGCAGTTATTATGAACTCTTTGGTTAAGAATTTCCAATGTTTCCTGGGCTCTTTGACATAAAAGAAAGTAAGAGACATTTGCAAAATTCATTTATTACTTCTGCTTGGCTTACTTTTTTTAAAATATGTACTTTGATAAAGGGGAATCCGGAATTCTACATGCACAGACCTACTGGGCTGTAATTCCATATTATTTGGAAGGTCTAAGACTTGATTGATATTTTGGGTATCTGGCATGCAATAGGCACACTAATTCTATAATCTTTTATTATTGGGTTTTGAATTAGTCTGTCAATAGAGTATTAAGTTTGTATTTGTTTACCATTTTAACGCCGATGTTTCTTTTGATTGGACCATCATTAACACAATATAGATTATTACTGACGGGTTCACCACCGGTTTCTTCCGGAACCGTTTCCTGTTGAATTAAAGAAATTAATGTATATGAAAATTCCATCTATATAAAAAAAAATACTTACAGTGGCACGTTTTAGACAAAGTTTCTTGCAACAAATTGTTGTTCTGCCGAACTTTTCCACTGAGGATGGCTATACAGGAAACGTTTGTGGGGATTTGTCTTCAGTGACCATTATTTCAATTCGTAACAACTGCACAATAAATCAATTTGGGGGTTGATTTCAGAAGTGGTTACAGTAATAACAAAATTTCTTTCTTGAGTGTGCAGATCATGAATATTTTAATAAATCCCATTACACTTACGTTTTCAGTGGGCACCAAAACGACCTCTTCATACACCGGAGCCGAAAGATGGGTCTGTTGTGTACATGAATTTCTTCTAATCAGAACTTGAAGTACAGCATACTCCAGAAAGGCCGCAAATACAAACCCTAAACATACTACCATCCATATATCTATGGCCTAAAAATAATAAATTGCTATATGTATTTTCTAAATGTATTTCTTAAAAGGGATTAAACAGACCAATTGATCCGCGTTCTTCATATAACAATATAGAGTAGAAATGAGTCTTTTCTTGGTGAGGGAGAGAAATGGGGTTTAACGTCCACTCGACACAAGCTAGGTCATTTCGGGACTTACATACATTTTATTTAAATAATTCGCTTGCTCGTAGAGGTCTTCAGCAGTGGGAGAAATTGGAAAAAAAACCACGAGGTTTGACAGGCGACCCTATTCCTTGTCACGTACCACTGGGGATTCGAAACCAAGCCAGTTGACTCAATGACAGACTTGATGATACAGCATGCACATGCTAACCATTCAGACATCCACCCACCCCCTCCTTTATTGGTACTTGTTAATTCGATACCTTGTAACATCTAAGGATTGTTTGATATTACCGACAAAATATGGACAACTCACACACACCAAGTTATTGGGACTCACATTTAAACCAACAACGTGAGTGGCACTCGTAACTCTAAGTCTAAATAGATGATGTACTCGAACGACAACTCGGCCGTAAAAGAATAGACTCCTACCTTTATATAAGAAACTTTAGGGAGTGATGCGACTGATGAAGTAGTTTGTGTGGTCATAGTCAAGATGGTCAGGATTCCCAATGAAGCCCTGGCTGTTACGGCGTCTTTGCTCAACCAAAATGATACCCAAGAGATGATGACTATTAATATACTTGGTATATATACATGAAGAAGATAAAAACCTGGATTACGTGCCAGGTGAAAGTGTACACTTATACAGGTATGGTTAACTATAAAAAAAGAATAAAGTTTAATTTTAAATAGTATGTTCTATTCAGTACAATTATCAGGCTCTGATTTCACAAAGCAATCTTAGATTTCAGTTAATAATTTACTCAAAATTGTTCGCCTTGTTTTAAGTAAAATATAGCCGCTTATAAAACTTGTGTTGCTTTTATGTATCAAATACATCAATAGGAATCTATGTGCAAAGTTTTGTGTTTCTGGATCAAAAATATTTCTCATAAATTCTTAATTTAAGCCTGAGAATGTTTTGTGAAATCGGGTCTGATATGTTGAAAACACCTTAGCAAAACAACTGAATAAATTATTCATGTATGTAACTCTACTAAATGTAAAGCAGCACCGCTGCTTCAATGGAATCGTGACTGAAACACTGATAGTCAGGTAAAATTGTCAAATTAGATTGGGATCATTCTAATTTTATTGACCTGAAATCTCAGAAATGAAATCAAATGGGGTTTGCACTGCGTTGGCTAATGAAGACGTGCTTACACCATACCGTGTGTTTTGCGATTTACTTATATCGAATTTCAACTGCCAATGGTTCTTTTACGTGCATCCGAACAATTAGACACCGTCCATGTCAGGCGAACCGTCCTGCACCACTGACAAGGAAAAACCACGCTGTAAAATCTCGGGGAACTTTCTCGAACTCTGGACATGCTGGTAATGAGCCAGTGCCTTAATCGCTTAGCCACCGCGACTCCACCGTTATCTCAGAGCTATACAATACCAAGGAGAGAGATTAACGCCCAATCAGTAAAAACTAGGCCATTTCCTGACTAATATATGGGTCAGTTTTATTTCAATAATGCGCATACATAAATAGTGAGTTGTTGGGGGCCTGAAAAAACACTCGCGGTCGGACACAAGCTGGGAATTGACTTGACTTAATGACAGACCATACAATCTAAAGCACACGCGTTAGACCCGTCGCCATACTCCAGTCACCTATTTATGTAATGCAACCAAGAAGATCAGTTGTTTTATAATTTCAGACTGAAAACTTTGAAACAAGATAATTAACTTTGATCCTAACTTATGGAGAGTGATGGAATTTAATGTGGCGTTTCTCTACCTGGTATTTCAAAACGTTAACTGAGTTCGATCATGTACACTTTCTGCTTAGACTAAGTATAGATTATCAGTTTGATTGCTCGATAATGTGCACTTAATTAATATGTATCATCTATTCATTTGGGAACATCGTGCATCCTCAATGTCGGCTTTTTTGGTGGTATTCTTTTCACCGGTTCTGGAAGAATGGTAATACAGTTGGAGCTTGTATAATTAGTAATCAGGCGACAACACGTGGTATTATGTTACATTGCCACTTATTCTAGTTCATTTTCACATAAAGTCTCTTGCGGCATATTATGTGGACCAAAACGGATACGAAACGTCGGTTTACAGTTAAATTGTTGCATGACACTTTCAACCTTTTAATACTTTATCGGTGGTGATGACGTGTTTCCCAAACCCTAGAGTTAGTGATTGGTCTAAAATTACACTTACCTTCAAAAGTATTACTACACTCGGCGACTGTTGTATTTATGATTTCAAACTTTGGTAAAGTCTTTTTCACATTTTTGTTGTTAATGGGATTGGGACCCCATACAAACACTACATTACTTGTACTGTAGGAAACTGCAAAATTAAAGGAAGATGCATTTGGCATAATAGGCTAATCCCTGTTCTTCTTTCAATTTTGAATACGATATGACAAACGTACATATCACTTTTACAATTGTGTTGGCAGGTTTTTGAATAGTTAGTTGATAAATATAATGAAACTATGCTGGAAAGAGGAGTTGATTTGAGGGTGTATGACGCCTTAGGTCCTTTTTGTATGCACCACCTTGATTGAAAAGATGATCAATCGACCACGGCTCAGCACTTCATTTTTCCTGAAACCAGTAAATACCCGGATCTCTATTTCACGGTCTTCAGGCTAGTTTCAGAATTATTTGATTTATTTCCACATAAGCAAGGCATCCAGTAGGCTTTTGATCGATCGACGGCTCCCTCCTATTTAAGCTTTTAATGTGGTCTACACCGAAATGGAAAAATAAAGCCTGGGATTGCCGATTCCTGGGATGAAACAACACAATTATAGCGATTTTGGTAAATCTTGTACACATAAACGAAATGAAAGATAGTAAAATTCCGACCATTTGCAATTACTCCGCGGACGACATAGCTATACCGCGGGCATTTTATGTTTAAGTACCTGTCGATTATCTGGAGAGATAGTATGCCTAATACGGCTTTTAGTTAAGTAATATTCGGAAGTGACGATTGTTAAAACCTTTATTACTCATCTTTCGTAGCAATGATCCCTGTTTCAAAATCATATTTGGAAAGTGTTAAACCAGTTCTATCACATTTAGACTGGCCCAGTCTCTTCTATTTATTTTACATTTCGATTTATATAAAAGTAGTAATTTTTAGTAAACCAACACTTTCGTTTCCATTTGTATAAAAAAAAAAAATTTGAGTAAACCTGTAACCAGCACCAGAGACTGGACAATTTGCGAGCTTCACAATAAAATGGGCGTTTCTTGTCCTGTTTTACGTTGTTCCTTATTTGGAATGATTGACAGTTGTCAAGCAAGCCCCGAGTCACGTGACACGAATTTGTAAATGTGATGTCTAAGATAAATTAAGTTCGATATTTACCTTCATGAATCATGCGTCTCGAATGGAGTGCAAAGCAGTCATGCTGAAACCGTCTGCGGGCTGATGTCACGTTTTTGTTTCCATTCGCCATTCGGCTTCGTCCCGATACGCATGAACTGGCTTCGTTAAGTTGTTATAATGATGTCGTGTGTAATTATTTATGTTCATTCACCTCATCCCATACGTTGTATCCGTTCATTCGACAGTTATTGTCCGTCAACAAAATTCTTAGATCGTTAAAGTATCACTAAATAACAATAACTGTTATCCACAACAAACATCTCGCACCTACACCAGTTTGCCAGTGCAAATGCAGTAATCCCGTGCACGACGTCACACGACCTACATAATGCAGATTGACCTACTAGATGAGAATGAAGCTCTATTTGCCCAGTCTCTTTTTTTTTTGTTGAGAGGACTGGCCAATTTTTGGTGTCTGGAGAAGACTGGCCACCAGTCTATATCACATTATGTGATAATGACTGACATCAATATTGTCCTTTAAAATAGTCACACGTTTAGACAAATCCTCGTAAAAGTCGTAAATAATGTTCTGAAAATTTCGCACAGTATTGAAATTAAAGGAAAGTTTAACCTCCTTGTTTTCTGTACGCACAGCATTGATACCAATAATAAAATGTATTAAAGTGGTTTTAGGGCAAAGTCACGCTTTAAGACAAGTCCTAGTAAAAGTCTTAAAGGCTATAAATCCTTATGGTTATTATTCTCGGTTTCGGTCCATAGTTGACATCAGCTATTCTTAGAAGAAGTATATATAGTCAGTTTGTAGGACAAATACACTATAATTGATACATGTGACGAACTATCTGTAAGCTATATATGGGACCAATAGATATAAAATACCACCACCAAACATTATCAGACCAGGATAACTTTAGTAGACATATAAAATCTTTGGTAGATTACTAGCTTTGATATCGAATGTGATTGTGTGTTAATGTAACTATTATGAATTTTATATCGGTTAACGCTTAGTGCTAGCTTAGTACTAGCCTAAATGAATTTATATAATGTTAGTGTGTGTGTGAGAGAGAGATATAGATAGAGAGAGAGAAGGGTAGGTGGGGTAAATGTCCACTCGATGCAAAGTAGGTCATTTCGGGACTAACACATGGTTCAATTTTTTCAATTATTCGCCTGCGCGTAGGGGTCTTTAGCAGTGGAGGGGGGGACGTATGGCCCTGAGAAAGCTCATGAGGTTGGACAGGCGAACCTACTCCTTGTACACGTACAATCGCATACTCCGCGCAGTGTTGCGTTTGATTAGAGGTAATCCAACTACACACTGCTATTATGAGTGGATATTGTTGTGTTAAATTTTGATTGATCAGTAACTAAACAGAAACTAAAATCTGGGAATCCCATGGCTGGCTGCAGGTGCTGGTCTGAACAGTGATAACCAGTCTAACTGGGGCTATGGGGGCCCTCGCCCCCGGGATCCGCGCTTGCTACCCATTCGGCATAAAGCTTAAACATACATTATGCAAGAACTAAATCTGATTATGGCAAGTCATTATTTAGGCTTCAGTCGTCATAGAAATTATGAATTAGATTTTTATTTAAACAACAAGCAGACCCACGGATGGCTTGGATTGAGCTTGGATTTATACAGGATTCCTTAGTTAGGTTTAATTTTAAATGGCGTCGTGAGAGGAGATTAACCGCTACGTTGAATGATAGAGTGTGCGAAGCGAGGCCGCTGTTGAGCGAGGAAATTAGGTCAACACACCGTCACTGAAATGAAAATTACCATTAGTTTTAAAATGACCCCAGCAGAGTGTACAGCGTAGCTCTTGTTCCATTACATACCACTGCAATCAAGTCCAAAACATGATATAAACATGTTTTGACCATTTGTACTTTTATCGACCATGGATATAAAGCGACCCGCTTTGATTGATGTGAGATTATCGTGTTTTAGACAGAAGTCGTATTGTTCCGGATATCTATGCTAATTAATACCGTAAAACAATAAAACCCACACCAGATACTTATCGTGGAAATTAATCACAGTAATTTGATGGCATGTGTTTTATAATTCAGTGTTATGAATACCTAACGACGTGTCCCCCGTGGGTTAATTAACTCGTCTGTTCCATTAATATAACTTATCTCCACATGAAAATAATAGTATTTTTTCTGGTATTTTAGTAAGCTGATAATAAATAGAAATCAACGATTAGATTCGACAATATTGGATATATTTCACGGTCTGTATTTCCCAATAACTATAACAATGGCATTTCAGCACGGATAATTAAGCACACAAAAACTACCCGATGGTAATGTTCAACCACACAGAACAATCTAAATATTACACGATGGAATTTATTTAATCACTCTCTTATAGATAATAAATATCGGTTGGCTGACAAAGACAAATGTATCTTTCTGATCACAAACGTATGATTCCCACACGTGCTTCATTATCCAGGCTTTAGCATTCTTCGGGCGGGGTGAAGTTAGCTGACAAACAAGCTTCCTTTTGATTTATAATTAAATTCATATTCAAATTTCCACTTCTTATCCATTCCCCACCACTCCCCAAAAATCCAACAAAAAAAACCAACAACGATTAATGTCACAATCGAAGGAAACACAATGATTGAACCGCCATATTTATAGACATGAAGTCCGATATCTTTGAAGTCCGATATCTTTACATATTGATGCGTGGGTAACTTCATACTAACATGAATGCTTCTCGAAAAAGGAACTAGTTAGCCTTTGCCGTGACTTCAGATTAAAATTCTTTCCACGGTTGGAAATCTATACTCCCGTATACACACACTGTACACTGTAAAAAAAATTCCATTTTTTATGTTGCCGAATTCCGTAGTTTAACACCTTTTTTCTGTTAATTGATGGATTTTTTGGAGAAATTTTGTTTAAAGAGTGAATTATTTCTTCAAATTATGTGTTTTATGTAATTCTGTGGAAAATTTAGTATTAAACAGGAAATTCCGTGAAATTTAGGCATAGAATATTTTATTCCCTTCTATAACGGACTTAATTCTGTTATTTTACGGAATAAACTGTGGAATGACAGGAAAGTTACGTGAAATTTAGGGATAAAATGTTTTATTCCATTATATAACGGACTATTTCTGTTTTCAGATGCAACAATAAGAAATCGTATACATATATAATCATTCCCAATAATTATCATTTTATAGTATTTCAATTTATCAACCATAATATGAAGGATCATATTGTGTAAAGTTTGGTATATTAATAGTCATGTATTGCTAATTTCCATTATTTATAAGATCTATAAAGTGTATTCTCATTCCTCATACGGTAATCAGATTGTAAGTATTTTCATAAATGTGTAAAAACAATTTTCAATGCCAGTATTATACAGGTTGTATTGTCTAGATAATACAACCGATTGGCCAATGTAAACTTACATCTGAAAGCCTCTAACACTGACCATTATTAGTGTTTCGAGACACCCTTTTCTCGATGAGGGGTATTCTTATAATAGCGCAAAGAGGATACGGGAAAATTATCGGAAACCGACGTTAAATAAAGCTATTTCGCACACGCTTATAAAGTCAATGGTTAATCATTTTCGAGTCTAGGGAAACAAAACTTACCAATATTTATATTTCTGTATTTGAAAATGGAATTTATGTTAAATGAGGGAATTTCTGTAAATTACAGGAAAGATAAATACGGATAAAATTTTAATGGTAATTTTTGTTTCCGGAATTTTTTCCGTTTTTTTCACGGATATTTTTGTTACAGTGTACGTCTTATCAAACACCACATCATAATGACAGTAATTGTATTCTATAGATCAAAAAAAATGTCCTGGCTGTGGCCGATTATACATTTCGATTAATGAATTCTTTGTCTTTCATTAACCGTTTCAATAAAACGTTGTAATATAGAAGCAGCTGTGTAGTTTATTATCATAAACTGTGCAATATACTATTGTTAATATTGTTAATTTAGTATTGAAATCTGTGTAATGGTGTTTTTTTAATAGTGTAGCATGTTGCAAATATGTAGTATTGTAATTTTAAAAACGTGAAACAAAGCGGTTTTACTTACAACTTTGAAAATATAAGGAACATATTTGAGTATCTAAGGGATATTTTCTTAGGTCCATATAACAGGCAGCTGTCAGTGTGATTCTGTAAAATAGAAGCAGACTCTATGATTATATTAAGACAACTCACATCAATAAAGATGACCGACTAAAGCAATAATTAGCCGTGTTAGCAACCCACACATTTTTAGTCATGTAGATTTATTTCCATTAGGGCTTCTCTACATACGTATATAAGTAAGCTGGGTAAAGTCGTGTAACTTTAATGTCTTAGACAACATTTAATTTGTAAAATGTGTTCTTCAAGATTTAGTGTCTTATTTCGTAAGCCAACCTAAACTTATTGATATTTAGTTACGTCTTATCATTATAAATGACATGAAATGAAGTGGCGTTTAAAGTCCTAGTTTTCTACACCGACTGGAATAATGAAGCCTGGCATACGCCAAACAATGTGCTATGAGGGAAATTTTGTTTGGACACCTATACTCCGGATTTCTCTTATTTCGAATTCCCTTTGCCAGGGACACTTTTATGTGCACGCCATCTTGTGCACTGAACATCGAGTTTTATCCCATGTGAATTTCAAGAAACTGTTCCTTATCAGGCCCTCGAAATGACAACATACAACATACGGTGTTGATTCAATTAAATTGCCTTTCAGGGGTAAAATAACCGCAACGACCATAATATGTTAAAACATATATATTATCTATTGAGCTATTGACTCTTATACACTTCCGTAATATGCATATTCGGGGTTTCGGTTCAGAAAATGCCACGTGACTTCTATTCCATCGATTCATTTTGATTACAATAGTAGGGAAATCACTTTCTATACAGACAGTTATTAAACTTTTAGTATTGTTATTATAGGTCCTTATTACCAGGTATGCCATATGCTTGACGACCGCCATTTATTTGTGCATATATCTGAAGAAATGGATATCTTATACTATAATGTACATAACAGCTAAAATGATAAGGAGTTGTGATTTATTTGTACCATATTAAACCGGTGGTGTTCGCGTGGTTCTTTAAACAATATAAATTTTACCTGGCTTTATAAACGACGCTGCCGTTACTGTGTAAATGTAACATTTTATTTGGCAATGTTAGTTCGTGAAAGTAGGCACTCTTTTCATTAGGTATATACAAATCAGGAACCCATATTCGATTCATCATTTTTGTGTCGAGTTCGAAAAATGGAGACTCGATCACTCCAGAAAAATCCAGCCTTGGATCTACCCATCTCTGTTCTATGATGACGTCAGTGACAAATTGCTGAAATTAAATGAGAGTAAAATTGCATACGTAAACATAATTCGGTGTTCTTACAGAATGTGATAGACACAGATCATTTCAACTGAATCCTTCTTAAATAGATCTGATCAGCACGATTGTCATGGTAAACTCCAGACTTCCCGTCGCTTTAATTCCTGGATCAGACTTGTCGTGAGACGTACTCATAGATAAAATGAGTTTACAGGAGAAGTTCAACCGGTGTAGATTATTTATATTTTATTCAATATAAAATTTCAATTGTAGTTTCCGCTATGTACAATCAGTGAATATAGACAATTAAATTTCTCTTCATAACGGAACAGCTGTTCTGGTGATTTTAAATACCAAACGAGTTGCAGTACTTCGATTAACGCATGATTGTAGCCCTTTTGATACTATCTAATGATTACAATTCCCAATATTTGTCTATTTCATTTTACGCTTTGGGTTCCAAGCTAAATTCTGTCTGATCACAAAAGCGATAATTCCTTACTTTCACCAGGCGTATGCTCTTATTTTTAAACACGTTGATGTCATACTCCGGAAATTTTCCATAAAAGGTTTGGTCCATTCTTTTCAAACTTTAAAATCATATTGCAGACTCTCTCTCTCTTCTTATCTTAAAAGTCTTATTTTTAATTTGTAGTAAAAAATAAATGTAACACGAATTGAATTGCTGCTCTGTCTCAAACCGAATAGGCTAACCGTACCGCAGCCATTGAAAACGTTTCTTGATAATCGAGATTATGTAGGTGGAGTTAACGCCTGTCAATCAAACGATCGGCCAATCTCGGAGACGGTAAAGATACAGTTGACTCCTATTTCTAGTCAAAAATTGCAATGGCGATAACTTTGTTCAGTATAAAGTAATTCGACTAAAATTTTCAATATATTCTTCTTTCATCATCTATTTTTGAGCTGTTATAGCAAGAATGGCCAACTATTTAGAAAAATCTCCCATAATGTATATTTAATATTATTTGAACCTTAGGTCTATATTATGATAAACCCCATCATTAGAAAGCAATATTTTTTATCTATTACCTTTCTGGCAATATTTTTATGAAATAATAATTTAGATACGGCATCTCAAACTAAGCAGAGATATGATCCAATGAAAGCACACGTAACAACCGAGCTGCATATTTCGATTGATCTACTTTATTTTTAACGTGTCATTTCTATTGTATATACGACTTTCTTTTTTCACTTTTACATGTCAATTTACGAAATATATATCATATATTTTGATCAACAACAAGCCCACAATCCAGGAAGTCCGGTACGACATTTTATATCTAGCGATGACATTAAATTTGTTTTTCAATCTCGATTATTGTGTCTTCAAATGTGTGTAAATAATTGATGTAATTAAGAATTAATGTGTAACAATATTGTTCTCTTTATAATATGAGTGTTAGGTATATTTACCATATCTGTCTCACTGATTGAATGAAAACTTTCTATAAACAACTTCATTGTTACATTACATGGCTGGTCTGAAATATAAATACAGGATTTATTTACATAATTTATATAAATAATCATTAACTGTACAATAAAATATAGGATTATTAAGGTCATGGCACGTATGGGAAAGATCATGGTAAAGGGACACCACCTTGTTAGGGTGAACGTATTATTTTGAACACTGAATGGGGGTTCATTTTAGCCTTCCCCTCCCCTTACTCCCCGCCACCAATTCAGGTCGAGAGCTAGGTAGGTTTTATTCAACATGGAAGGTGCGGAAGGTTTGTCATGCTGGTGGTGTATGGCTGGGTTAGGAGACCACAGAATGATAGAAACCCAATTCTTAAGTTCCGCCAGTGGTGGGTGTGGTAGGAGGAGCCACCCATAGTAACCCTCCCCAAAACTGGATGGTGCAAGTTCGGCTCTCATGACATTTGATAGAGAAATATGCCCTGAAATAGTAAATATAACTTAAGAATGGGATTTTTTGTGGAAAGGCCACTTAAAAAGAGGTCAAAGGTCGCTGATTAGCAATTTTACTCAAAACTATTTTTACATTATCTCGTGATCTATTCCAGGCTTATTACACAAAACTATGTGGATTATTTTGATACTGCCAGGAGCAAAAATATGAGACGTGGATAGTCCTATATCCCTAGACGTTGTCATGTCATGATTTATTCCTCCGGAATAATGCCGATTCCAACTATTTTATTAAAAACCTCAATTCATTGTTGGAATTCGTTTGCAGAAAACCGCATCAGCATTGAATTATAGTACCTAGGAATTAAACCGTCTATGATCAGCGATTTGGGCAAAAAAAAGGGAGGGGAGAGTCCATCAGGCAACCATAATCACGAGTATTTTGGAGCGAGGTGGGGGGGGGGGGGTCTTAGGTAGTGGGGGCACTAAAAGAAAATCATTTGGAATGTTGTACCATACAGTGAAAATTATTGTGACATTTGCGCGTTGGCTTTAAAAGGCTAAGCGACCCATTTGACATTTAATTGAGGCGATCGATTTTTCTTTTTTATTCAATGAATGATTTTTATCTGAACTATTATTGGTTTATTTCCAAATGGCAGTTGCAACAACTAATAGTAATAATTTGTCATGCATTTGCTTGTCTGTTTATCGTCAAAATTATCGAAAAAAAACTAATTGTTAAATTTAATCTTTATATGTACAACTTTTAGTTTTCAAATATTAACAAAACAATTGATAGCCGATAAATATTTTTAATCTCAACAAAATCTAGCTTCATCATTAAAATAATCTTACTGATAGCATGTTTTAGTACCATAACTTTTCCACTTTTTAGGGACAAGTGCGTGAGTTTGGTTCCAGAACTTTAGTTCCACTTTATATGTGACAGGTGGGTCATTTTAGGCCCTGTATCCATACACTGTAAAAAATTTCCATTTTTTATGTCGCCGAATTCCGTAGTTTAACACCTTTTTTCTATTAATTGATGGATTTTTTTTGAGAAATTTTGTTAAAAGAGTGAATTATTTCTTCAAATTACGTGTTTTATTTAATTCTGTGGAATATTCAGTATTAAACAGGAAATTTCCGTGAAATTTAGGGATAGAATATTTTATTCCCTTCTATAACGGACTTAATTCTGTTATTTTACGGAATAAACTGTGGAATGACAGGAAAGTAACGTGAAATTTAGGGATAAAATGTTTTATTCCATTATATAACGGACTATTTCTGTTTTCAGATGCAACGATAAGAAATCGTATACAAATATATAAACATTCCTAATAATTATCATTTTATAGTATTCATTTCAATTTATCAACCATAATATGAAGGATCATATTGTGTAAAGTTTGGTATATTTTAATATAGTCATGTATTGCTAATTTCCATTATTTATAAGATCTATAAAGTGTGTTCTCATTCATCATACGGTAATCAGATTGTAAGTATTTTCATAAATGTGTAAAAACAATTTTCAATGCCAGTGTGTATAGGTTGTATTGTCTGAATAATACAACCGATTGGCCAGTGTAAGCCGGTTTGTCTCTATGGCAGAGTTAACATATCTGCAAATTGATACTACCGCAAACTTACATCTGAAAGCCCCTAACCTGTCCTAACACTGACCATTAATAGTTTTATTTTCGAGACACCCTTTTCTCTTATATTAGCGCAGAGGTTACGGAAAAATATCGGAAACCGACGTTAAATAAAGCTATTTCGCACACGCTTTCAAAGTCAATGGTTAATTCAATGAAATTTTTTATCATTTTCGAGTCTAGGAAACAAAAATTACTAGGATTTGTTTTTCTGTATTTGAAAATGGAATTTATGTTAAATGAGGGAATTTATGTAAAGTACAGGAAAAATAAATACGGATAAAATTTTCCTGGTAATTTTTGTTTCCGGAATTTTTTCCGTTTTTTCACGGATATTTTTGTTACAGTGTTGGCTGTTCCCTTGTGGCGTGTTCCCTTGTGGTGTTGTGATCTTGTGACCTGGCCTGGACCTTATCCATAGGTTCTTCCCTTGTGGTGCGTGCAATGTACGATGGCAAAAATAGGTAAAAGAACTAAAAGAAAAGTCTACATACGAACGTTGATGAGAAGGCAAATAAACACAAGACACAACTATCATTATGTGAACAGTTGTTTTATTGTTAGCTCGACGATGAACCTCAACTACTGAAAACAAAATGAGGATGCCGCTATTGCTTCAGACATTACCCACGGTGCTGGGTCCGGTCATTTTTGGAACTTGCGTTGAACTGGGTGAATTCCACACAAGTTCCCAGACCTTGAAACAGACCGGGGGATGTATCTCCATACAGTTAGGGTTGGGACAATATCAAAAAAAAATCTGCATGGGTGTTGCTTAGGCCAAATTGACTGAAAAATACAAAAATTGACGAATTTTTGGTATCCGACAATTTTTTCGGTCGGAATGGGGCACATTTTCAAAATGGCCGCCAAATTATGTAAAAATCGTATTTTTAAGCTATGACTTCTCATTAATGCAATTTATTTTCATAAGTATAGATCATTAATGGGATTTTTTAACGATATTAATCTTGTAAGACGTCACACGAAGCTTTTCTCTAGCTCTTGGAATCCAATATGGCGGCCAAAATCCAATATGGCGGCCAAAATCCAAGATGGCGGCCATTTATTGCAGGGATTTCCCGATATTTACAGAATAACAATAAACATGTCATGTAATATATCATTTTATAGGATTTTGCTGATGCGCTTTCGATAAGTCACTATTTTTTTACATTCCAGCAGACCTTTTCCTTTTAAATCCAAGATGGCGGTCATTATTATTGCAAGGATCGCCGGATATTTACAATGTGACGATAAACATGTCGTGTAAAATATCATTTTAGAGGTTTTTGCTGATGCTCTTTCAATAAAAGTCACTATTTTAACTACACTTAGCAAGTGTTAATCTTAACAAGGTTTCAGTGTCACAGACTTGCTTATATTCTGGAAGAACAACAGATATTATGGAGTTTCTGATTTCTTGAACAATGAAATTTTAGTATTGAAACCGCTCATTGTCAGACTTGACACGTCTGCTGAGATGTAAAATATAGTGACTTATCGAAAGAGCATCTGCAAAATCCTATAAATCAATATATTACACAACATGTTTATCGTTATTCTGTAAATATCGGGAAATCCTTGCTATATATGGCCTCCATCTTGGAAATAAAAGGGAAAATTCTGTAAAATATAGTGACTTATCGAAAGAGCATCAGCAAAATTCTATAAATCGATATATTACATGACATGTTTATCATTATTCTTTAAATATCGGGAAATCCCTGCAATATATGGATGTTGGCCGCCATATTGGATTCCAGGAGCTAGAGAAAAGCTTTGTGTAACGTCTTACAAGATTAATATCGTTAAAAATCCCATTAATGATCTATACTTGAAAATAAATTGCATTAATGAGAAATAATAGCTTTAAAATACGAATTTTTACATATTTTGGCGGCCATTTTGAAAATGTGCCCCATTCCGACCGAAAAAATTGTCGGATACCAAAAATTCTTCAAGTTTTGTATTTTTCAGTCAATTTGGCCTAAGAAATACCCCTGCAGAACAGTGGCATACGAAAAAGTGCATTATTGTCCCCACCCTAATACATGGTATCGTACTCGTAATTGTGTGTTCCCTCTTGCGCAACTGCAAAAGAATGAAAAAGTTCATTGTCTGTGTTCACGGTCACAAGACCACATGTTCTGTGCGCGAGGTCACATGTTCCCTGAGTACAACCTATGGGAACAGGCACATTAAAAAACAAAGACTCGTTGTCCTTGTGGCGCGTCACAAGGTTACATGGGAACACGCCACAAGGGAACAGCCTATGTATATAGGCCCTGTATCCATAGACTGTTCCCTTGTGGCGCGTTCCCTTGTACAGCTGCAAAACAATTGACAAATTCATTGTCTGTGTTCCCGGCCACAAGACCACATGTTCATGCGCCACGTCACATGTTCCCGTGGTACAACCTATGGGAACAGGTACGTCAAAAAAACAAAGGTTCATTGTCCTTGTGGCGCGTCACAAGGTCACAAGAGAACACGCCACAAGGTAACACGCCACAAGTTAACAGCCTATGGATACAGGACCTTACAAAGCCTTATTTCCACTTTATTTGGGACAAGTACGTTATTTTACTCACATAACGTTATTTCCACTTTATTTGTGACCTTTTCAATGAACAATGTCGAGTTATTAAAGACCATACGTAATCTCACTTAAACATTAGTTAATATTGTGCCTGTTTATCTTTATGACCAAGTTAAGCGAATAAAAATATAACTTTATAATTCAATTCTTTGTTTATCGATTGTATTTTAATAATTGAGTTATCCATTTATGAGTTAGGTAACATCTGTTTTCAGGAAGTAATATCAACGTGAATTGATAATAATGATAATCTATTGTGTGAATGTTTGTCATACAATGTCCCCAAAAGGAGCGAATGATCAACCTTCTCTTGAAAACTTGTCTGGAAAAACTTTATCAGCCTTCTCCTGAAATATTTTCTTGTATAGGTGTACGATCCAGGGGGGGTGGGAGGAGGAGTGGGAGGGTCAGCTGCCTCTAGCTTTCGAGCAATCTGACTTTTCCGCTATCTGTAACCCGAAATCTTGTCGGGCATTTTGGATTCTTCCCCCTTATGCTAGGTTCCCACTTTCCAGATTCGCGCTATGATGTTTTGATCGTGGAGTAATCGTAGTGAGTCTATCACTCCCTATCATATATTGAAATCAATCGTACCAATCGAACCTAGCGTCATCGAGCCCGTAATCCAGTAAACATCCTCGCCTTAATGCATTGACTTTAAACGATTTTTTTGACTTGTGATATGACAAATTTATTTGTAAGAAATCGCATGTAATGCGTCGAATGACAAATGTTTTACTGCCCAATGTTGTTCATTTCTTATCTGCTTTTCACGCATAACATAAAATTCCTCTAGGAGATCTCAATCAACACATGCAGCAGTTGCGTTTTGTCACATCTTTCTCTTTTACGCTATTCACGTTAATTTGACATGCAAATGGCGGATTTAGCGTGACAAGGGAAATCACTAAACAAAAATAGGTCAATAAGAATATAGGTCATTGAGAAAATGGCGCACCCCAACTTTCAAAACATGAAAGGTGCCGATGTCTTAACGTTCATTTTACGACATCGGCGAGTTTTTCCGTCTTAGCCACGACTTTCGTGTTTTGAAAGTAGAGTGTCGCCGACAAGCCAGTGCGACGAAATAGTGATCGATCGTTACATTTTTTTTGTCGTGCTGACTTGCCGTCGACGTCCGTTTTACTTTCGGAAACCTGACGTTTTAAATGGACGCTTTCGTTCTACACATTACTAACGACTTATTACGTTTAACGTTGTCATGACGTATTTTTACTTGTAATTATCGGCATTATCGGCATTTCACTTTTTACTTTTATATTTAATCACCGGAAAGACATATTAGCCGAGTATTTAAAATTGGCAGACATATTCTTCCATACTAGACTTATTTTGTCGTTATGACAGTGTTCATAAAAAAATATTACCTGATTCGTAGTTGGGCGGAATCTGGTAATCATAATCATAAAGTAAGGCCTTCAGAAAATCAGCCCTGAAATGTAAATATAATTACTGGAATAATTGGGTTTGTTCTCAGATTATCATAATATATTTATAACCAATCTATCATGAAAAACCTGTATCTCTCTCACAAATATAGGCCTACCCCCTAAGTTGCCCACAAGATACACAATGAAGATGATAAACGGTAATAATATATACCTATTGGGGCATTGCCCTGCCTCCGATTGCTCTATATTGCTACATCCAGAAATTCTACAATACAACTGTTCCAAAACTAACTCGAGCCCAGGTCAACATATGTTACCAGGGGACGGAAACAGTAAACGGAAGTGGGGGGCAAATTTTGTGTTTACTCACAAGCCATGGTTCGGATTTGCAGTATTTTCATCCAATTAATTAAATCAAAGTCATGTATACAAAATTATATTCATGGTCATTATAAATCAATACAAAAATCATTTATAACCTTAGTAACACAAAACTTACTTTCTCTTAACCCTATTAGCTGCATTGGTTAAATCCCACCACATAAACGATAACAATATTGCACAACAAAAATAAGATCTACAAGCCATTACGTGAACAGCCGTACGTCCGACAACTGCAGTACTGATAAATAGCATATATTATGTGCTCAATATAGACTGTATTTAAATATACCGTGAAACAGGTAAATTGATTTTGTTAGAAACTGTATGTTATCAGTATTAAATTCCTATTCAAATGTAAATAGCTGTTTATTGTATACGGATATTATAACGGTTTCTTGGTTCTCATACAATGTTGAGCTGTGAAATCAATCACAGTAGCTAAAAAAGTGAAAAAAGGACCACAACATATTGTGTAGAAGTCGATAAATTTCTCAACTAACAAACACAAACCGGTGTATATGACGTTTACAGACATTTGTTGACCGGATCAATCTTCAGAGAAGTTCGCGAAACCCACAGACAAAAAATAGTTCTGTTGAATACCATATTTTCTCTTTCAATTGTATATACACGTACCTAGTTAAACATACATTATGCAAGAGCCAAATCTGCCTATTGTAGGGCTTTGTTTGGGCTTGAAATGTTATCTAAATTAGTAATTCGACGGTAATTAATTTATCCAGTCCATAATCAACTCCAAATGACATAGTTAGCCTGGAATATGTACTGAATTTGAATACATTTTGTTATGTATAATGTAACGTAAAACTGGATAATCAACACTTCGTTTGTTATCATATCAACGTCAATAATGACGACCAAGAGTACACTGTAAAAATATTCCATTTTTTATGTGGCCGAATTCCGTAGTTTAACACCTTTTTTTTCTCTTAATCGATGGATTTGTTTTGAGACATTGTGTTAAAATTGTGAATTGTTTCTTCAAATAACGCGTTTTATATATTTCTGTGGAATAATCAGTACTAAACAGGAAATTTCCGTGAAATTTAGGGATAAAATATTTTATTCTCTTCTATAACGGACTAAATTCTGTTATTTTACGGAATAAACAGTGGAATGACCAGCAAGTTCCGTGAAATTTAGACATAAAATGTCTCATTCCCTTTTATAACGAGTTATTTATGTTTGCAAATTCAACGATAAATAATTGTATACATATATAATCATTCCTAATAATTATGATGTTATAGAATATTGTGTAAAGTTTGGTATATTAATGTTCATGTATAGCTAATTTATATTATTTATAAGATCTATAAAGTGTATTGCTATTCATCATACGGTTATCAGATACTAAGCGACGTTTCGACGAGGATGCTCTCGTCTTTATCAAGCAGAGGGCATCCTCATCGAAACGTCGCTTAGTATCAAACTCAGTAATTGTGTATCCGTAAAATTGTACCTTGTGTTAATATGTTCAATTACTAAATGCCAATCAAAGAAGATTCTAAGTATTTTCAGAAATCTATAAAAATATGTTTCAACCCAGCAAGTAAGCCTGGTCTCTATGGCATTATGGAAGCGTATTTGGGTCACTACTTATTGAGATAATATCTCAACATATCGACAAAAAATATGTCAACTTTATGAGTTATATTACAAGAAATCGACTTAATAAAGTTGACTTGTCGCATTAAATTCACCCTATGCCGACATGAACTATGTCGATATGTTTACATCATGTCAATAGTCGATTTGACTCTAAATCGATATGTCATGTTTTATTGCATAATTATATATATAGACTCTATAATATGGCCACAGACCACCAATGATTTTCCCCATTAACTTTAATGTTAATTATTGTCTCTTAGACTGGCTCTAACTTTTTCCCAAATTTTTGTTTGGTAGAACGCTTTCTGCCACAGATGAAGCAACATGTGGCAAACTCATGCCCAAAAGCATGTATGAAAATGAAGTGAAAAGAAATGGGGTTTAACGTCCTACTCGTCTGAACCTAACCTGGGCTAATGGAAGACGTGCATACACCATACAGTGTGCTATGAGGGAAATTTTGCCCGGGCAGCGGCGCTAAGGCCTACTCTTTTATCGAACACCAACTGCCAAGGGATCGTTTACGCGCACGTAAATATGTACACGGACCTCGGTTTCTCTTCCCATCCAACCGACTAGACAGCTGTCCTTTTCAGGCCTTCCGTTCTGCATCACTGACAAGTCGAAACCACGCCGGAAAATCAAGATGAACTTTCTTGGCCAATGCAGGGATCGGACACCCGACCTCCAGGCTAGCGAGCCGCGGCTTACCCACTTAGCCACGTGATCCCCCAAGCATGTATGAGTTTTACCATGAAAAACTTGAGATACACAAGCTGAAAGTAGAGACAAGAAAACAAGGAATTTTCGGCCCTACATTTCAACGTAACCAACTTCACAATTGTATCTCTCCGCCTCAAAATCATGAATATTACTATACCCTGGCAGAAAATTAATTTCAAACCCTTTTCTTTGATTCTACACCGAAAAGGCAACAGAAATCGCCATGCAAAAGAGGGAAAAGGGAAAGGGAGAGAAAGATTAAAAATATCTTTCGCCCTACATTCGTAGGTGACGTCGTAGAAATATTTGGTGAGCTGTGTCGTATATAAGGGTGAAACTTCAGGTATATCAAGGTTGTGGGCCATCTAGTCACAATTTTAACCGATTTCGATGAAACTTGAAGTATATCTTTATAACCCAAAGATCTTTGTCCTGTCGATATTCGTCTATTTCGTATCGTAGCTTCTTGAATAGTGGCCCTTGATTATTCGAAAAATCGCTTTTGGTTTATCCTGTTTTCTATCCATCTCTTGCAAAATGTGGCGTATCCTGCCTGGCAGTCGCTGGATATTTAAAGATGCAACATGTAAATTTCGTAAATTATATTTTTAAAGAAAAAAATCCAAATTGTTAGTGTTTTCTGTGTAATTTGTTTATATCCTGTCCCATTTTTTCACAGAACTCAAATACAGCCTTTAACAAGAAAGATTTTAGCCCAAAAGGCCCATGAACCTGAGATGCACCGATGTACATAGAGCAGCATGTGTACTTAAAGGGCCATCGTTTTTGCAATTATTCTTTGATTTTGTTTTTCTTTCACCGGTATGTTTCCAGAACATTTGGAGAGCATATAACAAAGGCCTTTTGGTGATACCTAAAGTTTTACCCCTATATACCACACATCTAACCAAATATTTCCAAGCGGTAGGACGATAGCTATTTTAAGCCTTTCTCTCCCTTTCTCTTTACCCCGTTTTGCTTTTGTGGTGAATATTCATGATTTTGAGGCGGAGGCATACAGGAGTTGAGAGGTCGGTTACGTTGAAACGTAGGACCGAAAATTGCATGTTTACTTGTCTTTACTTCCAGCTTGTACATCTCAAATGTTTCATGGTGAACCTCATACATGCTTTTGGACGAGAGTTTGCCACATATTTTGCTTCATCTGTGGCAGAAAGCGTTCTACCCAACACAAATTTGGGAAAAGGTTAGAGCCGGTCTAAGAGACGAGAATTAACATAACAGTTAATGGGGAAAACATTAGTGGTCTGTGGCCTTATTATTAAGTCTATATATCATTATGCAATAAAATCGACTATTGACATGATGTAAACATATCGACATAGTTCATGTCGGCATAGGGTGGATTTAATGCGTCATGTCAACTTTATTAAGTCAATTTCTTGTAATATAACTCATAAAGTTAACATATTTTTAGTCGATATGTTGGGATATTATTTCAATAAGTAGTGACCCAAATACGCTTCCATAATGACAGAGATAACATACCTGACAAATGATAGTACCGCAAACTTACATTGGGAAGTCACTAACCGGTCCAAACAATGACGAATAGTTGTTTGTGATACTTTTCTCTCGATTAGGGTAATCATAAGGGTGGGGGGGGGGGGCTTATGTCGACCTTGCAACTGAAAGCAACTGGCGTTTCGGCAACTGGGAACAACTGAAAGCAACTGAATGCAACTGAAAAAAGTCGACCTGAGCGCCTCTTACAACTACATGTAGTTGCAGTCAGTTGCACATGTTCAACATTCTGGAAGCGAACGAAGACACACACTTTTCAAATAATAGAATTGCAGTAAGACCGACCATGCCTTTGTGTTGCTTCTTTTAACTTATTCGCCATTTTGTTGTCCTCGTTGCACTCTGTATACCCGTCTTCATTAGCCCAGTCATAACAGAACAGTTGGACGTTAAACCCCATTTCATTTCATTTTATTGTGACGTTCGTTAATGATAGTCCCGAAATGACCTAGTTTGTGTCGAGTTTACATTAAACCCCATTTCTCTCTCTCTCTCTCTCTCTCTCTCTCTCGTTAATGATAACATAAGTACCACCGACAATTAAAAATTGGCGGACATGCCGCTGTCGGGTAAAGTTCTCTTTTGTTGTGTTTCACTCCCAACGCTAAAAGAAATACATATTACACGTTCGTCTAAATTTCAATGACAAGACATAAAATACCAACCCATTTAACTTTATTCTTATATAGTCCAAATTAATATGGAAGTTATCATTGAGATAGAGATATGATTGATTGTTATTGAATTATGGTAACCTAATCAGTTAATATCAATATATACTGACGTACACATGTTACGCTTAGTAATTCACTATAACAATACAAATTGTTATTAAGTCTACAAACTGTGGAGAGTGAGATCAGCAACGCAATCTTTTCATAGTATAACATCCATATGTTTCGCATGCCCACATTTAAATAGAATATAGAACACCTGCTGCCATTTCTAGTTACTTGGAAACTTTATGTTTTTCGCTATACTATTCCATTACAGGCTATTTAAGCTAATTAGAGCGCAAACGCACTTTATAAATAATGGTGGCAATTATATTATCATGAGTATTACTGTCTTTATATAGTGCTCCCAAGCATTTAACAACTAGACAATATATCATGAATCTTTTTTTATGGAACTTAATCGTTATTATAGACAATAAATTTACTATATAACTCGAATCATTATGGACTATACATGTAAAATCTCTAAGTGGTATATTGAAACTAATGCTACACTTGAAGCTTTCAATATCAAATGATGGGGAGTTCAATTAAAGCAAATGAAATGGAGTTTAAAGTCCTACTGTTTCAGTGAAAGCCTTAATCGATTAACTCTATTTAAATGCTAGCTTGTTTAATCATTTAGAAATAAAAAAATATACAATTTAAAAGATAATTATATAAATCAAACAGAACAGGATTGTTGTATCTTCTAGATTGGATCACCTATCAGTCATTATTAAATTATTCTCTAATGATAAACTAGCTCATTTAAAGGATTTTACATTGTCGCAATAATAACTTTCACCTTCCTCCATTTTAATTTATCGCAATAATAAACTATTGAACTAGGCTTTTAAGAAAAAAGAAATTGACTGAAATTTTGTTTCTGAAATTGTCGACATCAATGGATGTTATATTTTGGTGTGGTTTTGGGGTTGACCATCTGTTTTTGTTGATAATTCTACGGCTGTAGATGTAGCCATTGTTGAGATATAGCCGATGATCAGTGGCAATGCCGGTAAAACCATGATTTAATCGGTTGACTTCCGCTTAATGTGTACTTAATCAATATAATATATCACATGAACACAACTCAACACTTTATTTTGACGTAAATCCAAGATCAATCTGAGCTTCTGCAGATTTGTGTCAAAAATAGTTCATCCATTATCCAGTGGTCACTAAACCGACTAAAATCAACGAACGACATATGTAATCTGGGACTCTTCCCTTAAGTTCGAATTAGGGAATTGGATGAATACGTTTTGAATCATGATAATGTGAAATAAGAGGGCTGCATTAAAAGCTCTAAGCCTTCCCGTGAAAGACCTGTACAAAGACAATGGCTTCCATTTATTTTTCTACTTAGCCTACTTCGAGGTCTACACACTTTTGCCAAAGATGTTGTAAGGCTTGGATGCTGAAGACATTTTCTTCAGCCACAATAAAAACGGTCACAGCTGACATGACGTAATAATAACTAGGAAAGTGGTAACCGGTTAGTTCCATGGTTACATTATCAGGATTTGCTTCAAAACGCCGCAGATTGTCAAGGGGCGCCAGGAATCGGACATGTTTCTGATCCGCAGTCAAGTGCTGTGGCACCCATCTTGCAGAAATTAGCGATAATGTGCTCAAGCCTTTCATTAGACGTGCCATGTCATCACCATGTGATGCACCCCTATAATGTTTTTTTGAATGGTCACTGTTGAAGGCCTTCCAGGACGCGGATCATCGTCAAGACTCTTGTCTTCCACGCTTAAATTCCGCAACCCACACTTTGCTATAGAAAGAGAAGGGCTATATCCCTTAAAATGGAGGCAATGTTGGCATGTATTTGTCTTTGGGTTAGTCCTTCCAGTTGCAGGTACTTGATGACTGTGTTATAGCCAGTTTTGTCCATTGCTGGTGATTTCAATGGGTAGGTCCAGAATATGGTCTGATACGAAGATAATACGAACATGGCAGTTCTTCTGTTCATGATTCATTCAAAGATTACGCTTGTTGGTGGCAAAAGATTGTTTCAACCCAACTTTTCAGCCAGTCCTCGTGTAAAGCCACTTATTGTCTCTTAAGAGTCAATACTCTTTTTGAATGAGTCATTTATTCACGATTCAAGTTCAATTACCATGTCCGCCATGCGTTTTATCTGTGACAATAAAGATATTAGGCGTTTCCTCACAATTCCATGTCTTCACATCAATTCCATGTCTGTAGGCAATTCCGTTAATAAGCATTCATGTGGTTCCAGTTAGTACGCTTCAGGTTCCTAATCAACATATAACTAGATAATCAATTGTAATCAATAGAGTGATCATGTCTACGCTGATTTTCCGTTTCATTTATCTCTGGCATCTAGTGAATGCAAAATCCGGTTAGAATCTGCCTTCGGTCATTTTTAACCCTGGTCTTGAAAAAATAACCCCGGAAGCACTCTTTTTTTTTCGTTTTAATAATAGTTGTGTTTACACGTATACTAAAGTTCTAACAACATCTTAAAGAAATGAAATGCGGTTTAGCATCCTACTCGGCTAATCACGACGGACATACGCCATTCCGGGTGCTATGAGGTGCACACTGCATGCACGTCTCAAATTGCCTAGTTGGTTCAGTAGGACGATAAACTCCGTATCATTTCATTTTATTTCAAACTCCAATAGTATGAAGCATGCAAGTACTAAACAAATATATAGCCTTAATGGGATTTATTCTGACAATCTAATCTGGACATGTATTTCGCATTTCTTGTATTAAGTTATTGGATTTTGCTTTGAATAGATATCAACAAACTTATTTTTTCCTTCTCATTTTTACATTTAAAGAATTATGCCGGAAGTATGGTGGCTGTTAGGGGCCATTCTACATTGTCGACTTGTCGGGTTGTGAAGGCGACAAGTCGCGGCACGACAAAGCGAAATTGCATTTCGTCGACTTGTCGCTTCACAACCCGACAAAGCGACAAGTCGACAAAATCAACCCGACAACGCGACAAACTAACCCGACAATCGTCGCCCTCATTTTGTCGACTTGTCGGGTCAATTTTGTCGACTTGTCGCTTTGTCCCCTTCGACTTATTCACAACCCGACAAAGCGACAAGTCGCCGAAATGGAATTATTTCGCTTTGTCGACTTGTCGCCTTGGAAGTCAATCACTGCGCATGAGCGAGCATTCTTCGGTTAAGTATGGAAGCCTAACCTCTATGAGGCGAGGGTGCATTTATTCAGCATTTGGTTTGGTTTTGCTACACCTGACCATTATACAGATAGGATTGAAAAGTTAATTTGATTAAATTTGCATTTAACGACCCATAAAATTAGGAATCTGTTTCAGAAGATAGTCAGTTTTATATTTTGATATGTATTTTAATGCATGCTTTCAATATATCCATGGTAATTGAGAATACAATTTGCGCTAGCTTTGCTACATTAAAAAATATTTAAAATTTAAATCTTTTTTTCTTAGGATGTTTATAGGCAAGTTTCCTTTACAGAATACGCTAAAGCTTTTTCTTGGCCACATCCCAATTTCAAATCTCCCTGACAATAACTGTATGATTGGCTCACTAGCCAGAAGGTCTGCGTCCAGCATTGCTTCTCCAGTGTCTAATGTATGTGCACGTAATGGAGCCTTTGTCAGTTGGAATTTTAAATAAGCGTATTATAGGCCGTGGAGTTGCTGGCTGGACAAACTTTCCTTAATAGCACACTGCATTTGAGTGTCGAGAAATAGTTTAAAATAACCGTGGTCAGTATCTAAGAAGTTTATTTCTGCCCCGAATATGCTGGCAGAAAAATTACCCCGGCCGTATCGCCGCTGTCTTGGCAGAATTAACCCACAATAGGCCTACACGGCATTAGATATGCCTGTCTTCATTGATGCAGAAAAGTACATTGGTTGATAAACTAAGTCGTAGTTTAAATAAACGTGGTCTATCCCCAAAATGATTGTTTTTGTTTATAAAAAGTATATAAATTTTAATAAAAACAATATAGTTTGTAATTAACAAAATAGTGTATTAAGTAAGTAAGTAAGTAATTCTTCATTGCTGACAGTTACATAACTTACAATAAATACAATGGATTAATTTATAAATATTTAATATAAAGGTGCTAATGATACAAATAGTACAAAATAATTTTGAAAAGAATGTACAGTTCTAGGGAAGAATAGCGTCAAGAATAGACTGATGTTTAATAAATGATCAATGTATATATTTTGCGAACGAGTTTAAAATAACTGGTGAAGTGGAAGACATAATATCTATAAATTTTTGGAGTGAAGGGTGATTTCTATAATAAAAAGGAATAAGCTGTTCTCTTAAATCTTTATATAATGGGCAGCAAAGTAAAAAATGATATTCGTCTTCAACGTTATTTAAATTGCATAATTTACAATCATTTCTGTTAATTTTATCGTATCTTCCAGTTTCACTTAGCAAGCTATGTGATACACATCTAAATTTGGATAGAGATACACAGTAATTATGATTTGAGTGAGATATTTGATAAATATTCTTTTTGTGATAAGGCAATGGTTAAGAGGTTTTAATAATTTAGTTTTGAATAATTCGACCGATCTTCATTCCATTCCTGTGATTACTGATCGCTTATTCTATTTTTAAATCCATCATATACAGGTAAAACGAATCCAATAGATTCTAATAACGTTCAAATAACGACATATAATGACATGTGATTGTAAATGAAATGAAATGGGTGGGATACTGAAGACGGGCGTACGCCATACAGTGTGCTATGAGGAAAATTTTGTCCGGACAGGGCGCTACGGCCTACTTTAAATCGAATTCCAACTGCCAATAGATCTTTTATTTGCACGCAAATGTGTACACGGGACGTCGGTTTTCGTCCCATCCGAACGACTAAATAACTGGCATTATCAGCTCCACCTTCCTGCACCACTGACAAGGGAAAACACGACGAAAAACATATATGCGTACGAATTCTAAATTACGATAGATATATTGAAAGCATACATTAGAATACATATCGACATATAAAACTGACTCCTTTCTGAAATATAGATTCCTAATTTTATGGGTCGCTAAATTAACTTTTCAATCCTATCTGTATAATGGTCAGGTGTAGCAAAACCAAACCAAATGCTGAATAAATGCACCCTCGCCTCGTCGAGATTAGGCTTCCATATTTAACCGAAGAATGCTCGCTCATGCGCAGTGATTGACTTCCAAGGCGACAAGTCGACAAAGCGAAATAATTCCATTTCGGCGACTTGTCGCTTTGTCGCTTTGTCGGGTTGTGAAGGCGACAAGTCGACAAGTCGACAATGTAGAATGGTCGCTAACAGCCACCATACGGAAGATACAAAATAAAACTCGTCAAAATGTAATTTTGAAAAACTGAAGGACGGCTACAAATGTCTTTCTAATGCAATTTCCAATTATATCAAAACAGAGAATTTGTTTTATCAGATTTTGATATAATAAAAATGGGGTGGAATGAGGCCATTTTCTTTTCTGCCGTTGGACAATTACACTAATACCCATACAAAAAAGTAAATGTAATGAAAGGCGGTTTAACGTCCTGCTGCCCTTCAGTCGTTTGTTTGTGGAGTGGTATTGTGGATACGTATACTCTCCTGCAACAACCTGGCTTTTGAAGACTGGTATACGTCATACAGTGCAATATGTGGACATTTATCTGTCAAGCATTAATTACCACTCTTCATCGATTTGCACGAGTACACGGTATGTGGTCCCTTTCCGCATCACTGACGAGGGAAAAACCAGCCTCGGTCAGCAACGGGTTCAAATAAGTGATTCCCGTGACTCCCCCCCCCACTAAAAACAAAGTAAAGGAGATGCTATAGATCATCTTAAACTACGGCAATACAAAATAAGAGATATACAAGCACCGGGTGAATAACAGGACATATTGTTGCTGGTAATACCACAAGGCATAAGAATTGTATATGTGATGGCAGTTTTCAAGAGAACGGAAATGATAATATTATATTATTGCTTCTGTAACAACAAAACACCGTATAAAAAACCCTAAGTGACTTTCTTTTCTTTGCAGAACCAAGTGAAGGTCAATTTCTCATAGGGCATTAAATCGCACTTCAATTTCTTGTGTTACCCATTCTTAATGTGACAGTTCAAATCACGCTCACATCTCATCAACGTCATAAACTAATAATAAAAAACATCCCGATAGCGTCTCGTCCCGGGATATTACTGTACATCCGATTATGTGCGTTAGTAGAACTCTGTAATAAAAGTGCTAAACCAATTATATATGATTTTATGTTAGAAGCATTGGAGTATTATAAGTACATATATGCCGGAAAAAAACAAAGTTCAGTCCGTCAGATGATCACCAGAGTTTGCAGTCGTCTCCCAAATTCCTAACGGGACATGTTGTAATAGATATATACATGTACACGTTCCAACAAATTCGAAAAATTGAGCAATAATCGGGCAATCATAAGATCTATATAAATCTGTGTCATGTCTAGAGAGTTGTATGTCCCGTCGGTGACATTAATGAAAATAGAAAGTCAAACATTACGATGGGTCATTTAGATGTATCTAAACGCCATATTTATTTGTTGAAATATAGACTTGAGTCTGATTACCCTGTCTAGGTAATGTAAATCTATTTGGGAGTGTTTCGTGTGATAAACAGACTTGATCTCTCTCACATCATATGTTGACTGTTGTCCACACATTTTCAACTACTTCACTTAGCTATCCTTCCGATTGATGAATAGTCCAATCTCCAATTACCCACTGCATACTGGTTTTATTTCAATTCCCGTTCCAGCTGTAATCATAACGTTTCTACTTCATCCTAATGAGCTATACACGACCAGTTTCGCAGACCAATAAACAGCTGGTTTTGGTGAAAGCATGCTGAACATTTTAAAGTGACTGTCATTAAAGATACATTATGGGATATTAGATAACGAGTTGGCAGTTCTCGCAATAATAGTTAAAAACTAGCTAATGTAAAGGCGATTTGCTGAATATTTCAGTCGAATTGATCCACTATGTATTGAGAACTAAGCGAATGAAGGTTCCGCTTAGCCTCGATCATCATTACCAAAGTCGGTAAGACAACACTAATAGTCTCGATTATCCATTTATGGAAAATTTTGCAGCAAATCGAACTACAATCCAATAAATGTCACAGAATTGCTGATTATGGTCTGGATAAGTTAATTTTTGTCTAATTAATAGTCTTTATAACATTTCAGACCTAACGAAAGACCTACAATAGACAGATTTTGCTTTGGCATAATGTATGTTTAAGGGACCGGCTGGTGCAATGCAAGGTGACAAAACTTTCTTGGTGGTACTAGTTCGTAATTCAAAGTCCACACTTTACGTGGCTTACTTATTTAGCCAAGTCGGCGAAGACAAGTAAGACGTTGAATCCCATTCCATTTCTTTTGAATTACAATTCACTCTTGGTCCATTAGTGTTGTTATCTTACCTTGAAAATATTGAATCCTAATATCAACTATTTAAGAAACAATGAAAATATTGAATCCTAATATCAACTATTTAAGAAACAATGATCCACAAACGATAAAATAGTGGAAATTCCCCCCCAACAGCAACATTGTCTCAACTACAGTTTATCTGAAAGAAAAACCAACAGCAACATTGTCTCAACTGCAGTTTTTCTGAAAGGAAAACCTAGATGTTGATCACCTAGATGTTGATCACAAAGCCTCACGCCATATTTGAAATAAAATCTGCCAAAAACACACCTTCTCTCACAGAAGGCTCAATATCGACAGGGTTTGTCCTCTGATGACCCCAGTGCTCCAAACCGAATTTTCAAAACTGCAGCTTAAGCCACGCTCATACGGTTTTCGACAAAGGGTGAGTGGGGTTAACCTGGAACGCTGAATATCGACAAGGTTCGTCCTCTCATGTACACAATGCATCGCACCAAATTTGAAAACAAGAGGAACAACGCCAGAATATCCCGATGCACTTTCTCGGTCAACACAAGGATCGAACACAGGGCCTGGCTCTCAGACAGTAATTTTAGAAACTCGCTGAAAACCATCTATTTAAAACGGCAATTTCACATTTTTTAGTTATATTTTTAAAGTATATTAAAATAAAGCCCTAAAATAGATTGTATCTATAAACTGTCCTACTTTGTTACAGAATAATCCTACTAATCATATAATTCACTATTGCCAGTTGAGAAATTGGCAAAAATATCATTTTCAACTTCAAATTCAAACGTTTGAAGATCGCCATTGCATGGAGGGGAAGAGAAAACAAGGGAGGTAATTCAAGTAATTGGGTTATTATTTTCAGTCTATGAAATATTGCCCATGATCGTATAATAATGAATTGACAACCTTTTGAGCAAAAGACATAGAAATAATTATGTTTTGACTTTCTTAGAAAATATGAAATTTCCACTTTAAGTAATCTAATAAACAAAAAGAGAATAAATTTGATGGACATTTGCAAATGTCTTGATATTACAGAAGTCATCACGACAAATGGCTTCGCTCTGATCACAATCGTATACTTTGTAAAATGTGATAAAATAATGTGTCGGGCACAATAATGTCCATTTCTTATACAGGAAACAATTTAGAAAAGCTATGGTAAAAAAAAATCAGCTTTAATTTTTTTTTTTCGAATTAGGTCTACATATACAAATTGTATGTTAGTTGTTATATGTAATAATTTACAGTAACCTTACTGACAGAATAACTCAAAGAGCAAAACTAGAATTTCTAATGAAGCACTTGGGCACAGGTGTTATATAATAGCAATGAGGTAGTCTTGAGACTATGATTAACGTGCACCAGGTGGTTCTCGTCTAAATCATTCCCAGTTTATTATCCCACGAGACATTATGGCTAATATGAAGGAAAGGATATAGTACTATGTAATCTGGTATAATCACCAATTACAATTAAACTAACTATAGACATTACATTTGCTTTCATGACCAATGCCAGGATCCCATTGGCGTACGATGCGTTACGATAGGATTGTCTCAACTGACTCCACGATCCGTTCGGATGCATTTCGATACGATCAAAACGATTGCTACGAGTGAGCTCAATATATTATAAGTTCACCACGATAACACCACGATTAAAACCACGACTTCAATTGTAGCACGAACCTTGATAGTGGGAACCTAGAATAACAAGTAGGAAACGTAAAGGGTCATCACGTGCCGGTAGACCCCAATTACCAGTTTGTAAATCTGCATTTCGAAAGTTAAGTTGATGGACAACAAAACTAATCGAACAATGTCTTAGGATATCAAGTAAATAGTCACCAATCTTTAAAACTGAACAAGCGCAATACGTCAAAAGGAAAATATGTAAAATTGTTGAATTCGTTTATGCATTTTCGTGCATATTGCATCAAAAGGTATGTCATTGATTCATGCGGCGTGGTTTTGATTTCCCGTTTGTACGCAACAAGAAGTAGGATCGCCTGTTCAACCATATGGGTTTTCTCTGGTTCCCCCGCTTTCTTCCAACTACTACATATGCGAAAGCGAATTATTGAAATAAATTGAAGATGACTTTCCAATTTCCTCATAGCATACAATGCCCGTTACAGTCAAGTCATTTACATACTGGTCAGTACTGGTGTCAGAGATTGATCAACTAGTATTAACTATAACTGACAACTGTTTTACAAATGTATCTTTAACCTAGTTATTATATAAACAGATGACCATTTTGATGGAAAACAATTAATAGTTTTATTCTAAAAGCACGACGTTTCGACAAGTATCCTTTTATTGTTATCGCTAGCTTTTAGAATAAAACCATTGATTGTTTCCCATAAAAATTGAGTTCTGTTAATGTGTTTCCCAATCGCTAAATGCCACTTAAAGATTACTAATTATTATACACTAAATCATCAAGAGGTATACTTACCTAGTAACGAATGGCTCCTCCGCTAAACTCACATCGTAAAGTAATAAGATAAGCAACGATACCACACTTGATATATCCATGGTCTGTTTTCATCTGTTACTCCTTAATGTAGGTCTCAAGACTAAAAATATAAACGTTTTGATGTATGATAAATGTATTGACTATTGAATCCGTACATCGTCTTTTAATATCCGTAACTTCTAACAGTAAGATTGAATTTTAAAATAGCATAGCGTTATCGTTACTGTTTAACGATGGATACAAAAACAGCTCTCTATAAGTCCAAGGGTTGTAAGGATAATACAGATTGATCAGATCAATAGAAGACATTCACTCTTCGCCTACTGATCTGATGGGAATATCAACCTTCGTTTTTTCGTTGGGGCCAACAACATAAGCTGTCTGTTATACGGTACAGGAGATTGAAGTGTTTACCAAATTATTTAAAGGGTGTTTCCCAGATTTCCCGAGATATCAAAAATGAAACATCACAATGCGACGAAATAGCCAATTTACATTGTCTAAAAATTCTAAATCAAAATATTGATCGTTCAAAATGATCATCGCCAGATTAGCTTAACGGGTTACACAAACACTGGAAACTAAAGATAGCACTCCTTTGGGAAAATACAAAATTTCAGATATTTGCACATGGCTAGTTAAACGATTTGACCTTTAGTTGAATAAAGTTTTAGTAATAAAATGTATTATATGAGATTATATTGCGACTAAATTTAACGTATTCGGACCCAACATAGCAAATTCCTTGCGAATTTCCGGCGTGGTTTCGCGCTGTCGGTGACTCGCAAACTACAGCGTATAGTGATTCCGATTGACGTGGACGTACAAGAACACTTCATGGGTGTAATTCGGCTAAAAGTTGGTGAAAACGACGCAAAATTCCCCACAGCTCGTCATCAAAAAATGAAGAATAAAAGGACTCTCAACCTTGTTTGTATCTTATATTAGCTTCAGTAAACATTTTCCAGTCTGTTTTAATTGTACATGTCATGGTTGGTGCTAGCAACATGTAATTTAAATGAACTTTAACTTTAGTTTCCAGCACTGAGCCCGAGCACCATCAATCATTTTTATCCATTTAACCATTTAATTTAAAATGGTGATATATTAGATTATTGGCGGATCAGTTTTATTATCCTTTAGCATATCAATCTCTGTATTCTTGGCATCCGTTTGAAAGCCCATTAATCAGTCTACTCGTGTCCTAAACCAAACAAAGTAAATAGGGTGTAGGGAAAGAGTCTGTGATTTTATATTTTAAAAAAAATGAAAACGTCTGCATCCATGCTGCCAGACGACATAACCAATTAACCAGATTCATATTCTGCGTCAATCAAAAGTTAAAGTGATACGTCATACATCTTCTGGGAATATTGACACATTTAATCTACTCCACAAAATAGAAGAAAATGGGTTAGGAGCTTTAGAAATAATTAGATGTCAGGCGTAGGCTATTGCGTAGTGGATGCGCCGAATGTATACAGCCGATTTAACGACTTACAATATTCGTGCTTTGTCTTTTGTCTCTCTTTCTCTTGTTGTGTGTGGTGTTATCCTGCTCCATATATTTGTTGGGTTTATCGGTATTATAAATTCAGCGAAGTTGAAGTTTGGATTTAGATACATTTGGCGGAAGGTAACTTCCGGACTAGCCGAGTTTCATGCCCTATCATTATTGATTCCCGGAAGAGACTGCATATTATTTTCAAAGGGAAAACCATGTGCAGTTTTTATTCCTATAAGTCCAGTGCAGTGGTATCGTGAAATAAGAACTGAGCTCCAAGCGGCACCCATCTTCTTTTTTCTTTCCTGCTTGGGAGTGACGCTATTCGAAAAATAAAATCGACATGACACTTGACATACTTGTTCCTTGGACAATTGTCAGTAGTCACAAGTAAATACTTTGATAATGATCCTGAATACAATTTCAATTGCCTAAAAGTACTGTTTTATAGATAATACTTTTTCTATGGAATCCAAGCTGGCAATTTTTAAAAATTCAATTTTGATCATGAGTCTAAGTTTCAACCCAGAAAAAAACCTCGAGTGACGTTTTTACACTAAAATATTATCATTTACATTAAATACCCTTTTCAATTCATCAAATGAGACAGCGGCTTACCTTTGAAAAAGTTGAAATAGAACTCATGGTATCATCCCGTTTTATAACTAAAATACGATCATTTTCCTCAAGTAACCCTTTCTGCTTTATGGGATGTTGGCGAAATGATCGAAGAATTTATCGCACGTTAGATGGTTTTCAATACGTGCTACTATCTTAATTTACCAGAATTGCCCACATCACTAACAGAAATCAATTAGGTCTCATCTGTTGCTATACATAAAATCAGCTACATAATAGAATAAATATTACTGGATTGAGTGAGGTTGTTCTATTTTTCTGTTTTTTTTGTTTATCAGTCACTACAGAAGACTTAGTGTTTTGATGTTATTATGAAGTGGATGCAAAGAGTCTCATTAATAGAAGTCTCAGCAGAATTTGCCATGAACATATAATTATTATATCACATAAAAATATAAATGAAATTAATTACAACACTATAATATCAAAATAACTTTAGACTAGCCTAAGAGGTATGTGTTTTCTTGAAAATTAATAACAGCTTTAGTCTAGCCTTTATTTTATAGAAATTGAGAGAAAATTAAAACAAGTAGGATGAAAATGATATAACATCGGCGGTTTTTGATGACTTCATAGCTGAATAAGCTGCCACGTGGTGAGTGACCACCGAAGTTCAAAATACTTTTTAGTCTCCCACTAAACATGTCTACAAAGAAAGATTCTCTATACTCAAACTTTCCTACAGAACCATAGTCAGATAGGATTAAATCCGGATACTGGGCGTACTTTAAGCTGGAAATGTGTGGTTCGTTAATTCCCATTTAAATCGTCATTGAAAACTACTCCGTTTGTCTACAATAAGATCTGATTGAGACACGAAGCAAATTGACCGACGTATTAATTCCTAAATCGATGATTATTGCCGAAGTTTTAAGAAATGTTTCTTCCAGTTCCAATTTAACAACATTTGTAGACAGTGCGATATGGAAGGACAATAGTGGCGACAGTACGACGCTACGAAACGATATTCCAATTATTCTCTTGAAAACAGTACGGTGAAAGCTAGAAATAGTTTAACTAGGCATGTTTTGTGTCTTCTTAAAGCGCTAATTTCATATTTTTAAGTTATATTTTTAAAATTAAAATAAAACTTTAAAATAGATGGTATCTATAAACAGTCCTACCTTGTTAAAGAATAATCCTATTAATCCTATATATACTATTCAAAAAAGTAGGGGATATTTGATTTTGGGGGCATAATACTGAAATATGCAAATGACTACGAAAAAAGTCACTATAGAACCTAACAGAAGAAACATTTCAAGTTACATGTGACGCCCAAACGCAACAATAGCTACCGCATTAAATGCTGGTGATGCTTGGGATCATCATGGGGGTCCAATCCAAGATTTGCACGGCTCTGACTTTAAATGTTACAGTCATTGTGGCATTGAATTCCAGGGCGGAAACATCAGTTTAATTGTTTTAGTGACCAGAAAACAAATTTTGATATGCGTCGGCTTACCCAAAATGAAAGGTTACGTGCCCTTGGCATGCTACAGATCGGCACAACACAGGCGGTTGTGGCGCGTACGATGAATGTTTCTCAGTCTGTCATAAGCAGGCTATGGTCTAGATACCGTGATACACAATCTGTACAGGACAGACCACGCTCAGGTCGACTAAGGGCGACAACTCAAGCCCAGGATCGATTTATCCGTACCTTGGCCTTGAGAAATCAGATCAGAGCTCTACTTCAAACAGACACTGGTGTGAGAGTGAGTGGCCAGACGATTCGGAATCGACTGCATAGGGGTCACCTTCGCGCCCGACGTCCTCGCGTGATCCCTTGTTTGAGAGATCATCAGATTCAGGCAAGACGTCGTTGTTGTAGGGATCGTCAACACTGGGATAATCGACGCTGGAGCAATGTGATGTTTTAGGATGAGTCAAGGTTCACTGTTGATTTTTTGGACAGACGTAGGAGGGTGTGGCGTCGTCGAAACGAGCGCTTCCAAGACGTTAACGTCATCAGACATGATCGATTTGGGGGTGGTTCTGTTATGGTGTGGGGGGGGGGGCACCACTGTTGCTGGAAGAACGGCTTTACATGTTGTTGCAGGGCGTGTTACAGGTCAGTACTACCGGGACAACATCTTGGCAGTCCATGTTGTGCCGTTCGCACGACGTCATGGCCGCCGTTTCATCTTCCAGGATGACAACGCAAGATGTCACAGGGCCAGGATCGTTACAGGTTACCTCCAACAACAGAACATCACCACATTACCTTGGCCAGCACTGAGTCCCGACCTCTCCCCCATCGAGCATGTCTGGGACATGCTTGGACAGAGGTTACGTCAACGTCAACAACGTCCTGCCAATGTCCAAGAACTTGCTGCTGCGTTGCAACATGAATGGAACAATATGGTCCAAAATGACCTTACACGTCTCATTAGGAGTATGCCACGTCGGATCAATGCTTGTTTGGCAAACAGAGGAGGATTTACCCGTTACTGACCTTGTTGTGATGCTGTGGTAACTTCGCTGTTTGACCCCGGGTATCATTTTACCCTTATAATGGTCAGTCTGTGCCTTACTTCGTCTAACGATCATTTGGAATAAATCGATGAATGTGAACTTCATTTCATTTTGTCATTTGTTTCTTCGCCAGTTTCATTAGGTGACTTTAATAACACTTAAAAATCAAATATCCCCTATTGCCAGTTGAGAAATTGGCAAAAATATCATTTTCAACTTCAAATTCAAACGTTTGAAGATAAATATTGCATGGGGGAATAGAAAAAGGGAGGTAATTGTGTTATAATTTCCGATGTAAGTGATTTATAAGAGTGGGAAATAATGCCTATGATCGTATAACAATGAGTTGACAACCTATTGAACAAAAGACAAAGAAATAAAGACGGGATAACTTCATGTGGTTTATTAACCATGGATAATTCAAAAAAAAGAACAGACAGGGATCAATTCTAAATAATAGCTCTCCTGAACTTAATATACACTTCTACAAAGTATATAATAAACAATTATGACACATGGGCAATTATACTACAAAATACAGATCTATATTTTGTTTCGTTTTTTATACTTTCGATGTCTAGCACTACATGAAGATCTGACAAGTTGTAACGATAGGTCACGCCAGAGGTCATGCGCGCGGTTTTAGATTTAGACATACGACCCTAATGCGTAAGACACTGATTAATCAATCAGCATTGACGTTTCTAGCAATCTGATTAAAACACAGATCCTATTTCGTTTCGTTTTTTATAGTTCAAAATTTCGTTTTACTTGTCTTTACTACACTAGGATCTGGAAGAGTTGTTATACAATAGGCGTTCTTATTGTTGTGAGTAAAGACAAGTAAAACGAAATTTGGAACTATAAAAACGAAACGAAATAGGATCTGTGTTTATATCAGATTGTACAAAATATTGCTTCTTAGTTGAGGCCTAAAAGAATACAATATGGGTTGTCAATGACAGATTGTTGAGCACTTAGATTTCAATGGATATTTTTCTTAGCTGTCATTTGTTAAACAGTATCTGTTTAATTCAACATATACCCTACGGGTGAAATAATTACATATATTAAATAGATTTTAGAATTATTAATGTTGGCAAAGATCATTTTAAAACATTTAACTCGTATGGCCTTTTGCCATACCAGCTCACCATACCTTTTTACTCCTTTCCATAACTCCATAATTGTGTTTACTTTCACATGTAACCAACCAACATCCAAATGATATTAATACTCCTTTACGATGTAATTGTCAAACAAAAAAATCGACCTGTATAAATTCCCTGGAGTTACTGATAGCATGTAGTTCCGGCGTAAGTACTAGCGCAAGCTTTAAAATTATTTAAAATGGCGATAAGAACTGTCGATGATATTATTAGATAAGAACTTATCACGAGCAAGAAATTCATGCATTTTATTTCATCACTTAAAATTCAGTTAAGTACGTACGGAAGAATTAAGATGTTTGGGCGTTCAATCTGTATGATATGACGTTATATATGGACTAGATTATTTGCTTCAATTCTCTTCCAAAACATTTTAATCGGTAGGAAACTACCACAAGAATATACATCGAGGCTTTCTGGTCTGAGAGTTAATCCAAACGGCTTGTATTTGTCCCTAGTCGCCGTCCATATATTACAAATATCGAAGCTAAAATAAATTCATAGATGTTCCCCGAAGCCACTTCTTTTTACGTTCTTTAATCGAAGAGTGTAATCGGCGTTTAAGTGTTCTTTACAACCGTTAGCCATTAGATGAGCACATACGAAGCACTCCTTCCAAACGATACTAGAGGTCACAGTTAGTGACACCCTCACATGTTTGTCTTCTGGGTGTTTTTTTTTTGGGCGGGGATTCAATAGTTTTCAAGTTGTGTATCTATGCTTTCCACATAATTATACCAAATATGCCATAATGTTATTGGAAATAACTACTTTCGAGGGAATGTGTCTTTAAAGTGATTATAACTTTATAAGAGCCATTGAGGCCGTTATTGGTGCGACGAATGCCCCGTTGCCACATGCATTACCGTGCTCAATATTTGTGTCACAGTAGTAGTTTAGCCATCGGAAAAATCTCGGTAGTCAGAAAAAGACCCATATCACTTTATCCGTACAACCCATAAACAGTTGCAATTCTTTACATGAACGAGAAATTACGGATAGGAAAATAAAAGTAGTTTATTTTACGTTGCAATTTCATGCTGATTTGGATCAATATTCAGAAGCTTATAGGATATTGTATTATTAGAACATCCCTGACGCCACATTGAAAGCCTCATATATTCCACACGACAGTGATCTCACCCGTGCCGTGGAATGACAGGTGATTTCTTGGGCATTGTCGTTAATATTTTTTTCTAGAACAATCGAAACTACAGTAATCCATATTATATTTTGTCATTTATCGACATTCAGTGTGCAATCAAGATGTGTATCTTTACTGTGGAATCTAGAAAGCACTGTATGAAATTAATAGTGATAGTCTATCCTATTGAAAAGAAGAAACCGGTGTTTGTTCTATTTGCTGATATTTAATATCAACTACACACGTATTTCGGTTTTATTTACAAAGAAAATGTTCGGGCATATAGCCTCAGCCCCCACTCCCAACTGAGATTGGCCCTCTACGCCTATGTCTTTTGTATCATTCATTAGAATTGTAAAGGTTAACGTGGATTTTATTCATTTTGTCCTCTTTAACATTTTTAATACCTACCAATAAAACATCTGAGGTGCATTTGAAAAAAATATATATTTACGAACAAAGATGGTTTGTCTTCAATTTATTTAAAGCAGATAAATCATTAACGGCACTCTGTCGAGCTATCTGTTTATCGAAAAAAGATGATGATGATGATGATGATGATGATGATTTTTAGTGAAAAACGAAATGAAATAGGATTTAACGTCCTACATTTTTTTCTAAATATACTGAAAAACTTTCTTGGCCAACACAAGAATGAAATGAAATGGGGTTTAACGTCCTACTCTTCTGCACCTAACCCGGGATATTGGAAGACCGGCATACGCCATACAGTGTGCTATGTGGACAATTTTTACCCGGACAGCGGCGCTATGGCCCACTCTTATATCGAATTCCAACTGCCACGGTATCTTTTACGTGCACGCCAATGTGTACACGGGACCTCGGGTTTTTGTCCCATCCGAGAGACGAGACATCTGCCCTTGTCAAGCCCTCTGTTCTACACCGGAATGAAATCCATGATCTGCACGTTAGGTAGCCAACGCCTTACTCACAGAGTCACCGTGACTCTTCACGCATGTTGAAAGCAAAAGAGACGATGCAGATGGTAGTTGTATGTGACAATGTTAATATTGGCAACTAATTGGATAATGGTATTTATACGAAAATGGAAATAGTGAGTTGATAATGGATGGCGGCTTTAATCCGGCTTTTAATCTAATGGCGAAGGTGGTAGCGGCAAAGATTATTGTAAAATTGAAAATAATGTTAATAACTGTTAGATTAGGGGCGGATTGTAGTGATTTATAAAACAATTCCCTGTAGTATAAATGTAATTATTAACAAATCAAATCCATATTACCTTTGTCTTATACCCAAAACCCACGCAAACATCGGCGTCAAGTTCAAATGGTATGATAGATCTTCGGGAATATAACACAATGTACACCGGGAAGCAAATGGATTTTAAATGTCACTTTGTGGCTTCACTTTGTTATCAATTCTGAACACGAGAATCACTGATAGATCTGAAAACACTCATCTTGTGACAAGCGATGAGTAATTTCCTGCAGTTTCATGGTTTGTATTAATGGTTCTGTCGATAAAATATTTCATTTTTTAAACTTTGGCCTACAATTCTACAACTGATACTAACATTTTTATAATACTTTTTATGGATGTCAATTATATGCCAAGTATTTTCTACTTTAATCGTTTTTCCACCATTGGTACTATTTTTATGGTGTTCAAATGTAGTTAAACTGTTTTGGAAATTGGTGATTTTACTAGTTAACGGGGCAATATACAAGATTAGATAAAGAGATGCCAGTTCTATAATAGTCAACGAAAAAGATAATGAAAAGGCAGTATTTTGAAAATAGCACTTTGAACCTAGTTATCGCCGTTGTCATTGCTACCGTTGTTACGATAATAAACAAAGTCTCGGTTATCAGTACTTACGTTTCAGTAATTAAGTGTTAACAACTTACTATAGAAGAGTAATATTGTCACGTATAATAATATTTTGCAAAATGAAGTGACAAAACTCATCAAAAGACTTTAGTTTTCTTTTAATTGAATACGGTTAATTTGTACTGAAATGACTATGGGTTAAACCATTTTGTCCGGTACCACTCTGCTTTGTGTGACATTTATCGGACATCGATTCATGTTTGAAAGCGAACTACAAAACGTCTAATTGGTTGAATGGATCACTTTGAAGTTACTTATATCACTGGCTAGAAAAACATAAAAACATATTGTCGGAGAGAGCGAAGCCCTCATACCCTTTGAGGACTGTGACTTCGTTAGGTTATATTGGACCGTACTGAAAAATCGTTTGAGGTTATTAAATTTTCAAACTTTTCTTCCGACGATCGTGTCTCGGTGGACTTTAAAGGAATGATTGGTTGATTGGAACTTGGGTCACCTAATAGTAAGTACAAGGGGACTACACTACACGCAATTACACAAAACAAATCTACGGACAAGACACGAATCGCAGAAATCACAAACAAAGGTACATGTAAAATTTTGTGATTAGATTCGGGCGCCCACTTCACTGTATAGTCCCGGACATGTAGAGATAGGCTATATTAGACCACCTTGAAGTTGTTGTTTTGATGGTCTGGAATAATAGGAAACGCGTTTACGTCTGTCTATAATTATCAAAGTTTTCACTGGGAGACAACGACCCACCCACCCCCATACCTGCTGAGGTAGCGCTTTGCTCCTTCGGTGCTCACGGGAAGCCGGCTTCAAAGGCCAATATAGCAATTCTACAAAGAATTGTAGGGGCGAGGGGGCTTAGCTGTCTAACGTGTAAGCTTTTATCGTCGGTACAACGATTACATTGCACAATATTGACTGCAGTGGTTTCACCAACGTCATATCGTAGGTTATCGGAAAAGCAGTTTTCATGCACATCGTGTGTTGATCTGCCCCCTCCCCCTTAACATTCATCGGTCCCGTATACTCCTATGCCAATATAGCAATTGTATAGAGAATTGTGGGGGCGATGGGGGGGGGGGCTTAGCTGTCTAACGTGTAAGCTTTTGCCGTCGGTACAACGATTACATTGCACAACATGGACTGCAGTGGGTTCACCATAACGTCATATCGTAGGTTATCGGAAAAGCAGTTTTCATGCACATCGTGTGTTGAATGGACCCCACGCCTCCCCACACGGCCTCTACCCTCCCCATAACTCAACACCTCTCTTTTAAAACAGAATTTGTATAATAAAATATAGGCTTTATTTCTTCAACAGGAAAGATTAAGATATAAAAAGAACATTAAAGTGAACAGTATTCTTATTAACGATAACACATTATTGTATATTTGGCTATATACAACTTAAGTAAAAGCAAAATCTCTAAATTACAACATAGATTGAGCTGATTAAAAAAGAACAAAAAAAGGAATTAATAAAGTAATGGTCCAGCCATCTGATATCACTTCTTGAACTTTATCTGTTCCTTTTATTATCTTCTCTGAAAAGAGCAAACAAAGAAAATGTTGTTAGTTTCTCACATAACGGTCTAGTTTTTTTTAATTCCCTATCTAATACCTGACAAATATTGAAGCCATACGTCTTTATTTCACCCGATGGAAAGCAAAAATAAACAAGAGACTCAAAGCATAGGCGAAGGAATATTTGATAATGAAATGGGGCTACACTTCTTACTTTTCTGCACCTGGGCTATTCAAGACGAACGTGCCATGCAGTGTGCTATGAGGAAAGTGTTACGAATTCTATCTATCGCGGGTCTTTAACATGCACGCCTACGCGTACACGGGACCTCTGTTTTCCTTCCCACCCGAACGAATATAGACGCTGCTCATTCCAGATCCTCCGTGATCGAGCCCGGGAACACAACGAGCTCGAGCTGGTGTCGCGCTTGCTGATTTACCGTGAGTCTTCCAGTTGTCCTTTGAGTGTCCTTTAAGCGGGGGGTTGGGATGGCCTAGTGGACTAGAGTGCCGCGCTTCTACCTCTAGCTGGCCGGTCACCTCTGGCTTGCGGCTGTGGTTTCGATCCCTCGTGTGAGCGTATGTGGCATGGAGATAGGGGCGCCTTCTCAACCTCGTGGGTTTCCTCCGTGCACTCCGGTTTCCTCCCACTGCTAAAGACCCCTACGCGCAAGCGAATTATTGAAATAAAATGAAACCATATGTTAGTCCCAAAATGACCTAGTTTGTGTCGAGTGGACGTTAAACCCCATTCCTCTCTCTCTCTCTCTTCTCTCTCTCTCTCTCTCTCTCTCTCTCTCTCTCTTAAGTGTCCTTTAAGGAATGTACCTTTTCATGTTTAATCAACTTACCCACTGAACGCACAATCCACACCCAGGACACACCTCACAAACTGAGGCCTCTTTTCTTCGATAAAACATAGTATATTCATCATCTATTTAACAAAAAACAAGTTATGCATATACTATGGCTATTCTAATAAAATGGCAGCTCAAATTACCTTTGCTAATTACCAAGCACATTGCAAATGTATAACTAAGCACGAAGCATGTACGTTGTGGGTAGGGGATTACAAAGAGAAAAAACTCATGGAAAAGTAATCCTTTATGCTGAAAATGTTTTGGTACATATTTTGTGCTTAGATAATTGTGTTTAACAAGTGTGAAAACATAAGGGGAAATCGTGGGTAGGATAGGGGGGGGGGGGGGGCTTTAAGTAAAAATTATCTAGATGCTGGCAGTCTAATTTATATAATCAACAAGAACGCCAATAAGGCATTCGAGGCAGGCAAAATAAGTTCCAAGATGATAGGGCTAGCCGGTTTGACTCAGCACCTTAGGGTTTTTTTTTTTAAATTTCAGTTGCAATAGAACGACCGTAAATAGATTTTAAAATGGTAGATAAACATAATATACACTACACTCGTCAATTGACCAAAGAAGACTAAACCAAAAAATAATAAATACACAAAGAAATATTTATACATAAATCAAAAAATATAAAACCAAATCGAAGTAATATGGACTAGGATCGAAGATATTTTGAAATTTTGACGCCAAATCAAAATCAATTGGCAATAGAATTGAACAATGACCAGGACTGTCACGCCTCATGACAAGTGATTTCACGAAGCCGTAGAACAACAACGACAATATGAATAGCGCTCGGGGATCAATTCCTGGAGCAAAGTTGTTTGAATCCTCTCTAGCAGGATATTTCATATAGGAAATGAAACGACAAAACATCATAAATCAATTTTCGACTCGTATAAAACAGAAAACCACTCAAGTTTAATGTCCATACAAAAGAAATTAGACCTGTGTGTATTATCGTCGATAATATGGCCCCGAGTTCACAAAGCATTCTCAGACATAAGTTCAGAATTAACCTAAAACTGTTCGCTTTATTTTAACTAAAATCTAGCCCCTTATAAAACGTTTGTTGTTTTAATGTATCAAATACATGGATAAGAAACTATGTGCGAAGTAATTGAAAGTTGAGTAAATTCTCAATTTGTCTGAGAATGCTTTCTGAACTCGGGGCATGGTGTTTGAATGATTCCATATTTTTGTTGGTGTATATTGTTTATGTCAGGTTTGATCGCCTATGATTAAATCAAAATTAATCCATAATTCATATTATGTACTGTGATCGAAGTCAGCTCCACAAAAATATAATATTTCTGTGAGATTTTGATGATTGAAATGATGTTTTACCTGGTTGATAATAATCATATATTCTGACAGGTACAGGTTGACCTTTAGCAACGGGGTCAAACATATTCATCTGTATGTCCATACACGTCAAGTCATGTGACACCTGAAAAAAACCCATTAACATGTGAAATATGAGGTGAATAAATTGGTTCAGTATTCTAATTGACCAGGTAGCTAAACAAAAATGTAACAATACATAAATTCGGAACAATCCACACCAGTCCAGACCAATGACGAGTATAACGTATAACCCACTTTTAACTATAACGGAATTGGAATGCTGTCCCAGGGTGATGAATAAGGCACGGATCGGTTAAATTCTGGGTAAATGAGAGCATGATTCGGTTAGTTCAAAATGCCATGTACATTCATTAAGTGGTGACCCGTATCCTTTTTTTTTGTGTTCCAGATCTCGTGTAATTTGGTATATGTTTAACATCGGCAGAAGTTTTGCACCGCAGTGTATTTGTATGTGTTATTTACCTGGTCAAAATAAAGAGTAAGTTTTCTGTCACCAGTTTCATGCTTGCTCAGATTTGGTAGGCTTGGAAGTGTTGAAATATCGGCTTCAAATCCAGTAGGTACGCCCACCTCGATGACACTCATACTGGCATTTCCAGACTTCTGATAGCTGAAACAGACTTCCAGTATGAAGGAATCGGTTAAGCTGTTCTTCACTTTGGTTTTAAGATTAAATGATGGATTAACAGCATTCTGTTCCACGTTGTAATATGTAGCTACCTGAAATTAGAAGTACAATCTATCCATATTAGCAAACTATTTCTTGAGAATAGAACAGCAAACATGACCTGTTTCTCACATTTTTTGAGAATAGAACAATAAGCATCTGGTGTTTATTACTGTTCTTGAGACTAGAACAGGAAACATAACGTGTTTGTAACTTTCTTGAGACTAGAAGACCCAACATGACGTGTTTGTAACTTTCTTGAGACTTGAAGAGCCAACATGACGTGTATAAACGCAAATATAACGTGTTATGTTACTTTTATTTTGAGAATAGAATAGTTAATATCTCGCGTGTTTCTAGATATTTTAACGGTTGAACCAGTGATACTTTACACCTGGTGTTTCTTCTTTATCTATTATTACAAATACAGGTAAATTTTCAGTTCGCACAAACAAAGCGACATCACGGGCTTTATAGATTTGTTTTATGTAAAGATAAATCATGTCAGATATAGATAAAGAGCCAATCGCGTTTGGTATAAACACTCAAAAATAGACAATGTAACATTAATATATTAAAAATTTCATTTTAAATTACTTTACTCTGGGAGGCGATGTGGCAGAGATTGATCGAGGCTAAGTTTTGATTCATCATTTTCAAATTAAATCATTATATTATGGCGACAGTGTTTCAATCCATTCAAATCTCCGCCATTCGATATTACAGAGAGTTGATTTTAGGCTTTTCTCATGTGAATAAAAGTCTAATTATTTCTTTATGTAACATTTGAAGCAAAATAAAGAACTGCAATAGGCAGACTTACGTCATACATGATGCGTCTTTAAGTTATTTAAGTAAATGAAAAAAATGCCCATTATTTATGTTTAAATTATGTTCTTCTTATTGCAAATATAGACAAATGTTATAATAAATGTCACTGTATTACAGACAAATATTATAATAAATGTCACTGTATTATGGGTCAACGACCTAATATATTGAAAAAAGATGTATTTATTATTTAAGTCATTTAAGTTATGTATAATTTAATTAAGTTATTAACAGTCCCTGATTTAATTAAGTAGATACCTACCTCGACTAAAGCTGTACCGGACCCATCACCTTCAATATTAAATTGTATTGGTTGTAGAATCTCAGCCTGAAAGAGAACAGAACCATATCTAACATATTGGTTAGTTTATTTGCAATGATCAGGTGTGGAGGATTGTAACAATGAAATAGTCCTTGATATATGGAATATAGAAAAGTATCGGTGAAGAAATGGACGGAGAACAGTAGCAGCAATGCTGTATTCCACAATGGCAGCGAGTGGGTTAATGAAGATTGGCGTCCACCATACAGTGTGATATAAGGTGCCCGGACAGCAATTCCAGCTGCCAAGGTTGTTTACGCTCAGACTAACGTGTAACATGGAAATTGGGTGTGTTGTAACATCCGAAGGACTAGATCAGAGACTACCCTTCCTGTACCACTGTACAGGTAAAATCACACTTGACCCCCCCCCCCCCAGGAATTGAACACCGGCGCCCTGGTTAGCGAGCCGGTGCCTTATTCGATGAACTACAGCCGCTACCTGAAATTGATGAATGAGTGATGATAAAGTAATCACCTACCTGACTTAGTTTAACATCTTCTGAGTTGAGTAAAAGTGAATTCTGTGAGTTTATGTTAAATATTTTAGAGCCACCTGTCCAGCTGATCTGGATATTTAAATTTGTTGTAGGTGTGTAAGTTTCTCCAGCATAATTAGATAAAGCTTCAATGGCTAGAATAGTATCCTGAATAAATTAGACAATACACCAATAAATTAAAGTAGTTAATCATATATAGTTTATAACCATAATACCCCTTCCAAAAATATTAAAGAGACATAAAGCATGCAGTGTGAACTGTGACTGTCAGTAACCATGCTTATATTGGGTCAATTCAAGTGATGTGTTGCAGTGGTGTATAACTTGAATTCTTTTTAGTGCCTTAAAGGTAGAATTTCATATTTTCTAAGAAAGGCAAAACATAATTATGTGTTTGTCTTTTACTCAATAGGTTGTCAACTCACCATTATAAGATCATAGGCATTTTTATTTTAAAAATCAATCACACCGGAAATAATAACACAATTACCTCCAATGCCCCCCCCCCATCAAATAGCTATCTTCAAACGTTTTTGAATTTGAAGTTGAAAATGGTATCTTTGCCAATTTCCCATCTGGCAATAGTGAAATATACGATTAACAGGATTATTCTCTAACAAAGTTGGACTGAATATAGATACCATCTATTTAAGGCTTTATTTGAATATATTTTAAAAATATAACTTAAAAATATGAAATTCTCGCTTTAACCCGAGCCTCTCGATTTAGCACTTGTGTTTACATGTAGTGTAAATATATGCATGTTTAACACAACCTCAAAGCAACAGACCGTAACTCGGACTGATTTCAAATACAGAGGGGTTCTGTGGTTGAGTTACGAAATGTGTACAGATAAAAAATCATTCTTTTGTGGGCAAATTTTAAAACAAAAACTCATTAGAGTGTCTGTGCATAACAGACGAGATACCTGAGTGTCTCGAGGTCATTAGTGTTTTTATACACAAATAACTGTTAGCTATTATAAAATTAATAGCAAACGGACACTAAATAGTAAAGGAACACTAATTAGTAAATAGACGGGGAGTAAATAGTAAATAGGTGGACATTAAATAGTGGTTCGTTATAAGTAATAACTGTCATTTGACATGATACAGTGTTAAATAAATTGAGTGATTACAACGATCAATATAGTTTTCCGATATCACTAATAATGACTAATAATACGCTCGTATACTAACACAAACAGTATCGTCGTTAACATCCATCAATATTTCCAGTAGACCCTACAGCTTCATTCTACTTTGCAATTTGTCATTTAAGCTTATTTATATCCAATTTAAAATCACGTATATACAGTGAGTAATTTCAACGGTATAATATGTTTATCAAAAAGATATGCATTATGTAAGATTTAGATAAATAGCCGGTCTTGTTGTAGTAGTTCAAAAATAGATGAAAATTGAATATACTGAAAATGTCCGTCAAATTACTTTACTCTGTGTTTAGTTATTAGTGTTTGACGTTTTGACTAAATAGATTGTTTATTACAATAGCAACGGTACTTGACAATCGACAATAAGCGTCGATTTTCTATTTTATCGTGAAACACTTAAATGACTTAAAATTGGAGCCACACGATGGTCCAGAGTCATGTCCATTAACTTCAATTTAGACAACATTTGAAGTCAGAAACAGATTTAGCTCGTGTATAATGCATCCTTAATCAAGTATGATCAATGTATCATCCCTTACCTGAGAAGAACTAAAACCACCTTCTGGATTTCGTTGATTACTGATCCATCGTACAACAGGTAAACCATCGTTAACTTGTTTGGTACCTGATATAACCAGGAGAGCATATGCTGTGGCCTCAATATTAATAGCATCGTTTTTACGATACCAATAATATCTATAGCGATTTGCATCCTCTGGGGGTGATGGACGTTTCCAATATTTTACACCATCTGAAAAACATTCTTTCTTAAATATTTTTTCTTATACGCCAATACGACCTTGGTCCACGTTCGCAAAACATTTCAATGACTTAAGTTAAGAATTTACTGAACTTTCAATCACTGTTTATGTTTAGTTTCTTATTGGTGTATTTGATACATTAAAACGACAAAAGTTATATAGAGTGCTATATTTTTGTTAAGATAAAGCGAACAATTTTGAGTATATTGTTAACTTAAATCTGAAAATGTTTTGTAAACTCGGGGCCTGTCACACTCAATTGTGTACAACACCTGGATGGAAACCGCGGTGGGGGCGTTTAGTGAGACATCACCCTATTCACTGAGCCGTTGCGGGATAATACAAAAACAATGTGCTGTACTAAGAGTGGTAACATGGGACAAATGATTTATTACAATACAATTATCTAGAAGACGTCACGATCTATATCACATTGTTGGTGTCGCACCCGAGGCGGGGTAGCTTATCCTTTAGTGGATACTTGGTGCCTCTTTCCATGTTAAGATTCGCTTCGTGTGAAGTCTTGGGGTTTTGGACTATGAAACCATCTCGACCCCCAGCATTTCCAAAATTTCCAATATCTGAATACTATTGATCGTTTTCTAGTTTGACCTTTCTGGAAGTTCAAGTCTATACTTACCAGCAATAGTTGCCAGTTGGTTCATTTTAACTATAGCTGGTACTGTTGCTTCACTAGCTGTTTTTTGTAGTGCATACGTTACGATAGCTATATCATAGGCATCAGTTATATTCATATACTGTTTCTCTAGGTATAGCTGAGCAGAACTTATCGATAATCGAACCTGAAATAGCCGGAAGTGAAATTATTATTAAGAATGACAAAACAGGTTAATTTTCCAAATAGTATTCCTAAATTCAGAACGACAACAAATGTGGTCGAAATAAAATAAGCATGCTCTTTTCTTTAAATGGCGTATGTCACGTATGTGTCTAGTTTGTGGAATCTTGAAATAGACAAAAATGGTACGAAAAGCACATATTTATGTAATGTGAATGTATGTAATGTGAAAATAATGTTGTAATTTCTAATAAATAATGTTCGGTAAAATACGTGAACAGTTCAAACTGAAAGACAGTCGTTTGCGCCTGCTTAGTGCATTCTACGTGTTTTATAAATTGATATTTTGTCGTTTATGAATCAGCCTTATTACTAATTATTACCACATTACAAAATGGCACCCGAAATGTTAATTGTTTCCTAAATTTTGAATATTTGGATTCTATAATTTCACGGCAAGATAAAAATATCAATACTGAATTCTATTCCGTGTTTTCAATTTCGAATATTATGGAAAATATTATTTCGGAAACTTAGCTCATTTTACAGGCGATTGTGTATCTGATGGTTGAAACAGTGTTAAATGGACCAGTTGATACCCCCCCCCCGCCCTGCATTCTCCATAAATTCGTCCTTTTCAAATATTTGAAAATATTGATATGCTCTATATACGATAATACACCGTATATATTTTCGCATATATTTCATGTATATAAGGCCCCAATCCAAATTCGGATATTGGCTGAATAAAATTGTTGTTTATGAATGAATATATATATATCAGTATATACTTACCAGTTCTAATGTTTTAGTCATCATTAGTCCCTGTTCTAACAAAACCTGTTCTGCTTCTTTCAAAGCGATTAAAACATAAGCTGTTAAAGCCTCTCCAGATCCTGATCCTCCCTAAAAAATATACAACCATACATCTTAACCCTAAACAAAAGAATCTCTAAAGCAACACACTTCCCGGATTGAGTACAATCTCAAAATCGAATCAGAATTGTGTAGCATTTAGTGTTATTATTACTTGGACATCATTACAGATTTGAAACATTGAAATCGTATATTTAATGTCACGTGTCAGCAGCTTATGGAAACCCCGATTACAAAATAATGCATCAAGTAACAACCCGGGCACTGTTTCTCTAAATGTTAACTAAAGATAAAATTTAAATTTTCATAGATACTTCAATTTTGATTGGCTAAGCACTGAAATCAACCTTATATTATCCAATGAAATTATGAAAATTTGGATTTTATCTTTATTTAAATTTTCGTGAAACAGATCCCGGGTTCTACAGTTATCATCCTTTTTTAGTTTTTGTTTTTAATTAAAATGCACTTTTGTACCTGCATTCTTTTATTGAAGACTTTGCCGGGTTCTGGGAAACTACCATCACGGTTTTGTGCAGATATCATCCATAATATAGTCTTCTCTATCACGTTCTCATCAATAGTAATCATATCAACAGCTTGACAGAAACATTTAGTGACAAAAGCTGATAACCTAAACAAAATAAAACAGTGGTTATAATCCATAGTTAATTAACATGACGAGACCGCAAACAACTCTCGATGTCATCGGATATCTCCCATATTAAATAGATTAAACGGTTCAGTCACATTTTGATTTAATCTAAAAATGGTGAAGCAAGGCTATGTTTCGAACAACCAGTGTGGTGGTTGCAATTAATGTACACATCTTTTTAAACCCTGAAAAGCTAATATCTTCGAAATGGAGCAATTGGAAAGAAATCTTAAATAAATACATTTTGCATTATCTATTTTCGAACTATTATAGTAAGAATGACCAACTCATCATCTAAAACCTTACATAATGTATCTTTAATCCCAGACAAAGTTTTGGTGTGCGACATTCAATTAATATTGCAGAGAGGGTTGAATTATATATCCCAATATTATGCAAATAAGTTAAGGCCTTGAAGGCCTTGATACAGGTCGAAATTTTATAAACGCCACTTACCACATACTACCAGTTTCATTACTGTTTTTATCACCAAACGCACTGAAGGAACCGTCTTTGTGTTGGTAAGTCAATTCTCTCTGGTATCCTGAAAAATCCAAAGCTAATTATTACTACAGTACAATAGATTTGCTTTAACAATTAAATTTATATGAAATAAAAATATGAAACGTTTCACTTTTGTTATTAAAGTGAGTTGAATACTCTAGTTTTCGTCTGTTAATATAATAAAAACATGTTGGCTATATACATTATATTCGGGTCTTACACTTTTCTTGCTTTCAATTAATCTTTTTTGCTTTTAACTGAAAAGCTGATTTGGATGCTAAATAAACAAACCTTTTTCCATGTAGGTCGTTGATTTTTCTTTTATTTCTGTTGTAAGTCGTCCAGTTTTTCTGAGATATTTGGTGACGTAAATACTTGGCGCAAAGTTTAACATGTTTTGTTCACCACACCCATACGGCATCTTTAACAGCTTATCAAGGTTCTTTAGTGATGGGCCCAATATATCGCCTGAAAATTGTAACATTTATTGTTATATAATAAATGGGGCACAAAGCTCCTATTAGTGTTAAAAATGTCAAACATTTAGCGATTGAGCACATTAAAAATGAAATGAAATACTACTCTTCAGCACCTAACCTGGGCTAATGGAAGACATGCATACGCCATACAGTGTCCCATCCGAGCGACTAGACAGCTGTCCCTGTCAGGCAATCGAGACAATCTCATTAAAACACAGATCCAATTTCGTTTCGTTTTTTATAGTTCAAAATTTCGTTTTTACTTGTCTTTACTACTCTTGGATCTGGAGGACTTGTTATTTAACTCGTGTTCTGCCTGAAATGAGAGGTCAGCCCAATCAAATGGTCTGTCGAATCGACCGTTTGACCTTTTCGTGCGTGGAACTGTGGGTAGATACGTCTATACTAACCCCAGGGGATAGAAATCAAAACAAAACAAAAGTAGATTTTAAAAAGCATGGCGGTCGCTTATTGGTTAATCGAATGACTGACGTTATCGGGTCAAACGTCTCGTGCTTGATACCTGACGTCATAGAACGTGAGCTCCCACTATAACCTGTTAGATCTACATGAGTGTAGGCCATCGAAGGTATGAAAAACGAAACGAAATATAGATCTATATTTTAATTAGATTGGCAATCGAGACGAACTTTCTCGGCCAATGCAGGGATCGAACATCCGACCTCCGGACGAGCGAGCCAGCGCCTTACCCCCTTCGCCACGTGATCCACCAAAGTGAAATGAAATGGGGTTTAACGTCCTACTTTTGTGCTATGAGAGACATCCCACCCCCCGGGCAGCGGCCTACGGCCTACTCTTATACAGAATTCCAACTACCAAGGGATCTATTACGTGTACGTCAATGTGTGATTTTTTAATGTTTTAAACCATTCTAAGAAATCCAGCCAAAGACGTAGCTCCCGGGTACAAATAGTCTAGGGTAGGGCAGTAAACTAAACGGTAATAGGTATATATAGTGATACAATAATGAAGCAATAAAGATCAATCGTGTTACAATACGGACTTGAAAAAACCTTAATAATAGGGCCTCAAGAAGGTTGCTTCATTTAATGACCAAATTGGAAATAAGGTCATACGTACCAGCTACATTTATTCTGACTCTCTGTGACATAGGCACAGTATTATCTGGGAAACGAACAGTAACTGATTGTTTAAACTTGGTCGTACTATCTAATCTAACTAATACTGGTATATTAGAAGATCTTTCTATTCCTTCTGCCTGTAATAATAAAACAATTGAACAGTTAATGACGATGCTAGTAATATCCTTTTTAATAGTTTTAACTGGTGTATATTATAATGTTATTTCGTTGTTCACTAAAGATGTTACTCATGAAGGCAGCATTGTTTTAAATTAAAGAGGGTTGACGTAAAATCAAATAAACGATTAGTCACAGAGGCGGATCCAGGATTTTCCAAAAATGGGGGCGTGCCGCACCCACTTGGGAGTGCGAAGCCCGGAACAGTGATTTTTGAGTGGAAAAAATGCCCACAAGGACTAATTGCATACTAATCCTGTAAATTAGGATTACCAACCCAAACTATTTTTGTTCTCCTTTCTCGCGAGAATATATGGAGCTAAAAATTGTTCGCCACCTCAAAAAATAGAGGGGGCGTGCGCCGGGTGCGCCCCCCTCTGAATCCGCGCCTGAGTCAGACATTTTATACTGGTGTATATCGATGATGTTTTATCACTGAATAATCCCAAATTTAGTGATTATGTAGAATTCATATATCCTGATGAGCTCGAAATCAAAAACACCACGCACAGTGACAATTACGCTTCCTACTTGGATCTGCGTCTCGATTTTGACAATTGCCATAAACTTAGTGTTAAATTGTACGATAAACGTGATGTCTTTGACTTTCCGATTATTAACTTTCCAATATCACCAGTTTATGGAGTGTTTGTGTCTCAGCTAATTCGTTACGCGGGAGCTTTTTCTTTTTATTCTGATTTTTTTAAGTAGATCGAGGCATTTGTCATCTAAGCTTCAACTACAGGGATACTTGCGAACTAAACTTTAAAGGTTTTTTTTGGCCGTCATAGGGTGCTCAGAAAATTGTGTGTCGATTGGCGGACTTTGATTTCTGATATGAGATCACAATTTCAAGATGGCTGCGATGACCGCTCCCTGGTTCGTAGTACGGTTATAAAGTATAGCTCTTTTATATTTTATTCAAACGTTCCCTTAAACACAATCTGATTAAAACACGGGTCCTATTTCGTTTCGTTTTGCTTGTCTTTACTACACTTGGATCTGGAAGAATTGTAAGCATGGACGTGTTCTGAATGGTGTGAGGTATTAGACAATGAAAAGGTCTGTTACGGCGAGCTTTATACGTGTTTTGCACGGAACTGTGGGTAATCCACTAGTAACATCAATGCTGATTGGTATATCATATGTCTGACGTCATAGAGTCAAATGTATGACCTGTGACGTTACCTGTCGCAACAACCGGCCAGATCTTTATGTAGTGTAGGCCATCGAAAGTATAAAAAAACGAAACGAAATATTGGTCTGTATTTTAATCAGATTGGAAATCAACAAACTGTTTTATGTACAAACCTCAACCAATAGTTTTCGTTGAACAGCATCACTTTCATATAAAGACTGTACAGCAACATTTATTAACACATTACCTATCTTTTGTTTTACTGATATAGGGAAGTAAGTTGTTCTAACACTGTTTGCTGGCATCTAAAATATACAATACAAAACATTATAGCAACATCACAGCAACTATCTAGTATAAAATTACACAGAACAAAGTTACACCACTATTTATTATAAAATTACACAAAACATTATAAATTATAGCAATATTACAGCAACTATGCATTATAAAATTGCACAGAAGAAAGAAACACAACTATTTATTACGAAATTACACAAAAAAATAGTTCAAAGATGACAGATTTGCGTGACAATAAACAGTTTCATTGTTAACAAGTGATTTTCTTAATCCCATCACATCTTTTTCGTTTGGACGGAATTGGACCTGGTATTCATATTGTAATACGCAGATAAATACCTACCCAACCTAAAAAGTGTCTTTGTGTCATATGCCATTCATTCTGCACAAAATTACCAAAAACAAAGTATTTCTGCATCTTTATACTGACGAAATCATCACTCTTGGATAGGGTAACCATGGCCTGAAAATAATAACGTAATAAATATATGTTACGTTAGTGCTAAATTTAGCTAACGATATCAAGTCTCACGAAAACGGAATGTCATATTTTATTTTTTAGGATAATATTACAGACTTTCATCTGAGGGTCGGCTGGCCATAAACATAAAATGCACTCACTCTTTGGGCCAAAAGTACAACAGACGATTCGATAAGTTTTATTTATTCATTTATTTTCTTAGAAGATAGTATGTCTTGTTCAAATTTTTAAGTCCATAGACAAACAAAGTCATTGTCTAAATATAACGGATTGTATATATGTTCAAATATGATATAAACATTCATCACTGTATTTCTCTCTATGTCTAAAAACGAAAATTGAATCGTACCTATCTTGTATCGTCACTAATAGTAGACAATATCAGGGTATAACCAATTGCGTGTTCAAGACTATAGACCTTTTAAGCCGACATAATCAGAGTATAACACTTGATCCCTACACATGATCATAATGCCTATCATAATACGAAATATTAATTGAGTCCCCTCAAAAAGGTTCCGAGACCTGCTCTTTTCGGTCTTTTAGGTTGGAAACTTCCCACCAAACCACCAAACATTGCACCATTATGCTTATCCCGAAACGACATGGAATGTGTCGAGTGGATGTTACCCCCCCCCCCCCCCCCCCCCCCGCCAAATCCCTCCTCTTAATATTTTAGATTAGAATACTCACAGGTACTACTCTATCAAAATAGTTAAAAACAGTCGCTTGCACAAGTACTACTTCATTTCTAATAACAGAATATGGTAGATTCAGGCTAACGAAGAAATCTTTAAACGTTGTAACCTGAAAATATAGAGTTTCATGAAATAAAACATGGCGGAGGGTGCGGGTGCGGATTCTGGGCGCACAAACTGATCCTAAATTGGCACCTAGAGGTGGGGTCTGGAAGGCAGATATAGGTTTGTGACGCAAACTTGCAAGTTATATTTGATAGTTTCAGTGCATTAAATCCCCACTGGCTGACAGAATGACTAGTTTTCGAGAGTCTATATATTGGTCACACAAAGTTTCATAGAGGCTTCGTCACCAGAACGGATCATCTTCCGCAAATAAACCTGCTTACATACATATCTGCTTTAAATGAGCAATTGAATGTGTATTTGTATGTCGCGAGTCGAAGGAAAACGCTGAGGGAAGGGACAGGGCTGAAGGGGATTGACAATTGTTTGAAATGGAACTATAAGACGATTATGTGGCTTGTCGTTGGGAACTTACCTTAGCTGTTTTATTGGCTACAGATAATCCTTTAAAGGGATGTAAAGCAAAGGCACTGGTGGACCAGGTTGTTATAGTATCTGGTGCTGTTTCTTGTAAAACAACTTGTCCTGTATTTCTGTAAGAAATAAGGAATGTAAACCTTTATATAAAACGACAATATCATCGACTAGAATTCGCTCACTAAAACAATTAAATATTTGTAGACATATGTGCTCATGTGTGTGTAGACAGTAGATCATGAGTACAACTTTATCGGGATTATGTAAAGCCAATTTTGCCGCTAATACTATCGTTGTCACTAACCACAAAGCGTTATATTAGTATCTGTAACAGAAATGAAATGAAATGGGGTTTAACATCCTGCTGTTCTGTACCGATTGGGTGAAAGAAGATTCGGTATCTGTAACAGGCAAGAAGAAGCGGGACAGACGAGTTATATCCCCTGTAGCTCAAAACTCAAAGGTTCTCAAAAATAGAATGGGTTATGTAAAGGAAATTCCAAATTCAAATATTACAGTTTGATTGACTAAATCGAGCGTATATTTTCTGCTCAGCAATTGACGTAACTGTTGATTCTTTCTGTCCGTAATATCGGTATCTTTCTGGTATCAGTCAAATTATTCGTAACAGATCTCCTTCGAAAACATTCACGTTTTTCACAGTAAGCCTCGTGTAATAAAATACATACCCAATAGGAACCGTTCGCCATAACCAAGTCTCTGGAAAGAATTTTCGAACACGTTTCACCTTGGCCAAGTTGTTTTCGGAAAATCCACCTTGACCGCCGCCCGAACCATCAGCAACACCGCTGCTGGCCATTTGCAATAGCGGTCCCCCTCGAAAGTACTCATCTATAAACAAGGATTGAACATTTTACATGCACATATATCTACATACCCAATGGCTACAGTTCGCCAAAGCCACGTTTCCGGGAAAAATTTTCGAATCCGTTGAACAGGTGATAGGGTTTCAGGTGGGCCTGGGGGACGGGCGCCACCGTTCATCATGACCGCTCCACTACTATCACTGTCATCCATCGTCGTTTCCATTCTAGCATACATTGGGAAAACTATAACGAAGACAAATGGTGCAGTAAAGCGGCTGTGATAAGCTGGGTAATATTTAGCGGGGGAAAGCAATGTAAGCTGTGGAACTCTATCATTACAGATCCTGAGCTGTATAGCACATAGCCGCTTACGGCTGGTCCAATGGTCCATCACTTGATTTGGTATTTGTAGTTATTTTTTGCAATGTTTGTATAGTTTGGCTTGTCCATAGTTTTGTCTTGTCGGTATTGTTTTACATTGCGTGTAGTGCAATCCTCCTGCACTTACTATTACAGTTCAGCGAGGGATATACCTCTCAGTATATTATGAAAGTTATCAAACACGCGATATACTCTGTAGAATAGGTTATTGAATGATACAATGTTATTAAACCAGTTTTAAAATCAGTTTGTGTCGACATAACCTTCAGCTTTTCATCGTTTACCGTGAAACAAATAAGTGCAGCTTTAGGATTGTGCCAATATATATATATGTGTATATCTATGAGAGGAAGCAAGATAGAAACAGATACGTCGGGTAATGGTTGTAGCTTGGCGATAGAGAGTCAGATGATTCGTATAATTATTGGAAAGCGAAATAATGTGATAAGCCGGAGAATATTTACTGTTTAAAGACAAAAGGCAAGAGCGGGAGTGAGATTAGCTTTTCACGTTAAAATAAGGGATAGTAAAAGCTCTACAACACAACACTTTAAACAATTCGAATTCAATAAAAGGAATTCTTAGATACTTACAGTGGGTACGTTCTTTCTGGTACAAGTTGGCATCAGTTAGAAGAGCAACACCGGCATTCTATTCAGAAGAAAACAAATAAGTAAGCAACAGGGAGTGTAAACATACTAACAAATTGTTCCCGATAAATAGAAGTAATCTGTATGGATACATTGAATACTCTTTAGTAACATTGGGCTTAATATAGTTATGTTAAGAAAGATAAATTATGCTGAAGCAGTTATGAAATACCACAAATCGATGAGCTTTGATGTGTATACATATAAACTTACCCTGAAAATACTGGCAGCATCTGAACCACTGCCGGCTCTTGGCCATCTCCAGAAACAATAAAACCAATCTCCCCCACCATAATAATTACCGCTATATTGTAATATTTCTTTTAGAACCTTTATAGAAACGACAGGAAATTAAACATACTAAAAATTAGAAAAAGAGCTGGTCTCGCAAATAGTTGATGAAATGTAAATATATTGAAAATATATCATCAGTCAAATTACTTTATATTGAGAGAGATTATGAATGCGTAAAGTTTTGACAAGAAATAGTGATAATTGGCCCACTGCTGGTTATATTCTCATTGCCAAGTACAATTATGATGAACCAAATCTTGACAGTCAGCACTTTTATCTACACTTTCCGACCATGTTAGCGTTTAACGTCGATTGGTGGGCATTTTCTAACTTTCTCAACATCTACGTTGCATCCAGGGCCCTGTTTCTCGAAATATTAACTAAAGTTAAATCCTGATTTTAGCAGATATTCCAATTTTTATTGGATAAGCCCTAAAATCAATCTAATATTATCCAATCAAATTACTAAAATTTGGATTTTATCTTAGTTAAAATTTCGTGAAACAGGCCCCTGGTCTACAGAGTTGATTATGGGCTTACCATGTGAATGAAGGCAGAAATGCGTCCAACAATACATAAGTTTAGCTTTCGCATAATATCTCTTTCAATATAAGTTAAACAATTAGTACTGCTAAATCTTCACAAATACTTATAGACTAATAATGTAAAATTTATGGAACAGTTAACTGACAAAATGTTTAACGCGTATAAAAACATCAATTTATAAAGGACGGATATGAAATTCGTTACAACTAAGTTTAAAGTAATTAAAAATTCTTTTAAAAACTTTATGTTTTAAGATGAGCGGGTGACCTTTCTTGTCCCGTTTATCCTGTTTTTAGTTTCTCAGACACCACGTTAATATTTATCATTATTATATCTAAATTATAGACATATAGACATGAAAATTTCGCAGCAACCAATGCTTAGATACAGAAGAAATTACGGTCGGAAATAGCGACAAACCTATCTCATCTAATTGAAACATAAAATAATGACTTACCGTATCTGTTGTGATGTCATTACCAGATTTTAAAAGATCAACACTTTTATCAACAGTTCTTAAACTGACCATTGATCCTGGTTCACCTTTAATTGTTAGTTTAACAGGTGCCCCGGGTTTTACTTTAGACTGATCAAAATCAACAGTTATCTGAGTAATAAAAATAATTTAGATTATACATGTATATTCTGTAAATGTTGGCTTAGGTCATAGTCTATAACGGGGCATGTTATACAAAATGATTTATTCAAGATCTTAAAATTACATCAAGTTGTATACTACTATTGTTCAATAACCTCAACTCGCTACCATAAACATCCGTATATAAAGGGAGATAAGTATATATTATTTGGTTTCAGACCACTAATTTGAGGAATACGGTGCTCTTTCATTCACCATAATATTTTATTAATTGGTCTATTGGTAGGGCTTATGTGAACTATCGACGATTTACATGTTAAATTGATTTCATCTCATGCAACAACCAATCGGCTGGTCTGCCCCATTCAAGATTTTCGTCAGATAATTGTTGTATGTTGATGATCCTTGCCGATATAATGATTAGATCAAAAGTTCCATAAATGTTAGGCGCAGACCAAAATATAACATGGAGTTAATATTATTATACGAATACTATATTATTATACAGGCGGTGGTGAAATAATTATTACGCCTACTCTATAAACAACTAGAAAAACTTTTAATTTAACATGATTTTCTTACGGAAACAAACAAAAGCGTATCCAGTGATATATTGTGATCTAAAACATTTGACAAAACTAGAACTACGACTACCTGTGTGATAATTTGTTTATAAATAATAATAGTTCTTACCGTATTTTCAAACAGTCCTTGAATACTAAAAGAAATAGAGTCCGCGACAATTTCACCATTTGGTCTTTTATAGTAAACGATTAATTTACCGTCTGGAGCCATTTCTGCTGTGACGTCAATGGAAAATGTGTTTAGTGTAGCTGGAGTTGATTTGGTAACTTCCTTAGTGGTGACCAGTTTACTACGTCCAAGAACCTATGTGAAATAAACAATTGTAATATTTGCCATCCAGCGTTGCAAAGTATTGGAGGTATAACAGCTTATTCATAACGTACTGTCACTGTGTTAAGGAACAATTATAAGGAACAAGTGTTTTCTTGGGAAATGAATCGAAATGCGGTTTAACGTCCTACTCTTCTGCATCAGCCTGGCTAATACACCATGCAGTGTGCGTTTGGATCTTTTCCCCGGATGGCGGCGTCTCCCGTTTTTTATTCGCTGTCATACCAATGTAGAAACAATTAGACATTCTTAGACGGGGATATAAACCCTCCCACTACCACGCATACATTAAATCAAAATATTTCTCCGTGTCTGATGAATAATAAACAATATTATTTCAACCGTTATATTATCACTATTTACCTGGTATGTGAAACTTGATAATGGTTCTGTAGATTTCAACTCAAAAGATGCAGAAACACCAACCTACAACGTTCAATACCAAAATAATAATATAAACAAACATGTAAAGCCTTAAAATATTAGGTACAATATTCTGTAAACGGCAACAATTTGAGAATCGTTACACAATCTGTACCACCTGAAGCCTATACAAAGTCACTTATTCAAAGACTAAAGGATTCGACCCACTGTCAAGAGTGGGTATCGGACATGCAGCGGTTTTATTCAAATTCTAACAACCAACCGCGTGCCATCGCCCTTTGATGATTCCATGCTCAAACGGTATTTGGTAAAACATTTTGTAAATGTGGTTTCATAAAACTGTACCTGGCGTTAAACTAAAAAATTTTCTCCACCAACCAAGGTCATTATGTGTGCTATAAGGGCATTTTGCCCGGACAGCGGTGCTATGGTTTATTCCTATTCCGATTTCCGGCACCGTTCACCACTTAAATCTAATAATAGCAGCGATAATTTTGACTTAAAGAAAAGTGAATGTTACTCGGTCGTTGTTTACTAATACACATGCAACATGCTTACCTTTGGTGACTGAGTTACCATAGAGATCTGAATGTAATTTTCACTCGGAGAATAAGATCTGGATGCTGATAAATACGCATTGGTTTCAAATCCTTCCGCCTAGAGGAAAAAAACAATTACCAGATAAATGTTTATACATTTCAATCTATATTAAGCAAAGATGTGGCAAATATCGCGTGTGTATTCTATTTCATTCTGCTCTCTTTACTGCTGTACGTTTAAATATCTATCGATAAGTTTTATATGTAAAAGTTTGGTTTAATGGTCAAGAGCGAGACATTAAGTTACATATTGATACTGCAGGAGGCATTATCCGAGTGTGTGTTCTATATATTACACAGTGCCTATAGCTCGAGACCATTAAACAGCTTAAAATACACACAATCTCCAACGCGTGCTTTTCAAGCGAGTCCAATGTCTTATCTTATAGTACATATAATGTACGATTGGCAACTTGTCCGTACATTATTGGAAATAGCGGTACGCCAACATCAGAGGATGACTTCACATCTGTATTCTTTAAAATCATTTAGATTAGCTATTAAAGTTGTGTACGTATTTATAGTACTTGTATCGTCTGCAGTTCCCCGCATCGTTTATTTTAGATGGTATAGAAACAAATTTACCACATGTTCATTGCTCATAGAAATGTATCAGATAAATTAATAAAGTTTGACTGTAGTGTAGTTACCCTCAGTGATATTCTGTAAGCCTCTGAAGGCACATCGACAGTGATCTTAACAAAACCGTCGACATCAACATTATGGTACTTGGCCTCTAGAGGCTTAGTGTCGTACGTTGGGTAATAATAGGATGGGAACCCAACCATGTCAATCGCTGGTAATCTACAAAAAACGTATAAAGAACATGGTTAGAACTGGGAAATCTACAAATGGCTTATCAATACACAATCAAATCTAAAACAAACCCTTTTACCAACCGACAGGTCTATTATCGAGAGGATGGGAGAGGAGTACTTTAGTACCTAGACCTCCGCTGGCCTCAGAAAAATGATACCCCCCCCCCACCCAAGAAAAAAGCTGTTTTGTGCATATGCATAATGTGGCACCATTATTGTTACACTATTCAGAAACCGTCCAGCACCCCTGCACCTTAAAGGAATCCGGATACCACCCACCCAGGTGGGCCTAAGCTCATGAAAAAAGGGGGTCTAAACCTATAAAGAAAAAAGGAAAAAGAACGAAAGGAAAGGGGAAGGAAAGAAAAGAAAGAAGGAAGAAGATTTTCCGCTATATACTGTGATGTGCGTCAACAGAACTGTCAAATACGTGTACTGTATGTATATTATAATTTGTATCATTTTTATCAGGGAGAATAAAAGATTTTGTTTTGACACTCAAAGAGAATTCTCAAATTCATCTAATGCTCTTAGGTCATTCTGTTATCTTATCGTATCAGGAAATCAAAAATTCTTCTGCACTGGTCTGAAATGCTTGGAAAATGTATTTGCGGTTGTCAATTTTCAAAAATTTCCGGGGGGGGGGGGGGGAGAGAACGCCCCTAGACCCCCCTCATACGCTCGGCATGTAGTATAGGACTTGGTCAATGACCTGACTGGTGGGCTTTGATCTCACCAGTCCGGCACTGCTCCCACCTCACTATAAATTCTAATGACAATAATGGTCAATGAATAATACATGTATTCTACCTGTTGGGCGTAAAGGGTCTTATAGTGTCTGTTGGTGGTATGATAAAACTAGGTGCTTTAGTTGTGGGAGCGGGTGTTGTAGTTGTGGATGTAGTTGTTGTTCTGGGTCGTTCTACGTCGTATGTGACGTTTAGCATAACTCTGCCTGGTTCTAATATAGGACTATCATCTTGTCGTGTTACTCGTAACTAAAATATAATAGACGGCATTTTAAAATAAATAGGACTCAACAATACGATATAACAACATAAATACGAAAACGTCCTATAATATAGTTCATGTCTAGATATTTCTTTTCGTTTCATTTTCACTTAAAGAGCCATTATGTAAGATTAGATAAAGAGCTGGCAGTTCTTGCTATAATGGTTAAAATAGATAATGTAAAGCGACTATTATGTTGAACATTTCAGTCAAGTTAGTTCACTTTGAGCCGAGTTATCACCTATGCAATCACACGGTAGTCGCGGTTGTCATTGCTTCCGTTATTGCGATAAAATAATAAAGTCTCGATTATCGATTTCTACTTTAAATCATCAACATTTAAATCTATTAGAAATCTAAACTATCATATAGCATCGAGTCTTGGTAATGGTCTTGGTCAGTTAATTAAGTCTAATTAATAATTCATAAGGCATAAGGAAAAGTCTGCAATCTGCAGATTTAGCGCTAGCATAATGCCATATAATCTTGTTGTTGTTGTTGTTCTTGGTGTTTAACGTCCGCTTCCACCGAAGGTGATATCGCAGACAAGTCTTATTTTTTTCCATTTTCATTATCTTAGCGCACGCGCAGGGGGCTTTGCTGTGGGAGGAAACCGGAGTGCTTAAATGCATTTCTTTATAAGGCGTGTTCAGTAAAGCACCTATTCAGATTGGTCGACTCTTGATCAACCTTCCAATCAAAGCATCCGACACGAAACATTCCGCATCTCTTATACACAATACACATTTTAAGACTTATATTCGCCCGGATAGTGGCTCCTTTGTTAATCTCAACTAACAAGAGATACGAGTAAATATGTGAATCAATGAACGGACTAAACCACATTACGAATATTCTTCTGTCCATTTATTTCAAAATAAAAAATACTTACAATTGCCGTATATTTTAAACCGGGTTTGTAGGTTCTGGGCAAATTGCTCATAAATTTCATTTTAATAGGATTATCAAAGAATTGTAAATCTCCATCTGCCGACATCTTGTTTCCTGTGATAGTTTCGGTAACGTTGGCCTTTACTACCAATGTTTCCCAGTTCAGTGAATATGGGTATGTACTGTTGGGATTATTTAAAACAACCAGATTTTTTATTTCATTCATCCCCAGAGTAAAGGCGACTGTTCCATCGTTCATCTAAATTTTAAAGAAATGGTGTATTACATTTCGACTTATATAAATATCTTTTAACTATCAACACTTTTAGTATAGGAGTTGCACAAAGATTATCTGTTTTCATTTAAATCCCCGTATCTCAGAATAAGACTTTAAACTTTTTTACATTTTCGGGTTACCCAGTTGTAAATGGGCACAGATAGGATAACACAACGTATAGTTAGTGCATTCCGAAATTTAAGCAGAAAAATTGAGAATATTGCAGAAAAAAAAATCTATATTCTAACAAAAGATAAGATAAATAATGATGTCAGTTACTCGGATCAACGTTTAGAAAAAGCATAGGTGGCATCGTTCACGCTGTTGTGGTTAAAGAAAACACTGTTAACGCCATCAGTGCTACTCTCTAATTCTATGTTTCGTTACCATGTTTAACAAGGCAAATCGGTCAAATACATTTATTTTGTAATTTTTCAAATTTTGTTTAAAAACTTACCATCAAGGATTTCTTTATTTGTGGTGGTTTTGCTCCGTCATTACGCCACCATCCTCTCCAATATTTTAAATGGGCGACAAGATTAACAGAACCGCTTACTGGTTTACCAAATGTATATCTAAAATATCATAATATACTTGAACACTTGATTACTAAAATAGTTTTGTTTCATGTTTAATGGGTCTTAATAGAAATAAAAATGAAATTGGGTTTAACGTCCTACTGTTCTGCTCCGACACAACGCAGGTACATTGTTATAACTCCGTTGCATAGCTATCGTTTTTTGCAAAATAATTGTCTTTGTTGACTTATAATCTAGTTAATAATGTGGGAACCGTTTGGTGTATCACGTATCACGGGCAATGGAAATGATTTTGCTGGTTCTAAGAATGCAGAAGCTAACTTACTTGGCTGTTACTTTTCCAGTAATAGATGTATCATTAACAAATCCAAAACTAGGTAATTCAAGATTCGCTTCAAACTTGGGTAAAACTAGAAACGTCAAAGAAAATAAGAATGATTTATTACAAAACAGAAATAAACGATTGCAAACTAGACAAACTATCGACAAATAATCGAGAATAGTATAAATTAAAATTTCAGCTTACCATATTCAGCAATTGTGAAAGTTATTTCTTCTTCTTGGCCCTAAAATTATAATTTAAATTAGAGTAGATGCAAGATACGGAATAAATAACTTGGAGGTCAATCAGGGGAGAAAAACAGCGAAAAACAAGTTAATATAAAGATTAAGGCAGGTTGATATTGGAAATTTGAACTTGGACTAGTCGAGATAAATTACTATTAGTATAAGATTAATTTTACCCAAACTCATAAATGTCCCAGAAAAAAAATTTACCTGAGGAATATTAGGAGTTAATTTCATTATTTTATTTTTCATTTCGGTTTTTTTTTTCTTTTTTGAAAGGCGACCATTTTCAACAAAATATATTTATAATGGTGATCTATTTTTAATGAAAAATAAACTCGATCACTTCCGGTTACCTACCACCAATAAAAGAGTATGCCGCTTTCATTTACTTTTAATTATTTTCAATTATTTCAACTACCGGTATGTTGAAATTTGATCAATGATTTACTTTCATATGCTTTCTGAGACTACATAAGCCTAGCAAATAGGACGTTAAACTCCATTCTATTTCATTTCATTTCATAAATCTAGCCTAAACTACCATAAAATGGGTACAACCGAAAGTTCAACAAATCAAAGGTGATGCTGCTAAAAAAATTCTGTGGCCAGCTCTCTCCACTCGACGAAACAGAATCTCCAACTAACCGCCAAGTTATTTAATAATAGTTGTTTTATACCAAACAGTAAGCCGGACATAGAAAACTATCACATAGCTGAGTAATGACCAAATATTGCTGTTGGAGTATGTGTTAGCGATATCAAGGGTGGTTGACTTTGGCGATAAGACTTACGGGTCTGTGGGCTAGTGGTTCTTGCCCTCCAGACCTACATGATGGAATTTCAAAAGACAGCTAAGTACGTAGTGGGGCTATATGCAGTTGCCTGGTTTGACGAGAAATTTTTCAACCAGCAGATGTACATCTTTGACATGATTCAGAGTATTAAATTGCAATCTGAAGATACTAGCAGCGTTGCTTTCAGCAAGTTAAACTAGACACTTGCTTTCCCTGTACTTCCACAGAACATGCTAAACTCTATAATAAATCTTATGATTTGGAAGTGAAAGAAACTTCCCCGAAGAAAGTTCTGGTGATCAGCGAGGAAAGTCAGCGAATAAATGGTTAAAGAAAATCACCACTATTTACATCAAAGCTACACATTGCTCAGAATTAATCCACCTTTCTCGAAGTGGCATTTGTGAACCTGCTCTCACATAAGACTTTTCTGACCAGGAACTATGGGAAGCATTGCTGAATGGTACCAAGCTGGGTGTACCTGGACTACCTTCACACACTCCGAGTGTTGAACGCACTGATAAACTGACATCTGGGCATCCCATACGGTATACGGACGAGAAGCAAGGCAAAATGAATCCCTGTTTTGCTTCAAAAGATTACAGTGAAACCTATGATGAACATTTGATTTGAGTTTGATCTTTGACTCCTTGTAGTGTTTTCATCAAAAACTTGGATTTTAAAAGGTACTATAATTATTTTGTTCTTAAAAAGTGATGAAATTTATTACTATGTTACAAAATAAGGTTTCCTAAAAAAAAACAATAAAAGCCAGGGGTGGGATATTTTTTTCTTGCTGCTATAATACCATGTTCTAAATATCTTGATTAGGGAAAATCAACTCGCCTTAATAAAGATCCAGATTATATGCTGGAGCGCGAATACTTCTGTACCTTAATACTTATCAAACTTACTTCTGAAAACTGTTTCAGCAAGAGATTTATGTTTATCTTATGACGTATCGGAAATGATAAAAGTCAAACAACTTACGTTGGCCTTAACTTTGATTTTCCAGTCTCCCATGAGTGGCTCAGTAGATGTGATCATCTCCTCTTCTATCAGCCCATTATTTCCTATAGTTTTTAACCATTGTTTTATTCTGTTGTTTTGTGGATCCTTTTTGAATAACAAAAGCTTGTGTTATCAATTCATTCACCTATGGCCCTTTCAGATACATTCTACAAAATCGTACCTTATTACGTTTATTGCATGTTAAGCTATGCTTCAATTCTCAATCCTCCAGGGTCTACTTTTTTCTATATTCTAATAATTCGTGTATAACATTGGCGGCTATTAAAATCATCCTTTGAAAACGCTTTAGCAACCATGTTAAGTTCCCGACGTCACTGTCGGGTATAAATTCACAATTGTTAATCGAAAAGGGCCAAAAACACGACAAACAATTAACTAGCGAAACATTGTCATTTCTAACCACGTGGGACCCATGCTCAATCCCGGCTAAAGAAGACGGACAGACAGCATGCATTCGTCTATATGGTAAATTTTGAAGGACATCTTTTAATGGTTTTTTACGTGCCCACCAACGTGTAAAAGGGATCTAAGTTTTCCATACCATCCGAACGACTAGACGCTTTGCCTTGCCAGCCTGTCTGTCCTGCACCACTGACAAGAGGAAACCAAGCCGGGACCATCTCGCATAACACGCCCAATCACCAGGTATCTCCCAGGTTAGCGAGTCAGTGTCGTATTCAATAAACAACTGCGACTCACCAAAAAAGAAGGAATAAATCCAAATATCCAAAAATATAAAATAAACTTACATATATAAACACATCCATTGGCGTGGTTACAACATTTAATAATGAATCAACTGCTATTATTCGGAATTTGACTGAAATAAAAGACAAGAATTAGAACCAGAAAGAATCTTGTCTAATGGCATTCTAAATCTTTTACATTTGAAGAGGACCAAAAGCCGTAATTGTTTTTATTTTATGGTTGGTTGTCGCCCTGACAATTTAAAAATTGGAAACTTCACCACATCTATAGAGATAATAAGCTATTACATTAATGCACATAACAGAATGAGAACTGGGCGGGCTAGGTGGAAATCCATCGGCTAACTGAGTACCTTGACAATAAACTAAGGAGAATGGCATATTTTTGTAAGTTAACTGAACTTACAAGGAACATAGTATGTAAATTATCTTTTGATTAAGTACCTGTCTGGCCGGGTTTGTACATAGCTTTATCGGTCTGTATAAAAATGGACATATTTTGGCTGTCGAAATCTAAAGTAGCACTATCATTAAACGTTAAACCACCAGTAGCTGTAAAGTTTAACCTATAACCTCGCCAACTATTTCTTTTTAATTCACCGGGAATCTGAAATTCATTAAAACACATGTACGGGGTTTTTCTTCAAAGATACTAAAAGAAATCATTTTTGATTTGGTCTTAAGAACTAGATACAGGTCCCTTTCTGACTCCGTGTGTGGGTATTAGAATGTGATTCTATGCACCGACTGGGCTAATGTAGACAGTGTACTATTGGGGAAATTTTGATCGGACAGCGGCATGTTGTTGTCCTTTTCATTTTCATCATCTTAGCGCACGCTATCTCCATGCCACATACGCTCACACTGGGTATCGAAACCACAGCCGCAAGCCAGGTGACCGGTCAACTAGAGGTCGCATTGCGGCACTCAAGACCACTAGGCTATCCCAACCCCCACTACGGTCTACTCTTATTTAGAATTTCAATGGTCACTTGCACGCCAATATGTACACGAGACCTTCTCAGTTTTTCTAAACCGAACAAGATATTATTCCTTGTCAGGCCCGTCCTCTCTGCGCCACTGAAAAGGGGAAACCACTCGACCAACATCGGGAGCGAACCCGAGAACCCGAGGTTAGCGAGTAGGTGTTTGTCTGCGATATCAACCATACTGATATTTCATTTTATAGATATACATGTTTATTTTATGATCAGTAGTGGAATACCGCGTTTTATCAGTGAAATAAAAGTGTTATTCCACTGGTGGACAAAGTAGTCCATGTTGTTTTACCTAAAATGATTGTCCTCGAGGAGAGGGGTGATATAGGCTTTGCCTGTTCCCTTATCCCGTTTCATGTATGTCTCAAATAAAATATTGTTTAAAAAAATTTGTAAAATCATAAAATAAATAGAACTCTATATAGCATAACTTACCGGATACTGGACCCGTGAGACACCTAAAGAACAAAAAGATTTTCAGTATTAATTGAACCAAGAAAGAGTTACAATAAATTTTACTATACATTTGTTTTTCCAGTTTCCTGAGGGTATTGTTGTCTCCAAATTTGACTTCATACAGCTACAAGTTGGACTGGGCAGAACACAATTTATATGGAAAGCCCGCCTTCATAATCCCAGGCGAAGCAGAACAGTAGGACGTTAAACCAGATTTCATTTCATTTAATATGGAAAGCTAGTTCACCGTTTTGTGCATGTATAGCACGACGTTTCGACAAATACTTTATAACCTTAAGAGAACCTTAAAGTTGATTCCCGGGTACAAACTGGGTGATTTGATGATATATTAGGACTAAAACAAATTATCATAATTTTGCTTCAAATCCTACTCATTACACTGTAATTGCCAAGTATACTCTGCTATAAAAATCGATCAAAAGAGGCCATATTTGCGTCAGGGGATTACCCCTCATCGTCCCTATGGAAACAGGTGAGAATTCATTGCATACACAAGACGATGTTGTCTGTAATCACTGACTATTTATTACAAATATCGAATCCTAATTAAATTCTCGGAGTATCCACTGCCCGCGCCCTTTTCCGTGATTTATATTATAAAGTTTATCAACATGAACACAAAGCGCTCAATGTACTCGTGCAACCTTCGACGTCACGCGTGGGGATAGTCCTAATCGTCGAGCTGTTGATTAGGGTAACCCTTACATTTATGTCCCGTATACGCTCCATGAGTGTTTTTCAGGGAATCCAGTATATTTCTACTTTCCATATACATGTATACCAAAATTGTCATACTTTTATTGGCAATAACCACCCGATAAATACTTTCCTGGGAACTCATCTTTAAGACTTGCCGGAACGCCGTGCTTTATACAAACTAGTGATTGTTTTCTATATAAAGTGTGTTGTGTACTTGTATGGATTACTGCTGCTTAACCATCTAATACCACTTGCTTAAAGTACTCTATGGGGGTGCATAACATTCATTTTGACATATATATTTATTGTTCACATTCTGTATTCTCTTATATTCGTTTAGTTATTGTATCGAGCAATAAAATATTTAAATGTCCTGCTACCCTGACATTTATGGGGATCAGATTTGCAATAATAGCGAAATTTATGCAATTCGTTTGAGTTAAACCAACTTTAGATTTTTAAAAATAGGTTGCCAGGCAACGAAACATACGCCCACACAGCAGCCAAATCGTCCGGGCAGTCAACAAGAGTTGTCGCATATTAAGGAATTATCAGAAAATCATTAGAATTTGTTTGGTTTTTATAATCAAACGTTTTTTTTTTTAAATCAGATAATAATTGTGACCTCCAGAGGCACCACAAGCTAAAAAGGGTGATTTTTCGTACAATCAGGGGACATAATTCAAGAAGTAATGACCCAATGGGCGCAAATATCGAAAGGAACCAAGATCTTTGGGTTATAAACATACCTGTCAAGTTTCATCAAAATCGATTCAAAATTGTGACCTCTATAGGGTCCACAACCTTGATATAACATATTTTCACACTATTCGTGTACAAACGGCGGCCATTTTGTCCGTCAATTCTAGTCCGATTTTCACGAAATTCAAACTCTCTCTTCATTACCATGTAACGGTGATATAGTTAAACGTTTTTTTAAATCGGATAATAATTTTGACCTCCAGAGGTACCAAAAGCGAACAAAAGCGATTTTTCGGACAATCCAGGGACATAATTCAGGAAGTTATGATCCAATGGGCGCAAATATCGAAAGGAACCAAGATCTTTGGGTTATAAACATACATGTCAAGTTTCATCAAAATCGGTTCAAAATTATGACCTCTATAAGGTCCACAACCTTTATATAACATATTTTCACAATATTCGCGTACAAACGGCGGCCATTTTGTCCGTCAATTTTGGTCTGATTTTCACAAAATTCATACTCAACCTTCATAACCATGTAATGGTGATATAATCAAACTGTTTTTTTAATCGGATAACAATTTTGACCTCCACAGGGACCACAAGCTAAAAAGGGCGATTTTTCGGACAATCAGGGGCCATAATTCAGGAAGTTACGATCCGATTGGCGCAAATATTGACAGGAACCAAGATCTTTGGGTTATAAACATGCATTTCAAGTTTCATCAAAATCGGTTCAAAATTGTGTCCTCTACACTGTTCACAACCTTGATATAACATATTTTCACACTATTCGCGTACAAATGGTGGCCATTTTGTCTGTCAATTTTGGTCCGATTTTCACGAAATTTGAACTCAACCTTCATAACCATGGAACGGTGATATAATCAAACGTTTTTTTAAATCGGATAACAATTTTGACCTCCAGAGGGACCACAAGCTAAAAAGGGCGATTTTTCGGACAATCAGGGGCCTTTATTCAGGAAGTTACAATCCGATTGGCGCAAATATCGAAAGGAACCAAGATCTTTGGGTTATAAACATGCATTTCAAGTTTCATCCAAATCGGTTCAAAATTGTGTCCTCTACACTGTTCACAACCTTGATATAACATATTTTCACACTATTCGCGTACAAATGGCGGCCATTTTGTCCGTCAATTTTGGTCCGATTTTCACGAAATTCGAACTCAACCTTCATAACCATGGAAAGGTGAAATAATCAAACGTTTTTTTAAATCGGATAACAATTTTGACCTCCAGAGGGACCACAAGCTAAAAAGGGCGATTTTTCGGACAATCAGGGGCCATAATTCAGGAAGTTACGATCCGATTGGCGCAAATATCGAAAGGAACCAAGATCTTTGGGTTATAAACATGCATTTCAAGTTTCATCCAAATTGGTTCAAAATTGTGACCTCTACACTGTTCACAAGCTAAAAAACATGATTTTTCGTACAATCAGGGGCCATAACCCATGAAGTTACAGTCCGATACATGCCAATATCGAAAGGAACCGAGATCTTAGGGTGATAAACCTATGTTTTAAGTTTCATTGAAATCGGATAAAAATTGTGACCTGTAGACTGTTCACAAACAATTGTGGACGGACGGACGGACGGACGTCCGGACGGACGGACGAACAGGGGCGACGACAATATACGTCCACATGAAAATGTGGGCGTATAAAAAAAACATTTTAAAGCCTATATAGCATTTGGTTATATTATGAACGCTTAGGTAAGCATATTCTTCTTAGTGTATTTTTATTCACCTGTGAATTTGATTATGGTGAACCGAGATAAAAGACCGCCTTGTTTAACCTCCGTATTAAACGATGGTAATGTCACGTTCACACTGATATGTCAATACCAAAAGTGACAAATAGAGCAAGTTACCAATTATTCGTCGCAATAGGTAAACATATAAAGGAAAATATGAATGGGTTACAGTTTCTATTGTATATAGAAGTTTATTTAACGATATAATAGTTGAGTGTACGCATAGGCTATGGGGAACTTAGGCTATATCATAACATATTAACAGGAGCTAGCTTAATCAACACACACACACACACACACACCATCACACACACATACTGTCAAAACATGATTGTCATAACAACTTTTACAACAAAGCGACTGACAATTATGAAATTCTCTTTATGAAAAGTGATTTGGCAGTTTCACTGGGGCTTTCACATACGTCTCCAAAGTCGTTATCTCCAAAGTCGTTAAACTATATACCATTTGATGTAATGCACATCCGACAGCAATGCTAGAAGCCCGTACATCGGACGATATCGTACAAATGAATAAAAAGACTTGTGTGTGTTAAGTTAGTCATCGAAAAAGAATTTGTTCAGTAATAGCAAAATAACTCAACAGCGTGTCAACTATTTTCATATCCTTGTATATGTCATATTCCATTATCATAACATTGATGTCATTAAGGTAAGGACGCACACCTGCATACAAATAAATGGTATAATTACGCATTTGTAAAATGACCCTAACCGTAACAATATGACAACGTGTTAACCTGTTTAAAATGAGACAAAAGTTCAACAAAATGAGAAAAATTTGATACAGATATTGCAAAAGAGAAACTGTGATACGTATGCATTTTAAACTCTGTATGCATTACTGTTTCGTGTGTCGGTGAAGATTGCCATACGTATGTTGAAATATGGCCCAGTTGGTGCTGACGTGCTATAAAACACTATTTCATTTCAAAAAGGACATACCACCGTCATTAGTATTTATATTAGAATTTACAAGCAAACCACAAAAACAATGATGGGGGAAACCAAAGAATTGTGTAATGCTTACCTTGATTGAATGTTTGTAGTAATCCAGCATCTAATGCTTTATTATCAGTGGCATTAACCAGGTTGATCTGGAGATTAACAGGACTAGTAGCAGACAATATATTAATTTCTACATCTAAATTTACACCGGGTCGTATCTTCTTTACAAATGATATCATATAAGTGCCTGGCTTGTCTTCAATTGTTTTCCTGCAAGCAAAATTATATAGAACGCATTCTTTAGAGTTACACTTTTTTTTTTTGATATGTGTAACTTTGAAACTGGAAAGATATTATCGGGTTACTTGTTTCAAATCGGGATTTTTATTTTAAGTGACCTTAATTCCATCTGCGTATTGATGGAACTTCATGGGCTTAGCGCTTCTTCTTCTTTTTCAAACACCTTAGAGCAGTCTGCCTATCATGCGGTATTTGGCATCGGGGTAGATCCTACGTGTGCCCCCCTTCCTCCCCCTTTTCCTTAGATGTATAATATATAATTTTGAAATTTGAATATACAGTAAACATAATATACCGGTGGATGTTAGCGGGGAATATTTAAAACACAATTTAAGAAGAAGAATTTTATTTTGGTTAATGTTTCATGAGTCCTGTAGCCATGAACTGGTATTTCAGTTGCAGTGACACCCCATCCTTGCTGTCATCCGCAGTAAACAGCATATCTTGGTATGCTACAGCTCAAATGCCCTCCCACGTATAGATGATCAAATTAAGTTTGAGTGTACGTGATTAAAGGGGATTTACGCAGTTCACTAATATTGAAACCAGAACTTTGAATTTTTTTCTGGACTCGAACCGGAATCAATCACATATATTTAACAAAGACAATTGTTAGGAAAATCATAATAGTTTCTAAACCATAAATATTTTAATATGATATTTCGATGTAACAAGTCGGGTGTAGTATTGAATCAAAATAAAGAAAATATTGTTGATGACATCCTAAATGTCTTATTAATGTGTTTACGAAAATTGAAACGCACTGTAAACACATTTATTGATTTAATATGCGGATGGTACCGATCTCCCCAATAGTCTGTCCAATCTTTTGTTCTGATTTTGTACGTACGCAGTAATTATGATTTACGACGTCTGCTCGTCTTCGGTGAATTATTCCATTATCAACTTGGCTCTTCGATTTAAATAAGGTGATATATATTATTTGAATTATAATACAGATTAAAACGTATATGCACGTACTGCACGTTTAATGGTACGTATTATCAATATGATAATGACAATTGTATTATATATCAAAGAATGCTACTTAAAAACATGTCATAAAACGTGACCTATTCATCAGAATATTGAACCATTTCGCGCCCCACAGGCATAGCGAATATATTTGGGTCGTACAGGGTATTATTACAAAAGGTAGGATATTCATAAAGTTGTTTTTTGGTACCAGTCAACGCTAATACTTATAGATATATATATACATGTATATTCGTTATTATTGCGTATAAAACCTGAATAGAACACTCCTCGGCAAAATAGTGATTTACGTTTTATTTCGGACACACAATAAATATAGTGTTGTTAAAGCTGGCAGATTTCCATAACAAACCAGTTAGTTATAGTACTCATATATATGTTTCATGGTTGTCGAATAGCTGATTTAGAATTTCAGAAACATGAAATGGTCAGTATACTGTTTTTCGGAATGCTAAAGATTTTCCCTGGGTTACATTTAGACTGGGCTGGGGTATAAGTATGGAAGTCGACGCTCTGATTTGAATACAGAACGCCTTTTCATACAAATCTTAGCTTTCAAAATATAATGAAAGCAAATGGTTATCATAATATGGCATTATTGGGATTGGTAGTTTTTCTTACTTGGCTTTTCGTTTCACACGGCGACAGAGATGGATGTTAGCCCAAGGCAGAGTATGCTTACTCATTCATGAACAGTTTTACAACTTTCATATAGGTGTTCCCCATTTTACAAGCCCGTCCTCCTCCCTTCCCACCTCAACCCCATACGAATAGCGTTCCTACGGGACTGTCCGAGATAAGTACGTATGCAACAAATAAAGAGCCAACATCGCACTTAAATCCATCCATGGTCAATAGCGATGATATTATGTACTGGGTAATGAATGGTGATGCTAGAGTCAATAGAGGCCGTCTTCCGCGCCATCTTCTTAACTACCAATTGATAGTTAATAAGGTTAGAAGAAAGTGGCTAAGTTCTCACGATCTGTAAACATCAGGTATACAACTTAAATGTCAAATCATTTAAACTTGATGTAAACATCGTCTTTATTTTTTTGTCTACTTCGGGTTTTTTTCTACCTTCTACCTGTATTTAACAATACTTTACTATTCCTTCAAAAGATAACGTATAGTTTAAAGTTTTATCATATGTAAATAATATGGATATTGTTAACAAGGCCTCTCTGGTACCGCTTTTTGTGGGGTAAATCTTTATAATGAATCTGAAAGCACGAAAGAGTGTACACCGAATGCAAATTTAAAGCCACAACAAAGCTTGATTCTGATTGATTTGGTTATGCAATTGATGTAGGATTTTGTAGTTACGTAAGCTACACAACCACCTTGCTCACAACTGAGGGAGCATTGTTGTTAATCGCATAGTATTTAAACATTATAAAAAAAATACCGCCATCATGTATTAAACTAGTTTCACCCATTGAACAACACACATGCATTATGTAAATATATTCATAGAAATGACAGGGCGTTTTAAAGTGCGCTGTTTACTCGTTGAACTAAAATTTACATTGCACATTTACATTTCTTTACGAATGTTATGGGAATCATGTGTTTCAGAACAGTAATAAATTTTCTGCGTAATAGTCTTTCTAATAAAAAAATGACGTTCACATGTTGACTTTCATTAGAGACTATTAAATAAAACAAAACTGGTTTTAAATATTATGATGTAATAAGACGTGTGTTCTTTTGGGCGGCATTTTTAACTTGGTACAGACTTTTGTGAAAACGTAATGACTTCTGTGAAAACATACCGTGAGAGTGTAAAGGTATGCACACACCAAAGTAATTGTCTATAACCCACGAATAATCATCGATGAACTATTTTACACGCCATATTGTCGCCTGCGAGAACCCGACTTAAACTCCGATTAATGCATTTCATAAAGCAAGGCTGACACTTGCACGATTCCGTGACACGCATTGGCACGACTCGATTCGGCACGACACCGTCCGATTTGCGCAAACTCGTCGTGCCAATGCGGGAAGTGCGTAAACAATGCCCAAACTATGCTTGAACTCGTCGTGCCAGTTCGTGTCAATGTGGAAACTGATGGGCACGACAAAATCGTGGCCAAAAGTCGTGCAAGTGTCAGCCTGTCTTTATGGCGACCCTCCTTTATCGTGAATTGTGGTACATGTACTTATAGCTTGCATCTTCTCGGTTGAGTGGCATACATCGTGGTACGGTCGTGCATCAACCCTTAGCTGGTTCCGTCTATCCATAAATAAGATGTGGGTGGTTTTGGAGGAGGTATTTTGTGTTTTGTGGGGCGGGAGGAGGCGGTGTATGGATGAGCTGGTATACAATGATTGCCAAATCAAAATCAAATCCATGCACGACATTGTTCATTAGTGTGTTTTGGACTTGAACTAAAAATAATACAGGCCGAGTTATTTAGAAATAGGTGGTTTCATACATAACTATCACAATGCATGGTTATGTTAATGAACTCTGTAAAAATGTCACAGGTCTTGTCATGGTAATATATTTGGCATGCCCAAGTAATAAATGTGACAAAAATTGGGTCACACTGTTTTAACCAAAATGTGTACGATATTTCCGTCCGTTTAGAAATGGAAGTAGACAACAGTCTGTTTTCTTATTCCGCTATAATCTCGCCTTTTCCCGAATCGCAAATTACCAAGCATTTCGTTGGTCCAAATGTTTCGACAGACCCCTTAGGTATTTCTGTTTACAGAACGACCTAATTTATCAAAATATTTAAAGTTAGTTTTTTAGGTCAAACATTTGGCTATGCGTTTTATGAAAGACACAAACAAGTTTATAACATCCTTTACCTCACCTTTACATATATAACAGTGTCTTTATCGGTGTCAGTCACTTGCCTTGGAGGTTAAACTTCAATCAGTATTTATCATTTTCTACGGAAAGTGAAATACGCTCGTAAATTTTTAAAGCGTGACACATTTTTTAAATATTTTGCATCACGTAATGTATAATTCCTTTTATTCGGTACATATTAATTAAATATTTAGTACTTACACTGTTGTTTGGGCACCAGCTGTCAGGACTAAGGCGGTTACCAGTACTACCGACAACATTTTGTCGCTAAGGCGTGTCTTCTTCACAGTTCCCTTTTTCTAACACCCTAAAAGAATAAACATCAGACATTAATTAAAAGCACAGCATTCCAGTCGAAACGGTAATACAAATATTTAGACCAAACACACAATCAAAAGCTTTCTTGCCTTAGAGCCTATTGGTCCATTATAAAATTCAATCAAATCCAAGTAAGATATAGCCATCTAACTTACTTTCATATTATTTTTTATATTGATTTCAGAAAGGCATCTTTAATGTCCAAGAATCGCCTGTCGGGTATTTTTTTCGAGTGAGATATAAAAATCTGTCTTCTACTAGACCATCATCTAAATATATTGTAACTCTTTGAACATAAATCAAATTTATGTAAAGCAATATCACACGCACGCGATCTCTATAGACTAGTGTTATTGGGTGATTTATTTGGAATGACAAACTTTTTTTCTGTTGGGGTGGGGGAGAGGGCGCGGAGGAGTGGGAGATTAGGTTAACACTGGCAATGAATTTCAATAAAATAATGGCAATCGCAAAAGTATCATATTTTCGAAGGTTTAAAGATGTGCGGACATAATAACCGGCTTCGGAATACGCATTACACGTCATGGGTATTGTGTAAAACATCTCTTCCTGTATTATTTCAATCCTTATTTTAGAATTTCTCATGATAAATTTTGCGTTGTAATCGAAATTTCTTTTTTTTTCAAATTTTTGCATTTAATCTGAGAAATCATAAGCGAGACTTCTGCCCAACTTTTAAAATGTTATATACACCATATATTTTAGAAAGTTTAATCACTGTACGACTAATATGGTAACTCCTAAACGCTTCCTGTTCGTTATAATGTCGGTAAATTGGTATCTGAGATACTTCCAGCATGTATATATTGAGTTGGCCTGCTCTTTTAGCAGAGGAAATCTATTGTGGAAGGCGACACTGTACGAGAATATCTTATGTAAATGCTTTATGTGCCACATATTTTAAATGTAACGTCGTCAAACTTCTCCATTGGTCAGTTTATCTTCATACTCGGACCATTCGATTGTTTGGTGATAAACCATAGTGATCATCTAATTCATACCTCCGAGACCGTAGGGATCATCTAATTCATACCTCCGAGAATAGACCTATGTTCTAAATGGTCACCATATCCAAACATTGTTATATACTTAACAAAATCCCCGAAGTATACTTCGTGTTTTGGACTTAAAATGGCGGCCAACTAGCTTAGTATCTGTTCTCAAGCGGAGCTAACTATATAGATCAGACAGTTTGGCACGGTGATACACGTAAACTCTATCAAACTTTGTATGTGAATTATGTTTAAATGTTTTAGGATTGTTCAACATGCATGTCACCGAAACTTTGTAATTGCTCGATTGGTCCGAGCTTTTGAAATTTCGTTTTAGCGATATACAGCTTCAAAAACTGTTTCCAGTTTTACCAATTCCATAGTAATGATCGACCAGTCTATTTTTAAAATGGTGCTATTTACTTTTATTAAAACAAGTGAGAGAGAGAGAGAGCGAGAGAGAGGGAGAGAGAGAGAGATGGGGTTTAACGTCCACTCGACAACTAGGTCATTTCTAACTAACATATGGTTTAATTTTCTTTCAATAATTCGCTTGCGCGTAGGGGTCTTTGGCAGTGAGAGGAAACCTGAGTACCCGGAGAAATCCAACGAAGTTGGACAGGCGACCCCACTCCTTGCCACGTACAATCGGGGATTCGAAACCACGCCAGTTGACTCAATGGCAGGCCGCATGATACAGCGCGCGCACGCTAACCATTTGGCCACCAACCTCCCTTAAAACAAGAGAGCGAGGGGGTGTAACGTCCACTCGACACAAACTAGGCCATTTCGAGACTAACACATGAGGTCTTTAGCAGTGGGAGGAAAACGGAGGGCCAGGAGAAAACCCACGAGGTTGGACAGGCAACCTTATTCCTTGCCATTTACAACCGGGGATTCGAGACTACCCATACCCCTTGACAACAGAAAGAATAAGATGTTTGCTTAGTGAGAGTTCGATAAATACTATTTACATAAACGACGCATATTAGTGCAAAACCGTGTTGCACAACAATATATACTTCAATTAACGTACATTAAACAAGAAAACACCCAATGACACACCTTTCTTAGAGCAAGTCCATGGTACACAATCAATGGTTCATCTTCAATCAGTTTCATAATAAAAGAAAACGTACTTGGATTTATCACAGTAACAACCATTTTAGATTAGGTAAAGTCAAGAAAAAAACGGGGGTAGGGACCCGTGGCTAATTTCTAGAAAATATGGTGCCATGGTATGCAGACTTTGAATTCAGGTAGCATAGTGTTATTTGAACCATTTGACCATTTGTCATAATTATCACTCTTCGGTTTCAGGAATCTGAATGTCGATCAGCATGACGGTGTGACCATGATATCCAGAATACAATTTGAATCATAATAGTTTGTATGGGGAGTGACTTGTTTTTGTATTTAATAATCACAGAATAATGTTCAGCAATTTGTCTTGAACGAATTTCAATGACTCAAATACAAACCAACATCAGTTTAGGGTCAGATTGGGCAGTTAAGGTATAATAAATTTGCTTGATTAAAGAAAAAAGCACAGTGGATACCCAGAAAGTCGGTTGAGATTTAATTTGGAATGACATATATGGCTCCTGAAAATCGAAACCAGGGACAACAACTCATTAAATTACCATACATATCATTACATTATACATGTATACTAGGGGGGGGGGGGGGCTAGTGGTCTAGAGTGCCGCGCTTCGACCTCTAGCTGGCCGGTCACCTCTGGCTTGCGGCTGTGGTTTCGAGCCCTGGTGTGAGCGTATGTGGCATGGAGATAGGGGCGCCTTCTCAACTTCGTGGGTTTCCTCGGGGCACTCCGGTTTCCTCCCACTGCTAAAGACCCCTATGCGCAAGCGAATTATTGAAATAAAATTAAACCATATGTTAGTCCCGAAATGACCTTGTTTGTGTTGAGTGGGCGTTAAACCCCATTTCTCTCTCTCTCTCTCACATGTATACTATCTTGGCTATATTGACCATCACCAAGGTCACCAGGAGAGAGAGAGAGAGGGGGAGAGAGAGAGAGAGAGAGAGAGAGAAATGAGGTTAAAGTCAACTCGGCACAAACTAAGCCATTTCGGGATTAACATTGTTCAATTTTATTTCAATAATTCGTTTGTGCATAGGGATGTTCAGCAGTGGCAGGAAACTGGGGGACCCTAAGAAAACGCACGAGGTTGGACAGACGACCCTACTCCTTTCGTTGTCACGTACAACCGAGAAATGGAAACCACGCCAGTTGACTCAGTGACAAACATTGTGATCCAACGCGCACTCACACCATTCACACACACACCCCACCACCACCAACACCAACACCACTACCTATGTTGAAACCAGTACTATAATTATATACCAGTGGACGTAGATTTAAAAGATGTGAGATATGTAACAATTTGATGAGAAGACTGGTATGGATGTGACTTATATATACGAGTGTAAATACATTCTAGTTCAATATTGACACAACAAACAAACACTTTTACTCCAATAAATTCTCATCACTATAATTACACTACATGACGTCATAGGTGAAGAAAATAAAAGAAAGTGTTGCTGAACAAAAATACTTTTATATTTTAACGGCATTGGTCAAAGGTCGTAGGTAAAAACAACAGAATAATTTGGTTTATGACGTTTGATTCAAAGTCAATCATTTTCCAGTCGGTTTCCAGTCGGAGTGGGAGACTACAAAACAGAAACACTGGCACTAACTTTGTCTGCGATATCACCTCGGTGGAAGCGGACGTTAAATAAAGCTATTTCACACACTAACTTACAAAAAAAATCCTCCACTTCCAGCCCTTAGATTTAATCAAATTCCTATAAAAGAAGTTAACGAACATAAACACCTCGGTTTAATCTTTCAGTCAAACTGCAAATGGCACGCACACGTAGATTCAATTATAAATAAAACAAGCAAACCAATTAACTCCTTAAGGTCACTTAAATATAGGCTTACTCGAAAATCCCTGCACACTCTGTACACTTCCTTTATTTTACCCCATTTCGATTACTGTGATGTTATCTGGGATGTTTGCACAAATGACCATACTAAAAAGCTAGAAAACTTACAATTAGATGCACTAAGAACAATATGTGGGGTTGTAAGGGGTAACTCTTATATAACGAAACCGGTTTTATTACACTACAAGAAAGACGCAAAAGACACAAGCTGACACTTATTTATAAAATCATTAATGACTTGACACCCGCTTATCTTAAGAACTTAATATTATACCGATCAAATAATTATCAACTTCGAAACAATGACAAACTTTCAGAATACCAATGTAAAACAAAAATCTTTTCGAACTCTTTCGGACCCTCATCAACAAAAGAATGGAATAAACTTGATATCAATATAAAAATTTCTCCATCTCTCACTATTTTCAAACAAAATCTAAAACTAAACGATCCAATAATTCCAAATTCATTTCTACAGGGCAAAAGAAAGAACCAGATAATTCCCAGCAGACTGCGGCTTTCTTGTAGCGACCTAAACGGACATAAATTTTTACGACATATCTCCGAGGATCCATCCTGCAGCTGCGGTCATCGATTTGAAGATTCTGAACATTTTCTCCGCTGGTGCCCACTGTAGTCAGATGCACGAAAAATTACAATACATCTTTTACCATCACACCAGCAATCAATTAAACCACTCCTTTTTGGCAAAGAAAATGAGGCTACATCTAATAATATCTTTAAAATAGTACATGAATACTTCGATGTTACCAGACGCTTCAATATTTGATTCTATTTATAGAAACCTATTATTCATGTTATATAACAGCACTTTTTATTTGTTGTAAATAGTATGTATATTAACTATTTAACTTCATATGATTTTCACCACTATTGTATAATGTGTACATAGACGATCTGTATATATTACTATATGTTTTACACTCCTTGTATGAGTAGAGGGGTGATATAGGCTTTGCCTGTTCCCTGATCCCATATCTGTATATATTACTATATGTTTTACATTCCTTTTATGAGGAGAGGGGTGATAGGCTTTGCCTGTTCCCTGATCCCATTTCATGTATTTCTGAAATAAAATATTGTTTACAAAAAAAAAATGGGGTTTAACGTCCACTCCTACTGTACTACTCCAACAGGGCTAATGAAAATGGCCACGCCACATGGGGTTATTTTGCCCAGAAAGCCTCGCTACGGCCTACTTTAACAACAAATTCCAAGTGCCAAGGGATCTTTTACACGCAGGCCAATGTGTACACGGGATCTCAAATTTTCGTCCCATCTGAACGGACCAGACAGCTAGTTATCGTTATTTGTCAAGGAACTATACTCATTTTACGCCCCCTTCCCTTAAGGTACAAATTAGATTTAACGGATTCTTAATTTTTGCAAGATTCTTTAGTTACTCTGAATATATTTTAACCAGCACAGTAAAGGATACTCTAATAAACAAGACAAAAATACATGTTTATTGACAAATACCCTACATAACTAGTTGGTCAAGTTTCTCCTGTTTATGTAAGAAATTATAAAAAAAAAACACGTGCCAAGGTTGCTCGAAAACATTAAACCTGAATTTCTTTGGTGATTTTAAAATAACGTAGATGGCAACTAGACAATTGGTGCTATATTATACATAAGAATTTCCCAAATATGATTGTCTTAGTATTAAAAAGAACATATGGAAAGTAGTAACTATTAAACAACATTTAAATAAAAACAGGCTACTATTTACTAACGTTGTATTTGAAACGGCTGTTATCCAAAGTTCTGTACTTGGCATTTGTATATTAATGATCACAGTAAACAATTTCCTTTTGGCATTTTATAAGCTTCATTACTGATTTTGAAATCATGCTAATCGGCAATTGTGTATTAATATTGATGTAGCCTAATGCATATGGAAAGTAAAAAACTTACCTTGTAAAGAGGCTTTAAAATTTAATTCACAAAGTCAGAAAAATGTCCGTTACGTTGTAGATTTGGACTAAAAGAGGAAAGGACGATGATGCATTCTTACGGAGTAACACAAAAGGTAAATGTTAATCAGGGTCATGAATTATTTATCGGTGTGCTTGTATAATAAACGTAACTTTGCTCTGACTTAACCCCACATCGAACAGATTTTATGGTGATTTAGTAAGGAAAAAAAACATAAATCTCTTGTGACGCCAGTGTAAACGGTCTATGAAGTGTTAAGTTAAAAAAAAGTCGTACTTTAAAGGAAATATTCAAACAGATTGGTTCAACAGGGAATCAAATCTCTGAATTAATTTGTAGGAATTGAAGGAAGGTGCAAATCAAAATATCGGCCGGTCGTACCGCACTATTTGTGAAAACTTAGAATTAGGGTTAGGGTTTTAAGTTTTCTCGAGGAAATCTGCAGTTGACATTGGTAAATAGATGTAACCGTGTTTTCGGGGGTGTTAATTGAAGGGAATAAGATCTCCAAAATAATACATACAGATGGCCGCTCTTGCTGTAGTAAAATAAATATTGAAATTTTCATTCAAATTACTTTATTGTGGCATTGATTGTTATTCTAGACTGTGCCTCGATTCTCAATTTTTAAAATAAATCATTAAATGGCCGAAGTGTTTAATCTACTTACAATCATGACCATTCGATTCCCTAGAGAGTTGATCATGGCCTTGCCATGTTAACAAATGGTAATGTTTAAATAATAGTTTATTTATGTTAATTTGAATACAAAAAAGACCAACAATCTGCAGATTTGGCTCTACCACAATACATCTTTAAGAAAACCCAAAGATTTTGTATAGTTCTGTAACCAACGACGACGAATAATTAGATGTAAAAAATAGATGATATCTGCATCGAATGATGTTAATATAATAATATTATGCTGGGATGTGGGCGTATAAAATGATTAAAGGGTGGTTTTAAGGTAATATGTAAGTTTGATGCGTCAGTCTGACATTTCTTGTAGCTGTGACGATGAAACATATTTATCCTATTACGCATTCGTGAAAATAAAAGTTTTCTTGCTTCTCGATGAAATAAAATATGTTGTTCACTCTAAAACGATAAATATCCTCTATATATTGCGTACTGACGAATATATTTTGTATGAACTATCCATTTAGGTTTGTCTCAATTAGACGTGAATTGATGTTTTGTGCAAATCGACAGCTCCACAAGGTTAATTGTCAGTATTGGTTTGTTCGTCTTGACCTACAATAAATCATTTTGACAAAGTAGTTTTATCCCTTTGGATTGAAAATGTCAAAATAACCCTTGTGCAAACACGTCACACGACGTCAGCAACAAGGGGTAATCTAACACCCCGAATATAAAAAGGTTTTTGGATGCATAATTCAAATTCGACCAAACTAGGGCTTCATACAAAGACTGAATAATAATCATAAATATTGTCATTTACATGTTTTCAGATCTAGGTTACTAGAATGATCAACACAATATCGTCAGTAAGGAAGATTCCAAATACAAAGCTTGCACCGAGCGACAGATTAGGCACTTGTAACCAGCAAGGGGAGGGGAGGTCCACAAGACCAATATATTAATACTTTTAGTTTCGTATCAATAAATGGTGAATGTTGCCACTGATCCACTTCGTTCAATTTGGGCGTGGGGTCACGAAATACCTCTTGTATCCGCACAAGTGGGATAATGTAAACAGACTGCATTAAATATGCATCATGGCACATTTAGAATTGGTTTGTCATAATAGTTCAAAAATAGATGTTGAAAAATGAATATATACCGAAAATTTCTCTCAAATTACTTTATTCTGAACGAAGTTATTGGTATTGGAAGATGTAGCGCGGAATGTTTATTATCGTAGCAACGTTACATGTAAATCGAGACTCAGTTTAAAATGAAATCATTAAACGGCGACCGTATTTCAATATGTTTAAATTATCTCCGCCATCCGATGATCTGCAATATATTAGGCATATTTAGCTCTTACATTATGCATCCTTATGTAAACGTATGTACAAATTAAAATGGTGTTATTCTTGAAGACTGATTATTTTCTTTCAAAAAGGAGTGATTTGAATTCCCCACATATCTCGATCATAAGTACCGGTTAGCTTCAATACATCACATTCTGAAGTTAATAGATGAAATGTAAATTGCAATCGAATACTAACTAGGGAAAATGCCTGTCGCGCTTAATTAAGACGTCACACGATCAATCAAAAACAATGACATTTTTTGGGTAAAGAGGACAACAGTTCATTTATTACCATTAAATGGTCATTTATAATTATATCATGTCACATTCATGTGTATTTAGGTTAGCTCACACTCCCTTTTATTAGACTTTACTGTTACGTGATATTTACTGAATATAAAAGTATACCTAAAGTTTAGCTGTGAGAACTTTCAAAATATATGAAAAGAAGTATCATATGCTTTAGAATGTCTAAGCATATCCGGAATCATGCACGAAAGCCACCTCTCTTTACCGCTCAAGTACACGAAAGCAATTATTGCAGTTATACTTTTTCAAGAAGTTACTATGTTCAATATTTCTTCTGTTCTCAATTAACGTATCTGGAAGCATTTAATTAGCAGCCAATGCATCCGTGTTGAATTAATGCATAAAGTTTGTAAAGGGTTCCTACGATATTTACAAACCGTTTGTAATAGAAAATTCACGTTATGCTTATACAGCTATGTGCAAATTTACTTTTTATTAATAGTTATGGTTTCAAAATATTCAATCAACAAAATTGCATTATATCATTAACTGTGTGTGTGAAATAGTTTTAAGTCAATGAGAACATAACTTCGCAAAAACGGATGCACGACAAACATACTGATAGAAAAACATTAACATATGCAATTAAACAAGCGGTCAATTCTTGTCACAATTACTTAAATTATAAATATAGTAAATCCGTGAAGGGTATTGCATATATTTTATAAAATATTGAGGTAATTACTTATTTAACATAAGTATACAGAACAAAGTAGGTTTATCCTTCTCTACTTACGGTTTCTATAACAAAATCCACAACTTACTTCGTGTGTCTTGAAATGTCTTAAAGACGTCGTCGGCTATTTGTCCTCACTATTTATTACGTTAGCACCTTTTAGATATACAGGACCACGTGACAATCCTATCTATGTTAGCGCTCGTATACGGTGGTTTCACGCGCTGTTGAACACAATACGTCAAAAAGCTTTACCTTTTAGACTGTCGCTTTTTCATTCGTCCCCATTTACCCAATCAAATATTAATATCACCATTGCGCGTAGTTTATGTTCGAAAAAGAACAAAATATTTTCTTCGGTATTGCTTCATTGTAGAACTTTTTGAATATACATGTTAGACGATGTCCGATCTCTTATTCAACAAAAAAAAAACCCGGACTTTATGAGGGAGAGAGAGAGAGAGAGGGAGAGAGAGGGGAGGGAGAGAGAGACAGAGAGTGAGAGACGGAGAGAAGAGAGAGAGAGAGAGAGATGGGGTTTAACGTCCCTTGACACAAACTTGCCATTTCAAGACTAAGATCGTGATTTATGTACACCAGGGTAGAGTACTTGCTCTTGAATACTTTCACCATTTTCTAAAATGAGTGATCAGCCAGTTCAGAAAATATTCTCCAAGGACAACTTCATTGAAAAACTTTTACTGTCCCACCATCCCTCCCCATAAGCATTGCCTTTGGCATTGTGTCTTTTGCATTAATCTGATTAAAACACAGATACTGTTCGTTTCGTTCTTTATAGTTCACAATTTTGTTTTACTTGCCTTTACTACACTAGGATCTGGAAATGTTCTTATGGATGGTGTGATGGGTAAGCCAATGAAACGGTCTGTTACGGGTAGTTTTTTTTATGTTAGGTGCATGGAACTATGGGTAAACCTGCTTGAACCATCAACATTGATTAGTCTATCAAATGCCTGACGTCATAGGTCAAAAGCCGATCGTGTGACCTCTGACGCGCCTTTCCATAACAACAGACCAGATCTTCATGTAGTTGAGGCAATCGGAAATAAAAAAAACAAACGAAATTTATATCTGTATTTTTATTGCTACTTTAATCATTTTGGGCGCAGTGTCCCCCTTATGTAATATTTTATAATTATTCAGGCGCGGATTCAGAGGGGGGCGCACTCGGCGCACGCCCCCACTATTTTTGGAGGTGGCGAACAAATTTTACCTCAATATATCCTCACGAGAAAGGAGAACAAAAATAGTATAGGTTGGAAATCCTAATTTACAGTACTAGTATGAAGTTAGTCCTTGTGGGCATTTTTTCCACTCAAAAATCACTGTTCCAGGCTTTCCACTCCCAAGTGGGTGCAGCACGCCCCCTCTTTCTAAAAATCCTGGATCCGCCTCTGTTATTGTAAATGTAATTTTATTTCAATTTGCATTTCGATGCATGTCATTCATATACACGCCACACATTTTTTTTTTTTTTCAATTCATTTATTTTCTCCAACCGGACACAATAAAATCGATAACGCAGTTTGGCTCGGTACATGCTTTGGATGGGTACTTATCCTTGAATTTTGGTCTATTTCCATACAACATAACATCTGTTTGTGTTTGTGGATTTTCAATTGTGTAAAACTATATTTAAACTTTTCAAACTGTTATCATTTGCACTTTAATGACGTTTGCTAATTGTGTATTGCAGTCACGACTGAATCCGGATTTTGATGTGCACCTTGATGGATGTGTTTCTTGAAGAAAGTTAACGTATTTTACCTTTTTAGTTCCTTGAGCTAAATATATAACTTGTTTGCAATACCCATTCAGTAACACATCAATACCCATTCAGTAAAATTTCATAAATATGCGCATTTCGCTCTACATTTTGATTTGTGCGCAATTAATGCATGTTTTGTCTTATTGACTTGCAAGATTATAACGCATTCTGATTTTTTTTTTAACACAAGGTACAATTTTATGGCTACACGATCACCGAGTTCGAAGACGATGTCAAGCAAATAGTCTGAAACACAAAAGATAATTCCTTTAAAGGGACAATAACATTCTTGCTGGCTTGGTAGCTCCAGAAAATAAATAATACCCTTATTCTAAGTACTAGATGTTTAAATGTCCTACCTGTTATGTAAATTATCCATTACAACCTATTTTATTTGTCCAGAGGGTTCGAAAATATTTTAAAATTCAAGTCACATTTGAAAAGGTTTACGTTAGACTTTTCAAATCAATTGGTTGAATTTTTCCAATTTTTTAAATTAGGTGTGTTAAGATGAAATTTATAACATCATTTAATTGGAATATTCTAAAATAATACGATTTGTTGACCAGAATGAAGATTGGGACATATTTTTCAGTTACAACAAGAGTGTTATTGGGGCTTTAAATAAAAAACACCCTTCCATAAGGCTAATACCATGATATGTTTTCGTTTGCCTGGTTGATGCAGAATAGTAAGACGTTAAACCCAATTTATTTCTATTTCAAAACAGCGATGAGCCCCGTATACAAAGTAGTGTATATTATACGACCTAGATCCTTTGATATTTTTAAGGTCAACAAATTTACTACCAAAAAATCATCTATGTAGCTTGAGGTTATAATTATAAATTATTTCACTTTTCTCTTCGCTGCAGAGGTTCAATAATTATGTAGATATATTTCTAATCAAAGAAATGTATTTGTTTGTGATAAATGTAGAGTGAGTCGCAAATCGTGACGAGGAGTTGACAAAGATGGTGGGGTTTATTTGTACGTCGTTCTCATTTCGTTTTTTAATTACCTGGTACGGACCTGCTCTAGAAGGATCTCTTCTCCATGTAAACGTCGTAGAAACAGTGATGGTACACTCTTGGGCTTGGCTTTATAACAAATCGTTGGTAATATTGTAGACCGTGCAGGCGCGGATCCAGAGGGGGGTCCAGGGGGTCCGCCCCCCCCCCCCCCCGCTCAGGCTTGAAATTTTTTTATGCGATTTTATGCGATTTAGACCTGTAATTTTGGAAATTACCTTCCGGAAATACGTCAGAATGAACCAAATTGAAACTAATTTACCAAATTAATCGGTTGAGCGTAATTAGTTAAGCAATTATCAAACCTAGACACACACACACACACACACACCCCCCCTGCAAAAAATCCTGGATCCGCGCCTGCCGTGCATAGAAGAAGGAGATAATTCACAGTTATACAGAGCATCACATGAATCGACAGACTGTACATTTATAAATAATGAAAGACTAGAAATATGTCTCATAGATGTGTATGCGCATGGGATCTTTAGAAGAAGGCGGGTGAATTTGAAATGCTCGGGGCGAAATTTGGAAAAAGGGGGAACTGGGGGTGAATTATACACAAAGGGGTGAATTTTGTGAATAGGGGGAATTTGCATGAATTGAGTTTTCAGACTCCTGACCGGAGCCTTCAGTCAGAATGTTACCGACCACAAACCTGCGTAGCCATTGGTCGGAAACTAAATTTAATAATAAGATGATATGGATTTACACATTAAATGCACAATGGAGATGGCATAATTAATTTCGACGCTGAGTATAATGGGGCTTATCCTATTTCGCTATACTGTTGATTGTCCGGGAAGTGGGTAACCTTGTCTAACCTCAATGGGAAATAGACTATAGGCAGCCAGGTAAGATAGATCGTCGATCGCTTAGTTTAAGACCCTTGTCCAAAAACACTAAACAAGGGTCATGCCATCTCCATTGTGTATTTAATGTGTAAATCCATATCATCTTATTATTAAATATGTGTTTGAAACGATACCTAATTAGCATGTTTCAGTTTTTACTTTTAGTAATTAGATGTTTTCATAGTGCCAGAGTTGAATAGCGGAGAAAATATTTCTCAAGTGGGGAATTGTATCATGAAGGTTAAGAAGCACTGGCTTAAGCTCACTAGTTAGATTACTCGAGACTCCACACACACACACACAACCAACCACTCACATACGTTTTCATCTGCCATTATTTTAGTAAGGGCATATTATGTCCGTCCACAATTGTTTGTGGACTCTCTACGGGTCACAATCCTTATCCGATTTGACGAAACCTGAAATATAGGTCTATCCACATAAGATCTCGGCTGCTTTCGGTATTGGCATGTATCGGATCGAAACTTCTTGGATAATCGCCCCAGATTGTCCGAAAATCACGTTTTTAGCTTGTGGACCCTATAGAACTACAATTTCGAACCGATTTTAATGAGAGTTGACATCCATGTTTAGAACCCAAAGATCTTCCTGAATTATGACGCATGTCAGAAAAATCGCTTTTTTTAGCTTGTGGTCCCTCTGGAGGTCAAAGTTATTACCCGATTTAAAAACCGTTTGATTATATCACCGTTACACGGTAATGACAGTTGAGTTCGCATTTCGTGAAAATCTGATCAAAATTGCCGGACAAAATAGTGTTAACAAGCCAACAGTGAGGCTGATGTCCCCCGCCGAAATCCCAAAATAAATAGAAGACACATATTAATTAATCGCACATTTATTTTTTTCAATGTATCGAGCAATCAAACTGTACACGAAGTGTCATCCAAAAGTGTTTTATAAAGAAAAATGCTAAAACCGACGAGAAAAATGAAAATGTACCCTAGTTAGGGGGACCCTAAAGGCAGACAAAAGGGCCCCTCTGGCCAAGGGAAAGGGCCCTCGTGTCCAAGTCAATCGTTTCTATACACTGTTACTGTCGAATCGATTACTAAATGAGAATGCAGTCATTGTATTGGCATAAAAATCATCAATCAAGATTAACCTAAGTTATCTTGTCCCAAAGTATCAACCAATCAAATTGCTTATCTCTGCTTACCCTAAGCGGAAAATGCTCATCTTCGAACTCCATCAAGGCATTGACCTAATAAGCATATACACCAAGTTTGAACATTTTAACTCAATTAGAAGGAGAGTTATTGTGTTCCAAAGTCTCGACTACTCTCGACCAATCAAATTGCGTATCGCTCTGCTTACCTTGAGCAGAAAATGCTCATTATCGAACTTAGTCAAGGTATTACTGTAATGAAACTATACACCAAGTTTCATCACTCTCACTTAATTAGAACTAAAGTTATCGTGTCCCAAAGCATCAACCAATCAAATTGCTTATCTCTGCTTACCCTAAGTGGAAAATGCTCATCTTCGAACTCCATCAGGACATTGACCGTATAAGCATATACACCAAGTTTGAACATTTTTACTCAATTAGAAGAAGAGTTATTGTGTTCCAAAGTCTCGACCAATCAAATTGCGTATCGCTCTGCTTACTCTAAGCGGAAAATGCTCTTCTCCGAACTCCATCAAGGCATTGACCTAATAAGCATATACACCAAGTTTGAACATTTTAACTCAATTAGAAGGAGAGTTATTGTGTTCCAAAGTCTCGACCAATCAAATTGCTCTGCTTACCCTGAGCGGAAAATGCTCATTATCGAACTTAGTCAAGGTATTACTGTAATGAAACTATACACTAAGTTTCATCACTCTCACTTAATTAGAACTAAAGTTATCGTGTCCCAAAGCATCAACCAATCAAATTGCTTATCTCTGCTTACCCTAAGCGGAAAATGCTCATCTTTGAACTCCATCAAGGCATTGGCCTAATAAACACATACACCAAGTTTGAACATTCTAGCTCAATTAGGAAGAGAGTTATTGTGTCCCCAAAAGTATGACGGACAGACGGACAGACAGACAGACAGACAGACAGACAGACAGACAGACGGACGGACGAACCCATTTTAATAGTCCCCCAACTTTCTTCGAAAGGCGGGGGACAAAAAATATGGTATATCAAGGTTGTAGACCCTGTAGAGGTCACAATTTTAATTCGATTTTGATGAAGCTTGAAATGCATGTTTATAATTCAACGATCTTGGTTCCTTTCGATAATTGATCGTTACTTCCTGAATTATGGCCTCTGTTGGTACTTTATTAGCTTGTGGTCCCTCTGGAGGTCACAATTATTACCCAATTTAAAAAAAAAAGTTTGATTATATCACCGTTACACTGTATTGGAGATTCGGTTTAAACTTCATGGACATCGAACCAAACTTGCCGAACAAAATGGCCACTGCTTTTATGCGAATCAAGGTTGTGGGCCCTATAGAGGTTACAATTTTGAACCGATTTTGATGAAACTTGAAATGCATATTTACAACCTAAAGATCTTGGTTCCTGTTGATATTTGCGATATCGGATCGTAACTTCCTGAATAATTATGGCCCCTGATTGTACCAAAAATCGCTTTTTTTTAGCTTGTGGTCCCTCTGGAGGTCACAATTATATCACCGTTACATCGTAATGAAAGTTGAGTTCGAATTTCGTGAAAATCAGAACAAAACTGACGGACAAAATGACCGCCGCCTGAACGCGAATAGTGTAAAAATACGGTATTTCAAGGTTTAAAACTCAAAGAACTTGGTTCCTGTCGATATTTGCGCACATCGAATCGTAACTGAATCATGCCCCCTGATTGTACGAAAAATCCCCTTTTTAGCTTGTTTTCCCTCTGGAGGTCACAATTATTATCCGATTTAAAAAAAAACCTCTGATTATATCACCGTTACACCATAATGAAGTTTAAACTCGAATTTCCTGAAAAACAAACCAAAACTGCCGAACAAAATGGCTGCCGCCTGTACGCAAATGGTGTAAAAAATATCCGATTTTGATGAAACTTGATATGCATGTTTATAACCCAAAGATATTGCGCATATCGAATTGTAACATCATGAATTATTATGGCCCTTGGTTGTAGGAAAAATCACAACCTTTTTAGCTTTTTCTCTATCCATCTCTCGAAAATGTGGGCGTATCCTGCCTGACAGCCGCTGGTTGAGATGTGAGAGAAACCCTATTTGGGCGATAAGAAGTGGAACTTACACCCCTTCAGAACTATGGCATCGATGTGCAGTGTTTGACAAATTCTTTTCAAATTTAGTGTAAATCAGTGTGTTTGTGAGCGTTTGCCTCCCATTTTGTCCTGTGATTTATTATTTGATTGTGCAATTTATACAGTTATGAAAGGTTTTATGTGTGTGACTTTCTTTATGCAAATATTTTGAAATAGATTTGCCATTAGTGTTTAAAATACTGTGTAAATTTCGCAAATTTAAAGAAAAAAATGCAAGAATTTTATGTGTATAAATATATATCTCATATATTTAAAAACAAATGCGTCACGAAATCGCTTATGGCGTAATACGAGACCATATAATTGCAATCTGTGCTAATTAAAATGGCATTAATTGTGCTGTGTTCTAAAATCAATATGCCATCAACTAGAAACCTGTATACGAATTGATAAAACGGAGTCACGGAGTACGTTAGGTGCAATATTTGAATTAAACAAGGTTGCATGTCTTTTCCTTCATTATTCATTTTATTTTTAAACAAATTATTGAAACATTACAAGTCATATAAGGATGTCAGGTGTTTTTATAAACCAATCTATTGACAATATCTTATCGCTGTTAGCAAATAATACCACTGAAGTACCAGATACTGTGTCAAGACTCCAGTTTCAAATTGATTTTTTTTTTTTTTTTTTTTTTTTTGGAGTATACTGAATAAAATTTAATCCTAATAAAACCAGAATAATTGTTTTCATACGTGGTTGGATTATAACATCGTAAAAACGTTGTTATCTTGAAGGTAAAGAATGTGTGAATCATTATAAATACCCGAATTTATGTTGTACCCTGGCGGCTAACATTCTCTTACAACAGGCTAGACAAGTAGCGAATATGCTTTTATGCTACATTGGTAAATGTGACACTAGTGCAAACCCAGCCATGTTTTTATTTGACGGCATGATGCTACTAATACTGAGTTATGGTTCAGTCATCTGCGGGTATCAAACTAATGATTCCATAGAAAAACTTAAGCTAAAATTCCTAAAATCAAATCTGGGTACAGAATATGTAATCATGTACATAATCATGTACAGAATATGTAATCATGTACAGAATATGTAATCATGCCATATATTGGCTAAAGGTGTTGCGTCCAAAAGAAGTTTATGATATGTTATATAAAGATAGGTCAACTTGGACTGCACGGGTTAAAAATTCGGATATGGAAATATTTGGAATCAACTGGATGTATTCGATGTTAGTGGTCTCTTACCATCATTTAAACAGAGACTGTCGATCATGAATGCGCCAGAGAAGTTAGAAAAAACTACAAACTCGAAAAGTACAGATTATTCAAATATGATTTACTCTATGAAAGAAATTTATCTGAATTGATAATTTATTTTTAAAAAATGAGATCTTTAACGAGATTTGGGTTGGGGGCCCAAACCAGGATTTGGCAACTGAAGTGAGATGCTGAAGCAACACAGGGAGAGAAAACAGGATCATTATGTAAATATTCCCAGGTAAATTCCAATATATCTGTGATAGAATATGAAGTCCATGCTGAATATCTTTATTGTATTAATGTTAGATCGATTGTATTTCCTTACGTCCAGAATCAGATAATTTAGAAAACGATTAACAATCATGACAACTTGGAATATATCAGTCAAATGTATTTTGATTAATAGTGTGCAGGATATCTAGATTACTGCTATGTAGATTATTATATATTATATTACAGGATATAACATAAATTTGGAAGGTTCGGAGATACCACGGTATGTATGTTCAATAAAGATGTCATTGACAAACTAAGGTGTGAATTATTAGTCTAAGAAACAGCCACACCGGCACCCCCATTTGGAATGGGAAAACGTCAATTGACGTCAATCTTGAATTACTGGTGAATCGTATTTTGTTGATTCACAGCCTTTTACCCACGAAGGGCCAAATATGCAACAACCATGAGATAAAAATCTTAAAGGGGGTTGTCCACGTTGAATGGTACATGTGTCACGAGTTAGTTCGGTAAGTGATTTATACATGTTATTTCATCAATCTGAACCTTTTATTTGGTATTGTGTTTGTTACTTTCTTTACTAAATATAATTAGGTCGTCGCTTGCTAACATAAAATGTGGATGGGGTCACAGATTTTGAAATGGGATATTATTCGGTGGTGCTAAGCCACTTTGGCTGTAAGGACACCTGCTTGACCGTGGATAGATTAACGTCGTTTCTAAAATATAAATATCATTGACTTTATGTCCCCTTTACCAGGGTCCTCACAAGCTTATGTGACACCCCTCCTCTACCCTTCACTTATAATTTGGCCGTGAACAGCTAAAGCAATTTCTTTTTTGCTGGGGGGGGGTACAGATTTCGGATTGAAATCCTGCTAGAATCTCACTTGTTAGAAGAGACGACGGTACATGAGGAACTAACTGGCACAAGAGTAAAACTTTAAAAGGTACGTTTCCCAGCGATCTTAGTAAACAATTCATCACCTTTATTGGGTATAGACAGGGTACCTTTGGGAATAGGGCAGGGTTAACAATTCTAACAGGGTAAGTAACTCTGGCTCTTGGATATACGAAGGATGCCATGTCCTCGGTAAACCGAATGTAGATTAACGTTTGTTCTGAAAGATAAATTAGCATTCAAACACATTATACTTGTTGTACGTTGACGTTTTGAATCGAGTGGGAAAAAGGGCGAGTTGGAGTAAGACTAGTAATTAGTTTCCCTTATTTTATGATGTAGTGCGAGTTATAAATAGACAGTTTTTCCCTTAACTTTTTTATCCCCTTTTCCTGTATATATTACTTGTCTTTTTGGTTTAGCGTTGGAGAAAAGAGATCCAATGTGCAATTTTCGGGTAATACTGTTGACATTAAAGCGGGGGCCAGGGAGTTTTGAATGTCTTTGGCAGAGCAATCATTATTGTGTTGGAAGTGAGATTTTGACCCCAGTCAACATCAAATCGTCGTAACAAAAAAATTTAAACGGTCAACCCCCTACAAAATTATGATGAGGAGATTGCCAAATGTGGCCCCCGTGTACCTATAAATATTGGAACCAACGGATTGTTGAGCAAAAAGCTACAGCCATTTAATATAGAGGTCAATGACCAAATAATTTCTAGTCTGAGACCAGTTAATGTGGAGTTATTTCCCTTTAATAGACGTACCTGCTTTCCCGTATCGCTGTATATAGGAATTAACTAAAATGTTTTGGGTTATTTTTAACGTCTTACTTTTCTGTACCGATCGGAAAAATGACAGGCATATAATCAACTGCCAAGACAATTGGATAGCACAGATATAAATGTATAGAAATACGATCGGCATTTAATGATTTGATTTAAAATTCAAAGTCAAGTAACCATGCTACGATTATAAACAATCTATTAATTTCAATATATTAATTTTGAATTTTCTATTTTCGAACTGTTATAGAAAGAAAGATCGGCTCTTTATCTAAATCGTACATACATGTATGTTGGACCCGAAATGTCCTTATTTGTGTCGATTGTACGTTAAACCCCATTTCTCTCCCTATCATTATATTTCATAAATATCCGGTATCATTAACTAAATTGCGTTGTAAATGCTGAAAATGACGTAAACGTTATACTAGTTACCTTTATTTTTCCAGTTAAAAAATGATAATTTGTCTAAGGTACCTGACGTAGTAAAAGTAAACGTCATTATTTTATTTTTTTTCGAAAATTTCGAAAACAAACATTCTCATGCGTGTTGAGATGATACCCGTGAGATCAAAAACGACTTTGACTAATTAAAATGCAATCATGCTGACAGAGTTTGTTCAGTATGTCTGTGTATGATCTTTGGCCGCGCAATTTGAAGTAACAACTGGGTTGTACTTTTATCATTCTAAAATAAGACTTATTAATCAGAAAACAATCTGGGTTAACCAGTATTTCCGTTCCAGTAATATATATTATATAATAGGCTATTACATACCTCGTGTATAGTCTTCATCTGTGGCAATATATAAGTAGGCTAATCAGACTAGAAATATCGTAAAGGTGATAATTATTGGGAGAACTTTATAAAGCTGCCTTTTTTGTACTCATTTGATGAGAAATCAGAAAATATTTTTTTCTAAAAGTACGAGTCTAAAGTGTACTATGAACAAGGAACCGAGAATGGTGCCACCACCGCCATTTAATATAACAATTGATGTGCAAATGTCAAGGGAACCAGGATGCCCAGATCGAATTTGAATTGGCGAAACCTTTCGCTTTTGTTTTCGAGGAGCATCGCCTCCAAGAACAACAAGATGAACAGTGCTTGGGGATATATTCCTGGACCAAAAACTATAAACACTTTATCCAAGAAGATTTCCTTTTATAGGGTGTCCTTTTTGCCTGTTTGTGAATAAGACGCTGGCCCGCTAACCAATACGTCTTAAGTTCACTCCCATTGTTCGTGATTTTCCGGCATGCATGACGGGGGTATGGCAAGGAAACCCCGACATCCCGTATACACTTTGACATTTTGAATTAGAAGAAAGGGTAAACCGCAGTGTTGCTACCCGGGAAAAATTTCACGCATAGCTCACTTTATGGCGTGTGTCCGCTTTCATTAGCCGTCGGTACAGAAAAGTGGGACGTTCAATTCCATTTTATTTCGTTTATTTTTCACTAGAAACTATAGGTATATACATAGTCCATGAGTGCTGGGCTTTTTCTATTCGATATCCTTTCCATTTAACTTATCCCTTCAAGATTGGAACTTGCGTGTTTATTACTTCGACATTGAATTCCTATGGCTACGTCAAGAAAAGGTAAAACAGGGTTGATCTTATTTGGAAACTTCCCGCCCGTTTTTTAACACTGTGTAACCCCATCCCTGACACTCTTATCTTAATTGAGCTAGATTCGTCCCTGCCCATGCCAGGGTCAAAATAAAATGAATTGGGATTTAACGTCCTACTTGTCTGCACCATCCAAGCTTATACACTGTGTGGTGGGGGTTGGATGGCTGAATGGTTAGCATGTGCGTGCTGTATCATAATGGTTTCGAATCCCGGGTTGTACGTGGCAAGAAGTAGGGTCGCCTGTCCAACCTCGTGGGTTTTCTCTGGGTCCTCCGGTTTCCTCCCACTACAAAAGACCCCTACGCGCAAGCGAATTATTGAAATAAAATTAAACCATATGTTAGTCCTGAAATGACCTAGTTTGTATCGAGTGGACGTTAAACCCCATTTCTCTCTCTCTCTCTCTCTCTCTCTCTCTCACTTTGTGATTGGCTATGACTTATGAGGGTAATTTTGTGTTGCAAAAGAACTATCAAACTTAAAGAGAGATGGGCGGTTGACGACCACTCAACATAAATGTCATTTCAAGACATGGAACAACCCCAACAAAAACTCGGAGAGACCCCACGAGGTAAGGCAGGCGATCTTACGTACAAGTCGAGGGTGGATCAAAACCACTCCACTTAACTCATTGAAATCTGAAATTTAATCAAACTGAGTATAATTTTTATCTGAGTTATATTGGAGCATCACATCCACGTCCAATTTAGTACATCAGTTTGTCGGTATTTACTTTCTTGGGATATAACAGTTCTATATATTTCTTATAACAGTTCTGTACATTTTCTTGAGATATAACAGTTCCATATATTTTCTTGAGATATAACAATTTCATTCTTGAGCTATAACAGTTCTGTACATTTTCTTGAGATATAACAGTTCCATATATTTTCTTGAGATATAACAATTTTATTCTTGAGATATAAGAGTTCTATATATTTTCTTGAGATATAAGAGTTCTATATATTTTCTTGAGAAATAACAGTTTTATTCTTGAAAGATGAGTTCTCTATATTTTCTTGGGATATAACAATTCTATACATTTTTAATATCCCCAGTGTTATAATGACTAATTATAATTCTCTCGTTTATACCAGGAAACTAATAGTATGAGTCTATTATAGTCTACAATACGATTTGATGTCAAGTTGAAGTAATTAGTAATAATCTCTCGTATATCAGGTTAATTACTTTTTTTACCTGTTACTAATTACCACTTATTTAACACTGTCTGGTCGTCTATGTTATTATAGTATATCATTAACCTATTTTATTTAAGATATAAATATACACTTTTACACAATATCTACAAATATACAGATTTCTTGGATTTATGATTTCCTTTTATTATCTATTCTAAATTTTGAAAAATAATTTCAATTTCTATTCAAAATTAAAGTTTAAAATTTCAAATTATATATTTAAAATTATAAATTACAAATTGAAAACTATAAATTATATAATATAATTTGAATTATGAACTAATTTTCAAAATTGATAACGAATTTTTAAAATGGAATATTTAAAATTTAAAATTAAATGAAGATCAAATTTGAAATTAGATGATCAAATTTAAAATTAGAAGATTAAATTCAAAATAAGAAAATCAAATTTGAATTCAGAAAAATAAATTTAAGATTAAAAAAGCAACTTTAAAATTAGAGAATTAGAAATAAAAATATTAAATTCACAAAACAAGTTTTTATTTGACCTGCCATAGATATAAAATCTGGAAGCTCAGATTTACTGGCAATAAACTGCACGTCGACGTTAACTTGGGTCATTGCGGGATCAGCATTATATGGTTCAATGGAAAATAGAAATGAAATGAAATGGGGTTTAAGGTCGTACTGTTTTGCTCCGACTGGACTATTGACGACGGGCATACGCCATACAGCGGCACTGTGGCCTACTCGAATTCCAAATGCCAAGGAATCTTTTAGGTGCATGCCAATGTATACACAGGACCTCGTTTTTTGTCCTATCCGAACGACTAGACAGCTATCCCTGCGAGTCCCTCCGTCCTAGACCACTGACAAGCGGAAATCCCGTCGGAAAATCCCGTTTCATTTTCTAGGCCAATGCAGATGGGAAATAGACAGAAGAAATGTCATAAAGGAGTGGTACGGAGGCGATGTCGTCATCTGAGAATTCGGACTTTAGCGGGTGTCTTATAGAAGAATTATCGATCCTTTGGGACAAAATACCATAGAAATTATTCAAGAAGTGTGTTTATTAATAATCAAATGTCACAAAGGGGTAAATATATGCCTACATGGATATATATTGTGTCCTCGCCCTATATTTGTTGACATATGTAATACGAATAAAAGGTGTGATATAATGTATTTACAGTTCTTGATATGTCAAAGTTAAGATGTCCCCAGGTCTATATCAACAAATGACCCAAACTACAAAATATGGCCTGGGTTAAAAACTTTCTATTTTTGATTCTCGTCTTTTGTTGGCGCACTTACGGGAATATTGGTTATGGCGGGAAGGAAAATGTGTTATATAATAGTAATCAGAAACTCCATTAATCTCTACTTGTGATGTGGTAATACTGTTTATCTAGTTGACCTGGATAGAGGCGGACATATCGTATCGGTATACAATATACAATAATCTCTTGATAACTCACCAGTTCGTAACATGATGAAACAGTTACGGGAATTAGTTATATATTGGTTTTTTTCTGGAATTTGCAAATTATTAACGGGTTGACCGGATTCTTGATCTTAAAGTACATTTCTTTATCTGTTATTGGTTTGAGATTAATCGTACATTAAGATATATACTAATTCTAGCTGATTAATTGGATTGGATGATTACATTGAAACCTACAGAATACATAAGCGTTAAACCACATTTCGTTTCATTTCATTCCTAATGATATTCAAAACCATTACGTCCCATTTCTAATATGATGTTCCCGATCCTTTCTCGATGATACAGATTGTATCTGCGATAACTAATTCTCTTTCTGATACATAAAATAAACTAATTAGTAATCTTAGTACTTTGTAAAAGCTTATCTATTATTAATTGCTCTATATATTTTTCGACATTATTTATTTCATTAATATTGTTCATTTCAGATGGGAAACGGGGCAGAAAATAGGCCTTCAACCAAAATATCAAGAACAAACGCTGTATGGTTAAACGAAACCTGGTTAAGAAATTCTCCTAATCAACTTGTCCCGTATCCTTTTCTGCTACCACCAATGTGTAACTAGTTTCCTTATTCTTTCGGTACGAAATACTGTTATCTCGTTTATTTTTTTCTGGTATCTGGATGATTTGTTTTGATTTGAGGTTTTGGGACAACACCGTGTGCGTAATGTCCTTTGTACAAAAAAAAACCAAAGCAGCTATTGCCATTTTCTGGTTGGGTATATAGCTGCAAGATAATATTTTCTGTTACCACAGATTGTTTAGCTTGATACGATATCTTCTGGGTTGGTGCTACATGCTGCGTAGCTAAAAAGTGCATCCTTTGCTTGTATCATATATAGTTATATTTCAGTTATTATTCATTGTGACTACATGATGCTGCTGTTGTCTGGTTTGATACCAAACATTATACATTTTTACAATGTGGTTTGATTTTGCCACAACAAATGCGTAGCTTGACCATTTGCTGATAGTACAAGAATTCTTAGTAGAAAAAGTTTGCACTTTAAATCTGAATCTAATCAAATCAACTTACATCCCGTTCCTTTGTCTTTCTTTATTATAAATATTGACATCAAACAAACACCAATATTAATATATAACTACACTAATGTATACCAAGCTGTGATATCATTTACAAAGCAAAAAGAAGGAAAGTCATTAATGTCAAGTTTATCTTTCATCGTTACATTAATATAAGTAATTTAGCTGATTAGGGATATAGACTTACAGTTAATGCTGTGTATTAATAAACTTCAATCTCTGTGATGTTACGTTGATGACCAATGGTCAGTATTAAGTCTATATATAGGTGTACTGTCATACTGACCGATTTCTGAGATAATATACCTAATGGTAGTTATGTATTAGAGCACCGCGGGCTAATCATATCAGCAGACGTGTTAATAATGCCAATATTCGGGTAATCATGTCAAATCATATGAACCGTGATAAAGAATAGAAATCATAAAATTTAAAGCAATCTATGAAGAATTCTTGAGGCGCCAAGCAAAGTACATGTATTCAGTATTCCATTGTGTTATGGAGATCGCATGTAGCCTATATGAGTATGCCATCCCAAGTTATACAACAACAAACCATATATTTCAAAGGTAAAAATGTGTATTATTTTAATGTTCAGACAATACACTAGATAGCCAATTCTCGAAGAAAATGAACATTTTTTTCAGTCTGGGATAATAATTGCATGAGGAACGCGTATGCGAAGTATGGCGTATAGTTTCAGCCCACCGCCACCACCAAAAAAGTATAAGAAGAACGGGATGTAGATAAGTGGAGCTCAGCGCCCACTTTTTGGTCCAAAAATTAGACAAAATAATTTAGACGACCCAATGACCCTGCCTGTCCCTTCAAAACACTGGTGCGTAATTTATTTTAACATCCTGGGGTCTGTTTCACAAAATTTTAACTAAGATAAAATCCAAATTTTAGTAATTTGACTGATAATATTAGATTGATTTTAGTGTATAGCCAATCAAAATTGAAGTATCTACTAAAATTTGGAATTTATCTTTAGTTAAAATTTCGAGAAACAAGGCCCCGGAAGTATGTAATTGAAAACGAGATGAAATGGAATCGGGTTTAATGTCCTACTATTCTGCACCGACTGAGATAATGAAGACTGGCAAACGCCTGTTTTCTATGAGGGGAATTTTGCCCGGACAGTGATTCTACGGTCTACTCTTATTCCAACTGTCCGGATCCTTTTACAATGTAAACTAATGTGTGCAGGGGACCTCGTTTTATTGTCCCATCTGAACGACTTGCCACGGTCTTTGCCAAACCCTGCAACACTGATAAGAGGAAACCGCATCCGTAATTGAAACAATACCCCAACTTTGTTGTACATGTTCTTTTGGCATAATATGCACATAATTTTCACCTTATAAGCCATAGCTATAAGTAATCCTTTTAATTTCAGAAAAATATTCTTCTTCATAAATCTAAATACACACTTCCCTCCACCCCTCGCGAATGTATTTGGTTGAAATTTAAATTATTAGACAAAAGGTGACTCATGAAATTATACTTATCACAAGAAAATATTACTACGCCTCCAACACATAAGTATCAACGGGTATCCAATAAGTTATACACAAGTCGAAGAAGACTTTTAAAAATGTGTTACTTTCTACCTTTTTAAGTACCCATACTGCTGAAGTACGGAAATTATGTACATGTAATAGGAAAACGTCTACATCCTATTCCTGCCCAACTAAATTACTAATGCTATCATTCCGAAGAAAAATCTACAATATTTGGACGTCAATATTTGTTTTTATTTTTTTATGACTTTATACATGTACATAGTGTATGAAAGCACAATAAATATTTGTGAGAAAGAACATGGCATCAATTCATTTTCTTTAACTATAATTATATAATGCATTTGACACAAACACGAGACATTTTTGGATATCATATATGCCTATAATTCACAATACAACATAAAATAATATAAATAAATACATTTAAACATTATAAAATTCTAACTAGTATAATTACTGATAAAGAGTACTAAGAATGTATATTTTCTATAAATATAAACTATATGTAATGCAGGAATTGATATACATGTATAAGCATGATAAATAATTAGGCATTAAATAAATTAAATAATAAGCTTATACACAGCGTATTTATTTCAACATTCTATGAAATTCAAATTTTCAAAAATGAAAATTATATAAATAAGAAAAGATTCATGTCATAACATATTCATGTTATTTTTTATTTGTATAATTTATATTAAGTTAATTACTAAATTAAGTCAAAACACGTCTCCACATCAGGAACTTTCTTCAAAATCTTTGGCACCGCAAAACAGAATGTAAAGAGTTCCTTCATATCACTCGATTAATTTTGTTTTATATATATCACGTTTTTCTTTTTATTGTCTTAAATATTCACCGTTATATTCTTTAGCACATTCACACCATAATTATAAGTTCACATTTTGTTGTTTCTGAAATATAGAGAACATAATTAAACATTAAAGAATTAACCATGTTTTTAAAATGAATGTTTAAATAAAGGCGGTGATTGTTAGAAATTAATAATTACTTGAAGTAAAATCGGATTTAAACACCAATTTGAAATAATGTTTGAATAAAGAAGAAACTAAATGTGTCTATATATTAGAAATTGAGCAATGGTAAGAAAAAGGATTGTATTGCTTACTTACCTTAAACACTAAAAAAAATTAAACAGTTATTTAACTAAAGGTATACGTCGAGCCCAGTTCCAAATAGTTACATTAAATCCTAGGGGTGCTGTCAATCTCCTCAAAAATACCAAAAACTGTTCATGGACAGAAAAACGTCTGTTATGCATATCGTCCCCTATTCTTCTTAACTTTCCCGCCATTTGACGAACGGCTTCTTCTGATATGGGTGAAGACTGGCATCGTTTACAATTGACACACGAAATGCTTTCCACGTGGAACATATTAGCCATCTTTACAATCAACTAAAATAAAGGAATTCCTTTAAATAAGAATCAGGAATCAGAGATTGCACACAAGGTAAGGAGACAGATCAAAGGTGAAATGGACATTTTAATGCCAGCACGTGTTAATAAAGGCACCGCTAAATGGGCGGGAAAATCAATATCGCTTGATGATTGGTCGGTAAAGAGTGAGTTCATCGGCTATTTACAGCTAGTTGGTTTAACTATTTAGTAAGTCCACGTAACGTCTTAAACTGGGTTATGTTTTTCTAATCCAAATATTTTACCGTTAGAAATACTCTTAGGTAGGCTGTATTTCTATTTTAAATATATTATGTATTCCTTATTGGCTCGACTCGACCTAGCCTAAACAGATTAGTTTATTAATCTCTTACCTGAAGAATAGGTAAGGATTTGACCTAGTTCTCAAGTGTTTCACTGGGTCACTGGTACAACGTTTTGTTTTTATTATTTGTAATATGTATACATTATTAATCGTCTGTATTTCGGGAGTTGATTAAATCGTTTGTGATTTTCCATATATGGTCATGGCTTGAAATAATAAATTCGTTTAAATACAATAATATATTACAATGACAGTAATACACAGAACCGGGATGATTCGTTTTACCACTATGCTTGAAAATAATTCCAATAGTCCGGCCTTTCTGCCTTTATGTGGGGTCTAGAGCTAAGATGGGATACCAATTGTGATAATATAACACCTGATAATAGTCTCTTTTACCTTATTTTGTTGGATGGGGGTGTCTCTCCTCCCTATGTCAAGACATTTCGGGAAATAACAAAAGGATTAGTGCTTCAAATTTAATCTAATTTGGCGAATCCTGCCACACACACAAATCATCGTATAGTACGCATAGTGAATGTTCTGTGTATACAATGAACTCTCGGGATCTGATCCAGGGTCGAATTAATAGAGTTAGAGGCACTGGGAACAGTAAGGGTCGTCGTATGCCCCCAATATATGTACATGTAATTAACAATAAAAACTACAATCAGCCCAAAATAGATACTGTGTCTTTCAAAATAAAACAAAACTGACAGATTTTAAATTTGTCAAGTTTAATTATATCATTACTACATTGATATTCAAATATGATTGTTAATATCCATGTAGTAAGTATATATGGTGAGTTTTTTGTTATTTATTGTTGGTTCCATTTTCACAACAATAAAACTCCTTCTATTTGTGCTTTCCGGGATTGATCAGAGCACTCAAGATGTTATGGAATCAATTATCATGAAATACATCTCCGCTGCACATCGCATCGACCTACTAATTATGTGGTCAACTATTCAGACGTTCTTCGTTTTGTCAGATTAGAAGGAATGTCATCACCATTAACAGTACCCGAACAGTAAGATACAAAAGACATTGTCCTAGAGATTGAAAAGGGAGTGGATGAATATCACTTTACATTTGTTTCATTAACACCTGCATCAAGTACTGGATAACGGGACAATGCATACAACACCAAATATGTAATTATTGGGCGGTATGACCTGAGGTCCAGAATAGATCTATTCAGTGACCAGTTGGGAAATGGCACAAAATGTATAGATGAGCAATAATAATGTCGAGTGCTTAATTAACCAACACTGATTGGCTATTACCATTATACAATTAAATAAACTAGTGATGAACACGTGGCTATCTCCAGGCTAGACAATTGAATGACAACAAGGAACGATCACTCTATTATGATTGACCTCGTGCGAGCGCGCGTGAGGTGTCGTCTGGTTTTCCTGTTTCCTTCAACACAGACGAAACCCTGGACTTGTTCAGAAAATGTACATTTGAAACATTGTTAACGTGAGTTGAATTGTATCATTCACGACCTCGTTGTATTTTTCATGACGAGGGAAGTGAAGGCTATAAACCGACTGGACCAGGACTGCAGGAGACAAATTATCGAGAAACGGGCGGTTTTGAAATATTCATTGTTTTAGTAATTCAGGACATTGGACACTGACTGGGAGCCGAGTGTTGTCAGTTAACCCTTGTGGTATGTTTTCAAAAATGCCAGTTTGTATTTTGAGATGCTCGGGTAGTTCATCCTGCCAGTTATTCAGAGGTAGGCAGCGAGTGGAAATGCCACTGGGTGTTAATTTTCTTTTTACCAGACACCGAGGCCAAAAACTGACCCGATAATCAAAATTGGTTTTGTGTGTATGCGTTTCGCTACCCCCCCCCTTTCTCCTCGAAGCCTATGTATATTTAAGTCCCTGTCATATTATCTACCCCCACTCTTTCGGAATGTCTGGTTACGCCACTGCAGCGTTTCGTTAAAGGTATTATTACCAATATCCTTGAATTTGCCCCTGCCCATCCAACATATCTCATTGTTTCTGTGGGTAATTGGACTGAAACTATACAAAGCACGCTCTTATGGAATTGCTGGTCTTCTTTTGTGTGTATAGACAATGGTATAAGGAAGAGAAACCCAATCGAAACGTCGCTCCATAATAAACAGTAATTGACACTAAAGCTTATCATGATAATTTAGTCGAATCGGTTTAAAATGCATGTCCATTGGGTAACATAGGATCAAACCATGTCTATCGAACACGTCATTGTTATTTCAAACATATTGGCCACTTTATTTGGTTGTGGCAACATCATCAGCAGTGATCGAAACACGGGCAATTTTGAGACGTTATCTTGAGAAATCTTGTTAAGATTCGAACTTAGCTGTAACTTTGGGATACAAAGTGTGATACAAATAGTATGAAAGATGTAGATTCTATTTGGTAGGAGATATTTAACTCCTTAAATCTGTTTCAATATAGGTATTCCTTTCCTTTAAAAATGAAGTTCCGTAATTTAAAATTTCTCGACAAGGGCAATAATTAACGAATTTAGCTCACTATGACAGATCAGAGATCTCATGAATATAAAGCCACATACCAAATTTCATTATTTAAATTTGTATGAGAAATATAGACTTCATAAGCAAGGATTGGCAGATGTGTGTGACCACATTATACATCCTATAAAATAGAACGAAACACAACTCATCAAAGCAGACATAATTTTAAGTTTATATATTTTAATCAATAAGTTAGAATAGAAAACATTCCAGTAATATTATATCACATGTAAATAACAAAGATAAATAGAATAGAAAACGTTATTAACAATACATCTATTTACTACTATAAAATATCTTATCTACTGATATAAACAATAACAAAATTTATTTACAGTGAAAGTGGCAATACCAGATCTGTTCAATACAACAGACAAATAACGATATTTTGTACACTAACACCTGAAAGAAAATATATCAAAAATAGTATTTAAATCCTTTTGTTATTCTGATGAAACTAAAACTGCTGTTAAATTTGCCCCCCCCCCCCCTTCAAATACAGCCAATGTATCCCACACACATATCCCTGTTTAAAGTTCATCAGTTATCTTTTTACAAACAGTTCTATTCAATTAATAGTCTAAAAGTTTTAAAATAGTTTCTTTTGCAGTAAATTTGTTTCCAAATATTAACTCTTATCATCTTCAACAGAAATAAGGATTACAAACACACAAAATGATATGTTTTCGTTAGGGTTTTTTAACAAGACATCAGCTTTGCTTCTATAATTAATTCTATATTATCTGGCAATACCCCTTTAAAGCAGTGCACTTACACTTGAAATATAAGTATTCATCGTGGAATACTATACTTGTGAACATGTTAAGAAACTTTCATGTTTGGTCTAATATAGCCAAATGAATATAAATTAATATGAAGAATTATGGATTATATGTAATTGAGAAAGTTTTTGATTTTTGAAACACCACTACTACCCATGCTGTCTAATAATAGACTACAACTCTGTTTAGGCACCATTCTTTCTGTTCCTGTATTTCAACAGATACTTTTAATGAGAAATATTATTTCCAGTTTTGAACCAATTTCTTGATTCCTTAAATCAAGGACATTTAAGGTAACCTAATTGATTTCAATAAAGATATTAAAGAGATAATTACATTTGATTTTAATTTCTAAGATAACCAATACAAACTTTTCTTTAAAAGTGGTTTCCAGTATTTTTTTGGCATCCAGTTTGAGGCTATAGGTATCAGATGTTTGTATTACTGAATGCAGAATCATCTTTTTTCCCCTGCATACAAAAATGGTAATACATTACATTATAATTTGAAGAAAGTGAAGTAACACTGGCCTACATAACCATTCAGAAATACGAAACATGAGGGAATAAAGAGATTTTGGCTAAAAAAATAAACATCACCAAAGCCATATCAAAAAAACCAAGATGCATTTTGTTTGATTTAAGACTCAAGAACCCCAAATTTGTTAGTTCTTATGTTGGATTTACATGATCTGTGATAATAATATATTTAAATATTGGTAAAATCAGGACTTAATAAAAGGAGAACTTCAGACACTTATACAGTATTTACGAGCACTGAAGGCATGCCATGAATATACGCCCACTACCAACTTTATGAAGAGTGGCAAGGCATTTCCGTATTGTAAGCAATAACTAGGCAAATAATTCCTGCAACTTAAATTAAACAATCACCAAAATCTGGCTTGCAGCAATTTTACAATACTCCTCATAAAACTAATGAAAATTGTTATGACAAGATGAAGAATTCACTAAAGTTTACATAAAAATATCTCAATAATCAAATTTAGAAAGGGTTCCTCCTTACAGCTTGCTGAACAATCCACCTGGGCAAGTTTTGACCCCAAAAAATATAAATAATGAAGATGTACAAAATAAATGCAATGGCTGCCATTCTCCTTTGATACCATATATTTGTTTTAACAGCTTATAGTCAGAAATATTTTACTCAATTACTTAATTTATCTTATGAAGATTGTATAGTAAAATAAATCTGTGAATTATATACTGAATCAATAAATTATGCGATCATTATGAATGAAAATGTAGTGCACAAACATTTAAAAAGTTTTCATTTCATTTTTAACGCATGCCCGAAAGTTCTCCCAGTTTCCTTGTGTGTGCATAAGATGTGACTGAAAAAGACAAAAAATAATTGATATGAGCTTAATAATAGTATGAATGATAGTAAATGAATGTTTTTTTGACCAATGAATACTAAAATAGAAGCAAAATCCATTCGAAACAGTGGAAATATCCAATATCTAACAAGTAAATTAATAACAATAGGAGAAAAGGAAAGTTTTTTGTGTTCCATTATCTTTCAAACATACCAGCACTCATCTAACTTAATACAATTCTTAAGGCTCACAAATAATGAGTACCTACCCTTGAACCCCTATGCAGTCTGTCTTTCATAATGGAAATAAATTCTTGATGACTCAGATGACCATCTCCATCAACATCAAATATCTGGAACATGGTATTAACAATATGTTTACCTAATGTAAAACCTGTACAGATCTTTACAGCTCTCTGGAAGTCTTCTGTAAAATAAATGAATCATGGAAATTTAAACCAAACCACATCTCAGGGCAATAACTTCTTATTAATTGTTGCTTCTAAGACATAAAAATCAGAAGTTCTGAAAATACAATAGGAAGATAATATTTTAAAAATAATCTATCCTCTACTCCTAAAGAGCCGTTTAAATTCCCCTGGATCGAGCAAAAAATTGGGGTATTAAAACTTGATTTCATTTCTATTTCTGCACAGTATGTGATGACGATGGATAGACAAGACTGACCATGACGACTGTTAGCATACAAAAATATTCCAAAAGAAAGGCTTGTGGACTATTTTATGTTGGGAGGTTTACATCACATAGTCTATATTGACTATTTATGGAGGTTTTTTTTTAATATTTCTAGGTTAGTTGTCAGTAGAAATTAGAATTGGCAGGGATGATACCAAAAATTTCACTAAAATGGTAAGTAAATTTCTACTGAGAACAAACAATTTGGACCAGATTGTTAGATTATTTCATGGTTGATTTATCTTGAAATGCTAACTACCAACAATGTCCAACATAGCAACCTTTCAGTTAAATTGAGTTTTAAACATGCAAATCCGTCCATACCTGAGTGTGACCAAGTTTTTATGCAGAATGAGCAGCCGTCATAATCAATACAGCTAGAAAATACAGGGGATTCGCGGTCTTTAAATAGATCACACTCTCTATAATATTTATATTGCCAAGTTGATTGGCTAGCTATATATAATATAGTACCACTAGCATATGTTGCTCACAATATAACGGTCTAGAGGAATAAAGTGAATTGGTTGAGAGAGCATGTTTGTCATTTGTCAATAAAAATTAAAATATTTTCCATTTCATTAAATATTGATTATTCCAGCTTAATTTGGGGATTTGGGAAACTTCAGTGGCATTAAAAACTGAACTGTCATGAACATAATCATGGCTGCCTCGTGGTAAATTATGTCATTCACAATTTGCATGACTTTGAAGTTGAAGACAGTTGGACATAGTTGACAAGTTCATGTACAACTGGATCCCCCTTTTTAAAATTCAAAGAATTGGGTAGAGACCTGATTCATATCAAAATTTATGCAGTTACCTTGAGAAACTGGCTGTTCAGCATAGGTGTACAATTTCATAGCTATAGAAAAATCATCTAAATTGTTCAGAAACTGACAAAACTGTTTAAAATCTTTGAAAGATATACCCTGAAAAGAAATGAATGGGCATTAAATTATGCGTCAGTCAAATTTAAACAAAATAATCAGTAATTAAGACATGAATTTTGTTAGAAATCTTTTCACTAGGCATTTGATTCAAAAGTAAAAAGCAAACTTTATAAATGAGGTGTTCTGCAGTAAGGATGTGCTAGTGTGAATTTCAGAAACATTTACCATTTCTTCCGGAATGCGCTCTTTAACCCTGTCAATACACTGGTCTATCTCTGCCTTATCTAATAATGTATATCTTAATAAAATGCGAGCAAAATCTACTTCAGATATTGTATTCATTCCTTTCGAAAATTCTAAAAACTCTAGCTCAATAACTTCACTCTGTAAATTTTCCATAAATCTGCAGGAAGAAAAACATAAATATCTTAAAGTACTGAGTAAAACTGTTTTTATCACTGCACTTTCAAAATTCATTTTTGTTAGCAAATATAGTTTTTCTAATGAATGGAAAAATAACTTAGACAATGGTAAAGTTGTTTGGAGCATCTATACAGATTTTCAAAGCTCTCATGATAACCATGTTCTCTCTAACCTCTTCCTTTTATTACTCTAAACAATGTCTAAAATTCTTATATGTTCTAATAATAACTTTAGACTATATAGAATAAGATCTTTTAAATCAACATGCAGACTTATAACTCCTAGGGTTTTTGTTAGAAATTGTACCCCTAGCAAGGGATACCAGGCCGGATCATTTTCAACAAAAACTGGGATGGAACCTGGGACAGCCTTGTTAGTGAGCCACCATAGCTCCAGAAATTGATGAAAATGCTATGCAATAATTGTTGGGGAGTGGATATTCGCCATTCGCATGGCGAATAACCCAGACCCATTAAGGATGGTTATTCGCCATTCGTTTTATATAATAAACTTAAAATCCTTGCAGATTGTTTGTTCTTTTATTTAATTGTTATTTGTTATTTGAAGCTTCACCGTGTAAAAGAAAACCTTCGTTCACAGCGAAGCGAAGACAGAGAAACGGACATCGTGTGTACATGGAAGTAGAACACATGTGAAAAGTTCCGTACTCTGTAAAATTCTGTATCTTTACTAATTCAACATTGAAAACGCATTTCTTTGTACTTTTGTTTATCACAAAGTATATAAAGTACAAACTTAGTCTAATTCCATTCCTGTCGAGCGAAAGCAATAGAGGCTTATTGAAATTGTTCTATTTGATCTGCCCCACCGCCTACCACACGGAGTAGTCTACCCATATATTTCCTTGCCAACCGCATGTTTTATCTGCGACCTGTAGTTTATATATTTTATTTTCCATTCCTATATTTCATTCCCTACCAATATTGAGAGAGAGGGAGTTTAACGTTCACTTGACACAATGTAGGTCATTTTGGAACTAACACGTGGTCCAATTTCATATCAATAATACGTACACTTCCGCGTAGGGGATCTTTAGCTGTGGCTAGATATCGGAGGGGGTGAGGGAATTCGGGACTAACATATGGTTCAGGTTTTTTTTATTTGAATAATTCCCTTGCATGTAGGGGTCTTTAGCAGTGGTAGGACCCAGAGAAAACCCACGTGGTTGGACAGGCGACCCTACTCCTGAACATGGCCCAACAAAAGGTATTTCACCACGTATAAATATAAATGGTGAACAAATTAAGTAATTTAGAGAGAGAGAGAGAAATGGGGTTTAACGCCCACTCGACACAAACTAGGTCATAGCGGGACTAACATATGGTTTTAATTCTATTTCAGTAATTCGCTTGCGCATAGAGGTTTCTAGCAGTGTGAGGAAACCGAAGTGCACGGAGGAAAGCCACGAGGTCGAGAAGGCGCCCCTATCTCCATGCCACATACGCTCACACCAGAGATCGAATCCACAGCCGCAAGCCAGAGGTGACCGGCCAGCTACAGGTCAAAGACCACTAGGCCATCCCTACCCCCCTAGTAATTTAACCCTTTTATTCTACAGCATAGGCCCAGCATGAAATTCATATTGATGTATTCCGATAGAACATTCTGATCTACTCGAACCTTTTATTTTCAAAAAATGTTTATTTCCAATTCATATACTTGAATAAAACTATTTTGTCTTATTTAAACTGACAGGTCATAAGGTATGGTACTCTTTCGGGTAGTCACCGCTAGGCTATAAATAGACCTCCAATGGCGCTCTGCCAAACGACGTTTGTTGTAGTATTTATTTTCGCATTTTTACTGCAACGAAAATGATATATGTTCATTTTGTAGGATGAGGTTAAACTAGTTTAAGTGCTTTGTGGTATTACCACTCGACCAGACATCGTGATAGGCCAGAGAATATCGATTTAAAAAAAAAGAATGGCGAATAACAAAAACGAATGGCAAATAACGTAAACGAATGGCGAATAACTCTTTGCCATGCGCATGGCGAATATCCTCTGCCTAATTGTTGCTCTTTTGACGTTAAACAAGGTTTGTTATCAAAGGGCATGACACCAGGAGCTATCCCCAGAAATAGATTGATGAATTAAACAGCTACCACCATAACTTAAATGAGGTTTTGGACTACCAAATTTCCAAAAGTTCCACAAGGCTTTTCATGGTTTCACCATGAACAATCACACAACATTCCACATTACTGCATCTGATTCAAGTCCAAAATATTTAAATTACACAATTTAATAATAGATGGTTTTCAATATTTCATGGCATGATAATTTCACATAAAGTTGATATACCTGTAGAAGTCATCATATTTAAGTACATCTGAACCTCTCTGACCAAAGAAATGTATCAATAAAGTTGTGTCTTGTACCACAGGTATACTTTCCTGGTTAATAAGAAAAAAACACATTATTAAAGGTACATTTAATTGGCAGTCATTTTGAAAATTTTGGTTAATGAAAAATCGTCCACTCAAATCAAAATATTAAATAACATCAACATAGTTGTCCTCTTTTAACCAGATTTTTCGTTTCTGTACGCAAACTTATGATTCATGAACTAACTTTACTGAAGATTATCTTAAAAAACATTATACTGTATGTCTAATTAAATTAAACTATTTCAAGAATTAATAGTCCAGATCTCCAAAACGGTTGTTAGCTAGGGCTAGTATATATACTAATGATTAAAATTATAAATGCGACTCAGTCTGAATTAGCCAATCTAATGAGATGGTTAGTCTGAATCACAAAACATCTCTTGGAGACACATTTACCATGATAGTTCAGTGCTGGACACAAACACAGAGGTATGACCAAAATAGTTTGCCAGGAAGTAGACAAGTTACTTTGACTGAGCTTAACTTTTAATAGGATACATAACCAGCATATAAACTCAGAAAGAATTGCAAGTGAAAAGTTTCTAACATTATTTAATTCAATGGGAGGGGGCTTGGGATGGCCTAGTGGACTAGAGTGCCGCGCTTCAACCTCTAGCTGGCCGGTCACCTCTGGCTTGCGGTTGTGGTTTCCAGCCCTGGTGTGAGCATATGTGGCATGGAGATAGGGGCGCCTTCTCAACCTCGTGAGTTTCCTCCGGGCACTCCGGTTTTGTCCCACTGCTAAAGACCCCTACGCGCAAGCGAATTATTGAAATAAAATTAAACGATCTGTTAGTCCCGAAATGACCTAGTTTGTGTTGAGTGGACGTTAAACCATATTTCTCTCTCTCTCTAATTCAATGGGACATAACTCATGAGATGATTCTTGAAAAATATATACAACCCATGTCGAAACGATTGATCGATTATTCTAGCCACTAATATGTAAATGATGGAAAAGACCACATTTAAACACAGACACTGAAAGCTATATAAGCATGACTAGAATTAGAATGAACACTAAAAAATTATCCTTCAAGGATATTTGTCAAGAACCAATAGTTTGATATACTGGAAGAAAAATGTTTACAATTCATTGAAATCAGTTTAATTATTACATGTGAAGTCTAAAAGGATTAATTAATGTCTAATAATGGTAACCAAATAATAAATCTCGATCTATTTACATTAATTGTTTGACTTGTGTAGGTTTTTACACACAAAAATACAATATTTATACAAAATGCTAAAAGAAAAACAGGATTAGTTCAAATGAAACATAAACTATAAAGAGAAACAAAACGTAAAAACCAAATGAAATGTTCCAAATTCAAATGATGTATTTAATTTTTTGTATCCACATTACATTTTACTGCCAAATAATGCCAATTTAAATGTTTTGTAATAGGTAAGATTAGATAAAAAGATGACAGTTCTAGCTATAATAGTCAAAAATAGATAATGAAAACAGAATATACTGAGAATTTCAGTCAAACTGCTTCAATTTTAGGCTAGCTAGCCTAGATCATCATTACTAACTTTCCTATGATAATAACCAAAGTCTAATTAATAATTTAGATAACATTTCAGGCCTAAAGAAAGACCAGCAATCGCCAGTTTCCAAGGTTTTTCCAGTGTGATGGTTTCATCTTGTCAGTTGTACACAGAATGGCAATGGCAGGGAACAGCATCTAATTGTTCAAATGGGTTAAACGTTCCCGTGCACGTAGATGAACACTTGATAATTGGAATTACATGAAAGGTAAATGTCACAGGTAAAGTTTCTCTTGATAACACAATGAATGGCTTACAAGAGAAAGAGAAATGGGTATAACATCCACTCGACACTAACTAGGTCATTTCAGGAGTCTTAAGCTTGTACTTGTAGGGATCTATAGCAGTGGGATGAAACCAGAGTACCGGAGAAAACCCACGAGGTTGGACAGGTGACCCTATTCCTTGCCACATACAACCGGAATTCGGAATTTGAAACCACGAATCGCTTTTTTTGCCTGTCTTCCTTAGCTCCATTTGTGAAGAACAAGCAGTTTGTCAAGATTTATTTCTAAAACTAAAAAAAAGTTGGTTTCATTATTTACTGATAGTTCCATATACATAATTCCAAGACAAAAAAAAAAAAAAATTGAAACGTGACATTTTTTTCTACACAACTTTTTGTCTGTCTAATCAATACTGTATTTATTTATTTTTTAAAAGTTTACTACTTCAGAAATACATCATTTGAATTTGAAATTTAAAACTCTCATTTCACATACGTCTTTGTTGGATTTATCTCCCTTGGCATCAGGCTGATTGCTGAACACTTGTTCCAACTGCAAAAGTTAATCAGAATATGTGCACACATTAATATTAATATGTTAAAATAATAAATATATTAATTAATATATATAGCATGCTCACATTCTTTGTGCCTCATGTTCTGCTTATGATTAGTTGATTCTCTGCCCGTGGTCAGCTATACAAAGGTTGATATTTGCGAAAGAAATGATAATTTTTCAATGGGTGCTAAATGGGTGTTAGGCTTTGGAAATAGTTGGATTCATTCACATTGATACACACACTGACAAAGTAAACAAATAGGAAACTGCCAAGGAAGATATGGAGTGTTACACTACAGTGGAAGGGTTTGCTGTGTACATCTGTATATAAATTTACCAAATGATCAGGCTGTTGATCTAGCATCCATGTCACATTGTGCAGAACATGAGGCTTATGTAGAATGAGTGCTTAGTGTGCAGACAACATTCAAAAAAATCACACATCTTAAAATGGTGGTCTCCATTGACAAAATAAATTTTGTCACAACTTTGTCAAATATTTCGTTATATTTTGATCAGAAGATGTCACCATTTTATCATAAAATCTTGGTTAATTTAGGGCAAAGAAGGCGAGAGGTGTACACAATATTTACAAATCAAAATATATTAAAATATTATTAAAATATGGTACATAAATGTACATGCCAAAAATTAAACAGCACTTTATTGAAAGAAAATAAAAACAATTAGTTCCATTCTTATAAATTCAGCAATTATTCAGTTTGCATATCAAATTTTAATTATCAAAAAACAACAGCAATAAAGAAATGAATAAGGGTAACTAATAAATGCAGCAAGGGATACATAAAACAATTCAAACGACATTAAGCTTCACATAAGTTACATTACATTTGTAATGGAATGAAATGGAGTTTTAAAGGTTCTACTCCGACTGGGCTAATGAAGATGGCTTTACATTTGTAAACAAACAAAACAGACAAATGACATAACTAGCTAATACTCTATCCACAGCCATGCAAAGAAATCAAAATATTAGACAAACAGGGATTAATTATTTTTGCAAATACAAACATATAATAAAATATATTGTTATATTCTTGGATGTTAATTAATCAGTGGTTCTATTGTAGTGTATCCTATTTCGTAAGTTACCTGAAACTAAATTCCATGTGTATGTAGTATGTCCCCGTACCAGATGTACTGCGATACCCATTAGTATGCATACCAGATGTACTGCGATACCCATTAGTATACGTACCAGATGTACTGCGATACCCATTAGTGTATGTAAGTTCAACTTTTACAACTTATAATCAATTATGAATAAAACTGATTTCTAACTAATAATTTCCACAGTAAAACCAATGGATATAAAGGGAGATAATTCTATTTTTGTCAATGATTTTTCTTGGTTCTCAACTGTAATACAATTTAAAATATTTACATAAATGATTTTTCTTGGTTCTCAACTGTAATACAATTTAAAATATTTATATAATTTTGTGTTTGAATTTTCTCTTGATATGACCACATGGCTAAAAAAGAATGTATAATAGATTTATGCATAGATGTTTACATTGTTGTTAAATACTGAATAATGCATTTTTAATAGAAAGTGATGATTAGCAAAAACAAAACGTGTTTATCTTGCAAACAGTTTAAACAAAAGGAGGTATAAATAAAATGGCGTTAGATCATTTTCAAATGAAAAATGAACAGCTGCAAGCAATGTTATGACAGGGATGATGTGAGGAGGCAGTAACAGCACGGCAAAAACAAGCCATGATCAATGTGATGACAACATACGGCCAAAAGTTCATCCAGTGCTTTGCGACCCCTTGGAACAAATTTTCTCTGATTGGACGGAAGAGCGAAGAAAGATTCCAACTGAAAATGACAAAATAATAGACATGTTTGTAAAAAAAAATATATCTGATATAATAACATAAAAATAATACCAATCTACCAAAAAAAATATCAAAATAAAATTCATTTTAATAGTGAATAGAAAATTAAAGTGAAATACACAATGGCAACAAATGCAATAATGATAATGAAATATTAAAATTGAATTAATACTATTTTAGGCAAGGAAATTAAATATGTCAATCAAAATAAATCTGGAAAATTAGACATAACTTCCTTATAAATTGAATGCTGTCTATAGTATTCATTTTTCCAGTCATCAGGCAAATTATACCTTGGCAAAAAAAAAAAGGTTTATTCCCTTAACAGAAGTTAAATATCCTTCTCCCTTATCCCCCATTTTTAAAAATATCTGGTTCTCCAGTGCATTATATACACATAAAATGCATCTATCAATGCAAAAATCAGTAATTTAGCACAAAGTTTCAATAAATACTGCAATTTAGTGGCCAATTTAATTATATTGTTTACCATCATCTTTTATTTAATAATAATTTACTTTTAAATAATATCATTATATGCACATAAAAAGTCTTTATCAACCGATGTACAGAACTCGAGATTTCCGACAAGAATTACTGTTAAGATAGACAAAAAGATACTTCAGAGAATAGTTACGTTCTTGCACACTGAGAAGAAAAATAATGTCATATCACTGTCATTTAATTCTCACACATATTTCATTTGTTTTCTTCTGAGTATACCAGAGACAAACCTTCAGAAATTACCAACTGTCAACAAAATTTGCCAGGGTTGCATTTACTTTTTTGCATTTGAGGTAAAGACAATAATGATTAATCAATATCTTCAAACTGAGCATTCATATATCACGTTTAGTTTAATATACATTATCAATTATTTACTAACAAATTTAACAAGTGTTATATAACTTTTGATACGAATTATATCATGCATTTTTTGTTAAAATACAATCACCATCTATATAAAATATAAGAATAAATCATAATGCTAATAGGGTCATTTGGGTTGATAACCTATATAACTGACAGGTGTGTTCTACTTAAAAACAATTGGTCATTACATTAACTTAAGGAATGACAATTTTTGGGGATCTTTGTTTATTCCTATTTGTTTGTAACACTAAATTACTTCATTCACTAAATGGAGCCTATTATGTAATAAATAGGGTTACAAATACTTCACAACCAATGACACATTACCATGACATTGTTTAAAATGATAACCAATGACCCAATTTTTTATTAATCTTAAAATACTTATTCACCAATGGTTTTAAACTGCATGTACCATACCAAAAAAATGTGTTATGATTTTGCAAAAGAGCAGGAACAAGAGACCTCTTGAATGAAATTTCTTTCAGCACTATAATAATAATGAAACACTGTGTTTCCAGGCAACAAATATACACCCACACAAGCAGCATTTTGAAAGATGGCATTCAATTGTTCATGGTCAGAAGGACTAAATTTTGATTTATGACTTAAAACTTTGATCCATAGATCACATGCAAAGTTTCAGTGTTATGGACACTAACTCTACACAAAATTGAGCAGTAAGCCTGAATTTCATTAGGGCTTCTGAAATCTTTATAACAAGATCAACAAGTTTGAAAAAAATAATATATAACACTATGAACTGTTGATAGACGAATCGACGCACAAAAGTGACAGTAATATATTCCCACTTAAAATATGAGTATATAAATAGCAGTTTTATGGAATGCATTCCCTGTATTATCATCAGTGGGCATATGATTGTATTATGAAAGATCTTAAATTAAGGGCGATGAGTACTTTCTTTAAATTGCACATTTTAAAGCTAGACCTAGGTTTGTCTGGTATCCATGGAAATGCAAAATTATAAGATTTCTTGGAAAATTTATAAGTTCATGCTAGATATTTATAATGCCCCCTTCGATCAAAAGTGGCAGTTATAAGAAACATTTCTACATTAAAAAATATTTACGACTAGTATTTTAAAATCTTTGTTTATTATTTACCTTCAAATAAGATTTTGTGATCTTTGGTAAATATTACTCACAAAATCATTTTATACAAAAAATGCTAATCTTCAACCATCAGAAAAATAAATTCAGTAATGTTCTTGTCATGATAGATAGTAGTAGACTTGGATAATCACGCCTTCGAGGGAATACCTTTAGACATCATAGAAAGATAGATGTCAATGGTCCAGTTTGAAACTGTTGCCAGAGACAGCCATGGTTGCTTACAATGTAATAATTAATTAAAAACTGATCTAGGTTGAGGGAGCCTTGTTTGTTTATAGTTATTTTTTTTTATTTCCGCTTGTATCTCCATTATTACACAACAAACGGTTGGACTTTTACAAGATTGGTGTTGAAAAATTAGTGCGTACTTTAGACTACTCAGCGCCCTTAAAGTTAGTAAATTTATGAACATACATTTACAAAGCTAATATTCATAATCATATCCCATGCTTTTTTTAAAATTCGACTATGGTTGAATCACTGATAATAAGTTTACCTTTAAAGCAAGAATACCTGTCAACTAACAAAAATAGCACATTCAAATATTGATTCGTTTCCTATTGCTAGCTATGAAACATAATAAATCATATGGCTCACAGATCTCGTATTATTTGTAGATTGGCACAATGTGTTACATGATTGTTGGTAGGTACTAGGTGGGTTTGGATTGCAGTTAGTGATGTCTAATAACATGTGATTGGCGGATCTGTTTTGCTGTTTTCATGTTTTCTGTTTGATGTGAGGAAGAGGTATACAAGAAGAGATAACCACTTTCTGACATCTGTCAGAATATAGGTGCCTGATTCCGTTTTGCTCAATAAAAAAGGCGTCCAACTCAGGAAGTGACAGATGAAGTTAATGCTTCTTTCCTCACACAACATCCAATTTCAGAAAGAAAAGGAAACAGGCCGATGAACAAAGAAAACAATTATTGCTTTCAAACAACTTCCGATCTCAACATGTATTTGTTTGATAAAAAACCTCTTTTATTCAAATGGTGGAAAGTTTACTATTCTTGGAGGAGTCAGAACAAAACAGTGAAATTAGTTTATTCATATCTCACAAACTGTTAAATCTTTATCTAAAAACAGAATATTCCTATAGTGAGACACATAATGACTACCGGTACATAATTTTTAACTCTGATTGGTGAGTTGGGTGGCCAAATGGCTTCAATCAGACACTAGTATGTGTGGAGTTTTCTTCAGGAACACATGTTTCCTCTGACTGCATACAACCCAATTATAGAAATAAACAATATACCATGTTTTCCAAATGCTGATTGGTCATCAAACCCAATTTCTCTCACTGATTATGATTTCATGTTTCGTTAGTTAACATTTGGCCTTTAGGAAAACTTACATACAATCGCGGTTTTCATATAATTGTAACATTAAAAGTTATATTGAAATAATGCATGCCAATAATTAAAAAAAGCATGCAAAGCTAAGGCCAAATGATGTCAAATAGAACAAAAAATTATATGATAAAAAACCTCTCTCCTTCGATTTGGCAAATGACATCCAAATTGAGGTCTTATAACTTTCTATCAACCAAAAACTAGTATACATTCACACACTTGCGATCATTCTTAAATATAGTGGTGTAAACTATTTATTTGTTTATTTTTGTGGTGAATTGATAGTCTAATGGTGTGATTTCTAAAAAAATCTTTGTAAATACTGAACAGAACTGAACCGTTTCTGGACTGATATTCCAATTAGAGCTTACACTTTCATAATAATATTGTAGTTTTCTATGGTTTCGTATAATTGTAAATGAAGCATATTGAGCCCTTAACTGTTGTTAAATGACATGGCAGCAGCAGCACTGCTATAATACATGTCATTTTTGTTCATATGTATAAGACATGGCAGGTACTGTATGATGCCCTTGTCACATACAGATTTTTTAACATGAACTTATATTATGGGCAACATTATTTCACATGGCTAAATGCATACTCCTCGCAGTGTTTCGTTTGATAGTGAGCTAATTCCACTACTCACTGCTAAAGAGAGAAAATTTTTAATCTAAATTATGATTGGTCTATAGTCCAATTAACAACCAGTAGCTGACTGTGTTACAAAAGCACTACACTTAAAACAGAGCGCCAAATTGGACCAAATATGTAGACATAACGTTACGTCATGGTTCACGATTTTATTATGCCCAATTAACCAGTGCATAGCAGAATATTGCAGTAAAACTGAATGCGTGACAAATGAGGATATCAAATCGAATAAAATGTCAACAATATTGTTAGGAAACAAACATACTTTCACCGTTTCAATACCTTAAATCACTGTCCAAAGTTTTTGGGAAGACCCAGATAAAACGTAGGACTGTCATGTTGCTATACTCAAGTGATAGATTTGATTGAGCAGGAAGAATAGATACACTCCCGCAAAAGTTTAAGTATCAGAAGGCAATCCAACAATGGCCATTGCTTTAGGAATATGAGCTAAATGAGACTTTTGAAGACCCCTTGTGTTAGATGATCTTGACTTTCCAGCATTTTTTCTTCAAAAATGACTTTATTTTTATTTCGGTAATTTGTAATATTTATATCTTGCTGTTTTTGTTTTCAGTGGGTCTTGTTTTGTTTGTTTCAGAGATGTTTTAAAATACCAAAACATCAGTGACATAAATAATCCCACGTTTCAGAAAACATGCAATGAAAACCATGGACACTTTTCAGTGTCACTCACAGTATATTATTTTAATTCAAATTTATTTAAAGTTTTAAATAGCTGACTGACAATTGTCCTAAAAATCTATAAATGCCCATATTTGTTTTTGATTGTAAATGTGTCCCTCCTGTTCTAGCATAGTTGTAAAAATATTATACAAGTTTTCAATATTTATTTAAAGCTATGCTTAAGTAATTTCATTTTTCTCATTCTACAAAGCAGATTTCTTTTTACAATTTCAATAAGAAAAATTGTAGTTTATTTTGACTAATCATTTAGAGCTGTGTAACATGAACAACATATATACTGAGTGTTGATTAATAGCTGCAGGAACACTGAGGTAGTCTGATAAAAGATTCATGGCTTGCTGGTGGTTGTGCACAGTATTAATATTGCAGGCAACTAAGTACAGCTTGCTTAAAGGTATATTCTCTAATGGTCACTAGCAATAGATATTCCTAACCATACAACTGATTAGAAAACATATAAAACTATAAATGTTGACAATAACATCATATCTTGCAAAGTGGTGAGATAAAAATGGTCCATTCAAATTACTGTCTACACCTAAAAAGCCATGAATACTTAACCAAATAAATGACATATTCTACAGCACCAGAACCTCAGTGTAAATGCAGCTGATTTAATAATCTATACTACTACATCCATGTCTTTATAATAGAGCTAATATCATCCCAACCACCAAAATGAAGAGAGAGTTCTAAAATCTAAAAATGTAACAACTGTGTGAGGTTGCCTTTTTTTCTGTCTGTGTGATATTTTTAGACCATAGCAAAAACAATAAACTCTCTTTTAAGTAACTCTATATCAAAATAATTTATTTTCTGTGATATGAGAAATAGAGAGGGTATGATATCATATGGTGGATTGACGTAAAAGAAATAACAGTACATACCACAAGGAACTCTTTCTTGTCAACTATTTGGTTACCATCTGTATCAAACATATTGAAGGCAATACGGAAACCTGAATGTGGTTCTGAAATACACAATAAAATTCCACATACGTTGTAAATCAAAAATTTAACACCACACACAATAAATTTAACTCAAAATACAAAAGAAATATGACAAAATTGACATAACCAAGGCTAGTCAAAGTAATATTTGGAGTTGTTTCCCCTTAATTAGAAAATTCCTCCCTTTAATGTTGCTTATAATTTCCTTTGACCACTAAATGGGAGCTATGCAATGCCAACACACCCATCTATTTCTACTAACCATTTTTTTTTTTACCTCATTTATCACTTCAATATTTCTATGTATGAAATATGTATTAAAATTGAGCTGGTATTGTTATATAGGTTGAAGATAATGAACCACATTTTTTCCTATTGTTGATAATTTAAAATATACATGTAGGTAAAAACAGGTGTAGTTTAATGGTCGAGAGCGAGACATTCAGTAATATATTGATATTGTACAAGTGTGTTATCTATATATCACGCGATGTCTTGCACAACCATTAAACAACATAAAATACCGACACTATCCATCAAATGCATTTCAATGAAATACGTCACACGTGTCCAATATTTCAACTAGTATAAATAATGTATGCTTGGCACATTGCCCGTACCATTATTTCAAATAATAATGTGCGAACAGCAAAGGATGATGTCACATCTTTACTTTAATTACTGTAAGTTTTAATATTTAATTAGCACACATAATTAGCACACAATTTATTGGACCAGGAACTAGTATCAAAGTGTTAATTGTCTTCTTGTTCTTGTTGTGGGCAAAGCTCTTCAAAAGAGTCCAAGCTCTGCAAATTCAAGAATGATCAACTGGACATTTTCCATGCTTGTTCCTTGGAAAACTTTAGAAGTTGATACGAAGTCACAATTCAAAGATGATAACATAGTCGCTTCCTGGTCCGAACTTTTTTTGCTGCAAACTTTGACCTTTGCTTAGAATTTAATGTGTATAAGTTTCAAACTGATCGGATGATACTCTTTTTGTGCATAAAATTTAAAACAGATAGGATGCTAAATGCAGAAATAGACAAGATACTTATGGGGCCAGCTGTAATATACAACAACATTTCAAATAATAAAGGCAACACAAAGGGACACATACTATTTTATAAATTAATCTATATCGTGCAATTATTGTATAAAATTTCACAGCTTCACTACAACTTAAAGGAATGAAGAAGTGTATTCCATTTCTGTTACTTCTATGGGTTAAATGGTTATTTGAGGCAAAGTTTAGCTTCCTCAGATTTAATAATCAACTTACTAATGGATCAAGTAAGCATAAGTCTTTTTTTTTTTATATCATTCAAAAATCAATAGCTGACATTAGTACCAGGATATAGAAATAAAATGAAAGACTTTTTGCTCATGGCTGTATACTTTAGGGACAGGATAAAACAAATTATAATTGAATTCATATGGAAGAAAGAGAACAAAAATAACTAAGTGAATAATCTGTCACAATCAATTTCATTTCATTAAAGCTCATTAGAAATTTGTTTATTGTATTTCCAAATGTCAATACACAGGAAATTATAAAAGGGGGAAGAAATCTGAAACATTTTCTGACGCAATTAAAAAATCCTTATTATATTCAAGCTGTTTTGGATATTGGTAATTTGAGAGATAAAACTTTAATCTTGCGCAATCTTGATGTACAAACGAAAAACATGTGAGAATATTGTGATCGTATAAATGCACCACAGATCAATTCTCTCAGATACAATTTACAAAGAATAAAATTTGACAAAATAGGTATGTTGAAAATCAAAATTTTATGGTGTGAAGTGAGGTATAAATAAATTGAAAAAGAAATGAGATGGGGTTTTAACGCCCTGTTCAAACTGGGTTAATGAAGACGAGCAGACCATATCGTGTGCTACCAGGGAAATTTGCCCAGACAGCAGGCACTACTAATACTAGGGATCAGTGCTCACTCTGGGCTTCATTTTTCTTCCGCCAATTTTTCATATTAATTTATTAGCCATATATTTTTTCTGCCAAAAACAAAGAATAAATATCTTTTATTAGATTTTATCAGTAATTTTTATTTACATAAGTACACGCAATTACATCACAATTTACAAAATTTGTCACTGCTTTGCATAAGCCCATTTTTTGAAAGCTTTTTCAACATCTGTGGTAACCACTTTTAGTAAAATTAAATTACATAGTGTATTTGTTTTTAATGAATATTTGGTTTATTTTTTATAATAAATATTTTGTCAACTAAAGGCTCTTTCACAGTCTGTAGTTGTCACGGGAATTGTGAGTCCTGAAATTCAAAAGATAATATCTCGGTTTCTGAGTGGAGCAATTTGACTGAAATTTACGTTATATTTTTTTTTTTAACTATTATAGTCAGTTCTTTATCAAGCCTTCCATAGGCCTAATGCCCCTTTTGAGGTAGCCGATCATGTTAGTATCACCTGTAGACGTGGTACATATTTGGTCGTGACATACTAAAATAATCTGGCATTCTTTCATCGGACGTTGACGAATGCTCTTCAATCTTTCGCTTACGACCCTTGGCATGCAATTTGATGATAACTGACTTTCGTTCGTTCGTTTCTGGAGTTTAACGTCAACTTCCACATAAACTGTAACAACAAACCCAAACCTGGCTTCATTTATAACAATACGGGGAACAGAAGTAAGAAAAAGACGTCATAATCCAATAATCCCAAACAAATCGTACGAGTATTATTCTAGTGTCCGCCATTTTGAATACCGTATAAACACCGTCAAGAAAGCCACCGATTCGTATTAAATTGGAGACAAATAATTAAATCTTTTATCTCTTAATTAGTTTATTTCTACTCTTACTGTAAATACTAATCAACACTAATCCGAGATTGATCAAGAGACAAAGGATTTTTGCCTAATTGATTATAGCCAGGGTTAAAAAAAAGAATCGCCATACAGGAAAAAAATATCGCCAAAAATTTCGCCAGATTGAATATTATATCGCCAAAATTATATTTTTATCGCAATTGGCAGAAATGGCGATGCTAGGGATCTTTTACAAGAACATTAATGTGAACACAGGACCTCTGTTTTTCATCCCATCCAAACAACTGTCCAGCACCACCAACCAGAGTGAACCACATTGCAAAATCCTCATTAACACTGGGATCAAACACAGTACCTCTTGGTTAGCAAGTGGACGTCTAAGCTAATGAGCCACCATGAAAAGAGTATCAGTCAAAGAATGCTTCAATCCGTTTCGTATTTAGAAAGATCAGATGAATTGGTATCCTCTGCATACAATATAAGTGAGACAGTGCCATGTGTATAAGTGTTACGTGAAGTTTCGTGAAGGCCTCTTTTTAATATGATTTGAATCCACAGCGAGAGATTTTTTACCATTGATATTTTGTTTGTCATGTGCTTAATAGAATGTTAAAGAATCTACATGTATTGAAAAGCAAATTAGAATGGAATAAGCAAAGATAAAAATTATATACTGTCTAAAAATGCAAAGAATGAAACAAAATTGAACATCGTCCCAATAAAAAAGTTACCCTGTATCATGTATTAATTCCTACGATATGTAGGTCCAGATAGTTAGCCTATTATAAGTAGAGATGGGTAATGTGCTAGAGGCAATGAATGTCTTTTCTTTCTGCAACACTTGATACTACTTATCCTTTGTGGAGTTTGCAGAGGAAGAATCCATTTACCATAATATGGAACCTCAAGTAAATTCTTGGATTACCCTCTAGCAAATTCATTCCTGCTGTTGAATCGCAGAGTCTGAAGGACAATTATTAAGTTTCTTAATGTTCTTACAACCAATGGACATTGGATCAGATCATAAGAAACGCTCTATACAGCACTTAAAATACAGGCTATCTGTTAGGGACACATTTTCGTCCTGTGGGTGCTCAATGGATGTTTATCAGGGAATCCAGTATTTTTCTAGTAAGATTTAGGGTCTTTTCTTTCCATATATTACCAAATATCCCCAAGCAACTACCCTATAAATACTTTTGTGGAAATGTTTCCTTAAAATTAAAGAGTTCTCATTAAAATGAATGAATAAAAGCCAGAACCAGATGCAATGACATATTTATTTCCTGGGTAGGCTGGAATTGAACTTTCTAAAATACAAGGTTACTTATACAATAAGAGTCCAGTGATCACCTTAAGAATAATAAATCTTATTCTTTAGGATACAATTAATAATGAAAAAGTAGAGATATTCTGATTATTATGGGTCAATAATAGCAACTCATCTTTCTGCCTCCAGTGTTGAACTAATTAAGACATTCAGCAAGCCCCCAAGAACTCCATTTGGTCTACATTTATTTTAGTCAAAACAAGATGGTTAACATGCACTCATATGAAGAATGCTCATCCCTATCTACCCAACTTTTTTGTAACCTCTGCGTACATGTTATTCACAAGTTTTTAAGGTTTTTCCTTTCAAACTTACATGTAATGGGATCATCTTACTAATTATAAGCATAGACCTTACAGATTGAAGATTGGTTTTTCAAACTGCTATATAGTGTGCATGTTTGGATTCTAAATCCAAATGAAAAAGTTACAAATCCGGACCCTGGATATGGCCATAATAACTTTATGATCAGCAAAGGGTACAAGCAAATGAAAAAGCTCTAAAAACACCATTTTTTTGTCATATTATTTGCCTACTTAAATGATACCAAGTATCAAAGACAGTTTGTAAAAAAGCCTATACTTATATATGTAACAGTTAAAGTATAGACTATAAGTATTCAATTCATATATATTATGGTAAGAAAATGTAGGTCAACCTCAATTCTAATGAATGGGGTCTTTTTGTGAAGTCTAGACACAGTTTATATACACATGGATGTTGGATATCAAAATATTGCATTAAAAAAATGTGTCTGAACTATCTACCGTTTGACAATACAATTAATGGATTAAATGAAATATTCATCAGCTAGTAGCAATGCAAGTGAAACTAAGCAACTACCTCCTACTCTGCTAAAGCACCAAATTTTTATGTGGTGTTTTTCTCTACACCCATCAAACATAAATTCCCTTTCAAGATGCATTATGTAAGATTTAGATAAAGAGCTGGACAATCTACTGTAGTTATAATAGCTTAAAAATTGACACTGAAAAATCAATATATTGAAAATTTCCTTCAAAGTTATGACTGTTTGAAGATATATCATTTTTGTAGCAACGCTACTTGACACCAAGACTTAATTTCAATTCCAATTTATCATTAAACTTTTAAAATGGCCTATGGTTAAACGACAAATCCATTTAAATCCTAGCGATCCAATTGTCTAGAGAGTTGATAATAGGCTTGTCATGTTAATAAATGTCAAAATAATATTTTATTTCAGATTTGAAGCTGAAAGAAAGAGCTGCAACAAGCAGATTTAGCTCTTAAATAATGCATCTTTAAATTTAGATTCTTGTACATCCTTAATAAGGAATAAGTTGGCCCCTTATACGCAATGTTTAATCTGGGATACAGTTTACGCCAAACAGGCCCAAATAATTAACTTGTACCTTTGAATGTTTTAAACTATGTTCTGGGATTCTTTATTCTTGATTTCCTTGCATTTAGAATGTGTAAATATGAATGTTTTATGAAAGTGATGAATTGAATATAAGTAAACAACAATCTCTTTGTGAATCAGTACATACACGAAGGTATAAGTGTACATCTCACAGTTGGTGTGTAGGTATACTGTTGTATTTCTCACGCTAAGTTATATCTATTACAGCTACCACTACTATCAGCCATAGCTTTATCAAGGAATACGGATATATTTGTACTATCTTAAGTAAAGGTAGTTTAAAGATGTCCAACTTGACATTTCATGTTTACCTATCTCACAGGTATTTTAGGACCTGATGCAATGTGGATTTCCCTGTCCTAAAATAACTCTTATAGTCATCATCCCTTTCAAAAACCATCTGGCAAAATCCATTCACAGATTGATCATTTCTCATCCAACTTACCTCATTCTCAAATAATTTGAATACAAGCAATGTATACATACGTGTAATGAGATCTAATAATTTCCAGTATGTAAGTAAAAACTTTTATAAAATACTAAACTGAGCAACAGCCTTTCATGTAATTTGCTTTATTAGGTAGATCATCATTCAAGCAACAGAGGGGAACTGCAATAACACAAATAATTACACAAGACAAATCTACTGACAAGACATGCATATATTAGATCATGTGAATAGATCTGGGTGCTAGCCGTAACTATCCACTACGCTAACAGAATTCACTGAAACCAAATGAAAAACTAACCAACAAAAAGGGAAGCAGCTCAAGAAAAAAAGACAAAGGGAAATATTTCCCAAACATTGTATAATAATAATAGGAGTCATGACCGGCTACATGAAATATAAATATAGGCACATTGAAGGAAAATACCTTTACAAGTAATGGGTGCTAATTATAGGAGCTAACTGGTAAGGGTTGGTGTTAAAAACTTCTGGGATTAAAATGTCTTAAATTCGTTTAATTATCACTCTTGGTCTTGGATGATCTGTGTAGTGGAAGAAGTGAAGATTTGTTACTCATTAAATCATTGAAATGATAACTAACCTACATCATCAATGGTCTGCCCCACTGTTTTATGTGACAAGAGAGGGGGTGAGGGAAAGGGTCTGGTCATTTCTGGGATCAAACCAGGGCCAACCAGAGATTAGTGAGCCACCATGGCTCCTCTTGATTCTATAATCTGATACATGAAGTTAATATCAGAATAAACCACCAGTGGCACAATACTAACTGTCATACAGTCCAAGAAGATTTCTAAGTTCCTCAAATAGACCACACATGTGACTTCGTTCTGTTTCGAGCTTGATACCACTTCTTGTTTGAGGTGTTCACAAAGCTAACAACTTTCTGTTGTACTTTTGTAAAACTCTGAGATACTATGAATTGGTTATTGGAAATTGTAAGATGATGAATTGAACTAGTTTACCAGTACTATTTTTAATCAAAAAATGTAGGTTTGACTGAACAGGATGAAGTTTATGCAATCTGTTAAACAGGTAGAAAACATGGATTTAATATACATCAGATAAGGTCTGGCCATCAGACTCAGAATTGTTTGTACTTGATTAACATAAACCATAATAAAGAGTGTTTGAAATAAAAGATAAAAGCTGATTTTTCTGGCAAACAGCAAGGTATGACTAATATTACATCTACAACATCTCGATTATACCCACAAACTGATTATTTTGATTAACACCCCATAAAAATATTTTATCGTTTATCACTCTCTGCATTCTCTCATCTGACAACTGAAAATTGGAACCACACTATCAAGGTCCAACAAAATGTCATATACAACGGTGCAGTTTTTATATGCCCGCAATAAAATGTAGTCATATATTGTAAGTCCAACCGTACACCTCAATAGGTTAAAGGTAGCCTCCAATGAAAATCTAATACACTGGAGGTTTGATCAAAAATAAATGGGTATTTGTATAGTGCAGAGGAAATTTAAAGGTAGCTGTTTTTGAAAGTTCATAAATGAACTTCAAATTTCCTCTGCATAATAAATATTAATATATTCTTGTCTTTGAAGAATCTGTGTGCTTCAGATTTGAACAATAATGCAATATGCAATCATTACAAGCATAAGAATCGGCAAAATGCATGTGATCACTTATTTACATTATTTCATCTTAATAATTCCAAATCAACATTTATTTGTGATATTAGATCAAGATTTTAGAGATGGTATCTCTTTAAAGTGTGAGCGTAAAATTATCTTAAAACACCTTCTTAAAAGGTAGTCTCCATTACTGTACCAAAAGCTTCAATCCAATAAAGTGCAACAAAGGCATCAATGATGAGGATGTTCACATGTAGATATTTCACTGAGTTGGCTTACTTTTTATCATGTCTGTGTTCTGGGGCACAATTTATATATGCTCTGTTGGAAATTCTTGTATCATGTTTATGGATTTTTTAACGACTGAATATCATAGATGTAAGTAAAAATGATTTCCACTTACAGAATGACAGTTTAGGTACCTCGTAAATACAATAGAATTAGAACACAAACCATGGGGTAATTTCAGAAGAATTTTAAGTTATTTTCCATCAACTGTGGCTCGTACATATTTTATGATACAACTTTTCTTTTTAAATTAAGTTTTTTCATTATCAGGAATTTTAAGTTTACATAAACCTACATGTAAAGCTATAGTTTATTACAAACCAAAGTCCTTGTGTTTTTGTTTTTTTTTAGCTCAACTCTTATTTTGAGGAGTTGCAGTTTTTCGTAGCCCAAACACATGAAATTCATAGAGATACTTGCAATGTGAACATATTGCACATTTTACTTCATTGTCAACACATGACGAAAGAAGAAGTGTTATTTTTTGTCAAAGAAGAGTCTCTTATATATAATAAAATCAGATTTTGAGCACCTTACATGTCAGATGAGACATAATGTATTAATAATATAACATTGCCTGATCAAATCACGTAGACTAACTAAACATCACAAACATGGCCTAACCTCATGACCTCTCACAAATCTATTGCCGACTTTTATCCGTAAAAAAAGCACCGACTACTCCCGAAACTTGGTTTCGAAAAATAATGTAACATTTGAGAATATGACATCAAAGAGGCACATGTGATCATTATACTAGGGATGTGCTCCCTAGAGAGTAACCAAATATCATGGGCCTATAACTTGCTCATAAAGCACATAATAGGATAACCTGAAAAGCCTTTATTTTTCCTCTGCCTGAGAGCACATCATGCACGCAAATTACTGACATTTAACTTAACTTGCCCTCAAGCATATAATACTTCCAATATTGTTTAGATTGAGCAGATTTTCTTAATGAATTGTGTATATCGAGATGTGTTCGGAGTAAAAAAAAGAAAAAAACTGGTGTCCTTCAGCTTATGATATTTGATCTTTCTGGTATCTGGTCATGTAGCCCTTCAACACAACTTCAGCAGCATCATACTGACATTTACACCTACTTTAAGTCTTCCTAGAATTTTTTTTTTTATATATATATTATATATCAACAATTATCCAGAATAAAGAAAAATATTAAACATTTTATGATGTTACCCTTGCTGAAGGCAATGATTTCAATGTTCCATATAAAAGATTGCCATAATTTGTTTCCTTCAAAACAACCGAACTATATTTGTTATTACGGCAGTTAAATAGTCAATTGCATAATTTCTGGAAAAGGAAAGGGATCCAAACTTCCTTAATCATAATTTCATAACTCATTATTCATTAAGAAACAAATAATTCACAGATAAATGTAACACATTCTTTTCCATGCTATAATGGCTATACCCATATATCTTGAAACTAGACGTAATGATCTGTTTGACCCAAAAATACTTTCAAAAAATTGTATAAGTTTGGTTTTTAATTGTGTAACATTAATTCAGAAATACCATAGAAATATGCAGTGATGAAATAATTCTGTGGTGTTGGCGGACACACTCTTTGTTAGAGAGTACACTGATTCTAGCAAATGGGCAGGTAAAAAATTTGTTGGCTAACGGATTTGATATTAAAGAAAATTAAAGACAAGATGCTATATATATATGTATACTGTTTCTCACTTTTTTTTATATATTTCTACTGATGAAAGAGAAGCAGTTATTTGCATGAATGTAACAGACATTAAACATAATACTTTGCATCAGCTTCATGCTATTTTCCATGTAACAAGTACCTGTGTGCAAACCCACAAGAAAGATATTGCCAACTTAATAACATCCTATATGTATGTAAATTAGGGTAATTAATTAGGCAATCAGATATGTAAATACTTAGATTATCAGTACAGAATCACTTTTCACAGCTAATTTATTAATACCTAAATATTTATAAAATGATAGCTAAATTAAGTAACAACTGTTTATTAATGATAGAGTTGAGGGCAAAGGGTCATCAGGTAAAAGTTGGGGATTTCTATGTTGAATGGCCACTTGAAAGGTGGTTGTATTCTTAGCATTACTTAATTCATTTAAAGAATTTAAGATAAGAATGACCACACCATTGGAGGGCAGATTTTGACCTGCTATGGAACAATACCTGTTAATTAATACATATTGAAGATCACTCAATGAATGAGTAGTGGACAACTGGGCATTAAATCTGGACGACTGACCATCTGCCCACTTCTTCCTCAAATGTTGACTGTTGTGACCACTCCTATTCTTTTACCTTCATATAATTACATTTGCTAGCATGATTCAGAAATATTAGCATGAAATCTGAGCTTTAATCAAAAGAAGATACTAAATGAAAACAATTGGAATGAGGTTAGAAGAGGTTTATAATTCATCTCAACATACATTCCAACACCTTGATAAGTGTATTTAGATGGTAGTGTATTGATAACCCAAGACTATCTCTACAATTATTATTGTCTAAACCATCTGTTCACTACTCTATTTGTACAAGTCTATTTCTATTGTTAAGATTTATATTGTAAGGTACCATCAAACTTTCTAAACCCAAGTCTGGAACTTATACTAAACTGATCAAATAACATTAAAATTGCAAGGTTAAAAAATACCAAATTTTTATGTTGCAAGTTGTGATTGGTTTTGGCTAAATCAAAACTACAATCATACATCAATCCATATTCTGACATCAAATACATGACATATACTCTTATCTTGGATGATGACTTTGATATTAGCCTTTAAGTTTTATACACCATAATATTAATTTTAAGAAAGAAACAAATGAAAACTATTAGGAAAATAATTCCTGCAAATTTCATGAATTTCAGCTTTTGTATAATACTCAAAATAGGGTCTAAAAAACATAGACATGCAAAATGTATCTAATTTAATATCAGAGATGCATGCAGCAAATTGGAATCGTACAGCAGTAATGGAGAATGTTTGTCCAGGGAAATGATTAATTATACCAGGAGTAAAAGAATTAACTTAAAAGATATAAAGCATACACAGTACACTCATTGCAACATTCATTTATGGCCATTTTTTGTAAACTTGCCCAGAATATTTTAACTGTCTAACAGTGGTTGATTACGTGTTGCATTACAGAAATTTACCCTCTGTCATTTAAAAACAGATGAGGTTATTTTAAGAATATTTATGATTTATCTCAGCATATGCATATACACTTATAGCAAACATGCATAGACATAGTATATCAATCAGGAACTTCTATAATTTAAACTGATGAAATCACAGTACTTTTGATGCATGTTTGATCATATTTAGCTTTCAATCATCTTTTTTTGAAATAATGAATTAAATTTAATATCCAAGAGACATGTTTTGACTTTAGTTACAACATGTCTATAGTTGTCAAACTAACAAGTTTCAAATAAAAATCAAGTTGTATTATAACAATGTAACTCGATAAATACATGTATAGGCAACAGTGGTTTTTAATTTTGCATATGTATCATCTCACTCATCATACAACGCTTCAGTGAATATAAATTGTTAAGTTTCAAATCCTGCTAAAGAGGGGCTATTCTTGTGATATCCATATCTTAAAATAATTTCACAAAGTTGAAAACAATAAATTCTAAACATTTTATTGTAAAAATCTATACATTTGTCATATTATTTGACATTTCTCTACCCTTTTCGTGGGTGCCGCCATTACTGCTTTCCATAGGTATTATTCATGGCAATTAAAAGTATAATTTCAATCCTTATATAAAAGCAATACTACATGTTTACGTTTGGTGAACTCTATACTCACTACATCAGTGTTTCTGTCCTTACAAACCTTAAGATGATATCCTTTGATCTCTAAATATGTTATAAGTCAAGTCAACTTGTAGTGATGTCTTCAGATTGTGATATCACATACATAATATATTCATTGTCTTTAATGACATGCTTTAACAGTGCTTTTATCATACAAAAGAAATCAAGATTTTTTGTTGGCTCTGTATTTGCTTATATATTTTAAGAAATATACAGTTTGTTTTTTCTTCAACTTTATCAAACCAATGTCCTGCCTGGAGAACAAACTACACAACAGGAACAGATTTACCTTTTCTTTGCGTCTGCTTTGAATTTCTAGAGCAGACAGATCAGATGTGGTAACTCAGTTGGAAACTTTGAACAGCAGACACAAGTAAATGAATCAGTAGGGAAAAGATGAAAGTTCATATCCTGATTTATTTATTGACGAGTGTGAGGTGAAATAATGTTCAGCTGATGTTACATCAACGTCATCTGATCTCACTTCGAAAACATCATAACATACTGTTTAAGCATTCTAAATTGATTTTCATCTGTGGTTTTCCTTAACTGTCTGCCAATTTCAGGTGGTCTTGTTCTCCTTTCCTTTCTGTTTCTCATAGTGCTTCAACACCCTTCTTTTTTTCTTTTATTTATCCAATTCCATTTAGTCGTACTATTCATGTGGAAATGCAACAAATCCTGCCGTATACCGAGTTAGTTTCTCAAAGCATCTGTACACCATGTGTGACCAACATTGCCATAATATTGACACAAGATCTTTGTTCAGTAAGGAGGAGGGGAATCTTGAATTCTTAAAATGTACCGCCAGATATTGTCATAATATAGTTAATTGATGCTATGTCGATAACTTCTTGTGAATTTCCTAGCTAGGGTTTTTTTAGTGTTGGTGATCCAAGTTTAGCTTGAGATTGTGTTGTTTTCATTATCTCCAAAGAGATAAATAATACCAAGGGCTACCGGTACGTGCGATCTAATTCTCAGGACTGTCTATTCCTATTTTATAGGTGATGGATGACGATTTCAAAACAAAAACTCTGTTGTATTATTACGCAGTTCTCCACCATACGTTTATACTTTTAAGACCAGCTTTCCTCCAACATCTTTGATGAGTTAGAACACATCAGTATGATTTCTTGTGACCGAATCAACTACCATTTTTCTTACCTATACAGACAGAAGAAAGCAGAAGATTTGAATTTGATGATTTATGTTCAGATTACCAGCTAGACAATACAGAATGTAAACTTTGCTGGCAAGAATTCTTGTTTTAATAAAGAGACAAATAGGAAAGGTATATCATTAACAAATATCAGGCAAGATGAAGGATATCTTGTTACCACAAGGCTAAAAACTTAACAATCTTCAGGCAGTTGGTGAAACCTGTAAATGTCGCCACTAATCACCTTTATGTCTACTGGATGCTAAAAGATGAGGCCGACATTTGATTGTTCTACAGCCCAATTTAACAGTGTTTGAGTTGATATGCTCAGGCATCCGGTGCACCTATTTTACACTCAATTACACAATTTGTTCTGGTTACACATTTAGTCAAAAACAACCCAGCCTGCTCTTCATAAAATCAAAGCAAACAGTAAATTAAACAATCAAATTAGTTTGTTATCATGAGATGAAGTGGAAAAACTATACAGACATCATCAAGACTTGGCATCTTGTTGAAACTTCTCACATCTATTTTTTTTTACCTTAATAATTGTGACCTAATGAGTAGAGATTATTTTCAATTGGAATACCCTTGTTGACTCCAATCAAATTGCTTAATTTAGTTCTTATGTCTATGGTTTGAGGAAATCGTGCATTTGCTGTCATCTTGACATCCGTCCACAAGCAACAGACAGATAACTACATATGTATTATATATTCCATATCTTGCAATCTACAGAAAATACAGTTTCATCGTTCAAATGGTGATGATGAATATCCAAGTAAAATTTTCCAAAACATGGACATGGATAATGGTATTTTAATGTTCAATTTGCCAAAATAAATGTTTGAAAATATTAATAGTATTGAGCTAGAACAAGAGTATATACATTGTCACTGAATACAGAAATCATGCTTCCACCCAGGTCCTACACCACTGACAAAGGGAATCATGCTGAAATATCTTGAGGAACTTTCTGTTCCCGGGACCTCCACGTTAGTGAGCCAAAGGGATAAACCATGCAAGTTTAAAAAATAATACATCAATAACTCTTCTTGAAAACTTGCTCAAACGAAAAGGTGAACTCTAAATGTGGGCATATAAAAATGCATCTGGATTACTTTTGTGGGAAGCCTAGTCTAACCAGATATGATTTCCCTTTATCACACTTATAGTCATACAAATTATAACAAGACAGTTTATTACAAAATACATGAAAGGAAAATCGTACATAAGGGGGGTGACTATTCTATTTTATTTGACAATTGTTAAAACAAAAACAGCATTGTCCTAATGTCTGGGTCATATTTAGATTTTTATTTTTTCTTTCTCTTACTTTTTGTTCTTGGTTCACGCCTGGTGAGGTTCAGTCACCTTTTTATTGTCTCGCTAGTGTTTTAACTGATGTAGGTAAAATACACCGAACAGCAGGAATCCAAAATAAAATCCTCAGGTATTGGCCTTTGATCTGTGTAAGAGATGAAACTGGCAGCTCGAATAATTAAACCTACGCTAACTATATGCTATTAAATCAGTCTCTTCTATCGAGGTCTACCACAAATACTCTAGCACTACTTTCGGGTTAAAAAATGTGAGTATTATTAAAAACTCTTCCATCATGTAAAAACAAACTTATTTGGCACCTCTAATTATTTTCTCTAAATTACTTGTAACCAGGCTGATTCTTTATCCGTGTAACATTTCATTGATAATGATAAGGTGTACCCTGTGACTAATGTTTTCTGTCAACAAATCCAATATATCAGTTTAAAAGGTAGGCTACTTGCTTGGTCCACACATGATATAGGTTTCATTGGTGCAACTCTTGCCATCCCTAATTATACATTATAAAATGGCCAATAAACATAAATTATGGTAATTCACAGATAAGTTTACCCAAGAAATGTTTAAGTCTGCTCAAAAGAGAGACATAATTATGTTATTGCTACTAGTGATAAATCTGTTTTTAGACCTCCTAAGATGAGTACGTCTGCTCTGGTAGGCAGAATTTTTTTGGTCTCAAGTCGTTGCATTCTTGAATTTTTTTTATACGTTTTTATTTCTGAAACAATTCTAATGACCCCACTTTTTCCAAAACCACAAAAGTTATCACTATTTTCAATTGTGTTCAATGTACAATAAAACAGTCATGTAAAGCAATAACTGATGAGAGTAAGACACACAATTATTGTTTCAAAGTTTAACTGACCAGGTAGAGTGACATTAAGGTCAACCTCAGTCTAACAGATGGTGTGACCTCTTGTTAACAAGTGGAAAATCACTTGACAATCAAATTCATCACTCAATTCATTTCTCAGGTAAAGCACACCATGTCCTTATTATCAATTCTGGCATTAAATTTTATATCTGATTAATTGCTTTCATTAACTTTAGAATCATCTTTGAGAGGCCTACTTTACATCAGTTTTATTATCAATATGTGTTCTTCAAAATGTGCCACCTGGAATTAGGTTCTTCAGTAGCCATCAATTGAAACATAAAAGTTGCTTCTCCGTGACATCACTATTTTTTTATGATGCACTCACTTGTTCTTGTAGATTGTTCTGAAATTCATCCTTTGCATTTTGTACTTAGACTGTCCTTATCTATATTATTAGTTGTTTATTACAAATTAATGTCCAATACCTAATAATATGTTATTATGGAAGGGTTGATTTTAATCAAGTTATTTACATATGAAGGTGTAATATAAAAACAGAAAATGGGTAATTATGTAGGTTCATATTAACATAAAAAATGTTTGTTAAGATATGGGTTCAATGGTTCGTTCATACAAACAACCCATCTTTAGAGTTGAACATATTCAGTATGTCAAATGAAGGGAAGTTCTTCTGACCTTGACTTGCAGTCCTTGGATTAGGATTTTTCTAATATGGCACCAAATATCAAGAACTGGTATTGTCTTAAATTTGGAGAATCTTTAGGCTTTACCTTTCAAGCTTGGCTTTTTCATTTCATACCATTTGCCACCAATTTTAGGATTATATTCTTTTCTTGATAAAAATTGATCTGCTTACCCCATCAAACCCTATTTCTCTCCTATTTTTTTTATACTGTGAAATTCAAAACTCAAGTTAGTATTTCAGTGCATGTACCTTGCTGAACTTAAATCTTTCCCTATCTCACCCCAAAGCATGCAATTGTGTACAAAGTATTTCTATATGCTTACTGACTGTATATACATGGTATATTAACAGGTCTTTAAATCAAACAAGACAAGCCTTTCAATTTTATCAGCTGGTAGCTTATTTAGACAGTTTTTTGTCTTCTTTATACTGATTTGTTAGCAAAAATGAGGAGTTAAATGACATTCATTTCACCTATAAAGGCATGAAAGAAGTCAGCACGGGCCACACAACAACCACCAACAAGCAAAGAGGTGGTCACACTGAGCTAGCCAGCTGCTTAGCGTCTTATTGTGTGCTACTCAACCCTTTAATTACACAGTAAAATTACAAGGTAGACAACCCATGCTACCCAGTTGATGTGCGTCTGAAGCACTTATTGTAGTTGTAGACAATAGAAGAAATGTATTGGCAACAATCCCACCTTCGCAAGTTTTTATCAGACGCTTTTCTTCCGCGATCACCTTTTCTTTAAGGACCACCACTTGCCTTTCTAGTCACACCTCAGCGATTTAAAGCTAAATCTGTAATTCTACTCACTGCTGCTTCATTAGTGTGCCAGACATTAGACAATTGAATTAAAACGATTCTGTTTTTAGAAATAGAATGTTTTAAATTGAACTTTTTATTTAATGTAGACACCTTGATGGCTCTTATGTCATGGCAATTCATCAGTACTTACAGGAATAATATAGGCATGGCTAAGACCACTTAAGCAAAAGTTGGGGGTGGACATTTTTTATTGACTGACTATATTTTACTGAAGTGTCCAAAGATAAATTCAATGTGTGACTGACTATACATCTACACCTACATATTACTTTAAAAAAAAAAAAAAAAAATTCTCCATTGAGGTGGGCTATTTTGAAAATCCTTATAATATTTGTTTTACATTCAAATAAAATATATAACTAAGCTAAACATAAATCCAATAAATAAAAGTTGAATGAGATAAAGTTAAAACATGTTTGGAATGGAATTTCTAAAAATATCAATACAGCATTAATATTCCTCCAAAGAAAACCATTTAGCTACTGTGTGGGCCTTAAACCAAGCAATTAGTTATAAGCTGTTTATTTTTAGAAATTATTCAAATATAAATTTTATCTTTTTGACAAGATATCTCCAATTAAGCATGTAAAATTCACCAGGTCAGATTATACACCGTTCTAGATGTACTCATTATATACAAATTGTGGGTATGCTGCAATGTCTTCTTATCAAAGGGGTTAAAATATGTAAGCAATAATCTCTAATTTCTTAAACCTGATATATCAACAGTTTATCAACTTAGAAATGCATTGCTCTGTAACTCAATGGTAGAGATGATAAACATCAAATTGGGGGTGTGATATCAAACTTGCCAGATTTTATTGCATGCTGGTCTCCATAACCAAAATTGATATGCCACACAATCTTATGTTTAACAGTACATAACAAAAACAGTTTGCACAAAAAAGCAGACACAAAATTATGGTATGTCTCATAAGTAGACTGTACAATAACGGCAGCACTAAGGATGAGCAGAACAGAAGCAGTGGTTATTTCTTTAAGGCTATAATTCTGTCCATACTGATAAAATGTTTACCAAAAGCAATGCAATGAAATTGGGTTTAATGTCAGTGTACCAATGGCGAAAGTTGTTATGTGGGTTCTTTTTTGTGCACAGCAACATATACAAGGAACTTTGGCTTTCCATCCCACCATCCCGCGCCCCTCACCTTTACTAACTTTGAAAAACCACACTCAAAAATAACTGTCATACTTTGTTGACCAATAACTGATGAAACCAAGTACCTCCTCCTAGTACAGGTACATCATTACTAAGGGTTCAAACAAGTGTTACTCATGAACACAATGGTGCCCACTGGTCACCCTGTTAACCTTGTGGTCAAAATTTGTTAACACATCATTTGTGGATCCACAAATATGAAGATTCATAAAGTAAAGTATAAACTTACTTGTAAGCACACACAATAGAAACAGATACTCTGTATAAGATATTAACCCTGAAAAAGTAAAGATGGCAATTAAAATGGAGATAAGATCGTCATTTGACTGTAACTTGGAGAAATATACAAATTAGCAAGGGTAATAAATCTAGAAGTAATTAACAGAAATTATTGAAATTGAATGCCCTAAGTGAATACTTGCAAGCTGATTTGTTGAGTGACCAAGGACAATAACTTGGGATTTGAGGAAAATCTATCCATCCAAGTATATGGACACGTCTATTTACTAGTCTTACTTATATTTTACCACTTTTTAGGGAGTTTAACTGATTCTCAATAATGAGCCCAACATCCAATTTCATTTTAAATCTGGTATTTTTAAAGATAAGCACATTAACCGTTCTCCAATTTACTTAAAGTAAAAACCCTAAAGAGTTCAATCAGTATACAAGAATTATTTAGATTCTTTGTTTATTTTTTGGTGAAAGGTTATTAATATTAACCATGTTTATAAAATCTGTTATTGTAGCCACATGTTGCAGTGAATTTGTTGAGTGATTAGTGTACAGCAGATATATACCAGACTTGGCTAAGCCTACTACTGACCAGTCCACTCCATCACCTCCATAAACTAATTATCTTGTCATATTTTAACAAATAAATATTCAAATATAAGGCAAAGATAAGTTCTAAGCTTTCTATCATATAGCAACAGCAAACTTTCCTCAAAAGTAATTAACACTACAGGTTGTTCACCATTATCACCTAGAAATTTTTGAATACGAGAAAATTAAGAGAATCGCAAACAAACTGCCACTTCCGTGTATTAAAAAGGATTAGTTCAATCCCCCCAAAATTATTTTTAGAATCATATTAATTAAGAGACTTTTTTCAAGCCGATACAAATTTGTCTGAATAACTTGCAAATGAACAGTCATTACACAGGCCAGTTGGTTAATTTGTTTTAATGTTGGGTGTTCTACAAAGAGTAAGTATATTGTGCATTATTAATTACAATAGAATGTGAAACATTTCATGATTAAAATTCTGTTGTGCCCAAATTTCATTTTTCTGTAAAAACAACTTTAACATATTTAGTGGGTCCAATATGTAACTAGCTGCTTGAAGCTGTTCAGTCTACTTCACAGTTTCAAGATTCTGTGGTTAAGTTTGAATGGAATGAATTCAACTGTTCACAGTATGAAACAACAATTAGTTCATGGATTCAGGCAAAGTCTAGTCATTGACTTCATTAATAACAAACAGATTTTCATAAATATTTCTTAATGTAGGTGAAGTTCCAATAATATTGGAATGAAACATATTTCCACATACAGCTAAGCTGTCTGGGCAAGAATAATGTTCTGTCTCAAGATCATATAAAAAAAATGCATAAAAAAGGGAGGATAAGTAATATTCTTTTCAATTTGAGCAGTTTGAATGTGAGACTTTGACCTGTGATGAAATGTCACAAGCAATAATTCTGTTATTTTTTTTGGATAAAAGTCGATAGTGATCCTGTTTACCCATTTACTAATCATTTCTGGTAACGCCCAAAAGTCAGTATGGATCATCTATTGTGGTTTGCAATAAGGGATACAAAATACATGAAATGTTGATCAGTACATGTAGCTCTAAATTAGTGCTAAGTTTTGTATAATACCAATCTTTATATGACAAATGGTAAACCTTGCGTGGAACTACTCCTACTTTAATCTCATTGGTTAATGACTCAGACAAACAGAATAAAGGGCCCTAACCATTCCCAAAGAATAGGGGGGTTGGGACGGCCTAGTGGTCTAGAGTGCCGCGCTTCGACCTCTAGCTGGCCGGTCACCTCTGGCTTGCGGCTGTGGTTTCGAGCCCTGGTGTGAGCGTATGTGGCATGGAGATAGGGGCTCCTTCTCAACCTCGTGGGTTTCCTCCGGGAACTCCGGTTTCCTCCCACAGCAAAGACCCCTGCGCGTGCGCTAAGATAATGAAAATGAAAAATAAGACTTGTCTGCGATATCACCTTCGGTGGAAGCGGACGTTAAACACCAAGAACAACAACAACAACCAAAGAATAGCAGTATTACATCAAGGTTGTATGGGTCACAAGAAGAGGGGTAGGCTTACTCTTCCAGAAAAACTGATATTAGTATAACCACTATTAAGGTATTGGTTGTTTTTGTATCCCAATTCAGAAAATCCATAAAATAGTCTTCACTTTGACTTCCTGCTTATGCCATGGGATCTATATTTAGAAGTATTTGTATCCAAACAATTTCCAGAATTGCACAATTACCATCTTTTCAAGTTTGCCAATTTCCTAAATTGTTGCAACAGATGAAATTGTATGTTTTGTATGATTTTGACATTATCATCTGTCAATTATCCATAAATAGTCTAATCAATCCTAGAATGTCAATTATACAAGAACACAGAATCACATGAAAAATACTGTCTTGAAATTCAAACAAGGAATGAAAAACGATTATACCTGTGACATATGACAATTAACATACCAGTTGTTCTCTTGAAGACAAAACAAAAGCGAAGAAATTCACACTGAGGAATTAGATCATTTTCAGAAAACACTTTTCTAATAGCTGTTGACAGGATAATGATAATACCCAAATTCACTTTTTAAAAATAAAATTCACTTTTTATTTATACTCTCAAACATAGCAATTTTACCTTAAAATGTAAAATGTTATCAATAACAGAAACAGACTTTATGCTAAATCAATCTGATTTGTATTGGCATCTTAAGTTTTCATTTGCTACCGGTCATTTGATTCTGCAAAACCTGTTTTACGAAAAAAATTCATTGTTAATGTTTATATAAATAGACATATTCAAGGCGGAAAAATCAAAGGAGGCTTTCCAGTGTCTTTAGCATGGACTGTGTACATTGGAATTCCATTAAACCCCCTGATAGCCATATGTCAGACTAATTTTCACAGCTTAAAAACTGTAATTTGATGATATATTTTGGATTAAAAAACATATTTAAACTAATTTATCAAAACTTTGCTTCAAAACAATTCATTCGCAAGAACCTACCCATAGAAAGCTACTTAACAACCTTTTATTGTCATGTGACTTGAGTGAGGGAGGGTACATATTAAGCTTGTATTTGTCATTACTCTCTATCCATACATTGGGATTTAAAATATTTTTAAGAGTGTGGGTTGTTTTAATCATGCTGTTTGTATTGACTGCAGAATTTTGACAAATTTTACTTTGATATCTTTCGAAATACCTGAACTGAACCATTTTTGATCTAATAATCCTTTTCAAAATTCAACTTTTACAATATAATGTGGTTTCCATTGATCAATGACACAGCTACAAGTGCGACCCAAGCTTGGTAAATCTGTAGACTTGAAAAATTCTGGTTCCAACCATTCTACTAATTCTATTTCTAGTTTCTTAACAACATGGATATAACGCCCATAATTTTAGATTTAAAACTTATTGTGTCTTCAAATTACAAATCTCTAATTACCTTCCATAAACAGGAAGTTGATATCAGAATAATCATAGTCAACTTGCAGCCATGGTCAAGGTTATCTTTTTACATGTACTATTAGATGTCTAACTTTGTCCATCTGCCAACTTTTTTTTACCATGATCCAACATGGCTAGTTTTATCTGAGATGATATAGTAGAAAGTTATTGGGTACAATCGTTAGACCTACCTGTTACAATTAGCCTATAAATACATCAAACACCTGTACTTGTGGTGCATCACGTCATAGCAGATGCTGGCATTAATACCTCCACCTATATGATATTTACAAGTCTTTTCTAACATGATGACAAGACAAGCCCAACCCTCTAATGTATATTGTTTACTAAGAAGATGTCCTTGATGTAATTAAAATCAAAAAGAAAACTTGATATTTTTGATTAACCATACTTCACTCCACCCATATCTTAATCATAGACCAGTTTCCCATTTAGGACTAATAGTCTGTTAAGATGTCTTAACATCACATTATAAAGGAGCACAGCTTATATAATTTTGATCAAAATTATCCAATTGATCTGATGTGATACTTGATAAATAAAGACACAAGCTTTTGGAATTAAATTTTTATTTTGACAAAGTAAGCAGCAGGGTTCTCTATCCACTTTGAAATGAACCAGCCACAGGCAAGAATTGGGTCAAAAGAATGAACTGAAATAAAATGGGGTTTAACATCCTACCGTTCCGCTCTACCTGGGCTAATGAAGACGGGTTGGTTCAAAAGAGATCACGGTAGAAAACAGGGTAATTAATAACATGAATATTTCTTGGTATTAGTTATTAGTGATGTAGAATGTCATATTCTGAATAGGCTAGTGTATATGTATATATATGATTACCACAAAAATAAAGGTACACCAGCTCAATATTTCCCTATCTAATTAATATAAACTACAGACTTTATTAACATCATTAATATTCCTGAATAAATGACTGCCTTCGTGCTTTTTAATGGGTAAAGCTAGCCTTTTCTTCATAGCCTAGTTCATGTTTATGTCTTTATAAAAAGATATTTTACAATAACATTGACAGCTTGTTATCACAGACTTCCTTATTTATGTCCCTGAAATTCAGGCATCTATAGTATGCAATGCCTTATATGGCATGGAACCTTATATGACAATACAATTCAAGCCTTAATTGCTGAGGATTGATAGAAGTCTAATGCTTTGCAAAGTCATTGAAAAATCCCTTATTTGCCATGAATTTCAAAACAAAGTTGTGACAACAGTTGTTCATTGTTATTATTAATATCTAATAATAGAGAGAGAGCATTCGGATGGATATATTGCCCATTTTGAATGGCAACATTTGCACTTTTATCATTGTAATTGTAGAGAATAATTTGGGGTTAAATTGTTAAATGGGCTAATTTTTTTAATCGTTTTTATTTCCCACAGGGCCCCCATTTCCACAAAGGCAGTTTACTGGATGTGCTATGAGTAATCAGCAAGGCTTTATATTTACCGGATTATCAAAATTACAGTTGAATGTGATAATTACTCAGATCATGAACCATGTGGCGGTGTCTCACTATGGTATGACTGTTACGGATTGTAGCTTACAAGTTGATCGACCTCTTAATCAACAAATAATAATTCTTTGTAATTGAACTGAAAGGAGATTGATTTATGATAACATAGTGGCAAGGTCATTGTTTTATCTTTTATCTTTTACAAACGGTTTGGGCCTCCAATAATCAGCCAATTAAGATCCCTGGTAAGCAGGATCCAATGCAATTTGACAGTAAATATGTTTTATTGCCTAAAATATCGAGTTCCACTTCAAATCATCCAAACAAAATATAATATAGGTGTTTGAAAAATTGATATAATCCTGATTAAAGAATGTTAGTAAATAAATGTTAAATTTAAACCTTGGGTACATCTATTGTATAAATTCAATATAATATTTATAAATACTATCATATACCATGCATGTAGGTACATGTATTACTTCCTTGACATTACCTATAAGATCGCTTAGATATCAAAGCTCGTGATCGCTTTAACAATGTCATATGGTGGGTGTAAAATAGAGGCCCAATTTATAAGAGGAACAGTTTGTTTGAGTATTCGACACCGTATTTGACAGTTGTATACAGGTATTACAATAACAACCTTAATGTCCATCTGGTCCTGGCTATGGTCAATCAAACAAAGATTGACCGCTTGCTATGCATTCATTTTAAGTGTAGATGTGAAAGCAGACGCCCAACTTGTTTCATAGCCTGTTTAATTAGATTTGAAATGTTTATAGGATAAAACGGTAACTCTTCATCTTTGAATTCATTTTTACATATTTAATCATGCGATACATTACGAGTTTAAATGAAAGATATGAATGACTAACTTTTCATATTTGGACAGACTCTTGATACTGCGAAGTGCTGACATTAGGAAGGGATGAAGCAAGGTATTACTTTATTTTAAATTGGATACAATCAACTTGAATATTTCCAGTATTATATTATATAAGTATTTCGAAAGTGAAAGGTTAATGACTAACATTGATATATTATACATTTCAACCAATACTCAAATTTCACTGATTTCAGAATTTTTGATTAAGACATTTTACACCAATTAAGGAATTTTTATTGGATGTCAGATTAGACTGGATAAGGATTATGAAAATCTATTGTGAGTAATAGTAAATGATCCTAATCAAATCATCTTTTAGAATCAGTTTGTTTTAGAAACCATGACTAAGATGACTGTATTGGAATGAATCATTTTAACCAAAGACAACCCAGGCATCATAAATGATAAGACTGTTAAGTTAAATATCATTTGTTTCAGTCTGTGAGCATTTAACCCCATTAGTTCCTTTGAATATTACAATGGGATCTTGAAAGCTATATATATAATGGATTAATCTGGTGAAACAGTTTATGGATATACCATCTATATAACATGAATCTTCAATTAAAAGGTAAGACTATCTTTTTTATTGTGCATGCCAGAAATAATACTGGGAGAGAAAAATATTTCTCTACTACTATACAGTTTGCATGTTAGAAAAAAAACCCTTAAAGACACAGATGGTGAAATGCACACACACTACAAAAATCAAATACACAATTGACAACTAGGGTATCCTGATTGCAAAATGACATCCAAACAACGAAGTTACAGACACTATTACAAACATACAATCATTCCTGAAAATCATTTTGCAATTTGCATAGAGTAAGTTTCGATTAGGAATCATTCTAGGATATTATTGAGCTGATTTTTATTATAGTCGTCCATAGGTTGTTCAAAATTTACCTGAATTTGCTATATTATAAATAATTTTTAAATACAAGTAGGCTAAGTGAGGGTGAGGAGTCGTTGTCGGTGTCAAGACCGGGTCTGTGCGAGTCGAATATAATAATCCTGTCACAATTGTACAGAAATAATAACATACATAGAACTTAAAGTACTTTAAATCAACCTGACTGACGCTAAATGTTTCTACAACATTGATGAGATTAAATGTATTTTTTAACTGAATGTGAAACACTGGAGTAGTGTTTTTAACACCTTTATCCATAAATTGATTAAATGGTTGAAAACACAACTCAAATGTCTCTGTCAATAAAAAAGGCCATGATTTTAAAGAATTCATATCTTAATTTGGTTATCTTAATATTCCTAAGCTAATCATTAATTTATGTCTGATGTGTAAAATTCTTTCAATTAAGGTCACTTTTGGTACAGTTTGTTACTTTTTAAAATCAATTCAATTTGTTTTTAGATTGTTACAGGTGAAACAGGATATTTTTCTTGTTTTAAAATAAATTGTTTTGTTTTAACGTCTCTTTAAAAGTCGTAAGATGTTCATCAAAATCTATTTTCTTCTGACGTGAAGAAATTCAATTATTTGAGGTAGACCATTACGACTCACTCTGCATATGTCTACCTTTATATTGTGACTTAAATAGGGTGGGAAAACTAATCAAGCAAACAAGGCACATTATTGAAACCTAAAGCAACAAATGGATGAAAGCACTTTAGAAGAAAAATTTCTTGCTCTGTTGAGCAAATCTTCTAATTGATGTGTTATAAAAACTTGTTTTCATAGGGCAGACACCTCAAATTAACTTTTGGAATAGATTTTTTCACGGTTTCATACCAATCCTTTGACAAGCTGGAAGGGCAATTAGACATTTATTATCTGATTGACCAAACCAGTATATTCTAATCTAAACTGGGTTTTTTTTCTTAATCATTTTAGCACCTACTGTGGTGATAAATTCCCCAATTCATTTACTTTTTCTCCCAACTTTCCTACATAAACAGAAACAAGCCAACAGTGAGGTTGATGTCCCCTGTCGAAATCCAAAAATAAACAGATGACACATCAATAATTGCACATTTGTGATCGGGTATATCAAATTGAGTTGTAATGCACAAAATTTAATTTTTGACTAGAGACCAAATAAATGAAAACATTGATTTTGATCGAAATTGAAAGTTTCACATAAATGAATCTATTTATATACTATCAGTATCTATTGACACAAAAGATCAAAATAGCAATAAAAGATTTTAGAACACCTTTATTTGAAGGTACCGTATTCTTAATTTTGTCCTACTTCTTAAAATTCTCAACAAAATCAGTTATTTTTCTTCGCTCTCAGTGGGACGATCGGTCATCGGTGTAAAGCGGAGAATCTCTAGTTTACAAATATGATCATTGTCGATGAATTGATTTCAAACGGATACAATCAGGTTTTAAAACCCCTAAAAGTATAAACATACTCCCCTTGTTGCTATGCTGTCTACACAACTCGTTTGTTGATTGGCCTAAACACCGCATGCAAAGCATTGTGGTTACGTGTCTGGCTCGAGCGGGCGATAAATATTTGGCTTTGGCGATAATATTTTTGGGTATCTACATGCGATTCACTCTGATAAACTTACATTTGTGAGTTGGATAGCTCAGTCAATATTTGTCCAATTCAAACAAACTTTACACCAAATTGAAGATAATGAAATGTAGAATGTGAAAATAACAATAACTTAATTTTCAAAATTTCCTCATCGTGACTCAGTATGCCATGACGGGTCACATTTATCTTTTTCAAGAATATCAAGTAATCAAACTGATTACCTATGCTTATAGTCTAAGCATAAAATGTTCACAATAAAACTCAGGCATGTTTTAAGTTTCATCACCATCCATCAGTAATAATTAGGGTTGGGCGATAATGAAAAAAATTGTGATAATAATTTATATCACAATAAATGATATTATCGTGATAATTTTTATGTGTGTCTTAAGAAATCAAATTTTATATACTTGGGTAGAAAATCGTTGCTTGATGTCAAATTATTGTTGCTAATGTGGGTAGATGCCTTGATGAAGATTTATCTACTAGTATTAGAAAAGCTGGTACTTAATAATGCTGTTAATTTTGTCAATAGAATGTCACAGGTGATGATATAGCATATGTATTTTATTATCATCAATATTGGAACACGATAATAATCATATTGTAATAATTTTGGTTATCATGATATACTGGTTTTTCAATATTTTTAACTAAGTCCGATATGATACAAATCGAAGATGATTTTATAGGATATACTGAAAATTGTGTTTGAACTCAGTCAAGACATTTGCGCCCCAAAGAAAATCAATGGATGCAATATAAAGCCAACGACCAACATGCCCGTATCAATATAGGCGCTCAAAATAACCTAATGACATTGGCGAAATTGGTGGGGCGGTTTTATGGGCGTCTCACCAATCATGTCGTTATATGTGAGGTGCCTAGAGCTGGACGATATTTCGGTATTTCGATATAAAATCGTCATAGAAATAAAAACCGTGAAATATACCATCTTCAGAAAAATATCGAAAAACTGAACATACCACGATATATCGCGGTTTTGATTTTCCTGGATAATATTTAACATAAATATTGAACAAAATGTTTTCTTTTTTATGTTATTTACTATATTTTATTGCTTAATCATGAAAAAATACTGCTCTAAAGTCCCGAGTATTCATTCCACAAAGTTTGCAAATGCCGATACGGAGCTTGTTTCCGTCACATGACTTCTCGCTCACCTTTCCACCCGTTAGAATTATCCCTGTTTCTGATCAATTTCTATACATCTTGACAAATTGTGTAGACCGATACTTTGATTTTCGAAAGAGATCACTGATTTTAAGATTGAATTAAATTTTAATAAAGCAGAAATATAAATAATGCCAATTACATTGAGAGTTCTAATAGACTGATTATCATTCAGTGTCATGCCAATGGAGATCGTGATCCGGAAAAAAATATTTGACAAAATCAATGGTCACTTTTTGGCATAGTACTTATGTTTTATAGTTTAATTTAGTATCCTTGTATTGTTTAATTATGCATTTTCAAGAAGGTATACTCTTGAATGGGAAAGAAAGAGTTTGTAAGGGTAAACAAAGTCCAATCGTACCCATAACAACTATAAAAATATGCACGGCCGAAAGAACACAAACTTTGTTTTATGTTGTTTGGGCCTCCTTCATTCGAAATATTTTTAATTTTAATAAAATATAATTGATATTTTGAATATCAAAATTGTAATAAACAACAACTTTAGCAAGTTTTCATGGCTATAGATCTGTGTTTGAACCGGCTCGATTTAATGTTTTGTTAATTTTAAATTGGTATTGTATGCTAAAAATAATATTGATTAGAAACAATAATATTGAGGGGTATTTCCAACTTTTTATGCATGTATATTTACATTTAAAAAGTGATAAACTGGCTTTTTATAAAATATAATATTGAGGGGTATTTCCAACTTTTTATGCATGTTTATATATACATTTAAAAAGTGATAAAGTATTGACCTTTTATAAAATATCGCGATATAGAGATTATATCGCGATATTTTTTGAAAATATTGTGATATCTGTTGCTAGGTATATCGCCCAGCTCTAGAGGTGCCTCATAATGAATCACACAATTAACACCACAACTTGATGGGGCGCTCAAAATCGACATATAATGCCGAGTGAGATTGGTTAAATGCCCAAGGCTTGATCTATGGGGCACCTAAAACAGCATGATTGGAAGGTGCCCATAATGCAGAGATTGGTGTAGATACCATCATCAAGTGTAGCTTTGACATGGACCACCACTGCAGATCTATACTCAAGAGTTTTATTGTTATCACCCAATTAAAACCAAAGTTATCGTGTTCCAAAGTCTCAACCAATCAAACTGCTTATCTCAAACTATGTCAGTCAAGGCATTCACCTCATATACACTTACACCAATTATGTGTTCAAAAGTTGTGATTAATCAGATTAAGTCTTTATTTTGCTTACTCAGCAAATGTTCAGCATCATACTTTGTAAAGGTATTGATGTAATGAAACCATATATGAAGTGTCACCACTATCAAGGTAGTGATGTGATGAAACTATATACCAAGTTTCATCATTTTCACTTAATTAGAACCAAAGTTATCCTACCCCAAAGCATCAATCCATCAAACAGCTTATCAGAAAATGCTTCATCTTCAATCAAACTCCATCAAGAGAGAGAGAGAAATGGGGTTTAACGTCCACTCAACACAAACTAGGTCATTTCGGGACTAACATATGGTTTTATTTTATTTCAATAATTCGCTTGCGCGTAGGGGTCTTTAGCAGTGGGAGGAAACTGGAGTGCCCGGAGGAAACCCACACGGTTGAGAAGGCGCCCCTATCTCCATGCCACATACGCTCACACCAGGGCTCGAAACCACAGCCGCAAGCCAGAGGTGACCGGCCAGCTAGAGGTTGAAGCGCGGCACTCTAGTCCACTAGGCCATCCCAACCCCATAAACTCCATCAGGGCATTCAACCTAGGGTATTGATGTGATCAAATACACCAAGTTTCATCACTCTTACTTAAAATTAGAACCAAAGTTATCCTGGCCCAAAGCATCAACCAATCAAACTGCTTATCTCTGCTTACCCAAAGCCGAAAATGCTCATCTTCAAACTACATCACCTAATGAACGTTTACACCAAGTTTGAACATATTCTACCTCAATTCGAAGGTAAGTCGATGAACATCCAAGACATATTTTCTACGCATTCAAATTAGAAACTTCTCTTTTATCAATGTAATTTTGTAAATTTATATTATGTGAAAGAAAATGAATTTAATTAATGATTTAATATAAGCTTTTTTACATGTAGAGATCTATCAATACACTTATCAGAGAATAATGTATTTCCTCATGATCATTAACTTCAAATAGAAGGTAATTTGTGCAAATTTTAGAAGTTGGTGATTTCAGGTTGTTGATTTTCATATCGTACATAAATCTATGGCCATTTCTCACAAGAACTTCATTATCTGCCCCTTTCATGTTATTTTTGATTAAAGAAGCAACTCGTTTCCCGAATCAAAATCAAAAACCTATATACACATTGATGTCAATATGAAAAAAAAAAAAAAATAAATTCAGACTATTAAAGATACATTATGGGAGATTTTTATAAGGAGTTAGCTATTTTTGCTATAACAGTTCAAAAAAAGATGATGAAAGAAGAATATTTTGAAAATTTCAGTCAAGTTACTTTATTCTGAACATAGTTATCACCACTGTTATATATAACTTCATCTTCACCGATGGCCAATCGTTTGATTAACAGGCGTTAACTCCACCTACATAATCTCGATTATCAAGTAATGTTTTCAATGACTGTGGCACCGTTAGCCTATTTGGTTTGAGACAGGGCAGGGCTACAATTCGACAGATGGAAGGATGAACGAAAACACTTTAATAGTACCAGTACTATGCTTTGTTTGAAAGATAGGGGACAACAAGCTGATTACAGTATGCTTTTAAGGTGCATAAACACATTAACCCAAACATTTTTTTATCTACATCAGTTATGGATAGATAATAATTTGTGTTAACATTGCTAAATAAAGGTTGGTTTATCAGGAAGCTGTCATCTGCTACAGAATTCTTTAAGATTAAGAAGTTATTCTTTGGTGGGAATATACCCTTTCCCTTGAGAATAAGAAAGCTAATGCAAGATGACAGGTTTTAATCCTGTATGAATTACATTACAATTTACCTACAAGATTTTAATCCAAACTTCTCTGTGTTTTAAGGAGAGTCAGCAAGAATTTAGTACTTTAAGACTAAAATGATCATGCACAGATAGTAAGCCATAAACTAGCCAGTTTGGGATTCTATCCATTTATAATTGCCTCATCAGTAAATCTGAAAATTTCAGAACAAACAACATTCTGAATTAAACAATAAATTGTTAATATGAAATGGGAATGTACTAGCACCTTGCATAAGGTTTAATGTCTTGTCAACATACATACTTTGGTAATCTTTTTTATTTCTATGCAATGTGAGATAGTCGAATTTTGACCGGGCAGCGCCGTTTCTTTGATTTCCAACTCTCAATATATTATTAGAAAATGAACTAGAAATGCATACGACACAATTCTATGGAATACAATCATCGGTACTCATTTATAACCAAACCTAACAAATCCTGAAGGTTCTCTGACCATTCGACTGTTCCCCGCCAGATAGGAAACAAAATCATCTTTCGAGATGTCACTATGAATTGAGTTGCCATCAGGGCTCACACTGTCGGTCGCCAAAGTCGCAATTTGCGATAAAAATATGAAAGTGGCGATTAAAATTTGATTTTGGCGATAAGTTTTGCGATAAAGTTTTACGGTACTGGCAATTCTTTTTGAGAACTGTCGGAAAAAAAATCTTAAAATCCTAATCGTATTTATCCTGTATTAACCATTATTGATTATTGAGTGTCAATCACGTGGCTAAACACAATAATAAATTAGTCAACTGGCTGATAATCTGGATTGCGTCGACGAGTAATACTAATCAATTGTCTCGGATTAATGATTAGTTGATTGATAATTACCAATGATGTATATTAAACCTATCTCAAGTCACTATTTAATCGTAATGATTAAATTAAGCGGTGATTATTTGATGTTTTGTTTCGTCTTAAAACGAAGAATGGTAATACATACATGTAACCAAAATGACCAACAGTTCTATCGAAAAGAAGTAAATATTGTGATAGTTCAATTCCGTTTACTGTGGCATCATATACGGCATGTAGAACATACAAGTATGCTTATTGGATATCATTATTTCAAATTATCGTATCATCACTGGTCGAAAACGTATGAACTAGGCTACTTGAATATCGGCGATTCTTGAGCGAGAAAGCGGTTCGCCATTTGTATCATATTACCGTCGGTAAAATGGTCTAAAGGTGAACGATAGGTATAATTGTAAGCATTTCTTACAAATATAATTGAAGTACATATCATTCTATCAGAGATTCAGATACCGTTACGGTACCTGAAAATAGCAATAGGTCTATTGTACACGCAATCATTGGACGAGATTTGACGTGTAAATACTGAATATATAGTACAATACGACGATGTTCAAAGACTAAAGTTACCAAAAAAAAAATCCGATCTTAGTAAACCAAAACTGTGCTAAATGTATTATGCAAAGACAGATTTGTTAAAAGTTGTTGTATATTGTATACATCGGTAATTGTTTTATAATAAGACTACTGTAACTGAGACATAAAATTGTTAGATATTGTATAATTTTTTTATCACATATTTTTGGCGGATAAAATATTGAAGTTGGCGGAAAAAATATATGAACATTGCTTTACATAAAAATTGTCATCCATATTGGCGGAAAAAAATTGAAAGCCAGTGTGAGACCTGCTTGCCATACTCTTGTCATGTTTATTGCCATTAGAAATACTGAAGGAATCTGTTTTAGATTGGTCTCAAATTAAAACTCCTATTCACATTGCAATCATGACGAGACACATACTTCATGGTCCAGAAATCCAACCTGTAGAATTCTGCAATACAGGCCAACTTTTTCACAATTTATTTCTTAGAAATTGGCTCATGACAACTGCTTATTACTAATACAAGCTAAGCTATTCCTCATAATTTTCAAATTCAATAATCACAAATTTACTTTTCAACAAAATTTTCAATGAATGATGCTTCCATCTACTGATAACTAGTTAAATTCTTTATTTTTAATACAAATAATAATAATAAAGTTAGTCGTGTGTAACATATAAGTTAATATTATAAATATCATATCGACTGGCAACATAAACACATACCTGCAAATGATTTATGAAAAAAAATGAAAATATTAAACACCTGCAAAATGGTATAATGAGAAGAAACTAACCATATCTAATATATGTTTTATAATTTAACATGATTATGTAAAAAAAAAATCAAAGTTGACCGCATCTCTTCAATTTATCCTATCAGCAAGTATCATATATGTTTCAATTTCTTTTGATCAGATTCACTATCTTAAACACACAGGTGGCTATACTTTCCTCATGAATTATTTTATCCAATGATACATATTGTAAGGTAATAATTTGTATTCATGATAAATAATGATCAACTAAAAAGGCTACAATGAGTTTCCCTACTACTGTCTATACAAAATATAACAAAAACAAGTGGAATGAAAAGGCAGATATAAGCTTTCCTTTTACTATCAGTTTAAAATAGATTGTATTTTTGCCCTGTAAATAGGATATTTGCAAACGTTTTACTACTCAAGAGTTCACACAACAAAACATTTTATATTTTTGAATCAGGTATTTTACATAAATTTTGTAAACTCTTCCTGTCAACATATATAGATTTGTTAGTTTACTGCTACTAAAATGTCGATTTATGGAATATGAATTCCAGGTTTTTGGATGGAACACAAGAAAATTGCATGGTTTCCATTGCTATGCCATGAACTAACTTACCTTTGTTGTGTAAGTTTCGAAAAAGTTTAGTTGAGCCTCTTGAGCGGGTTGGAGTCAATCGTAACATGGCTTCTACTTCTGGAGGGCTTAGTTTACAACGACCAATACGAGCTGAAAAATACAAGAAACAATACAATAGGACAAAACAGAAATGGTATCCATAAATTGAGCATATAAGAGTGATACCAGTGTCAATATTTTATTCAGGTTTAATATCTTGAGAGTAACACCGTAATTTTTAAGTCCTTTATGCAATAATTGCATTAATGCAGTACTGCTAAATAATTAGTTAACAGAAACTTGCTCTTCAGACGCAACATAATTCCTAGACCGTCATTACCCTCTGCCCATGTCAAAACTTAAAGATATGACAATATAGGAGTCTCAATCTCTCAACTGCTGCAGCTACGTGTAGCGATCCGCTTAAAATTTAGGTTGTATTCCACTGACATCTCACATATTTTCTATGAAGCCACTGCTCAGATCATAGGAACTTACCGACTTACCAAAATGTCTGTATCGGTGTATTGTGACAATTTGACAAACCAAGTGAATCTTATAGGTTTAGCTTTTATAAATAATGGTAAGCATTTGGATTTGGAATATAATTGATTGGTATAAATACATATTTCTCTGGCAGGGAATGGTTGTTAAAATTTTTTATTTTATTCAAAATCAGAAAAAATAAAAATTAAATACATATTTCTCTGGCAGGGAATGGTTGTTAAAATTTTTTATTTTATTCAAAATCAGAAAAAATAAAAATTTAAATCTAATTTCAATTAAATTGCTGCAGGTGAAAGCCAAAGGACAAATTTTATTTCAAATGGGTTTCCCAGTAATGTGTCGGTCACAACTGTATTGCTTCCATAAAATATCCGAAGGTAAAACTATGTTATGTGATAATGGTTAGATTTTTTTTTATCTGAAACCATAAACTCTTGCAATGAATGACTTTTTATAGGTTTTCATTAAAAGTTATCAAAATAACAGAACTTAGATTCTAATGAATATCGATATTTTAAATTCTAATAAGATACATCTACATGCAAGACTAGTATTCTAACCGTCCTAGGACATGTTTGTATAAGGAAGTCTAAAACTACATCATCATGGGTTTAGAATTATCAAATTAAATCTAAGAATAGAGATAAAATAAGGAGTCAAATTATTCTAATTAGTGCTAAATCTATCATTGAGTTTATCAGGAATAGCTGAGTTTTTTTTATATTTCTAACTTTATCTGGTGGTCTAAATCTTTTAACATCTGACAATCTATTGAAAGAAATACAGGTCTGAAAGGTTACTGATGTCTTTTCAACATAATAAATCTTATACACCTCATATTATCTACATTAAAACAAATAAAACCAACTTTAACTCATGCCCTTGGTAAAATCAAGGGACTCAATCATGGATCAATGAAGTAAAGTCTCAAAATGTACTACAAGAATATTTATCTAAAGCTGAAGTCTTGTCTAAGCATAAACACATGGAAATTAATGAAAGTTTAGAAAATTTAATATGAGGGATTAGGGAGAGGGTTGATTTCTAACCTATTTTTAGTTCTGAAGGGAGCAAGAGATAGGGTTTAATATCCACTTGATACAAACTAGGTAATTCTAGAACTAACATATTGTTCAATTTTACTTCAATAATTCGGATGTGTATTGGGTTCTTTAGTAGTGGGAGGAAACCGGTTACTCTAATTCTTGTCATGTACAAGCTGGGAATCAAAAGCATGCCAGTTTGACAGACTTTATGATCTAAAACTAAAACATCCATCAACCCACCCATCCTAGTTTCATATGACCAACCTTAGACTTTCACTCTTTTAAAAAAAAAATTTTTTTCCTATTTGGCCACTCCTTGAAGTGTGGGAATGGGCAAATGGTCATAGACTTCTATATTCATGTTTGTAATACAAGTCATTTACAAAATATAAGTATAGCATATACTGTATAATCTTTTTATAAAGAATTCTAAAATGATTAAACATATTTTAACAATCTAGATATTTAAATATCATTTAATTTGTTACCACCTACAGTGTTATTGTAATATAAAATGTTTATTTGAATTCAATACATTTTATGTTTGATATATTAACGTGATTGCAACAATGCAGACACATAAGTATAACCTAAATACAGTAACCAGAATATCATATCAAATGCTATTACGATAAGAGACCAGACAGTGCACTTGCTCACATGAATGGCATAAAATATGTAACGTAATCTTGATCAATATGATGTATGTATATCATTAAATTGATATAATATTTATGAACTGCTTCATTATCTTTTTGAAAACCCTCAAGTTACTGTTAAATCACACTCATAATATTGCTTTAAACTCTTGTCCAAAACTAAATAAAAGAACTATGCATCCATCAAGATGAAATGAAATGAGGTTTACCTTTCTGTACCAATCAGACTAATAAAGATGGGAATATGTCGTGCAGTCGTCTAAGAGGTAAATTTTGACCAAACAGCGACACTATGCCTGCTCTTGTTACAAATTTCCAATCCTGCAACCAACCAGAAAATCCAAAGGAACTTTCTAGGCCAACAACAGGGTCCAACACTAGGAGTGCACCGAAGAGCTCCTGGTTACAACACCAGAAGCGCACCCAAGAGCTCCTGGTTACAACACCAGGAGTGCACCCAAGAGCTCATGGTTAGCAAGCCAGCACCTTATTCAACACAGGTCCTGTATCATTCAAGATATAAAGAGAATCATATCCATTAGGCTACATGTGTTGTCACCATCCACCAAGAGTAATGTAATATAGAAATGCAAGACATCTGTCAAGAACAGACAGGATTTATCCACAAAAATCATCAACTTTGTCCACAATTCATAAAAAGTTATGATTTAGGTAAATTTAGCATCCAAATATCTACTGAAAGCATGCATTATCTACTTTTTAATTGTCGCATTTAAAGTCATAACATTTAGATTCAGGTTCTTGATGAAATGAAAAGAAATGGGATTATAACCTTTGTAATTTTCAGTATATGGTACTAAAAAATCCCAGTAAAAACACACTTTTAATTATCCTCACAGCTAAAATCACCCATTTTAGAAGTAGGTAAAAAGCCTCCCGAATAAATGTTTTTTTAAAAAAATCGAAAACAAATTTGACCAAGATATTTTTTTTTCAATTTTTTTTAAAAAAAATTCAAAATACCACAAAGCAGTTCCATGCTTTAGTTGAATAGGATAAAGTTAGCAGTTTGCAATTGAAAGTGAAAGTGAAATGGACAATCAATTGCTTAACACTGTTTATCTGTGCTTTGTTGTTTCTGTGCTATCAGACAGGTATTTATGTGGGATAAAAATATGACGAACTTTGCATATTTGACAAGTGAAATGGACAATTAATTCATAGTTTCTGTCCTTACTGCCTTAAAATTATGAACATTTTTGTACAACTCTGTAAATATAAGACAGACTATGGCTTCTTCATAATAAAATCAGGGAGATTTTAATCTTAATAATAATAAAAATACTTTTTTTGTGTTCGCCGTTTGGGAGAAAAAAAATAAATTTAATTTAGTCAAATACTATTTTGAAATTTTGGAGGAGATCTTCAACTTCTTTCCAAAAGGGGGATTTTTACCAGAGGGGGGGGGGGGTCATACGGCCATATTTATGTGTTCAAAACTGAAGGTGTCACATTAACAAATCCTGAAAGTTCTCTTGGTCCACGTAAGATTTATACCCAGAACATTCCAGTTACTTAACAAAGTCCCTACATATCAATAAAAAGAGATAATGGGTTAAAAGGGCCATAGCTGACAGCACAGAATAAAAAAAATCTTAAATTAGAGAGAGACCTCACTTTCAACTTATACGTAAAATCTATTTTACTCCTTTTTTAACATGAAAAAATTATATCATATTTCTAAACACAAAACATGTAACAAAAACCAAATACTATCCACAACATGGTATATACATGTAGTTAAGCTATGCTAACCTAATTGTCATAATTTGTAGAGCTGGCCAATCACATGCAAAATGATACAATATTAAAAAGACCTACGACATCATAATTATCTAAATGTATTATTGAGCTATACTTACAATCTCTCCAGTAACCTTGTTGTAGAAGAATTAGAAGAAAAGTTATGCAAAATCACAGCGAATTTATAAATGTCCTTACTAACATCTGACAATATGAAACAAAATTAGACGATAGCAGCATGCATTCTTATTCCCCAAAAAGTCCCTGAAGAAATTTTCATAAGCTTGTTTCCAACTTGTCAGGGCCATGTCTGCTGGGGCTTGATAGATCTATTGGAAATGGTTCAATATTGGCTGTTTATTGGAAATGGTTCAATATTGGCTGTTCATTGGCTTTTGGAAGCAGCCGCTGAAAGGCAGGATACGCCCACATTTGAGAGATGGATAGAGAACAAGCTAAAAAGAAAGTGATTTTTCCTACTATCAAGGTCCATAATTCATGAAGTTACAATTCGATATCTAAAAGAAGCAAGATCTTTGGGTTATAAACATGCATTTCAAGTTTCATCAAAATCATATTAAAATTGTGACCTCTACAGGGTCCACAAACTTGATATACCGTACTTTTACATTATTTGCGTACAAACAGTGGCCATTTTGTTTGGCAGTTTTGGTTTGATTTTCAGGAAATTTTAACTGAACCTTCATTACAGTGTAATTGTGATATAATCAACTATTCTTTAAATCGGGTAATAATTGTGACCTCCAGAGGGACCACAAGCCAATAATGGCAATTTTTCGTACAATATGGGGCCATAATTCAGAAAGTAATGATCTGATATGCGCAAATAACGAAAGGAACCCAGATCTTTCATCAAAATCGAATCATATTTTCACACTATTTGCGTACAAACGGCAACCATTTTGTCAGTCAATTTTGGTCCGATTTTCATGAAATTTGAACTCAACTATCATTACCGTGTAACAGTGATATAATCAAACGTTTTTTAAAATCGATTAACAATTGTGACCTAAAGAGTGACTACAATCTAAAAAAAAGTGATTTTTCGGACAGTCAGGGGCCATAATTCAGGAAGTTACAATCAGATGGGCGCAAATATTGAAAGGAACCAAGACCTTTGGGTTATAAACATTCATCAAAATCAGTCCAAAATTTTGACCTTTATAGGGTCCACAAGCTAAAAACGTGATTTGCCAATATCGAAATCTGCCAAGATCTTATGGGGGAAAACCTATATTTCAAGTTTTCTCAAAATCAGATAAGAATTGTGACCTAGAGAGTACACATACAAATGTTGGCATATAAAAATGACCCATTGATTAATCTTTCATTGGATTTAAAGAGAAAGAAAACAACTGTTTCCAGCTATGAATTTCAAAATACAAAATCTTTTGTAAGCTCTTTACATGCATAAATTTCTTTATGATTTTTGTTTTTATCTAGTTAATACACAAACTTGAATATGGGGAAAGATAGCTCAACATTTTGAAGAGAGCAAATGAAAAGACTTATCAAAATACAACTAGCGGTATTATAAGTTATATTCAAAAGGCGATGACCACAGTTGTTCATAGAAAACCTACATGCACATGTAGAAAATATAATCTTGATACATTTAAAAGTACAACTTCAGTAAATGTTCCAATAGAAAAACTGTAAAAGATCAAAGAGTGGAACAGAAAGTCTCCAACAATGTGTAAACCATTGTATCTATTTGCCTTAAGTTAATTACATCTTGAATACCCTACATCAAACTGTTTATAAATGGTCTGTGTTGAATTCAAATAGGTAACTACACATGCTATTGTATCATTTCTATATTTCTCTGAGTTTCAATGTAAGAAGAAAGCGAGCATAAAATTGCCAGCTATGTACAAGTAAATATAGAGATGTAGAAATACAAGTTTAAGTTGAAACGCGACTGTTTAGCTAATTTCCCCAGTCTTTTATCTAATGGAAAAGTCGATACCGAACATATTTGACAAGCCAACAAAATACTAATGTTGTCAACTTCTTACAATGTTGACATTAAAAGATAAACATTCCATGAACTAGAAGGGAGAAGCAGAGGAAAAGATGTCGCACTATAACAAAGAGTTAACACCTAATAATAATTACTAGGATAGCGTGAAACTGAAAGGTTAATCTACAAGTACAAGTTATCTAAATGTTTTCATTCAACACCATGTACAGCAGATGATTCTTGCACCATTTAAATTATTGTTTTAGACTTTTAATTCAATTTTCTGACTTAAGTATGACATGCAAAGAACTGTCCATTATTTGGGACGAAAGGATAGAAAGATAGTTATAACCTCATTACACAGTGAGAATGAACCATACCGTTAAATTCAAAGTGGCATAAAATGGGATCTAAACACAGTCCAGATATCACTTCCGGTGGATGCAGACATTAAATACAGCTAGTTCACACACACACTCTCAGTCCAGACAAGAACTGGCCCACCAGAATGACATGGTCTTGATTATACAGAAACTCTTATGATACATGTAGGTATTGTCATCATTTAAGAAGCACATAAACAGTCAATGCTTATTAATGGTTTCTGTTAAAGACTTGGAACTACAAACAATTAGAAAAAAATTATGTAAAGTCATAAGTGTAATGGTTATTATTAACAATAATGTTACAGTCTGTTTTTAAGAGTTTACATTACCAGGATTTAATTCATTAAAACTATGGTCATATTCAAATACATTTTTCATATGGTTTATTGAAATGAATGTTTATGTTCATAAGATATAGATTTATCTGAGACTTTTTAAATCTAATTGTTAATGACCTTGTATTACAGACTTGGTTTTAGCTGCAAAGTAATTTCAAGAGAACCTTTTTGTAGAGAAGAAATGTTTGTGATAAACTCATAGATTCATGAAAATAGCAATGAATTTCTCTGCATATAATATGCCACTGTCTTTTTATAGGCTTTTAATAATACATACACTAACATCTAAGAGAATCACAGACGACCTTGAAAGACTATTGAAAAGACATACAGAGGTATATGGAAAATCAAAATGGAACCTTAAGTTGTCAGACACCTTAGTGATATGTTTTCTAAATCATAAAGGTATTTATATACAATGGTCAATGCTGCATCCTGGTAATATTTCTTTTGGAGCTCTATATATATTTTATAGCCAACTAAGGGATTGGCTGGGCCTCTGATATTTCTTTTCTCAGTAAGTCTCACTAGTTTACACTGGTTTCATTCATATAATAAGAGCTTTTAGATAAAGAGGAGATGTGACGTAGAGTCCAAAACTGCAATCTCGGTCAAGACTAACATTGTAAGAGAGGACATGTCCAGACATATCTTCTTGAAGCAAAGATTTCATTGAGTAAAGAAATCTCACTGTGATCATTGAAGTCGTAAAGTTAGCAAGCAAACGTACTTTAGGACCTGTAATAATATCTCACATTTCCAAAGGCCAGGACTGAACAAGTCACTAATTATTAGGCTTCAAAATATAGACAAAAGAGTCGTCTTTATTTACTATGTCATAATTTACAAGAAGATTTTGTTATCAACAATAGAATATTGAGCTATTAATAGAGCCTTATGCAATTTCTATTTCCCTATTTGAGTCAGTTGTGAATGAAATTTCTTTCATTGATCAGGTCACAACCCAACTCTCAGGTAAGACTTTGATTAATAATTCATGCTCATCCAAATGATTTATTCCTTTGTACTAATATGACACAATTTGAACTGACAGTTCAGGGTCATGCTTTCCAAAACTGATAAAGTCACATTTTGCATACGAGTAGATACTAGCATTATTTTGAGGATATCAAATTCATATTTGACTATTTCATACTGTATTGTACTACTATGTTACATACAAAGGATATGTCTTTCAAATAATATAAAGAAAAAATTAAAATATGCATCTTCAATTTAACTTCAAAGATATAAATTTTAAGGATAATTTTAATATTATTATATTATCATTACAAAACGAATGTATGTAAATAGATTCCCCGTCATACTTCATTACTAATTAAACAAATACACCAAGTCAAATAAAGCATAAGATAGCTTTATAATTCATTCAAATCTGCTAATCATCTTGATTTAAAGGTGCAGTCCAAGATTGAACAACTGCACAGAACTAAACAATGCTGTTTTATGACCCTTTTACATATACATGTAATTAATTAGTTTTATAATCCAATGAATAAATGAAAAAGTTGTACGTTGAAATCTGAGATTGAGCATTTAAAAATAAAAAGCTGAAATTCATAGAATTAAATTAATTATTCCCATTTACCTACATGTCGTTCTATTTGATCTAATAATAGAGAAAGTTGACTGAAATAAGTCCATTCTATCAAATTTGTATGGTTCTGAGACCTTAAGTAGAAAACTGATTTTTGAAAAATGATGGGCACTATTTTCTTGTTATGCAGATACATGTACTAGATACTTTTCCTTTAATATTTAGCTATCTTGATTCACACTAAAAACTCTTTGTCTGATTATGCCTTCCCTTCAGTTTCTTAGGTGGGATATTTTCATCCATATTCTGTTAAAAAAATTCCAGACAGCCGATTATACACCAGTATTTCAACTGTTCATCATGTCACTTGTATAAAGAGCTAAGTAAAGTCACATTAATTGTAACGAAAACTACACTGTAAATAATCACATGGGGGGGGGGGCATTTAGTAGTTGGTTTGAGCAATAAGCCATAACAAAATAACTAATCTATTTTGGAGACATTTCAAAGAGTATTTTCTCAAACATTTCAAGCAAGTCACAAAAACAAATTAGTAATTGTTTTTCCATAAGCATGTTTTTATAATATACTTTTTCAATATATTTTTATACTTTGTTAATATATTTTTCCCATTTTAAAAATAATCATTAATGGTTTGCAATTTGATTGACTATATAACATTAAGAGTGATATATGAAAACTACATGTATAATAGTAACCAGTGCTCACTCTGGGGTTTCATTTTTTTTTTTCCGCCAATTTTTCATTTCAATTTATTAGCCATATATTTTTTCTGCCAAAATAGAAGAATAAATATCTATTAGATTTTTTCAGTAATTTCTATTTACATAAGTACATACAATATAAATATTATTTCACAATTTACTCCACTACTTTGCAGAAGCCCATTTTTTGAAAGCTTTTTCAACATCTGGGGTAAACACTTTTATTAACATCAATTTATTACACGGTGTATTTGTTTTTAATGAATATTTGATCTTTTTTATATAATATTTTGTCAATTAAACCCTCTTTCACAGTCTGCAGTTGACACAGGAATTGTGAGCAAGCAGTTACTTATATCACAAGGATTTGAAAGTTTCCATACATCCTTAAAAGATCTACCTTTTTCAAATGCACTTAAACATACATTATCCAAGAGCTAAATCTTCCTTTAGTTATGATGATCGAGGCTGGGCTGAAAATTCAGAGTGCAACAATCTGACTGAAATTTTCAGCATATTCTATTTGCGTTATTTATTTTTTTAACTATTTCAGTCAGTTCTTTACCAACCCTCCTATAATGTCCATTTAAGATTTTATGTTTTTCCAGACTGTTCAATTTTTCGCTTAAGACCCATGGCATGCGATTTGATGATAACTGACTTCCACTCGTTCATTTCATAAGTTTAACGTCCACTTCCATATAAACTGTAACAACAAACCAGACTTCATTTATTAACGATACGGTCAACATTAAGAGTAATAATCCCAAACAAATCAAATGAGTATTAGTCTAATGGCTGCCATTTTGAATATACAGAAACCGTCAAAAAAAGCCATTGATTGGTATTTGGAGACAAAAAATTAAATCTTTTGTCTCTTAATTAGTTTATTACTACTCTTACAAAAAATACTAATCAACAGTAATCAACACTAATCCGAGATTGATCAAGAGACAAAGGATTGGTACCTAATTGATTGATAACTGTCTCAGCCAAATACAGTTGTCTGTATGTGTGTGCCCGGCGTGGCAAGAAAAAGTTATCGCCAAAAATTTCGCCAGATTGAATATTTTATTGCTAAAATTATATTTTTATCACAATGCGGAAAAGGTGATCGACAGCGTGAGCATTGACAGTAACAATAGACACAGCATGTAATGCTAAACTAAATTTGGGATACAAGTCTTTTCCTACAAGTAATAAATAGTTCTTGAGTTACTGTTTCCCAAAGATTGATGGAAAAAAAACCTAGTTTTGGATTTTCACATGACACAAAAAAATTGGTTGTGATTGTGGGGAAAAAAACGACTCTTTTCTCATAACCACAGTCAAATATTCAAATATGTACTTAAAAGATGTTTGCTTGTCTTTTTAGCAGTGAACTGTGCACAAAAGACAAGTTAAAAGGAAAAGTTGATTTAACGTGTGTGTAATTTGCTTTCCATGAACAGTTTGACGAGACAAACTTCTTCTCAAGATCAATTATTGACAAATTAGAAATTTTACTTTCTAAAATACACTATCGTTATCAGTAGATACTAGGACAATAATCCTAAATCTCTTAAATTACATCTTTATTACCAGAAACAGTGAAGAAAATAACAGCAGAAACTACTTACTAGTCTATCGTAATTTCCATTAGCATGAAAATTTATTTTGGAAGAGAGTATCTTTTAGGGTCTGTTACTACTAGTGTATTTTTGTTTAAATAAGAGTTCAGTCGTTGAATTGTAAAATAAAGTACCGTTGGGCAATATTTGATCGCAAACTAGTTCCAATCAAAAGATGTTTGTACATGTTTGCGAGACATGATGTTCCTTTTAAGCAAAAAATGCTACCAGTGGAGCAGATTATGTCTAGTCTATGTATCCACTATAATATTACCAATATATATGTACTGAAGCTATAAGAATTTGGGGTTTTAAACACTGCCAACCAAGTCTCTTATTTCAAACAATATATCTCAAGAGATTGTTCATTACTACCCCATTGACTGAGATGAGCACTAATTTAATTTCCATACCAAAACACAAGTGCCTGAAAAGAACCGTTTGTTACCTTGTAGCTCTTTTTTATGAGTCTCCTAATTGATGCCTTTGAAGTTTACAGCAGGTTTAAAACCTGGATGAGAGCAATGGTTACAGATGACAAAGTGAATTTTCTTGATGTATCACAAACGAAAAGTATCAAATTTTGACTTTAATTAAATTAGGAGTACAGAATCATAAATATCTCATAAAACTAAATTAACAAACAGAAAACTCAAATTCATTTAGTTGGTTAATCAATTTATGATAACGAAAAAAGTTCTTATCAGACAAAAATATTTTTAAAATTTATTCTTACGTCTGGGTGTTTCTTCTGTGACCGATTCTAGGAAATCTTGAGGAGTCATGTAAATGGAACCATGACATTCAACAGAGGCAAACTGACGAAATCTTAATTCTCTATAGGTCGTCTTTGGCGTAATTTTTTCTTCCTGAAAATAAAAACCCAACAAATGTACTGTGTAACATGAAGTAAAATAATTCACATGCTCCTGTCTTCATTAGCCCTGTTGGAGAAGAACAGTAGAACGTTAAACCTCATTTTATTTCTCTCTAGGTGTGCTACATGTATTTTGTAAACTGAAGAACGTCTTTAATAAATTATAGATTTGTACAAATAGTATACCAATGTATGGTATTGATAATGTGCAATATTGCAAATAATTCATTTGTAGTAGATTATTACCACTTGTGTATTGCATTAGGTGTAAGTTTCCTCCAAGGAAAGGAGAATCAATTAAACCTTGTGCCAAGCCTATTAACTCCTTATGTATTGGTAAAGTGCAATTAAGCTTTGTCAAGTTTGTGTATTGAGTTAACCCTGTTTATTAATCACTCTTGCCTACTGATTAACTATAAGTAATCCTCGTTGTGTATTGAACAGTGCAATAGCAATCAATCATAAGGTGCTGATAAAAGACAATTAAATATCTTGATTGACTGCACCCTTTGTGTAATGGTAGTTTAGCTATAATATTCAATATATTGTAGTATGTATTACATATCATCATAGTATTTCATTACCTCAATATCATTTCTTCATTGACGAATGGATCAAATGTGTAAGCATATGAAATCATTAATTAAACAAGGGTTTAGGGTGCATATACTGGGTTAAATGTTTTTAAAGTAACAATCATACAATTTATCTGTTAATATTATAATATCAGATGATTTCTCCATGTAACAAACTTTTCATTACAAGTCAATTATTTCCTCATTTGGAAACTCAATACCTAGTATATTTTGTTAATAAGTAATTATCAATGAATAAGTCTATAACTTCTGTATTTATAGTTCAATTGTCCATAAATAAAAAAAAGAAGTGCATATTCATTTATACTGCTATGAAAGATTCACCCAAGGCCACCAAATAAAAGATTTATTATTTCCTATAAAAAATCTGGTTTTTTTTACATTACATTTAAAGGACGATATTGATTGGTGTTATTTCATTATGTCATATAACACTGATTAAACAGTTCCAGATATAATTTTAACACAGAGATTATTATAAGGATAGATGCATAATGAAATGAAATTGGGTTTAACGTCCTATACTAATGTTCTGCTTCAAGTGAGCTCATAAAGATGGGCATACGCCATGCAGTGTGATATGAGGGAAATGTATACACGAGACCATGGTTTTTCGAATGACTTGCAGCTCCGAACGACTGGACAGCTGTCCTTGTCAGAAAATGCTAATGAACTTTCTCTGCCAATGCAGGTATCAAACAATTGACTTCCAGGCTAGCAAGCCAGCGTCTTAGCCACCATGGCTTCCAGATGTGTAATGAAGATCTGAATAAACGCAAGTGCCGCAAAAAATGGAAACTAGACAGTTAACCTCCTATATAGCTGACCAGTAAGAGGATATCTGACAATTTACCCCAAAATTGTATTTCATTATAGTGACATTCAATTCTTTTTATTAGTTGTCAGGTATCCTATCACAACAGTCTCATGTAACAACTTTTGGTTTTCGAAGGAATTATCAGTCAGCTGTGTATCTGCTATCGCTCATTACTTCAGGACAACTCTTGTTTTCCATATTCTGAGTAATTTCATTTCTTGAAATCTTCATTACACATCTGTCATAGCAATGATCTCTACACTAAAACTATATTTAGAATGTGTTTAACCAATCTTATCACATATGTGACCATGACTGACACCAATATTGCCCTTTAAATAATGTGGGCATCAGTAGGAAGAAACCAAATCAGTGCGTTTGGAAAGAAGTTTTGATTTGAATGTTTTTTGGGGGGGTTGTTTTAAAGTAACATAAAGTGTTTGATTGTCATTTGAGGAATTTTTAATTTTACCTTACAAACTAAAATATTGTGAAAGTTGGAACTCTGAATGGAATATCAGTCTAAAATTGGTTATAAAAAAAAAAGACAACCCAACGTCATTTAAATCTTTGTTAAAATCTTTTGATGACATCTTTCAGATTATCGTTCATAAAATGCAAATGATTATCAACAGCTTATTTTAAATGTCACAAAAACTTGCCAATATTACACCTCACATATAACACGCACAAATATGATTTTAAATTCAAGTCATTTTTTTGCATCACAAGTCAAGATGTACCATAATCATTCTATCTCTACAAATCAGTGAAACTACACGGTAATTCCAGCTTTCATGGATCATGTCATATCTATCATTACATTTTTATTTGAACTAATTCATTTGAAAAATCCGGGACTAATTTTAATCACAAGTATTATTCTGATGCCAAATAAACAAAACTGGACTTTTATTAATATAAGGGTCATAAAATAATCAAGTTTCCACATCATCTCAATTGAATGTTGTACTTATCCCTGCAATAATTAAGCATATTATAAAGCATTGATTTTGTGGTTAAAATAAATCAAAATGACTTAACATGTCAAAATTCAACAATGAAGTACATGTACCATTATTTGGGTGTACCAAGTTCTTAATTCCCCTCAGGTGTGGTATATGAATGATTCCGTTTTGTAACAAACACTATGTAAAACATGGTTGTAGTGCATTTTTTGTTAAGTATATCACCATGAAAATACAATTCCAATGGGTACAGTTTTCTCTCAAGTTACAAAAAAGTACTCAAAATCTGAAGTGCTACACCTTTCCAGTCATGTATTTTTCTTTTGGGAAAAAATGAAAACGACTGTAAGGAAAATATATTGTTTTCTTTGTCAAATATAAAGAAAATGGGCGAAACCTGTGTATTAAATTTAATCACATGATTGGTATCAAATGCAGAGAAAAAGTATGATTAGTTGTTTAATGTTTCTTTCCTATAAACATCATTATGCGACTTGTTGCTATAGACTGGTCGATAATTGCTCTTAACAGTGTAAGAATAATAGGCAACTGTCACAAGTCCTGCACCCCTCCCTTTCTCTATTGCTTATACAATGGGTAAGGCTGCCGTTATTTCTCCCATATTGTTTCAACTTGTCAACTTGTTTCAATCTGGCTATGGTGTTAAGCAGACTGTTACTGTGTTTGAGTATCGCTTAATAGGACAACAAAGCTGGGAATATGTAAGCAATTACGACAGCCACCCAACAACACCTGAATGTTTCCATATATCGCTCCTATATAAATAACAATGTTTCTATTTTAATATGATCACTTCACAGTTTATTGTCCAGGTTTATTCTTCATATTTCCATGCTGTGAAATCAAGATGGCACTAGTTTCTTAAGCTTACAAACAAATAAATATTCAGATAAAGTTAGTTAGTTCATACATGGATTTGTGCTGCAATGCACAAGATGAAATTAGCAAACTGCAATTAATAAATCATTTCAATGACAGCTTGGTCGAGTGGGGGACAATGTGTGTATTTGCTCTATTTTGTGGTTTTCTCTTTATGAAATCCTGAAAATATCAAATGAATTCTAGAGAAATTGTTTTTTTAGGAAGTGTATGGTTGACCTTTCATGAACATGTAGTACTACTTTCAATTATGGGATTGTTCATATGTGGTATGTTCACTTTCTGCTGTTTTTTGATTCTGTTCATAGCACTTTGTGTTCTAAAAACAGACTTACGCTGTCTTTGTATTTATTTTCAAGCAAAAAGATAAGGTTCCACTTCTGTAAATGACGTGCAAGGATCTAATAGAAATCATAAAGTTCATCTTGATGTTCACAAAATCCTGCAGCTATTTTTATTGTCACTATTGATTTGATTTCCTTCCATATACATCAAAAGCAGGGCCCTATATAGTAAGCTGTTATAACCTCTAATGATAAATGTAATTAGGTATTGTTTTGAATTGGAGTTCGTCTATCACAACAAGAACAAATCATTAACATTTAACATTACTCAATGGCCAGAAGTAAAATGGTAAAGATACTGAATGAAGACCCAAAGACCAAATAGTTCATTAACTTTAGCCATAACATTTGGTATTAAAGTTCTGGTGTTAATCGACAATGCAAGCAAATTTTACATCATAACATAGAACAAACAATACAAATATTCAAAAATATAACAGAAATAAAAGCTTTTTACCGAAATGAAATTAACAAAGAAAAAAAGGCAACCCCAGACCCCCCCCCCCCCGGCCCTTAGTGACCAAACTTTGCATCCAAAGTTGTCAGATGTAAGCAGACCCATCAGCACTTCCTCAATTCTGTTTTAAATATCACTTTCAGACGAGGCTTAAACTGGCCTCGGTGTATTATTGTGACAGAAATTTAGAATAACAAGTTACTGACTGGAACAAGTTAATGTGCTTCTCTTTTAACACATTGCAATTTTTTCTACCAATAAAGACACTGGAAACAAATGTAAACTCTTTGATTTCAAAAACTTTTATCACGACATAAGTACAATAGAAATGTAATTTTATTAACATCTTGTGAACATTTGGTATTGACATCTAAAATAATAAATTTCTCAGAGAGCAAAAATACTTTAAATGATAAAACAATGAAATCAAAATGTAGTAAAACAAGATTACATGAATATCATCAAGGTAGGAATGTGTGTCTTTAGGAGTTAACCGTTTCAACTGGTACCTACAGCAGTGCCTCAGACATTGGTAAAGGACTAAAGTAAGTTGTTCAGTACCATGATACCAGCCAAACACCTCCATGCCAACAGAAAGGTGTTAGTAATCATTACATAATGTATCAATTTCTTACATGAGAAAAATTAGAAGTTAAAATGAAAGACAAATGTTGGTAGAATATGTTAGTAAGAAAACTTCATTTCCTAAAACAGTTCCAGTTTGCAGAGAGGCCTGGCCACCAAATCCCAGACAACAAAAATGGGGACAAGGCGCGTCTGATAGCCTGCCTGTTTGTATAGGTGGAAACCAAACGTCAATAAAAAGTTACTAATGATCTAAAGATGCACAACAACATGTTACAATCATGTTGATACAATAATTCCCTCACTGATATTTTCCTTTGAGGATTCACCAGTAACTGTGCAAACACTGCTTTGAACATGCAGAGACAATTGTGAAAGAATATAGATAATGTTTGGTTTTTCTATACTCTGGAATGATAATAATAGCATTCTTTTACAGTAATTGAAAATAAACAAAATCATAAATTCATATAGCTCCCTTAACCTGCTTCATCTTCTACATAACTTTATAATAATCATTCCATTTATGTAAATTCTTCAGCCAGTTTCCGAATTCCTTTATCCACAGGGGCATAATCTTTTCATCAAATATTTTGCAGCCGCTCGTGTAAGCTTACACATTCCAGGAGATTCGTCTCAAGAATGAAGGAGCAATCATTTAAACAGAATCAATTTATCTGACAATGGTATCAATTGGCTCGTGTTACAAAGGTGTCTTTGGCCAAGTTGAAGACCACTTGAGAAGTTTATTGTCGTCATCAGACCATCCTATCTGACAATTTAATGATCTGTGTCTAACGAGTAATCAACAATATTAGACAAGCCAAATGACTCTCCCCAAAAATATTTTAATTCATTGATTATCTTGTTCATTCAATATTTAAGGAATTTGTCGGGGTTATGGGGTCAAGTTTTGTGAGTGTGTGGTCCGACTGCTTGGGGTTGGGCTAAACCTTGCCTAAATAACCACCCTCCAAATTCACCTTTAGCCAGTAAACCCATCTACGGTCAACTGTCCTGCTGAGCAATGCAGTCTTAAACACTGTTATTATACAGTTAACTATTGTTGCTTGATGATTAACGACCTTTGCTTAACGGTCCCTGAAAAGCATAAACTCCCCTTGCCACACCTATACCTCCCACACAATAACTTCAACACGACAGTCACAAAATCAATACAGGTAGCACCAATACAAATTATTATATTACTAACAGTCGGATAAAGATTAGAAGGTGACGAATTCTCAACATGCATAATGGTTGTGAGGTATAGAAGGTGCAGTAGTTTGTCAAAAAAAAAAGGAGAAGATTTTATACACATTTATAATTATTATTAGCATGAATTTTACTTTAGGAGCTAATGATTCCATGTGGGAGGTAGGGTTAAGGGATGATTTAGTCGTGTGTCACTTAAAATGTTTTTACAACTGTTGGTTCTTCTCATTGCAAAAATGCTCTATGTTTACTAAACTGCTGAAATACTTTGCTTGGCAAAAGTTAAATATTGTTTTGAATTAATCTTGCATACAACTATTCTCTGTAAAACTATTGTATCACTGTTATTGTATTATTCAAACTGTGCTGTTCTATTGCTATTGTGAGGTTCAAATGTTGATGAAGACAACCACATTTTATCGTTTAGATCTCATCAGCATCAGAAATGGAAAGATTGTTTGCAATGAGTCATGCAGACTTGGGTTACCCACAATGAACAACAAGTGTTTTACTGGATTAAACCATCATCTGACCTTTCCAAATGGCAAGCAACGGTTTGTCCTAATTTATTGAGGAACTTATTGATGTTAGCTGATTGGAAGGTAAAAAGTACCTTGATCTCACACTGTGAAAAATAATAACAACATTAATATCCACCTATACACATGTAAACTGTCTGCATTATATATTTTCTTACTGAATAAAGACAAACCTATTAAAGACAAACCTATTCAACGAAAGCTTTAGCAGAATGAACCTTGGTTGAAAGTGATACCTAAAATGGTACTAAAAAAGAGTGAGAGAGAGAGAGAGAGAAATGGGGTTTAACGTCCACTCAACACAAACTAGACTTTAATTTTATTTCAATAATTCGCTTGCGCGTAGGGGTCTTTAGCAGTGGGAGGAAACTGGAGTGTCCGGAGGAAATTCACAAGGTTGAGAAGGCACCCCTATATCCATGCCATGTACGCTCACACCAGGGATCGAAACCAAAGCTGTAAGCCAGAGGTGACCGGCCAGCTAGAGGTCGAAGCGTGAAACTCTAGACCACTAGGCCATCCCCCCCCCCCCCAAAAAGAGTGAACTGTTGAACCTTTTATTTAATGTTGAAATCATAGTTTCAAGCAAATGAAATGGCAAATATTTACTAATTGTGGAATATTCAATTAGCAAAAATATTTAAACATACATTATGCAAGAGCTAAATCTGCCTATTGCAGTGTTTTCTGTAGGCCTGAAATGTTAATATAAACTATTAATTAGACATTATTTAATTCATCCAAATCATAATCATGACAATGTCATCTTATGGCATGTGTCAGATTTATACTGCCCAACGCTCATTGATGAATAAATCCAAAAATGGATAATCAAGACTATGTTTCTTATTGTACCGACTTAAATCTTGATGATCGAGGCTAGGCTTAAAATTCAAAAGCAAGTACATGTATCTTGGTACATGTAGAACAATGTGAATGAATTTTCAGCAAATTCCTTTTACATTGTTTAGTTTTTAACTATTATAGCGAGAACTGCCAGCTCTATTCCTAATCTCCTAAATACATCTTCAAATTTGATCATTGAACCACTAATCTGACCGCTTGTGTAAAACAGATGAAAATTTAAGCGTTATATTCAAACTTTAGAAAGACTATTTGTAAATAAATAAAAAAGAGAAAAGAGGTCTGGTGTCTAAGAAGTAGAGGACTCATGTATTTGGGAATAACAACTTTTGGAATGAGATCTTGAACAAAGATCATTCAAAATTAGTATGTTCAAGTTAAACCATTCACTCTACTCTATAAATCTCTTAATTAAACATTTAAATATGAGTCAAATTTGTGTTCACCAAATCTTAAGTATAAGAGAATCTAACATGGTGGCATCTCAGATGTATACAAAAAGCAATGTATCACTATCCAAGTCATTCGCAAAGTTTATTTTGAATGTTTCACATGTATTTTTGCTTGTGTAACAGACAACCTTCGGTTACATGACTTGAATAACTCTACATAACACACGCAGCAATTGTAAATATAGTTATGGGAAAGAAAAATTCTTTTGAGGTAATTTATCTAGTTTTTAATGCAATGAAAACAAACATGGTGAAAAAATGAGGTGTAATGTTGAAGAGTTCTGTCATTGGAATATCAGGAGAGATTTAAACACCCTGCAAATATATATTGTATTTCACTCAATATCTAGTTTCAAAAAATACACCATTAAGTGTAACATTACCAATTCTATCTTTACAAACCTCTTGTGTAATATGGAAAAAAACAACTGCGACATAGGGTGGATCAGCAGCACCAAGCACTAAATAATGGAGGCAGACTCAACCATGACGAAAAAAATAAGTAGGTGTAAACATTAAATCCTCTTCCATGTTCACTGTTCCCGGACAGTTCATAAAAAATTAACAAGTAAAACCTTGTCCAGGCCATAAAGTAGAGTTGAATATGTATTGCTATAAATGCAAATATGGTTGTGTAAAATATTTTTTGAGAATATTGTAAGAAAGACATGTTATTCAATTTCTTTGGGTAAATCGTAGAATTGGGAAATTACTAGGTGGTGCTACATGTATGATATTCCATTCTAAAGTTACACCTAAGAAATGGTCAGGAGAAATTACATGTAGCTGGCTCTGTAGCCAGATGAAATCTTTAAGCTTGACCAACTCTATGTGGAAATGTAAACAAATTACAATCTGCTCTTAATTAAAAGGTGTAGATCCGCGTTTCTCAACCTGGGGTGAATTCACCCCCAAGGGGGGAATGGCTCGCGTCCAGGGGTTGAATGACCACACTCCCAGTAACTTCAAAAATGATCATATATAAAGGTTGTGCAGTTGAGATTAGCACTCTCAAACACTGTCCCGAGAATAAAAAAAATTGTTTGTGACAATAACTGGAAACAACGTATTTTCATTAAAATATAAATTTGGTGATTATTGAATCTCACTTTCGATCCGTATTCATTCCATATTCAATGTCAATGTGGTCATGGGGTGCAGGCCTGTGCAAGGATCCGCGGTTCATGTCGGATGGCTTCTATAGAAAAAGGCCATTTTCAATTTCGTATGAAATGCCTGAAGATTGCCTGAAATGGCAGGAAATCACATTTTCGGGCTCTAATTTCTTAAAAATTTCCAAGGGGCTTCCCCCCCTCGACGGGCTTCGTGCCTACGGCTCTCGCGGTGACCAGCTTCGCCGGCCACGGCTCCGCGATCAGTAACCTCCTCAAAACTCTGGGGGTAAATGGGTTGGTTGAGAATTCATTTAGGGGTGAGCGGTGAGAAAAGGTTGAGAAACGTGGGTGTAGATAATAAAGTTGAGGTAAATGTACACGTACATATTCATGTAAATCATTTGGTTTTTCATCCCAAAAAGAATGATCAGTCACCAGTTTCTCGAACAATATTTTTCACTGAATCAGGAACAAAAAAAAAGTAGATTAAATTTTATTTTTAGATACATGTAACTCTTAAGGAGTAACTAACTTGATTTAGAATATTCCTCATTGTATAAATGAATTAAATTACTACTTGAACAATCATAATTTAATTTTTTTTTCTAAAAATTACATCTGAAATTTTCACATGCTTGCTGAGACTTGTTTTTTGCTTTGAATCACAAATGACATTTCAAAAGTCATCTTGATATTTTCAGTGTTTATAGCTTAAGTCAAACAAAGCATCAGTAATATCTTTATATTGAAAAAGTATTAAACATGTAAGCTTATATATTGCATAGTTTTGTCACACGATAATAAGGGCAGTTATTGTAATGATATCCATTGGGCGTAGGATAATCATATTTGATATATTATGCATTTTCACGGTTAAATACACAGTAGTACAACTAGTTATGAAAAGAAATGTGAGAAAATGTCAAATTATTTGGAAGATTTAAATAAACATAATGAAGTGTGACTAATTATACAAAAAAAATATGTAACAGGTAAAATTATTTCAGTGACTAGATGTGAAAGAATGATTTTTAACAGTTGACATTGAGTTTTATATTTTTCAATGTTCTCATGATAAGGCTGTGGGAACCTTAAACTTAACCAATTTTGATCCTTTGTGAGCAAACTAACTACCTTTAAATAGTATTTATTTTTAAAGTAAAGCTGTGAAAACTATCATATCCTAGTCAATTACAAACACAAAACAACCACTGATGGCACAAATAATACATTTGTAATGGCCCTTTGTTTCCAGATCACATTTCACTTAATTGTTTTAATGCCTTCACAGAAAAGATTTCCATGTCTGCTTTCATTGCTTACACTGCTAAGAAAACATGATAGAAAATTAATTGGTTTCTATTTCAGGCAGGGTTTACTCTCAAAATCAAAACCATAACCAAAAGCCTTAAGTTGCTGGTGATCGTGTTGAGCAAGTTCTACATTTATTTACACAGGAGTAACGAAAGTTTGTCATTCATTGTCTACAGTAACACAAGTAGAACAAACAATACTACATGTAGCACGTCAAAATACATTTACACAAAAAATTATTTTCAATAAGCTTACACAATGATGAATGAGAACAGCTTGCAGGGGAAACAACTCTTTCTGTCAGAATTATCAATGGTTGCTAGACAAATAATTACAATAATTATCCTAGCTATTATTGTCAATTCCTATTCAATAGATGTATTAAAATTGTATCCAATACCAATTGTGGCAAAATAATTAAAATTTCAATAATCAAAATTTCTAACGTTTATATTTTGTGTTGGAAACCAAAGTCCTGTTTTCTCTATTTTTATGAATAATAATACATGAGTTTAAAAACTGTGTATCATAAGTTAAGGTGTGATTTTACATCAATTATATCAATACTATAATTACAAACTAGGAGTGTAGATAGAAAAATTTGAACAACAAATTACAGACAATCCATATTAACGCAAATTGGATTTAGTCTACACCATGTGGCAGCACAATATTTTGCAAATTTGTGATCAGACAGTATTCCCTCAAGAGAGCCCAATGGCATGGAGTATCACCTAAGCATAACTTTTCTTCATTAACTCAATAGCAATATAAAATCACTGAAAAAAATACAGCCATACATGTAGTTTTCTATATTTGGTGGGTAAGCTAAAATTTGCAAAAGTCAAAAATATATGTAGCTCTCCTAGTTTGGAAAAGGAGAGTGATCCCTTTGATTCAAAAGACAGAGGTACATGTTGGCCTACTTACTTACTATGTAGCCAGGACTTTATTCTAAGTACATGTAGCTTGCCAAGTCACTTTCAATCATTTGATAATGGTATGGTATAAATAATAAATAAAACATGGGAATGATGGCCAGTGATTTTCAGTGTAAGGTTCTTGACAAAAACCTCTTCTCGATCAAGATTCATATGATTATTGGCACTCGATTGTTGATAGTATAACCTCTGTAGGCAGACACTAAGAGTAAGTGTATGCTTATGCTGCACTATTCCCACATTTAATCTTATACCATAAGTGTGACAATATATCCATTTAGTGGGCTACTGGCTCAAGACAGTCTGGCTCACATGTATGTAATCAAATTTAAATTAATTCAGTAAATGATGCTCAGAATGATTTGATTCACCCAATCATTGTCCACTCATTATAGTAGCCCAAATGTTAACCCCCTTATTAATAGCCAGACTCTTTTGTAGTGTTATTATAGTGTTCTTGGGGTGTTGAGATATCAATCATGAGAGGAGTCGGCCCAGAGTATTAGTAAATTGTATTAAAAAAGCAGGATTTTGTATAAAACAACCCTATTTTGTTTAGAATGTAAACTTTGCTTCCATCATGTATCTTTATGTCTGACTCCTTACTTTAAAGATTCATCTTTTCACTGACAATCTTAATTAAAGAGAATATTTGATTTGAATGAATACTAATATTTTGTCTAATTACTGGAAAGGTTTCGATGGGGAGGAGTGAACATGGGATATATTTAAAGCAATATCAAAGCTCCTCAAATGTATTTAAACAATTCTGGTGGTTCACTAAGAACTGGATCTTCTTTCTCATTGGCTTGAATGTCCATGTCGTAGTCATATTTTAAGTCTATTTCAATACAGTTACTGTAAGAATTGAGTTTGCAAGCTTTAAACAAAATTCTAACTTGGACGTATGTGTATGTATGAAACGTTGTACATACGTGTAGAGCTAATGTGGCATAATGTATCCAAAGGTAATACTTATTTTCATTATATATAGGCTTATAATTAAATTATTATATATTCTAAATAATTCATTGTGTAAATATCAACAGACCATGCTTTAATAGGTTTAACAGTGTCTTCCAACAGTCTGCATGGCAGCAGGTTTACAAATCGGTTCTATTTTTATAACCTTAAGAATTATATTTCAATCCAATATATGTACGCACTGAACATCCAAAATAAAGGCAATGAATAAATTAATTCCCCAGTAATTTGTAAATAACTTATCATGCAGTCTGTACATATTACAATATGACCAATATCATGAATATGTTTGTAGACTAGGCAGGCTACTGACACAACCTGTTTAGCAGTTAGCACTAAACAATTTCAGCCAAACCTACATCTTCGGCACAAGATCGTATCAGACCAGTACAGACGGATCCGAAATGGTTTAATTTAGTAATACTAATAGTATAATTAATTTCAATAATAAATAAATAGAGAATGCCTTTGATATTAATAATAATAATAATATTGGATTGGTATATGTTGTCCGTGTATTTAGAACAATTTTTTAACATGTTGGTACAACTCATTGATCTCAAGCATAAACACTGTTGTGTGACAATGTTAAACGGAATTGTCATAGACCTGTAATTATTACTGAAGTGACAGGTTAACTTTCCTATTACTATTACTAGGACTACCGGCACTGACACACTACACAGGGTGTCTGTGTGTGTGTGTAGCCTGTAGGCCTACCGCCAGTGTTACTGTTACGTTGTTATTATAATAGGTCGCTCGCTCTGTACTTACCTCTTTTGTGTCTCGTGCATATACAACTGGCAAAACATGAGATATATCACTATGTTTCCATGACCGGTACATCAAATAGCTGGCCCCTGTTATAGCACATCCAAATGCACAAAAAACAAACTTTCTTGTGTTTTTCGCAGGTTGACTTGTGAGAGCTGTTCGACCGGGAAGAGAATGAAGCAATCTCCGAAGAGAGATCACTCTCCGCGAAGCCATGCTGGTTCCTAAACACAATTAAGAATCTTTAACGCCCAGGTGTTAATTTCCAAGTTTACAAATCACCTTAATTGATAAATAAAGGTAGATTCTACGGTGAAATTGGAAAGGTAGTCGTCTTCCATTAGCTAAAGCGGAAGCGAGCATGACGCATGCGCCTCTTATAAGTCATTATAAATATCAGCCCTTCTCTGCCGGCCCGATTAGTGTGTCTCAATACATCATATCGTAGACTTAGGAAAACTTTACCGAGGGGAAAAAATTACCGTGATTTTACTAAACTGACAGTTCAATGTTGGATGTTTTAATTATTATGTGAAACTATCAGGCTTCAAAATACAGTGTTTGTCGATGTTAAATTCATTTTAAGATAAGATAACCCGAAGCTAATGAGATTAAAGGTCTAATATCTAAAAGGTGTAGCCTACTCTTACTTTTAGTGATTCTATGTAAGTAAATCAAACAGGACAATATATAGATGTATATTTAACTGGTTTAAAATTACCGAAGGATTATACATACGACTGGTAACATTTTAAAAAACTTCTTGTTTTTCATAAAAGTTTTTAATTTTAAACGCTTCGAATGCGCTGTTTTAAACTTTAAGATTTTTGACAGTATAATGACCTGATATAATTTTTCATTGATATATTCATGAATTATATTTCTTAAAACGTCAATAATTTAATAAAGTTTGTTTTATCAAATAATTTGCTTGTGTCCGAAAGCTTAGTAAGCCTGCCACGAATTATGGTTTCTCAACATGTATTTTGAAAAAGATATCGGTGTACAAGTTTTGCCTTCGAGGTATAACCATAAAATTTTCTTTTCGTGATCGCAATCTAATACATTATTTGACAAACCGTCTTACTATAGTGGTTAACTGTGGAATCTATTGTATTATTCTTAGCCTCATAAAATAGTATTTTCTTCTTGATGTTTTGCAAATTCTTCCAAGCTTAAAACTCTATATGATATAACATGTGCTTAATGACTGTTTCTATTTTTATTTTGCAGGAGAAGACGTTTTCTTGTAGAAGTGTTTTTGGATGAAAACCTCAATGGGACATAGCGATCAGACGGATCATAGTCAAATTAGTGTTACGATTTGTAGAAACTTAGCGACGAGCGTCCCTTTGCCAAACTTTGGAAAATCGCTGCAGTACTCGTTTACCTTAAAAAGCGAAAAGTCCGAAATATTTCGGGCATGCACAGCTATGGTTTTATCGCAGTGCTGTGGTTACACACCCTAGATCGGGACAGAATTATTTATTTTAACTGCTAAGAAAGGAATATTTTACAGTGATTACCTTGGATTAAGATTTATATATTTTTAAAGTCTTGCAGTACGTTTATTATTGTGAATGGATTATGAAAAGCTGTCAATAGATATTTTTATTGGATGCAGGCTCTACGTATCGAGGGTGCTTTAAAGGGACATGAACACCTCATTAGGCACTGGTCCTCTACAACTACAGACGGTGATCCCACCTTTACCCAACCCCCCAATTCCAACTCTTGCCCACCGGGGTACCCCAAGAAGGTGGGAGAATATTAGGGACAGGGGTCAGTATCTACAGAATAGAGTAGGTCACTATCTGGAGATCCACCCGAATGGAACAATAAAAGGAAATCTAGGAGAAAAGACTATGTACGGTAAGACCATTCTGCCTATTTATGTATTTTATATTCAACCTTGATTGCCGCAAAAGAACTTTTACATCAAATGTAACAATAATTGTATTGTCGACAGACAGGTCTCTTAAGGGATAAAAAATACCCCCCCCCCCAAATCGCATATCTGTCAAAAGATGAATTAGTCCAAGAAGCAGTCCACGTTATCCCTTGTTATCTGTAATTCTGCATACATATATATTGTAATGTCGCAACACGTAGTCCGGTGGTATTTTGTTACGCTGCTCATGCGTTGCGTTATTGATACATGTATCTAATTATGATATTATGTAGATATGATTTAGTTATTTTGATACACTGATAAATATTTTCTTAATGTGATAATGACAAACCCTATTAAGTTTCCACTTAAATGCTCGTAAAAAAAATGATAAACCCATTGTCTAAGAGGAACGTGTTAGGGCAAGTCGAATACTATAATCACGCCGAAGGTGTCTGGGCTACTTCGATCGGATGATACGTTTGACAGGAATAGTATATTTTTTATTTGAGACTCGCATGTCAAGACGTGGTTTGTGATTTTTTGGGTGTTGGAAGTTAAGACGAACTGAAGCGTGTAGTAAAATAGTTTACAAGTCTACTCGCGTCTAAGTACCACATGGCTCATCACTGTACGTACATATACTATGTATCAATCGCGTCAGCTGATGATGTAGGTACAAATAAAACATGCATGTACATAAGATAAACATAACCCCATAGTTTTGTTATATCATTTATTGACGGGATCGGTATAGGACCTTGTTAATCCATCTATGCCGGCTCCTGAAAACAGAGTATACATGTATGTATATCTGTATGGAACTTGAAAGATAGGTTATCACTCAAGTAGCAAAGATTGTCAAACTGTTGATTGCTTTACCACTTGTCTTCAACCGATCAAAATTTTTCTCTTACTTTCTGTCGGTCGTGTGCTGTACGTACGTCTTGTATTTATAGGTGAAGTATCTTTATACAGAATTTGAAAGGAATATTAAAACTGTATATATCTTAAGCGACCATAGATCACATCCGGCGTCGTATTGTATATCGGATGAACATTGATGAGATATCGATCCCGGTTGATCGAAAACACATGCTCTAACATGTAATAAATATCATTGTAATAATAAATTTAGTGTGTACGATATATATTTGATAGACAGACTTTGTAACTTTATGAAACCCGATCATAGGAGGTGTAACAGTACGATCACTTATCACAGAATGTTGGGTGTTTTGATAAAAACTTGGGTACATTGCCAGTCAGTAGGGCTGTAAGTAGATAGGTTATCTTTAATATATCTAACGGTGGTTCTCGTACGTCGTCAACATTCATAACTTTCAGTTCAAATTATGCTTTTAATTACCTTTCAAATATTTATATCGGATTTGGGTTTTTCGCTGAATGACCTATATTAAATGTGAGTGAGGAACTGTATGGTGTTAGATACAGCGGTATCGCACCCGCGTCTCTCTATACTCTCTTATCGCCTAAATCGTCCCACAAAACGAACACAGAGAGTTAATTACTATCTAGATCGTATCGAAGTCTATTCTCCTTTCATCTTCATTGGCATTTTATTATAACCTGTGTATATCATTCTGTATCATATATTTGTTGCATTAAAGCTGAATGTTATCACCAATAAAGGATGTTCTTATCTCAACACCCGTGTATAGACATTGCCACAAGTCAATTAATTGTGTAACAGTATTAATTGACTTTTATTTTTAAAAAATAGTACACGGTTATGATTATGAAGAAATGGAAAATAGGTGATATACAATCAAATTAAAGAACATAGTTTGAGTGATTAGGTTTTAGTTATGGTTATATATTTCAGATAGATCGGGGGTGGGGGTCGTTTTAGTGAACAATAATACATCAGTCACTATCCCCAAATGAAATGGGTGACGTACACGCTGTAGGGAATGCTTTGCTTTGACCCGTGACAGTCCTAAGAGCTTGAGATTTTCGAGTTGAGTGGAAAGCACCTGACAAGATACATTTAACTGTTTGTCTTTTTATGTCAAATTCTGACTTGGTGTTTTGGGGATAATTAGATATGTATTAGGCCTACTCATTAGGTTTGTAGTAAGTTGGTACTTAAACATTTTAGGTCTGATAACATGTACCTTATTTTAATTGGTCCAACAGCATACTGGCTTATAGTACAACGACACATTTTTCTGTTATTTCAATAGTAGCACACGACACACGAATATATTGTAAGGTATAGGTTAAAATAATGTAGAGTAGTACAAGCATAATAAATGGAATTAGTTCAGATGAGTAGCATATAAAAATGTATGAAATGTATTATGGTCATCAGTGAGATGTATATCGCATATAATTCTACAGCTCGAACTAATTACACCACAACACTGCCCAACTATATACATGTATGTAATCCACTATCATATAAATATATACTACTGTAGATACCCCACTGCACTATTTACACCTAACATTATCATCTGCCAAGTTAAACTACCCTACACGTACACTATTATATATTGCAAATCTAACAGGCTTTTCACTATATACTACACCGAACTACCATTACACTACAATATTACATACGTACACACACAACTGTATACTACACTGAACTATTACAAACTACACTACAATATACTGCACTTAACTATTACATTCTACAATACCACGTGTCAATCTACACTGTTACATGCTGTACTTAACTATTGCATATGTCAGAATACCACGTGCCAATTTACACTATTATATGCTACACTTAACTATTACATACTGCACTTAACTATTGTAACTGCAATACTATACTACATTTAACTGTTGCATACTACACTGTCAATCTACACTGTTATATACCACACTTAACTATTGCATATACTACAATACAGCGTGCCATTTTAAACTATTATATGCTACACTTTACTATTACATACTGCACTTAACTATTACATACTGCACTTAACTATTAGCCTACATACTGCTCTTAACTATAACACACTACATTACTAATATACTGCACTTAACTATTACATATACTATAGGTCCTTGGAATACAGGATAGGTGAAAATATATATATGCTTACTTATTTGAATGTTTGAAGGACAATAAATTAATGAGAGTATATTGTTGAACACCTTTATAATTCAAAGCCCAATCTATTTTTTGAAGGTTTATTGTTTAGATTAGTGTCACCATGAGAGTATGAATATACATGTATACACACCCAGCTATTTTGATTTTATACGAACAATATACCGGCATATACAAAGTTTAAGTGAAGTCTTTATGCATAAAGAAACTGACGCAATATGTTAACACCATGCGTAGGTTCTATCAGTGCATTGGAACCCAATGTGTCTAATTATGCATGTAATACATATGTCTACACAGAGAGATATAATCGAATCACGGGAATCGGTCCAAGCAGCACCACATGTTAAAATGTCTGTATCTGGGACGTCTTTTGATCGCATATTCAAGATACCACGAACTACACGTTATAGTTATTCTACTATAGCAAATGTATAAATCATTATCTCTTAATCAATGCAAGAAAGTATTACATGCATTGATACAGAATCGGGAATTTGCGCCTGATTTACTCGATATTTACGAATACCTTTCCGTAAGTCTGTAATTTATAGTGAAAACCTTGATAGGATGATATACATGTTTGTCTGCTATTCGCAGGTGTGTAGACCTACATCGTCGATGTGGCCCAATTATAAAAACATTTGTATGGTGTATTAAAATAGACTGTGTTTCAAAAACACGGATCAAACAGCCACAATCACCAAAAGTGGGAAAACGAAAAACGAATTTAGTATATAACCATCCGTACCTCTTAGAAATATAAATTATTAAAATATATTCAAGCGAAACATCGAGCCAATTTCTCAAATAACCTGGTTCTGATTCACTTTCAAATATATCAATTATGTATGCACGTTGGGTGGTAGGTGTATGTAAGTAATATTTTATCTGTATTTCATCTGTGTATGGTTATACAATGTAGATATTATATAATGACTGATAAGACGGGGCTACATTCGAGTCATCAATCATTATATTGTAACATCTTGCTGGACACTTGCTGGTGTAATCACCATATACCCGAATTTCACACCTATGCAATCACAAATTTACATAGGTAGATAGATTACCTACCGTAACAGCAGGTATGTATGTATATATAAGAAAGGAATGTTACAGTCTCGATATCAAAGGTTAAAGTGACAGTCTAATTCTTTATACCCATTGAAAGTTCAATCATAAAATTTAAAGATCGGGTTTCCAAAACTATGAATGATTTTAGGTTTTGTTTCCTTCCCACTAATCAAAGTTATAATATCACTTGCATTTCTTTCTCTACGTCGAAGTCAATCAAAAGGCGGTAATTTATAATAATATTTGAACTTTTTAATTATTCCAGATTTGGCGTATCGGGAATACAATTATTAAATTTGGTTCATACGATGGTTATTACTTTAAATTTTGCTTCATCGTTTGTGAATGTAACCTTCTTATTATATGACGTACATCAAGTGAAAGGAGACTACAATACATGCTTGAGTCGGATTGCAGATGTGTTTTCTTGAAAAGTATCATACCGTGACCGTGTTAACAATGAATTTAACTCCTTGCTTGTATACCACCGATCTACATATACAATCAAGCTTTATATCTATGCATATTTTTAGATTGTCTATGAAAAGCTAGACCATTAATATCAGAGAACAATCGCGCATTCTTCAAAATCCACAAATGAAAGGAAAAAAAGTGCTGGTATGTTCGTGAGCGTATCTCTAAACATACATATTAAAGCATCTTTAGTTTCGTAAATAAAATATAAATGCTGATATATGTACACGATACTCTGTTTGTTATGTCTAAATGACAGAGAAACTCAAGTGAACCGAAAATATCGAATTCTTGATCCGATCCGGCGTACTTTTAGTTTGAAGTTAAAGTTACATAAACTGACGCGCAAGACTTCATTCATCGGAGTCGTACCGATTCGTCTGATTTCACACACAAGCCACAACGAAGCGCGAATCAAACGTATCATACAAAATCATTAATGGAAAGTTAAGTACCTCTTGATAATTGATTTGTAACTATCTTTTCTACTCTCCCTCTCCCATCTACATACCCAATAAAAGTTCGCTTAAGTTCACCCAGGTATTCATATCGGCAGATTTTACAAATCTTTTGGGACTGATCCGGTTTGCTTTGAAATGGCAGTCTACGGCGGTCTACGATGTAAAGAACACATTTAATGAGTTTAACATTTGTCTGCGGGGTTTAACCGTGTTGTAGCTGATTGTATGTCGAATATTAAAATATGTTAGGGGATATTTTGATGCTCGTTTTGGGAAATGTATAGGTTATTGAAACTCACTTAACATGGCTAGTCCATACCTACACCAACGTAGGTTAAAGATCTCGATATTTGTCATATTATTGTCCCCCGCCTTCGAAGAAAGTTGGGGGACTATTAAAATGGGTTCGTCCGTCTGTCTGTCTGTCTGTCTGTCTGTCTGTCTGTCCGTCTGTCTGTCCGTCTGTCTGTCCGTCACACTTTTTGGGACACAATAACTCTCTTCCTAATTGAGCTAGAATGTTCAAACTTGGTGTATGTGTTTATTAGGTCAATGCCTTGATGGAGTTCGAAGATGAGCATTTTCCGCTTAGGGTAAGCAGAGATAAGCAATTTGATTGGTTGATGCTTTGGGACACGATAACTTTAGTTCTAATTAAGTGAGAGTGATGAAACTTGGTGTATAGTTTCATTACAGTAATACCTTGACTAAGTTCGATAATGAGCATTTTCTGCTCAGGGTAAGCAGAGCGATACGCAATTTGATTGGTCGAGACTTTGGAACACAATAACTCTCCTTCTAATTGAGTTAAAATGTTCAAACTTGGTGTATATGCTTATTAGGTCAATGCCTTGATGGAGTTCGAAGATGAGCATTTTCTGCTTAGGGTAGGCAGAGATAAGCAATTTGATTGGTTGATGCTTTGAGACACAATAACTTTAGTTCTAATTAAGTGAGAGTGATGAAACTTGGTGTATAGTTTCATTACAGTAATACCTTGACTAAGATCGATAATGAGCATTTTCTGCTCAGGGTAAGAAGAGCAATAAGCAATTTGATTTGCCGAGACTTTGGAACACAATAACTCTCCTTAGAATTGAGTTAAAATGTTCAAAATTGGTGTGTATGCTTATTAGGTCAATGCCTTGATGGAGTTCGAAGATGAGCATTTTCTTCTTACGGTAGGCAGAGATAAGCAATTTTTGGATGACACTTCGTGTTCAGTTTGATTGGGCGATATGTTTGAAAAAAATAAATGTGCGATTAATTAATATGTGTCATCTATTTATTTTGGGATTTCGGCGGGGGACATCAGCCTCACTGTTGGCTTGTATAATAATACTGAAAGTCTGTATTGTGGGAATATTTATACTACTCTTACAGACAGACTCAACCTATCTCATTGTCATACTTTTTGAGGATGCAAAAAATTAATATTCGATATCAAATGACCAAGAATGTGTCAACATACAATTCTTCGTGGAAGATGACCCAAAGTTTCAAATCCAAATGAACCATATACGACCGTTCCCTTCCCCACTTTAAGTATTTTATATTAATTTCTATGCATTTATTGGGGACAAATTAAGGAGTGACCCAGCGTGAATAGTCATATAGGAAATGCTGAATCCAACAATGCAATATAGCCTATTTAATGTTGTATTTCAGGTAAATCCCCATGGTAAATTGTATCAAATGGGTGTTAATGCTACCATTGTATACACCTACTATAAAGTTGTTGAGCTAAGGCAAACATAATATTCATAAAGTTCTCCCCGACTGCTTTTCATTTTAGATTTGTAATATATGTGACAAGGAGATTAGTGCAAAACAAAACAAACAAAAACATTGACGGGTGATTAACAAGACGAAAGGTCAAAAAAGCCACAACTCAAAGCAATTAGCTTAATCCATAGCAGACCGTAAAACTAATAAAAAGGACTATAGAACTCGGGCATGCATGCGGTCTCTCATATATGGTATAAACCTTCAAATTCTGAGAGACATCCATAACTGTCAACCCCCTCAATAAACCACCGAGCATAGACTATTCGTTTTTAGCAAAGTCTGAATTTCAAAAATGTTCGTCTTTCATGGCTTTTCTGCAGTGATGGCGACTGGAAAATATGTTGTCACACACCATTCGAAGCTCTGTACACCGATTGACCATTCTCTTACACGTCATTACGTGATTCTATGCTAGACGAAAGGTGGGGAATCTCGAGGTTGACTCGGATGTAAAGAGTGGGTTGTATTTTTTTGTTCCCAGTGTTGTTTTGGGGTCTGGGAACAGGAAGGGTCAAAGAATAAACTTTTTAACATCTCTTCGCTAAGAACGCTTCAATACTAGACCCGTCTCGCTTTCACACACTGTCTCGTCGCATTTCATTTTCCACGTCTGCTTTTTCAATAACCACTAAAATCTCGCTGAACGAACCGCGTCAATAATCCCTTTCGTCTGCTTCTCCTAAAACTAAGCCGCGTTAATCTAATTAAAGTCACAGGATTATCCAGAACGACTAATGCCAATAATCCATTTAAGTGCCTTACAGATTTACCCGTACCGTGACGTATGGGTTCGTAATATAGGTCTCGAATCACCGTCGCAACCTTTACTTTGAAACCTTTCTTCTTAAATATGCGCCGGTCACAATTCTTGACGAAAAAAAAAGTTTAAAGAATTTGCTGAAAATTTCCTGGGATTGTCAAGGACACATGTAAATGTTTAAGACAAGCCAATACGTACACCAAAATAATTAATGAAGCTAATTTTTATATAGTTCAAGATGTTCATTAAAATCCTTTGAAATGAAAAAAAAAATGTTTTCTGAACTTCAGATCATCAGAAAATTATTTTTAAAAAATACCCGAGACATTATCCATGTGCCTAAATAATTTAAAGTATTAATTGAAAATTAAAAGCCCCGCTTGCTCGTTTAAGTACTACAATGTACTTGATTAAGCAAATTTGTGAAAATCTGAGGGCAATTTCATCAAATCTGTAACAATAGAAGCAAACGGAATTAAGCATATTGTTTGGAAATCAAACCACTTGTGATAGTTTAAGCACAGATCGTCAAATAGCAATTAGATACAGTTCTCTCGCTACTTCACATTGCTAGGTATTTCATTACGCAATGTATCAACGAGATTACCTCTAGCGATTCAATGCCGCAAAAAGAGATAGAAGTGTTCACACTCTTCAGTGGAATGCTTTACTTTTAGCACTTATTGTGTGTCGACGCCGGCGGTTATTTCACGCGTTTTTCAATGACTGCTACTCGAATGAGATAATCAGACAATTACCATGTCTTAACTTAATGATTGCTAGAGAAAAGTTTTTCATTTCAATTCATATTATTTGATGGCTTAATTTGAGCTACGAAACTCTTTAAGTCATTATGGACGTCAAGCCGCTGAATGACCTGAAAATGACCCCCGTCCTGATAGCAGTATAGATCAAATTTGCAATGTTCTATTATGCCGTAAGATGTTTAAGGCTCTATTCGGGGTTCACAGGGGTATCGTTTAATTATTGGTCAGGTGAATTTGACTCTACATATGACTCTATAGATTATGTAGTACAGGAATTCGAAACCGCCATAGATAAACTATCTTGTATAAGACGCTCTCGTTCTTTTGATTTTAGATGTGCCATGGAACTTCTGTTCAAGTTTGTTTAACTGAATACCCATGAGAATACTGGCAAATTGTCTTATACAAAGTTTCGGGGCTGTAACATCATCGCGTTTCTAATTGATAGTGTAATTAAATATTACCACATATTACCTTTGAATAAATTATCTCACCAAAATTTAGAGTTTTAATGAAAAATAGTCTGGTAGTATAAAGGGGCCTTCCGCAAGGGGGGGCAAATTTTGTGGCCTTTCTCTTGCGTTATTTTATTAAATTTTAACCCCGGACACCGTTTGGCAGCTTTCGTGTTGACCCGTCGTAAAACATTCATTGTTGTGCCGGGTATTGTATAATACGCTATAGATGGAAAATAATTTGAAGACTATGGTAGATTATTTGTATATTTAGACATATTAACAGCATCTTGCTTTGTATATACCATTTCTATACAAGTCTCAACGCGTGCCCTGAACTTATTCACCCCGTAAGTGTAAGCACGTGGAAAGGCGCGTGTAACAGGAGGCGAAATAATAATAAACGTCGACACGACAAGACCATTGAGAGACCCCCACAAACTAATCACCAGTGAGGACTATCCCGTACTCCTGTTTTATATACAAACTGTGGATATGTGTATATTGGAAGGCTGATATATGGAATCGATTCATCTCGACGGGTGCAAAGATATTATAAACACAGACACGAGTAACGTCTCAAATATTAGCCTAGTTTCCACAAGATCATAATTTGATATATGGCATTGAAGAGAGATTCACCAGAACTTCTGGTTTATCCTGTAACGAAAACATTTTTGATACAAAACGATCTATATAGTCTGTTAGGAGTCTGGCGCACTTTTATATAGACCCACTGTCTACCCCTGTTTTAATGATATACGTTAACAGGTATCTAGTTTAATATGTACACAACGTTTATGTGCAATATGGGTAGAGTAAATGCACAGAGACACTTTATATATGCCGAGAAAATATACAAACTCATATATTCATTGTAAAGGTTGGTCGGTATTTTGCGGCATGCTTTTCCCTTGTCACTAGTGCAGAACAGAGGCCTGTCAAGGAACTGCGTCTAGTCGTTCGGGTAGAATACGAAAATCGAGGTTCTGTGTTCACTTTGGCGTGTACGTAAAAGATCCCTTGACATTTGGAATTCTCCACCGTAACACACTACTGCATTATTTCTGTATTATCCCGGTTGGAGCAGACAAATAGAACTTTAAATTCCATTTCATATCATTTCGTTGTAAAGGTGGTTGGAATGAAACTAATTTGCTCAACTTTCAAAATTATGACAATTAGTTATTTTGATAAAGCACAGATGGTTTAATTAAATTATATTTAGATTTTTTGATTTCATTTCGATAGATAATGGATCATAAAACATATGCTACATATCAAATTAGATATCAAATTAATGTGCAAAGAAAACGATTCCACAGAAATCAACAGGAAAAAAAAAATCTTTTGATCAATTCAAATGGAAACGCCGAGTAGTTTATTTCATAATTTCTAACTTAATGTAATTTATTAAATATAGGTTTTAAAACGCAGTATGTTTAACTTCAAAACTTGCCGATATGCAAAACTCAGAGCGTGCCATTATGTGTCGAGATAAACATGGTATAGGTCAATTACAGGGTGACCAATATCAAAGAATTGCGCAGTAATAAATATAACACTCATATGGCATTGACAGTGTGGGTCCCAGTACTTATAATAAATATGTGTGAAATCTTAAATAGGACAGTTATTTAATATTTAGTTCCGATGTCTTCCAAATAATGTTTTCGACAACTGGTTAGACAGTAATACGGTTTTCGATAAATATATCACAGTTTGATTCGAAAAATATCTTAAGAAATTTGAAACCAAACTGTTTTCCTGTGAGAATGAACGAAAAATACCCCAAAAGGCTGTTTTCAACTTAGTGAGTGTATCCTGGTGTATCCTAGAAGGATATTTTTAATTTGTATTAATTTCTTAAAATCTCAATAGATGCGAGACTGTGTAATATATATATATATATATATAAAAATTCATATTACTAAGCAAATATCAAGCTCGACTAATGCATTGTAAGATACATAAATGTAGTCATATCAATGTAAATAACATTCTTATGCACTTAAACATTACATGCATATATTTACCAGAAATTTATATAAACCAACACGTCTCTTGGAGGTGTCTGGGCACGTTTTTCAGATTAGGATGCATCTGGATTTGTTTTCAAAAAGCATGAAAAAACATTTAGTCTTTGGTAAGCAAGAGATGTTACATAAACTTGCTTTTACTTATATCAAAAGACATAACTGATATAAAATTTGTTTTAGCTGGATAAGTAAAAACTGATGTTCATAGCACCTGATAAGAAGCAGACGGCCATAGTTCGATGAGTTTAAGAGAACTGGGTTTCGTTATATTCGAACCAGATCGGGAAACTGCTTCCAATAAAAGAATCAAGTTGAATCGCGTGTATAAATGTGAACCAACCATACCTTGAAGTCCTTTGATAGCATAACCTATATATGATAACTCCGTAAGCAACTCAGTTACGCGTTTCTACAACGTCTAAATGTTGTTTGTTCTTTCTATGAAACAATTATCATTTTATTTTAAAGGTATAAACATATTTTCGGTAACTAATGTTAATGTCGATGTGTATTTTTGGTTGTCGTTGTATCTCAAGGATTAATAAATGATATTGACTAAATCTGAAATGTGGCAAAATTAGAAATTTGTTTCTGTAAGGAGGGTGGATCGCCCAAATCCCAACAATAATCCTTTATTTGGATTTATACCATATTGGGAATATTTAGCTCTGATAAGAAACTGATTACAGATCATAGCATCGATATAGGAACAACATTGATTCGTTATGTAATTCATTTTAGACAGTAAAAAATATTGAATATATAAGCGCCATTTTGAATTGGTGTCTGGTTAACAAAAATATATAAGTATATCTTTTAAATTATAATATTCATGTACGACCTTCCGCTTTGATTTATTTGTATTAACCATAGGTGAGACAACATTATATATATATATATGTCCTATAGGTAGTATGTACTATGTATAGCTTACACCGTATACAATAACTACAGTTAGTGTTTAACAAAGGAATTATTTGGCTAATTGCCGGTGCTTTGTCAGTTGACAAACAAAGTCTCGACTTGCCTTAAATATTATATGTTAAAATTCCCTGTAAATAAATATTTGTTGATTTGGAGAAAAAATTCAGTTCAATGCACAATTCTGAATGCAATATATTACTTTGGAAAAGGGCAGTGGATTGGAAACTGACGAAAGTAAACAGGTCTTCAACGATTTTGATGGCTTAAACACCTTAATCACGGGTTTTGACCGTTCTTAGCCATATAGAACGCGACTATGCAACTCTATAACGGCTTATAGACTTCTATACTAACAGCAATCAAAGGATAGTGTATATTATTGTCATAGAGAATTACATATATCTAAATCGTAAGGGTCAACATATGAATTATATACGATTAGTAACGGATTTATTGCTCAATTACAGACGTCCTTTCACTCCTCTTAAATCGGCGATATCGTTTACACACTGACCACCCATATCAAAGATATTTAAATTTAGATAATATTTGGTGTACATATTATAATCGCGTGGGATTTGAGAGATGTGGGGTATTGAACAGATTAGTTTTCAGTATGGCAATCCTTTTTCTTTTATATACGATAATATTGGAGGTATAGGAACATTGTTTATGCGGCTTTGCTCTTCTGTACTTCAACTAAATGTGCATCAGGTAAAAATCCTTTCGCGAAGAATCATACCATTAACGATATGGTGCGAACTGTCATCGTGATTTGGGGCATTGTAATAATTCAAAAGGAAGTTGTAGAACGTATTCGTATGTCAAATCGCATCAAAGCTAATCTTTAGTTAATCTGTCAAAACCATTAACTGTCACTTTAAAGTTATGTAGGAGGTATTAAAGGATTGTGGGCTGGGGCGGCTGAAAGGCAAAAATATAATTTTCGAATGATTCCCTACTAGGAAAACAGAAGAAAATTCTACACCATTATCCAAGCAGTTTCCTTTAATTAAAATGACGTATCGTCACTTTTTGGGAAATTTTTCTTATATATTTATCAATTATATATGATTCTACTTACTTGAAAGAGCATTCTTTATGATATACAATCCAAGAACTTAATTCCAATAGACTGAACATCTTCAACTGGCTATTTGCTCGTAAAAAGTCAAAAACAGTATAATTCCTATAATTTGAACTTCGAAAACGGTGGGAAAACGGATAAAATAACGTTACCGTCTACATGTATATTCAACTGTAGATTTCACATCATTAAGGGTTTTGATAAATATTGGGTAGTATTTATGCACCTAAATATAGATCTTACGAAATAAAATGTGTTTTTATTTATTATCACCATGATTAGTATTTATATTGGTTGCTTATTCAATCTTTGAAACACAAATATACATGTATATCTTGTTTTGTAAGCATACATACAGAAACCAATTAATTTATTCATTGGGGTGATAGGTCATCATGAATATTAATTATTTTGATTATGATATCGGTGGTTCAAATTACATGGCCATTAAATTGATAATCTAATATTAATGTAGGACACAGTTGAATTCATTCGGGATTTTTATTCTATACAACTTTTAGATGTATATATTTTGAATGCTTACAATAGCTGTTTCGTTCAAGTGTCTAACAGAAAAGTCGTTGGGCTAGATCTAATTCTGAAGGCCAACTCAAGATTTAGTCAAGGTCGCTGAGATATAATTAGGTTTAGGGCGCGTGATTGTTTGTGAGATTGTAGGTTAGGGTTATGGTAAGTGTTAGGATTAGGGTTACCAAAATCGTAGATTACCATGTTTAAATTCCACCCGCTTTTTGGTAATGACGTTAACGCCATTTCAGTTCTTTTTATGGAACTAAATTTTGCAGTCAGCCTAGACGTACAGAAGCAGTTGGTTTCAGTTTTGTCCACTAGAAGTTGGCGAGGACATTGGATCTATAATATTTCGCGAGATATGTATTGTCCTATTAAATTATTCAAATTTTGAAGTCAACAGTTATAGAGATCTGATAATAGGTATGATAGGTATGGCCAACGTAATCCTATCATAAGATTTGATGGTGTATATTAGTATAGGTATAAAAGCTATCATCTACACCTGTCAATCAGTCAGTTCATATATAGACAGACATAGAGTTCAGTCTACATATTACTATGATAAATTAAACATTCGGTTTAAACATAAATCTCATCAATCAGTTTTAAAACAGCACACGTCTTTCACTGACATTTATATTGATCTTACGTGTGTCCATCATCATAGTTATTGGGATAGGTTAAGGTCAATTTTTGAAACCAATCCATTAAAATTTGTCTTTCGCGACATTTGCTGAATCAGATATGTTTAGAAAGGATTACCATAGATGTACATGTGTAATAAGAAATAGTGTAGGAGTTTCGTAATGCGAACATTTAACTTTGCACGGGGTCATAAGGTACACGAATATGTTTCTTATACATAATAACAGGTCAACGAAACAATTATTGATACGAATACACAATTTTTAATATTTTGTGTAGGATATTGCATATCGGTCTGAAGAAATGAACGCCATGTATCAAAATTACGTAGGTTCGTGTTTGCTCAGATAAAACATATCGCAAGTTGTGGAACCTTTGGTCGAGATGGTTTATTTAGAGTAATTGATTCCTGAATTAACATGACAATAAACAAGAAACCTAATACAACCTGCTTTCAACATGTTGTAAATTAAGGGAATGTTACTACAAGGTGCATACTGATAAAATTTGTAGTCTTTGTACAAAGATGTGTATAAATAAATCGACGATGACCTTTATCAGTTAGGGTCAGGGTGCTTATTATTTGATATCCGATACTGTTAAATTGTCTCTATATCTCTATTAACCGTTGTCATGGAGCTTAAGATTACCCCCAACCCCTCCCCTATGATTTTTAACACCCATCTATTTTGATTCATATATGGAGCCGTAATTAGTCTGGTTAAGAACAAGATTGAAATACATGTATTTTCTTTGAAGACAGTACCCAGATCATGTGATCTTATCTGTGATGGTATACAAGACGTTATTTTATGGTGAATTATGTAGATTTTAAAAACTAAATGCATATGGGGTTTGCGTTAGTGTAGCCCCATGATTAATTAATACACATAGAACTGTCGTTTTCAGACCACGGTTTGATAGAAAGTTGGTTTGATTGTAAAATAAAAGAAGCATAATTGTTCTTTAGTTGCCACGTATTTGAAACTATTTTAGTATTTTAGACTTTTGAATAATAAACGAGAATGTAGCGTACCCCCAATGACGTCATTTTCACTTCCGGTGATTATTCAGTCATCTGGCCACAGAGAGCCCCATTGTTCCCCTTGAAATATATCATGCTCATCTTATTCTATATTTACTTATTTTTATTTTCTTGTTTTGCAGGTATTATTATGTTGATATCGTACGTAACGAATTCTACGCATGGCCAAAAACCTAAAGATACGATAGCTATTAAAGGTGTAGTTAGTAATCTCTTCCTGTGTATGGACAATAGAAGCCATATATATGCTAGTGTGAGTAATATTTTTATATCTTTTATTCGTGTTAAACGAGATATCAAAGGCTTATTAGGATGGACGGGGTGCAGAGGGCACCAGGAGAGGAGTGATGTGTGGGGGTGGGGGTGGGGGGGCTTTTCTAAATCGCACATTGTTATTTCAGAATGTGTATAGCTTTCGATACATTCGCAGAAAATGTCCTGTCGAGAAACTGACACAAAATATAAGTCTATGTTATGCAATTACAGTTTATTCCTGAGCGGTGTTTCAACTTTAGAAAAAAGGAAAATTCTAGTGGAAATTGTGCACATTAATAAACAATAATTGTATTCCACAGAACTATGTCCTGTGTATTGCTAGTTAAATTTCCACTTCTTGTATAATGATTACTGACCATACCGCCCCAAACTGCTACGGCACAGTGACATACTAGACATTGATATATATATTTCAACAGCATATAGCCTTCCACGACTTCCAGAAGCAAATTATATACCTGTAGAAAGGATTACAAAGGATTATATGTTATATTGCACATTTTAATTCTATATTTAATCTCCAATCATTTAACCATTTGTATATTTTTGTTTTACAGAGAAATGTTACGCCGGATTGTGCTTTTTCTGAAGGATTTAGGAATATCCACAACTATAATGTATATTATCATGCCAGTCATAAGGAAAAGCGTAAAAAATTCTATCTAGGCATAGAACGAGATGGTCGGATGAAACCGGGACTATATGCTAGGAATTCTCAAGCCATGTCACAATTCTTGCCGGTACAAGTGCCGCCCCAGTCAATGTATAGAGCTAAACAAGAAAGTGCGAGGTTGATTAGAACTGGAACTATTAAGTTAGTTGGACGTAATACAAAGACTCCTGATCCAGCTAAAAAGAGAAAAAATGAGCGACGTCGACGTCGGCGCCGCTGGTGTTCTAAATTGCAAAAGATATATAAAAATCAAGAAAAATACCAAGGAAGGTGTAAGCGTTTCTGTGACTTATTAGGCGAAATGATTAAAAACTACAGTAAACATAAAAAGCGTTGTGAACGTGCGCGTAAGAGAAGGCGGAAACAATCAAATAAACGTCGCCATCGACGCCGACATCGGGCGAAACGTCATGATCACTCGAAACGCGGGAGACGTAAGGAGGGTCGAAGACAGAGAACCAAACGCAAATTGCGCGAATATAGAGACAGAAAGCAACAGACTGAACTACGGTTATCTTTAGAACTTACAACAAAACCTCTCTTACAAACAGATAGATAAGATTGTATTTTGTTATTTGTGTGCGTGTGAATGAATGTGCTGAGTGAAAACAGATTACAATGCAAACTACCGATCGTTGCTCTGTGTGTAGAAATGGGGGGGAGGGAATGTGTATTTATAAAGAAGATAGAATATAGTTATTTATTTTTTGTGTCTCAGTAAAACTACCGTGGTTGTATATTTAAACTACCCACACACATACAAACACTGTGATGGACTATACGTCAAAGTAATCAAAGTGGAATTCTGGGAGCAGAACTGAAATTGTAGTGTAGACATTTTTATTGGACGATGATCTATTGAAATGAGCCAATCACAAACTATCACACATTTACGCCATGCCGTCCAGCAAACAATATGTCTGATCATTTTTTCACCATCTCTCTATGAAATATTGTAACTTTAATGTCATATTATTCAAAATTGTTTCGTCATATTTTTTTGGTGCATGTAAAGACACGTCATATCATTATATTTATTCTTTTAATATCATGTCATCCATTTTAAAATATGTCGGCTTCATTTTTCATTCTATATTTCCCAACAACTCATATTTGAATTTCATCGCCATCATATACCGTAATGTAGATGTTCTGTATTTAACAAAACGTAGGACCATGTTCTTAAAGTCATTAGTTTTTCTCTTTTTTTCTTTATTTATATAGATGTAGTAAATTGTGTGGCTTAAATCCACTTTAAAGCAAAATAAAATCATGCCTTGAAATAAATGGTAGTCTAAGTATTTTGAAATAGACAGTGCTATATCTCTATAAAAACCCTGGAAAAATTCTACTCAAAATCGTGCAATATTTTGTATAGGAAGTCTTTTTTAGATAAAGTGAACTCCCAGAGAAAATAATGGTTACTAGAAAGAGGTATTAAGTCTTCTTGATCACACTCAGAAAGATAACTTCGATGAAATTATAAGATTTCTTTCGGTGGCCCTACTTTCTGCATAAGTATTTTAGATTAGATGTTATTATAGCTTTATGTTCAGTATTGGAAAGCATACTAAAATAGTCTTATTCTTATTTATCAAATTCAAAAGATTATAAATTTCATACATTTCCTTAAGTTTCGGTTGGTTAATCACCGTACTGATTCGCAAATATGGTCTCCTAGATTTTAGCGGAAAATATGGTCTTCTAGATTTCAGCGACAAAGATAGTCTTCTAGATTTCGGCGACAAAAATTTATACGCAATATATTTTTCCCCACATAAAGTATATTTTAGTGTAATGTTCTACACACTTATGCTAGGACATACATCGTATGATTATGTTCTGTGTCTTGACCAATCGAAACTTGTGTTCCATTTGTTTGATACTCGGTTGGTGTTTTTGACCATACTGACTTGCCCATTGATAGAAATAAGTTGCTCTTTATTTTAGCACATATATTAACCATACATTTTCGAGTATTGTCTAGTTTCTAGCCCGCCTTGGGTAGAATGTCTTTTTTTTAATTGAAGAAATTGTAGTTACAGAAAAGTTCTCTATTTAGCCCTATTGTCTGTAGTAAGTCTATGTAATATAATAAACTTGTCACTAATCTCAGGGCTATTGCGTCTAACTAGTGTACATTTTGTAAAGACATTGTAAATTTTGTTGGATTATTTAAGATGAAGTAGTTATTGATGGAATAAACTACTTTTCAAATAAAAATCAAAAGATAAAATCAAAATACTCAGATTATTTTTGACATATTGATATTAGAATGATATTAGTTAGGACAGAGTTGTGAATATTTAAATTAGGAAGGCTGTTCTGTGATTGTACTTACGAAGAAGAGTTTTAAATATTTTCATCTGATGAAAAGCACATATTTGTTCAGGCCTTTACCAGGGGTCGATCTCCAAGCCTTACTATTTCCTTGTAAAAATAAACGTGATCATCATCATTATGAATTATTATTGTACCTTTATTGTATCATTATTAGCAAGACAAATAAGAACACAGGTGACCGATTAGAGCTAATCATAACTGTTTCAGAATATTCCAAAAGTTGTGTATAGATATTACAATGGTAGATAACAGCGGGCAGATTAATGTAATAGCATTAGTTCTAAAAATCCCTATTCAGAAATGTTTTAAAATGAAACGCTGTTTGTAATAATATTTTTTTCGGAAAAGATTTCTAGTTTATATACGCTTATGTGTACAGTATTTATATATCTGTTGTAATATAATAATCCAAGCTTTTCACCAACACCAATCGAATACTGCTGTCATAAATGTTTTCGAAATACAAAGATATTTTCTGAGCATTTTGTATTGTTTTGTCAATTTTAGAAGTGTTTCCACTTTTTACCATATAGAACCCATAGTATGTATACTTATCCCAAAAGCATACAAGTACACAAATCAGGCACCTTAGTCATTCCATCCCTTCATAGTCAGTAAATATGTCACTGAAAGTGTATATCTGCAGAACAAGCCTACTCTTAATTGGACATCTGGTGCTATTTCATAATTGGTTGTTGTTATTTTGATTATTACTATAACTTATGAATTCCACCCATTTACTCCATTTTGTCTTACGTTTTATGGATTATATTCCCTATATTATCCATCAGTATTCATTACGTGCAGTATTAGAATAGATGATCAAAATACATGTAGATCTAAGGGAAATATGGACCAGTATGTGATAACATGGAACTTTGAACTGTATTAAGGGATTGGTTCCGGGATTTCAATTGGCTGTGTTTCACACATGTTCGCAGTTTGCAATGACAATCCCAGGGTAAAACTATCCTTTACCGTTGATTCGCGGACGGATACGTAATATGCACACTTTTTCCATAGTGAAAAGTAAATTAGTACAACAATCGCAAAACCAAGAGACAATTTTTTTTATACAGAAAAACGTATTAGAAATGGCAGCCAAGACCAATTTACAATATTACTGCTGTAGTATATTTGTACCGTACGATAGTAGAACATGATTGTAGTTCGGCAGTTGGCCAAACCTCTAATTTACCAGACATTGTTTACCGAGAATCATCGGAAACATCTCCATTACATAAGGCCAATAAGACTTGCTTAAACACATGGAACTGGGCTTCAAAAGGTCTCAATAATAACTCGGCGTTTAGAATTGGCATAACAGTTTCAACGCTAATCCTCGTTTGTTCAACTACTACACACTTAAAGACAAAATACTGCTTCTTATACACACAAGAATTAAACAATTTTAAGAATAGATTTACATCAATAAAACGAAAACAGCACCTAAACCTTCGGTTACAAGCTAAAACTAACATCAGCAACACTGTGTAGATCCTCGCTTCTTAGGCACAAGGTTTTTGAAGTTAACGCGACTTCTGAACGTTGATCGTCCTCTAGACTTCTTGGGTCTCTCTAGTTTTTTTTTAAATCATTATACTGCGATCTGTAAGAACAAAAGGTTCAGTGAGTATAAACTACTAAAAGACTAAATTACACCTTTTCTCCATACATCTTTTAAATGGAGCTAAACATTACGATATCATCTGACGCAACGGTGATATAAGCGATAATATTGCAACATTATCCCTATCGGATCTTTATAGTGCTACAAACTGTTTTTCAAAAAGGTCCATCTGTATTCTAAAAGCCAAAAAAAGGTGTTTACTTCAAGATTCCATTGCTATTGGTGGATTCCTCAAGATGAAAAAACAGATATTATGTGAAAATATAAAAAAAGAGAAATGTACGACGTGGGTTTTTATGACAATAAACTCCTTTCTCTAACATCTTTCATAAAACATTTAATACTGTTTTATTTGTGTTGTTTATGGCTGCACCCTCATTCGATATAATCAGGTGAGGGGAAAGAGAAGGTTGGTGGGGATTAACGTCCACTCGAGACAAATTAGGTCATTTCGGCAACATATGATTCAATTTTATTTTAATATTTTGCTTTAGGAGTCTTTAGAAGTTGGAGAAAATTGGAGGACCCAGAAAAACCCCGACGAGGCGGAACTGGGGATCCCTCTCCTTGTCAGGTACACGCGTTCTAAAGAGCACCCGTTCAACCATTGAGTCTCCCAACCCACAGACCCGGAGAAACGAAGATAAAAAATAAAATGAAAATATAATTCTTATGGAATAGTAAACGTAGAATATATTAAGTTAATGTCTGGTACGAGACATTATAATCACAGAGAATATGTGACATGCATTGAAGGCACAACAAGCCAGTCTGTGATATCACCCTTGTTGGAAGCGGACAATACGACCCATGTGTATCTCAAAAGTCACAAATATACACTAACGTTATTTAAAAACGGTTGTTCGAATCTAATTCAACAACCGAGCATTAAAAAAATCGCGAGTAATAACAGAATTATTATGGTCGTAAACCCTTCATTTTGTGGTTGTAATAAGCTGTTCGTATTTATTAATGGTGCTTCTCGGATTATGATTGGAGGCGATTCAAAGACCATAAAAATGGCGTCAATCTTTCCGTAAGATTATCTGTGTAATAGGAAACATATATATTTAATTCAATTTAGTTGTCTTTAGTTCTTCATTTATCTTCAAAAGAACTAAGTCGTAGTAATAAGACTCCACCTTTTTCACAATAAAGTATAGTGAGAACTATTTTGGATATAGGCTTCTAGGATATCCCTTTACAAGGCGTAGACAAGCTTTTAATATAGGTATCTCTATCTTGTTAGGAGAAGAAATATTTTATTCTGAAAATTTTGACAGTTTCATATCTTATACGTCAGAAGCAGACTGTTAGACGTCAAAATCTATGATTAGGGACGATATTCGGGCTGACACATGATTATTTCTGAAGCCAAAAGCAAACTTAAGAATGTACGTCTGCTTTCAGAAAGAGAGCGAGAAATGGGGTTTAACGACATTTCGGGACTAACACACGATTCAGTTTTATTTCAATAATTCGCTTGAGCGTAGAGGTCTTTAGCAGAAGGGGGAAACCGGAGGACCCGGATAAAAAAAAACACGAGGTTGGACAGGCGACGTCAACCGTGGAATCAAAACCACTCCAGTTTACTCAATGACATGACAGACCTTACGATACAACACGCGATATCCATTTCAGAAACCCAAGAGCTACGATAAAATAAAGCTACAGTTGACTACCTTTGTTTAATCCCCGGTTAATTGATATACAAGTTGTCATTTAAATCATTTTGGTTGTAAATTTATTCAAATCCCCCAATTCTAACTTAAGCTATGACCATTTCAAACTAATAAAATAATAATAATTCTTCTTTCCCTTTTGTACATGCTTTACGCCATTCTACGTTAAATGCACATACGAGGAGAAACCATTGAATACAGAGTAAAAGTAAAACATCAACGTTGCTTTACTCACACCATATATATGGAAGACCATACAGCTCATTATTCCGTGTTCTTAATTCACCATGCAGCATGTCGGCTTACCAGACAAATATCGGGAATCAAACACGCATAAAATAAGAAAAATAAAATCGCTGGGTGGTCGTAACTGTACATGCAATTAAATCACGTACGCGGTATGGTTAATCCGAGTCTTCGATGAATAAAATAAATTGGGAGTAGTTTATTTTTAGTAATTTGGTTTATATATAATTGCGACATATTTCTTTGCTTAAAAAAAGACTGTTTAATCTCTTCTAAATTATCTAATCATGGATGTACCAGGAAAAAACTAATATATTCAAAGATCGATCGAAAAAACAATCCGGTGATGAATTACACAATAACTGTAATTTCCTATTAAGGAAATGAAATGAAATGAAATGTGGTTTAACTGTCTATTGCTTTGTTCCGAACTGGGCTAATGATGACAGGCATATGCCATACAGTGTGCCTACCCGTATATCGAATTCCAACGCCAATGTGTTTTTCGTCTCATCCGAACGACTGGACAGCTGTCCTTGTCAGGCCCTACGCCCTGCATCACATACAAGGGGGAACCACGCCGGAATATCTGGAAAAACTTTCTCGGCCAATGCAGGGATCGAACATCCGACCCCTTGCGAGCCAGCGTGACCCCTCCGTATTAAGGGTGCTAAACACTAATAAGTAAAAGTATGAAATGCGGGATATCTTTTCATATATTACTGGAAACTATTTTCATTTCCCTTTTCAAAAATGTGAATTTACATTGTGGCACATTCATATTTAAGTACCTTGAAAACAGATATAATTTGGATCTAAAGTAATTGTAATTTCTTGATTTTCGAAAATAATATTTTTCTTTATATTACAAAACAATAAGTAAATTAAACAAAGATACAATTTACAAATCTGATACGACAAGCGTCAGATTTGTAAAACAAATATTAATTTGAAGATACAAATGATAATTTTAGTATAAAAATGTCAAAATACGACAACAAATGAAGAAATGAGAATTAAGGACTATGAATTAGGAATACCGAATAAAGAGCTGCTTGGTTTTCCATAGATGGAATGTCCAAGGTACATAAATTTAGCAAATCATTATTGGAATATTCATGATCCCGAAAGACAGCTGCTTTAATTCAGGTAGTAAATATTTAATCGTTTTTGACTGTAAATTTTCCACCTTATCTTTTTTAAGCAAATGGTTGGTATTATTTGATAAACAGGTCACAAATATATGTATTAAAAACAAGAGTTCGGGTAAACGCGAAAAACTTGTGAGAGACGACTTGGCTTTTAGACGAAGCAGGTTTAAAACTACGGCCAAATGTTTTGCTACCAAACAGACAGAGACTGTTTAAACACAATAGTTGTGGGAAAGTTTGCACTTGGTTAAATTCAAAGAAACGACGAGCTCTCCGCTATCCTCATACAATCTTCGTTATATCGTCAACGCACGATACATTTTGCGTTAAAGTAAACCTCAAATAGATTAAGGAGAGTGGAAAAAAGCGGAATGAATTGATGAATGTAGAAGCGTGGTGAAGGAACGCGCTGTTTTATTATTGAGCTAAATGCTTGTTGACATGCCCATGGTTTTGAGCATTGATTAGGCAGGTTTCGTTACATTTCGTGGAAATTTCTTCAAGCAAGTGAATAGCAACAAAACTAGAAACCTTTTTCACACATTCTCACGACTTACCCTCAATAATGCTCTATGAATGTGTAGGGGCTGTCCCAATAAAATATTTGGAATGGAAGTGGTCTATTTTAGTGTACCATTGCACTTTCTGTCCAAATGATTCCCTATTTTCGATTTCTTTTGACTTTATGGGATCTTTCTGGTCCATTGACACTTTACGTCTACTTGAAGGTAACTAACCGTACGTCACTATCGTTTTTACGTTTGATCAATCGAACGGAATGCTAAAAAAAATTGAAGGGTTTTTTTTTTTTTTTATCAAAAGATTGTCCAGCACCGGTCTTACTAATCACTGACAACATCATCAATAATCCAAAAGTAATGAAAAAAGTTACCGACAAGGAAACATAATGTTATAGATTTGCATATTGCTGCACATCGTATCCCAAATTTAAATAATTACATATAAAAAATTGACAAAATTATGGATAGGCGAAATTGACATAAAATGTCAATATTTCAATTATCAATTTTTTTAAAATTTTTATGGAATTTATCGATTCTATATATTAAGTAATATCGTTTAGATGGATAGCCGGCTTCGACCGATGCCATTCAATGGCATAAAACGTTCACGGGGTCCTTCTGTTTAATTTGATACCAAATTCGCACGAGGCCCAATTTCGCAAGGGCGCTCAAATTCGATGGCTTAAAGCATCCAGGCCCGATTCACCAGGGACCCATTTCGCTGGCCTAAAAAATCACGTAGTCATGCGGCATTATGTGGAGGTGGACTGCGTGATGGGCGAACATACATACACATATACATACAGTAACACATCTTGGATTTTATTTTATATAGAAGATAGATAAAGAACTTCAACGGTAAATCATCCTTTGCTATTATTATCTTACAGATTATTCACAATCATTAAATAAGATATCAAAATTCCTGTGGCAAGAGTCTCCCTTTCTACCCAACACAAATAAAAAGGTTAATACACGGTACTGTGGACATTATTATGTATTACATGTATAATAAAAAATATGGAAATAAAAGATTAATGTTGGTTTCTCCTTTAGAAAGTAACTATCAAAAATCAATCTACTTTTTGCGACAAATGATATTTATGGAAGGAATGTGGCGCCAAGATGGTGTGAAATGAATTGGACAACTGAGAGATTTTAGCGGCTTATCCTATAAAGAGGTCTTAACTTATCTGGTAAGATAGTTGAGTTGTAACCTTTATATCTTATATGATGATATATAGATGTCACTGACCAGTTGTAAAGTCTCGCCTCATAAGCCCTGTGATAATAATATTTAAAGTAACGCTCTGGGGTTTTATTTAAGCAATCTTAAACTTAAATTGGTTTAGAATACTATCTGTTCATTGGCTAAATGATAAAATTTGTACAAGGATTTAAATTTTCGCTCAACGAAAATGCTTAATTCTTAAAATATTTTAGTATTTATGACTAAGGCCCAAAGCCAGGGGCCTTGGCCTTTTGGGAAATTTGATATATCATTTTTTTATTACTCCATTAATCCGACAAATTGTTAATCGACGTTCCGACAATCTCCATCAACGGTCGGGATATAGGTATGTTGATCTAATTGGCGGGTTGCTGGATAATTTGACTATTGTATTGAACGAAGGACCATTGGTTTAAAATTTCTCACGAATATCCCCAAGAGCATGTGTTCAGAATGCGAGTATAAATCAGTGCCTAAAAAATCTTAATTAATATTCGACAAGAGATTCATAGCTTTTGCATATATTTTATCTATATGAAACAGTCGTTTGTTATTCTGGGACGCTGTTTAAGCGTTTTATTCCTGCAGATTTAAATCGTGTTGTTAAGGTCATGTCAGATTTCGGTAGAACTATATAATAAATATTTAGTGAGTATCATTAAATAATATACAGATCACGTTTATGACATCCATGTTTATTGTTTATGGATAGTGGTGATGAAATATAGTAATACTCAAATCACGGTCGTTAAAGGCTTGGCCAATTTGTTCGCTTATTGAAGAAACGAGGACATTTAGACAATCAGGGATGCTGTCGAATCAAGGCAATCTCTGTGCAGGCGACATACAGTTCAATTTGCCATTTGCCACTACTGACCTTGTGACAGTGATTGTTTGATACTTGGGAACTCGTCGCCGGCGACAAAATTCGACAACCATTACTGTCTTAGTGACGTTCACTTACGAAAATAACCCGTTCGCGTACCTACAGATGCGTACCTACAAATTCTAACACACGTAGATAGATATCCACGCTGAAATATTTGTCTATCAGATATTGCACATATTATACATATTAGATAGGTTTCATTAAATTGTTCAAATTTGCGTAATAGTTTAAAACCACAAGATAGGCCTACAATTTTTTTGGATACACAGTAATTGTGTATCCATAAAATTGTATACCTTGCCTTAATATGTTCAATTACTAAATTCCAATCAAAGAAGAGTTTAAAACCAGTTTCCCAGAGAAATTGTTTAAAAAATTTCAAAATAGATATTGGAAAGATTATATATATATTGATGTTAGTCTAAGCCTTATTGGAGATAAGTTTAAACAGAATACGATTTATTATCCTTCCCTGGTCATGGAGGCAATCGTGTCTCGGCATGTTCTCGTGTCACACCGCGCGAGCCTCAAACACCCCGAAGTATTTTTGATTACCATCTCAACAAAAGAAAGAAGGGTCGCTTTGGATACATTTTCGACAAGTTCTCTCGAAAACTATCGATGCTTTCAAATAATAATTGGTGGCCATTTAGATATAAATAGACCCTATGTAACCCTGTGTTTATTTTGGGGGTTCACGCTGAAGAGATAACTGATATAAAACGGAACGAAGCGATTTGTCGTTGCTCGACTTTTGATAGACCAAGAGGCTTGGCCACGTGCTCACAAAAGTGCGACAATAAAGAGATGGACGTTGTGCGCGTGTCACTCCCCCATATTGAGCGATATATGTTTTACTTTGATATCCTGCATAGCTTCCCACATATTTAGCCCACTATAAGAAAGAGAACAGCCCAGACGAGATCCTTGGTATTTTTCTTTATAGGTATAAGAGCTTATTACCTACATAAGGCTGAATCTTAATAAAGAAATATTGAAACGCCGATGTCTTTGTATTTATATTGTAACCCCATATTCAAGAGGATTTGGACAGACGGCTTGTCTTCGATGATAAAAGAACCCGTACTGAATGAACCATGTCTGTAAACCACGTAGTCTGGAAATGGCGACACGGCCTGAGGCATTGCAAGGGGTCGATGCCCATCTCTCCTCATCTCACCTTAACTCACCTATGGTTACACGAGCTCGTTAACAAAATAGGTGTTCATAAGGGCGAGACGTGATTCGTTAAATATTAAAAGTGAATTATTTCCCAATCCGCCGACAGCAAAAGATTATCACTATGTGAATGTAAGTGAATATATAGTCGTATGGTTAAGTCAAGGGTGACCACACACCGTCAGGTGAGAATAGCTATATATATTTTATACCTATGATAAGTATTGCTTATAATAAAACAATATTATTTCAGATATGTTCTGCATTTTGAAAGAGAAAATATAAATTCCATTGCTATAAAGTACGTCGGCAAATCTAAAGAATAATGCAAGTTATATTTGGTTAGCGAGACAATATTCAATTGTTGTACAACTGTATTTAATGAATATCCTGCTATTTTAGAAGTTTCTTAAAGTTACACAATGTTCTTTCAATTTTAGCAATCCTTAGTAAAACTAATAATATAAAATTACACATGTCTACTTAATTTATCTAACATACATCAAAAAAAAAATGTTGAGTCTTGGCAATTGTATTTTTTCAAAAATATTTACAGGGGTTTTAACGTCCACTCGACACAAACTAGGTCATTGCGGGAACTAAACATATGGTTCAAATTCGCTTGCGGATAGGTGTCCTAAGATGTGGGAGTGTACTGCAGTACCCTGCGAAAACCCGCGAGGGTGGACAAGCGACTCTCCATGATGAAACGCGCACGTTACATCATTCGGCCAACCAACCCCCACATCTTTAGAACATATCAGATGCTAATATTGTATAATTTATTCAATTATCATGCGAAATAAAATACAATTAAAACCTACTTGTCACCAAATTATTATATTTCTTTTGCGCTTTAATTTAGTTATTATAACAAGACTTAAATAGATTCCTCAATTATCACAATTGTGGGAATTCAATTATTTGCTGAAAAAATAGATATAAATCTGCATGTATTTATAATTAGATGAAGGGAGTATGCAAAACGTTTTGAATTTTTGGCATTGTTTGTTGAAGAATTTTAATTTTATTCTTGTTGTGTGGAAAATGGAATTTGCTTACCTACTGGAGTTTGTTTTTAAAATATTGCCATAGAATAAAGATGCAGAATTTTAAATTAACAGAGATGTTCTTACTAATAATTTTGACATAGAACGTGATCGTTGAGAAATAAATGAACTGGGGTTAAAGTTATATTTTTCTGCACCGAACTGCGTTGACGGGGCACTGCAGCTTACTCTTAATTCGAATTCCAACTGCCAATGGTCATTGTACGCGCCAATGTGTACTCGGGACCTCATTTTGAGTCCACCCGAATGACAAGGGCGCCTCACCTGTACCACCGTCGGATAACTTTAGTGAACTTTCTTGACTGAGACCAAGATTGAACCCGGGAACCACTGGTTAGCGAGCCAGCGCCTTACACACCGAGTCACATGATTGTCGAGACTCTGTCATGGTTTATGTACATGAAAGTTAATATTTTAGACATAGGCTTGTTTTGAGGGCGCACTAATTTTTTTTAAAGGTATACTGATTTTTTTTCACAATGTTTAATATATCAATATACATATTTTCAAATAAGTTTTGAAGGGTTTCAAGAAAAAAACCCCAATTAAATTGGGATTTGGGTGAACTCAGTGACAAATAATTAGTGTCCAGATAGAAGACTAGGTTGTTGGGGGTTTTTTTGGGAGGGGGAGGGGGTAATTATCAATACAAGCAAAAAAAGAGAAGATGATGCGGGAAATTAACCAAAAACTCGTTTTTTACAGGAATTCTGTTAACTCATTTGTTTAGGGATGCTTTTTTCTCTCTATTCTTAAGGCTTTTTGATTTTTATTTAACCACCCAATTTCCAGTATCGAAATGTCACCGACAAACACACACGAAGGCAATTTTAACTGTTAACAACAGAATGTCTAAATTTATACGAGATTGATATTTTACATGGAACGAGTAACCTTTACGTTACTAACATCAGAGATAAACAAAATTTCAAAACGTTCAATATATTTATTTTAATTTCGTTCCGTTTTTTCTTGGGAGTCATCGACATCAGAATTTGAGTGTTAATATAAGGATGCGTTACTTTATTAAATAATTGACTATGAACGACAACCAGTGCAATCTTGCTCTTGGCGATATTTTCACTTAATGGGGGTGTAAATTAAAACCAGATACCTACACCTTTCTTGTTTGTGGATAATGACGATACGATGATGATGGTGATAGTGATGACGATGCTACCACATCTCGCCCAGATGACGTTGATGGTGATGCAACTTCGGATTTTTCAATCGTTGCTGCCTTTTACGAAAAACCCTAAACTTTGAAAGCGTAATACGATTGAAAAATCTATTTTCAGTTTCGTCATAATAACTAAATTAAAGCGTAAAGGAAATATAATAATTTGGTTACAAGTAGTTTTTAATTGTATTTTATTTCGCATGATAATTGAATAAATTATACAATATTAGCATCTGATATGTTCTAAAGATGTGGGGGTTGGTTGGCCGAATGATGTAACGTGCGCGTTTCATCATGGAGGCTGTCATTGAGTTAAATGGTGTGGTTTCAATCCCCAGCTTGTGCATGACAAGGAGTAGTATCGCTTGTCCACCCTCGTGGGTTTTGCCAGGGTTCGCCAGTACCCTTCCACATCTAAAAACCCCTCTTCAATACAGCAATAAAACACTATGACAATTGAAACACGTCCATGACTCCATAACATGTTTTAAAAAATCACACGATAATATATTCTTGCAATACTACACTTTAATGTTTCAATTTGGTCAATACCCTTTATAGTTTCACGGCTGGGGATATGTATATATACTATAATACTGATCAGAAATTAATTGAGAATAAATCAATGCTTTGTATATAAATAGTAGGCGATATATATACAATATCTACATGAATAATGGATTTGCATAAATAAAGAATAGATTAAAGAGGTAACAAAGAGGGGACACGCGTTCATTATGATTTTTCGACTACCAAGACGTAACGACCACGTGCCACAATCGAAGCGTACTACGTGACTCTTCAGATTAACCATTATTATCTGAAATTATTCAAAATGGCTGACATAAAAGTTATTATGAATATAATAAGGAATACATTTAAATCTTTTTATATGATACGTATGCACAGACTTATAATACCACGGCATTGTCGAACTGCAACGAAAAAATATTTTATATATTAAAACACATTAATTTGTTTCCATAAACGATAATTTTGCTTCGAAAACGTATCATTGTAAAACTGATTGAAAACATAATTAACAGAGTTAAATTTATAGCATTAACAAAGATTTATAAAATCAACAATGTAACAATTATAATATAAAACAAAGCTAGATTTATAAAATCAACAAAGACAGATTTATAAAATCAACAAAGGTAGATTTATAACATTAACGAAGTTAGATTTATAATGTCAGCAAAGTTAGAATTATAATAATACCAAAGTTAAATTGATAAAATTAACAAAGTGAGATTCATTACATTAACACAGTTGGGTTTATAACATTAACGAAGTTGAATTTAAAAAATGAACAAAGTAAGATTTATAACAATTATAATAATATCGAGGTTAAATTTATACATAAAATTAACAAAGTTGGGTTTATAACATTAACAAAGTTAGATTTATAAAATGAACAAATTTAGATTTATTATATTATATTTTACAGATCACTCTTCTGGCATCATTGAAGCTGCCACACTGGAACCTTCAACTTGAATGTAATTTACAAGGCATAGTTTACTTGCAACATACACAACGTTTTTTTTTTAATTCCAGGTGCTGGACTATTTATTGGCTCCCATTTAATATCACCCTGTCGAATGCAACAAACATTTCGTAAAGATTTTATGAGTGTTAGTACCACACCCCGTCAGATATGTGTGTATATAAATGCTGAAAACAGTCCTTTATTGTTAAACAGGCAATGTTAATCTATCTTTGAAGATGTTATCTCATTATTTACATCTTAAATGCTAACATAGAACTGACTTTTGTCCTTTCCTTCATCTGAATTGTCTAAATAAGAAAGAGTCCCAACCTACAAGATACACTTAAATTTCATTGATATTGTAAACTCTGTTTACTTACATCGCCTTAACGATAAAGTCCCAAATACACGGCAATACACGAATTGTAAAGCCGTGTACACACGGACTATTTGTATTACAAAATTCCTTCGGCCCCATGTAATTTTCCTGATATGACTTTTAATGAGTTAACACGCTTCATCGGTTTCTATAAACGAAGATTACAATTCGATAGAATGCTTGGAATGTCCTTCAATGGTAACCGTCTTGATATGGCTATTTCCTTACCCATAGACAAAATGTGGGGTCGACTTAGTCATTGGGTGGTGGCCACATGTTAGAAATAAACTATCTTCTTTTTTTCAAATTATCAGGCGCACAAATCGCCTGCTTGTAATTTGGTTGATGAACGGTGTGTATTTATATCTCAAGTTATATCCACGGTTCATGTATGTGGGAAGTTTAGCTACCGCTTTATGTTGCAGGTTTAATGTAAAGAACTGCGCTGGCCAGTCTGATGGTCAATCGCCAACAAGTAGCTCCGACATCCGAAATCAAACAATCAATCGCTTCATAAAGCTGTCCGTCGTGACGCGAGACGTGTGCGAAGCAGGCAGTGCTCACTCGTTACAGAACAAAGCATTTTTTTTTGTTTGTGCATTTGAGAAGTTTTGATACTTAATCATTTCTGATGTGTTGACTTTTCAATTAGGCCAGCTAAAATTATTTGTCGCTTACCACTAGTTCTGAAAACTTCTGGGTGATTGTGGAATTTCTGAAATTTTGCGATGCTGATATTTCGATATTTCGAAACATAGATTGTGATTTTGAATAAAATATAATATATAAATATTTGAAAGAGCTTCAAAGTCGGGATCGGACGAATGGTATATCCTTCCTTCAGCTGATTATGGTGTAAAACAAATAGCGTATCCTTCGTACAGTTGTTGATGATAAACGACATTAGCATATCCTTCTAATAGTTGGGTGTATATATAAATTATTTACAAAACTGATAATTGTGATACTATCTACAGATGCAAATAAACACCTATGTTATTCCAATAAAATATTTATATTTGGAATAAAATCTCATCTAAAGAATTCTTTAATGATCCCAGATACGCGTAGGTTTTTATTATAAAAAAATAAATAACTAATTTAAAAGTCCCTGTATACTTCCTTGTTGGTGAGGTTTCGATGACCGTACATACTGCTGGAGCACAGATTGTAACGAACCGAAAGTAGACACCGTCACTTTTACACGACAAATTGTAGTCCTACATTTAAGACTGCAATCTGATTGATTGTTATATAAACGATATAGTATTATTAGTCTCCTACGTTTTGTCTTACAGCTATTTAAAAGTAGGGACGCGAATGTGTGCCTTGTACTTTTACACAATTCCACCAAAGTGGCAGTCCATAAGCAAATCATTTTATAGCATCAAAAGTGACCGTCCACTAGCAAGCTATTTTATATCCACCAAGGTGACAGTCCATAAAACTATCTTGCAAATCAAAACTAAATGAAATACTTCTAATAACGTTATAGAATCATCCAAGGGTATTTATGTTACTTGATGGTGGTAATCGAACATCAATCATGATATATATCTTGGCTAGACTCTAGAATGTCCCGCAATTGCAACACGTGCAACGAAGACGGGTTATAGTTTGGGTAAGTTTATTAAAAAATATTAATGGAGATATTCGAAACTATTTTGTGTAGAAAACTCAATTTTTGAAAACCGGAGGAAAATTAACCCTTTCACTGTCAAAATAAAAAAATTTATCCAGAGAAAGGTTTTATTTTTTGAACTCCCAAGACACATGTATCTCACCGGGAATAGTGATTTATTTCTCAACTCCTAAGCAGTTTGGTGATCACCAAGGCTAGATCACTGATTGTATGCCCTCAAAAATCGAATTGCTTTATGTCTATCACATAATTTACATTAGTCAGTTACATACAATGGCGCTCTAGTCTTAAAGCCGATTTGCAAATTGAACTGATCTTAAGGGGGTTAGGGTGAGGGAGTTCATAAGCACCCAATCCCGGTATATTTGTTAGTGAAATGTCAATTGCGTCATTTGCCCTTTTACTATTTTTCATGGTACCGTTGCATAAAAGGTTTGCGTTGTGCCCCCCTCCCCCCTCCGGGCTACGAATATTTTTGGGTCTACGCTTTAGAGCACATTTTGTCCGATGCCAACAGTTACACAAGGGCGACAATGTGCACAAAATGGTCCACGAATCAGGATAACAGGACCAGTGTAGCCATGGGCAAAAATGTCAGGGTATCCCTAACTGGCAACCCGACGACTCATGGTATGCTTGCTTAACTGAGGGAGTGGTTTTTATTTCTGGATCAAATGGCGAAGCGGTTTTGGGAACGTTGAGGGGTGTAAGAGTACACCCCTCAACGTTCCCTAAATGGCGGGAAAGAAGTAGAAAGAAAAAATTCAAGAATTTACTTTGGGCTCAACATGTATGGTAAATGAACCCTCCCTCATGGTATGCTTCTTAACTGAGGGGTGGTTTTTATTTCTGGATCAAATGGCGAAGCGTTTTTGGGAACGTTGAGGGGTGTAAGAGTACAAAAGACTGTAATTAAATGGCGGGAAAGAAGTAGACAGAAAAAATTCAAGAATTTACTTTGGGCTCAATATGTATGGTAAATGAATCCTCCCTCATTAGTGTTAAGTGACAAACATGGCTTCAAACAATAGATTTTTTTTTGATAGATTCGGGTATGTCCCCGCAAATACAAAGTTTTGAGAGGGATTTGATTAATTAATTAGCTTGAATATGTTTCTTGTTTAAATATATCTTCAAATCACACAGTTTGTACGCGGGAAAGTATCTTTAACAGTCGGAAGAGTACACCTATACTATTATCGTTGCCATTTACATTCCACAAGAAATGTTTTTAGTTAGTCTAATAGCATTGTTACATTTGAAATTAATTTTGTTCTAATGAGAGCGTTTAGTGACGTAACAACACTCTGTTTTATGTATTTCTACATAAAGAAAAACATGAATGAATGAAATAACAGAAGAGGCGGTCTAAATGACGTATTTATCATCATGGTGAAAGCTACATTTTATCATTTAATACTTAACCCTTTACACTTCATCATTTCTCTCTCCAATAACTGGTATATATATCATAGAAAAGTGGTTAAATCATATCTCCATATGTAAGCAAAATATACTCATAATTCAGTGTATGGAGTATGATTAATGATAAATAGTGATTGGTGGAAATGATTACGATCACTTTGAAACAGGATCATCGTGATAATGGTGAATATATTATCACGTTCAAACAAGATAATCGTGACAACGAAGATTATGATCACATTTAAACAGGAAGATGGATGAAATTTGGGACATGACAATGCGTTTGGTGATAATGTTGGGGGATGATAGTAATAAGGTGAATTGGCAACCGAGTTTCTGGGTGATGACGATGTACAGTTTGGGCGAGGGTAACGAAGACATAAACATTGAGGATGAAAATGACGATAAGGCAGTTGGGGGGTGATGATTATATGGAAACGCATAGGGATCAATAGCGCGAAAGATATAGAGATAATATTAATAACGTAATATGTCAACATATTGCGATTTTTGCGATAATAGTACCGCACAAAAGATAGTTTTTGCCGACAATTTCGTTTTAAATGTGCACGTTTCCGTCAAGATATTGCTATTCCAAAGCTTTTCGACATAGTCCATTTCGCTGTAGTATATTATGTCGACATGTTCGCGAAATATCGCCATGCGCTACGTCGACGTGTGCATTTAAAAACAAAATGACGACATACAACATAGCGAGTTATTCAATTAACTAGGCAAAAAAATCACAATATACTGACATATTACCAATATTGGCCCGTATACGCTTCCATAGTTGACATGATGCCATATTAATATGGCAGTATCTTTCGTGCTATTGACCCCTATACGCTTCCATACGATTATTAGTTGCTGTGATATAGATTTGATACACAATGCCAGGGTCTGGTGATGCTATGGTAATTGTGACAAGTGTGATATCGCTAAAAGGAGTGGGTGTTGATAAAGAAGGGGTTGAAGATGATGCTGGACGTAGCAGTCGGGACAGAATTGAGCTTGCTACAAATGTCACAGGGACCCCATATTCCTGAAGCAATGGCCCGAGGAATCCCTCTCTGGCCATTGCTGGAATAGCGTCTGTTTCTTGAACTTATGTGGGAGTGTGTCTATTCTTTCCGTTCAATCAAAGCTATCACTTAAGTACAGCAAAATGACAGTCCTTCGTTTAGTCTGGGTCTTCCCTAAAACTTTGGACAGTGTTTTAAGGTATTAAAACCGGTGACAGTATGTTCGTTTCCAAACAGTATTGTTTACATTTCATTCGACTTGATAGCCTCGTTTGTCACGCAATTAGTTTTACTGCAGTATTCTGCTATGCACGGCTTAATTAGGCATAATAAAATCGTGAGCCATAACGTAACGTTATGTAAACATATTTGGTCCAATATTGGCACTCGTTTTAAATGTAAAGCTTTTGTGGGGCAGCTAGTGATTGGTTGGTAGACGGACTACTGACCAATCAAAATTTAAAAAAACAATATCCACTCATAATAGCAGTGTGTAGTGGGATTACCTCTAATCAAACGAAACGCTGCGCGGAGTATGCAGGGACCCTTACATCCAACACTGTAAAGGGGCATATTCTGGTCATTGTCCATAGCACTCATACAAGTATGGTGGAAAGATGCATTTGGCATAGACATATGCAACGTAATAAATAAAATCATAAAACTTGGGCCGCTTTCATGTTGATTCTTTTGGCTGCAGTTCAGTAGGTTACGGCAATAATAAGAACGTGGTTAATATTACATGGAGGTAGATATTGTTGCGAAAATCTGGTTGAATAAACTGGTTGGATGATGACGATTAAGAAACAGTTGAATGACCATAAAGCTAAAAAATTCCGACGCAGGCGCGATACTTAGGGGCCAGGACCACGCATAACGTGGACGGTGACGATGAAAACACATATGTGAGACTTCGATAATAAAGACTATGGAGGATTGAATTGCAAAAGTTGTCACAATTACAGATGAGTTGACGATGAGGGCGTAAGTGGTCAAATTTAAGCCTCTTACAACCAACACATTGAAACCGTAATAAAATGACATTGATATCAGCATAGACGGTTGTGATTTTAATGCAAGACACCAATTGACTGAATTAAGTAGGAATTGAAATATATTAAGACGAATACATTAATACTATATGTACCTGCTGTAATCGGTGATTAGGAGGGAGGTATTAGTGTGAGGTAAATATATTTACTCATGTAAACATGACGTATTAGTCTTTAATCTACATCAGTGACCGACTCAAGAATTTCATTCCCTTCTAAAACACACAAATCTTCATTTTGGCGGGCGGGTGTGAAGGATGACTTGAAGCAGAAATTCTGTAATAATTTCTAGACAGTGTGGGTGAGTGGTGATGACCGACGACAAGAGAAGGAGAGTAAGTGAGTACACAAGTGCCTTCATCTTATTTAAATAGAGTGTGTAAAACATGGGAACCTAACGCCCCAAAAAGTTCTCACAACACCAAGCAGACTAGAATACATGTACTGTACATAGACGGAACGCAATCCTTAAGATCAAACGATTTCTCGCTTAAACAAAACCTCAGTTTATTAACCACTTTATTACATGTTTATATGTTTATTTTGGGCAGCGATTTTTAACGTCGGCTTTCAGAGACTTGGGAATATTTTTTAAAAAGTTGTTTTCAGATCTGTTGGTTTGGTTTAAACATGAGGTTGTTGGTTCATGTTTTTTTTTTCTATATCCATAAACGTCGTCTACAAACCCCGTCTCAGAGAACTATAAACCATGCATTGTTTAGGGTAAATTTGTGTACTTATCGTTCTAAGTTGTTAAGATTCTGTCTGACCAAAGGATTTTGGTGTTAATATATACGCAGAGTGTCGCAAATAATAAAAGAAAATTCTCTAATCCGTGAATATATGTTAATCGAAATAGACACATGGTTGTTCTGAAGATAACAGTGAGAGTCTTTCGCTGCCATGCACTGACCAATCGAATAGCGCCAGAAACAATTACTTTTTGAAAATTAAATCGGGGCATATGAAGATAAACCATTTTAAATTGTACGGAAGCTCGATCAAGTACAGCAATGGTCAACCTATATTTTGAGAATTCCCTTAATAATTACCGATATTTTACCAGGGATATCTTTTCTATATGATTGGGGGTGGGGGGGTGGGGGGCTGTAAATCAATACATTTCGACCAATGTTTCACTTTCTTACTATTCACCCCTTTAAGCTGACCAAAAATGTTAAGCGAGAAAAGTAAGTTGGTTTTGTATGGGATATTTTTTTGGTGTTTGTCCATTCGTCTGCACGCTAGTCTACCCCGAGGCAATAGACTATTCATCATATCTACTTTACTATATATCTAAACATTATTTGTTCGTATTCAAACCTTCGTCATTATAAAGGCCATACATAAAAAAATAGTCAGATTTATGACAAAATTATGCTACTAAATATATCAGTCTAATGCGGATATAAGTCTTATTCATACGCAATTGACAGAAAAACACCAATTATTAAACAATAAATATGTACTATAGAAGTGTACTGGCAGTTATAAGTACGCTCATACACTTATATGAAATTGTCGTGCTCGACTTGACGAGAATTAAAAATATATATGCATTAATAATAAAATAACATTTAATGCAGGTGGCCTTGTTAAAGACCACCGAGGATTAAAGTTATAGTTTTCAATAGGTTTTGAAGTATATCAATACAATTCTCACGAACTCTTCAAAGGCTTGCGCCAAGGAGCTGATATGCGGCTTATTCTTTCCTCTTTATTCATTAACGACTGTGTGACTGAGGGGCTTTTCTTCATGTTACCGACAATAGTCAACCAATTTACTTCAATTGTGTTTCAATTCTTGATGATAGAATCAAGTGTTACAAGTGAAACATCAAGAGTATATTATTCAATGGTACCGGTGTATACTTATTTATTGAGAAGAAATAGAGATAATTCCAATTATTTTCCTTTAATTTCGACGATAAAGGCCGTGTTTTTGTAAATTTATCTATAGTATTATATGTCAATACAGGGAAATGATTGAAGTTGATATAAATGTAGAAAATAAATAAATAAAATAGCTGACTAAGTAAGTATTTGCCAGTAGTTTTAGTATGTGTCATTTTTAGTATTCATTGCTTCAGGTTTAGTCTCACGCTTAAAGGATACATTGGTACTGAGATCGGTATGTTATGCGAAATATTTCTGAGATAAGGCTATCAGTCTTTTGCGAGTCTGTCACATATTAAGTATTACGCTCACCGTCAGTTTGATCGGACAAAGAAACGAACAAAAATCAAGTAAACTGTTACAATTGAGTAATGATCGGTTGCGTGTGAATAATGACAGGTATTGATGGTCCACTGATATGAGCATTGAATAGATATGATAGCTGTCATGTGCAGATAAACTTCACGTTGAAACAATACTCACCTTCACTCACACACACACATACAACCATGACGTAACGTTAAATACACGTCAATTGTTAATTCTACGTAACGTTAAAATGTTATGACTAGAATAGTTCATGACATGCTTCGTAGATAACGTAATCATTATTCACCCAATTAAGCACTCGAGTGTTTTCGGAAATTGTTCGGTAAGAGACAATTTATCAGTTTAGAGAGAGGAACAAAGGGGGAGTTATGTTAGTAAATGAGTGGTCATTAGCACACTTATGATAATTGTTAAGTAATAAAGAATACGGTAACCTGTTCATACCACACTTCTTTTATTTATTCGTTTAGATCACCTGCATCTGGTTATGTTCTCTACATTCTATTTAATTAAATACTTGACAAATAAAAGCTATTTAACCTGCAATTAACAGATTGAGCAGTGTACCGTGATTTTACTTTTGTCTATACCGAAAATAGAAAGAGGGGTCGGGAGAGGGATCGAGAGAGAGCTGGGGTTTAACCGTCACTCGACACAAACTGTTGGGATGGCCTAGTGGTCTGGAGTGCCGCGCTTCGACCTCTAGCTGGCCAGTCACCTCTGGCTTGCGGCTGTGGTTTCGAGCCCTGGTGTGAGCGTATGTGGCATGGAGATAGGGGCTCCTTCTCAACCTCGTGGGTTTCCTCCGGGCACTCCGGTTTCCTCCCACAGCAAAGACTCCTGCGCGTGCGCTAAGATAATGAAAATGAAAAATAAGACTTGTCTGCGATATCACCTTCGGTGAAAGCGGACGTTAAACACCAAGAGAAGAAGAAGAAGAAGAACAAACTATGTCATTTCTTTCAATAATTCGCTTGCGCGTAGGGGTCTTTAGCGGTGGGAGGAAACCGGAGTACACGGGGAAAACCCACGAGGTTGGACAGGCGCACATAATCCAAAATAGAAAGAGTACAACAGGAGATATAATGCAAATAGGAAATTTCCAAGCAAGGAACAGTATACCAACCAGATAGTAACATTGCTGTCCGGTCCCCATAATTTGCATTTTTATATTGTAAAACAAAAGTGCAAAAATGTATTTGAAAATCAATGCATGTGTTTTTGAGCAGGTGTTATTATACATATCTAGTTAATAGGTTATGATAAGAACAAATCAGCACTTACTTAAGTATTTGAACAATTACGACGGTGATTACAGGTAACTGATAGTTCCAAATTATTTCTAATGGTTTTAAAATTGATAGAGAATATCATATTTAAACAGTTAAAAGAACTATTTATAGAACAGGAGGTTGTTTCAATAAATCATAGGCTACGTTCATATTGCTTCGTCTGAAAAGTGGTATCTTAGTACCCCATCAATGCATATCTATATTAACGTCCACTTCCACCGAAGTGATATTGCCGAAAACCAAACTACGAACCCCTATCTTTTGAAAAAACCAAACAAACAAATCGTATCAAAGTATGTATTGTCGGATATTTTTGAAAATCAAAATGTCTTTTCTTTTGACCGATCTAAGCAACCCATTAAAGATTCCACTACAATTCCGATACCAAAGGTGCGAACGATATTTTGTTAACTAGGGGCATAACCCCTTGAGTTCTCCTTGGAACTGATATATTTTACTACATACGTATTTACAGCCAACCTCAATAATTAATTCCCAACACATTCCAAAGATAAATCACGAACTATGAATGAGTATTCGAATTGGACCCCTACAGCAAAGTAATAAATTTGACGAAAATGCTTTCGCTTGATATTACTTTGAGCAGTTCAGAGACAATGGAAGAATAGCGCTGAAATTTTACTTCACCAGACATCTTAAGCATAGAAAGACACTTGTAGTATTAAATCAGATCTTAAGACATTGTGCACGAAATTATAAATCTGTTTAGGTTCCAAGTTGCCAATGTTATAGATTTAAGCAAGTAAAGACCGGGTAGTGAGCAGGTATTAAATCTACGCTTCATCCACAACACAAATCTTGTCAGTCCAACTTCGTCCATTCATATATATGGAAGGTAAGCTCTAAAATCAGGATTGATGCCCTATGTAATATCAACTCACATAAGTAAAATGCACCACTGTGAAAGAAGAAGTGCCGGTGCATTATGTATTTGACGTTCATTTTGTTATTAACAACACAAGGCAGAAGAGTAGATTTTAAGATTTTACTCACGGATGGGTTTATCTGTCCACTGCCAACCCCGGGCCTAGTCCTAACGCTTACCTAACCCTAACCCACAATTTCGCCAACAATTACGAAAATTGAGTTGGCCTTAACAAATAGATCTAGCCATGTAGACCACTAGATCAGTTGGGCTTATCTGTAATAGTATGCATTAAATGGACTTAGACACTTGCTAGATATTTGAATGAATGGCAGTGAGAAACGTAACTGATTCCTGTCTGTCACATATTGAAGAAAACGTTAAACTATCAAGATACAGATAGATAGGGTATGTTCACACTGACAAGATAAGGATTTGTGTAACCAGACGAAATAGATTTGTCGTCCTGACAGCGCTACAAAATGGCGGCATTGAAACATTGTGTGAGCGAGAGGCAGACAACCATTAAATTTCACCATCTCTGTACCCGTTCGTCTATTCTTAGCAAGTCTCTATCTGTCTCTTTTCTGCCCTTTTGCATGCCTATTTTTTTGGTCTAGAGTGGATGAAGAGGGTTTGAAGTAATATTTTCTGCCAGGTTTTTGTAAATATTCATAATTTTGAGACGTAAGGATAACGGGGTTATCAGATTTGGCTACGGTGATATATACGGCAACTAGTTACATGTTTTTAGTTTGTGTACCTCAAAATTTTGGTGGTCGACCACATACAAATTTTCGTGCAAAGACATGACCATTTGTTCCTCTGTCTGTAGTGAAAGCATTCAGTCCGACGAAAATTTTGGCAAAAGTTGGAGGTGGCTAAAGAGGACAGAATTAATATTGAGTGTGTGTGTGTGTGTGTGTCTGAAATAGCTTTATTTAACGTCCGCTTCCACCGAAGTCAATGAGGAAATTAATAGTGGTCTGCCTCCTGATGTCTCACGCGAAGTTGTGCTCCCTCTAACGATAAGGGACCCTGCGTTCAATCTGGGGTACTAAGATACCACTTTTCAGACGAAGCAATATGAACGTAGCCTATGATTTATTGAAACAACCTCCTGTTCTATAAATAGTTCTTTTAACTGTTTAAATATGATATTCTCTATCAATTTTAAAACCATTAGAAATAATTTGGAACTATCAGTTACCTGTAATCACCGTCGTAATTGTTCAAATACTTAAGTAAGTGCTGATTTGTTCTTATCATAACCTATTAACTAGATATGTAATAACACCTGCTCAAAAACACATTAATATAAATGATATCAGCCCACAAAATACTTACACTATCTGTTTATTGTGAGAGGGTTGGCTATAAAAAGATGTGATGAATATGAAATATATTGGTTGATGGAATGGTTTATATTTCTAGAAGCTATCTACACAGATTCTTTGTTAATAGACTTTCCATTAATATTTTTTTAAGATAAAGTGCTCATTGATAATATCTTTCACTGTTACTATGTGAGAGTTGCATTATGTGGTTGGGTGTTTTTATGTTAAATATCGAAATGATGGTTATCGCGATAAAGGTAACAATTACCTCCCTTTTTTTAAAGAACTTACTTGGGGGTTGGGTGGTCATAAGGCCCTTTTTCTATGGAAGACATGGGATATGTACCGTTTTGAACAAGATGACCCTGCTTCTAACTGAAGTGGAATGGGTGTGGATGTTTTTATATGGCAAATATCTTGAATGAGGTCGATGGTGAGCATTTTCTGCTTATGCTAAGCAAGTAGATAAGTGATTTGATTGCTTGACACTTAACACTAAATCATTGCTTGTAATAAAATTGAGGTAGAATGTTCAAACTTATTGTAAAAGTTCATTAGGTGAACGTCTTGACAGGTTTAATAGATAATTTGATTGTTTGAGACTTTGGTAGAATGTTCTAACTTGGTGTAGATGTTCATTAGGTAACGTCTGAACAGAGCAGGGTGGTTTGGATACGCCGAGATAAGCTTTTTAAGTAATCCATGATTTGCAACACGACAGCTTTGAGTGACATTGCCATGGTGAAACTTGCATATATAGTTTCTCACTGCATCAGTGCCTTTGGCTAAAGGGAGCTAAACAATTTAATTTGCTCATCTGAGGTTGAAAGTCCTATTTTGGTCTGGGTGTTCATAGTGTGGCTATCTAGGCAGTGTTCGATTATCAACATCTTTCCGTAATATTAAGCAGAAATAATTAATTGGTTTGGAGATGCTCTCGGGTACACCAGTTAAGTATTTTGTTTTATATTGGTTTAGCATTAAACCACGATACACATATTATTACAATATATGTCTATCCAGTCCAGTTCTTTGTTCATTTGGTTTAAATTCGTTATAGATATCTCTACCCATGAAGTTCGATACTGCTAATACAATTTGAAACAATAGTCAGGAACTCCTGGTACGTTAAGTAAATTAGGTATAATAAAGGCAGTAAAAGTAGAAACATTTGTGAGCCACATGAACAGATGATCTCGGGCTCCTATGAAGACCGTGTTCCATCCCCATATTTGTGTTTTAACGGTATAACTTTATACCAATTAAATAAAAAAAACCCACATTTATCATTATAAAACGACATATTTGTTTGGGTTTTTTTTGTTTGGGTTTGTTACTAGAACCCTATAACAAAATGTAAATTAACAATATAAACATATTAATTGGTTACAGTAAATTCTTTCGTTTAGTGCATTTTGTGCCCTTCTGTTAAAAACACAAATCAAACACTGAAATCCCAACCTACTACTTTGAAAACTAATAATTTGTATATCCATATACACTCGGCAAACCTCGGCGGATTCCAATATCCTACGTCTAACCTCGACTGTATGACGAAGTCCGCCATTAGAACTACTTTCAAGCTCCCAGATTACCAACGGCGCTGCCCATGACGACTCCTTTGAAGAATGTTTTATCTTACAAAGTTTTGAAAGTTTGAAGCTGTTTTTCTTTCAAGTTTATCCGATTTTCTTTAAACAGGGACAAGTTTGCCCTGAAAATTCTACACACTATTCAAACGACCCAATTTTGAGAACTTCTTTCTTAAAGCGGCATGTTTTCCTAATAAGTAAATCGGCGCCGCATCGCAATTGTATAGGCGTAGGTATATATCACTTACTGTCATACAGCCGCGGCTAGATGTAGGTTCCGGAATCTGCCGAGGTTTGCCCAGTGTATCCATATACTTATACCTAATTTTCTCGAAGTTGTTTAAAAATAATTGGGACGTAACTGCCATTTGTAAGCAGGGGTAAGGTAAATATTTCCTTATTAAGAAGGTATTTTCAAAAGACAAAATCACATTCCGTGTTCTTTTCAATTTTAATACCCCGTCCAACTATTTAACATAATGTTCCCGATCTGATGCCCATTTACAACGACATAATGAAGGTTGCTGAAGTAAAATGAAATGGGGTTTAACTTTCTGCTTTTCTGTCCCCATGGGCTAATGACGACGGGGAAACGCCATGTTGAGTGCTGAGGAAAATTTGGCCGGACACAGCGTACTCTTATGGATTCTTTTACTTTCACGCGTACTTTTGTACGGATGACGGACATGTTATTAACAGCCAACATACAGGTAGGCGTACAAAATTCCGCTAACAATTCGACCAACGGCATCCGCACTTCCTGACCAAGCTTATTTAATTCATTCCAAATCGGTAAAATCTACTGCCAAGCATGATGATCTTATTTGACAGATATTCAACCTTTAACTTTGATGCTACTTTGATGCTTTATGAATGTAATAAAATACACGCAAACACATATTTAAGTACCCATTACATAACAGCTATGTCTCCGGGGTATCACGTTCTATGGGCATACAGGTCTGCCTTTTCTTTGTTTCTGTCTGTTCAGTATGTGTGATATGCGAGGGCGGTTTCTAAAATATATATGGGATTCATTGATATCATAATTGCAAAAAAAAGGTACAATTACCGCTTTTGTTAATTGAGAAATTGATTCCTCAATTTGGTACGTTTATAATATCATTCAATATGTAATGTGATTAATGACCACCTACACGTGGGTTCAGGAAGTACTGCATCGGATCCATTTGAAGCAGAGAATGCTGTGTTTGATTTCATTTAACATGTATCTTTCTCACTGATGTTAAATATACTCTGAATTTTGTGGTGGTCATATTCTAGAGCTTTTGACATGTGGTGTTAGATCTTGGAAATCTTTAAAATGGATCTTCCGCTGAATTTGCTATTAGCAACAGCAAGATCTACCTTGTAGACTAAATATATCTTATAACAAGGAGTATAAGCCCAATTTCACTAGAGCTCTCTAAAGATACATGTATTTGAGAGTATCCCAGGAGGAATTTTCAAATATCCGCTACGGATCAAATTCGTATGGAAAAGGAATATAAATAAATTGTAGCTGCAGGGAAACAACCTCTGAAAAAGATGATCAGTGCTCGTTCCCAATCATTCGTCAACCTTTAGCCCTTTTCTGATGGTTCATATATATATATATATGTATGCATTAAAAAACCCAAAGGCTTCGACCAGCGACCTCGATAATATTTCTTCCTTCTTGCCTTAGCTTTTCAAGCATAACCTCGGAGTTGCGCTTAATATGTTATACACCAATCTGTTTCATAGAGAATTACTTACGAATTATCTCTGTCACAGATGACTGTCTTTAACACGTACAATGATATCACGGGGCGACAATCATTGGCTCAAAGGCTCGTGCATTGTTTACATAAGACGTAACTGCTCCGGGCAAAATGATGCCTTTTACTCATTTTAATACCCATTTACACTAAATAGAAAATACTTTTTAACTACAAATACTTAAAACGCCTTTACTTATTTTTCTAATACATACAAAAAATGATTTAGAATTTAATTTGTCGAAAGAAAAATGTTAATATTAAGTCGGGTACTAATTAAGTCGCGTCGATGTCATGCTTATCAGTGATTGTAGCGGCCAAGCGAATATTCACTGCTGGTCAGTGTGGTTACATACGTCAAGGATGGAATGATTGCGTGATGCGCAGTGTACTGTGCGTAATCCGCTCAAGCCATGACGTAACTGTAAGGGTTTGCCCGGTCCCATCCACCTTCGTATGAAATGGAATCATGCCGACAACAGAACTTTCGCGCATGTTTAACATTATGAAGGAACCAGCAGGAGTATACATGCACTTATCTCCATTACGGACACGAATCACGCAGACCCCACCCATCCCACCCCTGTATCTGAATTTCCAACGAGGTGTTTGTCACGCATTGCGAACACTCATTAAAACCTTAATTGGGATACATAAGAAAGAAAATATACGAAAACAACTTCTCGAAAAAAAAAGCTGGTATTAATAAAATGACGACAGTAAGTAGGAGTATTAATGACACATCAATAAATGAAATATGACGTAACAACTTTCAGCTATTTGTCTATTTATTACATGTTTCTCTAGTAAACAGCAGTATGTCTAATATATATATAAGGAATTTGTTAAGTGCCAAGACTGCCAACACAGTTCAAGGTCAATTGAGAATAATTTAGATACCGACTTTATATCCAACAAATTACCCATAATGCGGTTAAAAGACCGAATTATTAGTATACAGTATAACTAATGTTAAATGCGAAGTAAAAGTACAAATTTTACTCTGGGTAATTATATACTAATTACCTGATTATCTTAACTGCCATAACTCCTTTCTGTTTATATATTGTTACTTAGAAATAATGTGTTTCTTAATTGACAATTATGTCTATTTAAAAGTGCTTTATCGTAATATATTTATTTGTGAATATACCAGTTCTTATTGGGAGTTTATTTGGATTTAGACAACGGGGGAGTGGGGCTCTTGACTCTGCTATAGTCGTAGCTCATATGTCCCTATATTGCCTTCTATTCTTGGGCCCTAACATAAGTTGCACTATCACAGAGGCTGATCCCGGAATTTTTTAAGACGGGGTTTGCATAGGATCACACTGTGATCCAATTTCATTGATGCAAAGCATTAATCGTGATATCACATCTGTCGAGATCGTTATTTCGCGCTGATGATACAGGATAACGCACAGCTTTCTCATGGGGTGTCGTTTTCTGAGCAAGAGTTTAAAAGACGGTCGCACAACATACAAAATTCGTCGATAACTGAAACCCCATTGAAACAGCTCCTCTACAACTCTTTACCATCCCAGAAAAAATAAAATACACTGAGAAGATTGTTTCCATCCTCTGTGTCGCGACGCGAATCACTTTTCGTGGGGTCGCTGAGACACAGGAGCAACAATCACATTCAATAAAAATCCACAATTTGTGGTAGAATTATAATCAGGTAATATCTTCTCAAATACATACATTTATAAAGGTGCACGCATGTAAACCAAATGTTGTCCACTAAGTAAAACAATAATAAATGTAAGTAATGATGATGTTTCATAGTTTCAGTTTTTTCGACAGGTCGTGAATCAGATGATGAATTCTGGAATGGGGTCGCAACCAAAAAAAGAAGGTTGGGAACCACCGGTTTGGATTAATAATAATATAACTCACCAAAACAAAGTTCGCTTCTAATTAGTGAACAAACAATTTGGGGGTGGAAGTGTTTCAGTACGAATTGTTCTGTTTGGGAATGATTTGTAACATACCATTCGTTCTTTTCAATTATATTTTTATATTTTTAATATTCGTCAAACCACAAATTGTGAAATTGTAGGCGGCCAAAGAGTGGATTCCTTTCAAATAGTTAGCATCGTCCCCGAATTCTTATAAATATTAGGTGAAGTGATACGTCTCTCCTTTGACTCCTATGCACTTATACGTGCATCGCTCAACTAGGGGGTCGGGAGAGTGGTATACGTCATAACAGGACAGCACCATAAACTTTCAAATACTATCAGAAGTTAATGAGTTTGTTTCAAATACCCCGCCCAAAATATCTTGTACGGTTGTCATTTGTTAACAAGCAGCCTGTAAACAGGCATCCATTATAATTCGGAATCATGTTAGATGCTGTGAAACACTTCTTGAAATTATTTCAAATATTTGTGTCAGTGTGGGTCGTTGCCTCTTTTTTTGTAAACATATCTAGCCACTACTATCTGACTGTCTACTTGGCTGCAATCCAATGTCCGCACAATTACCAGTTTTACCTTCACCTACCGATGTTAAAGGGAGAGTACTAAGACGAAAAAAATTGTAATTCAGCAACGAATGGCCACAGATCACCAATTTTTTACCTATTGAATTTGATGTTAATTCTCGACTCTTAGACCTGTTGTAGCCCTCTCTCAAATTTAAGTTGGGTAGAATGCTTTCTGCCACAAATGTGGCATCTGTTTGTTCAAAAGCAGTTATGGGCTTCATCATGGAAAACTTGAGATACCCAAACTGGAAGTAGCACATAATTTAACTTGCAATTGCCCGCCCGGCATTTCAACCTAACCACCCTTTGAACTCTCGTATCCCTCCGCCTCAAAATCATGAATATTCACAAAGCCTCGCTGAAAATGTATATTCAAACACTTTTCTTCCACCCTTGACCAAAAGATCAACAAAGATCGCCAGTCTTAAAGGGGAAATTTGAAAAGGGAGGGAATGACTAAAAATAAACTTTGGCCTTACTTCGTCCAAATTGACAGAGGGCACCATTGATTAACCTACACTGGTTGAAAACAGACGCCAATGGCGTAGAGTGGTCAAATAGCATTGTTATTTTCATAATGTTGGAAAAATTCCGAGCCGAAGTTGTAGACAGTTGTAGCTCGCACTTGTTGATGTACATTTAGTTCTGAAAGTTTAGCTTGTGCGTTTTCTTTGATATCCTGAATCACCTAGCCCGTGTTTATCAAATCCAAAACTTGAAATCTAGGTTAATCTCTTAAAGACCTTGATTCCTTACGATACTGGTATGTGTCGGCGGGCCCGTAGGCAGAGTAATGTTATGGATTATGGCAACTGGTCGTGCGGAAAATCACATTTTTAGCTTGTGGACAATCTAGAGATCACAATTTTCATGTGATTGTGATACAACTTGCAATCTATGTTTATATCCCAAAGATCTCTGTACCTTTCGATATTTTCGTGCATATCGGGCAGTAACTACCTGAATTATGACCCTTGAGTGCACGAAAAATTGCGTTTGTTTAGCTTGTTCTTTATCCAGCTCTTGCCAAATGTGGGCGTATCTTGCATGGCATCCGCTGGTTGCTTTTCTTGTAAGGGCATCTGGACACCGATAAGGCAGGTTGAATAAAGTTTGGATTTGGCCCCAATAAAATCCAAGTCTTTATACTTTAGCTATCAGTTCTCTGTGCTATTACATTTGTAACTATTCATAAACAATTTGGAACCCTCAAAATGTAGCAGTACGTTTCCAGGTCTATTTTTGTAGTGTACATCATGTTTATGGCTGTACACCTTTAACAGCCTTGTTGAGACCATGATAACTGTTTAGTAGAACATTTTATCAGGTTACGTTAAATCGTGATAAATAGAAAAGATGGTCTGATAACTCAGTTTATATAAAGACAATTCGTTCGAGTAAATATATAAATAAACATATAAAGATATACTCTGATATAACAAAACCACTACTGTATAGATATCACAGCAGATGCACATAGACAAGTGTTGAAAAACTTGTTCAGCCTATTATACGGGTTCTAATAAAAACTAAATTCTAACATTTCATATACAGATCGGGGTATAAAGAATCGTTCAGTCTATTAAATTAATTCTAACCAAAATAATGTCAGGGATATTTTGCACACAGTTTTGAATAATAGCATATTAAATTGTGTTTTGTCGAATACCAAACGGATGTGAGACAATTACGAGACGTGTATAAAGAATAAGCATACCTTGCTTAATGAAGGACACTTGTTACACAGTGGCTAATTGGAGCGTTGGTCTGTATTTCAGAAATCAAGACTACTATCTTAAAGCGGCAATTGCATTGGTTTTAAAGGCGCTAAGTCGCTAATATTTTGGACCTAGAAATGGACACAAATAATAATATAAACTGACGTACATTCAGTTGTTTCCGTGTTTACTCTGATTTCAAATCTTTTGTGTTCAGCGAAATACGCCGGAAGTCTAAACCCAAAATATGAAATTATCGCTTTAATTAAAAGATTGCATACCATGACCCGCTTTTATTTGCAAGTGCATTTGAGATCAACACCCATTTCTAATTTAAACTTCTGATAAAGTTTTATTTATTGATAAAGTTTTGTTTATTTATTTGTATCCCGGCACGCCCGTTGTTTATTATCGTTACACTCCACGACCTTCATCCCATTTCTTGAAAATACTATTATTATGATGATAGTAAACTCGTAAATATAGTGTTGTTTTGTTGACGCGACACAGAGCTTCCAGTGCAATTTTATGTAACGTCTGCTTTTTTTTGTGTGTCTGGCCAATCAAAGAGAGAAAGAGTGATTACGTTCATTATAGTAACTTAGAGTAAAACGACTCCATGTTTGACATTAGGCCTAGTAAAGTAGGGCTGAGATTTTTCAGTAAAAAACAAGTTAATGAGACAATGCTAATTAGAAAACTCTTTGAATTTAATTACTTGTTTATCATTCTGATCAAAGGATAACCCAGAATCAAAGTGACCGTTTACCCCAAATCAACTAAAAAATGACCCCCAAAGAAGCCATCGATTATAGAAACATAATCATCTCTGATATAATGAACAAACATCAAAAGTTCTAAAACATAAGACCATGGATTGTATTATTACGGACAACGTTTCATAATTCGTTTACAACAAAAATATAATACTCTATTTGCTTAAAGCATCAACATAGTAGAATGATTTATGAGATAGTCTAGATTGTTTTGTTCCAGTAACCTCACACACTGAAAGTGGAAATAACTGTGATCGATGTATTAATTACATTAACCGTCATGGAAACTCGGTTGACCCGGATGCGCCCTAAGCCATGTTACTCTTCCGCAATCCAGCATCCGTTTTAACGGGACACGACCAATTAATTTAAGCAGCGAAAAAGATTCACTATACAAAATTTAGATAAAGAGGTGGTCATTCTTGCTATAATAATTAAAAAGAAAATAGAAATATATTCAAAATTTCTGTTAAATTATTATATTCTGGGCGAAGTTGAGATTTTTTGAAGTCTTGACAAGAAATAGCCGATTGTCAAGTATCATTGCCGGTTAAGTGGGTAAGGCGCTGGCTCACTAGCCTGGAGGTCGGATGTTCGATCCCTGCATTGGCCGTGAAAAGTCATCCAGATTTTCCGGCGTGGCAAGGACAGCTGCCTAATCGTTCGGATGGGACGAAAAACCGAGGTCCCGCGTACACATTGGCGTGCACGTAAAAGATCCCTTGGAGTAGGCCGTAGCGCCGCTGCCCGGGCAAAATTTTACCCATAGCACACTGTATTGCGTATGCCGTCTTCCATTAGCCCAGGTTAAGTGCAGAAGAGTAGGACGTAAAACCCCATTTCATTTCATTTCCTTTTATTGAATAACGTATATTTTAACGTTAGCGGATTACAAAGCGCGACTGGTCATATCCATCAATATCTCTGATGGTCAAGAGAGTTGATTATGGGCTTTTCATGTGAATAAATGTCTAAGTGATAATTAATAATATGTGGATATAACTCTTGCATAGTGCATCTTTAACCGGAAGTCAACTAAACGACACAATTTGATACCTCTCAGAGCAATACAAGTTAAGAGCTCAAAATATATATACCAATTAAATTGGAACCCTGCGTAGAAAAGGAAAGTTCTTGAGTCTATAAAGCTGAAAAGAAACAATCGCTAATTTCCCTTTTAGTGAATGATTTGGACGTCTTGGCAGAAAGGCTGTGATGATCTGACTCAATAACAAGGTTTATCTGCAAACGGGGGGTTAACCATACAATGTATATGCCTATAGTAAATATACTGGTGATATTGGTGAATAATTATAACAGGTTTCGTTTGGCCTAGCTGACTTACAGATGGAAGCGAATATGTTCAGTTTGAAAGTCTTCAGATCAGTGAATACTAATATATTGAACCTCTTGTGACAATATAATCGAGGCTACAATATGGCGGAAGCACCATGGCATAGCCCAGACATGCGCATAATTTTAATGGCGATCGTATAATTGTAGCTTTTCTATAGCTATGCGTTGAGGTATGTGTGCAATGGTCGGGCTTCTTACTTTACTGACAAGGCCAAACAAACTACTAACTGCGCTTAAGGTTACTTGCCCCTATCCCTTCCTCCCAAACTGGGAAGGCTATTTTTTATGCTTGTGTGGTTTGTGGGGTAAGATGGGATAGAACTGACGGAACTAACACTGTCATCTCTTCCTAACATTTCTAGCTGAAATACGAGATATGATTCTGGAAAATAATCCCGATTCGGACTGTTGTAATTACCGAAATATTAGTTTTAGAATTTGTCTACAAAAACCACAAACATCAAGTTATGGGAACTGATTAAAGATTGTGGTTCTTAAAAAATAGGGTCGGGAAACCGTAAAGTGCCAACAGCAGTATTGAACTTACCACCAAATTCTCCAGAATAAACTTTCAGATAATGATGTCATTTGTTGTTCGTTATGTTTGATTTGATAATATACAATATCGTCGTGTTTCTTTTATAATATCCACCAATCCTACAATTATATATTATCTATGTGAAACATTAATACTGAACAGGTAAGGCATGTACATTCTTTGATATTTACCGCCAGTCAATCAGGCTTTTATTTATAAGATATATATTGGACATAACAATACAATACTGTAAATAAGCAAATCCTGTCAAGAATTTAACACAATAAAGAACTTTTGCTTCAAACAGTCGAAATACTGTCGAAATTGGCATGATGGCATGCGACCCCACGTGCCTCTCGTACTTCGTGCCTATCACAAAAGTATACAAGCCCTTTATAACTACCGACAAATGTATAAATACATGATATTATAGGTACTATGTAGATATTATATAGTATGTATTGACAATAGAAAGATCAACTAGAACCGGTTTACATTTAATCATATTTAAAGTGACACATCAAGCAATCATGTTGAAATATAGGTCTATGTTTCGTTTCGTTTATTCACACTTTCAATGGCCTACACGGCATGAGAAATGAAATTTCGAACTATAACTTAGTCCGATTTCGCATAAAGATATATGAAACAGGAAACTGCACAATCCTTACCGACGACGATTTCAAATGACCCACAGTTTTAGTAACGCTACACCAATCACGGCAATTGCACGTACGACAATCATGCATAGCCATTATTGTACCACCCCTGACTATTCGATGACTATTATCAAATATATATAGATCAAAATAGATCCTTGTGGAAAGTTTGAAAGTGCGCCACAATGGTTTTATATATAAATCGATTCACTAATAGCAGTGTATGATATCTAAAGCGGGGAGGGGTGATAACAGGAATTGCTCTGCTAGTCCAGATTTAAGGTTTTCCTTGTAAATGTCTATTGGTGATATGTCTTTTCTTATTGTCACTGAGGCGTTTTTGACGTGATTCAGAGTCTTGTATCACTTTCTGGTGTTGGGGTTTCTGTTCACGCAATGCGATTTCTGGTGCAGTTGAGGAGAGTTTATGTGATTGTTGCGGCTGTTCTTATGTGATTTTTGTGGTTTTCTGACAAACGTGCAGTTTTACGATCGCTTGGTATAGAGGTTTCTGTTGTGATTCCCCGTCTTGTGGTGTGATTGCTCATCCATAAAAGAGGCCTGTCTTTGTGATATGATTGTCTTGTAGTTAATGCTAAGATCATTGTCTTGTACAGATGCTGGTGTTTATCCATTAAATGATGTTACTTATCTTATTCGTCAACCCAAATCCAAATTTTTGTGTACTCTTGTATATAAAGAGCAGCTTTAAAATCAACTATTTGAAAAATGGCGTATTAATGATTCTTGAACAATATATAGTCGTTCACAATAACGTTTAAATTGTACAAGAAAAACTCTTGAGATGATTTCAATACAAAGTGCTCACGTACGGTACACACCGCTTTGACCACCTACAAACACTATAGGCATATAGACATTTATTTGTGCTCATGTGAGATATGCTGATTGTTCATTTTACTTATAGCCGTTTAGATGGGTACAATGTCATATCATATAACAGCATCTTTTCTTTAAACTACATTCCAGCCAGTTTTGTCAAATAGAAACCAGACGGAGTAAATTAAAGTCCGCGGTGGGTGTATTACACTTATCGCTAACCTTCTAACAATTAACCTACCAAGAAAAACCTCATCATATATCCACCATCTCACCAATAACATAACACTGTCAATATATAATATAAGTCATGGATGGTGTTCAATGCTTTACCTGTTTCAGGTTGGTGTTCACGCGATATATAGCAAATGGACATAAATAAATAAATGCAATCTTAATACATAAACTTTATATATTTTTGCAATCTTTGCTCTTTTTAAACTGGAACAATGCTTTACCCGTTTCAGGTTGGCGTTCAAATGGTGTAAAATAGACATAAGTAAATAAATACAATCTTAATACTATAGACTTTAAATATTTTAATATTCTTGTCTTTTCGCGATTGGAGACTATTATCTTTTTTCTTAAACCGGAACAAAATAAGGAACATAATGGCACCCAAATGCTCATCGCAGTTTATGTAAAAGAAAAGTCCCCCAGTCCTCCCAAGCCCACATGGCCCCCAGACTTGACAGTGGTCTATGGTGCTCTGACTATTTTAATTGCTATTTCAATCTAAGTATTTCAATTTGAACTTGATTAAACTTTGATTTCAATATCGTTTGGTCTACACTACATGGCGATTTGAATACTTCCTTCCAATGCTCGTTGTATTGCAGCCACGGTGAGTGGTTAAAATCGTGTCAGGTCAGATGACAATGCCTAAAGATGATGCCAGACCTTACTGTTGTGTAAATGTAAACGATATAATACCAATGTCAGATCTTATTTAAAATGGACCAAGACTACTTTCAAATTACAGGACTGTGACTCAGAGGCATTGTTACCAGATTTCCATATGCACCTAATGAACCGGCAGTTTGCGCAATCCCCAATTACTGTTTCTCGTAAACATTTCTCAGAAACGGAAAATCCACAACACTAGACGATGCCTTGTGAATGGCATAGTTTGATATTATGATCAATCTACCGAAATAAATGTGAATGGATAAACAGTATTTCTTGGTCGGGGGTGTTCTTGACGGGGATTTGAGCACGTGTGATAGCAATCACAAGAGGTGTAGCTCGGGGGTGGCTTGTGCGAACTTCTAGTGTCTAGAACAAATTGTTTGCAATGTAAATACTGATATCGATGATGCGTAAGACAAGACATTATTCGAATTACGTTTCTGTGTTTTTCTTCCCTTCTACTCGAAGCGATGATCTCTGCACGAGCCCTTCCCTATGACCTTTCTTACGATCGTTTCACGTTAATTTAAAGGTTTTTTTTTTCCCAATAAAACCTCTTTAAAAACAAATGATTCTTAACAAATAGTCGTTCTTTAAACATATTCCTACAGAATCAATATTATTTTTAACCCAGTACAAATAGCTCTATTTCGGGCTACAGAGAGCATGGATTTAAAATCACTGAGTTTGCTATGAATAAAACGGAATAAATTTATATAAAATAATTGATTCAACGGGACCGCGATTTTTTGTTCCTAGTTGAGCAACTATAAGTTGTCTCCTTCGTCGGGGGGGGGGGGGCGGGGGTGGCGGTGGTTTGCCTGTGTCTAGTCGTTTTGGTGGTATGGGGAAGAAATAATAATTAATTGATAGAAGGTCTGAAACCCAACACGGTGGACTGTCCATCGCGTAAATACATACAGCATAACACACATTGTCAATATATAATGACCCATACAAAGGATCAATGAAAAGTTCGATTTTGAGATTTTTCATCAAAAAGATTGTGATCTTTGGCTTTTCTTAACGTATCCTGACAATTTATCCCACAACATAGAAATGGTTGGGATAGGCGTCCATAGGAAGATTAAACATGCACATTTAGGAATCATGTGGTTGTCGTTCCCGAATACAGCGATTAAACAATTTCTGAAACTAATTAAAAGGTGGGGATTTTTTTGTTTAAAACAAAAAATGGACACCATTTTTAAAGCAATGTCTGTTTTTCTGATGCTATTGAATTACATTTACTGGTAAATATACACAAAAGACAATTACAGCAGTAGTTATGCTTCGGTGTTATAAGCGAGTTTACTAACATATTAAGTATGTGCCGAATCATATCACGTCTTTTGCCAAGTAACATCCGATCATTTTTCCACTATCCGCAACAGATATCGAAAGAAATTCTTCTCTTCTTTATACTTACGGTACTTTAATCCAATACTTTAGCTTAATGAAAATAATGCATGTTAACAGATTTATTATATCTTTGTCGGTTTGGTAGCTAAATACAACTTTCAGTCATAAAAAAAGAAATGATTCTTTTTATTTTTTTTCTGATATGCTCCCAAGGGGTGAACACACTAAAAACACAACGCAATTTACACTACAATTCGACAAGTATTCTGCTATCGACTTCAAGTACAAAATGGGCGTTTAGGTGGCCGAATAGTTAGCACGTGAGCGCTGTAGCATAAAAGCCTGTCATTGAGTCAAATGGCATAGTTTCGAATCCCCGGTTGTACGTGACAAGCAGTAGGGCCGGTTGTCCTATCTTGTGGTTTTTTCCAGGTCCTCCAGTTTTCTCCCACTGCTAAAGACCCCACGTCCAAGCGAATTATTGCAAACGATAAGTAAGCCAGTACTTCTCGAAACATCGTGCTATAAGCATATGTATATACCGAGTGGTACTGTGTAGGCGCTGAACAATAGATGACCAGGCGCGAATCCAGGGGGGGGGGGGGGTCATGGCATGGGGCCGTGCCCCAGTAACATAGTTGATTTTCATTTTCATTTGCATTGTTACTGTATAGATGATATAAACATGATTTACGCATTGTCTCCGCCCAAACAATCCAAGGTTGCAACATATTACATTTTGCTCCAATGTGTGCCCCCCCCCCCCCCGCGACAAAATCCTGGATTCGGGCCTGATGACCCATACGAATACTGGTGGAAAACCGTTTCCTTAAACTGACTGATAAAGAGACAAAGTCTACAAAAGATAGCTGGTCAATAGGCGTAATAAAAAGAATGTATTGTGCTGCATTTGAAAATGAGATTTTGTTAATTGTAGACCTCTTAAGTATGGAACATTTGAGTCTTTGGAAATGACATCGTCTACGTTCTTGTTTGACACTTCCGGGTATCAATTCAAATACGCCGGAAGTTGCCGAAATAATAGTTGTATTCATGCTGTACATTAGTAGAATGATCTAATAATCCGACAGAATACCTGTCTCACGCCCAGCCATTTTGATGTGATAAAATTTGCTTTCTCTGTCAATTTAATAGTTGATGGACAAAATACATCTTCGTGCATCTTTCTTTGTTTCGTTTCGTGTCAATTCCATGGTCTGACATTTAATTTCTAGAAGAACCGTGATTAAAGCCATTAACCTACTGATATTTGTTATAACCTGAAATCGGAAGTAACCTTTAGATTGAATCAACTATATTCTGACAAACTAACTGGGGCACGTTTCATGCAATTTTAACTTAGATAAAATCCAAATTTTTTGTGATTTGATTGAATTAAAATAAAACCAAGTACGAATAATCCAAACCATTAGTCAAAAGTATTAAAAAACGATTGAGGCAAAATAGTGTAATCAGCAAATGGACTGTTCACCGTGTACAAAATACACGACAAACAGTGGTAACAGGTGTCTAGAAGAGTAAGCTTACCCTTCCTGGCGCCACACGCGCCATAGCTGCATCCAAACTATTAGACGAAATCTAAATAAAATAGCATGATTGGCCAATGGACTATCGGTATGTAATATAAACATGATGTACTGATTTTAGTGCTTAGCCAATCAAAATTGAAGTATCTACTAAAATTTGGATTTTATCTTTTGTTAAGATTTCGTGAAACATGTCCCTGTCATGGGTTGGGGGTGTTGCTTGGGATGTGCACGTGTAATCCTTACTGCAAGAGGTGTCCTTCTGGGGTGACTAGTCCCCATTTGGACTATAGCCCCTCCCAGCTTTTATTTTAAATTCTCATACTCATTGTCCAGTTCCTTCGTTTTTATCTGGTCATATTATAAAACGTATTATATTAAAAGCCCAATGAGTTGAGCTGAATCGATTCAGGGTTGCCGAAAAGTTTTTATTCGCTGGTTGATTTTTATCTATAGATGTACGACTATATTGTTATAAATTACAATCATTGGTTGTTTCGGAAGAATTTTAAAACTGGGATAAAAATGTACGGCAAAGAAGCCCCCTGGAGAACAGTCCTTAGTATCATGCCCCTTTAATATTTCCGTCTGTTTAATCATGTTGTATAATGATAGTATGATATTTTTGTCGACCAAATTTCATGAAAAAAGCCCAATTAGTTGAGCTAATTCGGTTTAGAGTAACAGAGGGCACAGATTACATTTAAAGATAATATAGTGTTTGTTCACTGGTTTATTTTAGTCTATTTATTTCTAGATGTTAACGTATATTTTCTTGTCAATTAAAAACATTGGTTATTTCGCAAGAATATTGATACAAACATATATACATCTGTTAGAAAAAGAAAGTCCCGACGGAATTGTGTTGAGTATTATATGCCTTTAACATTTATGTCTATTTAATTATTGATCGTTTTCATACAATTTACTTATATACATCTTTCAATTTTCACATACAATTTAACGCCCACAATATAAATAATTCCAAATTATGACAATGGATTTATCCAAATGTGAATTTTAATTGCCGTTTTTACGCAATGTGTTATTTCAATATCTATATTTGGCTAAGTGTATCTTAAGTTTGCCTGTATGTATATGGAGAGTGGTATTAAGTATATTATTTGTTTATTTCTAAAGCAACCAATTCGTGATTTTGTCTCGCACTTAAATATGTAAAGAGTTTTTTTGTTATATTGAGATCTATCAGAATGTGGGTGTTATTTCAAATTTTACAGATAACAATAAATGTATTGTGTACTCAAAAACATCTATAAATACAGTTGCACCGATAGAGTGTCGCTTATTATTTTAAAGGGCGACAAGTAGATTTCCTATCAAAACTTGAGAATTCTAGTGTAAAACGTCCCTCTGTATGTACTGTGTGTATTAACAACCACGGGGTTTATCCTAAACACAACGAACACGGTACCTCCCGGTTGGCGAATCATCTTTTTATAGCCACCGCGATTCGTACTATCATACCCTAATTCGTACTATCATACCCTAATTCGCACTATCATACCAGATCTTGTTCGCTATCTGGCTTCGTGTTCACTATCGCAGCAACAAACATCCTTGTATTTGTGAAAGTGACCCCAAAAATCACGTAATACTATACCAAATGAATGAAATATCGGATATACTATACCCAATGAATGAAATATCGAAAAATTGAAAATGTGTACCGGAAACTTTAGGCGTACACCTAGAAGTTAAATTCAAATCCATAGTAAAAGGTTTGTGAGTTATTTTGAAAAAAACCCTATTTTTACATTTATTTATTTCAAAAACAAGAAAAGTCATCTTACCTATATAGAAAAGAAGGTGCTGACTATAAAATGTTTAGCAGATTCGTTACTTTTATCGTAAAGTCTACGAAGGAATTCTGAGTGTAGCTTTGACAATATTATGACTCTTGTTATTTTATGTACATCTCTAACTTCGGTGAGCGAGGATACAGGGATAGATATTTAAAAAAAAAAATCAAAAAAAAATCTTCTAACACGTACTGCGACCACCGGTCTAGTAGATTCTAAAGAAAATTTAATGGGCGACAAAGCATAAGATACAATCAGTTTAATGAAATAGCCCCCTAAAAAAAACACACGGGATCGAAAACACTAGCATAATTCCGCACATTATGTTAAAATAAAAAAATCAAGATTTAAGATTAAAATATGTTTATTTATTGTGTTTTGTCTGTTCATGGTTATATAAATACAATGATTCATTCGATAAACAATTTGAATTATGTATTGTATTATATTCACGTAGTAAAGGTGAGAAAGTGGAACACCTTGGGCACATTTAAAGGAGCTAAACCATCTAATTCAATGAATAATGAATTAAAATTCAATATTGGTTCATTTCAATCAATATTGATGTTATTATCTTGCTATGAAACTATGGGATCCTAATATCCAATATTTAAAACATAATGAATATTCTATAATCAGTACACGAGTCGTGCATTCTACGGTTTAGGGCACAATTTGCAATGAACAAGCAAACCATTCTACAAGACGATGTGGAAGTAAGTAGTAATGGATGATTTGCAAACGACAAAAAATAATTTAAAAACGTATTTAAAGGATTAAGTAAGCGTAAAAGACTGTCGTTTAAAGCGAGAATTCCATATTATCTAAGAAATTCAAAACATAATTATTTCAATGTCTTTTGCTCAATAGGTTGCCAACTCACTAGTATACGATCATAGGCATTATTTCACACACTTAAGAAATCTTTCACACGATTACCTCCCTTGTTCTTCCATTCCCCCACCCCCATGCAATGGCTATCTTCAAACGTTTGAATTTGAAGTTGAAAATGATATTTTTGCCAATTTTTCAAATGGCAATAGTGAATTATAGCATTTATAGGATTATTCTTTAACAAGGTAGGAATTTTAAGGCTTTATTTTTAATATATTTTAAAAATGTAACTAAAAACATGAAATTATAGCTTTAAATACAATCATATATTACATTAAAATATTTTTTCAGAACCATTTTTGTTTATTTCAAGGAGAGAGAGAGAGAGAGATATGGGGTTTAAACGTCCACTCGACACAAACTAGGTCATTTCGGGACTAAAATATGGTTTTAATTTTAATTCAATATCTCGCAGTGCCCGGAGGAAACCCACGAGGTTGAGAAGGCGCCCCTATCTCCATGCCACACCAGGCATCGAAACCACAGCCGCAAGCCAGAGGTGACCGGCCAGCTAGAGGTCGAAGCGCGGCACTTTAGACCACTGGGCCATCCCAATCCCCCTTTCAATATTCACAGCCTAAAAGGAGGCAGACCACCCATTGACTTCAATGCTAATTCTTGACTATTTGCCCACCTTTACGGACAGAAAATCATTAGGATTTTTGAAAACTGCAGAATGAACTTAACAGAAATAGCATTTGAAATTTTTAATTTATGGGGTTAATCTTTTCTTCAGCCTAAATCATACTTCTGTGATTCTGTTAGTTTCGTTATATATGTTTCTAATCTCCTTTTATGACGAAAGATAGAGAACATGGGGCGATAAGTCGACCTTTAAATATAATAACGAAAACGACGCGGCAAAACAAAAGATGTCATTGCCTCCAGACTCTACACGACGTGTAACAAACTACATACAATCATCTACATTGTGTCTGGTATTAAAACCCATACAGCGATAGCCTCCAGAAATCATAAATATTGTAATTAATTCGCGAAGTGTCACCGCTTAATTCTTGTAATGACCGAAACAGTTCAGTTATTCCGGAAATATCTGAATGCACATCTTCCGGGTCTTAGATCGCGGTCTTACACAATAATAAAATATTAAACCCGAAATGGACGCTCTCTAAGGATTGACTTGTTAATTATATTGTGGTTTATCATACAATTAAAATATTATATATATATGTATTCTTCCCTCACATATATTTAAGATAAAGTTCAATGGCACCGGAATTCTACTCGAAAGGTAATCCCGACATATCACGCCATTTCATCGCTAATTATTGACCGGTGGTTTCTCTGTGCATAGAGTAGAGTCACCGCCCTTGTCGTTTGTTTTTAAAGCTGACAGAGCTATCAATACTCTTTAAACTGAACCGCAGAATCTGCTAAAAGCTATTCGTAACCTGAAATGAAATGAAATGGGGTTTAACGTCCTACTGTTCTGCTCCTAAACTGGGCCAATGAAGACGGGCATACGCCAGTGTACTGTGAGTGAAATTTTGCCCGGGCAGCGGTGCTACGACTTACTTTTATATCGAATTCCAACTGCCAAGGGTTGTTTTACGTGCACGCCAATGTATACACGGGAACTCGGGTTTTCGTCCCATCCGAACGACTTGACAGCTGTCCATGTCGGGCCCTCCGTCCTGCATCACTGGCAAGGGGAAACCACGCCGCATGCCGGATAATCTAACCTACCAGCCGATTAGTACTGCTTTCTGAAATCTAAAGCGTATGGTAAAATCTGTTGCTTTATATACTCCTCATAAATGTACAATACCCTCGACTTGTAAGTACGAGTCCAGTGTTTATGAAAGCAGCAAGGTCCCAATGAAATTTACAATGCATGGCAATCTGATTAAAATACAGATCTACATTTCGTTTCATTTTTTTTACACTACATGACGATCTGTCAAGCATAGGTCTCGTCAGAGGTCGTACGAACGACAATCAGCATTGACGTTTCTAGTGGTTTACACACGGTTCCGCGCGTTAAAAGGCCAAGACGTCGCTGTAACAGATGATTTCATTGGCTAATCCCTCACACCATTCAGAGCACGTCAATGTAACTTCTCTTCCAGATACTCGTGTAGTAAAGACAAGTAAAACGAAAAGAAATATTATGTGTGTTTTAATCAGTTGAAAGCATGACAAGATATATGTACAGACTAAAACGCTTCCATCCTATTTAGCTATTTTGTTTCTGTGTGAAACAAAAATGAAATGAAATGGGGTTTAACGTCCTACTCTTTTCCACCTAACCTGGGCAAATGGAGGACGGGCATACGCCATACAGTGTACCATGAGGGAAATTTTGCCCGGGCAGAGGCGTTACGGCCTACTCTTATATCGAATTCCAACTGCCAAAGGATCTTTTACGTGCACTCCAATGTGTAAACGGAACCTCGGTTTTTCTTCCCATCCCAACGACTAGGCAGCTGCCCTTGTCAGGCCCGCCTTCTGCAACACTGACAAGGGGAAATCACGCCGGAAAATCGAGATGAACTTTCTCGGCCAATGCAGGGATCGAACACCCGACCTCCAGGCTAGCGAAACCAGCGCCTTATCCACTTATCCACCGTGACCCCCTCCCGGTATGAAACAGCTTATGTACAATTATGAGTTACACTGATACTATATGTTACAGAAGTATATCATCCTCGGTTTCGGAACTCCAGATATATTCTCTAGACGTTTAGCTGTCAATGGTAACAGATGTCGTGCACCAGGTAGCAAATGTACACAATTTCAAGAAGACAACGGTACCACTTCGCATCTATTTGAAAAGTTCACATATCATCTAAGTCTCGATTATCGTTACTAGAGAATTATGTAAAACAGGTAAAATGTAATATCTGTAAGTTCTTTATACCCCGTCAGACCGGGGTTGCGTCCTCACTGCGCTTCTACTGCGACAAAAAAATGGTCTCAGAGCGAGTCAAGATCGTCATAAGAGTGGTAAAAGCGGGATGGAAACTCTAGATATCGTGCAGTGGTCTACATGGTCGTCAATGATCGCCGAGCCACGACGTTTGTTTTGAACATGTTCGTATGATCTGGAAAGCTGCGAGAACGTGATGGGGTCGCAAAGGTCCTTAATGCGCTGCTACGGCGACAAAAAATGGTGTCAGAGCATGCCAAGCGTGGTGGAAACGCAAGATATCGTGCTGTGGTCTCAATGGTCGCCAATGATCGCCGAGTCATTGCGTTTGCTTTGAGTATGTTCAAAGCAAACGCCAAAGTTCTGCCATATGACCTGGAAAGTTGAGAGAACGTGGTGGGTCGCGAAGTTTGCGAGATAAGCGTGGTAACATCTCTATAAACGTGGTACACGCGCAGTACACACGTGGCAAAGACGCTGCGAAAATTGTAACATTTACAACGGTGCCTTCATGGCATCTTCACCACAACCCTCACGTGTCGGCCGTGGCCCCACCAAGCGTTCTGAGTCCTCATGGCGTTGTCATGGCGATGTTACGATGATTCCGCCGCTGTTGCGCGATTGCATCACGACCTCATGGGGCTACCTCTAAGCATATGGCGATGTTATGAGGTTCCCACTACGTGTATGGAGTTCTTAATACGACCATGGCGCGGTTACCAAGCTTGAGCTTGCATTACTCACCTATGGCGACCATAGTTTTCATGTACGACTTGCTTTGAAAACGGGTGATTCAAAGGTCATCTTGAAATTTCGAAAAAAAAAATATAACCAGCTTATATAGTCGCAGTGATCACGCGGTGGAAACGCACGTGTAGTCCAGATAAGACGCGTGGTTGAGCGACGCGGGTTCGCGATGGCCGCCGTTGCCAAGCTTATAGAAACGCCATAAGCTTGGAGAGATCGTGACAAGCCCGCCGCGAGAATGCTGTATAAACGCACAGGTCGCAGTAAGAACGCGACTTTTTTAAGTTTGTAATTTTGAGACATTTTTCCGCGTTTTGTTCACGCTTGCCGACGACCTTGTGTATTTCCGTTCGGTCTCAGAGCGCAGTTAGTTCACCACTCTGGTCTGACGGGGGCATTAAAAACGGTATGCTTTATTAGCCAGCGATGTCCAGTGACCCAGTAACAGTTAAACTATACACGTACATGACGCCAAACATTTGCGTAAATAATTGATGAAAATGTTAATCGGGCTGTAGTAACGGTACCCTGCAACGATATCATGATATAATTGAGGTGATCAAATGCCAATAAACATTGGTTAAATCATACTCTAGCACCGCGGGCGGTTCTCTCTAATGTCTAAGGAAAATTGACTGCCAGTCAAAATGGCGAATCTATCCTTCTGATGGGCAACCTGGAACCATGAACATTATTTCACCTAATTTACAAGCAATTTATGTGTTCTGTGGTTAAATACCACACACGATTAGGCCTATTTTTACTATTAACCGTAGTAAAAATTTTGACCTGCTCTGTATTCTATTAATTTTAAAACCACAAATAGTTTTTCAAAGGTCAAAACAACTTTCGAAGATATTATAAGTGATTTTCTTCGATGCCGATACCTCAGTGTACGGTCGGTCGCCTCAATTTATAATTAAATGTAATTATTTCTTACAAATTGGATATCCTTTGAAGTGTTTGTTCTCATCTGCATTAGCCCAAACGGAGTAGAAAAAGTAAGACGTTAACCCCAATTTCATTTCACTTGAAAAGCTTGTCGCACGAGCGGTTAAGGAATCTTTATTACGTTGCTTTTATTTCTTAGACAAATATTTCATTTAAAGTCAAAAAACATATCTTCACTATTTGTTTTAGGTTATATGCCCTTTAAAAATTTACAATCGATCGTTGAACCATATCAAAAACACTTAGCATTCTATTTAAAACTATGACAACCCGGAAAATTAAAGCATCTATTAGTGGAAAATTATATGTGGTTTGTTTGTGTTGAAATCAAGCGAAGATGGTTTACATATGTACCTGTTATTAAATAAACGCTTAATATTATTGTTTACGACGTCGTAATGAAATGAGATGAAATGGAGTTTAACGTCCTATTGTTCAACTCCTAACCTAAGTTATGAGGGAAATTTTGCACGGGCAGCGGCGCTACGGCCTACTCTTATATCGAGTTCCAACTGTCAGCGGATCTTTTTCGTCCCATCCCAACGACTAGACAGCTGTTCTTGTCAGGCCCTCCGTTCTGCATAATTGACAAGGGAATTACGACGTCGCATTCGCCGATATAGGCCAATATGTGTGTATAGTAGTGGTAGTTGTAGAAGTAGTCATCCAGTCGTTAAAGATTGTTTCCCCAGTTAAATCGAAGATATCTAGTTCTGTTTACTTCTGGTGTCGAGTGTCAACTACAATACGAAAAGAATCAAATGATCCGACGCCTGCAATGTTTTTAAAAAATTATATTTTTGCCCCAAAAGAGATATTATTATCCTGTTTGAGAGAGAGAGAGAGAGAGAGAGAGAGAGAGAGAGAGAGAGATGTTTAACGCCCACTCGACACAAACTAGATCATTTCGGGACTTACATATGGTTCAATTTTATTTCAATAGTTCGTTTGCGCAGTAGGACGAAACCGGAGAAAACCCAGGATGTTGGACAGGCGAACCTACCCCTTGTCAGGTTCAAGCGGGGAGTGGAAACCACGCCACTTAGACCTTGTGATTTCACGTGCACGCATAAAAACCACAACGCCCACCCCACCCCCATCCGTTAGAAAAAAATAATAATTGACTCTTGCAATAACAGCCGAAATGTTTGTATATCGAACAGGACACATCTGATGGTTACCACATTCTGACATTCCTCAAAAATATGATATGACGTGGATAACAATTTCCTTTTTCGCAATCATTGCTACTTGAGATTATATTTTGGTATTTGTTACTCACTGACAGATCGCTATTATTCATTTTCCACTGATGAAACACGTCAGTTGATTTTCAACAGATTTTAGTTAGATAAATGATTTGAATAGATCATGACTTGGCTGATATCTAGATTTCGTCAGCATATAATGATCTTTTTTCTTAAAGATTTCGTCAGTATATATCAACACATAATCTTTTTTCTTAGAGATCCATTGTGTAAGAGCTAAACCGTCCTAGTGCGCGGGAGCCACGGTGGATAAGTGGGTAAGACGCTGGCTCGCTAGTCTGGAGGTGGGATGATCGATCCCCATGTTGACCGTGAAAGTTTCCCCTAGTTTTTGGTGCACGATGGCGGGCCTGACAAGGGCAGCTGTCTAGTCGGATGGGACGAAATGTCCCTCCTAGCACACTGTATGGCGTATGCCAGTCTTCATTAGCCCTGTCGGAGCAAAACAGTAGGATGTTAAACCCCATTTTATTTTATTTCCTATTGCAGGTTATAAAAATTATTATTTGGACATTTAGTCACATAATGGACCTTCTGATGCCATAGATATTGAATGAATTAGAACGATCCTGCAATTTGATAATTTAGAGTTAAAGTGGTTAATCGAGACTTATTCTATCAATAGAACCTGGCAATCGCGACTATCTTATCAAAATTCCAAACAATGATAATTATCTATTTTTGAACTGTTCTAGCAAGAACGACTTGCTCTTTAAATCGTATAATGTATCTTTCTTTTATTGTTGTATGGTTTTAAACCAAAACAGATATTGTATTCCTTCCCTTTCACTTCCAGAAGTATACTCTCCAGGTATAGGGATAATAATCTATCAACAACTTCAGTAGATCAATTGTAACCATTGTGTAATAATAAGCCTTAGCACATTTGTACAGATTTAATTCATTTGTCCACAGCATCTACAGGAAATATCTAAATTAACCAAGAAAACGGACCTTGTCATTTAGCTGAAACAGGATCTGTTATGAATCAAGGTCTATTACTATGATTAATTTCAATATTTACAGTATAAACGGGAATCGATTTTCGTTTTGTTTTTTATTTTGAGTTCAAATGTCGACTGGAGAATACAAAATCAGTTAAATGTCAACCCGGTTTTACCTTTTAAAGAAGACAAATTTGGCATTAATCAAAGAGGTCGTACCCTTTTAAATATCAATTAACACCACATTGGAGTCAGGCGATCTAGCATTTGAAATTAACAAAATTTAAAAATTAAAACTGTTCTTTACGTTGTAAACTTAAGCATTAAACATATTCTTTAGTATCATCTTGACCACAATGGGGTTTAACGTCCTACTTTTCTGCACCGAATCGGTTAATGAAGATGTGCATACGTCATGCCATGTGCTATTAGGAAAGTTTTTCCACCGACAGCGACGCTGCGACCTAATTCTGAATTCCAACTGTCAAGGGTTCTTTCACGTGTACGACAATCTGCACACAGAATCTCGGGTTTTCGTCCCATCCGAACGACTAAATGGATAGAAACGATATAGTAGTTCAGGAGTCAGCAAACAAATAAGAGAAAAACAAGAAGGCAATATTGGGACGGAATAATTTGTTCTGAATTTTTGGACCGATATACTTTTTAGCAAGACTACATTTTCATTATGTACCATTTGAAAGTCTATGTTTGACTTATAGTCTGGAATTGTGTGCTTTAAATGGGTACCATGATTATTTAACAATTTTACTTTGTGAAGATTTGATCCAAGTCAATTCAGAACTGCAAATTTGATACACCTGTATAATGCGAACGTATTTCTATTATTTCAGATAATATATACATAATCCCAAATTAACACAAATCAATAGGACCGGAAGAAACGATATTATCGTAGGTCTTCTAAATCTAGAAAATCGAGTTTAACGTCTACCTATACGGTAATATCCGTCATTTCTAGAAGACATGAGTAAAGTTGTAAGCACAAATAACTTTGATATAAAACATCTTAATACACAATACTGTCTAGAAAACATTCGTCAAACATATCATTAACTATCAAGTGGGTAAATACAATTCTACTACGAGACTTGTAGGCGACGTTAAGAGACCAACAAAATGTTAAGGGCGATGGGTTCCAAGTAATTCCCACTTGTTTGATTGTCATTTTCCTTTACACATTAACAATGACACAAATAGTTCAATAAGACACACAATTAATGAACAATATTAATAGTCCTTCAAACATCTCAATCTCCCTCTTCGCCTCTCCTTCTTTGTGGACTTATAAACTGTCTGAACTGGACGAACCCTGCTACGATCCCCTTTTAATGATCCACTTAAACTCGCCCCTGTTGTAAAGTAATAAGCTAATTCCACAACTTGTTAACGATTTTCTCGGCTGTGGGCTCTTAAAGGGTGTTGTATTTTTTTAATTAAAGGGCAAGACTAGGAGCAAATTTCGGCGATATAAGTAGCGTTCGAGAGATGAGACATATAAGTTTCAATCTTATTGTGCACGTGACGTCTAAACCGTCCTACTTTTCTGGGCCATCCGATCTTATGAATACGGAGATATGCCAAGCCGTTTGCTTTAAGTGAGATTTATTTTGCACGGACAGCGGCGTTCGAATCTACTCTTATTTCTAGTTCCAACTGCTACAGGTTCTTTTATATATGCATGGACCACGTTTTTTGTCTCATTCGATTCGTAAAACTAGAAACTACACCGCTGACAAAGGGGAAATCACGCCGGAAATTGCGATGATCTTCGCTGATTTTAAGAATACCATACCTTTTTGGGTTTCTTAAAAGTTTTTGTAAAGTTTTTGTAAAGTTTCAAAGGTACAGTGCAAGATTGATAATATTTTTTCGAAAAGTGCTGTGCCTATCTACTCTTTTTCATGTTCCAACTATGAAGGGATCTTGTACGTGCACTACCAATTTATGAGAATATACCAATGAGACACAATGTGTAACCTGTTTAGAGAATAAAAACTTTTCTACATGAAGATAATATACATAAGGAACAGAGCCATAAGCACTCATCATCCCTGTCAATTGACGTACGATCGACATGACTTTCGGCTTATTTATTCTTGACGGATTTCCATTTTTGATATGATGTCACTATTTCAAGATGGTGTCGATGACATCATGTTCGGTTCCTCGTCCACAGTACACTTGTACCTGTTTAATTTATTGTTCTTTTAGAAAAACACAACATGACGATTTGTATGGCCTATATATAGTTATTGACTGTTATTGTCTGTTTCATAGAAAGGGTGGTCAGGTGACTCACGCCTAATTATTATTTCAAAAGATATATTAATTACTCCCAGAACAACTCCAACAGGTTAATAGGAAAAAAATATATCCTGTTTGAGTGTGACTGAACCCCATTTTGACGTAAACAGAGCAACACTAATTGCGTCTAAATTGATAATAATTGAAATACATGTCCAAATACCGAGGGGAAGCTAAGTTGAGAGAAAGAGAAATGGGGTGTAACGTCCGCTGAAAACAGACCCGGGCATTTCTGGACTAACATATATATTACAATAATTCGCTTGTGCGTATAGGAGTCCTTAGCAATGGGAGGAAACCGGGGGATTCGGAGAAAAACCCACGAGGTTAGGTAGGCAACCCTACTCCTTGTTATGTATGGGATCGAAACCACGTCATCTGACTCAATGACAAACCTAGTGATCTAAAGCGCACGTGTTAGACCGTTTAGCCAACACCCCCCTAAAAAGCACGTTTACCCCCACCCCACACGGCAATTGTCAGGTCTCCTGCTTCAAAGTGAAAATCTTGTATGAAAATTTCCAGAATAAAGGCATGTTCGTGATTGCTCCATAATGTTGTCTTGTAGAGTAATAGATTATCGATCTATCGTCACTGCAGCCGAGAGTTCCCTTACACGATTTATCTAATCTGATTAAAACACAGATCTATATAAGGCCTTTGTCATTTTTGGCACTACATGAAGATCTGACCAGCTGTAGTGAGGGGTCGCGTCAGGGGGCATACCAGCCACCTTTGACCCTATGACATCAGAATTTGATTAACCAATCAGCGTTGATGTTTCTAGTAGGGTGCCCACAGTTTCTACCTCGCACGTAGCTAATTCCTCACGCCATCCAGAACGCCTGTTATAAAACAACTCTTCCAGATTCTTGTGTAGTAAAGACTAATAAAACGAAATTCAGAACTATAAAAAACGAAACGAAATAAGATTTGTGTTTTACAACCAGACTACGATTTATCGCTACAAAGAGCAGTGTCCCATCGAAGTTTGTGGATATAGGGCTCTGCATTTTTTACGTGTAAGTGCTCCAGATGCTAAGGCAAGCTTATCTTTGAAAAAAAAACGCGGTTTGTACCTAGCCATCTTTATAACCAATATACTGTATATCAAAAAGGATCTGTTACATCCGAGTGCAGTCTCATTATTATCTACACGTTGATTGCTTTCCGTGGTTTTATGAAATAAACTGCTGATGAACACAGCAGCAGGAGCTAGTTTTACGAGGTAAAATAGCCTCCAATATAAAAACAAAAAATCTAGATGCAGGTTCATTTAGTTAAGATACGGAGTATATCAGTAAAATGCACGTGTCTCAGAGAAAGAATTTTTTTTTCGTAACAGCAAAATCTTAATGAGTTAACTTCGAGTAAGCCGTTCTCTCAGAATCTAGTCAAGAGAAAATGTTGATGATTTTACGGAACCGAAGACGTTGAAGAAACAGGTAAAGACATTAGGAAGAATAGTTTAACGGAGTGGAATGATTAACTACTGTTTGTAAGTCTTACTTCTTGTTAAACGATTAAATAGACATATTTTCTTGTAAAGAAAAAAAACTTTGTGGATTGTTAAACGTTGGCGTATTGATGGCTTACACGAAAACTAATTTTCTTAATGCCATGACGTAAAGTTGTCGGGGCCACGGTTGAGCTCCTGTAAGATTCTATGTGGTTGTAATCTCAATCATCCAGCCTATATTGTTTCCGCTTCGTCAACATCAAATATTATAGCCGTGGTGATCAAACCAGGGATAATATAGACTGGAATGATCAAGTCTATAATGGTAGAATCGATGTATATCAGCGACTGTGGTAAATGTGTCGTTACCTTTCTGTTCTAAGCTATTACAGAAACTATGTAATAATGAGTGAATTCACTTTAAGCAATATCTCAATCCAGGTGGTATACGTATTAAATATCTATATTTATAAGAGACTTTCTACATAAAGTATGATCGTATATATTAATCTGCAGCTGTTGTGTTAAACGATTTTTCCTTTTTCAAAAATGTGTGCTCGGGATTAGCAATCCCACCTTGTTCCATCTTGGTGGTTGAAACTATAAATGCAATGTGTATAGCATACCATTAAAAGTCTGTTGACTACACCCGGTTACTTTTTTCTTTTTGTAAAGATAAAGAGATCAACGGACGTTAAACATTTATCCAATAAATTGAAATACAGAACTTCCGGCGTGGTCAATGAATTAACTTGTTCAATAGTTGCAATAAGTGTCTTGTCTGTCGTTGCAATTGATACCTTCTTCGAAACAAGTAAAAATAACCCCAAACGCGTAGTGTTCAATACTTAGCATCACAATCTGATTTAAATAAGTAAGAGTGGGTCACTTAAATAGTTACCGAATAGTTCATTTTCTTTGTGGTAATACGTTGTACCATTTCGAAGCGATGTTTCTAATGATGTACAGGACGCCATGACATAACCCCGACAAGGGACGCATATAGTCGTTCGAATGGGTCAAAAAATAGAACGCCCGTGTAAAAATTCGCGAGCACTTAAAAGAACCCTTGAAAGCTGAAATTCGAATTGAGAGTAGTACGTAGCTCCACTGTCCGGGCAAAATTTCCCCCACAGCACATTGCTACTCCTCATTATTCCAGTGGGAGCAGAACAGTAAGACGTCATTTCATTTTAAATACTGGATTTCTGGATTCCTTTAGGAACATATCATCTTCGTAAAGCCGGATCAGTATATTCACAATAACCGACAACACACAATGAAAATATCTGTGAATTTTAAATATGATGAAGAGTCTGTCGATAATCCTGTTACTCTTCAGACAGTGACTTTAAAATAAACTGGTTCAACAAAGTAGTGCATGAAGAATAGGGTGGAGTCGTTTTTTTTCTATCAGCATCGTTAAGATAAATGATAAGATTTACAGTAAGTATAAGTTATAATGGTAGATATATGATCAAAACATTAATTAACATCCAGGGGCACAGACTGGATATTCCCTGTATCTCTTTCATTAACCACTTCTTATCGTCGAGATATACCTTTGAAGATTGGCGGTGCCTTTGATATATCATCGTTATTTTTTTAAAAGGATAAATTGAGTTTATCATATACATGTAATTCTTGTCTGCTCTTATTTTTTTTAATATCTGGGTGGTTCTTCGTGCCTGTTTTTATTCATCAGCAGACCAGACACAAAAACGACAGGTAATTAATTAATTATTACAGGTGTGTATATCTATATTTTTTATATTTTCATTCAAAAGAAATTTACAATAAGATTATTAGGAAGATCCATAATTGTACTTTAGTCGGGAAATATTATAGGGTAAGACGCTGGCTTGCTAGCCTGGAAGTTGGCACTGGCTGAGACATTCCACCCGTCTTCATTAGCCCAGTTCGGAGTAGAAGAGTAGGACGTTAAACAACATTTCATGCCAACATGACTCTAAAAATGAATTAGCTTATTGGTAAAGGTGTTCTTTTGACCACTTTACAAATTCAGCGCTCTATTGTTCAGATGGATATTTGTCGTAGTTGAATCGGTAGAGTATTTACATGAAGTAACCGAGACTATCCGGAAGTGAGAAATAACCTCTTCTACTTTATGAGTTAACCCTCACGCGGCAAACCTCGGCAGATTCCGGGACCTACATCTAGCCTCGGCTGTATGACAGTAAGTGATATGTACGCCTATGCAATTGCGTTGCGGCGCCGGTTAACTTATTAGGAAAACTTTCCGCTTTTAGAAAGAAGTTCTCAAAATTGCGTCGTTCGAAGGGTGTATAGAATTTTCAATGCAAACTTGTCCTTGTCTAAAGAAAATCGGGTAAACTTGAAAGAAAAACAGCTTCAAACTTTGAAAACTTTGTAAGATAAAACATTCATCGAGGGCGTCGTCATGGCCAACGCCGTTGGTAATCCGGGAACTTGAAAGTAGTTCTATATGGCGGACCTCGTCATACAGCCGAGGCTAGATGTAGGGTACTGGAATCTGCTGAGGTTTGCCGAGTGAGTTAACCCTTCCTCAATGATATTCCATATCTTTACCAATATTTTAGTATCTCACCATTTACGCTATGTACTGACTTCTTGTTAAAATCAACAAGATATTGATATTAATTATTAACCAGAATGATTTTTGCATTACAAAAATGAATTCTAAGGTCAGCATTCAGCAAATTATAAAGTTCTAGGACTTTCCTCTACACTTTTCATTTCATTAACTGTAAATCTTTTGTCATCCACTTTCTAGGATTAACTGATGATCTACGAAACAACTACTATCAGGAGTGATTTTCGAAGTTAACACACAGTTCCTCGATATCAAAGTGCAACAAATTATATATGCTAGGAATCAAGAAGTGGTATGAGTTGTTCTAGATAGAATATGTACGATTTATAGGTAAATGGGGCAATAGAAGATATACCCGATTACACATATGGAAACAGAAAGTTAAACAGTCCCACTAAGTTTGTGTTTTTTAAATTTTTAAAACTTTGGTGAGGCAAACTTTCGACGACAAGGGCAATATGTAACACTAGCTTAGTGATAACAGAGATCAGTTTAGTAAATATAGGATTTATTTACATCATGTATATAAATCAGCTACAGGTACAACAACAATACGACAACTTAAACTATAGAGGTACACATATAACTATATTAAATCCACCATTCTGCCCCTCTGCCAAGGTAGTGGTTGAACTTGGGTGAGTCCATACACTCATCTCTAATCGTCTTTAGTCGCCGTCCCCTGTCAGTAAACCCCTGATTATATAGCACTGGGAATAGATAAAACACATGGTCATACATGCAATTGTCTCTTTTATCTCGTCATGGCATGGTATTCCTTTGAAGTCATGTGGAGCTTGTACACAGTTCATATGTAGTTTGTAAATGACATACGGGATTATTACATATTTAATTAGATCATAGTCAGTCCGTGCCTTAACAAAAGTTGTAATTAAAAACCAGCTGATGTCATAAAGTTCTTAGCACCTAAATTATCGTTCAATTTGATGAAAGTTATCGAGTACTTGTTACAAATAAATATGCGAATAGTTTTAATATGGACCATGTCTTCGAGTCGTTGAATATGCCTACCAAGTTTGAAAGGCTCTGACCAATTCCTAAATTAATATTTTTTGTTTTTTACGTAAAATTGGATCACCTTGACGCATTGGTAACAACTTTTGCGAATCGGTTGAGAACTATACTCTCGGGATCAATGTAAGAATAATCAACAATCGGGTGAATAACTGTAAATTGTTTTGGGAAAATTCTCAAAATTCTTAATATCAAAGATATCCGCTTCACCCCATTAATAATCATCCACGGTAATATACTTTGATGTACAAACTATCAGTCATAGACAAAACCTTTTTTCTTTTGCGAAAATGGCGAAAAATGAACGGGTTCAAATTTACTCCGGTAGTGTCATAACATATGTTATTGTGCTTTTTTAACGCTCATTTGAGGGGCGTGGCGGTGTTGAGATGGTTTCTTTTTTTGCAACCATATGTGCATTTTCAGAATTTTTCCGAACCCGTTACATAATTCCTCGATCCGTGCTGTTTCTTAATTCTGGAACACACGATACCACTTCTCGGTGTCCACTAACTTGTATGTTCCGGGTTCCATCACGGTGTTGACCGAGAAAGTACCATGGAGGTGGGTAGTTTGGTTTCCCATTTTGTCGTGTGCACGTAAAAAAAACCCTTTGACAATTATCCCGGGAAGTGCAAAGAAGTTGAACAATAAATCACACAATTATCTTCAAAGTTCACGCATACGGTCCACTTTAAAATTGAGACTGTTTTAAAACGTTTGCCCAAATTTGAATCAACATTGCCGGTCATCACACATTTTGGGAGCTTAGTGATTTAGGCGTTGGCTGGCCATCCTGGAGGTCCCGGATTCCTTCCCGGTGTTGCCCGAAAAAGTTAATCGGGATTTTCGGGTGTGGTTTCCTCTTGTCAGTGGTGCAGAACAGAAGGTGTGGCAAAAGAGAACGTATAGTCGTTCGGATGGGACGAATCACCGAGGTCCCGTGTACATAATTTCTGGACCCGAGGACATAATTTCGCTCATAGCACACTGCATGGCTTGTGCCCGTCTTCTTCAGCAAACCCTGAGCAGAACATTATGCCGTTAAACCCCGTCATTTCATTTCATCATACCTTTTCCTAAGGCGTATTGTGCGAAAATAGACCACAAATCTTTGGAAACATTATGGTTATATAACCGCTAGGTTCTTCAGTAACTATTCAAGTCTAGAATGGTTCTTCAATCCTTTAATTACTGGAACTTATATCTTACATTGACAATTTACATACAACGTATACTTACAGCACAGTGGATGACCGACGTAGCTGCTACTAAGTCGGGTGACCTAATGACTTGCCTATTGATGTACATTAGTCTTTTTATATTCTGACTATAATTTGATAAGGTCAAGTGTTGACATGAAAACATATACTATACAGGATTATCACTAGAGACATTAATATAAATAAACAATAATGGATTAAATACTTAACTAATTAGCTTCTACCCCAATTGATAACAATTCATGACAAATTAAATACTATCTATAACTGACTGATTATTATGCCTGGTCATAGATATGCAACCCACCCTTCTCCCCACCGCCTATGATTAGCAAGTCTTAGTGTTTGCGGCAACATTTCTCAGTCACGCAAAACTAAAGACGAAGAACTTTCTGGAAAGTTAGATCGGACTCCGGCAACTTAATAAATGTTTGACATTAAATGTCAATGAACTTAGTAGCAGAGCAAAAAGAAGATAAGACAGACAACAAAATAATGAAATCATATTTTAAATCATATTATAGAAATACGGTGCACCAAAACGAACACTTTTCTTTGATGATTATGTGTGTCTAGAATTGATGTTGTCTTCTCGGCTTCATGGTGTTTTATTACTATGAGTGTTACTTGTATTTGGAATAACAATGGCGAGATTTAATTAGACTACTGTCTAATTATAGTCTTAATGACTAAAAGTTTTAATTGAAATAATGAAGTCATAGACAGATAAAAGAAAGTGAAATCAGGATAACAGGTAACTGTGGCGATATTACCAGTATAAAGTGGCTGCGTGACTCAAAAAAACGAAAGTAGTGCACTGTTTAATGTCGAACCCAGATAAAACGTTCTATTTCAGACATGGCCATTAATGAACCAATGATGAATAGACAGGAGCGTTTGTAATTACCAGACCATCATGTCAACTTCACTTCCAGTACAGCTCAAATTAACAATTTTATGTACTTTTCGGAGAAAATACTGTTGGAAAGGTCATTGACATCCTAAAGGAGCTTAAAGCACTTTGATGCTAGTGAAAATATAGTAATAAAACAGATTGATTGATGTGATGTGTTGTTTCGATAAAATGTATGCCATTGTCTTAATGATGCCGTTTTGGTTTGTGGGGGGTTGGGATGGCCTAGTGGTCTAGAGTGCCGCGCTTCGACCTCTAGCTGGCCGGTCACCTCTGGCTTGCGGCTGTGGTTTCGAGCCCTGGTGTGAGCGTATGTGAAATGGAGATAGGGGCGCCTTCTCAACCCCGTGGGTTTCCTCCGGGCACTCCGGTTTCCTCCCACTGCTAAAGACCCCTACGCGCAAGCGAATTATTGAAATAAAATGAAACCATACGTTAGTCCCAAAATGACCTAGTTTGTGTTGAGTGGACGTTAAACCCCATTTCTCTCTCTCTTCTCTCTCCGTTTTGGTTTCGAGATAGTAAGAAGAGGATGTCGTCGGTTTACTTGTTAATATTTATATTCTGCTTTGCAACTGAGCTGTCGACTGTTAAAGATACAATTAGTTGTAACTCAACATTGGTTATATCTTTGGACCTATATTTATAATGTAGACATAAACCAACACTTGTTCAAACAGATTAAAATCAGGAATTCCCTGAAAGTAACAGTATTATCACATCCACCGCAAGGAGCAATCCCATTTCGTTTTTTAAAGTTCAAAAATAATTCTTTTCACAACACTAGGATCTGGAAGTGTTGTTATATTAAAGGCGTTCGAGTTGATGTGAGGAATAAGCTTTTGGTGTGCTCTGCACGGAACTATTGGTAAACCCCTAGAAACGTCAACGCTGATTGATTAATCAGTGTCTGACGTCATAGAACCAAAACCGCTCGTATGACCCCTGACGCAAACCCCACAACTTGTCAGCCCTTCTTGTAGTATAGGCCATCAAAAGAATAAAAAAAACGAAACGAAATATAGAACTGTATTTTAATCAGATTGCCAAGAAGGGGTGTTGTAAATTTTAAAGATACGAAGTTCGTCTAGAAGTCTCAAAGTGAGGCCGACGCTATCTCATAATTATTACTATGTTTAGTAGAATCAGGCGAAGACCTACCAGAAACCTATCATAACTGTTGTCTATATAATCTAATAATACTTACCAAATGTCGTACTACCTACATCATCGTATTGGCAAGTTTAGTACTAATCATAGCAAATTGAACACGTAACAGGTCCCTAGACGATTCTTAACAATATAAAACATTTGTCTTATAGGCATTTTGATGATGGAGTGATCACAGATTGAAGACGTTAGATTAAACCACTACCCTTGTTAATCATCAAACACACGTAATAACCCCACCCTATGATTAATATAACTACATATATACCAACCAACTTTATATACATGCCTTTAAATGTACACACGCCAGCAAACTGCAATATGCATAGTTATCGTTCCTGCCTATTTTGGGCTGCTGGTGTAGTAGCATCCATAGATGGCGCTTAAACGCCCAGAGCAAATGGATACAGTCTAAATTAGGGTAAGATTTCAGGGTTACTGATATGAGCATAGTGTTTAATTCAAAGGCCCAAAATTCATGATTGCAGTAAGCCTTTAAGGATTTTGAATTGGGTTGTCAATTAGGAATAATGGTACTGTATTTTAAATCTAGTTCCCATGACCAGGATTTAAACAAAGGTCAACAGCACTCGTCGAGAAAATTCATCAAGATTTTCCGTCGTTGTCAATGGTGCTGGACAAAGGGCCTGAAAAGGACAACTGTCTAGTCGTTCGGATGGGTTGAAAAACCGAGGTCCGGTTATACACTGGCGTGTACATAAAAGATCCCTTGGCAGTAAAAGTCGATATAAGAGTAGGCCATAGTGATATGGCCCGTATGTCAGTCTTGGAGCATAACTGTAGGACGCTAAACCACATCTCATGTTTAGGTAAAATGATACCAATAAGAGCGATTCGATTCGACAAGAATACATTAGTATTGCATTTGCCCCACCCCCACGTCTGCACACGAATGGCCAAGAGACTCTAAGCAGTAGCGTGTTACGCATATATTGTTTTGATCACTTTTCGGGTAGTTTCGAAATGTTCTAAGGACAGATGTTCTTACTGGGCTATCCTCCCCCGACTGCAAGCCGATGCTATTACAAATTACATTATTTTTACTAGCTAGATGATTATATTCCGTGATTATATGGTCTCCTACATGAGATGAATAAGTCTTAAAGAAAATTAATCACGCAACAATCTGAAGTTCAGCATTGGCTTGATCAATCACTTATTCACTGAGATCATTCCATAAACTTATGCTTCCGCAGCGACAATTTTCTTCCTTCCAACCGATGCGAAGGTGTAATATTGCTCAGTGATATTTAACTTGGCGGGCATCGGTTTCCGTTTTTCAAATTGTACAATCTTGGAGAAAATAAAAACATTGATTTGTTATACTGATTACTGCATGATTGTCGTCAAGGACGTCCCGGAGTCAAACTTTCTTTTTAGTCAGTCCCACGCTAATAGGTAACGTGCAAAATTGTAATCAAAATATTATGTAATCGAGAGAAGATCCCGAAACGAAAATGGCCCTTCTCCGAGAGGTCTGGGGTACACTAAGTGATATGGCAGACGGGTCCGTAGCCAGCTCATAAAATTTGGAGGGGGGGGGGCTACGGAATGGTTTTTTTTTGGGGGGGGGGCTACGGGCTGGGGATGTGAAGGGCTAAGAACACTCCTAAGAAATCACTATTTTTAGCGAAATATTTGGGGGGGGGGGGCGCTAATTCGAATTTTGGGGGCTCATAGACACCCCCACCCCACCCCCCGTGGCTACGAGCCCGATGGCAGATGCTAATTGTACGCTCGTTATAAAAATTTTTCAATCATACGTATATAGCAAAAACAATCTTACAATCAATCTAATTAAAACCAAGATGCTATTTCGTTTCGTTTTTATAGTTCAAACTTTCGTTTTACTTGTCTTTACTACACTAGGATATGGAAGAGTTGTTATCATTAAGGTACTCTGAATGGTGTGATGTATTAGCCTATGAAACGGCGAGTTGTAGGTGTGTTTGGCACGAAACTGTGGGTATCCACTAGTAACATCAATGCTGATTTGTTAATCAAATGTCTGGCGTCACAGGTCAAAATCCGCTCATATGACCTCTGGCGTGACCTGTAGCAGCAACCGGTCAGATCTTTATATAGTGTAGGCCATCGGAAGTATAAAAAAACGAAACGAAATATAAACTGCATTTTAATCAGATCAATTTGCAATAGGATCAATTTCGGGAAAAATGAAAAAAAACTAAGCATCATCTACTTCTCAGTCGGAGACATACTGGTGGGATGTTTTCCACTCTTAATTCTACTGAAAAAGGGAGATGATGTGGTTCTGTACATAATTATCACAAACATGTATTATCATTTTTATTCTTTTTCTCTCTATGTTATTGTAAATCAACAAATCCATAGTACTTCTTACATGATGCCCATACCTTTGTTGAGTCAATAAATAATAATGAAATAATTACCTATTACATTGAAGACTTTTATGCATATAACTACCTAGAAATATATTAGTTTGTTTTCTAAAATATTGAAAGAATACTATAGTGAAAACGAAATTAATGATGCATTATGTAAAATAGTAATTTTTCTATAGTAATTTAATAAATTGAAAATTTTAATTGGTCTTATATATTCTGGGCGAAGTTATGAATGTTTGAAGTTTTGACAACTACCCGATGGTCTATAGGGTTAGTCATTTTAACGCATGGTTAAATAATAATTTATATACTTTATCTTACGTGGCATATGAAGCCCCCCAAAAAAAGACAATGATTTAGCTCTGACATAATGCAGGTTCAATGCATGTTTAAAGATGCATTATGTAAAAGTTAAATCAGCCTATTGCAGGTCCCCTTTCCAGCTTCAAATGTCATATAAATTATTATGTAGACATTTAATAAACCATAGTGAATGTTATCCATAAATAGTGTTTAATTGACTTTTTCCCAACAAGTTAATGGAATTCCAAGAATATAACCAAAAGTCAAGTTTGGCCACTGGTTAGTGAAAGTACGTTCCAAACACTACCAAACTGTAAAGGTGTTTATTGAAGGTATGTTCCAAAAATCGCCAAACCGTGAAAATCTGAGATATTTTAAGCGAAAAACAGAACTAAACTCAGTAATTAAATCGACTACACACACAGCGGACCATATTTTAACGAGGGCCATAGGTTGTTTGTCTTTTAAGACTGTCAACTTAGTAATCGGGATACAAGACGAATAATCGGGTCGACGTTCAGTTCAAAGCTCTTCGAAAGCGCCATTACAATTGAACCACTATGAACCGAGAATTAAGCGAATGAAAGTCGGTACAACAAAAATTATAGCCTCGATTATCCATTAAATCATGAAATTAAGTTATGCAGAAAATCGGATCATAATCCAATAAATATCACAGGCTAGTGTTGACATCGAGAGTTGATTATGGTCTGGATAAGTTAAATAATGTCTTATTAATAGTTTATATAACATTTCAGGCCTAAAGAAAGTCATACAATAGGCAGATTAACTCTTGCATATTTATGTTTAATTATTAATAGTTAGATTGTTTTGGATCGTCTGCAATATTTAGTTGTTGGGAAGATCAGCGAGTTGAAGTAGTCCCGTTTTGAAGTCAAAACAGTATTAACTAACAATTTACACGCCTCTAAATCAGTATATGGAGATGCTAATTGTGGGCCGGTTGGGGAGGATCGAGAAATTCCGCCGCTTTATATAAAGTAGTATTTTGGGGAATACTGAACCGAACCGTGGTAAGAGGTCAATTGGATCTAAGTTCAGTCTTCTAGAAACGGTTAAGGTTTGGGTTAATATTCCCCAAAATACTCATTTTTATTAAGCGGTCATTGTGGGCTCTGGAAATTCCCGTACCTCCCCACCAATCGGCTTGAAATTAGCATCTCCCATAGATGGACGTTTGAGATGGTAGTTTACTGGATTTGCAAGAATCGAACTGTACACCAATATTTCTTACAAATTGAGCACAGGGAATATCAGAATTATTAATTTCAACGGTGATTATCCAGTGACAAGTTGATTGCTAAGTCAAAAAGTTCACCCCACCCTTTTTTTTGCAGCTGGGCGTGTCATACAGCTTACAAAACGGTTGAATGGATCTAGAAGAAACCAGTTTTATTCACTGTAGAAGTATATTTAGGATTCGTCCTTTAAAGCAATAAAGTACAAAGCAAACCTTGCGAAATTTTACACTTTGTGACTTTATTCCATGCCTTGCTGCTCTGTGATGATTCATTTCGGTGTTCCTGTAAATTTTGCGATTGAATTTACCGCACCTTCATATCTATATAGGTAGGTAATGCTAGACTAGCAATTTAACGATGGTAATGACGAGGTTATTGTTTCCCAATGGATTTGAGCTCTTCCAGACTTAATGTATTTTCTGTGACCTACACGATCGCTTCTGTAAATCTCTTCAAGCTTGTAACCTTTTAGTATACGTCAACGTAAAGAAACACTTATTTATCGGCCCATACATGTAATGAAGAATTTGGCGCAATGAGGCTTTGTCTAATCCGTATCGCCCGCCTTCTCTCTCTTTCTCTATAAACCCGTCGTTACCACCAGAGAGGGTGACCTTCAACAAACACTCAGCATTTCAAGCAATCAACTTATTTCTCGAATTACCCCTTTAATATCAAAATACTCTAATCTACCGATACCTGTTGAGTTGGTGTATATCCGTAGACTATTTTATCTCTACGCCCCCTAGTGGAGAGAATTATCAGAATATGGAAGGTAGGAAACGAGGTCAAGAAAAGGTCAGGATATGTTACAAACGTAACCACAAAGATTGCCTAATTCACATATTTTACGATAAGATTTGGGAATCAGATAACGAATAACTTCAGGCTACGCCATCCATGCTCATGACGTAAAAGTGTAGAAGACTCGGTACATCCTGGTTTGGCTTTACTGGTGATGATGAATCAATTGCTGTGTATATCCCTTCATACACAGCTTTCAACTTTTTTAAAAATATAATCTCTTGTACCGAAGTTACATTAATTAACGGGGGTAGGCGTATATGAGTAGTTATTTACAGTTCAAGAGATACTAAATATAGATCCACATCCAACCATAAGAGATTATTCTTGCGCATTATAATTTTCAAAACGTTCCTAGAATTATAATTATAGCACTAATCATGATTACTGTCGACACATTGTTCATTAAGTTTCGGTTCAGGTTTTTTTATCTTATGGTATTTTTTTTTTATTTGTTAATTTGATTTGCATCATATCCAATACTTATCAGTATTCCTCAATATTTTTGATAACAGAATTTTGATTTGGACTCCTGGAGTCTTGCTTCTTTTAAAATGAATAAATGAATGATTTTCAAATGTACCATTTTGTTTTCGGCTAAGCATCAATCAGTAGATTACACCTCGTCCTCGCATATTCTGAAAGTGCATGTTTCAGAAATGTCGAAACGACCGTTATAATTATCTGCGATGCCTAAAATACACAGGAATGAATATTAATGCCTTTCATGATAATTCTAAATGAATCTGCACCCTAACACCATATTTATCTATATGCAGTAAACGAATTACGTATCAGATTTGTTATATCGTTTAGTATTATTGTTGAGTCATTGACATAAGCGGCCAATTGATGACTATCTAAACACGATATACATTAAAGGACTGGAAATCTTTCTTCTCGGTTGACAAGTACTTTTATTGATAGAGACAATTGTAGAAATGTTGTATCCTGGGTTAATATCAAAAATAGAATGAGACGTGTCAGATACCGTGTAAATAGACTTCACGGTTTTATTATGAAAATATTCTTCTCAATTAGTTCTATTTACAGATATTTATTTGCGGAAGTTGGGATTTTTGTTTTTTAGAATTTCGTTTCAATAGTTATCACTTTTGAGAATTAGACAAAGCCCACGACTTCCTTGCCTAAAGTTTGGACAGTGCAGATTTGTGGGACGTTCGTATTTTTAGTATTACTACTGTAAAGACCTCAACAATCAGAGGGAATGGTAAAAAATTAAAGTAAAATAATCACGGAAGCAAAAATAATAACATACATCAAAAACTAACAATAACAGGGCATCCCGATTGTGACAACATTAGCAAATAGGTAATACACGAATAATCATGGAAATAGAATGTAATGTGACAATAAAAAGTCGAATGAACCAAAGCTACAAACAACGTCCAGTAACAACTGATCAGCCTAGGGCAGCACCAAAATTAATCAGAAACAGTATCTAAATCAACAGCCTTGGTCGGATCTAAGAAACAGAACTGGCGTAAAATACCAAACTTAGTTTTTCATATGCTTTTAAAACCTTTATATCTTTAAATAATATTCTATTTGTGTAATTGACGATATCATCAGAATATAAAAAGTAGCCACGGAAATAGAATGTAACAATGTTATTAAAATTAGCCAATCAACGCGCGGAAATACACCTACGTGGCAGTTATCGCACTGGGGTATGTTTCGCGAAATTTTAACCAAGATTAAATCCCAATTTTAGTAATTTTATTAGATTATATTAGATTGTTTTTAGTGCTTAGCCAATCAAAATTGAAGTATCTACTAAAATTTGGATTTTATCTTTAGTTAAGAGTTCAAGAAACAAGACCCTGATCAGTAGTGAATATTCGCTCGACCACTACAACCCCTGACAAGAATGACATCGATGCGACTTAATGAGCCAAAAATATTAACTTTTTTCCTCCAACAAATTAAATTCTAAAACATTTTTTGTGTATTAGAAAAATAAATAAAGACGTTAGAAGTATGCGTTGATAAAAAGTATTTCCTATTTAGTATAAATAGGTATTAAAACGAGTAAAAGGCAGCATTCTGTCCGATACCGTAACGTCTTATGTAAACAATGCTCGCGCCATTCAGTCAATGATTGACTTCGCATGAAGTGATGCCACGCGTTGAAGGCCATCATTTTTTATAAAAGTATTAGAAGACTTTTGTAATCATCTGTGAAGCAGATTGGGTAGTTATGTCTCAACAGAAACTGATAAAAACTGTAGACTGAATATCGATAAGTTTTATTCTCGTATGAATCTAATCACTCAACAATATAATATCCGTCTTTTCGGGTTCTTAAGGATTTTGACATAGGGGAGGTAACTCTGGAATGGAAGGGCACGGAAAGCCGAATATCGATAGCTCACTCTACCAATAGTTTCTTTCCTGTTGACGAGCAAAAAAAATGGGTCAAAACTACAGACGCGGGATTATGAAAACTTATCAGCCTCGGACAATAGCAAAAGTGATATCGGAAACAGTAGGCTATCTGAATCAACAACCTAAACCAGATCTGTCGGTTCTAGCCTTAAAATAAACGACAACGGGTCTAAAGCACACAACCATGTACCTGTAATACGAGTGTATATCAAGTGATTTACGATCATTTGTTTTTAAATTGTAATTTCAAATCAATCGTGTTTTTAATTTTAAATATTATGGATGATATTGGGTTAGCGGGTTAGTCCCTTTAAAACCTTAAATAATATTCTATTTGAGTAAAGAGTGGAATATATATGGACTAGAATGTGTAATCAACGATTAATCGGATTTTGTTTTCAAATAAGATAAATCTATTATTCTAAAATAAGTATATTGTATAGTAAAGAAGTGTAAGTCATTTTATAACATAATAGATATAATGAATGACAAATTACTTAATAATGGAAATAGCTACAGAAGCTTCCATGTGTCAGATTGAGAATGTGATAACATTATTATAAGTGACTATTACAACTGTCAAGTATTGTGAAACATACAATAATACTTAGTAAATACTATAAACAATCATCAATCAAATTTCTATTTTTGAATCCAATGAATAACAGAAATAAGATGTGGAATATAAATAGAGACAACGGAATTGTTGGCCAATCTGTCATAAAATTCATTAAAATGTGAATAGAACATGCACTTGACTTGGGATTTGTGTGACATTTTGACAAATATCATTTTCCATATTTGTAGGTAGACGAAGGGGGTTTCTGGGTTGGGGAATTTTCCGCAAATTTACAGTTTCGGTAGACGAAGAGGGTTTCTGGGTTGGGGTATTTTCCGCAAATTTACAGTTTCGGCAGCTGATTTGCGATGCGCCCATTGTTTTAAAAATTCGAAGGGTAACTGGTTCCTTCTGTTGTAATTTTGAGCTGATACTAGATTCTGGATTAATTCCTTCTTTATCCAACTGTATATATTAAAGACGCACTATATATATAGAACGACTTGACAATTCTCGCTAAAACAATTCAAATATAGAATCTATTAAATAATAAAAAAAATGTACTGAAAAGATTGCAGGTGAAACGTGATTGCCATGATAATACACGTAGTCTCCATTGCCAGCCACGTGCCGGCAGTATCCAACCATATTATTAACGTTTAACACAGATATGATGAAATATGTCTAATCCATTCAATTGCTCAGCCACCAAATTAACTGGAAAGTTGATTATGTGCTTGTCGCGTGATTATAATATCTAAATGATAATTTATAAAAGATTTTTGAAGCCAGAAAAATGCTCAGTAATAGGAAAGTTTAGAGCTCGCATAATGCATCTTTATTGTATCACTGGCAACGTCGTCTGACAATACATGTACGATACCGGATTTAAACCGATAAGTTGTTGTTTGGTCACTTTGAAATTTGACATGCTATTTATGCCAAGGTGGCTCAGCGAGTACGACGTTGACTTACCAACCTGGAGGTTCCGTTTTCAATCCTTGCGTTGGCCGGGAAAGTGTGTCGGAATTTTCCGGTGCGGCTCCGCCTTGTCCTTGGTGCAAAGTAGGGTGTTTGGCAAGGGGCAACGTATAGTCGTTCGGATGTTACCAAAAAACTAGGTCCCATGTACACATTGGCGTGCACGCAAGGGATCCCTTGGCAGTTGGAATTCAACACGATTGAGTCTAAGCGCCGCTATCCAGACAAAATGCCCCTCGTTACACACTGTGTGCCGTATGTCCGCCTTCATTAGCCCAGTCGGAGCAGAACAGTAGGAAATTAAACTTCATTTTATTTAATTTCGTTTTCAGATTTTGTGATTTGACATGCCAGTCCTACGTGCGGACCTTTCACCGACTGATTTTTTTTTGTGAAGATCTGGCATTATTTTGTTAGCATATAAATATGTAGGGCACGAGACTAGCTATTTAGACAAAACATTTCATGTAACTGACAACATCAGACGACAACTGATGTCAATGGCCGGTGTCTGTGATAAGCAGAAGTCAATTTTATGTATATATATATTTTTTTTAGTTTTATTTCTGTAAAGTTAGGAAATAAAACAAGAGCACAAATGTCCATTTTTCATCTTATGCCATTTTCTTGGGGTAAGGAATAAATAAACACATTTGTATAGGTGGTACACATTCGTATATAATTTATATTTTCAGGTGACCCTCCACATCCGCCATTGGATCAAACAGCTGACTTAAAACATGCATGCCCCCACTCCCACTCCCGACATTATATATAATTAAGATGTAAGGAAGTGGCGGAGGCGAGGGTCTTATCTAGACCCATCTAAGGAATCATTTACGTGAACGACTAGGCACAGTTTCCTCGTCAGCAAAAGAACTGTGTTTGAAAATGTCAAATATGAGTAAATTTGCAAATCCACTAAAGATCGCCGGCTAACGATGAGTTGATTAGGGGCTTGATAAGTTAATTAATGTATAATCAATAATTTATTTAGATAACATTTAAGGACTAAAGAAAGATCTGCAATACGTAGATTTCGTTCTTGCATAATGCAAGTTTAAGCGCCGCTCAAGCAAAATTGATGATAACTTTACCGGATCAACTGAACATGCTTGCATAGGCATCGTCCTAGAAGAAAACGGACATTGCCAATTGGAAACCGCAAAACTTTTCTTTGGAGAAATTTAATAACCGCTACCCCAAGTAAATATAATTTGGCATGTTACGGTTGCTTTTCCCATATTTATAAACACGAGCTTTGTTTAAACAAATATATGCAATACATATCTACAAAGATGTTCTCGAAGGTGACCCTGCCCCACCCCAATATGGAAACGGCTTAGGAGAAAAGTTGAAATATTCAAAAGTCAACGAACCGACTACGGGATGGGGATAATACATAAGTCCTTTGGGTGGTTAGCTAATACAAAAGAGGCAAATAGCAGGGGAAAAAAGTTTAAAAAACATAAAATGTAAGGTCGTGGTCTGTCGCGTGTCATTTGACTAATAGTTTGAAATGAGCGTCCGTTGTTTCCTATAATATTATGTATTGACATTAACCCCAGGCGAGTCATATTAAATACAGTTTATTAAACAAGAGTTTAAGCACCCTTTTATGGCTTTGACGTGTTCAACCGGAAAGAAGGTGAAACTGGTAGAATTGATCAGATTATTTTGACTAGTGTATACAGGGTGGACCAGAAAAAACGAGTAAACTATTTAAAGTGGAATAATTTAAAAGTTATTATAATTATTTCAGGGGCGGATCCAGAGGAGGGGTTTGGGAGGTCCAAACCCTACCCTGCTCAGCTACATAAAAAAATAATGACTTGCATCAATGAAATTACATCACAAAGTGATCCTACACCGGTATAAAAATGATTTCTCTGTTTAAAAAGCTCAATTTGTATGTATTCCTATGTAATTTAGAGACGATGATGGCAGATTTCCTGGTCCAGAAAGCTGGCAAACCCCCTCCTACAAAAATTCCTGGATCCGCTCCTGTATTTCACACCATAAAAAATGCGAATGTTAATATCTGGTTACTACTTCTTGGTTTGTTACATGCGTCGTTCCAATACTCTTACAGGTATCTTTATCAATCAACTTGACTCGAAATTGCAGGTCCATCGCCCCAATTGTGTTAATACAATACTTGTTTTAAAATGGAATGTCGAATTAGAATTTGACGGACTGACCAGTCAAATAACAATCCCCTCTTGGTCAATGTCCTCCGTTATGCTCATAGACGTAAGTGGCTTTTCCACCCAGAACTCATTTTCTTATTTCATCAAAGCTTATTTATGTCTATTTTGACCGAATTGTATCCTTCAGTTAATGTTCCGTAAATGGTTTTGTGTATATTTCATATAACAATTCCAAGAGAATGTTCCAGATGACGCGATCCATCGGATACATGCCCGGGGATCGTTCTACATGTTTGTGTTGCTTGCCGCCCCATCCTGCTGAAACACATGGCCAATGCTCTGATAAAGTCTGTGGCAACCGATAAATAATATACCATAATAAGTTAATTCCAGTAACTAACATTGCCTTTGTATCGATGAAGTGAATGTCCTTTTGCACGTCCAAATAACCTGGCAACAATATAACCTTCTTAGCGTTCTGGATGGAAAAGGCGTTTAAGACGGGGAGGGGGCGGGGCATATTGATATTGTTTATGTAAACTGAGGTGATTGTTATGTGACTGGTCAGTCCGGCAAAACTTCATTTGACATTCTTTTTACTTTGAGTTTTGCAGTTTGGAGTGAAGGTGGCCAACATGTGAAATATCTATGATATTGGTATAATACGTTTTGAATTATTCACTTTAAATAGTTCATTCAACTCGGTATTTCTCGGCCACCCGATGTATGATTCCGGCTATTCACACCCATATATACATATATATAAATCGGTGACCTAACAGGTTATTAACCGAACAGAGCTTGACCTGATGTCAAGGTTTGGATACTCGAAAATTCTAATTTATAAATTTCACATGTCCATAAAATAAGTTATGTTACATGGTTAGACCTCTTTCATTTGGTTAAAAATAAAATTGTTGATTTCACTGGATTTATGTATTATTTGTTTCACGGGAAGACAATCCGTTTCGTAGAAAGTATTACATTTTATATGCAATGCATTGTGGTTTAAAGTCCTACTGTTCTGCCCAGACTGTGCTAATGAAGAGGACAAACGTCATACAGTGTGGTATGAGGAACATCTCGTTCGGACAACTCGTATATCGAATTATTTTACGAACACGTTAATGTGTACATGGGACATCGATTTTTTTGCCCTATCCTGCACCACTGACAAGGGTGAACAACGCCGGAACCGAGCGAACCAACGTCTAAATCACCGAGTCACTGCTGCTCCCTTACGTTTTATCCATTGCGTTTTAATTGCTGTGTTACATTGGGTCGAAACATTAAACTAGAGAAGCGAATCAACTTTCGATTTATCTTTTATAATCATATAGATCATGCTTCATCAATAAACGAAAAAAACAGATCAACCCATTCAAAATCTTTGTTATATATTTACTAAAACCAAATTAATAGCTTTGGTTCCTGTAAGATGCCTACTGTATAGGGAAACTGACAATAAATGAGAACAGACATGAATCTAAATGGGTAGTCAAGAAATTTAGTATTGGGGAGGAACTTAACTTTGACTACCCAAACGTGAAATAGAAAAATCAAACTAGGTTTTTATTCAAGCGGATCAAGTCATGAATGAGAGAGAGAGAAATGGGGTTTAACGTCCAGTCGACACAAACTAGAAGCCATGAATGAGAATGCATGCCTAATAATCCGTATTAGTGTTGAATAATTGTCTCCTGAGTTTAAACACCGTGATGTCCAACGAGTTTCTTCCGATAGCGGTTTTAAACGACTGATGAGAAAGGAAAAGGAAACGTGAGTGGCGGTCAGATCCGTATCTAGTTCTTCATTCTGCAAATATTTATATATCACAAACAGCTAATATGACTACTGCAAATAATCTCATCGCCTCCAGAGCACCCACCGGTTATGGAAAGTGGTGGCCATTGCTGTCCCAAATGATCAGAATGGTTTCATGTCGCATTAATGTTAAATATGCAGAGAAATCAAGGGCCAGAATTCTGAGAATAATTTTATTTTCGAGGTTTGATACATTTCCTTGTATCACTAAATCTAAGTAATATATACAAATTCCAAATAACCGAAATAAAATGGGGTTTAACATCCTACTTTTCTGCGCCGACGGAGCTAATGAAAGCGGGTTTACTCCATGAAGGAAATTTTGCCAGGACAGCGAACTTTATCAAATTCCAACAGTCAAGGGTTCTTTTACGTGCACGCCAATTTGTTAGGGCTTCGGCTTTTGTCTTTGACAAAATTCCAAATAGACCATGCAGACATCAAATATATAATATGGGGAATATGGTTGACATACCAATAAACAGGAACTATAGCAGTACCGGACGGCATTTCAGATTGATCTATTAAAAGTAATATCGAAGTAGGACACTGAACTTGGTTGACCCAGATTTCATGACATAATCTGCACTGTAAAATAGTTTACATTCAAATTACTTCGTGATATAACCCCGAAATAGAACTTCCTGAGTACCCACTCGGTTCAAGATGAAAACTCTGCCAATAAGAGCATCAATAGCTATTACAGGTATGACCACTTTGCATTATATACGCGTTCTTTAAACAAACTACAAATGCTAGTGTCAGTGACCCTGACTTTTCTTAATCGTACGTTTACACTGACTTCTTGGGTTCTTTTGTAATGCCTATAGGTCTTGGCAGGAATCCATATACTATGGACTGACCAGAAAAAAAAACAAAAACACGATGGGAGACAAACATGTATATATGTATTAGTTGAACGAACGTCTTGGCCTTGGGTGAACTTGGCTGATTAGAGCTGAAAGTTTGTGTAAACATTGTTACAACATAATATAGTCATCGGAACCAGATCTTTTATAACCCAATTAATACGTTTTGTTTACTATAAAAACCCAAATCAGTACAAGTTTCTATCAAGTAGATTCGGTGTTTTTTGCCAACTTTAGTGCAACTTGATTTAAAAACAGCCCAATGTTAACTCCGTTTTTAAAGACATCGTCTGGTTCGTCTTCCCGGATTCAGAAACAAAACAGAGACGCCAGTACAACCCAACTCTGTCATAGATCATTTTTTGGCCGCCCTGAATTTCAGACTTTCGGGGGGCTTTTTCATTTAAAACTGACGAACAGCCTTCCACTTATCTGATTATTCTGTCGACGAAAATGTTGAAGAGAAAATAAATTAAAAAATGGGTGCTTTTATGAATTAAATTGTTTTGCTTCGACTTTCACCCGGTATATAGGCTATAGGATGCGTCATAGTCACGGTTTAAGAAACTCCACAGGGGTTTGCTCGCCGGGATCTTTAGTTGTGGGAGGACATTAAAGAAAACCTAGGAAATTAGGCAGGCGCCATGATTTGTTTTCCAATTATAATGTAAAGTGCAAAGCTTCTCAGGTTATTGTTCTAATGCTGATGGGGGACTGCTCGCATGTGATTGAATGAAATATGACAAAAGAAGTGGACATTACAATACGCCACTCGCCCATTTCGGACCCCTATTGCGTGCACATTATAGGGATATCATGCTAACCCATGTATGGTGTGACTAATGTGTCAAAACTGATTTTGTACCAATATAATAAATATATGTTTAATTTTAACGACCATTTCTATTTTTATTCCTGTGGGTGGTTGTGTACTCCAGTGCACTGCTTTTCCCGGGGCCTATAATACTATTAAGGCTGCCTGGTGAGAAAAATTCAACGGAGTATATTCGTATGGTGCCGAGAGAAACAATTCGAATATTTTTCTGAGACGGTGACCCCCTAAACTGTAAAATTTCACGGAAAAGGAACATTTGCGTAAATAATCTATTCTATGGTTAAGATATATTTAGTTATGTTTTAAAACAGCCACTTGATTATCTCCCAACGGTCATCTCTTTCGATCATCCTCGCAGAGAAGGCGGGGGGGGGGGGATTTAAACATACACTCGACAGAAACTAGGTAAGTTTGAGACTAACAATTCTTTTCAATAATTCGCTTGCGCGTAGGAGTCTATAGCTGTGGGGTGCAACCGGAGAAAAGCCACGATATTGGAAGGCGACCCTTCTTATTGTCACGAACAAGCGGGGAATTGAAACCACGCCACTCTATGATAGACTTTGATATAACACACACGCGACGATCATCCTAGGTGGAGGTACCCCCTTCCAAGATCGTCTAGATAATTTCGTTAGTTTTACTACAGGGTAAGGAACAGATAACTGACATCTCAAAAAGCAAGGTGTTTATATCCAAAATATTTTAATTCATACGAAAGCACTACCTGTTAAAGAAACATGCGCAGAAGCTGGTGTTTTTTTAGCTGTGTAAAATCTTGTCTGGCTTGTATCTGTGTCGTTAACATGACAACCCGTTATAAACACGCGTCTGTGCTTCTTGTTAGACTAATCATTGCAGCTATGCAGCAATCTGGATCGTTGAATTCAGACAGAAGATATGCAAATTATAACATTAGACATAAACAAACAGTAGAGTTGTATATACTAAGTTTCTTTCAAGTAGGATTAATTTAATAATAATAGCACCCAGTATTCATCACAATGTGCTGTGGCCATTAAATGTACTTTTTGTGCATGTTTTCTTTCGGTTTTTAACCTTTCATTCGATCCCAAAAATAGAAAAACGGTCTTTAAACGTATGGCGATTTCAACGGTTTGCACTCGAATCAGCTTCAAGATGTAAACGATAGTCTCGATAATCCAGCCCCACTGCTCTGCCACTGAGAGTCTTGAACAAGTTATATTAAGACTCAAAACTATTTATATGCTCAAACTGACAGAGTAAGCCTAACGGCACTTAAAATCTGACTGTCTGTCATATCATTGCTGTACAGTGGGTGGTTGTGCGTGTTTATATTTATATTTCAATCTTTTGGACTTTCACGTAGATTTGCAATCGTATTAGTCAATTTACCAGAGTATTATACCGGAAGTTAATAGAACGGGTCGAGATAAGCGCTGGAAAGAAAAAATGAATTCCATCCCGACGCAATGAAAACCACACCGATGTGATAGTTTAATACTTTTGTTCATAATTAGTCCGACACCTTAAAAATATTGGAAATGGGCGATTTCCTAAAAAATAAACCCTGTGCAGAAACCAGGCTGGAAAGTGTAAATATAAATTGGTTGGAGGGTAACTCTAGATTGTGATTAATCCGACTCAATAAACAATTAATGAAGTGTTCCTTAATTATAATGTCTGATACTTGTTATGGTTTGAATCAATTTAGAACCATTTTCGAGGTAGCGCCTAACCCAAATAAACAGATAGACCAAAATAATACGCATCGTCGAGAATAGAATACTTTATTTAATCAGTGTCTAATATAAGACGATCACGACGGTCCCATTTTCGGATAAATAAAAAAAAAGTACGACTTTTTTTTCTGTATAAAGTCGAGCTAATCCTAATGTCAATATTTCTTAAATTCAAACAGAAAAGGGATAGTCAAGAGTCATGAACATACAATTAAAATTAAACTTAACATGATTACATAATAGAACAACATACAATACGTCCACCTTTGTTCTTATCACCGAGAATTCTGTATATAGATATAATGAAGTTGAAAACAAAAGGGGATTGCGCCACTGGTTCAAGATCAAGTTCATGCCGTGCTCACCAGATCCAGATTCTCTTGAGGTTTAACGTCCCACGTTTCCACACCCACGCGCTAATGAAGACGGCATTACGGCTCGAATTCCAACTGTTAGTTATTTACCGTGCCCGCAAATATGTCCAAGGGGCCTCGGTATTCGTCCCATCCGAATGGTGAGACGCTGTCCTTGCCAGACCCTCCGTCCCGTCTCACTGACAAGGGAAAATTTCTCGGCTAACACCGTTAACGACTTCCGGACGCATGGGTTAGTAAGATTTAAGGATTTGCATGCTGCACAATATAATATAAATAAAAACAAGCAATTTATTTATGTTTGTTTGGATAAAATAATTAATTGTCAAGTTAACAGAAATTAGTTATTTATTGAAATTAATTAAAGGGTGGCCTTTCTCGATTACCTAGATACATATGTTTAGACATTACTCATGAACTGCCAAAGACCACTGGCCGCAGTAGCACTCCACACAAACTAGGTTATTTCTAGACTATACAGTTTAAATTTAATTTATTTCCATAATTTGCTTGTGCGGTGAGGTCTTCAACCTGAAGAACTAGAGAAACCCAACGAGGTTTTTGCAGGTGGCCCTATCCATTGTCACATCCAAGGGGTGGAATCGCAACACCGCGTGACTCAGTGATAAACGTTATGATGATCTAACGCACGCGTGCTATACCATTCGGCCACACACACCCCCTAGCGGCAGCAGAAGTAGTAGTAAACTAGGGTTTAGTGTCCACTTACCCTTGGGTCATGTGACCGTCAGAAAAGTACATCTTAACCTTTAATTGACGTCACTAATAATAATATTATTCTTTTGCCGTCCTGAAAGCCTAAATATGTTTTGACGACCTATTATTGGGTCATTGACATAGTGTCGTGTAGAGGTTTGGAAATGCCCGGGGTCAAGTCCTTGATTGTATGCCCGGAAGACCCAAGTACACGGAACAGTACGGATTAATGTAAGAAAGGAAGACATTTTAAATATATTGAAATAGATGAAATAGTATTAATTCTAATTAGGTAGGGAAACTTATGTAATAGAGTTAGCAGCGACAATGTCTACCTTGATTTGATAAACCCCCCCCCCCCCAACTCTCGTCTCTCTCTTTCTCCGCCACTTCATTGACAGCTCAGAATCTTATTTCTAATCTAATAGATACAACATATGAATACAAAGTTGAAAAATCTATCAATACCCCGGGCCTTTTAAAGCTGCGTGATCTCTTTGATATAAATATTCAAAATGTCGGATTTTTTAAAAAAAAATTTAAAACCTACATGTCACCCACAGTTTAATATCCCCGTGCTTGAATTTTCAAACATGTAAAGTTACAGAAATTTGATTTTTTAATGTATATACTTCCAGTTTCTTTTTTTGACAGTCAGAACACATTTTTACAACAAGACCTTATTCTTTTCTAATCCAAGTTTTCTCTGGTCTGAAATCTATAAATAGATGCTAGGTTTACATGTGTATGTGATCCATTAAGTCAATGCCAAATCAAACCTGGAGTGTAAACTGGAGATTATTTTTATAAACAACCTGTTTACGGTCAAACAACATAAATATCCAAGTTTCTGCAATATCCAATCCAATGAGTACGGGCACACACTATGCAATCACACTGATTAAAATACATACCTATACTTCGTTTCGTTCTATTATACTTACAATGGTCTTTACCACCTGAAGATCTGAACAGGATGGATCTCACGTCAGGGGTTATACGAGCGGATTTTGACCGTATGACGTTAGACATTTGTGATTAACCAGTCCTGATTCCCTACTAGGATTCCCACAGTTCCGTGCATCATACGCCAAGAATTCATGACAACGGAACGTTTTATTAGCTAGTCACTCACTTCAACCAAAACGCAGGTTTTATAACAACTCTTCCAGATCCTAGTATAGTTAAGACAAGTAAAACGAAATTTTAAACTATAACAAACGAAACGAAATAGGATCTATGTTTTATTCAGATTGATTATGTAGTGTTGCTTTGAATGAAAATATTCCCGGACAGCGGAGTTCCCGTCTAGTCTTCGTAGAATTCTAATTGTCAAGTGGAAACCAGACGGAAAAATCACGAGAAACTTGCACAGGCTGCACCGGGATCGAACCGTGGTTAGTGAGCCAGTTCCATATTCACCGAGTCACCCAAAATTAAAACAACTTCAAACCAGGCCCCGAGTTCACAAATCATTCTCTAACTTAAGTTAAGAATTTACTCAAAACAGTTAACCTTATTTTATTTAAAATATAGTCTTTTGTAAAACTTTTGTTGTTTTAATGTATCAAATACACCAAAAAGACACTATGCACAAAGTTTTGTGTTTCTTGATCAAATAAATTTCCCATAAACAGTGATTGAAATTTGAGTAAATTCTCAACTTAAGTCTGAGAATGCTTTGTGAACTTGGAACCAGGTATCTGTATTATCTGAATGTAAACAGCATTATTATTACAGTATTTTAAATCAGGAGCAGTAATGGTCTCTTGTCTTCAGTTTCGCAATGCATGGTTCACATTTATTTCAGTTAAACTTAAAGAGAAATTAAGTAAGATTAGTTAAAGAGTTGTAAGTTTTCGCCATAATAGTTAAAAGAAAATAATGAAAAGGGAATATGTTGAAACCTTCAGTCAAATTACCTTGCTGTGAGCCTAGTTATCTGTGATACAATAATACTACGGCTTCGATTATCATTGCTACCGTTGTTACGATAATAAATACACTCTCGATCATCCAATTTAAGGTTATGGTCTTGGTAAGTTAATTAATGTCTAATTAATAATTTATATAATATTTCAGGCCTAAAGAGAGACCTGCATTGAGAAAATTTATCTTTTTAACTCTTATATAATGCCTTTTTAAATGCATACGAATTCTAGTTCACAAACATAGGGTGAATAATGTACTCTGAAAGTACTGCAACGAGTCTTTGACATTTTGACATGGATATTATATGTTTAAAACTTGACCTTTCCATATATTAAGTGTGATAATCACAAACTATAGATTGGTTAATGGATAGGTATATGAGATGTTTCAGAAGGTACATTTATTCCAATTGGAGGGGAGTTGGGAATCCATGATAAAAAAAATACTACGATTATGTAACATTTATTAAATTCTTTGAAGCATCAATTCACATAATTATCTAGACCCTATATTACCCATAATCATCTACGCTTGACATTACCCATAATCATCTAGACTCTATATTACCCATAATCATCTAGGTCCTATATTACCCATAATCATCTAGGTCCTATATTACCCATAATCATCTAGGTTCTATATTACCCATAATCATCAACGCCAAGGCCCTATATTGTCCATAATCATCAAGGCCCTATATTACCCATAATCATGTAGGCCTATATTATCCATAATCATCTAGGCCCTACATTACCCATACCAAGCTAGGCTCTATATTACCCAAAATCATCTAGGCTTTATATTACCCATATTTGATTTAAATTGAGATTTTATTCATACAAAACAATTGAAGGGCGTCTAATCTGTTGATTTTTGTAGAGAAAATGGTCTATGGTACAATTTAAACTTTAAACCTTTATAGACCGACTTCATTTCTTCACAATGAATATCAATTTTATCAAACCCATTGGCAAGACCAAACTCCATCATGTCAGCTAATCTCTTGGTTAGCGATGATGCTTCTACCTCTTGCTTGATGTCACTGATGTGCATCCATTTACACTGGCGAATTTCATCTGAACACGCGTTGATGCTTAACGTTAGTGGTTTCAATCGACATATAACGTAAAAATCCGATCGTCCAAAAGCTCCAGGATGTTGGTGCTGCTGTCGAAATGACAAAATCGATTTGAATTCTGTAAAGACAAAAACAAAAGAGACAATATAGCCATACTTTTTCATACCACATTTAAGAAGAATAAAATTAGATTTTAATTGTGAGATGTCAATAAATTTTCGTTCAAATTTTACGTCCTCCGTTCAGATATAACAGACATGGCGCTATGTGTGTTGGCGCCAGCTCGTTATTCTGGAGGGTTAGGTTAAGATCCTCCCGACATTCCGGCGTGGTTTCCCCTTGTCAGTGGTGCAGGATGCGGACCCGACAAGGAACGGCGTCAAGACGGGACAAAAAAACTGAGGTCCCGTGTAGACATTGGCGTGCACGTAAAAGAACCCTTAACAGCTGATATTCGAAATAACAGTAGGCCGTAGTACCACCAGTCTTCATTGGCCCCATCGGAGTAGAACAGTAGGACGTTAAACCACATTTCATTTGTTAAGTGTGTTAAGCCAAAATACCTGTCCAACCTCGTGTGTTTTCTCTGGGTCATCTGGTTTCCTCCCACTGCTAAAGACCCCTACCCGAAAAAATATGTTAGTCCTGATATGACCTAGTTTGTATCGAGTGGACGTTAAACCCTATTTCTCCCCCTCTGTCTCTCTTTCTCTCCCTCAGCCAAAATTAAAACCGAAATTAGTAAAAAATTGGTCTTCAAAACTAGAATTTAACCGTTTCAGAGCACATTTATTCATGCGTTCATGTCGTGTTTTCGCTGATTTCTGATTTTGAATTGTTGATTGTTACAAACTCGAGTCTCAAATAATTCTACCGTTTATCAGATTTGGCTATTTTAAGAACAGAAAACATTTTAACGAAACTCGAAACGAATGGAAACATGCATTAATTCAAGAGGTTTAGCTCCTTCAAGTGAATAAATGAACTAAAACAAAACTCGATTGCACCTTCCCCACCTCCATCCGACTACGCCATCGCAACATAATCGGTCTGAGTGAGTCGAAATCATACTTCAGTTCGTATTTCAAGATAAAATGTTGGAACTCTTAATCAACCATTTTTAACCAATGTGGAATATGTTAGCGTTCGAGTGGTTAGGTCATTGTACGAAATACATATTGACATCAAATATAACTTTCACAACTCGTAAACATGCCAAAAAATGGACAAAAGTAGTTTAAATTAAGATGCAATCCCACGCAAAACTTGGCGATTATATTAAAACCACTGATATGTTTAATGTAAATAAAGTGAAATATTAAAAGTAATCTAATGACAAGTGAGTAATACGTTAGCTGGCTAAACTGTTTGATTTTGGTTTTTGTTTAGAAAGTTCATTGGGATTTTCCCGCGTAGTCCAACCTTGTCAGTGCTGCATGGCTCCTTGTCAGAGCTGTGTGGCGGGGGGGCTGGTAAGGGACAACGTATAGTCGTTTACGTAAATGATTAAGGAAGTTGGAATTCGAAATATAGTATGTCGTTGCACCGGGCACACTTTTCCTCATAGCAGACTGCATAGCGTATATCCGTCTTCATTATAGCTCAGTCGGAGCAGAAAAGTAAGACGTTAAGCCCCATTTCATTTAAATAAACAGCGAGGTGCTGGACTGGTTACACTTTAGAACCTGCCGATCAAACCCCGAACCACCTGTTTTCAAATTCCTCGAAATCAGACCCTGAAACTCAATCTAAAAAAGTCCCAAAACAATTGCGCTTTCTGGGTGTTATTTTCGTTTCGTATATAATGATTCGAAACTGGACCCGAAATTTAATTTTTAAACAATCCAAAACAATTGCGTTTTCTGAAAGCAATCTAGTTCACATCGGGTGTTTTTTTTCGTTTCGTATATTCAGACTAAATATTTGACAAATATAGATATACACATTCAAAAATGGTCTATCAAAATGGCATATTGTCCACAAAATTATAAAATCAAACAACACCATCGCTAACTCTCATTACTTTTCCCACACACAGTATATTAACATACGATCGATGGATTTCCCTTTCTGTTATCTTGTAGAATTTTGTTTTCTGTTATCTTGTATAGATTTTTGTTTTGCGTGTAGTGCGATCCTCCTGCACTTACTATTGGAGTAGAGTTTTAGCCCTTCGTACGGCAGAATCTTCTCGTAGTCGGCTTTGCTCCTGTTTGCTCACTACACTTATTATTTTAGAGTTTTTCAAGATTCTCTCCGGATTATTAGTGGATTTTTTTGACGTTTTAACACCTGGCGTCAACTGACAGACTATCAACATTATAGAGACGGCCACTGTCACGATTGGTCGCATTATTTCTGATACGTCTTTATCTTTTTTTTGAAAATCATTTTTAGTGAAGCCTGTACCATAACAGGTCCGGGACTGTACAGCGCAGTGGACGCTTACGACTGGCCCCCGGATCCATTCACTTGATTTGATATTATTTGCAATGTCTCTTTTCTGTCTTGTACGCAGGTTTGTCTTGTAGATTTTTGTTTAGCGTGTAGTGCGGTCCTCTTGCACTTACTATTAGAAAGCCGGTCAGCCAATGAAGAATAACTCGTCTACATTACCCATTTTGATTAAAATCGTCCATTACACATGTCAGCCGTTTCTTTTTAAAATCGCTCATATTACCCGATATTTTTGTTACATTTAAAAAAGATGGAGTGGGGTAAACAATCGAATAACAAAAAGAATGTTTCTATAATTTTAAATGGGTTGTTCCTGTGGATTTAATAAAAAGCACGGTTTGTACTTTAGAATCTAGTAAATAGTATTTTGTATTGGCCATTCCTTTTTTTTTTTTTGCACTATTAAAGCTTTTTACAAATTGCGTCTAATCTTTTACTAAGTTCATTCTCATTTTAAATCTATATGCTAATTTCTTATTAACACATTATCCGAGAATAGATTTTCCAGACAGCTGGCAATTCTTTAAATTAAATCTTATATCGAATTAATTTGTTACAGATCACAGACTAGAAGTTTTGAATATAGAAACCCCCAAAAAACAAAACAATACCCCATTCAAGCTAATTCAAAGCTCCGTCATGTTGGCTTCACTCGAAGAATTGTGAAGCATATGGATGATGAACCCTGTCGACTTTAGATAAGCAGTAAAGAAACATGTTTATACACGAAATAAACACGATTAATATACGTTAAAAAATGTCTACCTATTTAAACGTGAACATTATTATTATGTGGTAGGTATTTTCATACGTCGAACAATTAAAAGGCCATGGCTCGCGCTTTAAATTCTAAATATTGAAACCGTGGAGAAAACAGTTAGGGATGTTTTTCACATGGCTGAGGCTTTTCCATTTCCCGATAAGCAGCTGAATTTAAACATGTAAAGATACTTTTTTTCCCGCGTACAAACTGTGATTTGATGATATATTTGGACTATAAATAAACATATTCAAAATAATTAATCAATCAAAAATGTGCTTCAAATAATTCTCCGTTTTTAGAAGCCATGTTTGTCACCAAACTTGGTTGAGGGAGGGGCCATTTTTTCAGAATGTATTTGTCATTACTTACTATTCATTTACCATATATTGAGACCAAAGTAGATTCTTGAATTATTTTCTGTCAACTTCTTTTCCCGTCGTTTAATTGAAGAGTCTGTTATATGTTTATACCCCTCAATATTCCCCAAACCGACCTGCCATTCCACCAAGAAATAACAATCGCTCCCTCAGTCAAACGCGTATATTATTATACAAGCCGAGTTGCCATTTAGTGATACCCTGACATTTTTGCCCAGTGCTTTCGCCTACCCCATGGGTGTTTTTGGGGGAATCCAGTATTTTTCTAGTAACATAGGGTGGCTATACTTTCCATATTTACAAAATTTACCATACTATACTTTTATGCGAAATAACCACCCGATAAATATACTTTTGTGACAATGTACCAATACTTTTTACACTATACTTATGGCTATAAAAACTGACCTACGGATTGCAGTATCCTATTTTAAAGGACGTGACACTTTTTCAGCATGAATTCGGTCCATGTTTTGGTTCGATACCTGGTTTCGCTGGTTACCTTACTTCATTTAGTAACAAAAAGTAGTACATCAGTTTCATACCAAATTATTGGTACTGAAACATTCAAATTATTGGTATAATGAAGCATTCAAATTATCGTTGTTGGGAAGTCCAGATACGTGCAGGTTATTACACAAATGAAAACACTTATAGGAACAATTTAACTCCTTTGTCACCTCCTTTAAATTTGAATATACCATAGTATATACATGTAAGTTTATATATCTATGTATGTATATGTGATAAACGGTTTGTTTATTATTTATCTACCTATGATCAGTAAATATCAATAAGTGTTTTTATTATCATTTTATCACCCGTAGGCTGGGCTAGGATCTATCAAAAGTTGACAAGTAGGTATACACAGCTATTCTTATAATTCCTCCTTCGAATACATCATAGAGCCGCAACTTACATATATCATACCTATCTATACATATCAACAAATAACTGGACGGTATATAGATAAGCCGTAAACTTCTAATATTTGATTTAGATATCCCTAGTTTTAACTACTTCTCAATGTCCAACACAAAGGGTAATGATAGGCTTGTCATTGCTACTGGTGAGGTAAAGTGGTAGTTAAGAGTCACCCCTGGTTTTAAGGTGACATTAAAGATGATCTCCAGGTATTAAGGTCTCTGTTTGCCTATGTTTTAAGGAGTAAATAGATATTGTTTTATACATAGAAGCCTAGTCAGTCCATTGATAACTTTTACTGAATTAATTTTATCCATAATTGTATACTATTTTGAATGTAGAGAATAAAGAATATTCGTATTATGCAATTAAGTACATCTCGGGATTAAAAGAAAAACCTTTATGAAGACAGATTTATAATTAGGCTTCCATTTGTTAAAAAAGACACTTAAATACGGCGACAAAAATCAACTTAAACTTTAAATAATCATAACAGATTTGAGTATTCTTTTGACCAAAATGTTTTGGAGTTTATTTCCTAAATGAAAGTACTTTTGACATTAAATGAAATTCCTAAAAGACAGTCCCCAAGACCATACAAAACAAACCAACAGTGTGGCTAATGCAATGCATCAAGCAATTAAACTGATTAGCAACTATACACTGAGTTTCATCACTCTTTATCAGAGAGAATCAAAGTTATCTTGTCCCGAGGCATCCACCAACGAAATTGCTTAGTTTTGCTTAGCCTTAGCTCGAAATGTTAATCATTGAACTCAGCCAAGACATTTACTTAATAAATATTGCCACCAAGTTTAAACATTCTACTTAAGACTTAAAGGTTACGCTCCTTAGCCTTAGCCTTAGCAGAAAATTTTCACCATCGAACTGAATCTATACTCGGACTTTCATCACTTTCACATATTAAAACCAAAGTTATCGTGCCCCAAAGCATCAACCAATCAGATTGCTCATCTCTGCTTCCCGTAAGCAGACAGTGTTTATCGTCAAACTCCATCAGGGCACCCACCCAATGAACGCCTACACCATGATTGAACATTCTACCCCAATTAAAAAGGACAGTTATTGTGTTCCAAAGTCTCGATCAATAAATTGATTATCGCTCTGCTTACCCTGAGCAGAAAATGCTCATTATCGAACTTAGTCAAGCTATTGACGTAATGAAACCATACACCAAGTTTATATAGACAACCATTTTCGCTGTACGTGGACTTTTACAGACTGAAACGGGTGCAGTACGGACCAGGAACAAACAATGACGACATCATCGCCATCTTTGAATTGTCGTATAAAATATCGATGCGTGAACAATCATGCCATCTTTCATATCCATCGTGTGACGGACAGACAGACATACAGACGTACGAACCCATTTTTATACTCCCTTGCTTTCTCCAAGGGGACAATAAATTCATCTTAAAGAAGACTAAAGATGGACAGTCCAACGATCCAAAGAGGATGGCCACCCCCTAACCCCTCCCTCCATCATCACGGTAATTCAAAGTGGATAACTTTCGCCATTATCACTTCCACAATCAGATAATCGTAACGACGGCAATACACGATAATATTTGAAAGTTGCCTTATACAAAAAAAAACCCAGTTGTTGGACAGGGTTCAAAGAAGTCAATATAAATATGTAATTTATATTATGTAGGTTTCCGCTATTAACGACATCATACAGTATGCTAATGCTAATGACATAGCTGTTGACATCTATCAATCAACGACTTACCCAGACTAAACAATGTATGTTTCACACTTTTAGTATTATTACTAATATCAAACAAATGAATAAAGGTGTCATCTCAATTAAAACTACATGATGACGTATTAAATTAACTTCTAAACTTTAATAATTTCAGTTTCAGTTTCATTTTGATTATAATTCTTTTATCAATGATCTGTGTGCTTCTTTGGCAATATTTAAATTGCGCCTCGGATTTGTTTTATTCGCCATAAATTAACCCGTTTAGGTGTCGTGTTACTCGATGGGTCATTGGTCTAATTTTTTAATTATATTTCAGCGTCATACGAAACTTACACTGTCTGCTTACGATTAGCTCCCCCTGAGAGCAGACACGAAGCTAGTTGACCGAAATATTAATTCCTACATCGACGATTTTTGTCAAAAACACTAATTATACTTAGAGAATTTTATGAAATTGAAAATATTTATTTAGTCTGTGTATTTGAAAGTTTTAAAACGGAAACGGATTAGAACCACTTAATAACATTTTAAAGTCATTTTTCAACATAGCGCTGATCAGGGCTGAGATCTATTCCCAAAGTAGACATTTCTTTGTTTGCAGAATTGTTTCAACCTATTCTAAATATTGTGGATGTCACACTAACTAATATGTCAATTTGATATCCAACCCGAATGTAGTGCTTATTAAAGGGGATAAATATATTCTACAACCTGAATGCTTATATAATTCTATTAACCAAGCTTTTTTTCTAACAATTTATATATCTTAACTATTGAAATGGGTCTGAATAAGCACTAACCAAGCCACGTGTTTGAAATCCATCAAGAACTATCCAAGCCACGTGTTTCAAATCCATCAGGAATTTTCCAAGCATTGTGTTTGTAACAAGTAACATTTTTGAAGTCCATCAAGAAGGACTCAAACAAAATGTTGAAATTCACTAGAACTACTCAAGCAACTTGTTCCAATCCACCAAGAACTACCCAAGGAACAGGTTTGAAATCCACCGCGAACTACCGGCAAGATTTGATTGGAATACATCAAGTAATATAGGGGTGATGTTAGAAATGTTTTTAAACACGTCATTGGACGCCGATCTGACATAAATTCTCGAAAAAACACATCGCTGTATATAATATATGTTGGGCTCTATCATGACACTTCAAGGAATTAATACAAACTGGTACCGATGATTTTGTTGCCCAAATCTGAGGATACACGGTCAACATTTTGAATGGTATATGGAAGGGCTGGTCCTTGCATGTGGGTTAGCCCGGATACCTAAACTAGCTAACTGAATTATTTATATTATATCGAACTATTTTACTTCGTCTCGTCTAAAAGCTGTTTTTATATAAAATGCGCGATTCCCCCTTTAACCAGGCTTCGAGACTCTTCTTTTTATTCGGATGACTTAATACACGGAGGGCTCGTTTAGAAAAGGTGGCTAGCCATGCAGAGTTATCCTTTTCATGTACACAGGCCCTAAGTTTTCTTTTTGGATGTAATCTACTACTGTACATCAGAAATGATGAGTTGGCCATTTAATATTTTCATTCAGTCATTTTAGTCACCCATTATCCCATTAATATGAAAATAGTAAATACGAAAAGAGCAACGAAGTTTAGTCGACTATTGTACATCCCTATATAAATTTCAGTTGTTTTTTTTTATTTCTGATTAGACAATACAAATTATTGATATTTCTAAATAGGGTCACTAACAAAATATTTATTTTGGGAATTATTGTATGACGGATTACATCATTATAACATAAATTATTGTTTATGTTTGGAAAAAAATTATCATAACCTGTTAATTAAATGCATGTTTTTGATAAGGCATTTTTAATTCACAAGGCCAGCATGGCATCTAACCTACGTTTTATTGCTTGCGTTAAGCCTAGATTACTTACTAAAGTAAAGAATAGCTTTATTCCGTTATTTTTGTTAGGGAAATAATTGGTGACCTTCATGGAGCATTTAGACATTAATCCCTATATTTGTTTTTACTTAAACATACAGTATACAAGAGGTAAATCTGCCTATTGCAGGTCTTTCTTTGGGCCTGAAATGTTATCTAAGACAGTAATCAGGACCATAATCATCTCTTGGTGGTATCGTTCCAGTGTGAAGCAATTGGACTGGACTTTTCAGCATATTTGGGTTATGTATTTTTTTTAACTATTATAGCTAGAACTGTCATCTTTTTATCTAATTTCCCATAACGAAATTGTACAGTATAATGAAAATATCGCAATTGATTGACTGCTATAGTAATGAAGTCGTTTATACTGAGAACGCGGTCGAATTTCCGTTCGCACCGAAAGCCTCGGATATTGCTTCCACCGTGAAAGATAATTCGTGCGGGAAGTCGCATTGGTCAGCTGGATTTAAAAATTTAACGATAAAATGGATAATCGAGACTTCGAGAACCATTGTTAGTTACGAATATAAACGATCTGCGCTAGATCGTGAATAGTCATCACTTCGTCCAGTATAAAGTAATTTGAATCAAAAGCGAACGCGGCCGAAAATATGGGAAAACCGCGGAGGTTTCAACTAGAATAGTTCTTTGAGAACAGTTCGCGCAAACGATTCTCCTTAGCCAATCAGCGCGAGGTCAGTATAAACGCATCCTCGGTTACCCAGCGTACTCATTCCGTTCTATATTGGAGTAGAACGGAATGAGTACACTGGGTAACCGAGGATGGTATAAACGGCACTTTAAAGGTTTCTTACAGTATCAAGCGTCGTCTGTTTCGTCCGGTCCGATGAGGATTTGCACGTAATTCTGCAAATTATATACTTGCATGAAAGCAATGAAAATAGTTTGCATACCACATTTAATACCGGTTTCTTCAAAGACTTCTCGTACAGCCGTATCTCCTATAAAAAATAGCATAATATTATATAGTCATTTATTTACATGCTCATACAATTTTATTTCAATTCAACTCAATTTGAATTTGATTGTAATTTGAAACCATAGTTAAAATATTACAAACGTACATGCACCACGGTCGTGGGGTTATTTTCAAAATACAAAGAACGTTTTAAAAATACAGTGGCAATTTCTATTTTGTTTTCAAGATGGGTCTGGGATATATACGATTCAATGCTATCATAGTTTTAGATTTTAGTCTTAGACATAATCCTACATAAAACCATGTGTACATATATAACATAATCACAAAGCCCGGGAGATTAATTTTGATATTTGACCCAATGTGGAAACGTCTTTGAAGTTCATTGAGGAGATTTACAAGTGCGCTCGCCTTTAACATAAGACATTGTGAAGCTTAATGTATCTTCAAAATTGAAAATACATGTAGGCCTACTTAACTATTAATAAAGACAAAGTGCTTAAAGATACATCATGCATGAGCTAAACCTGGCTATTGTAGGTCTTTCTTTTGGCTTAAAATGTTATATAAATTAGACATTTATTCACCTTATCAACTCTCTAGATCATCGGATGACGTTGAATTATAATGGATTAAAACACGATCGCCATATATAATAATTTAATTTGAAAATGGATAATCGCAACTTTGATTATTATCGTAGAAATGGTACTTGACAATCGAGACAACGTAGTTAACACTCCATACACCGATAACGTCGCCCAGAATAAAATAATTTGACAAAACTTTCAATTTATTCATTTTAAATATCTATTTTGGAAATAGTATAGCAAGAAAGCATAGCTCTTTATCGAAATCTTACATAATGTATCTTTAACCGTGTTACCCATTGTGCAGTAAACATAACCATCTGAATAAAATCAAAGTTTGCTGGACTTTATTATTCATAATTTCTTATAATAAATTTAAGAAATATACATGTCAGTGAGTATAGGCTGATCTAATTAAGTGTGGATCTTTCTGCTGACCTGGTACCGGAATGGCTGATTTAAAGATGTGTAAAAAGAAAATTGTAAAAGGGTCATCGAGAACTACATTTTGTTCAGCAATTTAAATTTCAATACGTAAATGGGGAGGTAACTAAACAATATGTGATTTAAATGTCCGAATTTCGATATGTGACCCAATAAACAACAATCGGGGTATATGAGAAATAATAGTCAGTGGAAATCACATGATCAAGTTTAATTTGTTCATGCCGTCCTGATAATAAACTGGGTTATATTCAAGACGAAAAGGGGAATTCCAAAAAGACTTCGAAAGGGCAACTGCGAACTAAAGGGAGGTAAATCCATATTTGCTATTCCAATTTCTGAATTTCGATAGATGATTTTATTATGACCCTACAAACAATTCTTACATATTAAAGATACATTATGGGAGATAAGATAAGGAGATGGCAAATCTCACTATACTAGTTAAAAGCTAGATAGTGTAAAGGTAATTTGCTGAAAGTTTCAGTCAAATTGATCCACTTTGAGTCGAGAACCAAGCGAGTAAAATATTCGCATAGCCTCGGTCATCATTACTAAAATCATTAATATAAACAGCATAGTCTCGATTATCCACTTTTTTGATATAATTATCAATGGCCGTTAAGAGGCATATTGGAATTTAATCCAGCCAACAGCGAAGGCTAGCTTTGACATCGAGAGTTTATTGTGCTCTGGATAAGTTAATTAATGTCTAATTGATAATTCAGATAACATTTAAGGCCTAAGGAAGACTTGTAATAAGCAGATTTTGCTCTTGCATAATGTATGTTTAATGTATGTTTATAAATCAGCGTGCACCTCCTGGATCAGAATTCAACCATATCGACAATAACTCTGATTTGTGTTCAAAGATAACCACAAAACTAAATTCGAACAGTGTCTCTTGACACAAGTAGTTACGGGTATCAACAATTAATGATGCGCTATCATACTGGCGGTCTAGCCTACTTATTAGTTGTGTTTATATTTTTGGCTAGATTACGGCTATGTTTAGATGTCTTGAACAGAAATAGGTTTAGCCTCAGACTATGAAGCTCGTTTCTTTCTTATCTATTCTAGACTCCTAATACACAAATGGCCTCATTATAAAGTCATCACTGCCTTCTATATTATTATGGGTTAAACTCTGCGCGTATGATCGCTACCTGATAATCTGTCGTGCGAAGCAAATGATTTGTACGGACTACCTCGTTAATACATTCATTGTGTTTTCATGTAAATATCTAAAATCGAGGCCTGTCAAGTTTACGTTTGGATAACCACGTCTACTATGTGCAAAGGAATCCGCTGGATCACATAGTTTCATGTAGTAAACATTATATACGACTTGTGTACAATTGAATATATATTATACCTACCAATATCTTCACCTAGATTTGAAAGTCCACCAGGGAATTTCCATAATGTATACTAAAAACAAAGCAATACATACATATAATCCTTGAGTGGCATTTAGCGATTGAGCACATTAAAAACACAACACAATATATATGGAATTGTCATGTCACCAAGTGTACTTGATAACGATAAGAGAATACTTGATGAAACGTCGTGCTATATGTGTATAAACCCGAGATTGTTTTCCATATAAATCGGGTTGCGTTTTATTGTTACAGCTGCGTATTTTTTTTAATCTTGAAACAAATGGAAATGAAGACGGTTATGCGTCATGCAGTGTGCTTTGGTTGCTGGGGATGGGGGGGTAACTGACATGGGGAAATCACGATGATTGTACTGTATTGGTGGAGCTTTAGGCTTTTTGTTGAAGAGCGTTGCCCCGAAGAACAACAATAAGATGAGTAGTGCTGGGGGCCCACTTCCTGGTTCAAAAATACATTTGTGTTTCCACGAAACGAGCTCAAGCTAGTTTTACTACAAACAGAAACAGTGGTGTGCATTTAGAGGGCGACCAACCCTGGCATCCATTTTAGCGGGGCATCTAATCCAATAGTGAAATTAACTTTGTTGTATAGAAAAAAAATGATATGTTATCTTTTTTTTACATAATTAAAACGGCTTCCTTTCTCAAATTTCGACGCACTAGGCCCTATATTTAAGTTGGCCCCTGGGCATCACACCGACCCTCTCTGCCCGCTAATGAATGAAGCACTACTGTATGCTGTAACGTAACTACCCCCCCCCCCCCCACACACACACACACACACCATATATACGATAAAACATAAGTTCAGTCAACACTTACGGGTCTGTTTTTATCTTGAACAACTAGGACTTCGTTACTTTCTTCGTTTAATACAAATCCTGTAATTAATATAAAAATTAAATAATGGAAGACGGGCATACGCCATACAGTGTGCTGTGAGGGAAATATTGTCCGGACAGCGGCACTACGGCCTACTCCTATATCCAATTCAAACTGTCAAGGGATCTTTTACGTACATGCCAATGTGTACACGGGACCTCGGTTTTTCGTCCCATCCCAACGACAAGACAGCAGTCATTGCCAGGCCGTCCGTCCCGCATCACTGACATGGGGGAGGGAACCACACCGGATAATCTGGATGAACTTTCTCGGCCAAAACGGGGAAACAATTAATTGTATGAAATCTCTAACAAATTCTAGAATGCCCCCCATCCCCTCGGATGCAGGTAATGAAATGAATAACAAAAATATATCAATACGGACTACAAAGGAAGCGAGTATTATAAAAAAAAATATCTTTTTAATTATTTAATCGTCTATCTTTTTACCTGAGACACCTACTTGATGTGTAGCAAACAGGGGTGTTGGATCTTCTCTGTATGTTTGCAACCAAAGTTTTAACATAGCTTTATTTCCTTCGGCATGATGGTACTGAAAACCAAGGCTACTAGCTATTGATATCAGGCTACTATGTGTTATAGGCACTTGTAACCAGGCTGCTGTTCTGTTCTCCGCTTTCCAAGTTTGTAATGAATCTAAAAATGATATATAAGATTCAGATAAAAAAAATAATCTTTATTGTTAAACTAGTTTTTAAAAAAGTAGATAATGAAAAATGAATATATTGAAATTTCAATAAAATTACTTTATTCTGGGCGAAGTTACCACTGTTTGGAGGCGTAGCTTAGATCGTTTATTAGCGAAGCAACGGTAGTTGACAACCGAGACATGTCTTGAGTATCCAACTTAGCGTAAAATGTTTAAATCTCGCCGGTGTTCAAATCCAGTTAAATCTCTGCAATGCAGCCAATATAAAGACCTGCGATATGCATATTTAGCTCTTACTCAATGCATCTTTGATACAACACGTATTTCGTCTTTGCGGCAAACAGGAGATCACGTGGTTAAGTGGGTAAGGCGCTGGCTCGCTAGCCTGGACATCGGATGTTCGATTCCTGCATTAGCCGAGAAAGTTCATCAAGATTTCCGGTGTGGTTCCCCCCTGTCAGTGAAGCAGGACGGAGGGCCCGACAAGGACAGCTGTTTAGTCGTTCGGATGGGACGAAAAACCGAGGTCCCGTGTACAAATTGGCGTGCACGTAAAAGAACCCTTGTCAGTTGGAATTCGATATAAGAGCAGGTCGTAGCGCCGGTGCCCGGGCAACATTTCCCTCATAGCACACTGTATGGCGCATGTCCGTCTTCATTAGCCCAGTTTAGGAGGCAAACAGTTGGACGTTAAACCCCATTTCATTTCATTTCTTTTCGGCAAACAAGCGGGGTCAACAACAGACGTTATTCGGCTGATGGTCGACGTTACGTTAAGACAGATCGCATCATTTGTATTTCTTCTTTCTTGTAGTAGGCGCTTGATTTTTCAGTATGTTTTATTTTTTTAGAAAAGTCACAGATTCCCCAAACGAGTATTTATGCTCATATTGTTCAAATTGTTTAGTAAACAGTCGAATACTATCAAATATTCCTTGTTTTGGATTTAGCTTATTGCTTCATGTCTTTAAACTGAATACACGTAATACAAACCGTTTTGTTCATTGGCGACATTGGGAAATGTTGTAAACACACAGCCGATCATGACATATACTGGAATAATAAAATATTCCCTATTTGTCGCGGGTAGTCTATCGTGTGATCAAGTGTAGGTTTCATTTTGAGTGATGCCCGTGATACGCATTATACAAGACAGTGAGCGATTACAGCCGGCCACCGGATCCATTCACTTGATTTGATGCTATACTTTTGCGATCACTGTTTGAAATACCCATGTCTTGTAGGTTTTGTGCTGTGGGTTTACATCTTGAGATCTAGACAGAGAATGGGGCATAACGGCGGGACGTTAATGAATTATGGGAGATATCTATAAATAGAGTAGTAGGGAATTTAAATCTATAGATTACGTCGTTCAGTCAATAGTCACCTATGTGACCCCTTGGGTGACCTGTCTCACAAACCGGTCAGCTCGTTTTGAAGTAAGGGGTCATCGAAAGTATACAGAAATGAAATTTACACCTGTAATCTTATCAGATTGGGTAGAAAGCAAATCCTAATTTTTCTTTAACGGGAATACCTATCCCCCAATCCATATTACAGATGTTTCTATATACCAAAAGTATGAGATGACTCATAATAATATGACAGAATCTTCAAGAAAGGTCATGTGCGATATGTTTTTAGTGCTGTAATATGGTTATTACGAATCTGATGAAATTGAATTAAACACACCCATGTCACGTTTTAGTGATGAATAACGCAGTATATTAATGTTGAAACGATAACAGAAAACTTATTTCATAAACTTAATATTTATAGGTACAAACCAGCTAACTGGACACTGAAGTCTTCTGTTTTAACTGTGTTAATATCAACTTGTTGTAGATTAGCTGTAACTCCATTATATCTATCTTCATCAACCAATAACACTGGTCGTTTTACACGTGTACAATATCTTACACAAATTGTCTGATTGGAATGACTTTTTATGCACTGGGAAATCCTGGAGTAGCATCCAAAACTATTGCGAATAATTAGCACCATTATTCAGATTATAAATAACTGAACAACCCGTAGGCTACTAGCATTTCATCAACAGCGACCTAAAAAAAAAATATCATATAGGCTATGTGCACAGTTGTTTTAGATTGATCGGCCTATCATCCATTCTGAAAGAAATCGTCCCAGATTGCATGTACATTTGGTCATCAATCACCACAGTCCATGCCCACATAACTATGTCTCTTTTTTGATGAAGTTACGTGTTTTATATGAAGAGATATCGGTGATTGTCAAGGAACTTGTACAATGGCGGGAGTTTAGAAAGTGATCTCGGTGATATTACCATGCAAACGGCTAAAGACTTAAGAATTAAAAATTTTCATAAAAGCTAGCTAAACTGATTATTTTTTTCTCAATTGGCGCTTGGTTTTGAGTACTTATTTAAACCCACATTTTAAAGGTGTCCTGATAAGGGCTATGAAATCCGTAATACAAAATGCTACGTGTTTCTGGGATTTGGACGTTAGATTTTATAACAATTTGACGAATAATTGTCTCCCATTTGGTTTTCCATACACTATATAGCAGCCATTTCATCAGCTGTCAAGAACTATATTGAAAGTTTGGCCCTTTTACAGTGATGTAACATACCTTAAAGTAAATTGCATTAGCTGATTTATAATAATTACTGTTTCAAAAATCTATATATTCCATTGAAACACACATCATAAAAAAGGAATTGCCAGAATTTAGACAATTTTACATTCTTTTGCTTACCATTGTGTTTCCGGTTATGTTGTCGGTGATTGGTCAATTATTCTCTACTTTCGTTTACCGAGATCAATTTATGTATGGACGTCTGGTTGTGCTACAATTAACAAGGGGTTTACTCATTTTAACTGCATATTTTTTGTTCTGTTCAGTTGATAAACTATTTTCAACTGACACATGGCCCATTTACATGTTTAATCTGGGACGAAACCCATTAATCAGTTCGATTTTACTAAAAACGGACTAAATGCTATATAAAGCCAGTTTTCGGGGGCCAACTAAACATATCACTCGAACTATGGGTTATATTCTTTTTTATCTGTTAAAATCTAAGTGCATAAACATGTGAGTGGGGTGTCTTTAATCTTCGTTCTAGCTAGGTAATACTTCTTTACAACAATCATGATCTTGTTACAGGAAGAGGAGCGCGTGGGTATGTTTTGTGATGTAAGGGAAGTAACTCCAATAGTAAATTACACTGCCTTGACTTACGATTATTAAAATGGGCTCGGACTGGGGATCGTGGCTGGTGGGGTATAAACCAATCTCTAAAATAGAAAATACCACGACAGCTTTAGACATCGAGATGAAAATGTTGGCATTAGATTTATTTAAAAAGAGCTCGAAAGTCAGAGACGGAAGAATTTAACTAATTAAGACCAGAAAAGAGAATAATTCACTTTTCGAAAATATCTGACCAGACTCAACGAGAAACACATTCCCTTACAGTTAAGTCTATATTTCATCGTCAGGAATTTGACGGTCCACATTCTTTGGGGGATTCTTTTTTACATACTGTGTTGCAATATAGGTGTATGCTCCAGCTCTGTTCCTCCCATTTTACACCAACCTAGGATATTTCTTATTACCGGTACTCGCTAAAACAAAAATAAGTGATTTGTAGGCTAACGATAAATAATATAAACAAAGGAAACCTATCCTGGATTTGAAAATAAGACGATATTCGTTATTCGTACTGGGGTTTAACTTCCTATTATTCTGCAGCAACGACAGGCATACGTCATGCAGTGGGCTAGGTGGTGGGGGATAGTTCAGACGTCCAGTTCTTATTTCGAATTCCAACTATAAGGGTTAGTATACAAGCACGCCAACGTGTAGGCGAAACATGGTGTTTTTGGTCCCACCCGAAGGAACAGACACCCATCCTGCACCACAAGGGGAACACACACCGGAAAATCCAAGGCAGTGGCGGATCCAGGATTTTTTTTATGAGGTGACAATGTCAGTGATGCAGAAGGAGGGGTTGACAATGACAGCTGCCTAGTCGTTCGGATGGGACGAAAAACCGAGGTCCCATGTACACATTGACGTGCACATAAAAGATCCCTTGGCAGTTGGAATTCGATATAAGAGTAGGCCGTAGCGCCGCTGCTCAGGCAAAATTTCCCTCGTAGCACACGGTATGGCGTATGCCCGTCATCCATTAACCCAGGTAAGGTGCAGAAGAGTAGGACGTTAAACCCCATTTAATTTAATTCCATTTCGCCAATGATATCAGTCCTATCAATACCATCGTAAAATAATGTATAATTTATGCATCAGTCTGACAAAAGTGTTGATGCCTTCATCCGGCGAGGAAATGCTTCGATGAATTTCCTGCAAATGTTCTGAGAGGCAGCCGCTAGTAACATACATGCTGATTGTGTGTCTGATAAGATACGCACCATGTGCTATATAATATATATACGACCATGCGTGTGCATGCCACGGTGGAAGCTTGTAGGGCCCAGGATTCCTATACACCGGTAACCCTAGTGTCACCCCCCCCCCCCCACCCAATCCGCCCCTGCAAGATAACTTTGTCTGCTAACATCGGGATTGAATCCCCGGTCAGCATTTAGATATTATAATGAATAGAAAATTTATCAGCATTCGACAGCATTCGTAGACGATATAAACCATACGCTTCGACATAGTGTTTCGTTTGATTTGAGCTAGTCTAGGGAGGAATTTTTCGGGTCATTGCTTCGGGGATATGGTCAAAACCAGGCGTCACCTGCAATCTTCGCAAAAATCTTTTCGTTGGACTCTTTTTAATTCGATTGCCGCGAGATTATAAGCAACGTGCTTTGCTTTTTTTTTTTTTTTTTTTTGCGGAATTGGCTTAGCACGGGTGTCGATTGGTAGATTGAAATGAAATCGACCAATCACAATTTGCAAATCAATAAAGAAATGTTGGGGTTTTAGGGGGGGGGGGGGGATACGGGTTTTTTTTTTGGTTTTTTTTTTAGACCGAGATGAAATGGAGTGAACTAACGAAAAAAGTGACATTGTTTAGACATGAGATTATAAGAAACGTACTCTCTTTTTTTTTTGCGGAATTGGCTTAGCACGGGTGTTGATTGGTAGATTGAAATGGAATCGACCAATCACTATATACGCGCCGCGCCTTGAAGAAATGCTTTTTTTTCCACGCCGAAAAAGGGGACATCCCCACAAAATATTGTTTAGACTTGATCATTTACCCGGGAATTGCATATGAAGTGTTTATAATTTAAAAAGAATATTTTTGTATTAAATACGCTACATTGGCACTGTGAAAACGATAATTTCAAGAAACGAGCAAAGCAAAATTCTTATTAAAAATGACATTTCAATGAAAAAAAATGGGCCATAAAATAGCAACGTCAGTTTCGCCCCAAAAAATATCTTTATATTTAATGGAGATCTATGAGAACAAATATTAATCATCGTGTTTTCCGTTATTCTTGCCCAAAATAGAAACCGGTTATTGGTTTCAGCAAGGTACACAAACTTATGTTTAATATCATATATGTTTCTACTATAATACTAGAGTATCGTGAGGTGAAATGGACATAAATACTCCCACCAAATATCGACCGAGGGATCCCCTTTGTAATTCTATCCTGCTGTGTTCCCTGCCTGGTTAACCCAATATATCTAATGGACAAATCCCGTTCGTCACTGACCTGGTTGTTCGTGTCAAGAAAAGCGCGACATCTGGCGAACAGGTAGAAAAATACTGGTCAGGTGGTAATAATATAGGGTGGTTCAACTGACCGCCTTGAAATGTCTTTTACTGGTAGGAAAAGGCGAGCGAGAATACGCCTTGTAGTGTAATGTAAAAAAAAGAGTAGCGGAATAAGTCATGATAATGGCCAACTTTACACAGCTTTCGTTGTTTTTCTTAGTAATTATTGCATTAGTCAAGACAGGTAAGTCCAAATTATACACAATGTTGATGTCATTTATTTTAAGGGAGATAATCACCAAAATATTTGTTATTTTTTAAACTTCGCACCGTAATTGTCATTGTAAAAATGAGTATTCGACCCAAACATATATATCTGTAGAATACGTTATGAAAATATAAATATTAGACCTACATGTATGTATTAAATGATAGTTATTACTTTTAATTTGCCCGCGGAACATTTATATGTGTAATAAATGATGGAATAGCATGTCCCTTTAAAGAATTGTTTTTAAATTTTGTCAATGAAATATTAAGAAAGAAAATGAATGAGAGTAAGGCTTCCTAAAACAACATGTGATACAAGATAGAAACAATAATATTAAAAACTTTAAAAACAATTGTAAATACGTGCTTGTCAAATTTAGTACATATCATTGAGTAAAATAACAATACATATCTAGCCAAGCCTAATTTAATTGAAACAATTTTCAAGTGAAAAACAATGGATACAGATGTCCTTAAAATAATAGAAAAGGAGGAGGTAACAAAACAAAAATAAATTTCAGGAAATATTTTTAAGTACTTGGAATATCCGTTTCACCCCTTGTTATAAAAAAATTCTTTTGGGAAAAATCTGGAACCGTCAAAGTTAGGTGTTTCTAAGTGTAATTACGTGTTGGCAGTATTTTGTTTTCATGCTTGTGGATTATTTTTATCTGCACCGATACTTTCAATATTATTTTTGCGTGAATTGTTTTATCCCACTATATCCGGTTGCACAGTTTACATAAACATGTCATATTGATGAATTAAAAAAAAACAAACATGCAGTCATCCAGAGCCTAAACCGTCTATGAATAAATGAATGAAACAGGGTTTAACATCCTACTTTTCTGTTCTAACCTGGCTATTGGGGGGATCAGATGGCCGAATGGTTTGCGTGTTTGTGGATGTACGTGACAAGGAGAAGGGTCGTGGTTTTCCCCCCACTGTTAAAGTCCGCTACACGCAAAGAAATTATTGAAATAAATATATTGAACCTTATGTGAGTTTGCGTTGAGTGGATGTAAAACCCCATTTCTCTCTATCTCAACCACGTACATGAAAACAGTCATATATCATGAAGTGTGCTATGAGTGAACTTTTGCTAAGACAGCAATTGAATTTCAAGTGTCTAGGGTTCTATTACATGTAACCAAGATGTACATGTACACAGCACCTCGGTTTTTCAACCCATCCCAACGACTAGCTGTTCTTTCTTGCCAGGCCCTCCAGTCTGCACAACTGACTTGGAGAAACCATGCTGGAAAATCCTGGTGAACTTTCTTGGCCAATACCGAGATCGAAATCTGTGTCTCCTCTAAAGGGGGTATAATTTAACTAATAAGGATATAAAGATACATGTTCATCACTATTCAAATCAAAAACAGGATTATTCTATAAATCAATATGAGAGACATGATTAATAGCCAAATTTTGAACAGAATTCCACCATTTATTATTCTGGCAATTTTTTTTATCAAGATTCATTTTTTTTAAATTTCAAATCATTTCTTAGGGTTTTGATTAGACATAAACAATTGGATGAAATTAATTTCAAACTCTGACTTTAATTAAAAAATTTGTTTTTCAAGGATTTGTGAACTACACTCTAATTTTCAGCTCAACAGTTATGCACCATAGGAAGGAGAAAATATTGCTATATGTTTTATGTATTATAGGAACTGCGATCCGGTGTTATTCCTGTTCAAGTCTAAGAGATGATCGATGTGGTGATGAATTTACTATACCAAATAGTGATGCTAGAGAATGTCAGGGAACGTGTTATAAATATAGAGGAGATAGATGGTGTAAGTTATTAAATTATCAATACAGTCTGAAACTAATAGATTAATACAGTCTGAAACTAATAGATTAATACAGTCTGAAACTAATGGATCAATACAGTCTGAAACTAATAGATTAATACAGTCTGAAACTAATAGATTAATACAGTCTGAAACTAATAGATTAATACAGTCTGAAACTAATGGATCAATACAGTCTGAAACTAATAGATTAATACAGTCTGAAACTAATAGATTAATACAGTCTGAAACTAATAGATTAATACAGTCTGAAACTAATGGATCAATACAGTCTGAAACTAGCTGACATAAGCCACAATTGTACGAAAAGGCCAATAATGATATTACTTTTGGAATTTACGCTTGTCCAACCTCAAGAGTTTTCTCTTGGTCTTCCCACAGCTAAAGACCAATATGCTCTAACAACATGATTTCCGTCGAGTGGACGTTAAACCGCATTTCTCTGTCACTGTCTTTTTGCACTTTGAAGATAAGAGAGAGAGAGAAATGGGGTTTAAAGTCCACTAGACACAAACTAGGTCATTTCGGGACTAACATATGGTTTAATTTTATTTCAATAATTCGCTTGTGCATAGGAGTCTTTAGCAGTGGGAGGAAACCAGAGGACCCAGAGAAAACCCACGATGTTGGACAGGCGACCCTACTCCTTGCCACGTACAACTGGGGATTCGAAACCATGCCAGTTGACTCAATGACAGGGTTTATGATGCAGCACGCACATGCTACCCATTCACCCATCCAACCCCCCTTGAAGATAAGAACAAGTAACTTTTGGTTAGATACCATCTTAATAATGATGTTCGTAGTCAGATATGAGTTATGCTTTAGTCATTGACAGACTAGTCTAAAGAATATGACCTTTAGCTTCTGGTTAATAGCCAAATACTTAACTATTATTTCCATACATTAGTGTTAATAGGAATAACTGTTGTAATCAACCCCCTCTGGATTAAGAGTCTCCAAATTTTATGAGTTTATTTATTATTGTATATGATTGTGCCAAATAAATCTTATCTATCTACCATACAATCAGATTAAAATACAGATGTTATATTTTGTTTCATTTTTTTAATACTTTTGATGGCCTCTACTACATAGAGATCTGGCCGCTTGTATTGGAAGGTAGTGTCAGGGTTCATACAAACGGCTTTTGACATTTCTAGTGGATTACCCACAGTTGCGTGCACAGCACACCAAGAACTCCCCATTACAGACCATTTCATTGGCTAATCACTCACATCAATCAACAGAGGGGGGTTGGGTGGCCAAATGGTTAACGTGCGTGCACTGTATCATACGGCCTGCCATTGAGTTAACTGGCATGGTTTAAAATCCCCGGTTGTATGTGGCAATGAGTAGGGTCGCCTGTCCAACCTCTTGGGTTTTCCCTGGGAACTCCGGCTTCCTCCCACTGCTAAAGATCCCTACCCACTAGTGAGTTATTGAAATAAAATTAAAAACCATGTTAGTCACGAAATGCCCAAGTTTGTGTCGAGTTGACGCTAAACCCCATTTCTCTCTCTCTCTCTCAATCAACAGAATGCGGGTTATATAAAAACTCTTCCAGGTCCTAGTGTAGTAAAGAAAGTTTAAATATAAAAAACGAAATAGGATCTGTGTTTTAATCAGATAGTCTACCATACTGACATACATTTGATTGATTCGGACGGACAATGTACCCCCACCCCTTTACACTGTTAACATTTTCAGCAAGGGACTCTACTCCTTAGTTTTTATACGCCCACATTTTCATGTGGACGTATTATGTCGTCTCCCCTGTCCGTCCGGACGTCCATCCAGACGTCCGTCCAAGCACAATTTGTTTGTGGACTCTCTACAGATCACAATTCTTATCCGATTTTGACGAAACTTGAAATATAGGTTTATCCCCAAAAGATCTCGGCTGCTTTCGATATTGGCATGTATCGGATCAAAACTTCATGGATTATGGCCCCTGATTGTACGAAAAATCACGTTTTTAGCTTGTGGACCCTATAGAGGTCACAATTTTGAACCGATTTTGATGAAACTTGACATGCATGTTTGTAACCCAAAGATCTTGGTTCCTTTCGATATTTGCGGCTATCGGAATGTAATTTCCTGAATTATGGCCCCTGATTGTCCGAAAAATCACCCTTTTAAGCTTGTGGTCCCTCTGGAGGTCACAATTATTATCCGATTTAAAAAAACGTTCGATTATATTACCGTTACACCCTAAAGGAGGTTGAGTTCGAATTTCAGGAAAATCGGACGAAAATTGCCATACAAAATGGCCACCGTTTGTACGCAAATACTGTTAAAAAATGGTATATCAAGGTTGTGGACCCTGTGGAGGCACAATTTTAATTCGATTTTGATGAAACTTGAAATTCATGGTTATAACCCAAAGATCTTGGTTCCTTTCGATATTTGCGCATATCGGATCGTAACTTCCTGAATTATGGCCCCTGATTATACGCAAAATCGCCTTTTTATACGCCCACATTTTTATGTGGACGTATATTGTCGTCGCCCCTGTCCGTCCGGACGGACGTCCGTCCGACCACAATTTGTTTGTGGACTCTCTACAGGTCACAATTCTTATCCGATTTTGACGAAACTTGAAATATAGGTTTATCCCCAAAAGATCTCGGCTGCTTTCGATATTGGCATGTATCGGATGAAAACTTCATGGATTATGGCCCCTGATTGTACGAAAAATCACGTTTTTAGCTTGTGGACCCTATAGAGGTCACAATTTTGAACCGATTTTGATGAAACTTGACATGCATGTTTATAACCCAGAGATCTTGGTTCCTTTCGATATTTGCGCCTATCGGAATGTAATTTCCTGAATTATGGCCCCTGATTATCCGAAAAATCACCCTTTTTAGCTTGTGGTCCCTCTGGAGGTCACAATTATTATCCGATTTAAAAAACCGTTTGATTATATCACCGTTACACCCTAAGGAAGGTTGAGTTCGAATTTCGGGAAAATCGGACGAAAATTGCCATACAAAATGGCCGCCGTTTGTAGGCGAATACTGTTAAAAAATGGTATATCAAGGTTGTGGACCCTGTAGAGGTCACATTTTTTATTCGATTTTGATGAAACTTGAAATTCATGGTTATAACCCAAAGATCTTAGTTCCTTTCGATATTTGCGCATATCAGAACGTAACTTCCTCAATTATGGCCTCTGATTATACGCAAAATCGCCTTATTTTAGCTTGTGGTGCCTCTGGTGGTCACAATTATTATCCGATTTAATAAAATGGTTGATTATATTACCGTTACACCGTAAGGAAGGTTGAGTTCGAATTTCGGGAAAATTGCCAAACAAAATGGCCGCCGTTTGTACGCGAATACTGTTAAAAAATTGTATATCATGGTTGTGGACCCTGTAGAGGTCACAATTTTAGTTCGATTTTGATAAAACTTGAAATGCATGGTTATAACCCAAAGATCTTGGTTCTTTTCGTTATTTGCGCATATCGGATCGTAACTTCCTGAATTATGGCCCCTGATTGTCCGAAAAATCGCCTATGGTCCCTTTGGAGGTCACAATTATTATCTGATTTGAAAATGTTTGACTCTATCACCGTTACACCCTACGGAAGGTTGAGTTCGAATTTTGAGAAAATTGGACCATAATTGCCAGAAAAATGGCCGCCGTTTGTACGCTAACAGTGTAAAAATATGCTATGTCAAAGTTGTGGACCCTGTAGAGGTGACAATTTTAATTCGATTTTGATGAAACCTGAAATGCTTGTTTATAACCTAAAGATCTTTATTCTTTTCGATATTTGCGCATATCAAATTGTAACTTAATGAATTATGGCCTTTGATTGTAGGAAAAATTACTTTCGGTATTGCTTGTTCTCTGTCTATCTCTCGAACAATTATTATCTGATTTAAAAAAAGATAGGCTGGCACTGCCAGGCAGGATACGCCCACATTTTCGAGAGATGGACAGAGAACAAGCAATACCGAAAGTGATTTCTCCTACATCTTTAAGTCCTGTATTTCATACTGTATTGGGAGCAGCCATTTAGTTGGTCAGTTCCAGTCTGATATTAATGAAATTCGAAACCGACAATGATTATGGTGTGACGGTACACAACCTAGAAATGTGACTTTTCATCAAAATCGGATAAGAATTGTGACCTGTAGAGAGTCCACAACCATGATATACCATATTTTTACACTATTCGCATACAAACGGCGACCATTTCGTCCGGCAATTTTGGTACGATTTTCACGAAATTAGAACTCAACCTTCCTCATCAAAATCGAATTAAAATTGTGACCTATACAGGGTCCACAACCATGATATATCATTTTTTTAACAGTATTCGCGTACAAACGGCGGCCATTTTGTCTGTCAATTTTGGTCCGATTTTCCCGAAATTCAAACTCAACCTTGCTTACAGTGTAACGGTGATATAATCAAACGTTTTTTTTAAATTGGATAATAATTGTGACCTCCAGAGGGACCACAAGCTAAAGAAAGGGGGATTTTGCGTATAACCAGGGGCCATAATTCAGGAAGTTACGATCCGATATGCGCAAATATCGAAAAGAACCAAGATCTTTGGGTTATAACCATGAATTTCAAGTTTCATCAAAATTGAATTAAAATTGTGACCTTTACAGGGTCCACAACCTTGATATACCATTTTTTAACAGTATTCGCGTACAAACGGCGGCCATTTTGTATGGCAATTTTGGTCTGATTTCCCGAAATTCGAACTCAACCTTCTTTACGGTGTAACGGTAATATAATCAAGATCTTTGGGTTATAACCATAAATTTCAAGTTTCATCAAAATCGAATCAAAATTGTGACCTCCACAGGGTCCACAACCTTGATATACCATTTTTTAACAGTATTCGCGTACAAACGGCGGCCATTTTGTATGGCAATTTTCGTCCGATTTTCCCGAAATTCGAACTCAACCTTCCTTAGGGTGTAACGGTGATATAATCAAACGTTTTTTTAAATCGAATAATGTGACCTCCAGAGGGACCACAAGCTAAAAAGGGTGATTTTTCGGACAATCAGGGGCCATAATTCAGGAAATTACATTCCGATAGCCGCAAATATCGAAAGGAACCAAGATCTTTGGGTTACAAACATGCATGTCAAGTTTCATCAAAATCGGTTCAAAATTGTGACCTCTATAGGGTCCACAAGCTAAAAACGTGATTTTTCGTACAATCAGGGGCCATAATCCATGAAGTTTTGATCCGATACATGCCAATATCGAAAGCAGCCGAGATCTTTTGGGGATAAACCTATATTTCAAGTTTCGTCAAAATCGGATAAGAATTGTGACCTGTAGAGAGTCCACAAATAAATTGTGGACGGACGGACGTCCGGACGGACGGACGTCCAGACGGACGGACGTCCGGACGGACAGGGGCGACGACATAATACGTCCACATGAAAATGTGGGCGTATAAAAACTCTGATTATATTACTGTTGCACCGTAAGGAAGGTTTAATTCGAATTTCGTGAAAATCGTACCAAAATTGCTGGACGAAATGGTCACCATTTGTACGCGAATAGTGTAAAAATATGGTATATCATGGTTGTGGACTCTCTACAGGTCACAATTCTTATCCGATTTGGACGAAAAGTAACATTTCTAGGTTGTGTACCGTCACACCATAATCATTGTCGGCTTCGAATTTCATGAATATCAGACTGGAACTGACCAACAAAATGGCTGCTCCCAATACAGTATGAAATACAGGACTTAATGATGTAGGAAAAATCACTTTCGGTATTGCTTGTTCTCTATCCATCTCTCGAAAATGTGGGCGTATCCTGCCTGACAGTGCCAGCCTATCTTTTTTAGCTTGTGGTTCCTCTGGAGGTCACAATTATTATCCGATTTAAAAAGACGTTTGATTATATTACCGTTACACCGTAAGGAAGGTTGAGTTCGAATTTCGGGAAAATCGGACCAAAATTGCCATACAAATTGGCCGCCGTTTGTACGCGAATACTGTTAAAAAATGGTATATCAAGGTTGTGGACCCTGTAAAGGTCACAATTTTAATTCGATTTTGATGAAACTTGAAATTCATGGTTATAACCCAAAGATCTTGGTTCTTTTCGATATTTGCGCATATCGGATCGTAACTTCCTGAATTATGGCCCCTGGTTATACGCAAAATCCCCCTTTCTTTAGCTTGTGGTCCCTCTGGAGGTCACAATTATTATCCGATTTAAAAAAACGTTTGATTATATCACCGTTACACCGTAAGGAAGGTTGAGTTTGAATTTCGGGAAAATCGGACCAAAATTGACAGACAAAATGGCCGCCGTTTGTACGCGAATACTGTTAAAAAAATGGTATATCATGGTTGTGGACCCTGTATCTTAAAATCGATTTTGATGAGGAAGGTTGAGTTCTAATTTCGTGAAAATCGTACCAAAATTGCCGGACGAAATGCTCGCCGTTGGTACGCGAATAATGTAAAAATATGGTATATCATGGTTGTGGACTCTCTACAGGTCACAATTCTTATCCGATTTTGACGAAAAGTCACATTTCTAGGTTGTGTACCGTCACACCATAATTATTGTCGGCTTCGAATTTCATGAATATCTGACTGGTACTGACCAACTAAATGGCTGCTCCCAATACAGTATGAAATACAGGACTTAATGATGTTGGAAAAATCACTTTCGGTATTGCTTGTTCTCTATCCATCTCTTGAAAATGTGGGCGTATCCTGCCTGGCAGTGCCAGTCTATCTTTAGATATGTTTCAACTTGTGATTTGTTCGATGTTTTACAGCTAATGATGTAAGATATGTGGAGATAAATAGAGGATGTAGACAACAGACTGATAAAGCTTGTGAACAGGTACATTATAATGGTATTGAAGTACAAGCTTGTTATTGTAATAAAAATTATTGTAATTCAGGTGTCAATCTTAAATTTTCTCTTGTTAATGCAGCAGTATTATTTATGGCCTTCTTATACAAAATGCTTTTTTAAAACATAAAAACACTGTGTATTAATTTTTTTTTTATATACTCCATAGAGAATGTAGCAAAAGCCGTCTTTTTTAACGCATTTGAGATTAAAATTTAACTATATTTAGTTATAATGCCACTCAAAGAAGATATATTTATACAAATAATGGATCTCTTGAATTCCTTCCTGGTAATAAATTGTGTACATTACAGCATAAATATTTTTATTCATATTGTGTTCATGTACATATAGGTTTAATAACTATGATTTATTCTTAACAGACTGTCAGGATTATTTTCACCTTCCATAATAGATTCTTATTCAGTGTTTTTATATATAGTACAATATTAACATAATTTTAGATTCAGAGTTTCTTGTTTGGGGTGTTTATTTTTCTTTATTAGAGCTCTGTACATGTATATCCTTAATCCTTACATAAACCTGATATACTACATTAACTTTAAACCAAGAAAATAACGTAAAGGAGCTTTCAGAACTTCTAAATCAAATAAAGACTAATAAAAGACAGTGTAATAATATTTTGTATATTGAAAAATTTTAATTGTTAAATAAAAGACAGTGTAATAATATTTTGTATATTGAAAATTTTTAATTGTTAAAGAGAATGAGTAGTTATATTGGTAAATTATTATCTATCTAGGCAGCATGTGGCATAATGTCTATTTTAGCTACATTTTTTCGATTTGTATTTTTCTATTCTACTGATTAAATTAACTTAGTCATAATTAGTTTGTTGTGTTAAAGTCATCTTTAGACTATTGTTCCATTTTCACCGTGGAGTGAGCCACAGTGGCTCAGTGTGTTGGGTGGTTTGTTAAATAGCAGGGTTGGCCAAGAAAGTACCTGAGCCCATTATGCTGGTGGCATGAACGTAAAAGAACCCTTGACAATCCAAGCAAAAATTACCTTATAGCTCACTCCATGAAAATACCATGATTGAGTCTGAAAATTTGGACGATAAACCCCATTTCATTTTTTACGCTGAATTGAGGATCTCAGTACACAAAATCATTATGAATTATCTGTTCTTAACTTAGTTCTAACTTGACACATTAACTCCAGTGGCTCTTTTAATGGCTAGCCATGTTTAAAAATTGGGTTTGTAAAAATATGCTAGTCTCAGGGGACGTCGATAGACCGATAGGTCCCAAGCAATTTTGGTCAATTTTGAAGACAAGTGCTAAAGACCAGCAATCATGGCCGTGTTGGAACTCATGGACACGTGCCCAATGACTTAACATCTATGATAGAATATAATTTTAAAGATCTTTGCTATGTATATCTGTGGGTTGCTATCATTTTAGATGTTTCACTTTGTTCAACATACTGTCCATACATTTTCATTGCCCCCAAAAGATTGCATTTAAAATATTCACAGACCCTTCTGTGACGATATAACAAAACAGATGACATACATGTATCTTATATAGTACCGAACACTGATATTTTCAAGATATTAAGTCAAACATACATGTTGTATACAGGGTTCAATTTAAGCGGTATCGCATCGCAAAAAGCGACCCAATTGCGGTAAAAGCGATAGAATTATTTTATTCATTAGCCAAAAATTGCTTTCAAACTTGTGGAGTGCGATTCATTACATTTTGGATGAATGTGGAGAATAATTAGGCCTACGAAAAAATCAATTTATAAATGCAGGACTAACTTGTTAAATATTCCAAGTTGTGGTCGTGATTAATTTGAACCAGTTTTTATTTCAATATATCCAATAACTAGAAGACAATTATATGCAGACTCCGTTTTTAATCACACGTGTTTATAAAATGTTACTAAAAATAGAATAAATCTACGCAGAATAGTATGATTGGTTAACTTAACTAGAAACTAAAAGTAGACATCTTGCGAGAAGCGTGAAACGATGGCATATTCACGGGTTGATAATGATATTTTGAAGGCGGTTAGGGGGATGGTTTTAAATAAAGAAATAAACGAGCAAAGCCACGTGAACAAATATTTCGATTGGAATGGTGTAACTTAAAGTACATGTAGTTTTGTTTTAGACGATTAGTGCGTCCGGCATCGTGGAGAGACGGTAACTGATATTTTTTTTTGGAGATGTCAGTGTTTTTTTACCTTCATCCGCACATAAGCCGAAGCAGGGTATACAACGGTCAATGAAGGCGGAAAACAAAGGCGGAAAAAGAATCTACTTATACCCTGAAAAATTAGAATTGCAAATTTTTGTGATTAGGCTTGCTCAGATTTGAGGAGCAGTAAAACGTAGTACGTTTTACTGCTCCTCAAATCTGAGCAAATGCTATTCAAATTTTGAATTGATTAGCCAAAATGTGAATCTGTCACAAAAATTTGCTACTCATTGGTTTTAGACTAAATTGAACCCTGGTTGTATATAATAATATACCAGTACTGTGTTTGTAAACAATTTATATACAATCCAGAACACATAAATAATTTCTTTGTATCCAGATTCAAATCTGTGTTTTCAACTGTCATTCTTGTTCATTATCTTAATGTCCGTTTACAAAGAAATTGTAGCACATAGGTTTCTATATACAACTACACCGGTGACCAATATATTTCAATATTCGTCGATTCATATAATGAATATCCACTCGGATGGTTCATTTGTAATCGTACATGTATGCCCTAATTGCAAATAGAAAAATATCATATGAACCAGTTGTCCATATTCGGTACTCAACATGATAAACACAATCTTCCCAAATCAGGCTAACGTCTGTAACTGAGTGCTTATTCTGTACTGCCGACATTGACTCTAAATATTGTTAATGATTGTACTGTGGATATTGACACTGAACACTGTTAATCATTGTCCTCCTGATGTTGACCCTGCAGACATTGTTGCTAGTAAACACCATGTTTGGAACCTGAAATGGCACTCACATATTGACTGTGAATTAAGACTCATTAACAGCTCATATGTCTGGGATTTACATTTTCACTGAATAGGTTGTAGCAGTTCCTGACTGTTCACTAGTCTCTGTACTGAGTATCTGATTTTACTTAATGTTCATAGCATGTGTCAAGTGTTCACAAAATGTCATCCAGTAACGTATACAGTAATTAAGACCACTACATTGTAATTGACGCATCATGATATATGTTTCAAATCTGTCAGCTGGTCTCAATAAAGAAGAAAGGTCATAACACATCTATACCTTTTTTTCTTCCACACCTTAAGTCATAATGGATACACATATCCACAGCAACACTGATCAGTCCAGATAGGAAGATCTCCCTATACAGAATGTTTACAAACAACCTTAAATATTCACATATGTATCATTGTCCCTGTCTAGGAGCAGCACCACCTGTCCGTGAAGGGGATGTAGCATCTGACGGAACAACAGTTGCTGACTGAGTTTGTGAAACAGCTACTGAAGTAACAGTTTGAGGTGCTGTACTTGTCATAATCTTTCCCATTGTCTGAATCATGCTGACTCCCAGTGGTGTTCCAGTTTGACCTTGAGCCATAGCTTTTAGAGTTATTCCAGGAGGAGGCGTAATAATGCGAGCATAAACTGGTTGGGCTTTTCCTTTAGGAGATCCCCGACCAGGTGTTTTAGTATTAGCTTGCATGATCTGTCCAGCTTGTAGGACGTTACTACCAGGCTGTTGTAATGTGGGTTGAGATATAAGTATAGTAGCTTGACCTGGACGTATTTGACCCTGTGATGATAAAACAGTTCGAACAACTTGTAGATTTTGTCCTCCTTTACCTGCCGTGTTACTCACTATAATAGGTGTACCTGTAATATACAAAAATAGGTTGCCAGACAACGAAACATACGCCCACACAGCAGCCAAATCGTCCGGGCAGTCAACAAGAGTTGTCACATATTAAGGAATTATCAGAAAATCATAAGAATTTGTTTGGTTTTTATAATCAAACAATTTTTTTTAAATCAGATAATAATTGTGACCTCCAGAGGGACCACAAGCTAAAAAGGGTGATTTTTCGAACAATCAGGGGACATAATTCAGGAAGTAATGACCCGATGGGCGCAAATATCGAAAGGAACCAAGATCTTTGGGTTATAAACATACATGTCAAGTTTCATCAAAATCGATTTAAAATTGTGACCTCTATAGGGTCAACAAACTTGATATAACATATTTTCACACTATTCGTGTACAAACGGCGGCCATTTTGTCCGTCAATTCTAGTCCGATTTTCACGTAATTCAAACTCTCTCTTCATTACCATGTAACGGTGATATAGTCAAACGTTTTTTTAAATCGGATAATAATTTTGACTTCCAGAGGGACCACAAGCAAAAAAGGGCGATTTTTTGGACAATCAGGGGCCATAATTCAGGAAGTTACGATCCGATTGGCGCAAATATCGAAAGGAACCAAGATCTTTGGGTTATAGACATACATGTCAAGTTTCATCAAAATTGGTTCAAAATTGTGACCTGTATAAGGTCCACAACCTTGATATAACATATTTTCACACTATTCGCGTACAAACGGCGGCCATTTTGTCCGTCAGTTTTCGTCCGATTTTCACGAAATTCGAACTCAACCTTCATAACCATGGAGCGGTGATATAATCAAACGTTTTTTTAAATCCGATAACAATTTTGACCTCCAGAGGGACCACAAGCTATAAAGGGCAATTTTTCGGACAATCAGGGGCCATAATTCAGGAAGTTACGATCCGATTGGCGCAAATATCGAAAGGAACCATGATCTTTGGGTTATAAACATACATGTCAAGTTTCATCAAAATTGGTTCAAAATTGTGACCTCTATAATATACCATTTTTTAACAGTATTTGCGTACAAACGGCGGCCATTTTGTCCGTCAATTTTGGTCCGATTTTCACGAAATTTGAACTCAACCTTCATAACCATGGAACGGTGATATAATCAAACGTTTTTTTAAATCGGATAACAATTTTGACCTACAGAGGGACCACAAGCTAAAAAGGGCGATTTTTTGGACAATCAGGGGCCATAACACAGAGTAAAAATAACCAGAGTGGCGACTCGCATTACTCCCTATAGAAACAACCCGACGCGCAATGCATGGTGGGATTCGTCTGTAATACACACCCACTGACAGTACGCTCAACGTTACGATACCTCCTATATCGATGAACTAAATCTCTTTAATTTCGTAGTTTATAGTATTTTCGTTAAAAAAAAATTACTGAGAATTATCACACACAATCATTTTAGGTGTGTGTGTGTTTCGGGAATTTATAAAACATGATTAATATTTTTGAAACATGCATATGAATATGAAATGAAGTGGAAGGCGGCAATTGTGGCGGTTTACGAATTGGTTTATAAGGCCGTAAACTATTGTTGATTTTATTTTTTTTTTATTAACTTTAAAACTAATCAACCAAATACTTGTTGTTTCGATTCCTAGATTTGAAATATACATTCCCATAAACCTTAAAATGGCCCATTTGAAAATGTCAAAGAACCACGCCCTTTTTAATTTTTGGATAAGGCCTATTTTACTCAACATGATTTATTTTTTTCTCCCAAAGAAAAATACCCCTGTCTTCTAGATAGAGCGTATTACTTAATTAAGTATGCTTTCATTAAAATATTAAATAATAATTTAAGAATATTAAAATTGAATTTTTTAAATAGCCCTATAACATTTTCCAATAAACAGATTTGAGCCGTTGGTTGTTTTCCAAGAAAATATGCCTTCGGCTCCAATGTTGACTCCCTGTCTTCTTTTATGATTTTTGTTCTTTTAATTAATGTTGGCTTTAATTTTTAAAAAATGAAAAAAAATAATTTGATATTTTATTTTCAATAGTATTACATTTTTCAACAAACATATTTGAGTTGATTAGTTTCTCTTTTTACAAAACCAAAAACAACTTGAAATTGAATATTTTGCATATTGCTCTGGGTGCCATGTAATGTTTTGACCGCCCACTGCATAAGAAGAATATATTAAATTATTATCAGTCTGAAGTGTGCTCTAGATATCATGCATTAGGTCTGATCTGTGTTCAGAGTTACTTTTATTTTTGTGATATTTTTGTCAATTGGTTATTTAGAAATAGAAAATTTAATTTATACTGTGTACTATAATGGAATTATTTAGAAATAGAAAATTTAATTTATACAGTGTTCTATTATGGAATTTATAGGTGGTCGGATTAAGGCCTACATTAAAACTATTAAAAGGGAAAATGTGATTTTGATTAGCATAACAGTATTAGGCTTACTGTTTTATTTAAAGTTTATTGCAACTGATAATTGAGCAAAACAGTATTTTTGTTAGGAAATTTGGAAAGGTGTATTACAGATACAATAAACTTAACACTTTGTTTACCACAAGTAATTGTAGGCCTATATAGAATCGCATATTTCGATACAGAATCTTGCCAGAATCCAATTCTTCAGAAAATATAGTTAGTTCCCTCACACACGATTCTTTTTCAATTTCTTTAAATGGTAGCATAGGCCTTTTATATTATGGAATGTGAAAAGAACATGTGCAGCTTGTGCAGACTTAATGGGTAAAGCTTACTATTTAAAATTTGATCCTTTAACTACATGTAATTCTAAAATTACGAAAATACTAGACAGCAATTAAGCGATGGTAAAGAATGCAAGGAATGGGTTTGGTTACATCGGAGCGCAACTACTTCTTGTCCTGCGTACGCGAAAGTATTAAAAAAAGGCCTATAATTAAAATAACAGAATATTGATATTATTAATACTTTTATTAGACCTATGACATGTCATTGAGTCAGGTGGCACGGTTTCGATTATCCGCTTGTACGTGACAAGGGGTAGTGTCGTCTGTGGAACATCGTGGGTTTTCTCCGGGTCCTCTAGTTTTCCCTCACTGCTAAAAAAGACCCATACATACCTGTATTACTGTAAGTGAATTATTGAAATAAAAATTAACCATGTTAATCCCGATATTTCCTAGTTTATCATGAGACTAGGAGCATAGATCTACTTCTCGGGCAGTACTCGGTAGGCTACTGACAGTAGGCCTATAGACTGGTTCAAGTTGCCAATTTAAACTTGGAATAGGCCCCAGGAAAAATGCAATATAATGCCAATTAACCAATCAAATATGAAAACATCTTTCACCAAATATGTACTCTTACAAAATAACATTTTTGATAATATATATATTGCTGTTATTATAACCTATTATGTTATTATGGCTCAGTATTTATTATATATTTATATCACTAGGCCCACATAGTAAAACTCTGTGCTAGGCCTAGCACTCGACGATGACTCGTATCGTACTCATAGCAGACGACGCGACATAGACTGAGATGTTTTTCTTCGGGAAATCTAAAGAATTTTAATCCTTTAATAGTACCTTAAATTAAAACACCCTGCGTAGGACCTACTCTGGGTACCATATCCACCACTCTGATGTTTACATTTTCTTTTGTTCTACTGCGAAACGTCTTCTTTAGCCACCATGTTTAGTGACATTACAGACGAGACCCAAGATGCAATGCGCGACCTCCTCCGTATGCAAATGAAGAAGTCTCCACTCTGGTTATTTTTACTCTGTGGCCATAATTCAGAAAGTTACGATCCGATTGGCGCAAATATCGAAAGGAACCAAGATCTTTGGGTTATAAACATGCATTTCAAGTTTCATCCAAATCGGTTCAAAATTGTGACCACTACACTGTTCACAAGCTAAAAAACGTGATTTTTCGTACAATCAGGGGCCATAACCCATGAAGTTACAGTCCGATACATGCCAATATCGAAATGAACCGAGATCTTAGGGTGATAAATCTACATCGAAATCGGATAAAAATTGTGACCTGTAGACTGTTCACAAACAATTGTGGACGGACGGACGAACAGGGGCGACGACAATATACGTCCACATGAAAATGTGGGCGTATAAAAATAAACATAAAATGAAACGTCCTACTTTTCTGCACTGAATGGACTAATAAAGATGGGCACACGCCATACAGTGTGCTATGGGGGAAATTTTGCCTCGACAGTGGCGATATGGTTTAATGTTATTTTTAATTCCAAATGCCAAGGGTTCTTTTATGTGCACGCCAATGTGTACACACGATCTTTGGTGGATTTTTTGTCGCATCTGAAAGACTAGACACAATCAAATGATTATGAGAGTAACACATGGTAATTTTAAACATGTGAGAGGATGTGTTTAGTTATGAGGAAATCAAGAGAAATAACACCAGGTTAGGTATGTCTTGTCACATACAAGTGTTATCAGATGGTCATAAGGTCTGTCATCAATTCAAGTGGTTGGGATTTATGGCTTCTGTGGATTATTCCCAATAAAACAATTTATTGAAATAAAGGTTCAAACACCCAGGCAGAGGTTTTGCCATGGACCTTACAATACATGGTTTTGCTATCGGAAATGGACACAGATCACCAAATATTCATGGGCCGTTGCCCGTTACCCAATATTCATGGGCCATTACCCACGAATGTAGGGCCAGAGTTATTTTTAGTCTTTCTCTCCCTTTTGACTTTTTGGTGTAGAATCAAAGAAACGGGTTTGAAAATACATTTTCTGCCAGGTTTTGGTGAATATTCATGATTTTGAGGCGAAAGGATACAAGAGTTGTGAGGTTGGTTACGTTGAAAGGGAGGGTCGAAAATTGCTTGTTTAGTTGTCTCTACTTCCAGCTTGTGTATCTCAAGTTTTTCATGGTGAACCTCATAAATGCTTTTGGGCCAGAGTTGGCCACATGTTGCTCCATCTGTGGCAGAAAACGTTCTACCCAACAAATATTTGGGAAAAAGTTACAGCCAATCTAAGAGACGAGAACTAACATTAAAGTCAATGGGGAAATAATTAGTGATCTGTGGCCTGAAATGATTCTTGTTAAGGGAAGCAACTCCATTTAACAAAAACCTATCTGATGTACAACATGCAGAAGAGCTTGTTAACTGGTGTACAGACAAATCCCATTATTTTCGAAGTGTTCACCATTTGTAATAAATAACTAGTGGTTGATCAGGCACTGAAGAGGAGTTTTCTATCGCTACTAATGTCTACCCACAGTTCCATGTGCCAAACGATAAGAAATCAACTCAACAGACCTATTGATTGGCTAATCCCTCATATGTGGGTAATTTAACAACAATTCCGGATCCTCCTGCTGTAGTGAAGATAAGTAAAGAGGAATTTTTAACTGTAAAAACCGAAATAAAATATGATCTGAGTTTTCATCAGATTTCTCCACAAGTGGTTGTGCAATGGCACTAGCTTCTCACTCTCCAGCTTTAGCGGACCATAAGCCCCAAATTACAGCCTTGGGGCAACCCCAATGTAACTGTCAAACACAAACAGACAAATTAGAGAGAGAGACAAATGGAGTAAATCGTCCCATCCACACAAACTAGGTCATTTCGGTTCAATTATATATCAGTAATTCACTTGCGCATAGGGGTCTTTAGCAGTGGCAGGAAACCGAAGGATCTGGAGAAAACCAACGAGGTTGGACAGGCGACCCTACTCCTTGTCACATACAATCGTGGAATCGAAACCACACCAGTTGACTCAATAACAGACCTTATGATACAGCGTGCATGTGCTAACCATTCGGTCCCCCCCCCCACACCCTTCAAACAGACAAATGACAGTCACATATATAGATAATATACCTTGTGTAGTTGATGTACTATCTGTTGTAGTAGGTGCTTTAATACCACCACCAGGTGATTGTTGTAATATAAACTGTGTAGGTACCAGACCACCTTGACCAGGTATAACTTTATTCTGGCTTATACCATGTAAACCTACAAAATAATCTCAAATCATTAATATCAACAAGGGGAACACAAAAGTAGGGTGCCCCACTTCAAAAAAATATCCCCAAACATATTGATAATTATGTCACAAGATTCATTATAACATATTATTTGATAGATAGATCTGTAGACAAGCTACCCCGCTGATAATGCATGTCTTGCACCTCTGCCGTCTGTGATTTAATTATTTAAGAAATCATTATTTGAGGATGACCACTAGCAATTCTAGGATGTGTGGGTAAAAATTTGTTTCCTTTTCAGATAAAGTTCACATTATAAGAATGTTTTGAGAAAAACGGAATGTGCTGTGATTAGTGAAAACATGTATATTTAAGCTATTTTTCACATTATGCTGATGCAGAAATATTTTATTTATTTTTTACATTTCATTATATCTAATTTATGCTTCACATAATACTAACGTATTATATCTAATTCATTTTTCACATTTCACATTCCATTAAGTTATTACTGGTACTGGTACATGTATAATTTATTTATTTTTCATATTTTGCTTATGTACTTAGATATCATATGACTTTACAAAGCTACAACTGCATAGAAACAGTGACAACTATAATATATCGCTAATTAAAAACAGGGATCTAAAAAAGTTTGTTTCAATTAAGACATTTTATTTCTATACATACCATGTCGTAAAGAGATACTGCCAGGAGCTAACTGTGTAACTACTATACCCGCTTGTGATGGTGTTACAACTTTAGGTTGACTATTAACAACTTGTAGAGTCTGGCCTACATTAGCTGTCGAGGTAGCAGGGGTTCTGGCTTGTGAAGATGTCACAGTTGTCGGTAGAGATACAGCTGTGGTAGGCTTACTTCCCGCTAAAACATAATCAAAAAATGTAATGAAATGGTGTTTAACATGATTTTCAATACCATATGATTGACCCTTTTCCATGCCACGTCCGGAACCAATGACAAGAGGCTCTTTCTTGGCCAACACCGGGATCACACACAGGACCTCCAGGGCGAACTAGAAGCCGAACATGGATGGTCCGGACTACTCCGGACCTTCATCTGTTAAAAGATGGCTGCCAACATTAACAAAGTTTCTTGTAATTTAACTTCACTTTTTGAATAGCACAAATATTGAAATAATGCGTAATATTTAGACTTACATAGATTCAGACATAATATACAAGACAAAAAATATCTGCTCATAGAAGTAACAACCATTTAAAACTTTCCTAAAATCATATACTAAACAAAGATAGGTTGCCAGGCAACGAAACATACGCCCACAGCAGCTAAATCGTCCGGGCAGTCAACAAGGGTTGTCGCATATTTTTACTTTTTTTGGTAATGAAACAACTGATTATGTAATTATCTGAAAATCATTAGAATTTGTTTGCTTTTTATAAAGTTTTGCCCCACGCGATCAATTAGTATAGGAAACATTTAACATCATGGATTTAGCTGTTCTGTTATCAAAATTCATTGAAAATCAAAATACTTGTGCGTTTCAACACCTTAAACTCTGTGTATCAATCTGAAGTCAAACGGATGATAAGTTTGGCATCTGTAGCATCACAAGGTTTTTTGAAGTGATAACTCTGGAAGTAATTATTTGAAATCAATGAAAATCAGTAGGCTTCTTCGTCTCATGACCTTAAACAGTGTGTGTAAATTTAAAGTCAATCAGATATTAACTTTGGCCTCTAGAGCTTCCACAGGATTTTTTGATGTGATCAAGGGCCATAACTCTGGCACTAATTATCGGAAATCGCTGAAAATCAATAGGCTTCTTCGTCTTATGCCCTTAAACACTGTGTATGAATTTTAAGTCAATCGGATATTAACTTTGGCCTCTAGATCGTTCACAAGATTTTTTTAAGTGATCAAGGGCCATAACTCTGGCACTAATTATCGGAAATCGCTGAAAATCAATAGGCTTCTTCTTCTTATGACCTTAAACACTGTGTATAAATTTAAGGTCAATCGGATATTAACTTTGGCTTTTAGAGCGTCCACAAGATTTTTTGAAGTGATCAAGGGCCATAACTCTTGCATTAATTATCGGAAATCGCTGAAAATCGATAGGCTTTTTCGTCTTATGACCGTAAACACTGTGTATAAATTTAAAGCCAATCGAATATTAACTTTGGCCTCTAGAGCGTCCACAAGATTTTTTGAAGTGATCAAGGGCCATAACTCTGGTAGTTATTATCGGAAATCGCTGAAAAACAATAGGCTTCTTCGTCTCATGACCTCAAACACTGTGTATAAATTTAAAGTCAATCAGATATTAACTTTAGCCTCTAGAGCGTCCACAAGCAATTGTGGACGCCGGACCGCCGGACCGATGGACGGACGGACGGACGGGGGCGACGACAATATACGACCACATTTCAATGTGGGCGTATAAAAATTGATTCTTTCTAAATATTCTACACTTTTTTTTCAATGATACCCACTATCTTGGAACTACTCCAACCATGTCACAATAGTGTGGTTCAGTATTTGCGGACTATAGTCCGGACTAAAAGAAATTCTGAATCACTTAGTTGGACCACAGTCAAGAAATCACAATAACCAAAGACACCCTTGGTAGTCAGGAAATGACATAAGCCATTTGTGTAAAAATGTATACATACCAACAGCTACTAAACTTTTAGGTTGAGAGAATGTCATTATACCGCTAGTAACCATCTGTGGTATAGATATAATAGTTCCTTGTGGTGTCTGTATTAATCCTAATGGATGACCTTTACCACCAATCTGTACCAGACCTTTATTATTTGCAATTGGGGTACCGGTTAATTGAAATGGTTTTCCTCCTCCTACGGGATGTACTATACTGCCACCTAGGAAAAAAGAAATGACATAAAATGGGGTTTAACGTCCTGTTGTTCTGTTTTGACTGGACTATTGCAGACGGGCATATACAATACAGCGTGTTATGAGGGAAATTTGCTCGGACAGCGGTGCTATGGCCTACTTTTATATACTGAATTCCAATTGTTATGGGTTGTTTTATGTGCACGCAAATGTATCACTTACGAGGGAGAACCACACCAAAAAAAACTGATAAACTTTCTCAGCTAACACTGAGATCTAACACGGCCTCAAAGTCTACTATCCTTTTTCAAAAAACAAAGTGGAGAACACTGGAGGGTAATAATTTCATCAGTATCCATATACACTGTATAGTGAATTTTGGTTATCCTATAAAAGTTGTGAGTTTACCTTGTATTTTAATGGTAGTTGTTCGAGGTACTTGGGCTCCAGGAATTCTAGGCTGACCTGCAGCTAATATGTTACCAACTGATACCATCTGAGCACCTGACATATGCTGTACAACCCGTGCCATCACTGGATTTTCTGTTGTGACTGGTGCTGATGATGGTTGAGACGAGACTGTCGTCGTTCCTACGCTAGAACCATGGCTTAAAGCCATTAACTTAGCTGTGGCTGATACTCCTTGAGCAGCAAGTGACGATGGGGGTGCCGAAACCTGTCTTTGTAAAAATATTTCTTGCTTAGAGGTTTGTGGATTTGTCACAGCTGTTAAAGAACCTTCTTGTAACATCTTTAGAGCTTGGGCATGAGTAAACATCATTTCCTTATTTGGTGTTGCTACCGCTGGACGAGATATACCAGTTGTAGGAGTTGCAGACTGAAGTAGCTGTGCAGCAGTCTGCAACCCTTGAGAAGCTGTAACTATTGTTAGACCTGAAGTTGTTGATACTAACTGAGCTGCCACGTTGAGTTTTACCGACGTCTGCTTCTGTGCTCCTCCTCTAGGACTACCTTTTTGTGATTTCAGTTGATTTGCGATGGTTGTTGATCGTTTTGGACTTTGATGTGATTGGGAACTTGACACAGCTTGTGCATGTGCTTGTGCCACCAGATCTTCAATATTTATTTCAGAAGCTGTAGTTGTACTGGGCGTAGTTGTGTTATTACCTCTAGGACTGGTGGTACTGTTAGCAGATTCCTTGCTCTGTAATATAAAATAACAAACATACTCAAAAATTTATTGAGAAATTTCGGATTATAAAGAGGTGGTATCAGATGTTTTTGAAATAGCAATTACAATTTAAACTATAGTTTCAGACGCTAAGTTAACATCATAGTGAATAGGCCACCACAGCAAAGACACAACTGTAAAAATAATTTTTTTATCAAAACAAATGTGGGAGAAGCATATGCTGATCCACACTATTCTTACTGAAAAGAGCGATGTTCAAAGTAGAATTACAACTTACAGCTTTTGAAGCTTTGGGTTTTTGAAGAGATTTCTTAGCCTTGGCTGCAGCTAGCTGTGCTTGATGTATTCTTTCTGTAAACATTAACAAATCTCAATTATATGTACTACTGACAAAACTCATTTTACTTTATTTAAAGGGATAGTGTTACTTTTACATCTACTTTGAACGTAAAATATCAAATCAAAGAAGTACAATACAAATTCTTAGAATCAGTGAATAGAAAACACAATTCTTATAATTACATGTAAACAATTATTGGCACTATTGGCTAATTCATTAAGAATTTGGAATGCTGGTGCGAAATAAGAACAGCCATCAACACACCTATCACAAGAAAACAAAGATGCACTGTCCCTTTAATATTATATAATCACTACAACTTTAATAAAGTGTTTGATGCGTATGTTTATTCAGACTTCAACTGGCAATTTGTACCTGTTATAATTCAACCAATCTGATTCTTTGTTACTCCCGTCAACAATATCCCAGAACTCTAAACAATAGCAGACACACAGATTTAAACAAATATAAGACAATAAAGTTTACCAAATTCTTGTTCTGAACGATTTCTGTGTAAATAGATCCATATTTTCTTATTGACATCATATTTAACACAGGGATCTTTTTCTGAATGTAATCTATCTAATGCTCCACTAACAACAGTATTTATCTATAAAACAAAATATTAAAAGAGCTAAACCTCTAACTCAATAATTTCCATAATACTTGAAATTAAAAACATGAATAAAAATTTAACATTGGTCCATTTCAATCAATATTGATGTGGTATCCTAATATCCAAAATCTAAGACAAAATGAACATTTCAAAATCAGTACACAAGACACTGTTCCTTAGTTACCTGTGCATCTGTCACTCCTGTTGCTAGAAACTGAGAATCTTTTAATATTTCACATATATCAGCTCTAGTACCTTCACCATTGGGTAATCTAGCAGCTGCATCTCGTACTAAAATAATAAAACATCAAACTTACACACAGAGGTACCAAGAGCCATCTTGCAACATAATAAGTGATCTATGATGGCGAGTTAAAATTTGATGCAGTAAATATGAATTATTAACTTGCTGATTTTATGATCATACAGCTAAAGTCTGACTTGTATTTTGGGCTTAATTTTTTGAGCGGACCCTTCTACTAATCCGCAGAAGAAGTAACCACTGACAGGAAAACTGACGATCCTAAATGACGTTCTGGACAACTGTTGTCTAGGGTTAACTGAATTTCTGAACAAGGTTCTCTTTTATGGATATACTACTTCTGAATTTATTAACAAGCTACGTTTCGATACTCATACAGGTATCGTTCTCAAGCAAATAATTTGCTTGAGAACGATACCTGTATGAGTATCGAAACGTAGCTTGTTAATAAATTCAGAAGTAGTATATCCATATAAGTGTTTTATTTGTAATTTCTATTTCTATATGTCTTACAAGGATTAAGGTTCTCTTTTATAATTGTTTTATATAAGAAACATTTTAGAGTTTAGACTTTTGACATACATTTTTTGACAAGAAGACAAACAGACCTCCCACCTGCATCAGATTATAGTGAGGAATGTCTGAGAACCAAAATTCTTTTCTTGCATGACCTTAGAATGATAAAGAATGTGACATACCTATGGTTAGTATGGTGACATAAGCTGGACGATCTGATATTAACAATGCATGTTCCCTGGCTTTAGTCATAGCACTATCTTTACTATATACACCTTTAACAGGACCAACTACAGATTCGTAACCATGTACCGAATATGTGTAGGGCTTGTGAGGTTCATAAAAACGCTGTTCTTCCTGAAATAACAACAACATAGCTTGACTTTAATAGGGTTCCACACTTAATAAGTATAGCTACATTTGTTGTGTCTTATATGTATAGAAGCAAATTAAGTAAAATGGGTTCAAATGACATTTTGCGTTTTTTCGGACCATACTTAATTTTTCACAGCTTAATATATGCTAAAACAATCTGATTAAAACACAGACTCAATTTCGTTTCGTTTTTTATAGTTCAAAATTTCGTTTTTTACTTGTCTTTACTACTCTTGGATCTGGAGGACTTGTTATTTAACTCGTGTTCTGCCTTAAAAGAGGGGCCAGCCAATCAAATGGTCTGTCGAATCGACCATTTGACCTTTTCATGCGTGGAACTGTGGGTAGATATTACCAGCCAATGACGTCTTTACTAACACCAGTGGATAGAAATCAAAACAAAACAAAAGTAGATTTTAAAAAGCATGGCGATTGCTAATTGGTTAATCGAATGACTGACGTTAACGGGTCAAATGGCCCGTGCTTGATACCTGACGTCATAGAACGTGAGCTCCCACTATAACTTGTTAGATCTACATGAGTGTAGGCCATCGAAAGTATAAAAAACGAAACGAAATATAGATCTATATTTTAATTAGAAAGAGGCTCATCAAAAGATTTCACCAAAAATCATCTGCAACACTGATTTGTGTTGGCTATATTGGCTAAATGTTGACAAATTTTCAACCATTTTTGGACAAATATTTCTTTCATACCACTTTCACAATACTGTATTTTCCAAGGGATGAGCAATTCCTCACATCAAGCAATAATGATCATTACCTGTTCCCTAAATTTATCCTTTTCTTCTACTGTTGTTGCTTTAACTACATAATCTGTTTTACTATAATATATCAAATTATATTAAATATATAATTTTTTTCCAGGAGATTTATTATCTCCCTTGCCTCTGTCTTAACGATCAGCTAATTATTGACAGCTTTCACAATTTCACTCAAAATCGGTAAGTCAAAACGATTAGCACAAATCGTACACATAGTCTGATAATCAGACAGTAAAATATAAATAGAATTGACATGATGAAACATAAAAACCTAACAGTCAAGATTTCTTTTATCTGAGCGGGGGTGGGTGGCCGAACTGTTAGCATGTGCAAGTGACATGACAATGAGTCTAATGGTGTGGGTTCGATTCCCCACTTGTACCTGACAAAGAGTAGGGTTGTTTATCCAACACCGTGGGTTTTTCTCGTGGTCGTCCAGTTTCCTCTCACTGCTATAGATCACTGCACGCAAGTGAATTATTGAAATAAAATCGAACCATGTGTTAATCCTGAAATGACCTAGTTTGTGTCGAATGGGCATTAAACCACATGACTGGCATATTTCATCATATCAGCATTGCTTGAGAGAGAAATGGGACACAAACAAGGTCATTATGAGACTAACATATGGTGCTATTTTATTTCACAGTGGGATCCAGAGAAAATCCACGAGGTTGGACAGACGACCCCATTCATGGTCCAGTGCAAGCGGTCAATCGTAACCATGCCACTTAACCGCAGACCGTATCATCTGAAGGGTATGTGTTTAAACTTTCGGCCAATCCCCTACCCCTAAATCACTTGAAAGACATTCCTTCCCTGTCTGTAGGCACCACACCTGACAAGTAGCATCTTAACTTAAAAAATTCTTATAGGGACATTCTAGTCTGTAATTTAGATGAGATAAATACCAACCTTCTAGCTGGTGGAGGAGTACTCTGATTAGCTTCAAAACCATCAAACATATGACCATCTTTATTCTGTAACCAGTAATTATATAAAGGCAATAACTTATCGGGGGAATCCCGACCGACACCTATCCATTTCCAATGTTGTGGTCTTTCTTTATAATCTACATACGGTATAAAATTATCCACTCCATAGCCTGCAAATAAAAACATTTGACACTCTTAAAATATATATTAAGGCAGAATAATCTATTTTGAAATTTGGAATTAATTTTATATATCAGATAAGTACAGTATGAATTAAAAGTTCTGTCTGAGATATTTACAGATAAAACTAGGTAATTCTTGTGACAAAGACCCTTAGAATCCTATAACCTAATCTGTCATAATTTTTCAAAGAGATACGGTAGTACAGTTTTTCATGATATTTCCTTACAACCCCCAGCAGTAATGTCTAGATAACTTTGTTTTAAGAGCTGGTTTAATGTGCTGTTATTCCACAAAGACTCTTCAATTGTCAATGCCATTGTTAAATGCACTACTAATGTGTAAATTGGTAGATCTTAGTTTTCTTTCTTATCTCAATGACTAGAAATGAAAAGAAATGAAACAGGATTTAAAGTCCAACTGTTCTGCTCCGACTGGGCTAATGAAGACGAACATATGCCATATAGTGTGCTATGAGTAAAAATTGAGCCAGGGTAGCAGCAGCACTATGGCCTACTCTTATATCGTCTTACAATTTCCAACGGAGCTTTTACGTGCACATCAATGTGTACAAGGGACCTACAAACAACAAGTGAGAAAGTCCAGATGCTTCCTCTGAGTCAACCAAAGAAAAACAACTAGAAAAAGTTCCATCATATGAATCTATGAAATAAAGGAACACCATACCTAAAGCATCTCCAGATAGAAATTTAAGAGCTGATAAAACACAATCAGGCCAGTTAGTATGTTGTTTAAACCAGGCATTTAGTGAGCTTGATGTAGATTCCTGCCATTCTCTCATCTTCTCCTCTAACTATACAATATACAAATAATAACTATACAATAAACAAATAATAACTATACAATATACAATTAATAACTATACAATTAATAACTATACAATATACAATTAATAACTATACAACATACAAAACACACAATATACAAATAATAAGATATACAAATAATAACATCAAAAATTGCAATTATCAATGACGTTATGTAGTTAGTATCTTTATATTCCTTTCCTTTTCAACATAAAATAATTAATTACAACAGCATGGCCACTAATATTGACCAATGTTTTGTTTGGTTATTTTTCATGTTGCCTGCAACGTTGCTAAGTAATATAAACAACATATTGCGTATTTTATTAACTAAACTTTCATATTTGAGAATTAGAAAACATCAAAAATACCTTAGGCAATGTACATTTCATGTCAGGAAATTCACACATAATGTCTCTTATTAAAACAAAGAAATTATCTGCTTTTCCATTTTCTAACTTGGTATTTGACATCGAATTACTGAAAAATTTGAACCAATATATACAATACAACATAAACACTATATTATAGAATAACATTAAAAAGTTGAAACTGAAGTAAAGTGGCTCGATGGAACTAACTTTTTTAACTGGAAAATGCACATAGTTTCAACTTTTATATAATGGTAATTCTGAATTAAAATTATGAAAATTATAATGCCAATCCAGTTTTACTTACTAACTTATAAACAATGACAGCAATAAATAGTGTTGTCAACTAATTTTATTATGAAAGTGCAAACCAATGAATCCATTTAAAACTAAATTCACTGGATGAAATCTGGTTAATTAAGAAACTTACTCTAGTCAAGGAAAGTCTGGTTAATCAAAAAACTTACTCTGGTAGAGGAAAGTCTGGTTAATCAAAAAACTTACTCTGGTAGAGGAAAGTCTGGAACGGCATCAACATGTGGATTTAAAATTTCATCGGATACTTCGATATTTTCTGTTCTACTATGTAATGGTGGAGAAACAGCATCAATGACTTCTTCTGTTGGTTTATCACTAGTTTCCTTCTTTATTTTCTTCTTCAATTTCTTCTCATCTTTCATCTTTATTTTCTTTTTAACAGTACCTCCATTTTGGCCGTTTGGATTACCTGCTTAATACGGACATGGAGAAGGTATAACTTATATAATTAGAGACTAACATGTTATTTTGAAAGTTTATTCAGGTTACAGACCAATTTATTGGGAGGAAATGTTGTTCCAGTTGGTATCTGTTCCCATAATTTGCCATGCATCCAATTTTGACCTACGCCAGCGTCGCCAGCATTAAAATTATCAAAAATCTCAATGTCAGAGGCGGTATTGTTTGTTATAGTTATTATAAACATACTATAAAACAATAAACTATAAAATAATGAATTATTAATACTATGACATGATCAACATGACTAAACTAATGTCCTGTCAGTTTAAGATGAGAATTCACCTACCTGATGGAGATTTAGAATTTTTCTTATTAGCCTGACATCTTTGTAAGATATCTTGTAATGTTATATTTGTTGTATCTAATTCAGGTAATTCCTAAAATATAAATTCATAAATCAATACATGTATTTACAAAAATCAATATGGTATACAATCTATCTACATAAAAACATCCTTATAACCAACCATCACAACACTGTGTCTGAAAGATGTTCAGTCACATGATCTATCATACGCCACTTCGATATGGTATAGTTAACTTTCTGTTGATTTTTCAACTAGCATCCAAAACGAGGACAGCCAAATATATAAAATATTTCCTTGTATATCAAATGAAGACAACCCATTATCAACTTCATTGCGTTTTTGAGGTGTATATATCTTACAATATAGGAACCTTGTCTACATTAGATGAACAATTACTAATCTATTTGGGTAACAGTTTGAAAGAGTATTCTTTCTATCTAGTTACACAATGCATCTAAAGGATTATACTATTTTCTGTGAAATACTGTTGGCAAAAGTTATTTGGTTTCATAAATATTTAATTACTTGTTTATCACATAAATATTCAGATTGTTCAAAATTCTGGTAATAAGATTTTAGATACACAGTAAATGTATCTATAATGTCTTGTATAGAAAATAAATTCTGAAACTAAAACATTAAACAAATAGACTCACAGCTTGCTCAATTTTCTTGCGTTTATGACTCTTCAACATCTGTTTATAATTTTCATCCGTTATTTCTACGGGACTGAAGGGTCGTTGTCTTTTTTGTTGTGGCGTTTCTCCTGTTATATTTATTAGAGTTAATTAAAATAGAATTTACGTTTTGTAGGTTTTTGGTTTGATTTTAGAATAGGGATATTCAAATTTGGCTGTATGAAATATATTAAGATAAATTTGCCAAGCCATTGCTGAGAAATAGACTTTTAATATAAATTGGAATCTGTCACACTTGACATCGTACAGGATCTTTATAATATGCCAGAGTACAGTCGTAAAATGTATCTTACTCAAGTAGGCCAGAGTTTAAGTAAAGGGCTATTTTGAATATGATATTTAATATCAATTTCATGATTTGCTTAATGAGAGTGAAGCGAATATTCAGGATATGAACCAATTCTAACCTTTGTATGTAATTGCCATTCAGGTAAGTGTGGGTGAAAGGAATTTTGTTATCCAAGAGCTAGTTCTTGTGAGAATATTTTACTTTTATCTTGACAATCATACAAAGAATTAATCAACATACCTGGTGCATCACCATTAACAAGTACTGGTTTACTGGCGAATGTAGCTAGGACACTTGGTATAGTTGGATCAGGTGAAGGTATTGGACCTAGTGATTTAAATAACTGACGTCTGCTACGCTGTACTGGACCTGAAATATTAAACAGGGTAAAGATATAACATTATATATTGACAGGTCGTTGTTCATAAATCATTGGCAACAAGCTGGATTTTCACTTTACAATTTGGCCAGCCAGTCAGAGAAATTTGGCAACATGGGGAAATTTGGCAAAAAATTCAACAGCATGACCAACTGAGCAGACAAAAGTTTGACAACATTGTACACAACACTATAGTTTCTGTATAATTCAATCAAATTTTAAAATATACGAACTTATACTTTCTTCTTCTTCATCTGAAGATGTATCAATAACTCCAATTTCTTCCCTCATTTCTTTTAATAACCTACAATTTTCATAATATCAAGTTATATTTAATACATAAAAAAAATGCAATCTGATTAAAAATACAGATCTACATTTCGTTTCGTATTTTTATACTTTCAATGGGCTACTCTACATGAATATCTGACTGGTTGTAGCGATAGTTTGTCGCTTCAGAGGTCACACGAGCAGCTTTTGCCCCTATGATGTCAGACATTTGATTAACCAATCAGCATTGATGTTTCTGGTGGATTACCCACAGTTCCGTACATGCCTAAAGCTCACCGTAACAGACCAGAACACGTCAATGGTAACAACTCTTCCAGATCTTGGTGTAGTTACAACAAGTAAAACGAAATTTTGAACTAAAAAAAATGAAACAAAATAGGATCTGTGTTTTAATCAGATGGCAAAAAATGGTGTTTTAAATGAAAACTTGCAAGAGATTCGGTCTTACATGATCTTACATTTAGCTGATGTCAGTCTTAAGGATACAGAACATAATACAGTGTCCAAACTGACCGGTCAGTTCTACACTGAAGACATAATTTCAATACAGAATTTCCATGATGCATTCATTTTACATTTCAGTATGCTAATCTCTTATTCATGGATTCAACAATTATCCAGCATCACAGTCAAACCTAAACAATGTGGTCAAACCTTCGTTTACCAAGGATTGTGGTTTTCATCTCCTTTACTATGAATAGATTTTTCTTATTGTTGGTTTGTCTTACCTTATATATTTCTTCTTAACTCTCTGTTCTATTGTTTTGTTTTGTTGTGGTATGGGAGGTTTATAGTTGAATTTGATTGGTTGAACTGGAGGTAAATGGCGGGCTTGTTCAAATACATTCTGCAAATTTGAAATAGATACTTTGAAAAAAATGAATCACTTTGTTCAATCAACCTTTAGTGTGCTGGCACTTTATTCAGTCTGTCTTTCAGCAGTGTCCTGGTAATATTTTTTAGAAAAAAGACTTGCATGATTCCACTTGACTGGCCAGTTAGGCATACAAACATAAAATGCACCTATATCAAGCTTCAAAAATGTTTAATTATCTTTAATATAATATTAGCATTGTTCAACAATACCCACTATTCATAATAATGATATGCTAATACAATGTATGATATATAAAATATTGTAAAACCTCAAAGGATATAATATCCATATTTGTATTATCAAGCTTCAATGTGCTAGAATAAATTTATTTAGATTGCTCCACATCTTTCTTTTCTTACATCTCTTTGTCAGAAAGATTAGATGATACATGTTTTATAAGGGGAGATAATAATGTCGCGACCTGACAGAACAGCAATCAAGTGTGGAGCCAAATTCAGTTCTGTCACAGTTCTGTCAGTCCCCGACAACCGAGGTGGTGTGATGCAATTAAACAAAGACATATATGTTTCAGTTGCCAAGGTCGGTTGATATATTTTCTTATGCAGTCAAGAACATAGAGTTATAAAATTTTATGAACGAATAACTGTGCAAGGTGCAATCTCTTTGGGTTTGGAAAAGCAATGATAGATATTGGATCAAAATATTTCTGCCTTCAGAGAGTTGATATTTACCTGTCTAGAGAGTAGAATATCTTTCAATAAATCGGAATAATATCTTTGTTGTTGAAATTTATATTCTCTAAATTTGACTCGACGACATAGACTTGCATACTTAGCAATATCTGGGGAAAAATAACCATCTGAAAAAATAAAAGTCAATTTTTTTTACAAAAGGAGATCAGACAAATTCAATAATATGTTAACAGTAAATAAACCAGCACATAATGTACACCAGAATGTAACTTTGTATCAGAAAATGACTACTGCTTGGAAATGGCCAATGACATAAATAAACAAAAACAAAAGCTTGCATGACTACCAATAGTTTTCAAACAAAAATGAAATTTATCCTACCTCTCATCTTAATTTGGAATTGTTTCAAGGGATTTCCAAATTTAAAATTGTCTAAGGCAAATAATCCTCTGGAAAGAAAAGAAGTCAGATAAATATCTGTCTCGTTTTTTTACATCTAAAAGTATTTAAATCGTCCAATAAAATATCAAAATCAGTAACACAAAGGAGATGACGTTACAAGGGGTACTTGATTAAATATTATAGAAATCAATTCTCTCAATTCTCCATCGGTGTCAACTGATTTAACAGGAGAATTTCTGGAGCCAATTGAATATGGTACTGATTCAACCTAACACTCTAGTTGAAACATTTGATTACATCATGATTTTACTCACACAACATCAAAATTCGTCGGTAGTTAGGCGAAGTGACATATCGTCAGTTACGGTATGAAGATATGTCACTTTGTCTACCTACCGACGAATTGGCTGAACTTGATAGGAATCAATTCCTTGTCAATAAACTGCAATCGATAACAATCCACTGTGTACTCACTTGAGGGTTTTTTCTTTCTCTTCTTCATCATCATTAGGAAAAGTTGGTAAAAATTTCTAAACAGTTAAAAAAAACTCATATTAGAGATAAAGTAGTATCAGAATTTAAAATGGTATAATAAATATAAATATATCAGTAAATTAATAGTACAAATTGAGCTAAACGTATGAACCATTTCCTATGAGACATTTAGTACCACACTTACAGTAAAATGTATTCTTTAATAAAGAGAAACTATGAAAATAAATTTATATTCAACATCTAAGTTTCATGAAGAATGATTAATTTAAATTCATCCTTTAATGAAGGTAACTTTACCGATCTAACAAACAAAGAAAAGTTTAGAGTACCTTTAGATGTGTTTTTTGTTTAGCTGTTAGAACTCTATCCCAAGTTTCTTGACTTAAAACAGCTAAAAAAACATCAGGCTGAAATAAAAGGTTAATTATTGTCATTTATCATTGCATAAAACTATGATTCCATTATCGTAAACAATGAAATGGTTGATCATTGTCATTATATAAAACTATGAGTCTTTTATGGTAATTATTGTTAAATAAAACTATAAGTCTATTTTTGAAATAATACGAGGTTTGGCAGGCAAAAATACATTGCATCGTAAAAAGTATGACGACTGTCTTCATTGTGTTTTGTCATCTAATAAGACAACAATACGACTATCAAGAAATAGTATGTGGATTGAAAAAGTGAAATTGTCATGCAGATAATTCATCAAGAGAGAGAGAAATGGGGTTTAACATCCACTAGACACAAACTAGGTCATTTCAGGACTAACATATGGTTTAATTTTTTTTTCTCAATAAATTGCTTGCATGTAGGGGACTTTTAACAGTCAAAGGATACCCGAGAACCCAGAGAAAACCCACAAAGGTTGGACAGGTGACCCCATTCCTTGTCACACACAACCGGGGAATTGAAACCACGCTGACAGAACTTATGACATATCTTTTAAGTACTACTGGTTAGGTTTTATGTAAAGCAATAGTATCTTTAAATCCAGGGACATAATTCATTGACTTTCTTTTATAGCAGCTATAGTTATTAGTAAGTTTGTACCTGTTCCATGAAAATTTCTGGTAGGTTGATCTCTTCTTTCCCTAGAAGACATCTCTCCATCCTAGGTCCTGTCATTCCTTTCCATAATGCTGTTTCTTCATCCATGTTAATTATTAATACAATACGATTGTTTCAACTATAATATAAAAATACAACTACATGACCTTTCTAACATACACGTACATACAGGAGGAAAGACACAGTCCACTCAAACAAAATAATTTGGATTGAAACAGTTCAGGTTTAAATGGTTTTAAGGTGAAATGGTTTTGTGATGAAACAACAAGTTCAACCAAAGATGACTCGGGCAAAGATCAATCAGACCACTTGATAGACAACTCGAACCAAGCCAAAGGATAAGTTGGATCACTCTAAAAGACAACTCAACTCATACCAAAATGTTTTGAAATAAATAATAATGTGCTGATCTAATGAAACAATTATTGAAATAATAGTACTTAACTGTGTTATCATCTCATAATGAATCACATCAAAGAAAATTAATTAACAAAACATCAACAACTGAGTAGTGATTAATTCTTATCTACTGGTACCGGTACAATTAACTGTTATAAGCTTATCAAATTGATCAAGCACACCAAAAGAAAACCAATTAAAATATAAAAAGTGTGATTTGAGTAGTATCAAGCACTTATATATAGTTAATTAGAAATATCCTTGCCAAGCCATACAAACATTATAATTATATCACAAATTGACATACAGCACTACATATCCTAACTTCGTTTCATATTATCATCATCCAACATATTTCGTTGTCAAGTAATTGATTTAAAAATCAACCTGTCCATATCATATTTAACATATTGGAAGTCAAATGAGTAATATACAACAACATATGAATATTACCAATCAAATGTAAACTATTCAACATCAGCCCCAACATACCATAGGTTAGGTATAGTGTATACCTAAGAAAGAGCTAGTAATGATTTGCTGCAATTTTCAGCCGAGATAATTTTTATCTATGGCTGCAATTGATACACTATTCAACTCTTTGTGCAAGTAAAATTAGGTTCAGTTGCTGAAAATTGCAGCAAATCATTACTAGCTCTTTCTTAGGTATACACTATACCTAACCTATGGTATGTTGGGGCTGATGTTGAATAGTTTACATTTGATTGGTAATATTTAATATGTTGTTGTATATCATAGTTTGCATGGAAATATGTGATTATGTTACAAATAATAATAGTGAAGAGTGGAACACAGAAATCTTTATCTTATCATAACAGTTTTTTCTGTATTTTCGAGTGATATAATATCACATGATTCTTATACGACAGACCTTTTAACTGAACGAAAATTTTGCATATAGCATTTAGGATTAATCAAATCATATGATTATGCGGTAAGGTTCACCTTTATTTCAATGAGAATTGCTTTATGATGTTAAACTACGTACAGTACACACTTTGGGGTCAGTGTAATTGGAAATTAAGGGATAGGCCAGTTCGGGAGGTCTATAACTTAACTATAAGGTCTGGTCTGTCTGGCCGTGGGGATCAAGTGGCTAAGTAGGTAAGGCGCTGACTTGGTAGTCTGGAGGTCGGGTGTTCGATCCCTGCATTGGCCAAAAAAGTTCATCTTGATTTTCCGGTGTGGTTTCTCTTGTCAGTGATGCAGAACGCAAGGCCTGACAAGGACAGATGTCTAGTTGTTTGGATGGGGCAAAAAACCAAGGTCCCACGTACACATTGATTGGCGTGCACGTAAACGATCCCTTGGCAGTTGGAATTCGATAAGTATTATAATTATAATATAAGAGTAGGCCGTAGCGCCGCTGCCCGGGCAAAATTTCCTGCATAGCAAACTGTATGGTGTATGCCTGTCTTCCATTAGCCCACGTTCGGTGCAGAAGAGTAGGACCTTAAACCTCATTTCATTTCATTTCTGCCTAGTCGTCTAGACTCTTAAAGTCTACCCTACAGTGTAGTACAGTAACTGTAAGTTCACAAACTCTTCGACAGTGCCGCACGGTGGAAACCGAAAATAAAATTATAATACAAAATGTAAAAGAAACAAAATAATAGTCTAATTTCACTTACTGTCTTACATTTAAATTAGGTGCAACTACAGACTGGTTCCATTGAGGAACTGAGGCTGGCTAAATCAAGGAAAAGGGGAAATTTTAATTTTCGGAAAGTGCTCAAATTGGGAAACCGGAAGTTTTATTGATAAACACATTTAAGCTCCGCGCCGAATAATAAATATAATTTTTATATATTAATCAACCATAAATATGAAATTAACAACACATAAGACATTTCACATTGTAATGCCTTATAACATCTAATTTTACCACATTAGTTGTCCAAAATAAGATGTGATATTGATGATATCATGAATAAACGAATAATTGAATAAACCACATTAAAAATCATTGTCGTTTTTTTTATTGTGTATTAAACAAAATTTTGAATTCACTAGGAATGTGCAACATTGCTCCTTTTTTATGCCTTTTATTTTATATAGTATACAACAATGACGTAACATATTTCTATGTCGTAAAACCATAGATCGTATATAATCTATGGTAAAACCTCTCTGACCTACATTTTCATTTACTGCGGTACTAATTTTCCAAAATGTCGACGAACCTCGTGTGCCGAATTCACCCGGTTGTTCTTTTTACAGTTATTGACTCCTATGAAAGACGTAATGAAGATGCGAGACGTGTTGTTGGATCTTTATTAGGTATATGATAAAATGTTTAATGAATTAAGTCAATAACACACGTGTACGTCTTCTACACAACCCAACATATGTAGGCCTAATCTAGCCTACCTTCCTTTTTTTATGAATTTTTTAATAAATAATTGTTTTGTCATAATAATGTGATAAAAAAAGAAAAATCTTTAGAATCTGTCAACCATTCAGATCAGTCAGCATATCATCCATAGTACTAGTAGTTACTATAAGTATAAAGTAACAGTATTTATCGGCTTTGGCCTCTGACTGTTGTTACTGGTTTGATACTCTTAGGCAACTAATTAAAGTTCCAATTTCACTTTTTCTAAGAAAGTCAAAATATAATTATTTCTATATTTTTTGCTCAAAAGGTTGTCAACTCACTATTATACGATCATGGACAAAATTTTTTGGGGGTTAGAAAGGGTGACACTGGTTGATTGAGGAAATAGTTACTCAATTACCTCCCTTGTTTTCCTATTCTTCTCCATGGACGGCCATCTTCAAACGTTTGAATTTGAAGTTGAAAATGATATTTTTGCCAATTTCTCAACTGGCAATAGTGAATTATAGGATTAATAGGATTATTCTTTAACAAGGTAGGACTGTTTATAGGTTCAATCTATTTTGGGGCTTTATTTTAATAAATTTTAAAAATATAACTTAAAAAAATGCTATGAAAAGCTTTTTCCCCCATCTCGGTTCTAAGGCTAATTTGGAATCCTTACCTTCTATTTTTCACTGTGATTCTTCTTTGTTCGCCAAAAGGAATGATTTCTTCCCATACCTGATACAAATTTATAACAATCCAACATTATTTTTGTTTAGAATTTAGCGAGCCAAAAACACAAACAAAATTCACTCGAAATGAACCGCCATTGTGAACGTCACGTCTGCGCGCAGCCAATATTCCAAATTTAGGAATGCATTGTTATCGTAAACTATATCCATACATGCATATGCAATGCATGCATGCTGTCTTTAATGGACGTTTTGGCGCTTCTGTAATTACAAATTATCAGAATTGCTATATAATCTTTTAGAGGCAACAACAAATGTGTATGGCAATTATATTATATATAGACAAGCAATAACAACAATTCTGAAACCATATAATTGCCATACACATTTGTTGCTGTACTTGCTTGAAAAGGTTGAGAGAATAATCTTCGAAATGTCGGCTAAATAAATCAGCAATTGTTCTTTCATAAGTATGTGTTATAGTTTGATTGCAATCATCAATGATCTAATGACACAGTTGATGGATTACGGGATGATTTACCCAACACTGACTAAATACTACCAAATAGCACCACATACTACCTGATTTTTGTGAAAAACTAACAGAATGGTTGAATTATATAAGCAAAAAAGGGCTGGCAGGATGGGTTCCATGTTGGTTGTATTAATGCCGGTCAAGACCTAGGGCTGTGGAAAATGACCATAACTAGATCTGACCCATGTGTCATTTTGAAAACCGGAAAAGGAGGGTTTTTTTTTCCAAACTAAGTTTCAAGCAGAAGCCACATGATCTCTTGATTGGTGTTACAGAATTGTATACATATAGAAGTCAACAGATTAAACTGAGTGTTCACCGATATGTTGGAATTTTATAAATGGTGTGAAACTGTTCATTGTTAACCATTCACTATATTTGAAGTTCAAATATTGAACCATTCACTATATTTGAAGTTCAATTATTGAACACTCACATATTGTCCACAAGGCAGTGTCTTGACTGGTGACAGTGTCAGACTTGCTTGATCATACAAAAAAAAGGACAATAGTATGTCAATAATCATAGTCAATAGATATTTCAACAGAAACTTTTCACTAACACTGCATGGGTTATGCTAGGCAAATTTGTACCATCATGTAAAAGAAATTAGTATTGGATTCAGCGCACAGAGCACTATCAGTAGTGATATAAATGCATATATTATTATTATTATTACTAGATGATACAGTATTTGATTCTTACCAGATGATACAATTTTTAATTCTTGCTTGATGATGTAGTTTTTGATTATTTTTTTTTCAGGATATTATGATAAAGGTGCGGTGGAAATCACCAACTGTTTTGCAGTCCCTCATAATGAGTCCGAACAAGAGGTACATTTAGCTCATTATTTAACAATGGTTTCAATGTATATCCGTGGCAGACAAACTCACAATTCCACCCTCGTACACTTTAGTTGATTGTAACAGTCAATGTTGGTTAACATTGACGATAATGTCGATGGACAGCACAAAATGAATACATGTAACTAGCTCACCAATTTAAATTCTATTTTCAGTACATTTCTTGCTCTAATCAGAGAGGAATACATAGTGAAGGTTATTGTCCCATGCTTGTTTGTTTACCTAGAAACAGTTCAATTTAAACTCATCTCTCATCTTTTTGTTCTCCACAGGTTGCTCTGGACATTGAATATGCACGAGAAATGTTCGAACTTTACAAAAAAGTGAATTCCACAGAAATCATTGTAGGATGGTAAGTATTTTGAATTGCCACATAATTTTATTGCTGATCAAATTACATCTATTTTAGTTTATGATTTCAGTGAATTAGGTTTCAAACAAAATTTTCAATATTATGGTTTGAGAGGATTAATTGCAGTTAAATATCTAAAAGTAGTACTTCTTTTTCCAGGTATTCAACTGGTTCCGAAGTTTCCGGTCATTCTGTTTTAATTCATGAATATTATTCACGAGAATGTAAAATACCCATACATTTAACAATAGACACATCATTAAAGAATGGTAAAATGGGTATTAAAGGTTACATCAGGTACGATGATCTACTTTACAATTTAAAATAATTAATGACATCCAGGGTTACAGTTAGATATTCACATAAAAACACTCAACACATATCATATATGGATATAACTACTGCTCTATTTTTTTAAAAATAACGTTTCATACATTTTGAAGTTAATGATAAATATAAATCAAGTCAGCCTGTTTATACCTAATGATATATTGGCTTACACCATATACTATTTCTCTGAAGTAGGAGATCAGGTGAAATGAAAAGGGAAACAACGTCTTATTTTCCAGCCCTGACTCTATACACCATACAGGGTGCTATGAAGGAAATTGTGAATTAATGTTGGCACTTCAACCTACTCGTATTTCAAATTCCAAATGTCAAGGGGTTTTTTTACCTGTGACCTCAGGATTTTTGTCACATCCAATCAACAAGACCCTATTCCTGGTCAGCCCAGCCACTGCCGCATGTAAATACATGTAATGCTGTAAAGTCCTTATGATTCCTGGGAGTGCTGTTTAGCAAACCAGTGTCTTACTCACTGAGCCCTAGATCATGTTAACTGATTGACTAATTATGTTATTTTATATTACAGCACACCAATTGGTGTACCCGGTAAAACAACTGGTACCATGTTTACTCCAGTACCTGTAGAATATGTTTATTATGAACCAGAAAAAGTTGGAGGTAAGATTATTTTATGCTTGAATTTCGGCTTTCCACATATCTTTGTAAATACTGAACAAATTTGAACCATTCTTGATTCAATATTCCTATTAGGTTTATCTGTCACAATATTGTAATCTACTTACAAGTGATTCCAGTTGCACTGTGGATATTATGGTTTAGTTTTCTTAAGTGTTAAATAATCAATTAGAGTACATTTTAATGTGGATTAAGCTCCCAAAATAAGATATTGTCCAAAAGAATTAATGCAAGGGAATATTATCAGTGTAATATAATGGTAATTGTAATTTCAGTGAACCATTTACAAGAAGGAAAATATAATCCTAAACGAACAGTACAGATGGTGACAGATTTAGCTCATGTAGAGACAGCTTGTCATAGACTACAAGAAATGTTAACAACTGTAATTGGTTATATAGATGATGTCTTGGTAAGAATAATTTTTAACCACCACTGGAGAGACATGCACAAGAATATTGTGGCCCTGAGATAGTCCTTCTAAATAATCTAATGCAAGAGAAAGGTCTTGATTATTTTTGTATTGTTATTTTGTCAAATGATATTGTCATACATAATTATTAATTCTTATCTAAACTTTTCCGTTGACTTTACGCTATGCTGAATAGTTGGCTAATTAAACAAAACAAATATGTTGCATTTCTAATGTGAATGCTTCCCTGTTCCTGTCTATGAAGTAATTTGTTGAATTTTCTTTTTTGTTCTAAAAGTCTGGTAAAGTGAAAACAGACAACACAATTGGTAGATTTTTGATGAATTTAATTAATCAAGTACCACAGATTGATCAAGAAGAATTTGAATCTATGTTAAACTCAAATATGAAGGTAATTTGTTTTACATACGTGTATCCAAGAAAACCCCTTTTTCGCTCAATGCTCAAGTATTTTTTCTTTTTATCTGGCCTATTAGTCAAGAATCAAAAAAGGTCTTTTTAACAATTAAAGTTTGTTATTTTGACCAAGGAAGAGTAGGTCGTAACGCCGCAGCCCAAGCAAAATTTCCCTCATATCACACTGTATGGTGTATGCCCGTCTTCCATTAGCCCAGTTCAGGTGCAGAAGAGTAGGACGTTAAACCACATTCCATTTCGTAAACTGTATCAAATCACACACATTACCCACCTTATTATTTATTTAGCACACTAAGTTGAATTTATGCATGTAAGATAATTGATGTACCTGCTCAAATTAGTTCTAAAAAGAGTTTTGGAACATAAATAAATGTCATTTATTATGATTTGTTCCAAATAAATCTTACCCACCACACTCATACGCAGTTACATTTGGATGGTTTGACGGACAATGACCAGAATATGTCTCCATTACATTGTGGATGCAAGTACCCCAATTACATTTTCAGCCAGGGGACTCAAACAAGCTTAATCTGGCCCTGCGACCCTGCCAAAAGGCATGTAACGTACATGCAGATCATTTTGAAACTATATTAATTAAAGTTAGTTGTGATGAGTTAATTTAATGACTTGTTTATTTTATTTCAGGACCTCTTGATGGTGGTTTATTTGGCTAACTTTGTGCGGACACAGCTTGCTATTCATGAAAAAATCAATATATTAAAAATTTAAGATATTTTTCAAATCAAAATTACGGAAAAGTGTAAATAATAAATTGTTATTTGGATATCTGTATTGGGTCTTGTAAATAAAATAATCTCTCTCAATCTTCAATATCTTATTTTATGGTCCACATATGAGGAAACAATATGCATATGTACTTACTGTTAAAGGAAAAGGGGGGTTGGGATGGCCTAGTGGTCTAGAGTGCCGCACTTCGACCTCTAGCTGGCCGGTCACCTCTGGCTTGCGGCTGTGGTTTCGAGCCCTGGTGTGAGCGTATGTGGCATGGAGATAGGGGCGCCTTCTCAACCTCGTGGGTTTCCTCCGGGTACTCCGGTTTCCTCCGACTGCTAAAGACCCCTACACGCAAGCGAATTATTGAAATAAAATTAAACCATTTGTTAGTCCCGAAATGACCTAGTTTGTGTTGAGTGGACGTTAAACCGAATTTCTCTCTCTCTCTCTCTCTCTGTTAAAGGAAAATGATCTTGTGATAGTCAATTCTTTTTATGAATTTGGATATTATAGACATAACCACAACATAACACGATTTGAATATGCCGCGGAATTATAAAAGATCCTGTTTCATGTCTCTCGAATCGTTTCACTTTGACTTTTCTTTTCAAAGTCCCTTTGCTACAATCTGACACTTATGGGTTGTTGTTTTTATATTTTCAAATAGATACTAAATGGCTTGATTTTCTACCAGCATATGATACATTGTATACTAAAATACAGAATGGATTCTTTGTAATTTCGAAGATGGAATGGCTTATACTTATAGTGATAGCAGGTAGCCCCGTTATTTATAAAAGGAACGGCTCATAATTTTTGTTAATTGATAAACTGTCATTCAAAATGTTTGAGAAGTGTGTAAAGAGTTAAGGCAGTGAAGAAAAAACAACAGGCAGCGTCATGTAACAAAGGTGATCAGTAGACACCAGGACTCTTGGTCACAAGTATGTCTTCATTCTTTATGTAATTTTTTGACCACACTAAAAGCTACCAAATAATAAAGACTGCTGTATTTTTTGTTGAAAGTCTTGGTGATAGATCAATCCACCCACCACTAATCCTACACCACTATCAAGTTCTGATAATATTTTTAAAAAGTTTGCCGGATTTGCCAACATCAGAAAAAGCTATCACGGACCCATCTACAGACCGACCCTTCCTTTCCAGTGGACTGCAAAATAATGTCAGATACATTATTATTGTTGGTGTCGAACATCTTTCATTAAATTTGAAAGAATACTTTTTAAGGAAGAAACTTGAAAAAAGAGGGTTTAATGTCCACTCAACACAAACTAGGACTAACTAGTTTCAATTTTATTTCAATAATTCGCTTGCGCATAGGTTTTTAACGCAACCACACAACTGGACTCGATTACGGACCGCCTAATCCAATGCAAGGGTAGGACATAGTGCCGCTGCCCAGGCAACATTCCCATCATAGCACACTGTATTTCTGATCCACCGCAAATTTGTTTACCATTCGGTCAAACTTGAAAATAAATTGAAAATCATAACAAATCATCTACTAGGCCTAGCTTGAACTACAATTGCAGGTCTGTATTGGTTGTAATTACCTGTAACCTAGTATGGAATCACTTGATATTTGCTGTGTGCCTGTAAAATAAAAAAGTCATTGTATTTGATGTTTATTTTTTTCCTATGTTTACATCATGTACTTGTAGGCCTATAGTTCAGGGGCCGGTTGCTCAAAACTAAGTTATTTTCGAGAGATGGATAGAGAACAAGCTAAAAAGAAAACGATTTTTCCTACGATCAAGGGCCATAATTCATGAAGTTACAATTCGATATGTGCAAATATCAAAAAAGGTTGCCAGGCAACGAAACAGCTACATCGTCCGGGCAGTCAACAAGAGTTGTCGCATATTAAGTAATAATCAAAAATCATTAGAATTTGTAGGGTTTTTTATAAAGTTCTGCCCCATGCTAACGTTTAGTATACGAAACATTTAATATTATGGATTTAGCTGTACACTTATCAAAATTCATTGAAAATCAATATACTTGTTTGTCTCAAGACCTTAAACTCTGTTTCATCAATTAAAATTGTGACCTCTATAGGTCCACAACCCTGGTATACAATATTTGCGTACAAGCGGCGGCCATTTTGTCCTGCAATTTTGGTCCGATTTTCACGAAATTCGAACTCAACCTTCACTACGGTGTAACGGTGATACGGGCCCGTATCTACAGGGGGCGCGGGGAGGCATCCCCCCCCCGCGTGAAATGCTCGCCCCCCCCCCCCCGCTCAGAAATTACTAACAATCATTAAAGTATACACAGTTCCTTATATTAACCTAAAAAAGATATTTTTTTTGGTTTGAATACTTATTTTAAAATGCTTATTAGACGCCAAGGTAACTACATAGCAGTCTGTTAGAATGACCTTTCCGAAAATTTCCTCAAAATGTTCGCCCCCCCCCCCCCCTACCGAAAAGTAACGCCCCCCCCCCCCCCCCGCTTAATGGTGTCTAGATACGGGCCTGCGGGGATATAATCAAGTGATTTTTTAAATCAGATAATAATTGCGACCCCCAGGGGGACCACAAGCCAATAACCCCGTTTACATTACAAATTTTAAGCGTGCCAGGTACCGTTCCCAGTACGGCACGGTTAATTATTTTGTAGTGTAAACGGGTGAAATGCTCGCCCCCCCCCCCCCCGCTCAGAAATTACTAACAATCATTAAAGTATACACAGTTCCTTATATTAACCTAAAAAATATATTTTTTTTGGTTTGAATACTTATTTTAAAATGCTTATTAGACGCCTAGGTAACTACATAGCAGTCTGTTAGTATGACCTTTCCGAATATTTCCTCAAAATGTCCCCCCCCCCCCCCATTATACCGAAAAGTAATGCCCCCCCCCCCCGCTTAATGGTGTCTAGATACGGGCCTGCGGTGATATAATCAAGTGATTTTTTAAATCAGATAATAATTGCGACCCCCAGGGGGCACCACAAGCCCCTGTAGATACGGACCCGTATCACCGTTACACCGTAGTGAAGGTTGAGTTCGAATTTCGTGAAAATCGGACCAAAATTGCAGGACAAAATGGCCGCCGCTTGTACGCAAATATTGTATACCAAGGTTGTGGACCTATAGAGGTCACAATTTTAATTGATGAAACAGAGTTTAAGGTCTTGAGACAAACAAGTATATTGATTTTCAATGAATTTTGATAATTGTACAGCTAAATCCATAATATTAAATGTTTCGTATACTAAACGTTAGCATGGGGCAGAACTTTATAAAAAAAAACCCAACAAATTCTAATGATTTTTGATTATTAGTAATTACTTAATATGCGACAACTCTTGTTCATGACGTAACGTTATGTAAACATATTTGGTCCAATATTGGCAGCTAGTGATTGGTTGGTAGACGGACTACTGACCAATCAAAATTTAAAACAACAATATCCGCTCATAATAGCAGTGTGTAGTAGGATAACCTCTAATCAAACTTAAAACGTTTCTGTGATGACTGGAAACTTGACCTCAATAAAGATAAAAACAAAGTTATGATCTTTAAAAACAATAAGAAAGAAACAACAACAAAATTTGTCTTTGGCCACGTCAATTTGGATATTGTCAAATCTTATCTTTACCTAGGCATTTTCATAAATGATAACGGATCTTTTAAATCAGCTATTGTGAACTTGGAGAAGAAGGCTATGAGAGCCTGGTTAAAGTATGTACATCTAATCGCCTTCCAACAAATGTTCTCATTAAACTTTACGAATCAGTCGTGAAACAAATAGCTCTATTATATGGCTCAGAGGTTTGGGTGGATAATTTAGTGTTAAGTAAGAACTTTGAGATAGAAAAATGGGATAAAATAAATACGAATAAAATGACCGTTAAAATATGTAAATCTATCCTTACACAGCCATTAAAAGCATCAAATATAGGCTGATTGGCCGAATTAGGAATTTTTCCTGTTAATATTGATATATTTCATTTCAAAGAATGGCTATGTATTATAAAAGACTAAACGAAAATTAAAGTTACATTATGGGAGATAAGATAAAGAGATGGCAGTTCTCACTACAATAGTTAAAAACTAGATAGTGTAAAGATAATTTGCTGAAAATTTCAGTCAAATTGATTCACTATTAGCCGAGAAAAAAGCTTTTGAAATATTCATAGCCTCGGTCATCATTACTCAAATCATTAATATAAACAGCATAGTCTCGATTATCCACTTGATTGATTTAATTATCAACCGCCATTAAAGCGGCATATACGATTTTAATCTGCCAACATCGAAGGCTAGTCTTGACATAAAGAGTTTATTATGGTCTGGATATGTTAATTAATGTCTAATTGATTATTTAGATAACATCTCAGGCTTAAAGAAAGACCTGTAAAAATCAGATTTTGCTCTTGCATAATGCTATTTTAAACAATACGTTAAGTAACTCATTACTTAATTCTGCATATCAGGAAGACATAAAAATTTCGCAATCAAACCCAAAACTCTCCTGGTATGCGGCTATCCAAAATATCTTTAAAAAATATGACATTTCTCAAACAACAATTTCGAGACAGAATATTAAAAGTTCAATAGAAAGCAAATTTAACAATCTCCTTGTTGAATCTTGCGGGCCAAACCATAACCTAATTAACCCGTGCATAGCAGAATACTGCAATAAAACTAATTGTGTGACAAACGAGGCTATCAAGTCGAATGAAATGTAAACAATACTCAATACTGTTTGGAAACGAACATACTTAAATCACTGTTCAAAGTTTTATGGAAGACCCAGATTAAACGAAAGACTGTCATGTTGCTGTACTTAAGTGAAAGCTTTCATTGAACGGAAAGAATAGACTAACGCCGGATTAACCATGGTGGGGGCCCTGGGGCCTGGAACATGTGGGGGGCCCCTGATCGCATAGGGGGGTCTGGGGGTTTTCTCTCCCCTCCCCCCCAAAGAAATTTTCAGAAATTGGAGGCCAGAAAGTGATTTCCTGGCATTTTAGGCACTTATGTTGGAGCCATTTAGAAGTACCTCCCTCAGAAAAAAATAAAATTCTGCCACCAAATTAGCGCATTCTGGCGCGTTATTTAAGTGGACCAATCCATGCTAGCAGTGCTATGAAATGATGACATTTCTAGAGGAGGAGATTGTAAGTGGGCAGAGCGACATCAAACCTAATTTTGAATTAGCTCAGTGATAAATAACGGGGTTTACTTGATTCGGAATCGTATTATACCCCCACGATGGTTTGATGAATGGAGGCCGTAACGTTACGACCAAGCCGGACTCGATGTTTGACAAACAAAATGGTAATACGAGATTTAATCAAGAAATATGAATATTTCGTGTGATCATGATGTGCATCTCATCAAATTCAGCTTATAAATACCCACAACAAATATCAAAAACAATCCGGCGTTGGAATAGACACACTCCCGCATAAGTTCAAGAAACAGACGCTATTCCAGCAATGGCCAGAGAGGGATTTCTCGGGCCATTGCTTCAGGAATATGGATACTCAGCTACTTTAAAAAGACCATGCGAGGATTATATGATTTATAAGGTCATACTTACACTTTGTCTTAGAATAAATTACAATGCAGAGCCGATAGGTCGAATAATGATCGTACGATTAATAATATTGTGTAAAATTTATAATTTTATTCACTGTTTAAAAAGCCCTACATTGGAATATTAGGTAACTATTAAACAAAAGGTGGCAGATAAAAAAAAGTGGTATAATAAAATATGTGGATGATACGAGAGTACCATGAGTTTATAGTTTTGATACACGTCACCTTGGCTTTTATTGGTTGATAAAAATAGATGAGTTTGGGCGATTGTTGTCTTTATTCTGAATAGGTTGCCAGTTAGTCTCTGTCACCCTGTCGTAGAACCCCCTAGTCTTCAACCTACGGAGGGTTGTCACCCAGAACCCCCTAGTCTTCAACGTACGGGGGGTCTGGGTCGGTTCTCAATAATTGATGAAAATTACTGGATAATCTACCACATAAAAAAACAAACTCCCGGTTACGCATGGGCAACGGAACCTTTTGGCTAAAGTCTCGGTAGGTGGTAGATCTTATGAAGCCTGTCCGATTTTGCTAGATTCTATAAAGCGAGTCTGAAATATATTCCGCAATTTACTTGGCACATCTTTTATTAGAAACAAAATAGATACGAGGAATAAAGCATGAATCGCGATGAAGAATTAAGAAAATTGTGAGAAGCCATACGTCTGATTCATGACGAGAGAAAATTACAATTTCAATAAAACCTTTACAAACAAAATTTTATTAGAGTCATTGTTGACAAGCGAGATGTTTTGATAGATTCAGTATGTGGTAACTTAAAAGACTGGATAATCCAGACAATGCTTTCCGTCAAATTTTGAGGACCCATCCAGACTAATATTCGTAGAATATTTGTTTGGATGATAGAGACTAGTTGCCAGTTGGACCGGTCGGATAGGGCGATGGGCGAATAGGTCGCTAATTTGTGTTCAGTACACGACACAAACTACTTGCTAGTGATTTCTTGGAAACCTTCCTCGATTGTTAATGTATTGATTCTATGTCAATCATGCACCTAAAATTTGTAATGCTTATATTTCAGCATAATGGACATTAACTTCAAAATGAGATTTTTGTACAAGGGGCCATAATCCAGGAATTTACTATCAGGAGGCAAACCACCATTAATTTCCCCATTGACTTCAATGTTAATTCTGGACTCTTTGCCCACTTACAACTTTTCCCCAAATTTTCGTTGAGCTGAATGCTTTTCACTACAGACAGAGGGGCAAAATGGCCATGTCTTTGCACTAAAATTTGCATGAGGTTTACCACCAAAATACACAAACTTGAAGAGGCATACTAAAAACATGTAACTAGTTGCCGTACATATCACCGAGGCCAATCTGATAACATAGTTATCCTTACGTCTCAAAATATGAATATTTACCAAACCTGGCAGAAAATATTAATGCAGACCCTCTTTGTCCATTCTGGAACAAAAAATCAATAAAAATGGGCATGCAAAAGGGGAGAAAAGAGACAGAGAGAATTGCTGTAATTAGACGAACTACAATTTGTGGTAAGTTCAAATATCATCAAAATTTTTTTTTTATAGCTCCACATTTATTTTTGCAACATTATTATAATACAGAATCAAAAGAAAATAATATAAAGTTTCATCAAAATCAAAAGATAAAAATTGTGTCCACAAGTTAAAAATATGATTTTTAATACATTCCGCGGCCATCATGTTGCAATCCAATACATGCTAATATCGAAAGGAACCTAGATCTTTGGGATATAAACCTATATTTCAAGTTGCGTCTGGAAGGACAGGGGCAACAACAAATTACATCCACATGTAAATGTGGGGTATAAGATATAAGAAAGGAATATACTGATTTATCATTTTATTTCCATTTACAGGTATATTATATAATAGTATGCAAGTATCATGACAATATTTTTGATATTGGTATCGAGATTCAGTTTAAAAATATCCCCATAGTCAATATGTTTACTAGTTATGATAGAAGTCAGACTGGAATATATCAAATACGACTGATGTCACTAGTTTCAACATTCAGGCTTGACAATATAATCAAGTCTTGCTATTCAAGTGACAGTCACACAGCATCATTTGTGACATTAAAGCCACTGATCCCGATTTGCATTTTTCGGAAATTATCCAATTCTCCCTTAAATATACTTGAATTGATTTTATTTATTAAGGTTTGATTACGAAAACAAATCCAACATACCAATGGTACATAATCTCCCGAATTGGAATCAATCGTATTAAAAATAGGTTGCCAGGCAACGAAACATACGCCCACACAGCAGCTAAATCGTCCGGGCAGTCAACAAGAGTTGTCGCATATTAAGTAATTATCAGAAAATCATTAGAATTTGTTTGGTTTTTATAAAGTTCTGCTCTATGCTAATGTAAAGTATACGAATCATTTAATATTATGGAATAAGCTGTCACCTCCACTGGATACGAAACATTTAATATTATGGCGACTTTTCGTACAATCAGGGGCCATAATTCAGGAAGTTACGATCAGATATGTCCAAATATCGACAGGAACCAAGATCTTTCAGTTTGACCAAAATCGAATTAAAATTGTGACCTCTACAGGGTACACAACCTTGATATATCATATTTTTACACTATTCGTGTAAAAATGGCAGCCATTTTGTTCATCAATTTTGGTCCGATGTTCACAAAATTGAAACTGAAAATTCATTAAAGTGTAATGGTGATATAATCAAATGTTTTTGAACTCCATAAAGGCAATTTTCCGTATAATCAGAGGCCATAATTCAGGAAATTACAATCCGATATGCGCAAATATCGCAAGGAACCAAGATCTTTAGGTTATAAAAATGTATTTCAAGTTTCATCAAAAACGTATAAAAATTGTGACCCCTATAGGGTTCACAACCTTGATATACCATATTTTTACACCATTCGCGTACAAACGCCGGTCATTTTGTTTTGGTCCGATTTTCATGAAATTCAAACTCAACCTAGATTACCCTGTAACGGTGATATAATCAAACGTTTTTTTAAAGGTGATAAAGGCGATTTTTAGTACAATCAGGGGCCATAATTCAGGAAGTTACGATCCAATATGCACAAATATCGAAAGGAACCAAGATCTTTATGTTATAAACATGTATTTCAAGTTTCATCAAAATCAGTTCAAAATTGTGACCTCTAAAGGGTCCACAACCTTGATATAACATATTTTCACACTATTCGCGTACAAACAGCGGCCATTTTGTCCGTCAATTTTGGTCCAATTTTCACAAAATTCCATATCATCTTTTATAACAATGTAACGGTGATATAATCAAACGTTTCTTTAAATTGGATAATAATTTTGACCTACAGAGGGGCCACAAGCTAAAAAAGGCAATTTTTCGGACAATCACGGGACATAATTCAGGAAGTTACGATCCGATATGCGAAAATATCGAAAGGAACCAAGATCTTTGGGTTATAAACATACATGTCAAGTTTCATCAAAATCGGTTCAAAATTGTGACCTCTATAGCTTGATATAACATTTTGCCTGTCAATTTTGGTCCGATTTTCAACCTCCATTACCATGTAACGGTGGTATAATCAAACGTTTTTTGACCTCCAGAGGGACCACAAGCTAAAAAGGGTGATTTTTTGGACAATCAGGGGCCATAATTCAGGAAGTTACAATCCGATGGGCGCAAATATTGAAAGGAACCAAGACCTTTGGGTTATAAACATACATGTCAAGTTTCATGAAAATCAGTTCAAAATTGTGACCTCTATAGGGTCCACAACCTTGATATAACATATTTTCACACTATTCGCGTACAAATGGCGGCCATTTTGTCTGTCAATTTTGGTCCGATTTTCACGAAATTTCGAATAGGGTCCACAACCTTGAGCTCAACCCCCAAAACTATGTAACGGTGATATAATCAAACGTTTTTTTGAATCGGATAACAATTTTGACCTCCACAAGGAACACAAGCTAAAAAGTGTGATTTTTCGGACAATCAGGGGCCATAATTCAGGAAGTTACGATCTGATATGCGCAAATATCGAAAGGAACCAAGATCTTTCGGTTATAAACATGCATTTCAAGTTTCATGAAAATCGGTTCAAAATTGAGACCTCTATAGGGTCCACAACCTTGATATAACATATTTTCACACTATTCACGTACAAACGGCGGTCATTTTGTCTGTCAATTTTGGTCCGATTTTCACGAAATTCGAACTCAACCCCCATAACTATGTAACGGTGATATAATCAAACGTTTTTTTGAATCGGATAACAATTTTGACCTCCACAGGGAACACAAGCTAAAAAGGGTGATTTTTCAGACAATCAGGGGCCATACTTCAGGAAGTTACAATCCGATATGCGCAAATATCGAAAGGAACCAAGATCTTTCGGTTATAAACATGCATTTCAAGTTTCATCGAAATCGGATCAAAATTGTGACCTCTACACTGTTCACAAGCTAAAAACGTGATTTTTCGTACAATCAGGGGCCATAACCCATGAAGTTACAGTCCGATACATGCCAATATCGAAAGGAACCGAGATCTTAGGGTGATAAACCTATATTTTAAGTTTCATTGAAATCGGATAAAAATTGTGACCTGTTCACAAACAATTGTGGACGGACGGACGGACGGAGGGACAGGGGCGACGACAATATACGTCCACATAAAAATGTGGGCGTATAAAAAGAACCCTAACAAAAAGTTTTATCAAACACTTACAGGTGACCTGCAGAGGATGGTGACATTTTCAATCCATTATATCTTTGTCAATACTGAATGAAATTCAACTATTTTTGGTCAGTTGGCAAGTGATTTTAAATCAAACAACTTCCAAGTTACAATTCTATATATATATGATTTATTATTATCTAATATGCTATATTTTATGAGAGCTCTGTATTTAAGGGTTTATTGCACATAGCACATTACTGATAAATAAATTGAAATTTTATAATACAAATCTGTTGAACTTCATTGCTCATTCAAGCATCTGGGACTAAAAAAATAATAAGTTTGGTTTGAACTTTCTATAATTATTTCACAATACTGAGCTAAATTTATGGGCTGACATAAAATTGAGCACTTTATATTTTCTTAATAAATCAATAACTTCATAGTTTCAAACATATTATATAAATAACTATCTTCACAGTGTCAACTAAATCAATAATATTATATCAATAACTATCTTCACAGTGACAAACACATGTTATATCAATAACTATCTTCACAGTGTCAACAGATGTTATATCATAAATTATCTTCACAGTGTCAAACAGATGTTATATTAATAACTATCTTCATGGTGTCAAACAGATGTTTCATGTATATCATAAATTATCTTCACAGTGTCAAATAGATGTTATATCATGAATTATCTTCACAGTGTCAAACAGATATTATATCATAAACTATCTTCACAGTGTCAAACAAATAATGATTACTATCTTCACATGTTCACAGCGTATATCAATAACTTTCCTGTGTTTGAATCTACTCAGTTATAAGAAATGACAAAATTGCACCCTGAGCCACACTCTTTCAATTCTGCCAATTCAAGTGAATTTGTTACAACACATTAAATGTAGTGGTACTAACAAGCTGCGATTAGATAGCTTCAGTTGGCTAAAACCGTTTGATAACATCAGTTGGCAACCCGGTAATAGACAGCTTCTATTGGATAAAATTTTCAAGTTATAAGAGATATTAACTTCTTACCATTGTGCGAATCATGAATCAAATGAATTACAATAAAAGTAATTATGAAGGAAACAAGGGTAAAACAGGATCTTTAAAGAGTTGTATAAAACTCTTTGACGTGGATTTGACAAATGATGCAAATGAATCAAACATAAATGTTTATACCTATTCCTATTATTTACACTTTAAATAATATATTATCTACATAACAAGAATATATTCTATATATATAATAAACTAGGATAGATAAGAATAAGGGTTTTATATATGTACACACACAAATACACAAAACTGCTAACAAGGTACTGTGTCAATATATTTTTGATCCAAACGACTTTTGTAATTTTTTGCCATATAAATAAAGAATGTCAGAGCTTCTTTCTCCACTACAGGAATATTCTTAAAATGCTTGGCTACAGCCTGAAAGAAAACAAATTATATATAAATTGTAAGTGATATTTCATATAAAATAGACCTGCGGCAGCCGATGTATCCTTTCAATCGTCCTTTCCTTCCCAAGGCCAAGAAGCAGAGACCAATGGACCTAATCTCCCTCCTTCTTGCCGTCGGGCTTTGGTATGAGTAACAGCTCGAAGTTAAGAAGGCAAGAAATAATCAGTATGAAGCCAAGAAGTCAAGTGACCTTTTGTCATTTAAAACATAAAGAAGTCTAGAAGAAAGGGCAAAAATTTCACATTTTAAACAGAACTTTAGAAATAAACTTTGTTGTATGTTAGTTTCAGAATTACCTAAGTAAACAGTCCATTAGATCTTAACCTCCCATTCAATTACTAGTGAAGTTGTCCATGTTATTATGTCAGAGAAATGAGATGGATAATAATATGCAATGCCCGGTCATCTGTCACAATTCAACCACTCGAGACACCTTTTAGAAACTTTGTACACACATCAACCTATTATTGTTGTTTGGGCTTTTGCTAATTAGAAACTTGTGTCAGATTTATATATTTGTGTTTCCATGGAAACAAATTTGACAGTTTTTGATATACATGTACAAGAAAACAGGATATTACTAGGTTGTTTTGTTATGCTATTCTATTTGGGTGTGAACATCTTCTGTAAAACATTCCAACAACAAAGATAGTTTGGCAGGCAACGAAGCTTATGTCGACGGCAGCAAAATCGTCGGAACAGTAATTAGGGGGCATTTACAAGACAATTTCACACAAACCAGATTATAATTTTAGTTGTTTGAGGGTTCACAAGGTTCTACAAACTGAAACAAGGGCCTCAATCCTGGAAGTAATTTACAGAAAATTTTGAAATTTGGCAGTGTTTTTCGTTTTACTAATTTAAATACTGCATATAAATTTTGGATGATAAATTTTGCCATTCAAATGCTCACATGGTTCACAAAGCAAAACAAGAGCCACAACTCTATAAATAATTACGGAAATTGCTAAAATTCAATAGACCTTCGCTTCACAAATGTAAATGATGCACAGAAATTTCATACATATCGGATCATAACTTTCATCAATCGAGTATTAACAGGGTTGAACAAAGGGAAACAAGAGCCATATTTTTAGACGTAATTATTGTAAATTGCTGGGCCATAAAACAAGGGCCATAACTCTAGAATTAATAAAGGGAAATTACTGAAATTCTTCTGTTTACTATAAATTTAAACGACACATATATATTTCATACAGATCGGCAGATAACTTTAGATTTTAGGTTGACAAGGTTCAATAAACAGCAATTATTGAAATTAAATAGGCTTCTTTATCTCACTAATGTCAACAACTCATATAAATTTGAAAACAATCGGATCATAACTTTTGGCGATAAAGCGTTAAAGGGCCAATCCCGATAACTTTTTGGGGAATAAAACTGCTTAATTTTGTGTTAAAATCCCTTATAACCCATTATCTAAGGACGACCAACTAACCCGATATTTGTGATACGCTTGTAAATAACTTAAACCTGACAGTCTTCATCTGGAAATGGAGACCGTTGTATTATACAGTATCTGGATAAAACCAGGCTTTTTTCTATAAAAATGATATGTAGGTGAAATTTACCTTATGTTATCAGTACAGTACATGGGTCATTCACTGTATAGACCTCTCAAGAAACGAGAATCGATTATCAGGTCAACCAATCAAAAAATTGACCCGAAATCTTAAAAGGGTTACGTGTCCGGATAAGCAGTGTTGACGTTAACGTCAAAACGACTCAATATTTTGAGCTGAAACATTGAGCCAAGGTATATATACCATGCCTCTATATTTTGGTCCATAAATTTCATAAATGCTCGGACTTTAATTTTTGAGACTCTGTTCTTATCGGAATTGTCCCTTTAACAAGAAATTGTGCTCGACAGAAGGATCGACGGGGACGCCAATATATGTCTATTCTTTTAATGAATTCTTTAAATGAAATTTAGGTTTCTTTTAAGTATCAATTTAGAGCAGCGCTGGCCATTCTTGATATTATTGCCTAGTTAGAAGTTAACCGTTTTTTTATGGTGTAATTATTAATGTTGGTCTGATTAGAGATGATGAAACCCTATTGGGTTTGGCCTTTGATCTTGAGTACTGATTAACCTGTGACTATCCTACTAAGAGGTAGCTATTATTATTGTTGGAATTATGTATTGTTATTGTATGTACTTCTAATATGTTAATGGTTTCTTCTGATTATTATTAAATTGTTGTAAGCTAAAATTAGGTATAAATAGGCTGACTCGATGGATATTTGTCATTAACTTGAAAACGTGACCAGTATGTGTTACGAAAGGTCGTTATTAAATTATAGAGAAGTAGTTATATCCATACCTTATGTTGTGTTTTTTTATGCATATATGTCTAGATTTCTATGTGGGCGTATAAAAAAGGGAGATATATATATATATATATATATGTTGTTAACAAATATAGGTTGCCAGACAAGAAACATACGCCCAGAGCAGCCAAGTCTTCCGGGGAGTCAACAAAGGTTCTCGCATATTATTTTTCTTTTGTGAAAAATTAAAACATTTACAACACACTAAAATCTGATTATGAGTAACAAACATTTGGCTTCTATTTCTGCCCGATGGTAACACTAAGCATACAGAACAATTGTCATAACCATCCGAAATCGTTGAAAATTGATAGGTTTCCTTGTCTCTCCACCGTAAACACTGTATAAATATAAAATCAATTGGATATTAACTTTAGACTTTAAAGCATCCACAAGATTTTTCAAGGTGATCAAGGACTGACTGAGAAATCACATTTTCCAATAAGTACCCATTTTTGGCTTTTTTAAAACAAATACTGGACATCAATTCGAGTAGTTCTGGTTTATCGATCATTGTCAAGATAAGTTTTATCCAATGGCTTAGGCATATGACTCTATGTTAAGTTTCTGAAACATTGCTTGGCCATTTAAAAAAAAATAGGGGTTAGAAAACGGGCCAAAAATTTTAAAGAAAGGTTGCCAGGCAACGAAACATACGCCCACAGCAGTTAAATCATCCGGGCAGTCAACAAGGGTTGTCGCATATTTTTACTTTTTTTGGTACGGGGTAATGAAACATTTGTAATACACTAATATCTGATTAAGAGTAACAACTCAATAGGCTTCTTCGTCTCATGACCTTAAACTCTGTGTATCAATCTGAAGTCAATCGGATGATAAGTTTGGCCTCTATAGCATCATAAGGTTTTTTGAAGTGATCAAGGGAGACAACTCTGGAAGTAATTATTTGAAATCGCTCAAAATCAATAGGCTTCTTCGTCTCATGACCTTAAACAGTGTGTGTGTATTTAAAGTCAATCGGGTATTAAATTTGGCCTCTAGAGCATCCACAAGATTTTTTGAAGTAATCAAGGGCCACAACTCTGGCACTAATTATTAGAAATCGCTGAAAATCAATAGGCTTCTTCGTCTCGTGACCTTAAACACTGTGTATACACTTAAAGTCAATCGGATATTAACTTTGGCCTTTAGAGCGTCCACAATATTTTTTTAAGTGATCAAGGGCCATAACTCTGGAAGTAATTATTGGAAATCGATGGAAATCAATAGGCTTCTTCGTCTCATGACCTTAAACACTGTGTATAAATTTAAAGTCAATAGGATATTAACTTTGGACTCTAAGAGCTTCCAAAAGCAATTGTGGACTCTGGACGGACGGATCCAAAAATGCTACCTTTTAGACCTAAATCTAAAGAATTTTCGAAACTACGTCCAACTTCTGACCATTTAGCCACTTCTGTTCAAGGAAGAACTTTATCCAGTATTAGTCTCACGGTTTTCCATAAGAAATTGAAACCGTTGATCGATATCTCGGATAGTATTCAAGACATAGGCGGTTGGGGTAAAGAATAATAATAATCTTAGTAATTACTATAGTCTTTAAGACGAAAGTCTGAAAGCCAAAATACTTACATCAGCTAACTGTGCCTTATTTAAACCTTGTCTTGTAGGAATTTTATAATGTCTTTTATATCTTCTTAATGTGTTCACTGGCATTTGGAAGAAATCAATCTACAATACAAATTATTATAGATGTGCATTTTCATTTTCAAGCAATTCACTGAAACTTTTAAACAAAAGGAGAATCACATATCATTTCAAATCCAAATAGACATTTGCCAATTTTAACCCTTTCATCAACAATGACTGTAAATAGGAGACAACAATGACCAAAAGCGAACTGTCATGTGGGGAACTTCAGTCACCGAGTTATCACATACTAAGCTCTGTGTAGGACCTGATTAGTCAAATTACAATACAACCCTTAACCATGTTGTTGAAATGACATTTCATTAGGCTAAGATTGCATGCAGTTTTTCAAAACAACCGCAAATTAACATTCTTTCCAGTTTTTGGTAGTCCCTGGGGCACGTAAAGTTTATAAAGACCAGATAAAAACTGAAACAGCGATCTCCACAGCCGACAGCATCAATCGACACAAAATTGCTGATGCTAGAGGGACAGAGTAGACAATAATGAGCAAGCATATTTAAATATGGATAAACAGCATAATGTTGGAGAAATGTATGAAAAGATAGTTTGCCAGGCAACGAAACATACGCCCACAGCAGCTAAATCGTCTGGGCAGTCAACAAGAGTTGTCGCATATTTTTACTTTTTTCGGTAATGAAAAATTTATAATACACTAAAATCTGATTAAGAATAACAACTCATTAATAACTATCAGAAAATCATTAGAATTTGTTTGCTTTTTATAAAGTTTTGCCCCACACTAACAATTAGTATAGGAAACATTTAATATGATGGATTTAGCTGTTCAGTTATCAAAATTCATTGAAAATCAAAATGTTCGTTCATTTCAACACCTTAAACTCTGTGTATCAATCTGAAGTCAATCACATATTAAGTTTGGCCTCTAGAGCATCCACAAGATTTTTTGAAGTGATCAAGGACTACAACTCTGGCACTAATTATCGGAAATCGCTGAAAATCAATAGGCTTCTTCGTCTTATGACCTTAAACAGTGTGTATAAATTTAAAGTCAAACGGGTATTAACTTTGGCCTCTAGAGCGTTTACAAGATTTTTTGAAATGATCAAGGGCCACAACTCTGGAACTAATTATCAGAAATTGTTGACGCCGGACCGATGGACGACAATATACGACCACATTTCAATGTGGGCGTATAAAAATTAAAATGGACTCTGCTCTATTACTAGCCTAAATCAGAAAAAAAAGTTATATAAATAGTTCAGTGTCTAGACTTACATCTGGTACATCTTCTTCTGCTTCAGGTGACCCTCTGTCATCTTCACTATCCTTTCTCTTTCTTTTACTTCGGACACTCTGTATCATGTTTTTATGCGTATCACAAATATAGATATGAGAAACCTGAGGAAAAAAAACAACTAGTCTTTACTAATAAATCTGCCAGACTTTACTAATAAATCTACTCATAATTATAAACCTGCCAGCCTTTACTTAAAATTATAAACCTGTCAGTCTTTACTTAAAAACCTGCCAGTCTTTACTTATAAACCTGCCAGTCTTTACCTATAAATCTGTCAGTCTTTACCTATAGACCTGCCAGTCTTTACCTATAAATCTGTCAGTCTTTACCTATAAATCTGTCAGTCTGTCAGTCTTTACCTATAAATCTGTCAGTCTTTACCTATAAATCTGTCAGTCTTTACCTATAAATCCAATCTAATTAAAATACAAATCTATATTTCATTTAATTTTTTTTATACTTTTGATAGCCTACACAACATTAAGATAAACCACTTGTACTGAAAAGTCGTGTCAGGGGTAATAAAAGTGGCTTTTGACTATGCCATACATTGATTAATCAATCAGCATTGACATTTCTATTGGTTTACCCACAGTTCCATGCATGGCACGCCGAGAAGTTGCTATAACAGACCATTTCATTGGTCAATAACACACTTCAATCAAAATGCTGGTAATATAACAACTCTTCCAGATCCTCATGTAGTATAAAGAAGCAAAACAAAATTTTGAACTGTAAAAAACAAAATAAAATAGAATCTGTGTTTTAATCAGATTGCTATAAATCTGACAGTCTTTTTACCTAGGAATCTGGCAGCTTTATGTGTATAAAGATGTAATACAAGATAACTACTAATATCTTATCACTGGTACAATTCAACAGAACTGATAACTTCATTTAGGTAACTCTGGGGTTAGCTTGCAATCATTTAGCTAATGCTTCTGATTGCATGTTCTGGAACTGAATTCTAACAAACATGAAAAGACGTCAATCCAATAAAAACCACCCCCCAATTATTTAGCTAATGATTCTGATTTGCATCTTCCAATCCAATAACCCCCCCCCCCAATTATTTAGCTAATGCTTCTGATTTGCATCTTCTGGAATTGAATTCTAACAAACATATGAAAGTCGTCAATCCAATAAAAACCACCTCCTATGGGATGTTTGTTTATGTTCTGGTTCCACTCTCACCTCATCTGTTATCTGATTGGAACTGGCAGAAGTGTTTCAATCCATTGCATGCTCGTCAATTCCATAAGAAATTACTGCTGGGTATTGCTACTGGCACTGCAGTCACGATACATTACTTATTGTGATCCGAGTGCTACGATATGATTCGTATCACAATTGATAATCGGGTCAATATTTACTAAGAAAACAACAGCATAATGAATAACTGATAGTTTTAGTGCTGCTGATGTTAAAGAAATAAAAATGTTTTATACCACGATATTGATGTGGATCAAAATAAGGACCAAAACAATTTAAGAGTGTTTATGTACCTATGAATGATGTAGATAATTAAAAGTGCCAGATAAAAAAAAACATAAAAAAAGTATCGTAATTCATCGATTCAGCGTCTTGCCATTCACTAAAAGAATCTTGGGACGGTAAATTGCTATACGTGGAGTCAGTGGTATATCGTGCCTGCACTATAAGGAAAGACACACGAGCATACATAATGCCTTTTGGATTGGTAGAAACAGTAATACATGTACTTACACTATCATCTCTAATAAGTTTTAGTTTTCTCTGTTGAACTGTTTTCTGTATTCGTTTACTGTAACTAGCATTACCTGCTTGTCTCGTACATCTCTCATTATTATCTATCAAACAACAGATCTGATCATGTCCACCTCGACTATCATCTTCTGTACTAAAACCGTTACTAAAATACAGAATATAACAAAATAAAAACAGTTTATGTTTATTGAGAGAGAGAAATGGGGCTTAACGTCCACTCGACACAAACTAGGTCAATTTGGAACTAATATATAGTTTAATTTTATTTCAATAATAGGGGTCTTTAGCAGTGGGAGGAAACCGGAGGTTGAGAAGACACCTTTATCTTTATGCCACATACGCTCACACCAGGGATCGAAACCACAGCTGCAAGCCAGAGGTGAACGGCCAGCTAAAGGTTGAAGCGCGGCACTTTAGACCACTAGGCCATCCCAACCCCCCTTATGTTTATTGGTAAAATGACTAAAGCTTTTTGCACATGCATGGAAAATAAAATAATGTAAGAGCTATATCTTTTTTTCTGAGCTTCAAATGATATAAATTATTATCTAAACTTATTAACATGACAAACCCATAATCAACTCTCTGGACTATCGGATGGCTCTCAGTTTAAAGGCCCAATCCCGATAACTTTTTCGGGAATAAAACTGCTTAATTTTGTGGTAAAATCCCTTAAAACCCATTACTTAAGGCCGACCAACTAACCCGATATTTGTGATATGCTTGTAAATAACTTAAACCTGACAGTCTTCATCTGGAAATGGAGACCATTTTATTATACAGTATAGGGATAAAACCAGACTTTTTTCTATAAAAAATAATATGTAGGTGAAATTTACCTTTTGTTTTCAAGTACAGTACATGGGTCATTCACTGTATAGACCTCTCAAGAAACGAGAATCGATTAGCAAGGTCACCCAATGAAAAAATTGACCCGAAATCTTAAAAGGGTTACGTGTCCGGATAAGCAGTATTGACGTTAACGTGTCCGGATAAGCAGTATTGACGTTAACGTCAAAACGACTCAATATTTTGAGCTGAAATTTTGAGACAAGGTAAATACACCATGCCTCTATGTTTTGGTCCATAAATTTCATAAATGCTCGGACTTCAATTTTTGAGACTCTGTTCTTCTCGGGATTGTCCCTTTAAAGTAGATTAGAACCTAGTTCCTTTTGGAACTGTCTTTGAGCGAACGATATTCGCTGACAGTTCCTATCCGGCCTTCTGTAACTGCAGTATGAAAATATGGTATAATATCGCTATTCCCCACCCCTGTTATCAGGCTGTTTTAGAACCCTTACCGTCTATTTGTCACCACAATTCTTTATTTTCCACCAAAAGGACTCACTATATTTGACACAAATTTATAGTAGTTCAACTCCATTTTCAAGTAGAATTAAGCATTGAAATAAACATGCGGTTTGTGCATGTCCAGGTTTCGTAATGGCTCTTCAGTTTAAACATATTTGGTGTATGTTTTTAATCGCAGAATTCTACTTGAAAATAGTGTTGAATCTTTATAAATGTGTGTGAGCTGTGGTAAGAAATGATTCCTTTTGCGAATAAAGTAGAATCAAGGTGAAAAATAGTAGGTAAGGATTCCAAAATAGCCTTAGAACAGAGGTGGGGAAGAACGGTATTTTCAAACTGCAGTTACAGGAGGCCGGATAGGAACTGTCAGCGAATATCGTTCGCTCAACGACAGTTCCAGAAGGAACTAATTAGAACACTGCAGTCAAAACTTAAAACGGTTATAACTATTTTAGTATATTCATTTTTCATTAACCATTTTTGAACTACATGTATTATAATAAGAAGAATGGTCATCTCTGCATATTAAATTTAATCGCAGGATTTGACATTTTCTTAACGTCTTATTTTGGGATGTTTTTATTTAAAGGAGCTAAATCGCTAACATTTGGGACCTAGAAATTGACTCAAGTGGATCGCAACGCATATAATACTGTAATATGAATTGAATAAACTGATTTGCATTCAATGGTTTCCGTTTTACTCTAATTTAAAATCAGTTATATTCGGCGAAATAAACCAGCAGTGTCAACCGAAGGCATTTTTTTTAGCGTCTAGTTATTCCAGTCTACATGCGCCGTTTGATTTGGTACAATGTTTCTAGCCTCGTTCCTCGAGTCTCTTGCTAGAACTGGGGCTGAAACGCATTATGGTACACGATTCGTGTACCAATGGTAAAATATTTATTTTGTCTTAAATATTGGATATCAGAAGCCCATCTTTTTCCGGTAAGATCACATCATCAATTTTGATTTAAATTGACAAATAATTTGTGTTTTCAAGGTTGAAGATTTTGGATGATATTGAGTTAAAGACTTAGCTCCTTTAAATTCGGATCGGAGGCTGGTGCCTCCACTATAGTCTTGTTTATGATTTGCAATGTCCCCAGATGTATATTATGTGTCTTTGCCACTGGTTTGTTATGTGGATGTGATTTTGTTTGCGTGATTGCAGTCCTGTACTTACTTACTCTATCAGGATTTATGGTTTGGGTCACCTGTCTAACAAAACATTATATATTATCTATTATTAGTATTTCACCCATTTGGATTTTCATTGGTATCTTCCAACTGTTGAAGGAGCTAGGGCTTGCTGCAGAAATAACCAAGTTCATGTCTGCAAGTGGAAGTTACGCCCCATGACTCTCAATTACAGCAATTCTGAATGACACGATCATGGTAGATACTACTTATACTACTAGTATTTACTAACATTACATTATATGATGATATTTCTCAAAAGTGACCACACCGTCACATGTTGGCTATCATTTTGTAGTGTCATACAGAAAATGGTCACTAAAAATATGATAACCTTTACGACGAATATATCACGTGTAATAAGTCAGTGTTGATAAACTTGAGAATCCATAAACATTGAGAAGAACGAAACTAGATTTCTCATTCGACCTCCACAACAGAAAGCAGAGAAAAAGTGTACATGATACTGTTGTTACTGTTAGTGTGACTGACTGACTCTTGGCTTGCCGTATAATCCAAAGCATAACAATACTACTTCAATAATTCAAATATATTTACCTCAAATTCATCAGTAATTTCTTTCGGATTGTGTGTTTAAATACGCGTTTGAACTTAACAATGAAATAAGAGTCAACACGCCAGCTGCGACGTATTTTGTTGGAAATACTGAACTGTTTAGGTTTCACTTTGCCATGCAGAAAGCTACGCTGACCAGAATGGCGGAGTATTTTTAGCATGTAGAGTTCAGAGGTCAAAGGTTGGGTCAAATTAAATATTTTGTTTAAGCCCCGCCCATAAACATATACACGATGACAGTAATAGCGTGTGCTGTTCTCAACTAAAACGTTAATAATACGTCATGGTTTCATTTTTATTTAGAAATAAAATTCATATTGTATTGGTTATTTACGTTAATAGTTTAAAAGGAAGCCATAAATCGATTGTCACGTGTTGTAAACGAGTCTGTATCAATCATGGAAGAGCCAGACCGTTGTGTTGGAAGTCGTCATGTGATCGCACAAAGCCATGTTTATTTGTCCGTATACCTCATTAAATATGAAATGACGTCATGAGGCATTGGTCCGCAGCCATTGGACAAAATGTGCGGTTAATCTGAAATCCAACCAATCAGCAGCTCAGAATCTTAAGTACAGCAGTGTCTGTACAGCAAAATAAGTAGCGTGGGTATAGTGTACAGCGTTATTACAGCTCCAATACAGACTAATAGGGGTAAGTAACGTGTCGTAAGTAACTTTTACAATTAACTTTTTGATAGAAAAATATTTTTCTGCAGTAGATATCCACAAAATCCAGCCATTGCAAGTGTTTTCACAACTTGTTAATATTCAGATAACGGTATTTTTTACATTTTCGCATCTCTGAGCTTGCCCTATATAAATGCTATGAGCGCCATGTCTGTGTAGCCATGATGGAGGCATAGCAAACATACGATTGCGATTTGATTTGTTTTTCATAGAAAATAAACGACGGACACTTTTGATAGCCAACAATATTTTACGTTTTATAATGTATTTTTCCATGGCCAATTTTTATCCAGGTCCGTTTTACGTGAAAATTGTTTTGTCGATTTGACGGGCGTCTCTCTTTGTCATATCGTCGTACATAGCTGTGCGGCCATACAGGCTGCCCTGTTTGAAAGTACATAGCGAAAACCATTTGCTTCACAGTCACACTATAACATATAGTGAAGTATAGGTGTCTCGAAAACGAAGTTCAAACATTTAGCTACACTTTTGTCAAGATAATTTTACGTAGTCAGATTTTTGGTAGGTGATTTTTAAGTGGTCTTTCATTCATGGGATTGGAATTTGACATTGAGAAGGTGATTTTTGGGGTAGTTGTTTGTCGACTTGCGGCAGCCATGTCTATTGCGCGCTCACATAGTGAATTCAACGATATCTTTATGGCGAATATTCCCAATACAAGGGTATACCTAATACAGTGGAGTGAAGTGATAATACATTAGTAGCAATGGTCAACAAATTTTGTTAGGTTCCATCGGTGAAATTAAGTTCTTTTGAGATTATCGGGTCCATTTCCTTTGTTTGATTTTCTTGTCTGCTCTAATTTCAAGGCAAATGGCGGTAGCTAGACAGGCGTTGAGAATTTTAGTAAATTGTTGCGCAGACAGTTGCGATCATATGAAGCATAGCAATGGGGGTATCTTAGTATAGTGCATTTTAAAGAGGTAGATATTCTTAATGCGATGCAATGGACAGGTTATCCGGATTTCTTTGCATTTAATATTTTTTTTACGTAGTTAGACCATGCATTTTCACGCCTTCTTAAATATGTTAATTTATTTACAATACTTTTTTTTCTTAAATAGACCATACATCTTCTTTCTATGGTTTGGTCTCAATTTTAATTTCATCAAAATAAAAACAAAGGATTTTTTTTTTTTTGTTAATTAGAAATCACCTCAATCTTGAATTGGTATTTTTATATCACAGAAAATTTTTCAGGATTATTTTTTTTTTCAAGTTGTCTTGAAAAATTAGGGGATGGATTCTACAGTGCTAACTATTAATATTTTAAAAAGCATTATCTCTGAGTAGATTTTTATTTTAAAATACATCGTGCCCATTTCGACTATTTATTTGTATGAAATAGTCAGATTTAGTTCTATTTTTATTTTCCTCGCAATTAAAACAGACCTGGATTTAATGTTTATATTTTTCTTATCAGGAGGAAGTCTAAATTGTAATGTTAAGCAGGCTATTTTTGTACTACTTTTACTTGAGTAATTCATATTGAAGCTCTGATTGGTTGATATTTTACCACACCTGGTCTGGCTATTTATACTGTAGTGAACAAGAGATGACAAACTCAAAATCATGGTTTATCAAATGGGTCCAATCGAGATACTTAAAAATAAAAGTAGAAAAATAAGTTTTAAAATTTAAGAAAATTATGTAATATCAGGTTAAAGAATATTGCTTCTGAAGTTCTGATTGACTTTGGAATAGCTAAAAAAAAAAAATAATTCATAATACTTATTTAGATTTCTTTGTTCAAAATACTTAAGAATAAAAGTAGACAAAACAAAACTGGAGTTTCAAAATTTAGGAAAACTATTTAATATCAGGTTTAACTAATGCTGCTTCTGAATGACCTTGGAATAATTTTAAAGATACATATTTAAATTTCAATGCACAATTTTGCAATAATTTTTTTCTTCTGTTTTCAGAATTCCATTTAGTTTGTTGTAATAGAAAGTATTAAGAATGGGTCGTCGAGGAGATTCTGGAAAGCCACGTGGGCGTATGTCATCTTATGCCTTTTTTGTCCAGACTTGCCGTGAAGAGCACAAGAAAAAACATCCTGGGGAAGGAGTTGTCTTTGTTGAATTCACCAAGAAATGTGCCTCAAAATGGAAGGTATGATGAAGTATAGCTTAATTATTTACTAAAGTATTTGCATTTATTATTTGCAATTTAATCGCAGGTGACAAATTTTAAAGATATTATGATTTAGGAGATCTGGTCTTGTTGAACAGCTAAATCCATGATATTAAATGTTTCACATACGGTACAGTACTAAATGTTAGCATGGGGCATAAGTGGCAGAACTTCATAAAAACCAAACAAATTCTAATGATTTTCTGATAATTACACGAGTTGTTACTCTAAATCAGATTTTAGTGTATTGTTTCATTACTGAAGAAGTAAAAATATGTGACAACCTTTGTCGACTGACTGGAGAATTTAGCTGCTGTGGGCATATGTTTCGTTGCCTGACAACTTATCTTTTTGTTGTCTTCAAATGAAATCTTTGTAAATATCGAATTGATTCAATGTGACAATAAAGTTCTGATAGTAAATTAAGCTTATCTTTTATGTTAGGAAATGACCCCCAAAGAAAAATTGAGGTTTGAAGATATGGCAGCCAAAGATAAGGTCAGATATGAAAAAGAAATGCAGACCTATGCCCCAACTGGAAGTGAAGCTGGTAAAAAACGACGAGGAAAGAAAGATCCTAATGCACCAAAACGAGCCTTGTAAGTTTATACCATCATTTACAGTTAATAAGTAAACTGGTCTTGATTTGAATAATATATGGGGATAAGTGTAAAATTGTTTAAGTTTGTTTTTGTATTTAAATAAATCTTTTTGTGGTATTTGAATCATTAATTGCTGGATTTTCAATATCCATACTTCAACTACAAAGTAAGCTGCAAGAATAAGCCTTAAAAAGAGAGATAATTTAGTAGAATCAGAGACTTGGAAATTTTTTAGCATAGATATGAAGCAGTTTGGTTCGATCAAATTTATCTACGATATCACCCTCGGTGAAAATGGATGTTAAACTCCAGAAACGACGGTGATGTTCTATCAAAACAAATTTTTAATTTATGTTTTTTGGTCTTTTCAGGTCCGCTTTCTTTTTCTTTTGTAATGAAGAAAGACCTAAAGTTAAAGCTGTCTATCCTAACTATACTATAGGCGAGGTTGCGAAAGAATTAGGTAAAAGATGGGAACATGTTAAAGAAAAGCGAAAGTACGAAGAAATGACAGAAAAAGACAAGATCCGATACCAAAAGGTAAGTTCAATATTGCATTGGTCTTTCAATAAGGTAGCATTGCCCTTTAATGAGCTGAATCGCTGTTCTTTGTCACCTAGAAATGGACACAAATGAGTTGCAGCACATGTAATAATGTATGGATGTATATAAACTGATTTGAGATTTGTGTTTCAAGTTAAATATGGGATTCCAGAAGCCCATCTTTCACAGTAACATAACATCAACGTTGATTTGAATTGACCAATAAGTCGTGTTTCCATGATTTAGTTTCTTTAATATATCGTCCGATATCCTTTACAAAATTATATTAGGCATAGCTAAATCTTATTTTATGAAAACTCTATTAACAGGAGATGGAAATTTATAAAGGAGGTGCTACCCCTGCCAAGAAGAGCCGACCTGCTCCTGCTAAAGAAGAGAAGGTTGTTGTTGAGGAGGAGGATGACGATGAAGAGGAAGATGATGATGATGAAGAAGATGAAGATGACGAGTAAATTAGTCATGTTGTAATTTGACCACCTCATTTATTTCATGTGATCAAAATTCTAGACATCAGCTTAACCATCATTCATGCTGTATTTGTTTCCTTTTCTTGTTTTGTTGACATTTTGTGTAAATAATTCATGACCAGATTTCAAGATATGCAAAAGAAAAAGAGGTTGGAAAATACAGAACTGTTAATGAGTGTTAGGAATAACTGTAATTATCATGAGACGCCTATACACAAAGTACAAGGTTTCATTTACTGTTAGTAGAGGTCAAGCATTCTGTAATGTACTTTTTCATTGGTTGGACAACCATATTATTGCCAATCAAAGGTATTGTAACTAGAGTTGGGCGTTCCTTTACTCTTAGTCCAAAACAAAATGGGAGGTATTTTGATCTGGTTTTAATAGTAATTCATTGAACATTCAATCTCAAAAATTTATGGTACCTACTAATATCATATGTTTAAAAAAGAAACTTGTACTTTGTGGATTTTATTAATTTGAAAGACTTCATTAGTTTTAAATTATGCTACTGTATATATGTAAATAGAAGAAAAAAATTCATAGCTGATGTCTGGTCTTGAATCCAACTCCATTTTTATCATCAATCATGCCCCGTTACGTTATTTCATTCAAGTCACATAAAAAAACAACTGACGTTCATTCATGTTTTTGTTGATGTAGTTATTACATGAGATTCTGATGTCTTTAAAAGGACTAATATTTCAAGTCGCTTTGTATATAAATTTTAAATATTATACAAACTTTGTTGATTCATTAGAAATTCGTGAAAATGTTGGTTATTTTTTTTACATCTTGAATTTTTATTTCATTTGTTTAAGTTTGTTAAAAATAACCAATTTTATCAGTAATTTGCAATGTACCATTGATCATTTTTTAAGTTATTCAAATTTTTAGCCATCATGGGAGTCATAACCTTTGTCATTGTTTGGTTAATTTTAAATGCAAGTAAGTTTTAAAAGTTAATTATATTTCTACAGCACTACATTTGTTAGATGATTGTTTTTATTTTGAATGATAAATTGTATAAAGTTAAGTGGTTCAATTCGACCTTTACTCCTTGGGAACATGTATACTATTTCTTACTGTATATTTTATGTTTTCGAATTGATTTTGATTCAACTTTGACCTTTGAACAAAGACATCCTAAAAATGGATTGCTACAGTGTTACTTGCCACGTTTTTTAAAGAAAAATTAAACTATAAGAAATTATTGAAAGTGCTACATATTATCTCGTGTTTTATGTTAACAATTGTTTTTTTTTTTAGAATGTCTATTATAACTGTAGTAAATGTATTTTTTTGTATGTCTTAGAAGAATAAAAGGTCTGAAAGATCAGTTAATTTGTTTTTATACGCCCACATGGAAATGTGATTGTATATTGTCGTCGGTCGGTCGCCCACAATTTCTTGTGAACGCTCTAGAGGCTAAATTTAATATCCGATTGACTTTAATTACTGCCAGAGTTATAGCCCTTGATCACTTTGAAAAATCTTGTGGATGCTTTAGTGGCCAAACTTAGCATGGGGCAGAATTTTATAAAAACCAAACAAATTCTAATGATTTTCTGATAATTTCTTTACGAGTTGTTAATTATATATGTTTCATTATCGAAAAAAGTAAGAATGTGCGACAAGTCTTGACTGCCCAGACGATTTAGCTGCTGTGGGCATATGTTTCGTTGCCTGGCAACCTATCTTTTTATTTTGTTTGCAATTAGGGTGTTAGAATCCTGATACAGGTTGAATGTTTTGTATTTTGAAAGCCTGTTCCCCCCCTCCTGAAAGGGTTGACACTGCAAGTGTGTCCAGTATTCAAATATTTACATGTAGTTGAAATACTGGAATTTGTAGAGACAAGAGGTAGCCCAGCAAATATCGGCTAATGAGTAGATCATTGTTGCCCTCAATGTTCCCCTGATTTCCAGTGTGGTTTTAACATGTCCGTTAGGCACGTGCCCGTTGCCAGCTCATAAAATGGGGGGGGGGCTACAGAAGGTTTTGGAGGGGCTGAGGATGTGGCAGGCTAAGAACACTCCTAAAGATCACTATTTTTGTCGAAATATAGGGGGGGGGGCTAAGCCCTGCCCGGTTATGCAGGATGGCAGACGTGTCAAGGTACAGTGTTGGTCATTTGGATGGACTAAAAAAACAGTTCATGAAGTAGTGTTCAGCCAGTGTTATGCAGATTAGAACGTCACTGTTATCTTCTAAGTTCATATAGCTACAGGGAGCCATGGTGGATAAGATGATAGCCGCTAGTCTGGAGGTGGTTTGTGACCTAGCATCATAATCACTTAACCACTGTGGCTTTCAATCAATAACCAGGTAGTTGACAAGAGCCTTGTAACAATTCCTTCACACATCCAGCGTACACGTTTCAATATCATTGTCTACCAGAAATTTGTCAGAATGTGACATTGTATCCATATTTTTATGTATGAGTTTCAGTATAGCTTGAAACCTGGGATGAGTTTTCAGGTATTCAAATATAGTTATTGCCCCTGCCTGTGAAATCTTTTGTGTAACTGAAAAATCTTCTGCTGTTTGGCAATATACTAATAATAAATAGTTGACTGGTATTTCAACAAATTTTTTTTAAGGGATGGGTGATGTGGCAAACTAGTTAAGATGACCAAAAGGATTCATGCATTCATTAAATAATTTGAAAATGGACAGACCTTTCTCTCTTGTACACGCTTGTCTAATGCAAATTAAAAGTTACAAATGATTGACTTGATTGATTTTTATTTCCATAATTGATATAACAGATAAAAACATTTCAAAAATGGGGAAAAATCAAATAAAAAAAAAAGACTGTTTAGTTGTACATGCAGATGAAAAAAATGGATTATGGACCGAAAACAAGGAGTATTTTTGACCATTACAGACAAATATTTACATCACAATAGAAGGCGGTGATTAGTCAAATAGAAAGTACACACATACAGTACAGGTAATACAAATTTAAAGAAATAAATACATACACCAAGTGAATGTCAAAAGTGAATAAAAGTGTAAGCAAACACAAGACATCGTCCTTACAGGGTATGATAATTGGTATCGTATTTCTATATCCAGGAAATAGACAGCATGCTCCGCTCAAGCATGACACTCAGTGATGAAATGGAACAGTAGTCACCATTTCGACTAAAAGTTCTACAGATTCATGTACATGTATTATTTAGTGAACAGTAAATTACAACAACTTTTATTTTACATACATGTAGATATGACTAGAATTATAAGCACTGCTTCTCTGTGTAGTAATACATTCAACCTCTATGGTAAACATATTCATCTTGTAAAAGAATGTCGACATGAACCACTGGTGATTTTATTTACGAGATTCAGGCATCATAACTTACAGCAAACTACAATAAAATAATTTCTAACAAAAATCTTAGATGCATGCTATCAATTTCATCATTAGCACTACCACAGTTTATTTCCTTACTGTATACAACCACATGTACCTTTGGTAGAGTTTAATCCTGAGACATAGTAAGAAACAAAAGTTATCAGCTATGCGAAATACTAATTTTGAATCAGAAGTGGTACCAGGTGCTCTACACAGTAAGCATACCCTAAAAGAGCAACAATCCAATCTTAAACATGACAAAATCACTTTGTATTTAGAAAAGCCTAACCTACCCCATGCACAGCACTCCTTTAATAATACTACAAAATGCTTAAATTTTACTATTTCAATTGTCCACATTAAACTAGCATTTCCCATTTTTAGTGTTCAGGAAAACAAATCTCCTTTGTCATAAACAATGAATGAAATAATGATAAAATAATTACTAAATTGAGCAAAATGTGTGGGAAATTAAAAAAAAAAGCCAAGTAAAAAACAAAGTATATAAAAAATGTATTAAAGTCTCTGATCGTCATCTGATGCATTGTTGATCCCTTACAAACTACAAATATTGTCAAGGTTGAATCTTTGAAAGGAATATCAGTCTATACATGATTCAATTTCATTCAGTACTAATAAAGATATGATGAATTGAAATTTTTTTTTAAACTGATTGAATTCAAGGTGGTCGATTATCTTCTGTCGAAAATTTCACTCAAATTGCTCCACTGTGAGCCGAGATATTAGCTTTTGAATTTTAAGTCTAGCCTTGATCGTCATTACAAAAGTCGGTAATATAGAAAACATAGTTTTGATTATCCCTTTTTGGGTTTAATTATCAATGAGTGTTGAGCAGCCAATCGGATTCAAATCCAGTGAAAATCTGACACATAAGATGACATCGAAAGTTGATTATGGTCTAGATAAGTTAATTAATGATAAATTAATAGTTTATATAATATTTCCGGCCCACAGAAAGACTTGCAATAGTCAGAATGAATCAATCTGACTAGGCCTACATATAAATGCGGATTAAATGATGATCAGTTACTTTAATTAAAGTAGAATACTAAATGGAGAACTAAATGGAATGTTAGATCTATCACACTAAATTAAGTAAAATATATGATTTAAAAAAATCTCTACTAATCAGATATTGGTACAATTTGAACAATCCTCATATAGCATAACATTGGAATAAAAATAAATAATATTATTTCTGAAAGAAAGATGCATGCAATAAACTATAGTAAGCTTATACATTGTTACATGAGTTAAAAGTATTATTAAGAGTTGCTACGGTAATTAGTGTCTGAAGAAATTCAGATTTGATGACTAAGATGACACAAATGCAAAATCTGTTCTAAAAGACCTCCATTAGTTTTTATCCTTTCACAGCCTAGTTACTCCCTGTTACTATTTAAATCCTCATTCAGTTCAAATGATGATTTATCAGAAGACAAGAACTTATTTATCTTAACCACATCAGATTTGGTGACAGACAAAAAACTACATTTGGGAAACCGTCCATTGGCGTCTGAATGTTTTACAGAACTCTTATCTGATAAGGGGGGTTGGACGGCCAAATGGTTAGCATGTGCGTGCTGTATCATAAAGCCTGTCATTGAGTCAACTGGCCTGTCATTCATTTATCAAGCCTAATACACAGCATGTTCAGAAAATTCATTTTAAAAGTTAAACATAAGCTGTTGCGTAGATTACATGTTTTATATGTACATCAATATTTACTGAACACATATAATCAATCTAATACTTATCAAACTAAATCACATATTGATATAATTTACACTTGAGACACCAAAATACAAAACAAAATAAATACAATTTAACAAACAGACGATTATACAGAAATATAAATTTTCTGCTTAAACATAATAAACTGATTTACTGCTACAACAATATTACATGTAAATGTATTACAGCCTTTCCAGTCCCTACTTTGACTTACAAATATTATCTGGATAAAAGAGACAATATTGACTGGAATAATCAAGACTATAATAAATAATAATACTAATTTGGCCTATCATGAAAAAAATCAACATATTGTATACAAATTTGTGAATTTCAGTTAAGTATTTCATAAATCAAATTCAAAAAAGAGGCATACCATACATGCAAATTGCGAAGTCCCAAACACTTATGGCCATTTTGCAAAACAGGCGACCTTACATTCCATATCAAAAGTTACATTAAGTTTATCTCTAAGAAAAAAACAAAACAAAGATAGGTTGCTAGGCAACAAAACATATGCTCACGACACAGAAAGCATGTATAAGTATATTATATTTCATACTATTGGATTGAGCCTACATATTTACTAGGATATGGCCTAGTATCCACAGTGTTAAATACACTTCTCAATTGCAGTTTTATAAATATTCAGTTAAATAACTTCTTCAAATAATTAGGTAAATCAGTGATTTCAATATTATGCCGACTCAAAGAAGTCTACCATGGGATATTTTGAGGTAGACCAAGTTTGATTTTCTTAAGACCAATAAATAGCTTGATCAGCGGATTATCTGCAAAACATCAGTTGATCATTGACAAATCGGAAATAACCATTCCCACCGGAAGATAATGATCGACTGTTGATGGCTTGATTGATGATCAACAAAGAATGTGTCAATCATACATAGAACATGACATGATGGCAGTGGTCATACTTTACAAGAACTTGATGACATTCAAGTTACAATCCATCAACTTTCAAGAATTTGATGACATTCAAGTTACAATTCATCAACTTTCAATAATGTGAAAGGGAAATAGGTGAAAATGGCTAAAACTATCTTAACAGGGTTAGGTGTACAAAGAAAAGATAAATAACATCAAGGGTTTGTTTAGTTTTGATTAAGACAAAGAATATTACAAGGTTTCGTGTAAGATAATAAAACAATTATAAATTACATATTAAAAATTACAAATCTACATAACATTACTTATGTAATAGATTGTTTTAATTTAAACTGACTGCACGGTGTGAAGAAAGTTTCACAACCCTTCTGGTTTTCCTCTTGTTGTGTCATAAGCACGAACAAATCTTGCCTAAAACAAAATAAAATTAAATTCATGTAAAAGTCATAACTACCTTTCAATCTAAGTAATGAAATTTAGCCCTTTATTTTCTTTCCTTTTTATATTGTTTTTTTCTTTACCCTTTACTAAAGCTATTAGGATCAGTGGGACTAATTTTAATACTTCCATAGCCTGATTATTAGTTCAACTACTGCATTCTGAACCATTCTCTGGCATCAAATGAAATGAAATTGGGTTTAAAGTCCTACTTTTCTGCTCCGAACTGGGCTAATACAGTGTGCTATGAGGGAAATTTTGCTTGGACAGCGGCACTAAGGCCTACTCTTATGACAAATTCCAACTGTCAAGTTTTACGTATACGCCAATGTGTACATGGGACCTCGGTTTTTCATCCCAACCCAATGACTACACAGCTGACAAGGGGGAACCTCGCCAGAATATCTGGATGAACTTTCTCGGTAAATGCAAGGATCAAACACCCAACCTTTTGGCTAGCAAGCCAGCGTCTTACCCACTTAGCCACCGTGACCCCTAATAGCATCCAAGGTAACTGGCAGTTTGGACATCTGCGTATATGATTCACACAATGATGGGAGCCAGAGTGGCAAAGTGAGTAAGACGCTGGCTCTCTAGTCTTAAAGTTGTAGATTATCTTACCTGACCAACAACACCATGTTCTTCCTGAGAAAATGCATAACCATCTACAATAAAGTATAAGAATATAATTTTATAACACATGAAAAATAAAAACTAACTTATTAAAGAATCAATTCAACAGAAACCATATTTGAAAAAGTTAAAATATGCACTATTTTAATGAAACGATTGTTGCTGTTATGTAATTTAGCACATCAGGGTATAAAAAGACCTCCATGAATAATGTATTGGCTAGTATTAAAACAGCACAATTATGGTAAAGGCTAAAAGTTAAGGCCCATCGCAGATGTCTTCATAGGTAACAAGATGTAAATAGGGTTAGGGCACATGATTGTTGACAAGATTGTGGATTAGATTTAGCCCTAATCCTAATTACATTTCATGATCTATGACGAAATTTGCAATGGACCTTAGCTTTATGACCTAACCCACAATTATTATATTTGTATACACGAGATGGGAGGTGGAAAATCAGCAGAAATTGTTATAATGTCTGTAACTAAGGTCAGAATTGATGGATTTGCATAAAAATTTGTAATTTTACAAAAAGTGAGTCGATCTATATTTGACTATTACTTTATTATGTCAGGAATATTATGCCTTTAAATTCAGAATTATTTGTAAACGATAAGACAAGACGTGAATGACATAGCAGAAGATATGAACTGCAATAAATTTGGGTGGATTTACACTGACTAGAATCTCTGACTTCCTGTTTATGTTTTTATTTTGTACATATGAAGCCATTATTATTTTCTGTCACAATATGAAATACCGGTATGAATTCTAAAATGATGCTGTTAGCTGAAAAAAAAAACCCAAAACAATAAACCCAACAACCAGCCCCTGTTTACAGAGTTAGAGCAACTTAGATAAAACAAAATACTTCAAAACATCCATAGAATTATAGCTTGTACTAATAATTCAGGATACATTAATTGGTGTGATGTAAGCTGGCTCAGAATTCGACACAGTTGGTCTGTTAAGAGTGGAGGTGGGTTATTACTAAATTATTACAGTATTTTCATGATCTTGGAATACACAATTTTAATATAAAATTTTGTAAATCAGGTCTTAAATATATATATATATAAAGTAAATATATAACTCTTCCATGCATCATATGTCCCTAACTACAAACAGTACCAAGTTTATTTCATTTCCTGAATCAGTGTGAAAAATAATATGTTTTCTAGATCAATTCATGCTATGAATTCCCACTGTTTAGTTACGACCGTATCATCTAACATCTTTATTGTCCAGCAAATGCATTTTTTTAAAAAACCCACACAACAAACCACATACAGCACCAAAAAGACACGTTAATCCAAGAAAACTGAGTAGTTAAATAATGATGATATAAATAAATAAATAAATGTCACAATTTTTTTTATTTTTCACAATTCTCAGGTTAATTAACACCAACACCAATACTTATTCCCAGTTTTTCATCAAAAGTCAAAGTAAAAATATGTTCTCCGTCCATGTTAGCAACTGCCCAAAATAGATGGAAGACAACCATACTAAACTTATGCTGTCTGTCTACAATTAGCTCTGATTGAGACAGATACTAAGCTAATTGACCAACATTTAAAGGTCCCAAATCAATGATTTTAGTCAAAAAGATTTATTTGGAGAAGTATATATTCTGCTCTCATTTAATAAAACTGAAAAGGTTTAATTAGGTTTTTTTTTGTATCATAGATGTGAACCGGAGTAGGACTGCATTACAAAACCATATACTAATTGTTGGATATGGCGGCAGGGGCTCCCGTGTCGGAGCGACCCCTTTTACTGACTGCGCAGCCCCCTGGAAATTTTTGAAAAATGAACCCCAAATATGTGATTTGGTGGCATATATGATTATAATCTCTGTCAAATAATATATCCCGACCTACAAGTAATTTACAACCATCAACCTGTGAAATTATCATATTATTATATCATTCATTAAAATTATCATTGTATAGTCAAGACTAGAGTCAAGAGAATTTAACTGGGTAAAAAAAGACACAAGTTGAGAAAATTTTGACCATTTGACCGATGAAATTTTCAAGGGTTCCGAATTCAGGCCCACACCCATCACACCCGGCCCAGAAAGTCTATTATACCAGCCCATTCCAGTGATGGCGTGGAGGTCCGTTAAAGCCACATCCAACATGATCATCATCGCTCCGTGTCCGGTCCAATACCCCCCCCCCCAAAAATAATGTTCGGCAGAAAAGTATTTTTTAGACGAATTGGACAAAATTATTTTTTTTCATTTTTTGTTCGACCGGCACTTCGGAAGATAGTCCGACCGGCCCTGTATGGCTGCCATTTGGGACAGAAATATATTTTCGAAGTAGAGTAGATAGTTCACAGTGTGTAGAATAGTTATATAGATGACATAATAAAGAAAGTGTATATAAGAATGAATGTAGGTGTATTGTTGTAATTTATGCAATACCAATTAAATCAATGTTAAGCAGATTTTTATTTGCTTCATTTTCAATGTAAGGCAGGACATAAATGCCATCGTGAGAAAAATTAATGTTTCTTGCAAATATTTTAACACAAATTACCGATTCTTTCTCATGTCTGTAATACAACTAAATCACAAGTTTCTGCTCATATTTGCACTATTAAAAATCCTACATAAACATACCGTATGTATTCTTTTGTTGTAAACATTTAGATTTAGTTTAAAGTTATTTGTTAATTTAGTATAGCATACCGTATGTATTTTATAAATATCAAATTGGAAACTAAGAAAGAGTAGTGAAAAAGATAAAATATACACCGTAAGAATAGTCTACATTAAGTAAGCAAGATTGAGTCCTTCATTCCCAGTTAGTATCATACCATAGTTAGTTTGACTTGATGACCTTTCTCCTGTAAATACATCAATGGTTTAGTAACACCTCTATTATTCACCCAACTTGTCTAATGGAGGAGTATTTTATATATCGAAGAACTGCAACATTTGTTTTTTTAATTCTTTCCTACAGACCATTTACACTACACATTCTGGGATTCAAAAACTCTAATATTTCAGTTCGTGGTCTAAGGGGAGATAATATGAGAGTAATGACCAAGTCCCAAGAGTTACCTCCCCTTCATTAAAATAATGTTTATGCTGTGATAGTTAAAAGGAGTGTAATATGATAAATAGAAAGAGAAAAAACATAGGAATATATCAAAATTGTTAGATATTGTAAGGCTGAAAAAGTGCATTCAAATTAGATACTGAAGGTACTTGATCAACCACTGATTACTGTTTTGCGTTCAAATTTAAAGATATGAATATAGCTTAGTGGAGAAATAAGCTAGTGTTGGATCAACAACTTTTAGTACTGGCACTATCATTCTGTATAAATTGGATACAATATATTATCTTAATAAAAACTTTTCTATTGATTTTAAACTTGCAAGTTTATCCAAATCTGAACAAATATTCAATTCAACCTATTTTGGATTTCCAAAATGATCTCATTTTTGATTCCCCAAAGGCAAAAACTTACCAGAAATACATGAAATATTTTGTTTTTGGCTGCTGTGGGTCATGCTTAGTTTTTTAAAATTAATTTCAATTGTTTTTTTCTTAAAATAAATATTATGGTGTGTACTCTAACTTCACAGTTAAATATCTTTGCCATTTTTGTAAGATACATGTAAATCCATAAATCACATATCAATTTAAAGGTCTTTGAATATAGAATGTAAATCTATGCATACTTGTGTTTTGTGTATGTCACAATAGGTGACCAATTACCTTCAGTTGTCTATTGTGTAAGGTGTTTAAATAAAGAAATAAATAAGGTTAGTTTGCAAATGAGGATATTAGTAATATTTGCACTAAGTATAGTTAATTCACAAAACATCTATAAATAATGAAAAGCTAAAAAACATAAACTTACGTGAAGGAGTAGGTGACGGAGCTAATTTTATAAAGACAATAAAAAAACAAATAAATCAAAACATGCTAACGCAACAAATAGGCTCAGGTTAGAAAATAAATAATACATCTATCCATAACATAAACATTAAACTAATTTTAAACTAACAATTATTAATAATTGTTCATAAAAAAATAATTCATCTAATTATTTCCATTCATATATTAATTTGTTAAATACATAAACATGTAAAATAAAACTATCTAAATCAGCTTCTAATCCAAATCAAGTTAAGCATAAGAAGACAATAATAAAGACCACAGAGTTGGAAACAAAAACAAAACATTGATACAACCACAGGGTGAATGTTTAATTTCATAAAACTTGTCTCTTGTTAGCCATTCAACATACATTTCTGACTTAGGTAATGTATTTGAAAAAGGTTTTCTTTAATTTATGTGACGTAGAGAAAACATGTTATTATAGCAATGATTATCTCATACCATCGACTGAATGTAAGACTTAGTGATCACACAAATTTTTAAATTGGAATTGGTATTCATTATTTAATGTCAATTAAAACAAATGGAATCTGATCTGTTTTTGTCTCCTATGAAATATTCAATAAAATCTGTTCAATGATATCAACTAATATCAATAAATCTTGAGATAAAAAAATATATTGATTTGATAGATTCATAGTTTCTATAAATCATTAAATGCACCAAAAAGGGTAAAAAATTGGATCATTTCAACTGAAATGAATAGCACTCAGATGATGATTTCCAATTTTCTAATAGTAAAATAAGCATTTAATGTGACCACTATAAAAAGTATGAAATTCGATCAATGACATAAATAATGGAAAATGACATCAGATCATAATTAAAGGAAATATTTTTTTTTACCACATACTTAGTGTGAATTATAGTTTCATATATTTCATCTGTCTAAGTGTCTTATCAAAAATGCATTCAAGTATACAAAAGATATGCGATAATACAGCGAACATAATAGAGAGGGAAGAGCAAAGATAAAGGTGCAATAACTCTGTTATATGTGGGTGTGAAATCACGTTGATAAACAGTCTGTGGTTTGTTGTTTCAGAGTGATCTGTATTGGGAGTGCCAAATTAAATAAAGTGACAATTGACTAATTTCATGAGTTTTTTTATGTGTTTTTGCATGAATTGGACAAAGGTATCTAACATCTGATCCTCGAAAGAAATCTCCAAAATGATCAACATCTTGTACCTGTGATTTAAACTAATAGAAAGAAATGGGGTTTAACAATCTATTTTTCTGCACCAACTAGGTAAATGAAGACAGGAAAATGATATGCATTGTACTATGAGGAAAAGTTTGCCTGGACATTGACGTATGCACAGCAAATTCCGCATATGTTCAAAACGCATTGTCCATGTCATCATGGTTACACATGAAATAAACAAGACATGAAATTGAAAATAAGTATGATAGGGTTGGGTTACTCAGGTATTCGTGTAAATAACAAAATTTATCTCAAATTGGATTTCCCAACCAAATCACTCTTAAACTAAAACAGTTGTGTGCGTCAGTGCACCTTTTCATTTAGAGTAGGCCTGATTGTGATGAGGATAAAACAGAACAGAATCATAATGTATAGTGACATGAAGCAAGATTCTAAAATATTGAAGAGAACGTATACATGATGCTATTAGTGCAAGAACAGTATGTAGCTGAAATGTAGATGCTATTAGATCTGAACCTAATAAAAAGACATAATCTATTTATGATTAAGAATTAAGTTTTAATACAAAAAAAATGAAAAAATCTTTAAAAATGATAAAATAATTCAGATTGACTATTTCTAATTTTCTTTTTATTGAGTTCAATGTTAATTTTAAGCTGAGATTAAAATATTGAATATTGCTATACCTGTAAAAGTATCTAATTCTAACATATTACAGAATCTAGAAGAAACTAAATTATTAATAATAATGGATTTAATCACTGTTATTTCTTCATATCACATTTTTACAAAATTTTTACAAAATTACTAAACTGCTTTAGATCTTATTGTACAGATTATATATATCTGTTATACTTGAAAGATTATGCATACGCCATACACTGTTTTGTGTAGTTCACGTCTATAAATTAATGGAACAAAATATCTTTATTGCTGTAACTAAATCCAAGGCAGTTTAATAAGATTACGAAAATATTTAATCGATTAGGACAACATAGCTTTGTATTCAGCAGGATCAACAGGAAAACTGTGGGGGTTTTAAATGAAAAGAATGTGCTACTGTACCATCAAAATTCTTTATAAAGGGACATAGCTATCTCTTTACCTACATACGGATACAACTAACAAACAAATCTATTTTTAATATTGTCTTGTTATAATTAGTTTTTATATTGTAGTAATATTGATTACCACAGTGAAGCAAATAAGTGCATATATTGCCATAATAAATAATTCAAACAACAAGCTGTTTCACAAATTCTGACTGGCTGATTTTTTTATTTTGTATCTTTCCTTTTATTACACTATTTTGATATAACAGTTTATATACCTTTCTGATATAACTAAAGATAGGTTGCCAGGCAACGAAACATACGCCCACAACAGCTAAGTCGTCCGGGCAGTCAACAAGGGTTGTCGCATATTGTTTCTTTTATCAGTAAGGAGAACATTTACAACACATGTTAATCTTATTACGAGTAATAGCCCATTAAATAATTATCAGAATTGATTAGAATAGTTTTGATGGTTTGTCTGAAGGCCTTTGTCCACAAGATATTTCAAAGTGATCAAGTGCCAGAAATTATCAGATATCACTGAAAATCAAATAGGATTCTTCGTCTCATGACCCTAACCACTGTGTACAAATTTAAAGTCAATCGGATATTAACTTTAGCCTTTAGAGCATTCATAGGGTTTTTCAAAGTGATCAAGGGTCATAACTCTGACAGTAATTATCGGATATCGCTGAAAATAAATAGGCTATTTTTATCATGACCGTAAATAGTGTGTATAAATTTAAAGTCAATCGGATATTAACTTTAGATTTTTCAAAGTGATCAAGGGTCATAACTCTGGCAGTAATTATCTGATATTGCTGAAAATCAATAGGCTTCTTTGTATCATGACTTTAAACACCGTGCATAAATTTAAATTCAATCGGATATTAACTTTAGCCTCTAGAGCGTTCACAAGATTTTTCAAAGTGATAAGGGTCATAACTCTGGCAGTAATTATCAGATATCACCGAAAATCAATAGGCTTATCGTCTCATGACCTTAAACACTGTGTATAAATTTAAAGTCAATCGGATATTAACTATAGCCTCTAGAGCGTTCACAAGATTTTTCAAAGTGATCAAGGGTCATAACTCTGGCAGGAATTATTGGATATTGCTGAAAATCAACAGGCTTCTTCGTATCATGACCTTACACACTGTGTATAAATTTAAAGTCAATTGGATATTAACTTTAGCCTCTAGAGTGATCACAAGATTTTTCAAAGTGATCAAGGGTCATAACTCTCGTAGTAATTATCGGATATCACCGAAAATCAATAGGATTCTTCGTCTCATGCCCTTAAACACTGTGTATAAATTTGAAGTCAATCGGATATTAACTTTAGCCTCTAAAGCGTTCACAAGATTTTTCAAAGTGATCAAGGGTCATAACTCTGGTAGTAATTATCGGATATCACCGAAAATCAATAGGCTTCTTCGTCTCATGACCTTAAACACTGTGTATAAATTTAAAGTCAATCGGATATTAACTTTAGCCTCTAGAGCGTTCACAAGATTTTTCAATGTGATCAAGGGTCATAACTCTGGTACTAATCATCGGATATCGCTGAAAATCAATAGGCTTCTTCGTCTCATGCCCTTAAACACTGTGTATAAATTTGAAGTCAATCGGATATTAACTTTAGCCTCTAAAGCGTTCACAAGATTTTTCAAAGTGATCAAGGGTCATAACTCTGGTAGTAATTATCGGATATCACCGAAAATCAATAGGCTTCTTCGTCTCATGACCTTAAACACTGTGTATAAATTTAAAGTCAATCGGATATTAACTTTAGCCTCTAGAGCGTTCACAAGAAATTGTGGACGATGGACGGACGGACGGACGGATGGACGGACGGACAGACGGACGGACGGGGGCGACGGCAATATACGACCACATTTCCATGTGGGCGTATAAAAATAACTAAATTAAAAATATGACACCACTTTAGTTGTGTGATAATCATAATTTTCTACTCTGCCATTTTTATATAACTCTCGTGGATAAAGTAAAATTTACTCAGCAAAGCCTCATCATTTCTTTATCAAAAAAGATCTGTAGGAAATCCTCTATGTATTCAACATTGTGATATTTCAGTGTGTATTACAATATGGTGTATTCAATGTATATTACAGTTTAAGTTTTACAATTTTATTGTATTCTGTGTATTGAAAAATTATTGTATATTTATTATGTGTATTAACTGTGTATCACGTAACTTTATGATGCATGTGGACTAATAACTAGTGGACACAGTTTTGTCGTCTTTATAAATATTTTGTCAACATTACCCAACAATTATACACACTAAGAATCTCAACTCCTTTGAAAAATCAAAATAAGTTATACCCAATACATTAAAAACAAAAAAACACAGCAATAATGAAAAACCAGCTTGAAAGTAAACCCAAAAGAAAAAAATTATCAATTCCAATTAACATATATTTCAGGTGTGAGTTTGATTTTAAATGAAGACACAAGGGAGACATTTTATAAAATATTAAGGTGATGACGAGTTAATGTTAATAAAACATCTGAATTAGTCAATGATGCTAATTGTTTTAGAGGATTGTGTTTCTTACAATGACACAACAATTGTATTTTGTTACACAGTTTGAATCTATAACATATGTGATGGCATTAATCTAACTTAGTGTGAACACAAAACATAAGCTGGATGTCTAAAACTAATCTTCAACTACCATACTGTGGCAAACTACCGATTGTACCATGATACAAGTGTGCCAAGTATAAGATAGGAGAAGGGGAGGTTGTGTAATTCCTGAAAACTAATTTAACCCAAGATGAATTCATCTACACCTATTGGAGGTATGTACAGTACTAGTTCATGAAATACTGTAAAGCAAGATTTTTGTATCCACAGGTATATAGTAGTAAGTTTTAACAGGGTTAATAAAATTAGACTACAATTTACTAATGCTAATAAATCCTCAGACATGAAATAGGAAGTAGTTGATCTTTATGTAGTGTGCAAGAACTAAAATCAGTTTGAAACAGGAAGATTAAGTCATGAACACCCTTCACCCATGGACATGTTTCAGAACATACAAGGATAGACAATATATCAGTCTTATTGGGAATAAACAACAAAATACATGTACTAGTAATCTTCTTGTTATAAGATTTCACTTTATAAACAGGGATGAAAAAATAGATTAGTTTTCTTCCAATTAAAATATTTTGAAAGGGATTTGAAGCAAACTTTTGAAAAAGATAAGTTAGTTTGAATATGGTCTAAATATATCATCAAATCACATGGTTTGTACACAGGAAGGCATTTTTGAATAAATTAATGCATTAATTTCTTGCTTTACAGTATAGAAATAAGAGACAATCAACTGTAAATTTACAACTGTCTGTTCATCGTTCATGAAATTATTCTCTAGTATCCTACTGGTGTGTGATGATGATGTATTAGTATAGCGTACTTGTCCCACACTAAAAGCCACTCAACTATTATAATAATACAAGGTATTGCATGAACTCACCAAACTAGAAGTAGTTATTATATATGAATAGTTTCTATATTCTCACAGCCTAATAGATATATAGTTATTATTTAATTTAAAACAATCATTGTTACAATTAAAGAAATGACTATAGATAGTTATTTTTAGTCATTATAGATATAGATATAACCAAATTACTATTATTTTGAGTCTTAGCCTACTGTCTTGGTATGGCGCCAATCAGCATACTACTTCCAGATCCAAGATAATAATTATTCCCAATGATTTGCACAATGTGAGATGAGCTGTAGTAATGCTGATAAAAGTGATCGTGACTTTGTTAATGATCTACAGCTGTTAGTAGAATTAGATTGTGTGGGTAGTTCTAATCCCTCTTCATTCAAACACTGTCCAACACATTCCATTCCTAAGCCTTTAAGGTAAAATCTACAGGAATAGCAGATCTTATTCAAAACAGATCATAAAATTTCTCGGATTTATCTTTCTTAATGAAGACTGTCCAACATTTCATTTGTAAGATGACATCATGGGAATAGCAGACATTATTCAAGACAGTTTATATAATTTCCTGGATTTATCTATTTCTTGAATGAAACACTATTCAACACATTTGATTTTTAATGTGAAATTATTCAAGACAGATTATAGAATTTCTCTGATATTTCTATGTTCTTGTTCCAGAGAATATGATCTGAACTATTCAACGAATAGACTCTGTAATACTTATACAGTAATCCGACATTAAGTTTTTAGCAACAGTTAGACAATTGTATTTTCTAGCATGTTAACAGTCATGTTATGATGATGTTAGTTAGACAAACTGTTATATCAATGACATCACACATCTCAAAATAATCAACATAATACAACAATACAATACTAGTAGACTAAAAATCAAATCTACTATCAACCTTATTCAGCAGATACCAAATTATAGCTGCATGTGATCCAATTCATTGTAAACATGGTACGCAGGACAATAATTGTTGTCTAGATATAACTGCCATTAGGAAAATAGCTGTTCAGATGACAATAGTTGTTCAGACAACTGATTCTAGGTGATAGTTGTTTCGACCACTGATTCTAGGACGATAGATGTTTAGAAACCTGTTGCTAGGATGATAGTCATTCAAATGACTTCCATCAGCATGATACTATAACAGTTTGATACAAACCAAACAAATTAATATGCTTAAATGTCAAAAACAAAATAAGGAAGACAGAAAATTTAATTTAAAATCATAATCAGCTATGAAATTTCAAAATATATCTGAACATAACTTAACAACATACAGGGCATCTCCCTAACACAAGACAGTCCCACACTGTTAGACCTAGCCTTGATGGAAGACATATATATAGTAAGTAGACTATATAAGTATCTAAAATATACAATATTTATACTGATATATTAGCAGTGGACATGTAAGACTTACGTGGTTGATCTGTGGTCTGTGACATTCTACCAGGTCGTGAAAATAAACTACATCCTAACAAACGAGCTCTCTCAGATATTGGTCTAAAATACATAATGCATATAAACAAATTAAAATCAAGAAAAAATACAATTCAAACTGCTCACTAAATGGATTATCAAGGAATGGAACTGGGTTTTACTCAGCTCATCATGACACTAAGGGAAGGTTCTGGCTGAAAAAGTTCCACTGGATATTTCAGCAAGAGTGCCCCCTATCAGTGGTACCGGGCAGAGGGCCTTGCAAGGAGCAGTATCTAGTTGTTAAATATTATGAAAAACTTAGGCCTTGTGTACACATAAAGGAACCTTTATTTGATACTTGGAAATGGATGAAGATGTGGGAATGGCCAGTTTATTTCTATAATTATGTGAGCAATGCAGGGGGAGCAATTTGTCTAGACATCCTGTCTTCTTCAAAGTTCAAGGGGATATATTTGGTCAATAACCTATATGTCACCCCTGAAAAGCAAGAACTGTGTTCGAAAAATCCAGATGGTCCCTTCTCCCTTATTAGCCTGCTTTTAAAAAGTTTTGATATTCCAAATTCAGTTGGCTTTGGGATTTAACCAACAAATATAAATGGTAACCCCAAATCTTATGTGCATCAATGCTCCCGTTTCTAACAGAATCAAGGCGAGAATATGTCAGCCTACTGAGTGACACTTGCATTTGATACTCAGTGCTATATAAATGATAAATTATAAGATTATTATTACCTTTTCTTTTTAGGAGAAGATGAATGTATAACAGCTTCTTTATTAGATAATTCCATTTCTTGTACATATTGTCTCTGTGATTTATAGAACCATCTTCTTAATCTAAAATACATTTACATATTAATTCATATCTAACACAAAACATATCTATAATTTGCATGCATGTTTGAAACACTGTAAATATACATAAATAAAGGCTACTTACACTTTCCAAGAGAAATCTCTGAGTAATGATGATGTCGGAATGATAATTAAACCCAACCAGAATAAAGAACAACCAAATACATAACGATCCTAGAATATATCACATGAAAAACATTTGTATGAAAATGTGTTATTAATTATTTAGTAATTAGTAAATAATCACAGAGCACTGGAATTTGGTTTACCATATCTTATTTTTTTCTGCATTAACTGCATGCTCATGAAGATGAGTATACCTCATGCAGTATGCTATGTGGGACATTTAGACTTAATAGTGACACTATAATATGGTCTGCTCTTTTTCCGAATAGCAACTGCTATTGCCTATTTTATGTGCACACCAAAATGTGCAAGGGACCTGTTTTTGTTTCATCTAAATGACTAGAGATGCTTCTGCACACATGAGGAGCAACCTTGGAACTCCTTGTTATCGAGCCAGTGCCTTATTCACTTAGCCACTGCAGCCCCCGTTTCAAGGAGAGCAATGCATAAGTCTCAAAAGAATATTATTCAGATGTGTTTAACCTTGAGGTGAGTGAGTGATACCTCACCTTTTACGACACAATAAATTAGTTTCCACAAAATATATTTATGATTTTCAATGTATACAATGTATTAAAGGAAGAAATAAAAATATATATTTACCATTCCCACCATTTCTGGCGCTAGGTCTACTATAGGAAATACATGACTATAGACTATCAGGAATAAAAACCAGCAGGCAATACTACCCCAGATAGCTAGATGGGTTAACTACAATAAATAAATCATAAATACAAAGTTCAACAAACCCATTAGGTTTAAAGGTTAGAACTAAAGTATCCATACTTAGATGCACAACAGATGACATCATCTCAATTTAATATCTATTCTAGGAATATATACACTGTACTGCCTATACTTGATTATATACAAACTGTTAGTCTGGTCGATTAAAATCAGTATTTTACAAGCAATATTTATCACAACAAGTTTGGATGTATTGCAATATAATTTTTGTCACAATACACAGTTTTAACAACATTATCGGGGTCTAACGTCCCACTGTTCTACTCCGACTGGACTAATATGAACAGGCATATACCATGCTTTGTGCTACAAGAGCAATTTTGCCCGAACAGCGGCACAACATCCTACTCTTATATAAAATTCCAATTATGTAGGGATGTTTTACATGCACGCCAATGTGTACATCTGAACTAGACAGCTGTCCTTGTTGGGCTCTCAGTCCTGCATCACTGACAAGGGGAAGCCACGTCGGAAAAACTGATGGACTTTCTCGGTAAACACTGGGAGCAAACCTGTAAAGTTTCTCACTTAACCACCGCGGCTCCTAAATAACTTAAAGAAATTTACTTAGTATTGTTGATATATACATGATTTCCATTTTATATTATGCTAGTTTACATATACAATTCATAACATAATTACAACTGAGTCTCAGCTGCTGTTGTATTACATGTAGAATGTACTTGTATTGTGTAATTTATAACTACAACAAAATATTACCCAAGTCCATGCTCCTGTTTCTAGAGCTGCTTTCAAACATACTGTCACCACAACATACTGAAATACACAATATCTATATTATCTATTTACTCATTTCTTAACCCTTGTCCTGCATTACCTGGATTATTCCAGGTTCAATGATTGTATTCATTTCCCGGGGTTTAATAGAGATAACTCCCATTTTAAATAGGAGGCATTTCACTTAAGGAAAGAAGTACCATTTGCTGGCAATCTTTTGGTTTTGTTTACATGTATTTCGCTAATTTTCTGAAAATTTGGGGGATTTGTTTTTTTTTACAAATCTCCAAAAAACGTGATATTATCAAATCATGTAACTTTTCTAAAAAATCTTCATTTATGTCTTTTCCATTCTACTAACTTTATTTTTGATTTACTTACCGTATAAACAAAGTTCCCCATAAATAAATAATCTCCTACTTTACCATCAGAGAAAGAAATATCTGTTTAATGAAAAAAAACAAAAAAAAACATTATCTAATAAAAATACAGAAGGTATTTATTAAATATTATGGACTAAAGTTTATTATATATAACCATTGTCATGACAATCTTCAAATTTTAATGTACATGTATAGGTAATAGCCAAAATGTGTATTAACATTAATCATATGGCACATTTGATTTCGTTATTTTCTTCGATCATTAGATGCAATAATTTGACATGGTCAAACAGATTGCGCAATTACAGCAGATGTCTGTTTTATGTTAAGTTACAATAAAGTCTATGTTTTATGTTAAATTACAATAAAGTTTTATTAACCCACAATGTTTACCTTGTTTGAGTGCTGCTAAAGTCATCCAGAATAAAAGTATGGAATGAAATATAGAATTCATAATCCACATCCAAAATACCTATAAAAAATCATAACATTCAATCTTAAATTATTATTATAGCAAGCATTGTATTGTACTTATTGTAACAGCATTGAGAGTAGAATTGTTAAGATTAAAGTTAGCTTGTTTTATTCAGTTAGTATATGCCTGATATTCTTGAGAGAGAGAGAGAAATGGGGTTTAACGACCACTTGACACAAACTAGGTCATTTTGGGATTAAAGTATGGTTTAATTCTATTTCAATAATTCGCTTGCGCATAGTGGTCTTTAGCAGTGGGAGGAAACCGGAGTACCCGGAGAAACACGAGGTTGGACAGGCAACCTACTCCCTGCCACGTACAACAGTGGTACTTGATTTCTACTCTGTGCATATTCACAGTTGATAAAGTATTTAAATGATCTTATTTGTGTTTTTAGGATATGAGGGTATGTTTTTTTTTAAATAAAAAGTTATTGAGTTTTTACCTTACCTTAACATTAAAGAATCTTCCTTTTTGGCTATCTTTATAGAGAATAGGATTTTTCATCATAGTATCAGCACTACAGTATCTATCAAATAATCCCATAGCTAACGGTGGGGCAGCTGTAAATATCTATAGAAAAAAAATATCATATTACTTTATTAAAGAAGCCTGGTTTATTTGAAGGTGAAAGATTCTAGTCCTGTTCAAATTTCTGAAGCCCTGTGATATTACTATTTGAAACAAATACAGACTTTTAGTTTTTCTATGGAAAATAAGGCACCTGTCACTGACAATGTCAGGCTAAGATTCAGATTTTGTCGGGCAAAAAAATCTCTGGTGTTAGTCATTTTGTCTTTTTTGCTAATACTATTAACACATGTCCGGCACTAAGTTGAAATTGTCCGGTAATATTTTATTAGTGCCTGACATTTTGTACATGACACGACATCTGAAAGCGTTATTTCTAGGCCCATAAGTTCCTAAATTCCAGACTGTGTAAGTGCCTGGATGATCTTGTCTATATATACTAGCTGTATTTATAAAGGACAGTGGTGCAGGATAAGGACCTAGCTTTGACAGGTTTTGACAAATCAGAGGCCCTGTGTATAACATTGACAGTTCACTAAAGTTTCCCTGACAGATGAAAATTGAAATAAGAGCATGTTGCAGTGTTGCTGTCCAGATAAAATTACGCTCCATGGAGTATGCTTCTTTTCATAAGCAAGCTTGAGCAGAAAAGTCCTTTTACAATATACATACCACATTATATAAACCAATACTCCATCTCTCAAATAAAATCTGACCAGAGAAACCATTTACTATTTGAAACCAAAACTATAAAATAAACAATTTTCATAATTCACTAAACATCAAGTAATTAAATAATTTATAGAATGTTTTTATACATGGTGAATACATTGTATTGCCAAATACTTAATTCAGAAGATTTTAGATTTAATTAATGTTACAATAAATTGAAAATTATAGACAGGAATAAATTATGATGTCTTGTTAATGAGCTGGCTAAAGTTATTTCAATAACATTGATACAGATATATTTATAGAACTTTCTTCAATAACATTGATGCTTATAGAACTTACTTCAATAACATAGATACAGCTATCTGACTCCAATAACATAGATACAGATATTTTTATAGAACTTAATTTAATAACCTAGATAAAGATATCTTACCTCAATAACATAGAGACAGATATTTTTATAGAAAGAATAAAGAATAAGTTTACACAGCCGACTATAACTCCAAGCTCCATGAACTAATAATAACTTCTTTAGAAATCGGAACTGAAATCAGAAATAGAAACGAATCATGACAGGCATATAACTAAAACTGATATTTTATTGGATATCAATGTAAGTAGATAAGAACATACCTGTGCAATGGCATAATCTGAAGCACAAGCAGCCTGTAAACCTTCTAAACCACTAATACCAACACCTACATGAGCAGCCTATAATATATAGTAATGAAGCATCGAAGTACAATGTAAATGTAGCCATAAAAAAAAATTAGGGTGCAAATTTGCTCTCTTTGTTCCTTAAATTTCATTATTATAATCATTAATAATTGTTGTTCTTCTTCTTGTGGACATTGAAATCAACTTAAAATCTTATAAATTTCACTAATAAATATGTATCCAAGCATTACTAATAGACAGAATCATTTGAAAAATTTGATAGTATGTATAAATCAACAAGTTAATTAATAACTTCAGGTAAGTGAAATATACAATCTATAGTTTACCTGTATCATACCCACGTCATTAGCTCCATCACCTATAGCTAATGTTATAGTTTTCTGTGTGGTTTTAACTAATTCTACTAACTCTGCCTTCTGTAGTGGTGAGACCCTGCAAATAAAAATACCACCCAAAACTGTATTAACCAATTGAATAAATAAGTACAAATAAACTGATCTACGAAAAAAAACACCACAGATGTTCCCCTATATAAAATTTCAAAAGATGCTTTAAGAATTGAATTTAAATAGAATTTAGAAATGAAATAGGGTTTAATGTTCTACTCCGACTTGGCTAATGAAGACATATAGAATTAGATGAATGGGGTTTAATTAATGTTCCCCCAATAAAACGATTTTATTTTTATTATAAAAGTTACATATGAAACTCAGATTAGGGGACTAAAAGAAGAACGGTACATACCTACAACAAATAACAGCCTTACAAGATAAAGCTATATCTAGAAAATCTTTACGACAATCACATAATAAACCATATTTTAATGTCTGAAATAATTATTAAATATTTTTGATATCTGGTCATTTTAAAGCCCCCACATACCAAAATTAATATCTTTTATTTCGCTTGTTCATTTGTGGGGCTGACTGTCCGTTTTCACAGTGGGTGCTATCGCAGACAAATCATCTATCTCTAAATTTCTAAATTACTATGGTTATATGTGCAAAGCATGGGAAAAGATTTTAACCGACAGGACAGCCAGCTAATGAGTCAATCTGGTGATTTATTTACATTTTCAAGTATGTTTAGTTGGAGAGACAACATTATATAGTAAAGTATTTACCTGTCCGTCTATAATTAAGGCAGCATCATTTTCTTTCCCTAACGCATCACCAAACTGAGCTTTTCTACTTAATAATGTCTCTCTTGTTGACTATAATATATAGATATAGAAATAGTAAATATATTTTACATTGTAATGATGTAAATATAAAAAATAAATCAGATTAGTATGAAACTATGTTGATTTACACAAGTAAGAAAATACTACTTTTAAAACAAATGTACTTCTTTAGGTAAAATATCCACAATCAGAGTATGCAATGTGTCTTACAATAATTCAGTCTTTTAAAGACTTTAATACTTACATCAAGACAATGTTCATTTATAACAACTAAATCCATTCCTTGTGTTAATAATTTACATGCATAACCTATATTAATGGCCGTTTCTTGTTTATCGCCCGTTAATACCCAGATTTTGATATCAGCTTTACTTAATGAATCTATTGTTTCTGGTACACCCTAAAATTTAAAATGAAATATGTTATAATGAGGGATTGTCATCATTTACAAAGGCTTTTAAATATCTTGTAAAATATGTTTTCGGCAAGATAATATTTTTCTGATATATCTTTATATTATCAAATAATTAAGAAATATATTTAAACAACTTACTTCTTGTAATTTATCTTCAATAGCTGTAGCTCCTAATAATCTAAAATTCTACAAATTAACAAATAAATATTTAAATTTTATATTTAGTCCATATATTTTGATAAAAGAAAATTTAAATTCAAATTCCAAATCTTTTCTCCGATTTCTAAAACATGAATCTGTAATTCATTAAATGGGGAAAAAAAAGATCTTTGCAAAAATGATTCCACAGTCAGTCTACATGTAGCTGGCCTTATATTTGTAAATTTTTTCGTATGTAACAGTTAAGTTTGATATTATGTTCATGATTTGTAAAAAATGAACTCAAATTATTGTATTGGCCCTTTCTGTGATTTTAAACTACACTCTAAATATTTTTCTATCTAAGTAATCATTTACCCTCTCTATTAATTCAGCTGCTTCTTCTAATTTTCTTTCTCTATTTTGTATAGATGTACTTGCTTTATAAAATGTATGTTTCCATTCATCATAGAACTCATCAGATATTTCAGCCACAGCACAACATAATGTACGCAAACCTACAATAATAATTTAGTTGGAATTCAGTTTGTTTAATTCTATTTTTGACTTGGGTCAATCGTTGGATCTGGGAGACATAGTGGTAGCGTGAGTATGCCTGTCTCCAATAGCTCGATGCAGAATAGTAGGCCAATTATAGATAATGTCAACAAAATAATACCTGACAATCTTAAAATTCAGAACAGAGAGAGAGAGAGAGAGAAATGGGGTTTAACGTCCACTCAACACAAACTCGGTCATTTCAGGACTAACATATGGTTTAATTTTATTTTTCAATAATTCGCTTGCGCGTAGGGGGTCTTTAGCAGTGGGAGGAAACCTGAGTGCCTGGAGGAAACCCACGAGGTTGAGAAGGCGCCCCTATCTCCATGCCACATACCCTCACATGGCACTTTAGACTACTAGGCCATCCCAATCCCCTAAATTCAGAACAACCTCATATGCAGACACCATAATATCAAGCGCACTACTGTATATGAATATTGATCATTATCGCGTGTACCTTTCTCTTTATATTGTCCACTTTACAACCATGTCATGGTCACCAGGCTAGTCCTTTGAACATTACTCACTATCAAAAGTCTTGGTGAGCTAGTCTATGTCAACCAGTTACATAATTTGTCATGGTAAATATACTGGTAGATGTAATATACTAACCTAATGTAGCAAACTCCTCTAAATGTTGTAAAGTTATATCTCGAAATTTCTCTTCTTCATCTAATCTTTCATAAATAACAGTATCCTATCAATTCAATATAAAATAATATTTAAACAGAAAGATATGCTTAATATTACTTTCTCTATATACATATATAAATTAATGATCTGAAGATAATCAATATGTAGAGATATAAAATTATACTTTATTTCAATAGGATTCCTCCTTATATCCCTATTAATGATACATTTCACACTTTTTACTGTTTCACAATAGCAATATTAATTAAAACACAGCAAAAAAAAACAAAACAAGCCAACAGTGAGGCTGATGTCCCCCGCCAAAATCCCAAAATAAATAGAAGACACATATTAATTAATCGCACATTTAATTTTTTCAATGTATCGAGCAATCAAACTGTACACGAAGTGTCATCCAAAAGTGTTTTATAAAGAAAAATGCTAAAGGCAGACAAAAGGGCCCCTCTGGCCAAGGGAAAGGGCCCTCGTGTCCAAGTCAATCGTTTCAATACACTGTTACTGTCGAATCGATTACTAAATGAGAATGCAGTCATTGTATTGGCATAAAAATCATCAATCAAGATGAACCTAAGTTATCTTGTCCCAAAGTATCAACCAATCAAATTGCTTATCTCTGCTTACCCTAAGCGGAAAATGCTCATCTTCGAACTCCATCAAGGCATTGACCTAATAAACACATACACCAAGTTTGAACATTCTAGCTCAATTAGGAAGAGAGTTATTGTGTCCCAAAAAGTGTGACGGACAGATAGACAGACAGACGGACGGACGAACCCATTTTAATAGACAAAAACCCAAAAACATGCTGTAGAATAACTTACAGCTCCTTTAGTATAAAGACGTATTCTACCATCGGGACATTTAACTACAACTGACATTCTTTTACGATCACTGGAAATAATATTACAATTAAGGCAACATTAAATATTTCTAATTAAAATAGGTCAATAATCACATTCTATACTGTATTAGGTATAACAGATCTGGTATAGTTTGTTTCAGCTTTTACAATATATTGTAATCTATATTTATCAACGCTTGGGTTTTAAAATTCTCTATAATTCATCACAAAACAAAGCCCTGTATATCTATAAAGATAATATATCAGATATCAATCAGATTAGTGTCTAACTTGTTTGTTATTTTACATACCTTGTAAATTCTAATACATTCAATACTTCATATGTTTCCTTTACACCAGACTAAAATGAAAAACATATTGAACACACATATGAACACATTCCAAAACATATGTACCCAGTAAGTGTTATATCTGACTAAATTATTGTATGAAGTAGAAAACAACATGGCTTGAAATAGAAAATATAATCAAACTAAGTATTATTTTTCCTTGTTGAAATTGAAAACCAATATTTTAAATATATACTCACCACTTCGATAGAGACTGTTTCTGGTGTTCTCGTAGTAAAAACAAAACCTAACTTTTTGGCAGCATCGACAAGAGCTGCCTCATCTAATTAAAGTATAAAGAAAACAAATAAATAATATCATCTAAGGACGTCAATGTCAAATCGCCTATTCCCCATCCCTCAAATGATGACTGGTGAAGATATACTCAATATCTGTTTAAATCCCAAATGATGCAAAAACTTCTGGCCATACAAAAGAGTTACCCCCCCCCCCCCCACAGTCTAAATAAACAGATTTATAAGAAAATAAATGTGGTTTAAATATAGGAAAAATCAATGAAGGACATTTCTGTCTGCATTGAATTCCAACTGCCAAGCTTGTTTTTACATTCACGCCAACATGTCCATGTTTCTTGTCAGGCCCCCCCCCCCCCTTGCACCACTGACAAGAGGAAACCACGCTGGAAAATCGAGCGAAACTTTCTTGGCAAACACCAGAATTGACCCCTGGGACCTCATGTTTAGTGAGCCAGTGCCTTAGTCAATGAGAGAGAGAGAGAGAGAAATGTGGTTTAAAGTTCTCTCGACACAAACTAGGTCATTTCGAGACTAACACATGGTTTAATTTTATTTCAATAATTCGCTTGCACACAGGGGGCTTTAGCAGTGGGAGGAAACCAGAGTACCCAGAGAAAACCCACGAGGTTGAACAGGCGACCCTACTCCTTGCCACATGCAACCGGGGATTTGAAACTGCCTTAGTCAGTGAGTCAATGTGAGTATCTGAATAATTAGTTTACTACATACCTGGTGAAGCAGCCTGATATGTGATAGTATTTGTATCTGGATGGCGTTCTGGTACAACAGTATGACATATAGCTAATAACGTTAAAAAATCACGAATATCTCCCGCTGTCGCCTGAAATAATTAAAAACAGTCAAAACATATACAGAAAAAAAACATAGAAAAGTGGATCAACTTTTACAAAAGTTTTAAGTTCAACTGCTAAACATAATAAAAGAAAGAATTAGTGACATCCTCAACATTACCAGATCTTTCAATATGATGTACTCCAGATTGAAAATAGTGATGATTTTAGCCGTCTGTCAAATTTGTTTATTTTATTTGAAAAATTAGTCACATTTTTACTCAGTTCAATGGATAACTTTTAGACCTGGTGCCACCAATGACGCCACAAATGCAATCTTTAATGTAATGTTCCATTTGAATGTAGGCATCTGGAATGAATTTAACCATTTTGAAGAGATAGGTATAATAAAAAACTTACATGATTTTCTTTTAAATTGTTAATCATAGCCTCATCATCAAAAGTATGACACATTTCGTCAATATTTCTAAAAAAAAAAAATATAAAATTTTTAATTATCAAAAAGAAAAAATTCTGAAAACTTTTCCATGATTTTAATTCTTACAGCATCAACCCCTGTTTAATTTGTTGCCAGGTAACGTCTGTGGTCTTTCATTCAGCTTCTACAAGTTCTTCATTAAAAACTTTTCTTCACAGACTAATAGTGGTAGTACGGATAAATATCAAATGACTATGAATTGAGAATTGCAACTGTCCAGGAAAGAATATATATATATCTCCTACAGCATTTCTTAAAAAATAAATCAACTTTTAACAAACTGATTCTTACCCATATGTTATTCCTGCTACGCTGCACTTCCTAAACTCCATAATATTCTGAGTTAAAGTTCCAGTTTTATCAGAAAATATAAACTTTACCTATATAATAACAACAAAACATATCCTTAAAACAGAATATAATATACAACTACATTTCAAAATCATATTAAAACGAATGTATATTCTTGGTAGTATCATTTTTATTACCCATGCCTGTTAGGATTAATACAGACAGCGAGAAATGGGGTTTAATGCTCAAAACAGACTAGGTCATTTCGGGAATGACACATGGTTCAATTATATTTTAATCAATTGCTTGCCTGTAGGGGTCATTAACAGTGGGAGAACCCGGAGAACCCTGAAAAACCCACGAGGTTGGACATGCGACCCTATTCCTTGTCACATACAACCAGGGAATTGAAATGACAGACCTAGTGATACATTCAGCCATCCAAACCCCTGGATTAATACCATCTATTTGATATGATATATAAGTCAATTAGATATTATTTAGTAAAACATATTACCTGTCCCAATTCTTCATTTAAATTGGAAGTTCTGGCCATAGCTTGTGTATCGGTTACATCATAATACATATCACTATCCTATAAATACAACACAATTAATCTTATATAAACTTATACAACATCCCTACAACAAGATAATAATATATTAACTTTTAATTGAGCTTAGTGTAAAGTGTGGAGGAAACTTGAAACAACATTCCTTTCCACAATATTGTCTTGATAATCCAGTCTATCCATTCAACCTAACCATAAAAAGCATAAAGCGCACGTCAATCAATAAATCTATTTCAAACATAAGCACACATCAACTGAAATATATATGTACCGGTATATATCAATATATTTCTCAAATATGTAATAATCTCTAAGGGACTGGTATCAAATTAATATTCACTTTTTTTTTTCAAATACCCGTAGAAATAAATACAAAAACATATCATTGTAAGATAATTTTAAAATATTCTCAAATCTATTAAAACAATCAATTGAAACTACCTGAAGGAAAGTTTAATACATTGACTTACCCAATTAATAAAGATGGCCTGAATAAATTTGACAACTTCCAACGTTACTTGTAAACTTATCGGTATTAGATTATTATATAAGATAATAAATGTAAGCAAATTATAGCCAAAATTGGAAGGCTCAGAATCTGAAAAAAAAAGAAATTTTCATAAAATGTCTAGTTGCAAGAGGTTACATTTTTTTCAATTGGAAAAATATTTTCCAATAAAGATTAATATGAATCAATTTGTGTGATACACCGTAGGACGTTTGGATGCAGAAGACAGATTTGTCAATTTTCATTTTGTTGTCTTCTTAGAGCAGAGCATTCTGTGTAGCTACCGCTAAAAGTGACAGAAAATTAAAGCGTCTGGCATCTTTCCGTTCTACACGCTTGATTAAACCCTTCTTCTAATAGATAGGTAGAATGTATTCTCTTATTCAATGTCAAAAAAGCAATATCACTTTCAACAAGAAAATAGTGTTATATATCATATTCAAAATAACCTTCGATTCATTCTAATCTAGATCAAAGCAATTTGCACAAGGATCTCTGCTGAAATGTTTCAAAACCCCACAGGCTATAACATGTAGGACCCAAATTTGATGTGCAAAGCAAATTTTTTTTCATTACCAATTGGCAAAGATATCGAAAAACATTTATAGAGTGAAGTATAAGTGTTGATAATATAAGATTGACGATTTCCAAGAGTTACCTCCCACTAATAACATCATTATTTTAGAAAATCAATTAAATTGATCATTCGTAATATCCAAGATCTAATTGCTTTGAGGGATAAACGAAGTTAAAAGTTTTGTTACATACCTTTATTATATAGATACCAATCTTTATTGACATGTTTATTCTCCCAGACAGAATTGGCTACAGCACTGATTAATGATAGTATAACCAATAACACAAATAATATCAATATCTGTAATAAATAATATCAATAAAATATCTATCAATTTCAATCAGACTACTGACAAGTCAACTAATTAGCTATCTTGTTAATCCAATTTGTCAACAACCAGCAGGGGGTTTCCACACACCTCAAGTAATATCTATTTTGAATTAAAGACTAAGACATCATTGGTAACTAAAGAGACATTCATTCCTTTGTCTGTTAAAAGTAGTATATTAACATGTAGTTACCTACCTGTGTATTAGTTAGTTTTTCTACATTTGATCTTTTTAATGGAGCAGACGTAGAATTTAACATAAGCTTAGTTTGATGACCAGTATATACAACTACACCTACAATAAAATATACACATTACATATAAAAAATATTAGACAGTAAATGATATGCAAAAGTTTGGTCTATTCTCAGCTCAGCACAATAATTTTGAAAATTGATCCTTCATTCTTAAAATTTGTATTTTTAATTAAATCTCTTTGTAATGTTAATTTAATTTCCAAAACTAACTTTGATTATTGTGAGAGCGATATGTATATTCACAAAACTAAAACAATCAATCTAAAATGAATCCAATATAAATTCATTTTCATGTCAAAATTTACATTACAGTAAATCTCTCCCCCACCACAAATCCCCAGCACCCCAGGGACAAATAGCTTCACAAATAACATTTTAGGGTAATTTAATTGAATTCTTCTTAGCATGCTTTTTATTGTATCACCCAATTTATAAATTCATAATATTCTTACCAAATACCCAGTTAGTGTTCTTTAAGAGAGCTCCTCGTAATAAGAGTTGATCTGTTCCTACAGGATAGGCACTGAAAAATATTACTCAAAATAATAAACTGTTATCTAAATCTCAACCCTACTATCCTTTAGAGGGTTTTTATAAATTTGCTGGAATAAGTGTTTAAATCATCTTGTTCATGAGTTTCTGAATAATTCATTCCTGAGAAAGAGCAAAGATTATGTATATTATGTATTATGTATAGATTTACAGGCATTATGCAAGTAAATGTTTCACACCAATCAATGTCAAGATATCCTTGTCTACGATATCACCCTTAGTGGAAGTGGACATAAAACTCCAGGAACGAACGAACGCTTTTTCATATAACTGAGAAAAAATATTTGTTGTAAAATACTAGTAAACAAATGATTATTCTACATAGAAGTTCTTCTTAAAACATACTACATCTTAATATTTAACAGTAATACAAAGTCATGTGGCAAGATAAAACATTTAAGTTTTCAACGAAATGGATACAAATAAAATTCTTCTTCCCACAAAGCACATTTTAATATAATCATTTGAGTTCATACTACAGATGAAACTTGGTTATAAACACAATTTGAATCATACAAAGCACAAATAAATCTGTGAACTCAATCTGTTCATTTAAATAATAAATTCTTTAGATACTGAATATAAAAAGATTAGATTGAAGTTTCTGTTATTAATGAATTATTACCTCTTTCCAGATGGTCTAATATTACCAACAAACTCATACAGATGTCTGTTAGGTAATTCACATTCTATTACACCCTTCATATTAAACAAATCTTCACTTGTTAATACATCACTGGTATGTGTAGTACCCTATAATGAAATGCGAAATTAAAAATACATTTTCTATTATAAAGAACCAGTGTTCTGTTATAACCATAGATCCAGTTTTAGCTATAGATCTTGTACACACACGACATTATAAATTTATATTGACCCATTGCTGAGCAAAAGTCACTTGCTTTTTGCTAAAAAAAAAAGAATACAGCTATTTTAATGTTTTAAAAGTGGGGGTCAAAAGATTAATCAATTCAGCCATAAACAATAGTCTAAACACAATAAACATACTGGTTGATAAAGATTTGATGAAGTTACTGAAATTTTAAAAAATTAAACAAAAGCTTTGTCTTAAAAGTTTATCAAAGTTGATGATGACAATGACAGGAAGTACGACCGCTGAGTATCGTTTACAGAGATTTTCATCATCATAATATGATATACTACCTAACAAATGATCAATAAATATATTTGATTGCAGTGTGTTAAAGGGAATGGAAGATTACTGACTTCTAGTGAACCAATTCTTGCCTGGGCGTTAAACCCCATTTTATTTCATTTCACCAATTCTTGCCTCTGTTAACCCCAACTAAAAACGTTTGACAGGCGAAATTCTGGAACAGATATTCCGTGCCATGACATAAGCAAAAAAAAAAAAAACCTAATAAATGAAAGACAAACCTGTCTAAGTTTGAGATTTGTTTCCCCATCTAGATTAGATGTTTCTATATAACACATGGCTTGGGGTTCACTGAAAACAAAATAAAAATCTAATGCAAATCTCAATTTGATTGAATACATATTTAAAAGAGGCTTTAAGCATGTTTCAGTTACTGAATCCCTACTGGTATTTTAATATACCTAAAAATATATTGCAAAATCAGAATACTTCTTCGGTGACAATTGCTGGCAGTCCAACCCTTCTGTTTTCATAATACAACATCTTGTCTTCTTCCGTTGTTAATTAGATTGGAAAAATATGTCAACATATTCACCTTGTCTGTACACACCTGTTAGTCCCAAAGGTAAGCAAAGAAAATAGGAATAAAGAATAAAAGCTATAAATATCAAAAGCACATGCGCCCATCACCGAATTACATTCAATGAAAAGCCACAGTTTGGGTTTAATGAGAAATGGAAGAAAATTTGGTTTATATGAATTAAAGAAAATTGGTATTGTACTGTCATTGATACTGTCAAAATACCCATTTCCAATATGAGCGGGAAAGGAAAAGGCAGGAAAAGGCAGAAAAAGAGGAGAAGAAGTAGAAGACGAAGAAGAAGATGTGGACCAACCTGGACGCTAGTAAAATGAGATCAGCTGGAAAAAATCCACCATTAAGAACTTTGACTATATCTCCTACATTTACTTGTGTCCATTTTATTGTCTGCCAAGTACCACCTCGTAACACTACAATATAAATATTAAACATTGAAAAACTTTAATATACATTGACTTACTTCAATCAATAGACAAGAGATACCCACTGATTTATTACATGATAACATGATAGAATATTTCTTAAACATGTAAGGCATAAGTCTTTTACAAAATAAAATGCAGAGTAATCTTTTTCTTTAAAAAAACTTTCATTAAACAGACACAATCTACAGTTATTACATCCAGGTGAATTTAGTAAGGGGAATAACTACATGTATCCTCCAACTCAAAAACGATCTATTACTAAAGACAACACGATGAAATGAAATGGGGTTTAACGTCCTACTGTTCTGCTCCAACTGGGCTAATGAAGACGGGCATATGCCATACAGTGTGATACGAGGGAAATTTTGCCTGGGCAATGGCACGATGGCCAACCAGGGTATAATAAATACATTCATCATATAAGTATATTGGGAGCGAGTTTTACATCCATGATAAATAAATATATTTTACCTTGAGCTTTTCTATTATTGACAGCATCATCTGCTCTGTGTCGTTTCTATAATCAAAATATTTGATGAAAAACAGAGATATATAAAGAGAAAAACACAACCCTCAGATGTATTAACATACCACAGATTACTGACATAAAGTTTAATTAAAACTAGATATTATTTGGCTGGTTGCTGCAGTAACATCTAAAAATTGTTTTCTTGGCCTGAGACGTCAGTTAGTGCCTTTGGTATTCATTCGGCAGCCAATCAACCAATGTCTGTTACAGACTCTTAGGACAGCACTCTCTTAATTTGTGACACCTTACAAGAGGACTCTACTATTGGGCTGGTATAATTATATTTGCATGAGATGGTAACAACCGAATGTCAAATTTCAAGCAACATAATTCCATTGCCTTTTTTTTAAACCTTTATCTAATCCTTTTCAAACAAATAGAATTAGTTTATATCCCTTTTTCTAACATTATCTGTATAGAAAAACCTATTAAAAATCTAAAATTATGTATAAGCTTGTACACTTACAAAATCTTCTATTATTTCTTTAATAGCTGATACCATTAATATAAGTAATAAAGGTACTGCTGTTGTATACCTTCCTGTAGGTGATACATTTGGAATTTGCTGGAGAAAAAAGAAATTATAATTCATAACAGCTGGAGTATATAAATAGATAAATGAAATAACAAAGAGATGAAAGTCATCAAATCATGAGATGTTTGCTTCAACCCTTTATTGGATAAAAAATTGCAAATGACATGAAATTACAAAGTTTCTGATCCAAGACATCATATAATGTAAGATGGCTTCCTTGTAACCTAATGTATTCCTTCCTATCAATGAAGTGGTAGGACAGTTGCAGCAAGGTGGCAAGATTTTGTAATGGCACCGAAAGGGCAGCACTAAATTAATAGAAGTTCAGTCTCAAGGTCGTGGGTTGTAAGTAAACCAGCTGGGGGATCTGTGGAATATTGAGTGTTGTACCTTGAAAGCTCTGTAGCTACAAATCTTTGCTCTTTTGAACACATTTGTCTCCTAATAATGTGTTTGCAATTCTAGCCTTAGCTATCAGTAGAAACATCTTTTACTACCTATACTCCAACACCTGTCATAAACATGATCAATCAGGAATGATTTGATAAAGTGAGTAAATATTATCTTACCTGTATCAAAGCAATAAAAAGAAAGAATATATTGGCATATTTTCTAAATTGTTCAAACAGGAACTTGGGAAAGAATGTGAAGAAATTATACTTGGCTGTACTGTAAAGAAAAACAAATTTATCATGTTAAAGATATCGTACACTACTTTGTACAAATGTCTTATAAGGTAGAGTGGCTCTGACAGTAAAAGGTGGGCACACTAACCAAGAGCTTCCGTGTGAGAAAGATCATAAGATTTTCTGGCATGGTTCCACCTAGTCAGTGGTGAAGGACAGAGGGCCTTGTAAGGGACAATTAATAGTTGTTTGAGTGCACATTAAAGATCTCTTGACAGTTGGAATTCAATAAGCCTAGGCCCTAGTGCCACTGTCTGGGCAAAATTTCCCTCATGGCATACTGTATGGCTTGGTGTATGCCTGTGTCTGTATTTATCAGTGATATTGGATCACAAAAATAGGACGTTAAATCCCATTTCATTTTATTTTGTAAGGTGCTTTGTAAAAAACTGCACCATTTTATTTCTGAACAATCTAATCAAGTTTATGTAACCTTTTTAATAGAGGAATCATATATAAGCTATACTTTCAACAAACTACTTTGATTTTTCAATATCTTGACATTTTGACAAACAGAAAGATAATACAATAAACGGTCAAATGATGAATATTCAAAAGGAATTTATCTTCTGTCTATCTTAAAATGTATGAAAATCAAAATTAGACGAACTATGTCTAGTAGTATGTCTCTATCAAAATGGATTTTCATTCGCAAACCCTAAACGGCTCAGGATAGAAAATGTGATCAATATCAGTCTTACCTGATCTCATTTGAGCAATATCTAACAGGTTGTACAGCATTAAAATGTATTAATCTATGAGATCGTGGGCTCACATCTTTGGTCGTTTCTGATTCGGCCCCTTCATCCATCTGCTGATAATCTGGAGAAAGAAAAAAAAATTAATTAATTAAAGCACCAAAATGTCAGACTAAAGGTTTAAGAAATACTGAATTGATTTTATAATACCGGTAAATAATATTTTTTTTTATCCAAACAGGGCCATAATTTAGGAATTTACGGTCCGATATGCATGATTATCAAAAGAGTCCAAGATTTTTTGAATATAAACATTTAATTCAAGTTTCATTAAAATTAGATAAAAATTGTTACCTCTTAGAGTGGCCACAAACTAAAAACGTGATTTTTAGAACAATCAGGGGCCATAATCCGTGAAGTTACAGTCCGATACATGCAAATATCGAAAGGAACCAGGATCTTTGAGAGATTAACCTACATGTGTACTTCAAGTTAAGTCAAAATTGTATAAAAACTGTCACCTGCAGTGTGTCGACAAATAAATTTCGGAGGAACGAGGGCAACGACATATACGCCCACATGAATACATCTAAGAATAATAGACCTGTAGGTAGTTCAGATCAAATCAATAGTATACAGTGTATAGGTCTGTATTTAATCATTTATAAAATTACAGTAAGCATTAAACCATCTGTTACTACTATACTACTCTGTCATAAATGTTTGTATATTAAATGTTTGTAAAAAAACATAATCTGGATTTTTTCATATATAAGTAATAGATCCTATCTCCATCGCTTTGGGGTATTTTAATTATTATTTAACAAGCCAACAATGAGACTGATGTGGATGAAAATGTATCACAACCATTTAATCCTAGTTATATACACTTTAAATTTTGAATTGATGGGTCATGTGCAAAACATATGTTGGGGACACTTCTATTTTGTATACAGCTAACCTTTAAGCTGCATTTGCCAATTTCTTTTGGCTTCAAATGCTATATATTACTATTTAAACATTTATTAACACGTCTATAATCATGATATAAATAGTAGCCTACACGGATGATCATGGGCTATTTTAGGATAGGCTTGTAATGGATTGTCATTAACTTTTAACTTATTACTTCTACTTATTATAAGTTCAAACCTATGGAAAATATTCAATAATTATTAAAAATAACTCAACACTTACATATCTAAGAGTGTGTTTACTTAAAAGAACTCACTTTATAATTAAAAATATCTTCAAATCTATAAAATGTATAAAACTTACTATCTTACCATTAGTATACCGGTATACCGTATTTGTACTATTAATAGATGAAAGGGGCAGATTTGAAACATTAAGATAAACAAACTTCTTGTAAGAAGTACCACTATTTCCTACCAGGATGTAATTCTTTACACATGTCAGTTAATTACAGTGGATTAAGTCAATCTTAAAACTTAGAGCAAATAACATATCAGCAACTGGCATTGTGGCAGCTGGGAGCAACTGGCATATCAGCAACTGGCATTTTGGTAACTGAGAGCAACTGGCATTTCTGCAACAGGGAGCAACGAGCTTCAATAGAGGTTGACTAACTAGTTTCAGTCAGTTGCCCATGTTCAACATTCTGCAACTAGCAACAACTAGACACAAGCACCCTTACAATAAAATAAAACCAAGTACGAACAATCCAAACCATTAGACAGAATTCGAAGTCCTAAAAAAACGTTATAGGCAAAATAGTGTAATCAGCAAATGGACTGCTCCCCGTGTACTGACATCAACTCATTTCTATGGAAACAACATCACATGATACTAGAAATATGTCATATGACTGTCTAAATAGGCAAAATGGATGCTATCGAAGGAACCAACATTCCATGTGTCAATGTCAACAATAATGCAATAATAGAATTGTGCAAGACATACCAGACGTTTGAGGTGAATCTTCATTTTGTTGATCACATGATCAATAAATAAACAGTTAAATGTTAAATGTAATTGCTATTAGTTCTAAATCGCCCTAAGCGCTCCGAATACAGTTGCCCTCAGTAGTTGTTTTGATTGACATTAACTAATGTACTATATGGTAACTGTTATAAAATCTGAAGCTACGTGTCTAATCAAACTTTAGAGAAACTAGGTGATTTTAGGACTAACATATGGCATATCATCTTTATTACACACATTCGTTTGCACAAAGTGATTTATACTTATAGCAGTTTGATTTAAAGTGCCTTTTAATACAGGTTGCCATTAATCACATGCTGTGTTGGTAAACCGGTTAATTATTGGGGCACTTTATCATTTTAGTATATAATGGCAGGGTATTGTAATTATAACAGTAATTTGATCTCAGGCTCAGTTTACTGGTTGTAGATGTAAATATGTAATACAGTTAAAGTACATAATATATTATACTGGTACTGACAACGGAACAATGATCGGCATATTAAAGGAGAATAAAATACAATCTCTTTACTGTGTTACACTGTTAATGTATCTTATTGCCCATATTCTTGAGGCAATGGTCTGAGAAATCCCTCTCTGCTCATTGCTGGATTGGCTTCTGATTTCTGATAATTGAGCTATGGAGGGAGGGTGTGTATTCTCCCCTTTCAATCAAATCTATCCCATGTACAGGAACATGACAGTCCTTCGTTTACTGTGGGGTCATCCCTAAAACTTTGGACAGTGATTTAAGGTATTAAAAACGGTGAAAGTATTGTTCATCTTCATACAGTATTGTTTACATTGTTGATAGCCTCGTTTGTCACACAATTAGTTTCCTTACAATATTCTGCTATGCACTGGTTAATTGGGCATAATAAAATCGTGAGTCATGACGTAACGTTATGTAAACATATATGGTCCAATTGGTTGTTGACCAATAATAATTTAGAACAAGAATTTTCTCTATTTACAGCAGTGAGTAGTGGGATTAGCTCTATTCAAATGGAACACTGCGAGGAGTATGCTTATTGCAATGGTTTATAATGTCCTATTGAGCACATTTGGAAATAGCATAGGACATGTCCAGAATATACGGGTGAAATCCCAACAATGCCCTTGCCTCAATTCAGCATTGGGATCTGTGTTCTGATTTTTTTTATAAAAACTGGTCCACATGTCAGTCAACAAATAGGGCTTTTAAATCATGTCATATAGTATTATAGTGAAATCGAATAACCTGCAGACACCATAACCTATAAAATGTCATTACAATGATATCCATTATTGGAATCATTGACCCCAATTTTATGATTCAAGTCTTGCTCGACCCTTCCAAATGAACATTTTTTCATCTGCCTCAATGTAACCTCAATTATTGAATAAAATACCTTTGGATATCCCAGAACTATTTCATTTAGTGGAAGTATGACAGCCAATGACAGGTGAACAGTCTGAAATTTCTTCACTATTATTGACCAATTAAAGAGGTTTAATATGTAAGCGTATCTCTGTACATACAAGTTATGTCCGTGTTTGATTAGAGGTCTCTGAAAATGATTGGGAAACTAAAGAGTGTTAATCCAATAAGAGTAGTAATGTAATATAAAATCACAGACCACAGTGCTTGGTTCATTACTCTTGCAACTTTGATAATGTCAGACTATAATTAACCTGGCATATTACTACTACATGATACAACTAACAAATTACTACTGTATGATGATCAAGACTACATACCATGCCAATGATTTTATAACACTCTCCTATTAGAATGTTCTGTCTAAAGACTATGACTCAAATGCAACAATAATAGTCCATTACCAAGAGTACAACTACAGTGTAGCTAATGATTTTACCAAGTAAGATGGTTTAAAACCAGACTATTTTGTTATCATTTTTCCTCAAATCACAAATTGATCAGATGTTTCTTTAGAAATTAACACAATTTCACTTTCAGGGAATGTAGCTGGTCTGAAATGTGCGAATATTGAAATGGACTGAGACATTTAGGATATAAAGATATCAAACAGTTTAGTTCAATTTTTTACCAAATTTGAACTCAACCTTCATAGATGTATATCGGTGATATATTTAAATGTTGTTTTTTTTTTAAATTGTACACAAATGGTAACTTCCTGTGGGTCCACTAGCTAAAAATGTCATTTTTCAAACAACAAGGGGCCAAAATCCAAGAAGTTAGGTTGCAGAAGTGTGCAATTATCAAAAGGAACCAAGATCATTATGATATAAACATAAATCAAAAGTTTTCTCAAAATTGGATCAAAATTGTGGCCTCAAGAAGGTCCACAACCTATATCATATATTTACACTGGATAATAATTTTGACCTCTAGAGGGGTTACAAGCTAACAACGTGATTTTTTGTACAATCAAGGACCATAATTCAAGACACTACAGTTTGATATGCACGGACATAGAAAAGGAACCAAGATCATTGGGTTATAAACGTGTATTTCAAGTTTCAACAAGACAACAACGTTGATATAGCTTCATTTTACACTATTTGCATACGAGGGGTGGCCATTTTGACCGGCAATTTAGGTCCAATTTTCAGTTCTTGCATAATGTATGTTTAACAACATGTTTTGATCAATACCATGTTTTTAAATACAAAATTTCAGCATTATGCAATAAATGCTCAGTTAATTTTCAGACACACAAAAACTGGTAAAATATGTTATTGGACTTATTTGTTTTATGGTTGGCTGAGATCATAACATCATAAAGGCATGTATTAGGAGTTTAATTGTCTCGTAGGTTTTATTATGGCTCTCATGCACTGAAAATAAGCTACACATTATTTTATTTCTGAAATTGAAATAGCAGATATTAAACTCCATTTCTCTTTTTTGTCATACACTATACACAACAGCAAAAAACCTCATTATTTTTCAGAAAGTACATGTTTATGAAAAATATTGATTTTAGTATTTCTGTGTACTGTGTGGACATCATAATTTAATTACTGAAGTACCATGTTATTGCAAAAATTATGATAACAATTCACTATGGAATACATTAGGTTACTTCCATCATAGACACATCATGATAGTAGTAACAATATATACTGATCACAAATATCAAATCATGTGATAGCTATAATCAATCAGAATCCATCATAAAACACTCATAATACAATCTGGTAAAGTAAGGCATTTGTCAATATTTATATGTAGTAAAATCACATTCTTTCTCTATTAATATTGCCATTTAATATCATAAACTAGACCACATTCTACTTGACTCACATTCTCTGATCCTCTCCAGTCTCCAGTAACATAGACTGGTAATCAACAGATAACTATGATGCACATAGAATATAGATGAAGAAATCAAAAAGTGGCATGTGTCAGGTATAAGGAAAGGAATACTTTCATTGTTTAATTCTTAAAGATATGGACATATTCATTGGGTAGTTATTTCCAATAAAACTGTAGCGTAGAGATATCAAATCTTAAGAGAAAAATACTGGTTTCCCTGAAAGATGGCCAGTTTCCTCGAGTTACCTAAGGAACACTAAGACAGACAAGCATATTTTTTTTGCCTCTTCATGCCAATTGAAATTCGCCAGAGATTTTTTTACGGCCCATCATGAACGAGCCCATGTAGCAAATTAGCAATTGTCAAGGGCATCTTTAATTTTTTACTTCTTTACTCTACTTTCACAAATTAATTACCAATAATTATGTATGATATTATTATATAGAATATATTGTGTGGCGAATTAATCTAATCGTTAAGCGTGGAATAAGTTTCTCCTCCATGTACAATATAGTTAATTTTGTATTAATTACAGCACTATTGATTTTTTTATTACCATGGTGAAATTATGGCAGACCATTAATCTTATCATATGTTCAACACATTGCCGCTTTTATCTGCAGAACTTTGTAAACAAAACATTAACAAAAATTTAATTATCATTTATTTAAAAGAATTCATTGTATTAGAATACATTTATAAACATAAAACATATTACAAACAACTGGGACTTGACTTGATAATCTTGGCTGTTTCATTAATAACTACTTATATAAATGTAAGGGAAAGGGATGGATCACACATCTGTCATTTTGAAACAACATCTGTTTATGAAATTGTTGATTTTTTTGTACTTACTTAAAATATTATGCAGCAAATTTATTGCATATGGTAATACTAATAAATAAATCTAAAGAATAATTTCTTAGACGAAACTCTGAACTGTCTGAAAAATCAACAAAAACAATTCGCAAAAGGAATTTCATGTTAAAAAAATGTTCTTTTTTAACTATATCTGAGCCACTTCCTAAGCCTTTTACATGTATGCTAAAAGTTATACTTTGTGAAAAATAAAAAGACTCTTAAACTTTCTTCTCAAGGAAACAAAATCCCTACAGTGTGACAGTTGAAGTTAGTGTTGATAAGTATTGGAAAGAATTGAAATGGGGTCTAACATCCTACTGTTCTGCTCCGACTGGACTAATGAAGGCAGTTATTGGAAAGAACAAAAGCAATACAAATCTACATTACCGAAATCTTTAATCTAGCTATATGTATATACGTGAATGCCTAGTTTCAATTTCCACTTTTCTGCTCCATCTGGGCTAATGAAGACCGGCATAAGTGCATACTCCTCACAGTGTTCCGTTTGATTAGAGCTAATCCCACTACTCATTGTTGTAAAGAGTGGAAATTCTTGTTCTTAATCATGATTGGTCAATAGTCCGATTAACAATCAATGGTTATCTACGTTACTAAAGCATTACTTTTAAAACAGTGCGCCAAATTGGTCCATGTATGTTCACATAATGTTACGTCATGGTTCACGACTTTATTATGCACAATTAACCAGTGCATAGCAGAATATTGTAGTAAAACTAATTGCGTGACAAACGAGGCTATCAAATCGAAATAAACTGCAAACAATACTGTTAGGAAACAGACATACTTTCACCGTTTTTAAATATTTTAAACCCTTGAATCACTGTCCAAAGTTTTAGGGAAGACCCATATTAAACGTAGATAGGAAGCCAATCCAGCAATGGCCAAAGAGGGATTTCTTGGGCCATTGCTTCAGGAATATGTATGTTGTGCTATGACTGAAGTTTTGCCTGGAAAGTTGCGGTACTTCCTATTTTTATTTCGTTTTGAATTCCAACTGTTCATGACTATGTGTACAAGGGACATAAATTTACTGTCTCGTCCGAATGACCAGCCACTGTTCCTTGCCAGGTCTATCGTCCTATACCAATTTAAAAGAAGTGTTACAGATAAATGTATATCACTGAATAGCCCAACACTAACTGCGATATCAACCAAGGTGTAAGCAAACGTAAAACACCATGAATGATCAAACTAACTCAGCACTAATTCAACGGTAACTGAGCACTAATTCAACAGTAACTCAACACTAACTCAATTTGACACTAACTTAACTTTGCTCTATAAACCAAGACTTGAAATGATATAATACAGTATCAAATTTTACAGAACATTTAACAATTATTAGCTAACTTTCTAACGACTGTATGCTGTTGAGATAAAACGCTGACAATAATTAAACACAATGAGAGAGAGAGAGAAATGGGGTTTAATGTCCACTCGACACAAACTAGGTCATTTTGGGACTAACATATGGTTTCATTTTATTTCAATAATTCGCTTGCACGTAGGGGTCTTTAGCAGTGGGAGGAAACCGGAGTGCCCGGAGGAAACCCACGAGGTTGAGAAGGCGTCCCTATCTCCATGCCACATACATGTACGCTCACACCAGGGCTCGAAACCACAGCCGAAGGCAGAGGTGACCGGCCAGCTAGAGGTCGAAGCGCAGCACTCTAGACCACTAGGCCATCCCAACCCCCCTAAACACAATGAAGGGGACAATAGTTTAAATGTTCCTGTTCAATATCATGCTTTATTTCCAATATGATTAAAACACAGATCCTATTTCTTTTTGTTTGTTATTGTTCAAAATTTCGATTTACTTGTCTTTACTACACTAGGATCTGGAAGAGTTATTATCATTGCCATATTCTGGATGATAATATGAGGGATTAGCCAATGAAACGGTCTGTTACTGCGAGCTTTGGGTGTGAGGTGCGTGAAACTGTGAGTAATCCAATATCAATGCTCATTGGTTAATCAAATGTCTGATGTCATAGGGTCAAAAGCTGTTCGTATGACCTCTGACGAAATTTGGATTTGTATTTTAATCTGATTGGCTTTATTTCCTGTATTTGGGTAAAAATCCAGGAACTTTAATGAAAGATACATTATGGAAGATAAGAATGATATAGCGAGCGCACGCTAACTATTTGGCCATTCAACTCCCATCTCAGTTAGAAGGAGAGTTATTGTGTTCCAAAGTTTCGGACAATCAAATTGCTTATTGCTCTGTTTACCCTGATCAGAAAACTTTCATTATCGAACTTGGTCAAGGCATTGATGTAATGAAACTATACACCTAGTCTCGGTCACCCAGAACCTCCTAGTCTTCAACGCACGAAGGGTCTGGGACGGTTCTCAATTTTTGACGAAAATTACTGGATAATCTACCCCATAAAAAACCAAACATTTGGTTACGCATGCGCAATGGAACCTTTTGGCTAAAGTCTCGGGTAAGTGCTAGATCTTATGAAGCCGGGCCGATTTTGCTAGATTCTATAAAGCGTGGTTGAAATATATCCCACAATTCACTTGGCACATCTATTATTAGAAACAAAATAGAGACGATGAAGAATTAAGAAGATTGTGAGAAGCCATACGTCTGATTCATGACGAGAGAAAATTACCATTTCAATTGAAACCTTTACAAACAAAATTTTAAAGAGTGTCATTGTTGACAAACGAGCTGTTTTGATAGATTCAGTGCGTGGTAACTTAAAAGACTGGATAATCCAGACAATGACCTATTTTCCGTCAAATTTTGAGGACCCATCCAGACTAATATTCGTAGAATATTTGTGTGGATGATAGAGACTACTATACACCAAGTTTCATCACTCTCACATAATTAGTACTAAAGTTATCATGTCCCAAAGCATCAACATATCAAATTGCTTATATCTGCTTGCCCAAGCAGAAAATGCTCATCTTCGAACTCCATCAAGGTATCGGCCTCATAAACAACTACACCAAGTTTGAACATTCTATCTCAATTAGAAGGAGAGTTATTGTGTTCCAAAGAAAGTGACAGACAGACAGATGGATGGAAGGACAGACAGACGAACTCATTTTAATAGTCCCCCACTTTCTTCAAAAGGCGGGGGACATAAAAAAACCAGTAACACCTTTGAGATGAGATATACTCTTCAAAAAAAGAAACGCACAACCCATTTTTCATCATTTTTTTATTTGAACGAGGTCTTTGTTTCGGTAAATCTTACTTGTTTTTAATGCCATTATTTAAGGATAAAAGAAATTCATTATTGATTTTAAAAGTAGGGTCACTAATTGTGACTGGTCATCCTTTTTGTCGAAATTTTTTATCGCTTGATTGCACCAAGAAACATGTATTTAACAACTTTGCGAGCTTTTCGCATGGAACCTAAATCTAAGGTCTTTAAAATCCCGGGGTTCTAGGTTTCCAAATCAGTTGCACATGTAAACACTCAAAGACCCAAGTGATGCCACATCCGAACGCCTACGTGAAACCGAATAACGAGGCAGACGTCCCTGTTAGAGCTTCTGTTTTGAAATACGCCGACACCATGAAATCCAACTTTAATGGGTTCAGACACTGAGGGTATGGTCACAGCAACACTGGAGAGCAGTTTGGTTCAGCGATGTGTCGCCGTTCTTGTTGCAACAAGGCGATAGTAGAGCGAGGATATACTGACGACGAAATGTAACGTTGTGTTTCTTTTTTGGGAGAGTATATTTCCTTATTGAGATCCACTTACTCTTGCTTCAGTTTTTCCAATATGACCATTTGAATTTGGTAACAGACTGTGAAATGGAGTGAGAGTAATATTCCACTTATAATGAGCCAATCATTTGAAGTGTTAAAGACGATAATAGCAATACTTTGTCAACAAATGATAATTGTCAATTTTATTAAGAAAACCACTATGACCTTGAATAAGTGGAGTTCATCTAATGTTTATAACTGGCAATCAACTGAAGCAAGACATCCTACATGTAGACCACAGTGTCTTGGGTTGAACTGGTTGTCAATACTGAAAGCTAGCTAGAAGCTAATAAATAATTGATCCTAGCTATCAGTTCATGAGTGCATGAAACCTAAACTATGCTTAATCTGTCTTAATAAGCCACACAACGATCATATTGAACAGTTGACATTTCAGTTTGTTAGCGGGTTTCAATCCAATTTAATTAAAACATCATTGCAATCCGACCGTGTATAGTATAACTTTACCTGTTTATGAACCTAGGTTTATTTACATCTTAGAAGCATAGTTTTAAAGGGACAATGACACACTTGCTGGCTTGGCAGCTCCAGAAAAAAAATAATAGCCTTATTCTAAGTACTAGATGTTTAAGTATCCTAAATGTTGTGTAAATTATCCATTACATCCTATTTTACTTGTCCAGAGGGTTCGAAAATATTTTTAAATCCAAGTTACATTTGAAACGGTGAGGCTTTTCAAACCATTTAGTTGAATTTTTCCAATTTTTTAAATTAGGTGTGTTAAGATGAAATTTGTATCATCAATTAATTGGAATATTGTAAATTGACAATTCACAAAAAGAATTGGCTGTCACAAGAAAAGACAAAACGAAAAAAATAGGAAAATCCCCTGCATTCTCCTGTTTTTATTCATTCAGCTCTTAATAAAACATGGTAATGCACAGACTTTTTTCTAATTTGTTCGTTATCTTTTATCTACTGACAGCCAATTCTTTTTGTGAATTGTCAGATATCCTCTCACCCTCACATACATCATCAGGGGCGGATCCAGAGGGGGGGTTTGGGGGGTCCAAACCCCACCCTGCTCAGCTGCATAAAAAAAATAATGCCTTGCATCAGTGAAATTACATCACAAAGTGATCCTACATCGGTATAAAAATGATTTCTCTGTTTAAAAAGCTCAATTTGTATGTATTCCTATATAATGTAGAGACGATGATGGAAGATTTCCGTAACAGAAACCTGGCAAAACCCCTCCTGCAAAAATTCCTGGATCCGCCCCTGATCATGTATAATAACTTTTCATCGTCAATGGAATTGTCAGTGAAATGAAATTCGCCTGCTCGTTAGTTCAGTCACTTTTATAGAAGGACAACTTGTGTTTGTCATGTTTGGCGTCACTTCCCGTATATTTAAGAGTTTGTTACACATCTCCCATAACAATGATCTCTGTGTTAAAATTATATTTGGAATGTATGACTGGCACCAACATTGTCTTTTAATAGTAGCCCACACTATCAGCGCAGGATGCTACAGATAGAAAAATTTACTGTAAATTCCAACATAAGTTTTACAGAAGTTATTCCTACTTTATCATGCATGAAATTAATAATGAGAGTCTTGACAGTTATCATGAATCTACAGCCATTAAAATGATGAAGAAGGACAATTCCTGGTAATACTAGACCCAACTGTAATAAAGCTATAACAATTTATCTTCCTGAAAATGAGATTCACAATTCAAAATTATCCCTTGATTTGGCTATTTACATAAATTTATTTTCAATATAATCCTGGAAAGGAGAAAATTAATGATAAAAAACTACATAGCCTGGAATCTGTCAAAATGAAAGATGTATACAAATAAATTTACCTCCATTATTCTTATTAAGTTTTACCATTTGCATCAATGTACCTGCCATATTGATTTTGACTTCTGCTATTTCTCAAACTCATAATTACTGTCGATTGTTAATTTATTATTACTTATGAACATCAATAAAACAAGTGAGGTAAATATAATATGAAATGTTGTATATTAAAACCATCCATGTTCCATAACGTCATCTTTCTTTAATTCACATAAATATCGTGACAAGTCTCACAACAATTACCCATTCTGATCACAAACACATTATACGTGGCTCATTTAATACTCCATTGTAACAATCAAACGTAATTCCAACTACTGGAGAAAGATGCCTGTTATTCCACTTCTACACTAGACTGACAACACTAAAGGAATACAAATGGACCCACTGAGATTAATAACGAATGAGATCTGAGTCAAGACAAGTGAATAATTACTTATTTGAAAACAATAACATTAACACCACCATAACGATGAAGACGATGAGCCATCAGTTACCGTCTGCAACCATTCTCTAGCGTAATTCCTCTTGCTTCTAAAGAATATTGAGAATTTCAGAATATAAGGTACTTTCGATTGGTGCAAAATACATTCCTTTATTTTCAAAATGGCCTTTTTATGTCCACGCTCCTTCTTTAAAACCAATTGAGATAGTAAAAAAAACGGCTGTCATCAACAATTTTTTATATCCTATGCATGAAGCACAATGGACATGCTCTCTGAATCTCACAAACAGCAGTGTTTAAAGTCAATTAATATTTTATTGCTATAAGGAGAATAAAGAAAGGCGTCAATGACAACTGTTGCAATATTTCCAGTCGATCAATATATATACATTATGGCTGATGGTAGATAATAATTTTAATATAAAGTAACTTGTGAATCCTAGCTATTGCTTTCTATAAACCTACAACAATTCATGACAGCGCTTAGTTACCACATCTTGCAAATACAAAAGCAAAGTGTGTGTAATCACCACATCTTCCAAATACAAGGGTAAAGTGTGTGTTCTTACCACATCTTCCAAATACAAAGGTAAAGTGTGTGCTCTTACCACATCTTCCAAATACTTTTAAAATTTGCTGGAATAGTTCCACAAGTCATGTATTGAGATATGTAGTGTCATGTTAAACCAATGCGGAAACAAATATCATATAAGAATTTACATGTAGAATAAGTATAACTATTTTTTGCTGCACTTTTAGTTTCCCTTTCCTACTAGACTGGTGACCAGTCTTCTCCACACACCAAAAATTGGCCAGTCCTCTCAACAAAAAAAAACGAAAAAAAAACGTAATCTCTAGAGACTGGGCAAATAGAGCTTCATTCTCATCTAGTAGGTCAATCTGCATTATGTAGGTCGAGTGACGTCGTGCACGGGATTACTGCATTTGCACTGGCAAACTGGTGTAGGTGCGAGATGTTTGTTGTGGATAACAGTTATTGTTATTTAGTGATACTTTAACGATCTAAGAATTTTGTCGACGGACAATATGATAATATCTGTCGAATGAACGGATACAATGTATGGGATGAGGTGAATGAACATAAATAATTACACACGACATCATTATAACAACTTAAAGGAGCTAAGTCTTTAACTCAGTATCATCCAAAATCTTCAACATTGAAAACATGGATGATTTGTCAATTTAAATTGATGATGTGATCTTACCGGAAAAAGATGGACTTATGATATCCAATATTTAAGACAAAATAAATATTTTACCATTGGTACACGAATCGTGTACCATAATGCGTTTCAGCCCCAGTTCTAGCAAGAGACTCGAGGAACGAGGCTAGAAACATTGTACCAAATCAAAAGGCGCATGTAGACTGGAATAACTAGACGCTAAAAAAAATGCCTTCGGTTGACACTGCTGGTTTATTTCGTCAAACATAACTGATATGAAATTAGAGTAAAAACAGAAACCATTGAATGCAAATCAGTTTATATACATTCATATTACAGTATTATATGCGTTGCGACCCACTTGAGTCAATTTCTAGGTCCCAAATGTTAGCGATTTAGCTCCTTTAACGAAGCCAGTTCATGCGTATCGGGACGAAGCCGAATGGTGAATGGAAACAAAAACATGACATCAGCCCGCAGACGGTTTCAGCATGACTGCTTTGCACTCCATTCGAGACGCATGATTCATGAAGGTAAATATCGAACTTAATTTATCTTAGACATCACATTTACAAATTCGTGTCACGTGACTCGGGGCTTGCTTGACAACTGTCAACCATTCCAAATAAGGAACAACGTAAAACAGGACAAGAAACGCCCATTTTATTGTGAAGCTCGCAATTTGTCCAGTCTCTGGTGCTGGTTACAGGTTTACTGAAATTTTTTTTTTATACAAATGGAAACGAAAGTGTTGGTTTACTAAAAATTACTACTTTTATATAAATCGAAATGTAAAATAAATAGAAGAGACTGGGCCAGTCTACTTTCCTACCAATGAATTATAGACAAGTCTCCAACCTTCGGAAATACTAGTTATCTCATACTGTACTAAATTGATCAAAGAAAAAGTGATTTAAGCTATCTAAGGTCCCACAGGAATAGGGTTACTACTAAAAATACAACAATTGATTTATCCATACCAGTTCATCATCTATCTGAATATCAACATAACCCCAATCCTCAAGAGGATGAACCCTGTTGATATTCAGCAATCTAGGACTTTCTGTTCCATAGATATTACGCTTCCAAAAAAGGTTCTGAACACATTAAAGATTCTATTTCATGAAGGTGATCCATAACAAAATTGGTCAACATTCAAATTTTCCTTTGAAATAAGCAGCTGTACATATATGGTATATTCTAAATAAGCAGCTCAGCAGCTGTACATGCATGGCTATATTTTATATGGCACATAGCGGCTGTGTGGTCATATCATATATTTCAAGAAATTTGAAATATGTGGTAGAATTCTTTTTTCTTAACCTCGTCCAACCCAATTAAATTCTGTAGACTGTAGCCCACATTTGTTCTTAATAAATATTTTTCCCTATATTTTGATCTGGGGCTGTTGGATAAATATCAAGGCCTTTATTAACAATACCACGTAACAAAAAAAATAACTGTTATGTGGTGTGGAAATCTTAGTTGAAAAAGCCTGAATATTCAAAATACTATGTATTTCAGTTTGTACTCGGAACTGAATCTGACACCCTTTACTTATTTATTGCTAGATATGTTTGGTCATCTAAACTCATGCATTTCTGTAACTGACAGAACACTTTTATCATCAATCATGACATGTAGATGCATCCTGTATTCGTGACATATTTACTGAAACCAGTTTCAAATCAATGATTTGATCTGAAAAAGTTAGTAGGAGCTTACACAATTATAGTTTGTTGGGAATCGTTATTTGCAGTGATCAATTAAATTAAATCATGTCATTTAGGTCAATTGAGAATAGCAGTTGTCCATGGGAAGTGTTAAGGTGTCTATGGTCTAGTCAAGTGGTCTATTAGGTCTGTCATTGAGTCATGTGGCGTAGTGTCGATCTCCTAGGAGTAGGGTCACGTCCAATCTCATGCGTTTTCTTTAATTTGCACAAACTGCTAAAGATTCCTTTTACTCCAATGATTTATTGAAATAAAAATGACCTTGTTTTTTGTTGGGTGGACTTTAAACTCCATTTATATCTGTCACTATCCCCCCCACCCCACCAAAAAACATTGTGGGTTTTGAATTGCATCCCTCGGTCTAATCACAGACCTTATGATAAGGTCATGGTCTAATGAAGACGGGCCTAAATCATGAAGATGTACTATGAGGGGAAAATTCGCCATTGCCAAGACAGTTGCTTTCCTTCCCACTCTTCAAAGTATTCCCACTGTCAACTCCATTTCTTCAACATGTATGCCAACAAAAACACAGGTGCACTGCTGTTTTCCCACCCAAATTAATATATGCCTTCATTCTGCACCAACACAAAAACTAGATGTAAATTCCCAAGAACCTTTTTGGCCATGACAGTTCATCACACAAAAATTCATGAAGAAAATTATGGATGTTACAAGAACTTGCTCTTAGATGGGAATATTGTACATGTATTGTGAAATTGTTTTAAAACTAAGTTAAAAAGTAAAGTTTTAGAATTGGTTATATATTGCTCAGTTTTTGAGACTCAAAATTTGAGTAAATTTGATCTACCAGTACATGACATCGACAGCTAAGTTAAGTTTAATCAAGGGGAAACGTTGGGAGAATACTATTCAAACTTTGCCAAAATAAATTAATAATTGTTCTTTTATATAAAAATAAGCATGTATTAGGCCTATACGTCAATACGTTATTACATTACTAATTTACAGTTTATTGGCATTATATTAATTAATATTATTCATATATTGTCTAGTGACTATTCGTCTATTGTTGTATACGGCGACATACGGCCACCGGTGTATTAAAAATTAACTAGAAATGGTCTACAAAAATATTATAGGAGTAAATACTCTCATTGATCAGGAAGTAAACTGAGGGTAGAAACTAGAATACATGGTAACTTGACGTTGACTGTCAACACTGGCCGGTATAATCAACGCTCCTGATCGGCTGGTGGATGTGAAACAAGGAAAGAAAGATGTACGGTAAGCGGCTTCTGTTATTCTCACAAACTGTTACTTCTTACCTTTAGCTACGCAGCTTCCAATATCGACCATATCCTGGTTTTCTGCCATCTCGGCGTTCATTTACCACCACCAAATATTAAAAAAGCAAATAAAACATTTGAAAATACTGCATTTCTAAAGAATCACGCGACATTTACCTAATAATAATCTGTCACTTCCAATAAACACCGGAAGTATAGTAAGAGTTATTCGTAGATAGGTGGCGCTTCTCTGTCAAAACAAAATGCAAACGCACGTGTGACTATTATTTATTATTATTAGAGATTGATTGAAGTGTAAAATGCGCGAAACACCGCTTTCTACGTGTGAAAGAGATTTTATTCTCAGTGTTATAGCCGATAGAAAAGTAAGAATATTCAATCAATCTTGACAGCTAACTGCTATATATATATATTATTATATCAAATTTAAAAAACAAAAAACACAATTTTACCCTGCCTGTACGTACGTATTATACGTAGTCAAACAAAAATATTTATAAACAAAATTTTAATGCTACTGGTCACATCACTACCCTTTTCTTTTTCTGAATTTAAATGACATTTGGACAAGATAACATCAAATCTGCGCAGCCGTCTAGTGCAGAGTCTGTGACTCTGTGTCTGTGCTGATTGGACCCTGCGCGCGCCAATTAGATTACATGCAATAAACAAACTAAAATATTTACAAGTTGATTAACGAAAAATAATGGGCGAATTGTCAGTGAGATATCCCGCGCAGTTTTGTGAAGAAAATTTGACAGATTCGCATATGCGCTGGGGGTTTTCTGTCCATGTGGGGCAGTCTGCGCTGAACGTATTGATCTCGGGCCAGGGCGTGCAGGTAAAATTCGATATAAGAGTAGGCCGTAATGCCGTTGCCCGGGCAAAATTATCCTTATAGCACACTGTATGGCGTATGTATGTCTTCATTAGCCCAGTTTAGAAGCAAAACAGTAGGACGTTAAACCCCATTTCATTTCATTTAGATGTCTATTGGACAATAACACCCCTCTAAATGCGAAATAGGAAGTGTTTATCTCCTAAGTAGCTGATATTCCAGAATACTCTTGAAGTGTTGCTTTCAAGTTACTGAATGCCACTCAAGAACGAAGTCAGCCTCATTATTGTCTTGTTTTATTCATATCCATAGGAAAAACTTGTAGACCCTTATTCTCAGTTATTATGTATTTGTAATTTTTATTTAGAGAATAGATGGAAGACAGACATATGATTACAGAAAAATAAAAATAGTATTTGGAATTGACCGAGGATGTTGCAGCGTTGAATTGGGAAAAACAAGGTGGAATGTCTGTTTTCTTTCATTTTATGTTTACAATAAATTAGAATGACTATATTACGGTATTACAGTGATAATAATGATGTTAAGAAAAAGACGGTAATCAACAAATGGGTGTGTTTATTATGAAAAAATTGTTTGTTGTAATTACTGTGTAGCGTGTACTGTGTGAAAGATTGAAATTGAAATGTCTGAATGTGCGCTTGCTACTGCTAGCTTGGCATGACTACAATTAAAGAAATTGTAATAAGTATGTTATAGTTTATTAATATATTTCTTGTTATTTTAGGGTTTTAGCACAAGTATCATGTGAAGTAACAGAACCTAAACAGACCAGACCTACCGATGGTATTCTGTTTATGAACGTAGAGTTGTCTCCCATGGCATGTCCAAGTTTTGAATCTGGCCGGTATGTGTACTCAGTGGTGAAATGAAGCATGCTGTTTTCTATTAGTCTAATATTGAGTCAAATAAGACAGCATCATCAATGTATGCTCCCGATTATCCTTGGTTGATTAATATGATACAATACAAGCTTTACGTTTTAAATAAGACATTAAACATGTTTGTTTGTTACATGTATAGCCAATTCTGGTCCATGGATAGAAAGTTGTTCAATTATTATAACTAACCAGTATACCTACTTTTTTTGTGGGGGGGTGGTGGGATGGCCTAGAGGTCTAGAGTGCTGCCCTTCGACCTCTAGCTGGCCGGTCACCTCTGGCTTGCGGCTGTGGTTTCGATCCCTGGTGTGAGCATATGTGGCATGGAGATAGGGGTGCCATCTCAACCTCGTTGGTTTCCTCCAGGCACTCTGGTTTCCTCTCACTGCTAAAGACCCCTACGCGCAAGCGAATTATTGAAATAAAATTAAACCATATGTTAGTCCCGAAATGATCTAGTTTGTGTTGAGTGGACGTTAAACCCCATCTCTCTCTCTCTCTCTCTCTCTTTTGTGTGTCACTGCTGACTAAAGTTTGAGAGATAATCCTACTCATGTGCTTTACATTTCAGCATTATATTCTTTCATTTTGTGATGAAATTGTCATTTTTTAAAGCCCACATTTGAAAGCGATATGTGTTTTGTTAACTTGTGTGTATATATGAACATGTTTATTATTACAGATTAAGTGATGAAGGTGTAGAATTAAACCGTTTATTAGAAAGATGTATTAAAGAATCACGTTGTTTAGATACAGAATCACTGTGTATTGTAGCTGGACAAAAGGTATTGAATAAATATGTCAAATAAGAATATTTCAGTATCAACAGATCAATAATATTTGCATTTTTAATTTAAAGTGGTATTGTGTAAGTTTTAGATGAAGAGCTGTCAGTTCTCACTATAATATTTCAATTTATATAATGAATATTTTGAAAGTTTCATTCAAACTAGTTTATTTTGAGCCAAGTTATCAGTGGTTGTAGTTTTGACAAGATGTGTGCATTAATCATAACCACTAAATAATTTACCAAATTTAAAGAAATACATATGAAAGAAGAATTTAATCATTCGAAATTCTTTGGGAAGATTATTCCATAGATGGGGGGCTGAGTATGAGAAAGCTTGTTTCCCTAGTTCTAATTTCACAGACGGAGTTATCAGTTTATTTTCTGATGATGACCTCAAGGTTCTTGTGTTGTTCTCGCATCGTTTTAACAACTGTTTTAAATATAGTGGTGATTTGTCATTCAATGTTTTATGAGTTTGCAGCAAGATTTTGAACACAATTCGTTTTTTGACGGGCAGCCAGTGTAGGGTACGGAGTACTGGGGTGATATGATCAAATTTCCTTGTTTTAGTTAAAAGTCGTGCTCCAGAGTTTTGAATGTTTTGTAGTTTTTTAACTTAATAGTCGGGAAGTCCATACAGCAGAGCATTGTGGTAGTCTAGTTTTGTCGTGATGAAGGCATGAATGAGATTTTCTGTTATTTCTGGAGTGAGATATTTCTGTATTCGGGAGATCTGTTTAAGGTGGTAAATGATGGATGAACATATTGACTGTATATGACACCTGAATGATAGACTAGGGTCAATGGTAGCTCCAATATTTTTTGCCTTTAATGTAGGGATAATTGTTTCCTCTTGAAAATTAATCTTTATTTCGGCGAATTTGGATAGTTGCTGTTTTGTACCAAGAACCAGAAGTTCGGTTTTGTTAGGATTCAATTTTAGAAAGTGTCTAGTCATCCAGTCATGTATTTCAGCAAGACACACGCTAACTATTCGATTGATTGGTAGAAATTAAGTATTTTTGCCAGTGCATATGAGAGAAGTCGGACATTAAACCCATTTCACTTTTTCATTCAAATAAACTCCATCTGTTGCCGATATATATTTTATAATTTATTCAGCATTAACTTATCCCATGATTTTGGAGGTGATGTTATGAGAGAAACGGTCATTGTAAACAAACAATCCAGCAACACATGCTATAATAAGTAATCTTGTGCACATGTTGTTAACAGTGACTGACAGCTTTTGTTATAATATAATGTTAATTTGTTTATTAAATGGAACTATGCACACCTTGGTAGAAAGTATTTTAATACTTAATGAATAAATTATAAAAATATCTCAAATCTGGAGTTTTTCTTTTTAAGCCCATTCTATTTTGTGTGATGAAGTAAACAACATTATTGTATCTGTGTAATTATATGTTATAATGTTTTTGTAGGTTTGGACTATAAGAATAGATATACATGTGCTGAATCAAGAAGGAAATATATTAGACTGTGCCAGTATAGCAGCCATTACAGCTTTAGTTCATTTTAGGTACATTGTGTTATATATTATCAAACTTGATCAAATGTTATGTTTTTGTAATATTAGATATTCCTGAACACTGCTCAGGCCTAAAGATTGATAAACTTTGAAGATAACTCCCTGTTTGATGAGAGGGGTGTGGTGGATGGTCGAATAACCACATGTTAGTCCTGAAAAGATGTGGGTTATATCGAGTTGATGTTAAACCCCATTTCTCTCTCTCTCTCACTGTTTGATGAATTCTACTTAGTTTTCAACATTGTAGTATTATTTAGAGTCACAGATTTTTCGCAACTTAATTCACACAAATATGTACTCAGATTGCTGATTTAACATTGCATTAAGAAAACAAATGAAAATATCCATGATGTATAATCTCCCAACTTGGATTCAATTCAATTAAAAAGATTTCTGGGAAAATCATAGGTGCCACTGGACTGTTTATATCCTATATGGTAGTAGACAAATTCTCATATAACCATATTTTTGTTAATATTTAAGAGAAATGAACCATTTCTGGAACTATATGTATTCCCTTTAAAGATTCAAATTTCATAATATTGCAAGGGATTAATGATGTATCAAATAATAATCAGATACTGCTCAGTGAATATTAGTCACTGTAGTCAAACGAATGACTAATTATTGTATGTAATTATAACTAATGTCGTAAGTGCATTAAAGATAATTATGATCCAATCTAGTTCACCGAAAACCCACAGTTTAGTTCATAGGTTACAACTACCTCTCATATCTCTAAGATTTGTGATATGCAAGCTAGTATACTTGTAATGGCGGTATTTACAGATTTGAAATAGAAATAAGAAGTTTAGATATTGTCCCTATTCACTGGTAAATGGGAAGACGAGTTTCAAGGAATATATTTGTGTTTTTCAGAGAGTTTTTGACCTTTGTCTGATTGTATTGTATTTATTATGATATAATCCACCATTGATGATTGTATTAATTGGTATTATAATTTCAGACGTCCTGATGTAACGGTATCTGGTGAGGATGTTACAATTGTAAGTTTATGGAATATTAAGAATGAATTAGCATACAATTATAATTTATGGAATATAGATTTCAGAAATTTTAGAAATTACCCATAGACTGGAGGTCCTGTGTACAGTACACAGTGGCATGCACGTAAAAGATCCCCTGGCAGTTGGAATTCCCTCGTAGTACACTATATGCCCATCTTGATTATCCCAATTGGAACAGAACATTAGGTCATTAAACCCCATTTCTTTTCATTTCTATGTATGTCAAGTCAAAGAGACAGTATATATAGACTTTTTTTTTCTAAATTAGTTTTTGGTCTTATGATTTCTATTGATATTCATTTAAAATGTATTGTGCCTGTGGAAAATTAATATTAGATTGATATTACAGCATGAATTAGATGACAGAGATCCAGTACCTTTAAGTGTACACCATATGCCTATCTGTGTTTCATTTGCTTTTTTTGACCAAGGGTAAGACATTTTCAAATTATCATACTTTAATTGAATTTGAACAACCACAAGATTTTATAATTAAACAATAAAATGGATGATCGAGACTTAGTCTGGTTTGTCCAGTATTGTTGCTATGATAATAAACAATCATCGCTACATCTTCAAACACTGATGGCTTTGCTGAGAATAAAGTAATTTGAATGAAATTTTAAGCATATTCATTTTACATTATCTGTTTTTTTTAACTATTAAAACAAGAACTTCCAGCTCTTTATCTAAATCTTACATAATTCATCTTTAATAAAATTAATGTTTGTAAAATATATTACTAAAAGCTCTGCTTACAACATTTCCTTAACTTTTCTTTTTTACAGAAAATTTTTGTTAGTTGATCCTGAAAATGGAGAAGAGAAGGTGATGGATGGTAAGATGGTAATAGGAATGAATAAACATAGAGAAATATGTACATTACAGATAACTGGTGATATGTTATTACTGAAAGAACAGGTTGGAAATATATATATATTATGTCTGTGATATGATTGTTCCATGAATGGACGTTACAGTTTATTTATATGACTCATCACTGTAACCTCAATGAGTATATATATATATATACAGGGTTATCCAGGACCATATATAGATAGAATTTTGTGACTTATAATCACCCCACCCCCCAATTGTATGGGTTGGGTGGTCAAGTGATCGAACGTGCACACTTTAGATCATATTGTCTGTTATTGAGCCAAGTGACATGGTTTGGATCACATCGTATGTACATTGTGGGATCGCTTGTTTAAGCTCACAACTTTTCTCTGAATACTCTAGTTTCCCCCTGTGCACAAGCGAATAATATGTAAAGTATACACATGTAAAGTACAGTGGAAGTTAAGCCCCATTCTCTCTCTATATGTATATAGTAATGGTTAAAGTATAGTTTATATTATATATTTATACAGGTATTAAGATGCTCTAATATAGCAGTGGTTAAAGTACAGGAAATATCTGAATTAATACAAACAGCTCTAGAGAATGATAAAACAGCAAGGTACTTTTATCCGTTACATTTCTTATTGCTGATTATATTTTTATTTGATGTTTCATGGTGAATGTAATGTTGGTCCCTAAACTTATTCTGAAGCTCATCTTTTATTTATGTCCATAGACAAGCGCATGTAACGAATTGAGGAAGCCACTGCATTGGCCAAGAAAGGATTTTTTGGTGTGGTTGTCTGGCAAGGGACAACGTATTGTCGTTCTAATGGGATAAAAATGGAGGTCCCTTGTACACGTTGGCATGTATGTTAAAGATTCCTTAGTAGTTAGAATTTGATGTAAGAGTGGGTTGTAGCTCCAGGGACCAAAAAAAATTTCCCTCATAGCACACTGTATAGCGTATGCCTATCTTCATTAGCCCAGTCAAATGTGGAGACATGTCTATCACTATGAATTATGTGATTGTCACTGTGTTTATATAAGTCATAGATATATAAAATCACTCATGTTATATTATTTCTATTTTTAGATCAGAAGGTAGAAAGTATGGTTTTGCTGAATCTATAGAGAGAGAACTAGTAACAACACATCATGCCGATGTAACTAATGTAGACATGGAAGACATTACACAGACTAAAGATGAAACAATGGATGAAGAAGAAAACCAGGAACAAGAAAAGTATCCTTTTCAAATAGTGGATTTTAATCATGACAGGTTGTAATAACTTGTCAAGTAATATATCAAGCCATAGCCTCTCAGTTCCAATCTAAAATCTGATTATTCAGTGGGTAGTAGTTCAAATTTATAACATATGGACCGACAACAGAGTTTTGAAATTGTGAATATCGTATGAAAAACATTCATCATTCCAAGATTGATGTCAATTGTAATTGAATTGTCTGAATGTAAGGTTTTTTATGAAGAGCATTGCGGCAATGAATAACAAGATGAGTAGTGTATTGGGAACCAGTTCCAGGTCTAAACCCATAAATGTCTTAAAATGGCAGTCCTTAACATTATAACAGTTCTGAGGAAAATAAAGTAACTATTCTAGTAAGTACTGTTTAATTATTGCTATAAACTTGATGATATGTTAAGCCTGCTTTGAATGTTTTTTCGTCACTTACATGGAAACTGTCCCATTACAATTGCATTAGGTCAACTTTTTCACTGGCAAAAACGTGCAGCAGCCCTGCAAACACACGCACATGGTAAACAGGCCTCATACTAATATTGGTTTCAGTATTTGATGATTGCACAATATCTTAACTACAATGAAATTATCGCATGTTGAACTTTGATACAGGAAAGTTGATGATTTGGGTGGTTTTGTTAACAGTAGTTCATATTAATTATTAATAAATAATTCAATTGTGATATCATGTATTTGCAGGAGAAAGGAACAGGTATTGTAGGTGAAGGAGGGCGGAATTCATGGTTGATGAGTGATGATGATGAAGATGTCAAGATAGAACCATCAATACCTAATAAATCAAAAAAACAAAAACAAAAAGAAAAGAAAGAAGGTGAGTAAGGCATCAGTGTATAGAGATAGCCAAAGTGTACTCTAGTGGTTGGGCTTTATACCAACTCCATGACTAAATTCGATAATAAGAATTTCTGCGAGACTAGGGAACAAAACAGTCCTGCTTTTAATTGCGATAGAGTGTTTAAACTTGGTATAGATGGTCATAAGGTGAATGTCTTGACTGAATCAATTGAGTAACATTTCGAGCTATAGCTAAGCAGAGCTAAGCAATTTCATTGGACAATGTGTTGGAAAAATCTAACTGATGGAGAGTGATTAACCTTGACAGAGTTTGATCGTGAACGTTTTCTGCTTAGATTAAGATTAGATTATCAGGTTAATTGCTCGATACTTTTCAGAATATAAATGTGTAATTAATGATGATATTGTGTATATGTTAGTAATAAATTGTGTATGTATCTTATAGCTTATTCATTTGGTGATGACAGCGAGGAAGAAGAAACAGTTGTTTTAGATGAATCAGATTTACATATGATTAAAAAGTAAGTCAAATTTATTATGATCGAACCTAACAATAGTGTCACAAGAAAGAACCAAATGCTAACTCTGAATTATCGAGTCAAATGAAATGAAATGGGGTTTAACGTCCTACTCTTCTGCATCTAACCTGGGCTAATGGAAAATGGGCATACGCCATACAGTGTGCTATGAGGGAAATTTTGCCGTGGCAGCGACGCTACGACCTACTCTTATATCAAATTCCAACTGCCAAGGGATCTTTTACATGCACGCCAATGTGTACACAAGACCTCAGTTTTTCATCACATCCGAATGACTAGGCAGCTGTCCTTGTCAGACCCTCCGTTCTGCATCACTGACAAGGAGAAACCACGCCGGAAAATCAAGATGAACTTTCTCGGCCAATGCAGGGATCGAACGAACACCGACCTCCAGACTTGCGAGCCAGCGCCCTACCCACTTAGCCATGTGATCCCCCGAATCATCGAGTCAATGTTAATTTAAATATGGTAGCTATGCATGGACTTAGCACAAGACAATATCATGGACTTACTTAATGAGTGGAATCAGATCTTCTGTCACAATTGAGAATACCCTTCATCGTACACAACACCTGCTAGACAAATATGCCTCTTATCAGGGTTGCTTATGAATTTATTTGCTGTGTAACTAAGAATTATAATGATCTATGTTTATAACCTATAAATTAAATTGTATATATTATGTATTTACAGAGTACCTGGTAGTTCAGACAGTGTAGATTTACAATCATTAAAACCTTCTAAATCTACACTGGGTAAAAAGAAGAAGAAAAGATAGCTACATGGAATTGAACAGATTTTTATTTTGTAAATAATAACAATAAAACAAATATTGAAATGGAAATGTTATTTAGATTATAGGAGGGTGGGGGCATGGATGGCAGAATCGTTAGTATGTGCATGTTGTGCATTAGGTGTTGTTAAGTCAATTGGTGTAGTTTGGATTTCCTGGTTGTACAAGACACAAAGTAGAGACACCTGTCTAAACTCGTGGGTTTTCTCTGGGTCCTCTGGTTTCCTTCCACTGCTAAAGTGAATTATTGGAAAAAAAATGAACCATGTTAGTCCCAAAATGACAAAGTCTGTGTCATGGATTTTAAACTCCATTTGTCTCAAATAGATTTTAAAGGGTTTCTAAGTGACTTTTGAGCATATAAAAATGAAAAACCTGAAAAACACAAACTCGTGAGGTCAATCGATGCAAGTTTGCTTAAACTGAACACGCAAACGTAACTTGAACTGGAAAAATAAATTAAAATTGTTATTTTCATCTTTGTTACAAAATGCCACGCCTTTCAAATGTAGAATGTCTACCAATCTCGTTCCCGAATCCCAGAGGCAGCCGCGGGGCCGGAGGCCTCTGGTTCCTTTGACCGGCCATTTTTCCTACTTTTTTTCCAAACCTAAGCTCTGCCCATTCTGACCTCTGATTGGTCAATCTCTTTGGGTCGAAAACTAGAGGTCGTTTCGTTTGTTGTAAAATGATAGTGGAGTCAAAGTCAACCTCGCTGACTTGGATCCTAAACGTACAAATTCAAGTTTTTGTAAAGATCTATTTTTCTAAGCGTGGGTATATTTTTAAGTGATTCGGTCATCCAGGCACGTAAAATAAATAGATGTCATGTGACAGGTCACTTCCGGGGAAAATGGCTACCCCTATTCACCAGAGAAATTTCTTCAAAAATTTTTTTGGTTTCGAGATTGAACGTCTACATGCTATAAGTAGGCTCTATGCTGGTCAGTCTGGTCACTGTTGCAAGAGCCTTTAATTGTTCGCGCCAGACAATAATTAATCTTAAAATGAGAGTGCATCAAATTGGAACTATTGCCGCCACGTGTGACGTCACTCCAGGAAGATCAAGCAATACGATTACGTCATCTTGGAAACAGATTTGTCACCGCAACCTCCACAAGTAGAGAGATGTTTGGTGGAATGGTAACTGCACGAAATCGCGTCATGGTTTGGGGTTCTTTTTGGACATGGACTTCTCTTGTTGTCCAAGGGAACTTAAATGCTGTCAGTACAGGGATCAGATTTTGCAACCTGTTCTACCGTTTATGCCGAGACATGGGCCTGGACTAACGTTTCAACAAGATAATGCTAGACCCCATACGGCAATTGCTACCCAGAATTGTTTAAGAAATGCCAGTGTCCAAGTCCTGGATTGGCCGTCGCTTAGCCCCAACCTTAATCCCGGGACCAACTGGGTTGACGTATTCGTCAGCAAGTGAATCCACCACCGACGTTGCAGGACCTTCAACATGCTCTTGCTGAGCAGTGGCGACCTCTTCCTCGGGTAGTGTTTACTACCAATGTTCTGAAATCCATGAGAAGATGTGTGGCAGTACGAGACGCTAGAGGAGGTTATAACCATTACTAAACACTTTATTCAGATTGTTCTCCAAGTCTGAATTTCATTTTTTTTGGGGGGGGGGGAACTGTGACATCACAAATGTTATCAATGTCGAGGACTTTCGGCGAGACGTATATTCTTGCTTTCTGTTGATGTCAAGGTCATCTGCACAACATAATACGAGTATAGTTGGAGGTTGACAATCAAAACCTTTCACAAATCTCTGCTATGGTTATTGCTCAAGAAACCTTTAGCTGGCATTAAAATAAAAATCCAAGTTCAGCTTTGTACACTTTATTAAAGGAATGCCATTTACAAAAGCTTGTCATAAAATCTACACAATACTAGTTTAAAGAGAATTCCCAAGTTTACACAGAACGCTGTAGAGTAGCACAGTTACAGCCGAAGGAAGACAGAAACAAAAGATGAGGAAAGTAAGAAAATAGATGAAACAGAATTTTTAACAGTTTAGTGTGTAAAAATGGGAAAACTCTGAAAATAAATAAACTATCCGACTCACAAGTTGCACCGATAATTTATCCATTTCACAACAAATTAAATTAAAACTTAATCTTTAAAATTAATAGTGCAATTTTATTTACAGTGATTCAAAATTATGGTTCAACTCTGGATTTAATTCACTGATTTATAAATGTCTTGGTCCCATTCACTCACTCCATGCAAAAAATACAATCAAAATACATTCACACTATTAACATGATTAGATCACTTATTACAATGACCATCTTTATATTGCACTATTATAAAAACAATACCATAGTTTTAATTAAAAACTAAAAATTCAGTTGATTAAAATGATTTTAAAATGATTGGAACGATTAAAAAACAATATGAGATTATGAATCCATGCATATAAAAATTTTGTGTCCTATGATTGAATTTGGTGGGTCGGCTGTTGAAAGAACTGTGGTAGAACTGATAAGAGAAGCTGACTACATGGTGAAGGACAAACTGGAGGGAGGACTGATAGATGATACCTGCTGATATCTGGAATGAAAATACAAGTCATTTAAAAATTAGCCATATAAATTCTACACTGGCCTCGGTAGGATTACCAACTGGTGACAAGAAATGAGGTTTAATGTCCTACAGTTCTGCTACTCACTGGGCCAATGAAAACGGCAGGTATAACAATGAAGTGCTTCATTGTTAATCTGCATATGAATATTAATTGTTCAGTTTCAAACCAACAACCTTTGGTTGCACTATTTTCAAATAATGGTAAAAACTCTGCATCAGAACGGCATTTAGTTAAACCTATGGTTGTGACCAGTGGTATGCGATAAAACCACTGTCAGGTTACTTCAAAAGATGGTGTACAAGACTAATGCAGATTAATTTGTCCCAATATAAAATTGTTGATTTGACCTTGCTTTATTAACACCCAAAGCTTAGAAAATGAGCGTTTGGTTATCAACAAACTTGTTCGCCTAGCTGCATATAAGCTTTGCACTGTACATGTTGGTAAAAGTCGTTGCTGAAGGTCCGTCCGACAGGTTGGCACAAGACAGTTGAAAATATAAAATAAACTTACTTTGATGACTTGTATTTTTCTCTAATGGCTTGTTGTGGATGATTTGGTGCATTTAAATATGTCTGATACATTTCTTGTAAACATTCAGAAAACTCACTAATTTCATACTTTGATTCTTTGGCTAAACTTGAAGGCTGAAAAATAAAGTTAGACAAATTACAATGTGGCATTAACTTGTTTACAAGGTTTAAAACAGTGGACAGTTACAAGACACGAGACAAGTTGTAAAGATAGGTTGCCAGGCAACGAAACATACGCCCACAGCAGCTAAATCGTCCGGGCAGTCAACAAGAGTTGTCGTATATTTTTACTTTTTTTGGTAATGAAACATTTATAACACTAAAATCTCATTATGTAATTATCAGAAAATCATTAAATTTGTTTGCTTTTTATAAAGTTTTGCGCCACACTAATAATTAGTATAGGAAACATTTAATATGATGGATTTAGCTGCTTAGTTATCAAAATTCATTGAAAAATCAAAATATTTGTTCGTTTCAACACCTTAAACTCTGTATCAATCGCATATTAAGTTTGGCCTCTAGAGCATCCACAAGATTTTTTGAAGTGTTCAAGGGCCATAACTCTGGCACTAATTATCAGAAATCGCTGAAAATCAATAGGTTTCTTCGCCTCATGACCTTAAATACTGTGTATAAATTTAATGTCAATCGGATATTAACTTCGATTTTTTGAAGTGATCAAGGGCGATAACTCTGGCACTAATTATCGGAAATCGCTCAAAATCAATAGGCTTCTTCGTCTCATGACCTTTAACACTGTATAAATTTTATACTTTCAAGTTTTGTTATTGTTTGCAAATCAGGCCAAACGATAAAGACATTGAGTATTTGGACAACAATGTTGATGGGATGTAGTCTAGAAATATGAAATGGGCATCAAATATTGGAGACTGGGATGATTTTATGACAATAGAGAGAAATGTGGTTCAACGTCCACTCTTCACAACCCAGATCATTTTGGTACTAACATGGTTTTAATCTTATTTCAATAATTCGCTTGCGCATAGGGGTCTTTAGCAGTGGGAGGACCCGGAGAAAACCCAAGAGGGACGGGTGACCCTATTCCTCGTCACGTACAACATGGAATTCGAAACACGTCAGCTGACTCAATGACAGGCATTATGATACACTCACGTGCTAACCATTCGGGCATTCCCCGCACACCCCACAACAAATAGTATCCAAATTATAATACATACCCATGGTTCACTTCCTAATGTGATATTTGCTAAACATAAAGATGCTGCTGCTATTGTACTGGGTAAATATTTTAAATAAGGGTCGGCATCCACTAAAGTCAATTCAGATAAATACTGAAATATAAAATTGAAAAATACAAGTACAATACATATGTAACAGCAGAGTGTTACAGGGATGGCAACAAGAAAAATATTTTTCAGCTGAAATGAAATTTTTGGTGACCTGAAAGGGGGGTCTGGGGGGCGGACAGCCCCCCTGAAGGCGAAAAATTTTCACTAATTTACAACCAATTTGGAGTATGTAAGTTCAGAAATTGTCCGAGCGATTCGGTAATTTCCTCATATTTTGTCCCGTTTTTCACCTTTACGGCGACTTTGCGCTCAAGCCAATTCCATCTAAATTTGTTTTTAACATCCTTGTCGATTTCCATCACTGAAGATTCCTGATCTTTCGTTAAAAATCGCATATTTCCGCGGAAAAAGGAATACTGAAAGCTCAAATTTTAGTAAAAGTAATCTCGATACTCGATTGACCACGCTAACATTAATTTTGGGAAGTAACATGCTACAAGCATTTTCATTGGTCAAAATCTTTTAGTCATCCAATCACAAAGTCGGTAACAAACAAACGGAAGTTGCCGATAACTCGAGGAAAATACGAACCGAGTTTGACCCGATGCGAGTCGAGAAGAATTTTTATGACACGAGCCACGAATAAAAATAGAGTACCTTACCCCCCCCTAAAATTATCTCAACGGATTTAGACGATTCACAGAAATGATCAAAATTGAAATGAAATCGGCGGAAATCCGCGGAAAATTGCCATCCCTGGTGTTAAAAGGAGAACTTTACAATGTGCAGGAAGTTTAACTTCGATAGTCTCTTTTGGAGGGGGAATTGATTATGTTCAGATATCTGCATCAGAGGTTTTGCCATTTTGAAATTGGGTTTAAAAATTGTAAATATGGGATTATGGTTAATTTATGTACAATAAAATAGATAAAAAAAGTGAACACAGAAACACACCATAGATAAAGATTTTGTCGTTTCATCAGCATCAGCCATTTTTGCATAGGTGTCGGTAAACCAGTTTATCGTAGGTTGAGCTACATCAAAAGACAAGACTTTCAATATTAAATGTTCCATACGGAGGACTTGTTTCTGTTCATAGGTATCATCAGTAATGTATACAAATTCAGAAACCTCTGGTGGGTAAATTTCTTCATATTTTCTGAAATGAAATATTTCAAATTAAAGCTTAAAATTAATTTCGCTTGAACAATTTGCGATGAAATGAAATGGGGTTAAACGTGCTGTTGCTCCAAACTGGGCTAATGAAAACCGGCCAAGAGGGAAATTTTCCCAGACAACGGCACTATGTACAGCCTATTCTTATCGAATTCCAACTGTCGAGATCTTTTACCGTTACACCCATGTGTACACTGACACAGGTTTTTTGTCCCATATAAACTACTCAACAGCTGCCCTTGTCGGGCCATCCCGTCCTGCATCCCCGACAAGAATCACATCTGAAAATTCGGATGAACTTTCTCGGCCAATGTAGGGATCGAACACCTGACCTCAACTTAGCCACCGTGACCCACTAATTTGTGATCAAGGTTCAAGATGGAGCTGAAGTTACCCATTCTACATAGTATGCTCTGTAAATATACTTTCAGGTCAACTCAGGCCATGATCTCATGGTTACAATTATCAAAACCATGTACAACTTCAAGAAATTTACTGATCAGCTTTATTTTAACGAAACAAAATCTACCCATACTTACGAAGCAATAAACATACTAGCTGCTCCAACAAGTTGCAATTTGCCTCTTAATACGGACATTTGTGAGAGGAATCTGTCAATATAATTTATAGCTAGAAAAAGTGTTTCTCTATGTAATTTGTATTCTTCCGAAACTTCAACCATCCAGTCAACCAAAATACTTCTCATAGAATTTGTTATATCTGGTTGTTTCTTCATGTAGCCAGGCTTAGAACGGTGTCTTGACTGAAAAAACAATTACTCTATTCAAAGACATTCACACAAAAGTACTGTATACAATTTATAAAGACAGTTATTTCCAACAGAAGTACAGCATAGGGCTATGGAAAGCAGACCATGAAAAATAAAAGGGTATTCCAAAATGACCAGTATAAGGACCACTTATTCTTCTGATAATGTGCTAGGTTCATGTTGAATGTATTCGCACAAGATCTCATGGCGGACAATTGCGGGAGTATTGAGAGAATATAATGTTCATTAGATTATGGTGGAAACAAATTGGCAGAGGGATAATCCAAGAGTTTGCAAGACAGCAACTAAAGTATGAAATGGAAGCCAAACATGTAGCACGGCCATGCTATATTTACTTCAGCTTATTGGGTCAATCAGAAAATTTAACTTGTTGAGGCCAAAAGAATAACCATTTTGAAAATTGGCCTATTAGATTGTCATTTGTTTAATACCTCTGCTTCTCTTAAATGTTTATAAATATCTTCTGCATATTCTGGAACTGAAAGAATAATGGCTTCTCTATCAATGGGTTTCTTTTCTGCTGCATCTTCAATAGTAACATCTAATACCATGGGTGAGCCTGCAAAATAAAGATAAAAAATTTAATGCTGGTCAAATTGTGGAAAACAGGGGCTCAGTTGAAGGTTTTCATATGCAGATTACAGTACCAGGAAAGGTTTGGGGAATACACGGTTTATAAAAATTAAGAAAGGGGGGGAAGGGGGAGTCTATAACTAAACCATACACATGCATTTCTTAAAATTCCAATACGCCTTGATGTTATCATCCAAATTCACTGTACACTATTGATATCCTTCCACATCCTAAAAAAATTCATACCATTCTCATTGTCTACTTGGATGTCTTCTAATGCTTGTAAAGATGGTAATGATGTCACTTGGTCATTTAATTTTATGTCTTCGTCTTCACTTTGTCTAGTATTTTTCAATGTAGCAGCTGTGAGTACCGATGGTTCATCAACATGAATTTTAAATCCTTTGTTTTCATTGTTAGATCCAAAAGACTTCTGTTTTGCAAAAATATTTTCATCTTGGCAATCTGCATTACCGGACTGAAACATAAAATATCAAAATCAATTACTGAATAAGTGAATTGGCCTCTAAAAACTAGGCTTACATGTAGTTTATTCATTCAATTGTGTTGACCGTGCCTTATTTTATTAAATTATCTATCTTCAAAATGATGAATCTGTCTAGATAATCTACCTAAACCTCCGGTTAACCGGTTGTTAGCATTCAAATAATCTTTGCAGATCTAAAATCAAAAATGAGAAAGATAAAAACGATTATTTCAACGCTTTCGGATCAGAAAATAAGTCATGGGGCCATTCATCACAATTCAAAAAAGTCGATTCCGTTAGGCCTAACTTCGTCAAATGAAAGCACAGGTGCCCGTTTGAATGAAGAAATATTCAAATTTACTCACCTTTGCGGCCCTTGATGGTTGTACTCTTATATTTTGGTTCGTTATTGTTCCAAGTGCAGATCGTTTACCAACTGCTACATTTCCACGGGCAGTCAATCCAGCTTTTTTCACTCTTTGAACACCTTGATTCTCATTTTCACCGTCCTGTGCAATTTGAAACGAACTCCCGTGAACCATAGACATTTTGAAATCAGTTCCGTAAGAATCTCGCTGCAATAAATTTTTGCAAACGAGCAAGTTAATAAAAGCCGACACAACTTTCTAAAACAAATAAATAAAACAAGTTTCAAACTAAAATCTTTTTCTGGTTTCGGGTGTGGTAGTCAAGGTTGAAGTGAACAGACCAGGTTTAAAATAAACGCTCTGTCTGTGTACGTATAGTATCGATGTTAATTCCTCGACGATCCTTCCCGTTGAATTACCCGCTGTAGCTCAAACCGACCAATTATAGCCTTGCATTAGTGGTCACGTGAATTACAACCTCGTACTGACCTTAGCTTGTTAGTGACGACATCAAACATAATCTTCATTTCCACGTGATCTTGTAAATACTATCAAGTTGTAGTTATTACAACTCTGACGTAAATATTCTATGTTTATCTACCTCGAATACTTCTTACATACTGAACTCAATTCAATGAGATCTTCAAATTTAAAAACAAAAAACAAATATTGCATGCACAAATAGGTAACCACACTAAGAAGATTAATGTGGCTTGCCATTTGTTGTAGGCTACTAATCAATACTATTTCAAGTTTTGAAATAAAATTGTTTAAACCCACATCATAATAATAATAAAAGCATATTATATTGATTGTTTATTCTACAGATATATTACAGCAAATATTCCTCCTTGTATAGACCATCTATTGAAAATAAGTTTATGCAAAAGCATATTTTCTTTTGTGTAGGTTAAATTAGACCTATAAAATTAAATTTTAAAGAGACACATTCTACCTCTTTCTAAGAAAATAATAAACGCATAATATACTTTTAAAACCAGCGGAGATTATATGAGCTTTAACAATAGTTAATAAAAAGACCCATGAAAAACTGAATAATTTGAGAAAAATTATAACTTTTAAACGCATAGAAATAAACCATTAAAATCGAAGTCATTGTGCAGATCTTTTTTTGGGCCTGAATTGTTATCTAAATTTTAAATTAGACATTAATCAACCAGGACCGTATTTAGCGGGGGTGCACAGGGTACATTGCAACCCCAGAAAAATAAGGCGCCCCGAGAAATGGCACCCCCTCAAAAACTTTTGACAACCTCTCAATCATAAGATAATACACGTCGTTATGATCACACGGTGGTGCTCTTAAGGCACTGGGGCCTATTTCACGAAATTTTAACTAAAATAAGATCCCAATTTTAGTAATTTGATTGGATAATATTAGATTGATTTTAGTGCTTAGCCAATCAAAATTGAAGTATCTACTAAAATTGGATTTTATCTTAAGTTAAAATTTCGTGAAAAAGGGCCCAGATCAATCGACCGGTTTTAAGGGCGCCCACACTTATAAATCACCAATGTGGAGGGTATGGGCCCGGCGCCTTCTCAACCTTGTGGGTTTCCTTCGGGCGCTCCGGTTTCCTCCCATTGCTAAAGACCCCTATGCGCAAGCGAATTATTGAAATAAAATGAAACCATATGTTAGTCCCAAAATGACCTAGTTTGTGTCGAGTGGACCTTAAACCCCATCTCTCTCTCTCTCTCTCTCTCTCTCTCTCTCTCTCTCTCTCTCTCTCTCTCTATCTCAAACATTATATTGGCGCCCCTCCAACCGCTCTACTACACCCCCAGTTTTAAAATCCTACATACGGCCCTGTTATTAACTTAACCAGACCATAACCAACTCTCGATGCCATCGCTGGTCTGTGATATTTACTGGATTATAATCCGATTTGTTGCTCAACGCTCATTATTACTAATTAGATCAAAAAATGGATAAAATCGAGACTATGTTTTTATTGTACTATTTCAGTGATAATGAACGAGGCTAGACCTAAAATTCAATCGCTAAGCCAACTTCTCGAATTGGAGTGGATCGATTTCACTGATATCTTCAGCAAATTCCCTTTACATTATCTAGTTTTTAACTATTATAGTGAGAACTGCCATCTCTTTATCTAATCTCCCATAATGTGTCTTTAGTGAATGATATAAAAAAAATAAAAGAAGAGGGTGATCAGCCACGAGGGGGCTGGGGAGAGAGAGAGGGGGGGGGGAAATTAAAGACAATAGAGAGCTTAATTGATTTATTAATTTGACCTTAATTCGATTCACTGAACATAGCAAACGATAACAAAGACATTAATGACATTACTGTTTTTAATTACCCCTAATTAAGGTAGGGCACACTTATCTGAGTGGCTTCTATTATTTTTTTTTTATGATCATTAGACCCAATAATGTTCTTAATCTCTTTACAACAAAAGTTGTGGCGCACCGCTTTTTGTCTAAACTATTACAGGTGTAACAAATGGCAAAAATTCTGACTTTCACATGTGAATTGTTTTACTGGAAAAAAATTAAAGCGAGAAATTCATATTTTCTAAGAAGTCAAAACATAATTATTTCTATGTCTTTTGCTCAATAGATTGTCAACCCACTATTACACGATCATAGGTATCATTCACAATCAGGTTTCAGTGGTCATCTGTGCTGTATATCTGGACCCGAATATTTATACACCTTTCATAACAGTGGAAAACATTATATTCAAGACCAAGTTCTTCATTTGCCTATATATTTTAGCAAAATATTTCAATGTACTGCAGGTATATGCCTGCTTATTTCTTTTCCGAATTAACGGAGATTTTTCAGTTTCAGTGTTGTTAACGAAGTGCGAGCGAAAAAAGTAAAACCACATTAAGGTTGATAACTATAATAAATATGGTAATAAGTTTTACTTATCAATCGCAAACGACACCAAAATAGGCTACACATGTTAACAAAAGTTTAAGTTAAATTAAGCGATGCCTTATTTATAATGATATTAAAGTCTAATGATAAGTTTTAAACATCTTGAACATGGAGGTAACAACTTCAACAGTTTCAAAACTCCGAAACAATTACCGTCAAATTTATAAGAGGGGGGGGGGGGAGAGAGAGAGAGAGAGAGAGAGTAAAGTCCACTCGCCACAAACTGGTTCAATTTTATTTCAACAATTCTCGTGCGAGGGGTTTGTAGGACTTTGACAATATATTTAGTACACGACTTCATCAACTGCTAACAGTTAGACTCAAATTTACGAAACGTTGAAATACTTTATGTAAGAATTCTTGATTTCACAAATTCTTTAAAACAAATAAATGATATAAAGTGATATATGACATATGCCATACATAGTTCTATTAGGGGAACTTTGCCCAGACAGCGGCGCTAAGACCCACTCTTATATAGAATTCCAACTGCCTATGTGTACAAGGGACCTCAGGTTTTCGTCCTACTCGAGCAACTATATGAACTATGCATTTTATCTCGTTTATTATGGATTGTGTATTGTATGTTTATTACGAATGTGTATTTTACTTTACCATGTTTATAATAACGAACTGTGTAGTGTACCATATTTAATATGTGTATTGTACCATGTTTATCATGTGTATTTTACCATATTCATTATGTGTTATGCACTTTGTGTATTACGAACTGCGTATTTTACCACCGTGTTATGCACTTTGTGAATTACCTTTGTCCCTGGCATAATTGTGTTGTACCCGTATTGTAAAATGTTTGTGTTTTATATTCATAAACTATGTATTATATTTATCACAAACTATGTATTATAAACTATGTATTATATTTATCATAAACTATGTATTATATTTATCATAAACTATGTATTATATTCATCATAAACTATGTATTATATTTATCATAAACTATGTATTATATTCATCATAAACTATGTATTATATGTATCATAAACTATGTATTATTTTTATCATAAACGATCTATTATATTTATCATAAACTATGTATTATTTCTAAACTGAGTATACATTATCACCCTTTATGGGTTCACGCCTATTAAATATTTCCTTGTGAAATTGCTACTTTGCCCCCATTCCATTGACATTGCCCATCTTTCCTGGTTTTGATTTGTTTCGCGTTATTCTTAACGTTATTAATGCTAAAATTGATACCCAAATACTTCCTTTAAGGACTATGGAGTAAGTAAGGTACTGTACTTAGGAAGAAAAAGCTTTATAGATTTGTTGGTAAGAGACTAATGAATTGATGAAATCGAAATTATTAGGTGGAAGTGGGCGGTGCACCTTGATGTAGCAGATGTGATGAAAGTTAACACACTCCATTTGTCAGAATCAAATGTGGCCAAAGAGGTAATTACAACCAAATTACAATTTAATCGGCGTGCTGGGGAAACATGCCGTCTGGTATTCGGTAGAAAGTGTTAGAAATAGATCTACATGGTGATATCTGTCGGTTTTAATTTATAGTCTAACTACTCGATAGATACGTAACTCGGGGTTGTCAGTTTCACCTCCAGAGCCTACTTCTAAAGTTCTTCTAACAACAACTGCTCTTCACTGGCCCTTTACGAGTTTCAAAAATTGAAAATTTCTCCTCCAAAAGATACAAGTTATCGCTTCTCAGGTTTACGGTATTTTCATCTGTTGAATTGACCACATGTTTGGAGAGGTGGTAGAATACCATATTAATCAATAGCCTGTAATTTTTATTTCAAAATGTCGGTTTTAATTTACCGACAATCTTCTCGATATGTACATAACTTGAGATTTGTCCAGTTCACTTCTACCCATAACCACTCTGTGGTGCCCATTTACGAGATTCGAAAAGTGACAAATCAACATTAAAAAACGTACAGTGATGTTAAGAATCAATGTTAAATCCATCATTAGAATTGAAAAAACGTGTAATGTTTTATTCCATATTTACCAATTTTTGAAACATGTATACTAGGCTTTTTTTTAAAATATGAGTAGTCGATGGTCAGTGTTTTTGACCTTTGACTGGTGGATTGGTCTTTTAACGTCTGCCTCCACAATAGCGGTACTGCAGACAAATATTTTATTCTGGGTTTATTTTAAATTGTCGTAAATTGGTTTGGGGTTGATTTTGAATGCCTTTGTCCTAATTTCTTATTAGTTGTCCCCACTCGCCTGAAGATGGCCACGCATAATTGGCGGGAATTGGTGCTTGGGAAACTATTTGAATGCTGATTTTGATTGTAGTTAAAATCGACTGAATTAAATTTATAGCAAAACGATGCTCAATAAACAAACATAATTTGTGGTAGAGATTTGTCGAAAAGCCTCGTTACTGGAACTAGTTTGGTCACGATGACCTCGGAATGACCTCATCAGGATTAGAGAAGATGGGGATAAGAGATACCATATTTAAAACATTGCCTCATCTCTATTTTATATCCCACTCCTCACATTCACTCAAGAGGTTTCATTCATTATATTCAATTTGCTTAATCTTTTACAACTCTAACATCAAAAAGAAAGCCGACATTGGAGTTTTCACGTATGGAGCCTTTGGCCTTTACTTCAACGAATTAAGTACAAAAGTCTATTTGTAACAGGTTTACTGTAAGGGTGTTAAAACTATCCGAATGGAAAAATGGACTGTTGATGACTTTAGTAGTTGATTGTGTAATCGACTTTTCTAGTCGTTCTCGCTCGTTACCCCTAATTTAAGCGTGCCCTCCCCATGGGCGAGCCATAGGGTTGGTGTTACAAATACTGATGTCTAACGGCGTTTTAAACTGATTGGGCGTCAGCAATTAGTTCCCCCTCCCCAGTTTGCCATAGCGAGTATTTCTCACTACATTGTAGACGAATCTAGTTTTATTGTCAATCTTCGACCGGAGTAGTTTATACCCCAAATTACAGGGGTTTGCGCTGTGTCCAAAATGGCAGGAAACCGAGTGACAGGGATTCCCAATGGCGCCTGAACCTTAAACCCGCGAATAATCAATAGTTTGATGAACCGTGATCTGTAAATCTTATTGTCTCCTCAATTTTAATTTTAGTAAGCCTCGTCTGACGTTGATATGAACAACAAAAAGCGGGTTTATCCTTCACCCCATTTCATAATCCCAAATTTGGGCAAACCCGGCTTTCTTTAAGCCAAAACAATATGGTTGTTTGAGACACGGCCATCAGTAAACTAACACCCAACATTGTTATAGACGAAAACGGAATGACTGATGAAATTTAAATGGCACGTAATTAATATTATTCGGCTTTAGATTATATCAGCGTGGTTCAGATAATTGTAACGTTACATATGTTTTCAAGCTATGTAATTGTGTCCAGGCTCTTTAACAAAGTTTTTATCATCAGAGTTTGTTTTCTGTAAAAATAGTTTAAAGTAGCTGTTTTTTAATTATAAAATTAACCCAGATAGGCTTACGTCATCCAAATCTGCAAAGAGGTGATTGAATGCTTCATGAATTATTTGGAGAAGTAGAAAAGTGTTTCTGTGTAAATAAGAAGACCCATTTCATACTAAGTTTTGCTGAACAATCCATTATTCCAATTAAAAAGCCATGTCAGAATAGGTTCATATAAATAGTTGAATTTGCTATCAAACGTAATCTGTGTTATTTTAATCTATGACAATGAGAAGACACCTTTTCTTGGAGTTAGCTCAACTATAATCCTATAAGAAGCTGAGAGCAAAGTACATGACTGTATTGTATACATTATATATATAATCAATGTAAATTTACGTAACTGAATCGACTTTCCTTACATCTACTTATATAAATGGCTGTTCCAATGATTGCTGGTTGTCACAAATTGATGAAGTGACTTTTTAGCCATTACGATTGCCCTCCGATGGCCGCAGGTTATTTGACAACCGGGCCGGATAAAAGAGATAAGCTTCTTTATCAGTTCAAAAGTTAATCAACAAAGTACGTAGGCTATGTCCATTTCTTTTCAGTCGCTCTGCTGAGTTAAAGATGTAGTATGTTCCATTGTGGGTCTCACCATAGCAGTGGCATAAGCTCGCCAATAGGGCTTACTATTCATATATTTATTTGATTTTATGACACTGTCTGAAAACGTAAATATGTACAAAACCAATATCAACCATTATTAATTATTATTCCAACCCACAAAGATGTACGGTACCAATACTTATTTGTCATTTCGGGCACGTCCACATTATTTTGGAGATAGATACGTCTGTGTGTGCTGTAACAGGATATATTTGACTGTATGGACGATGTATTTCGTAAATTATCGCATTGGAATTTCATCGCTTATAGGCTATAATAATTGCATCAAACGGATTTTTGTTTTTCGATCAAGGAATACATCTCAGCGTAAGACGAATGCCAACCATGGAGGTTAATTAAAGGGAGCTCCGTCATATAAATACTCCTAATTATTTTGAAGGCCCTTTGATTTAAACAGTATTTACATGTATTTCTTTCTTAATATCAATAACTAATTACATTGATGGATGCCTGTCCATCCATTGGTTTGGCCTTTACATTCATTAATAATATGGTTTATAATAAATAAATGGTAGGGAGGACTAATTATCTTGTCATTATTTTGTCTTTTCAAACATTGTTACATATAGTTTTAGTGTCTAAAAAATATGCATTTTTTTTTGTTTCACAAAAGAGAAAAACTTAATTTGCTATTTTATTAGATTTATTCTTTTTGATGCGGACGTTTGCCCGTAGAAAAATACAAGTATTATTAGGGCTTCTACTTCCTTCTATGCGAATGAACCAAGTGAAGTGAATCGTCAGAACTTTAGATAACCCTGTCACATTCGGAACATCTGGTCTGCTTTCTTTTCTTTTCATTTCGTTTTTTATTTGTATAACTATTGTTGTCTCGCCTGCCACTATCTTCTCATCAGAGAGAGAGAGAGAGAGTAATAGAGAGAGAGAATGTGTCCGGGTGTGTGTTGAGGGCGGGGGGAGGGGGGTAATAACATTCGGTGCTGTCTAACTATATATCATTTCTGATCTAACATATATGGTACAATTTTATTACAATGTATGAGGAAACCTGTGGCCCCGAAGAAAAGTCACAAAGTTAATCTGGAGATAGTTGATAGGTCCCACTTTTGCACTTATATCGTTTCATTTTTATGAAAAAGAAATTTCTCTTTTATTCGGTGAATCAAAGACGTATTAATCTTATTAATGTAACTCCGGATGAATATCCGATTCGGGATTAGGTACATCAATAAAGCTAGCTCTGCGGTAAATTATAGGAGACTCTTCGCTTTAATCTTGTGGAATACAGCTTTCGATAGAATTCGCTTGCACGCGCATAACGTTTTATCTTCCCATTGGAAGTAAAGATAGAATTTTGATTATCACCTTTGTGTAGTGTTAAATAAATAATGTTCAAGTATTTTATTAATGGTTTACTTCATGACTAGGGTTGAAATATGATTCATTAATTGTCAAATGAGTAGCCTATACCACAAAGACACTGACTTACAGGTGTTATAGATTTGAAAATAAAGTGCGAAAGAGTGAGGTAAAGATTTTTTTTATTTAAATCGACAAAAGGCCTGATCTTAATTGTAAACAATTTTTGTTTGTTGCAATATTGACTAATTTCTAATAAAGTGTTATTATTTTCTTTCACAAGTGGTATAATTCCACATGGTTTTAAAATATTTGTGAAAGGTATGTAAAATTGGTGTCACGCCTTGCCATTGTCGGTTATACTATGTGATATATTTATCTTAAACTGTTTATCTTAGTTTGAAGTTTACCAAATTTTAATTCATCAAGAAAATAAATAGCATCGATTTCCCAGAAATATTTGTACAAAGATGCAGAACCCGTATCACACCCTAAAATAAATAAGAGGTTTTGTTATTTTGTTAATGGTGGGCCACCCAGGGCCATGTTTATATTTAGGGTAAATGTAATGATGACACATACACCTAATACTTTCTAGTACATTGAAAAGATACAATACATATCAACACGACAGCAGCCAAATAAACCTATTTAGCTCTTTACAGGCAGGCCGGAGATGCAATACACTTGGCCCGAGTCAAGTCGTCACGGTCTATTGGTCAGTCTGAAAGCTAAGTACATTTATGCGGCCAGCAGTTGATGACCGACAGGTGGTCAGTGTTAGGTCCAACTGGGTCACAGTGGGAACATCTTATGCATGTTTACGCAACATTGAACAAGGGGTCGCGAGTCTTTGTATACTATTGTATAAGCATAAGTAAAGTATGTAAGTCCAAAGACACAAGCTTGACCTAAATATAAGAGTCAGATAAATTTGAATATGAAATAAATCTATAGCCGTGCGTTAAATTTATGTGAAAAATAATGAAATACGACCAAATAATTTGTTAGTATTCAGTTAAATAAACAGATATAGGGCGGGCCAACATGGAAAAATGTTGGCTAATCCACACAAAACCCCCAACTATAAAATAACGTCTTTTGATTTGCATTTAACGGTCTTGTTTTATCATTAATTTCATTAATTTTAATTTATTAAGCAATTAGTTTTGCCCGCCCCCTCCTTTTGTAACAAAATCTTAAGATAATTTTATCTGATGTAGCCTATATCAAACTGAGAATGTATGATTAAATTAAAACGATCATTTGAAATTGTCTACAAAAACTACGTGTACACTTTTCTTTGACCTCTACTCGTGTAGCCCATACAACAAAAATTCCTAACGAATAGCTAATCATGTTTCTTCTCCCCGAACCTGTATTGATGTTGTATTACAAGAATTCAATTTAACATTTTAAACATGTACACCAATGAATCGTTCGCATTTTTTCTTTGTTCCCGTTGTTCAAAATAACGGTTTCTTTTATTAATTTAAACCCTACAGTACGTTATACAAGGGAGATAACCACATTAACCCACCTTTATCGTCTCAATAATTGTACATTGTTACACTGACGAAAAACGTATTTAAACTAGGTTATAACAGGTATCCAATGATATCTTTATGTAGCTTTTTAATTTCAAATGTATGAAAATACCAATTTGGCTTTAGATAATCGAAAATGGACGGATTTGGGGATTATTTTTACTTCATACACTGCAGCGATTGATGACAGTTAAGGCACTATGACCTACTCTTTTTTCGCCTAATCCAAATGACTGCATTGTCTCTTGCCAGGCCTGGATAGTTATAAGATAACCATATGAAATAGTACTATTGCATTTTTATTTTACAAGTAAAATAAAATAACTATTAATTCAAGTATCAACCAGATTTCATACTCCTTTGCCATAGCTATTGTTAATTTTGGGGTCATAAAGAAGTGAACACATTTAAAACAAGTGAAATAGTGAGTACATATGTTGTGCTAATATGGCATAATCATAGTAAACTAGATTAAAAAATATTTGTAATTAATTAATCCATTTTTTGAGCGTTTTTGAGCTGATTAAACAATATTATATAAGTCAAACCACAACACTAAAATCTTTACTGGTTATCTGATGATAGAGCTAATCAAATTATGAAAATGCACACTTTTGGCTATTGATGGTTAATCAAGACAGTCTCACACAATCCAGTATGCTATGAGGGATTACAACAATCAAGGGATTTCGTATATGCATGCCAATGTGTGCACAGAAACTCGTTTTTTTTAGCCCCATCCAAATGACTAGACACCGTTTCTTGACAGGTCTCCCATCCTGCACTATTGACAAGTGGAAAGAATAACGGAAAATACTAGGGAACTTTTTCAGCCAAGACTGGGAGTGAACCTGAGACTACCGGGTTCGCGAGACAACACCTTACTCATTAAGCCACAGCGGTTCCCTCTATTATTGACATCATTCTCTTAAATCTTTTATACATACCAATTTATTTCTAACATTATAAAAAAAATTCTACAATTTATATAAATGTTTATTATTTACAAACATTATAACATAACAAAAATAATCATAAACATAATTATCAAAAACAAATGGGTCGAATTGTTTTAACATGTGATCATTTTGGTAACTTGCATAATAGAGAGAGAGAGAGAGAAATGGGGTTTAACGTCCACTCAACACAAACTAGGTCATTTCGGGACTAACATATGGTTCAATTTTATTTCAATAATTCGCTTGCGCGTAGGGGTCTTTAGCAGGGAGTGCCCGGAGGAAACCCACGAGGTTGAGAAGGCGCCCCTATCTCCATGCCACATACGCTCACACCAGGGCTCGAAACCACATCCGCAAGCCAGAGGTGACCGGCCAGCTAGAGGACGAAGCGTGGCACTCTAGACCACTAGGCCATCCCAACCCCCCTTTACATAATAGAGTTAAGCTTTATATATTTATACAAATGTCAATGTTTGGATCAGCTTATTTTTCCATCGCTGTGGTAACACAGTATATTGTTTTAATATACCCTTCAAGTCTGACAATATCAAAATATTCCTGAAGCAATAGCAACAAGTATTATCATTACTTTAACCATTGCCCCATTTTGGTCATAATTATGGGCAAATATCCTCTCACTACAATAGTGTAAAACTAAATAATGTAAAGGGAATTTGCTGAAAATTTCAGTCAAATTGATCAACTTGGAACCGAGATATAAGCTTTTGAATTTAAGGCCTAGCCTCGACCATCATTAGTAAAGTCGGTACGATGAAAAAACACAGTCTCAATTTTCCATTTTTGGATTAAATCGTCGATGAGTGTTTAGCAGTAAATCAGATTCAAATTCCAGTAACTATCACAGGCTAATGATTTCATTAAGAGTTGATTATGGTCTAGATAAGTTAATTTATGTCTAATTAATAGTTTATATGACATTTCATGCCTAAACAAAGAGCTGCAATATGCAGATTTAGCTTTTGAATAATGTATATTTAAACGATGAAGGGATGTAAGAACTGGGTTCGGTGAAGATAAATAATCAGAATATAACTTTAAAAGTGCTGCAATGATATATCACTCATAAAATCTGTTTTTAAGCTTCAGATATTTTTAACAAGGAAGTGCTTCATTTACAAATTATAGGTTTACTCTTAATAATGTCAAATTATAACTAAGCAACATAGAATAATAGTATGCCTGTTACATATTAGTTGTGAATGGTTGAAAATCAATAGACCTCTTCGTCTTACGAACATCACCACCTTATATGGATTTCAAGTCAATGGGAAGCTATCAAGGAAAATGACTCTAGAAGAAACTATTTGAAATCAATAAGCTTCTTCATTTTAAGAATGTAAAAACAGTTGAATTAAAGATTTACATAATGAACTTTACTTATAATATTTGTCAATTAAGGTCCCAATGTGTAATTTCCACGCAAAAGATATGTGGAATTGAAATTTCATCATTCTATGCTGCTTGCATTTGACATTTGGCGATAATGCAAATGACCAATTGAGCCTTCAATACTAATATTCCATAATCTGAGTATATATTAGTGTGGGTTAAGCTGTGAGAAAGTTCATATTTTAATGGTTCATCAGGATTTTAGAGGATAATAATAATGGTTTACTAGTTTAGCCACCTGCTAATTGTGAGAAATTAATTACCAGAATTATATAAAATATGTCATTAATTACTACTATGAGTACTTTAAGTCCTAATCAATTACATTAATCATCTCTTTACCGACAATAATTAAAAGAAAACTCGATCATTATCAAGGATAGATATGATGAAGAAAAGTATGGTTTAAAAGAAAACAAATCACGGACATGTTGAGGTAGCAACATGATCTATGTGTTATTGATAATCAACAATCAAATACAATATTGCATAGTGTTTCCATAGCAACTCAAAAATTATTAAAATGAGAATTATTGGCAAAACGAGCCAGATCGTACACATAATATATCTAAAGATAGGTTGCCAGACAATGAAACATAAACAGACGGTTACAGAACATTGAATATCAATAATCACCCCAAATTACAATACAATTTTTGATGGATAAAGTTAGATGATCATGTGAGCATATCAAAATGTAATGGACATTGAGTTAGAAATATTTGTAATGGTGAATATATCCGCTATGATAGAAACCAGATCATTAGCCATTAAAAAACTGAATATCCATTTAAACAAAAGCAGGGAATAACAATCATGGCTAGATTAAAGTTTTATTTCACTGAATAGCTGACACTGTTAAAAATGTGATGTAAATAATGAATATAAACAAAGAAGTTAAAATGAACCATTGTTGGACTTTTGTCACAGCTTTTCAATAAACATTGATAGTGACTTGTTCTTAAATTCAATTATATAAAATATATCATAATATTTATAACAAAACATACCCCTATAGCACTACTTTATCTGAACAGCCAATAAATTTGTGAAGACCGGCATTATTACCAGTATATTCTATATAAATTGTTTTCCAAACTGACTTTGCCCCTGAAGTTTGCCATGAACGTACAAACAACAGATCAAATGCCCTCCATCAAATAAGTATTAAATTGTATATTTAGGTGATTGATAGTAAATTTCTGTATCTATATTATCGTCCCATGTGTAAATCTTCAACTTTAGCCTTTAATAAGTTGGAACATCCACTGAAATGTAAAATATTACAATTAATGAGTAATCAAAACAAAGTACAATGTCATTTGATTATAGGCTATATTTAGACTATAAACATATTTAAACTAATTTATCCTTCACAAGTTTTAATCAAATCACTAGGAACTACTCCACGTTGGAAAAATGTATCTATATTGTTTGTCATGTAACTTGATTGAAGGATGTTCCATTTTCCGCTTTATTGGTTGTTACTCGCTGTCCTCCTACCATCAATGTCGAAGCCTAAATAAATTCTTGGTTTATCCATTTAATCACAAAGTCTGCTGTACATTTAAGTCATTATTCTCACAATCGCTAGCTACACAACACTAAGATTTAGTGTCTCTGATTTCCAAAATATATACCAAAATTGCTATACTTTTATTTGAAATGGCTACCAATGTGGGAATTTGTCTTTAATTGCAACACAGACATAAAACACAGCTATTCATCTTGGAAATAATGTATTAACTTTGAGGTTTTGGTTAGTAAAATAATTTGTTTTGGTTGATTTGGTGATGTTCAAATTAGACTGTATACATACTAGATAAGAGTTTTTGAAGATAAAATATTATAAGAATTATAAATAATTTTTCGGTAAACTGATTAAAAAGTTTTGTTTATTAATACTTACTTTTGATTTTTTCTAACTTTATAGAATTCTTCCACATAATCTGATCTTCCCAGCAGTTCCACAAAATCTTCATCATGAGTTATAACTACTAACTGAAAATTCCTTTGTCCTGATCGACTCTTGATAATTCTAAGAAATAAATAAAGTCTGACTATGAAAGGAAATACAAACAAGCATCATAAAGTATTACCATCTATGTCCTTAATTAGGAAATGAAATGTAGGTTTAACATCCGACTATTCTGTTCTATTTAATTTGGGTATACATTATACAGTGAGCTAGGAGGAAAATTTTGCCTGGACAGTGGCACTACAGCTTACTCTTGTATGGAAAATTCCAACTGCCAAGGGTTCTTTTACATACACTTCAATGCGTACACAGTACCTTGATTTTCCGTCCCATCCAAACAACTACATATTGTCCCTAGCCAGGTCTCCTGTAATGCATCATGGACAAGGGGGAACCAAGGTGGAAAATCCAGATGAACTTTCTTGATCAACCCAGGTTGGTGAGGACAATTTATGATGACTGTAAAAGATGTAAATATTACTTACTCAACTAGAGCATATGCCAATCCTTCTATATTTTCACGATCTAAATTAGTTGTTGGTTCATCTAAAGCTAAAATACCACAATTTACACAAAATGTTTCAGCTAACGCAAGACGAATTATTAAGGATGCTAATACCTGTAATACAAAATACTCAGTTTTAAGAATTTGACTTCATGTAATAAACTTGAACTAGCATTCTAATGACATATTCACATGCTGATTGATCAACTGAGCATGTACCCTCATGCTGATTGATAAAATGGATGTATACTCAAAAACAGACCAAACCGTGTCAGAATTTATTCTATTCTAAGTATGTTTTAGGAAATATTCTCTCATCACTTTCTGATCTTAATGGGAGTACTGTTAAACTGCAGACAGCCAGTAGAACGTGCAAGAAGTATTTAATAACACACTAAAACTTACATATGGAATGACAATTATTGTGTATTAACATGAGACATTATGACAATTAATTGTTCTCTCTTCTTTATTAATCAAGTGATAACACATTGGTTCATTAGGCTGAACATCTGTTTCCGCCTATGTCTAGGTTGTTGTTGTTCTTATTAGGGTTTAACGCTGCTTCCACTGTGGGTCATACCCCAGACAAGTCTTATTTTACTATAATTAGCACTTGCATCTATAGGGGTTTTTCCTGTCGGAGGAAATCAGAGTAAACCCACAAGGTTGAGAAGGTGCTCTTATCTCCAAGCCACATACACTGATACACAAGGATTAATAGCCACAGGACCTGGTTGTGCTGTTTGATTTGGATGCTTTTAACATTTTCTGATGTTGCTTGCTTCTTTTTTCTATAGGTATCTTGGTTTTCTCAAATTTGCCTAATTCTTGGGACCCTTGACTTAGTAATTGTTATTTCATTTATATGTTTTAAAGTAGAATGGTTAGTTGTGATTTTTTGTAGGTATTTCCTTACCTTTTGTCCAGCACTACATCTGCCTCTCATATCTAGTGCTGCATCACCTTTAATCATAACAACCCGATAATTATAATTACGTCTTGTTTTCATCTGGGCACCATCATCATCATCGGATCGTATTTCTATAGTCTCTATATCTAAAATAAAAAAAAGGACATATCATTGAGAGACAATAAAAATACATCAACTAGCAGCTTTGTTTTACGAGAGATAATGAGAGATTGGGTTTAACGTCCCGTTGACACAAACTAGGTCATTTCGAGACTAACATATAGTTCAATTTTAATTCAATAATTCGCTTTCATTCAGGGGTCTTTGGCAGTGGGAGGAAACCAGAGGAACAGAAGAAAACCCATTAAACTGGACAATTGTCACGTACGATTGGTGAATTCAAACCAAGCCACTTGACTCAATGATAGATCATTTGTCCACCCAACACCCCCTTTTTGCAATATGAGGCAGCAAGGACGAGTCAAAGAAACAATAACATCATCATCAAACCCTTAAGAATTAGAATGTGTGCATCATGAATCCCATCAAGTTTTTATAGAAAAATCTCAAAAACATTCAATACATGACCTCTATGATTATTATATATTTCAAAACTTCAATCAGACTAAAATACAGATCTATATTGTGTTTTGTTTTTGAATACTTTCAATGATCTGAACTATATGAACATCTTGCCGGTTATAGCAAAAGATTACATCAGGGGTCATCATATAAGCTTAGTCAATGATTGTGTATTAATGTCCACTCTACTCAAAGTAGGTTATTTAAGGTCTAACACATGGTTAAATTTTATTTCAATATATTGTTTGCATGCAGGCACGAAATTTTAACTTAAGATAAAATCCAATTTTAGTAGATACTTCAATTTTGATTGGCTAAGCACTAAAATCAATCTAATATTATCCAATCAAATTACTTAAATTGGGATCTTATCTTAGTTAAAATTTCGTGAAATAGGCCCAGGAAATTGGAGAAAACCCACAAGGTTGGACAGCCAATCGTACTCCTTGTAAATACAGAAATTGTGATTTCACATGTGCGGGTTAACCATTCTGCACCCCCTCCCCCCTCTCGGCCAATCCCTCAAGTCAACCAAAACACAGGTTATTCAACAAGTATTCCAGTTCTAGTGTAGTGAAACAAAATTTTGATCTATAAAATACAAAAGGAAATGAGATGTGTTTTAATCAGATTGAGCCCAGGCTATTAAACCCAGTAAGTTTGTATGAGAAATCAGACCTATAAAGAGTATACACAATGATTATTAGGGGGTTCACATAATAATATCAACTAAACATTAAAATAACCTCTTCAGATCAATACACAATCTGACTAATGATGAACAATAACCATGGAGAGAATTATTTTATAATCAAGTAAATCAATACTTTATCTCATATACTCTTCGTCATACTGGTTAAAATTAAATCAAAACATTCAATTCTTTAAGCAGCTTCAGGGCCTTAGTTTCTATTACTTCACATGGCTGTCGAATATATGATAAGCGTTGATTGGGAAATTAATCCGTGTAAATTGGACGCTCACGATTAAAATTGAACGGTCAGCATAAAACTGGGCACAAGTACAAATGAGATGATTTTGGGTGATGTTCAATGATTTTTAAGATTTCTCAAACAGAGATTTCATATTGAAGGAATGTGAAAGAAAATACGGCTAATTACATTACATTAAATGATAACCAGTTTACAGGGTATTACACTACACAATACATTAATCCTATTTCTTATAGGCAACACGGACGTCTTAACAGAATCAAACAATGAAACTATACACCATCACTCGGACTTAATTAGAACTAAAGTTATAGTGTCCCAATCAAATTGCTTATCTCTGCTTACCCTAAGCAGTAAATGCTCATCTTCGAACTCCATCAATGCATTGACCTAATAAAGCCCTACACCAAGTTTAATCATTCTAGCTCAATAAGATGGAACGTTATTGTGTTCAAAAGTCTTGGCCAATCAAATTACTTATTGCTCTGCTTACCCTGAGCAGAAAATGCTCATTATCGAACTTAGTCAAGGTATTGATGCAATGAAATTATACACCAATTTTCATCACTATCACTTAATTAGAACTAAAGTTATTGTGTCCCAAAGCACCAACCAATCAAATTGCTTATCTCAGCTTACCCTAAGCAGAAAATGCTCATTATGCTCCATCAAGGTATAGACCTAATAAACACCTACATCAAGTTTGAACATAATTCTAGCTCAATTAGAAAGAGAGTTATTGTGTCCCAAAAAGTGTGACGGACAGACAGACACTTAAGGCCCAAAGAAAGACCTGCAATAGGCAGATTTTGCAAAGTTAATAATGGTTGTAGTTTTGACCAGATGTGTGCATTGATTGTAACCCATGTACTGGTCATTCAAGTCTTAGCCTCACTTCTTTTTTAAATTAAATTATTAAATGGCCGAATAATTTGTATGATATTTAAGGCCGAAAGACAAACCAGCAATAGGTAGATAAAGCTCTTACATAGAAAAAAATCTATAATGTTCACCATCATTATAATCTTAATATCTATGAATTAGAGCCTCATTACCTGATGAGCTTACAGTTAGCAGTGAGAAATCAACATCCATTTTACCTCCAACATCAGAAGAGAAACAATTCATATAATTAGTGGATCGAAATGGAACTTTATAGAAATCAAAGTAATTTCAACACATCAGGATTACAAGATAAAATTGAAAATGTGCAAATCTCAACAAAAGCATTGACAGGTGTTATTGGATTGACTGCTGCTGTATTAAATGCCGTGTCGTGGGTAGCGATACTCAAAACTAAATCTATTATACCACGTTTAAAAGTTTGTTATTCAGGATTTGTTACTTCAGGTATTATTATTGGAACCACTGGCATGCAAATAAGTCTGATGCCATCTGAAATTCTGTATACAGAAAGTTTCTGCAATTACCGTGTTGTCTATGGATTAACATCTGTATTAATAGCTTTATTTGTAGCAGTGATGATAACTGTTGAACGCTTTCTTGCCATAAGGTTCCCATTTCTATTTAGAACAGTGGTAACATGGAAAAAAGTTTTAATCTGCAAGATATTAATATTGCCCATTTCACTTGCAATTATTTTTTCCTTTTATATGTATGGATTTGGCGGTGTATATTCGTGTGACTATATTGCTTGTGGTAGCTTGGGATTATGTCGTTTTATGTCATTGACATATTTAACAGCCATTTTTGCACTGTTGGGAATGCACTTATACATCTACATGGCAATTCGTAGACACCTTAGACAAGTAGTTGTACCCCAGGACGAAGCCAACAGCAGTTTTAGAACTTCTGCTAGAAGTGAATCAAAGACAACAATGACTATAGCTATTCTTCTGTTAGCTTTTGTTCTCTGTTACCTACCGATAGCCGGTATTTTTTTCTTAATAAGTATAACAGATGAAGTTCTACTCATTCCATATGATCAAACTATTCGTGCTGTCATCTTTATCTTTCTTTCACTGAATAGTTTTCTAAATCCTATCGCTTATTTCTGGAGAATCAAGGAATGTCGAACAGAAATAAAAAAGTTGTTAGGAAGAAAATCAATAGCTGTAAGTGATATTTCAACCAGATCAGCAACAACTTAAAGGCAAAGGACTTCTGTAATTCAATATAGTCAATTGGCTTGATATACTATGTTATTTTGATTACAACTAATTGATGTGCTATATTATTTTCATTTGTTGTTTACTGTTTTTACTCCAGTAGATTAAATGGCAATAGACCGGGACCCTGTTTCTAAAGCAAGAAATCCCAATTTTTAGTAGATACTTCAATTTTGATTGGCTAAGAACTAAAATCAATCTAATATTATCCAATCAAATCACTAAATTTGGATTTCATCTTAGTTTAATACTTTCAAAAATATAGCTCCCATATATAGCTCTCTTTTACATGTCTTTTTACCAAGGAATTATTTCACTCCAGATGTTATCTTTGTTCATTTTATTCATGTTTTTTTTTTCTTTTCATTTTTTGTTTTTTGATAAAATAAAGCGCTTATATTAAGTTATATAAGACCGGTTGCGTGCTCATGTATAAATAGGTAATTGATCAATATACAACATCTGTTGATAGCATAATGAAGGGACTTGCCAAATTAAACATACATTATGCAAGAGCTAAATTTGACTATTATGTGTCTTTCTTTAGGCCTGAAATTTTATATAAACCATCAATTAGATATTTATTAACAAAACAAGACCATAACCATCCTTCAATGACGTTGGATACTCGAGATTGTAACTAGCTTAGAATGGTTCGTTATCTAAAAATTGAATTTAACAATGGGACTTCAAGCGAGTCTAAGTATGAAATATAACAGTGCCCTGGTTACACTAAGCACACATCTTGTCAAAACAGTCATAACTTTGCTCAGAATCAAGTAATCTGAATGAAATTTTGAACATTTTCATTTTACATTATCTATTTTTGAGCTGTGATAGTAAGAATGGTCATATCTTTATCTAAATGTTCCATAATGTGACATCGATAGTATTGAATACAAGCATAGTCTGCTTACTCTGTGGATCACACCTGCTGGTTCATAATAATTAAATGTTTTTTAACACAGCCTGGACGGTTACCAATTAGCAGTCAGGTTAGGTAGTTTTTAGTAAAATTTTACCATAACAAGGTTTAAATAAGTCACATTGTCAGTAAGGCTGTGCAAAAATATCGATATAATCGATAATCGGTTATTTAGCGATAGGATAATCGATATTGAAATTCAAATATCTATATATTTACCTTCTGACGGCAAGTTACGGTCACTTTCACATGACTGACCTTGCCGTAGTCTGGCATGCAGACGAATGAACGAATACACAACGTCAACACAACAACTATTTTCCCCCTCTGCCTACAAACTGGCACATTTTAAATATATATTATTGTAAAAAAACTAAACTTTAAGATTAAATACATTATTTTAATATTTCGTTGATTTTGTTGTTATTACTAGTTGAAACTAAAATAGGTCACCCACTTTGTGAACAATGACGATCGCACGTGATATAGTAAAATTAAAATTATCTCCCTTCTTTTTCTTTGCTCTTGATTGATTTGTAGAGAAATTGTCTGCTTTCAGGATAAAACTAATTGTATTATTAATGATCAACTCAGCTTTTATTACTAAATCATGTCAGATACAGCCCATACAAAACACTTTTTTGACTTCCCAGGAAAATATCTATACCTCTCGTAATTTCTTGGAAGAATTCTACTTTGGTTTGCGTCAAAATTAACCAATCATAAAAATTCTACTTTGAAAGCCGGTAATTACTTTTTTATTGTTCAATCAATAGACGCCTTCTATTATATTTTATTCTATTATTAGTAACACTGTGTGATCGCCAGAAACTTGCAAAGAGAAACCATGTATTGTCTTTGTATTTATCGGAGATATTGGAATAAAAAAAAGGTTCAAATGAATCAAGAACAAAACTTAGAATAATACTCAAGTTAATCCTACATTTAGCAACTAATTATTTTACATTAATTGATTTTTTTTTTACGTACATCGGCACGAATACCAGACAACTCATCCCAAAGACAACTCATCCCAATGAATAAAAGACAACTCATCCCACATTTAAAGACAACTCATCCCAAGTCATAAGACAATTCATCCCATGTTAAAAGACAACCCATCCAAACTTTTAAACCCCCCTCCCCACTCATTCTAAGTTACATCCATTTTTCCTCGTTCGGTACCATTATTTTTGACCTTGCATGTCACCATTGCCTCTGTCATTGATAAATCTGATGCTTTCACTGCATGTCTTGAAAAATAAATTGAAAGTATTGATTAACTAAATTTTCTTTTAAGTAATTTTATAAGATTCTTAATCAATCCAAATAGTTTGTCTATAATATATTGTATAACTGATAAATTATTCAGCATGATTCTATAACAAATATATGATGGTTAATATATAAGTAACCATAAAATAATGAGATAATTGAAAGCCATTCTTTGGTTTGTCACCTTGAGATTAAGATTAAAGTGTAGTAAAACTATTGTCTTTCTAACTGATTGATTGATTGACTGAATGATTGACTGTAAATTAACACTCAATCTTTGATTAATAGTCCAGGAGATATCAGTAATAGCCCAAAACAAATTGCAAAAGAAATAAATTTTGCTCTGTTCAACTCTGTACGGATGTATCTAAAATGTGTAAAAAATCGCCGTCGCTAGAACCAGCCGTTTTTGATATACAGGTAAAACAAATATGTCACTATAGTAACGTTAAACTAAGGCATCGACGGGCTTCCGTAGTTGATTAATTTGTCGCAGGAAGTAGCAGACGACACTAGCTAACATCAACAAAACGTCTTAGGCAGAGCAGAAATCGACCTAATAACTTCCAATAATATCATAATAGATGAAATAATACTTATTTAGTGCAAAAAGTAAGTTTTAAAATTCGTAAATATATTTAATTTCGGTAATTATTTCAATTCAGACTGAAAGTAACGTGACGTTACACGATTAAGCAAAGTACTTCAATTAGGCCTTGGCAACGTTTCGCTAAATTTGATGCAGGCATATCAATTAATGAGACTCCTTTCAAACTTAGCATCCTAAATTTAAAATAATTTATATTCAATAGATATGCGTTAAATTTATGACAAATTTCATCAGCAGATTAAGGTAAACACTAGTAAACAGTCTTTTCAATGGCGTGATGAGGCCTTGCCGTGAAAAAAATATATGGAAGCCCAGTGACGGCATAAATACTCGTTTATTTATCAAGCGAATTCTCCACTTAAAGACTTTTTTCTTTCTATTTTTTTTATAGTGAGCTGTATCTTTTGTGAAAATCGTTTAGACAACGACCAACCAGTAGTAATTCTTGGACAGAAGGGTTGTGAAACTATAAACTCAATTAGTGAAAAGCTGAATCTCTCTACTAATGTAACCCCTCAACAAGCTGTACATAGAGACTGTAGGCGTAACTTCTGTAGACAAAAGGAGTTCTGACGTTCCCAGCATATTGGCAATTTATCTGAAGAGTATAGAAGGCTTCGGTCAGAAGAAGACGGGTTCGATTTTGAAAAACATTGTCAATATGTAATACTTCAAAAGTTGAAAGTCATACCCTGCCACCAACCTCGTCTGCTGCGAAGTTTCACTGTCGTATGCGAGCTTTTCTTCAAATAAAAGATTGGACAAGCGACTCGGTCATGGATGCAACATTATGGGGATGGAAAGTTGAAAACGGTTTATATCTACCCACCCAAATCGACATTGATCCTGCTCCGTCAGCCATTCTTTCTATAATAAGATGTAAGTGCAAAGTGAACTGTGATAGTAAGCGGTGTTCTTGTCGAAAACACGGACTTGAATGTTCCATATCGTGTAAGGAATGCAAAGGACTAAGCTGCTCCAATTCACCAGCAATTGACTTTAGTGTAGATTAATCTTAATTGAACTATTGACTTCGATTCCGCAAACTATATTTTACAATTATTGTAAATACCAATTTATGTATTCAAAAATTAGAATACGTCAGCACTAAATGCTTGCTGTTATCGAAACAAATTGTGTTGTTTTTTGTTTATTTGATCAAAATCCTAGAAAACAACTTTTGTATGCCCAAACTGAATTGACAAAATGTCCCTTATTTTCGTTGTCCCAAAGTCCGAAGATAAAAATAAATAATTATATGTATGGATCAATGTAATTCAGAACATCATTTCTGAGGTCACGATCTTATGACGTCACTATGCATAATACCCTAATTAACGTCACTAATTATGCACAATGACCTAATTAAGATATAAAAAACCAAATAGGTTCATACGCGGATGCCTCGTCCGTCTTTTTTACACAATCGTTTTACAAGTATTTTATCTAAAGCAATTTCAAGATCCCCACCCCCATTTTTTTAACACTCAGGTGTTTTTCTAAATATAGTAACTTAGACAGGTGAAAAATTGCATTAAGGATCAAGGGATCGGTGGCGACTTTTGATAGGATGAACACCAAAGTCCAAAGAATATATTAACGGTAAAAACATTTCTTTTGCAATTTGTTTGAGGTTCTGGATTTATTTAGAATATATCTCCTGGACTATAAAGTAATCTTTATCTCAAAGATTCACGTTTTAGGTCACATGTCTAAAGAAGAATCCTACATAAAAAGTAATAAAAGAAAAAATGTTGAATGCCTTCTTATAATTTGTTAAAACCGATTTAAATCTTTAAAAAAAAGATAGGCTGGCACTGCCAGGCATAATACGCCCACATTTTCGAGAGATGGATAGAGAACAAGCAATACCGAAAGTGATTTTTTCTACATCATTAAGTCCTGTATTTCATACTGTATTGGGAGCAGCCATTTAGTTGGTCAGTTCCAGTCTGATATTCATGAAATTCGAAGCCGACAATGATTATGGTGTGACGGTACACAACCTAGAAATGTGACTTTTCATCAAAATCAGATAAGAATTGTGACCTGTAGAGAGTTCACAACCATGATATACCATATTTTTACACTATTCGCGTACAAACGCTGACCATTTCGTCCGGCAATTTTGGTACGATTTTCACGAAATTAGAACTCAACCTTCCTCATCAAAATCGAACAAGCCAACAGTGAGGCTGATGTCCCCCGCCGAAATCCCAAAATAAATAGATGACACATATTAATTAATCGCACATTTATTTTTTTCAAGTATCGAGCAATCAAACTGTACACGAAGTGTCATCCAAAAGTGTTTTATAAAGAAAAATGCTAAAACCGACGAGAAAAATGAAAATGTACCCTAGTTAGGGGGACCCTAAAGGCAGACCAAAGGGCCCCCACGCTTGACAAAAGGGCTCCTCTGGCCAAGGGAAAGGGCCCTCGTGTCCGAGTCAATCATTTCGATACACTGTTACTGTCGAATCCATTACTGAATGAGAATGCAGTCATTGTATTGGCATAAAAATCATCAATCAAGATGAACCTAAGATGAAATTTCTTATCTCTGCCTACCCTAAGAAGAAAATGCTCATCTTCGAACTCCATCAAGGCATTGACCTAATTTTGAACATTTTAACTCAATTCGAAGGAGAGTTATTGTGTTCCAAAGTCTCGGCCAATCAAATTGCTTATCGCTCTGCTTACCCTGAGCAGAAAATGCTCATTATCGATCTTAGTCAAGGTATTACTGTAATGAAACTATACACCAAGTTTCATCACTCTCACTTAATTAGAACTAAAGTTATCGTGTCCCAAAGCATCAACCAATCAAATCGCTTATCTCTGCTTACCCTAAGCAGAAAATGCTCATCTTCGTACTCCATCAAGGCATTGACCTAATAAACACATACACCAAGTTTGAACATTCTAGCTCAATTAGGAAGAGAGTTATTGTGTCCCAAAAAGTGTGACGGACGGACGGACAGACAGACCCCACTTTAAAATTGTGACCTATACAGGGTCCACAACCATGATATGCCATTTTTTTAAACAGTATTCGCGTACAAACGGCGGCCATTTTGTCTGTCAATTTTGGTCCGATTTTCCCGAAATTAAAACTCAACCTTCCTTATGGTGTAACGGTGATATAATCAAACGTTTTTTTAAATCGGATAATAATTGTGACCTCCAGAGGGACCACAAGCTAAAGAAAGGGGAATTTTGCGTATAACCAGGGGCCATAATTCAGGAAGTTACGATCCGATATGTGCAAATATCGAAAAGAACCAAGATCTTTGGGTTATAACCATGAACTTCAAGTTTCATCAAAATCGAATTAAAATTGTGACCTGCACAGGGTCCATAACCTTGATATACCATTTTTTAACAGTATTTGCATACAAACGGCGGCCATTTTGTATGGCAATTTTGCTCCGATTTTCCCGAAATTCGAACTCAACCTTCCTTAGGGTGTAACGGTGATATAATCAAACAGTTTTTTAAATCGGATAATAATTGTGACCTCTAGTGGGACCACAAGCTAAAAAGGGTGATTTTTCGCACTATCCGGGGCCATAATTCAGGAAATTACATTCCGATAGCCGCAAATATCGAAAGGAAGCAAGATCTTTAGGTTACAAACATGCATGTCAAGTGTCATCAAAATCGGTTCAAAATTGTGACCTCTATAGGGTCCACAAGCTAAAAACGTGATTTTTCGTACAATCAGGGGCCATAATCCATGAAGTATTGATCTGATACATGCCAATATCGAAAGCAGCCGAGATTTTTTGGGGATAAACCTATATTTCAAGTTTCGTCAAAATCGGATAAGAATTGTGACCTGTAGAGAGTCCACAAACAAATTGTGGACGGACGTCCGGACGGACAGGGGCGACGACATAATACCTCCACATGAAAATGTGGGCGTATAAATATAGACACTCCATCAAGTGATCGAAAGAAGCGTTAAACGAGGTGATTTCAAGTTTAATATTAACAGATTTACGAAATAACACTCAAGGGAGATAAGACCATCCCAGTATGTTGTCTTGAGACCAGTTTTAATGAATTATAATTAACAGAGACAGAACACTAGATTTTTCTTTTATCACTATAACCCACCTGATGCTGGTGATTCATACTATTTCTAGAACATCTGATACCACTACTCCATTAATAACTTCACACAGCTAACAATATTTGTCATTGATGTTTTTATCATGAGCATAATACTCTGTACTTACCATTTCCTTTGTAGGTATTTCTCCACAGCTCTCTGATAATTTTGTTTATATCTTTCATTTTCTGGTTATGGTAGTTCATTATCGCCCTACATTAAATAATGATAATATCTAATTACAAGTAATAAATATGTACATGACGATTATTCAAAATCAGTTTAATGAACTGAAATATTGTATTAATGATTATAAAATAACACATATCAAAGAGTTAGAACTGAAAAAAAAACGCCAACAAGTCATGTCTTGGGGGGGGGGGGGAGGCGGAATTGTGATAAATGTGTTTTAATGTTCATTCAACACAAACCAGGTCATTTTGGGAATAAATATTTATTTCAACATTTCTTCAGAAATGAGAGAAAACAAAAGTATCCAGAGAAAACCACAAGGTTAGATAGAAGACTCCTTCTCCTTGTCACATAGAATAGAGATATGCCATAAAATCCACCTATACCATAAATTGTTGAAAATTAAAAGACCACTGTCTCACGTCTCACTAGAATCTATTGTATAGTAGGTGTATATGCCACGGTCTGGGCAAAATTATCATCCTTATTAGTCCATCCATGACAACGGATAAATAAACAATCTTATCATAATGAACAAAGTATTGTGATGATGGGACGTTAAATGCCATTCCGTTCGTTTTGTTCGTCTAACATTACCAACATATATACATTTCAAGTCAATCAGATGATCATTTTAATGGGAAGAGCGTTGACAAGACTTTTATAATTGATCAAGGGTGATAACTCTGAATGCATTCATAGGAAATATCGAATTCAGGTGGGTAGCAATATTTCACTAATCTGAAAAAACACTTACAAAACAGATTAAGTAATAAATTTTGTTGTTAAAGTGTTCTCAATATTCTACAAAGGAATATTTCTGGAAGTGTTGACTCACAGATGGGGAGACAGGGGAGACATTTCAATGTGGGTACAGTAGAATCTTTATGAGCCTTCATGCCTATTCAGTGACATCTTGTAAGTTGTTATGATAAACATTATTTCATATCGATTGAATAAACTAAATGGTTGTTTTATTAAACAACAAAACCTGAACATTGTTTTCACACGTAAGGAAACATTATTTGATACTGATTGAATAAACTAAATGGTTCATATGCTTGTTGGATAAAATAAAATTAATTCATTGATTTTCTCATAAAAATGGATAAATATTATCGAATGCATCACAATGGTAGGCAGTAATATCAATCTCCATACAAAATGACACGTTTACAGAAGTTATGGCAGATTTGAGTTAAAGAATTTTCGTTCCAATCAAGTTTCAGTGACGGCAAAATTTACCGATGCAAGTATTGATTGATGTTTGCTTCATATGCACCCAAGCGTAATATCTAATTGATGTCAGCACAAAAAAACACTGATATTTAATTAAGAGGCCACCCCTCTTGTCAGTCATGAATTTCCCTTGAAAGGCTGCTTATTACAGATTCTACTGTATATGAAAATTACTAACCTGTCCATGGCTTTATAATATTTCTCTAAATCTTTATTAGACAGCTCTGTTGTCTGTAAATAAATAGGAGAAATCTAATAATAATGACTTCCTTATTGTCTTATACTCTTGTATAACAACTTGTGTGAATATTCCACAGATGACAAATGACAGACTGTTATTCAAATTTGCAGATATTATTCATTAGACTGTAGAGAAGAAACTCACTATAAATGACATAAGTTCTGGATTATATCTTTTTACTAAAATCTTGATTCTGTGTTTTGCTTTTAGTTCACAATATAGAGAATTTGGGAACATTAATTAGCAGATGTCCGTTTTAAAATCAAAATTAAGCCAGGCTTTTAAAAGCTAGTTACCCTCATATCGATGACTTTATCTCGGTATTTTTCACTAGCATCTTTATACATAGGTGACTCTAATTCTTTCTTTGAACTCTTGATTTGATCTTTCAAACCTTGTAGACGACCTGTGGCTGTATGGCGCTGAAAACATATAATATATAATAATCTTTCCATTTACCACCACAGGATCTATTTATACTAATCATTAGACTTGTTGTAATAAAATCCCCAAAACATATTTCTACTGAATTTACAGGACCATCTTATTAAAATCCTAATACATTTATGGAAATAAAATTCCATTGAATAGGGTATTGAGATTCAACTGAGCTTTTATGGCCACAATAAAAATTGTGTTTTCTAGAAGAGTGCAACTAAGCTATAGTTATATGTACCAATATATACCATAATTTGTGTAAATTTTCATATTTTAATATTTCTAATTTAAGACTTTGGTCGAGATACATCTCACTGACAGAATGTGTCTCCAAGTTAGATTTAGAGACAAAGCTACCTCTTTTTGTAAAGCATCTTCTTTATTCAACAATTTTCTTCGTTCTCTTTCAATGTTTGTAAGATCTACTCCACCAAGTTTTTCTGTGTTTTCTTCAATTTCTGCGGCTAACTGCTTAACTTCTAACTTTTTTTTCCGTAATTGGAGGTTGTCATTCAGCTCTCGCTCTCTAACCTAGTAAGTAAAATTAAAGTAGTATAAGATGTTTCGTGGACTTTACCAGTAGAATGGGTTCAGGTAAATGGTGCTGCCATGGCAAAATAATATTTACCTTCTGTGTAGATAAATCTTTGTTTAATTTATTAATATTTTGAGTTAGTTCAGTCTGTTCTATTTCCTTTTCATTGACTTTAGCTTCTAACTCTCTTTGTTCTAATTTACATCTTTCTAATTCATCAGCTTTACCACTCATGTTATACCTAATAATCATACACATTAAATAAAATAGAAATTATATCTGATAATTATCAATCATACACATCTCAAAAAGCATTTAACATTGATTATTATCAATCATGCATTCAATAAAGTATAGTATGTAGGATAATTATCAGTCATACACATTCAACAAAACATATTTGATAATTATCAATCATACACATTTAATAAAGTATATCGTACATGAAAATTATCAATTATATTGAAATACTGTTATTTTTCAAAACACAACTGGCATAATAAAGTAATTCGATAGGCACTGAAAATCACACTACTCCAGCCAGATAAGAGATCAATCATTGTATTTCAAACAGAAATTGTAGTTAGTTCTTCATGTTTATAGGCCAACAACAATTAAAATTGGAATGGAAGAAAGATTCAACCTTTATTCAGATTGCCGCGCGTGAGATTTAAGGCAGAAAATAAAACTATTCCAGTATAATTATAATGATAATTTACACCATTTTTACCTCTTTATTTCGGCATTAATACTTTTAACCAGATTACCATTTGTTTTTACATGTTCAACCTAAAATAAAGACATCGAATATCAAGTTTATATATAATAGAACTAGAACATGTGCTCTTTATGCTTCTAACTTGTAATGATACAACACATAGAATTTAAACTTGTGGTACTCAATTGAACATCTTTGAATCTAATGAACCAATTGAATAAAAAAAATCTGTGTTTTATCAATGCTAAATTTGTTCTTGGGTCCAATAGAATTCTAAAAGCACAAAATTCCCTTTCCGTCATCCACAAATGTCTTAATTCTTATCATTTCAGACTCACAAAAACTCAGAACAAATTCTGTTTGTAAGTTTTAATGTATTTAAATCTATAAAAGATTAAACCTCCTGATTGGCTGATTCTATCTTCCCTTCTTTTTCTTTCACAACATCATCTTTCTGAGCCTTGGTTCGAGTTATTTGGGTCTAAAAAAAGAAAACGTATGACGATTATAAATAAATTTACAGTTAGAAATAATGAAATATCGCACTACATGTTTCAGGCAGTGCATATGATTGGTCAATCAGAGATGAACTATCAGTCATGAATCAACAGAAATGAAATGAAATGGGGTTTAACGTCCTACTGTTCTGCTCCTAACCTGGGCTAATGAAGACGGGCATACGCCATACAGTGTGCTATGTGGGAAATTTTGCAAGGGCAGTGGCCTTTGCCTGCATCGATTTCCAACTGCTTAGAGATCTTTTACGTGCAGGCCAATGTGTACACCAGACCTCGGTATTTCATCCCATCCGAACAACTAGACAGCTGTCCTTGTCAGGCCTACCGTCTTGCATCACTGACAAGGTGAAACCACGCCGGAAAATCTAGCTGAACACTCTCAGTCAATGCAGAAGTCGAACACCTGACCTGCAGACTAGCGAGCCAGCGCCTTACCCACTTAGCCACGTGATTCCCTGACTTTCGAAGAAAAATTGTTTTATTAGTTAAATCATCAAATCACACTTATTGCTCTAAATATTGTTTTTAAAGTTGTTTAAGACAATTGGGTAGAACATGAAGCTTAATATTGTATTGATAAATTTACCTCAAGTGGTTTTATCTCTTCTCTAGCATCCTGTTAATAATAAACATGAAAGCAACAATGTCTTATATAAAATAAAGATAGGCTGGCACTGCCAGGCAGGATACGCCCACATTTTCGAGAGATGGACAGAGAACAAGCAATACCGAAAGTGATTTTTCCTACATCTTTAAGTCCTGTATTTCATACTGTATTGGGAGCAGCCATTTAGTTGGTCAGTTCCAGTCTGATATTAATGAAATTCGAAACCGACAATGATTATGGTGTGACGGTACACAACCTAGAAATGTGACTTTTCATCAAAATCGGATAAGAATTGTGACCTATAGAGAGTCCACAACCATGATATACCATATTTTTACACTATTCGCGTACAAACGGCGACCATTTCGTCCGTCAATTTTGGTACGATTTTCACGAAATTAGAACTCAACCTTCCTCATCAAAATCGAATTAAAATTGTGACCTATACAGGGTCCGCAACCATGATATATCATTTTTTTAACAGTATTCGCGTAAAAACGGCGGCCATTTTGTCTGTCAATTTTGGTCCGATTTCCCCGAAATTCTAACTCAACCTTCCTTACAGTGTAACGGTGATATAATCAAACGTTTTTTTAAATTGGATAATAATTGTGACCTCCAGAGGGACCACAAGCTAAAGAAAGGGGGATTTTGCGTATAACCAGGGGCCATAATTCAGGAAGTTACGATCCGATATGCGCAAATATCGAAAAGAACCAAGATCTTTGGGTTATAACCATGAATTTCAAGTTTCATCAAAATCGAATTAAAATTGTGACCTTTACAGGGTCCACAACCTTTATATACCATTTTTAACAGTATTCGCGTACAAAGGGTGGCCATTTTGTATGGAAATTTTGGTCTGATTTTCCCGAAATTCGAACTCAACCTTCCTTACGGTGTAACGGTAATATAATCAAACGTTTTTTTAAATCGGATAATAATTGTGACCTCCAACCTAAAAAAAAAGGCGATTTTGTGTATAATCAGGGGCCATAATTCAGGAAGTTACGATCCGATATGCGCAAATATCGAAAGGAAGCAAGATCTTTGGGTTATAACCATGAATTTCCAGTTTCATCAAAATCGAATCAAAATTGTGACCTCCACAGGGTCCACAACCTTGATATACCATTTTTTAACAGTATTCGCGTACAACAACGGCCATTTTGTATGGCAATTTTCGTCCGATTTTCCCGAAATTCGAACTCAACCTTCCTTAGGGTGTAACGGTAATACAATCAAACGGTTTTTTAAATCGCATAATATTTGTGACCTCCAAGCTAAAAAAAAGGCGATTTTGCGTATAATCAGGGGCCATAATTCAGGAAGTTACGATCCGATATGCGCAAATATCGAAAGGATGCAAGATCTTTGGGTTATAACCATGAATTTCAAGTTTCATCAAAATCGAATCAAAATTGTGACCTCCACAGGGTCCACAACCTTGATATCCCATTTTTTAACAGTATTCGCGTACAGACGGCGGCCATTTTGTATGGCAATTTTCGTCCGATTTTCCCGAAATTCGAACCCAGCCTTCCTTAGTGTGTAACGGTGATATAATCAAACGGTTTTTTAAATCAAATAATAATTGTGACCTCCAGAGGGACCACAATCTAAAAAGGGTGATTTTTCGGACAATCAGGGGCCATAATTCAGGAAATTACATTCCGATAGCCGCAAATATCGAAAGGAACCAAGATCTTTGGGTTACATACATGCATGTCAAGTTTCATCAAAATCGGTTCAAAATTGTGACCACTATAGGGTCCACAAGCTAAAAACGTGATTTTTCGTACAATCAGGGGCCATAATCCATGAAGTTTTGATCCGATACATGCCAATATCGAAAGGAACCGAGATCTTTTGGGGATAAACCTATATTTCAAGTTTCGTCAAAATCGGATAAGAATTGTGACCTGTAGAGAGTCCACAAACAAATTGTGGACGGACGGACGGACGTCCGGACGGACAGGGGCGACGACATAATACGTCCACATGAAAATGTGGGCGTATAATAACAGCTATAAAATTTCTGCCTACTGGGAAGAATGTTAGAAATATTTATCTCAAAGTGGTAGACACAAGACCTGGTGAAATTAAGAAGAAATGAATGAAATAAAATGGGGTTTAATGTCCTACTGTTCTGCTCCTAAACTGGACTAATGAAGACCATCATACGCCATACAGAGTGCTATGAGGGATATTTTGCAGCGGTGCTATTGCTTACTCTTATATCAAATTCCAATGCCAAGGGATCTTTTATGTGCGTGCCAATGTATACACAGTACCCCGGTTTTTCCTCCCATCTGAAAGACTAGACAACTGGTGCAGAATAATGTTGACTGGGGTTAAAGGGGTTATAGCAAGTAAACACTGTAATGAATTGAGTTGATGTGTTATTTTCAACAGTGATAGGGTAAGTTTTACATAATTAAATTCATATATTCACAGATTACATGGCAGGTGGCTTGTTAAATAAAAATAGTTCACTGGTATTATTAACAAAAATAAAATCAATATCAAAGACAGACTGCCATTCTAGAAATCAATTCCAATGAAATCCTCCATTTTTTTTCCCGAACAAAATCCAAGAGATACAAATGTGACCCATAGGATTTTAGAAGAAAAGACAAGAACAAAATTACAATTTTACTTTAATGTTTTACCAATATTGAAAGAGTGGCAACTGTGATTTTAGACAGAAAATTAAAGATGTGAGATGAAAGCTACTAATTGTTACCTTAATATCATCTTCAAGTTGTTTATTATCTGATATAAGAGATATTTTACTTTCTTCTAGTTTTGTTCTCTGTTGTAATTCACTTGTTATCTGTAGTTTTTCTGATTTTAAGTCATGAACTTTAGTCTTCAACCGTTGTAACTTCTCTGTATGGTCAGACATTTTCTGTCTCTTGTGATCCAGTGTTTTGTTGAGATTGTCCCTAAAATGGAATGAAATCGGGATAAATGTCCTACTTTCTGCACCGAGTAGGCTAATAAAGACGGGAAAACACCATACAGTGTGCTATGAAAGAAATTTTGCCCAGACAGCAGCACTATCGCCTACTCTTATTTCGTATTCCAACTGTCAAGGAATCTTTTACGTGCACTCCAATGTACTAGAAGAAACCACACTTGAAAATCCTACGGAACTTTCTCCTACAACATCTGGAGTGAGCGAGCCAGTGCCTTACTCACTGAACCACTGCAGCTTCCCTTGTCCTTAAGACTGATATAACAACATAATATTTATTCTATTATGTGTTTTTCCCTCGATTTGCTAGAAGTGGTGATATCTTTCTATAACAGTTGGTTCAAAGCGTAAATGACTTACAGTGTATGTTCCTTATCTCCCTTTTCTTCAACAACCACTTCTATAGTTCTTCCTGCCACTATAAAACATACATCAAATCTTTAAAAGGTTATACTTCATGAAAAAACATTGGATAAAGTAAATTTGGGCCATATTCTAATCTAATACTCACTATAGTAGGTTTTGCTATTAGGTGCCTATGTTTTATTTCCTAATCTAATAGTCATCAAAGTATGGTTTGCTTATAGATGGGTACATATTTAAGGGTCTTACCATGCAAGTATTTCAGGATTAAAATATGGTTCAATCTTATCAAAATAACTTGCTTGTGTGCAGGGTTCTTCAGCTGTGGGAGTAAACCAGAGAATTTTATTGAATTCCATGAGGTTGGACAAGTGTCATGATCTCACTCCTTGTCAGGTACAGACTCGACTACCCTTACCCTACTATTTTAACAATACAAACATAAATTTCAGATACACACCTCCTCCTGACAACATGGCCGATTTGGTAGCTATTTTTCTCTCTAATTCTCTAAGTTCACCCTGATATCTATCTATCATCAGGACATCAGGTTGCATACTTTTAGCCATACCTTCATCATTCTCTTTAGCTTGTAACTCATCTGTTTTCTATAATCAATGTATTTATTGTAATATTGTTCCAACAAAATCTTTCATTAGAAGTGTGTGATCAGAATAACTTGGCAAGACTTTCCTTATTAGGACCACAGGCAAAACCTTTGACAAATGAAATTGTTCACAAGTCATATCTGGATTTAAGCCAAATGGACAGCAATAAAAATCTCTTTTTATAATATATTGCTCCACCAAATTTTTTACTAGAAGTGTACCTTGATTTGTTGTCCATCAGTATGACTATGCGGCCCACAGGCATGTTTCTTGCCAAGTGAAACAGGGTGAATCAAAATTATGATCTCTAAAGTGTAATATATATTAACAAGGCTGTGTAAATCAGGGGCAGTAACTTCAGGAGTAATTATTGGAAATTAATTTTTGTATTTCTTTAAAAGAACTTCTCAGTCTATTAAGACTATAAAAAGATCCATTCATAATTGTGAACAGAGTGCTAACACTTTCCCTTAATTGTCAACATTGTTCATAGATCTGATTTTCTTCTACGAAACCTAAAACAGGTATTGGTCTTCTCAGAATGAATAAGACAGAACATAAAAATAACTATCCAAAATAATTACAAGTGGTACTTACATCCTGAATCCGTTCCTTCAGTTCGTTTATCTCCTCACTTAGTTTCTTAAGTTTGGTTTTAAGATCAGGAATAGAAATATCATTTAATGTTGTTATCTGAAAAGAACATTAGAAATAGTTTATAGACCCTCGTTAAAAAAAAAACCTTTTCCAACAAAATGAATAATCATTGATGTGCTGTATATGGAGTTTTACCCTTTAATTCTGTTACTGACCAATGTTACAGTAGAAAATAATCACCGTCTAACTCAGTCAAGATATTCACCTAACTCAAGACAAAACTGAACATTCTTCCTCAATTAGAAGCAGAGCTATCTTGTTCCAAAAGATGTCATAGACACACAGACAGACAGACAGTTGCTTAGCCTCAGCAGAAAATGCTCATCATAACTCAGTAAATAATGAACATGATACCTTAATCAGAAGCAAGAGTTCTTTTGGCCCTAAGTATCAATCACTCAAAATGCTTATCTCTACTTGGCCACAGCAGAAAATACTCATCATTGAAAGTAGTCAAGATAATGATGTAATGAAACTATATTACAACTATACTACAACCTCGCTCAATTAGAAACAAAGTGGTCGTGTTCCAAAGTCTCATCTAATCAAATTGTCTATTACTCTGCTTAATTAACAGACAGACTAAGTCAATTTCAATAGTACCTGATTGCTTGAAGCAACAAAATTTATCAATTCTCCGCTGCCATAAATACCCTCTCAAATTGAAACAATCATGAATCAAAAATAATGTTTTTGATGTTACTTACATTTTCTCGTAATGGTTTTAGTTGTGTCATATTATCATACTTCGTCTGATATTCTTCTAAATCTTTCTCAGCTTTATTCAATCTACTAGGTACTCTTCGTAACTTATCTTGAAGCTGAAAAACAAAAGATGAGAATGTTAATAGATTGAATTAGTAGCACATTCATTATCTGTTGGGTCTGTGGATTTCTCTTGGGGATATTACTATTTAACAATATCCAGAATTTAAAATAACTGGGTTCTAGATTTTAGGTTTAGTATTAATCACACTAACTCGCTATGTGATATTGGGCATCCCATGTCTGTACTATGAAGGTAAATAGGTCAGAGAATCAAACTTTATGGCCTTTTAAATAATTATGTTTATAATGAAAGCTATTTCTCTGAATACCATTCACATCTCAAAAGATTGGGTGATAAATCTAGCCTGAAAAGTGTTAACAAGAAATTGTGGACGAGAGATAGATTGTCAGAAAGACTGAGAAGGCAAAAGATGGATACACATGCCAGTGAAATCTATCGTAAGACTGCTGCTTTAAGTATTGACATTACCTCTAATATAAGTTGACGAACATCTTCTTCTGTTTCAAAACCTCGATGACAGAGTGGACAACATGGGTCAGTTTTCTCCAAATCTGTTACATACTGCTTAAAGAAATGTTCAGCTCCCAATAAGGATCCCCGTGATCTGTAAATTGTGAAAACAATTCGTAACATTAAAAGTTTCTTAAGTGCAAATGTGAACGTTTAAAACAGGACAAAGCATTTATTATGATGGCATCATATACTCGTATGTTCTATTGTTGAAGTGGACATTTAATAAACTTTTTCCACACATCCACACAAGGAGATTTTCCAAATAGAGCAAATTTTGTGCTTAAAAAAAAAAAGCAGTGATTTTTAACAACAAGATTTGATGTCACAGAATGTCTCATTAGTTTTGTGTTTTCTTTAAATCAAGTTGAGCTATTTGTATCCTTTCAAATTTTTATGTCATAAAAAGTATTAGAATATATCATGATAGCTCCATATAGACTTACAGCCACACACAACTGAACATTTAAATGTATGATATGATGTTATAATTTATCAACTTATTCAAACATTATTGTCAGAAAAATAACTGAGTTTCTCAAGCTGTGTCTGTCTCTATAAATAAGACGTCATAAATGAACATCTAGCATAGATAGTAATATCGTCAAATTTACAGACTATATTTCTTCTAGCTATATATCATAAGTGTAGATGACTTACTCTTGAGTTTGTGTAAGTTTTTGTTGAACATTTTGATATTCATCATCGTAATTCTGACTCCCACAGACAGTTAATATCTTATCATCTAATTTCCTTAACTCATCTTCTTTCTGTCTTAACTGTTGTCTGAATTATATATAGTTAAAAACAATTTTAAAAACAATTCAAATGGTTTATTTTAATACAAAGATCTTGATCCCAGTAGTATTGCAGCTGAATTGAGTACTGGTTGGATATTACAAGGTAATGTTAATGTAGCATGAAATGCCTCAAAGAGATGGACAATAAATGTATAATTTGTCGTTTCTCTTCTGGCTTAATAAACTTTGTGACTATAAAAGTTCAATTGAATAATTAATGGCATGTTTAAACTTTATTGGATGCAAAATCTTCTTGGTCAATGCAGAGATGTTCACATCTTAACTTCCAATTAATAAATAGCAAACATTTTTTGTGGTCTCTATCAACGCTTTTGAAATATACCTTGGTTTATTTAGGGAAATGACACAAAATGGGGTTTAGGAAAATGATTGGATCTTTGATTTTATGGGGAATTTGAGATTATTTTGAATATGGTATTCAAAATTAAATAAATTCATTTTGGCAGTGAATGTGATAATACCCCTGACAAACAGTTATCGCTCACCCAGCTTGTTGCCTCTTTAATTGACAAATTCTAATTTCTACAAGCAAAGCAAAGAAACAATATGAATTTAATCTTCTGATAATTAATAATCAACTTACTGTAACATTTTTTGTTGCGCTTCTTTAGAAGAAAGACTCCTTTGTGCATTTTGTAATTCCTCGGAACAATGTTTCACTGAATCACCTTGTTCACTATAAAATAAAAATAAAAAAGGGATAATCATATTCTGCATTCTCAAGTAAAAGTGTCACTAGGTAACTGTAGTTTAGTTATAATATAAAATAATAAAAAATTTCTGAAGGGATTTTTCAGACTGTAAAATGTTTTGTGTGTAGACCATACAGTGTATGCTTCAATGGCTTATTTCTTTGTACCTTAAGTAAAATTTAACACTTTTGTTACTTTTGATCATCATCAGGCTTACTGAGATACACAGAACAGTAAAGTATTGTTTCTCAGCAATAACAGTTTCATGGGTTGAACAAAACAAAAACAATGATTTGGATAAAACCACTTATAAAATACGAACATGATAAAGTCTTCTAATTTTCCTCTCAGATTTTGTGTTGATGCACCATCACCTAATAAATAGTTGATTGTATCTTCATGTTTGGCTTTACTGTAAAATACAATGAAATAAATAATGCTTAAATATCTTAATACATTGGAGTTTTTATCTTTATTTCAGAAATTGACTACCTAATCTTCTGCTGAGGCTTTGTTGATCTTCTGTTGAGAATCATTATTATATTTGGCAGAATTAACACAATTCAAAAAGGAAACATAACTACAGTGACAAGCTAAATCAATTAACAACAAAACCTTTAAGCTAAATCAATTGACAACAAAATTTTTAAGATTTGATCCTCTGAAGACGATAAATCGATGATTCATACAATGCGAGTCTACTGTAATGTACATAGATGATAACCAAAGGACAACATCTCTCACAGTTGAGAGCATTGAGAGATATCAAGTGTCTTAAAGAGTAAGCATACCCTATATGGTGCGCAGCATTCATCAATTTTAGTAGCCACACCAGTTATAATGTTAACTTATCTGTTAATAGATTGATATTTTGAACTATAGCAGTTTGTGCATTCATAATTAAGTCTGGCTTATTAATCAAACAACATTATGTATTTTATTCACAGTTTTCTATATATTTTGTGTTATTACACATCCAACTTAAAGTTCCAATTTCACATTTTCTAAGAAAGTCAAAACATAATTATTTCTATGTCTTTTGCTCAAAAGGTTGTCAACTCACTATTATACGGTCCTGGGCAAAATTTTTTGGGCATTATAAAGGGTGACACAGGGTGATTGAGGAAATAGTTACTCAATTACCTCCCTTGTTTTCCCATTCCTCTCCATGGACGGCCATCTTCAAACGTTTGAATTTGAAGTTGAAAATGATATTTTTGCCAATTTCTCAACTGGCAGTACTGAATTATAGGATTAATAGGATTATTCTTTAACAAGGTAGGACTGTTTATAGGTTCAATCTATTTTTGGGCTTTATTTTAATACATTTTAAAAATATAACTTAAAAAAATGCTATTGGAGCTTTAAGTTATAGAACAATCACTACTTACAGTCGTCTAATATTATCTTCTTTAGATACTTTATCTTTATTATACATATTAACTTCAGCTTGTACATTAGATTCTAATGTTAACTTATTTAATTCTGTACTGTAAAATAAAGACATTATGTAAAATTCAGACAAGAGCTGACATAAAATAGATAATGAAAATGGAATATATTGAAAAATTACTTCATTCTGAGCAAATTTATGACTGTTTGAAGAATAGAGTAGTCTTGATATTTCATCCATTTTCATATTAAATGAATCAATAGCCTTCGTGTTTCAATCCGTTCTAAATCACTACCATCCATGGTATAGATGGTTGATTATAATTGTTAGAAGAGTAGAGTAGTATTGATATTTTGTTGCTACAGTTGTTTACGATAGTAAACTAAGTCTTGACTATCCATTTTTAATTTAAATTATCAAATAGTGATCATGTTTAAATTAATTCAAGTCACAACCATCCGATGATCTAGATTGATGCCTATAGGGTTGTCACATAAAAAAAGTCTAATTAATTATATATATAACATTTGAGGCCAAAAAATAAAATCTCGGAAATAATAACGTCAACAGCGTATCTGACAGTATATATTCAGTAAATCATTCATAGTCTATCACAGTCAATCTCACTGCACCAAATTATCAATGTCAATGGATTTATGTAATAAATCTCCACATTTTACAAACAAATTTCAATTCAATTTAATCATGTAAACTTACTTCAAATCACTAATTTTCACGTTCAATTCTTTTCGAGTTTTGTCAAGTTCTGCTATTTCTCGTTTTACATCTTCCAAGTTCAAATTAGATTCTAAACTTGTTAAATCCTGTTCCTATAATAACAAAGGCAACTACACCTGTATTTTACATCCAATCGAGGAAAATAATTTTGGGACAAAATATTTGTTGTCATGTGCGATTCTCAAATCTCTTATTTGTTACATTGTTAAGAACATAATATAATAATACAATTTCTTTTTTATAAATAAGATCAAACTTGAGAATTGCTAACTTACAGCTCTCTTTAAATCTGTTGTTATATGATCTAGTCTACCGGCAGATACCTCCATATTACTTAATTTCTGATTAATCTGACGTATCTCTCCACTATTCTTTGTCTACAACAATAATATATCAATTATTAATATGCCATTTAGTGGAATGTACAACCACATGAACATGTAGCCAGATAAAAGTGAAATGTACAACCACATTAACATGTAGGCATATAAAGGTGAAATGTACAACCACATTAACATGTGGGCATACAAAAGTGAAATGTACAACCACATTAACATGTGGGCATATAAAGGTGAAATGTACAACCACATTAACATGTGGGCATACAAAAGTGAAATGTACAACCACATTAACATGTGGGCATATAAAAGTGAAATGTACAACCACATTAACATGTAGGCATATCATAGTGAAATGTACAACCACATTAACATGTGGGCATACAAAAGTGAAATGTACAACCACATTAACAAGTAGGCATATCATAGTGAAATGTACAACCACATTAACATGTAGGCATATAAAAGGGAAATGTATGACCACATTAACAAGTAGGCATATAAAAGTGAAATGTACAACCACATTAACAAGTAGGCATATCATAGTGAAATGTACAACCACATTAACATGTAGGCATATAAAAGGGAAATGTATGACCACATTAACAAGTAGGCATATAAAAGGGAAATGTAAATAATTGAAAGTGGAAAACTATGGAATTGTTAGCAAGAATGGGAAACAAATTTCACAACCTACCATCATTTCTCTCTTTAATCTTTCATTTGATTCTAGTTTGGTTTTACTTTCCTTTAAGTTATCTAATTTCTTTTGTAGTTTCTCTTCCTCCTCTTCATATTGAGCCTAGTAAGATATAATATAAATCTTAGATAAATAACTTTCAAATACTCACTTATAAAAGGTTTCAGTATATTTTAGTCTTTCTAATCAAGTTAGAGATATGGTCAAAATCGATGTTGATAATCTATGGCAACCAATCAATAGACTGAAATTATTCGTTAGGGTAGGTATCACAAATATAAACAGTTAAATATCTTTTATTTTTAACAGATGGCACTACCTGGGGCACTGCCTACGATTGCAAGTGAGAAATGGAAGCGTCAGCTCAACATAAGTCATTTCGGGACTTGCACATGTTACAATTCTTTCAATCATTTGTTTGCAGGGAGCAGTCTTTAGCAGTGGGAGGATACCAAAGAAAACCCTGAAAATTGCTTGTGTGACAATTCTCTTTCAATCATTTGCTTGTACGTAACAGTCTTTAATGTGGGATCAAAACTATTCCAATAGACTCAATGACAAAGCAGATGTTTGATCATTTTGTCACCCAACCATATATGTGTTTGTACATACATATAATACATGAATTTCAATTATGATAAGAACTAAACTATACCTTTAAACTTTTAGATTCAGCTTTCTTTGTTTCCAATAAATTTTTCATCTCCTCAAAAAAGTGTTTATATTTTTCGTCACTGATATTACCCAGATTATAACCTGTAAATATTCAAACATATTTAATTCTAAAAAATCTAATAGAGATAATGTGACTATACCTATCAGACACAGTTTTGATCCTCAGTCATAAGCTTTGGCAGCCATCTTGCAGAAACTTTTATCATTCCTAACTTGTTGGCAATAATGTGCTCAACCCTCTCATGAGAAAATGCCCAGAACACTGAAATATGTCCTATGGTCAAGCGTTGATACGGCCATCGGCATGTCATGCACCCAGATTATGTTTTCTTTCAGTTGCAGGTACTTTATGACTGTGTTATAGCCAGTTTTGTCCATATCTGGTGATTTCAATGGGTACACGATGATCTGATATAAAGACAATAATAACATCATTGTTGCAGTTCTTATGTATATGATTCATTCAATGATTATACTTGGTGGTGGCAAAAGTTTGTGTCAACCCAATTGATCTATCCTTCCCAGACTTAAAACTTTTCTATCAGCCCTTGTAACATTAGAAATATCATTTTATAGGCATCGTAATCTCATGAATACCCTTAAAAATTTTAAGTCAATCGGATAATAACTTTAACCCCAAGAGTGTTCACAAGTTTTTTCATATAAAATTACCTTCAAACGAGTAGTTATCTGCAACTTCAACAATTTTTGTATCTCTTTTTCTTATGTTTTCTTTATGACCCTGCAATATTAGAAAAAAATTAATTCAACTATATTCAAAGAAATGTATACTACAAAAGTCGTAGAAAAAAGATTAATTTTTGTGCTATCAGTCGGCTATGCCTTTCGATGAGTCATTAATTTGTTCATGTTAGATGTAATTTTAAAATATCGTTTGAAACAGAAGGTAACAAGGTTTTAACATTGTGTACTATAGTGTAATGAAGGGTTTATCTTTATTCTGTATCAAATAAACAAAGACAGTAAATTAGTGAGCAATACTACTGACATAAAGTTTAAAATATTAAGTACACTGTTATTTTCAATGGCATTCATGACAAGGAATTCACCTAATAAACATCTACATCAAATTTGAACATTCTAGCTCAAAGAGAAGGAAAGTTATTGTGTCCCCTAAACTGTGATGGACAGACCCATTTTAATAATCTCTTCTTTGTTCTGAAAGCAGGGGACTAATATTATTCAGTAAACGACGTGTTAAGAAATCATATGTTTTATTTAAACCTTTTAATAATAAGAATGGAAGCCTCCTGAAGTATGCTAAGTTGAATATGACTAGGAGTGATCCAATTCTAGACAATTCTTTTCAAAACAGCTTAAAAGCCTTGGCACAGCCCATGCTTTCTTAACAATTCAATACAAATGAGGTTTTCAGTTTTCAGTTGTCAATGGACTAAATATATATCAAATTATTTTACAAAAATTAAATCTACCTCAGCTTCTTGGTCCAATCTACCAACTTCTACCAACATGGATGATTTCTTTTTACCAGTTTTTTCTAATTCTAGTATTATACTCTCCCTTTTTCTTTCATACTGTAACAAAAATTACATATTCATTTAAATCAATTTAGTTACAATTTTCACAGTTACATATTTTTTATTTGGAGATCTGAGATATTTGATATCAGTAAAAAGAGAAGTTACTAGGCCACCATATATTCAAACAGCGACACAATCCCAATAATGTGAGGACAATGTAGTGGCATCAGTATTTACATATCTATAAATGGGGAAAACCCATGATCTTTAGTGGAAATGTACACACAAAGAACATGAATTATATATAACAATAGCTGTTAGTGATGTATGTAAATTCACTTTGAGTGTTCCCAACATGTGTCTATATGTGCCAAATGATTCTAGATTATCATTTTAATTCACAAGTGTCAAATACTTCTAAACTATAATTTTTCTTTGGATTTACTAATGTTCAATGGAATGAAAACATCAAATAAGACGAACTTGAGCTAGTTTATCCTGTCTTTCTTCAACTTTATCTTGGAATTCACTTAACAACCTTTTTAAATCTTCTGTTGAACCTGTAATATAACAAAATACTAATTACTGCATGCTAATAATTATTGTAAGCAATGTACACGAAGAAAATTGCATAATGGCAAGTATTTTTTCTTTTATACCCCAAGTTCTTGTATTGAATAAACAATTGTAATGTCAGGCAAATGGTGCATCCAACTGAAAAATAAAATCCTTAATGATCAAGTTAATCATGAACAGAGTAATAATTAAACTTAAACTTTCAATGACACAAAATATATTGATAAGATGTCTTCAAATCATTACAGTTTGGTATAAAATATTGCTTAAAAATCAATCTCTTTTCAAAATTTTTAAAGGGACTATCCCAATTTGAAAAATAAAAAGTCTGAGTACGTATGAAATTTAAGCGCCAAAGTATAAAATTTCAGCCCAAAATGTTGAGTCGTTTGGACGTAAACATCAAAAATGCTCATCCGAACACATAACCCTTTTAAGATTTTGGGTCAAGTTTTTCGTTGGGTGACCTGATAATAGATTCTTTTCCTTTAGAGGTCTAAACAGGAATGACCCATGTTTTATAATTATAAAATAAAAGCCTAGATTTATCCAGACACCGCAAAATACAGCTAGAGACACCAGTCTCCATTTCCAGATGAAGACTGACCGGTTTAAGTTGTTTGAAAACAGATCACAAATATTGAGTTAATCCCTTGGCCCTTTGGTAGGTGATTTTAACATGAAATAAAGCAGTTTTATACTCCAACATATTATCGGGATTGGCATTTCTAGTACTTACCTTGGAATTCATTTTCTATATTCTTCAATAAGTCAGCTATTGCCTTTTCTACTTGTGCTTGTTCTGTTTGGCGGCTTTCTGTAAACAATATATGATAGTGAGTCAGACGAGAAACATTTAAAGAGTTATATTAACACCGCCGACCAAAAACTCAATTTAACCAAATTGTGAACTAAATTTTCCTCTGACTATTCATATCAGAATATGTGCAACATTTGTGGTGAATCCTCATACTTATTAGTAAAATATAGAATATACGCTACACCATTAAACATATATCTTATCCCTTATTAAGTAGCCCTACTATTGCAATTTAAATCAAGGATTGCATCGTCTTATCACAAATTCAAAAAGCTGCTAAATTGTTAACTTACGTATATGTGATTTGATTTCAAATATTTCTGCTGCTCTTGTACCCAACTGTTGTAATTTTTCCTGCAAAATAAAAACAATAAATCTTCTGGTTATTTAAATGAATCTTAAAATCATCAACACGTTTCAAAAACTATTTCATTATTATTTGGTCAAATCCAAGCCTGAATTAACTACCTGTAGAGGACTGAGTTCTTCTTCAATCTGTGCTACATTTTCCTGTGATGTGCTATACTTTACTTCTAAATTTGTTACATCTGCTTGAATCTATAACAAAAGCAATGAATAAGTCTTGTTAAATATTTGTTTTTATTAGGGTAGTCTCATCTAAAAGCAATACATTACTCTCTTATTAAGTTAATCTTAAAAATTGTTTTTCATATCCATTTTTATTTCTTTAATACACATCTGACTTTGTAATATTTTGTAAAATGGCTATAAATATTTTGCATTATTATTGTTATAGAAAATTTCTGACATTGCCACAAAAGAATATAATCCTTTAGCACAGTTCATGTTTAGGCAATATGGCCAGGTGACTGTATTCACAGATATACTTATTTACCCAGCATTTTACAATACAGTCAAATTTACTGCAGGATTAACTAGGTTTATTTTTAGTCTAGTGACATCTGACCTGTAGAGCCTTTTCTTTACGTTCTTTTAAATATTTCAACTCTTCTCTAAAAATCTTGATACTACCATCCTGTATTAGAAATAAAATGATATTTATGTTTAACATCCCGTTAACACCTTACTTTCTGGAACAACTGACCGCAATTGGTGCAACTTTTTTATGTGATGATCAAACAATAAATTTCTGGGTGCTAAAATTTGGGATATAGTGATACTGTGTAATCAAATCCTTATAACATACAACAATGTAGCCAAACCCTAGTAATATGTATACAATTCAAACACTTGTAACATACAACAGTAAAATCAAACAATTGTAACATACAAGTGTAATCAAACCTGTATAACATACAACAGTGTAATCAAACTTGTATCACATACAACAGTGTAATCAAACCCATATAACATACAACATTGTAATCAAACCCTTATAACATACAACATTGTAATCAAACCCTTATAACATACAACAGTGTAATCAAACCCGTATAACATACAACAGTGTAATCAAACCTGTAATCAAACCCGTATAACATACAACAATGTAATCAAACCCTTATAACATACAACAGTGTAAAAGAACCCATGTTCCTATAACTGTGTAATTGGAATCTTTCAGTACTCTAAAATACAGAGCTACCAAATCCGATGTAACTAGATGTACATCAACCTACCTGCTCTTGTTTCAATTTTCTGATTGTTTCTAAAACTTTAGTATATCTAGTAGAAGCAAATATAGCATCAAACTTTTCTTTTAAAGGTTTGCCCTCACTTAGTGGCCTGAAATGAAAAGGACAAATGATGGATCAGAAGCACTTCTCTGAATATCTTTTACTAATGACCATATAATTTACCATAATTTATAATGGTCCATAAGGAAGCTTCTTAGCTAGCCATTGTCAAGGACACAAACATTGACAACTCACCAATTTGAATCTTCTTGATGACAAAATATAACATTTTCTAAAACAGCTTTAGATACACCTAATGATGATACCATCTTAAATAAATATAAAACACACTGAACTTAACAAATATGCATTGAGAAAACGTGAAAAGACAATATAGAATTATAAAAAGTGTTGCTTCAATATGGAAGATAATATCAATACTTCACTTCCTCTGTCTCATTCTATTTATTTATGTGATTTGTTTTGGTTTGCCTACACTTCACAAGGATCTATTCTTGAAATTATTCTCATCTAAGTACAATTGATTGTTCATTGGCTACATGAATGATCCGACAAAATCAATTGAATACTGACTTTTTAACTCTTAAGTGACCCAGAGGGTTGACGTCGTAACGCCATAAAAAACTCATCATAATGGCAATCTGTGAACTGTCGAGCAGAAAGTAAACAAACGAGTGAAAGTCGTCTGTTTATAAGGGAAGTAACTCCAATTATGCCAAGAATGTTGCATTTGCCTAAGCAGTTTTATCGATATAAGTCACCATGGGTATTTAACATTACATCCCACTTCTACTCGTTGCCAATGGCAACCTTTGATGAAACTGTCCTGTTCATTTCCAATACATGCCTAAAAGTAGCCGTGTATCAGAAATGAACAGTCCACTTTTTAAAAAGAGTACTGTTCATTTCTGATACACGGATACTTTCACACACCGTTTAAGAAACTTATCAAGCAATAAGAAGCGGACGTTTAGTCCGACCCAGATCGCAATGATAACGACTTGTTTCATACTGCAATAGGCTAAGGTACATGAGACAACTAATCAAAATCATAGTAACAAAACAAACCGGTAGGAACTACATGGCAGTGCAAAAATATATGCAATCACATAAAATCAACTGAACAATATATTACAAAAAACAATTATTACACATATCAATTGGCATCTATTCCATAATTTGGTTTGATTTATTATGCAAAATATATAAATGAGAATATTGAATAATTATTTTAACTAATTGTGATTCTCTTGCTAGACACTTCACAAGCCTTGAAAATAAGCAGGATATAAAAAAAAACGCCTAGAAAGTTGTAAATTTCATTACAATTAAATTTCAACGGACGAACTATGCGCCGATGCATACTTTCACCAGGAACGACCCACGTTTCGAATTTCCTTTACACTACATTTAATATCATCGCAGTCCTCTACGCCATAGACAAATTGTTTTGACGATTTGGTCTAAACAAACACGTGGCTGTTTCACGCTCGGGGTTTCACAACAAGACGCTCGTCTAAATACTACCATGAAATGTAACGTGAGGCACAGAAAGGGATAAATAAAAGAGCTGAAATTATTTGTCACTTTTCGGTTGAAACGACTCGATAATAAATACTATTTTTCACATTTTGCTTCACAATACTCGATAGAAATGTGATGTAAGTAACTTATTAGCACCTTTCCTCGGTGTATCGGTGAATATCAGGACAGTTTTGGTCGGGGGCCGCCTCGGCTCCGCCTCGGCTGAGCCCCCGACCAAAACTGTCCTGATATTCACCGATACACCTCGGAAAGTGTGCTAATAACTATTACATAACGTTATAGGTATCGACATAAGTCGACTTGGGTCAGCTAAGAGTTGAAGGTGTTGTTACTATAGTGTACCAGTAAACAACATAAACATACAACAATTTTACAGAGGAGATATCTTCATGTATTAGAGAATTGAAAGCTGACCTCTCTGTCCATGTCAGCACATCTTGAATTAATACTTTTCTTCTCTCCATCAGGACCATGTCTAGTTATAACACCTTCTAGAGTTCTCATTTCTACTTTCTTCACCTGAAATTATTTTCTTTTTTGAAAGTAGTAATACTGCTTTAAATGATAATAATCCACAGAAAAAAGAAGTTTTAACTCACTGCCGATTTAATTCAAAGTCTTGCTAATCACAATTTTAGTTCCTATAGATATATCCAAAGCTAGACAAAATCTAAGAATCTGTTCATATTTTACCTTTTGTGTCGCTAACATAGATTTTGTTATTAGAACCTGTTTACCAGTTACATCACGTATTTGTAGTCTAATCTGTCCTTTAACCTCTCTTTCGTGAGCAATCTGCAAAAAATGATAATTGAAATTTTTAAGTAAATGCCTGACACTTCTATATTGCACATGTTCATGGCGGGAGGAGGTAAAATGTAATGGAAGCATCAGGAGTAAATCCATGAGGCTAGGCAGATGATTTTACACCATGTTACAAACCTGGGGTAGAACGTATGACCTGCATATATATAGATAACAGACTTATATTGGTGACACCTGGATCAAACCTGGGACCTCCTGGTTAGCGAACCAGCGGCTTACCCATTGAGCCATCATCCTACCCACTGATTTATGATATAGTATTTTCAAGTTTATATGGCCACACTCATGTTCACAATGTCAAATTTTAACAACATATATGTGATTACATTGCACAATTCATACTGGAGTGAAAGGATTTCTTTACCGATAAAATACCGTATCTCAAAATGAAGAGAGAAAGCCAGCCAGAGAGAGTTTAACATCCACTCAACACAAACTAGGTCATTTCAGGACTAACATGGTTCAATAACTCAATTGCACAAAGGGGGATTTAGTACTTTAGTACTGTATAGATGCACATGTTAAGGCATTTGACCTTCCAAACCCAATTTCAACATACATTGCACGCACATTAAAAAAGGTTGGATCAATTAGTGGTCACACTGAACAAGGCTTTAGTGAGTATTCAAATATTATATCATTTGAAATATTCAATTTAATTAATCAAATTCTGTATCCTTCAACTCTGTATATTTATTAGCAGTTGTTAAGAAAAGGACACAAAATTTAACCAGAAACTACCGGTACTATTACTAACCTTAGGATCATGTATAAATGCTCCACCTTTACCACCAGGTGGCAGGTCTCCTGTAGTCATATATTTTAGGCATTCTATTACTGTCTGAAATTAAAACCTCAAATTAGTTCACTTCCTTTCATCCCCAAACAAGCTTATCCCAAAGAAATAGACAAGAAGTTTGATTTAACTTGATTGAAATAAATATGTTTATTTTTTATAAAATAATTTGTTTAAATCTAAAACATATGTGATATCGTTTAAAGTTCTACTATACTACATAGACTGGGATAATGAAAATGAGCTACATTTAAAGATGTTTGTAAAATTCCTTACCGTTTTGCCTGTCCCGTTTGGCCCCAAGATTAATGTTAATGGTTTAAAAAACTGCATGACCTGTCGGTCTTGATCATCTGGGCCAAAGCTTCGTATCCCTTGGATACTCATTTTCTCTATCATCGACATTTTGGTTTAATTTTTAATATCTACAAAATATATGAAATAAAGACCTTTACCAGTAGATTTACTACCGCAAGCAGTTTTTCATTTTTAGCCTAGGAAATATTAGTATTTAAGGTTTTAAAGCTCTGATAAAACATCAGACCCTGGTTGTTCACACTTTCACCTGGCATTTTGGACTGTGTAACAATGTGTAGTTGGCAATCAGTTAAAAAAAAAACATAAACAAATTACGTTTGAATTGATCTGCCATTAAGACTCCAACATGTGCAGACCGCATGTTTTTTAATTCAAAATTGTACTTGAGAATAGTGTTTAATCATTATAAATTTGTGTCGGATGTGACAAGTAATGATTCCTTTTGTCGGAAAAAGAAGAATCACAGTGAAAAACAGAAGGTAAGACTTCTTCCAAAATAGCCTTAGTACATAGGTGGGAGTATAGTGGTATTTCATATTGCAGCTTACTAGCGACAAACAGGAACGGTCAGAGAAAAGTATCCGACCAGAGACTGTTCGTAAAAGAACTTTGCTACGAGAACGTAGCTAAAAACGTTGAGATAATACTGATATGTTTGTTTTTAGCTACGATTGGGAGCCTTCAGTTTGACGTTGCAAAATCATTTTTTTTATTAATACATGTAACATCTTTAAAATAAGACAAGTTTATGCTATTATGACCAATTAAACTTACAGAGGCCAATGTAGTGGCACAACTATCGCCTAACTCTAAATATTCGCGTTTAAAGTAATGAAGCGTTGTTTTTATTCGACATTCACCGCCATCAAAATTCTTGACTACTTTGTACATGCGCCAACACTACAGGTCCCTTTAGTACACGCCCCATTTACCACATCCTGACGGATACGATATATGTTGCCATTTATTATAAGGTCCAAAATTGCCTTTTTGATTGGCTGTTATAAAAGCCTCACATTTAGTCCCGCCTTCATGATGATAGCCGTCAAAATATGCCGTTTAAAAAAGATGGCGGTCTTAGTAACGGCTTAACGCCTCGATTTTAAATACGACGATTTGTACCCGTTTCAGGTAGGATGAAATGCTTAATTGTAGTTGGGTGTGGCGGAAATATTATAAATAACAATAATCAATCGTTGTTTTGATGGAAAATATTGTCAATTTTGTTTAATCGCAGCGGGAGTGAATCACGACGGGATGTGCTACGTTGGAGTCTATGGGCCAAAATCTTATCTCGAAACACGGAGTGTGGAGAGATAAGGTTGGTTATCTAAAAAGAACTATATATATAGTCTGCATGTACACAGGACCTCAGTTTTCCATCCTAGACACACTTCCTTTTAAGGCCGTCAGTTCTGTACAAATGAGAAGGTGGAACACTAATTTGACTAATACTAGTACTAAGTTAAAGTACAGCACTCATTTACTGTGACGTGGGTGACCACTGAGTGACCACCCAAGTAAGCCACTAGTTAAGCTCTGAACGTCGGTCTCATTACACTCACCCTGAACGTTCAGGGACTGGCCCATTCAATCAATGTCGAAAATAATTTGACAGCCAATTATACTGGGCAACTTTTCACTGCTAAATGATGGGTGTCACTCCGTGTGGGTGCGTGTACAGTGTAAAGGAACATCTCAGTGAGAAAATAAGACCTTGCTCATTTCGCTAGAGTCAGTATGAGCATCACAACATGCTGTGTCATGGTGGCGAAAGGGAAGTTTGATAGGAGGGGACGTATTTTAAACAGCGTGTTGTTTCGCTCATACTGAGTCTAGCGAGGTAAGCAAGGTCTTATTTTGTCACTAAGATGTTCCTTTACATTGTACAGACGTCCACACGGATTGACACTCCGATGTTTCGCAGTGAAAAGTTGCCCAGTAAAATTGACTGGGGTTCAAATTATTTTCGACATTGATTGAATAGGCCAGTCCCTGAACGGTCAGGGTGAGTGTAATGAGACCGACGTTCAGGGCTGAACTAGTAAGCCACATGCAGTGCTGTTGGGATTACGAATGGGTAGATTTATTTAAAATCTAACACTATGTTTGAATATCGCCCACACTGAAGAAAACTTGGGGTTAGTTTGAATAAGAATGAAAAGTGAAAGTAGATCTGAAATTAACAAACTACATGCCACGTCAAAATATATCACATGACAGCTCCACAGTTACCTGCGAAAATAAATATATTTATGCATAAATTTCAAATAAACTCACAAAGACTCAAAGGAACGTAGGTAATAAGGTGAATAATTCTAGTTAGTGGACTTCCCGCAATTTTCATGTAAACATTTCTGCCATCTTCTGCGCTTTCTGAGTAATTTGTAATGCATAACATTATTTTCAAAAAGTAGTGTTTGTTTTGTCAAAATATTTGTAATTAACGTATGTTAATGATGCTTAATTCAATTTTATCTTTTTTTACAACGGCAATTTGCCACTTTCAATTTATTCATTAAATCCCAACGGATCTTTACGTTAATATAATAACTTCTCCCCTAGGTGGAAAAAAGTATGGAGCAATAAAAGGGCCACTTAGCAAAATTCGCATACTAAAATTTACACAATTTTCGTTCACGAACTACGAAGGTACTTGAAGTTGCCTGGCTGAGATTATTTTTTGGATTACTGTATGCGCAAAAATAAGACCTTGCTTACCTCGCTATAGTCAATCTGAGCGACACAACACGCTGTGTCATGGCGGCGAAAAGGTAACTTGATATAGGAGGGGACGTATTTTTAACAGCGTGTTGTGTCGCCGATACTGACTCTAGCGAGGTAAGCAAAGTCTTATTTTCTCACTAAGATGTTCGTTGTACAGGCGTCCACACGGATTGACACCCCAATGTTTAGCAGTGAAAAGTTGCCCAGAAAAATTGACTGGGGCACAAATTATTTTTGACATTGATTCAATGGGACAGTCTCTGAACGTTCAGGGTGAGATGAAACCGACATTCAAAGCTGTACTACTAGCCTTACAATTAGTGTTCTCACTAGTTTAGTCTTAGCAACACCAGTAGATTACCCGCAAACAAATTGGTGTCACTCAAGTATTACTTAAATCGACCCAATTTAGAGACCTCTTTCTATGCTTGTCTGGACAGTCTCTGAACGTTCATGGTGAGATGAAACCGACGTTCAGAGCTGTACTACTAGCCTTACAATTAGTGTTCTCACTAGTTTAGTCTTAGCAACACCAGTAGATTACCCGCAAACAAATTGGTGTCACTCAAGTATTACTTAAATCGACCCAATTTAGAGACCTCTTTCTATGCTTGTCTATATATAGGGAATTGATATATTCAGAAAATTTCTATATTTAATTATTTGTACAGATAAAACGGAAAATTTCTGAATTTGTCTATCTGTATAATATACAAAGCTGACAATTCAGAAAATTTCTGAATTTGGCGATCTGTATAATTATATACGAAGCTCAAAATTCAGAAATTTTCTGATTTTGGCGAACTGTATTAATAGTATTATATACGAAGCTTACAATTCAGAAAATTTCTGATTTTGGCGACCTGTATTATATACGAAGCTTACAATTCAGAAATTTTCTGAATATGTCGATCTGTATAATATACGAAACTTACAATTCAGAAATATTCTGATTTTGGCGACCTGTAGGCTATTATATACGAAGCTCACAATTCAGAAAATTTCTGATTTTGGCGACCTGTATTATATACGAAGCTTACAATTCAGAAATTTTCTGAATATGTCGATCTGTATAATATACGAATATTACATTTCAGAAATTTTCTGATTTTGGCGACCTGTATTATATACGAAGCTCACAATTCAGAAAATTTCTGATTTTGGCGATCTGTATAATATACGAAGCTTACAATTCAGAAATTTTCTGAATTTGTCGATCTGTATAATATACGAAGCTTACAATTCAGAAATTTTCTGATTTTGGCGACCTGTATTATATACGAAGCTGACAATTCAGAAAATTTCTGAATTTGTCGATCTGTATAATATACGAAGCTTACAATTCAGAAATTTTCTGAATTTGTCGATCTGTATAATATACGAAGCTTACAATTCAGAAATTTTCTGAATATGTCTATCTGTATAATATACGAAGCTTACAATTCAGAAATATTCTGATTTTGGCGACCTGTATTATATACGAAGCTCACAATTCAGAAAATTTCTGATTTTGGCGATCTGTATAATATACGAAGCTTACAATTCAGAAATTTTCTGAATTTGTCGATCTGTATAATATACGAAGCTTACAATTCAGAAATTTTCTGATTTTAGCGACCTGTATTATATACGAAGCTCACAATTCAGAAAATTTCTGAAGTTGTCGATCTGTATAATATACGAAGCTGACAATTCAGAAAATTTCTGAATTTAGCAACCTATATTATATACGAAGCTCACAATTCAGAAAATTTCTGAATTTGTCGATCTGTATCAAGGAGTATTAATAGAATGGAGGGGCATGACGTCAGAATCTTGAAGCATGTCACGTTAGCTGGCCGCCATCTTAATTGACCCAAAACAAAGGAAAGCCTGCGACTATTAGTATTAATACTCCGATAAAGATCGACAACATTCTGTTACTTTTCACATGTAGGTTTTACCATAATATTAAAAGTACAAGTTCAAGTTCAATTTTGAAGACGAGCTTTGTCCATCCTCGTTCGTCGTTGTCGGTCTTGCACTTGCAAGTTGCAGTACACCTGTCTATTGATTGTATAATTTTACACATATAGGCCTGTACTTACGCCACGCCACGTCTTCAGTTCAGCGGACCCAGGCTAGACAGTCAACTCAAGTGAAGGGGGTCAAGTGGATGGCTTAGCCTTGGTTAATACTAATACTAAGGCCCTACTACTTTATTAACTTACGATAGGGGACAATTGTGAAAATGACAAGTGAACAATTAAATTGGATAAGTTAGTGTAGACAGACTGCCTCAATGGTCGGTAGACAAGTATGTCTAGTTCTAAGTATGATAGTTTACCAAGAATGGCAACAGCATTGAATGTCAATCAATAGACAGGTGTACTGCAAGTGCAAGTGCAAGTGCAAGACCGACAACGACGAACGAGGATGGACAAAGCTCGTCTTCAAAATTGAACTTGAACTTGTACTTTTAATATTATGGTAAAACCTACATGTGAAAAGTAACAGAATGTTGTCGATCTTTATCGGAGTATTAATACTAATAGTCGCAGGCTTTCCTTTGTTTTGGGTCAACCAAGATGGCGGCCAGCTAACGTGACATGCTTCAAGATTCTGACGTCATGCCCCTCCATTCTATTAATACTCCTTGATACAGATCGACAAATTCAGAAATTTTCTGAATTGTGAGCTTCGTATATAATACAGGTTGCTAAATTCAGAAATTTTCTGAATTGTCAGCTTCGTATATTATACAGATCGACAAATTCAGAAATTTTCTGAATTGTGAGCTTCGTATATAATACAGGTCGCCAAAATAAGAAAATTTCTGAATTGTAAGCTTCGTATATTATACAGATCGACAAATTCAGAAAATTTCTGAATTGTAAGCTTCGTATATTATACAGATCGACAAATTCAGAAATTTTCTGAATTGTGAGCTTTGTATATAATAGGCCTACAGGTTGCTAAATTCAGAAATTTTCTGAATTGTCAGCTTCGTATATAATTATAATACCATTAATACAGGGCGCCAAAATCAGAAAATTTCTGAATTGTAAGCTTCGTATATTATACAGATCGACAAATTCAGAAATTTTCCCTTTTATCAGTACAAATAATTAAATATAGAAATTTTCTGAAGTTATAATTGCCCCTATAATATATATATATATATATATATATATATATATATATATATATATATATATATATATATATATATATATATATATATATATATATATATATATACATATATATATATATATATATAAAGATTTATTCCTGCTTCAGTTCAGTGTCAAATCTTGAGGAAGGAGAAGGTAGCCTAACTAACTATTATGCATAGAGCTGTATATAGTGATATAAGGTAGGCTACAATTCCTGAGAATTTGAACAAATCCGACTATCTAGCCTGCCTGTAAACTGTTCGCAAGAACGGATGGACAAAAAACCATGGACTCAAGTGACGACAAAATCAGCCATTAGACGAGCCTACCCACAACAACGGACTTACTATTATTCGGGAAAATCGGCAAGTCAATAATAGCTGTGCAAAATCATATAGAGGGGAAATAACTCTAACAGAATTAAATGGCTCCCCACATGATACTATCATTGATAGCTCTGATGTTATTGAAGTTTACAAGACGTGAATTGTGATCGGTGAGATTTAATTTTGCTAGCACAGTCAAGGACCCATCATTAACCAACTGTGTGTGGTTTTTTTAACACGAGGGGGTGGGTGGGGTGGGGATGGTTAGTGTACTGGCCCTAGGTCCAGATAAAGGCAGGGAATATGGTACCCTAATTTCTTCTACTTCTAAATAATTTTAGACGATTTTGATGCCCGTGATGCTTCACATTGAAACAATTGTTGTTTGTATTATCTGTTTTAAAAATAAAATACTCCAATAGATTATACTATTTATAAGAATAAAATTATAGTTATCATAGAACGAGGGGGGGGGGTGTTCAGACGTTGAATCTCATGAACAGGCCTGAAAGCATTCGATCGATGAGCTTAGTTTATTAGTCGATTTTTTTTTAGACGCACTGGGATTGGAAAGTCTCAGTCATTTATAGCTTGTAGGCTACAATTTTCCATTTGACATGATTTGACTATGCAGTTACATCGGCGCTGTTTAATTTAGATTGTTCAAGACTTTATAAAAGAAAGATTGCCGTGCAACGAATCAAACGGACATAGGCCTAGGCCTACTCCACGGACTACAATTATTATTTGTTTAAGTGACCCAATTATAATCATGGCCCAGGCCTACTCCGGAGTAGAGATTCTAATCATGGTCATTTCTTATGACTTTTACTATATAATAACTATATTGCACCAAACATTTAGTAGTAGGCCTAAAGGTTCAGTGCGTTGATTGTAATCAAATTTCACGCTGCTTAATCATCGGTAAATGAATATGTAATGTATCCAGATTGATTATTTAAACATACATTATGTAAGATTTAGATAAGGAACTGGCCGTTCTTGCTCGAGTAGTTCAGAAATAGATAATGCAACATGAATATTTTGAAAATTTCATTCAAATTACTTTATTCTGAGCGAAGTTATCAGTGGTTTTGACAAAATCTTTGCATTGATTGTTTATTATCGTAACCGCGGCGCTGGTTATCCGAGGTTTAGCCAAGCTTCTCCATTATTAAATTAAGTTGATTACGGCCGAGAGTTGATTATGGTATTGTCGTGATGTCTAATTAATAATTTATATTACATTTAAGGCCTAATGCAAGACCTACAATAGCAAATTAGTTGTTGAATAATGCCCCCTTAACATTTAATCAAGAAAACCAAATCAATATCCCAAACGCTAGATAATCTCCCTGCTTGTATTCAATCGGCTTTAAAAACTAGCAGCCTAATGTGGGTGAAATTTCAATTCCACATCTTTTTGTAAATACTGAACGGAACTGATCCATTTTGGGACTGTTTTCCGTTTAGAGATTAGGCTTTCACATTACTGTAGTTTCCTAAATTAATAAAGTATCGAGCCTTTAAGGTATGGGGTGGGAGATGACCGAATGGTTAGCATGTGCGTGCTGTATCATAAAGCCTATCATTGAGTCAACTGGCGTGGTTTCGAATCCCCGATTGTACGTGGCAAGGAGTAGGGTTACCCGTCCAACCTCGTAGGTTTTATCCTAATCCCCCCCCTCTCCCACTAAAATTAAACCATTTGTTAGTCCCGAAATCACCTAGTTTGCGTCGAGTGGGCGTTAAACCCCATTTCTCTCACTCTTTAAGGTATAGATTACTACACAACAGCAGAGATATTTCATTTGAATCATGATTGTGATCATTATTTACTTAGGCCTACGTATGCCACCTTGGCAATCTCGAAACCAGAAAATTTTTTGAAGAAATTTCTCTGGTGAATCGAGGTAGCCATTTTCCCAGAAAATGATATGTAATTCCTACGCGCGAAAGTTCTCGTAATATTTGCGTCGTACGCCCCTGATTTTACCTGCCTGGATGACCGAATCACTTAAAAATATACCCACGCGTAGAAAAATAGATCTTTACAAAAACTTGAATTTGTTCGTTTAGGATCCAATTTTTTATGTCAGCGAGTTGACTTTGACTCAAGGATCATTTTACAACAAACGAAACGACGATCCGACATCTAGTTTTCGTGAAATCGACCCAAAAAGATTGACCAATCAGATGTCAGAATGGGCGGGGCTTAGGTTTGAAAAAATTGGAAAAAATGGACGGTCTAATGTGCCAGAGGCCTTCGGCTCCGCGGCTGCCTCTGGGAACGAGATTGCCACCTTGGTAGCTAACAATATTATATTTTCTGCATGTATAAGGAAATTCTGGGCTGATTTATTTTTCTCAAAAATTTATAACGAATAAAACATGGACAAATCTGCAACGACCGCAGTTGTCCTTTAAGGCTCTTTCCATCTACATACGTCTGTTTGAAACCCCACGGTATGCACAAAAGTACGTGCATAACATTTATATATAGTTGGCCTATAAGTTGTATGTTTTATAATTTATATGGAATATCTAGTCTTGTGGAGTCAGGTAATTAATTTTATTATTAGTTATTGAATTTATTTAGCATGCGGACCAATCGCATTATTGGCAAAGAAAGTTGTTTTACTTGTAATTAAGCCAGGGATAAGAAATGAAGATGAAATAACAGTCAGGTAGAACCAAATGCATAGGCTTTATAAAACGAAAGTCTCCAACAGTATAAATGGTTTATGACGGTTTTCGCTGCCATAAGTTAAAAATATATCCGTAGTAGACTACTGCAGAGATGGGAATAAAACCAAAGCAGTTCATACGAAAATCGAGCAAAAAAACGCCGCGAAGCGTTTTGGCATAGAATAATTATAAGATTGCATTTATTAAAAAGTGTTCGGGCCATTGTCCATTTGTGTTTGTCTTGTCAGGTTCTGTTAAGAACTTGCCATTGGCGGGGTTCTCCTGCACTAAGAGTTAGAACCCTGTCTTACCTAGTAGCCACCGCATGCTATTGGCCTGCTCACATTGTGACCTTTCGAGGAACAAGATTTTTTTTCCCTTTGACTTCAGTCAAGGTTAGAACTTCAAACCCACCATATCTGGTTTGGCGACATTCCTTTTCCTTTCAGTAAGCCGTACATTTAATTGCGGGGGCTTTGTTAGTGCCGTGGTTTAAGAATGGATGCAACCTTAAGATTACATCCAAGTTAGTCTTTTTCTCGAGACAACTTTAAAGCCAAGTCCATTCATTCGATCAATATTTCGGACACAAAAGAAGGAAATAGGCGTGTTTAATTGCCGCGAATCCATAATTAATTTTTTTGTCTAAATTCAGAATTGTATTCTAACGATTTAGAAATCCGAATCCAGATACATGAATATGCTAATCTGGTGTTATAGAGTCTTCCGGAAATCAAATGACTGTCATTCACAAGTGAACAGCAATGTACGACAATCTTCCGCGGAATCATACCCGTTTCGTAAAACTGTATGTTTGTGTCCCGGATATGGAAAGATAAACTGGATTGTTTACGAACGCCATCAATTGGCAATGTTCATAAATTGACCTCCAGATGTTCATGTTTGTTTGTGAGCATTTGCGGTCGTTCATGGGATGTTGTGAATATTTAGAACATGCTCCTATATTCGCCATGATAGCATTTTCTCATTGCTCTCACGGTGCTAACATGAACAACGGCAGGCTATTTTAGTGATCGCAAGTGAAACGAAATGGGGGTTAAAGTCCTTCTGTTCTGCTCCTAAACTGGGCCAATTAAGACGGGGATTCGCCTTTTTGTGTGCTATGACGGGAAATTTTGTCCGGACAGCTGCGCTATGCCCTACTCTTATTTTGATTTCCAACTGTCAAGGGATCTTTTACGCCAATGTATACAAGGGACCTCGGTTTTCGTCCCATTCGAACCACTATATGTTGTCCAATGCCAGGACCTCCGTCCTACATCACTGACAAGGGGAAACCACGCTGGAAAATCCGGATGAAAATTCTCGGCCAGCGCAGTGATGGGCCACGGGACATCCAGGATAGCGAGCCAACGCCCTACTCACTGAGCCACCATGGCTCCCAAGTGATCGTAAGGCATTTGCTATGATTTGCATGGAGTTGGGAGAAATTCGTAAGCATAGATAATCATTTGTATGGCCTCGCTTTTTTCATTATTAATCTGGCCACAAATTTCAAATTTTCATGTAACGATAGATGTATTGGCCACCGTGAAGGCGAATCTTAGATAATCCTTATATCCATTGCCATCAATATGAATGGCTTATGTTTTCTTTCGAAAATTTTGTGAAAGCAATCAGAATATTCTTTCTTAGTTAGGGGGGGGGGGGGGTCACGTGGCCATCGATAGCCTGCAGGTCCAGTGCTCGATCCCTGTATTGGCTGAAAAAGTTCATCCAGGTTTTCCGGCATGGTTTCCCTTGTCAGTGATGCAGGACAGAGGGTCTGACAAGGACAGCTGTCTAGTCTTTCGGATGGGACGAAAAACCGAGGCCAGTTTTAGAACGTTTGGCAATCGCACTTTGTGATCATTGCAAATTGGTGGCGAATTGTATTCTTAAGACCTTTCACCACTATATTCGCCACTGTGGGAGAGTAGCATTACGGATAAGGAACAATAACCCAATGCTTTAAAAAAATATTCTCACATTTAAAATGACAAATCCCAGTTTATGGCAACAGAGCTGTGTGCAATTTAATTGACAGTTTTATACGACGTGCTTTCAGCAGTTTCAGCTCAACCAAAAATGTTCTGGTTGCACGAAAATTTAGAACTATTCAAGAAAAGCTAATGGCTCTTAGACAAGCTATTTCCGGTTGGGACAAACGATCAGTTGATAAACGCATAACTGACCTTTATTGTAGTTTAAATCATACACTAAAGTCCTGTCTATAGCACATATTTGTTACTCTTTGATTTTATCAACATATCCGTGTATTTAAATAATAGAAATAATTATTAATTGACCTAACTGATATTCCTTAATCATTTAAGACACAGGGGGTTCAATGAGGTCTATTGATTTTGACCAGTTTATGGGCAATATTTTGGTGACAAAATGTTACTGCTTATCGAACAACATGTCTTCACACAGATTTCCAGATACCACAAACGTTTATACGAACGTGATCATTTCGGGACTAACATATGGTTTAATTTTATTTCAATAATCCGCTTGCTTGTAGGCGTCTAAGTAGTGAGGGGAAACAGGGGAGTCGCGGAAAGTCAAGGAGTCTGACCGGCGATTTACGTAAGAAGTGGAACAGTATTAATATCTTTACCAAATAGTAATCCATGCAGGCCCATGCCTGACACTCATGTAGAGGGTTGTAGATTAGGGGCGTTGAACATGGTACATTCCCATTTGCCCTTTTCTGTAGACCACTAAACTCGATGAAAAAATGTTAGTTACTCTTCTAATTGACAGATTATTCGTAAATATTTTAATATTTTGTTATTTTTTCGTTTAGTTAGGTGTGGATTAAAGAGGGCACTGTGTTTTAAAGAGGGGTATGCATAATACATAAGGCTGTAGACCTTAAATACATGACATTGATAAAAGTGGCGCATTAATGGAAAATATATTGCCACGACAGACGAAGCAAAAATGGTACAAGAAATCTTTCAAAACTAACCGATTCAACATATTCATCGTTGAGGTCCATTGGACACAATTTTATATTAGACATCTCAATGATCTGTCGCTTCCGGCAAACTACTCGGCATAACCGTTCTGATAAATGTTAAAATAATGTTTTTGTATTAAAAGTTGTAATGCGTGTAAAAATGTTAAATGCAGCAAGTCTATTCAAATACGTTATCTCTCCCTGATGTTAATAATGTATGTTATTCCAAGCCAAATAGGCATATCGCATGTTGGCTTATTCCAACAATAGGATGAACATATTTTATAGTGTTTGAAACCCGAGGCAGCTTTACTCAGGAATTTTGATAGGACACACGTACAAGGAGTAGACAGAGGGCTTGATCGCTATTTCTTCAGTTTCTTACACTACCTTCGTTTATCCTCTAGTCTTTTTGTCTCAACAAAACCTTATTGACACGACTGCAAACTTAAAATTCGATGTTTTAAGAAGGGACGTGAAGATTGGCCATACGCCAGACGTCGGGAACATCAATGATTGACACACGCTTCAACTGTCGTCTGCTTTGGTTTTACTCAACGGTGTCCGCCAAAAATGGTTTCTTGTGCACGTTTGTTTCTTCGATCATTTTCATCAATTAATTGACAAAGTGATCGTTAATAGTTGATTGTTGATTGTTTTAAACTTTTCTGTTTGACTACATCGTGCGAATGTTTGATCAAATTCAGATGGGGTAAACGAAGAGCTGACCACCCCTACAGAAATGGTACCGTCCAGGAAAGATACATACAGCGGTAGAGCAGATGTTAGCGAGAAGTTGGATCTACTTGTGGAAAGAGGGAATAGCTACGTATGCTATATGTTAGAAGGTGGGTGATATTTAACGACTCCACTAGGGTTTTTATAGACAATGCCTGGTAAGTTTATATTGATCTACCTACTTTTGTTTTCATTTTTTACATACTGACATTAATTATTGATATTACTGTGGTTACGATAATCGAGAGACCTTGTTTACGTTTTTATTCGATCGAATGAAAGGCGATGACGCGTCTGTAATATTTTTGACATGCGTTCTCTGTGTATATGTAAATACTTAATTCCTTAACGGGATCAATAGCGGATATTGAACATATTGTATACAAACACGGGATTTGTATATCAGTAAATATGATTATACTTATATCAGTGACATGCAATCACTAGAATTGCGTACATTTGTCCAATAAGGATCAACTGACGATATTCAATATAGATGTCACACAACAACATCTTGTTGAATTTAGAAACCCCTTCAAGCTGTCAAATTTTTTATATTTTCATTTTATGCATGATATGTCTGTACGTATTTATGTATGTATGTACATGTATGTGTATATGTACTCAGAGTATACTTATTCAGTTTTAATTTGTGTAATTTTCCGAATGAATATTTTAAAATGAATAACGCGGTTCAGAAGATGATGATAATTGTCGTATGTGTTATTTATTGCAATTACAAATATATCATGTGGTCTTATTGAAATAATGATATAGCAATATTTATTTTAAGCAATGTATCAGTACTTAAGGTTGCACATCCGTACAATAACATACCATCCGTACACACTATATACCATACAGTACACCTGAGCTAGTGGAATGCTGTAAATAAAAATAGACTATAGTCCTAACTAGTTTCACACATACCAAGAATTTATGTGTAAAGTCCCAAAACATCTTTATTAGATATTGACTTTGTTCTTAGATGTAAATAATACTTGTTTCAATGTGATGGATAGGTAAATAGATATTAAACTATATAGACATATTCATATACTAGTATATAATATAGTGATATTATGGGATATATGATAGTTGTACAATAGATAATTAAAGGTCATATTCTCTATTAATATGATCATTAAGATTCCTATGTATGTACTGGATAGATAGCTAGAGAGATATCAAATTAATATAGCTTATAAACAATAGCACGCACACACCCATATAAATTCCACGTCGCGACATGTTCTTGGTATTTCCTAATTTTTAAACTTTGTCCTGGAAATTCCATAGCATAGCCTACAGAAAAATATTAACTACTAAACGATCTTTAAAGTGGCAGTAGCACAGGACGCAGGGCCTGGCGAGGAAAATTGCCTTGTTGTTTGGGTGGGACAAAACACCGAGGTCCCGTGTACACATTGGCGTACACGTTAAAAAACCAATGCCAGTTGGAATTCAATATAAGAGTAGGACGTAGCGCCGCTGTCCGGGCATAATAATTTTGCTCATTGTTTAAATGTTAAATAATGAATTTTATGTCCAAGTTTGGTGTCAGCTGTTGATGTCAACTATTGATTATTTTGAATATATAAATTGAATATATGGGTTAAAAAGATCTCATCATTTCAGCCACACACCACCCACTAATAATTCCCTTACTAGAAGCCATAATATATGTGTTTAAGAATATAACACATTGTACAATAAAAGATAAAATGGCCGATTCTTTCTGCTCCTTCAAGAAGGGATACTGTCTTCATTGTGCAGTAAAGTTGGATAGACCCCATTTCATATCCTCAATTACGTAAATCGAAGAATAGGGGTTGCATGGTCGAATGGTTTAATTCCTGTGCTTTATATCATTGTGTCAAGGGGGTGGTTTCGATTTCCAGCTGAGCTTGTACTTGACAAGGAGTAGGGTTTTCTCCTGAACCTCTCACTGCTAAATGACATTTTGTCGAGTGGACGTTAAATCTCTCTCTCTCTCTCTCTCTCTCTCGATCGCGATGAATTTAGAGTCCTAATAACTATTAAAGAGTGTGTGATATTGGATTAGAAGTTTCACGCAATCTGTCAAACTTAGGAGATTCCGTGGTATTCAAAATGTTGAGCCCGGTCTCGTTTTCTTCTCCGGGAATAGTGCCGTTGTCTTCGCGTGTTTTGTAAATTCTTTGAGTGTACCCGTTTCTAAATGGAATTGTATAAGGCAGATTCCGATGTCAATAGCAGAATTGTTATAAATAGTCTTCAAGACGTAGATTACAAAAATGCACTGAGTTGATATTTATAGGAATTATGTGGAAATTTTCCAGATGCCAGGAACTATGGCATATAGATAAAATTATGGTGCTATATACAAACTAATTTGCAATGTCTTTTTTGCTCAATTGTTTATATATGTTACTCAACTAAGGCTTTAGTTTAGAAAACAGATTTTTAAAGAGAGGTTTTAACAACAAGCGTTTAATCGATAGATAATTGAAATAATGTTCTTCTGTTGTCTTAAAATCAGATTGGCAAGGGACAACGGTATCGCTCGGGTAGGACGAATACCCAAGGTCCCGTTAATAAACGTGCACGTAAAGCAACCCTTGTCAGTGGGCTGTTTCGTCGCTGTCCGGGCGAAATTTCTCTCGGTACCTCATAAATTTATTTCATTTAAAAGGTAACTACGGTCATCGGGTGTGGTTAAATCTCTCTCTCTCTCTCTCTCGATGAAGTTAGAGTCCTAATAACTATTAAAGGTTGTCATGAAATGGGGGGGGGGTAGCTGTTGTTTTTATATTAGTGATATTTCGATCAATAAGCAGCTTTAAAAGTTTACCAGCGGTTGCCCCATAGTAGTATGGGTATAGTCTTGAACCGGAAGTGGCGTAACTAGGAAATCGACAGTCACAAATATTCTAGTACAGTTCTATGGTATAGATAGATACAATACGTGCCAGGAAGTATTGTACTCATTTTAGACTAATTAAATTATTCCAACTATCCGTCATACAAATGCCTAAAAGCAATCGATTTTATTGTTGTTCCAATTATGACTTTTTATTATAATCGATTAAAATTGTTCCCGTATAAATCTGCCAATAGTTAGTTCAGGGAAACCACACCACACACAACTATAGGGAAAAAACCCAAACAAACATGCAAAAACTAGGGAAGCATTGAGACAAAACCTTGGACACCATAAAACATTGTTATGACCAAGAATTCTCTTTAATATTTATCATTCATAAATCTGTTGGAATTTGATTATAGGTTAGGATGTACGATGAATCATTGCCGATCTAAAAGGAAGACATTTTATTACGCCATTTCCTATAAAAGTATTTAAAGTTCATACTTTATTGTTTTCTTCCCAGATATATGGGATATAATGTACTTAATGTCAGTTAGGTTACATAATGTCTGCAGTCTGCACTGAACTTTTATATGTATTGCTAGAAATAGAAGATCGTCACCGAATAAGAGAAACCTAAAAGTGATTTTATATGCTGATTTATTTTGAAAGATGTCATTCTCCATTTGTCTACAAAGCCAGTGTTGAGTGTCGGCCGATTTTTTATACGTATACATTTTTGGTATAAATACCGTGATCAAAAGTTACATACAATTGAATTAAATGGTCTAAAATTAAATATTAGCTGGGAAAGCGTGGCTATACATACCCAGCTTCCTATTATACAAATGAGTTAGTAAAGTTATCTCGACCATCCGGATGTTTGGGCTTTGCTCACACATGGTAAAAAAATAATAATTTTCGATGATTGACAAAGGGAGAAATAAAGATTAAAAAACATTAAAATGCTATGTTTCGTCGTGCTATAATTATTGGTATATTATTGGTCAGCTTGCATTGCACACAATTGCACCATTAATAAATAATTGGTAGACGCACATAAGTGCTAAGGAAATATTAAATCATGCTATATAAAAATACTATCGTAATTATATATAACCGTTCGTGCTTATAGTAATGTTCCGGAGGGCAAGTGAATTTCACAGTAACTATTATAGACGTAATGCGACATCAGAGCTTCTGTGTCAATCAGTGGTCTTGAGATCAATTTGTTGATGACATTTTCATGAAATTGCATAGTTTTGTAATATATTATAATATTTCGGCTATAACATTAAGGAGCCCTATTTTCGTTAGTCACACAATCAGCTCTCGGTTTAAGAGACAAGAATCGTTTAGGTTACTTGCTCTTAGATCGCTTTTGTCTATTAGTATAGAAACAGACCACTGACCAGTATCGTTGTAATATATAGCTTTAGGCATCTGTTTATATACATTGTGATGTATTTTTATTTATATCTATATTTAGTAACTATAAACAAGTTAATTGTATGATAATTACTGACCTTCGAGCACAATATGGGCTACAATTACAATGGTTTCTTGTTCTTCAACTTGAAAGGATTCTATAATTACTACATTATATAGAAAAGCTACAAATAACTCCGACAATCTCAAAATGACAGAAATGGAGTTTAACGTCCACTTGACAGAAATTTCGTGACTAACTATTTCGATGCCGCGTAGAGGTTTGAACGGTGGGAGGGGGTGGAGACCCCCGAGAGAATTCGCAAAACTAGAGTGGACTATGCATGATGTTTGGCTCGTCTATTGCAATAAAACACGCATCCAGCCCAAACAACACCGTTACCACAAAGGGCAACCGGAAACCCACAAAATTAAGGGAGGTTGGATGACCGAATGGATAGCGAGCGTGCGTGCGCTGTATCATACGGCCTGCCATTGAGTCAGTTGGCGTGGTTTCGAATCTCCTGCTGTATGTGGCAAGGAGTAGAGTCTCCTGTCCAGCCTCGTGGGTTACCTCCGGGTACTCCGGTTTCCCCCTACTGCTAAAGATCCCTACGCACAACGAATTATTGAAATAAAATTAAAACCATATGTTAGTACCGAAATGACCTAGTGGACGTTAAACCCCATCTCTCTCTCTCTCTCTCTCTCTCTCTCTCTCCACAAAATTAAACGGTTAAGATAGCATTATGCAAGAGCAAAATCTGCTTATTACAGGTCTTTCTTTAGGCCTGAGATGTTATCTAAATAATCAATTAGACATTAATTAACATATCCAGACCATAATAAACTCTTTATGTCAAGGCTAGCCTTCGATGTTGGCGAATTAAATCGTATATGCCGCTTAATGGCACTTGATAATTAAATCAATCAAGTGGATAATCGAGACTATGCTGTTTATAGTAATGATTTGAGTAATGATGACCGAGGCTATGTGAATATTTCAAACGCTTTTTTCTCGGCTAATAGTGGTTCAATTTGACTGAAATTTTCAACAAATTATCTTTACACTATCTAGTTTTTAACTATTATAGTGAGAACTGCCATCTCTTTATCTTATCTCCCATAATGTAACTTTAAAGAGTGATCATATCTATAGTCCATACTGTAATTTGTTAACATGTCTTTTACAAGACAGTTCCTCAAATAAAACTAATCGCAACAAACTCTTAACTTCCTTATCCTTCGAATTTCTTTATTGCCTCCTGGGAGTGTCTACCTGCGAAATGTCCTTATTGTATTTTCCGGATTGAAATTTTAACATGGATATAGATTATCCCCTCCGAAGTAATTGGAATTACAAGAAGAAAACTTCGTGGTTATTTATTATAGAAAATTGCCAGAAGACAGTTTGACCAGACATATTGATTCAGTTGTAAATAAGACAGCTCCTGGTTGCTTGATTTCTTCTACTTAAAGTGTCCAACAACCACTCTTTATCTGGAACTCCTACTATCAACATGTTCTTGACAAGCATGTACGAATGTCAAAGGTTTATATCTGATATATTGACTACTTTACTTGACTTTATTGTATTACGGAAACTACCTTAATGCAGCATGTTAAATACACGCTAAACTCACTCGTCGTATTATTAATATAATACATGTATATCACCTAGAAAAAAAGCAACGACGTTTCACGGTTTGAATTTGATGTGGCATACGTGAGACTAAATTGAATAACGTTTTGGTTTTTATACGCCCACATTGAAATGTGGTCGTATATTGTCGTCGCCCCGTCCGTCCGTCCGTCGGTCCGTCCGTCTGTCCGTCGGTCCGGCGTCCACAATTGCTTGTGGACGCTCTAGAGGCTAAAGTTAATATCCGATTGACTTTAAATTTATACACAGTGTTTAAGGTCATGAGACGAAGAAGTCTATTGTTTTTCAGCGATTTCCGATAACTACCAGAGTTATGGCCCTTGATAACTTCAAAAAATCTTGTGGACGCTCTAGAGGCCAAAGTTAATATCCGATTTACTTTAAATGTATACACAGTGTTTAAGGTCACGAGACGAAGAATCCTATTGATTTTCAGCGATTTCCGATACTTAGTGCCAGAGTTATGGCCCTTGATCACTTCAAAAAATCCTGTGGACGCTCCAGAGGCCAAAGTTAATATCCGATTGACTTTAAATTTATACACAGTGTCTAAGGTCATGAGACGAAGAAGCCTTTTGATTTTCAGCGATGTCCGATAATTACTGCCAGAGTTATGGCCCTTGATCACTTCAAAAAATCTTGTGGATGCTCTAGAGGCCAAAGTTAATATCCGATTGACTTCAAATTTATACATAGTGTTTACAGAGACTAAGACGTCTATCGATTTTCAGTGATTTTCAATAATTTCTGCCAGAGTTATGGCCCTTGATCACTTCGAAAAAAGCCTGACGATTGTGTTGCAGCTAGCCATTTCAATTTCTGGAGTTAACAGCAACATGCACTTTTGGTTATGAGCGACCAATCCAACGATACTAATAGATTGAAGTTTAAAGCCCACTTCTGTCCTCTGTTACGGTATAGACCAATGCCGGGCTGGTGGGCCGAAGGCCTGCCCGTCAGGTCATTGACCAACGCCCGCACAAATACGCGTCGAAGGGGCGCCACGAGCGCGCCTTTGACGCGCGACCGCCCGATGGGGGTCTGGTTCTCCCCCTAGGAAATTTTGAAAACTGACATCGGCAAACCCATTTTCCAAGCATTTCAGACCAAAGCTTCCTATCTGTTTTTTCTCTTTTCGCGTGGCCTGTCCTGTCTTCTCCTTCCTTCATTCTTTTCTTTCCTCCCCCCTCTCCTTTCTTTCTCTTTTCTTTCTCTTTTTTCCTTTTCTTTTTTCTTTATAGGCTTAGACCCACATGTTTTTAATGAGCTAAGTGGCAGTCGTTTACGCCTACATGCTTAGACCTATCCACGCGAGTTTTTATTATTACCTTGTCGTTTGTGAATCAACCATTACTAATTACTTCTGCATTGGCTTCTAGGATACGTTTGTTCATTACAAATGACACCAGAAACCAGTGGACTCTTACGGCTGGCCCCAGGATCCATTCACTTGATTTGATGTTTGTTTATTTTTTTGCGATGTCTTTTTTCTGTACTGTCCGCAGGTTTATCGTGTAGATTTTTGTGGTCCTCCTGCACTTACTATAAATAGAATACTGATGTTAAATGTTCATTATATCCTTAATATTGCATATTAGAATGCCACAATTTCACGGCAAGATAACAACATCCATATTGATTGAAATAGACCAAATTCAAATTTTGATTCGAGTTTTGAATTTTGAATTTCGGAAAATACTGAGCTAGAGGTTTGGCTCCATTAAAGGAGCTAAATCGCTAACATTTGGGACCTAGAAATTGACTCAAGTGGGTCGCAACGCATATAATACTGTAATATGAATGTATATAAACTGATTTGCATTCAATGGTTTCTGTTTTTACTCTAATTTCATATCAGTTATGTTCGACGAAATAAACCAGCAGTGTCAACCGAAGGCATTTTTTTAGCGTCTAGTTATTCCAGTCTACATGCGCCGTTTGATTTGGTACAATGTTTCTAGCCTCGTTCCTCGAGTCTCTTGCTAGAACTGGGGCTGAAACACATTATGGTACACGATTCGTGTACCAATGGTAAAATATTTATTTTGTCTTAAATATTGGATATCAGAAGTCCATCTTTTTCCGGTAAGATCACATCATCAATTTTGATTTAAATTGACAAATAATTCATGTTTTCAATGTTGAAGATTTTGGATGATATTGAGTTAAAGACTTAGCTCCTTTAAGTAATACCACTGCATTATCTCCAGGCATTAAAGTTACGTGACATCCACAACTCTCGTTCTTATACTTAATATCTTATCTTATTTGGTCTTTTTTCTGAAGCTTGCTTTGACCTTTAGATTTGTTAATGGCAAACTTGTGTCACTGTCAGGCCGGATAAAGGGAATTTATTTTCGAATCTTTGTAATACATGTAAAAAATACTGGCAGAATTTATGTTACATGTATTATTTGATATCACTATATACATGTATAGATTCAATTCTCCTCGACATTTGGTCTATCGGTTGCTTTCGAACATTATTGTACAGTTAAAACTCTTTGTGTCAGAACAGTTTTATTCTGGAAAGCGACGGTAGAGGGGAGCCGTAATTACACAGAACCTCTATGCCAGTCTATGGAATGATTTCGAGATTCCCTTTCAGCGTCGCAGCAGGAGTAAGAATTGTAAGAAGTAGATTCATGTCAGCGTATTGAAAGCGTTGAGATAAAAGGGGTAATTCGTATTGTTTGATAATGATTAGACTTTGATAAGATAAGATAAGATAAGATAAGATGTTTATTGTATCAAAACGTCCATTATGGACAGCATGCATACACACACTTAGACATAGTCATATACGTTTAATAAGACATATTACACAGACGTGATTAAAAACCAAAGCAATGGATAGAAATTATATTTTTATAATTTAAATTCTGGGAAATTTAGGGGTTGGTTCCTGCTGCTGTTTCAGTTTTTATACACATGGTATTTTATAGCTCTTGTGATGAAATTGTCAAAAGTGACCAGATAACATCACCGACCCCACCCCCACAATCCCAGCCAACCCCACCCCCATAATCCCCCCCTTCCTATAACTGACAATTGTTAACCGTATAGGCCAACTCTACACATGATGTCCTTATTGAACTTTAGTGAAAGTGAAAAAATGCTCAACCGGGAAGTTTACAATTAGAAACCGTGCGCAGATGTTCCTAAGAATATTTTAAAATATTTCCTTGTTTATTAGTTGTGACCGTTCTATTTATGGTGCGGATAACCATTATGTTATAGTATTTAAGTGGTCTTGAAAAAATGTCTCGCTGATAAACGACGCTGCTATTATCAGGAAGACACTTTTACTGTGGCGTTAAATATCGATCAAATAATATTTTGATGTTTAAGATGATAATACATAAAGATTTTAAATTGTAAATATTGTTTGAATTGGTTGGTGACAAGTTAAAAATAGGAGACGGAGAAAATTTGGGAAAACAGCATTGTAATTATTACAGTAAAACTTCCAAATCTTTATATTATAATCCCCCTTGTCAGTGGTGCAGTATCGAGGGCCTGACAAAGACAGTTGTCTAGTATTTCGGATGGGACGTGTATACACAGGAGTGCACGTAAAATATCCCTTGGCAGTTGAAATACGATATAAGAGTAGGCCACATTGCCGCTGCTCGGGCAAAATTTCCCCTCATAGCACACTATATGGTGTATGTCCGTCTTCATAAAATATCACTGGACATAATTAAGGGCATTAACTATAGTAATAAAATGCTCACTTTTGTCGCTTGGCAATCACTGGCATCAATTGGAAACCATAGGTATAGACAATCGCTGACAGTGGGGTAAATCTTGTTTGGATTCCCAATTTGATAGCCAGGATTGAGATATTAAAACTTATCTATGAATTCATGTGTAAGGTTGGTAATCATGACTCCATATTCGCAGCTACTCACGGGAAACGACTGTGGTTCTTCTCTACCCTGAGGCGGGTTGAATTTCACTTCCAGTCCAACACCTTAATCGGTGAGACCCATAAGTGGTCACATACGTAGAATAATGATGATGATCAGATTTCCAATACACTGGTAGCCAATGGAATGTGCCGCTTATTTTGTGGGAGTCTCGTGGTGGCCTGGCAGCACCTTACCCTACAGACTATTCACTCCACAGGCCCGCGTAAGGTTGCAGCAGAGTTGGCAATCCGTGCCAGCCAGTGCCTATCGTCCGAAATAAATATTTTAAACCACTCCCTTTCATGTTCCCTATGTCGCTGGTATTGGTCCTCCTCGGAAATTAGTACTGTTGGAAGCAAACCTAAACCTCTATTATAGCAATAGTTCGTAGTTAGATACTAACGTGACGCACGACCTTCATACTAAGTCTGGATTTAAAGATTCAACATCATTTGAATCAAACATTGGTCTTTTCTAGTAATCTCAATGGTTGAAAGAAATTTGGAATTCGAATAATTAATATTTGAAATATCATAAAAGTTGTAAAGTCAAATACACCAAAAGTTACCGGAATCTGTCGATTTCGATCCCATATCCTATGAATAATCTGGTATTCGTCTGTATGAGCAAATGTTCACGGGAATGGGTAAAATTAATGTGATTTATTAACAATGTGTACATGATCCGATGTGTACGTATAAATACAGTGAGAAAATATCAAGACACGTTATGTTATATACAGGGTTAATATAGTTAATTATATATATATAGATCGTCTAGAACATGATGATCTTTCTTGAACTACCAGGCGGTTCCCATACAGACAACCCAAAGCGGGTGTAACAGACCGTGTTACCACTTTCAGTATAACAATGCCAGGTAATGTCAATTGTAATATTCAGTTTATTGGTATCTTAGTTAATGAAAATACGTCAAATGAAGGCAGGGTTAATATTAGTGGTGATTATGCTCACGTATGCACACTGTGCCACTGGTAGCCTCAAAGGCAATCTGATTAAAGCACAGATCCAATTTCGTTTCGTTTTTTATAGTTCAAAATTTCGTTTTTACTTGTCTTTACTACGCTTGGATCTGGATGACTTGTTATTTAACTCGCGTTCTGCCTGAAATTAGGGGTCAGCCAATCAAATGGTCTGTCGAATCGACCGTTTGACCTTTTCATGCATGTGCGGAACTATGGGTAGATATTACCAGCCACTGACGTCTATACTAACACCAGCGGATAGAAATCAAAACAAAACAAAAGTGGTTTTTAAAGGCAAGGCGGTCGCTAATTGGTTAATCGAATGACTGACGTTATCGGGTCAAATGTCGTCATAGAACGTGAGCTCCCACTATAACTTGTTAGATCTACATGAGTGTAGGCCATCGAAAGTATAAAAAACGAAACGAAATACAGATCTATATTTTAATTAGATTGCTTCAAAGGCATCTTTATCTCCTGTACACTATTAAAAAAAAGGCGTTAATATAACCTCTATATTTGGAAATAGGATAGTGTACCCCTCTCTTTCCGAATTTAACTATCTGTACTTGCACTCATTGGGAACACGGATGCTCCCTGTGAGTTGTACATCCAGAGGGCCTGGCAAAAGAGAGAAGGGGGGAACTAGAGAACCCTGAGAAAACCCACGAGGTTGGAAAGGCGACCATTCGGCCACCCAACCCGACAGTGCCCAAAACGAACGAACCCAGATCCAGTTTACTTCATTGGAACAAAAGATTCCCTGAGATTGAGAAGGAAATAGCAAAAAGAAAAAATCATAGTACACTGCATGGCGTACGAGGTTTGTGCAGATAAGTAAGACGTAAAACCCCATTCCATTTTACTTTCGACGAGGTACGAGAAAATTTTGATTTTCTATAGGCAGCCGATATTGCAAGCTATGACTGCTATCTATGGGTATCTGTTACAATCTTACATCTAGTATTTAATATTACCCTGCCTACAGATATGATGTTTCTTATTGACAAAATATAAAGAAATCGATTGCTACTGCCGAGGGGTATTTACAGTGCTAATGAACCGTGCCTCCCGAACGGACTAGATATCATCCCAAACAGTACCCAACGGCAACGCACACAGGCGCCATATTGAAAGTCATATGTCAAAAATCTACAAGGTTCTGTGGCTTGTTTTTATTTCTTGAAACACGACACAACATTATGGAATACTTTAAGCGACGTTTCGATCAAGTTTCCCTTAGATTGATTAAAGGTTAATTATGGGACATTAGATAAAGAGCTGGCATATTTCGCTATAATAGCCCATACTAGATAATGTAAAGGGAATATGCTGAAAATTTCAGCCCTACTGCTCCACTCTGAGCCGCGATATTATAGTTTAAATTTAAGGCGTAGTCTCGATTATCAGTACTAAAGTCGGTTCGATAAAAATCCATTTCGGGATTAAATCATCAATGGGTGTTGAGCAGCAAATTGGATTCAAATCCAGTGAAAATCCAACACATAAGTGGGCGTCGAGCGTTTAGTTGATTAAGGTCTTTTCATGTTGATAAATGTCTAATTATTAGTTTATATAACATTTCAGACCCGAAGAAAGACCTACAATAGACAGATTTAGCTCTTGCATAATGTATGTTTAAGCAATTATTTTTCTCCTTTTGAATTTTGAGGCTCATTCATTTCCATTGAATTTAGCTGTATTGCTGAAATGTTAATCCGCCTCCGCGAGGATTTTACAGGACATTACATATTTATTTCAATGCAATGAAAAAGGCAGCCAACTATAGTTATAATGGCATTGATTTCGATGGTAATCTTCCGGGTTCTGTTTCATAGTGTTTCAAAACATTTCGTGTTATTGTTAGCATTGGTATTGACTGGCGGAGTAATCCACCTGTCGTCTGCTCCAAACTACTCAGTCGATAAACTAAACTCAATTTCAGAAGGTCAATGAAAAGGAATCCTGGCGATTCTTTAAATGAGAAAATTATTTCACGAAGACTGGATTGCCTTGTCAGTTCTTCTATTAGTATCTCATAAAGCTTTATTTCTTTTATGTGTGGCACGATTTGATAATATCCTTAAAAGATCGTCTTATGAAAGTTTATTTGATTAAATCCTTATATATCTCTGCTAATGTATCACTCAATGTCCATCATAGTGGTGCCATTTCAAAGTTTCTGCGGGGCCACGGTGGTCCAGTGAGCAAGGCACTGAATCACTAACCAGTGCGTCCAGGGTTCGATCCCCAAAGTTTCCGAGATTTTCCAGCGAAGAAGAGCGATAGAACGGAACAACCTCGTACGGATGGCTTGTACGAAAAAAGAACCCTTGGCAGTTGAAAGTGAGTTGCTGTCTGGCAAAGTATTGTTTGGTAAATGGCGCAGAAAAGTAGCACATTAGATCCGATTTCATTCATCCATTCATTCAAAGTTTCGTCACTGCCCTAATAACAGACGTTAACTTTACAAGTCACTTTTATCTTACGGTCTATAGAAAATATCATTGTCCGATAATATACCTTTGATTCGAGTAAATATGATTCTACCCCAACCTCTTCGCATTTCATCACTGCACATAAAGCTAGCTTCGACCCTGATTTCGCAGGTCATATTTATCTATAGAATATACTGGTTCAGTTTGTGATCGAGAGTAGTCATGGAGATAATGATGGAACGTAGATGTCAAGGTCAATTCTTTTTACCCCTTTTCTTAACATTTATAGTTTATTTTTGCTCCGAACATATACTATTCAAAAAAAAGTAGGGGATATTTGATTTTGGGGGCATAATACTAAAATATGCAAATGACTACGAAAAAATTCACTATAGAACCTAACAGAAGAAACATTTCCAGTTACATGTGACGCCCAAACGCATGTTTAGCTACCGCATGGAATGCAGGTGATGCTTGGGATCATCATGGGGGTCCAACCCAAGATTTGCACGACTCTGACTTTGAATGTTACAGTCATTGTGGCATTGAATTCCAGGGTGGAAACATCAGTTTAATTGTTTTAGTGACCAGAAAACAAATTTTGATATGCGTCGGCTTACCCAAAATGAAAGGTTACGTGCCCTTGGCATGCTACAGATCGGCACAACACAGGCGGTTGTGGCGCGGACGATGAATGTTTCTCAGTCTGTCATATGCAGGCTATGGTCCAGATACCGTGATACACAATCTGTACAGGACAGACCACGCCCAGGTCGACCAAGGGCGACAACTCAAGCCCAGGATCGATTTATCCGTACCTTGGCCTTGAGAAATCGTGTCATCACAGCAAATCAGATCAGCGCTCGTCTTCAAACAAACACTGGTGTGAGAGTGAGTGGCCAGACGATTCGGAATCGACTGCACAGGGGTCACCTTCGCGCCCGACGTCCTCGCGTGATCCCCTGTTTGAGAGATCATCACATTCAGGCAAGACGTCGTTGGTGTAGGGATCGTCAACACTGGGATAATCGACGCTGGAGCAATGTGATGTTTTCAGATGAGTCAAGGTTCACTGTTGATTTTTTGGACAGACGTAGGAGGGTGTGGCGTCGTCGAAACGAGCGCTTTCAAGACGTTAACGTCATCAGACATGATCGATTTGGGGGTGGTTCTGTTATGGTGTGGGAAGGCATCACTGTTGCTGGAAGAACGGATTTACATGTTGTTGCAGGGCGTGTTACAGGCCAGTACTACCGGGACAACATCTTGGCAGTCCATGTTGTGCCGTTCGCACGACGTCATGGCCGCCGCTTCATCTTCCAGGATGACAACGCAAGATGTCACAGGGCCAGGACCGTTACAGGTTACCTTCAACAACAGAACATCACCACATTACCTTGGTCAGCACTGAGTCCCGACCTCTCCCCCATCGAGCATGTCTGGGGCATGCTTGGACATAGGTTACGTCAACGTCAACAACGTCCTGCCAATGTCCAAGAACTTGCTGCTGCGTTGCAACAGGAATGGGACAATCTGGACCAAAATGACCTTAGACGTTTCATTAGAAGTATGCCACGTCGGATCAATGCTTGTTTGGCAAACAGAAGAGGATTTACCCGTTACTGACTTTGTTGTGATGCTGTGGTAACTTTGCTGTTTGACCCCGCGTATCATTTTACCCTTATAATGGTCAGTCTGTGCCTTACTTAGTCGAACGATCATTTGGAATAAATCGATGAATGTGAACTTCATTTCATTTTGTCATTTGTTTCTTCGTCAGTTTCATTAGGTGACTTTTATAACACTTATCCCCTACTTTTTTTGAATAGTATATTTCAGACGTGTACATAAAATAAAGTATTGAATTTGGCGATCTCGCCAGTTATTGAAATATTAAGCGGAAATTAGTTAGCGTATTATTTTTAGTTACGTTTTAGTCGTAACGTTTTAGTCAGCTCTTTCTCTTGATCTGGGAATCACGGGGGCTAAGTGGGTAAGATGTTCGATCCCGGCGCTGCATTGGCGGAGAAAGTTCATCCCGATTTTCCGGCGCGATTCCCATGAGTTGTCAGTGGTGCAGGGCGGAGGGCCAGAAAATGACAGCTATCTAGTCGTTTGGATGGAACAAAAACCTAGGTCCCGTGTACACATTGACGTGTACGTAAAAGATCCCTTGACAGATGGAATTCGCTATAAGCGTAATCCACAATGCTGCTGCCCGGGCAAAATTTCCCTCATAGCACACTGTATGGCGTATGTCCGTCTTTATTAGCCCAGTTTGGAGCAGAACATTTCAAATGAAGTCAAATACTCTAAATCAAATCCCTTTACACTATATATATAAAAAAACTATCATGCTAGTCCCAAAATTGTCCCAATAAATATCATTTCTTAAAAATTCGGGTTGTAATTTCTACCATCAAACCAACATCTATAGACCAGAATGTCAAGCTATCAAAACAATATTTTGGGGGTCTGTTTTGTTTACGAAAAAAATATGAGCTAAGAGAATGATGTTATAGCAATGATGTTTATTATTTGTACAATCGATACGAATGTCTGTACAGTACAAATATTGAGTTGATCGATGAGTTTGTTTAAATACCACTAAGACAACAGTAAGATTTACAGCATTGTGTCCAGCTGCCACCGGTCAACACGTGATGATCTTCTAATATTGCTTAAGATCCAAATCCACCCGCATCGCTCCAGTATTGAAAGTTTGTCATATACTTTAACTTCTAGAACAACGGATATAGTTTTATATTCCATTAATTTGGGAAATCCGTATAAATCATACAAATTCCCTTCTTTCAGCAACATGACAAATTAGACGTCGGTTCTATATTCATTAAAATTCGGAAATCCGTATAGATCCTAGAAATGCCTTTTAGTTTTCTATTCATAATTTCCCCCTTTCAGCAAAATGACTAATTAGGCGCCAGGTCTTAGAGAATGAAAATGTGTATCCGGTAATTGTATAGACCATTCCTATCAAACTGATCCCGCAGTGAATGGCATTCCTATATGCATTGATAAACAAAACATAATATCCTTCTATTCGACATCAATAATGAAATTGGAATTAAACGTCCTTTTTAGAGAGAAAGAAAGAAATGGGGTTTAACGTCCACTCGACACAAACTAGGTCATTTCTGGACTAACATATGGTTTAATTTTATTTCAATAATTCGTTTGCGCGTAGGGGTCTTAAGCAGTGGGAGGAAACCGGAGTGGCCGGAGGAAACCCACGAGGTTGAGAAGGCGCCCCTATCTCCATGTCACACGTCCTATTTAGAGAATAGGCTTAGTGAATAACATGTACAGTACACGAATGTTCAAGCAAATTGAATTTTTGAAAATACGTTTGATAAAAAGGTTAAAGAAACTTTTCGTGGTCTGTCGTATTATTTGTTATGTCTAATGAAACAGACAATAGGCTTAATTATCAATGAATTAAATCAAACTTTTCGGGGGATCTTTTGCGACAAAATGTAAACAGTCTGTATGTGGTTATTTATTGATGTAATATTTGTTAATTTGTGTCAACGTTAAGAGGAAATAGACTTAGTTATCTATTCACGTACATTAAATTAAAACTGATTTGTGTAAGGAAACTTTTGCGACAAAATTTAAAGCGACTCCATGTAGTTTGTAGAAATATTTGTTGTTAAGAGGTTTGAGCATGTATTGTTTTTTTCCATACTGGCAAGAACAACGTGTTAATTCTAGAGTAAATATTTTGAATGGGTTGTCGTGAGGATGTAAGCACAGTCTGCGCATAAAACTAACATCCCCCATAACACGCCGAACAGCATCAACAAACACCAAGATGCTAAAACGACAAGGTGTTTCTTCTCGAGGTGTAACAATGGAAGTTATGTCTCAAGAAATAAGATGTCTACGATAGGCTTTCACACTGTGTTTAAGACTCGACGAATTCCCATGAAATACAAAGACGCATCGACACAGATTGTGTTTGGCAACATGCCGTAGTGTGCGCATTTATAGTACCGTTACTTTAATTATAGTATAAACAGCCACCCCTGCTTCATAATGTACGTCGTTATATCTTTACCTACCTGATATACTCCCAGTGAATAGATTAATACCTAGGCGTTTAAGACACAGCAAGGATTAGTTGTGGTTTTAGCAGTTGGCGTTGTTTACAAGTTATATTGGGTATGTCTGGTAGGTAAATTTTGTTTTGTCAAAGCTGTGGTTATACATTTGCTTTAATGCCCAAATAATTTCATCTGCTTATGTCATCTATCGCGTATTAATATATTGATGTTCAGCGTTCCTAAACTATCGAATATGTTAAAACATTTTAAGACGTAAAAAATGCAACCTTTTCTCTAATTTGTTAATTAGCAGCTTGGTGTTTGGGAAGAAATGACTGTGTGAAATAAAATTAGTGTTTAAATTTGTATTCGTTCGGGTAAGTAGGTCTGTTACAGAGGCTGGTTGCAAATGACATACCGTTTTTGTTTTCTTCTCATGGTTTATTCATTTACAGATATCGTAATGAGTACCCAGTGCAATACACTGCCAAATTATCGCCCTGTTAAGTAGTGACAGAAGCTTACTCTTTCTTAGAACACCCGGTACTACTCCCCATTTATTAACAGTGCCTTTCATATATGGGGAGCCACCGTGGCTAAGTTGTTAAGACGCTGGCTCGCTAGTTTGGACGTCACAGATTCGGCCCTGGTCATCAGGATTTTACAGCTTTTTTTCTTCTTGTCAGTGGTGCAGGACGGGGGGAGGGGGCTGACAAGGGCAGTTGTCTAGTCGTTCGGTGGGACGAAAAACCGAGGCCCCGTGTACACATTGGCGTGCACGTAAAAGATCCCTCGGCATCTGGAATTTGATATAGAAATAGGCCGTAGCGCCCCTGTCCAGGCAAAATTACCCTCATTGAACACTGTATAGCGTATACCGTTCTTCAATAACCCAGTAGGAGCAGAACAGTAGGACGCTAAACCCCATTTACTTTCATTTCATTTTATATCTTTGGTAACGAACATCCAATGCATATATTCTGCCATTTACTGCTTAATAGTCTCGTGTGTATTTATTGAGATTTTTTTTAAGCAATAACCACCTCTCTCTCTCTCTCTCTCTCTCTCTCTCTCTCTCTCTCTCTCTATACACACCAAAAGGACGAATGATATGTAGAACATGATAATGTATTACACCTGTTCTACACCTGGCCTGATTGTTCATTCATCATCATATGATTGAGATGTATAGATAATATGAATTATGTTTTACAGTTTATATTATCATACGTTACCATCTGTATAAGCAATGAATAATATCGAGCATTATAAATGACAATGGATATAAATGTTTAAAAACAATTGTTGGGCTATTATTCACAAGTCACGTTTCAGTTCGTAAATAGACATACGACGTTTAGTTTAACTTGACTATTGATATAATTACTCTTGTCGAAGCATTGAGAAGAAAACGTTTCAGTCAGACATAACTTTATCTTCGATTTTTTAAAAATATTTCGGCCGTTTACAAATGTCGCGGTTTAAGTCGGTACCCGGTTTGACTTGGTTCCCATTGCGTGACACTGGAGTGAAATAGTACCCATGCTGTATCTATTTTTTTCCCGGATTCGATACCGAACCTGTTTTATGTAACAACCAACAATGTATTTATCGTGTTGCTTACCCTGTGACCTGGTTTTGTATTTAATTATGTATATTTGTTCTTTTTATTTATTGAGTCTACTTAATTGTATTGGCTATGTCTTCACATTTATTTGCAAAATATCATTGCTATGGCCGCATTTTTTGTTATTAAAAAAAAAGGCACCAAGCAAAAGCAGGTATCCAGACAAACCCGCTAGACCGAACTACAATGATATCGTCTTTAAACTTAAATACTATAACATGAGTGATAAAGTCAATTAGACACCATTTTTCGACGACTTCCGGATTCCATAAATATCAATCCTATCATTATAGCGAAAACTATTATTTTGACACAGACAGGGTTGAAATCATTTACCGCTTCTCTGGGTCTGACATTTCAGAATATACAAAATAATACACGGTTAACTACACCAATTAGATATCTAAAATGATAAAATGTACACGACAAGAGTTATATAGAATGCATATAAATCACATTATAGCCTACATTTTCAGTTGTATACTCATACGTCAATTATGCATCATATATTTATGCAAGTGAAAATAAAACATGGGTTACCGAAAACCTCAACGAATAATCATATAGATAACCATATAATACACACCCACAACAACTAACATGTCTATCACATGACGGATCCAGAGGGGGTGAGTGTGTGTGTGTGTGTGGGGGGGGGGTAGTCCCCCCTCCTGCTCAGCTACACAAAAAAATAATGCATTGCATCAATGAAATTACATCACAAAGTGATCCTACATCAGTATAAAAATGATTTCTCTGTTTAAAAAGCTCAATTTATATGTATGTCTATGTAATTTAGAGACGATGATGGCAGATTTCCTTAACTGAAACCTGTCATCCACAACAACTAACATGTATATCATCCACAAACAACTGACATGTATAACATCAACAACAACATCTAACATGTATAACATCAACAACAACTAACATGTATAACATCAGCAACAACTAACATGTATAACATCAGCAACAACTAACATGTATAACATCAACAACAACAAACATGTGTAACATCAACAACAACTAACATGTATAACATCAACAACGACTAACATGTATAACATCAACAACAACAAACATGTATAACATCAACAACAACTAACATGTATAACATCAACAACAACTAACATGTATAACATCAACAGAAACAACATGTTAGTATTTGACAACATTTGCTTTCAAGTTAACAAAGATTAATGACATGTGGATATTGTATTTGAACCAAAATAGTAATAATTTAGTTGACATTTGAATGTTCTGTACTTGGTATATGTGGTGAATGGGGATTAATTTCAGATCTGCAACATTTCGTATCTATAGTGGTTATGCCAACTGTAAGCAGATTAAATAGTAAAAACTGAAAGTGATTATTGAAGTTAAAGGAAATACATAGCTATAACGTGTGTTCATTAAATAAGTTTTATTATTTCACCATTACCTTGTTTATATAGAATACGTACAGGTCTCTGGTTAGTAATAATATTGATATCAGAAAAACATTAGTCAGAGATAGGAAACCATATGGCCAAACACTGTCTGCCAAATTACCAAATACCACTCGTGTTACTTCAGATAAATGTTATGTTATAAAGAAAACAATACATTTGGCGTTATAGGTAGCTATAAATCAATGGTTTTTATATACAGGGAGAGCCATTAATCTGAAGATCCGTGTTCGATCCCGGTGTTGGCCGAGAATATTCATCGTTATTTATCCGGCGTGGTTCCCCCTTGCCAGTTGCCACTGATGCAGGGCGGATGGGACGAAAAACCGCGGTCCCGTGTAGGGCCTACTGATTGGCGTGCACGTAAAATAATTGTTGACAGTTGGAATTCGAAATAAAGATTTCGATTTCTGTATTAGTCTAAGACATAATTATAAAGATGGCGACGTGATATCCATAGAAACTACGGTAATCTCCAAATAGCCATAGTTAAATTGGTCGATTCGAATAATTTTTGAGCCACCTGTTTTTAAATAGGAGTACGTATGTGTATGGTCTTAAAAGTGTTTTCATTATCCCAGTCGGTGCAGAAAAGTAGGACGTTAAACACCATTCCATTTGGTATGGTGATTGTGGTCTTAAACTCTATATCAGGAGGGCGTTAAATCCCATTTCATTTCATTTCGTGTTATTAAATTCTATAAATATTTAATATTTATTCTGGCATGTTGGGTCTTTAATACGATTCTGAAAAGCTAAAATGAATTTATTTTTGGATTCTCTACATAATATTATTATAGTCACAGAATATCATCTTTGTCATACAATATATTAAGTGCTAATGCATTTCAAATATTATTAGACTCCAAGCCCGACATACGTTGTTACTGTTGGGTTCAACAATCGCACCAATAAGGTCTGGGTATGCAGAAATATGTATATATTTTTTTCTGTTTAAGAGCGACAAAAACGCGCCGAAGAGTCTGTATATTTGGACTGTGATGACTATACAATATGTAAAATAGCGGAATAGGCATTAAATTTTGTTGATGTGGAAGATGCCACACATAATATAGTCACTATGATGATGTAATGAGTGATTTTGTTACTAAATTTAGAAACTAGCAGTAAGTGCACCAATGGTGGCAAAACTCCCATGTTGTTGTTAAAGTGAGCAGTATATATATATATATATATATATAGCACAACTTGATAGTTATTGCACAGGTGTAATGTCGCATTTTTTATCGGGTGATTTATATATTAGACCATAGACAAATATATTATAATATTTAGGTATTGTGATATTGCTTATGCCGCCACGATAGCTCCGTGGGTTAGGTGCTATGTCACTAACTTGTAGGTCCAGGGTTCGATTCCGGTGTTGGAGTTCCTCCTGATGTTAGGTTTCCCCCCGCATGTCGGGTTTTCCCCCTGATGTTGAGTTCTCTTTTGCCAGTGTTGTGTGGCAGGGCAGGGGACCAGACAAGGGACAACGTTGTAATTAATTCAATTTCTCACAGAACAACATTTTCCTCGTAGCACACTTCAGTGGCGGTTGAAGTCGAAAACTGGGACGTTAAACCCCATTTCATTCATTCATTACAATAGCACCGCAATAATAGGACAATAATGATATTAATCAAACAGGTAGATCTAAAATAAATCTATATTTAACACCTGCCCTACATCTATTTATTACTTACATAGATTAAACAATAAAATGATTGAACCTCTTGCACGTGCACGGGTGAAGTGAAAAAAAATATTTCATATATTTAGCAAAATAAAGTGCCCGAAATCTAACAAAACAATATATTTACGGGCTGGAATAGCAGAAAAACGCGTTTGAGACTGTCAAATTTTCCAAAATTTTCTTGGGGGATCCATATACAACCGACGCCGCTGTCTGTAAACCCGAAACTTTTCGGGCATTGCTAGTTTTGCTTCCCTAACTGTCATTGAGCCCTCATATAAAACTAATTTTACTTTTCTTTTAATTGAATACCACGAATTTGTAGGCCTACTGAGTTGACTATGGATTAAAATATTTTGTCCGGAGCCACTCTTCTTTGTACGACATTTTTCAGGCATCGATTATTTTTTGTGAATGCAGCTGCAACAGTCTGATTGGATAGTTGGAATCCAGACTGAAATTTCGGTTACAAAACCATTGGAAATTTTTGAGTTGCTTACACGGGCTAGAAAAGCAGAAAACACATTTGCCATGGTTTAATTTTCAAAATTTTCTCCGGGAGGGTAAAACCCTCAAACCCAGCGACGATTGGTTGTTTGGAATTCGGGTCAGCCAGGTAGGCTATATTGGACCTAAATTGAAGACTGGAATAGCAGGAAAACGCGTTTGTGGCAGTTTAATTTTCAAAATTTTTCTCCCAACGGTTCCGTCTTCGTGGACTGTAAACAATCAACTGGAATTCGAGTCAGCCACCTTAATTCCGCTATATTAAACTACCTTGAAGTTGCTTTGTTCATGGGCTGAAATAGCATGAAGACGTGTTTACAGCCGTCAAATATTCCTAAATTTTCTCGGGGGGGGGGGTCCATACAAGGTAAGCTCCGCCCCTCGAGGAAGACCGGCACCGCTCTTTGTTAACCCGAAATATTTTCGGGCATTTCGGGTTCTGCCCCCCTAACTGTCATCGAGCCCGTACACCTATGTCTACGCCTAATCAAACGAAACACTGTGAGGGATACAAAACTAATTATTGGAAAGTTACATGTATGACGTCATTAGTGTCATTGTCCCTTGTTGATAGGTCCACCCGTCTTCGTTAGCTCATTCAATGCAGAAAAGTAGGACTTTAAACCCCATTTCAATTCAAAGATCCAATGTTTTCCTCTTGTATGGCGGCAATGTGACTGTTAGTTAATCCCGTAGGAATTATCTAGTCAATGACCTCCCAGATCGTTCTGTTCCTATTGTATTTTACATGTCAGTCACTAGTCCATCAACACGTCATATCCCCCGGGCACATGATGATACGTATCTTTGTTTGATTGACAGCGTGGCTTTTATATGTGTTGATTTCACCTTTAAGTAGGAATGTTTAGCCTGCAGCTAGTGTATTGTAAGGGTATAAATGAAGGAGAACGGGGAAGATGTTTTACAGGAGCATTAAACAAAGATACGTGTGGAGTCTACTGGGTTATGTAGCAATATCAATATACATGTATATTCCACAGAGACATTGATTCATTCCATGTATACCATATTGTGTGAAGGTATCTAATCCTCTTTGAGCTATTTTTGCAACGGCGAGTCGAGCAAAGGTGGAGTTGTTTCCCTTGTATGCTGGTATTAAATGGTTCAACGAGCCCCCATAAATTAGTCAGGATGAGTGAGTCTATAAAAAAACAGTATTGAGAAAATCAAAAGTAAACGCCAGTGCACTGTTATTTTATTTTTCTGGATTTATATTAAGGCTGGGGCGTTCTATCTTGTCTTGTTAATTTTGGTTCTTTCTTTGACATATCATTCAGTGAGGTTGTATTCAATAGATTGGATGGAACATTTTGGAATTAAAAGCTAATTATGTGTGGAATACTTTTGATTACCTATATTTTAGTTCTGTAGAGCTATATGAATCTATACAGTGCCTTGTTTTTGCTTTTTTTTTCTTTTGTTTGTTTGTTTGTTTGTTTTGGTTTGTTTTTTTTGTTGTTTGTACGTCACCTTACCGCAATCATTCTGGGCGGCTCAATATATTGTTTTTAAAAATTCTAACAAGCTATTTGGATTATTTGTTTTTGAAACGTTTGATTTGTATTTTAACCCAATTGTACCAACGGGTACTCTGTAGTAAATTGCTGCTTTAACAACGTTTCCACTTATTATCACGAGTGGTAGTATACACCCCCGTCACCCGCACCCAGAAATAATACATGTATTGTCTTGATTATCTTATTAATATTTATAATTTCTTATACTGCTAAACTTTGCGATAGTAATCATGGCTACATTATTTTGCCACTAATTGCTTTAATTTTGATTTATTAATTGGTCTCATTCTACTATTCCTGCAAATTCCTCGTCAATAACTTATTTGGAATCTGCTGAGATAAATCTCTATAGGACATTTATCTTCAGTAGTTGCGGAATTACTGTAAATATAAAGTCTCGCCTTGTCCTCAATCTGTACCTAAATACCCCCGCCATTACATGACGTGTGGTCATTATTTACAGGCAGGATTACCCTCAATAAATCAGAGCATCAAGACTGGTGCCATAAATCTAAGGAGATAGTTAGTGTCATACCAGATAATAATATTGTATTATAAAAATAAACTATGTGTTCCTAATCGATTATATTAATGAAGTCAATATTAGAGGCGAGATAATAGCTCTACTGGTGAGAGAGAGAGAGAGAGAGAGAGAGAGAGAGAGAGAGAGAGAGTCGGGTTTAACGTCCACTCGACACAAACTAGGTCATTTCGGGACTAACATATGATTTTTAATTTTATTTCAATAATTCACTTGCACGGTGGGAGGACTTGGAGAAAACCCACGAAGTTGGACAGGCGACCCTATTCCTTTTCACGTACAACCGAGGATTCGAAACCACGCCAGCTGGAAACTGAACTGAACTGTTATGTGACAAATGAGCTTATGATTTTCGTTACTGCCGAACGATGCAAAAAGCTGACAACATGATAACAGAAAGGCAAATAAAAAATCTTAAGATAAGAATATTGTACTACATAAATCAGTTTCAATTGAGAGATAATAGCTGTCCTCATCGTTTAAAGGAGCTAAAGCTCTATTCTTTGGCAATTAGGGGCATAACGCATATAATGTGAATATGTATTTTGTATAAACTGATTTACATTCAATCGTTTCTGATTTACATTCCAATCATCTAATCAGTTATGTCCGGAGAAATAAATAAAAAGTCCAAATTGAATGGCAGTCTTTTGCATCCTTTTATTCTAGTCTACACTTGTAGTATTCCCCTGTCAGTCCTGTGTGATCTGTCTTGCCTCGTTCATCAAGTCGCTTTATTGGCAATAACGCTCGAAAACATTCATGTGCGAGTTTTAAAATCTTAATTTTGTCTTAAATATTGGATTATCAGAAGCCCATCTTTTCACGGTAAGATAACAATACCAGTTTTGATTTCAATTGAACAATAAGTCGTGTTTGCCATGTCGTAGACTATGGATGATATTGAGTTAGCGGTTTGCCTCCTTTAACTCTAGCTGTTAATGAAATTGGACAAGAAAGTGATGAAATTGAATTTGTTATTCGTTTAATAGATAACACTTGGATGTTTGATTTAAAGGGCAACTGATACTAATTCTGTATTTAAGGGCCACGCTTCTGTGTTGGAAGATGATACGCCCCCCCCCCCCCCCGTGTTGGTGTTGGGACTAGTTTGCCAATCTGTTCACAGAGAATTACTTACAGATTATCTCTGTCACAGATGACTGTCTTCAACACGTGCAATGACATTACGCCAGTCATTGGCTCGATGGTGCGTGCATTGCTTACATAAGACGTAACTGCTCCGGGCAAAATGATACCCCCACTGCTAAGGACCCCTACGCGCAAGCGTATTATTGAAATAAAATTAAACCATATGTTAGTCCCGAAATGACCTAGTTTGTGTTGAGTGGACGCTAAACCCCATTTCTCTCTCTCTCTCTCTCTCTCTCTCTCTCTCTCTCTCTCTCTCAAAATGATGCCTTTTACTCATTTGATAACCAGTTACACTAGATAGGAAATACTTTTTTAACTACAAATACTTCAAACGTCTTTACTTATTTTTCTAATACATACAAAAATGTTTTAGAATTTAATTTGTCGAAAGAAAAAAAGTTAAGATGGGGGACTCATTAAGTCGCGTCGATGTTATCCTTATCAGTGACTGTAGCGGCCTAGCAAATATTCACTGCTGATCAGTGTGCAAGTTTGTATCTAGATGGTGTCAATCTACCATGATGTTAATAAGCGACATCTAGACAAATTCCATTATACAACAATGTCGGCTAAATCAGACGCAATCCTCGACACCATAAAGATATACCCGAACTGGATAGATTCTTGCCTTTTGAGTCGATTCATGCACTGATTTATTGTTAGATCGATTAATAGTAAGATTTCTCGGGAAGGGTTTTTAGAGAATGGTTTCAGGCAAAATATGTTAGAAGAGACCTATAAGATTTCTTGGGAAGGGTGTGTCTTTAAGCTACATACGACATTTTGAGAATGGTGTCAGGTAGAATATCTTACAAGAGATCTATCATGGTTTCTTGGGAAGAGTGTTTCTTTAAGCCTCATACGGCATTTAGAGATTGGTTTCAGGTAAAATATTTTTACAAAAGACCGAAAGACTTCTTGGAAAGGATGTTTCTTTAAGCTTCATATAGCAGTTAGAGAATGGTTTCAGGCAAAATATGCTACAAAAGATCTATTAGGTTTAACACCGAAGTTCATGTCATGTAAACTAGTCACGAGTTAATGGGAAAGGTGACATTTTCTAGTCTTATTTTGATAAGTTTCAACCAGGTTCTGATTCGATCAATGGCGGAGAGAAAAAAATCAATGAGTGTATAAAATACCTTTACTTTATCATTGTATATTGACCTACAGCCTGTGTGACATAACCATGGTTACCGAGCCTAATTTACAGATAATATTGAAAAGTAATCAAGAGAATGCCCAGGACGTATGTTTTATCTACAAGGTTCCAACAGTTCTAGGTATATGATATGGCTGTAATAGAAAAGCATATGTTTGGGAAATGACGAGCTAAATTCCATTCACAGGGGCGTGGACTCAGGGTTGTTTGAATTTAATATGTAATATTGCCACTAGAATGAAACTCGTCAATAATCACCTTGCATTCAGATTTGTTAAGGTGACTCAATATTCTGTAACTCTGTCTATCATCCTTAACTATGGCAGGACTAAAACATCCCAGGACAACGCCCCATGGCCGCGTTCCAATATTGATAAAATAAATGGTAAACCATATCTGAATTATGTAGTAGATGCTTGAGCGCAAGAACAAAATGCAAATTTTGCAGAATTCTAGTACAAATTCTGATAAACTCAGCGATCACGGAAATTTCCGATGCCAATTTGATCTGTTGCTTTATCTGACAAAATCATGCACGTAAAAGAATCCTTGACAGTTGAAATTCGAAATATGAGCGAACCGTAGCGCCACGGTCCGGTCAAAATTTCCCTGCCCAATAAGCGCAGAAAAGTAGGACGTTAAACCCAATTTCATTCGTTTGGGCTACAGGACGTCTGCTTATTGCATACTTCTGTCATGGACGGTGCCTTGAGAATTTCTGACCTCTTCGATTAAGATATGATTCAACTGACGTGGGAACATTATAATGCCATTACTCTTACCACCATATTTTGTCTAATTCTGACCTTCAGATATTCTGAAAGCCCCTCTTCGATTAAGATAAGAAACTGGCGAGTCGGCTTCATTCTAATGTCATTGCCTTTACCGCCATTTATTGAAACTGATAGGATATAAGTTACCCAACTATCTTCAAATTACCAATAATTTTCATTAAAATTAATGAAATGTCTTCCTCGCCATAGATAATCAATATAAGATTTGATAACTAATAACATATAATACAGTTCGAATAATTCAGTATACACAAAATTAGATCGCCATCATATTCTATGACATCATTGTCTTTTTATCGATTTGCTCTGCATCTGATCGGATAGCATTTCACTAAAACACGACCAGCTTTGCCCTTTTTAAAAACGGATAACGTAATACAAAGTAGAGCGCGCCATTTTCCAATCATCTCTTATCGTTTTCAATTACCTGCCTATTTTTTTGTTATGACGTAATCAGTTTATGCTGAATCCAATATCTATATGTATATAATCGTTGTTGTCATGACAGCGTGCACAAATAAATGCTATCTAATCGATTCTATTAATCCAAGGACTAACTAATTTATCAAATGCAACACAATGTTTACGTGAACATTATGAAGTTTTTATAACTGTTGTCGGTTGAACCTTCCACATATCGTCGGCTGTGTTTGTATTCTTGCAACCACTGCGGAGGTCGGCAATTTACCGCTTCATCGGGTAGAGATGTATCCGCTTGTCAACGATCATTTGAGGTTCGATATAATCAAAGTAACACATCCAATACATTTATCATTAAAATATCCTTTTGTACCCATTTATTTTTAAGAACAGTATAAAATCTGGGAGTAGAGACATACTCTTGACATTAAATCAATCACAATCTATTGAAATATTAATATGTTTTAAGATGGTCATCTGCAGCCGAACCATGTGGATCTCAGATCTATCACCAGGGCCCTGTCTCTCGAAATTTTAAGATAAAATCCACGTTTTAGTAGATACTTCAATTTTGATTGGTTAAGCACAAAAATCAATCTAATAGTATCCAATCAAATAACTAAAATTAGTTGAAATTTCGCGAAACAGACCCCAGCATGTTATTTTGATACACGATTTGTTGACTTGATTTTAAATGATAATAAGCTAGTTATCCTTCCCAATACTGTCAATACCTACGTGTCTGTCGTAGGTCTAGCTACCTGCATCGTAACCTGGGCGATTTTCTCCAACATCTTCGATTTCAACAGTTATTAAAAAAGCTCTGTACAAGCAAGTCATCTCGTTGAAAAACTGTCGTCCAAAACATGCCAATCCTTCCCCGTATCTCAAAAACTCCTAGCACTCCTGTTACTTGCGTCAATTAATAATGGGTATCGAGACGCTTTAGACCAGTGATCCTCAACCAGTGTGCCGCGGCACACAGGTGTGCCACGAAATCTTCCTTAGTGTGCCGCAAAATTTTGAACGGCACACTAAAAATTTGTCACTAAATACGCCATCTTTTTGAGGGATGAAACACTGCAATAAAGTAAGTTCATAGCTATATTTTTGTTTATTGAGTTTGAGTCATTCTACGTGTTTACGACTAGTCGGCGTCTATAGTTATATGTCTTTCATATATATGTAGCCAGGTGTGCTGCTATTTGTTCATGTTGGCCAAAAAAAGGTTGAGAACCACTGCTTTAGACGCACTCACAACACATAGTCCTTGGTCGAGATAGGCGGCGGCCATGTGGAAATACTCGGGATGTGATGATCCGTCCCATGGAAATCCATTCCCCGTTAACTCCGATCACCTTTTATCCGACGTTGGTGGAAGGTTATCCTTCTCATTGTGTGAATGCGACACGCTTCGATGCGTTAGTGTGGCCGGTATTCATGACACAGAGTCCCCGCGGACCTACTAAGAGAAAGAGGGTGGGGTTGTAATATTCGTCTTGTTCCGACACATAACGCAGTGTTCCTATTGTAGCGACTATAGAACATTAACAAATTCGGACTTTTTTTTATCATAATGTTACAACAGAGTTGAAAATACAGCCGATTAAAATACAGATCCTATTTCGTTTCGTTTTCTATCGTTCACCATTTCGATTCACTTGCCCTCGTGTAGTGGGGGCCATCAGAAGTATAAACAAAAGCGAAACGAAATATAGATCTCTCTTTCAGTTGGGTGTGGAATTACTGAGTATTGATTTAAAATATACGTCTAAAGCCATACAATAGACTAACCTTGAAATTACTTAATTCAATTTCACTCAGACGTGCTGTGAATTGATCTACATCTGTTTTAAAACAAATTATATTTTATACATTATATTCCGTAGAGTTACATTTAACACAAAACTCCAAATATAGCGTCACTGGAACGCCAAGGCTACTGATTCAACATTTGCTTTCCAGACAATGCGGTATGACATCTTGAGTGGTTCTGGGGCGATAGACTTCTCTTCCAAATGATATCCACTGTGTACTGAAGGAAACCGACCATTAGCTTTCCAGACAATAAAAAATATGATTAGAAAGTGCGGTTTACGATAAACTTTGTTTACATCTGCTCCGCTCACGCTCATGTTACAGAGTAGGAATTTAAACAATTGGTGTGTGGTCAATGTTGCAGAAAAAGTTATTCTTTTTTGCGTGTATTTCACAATAATTGTCTTTATTCATATCCCATGTTATTGAACTTCTTCTGCAGCAAAACCACTTCCATGTCTTTTAAAACAAAAGTTGGTAAGAGCAAGACATACTTGATTAAATAGAGTTGGAGAGGGCTGTAACTATGTGGTAGTTGAAAGGATTTTTTTTTTGGTTAATGACCTGATTTGGATTATTTAACATCGAAGTTTGTTCACGTAGAAGGGTTGGGGCTCACAAATATAATCTTAAAGACAATGTTCTATTTTTATTTTCGACTTTTTGAAAGTTTGATTTTTAGTTGATGGTAATTTGGTGTGCTTGGCGATTTGTTCTATATAGAATTACTCAGTTTAGTGCTAATTAACACCCTTGACTTCTTCTCCTTAAACCACTTTATATGCCGTGCTACAGATGTGGTTAAACAGTAATTATTATAGATGTCAAACGGGAAACTTGCAGCAGATAGTATTAATAAAACCAACCAAATTTCTTCCAAGACTTACAGCTGCACGAGACTAAGATACATATTGCTAAGAGTAAGAGTCTTTCAGAAGAGCACAAAGCGCTAAATCCAAATTACGAAGTGAAATAAGAGTTATTCGCAAAATGAACCCCCTTATACATGCTGTATGCAGATGTCCCACACCTACAGTTGTCCATAAACCGTGGTCTGATAATCTAACAATGGTAAATTGCTAAACATTCTCGGTGTCCCCAGTAGTATCGTTTCGCTCTATCGTCCACTAACCTCTGGTTCCATCCACGCGGTTTTCAAGAATCCAAATTATTTGCCCTTGATCGTAGCTTGAACCTACGAACCAATCAAAAGACAGTTTACACACGAGTCTTAGCGTCATCGTTTACGTTCATCACAAGATTGGTCGATAAAAATAGCAAAAGTATCAAGGGCGGATAATTTGACTATGTGGCCACAGATCACCATTGATTTCCCAATTAACTTTAATATTAATTCTCGCATCTTAGACCGGCTCTAACTTTTCCCCATTTTTTTTTGGTATAATGCTTTCTACCTGAGATGGAGCAACATGTGGTAACCTCTTGCACAAAAACACGTAGTAGGTTCATCATGAACAACATGAGATACACATACTTGCAATAGCGACAAGTAAACATGCAATTTTCCGGTCTACATTTCAACCTACCAACCTCTTAACTCACGAATATTCACCACAACCTGGCAGAAAATGTATTTTCAAACCCTTGTCTTCAATTCTACACCGAAAAGCTCGCCATACAAAAGGGGGAAAGGGAGAAAGGGGGAGAAAGAGTAAACATAGATTTGGCCTTAGTTTGCGTGACGGCGTAGGGATAATTGGTGAGCTCTGTCCTTGTAACCCCCCTCCTGTGGATTGTCCCAGAGGTTAATCGAGTAGAACGGAACGGTACCACTGTGGATACCGAGAATGATTGATAATTGGAAGTGCATGCACAATTTTGGTTGAGAATATGGAATATAGAGGCATCATGGTTTTCTAAAGCTCAACTGAAGACATTGATTTCTTTGATTCTGGCGTCTGTTAATTGTAAAATAGTGGAATAAACCAGCTGCTAGCCTCCCTGGTGATTTAATATATTTAATAACAAGTTAGAGAAACTAGTGTAAATTTCAACAGTTTCCTGGCTCTTTACCTTGGCGGTAATTCAATAACTATTATAAAATTCATCGATCCATGATAATTAGATTTCTTCTACCAGGATCCAGTTCAGGGTGTAAAATTTACAAGTACTTAATATTGAGATATTTAAGGTTTGAAATATTTTGTATTTGGCTACTTAACATGAATATATTGAAGGTACACTTCTACCTCATACCCCGTGATACTCCATGACAGTCAACTTGTCCATTAACAAATCTTCCTACAATAGAAAAGGAGTTACAAATGCTTTGGGGTGGGGGGGTAGTAGGATGGCCTGTTGGTCTAGAGTAGTGTCGGTCACCGATCTCTAGCTGGCCGGTCACGTCTGGCTTGCTATTGTGGTTTCGATCCCTTGTGTGAGCGTATGTGGCATTTTCAACCTCGAGGGTTTACCCCGTACACCGGTTTCTTCCAACAACAAGAACCCCTGTGCATGCGCTAAGATAATACAAATGGAAATAAGACAATTTGTCTGCGATATTACCGTCGGTGGAAGTACCACGATCTGGTATCTCAGAAAGTTTGTGATAATGGTGAAGGGGGCGTTATTAAAAAGCAGACACACTCATGAACTGTAATACGTTCACAACTTCTCCGGCATTTCTTTGCTTTTTATCATAGAGTCGTTAATGATTCACTTTAAAAGAAGTGAGTTTTTATTCGTCCTGGTTTAGTTCAAGTAATGATGCCTTTAATGTTCCTTTGATTTCTTCATCGCCCCTTCATTGTTTTCTATTTTCACCCCCCTGTCGCATAGTTCTGCCACAATCCCCCAAAATCTTATCATCGTCTGTACACGGGATATTTCACTTTGGGGAAGCCCTGTTTTAGATAATCTAATAACGGGTTAATTCTATTCATGTACAGCGATGCACATAATAACACACACAATCAACAGTATACAAAGTATACCCTGTTATAAAAATCGATCAAAAGAGGCCATGTTTGCGTCAGGGGATTACCCCTCTCCGTACCTATGGCAACGGCGGGCGGAGACGGGTGAGAATTCACTGTATACATAAGGCGATGTTGTCTGTATTCGCTGACTATTTATTACAAAAATCGAATCCTAATTAAATTATCGGATTATCCACTGCCCGCGTCTTTCCCTTGATTTTTTATCTCAGAAAGCGTTGTACGTCTAACTCTTCATAAAGTTTATCAACATGTACACAAAGCGCTCAATGTATTCGTGCAGCCTTCGACGTCACGCGTGCGGATAGTCCTAATCGTCGGGCTATTGATTAGGGCGGGCCCGTAGCCGCGGGGGAGGGGGGACTTACCCCCCCCCCCCCCCCAAAAAAAAAAACGAATTAGTCCCCCCCTCCAATATTTCGCCAAAAATAGTGATTTCTTAGGAGAGTTCTTAGCCGGCCACATCCTCAGCCCCTCCAAAACATTCCGTAGCACCCCCCCCTCCCAAATTTTATGAGCTGGCCACGGGTCCGGATTAGGGGAATCATTACATTTTTGTGACGTATATTACGCTCCATGACTGTTTTTCAGGGAATCCAGTATTTTTCTAGTAAGATTGGATATCTCTACTTTCCATATATACCAAAAATTGACATACTTTTATTGGCAATAACCACCCGATAAATACTTTCCTGGGAACCCATCTTTAATTAAATTATTATGCTAGAACGTGCATATTTTATGAAGTCTTTTAAGTTTTCTGCTTCGGGCGGTTGTAAACTGTTTCTTTCGATGGTAATTTACGTTCAGTTCTGGAATGACCATAATTCTGTCTATAACACTTCATCAGAATCAACATAGAATCCACACGCTGGTGGGTTCAGAATCATTTATAGACAAGCCATATACATGGAGGTCAAAAATTAATCAACCGGCGACCTTTTTGGTAAGCCACCCAAATACAATTTACCATAATACGAGTTGTCAAAATCCTCCTGTAGACGGCTAGATTTATGAAAAATACATTAATTCCAAAATTCTGCATATCAATTTTATCCTTCTTAGTTCCGAGTTAGTTTGATCGATGGCTAATAGTAAGGGAATTGCTGGGTGTTGACAACAGATCAAATCACTGATGATCTCGTCCGCTAATATTTATTTAATATTCTGCTCATACAATTCTAATCTATAGCAGCGACTTCGAGCCATTTGCTGCCCACTTTGCAGGCTGATCGATGTAATGATATATTTGACGTCATATACGTCACGTCCTATGGTCGGTCATTTCTTTATTATATGTTCGTTTGGCATTAAATTGGCTGGCTTCAATACATAGAAACCCAAAGATAACAGTGTACGAATCTAATATGGACACCAGATTAGCGTTTTGATTTCCAATTCGTACAATATCGTGCTGTGCACGTTTTGACCTGATTTGATCTCTGGAACAAAAGATAACACTCTTGATAAATGGATGCTTCCCGATGTTTTGTTCACCATTGCACGTACGATCGGAAAACTAGAGTGCTATGTGATTATATACAGGAAAAGAACATTCGATGTTTTCCAATTGACAACAGTTGTTGGGAAACATTTCCGTAATTGCTTAGTTCAGAGTTTTCACCCTTTGTTTAGTTTAAACAATATTTTATTCAATAAACTGAAATGGATTGAACAACAGACAAAGGCCTACATAAGTTCTCTCCCTTATTAACCCACATTAGGGTTACCTGTCAACCATCAATACTGTTTTAGAAACTTCTCAAAATTTAGTACAACAAGTAACTTAGTGACGTTATATTTATTTTGACAGGAATATAGTTGTGTTTATATGGCTTCCTGAACATCTGAAAAAGTCAAGTTACAAAAAATAGATTTCTGCAAATAGTCGAGTTTCTTTTCAGAAATAAAGAAGACGGGTGAGAATTCACTGTATACATAAGGCGATGTTGTCTGTATTCGCTGACTATTTATTACAAAAATCGAATCCTAATTAAATTATCGGATTATCCACTGCCCGCGTCTTTCCCTTGATTTTTTATCTCAGAAAGCGTTGTACGTCTAACTCTTCATAAAGTTTATCAACATGTACACAAAGCGCTCAATGTATTCGTGCAGCCTTCGACGTCACGCGTGCGGATAGTCCTAATCGTCGGGCTATTGATTAGGGCGGGCCCGTAGCCGCGGGGGAGGGGGGACTTACCCCCCCCCCCCCAAAAAAAAAACGAATTAGTCCCCCCCTCCAATATTTCGCCAAAAATAGTGATTTCTTAGGAGAGTTCTTAGCCGGCCACATCCTCAGCCCCTCCAAAACATTCCGTAGCACCCCCCCCTCCCAAATTTTATGAGCTGGCCACGGGTCCGGATTAGGGGAATCATTACATTTTTGTGACGTATATTACGCTCCATGACTGTTTTTCAGGGAATCCAGTATTTTTCTAGTAAGATTGGATATCTCTACTTTCCATATATACCAAAAATTGACATACTTTTATTGGCAATAACCACCCGATAAATACTTTCCTGGGAACCCATCTTTAATTAAATTATTATGCTAGAACGTGCATATTTTATGAAGTCTTTTAAGTTTTCTGCTTCGGGCGGTTGTAAACTGTTTCTTTCGATGGTAATTTACGTTCAGTTCTGGAATGACCATAATTCTGTCTATAACACTTCATCAGAATCAACATAGAATCCACACGCTGGTGGGTTCAGAATCATTTATAGACAAGCCATATACATGGAGGTCAAAAATTAATCAACCGGCGACCTTTTTGGTAAGCCACCCAAATACAATTTACCATAATACGAGTTGTCAAAATCCTCCTGTAGACGGCTAGATTTATGAAAAATACATTAATTCCAAAATTCTGCATATCAATTTTATCCTTCTTAGTTCCGAGTTAGTTTGATCGATGGCTAATAGTAAGGGAATTGCTGGGTGTTGACAACAGATCAAATCACTGATGATCTCGTCCGCTAATATTTATTTAATATTCTGCTCATACAATTCTAATCTATAGCAGCGACTTCGAGCCATTTGCTGCCCACTTTGCAGGCTGATCGATGTAATGATATATTTGACGTCATATACGTCACGTCCTATGGTCGGTCATTTCTTTATTATATGTTCGTTTGGCATTAAATTGGCTGGCTTCAATACATAGAAACCCAAAGATAACAGTGTACGAATCTAATATGGACACCAGATTAGCGTTTTGATTTCCAATTCGTACAATATCGTGCTGTGCACGTTTTGACCTGATTTGATCTCTGGAACAAAAGATAACACTCTTGATAAATGGATGCTTCCCGATGTTTTGTTCACCATTGCACGTACGATCGGAAAACTAGAGTGCTATGTGATTATATACAGGAAAAGAACATTCGATGTTTTCCAATTGACAACAGTTGTTGGGAAACATTTCCGTAATTGCTTAGTTCAGAGTTTTCACCCTTTGTTTAGTTTAAACAATATTTTATTCAATAAACTGAAATGGATTGAACAACAGACAAAGGCCTACATAAGTTCTCTCCCTTATTAACCCACATTAGGGTTACCTGTCAACCATCAATACTGTTTTAGAAACTTCTCAAAATTTAGTACAACAAGTAACTTAGTGACGTTATATTTATTTTGACAGGAATATAGTTGTGTTTATATGGCTTCCTGAACATCTGAAAAAGTCAAGTTACAAAAAATAGATTTCTGCAAATAGTCGAGTTTCTTTTCAGAAATAAAGAATGTGCCTCGTTAGCTCAATAAATCAATTATTTAATCTTAGCAGACGTGTTAATGGGATTAAATTTTTACATATATGCGGTGCCGTCTGTCAATATCAATTATAAGAGATTTCCAAACCTCTTGGAAAAAATAACCCATGTCTATCTACCGCAGTTTCGTAGAATGATACGAAAATATCCAGTAATTCAACTCGAGAGAGCAGACGTCTTCAATAGAATAAAGATTTAACCAACATGGAGGCTCTTGTTTACACGGTTAACTTTCATCTAAAATCAAACAAAGCCGCGGGTCAGAATTAACAAAAATCAATCATTATCCTGAAACAGGCTTTTAAACACAAGCAATTCCACGAAAAGGTCAAGTGAGATTGATTTGACCAAAAGAGGGCATAGTGATCATTTGTGATTAATTTAATAATGTATTAATTTATAGTTTAAATGAACCGACTGTTGGCTGTAAGCTTTTGGTGTTCGGGATTTGGTATATTTTGAAACTCTTAGACGTTAAACAAAACAAAAATGCACATCAATTACAATCAGTTCTCTGGTAGAATAGAGCAACATACGAAACCATGCCAGCATAGTTATCATTAGTTTCGGATTTTTGCTTTTGCACACGGTGAAGAAGCTATAATTTGAGATATTTCTGGAAGGTTCAATGAAGCGACCCACTTCAGATGTTAGAAGAGCGATTTGTGAAAGAAATCGATCTCATAATCTAAATGTCAAGTTAACAAAATAAAAGAAATTTGGCCCGAAAATTTCATGGTTGTCAAAACAGAAGCGTCAGAACAGAAAAGAGCCATCATGATCACGTCATCTCTTTCAAACAACCAAACCAAAAAAACAAAAAAAAACCCAACGAAAAAACAAACGGTCTCGGCGTTGTTAAACTTCCTTTTTAGAATCATTTCTCCCTATCCTAATTTCATCGTCTTGCTTCATAATGAAATAAGTTGATAATCTAGATTGAAAGATAATATTATCTCCGAGAACTGTATTGGCGATACGCCACGTCTATGAAAGATGCGTTCTACAGATTGGTTTCTACATATTCAGGCCTTATGTTTTTTAGGTTGCTACTTTCGAAATGATATGACTACTTTTATGTCACTAACTAACCCTTCTAATAGTATGATAAGGTGGTCCACAGATCTTTTAAAAGTTTTTTTGATTCCTTAGAACATATATCGAAATGCCGTGCACACGCCATGTCCGATTGTACTCATTACATGACAGGGTGGCCCGAACCGGGGTGGAGGGGAGTACTTTGCTTGGGTCAATAATTCGCAAATATGTGTTCATTAAATTAAAAACTGTCCCCATTTAGACTCCATAAGCTGTTAACCACCCCCTCCCCACCACACCCACACATACATCCGCCCACACCAATATGAATTTTGTTACGAAGAGTGTGTCTAGGGGTTTGAGCAGTGGGTGGGGGTGGGGCTACGTTTGGCTTGAGTTGGCTGCGAATTTGATAAAATCAGAAGCACTGTTCCAATATTTTTGCTCATTTGGGTGTACGCATGTATAACGTTAGAGTGGTGCGAGTCCAAAATTTTGGAAGGGGGGTTGGGATGGCCTAGTGGTCTAGAGTGCCGCGCTTCGGCCTCTAGCTGGCCGGTCACCTCTGGCTTGCGGCTGTGGTTTCGAGCCCTGGTGTGAGCGCATGTGGCATGGAGATAGGGGCGCCTTCTCAACCTCGTGGGTTTCCTCCGGGCACTCCGGTTTCCTCCCACTGCTAAAGACCCCTACGCGCAAGCGAATTATTGAAATAAATTAATCCATATGTTAGTCCCGAAATGACCTAGTTTGTGTTGAGTGGACGTTAAACCCCATTTCTCTCTCTCTCTCTCCAAAATTTTGGCAATGCCTCTCAAGTTAGATTTTTTGTCCCCCGCCTTTCGAAGAAAGTTGCGGGACTATTAAAATGGGTTCGTCCGTCTGTCTGTCTGTCTGTCTGTCCGTCTGTCCGTCACACTTTTTGGGACACAATAACTCTCTTCCTAATTGAGCTAGAATGTTCAAACTTGGTGTATGTGTTTATGCCTTGATGGAGTTCGAAGATGAGCATTTTTCGCTTAGGGTAAGCAGAGATAAGCAATTTGATTGGTTGATGCTTTGGGACACGATAACTTTAGTTCTAATTAAGTGAGAGTGATGAAACTTGGTGTATAGTTTCATTACAGTAATACCTTGACTAAGTTCGATAATGAGCATTTTCTGCTCGGGGTAAGCAGAGCCATTTGATTGGTCGAGATTTTGGAACACAATAACTCTCTTTCTAATTGAGTTAAAATGTTCAAACTTGGTGTATATGCTTATTAGGTCAATGCCTTGATGGAGTTCGAAGATGAGCATTTTCCACTTAGGGTAAGCAGAGATAAGCAATTTGATTGGTTGATGCTTTGGGACATGATAACTTTAGTTCTAATTAAGTGAGAGTGATGAAACTTGGTGTATAGTTTCATTACAGTAATACCTTGACTAAGTTCGATAATGAGCATTTTCTGCTCAAGGTAAGCAGAGCGATACGCAATTTGATTGGTCGAGAGTAGTCGAGACTTTGGAACACAATAACTCTCCTAATTGAGTTAAAATGTTCAAACTTGGTGTATATGCTTATTAGGTCAATGCCTTGATGGAGTTCGAAGATGAGCATTTTCCGCTTAGGGTAAGCAGAGATAAGCAATTTGATTGGTTGATACTTTGGGACAAGATAACTTAGGTTCATCTTGATTGATGATTTTTATGCCAATACAATGACTGCATTCTCATTTAGTAATGGATTCGACAGTAACAGTGTATAGAAACGATTGACTTGGACACGAGGGTCCTTTCCCTTGGCCAGAGGGGCCCTTTTGTCTGCCTTTAGGGTCCCCCTAACTAGGGTACATTTTCATTTTTCTCGTCGGTTTTAGCATTTTTCTTTAGAAAATACTTTTGGATGACACTCGTGTACAGTTTGTTTGCTCGATACATTGAAAAAAATTAAATGTGCGATTAATTAACATGTGTCTTCTATTTATTTTGGGATTTCGGCGGGGGACATCAGCCTCACTGTTGGCTTGTTCGACGTAGGATGAATTTGGACTGCATCACTGACTTAAACTAAAAATTTCAATGTTTTATTTTGTCGTGTGGTTTTCTCTGAACTAATAGCTGAATAGCTATCTATATCATAGAGAAAGTTGGGTCACTAATTTCAAAACGACTTCATAATGACAATGTTTTACAACAATTATTAATGATGCTTTTTATACTCTATTTAATGATGAAATTAACATTAATTAATTATTACTGCGTTAATATGCCTGATCCGGGCTAAGTTACCCTGATCGAACATGGGCAAGGTCTATACCCGCCTGCGTTTGCCCAGTCGGTGCCGAAAAGTAGGACGTTTAACCCATTTCATTTAATTTTCGGTTGATATGGATGTTAGAAAAATGGCTATTTTTCACCTTTGCAACGTCAGGTAACTAAGCTAGTATGTTTTTGATCTAAAAGACTTCTGTTAACATAACAAATGCGGTGCACGCAAAATTCCCATAAATATTGCCTGGCATACGTCAAAACATCACTCATATTTTGTCTATCAGACATTGCGACATCGTTATGGTTTTTTCTCGTCTACATGTTAACTTGTTGACATTTAATGTAAAACGTATTCAACTGTAAAATTTGTCAACATTAGTTCTGAAGACCAAGATGTTTGTCTCTATATATAAATATGATCAATATTCGCGCTGAAATAGATGGCTTAACGTCTGCTACAAGTCACCTCTCAGACAAATACCAATCTCCATTTATCAACCGACACGCATTAAGACCTCCATTGGCCAAAATCACTTAATATTACGTTTGGGGTCTCTTTTCCTCGTTTTAAAGAGACGTTATCAAATGCGTTTCGTTTCTATGCAGTTTATGGATCAGCGTCGCGACCTCTATACACTATAACACTATCCGCCACCTTAACGTTAATTGCTACCTTGGTGTGTTGAAGGTTAGAAAAGCGCTCGCTTGAATGGCACAGAGCTTCGACTACTCGATTCATATACAGTTAGCTGAGCTCTGCCATCAAGCCGTGTGACGTAGACGTAGTAAACACGGCAAGAAATATTGGTTTATATGATTATGTCCCAAGTACAGCGTCTAGTTGTGTCAAGTATGGATACAAGTGCAGGAGAAAACGGCGAACTTCTCTCGCTAAATGATTACGAACATGATGATGATCATGTTGGATCGGGCAAAAAGAAAGGTAAGCCTGTTTTCAGTATATGAGTGAACGACTCACCTCAAAAACCCGTTAGTTGACAAGCACAGACATGGTAATACGGACACTATAGATTCACAGTAATGTGTTTACAGGTCCTCTACATAGTTGTCATACCTATAGAGGACATACAGGTACATGTTATCCTTGCATCAATGACGGCAATTTATAGTAAAATCTTATTAGGGGTGCCGTTTCATTTTAAGGAGCAAGTCGTGGCTTTATATTTAGCTCTTCAATTTAGGTGACAAACATCGCTGTTTGCATAAGTTCTGTGCAAAGATACATATTTAATTTGAGTTTGGAGGTTGGGATTTAGCACGCATTTGGCACGCGCAGGGAGGGGACGAACTGATTCTGATTGATAGATGTTTGCAGGTGACATGACAGTTCAGGTACATGAGAATAATATCTTTTGTCTACCGTTATTATAATATACATAAATTACTTACTAACATACTGATATACATACGTATACCTGATTCTATTCAATAGTAGATATAGGTAATCCCTACAATTAATGCCCGATTGACTGTATATTAAGACATTAATACTTATTACATATTAATAGACAATGATTACACAAGATATAGTGTGGGTAATTTGTTTCAGTCTCAGAACAGCGGTTACATAATCCTGTAAACCGATCAAATAAGTATGGATTTAAAGATTACAAACTTGTACACACTGTATTTAATATATCTATATACATGCATTATCGTTTATTATCTTTCATTCACAAAAGTTTTATTTTTTGTAGTATATTAGACATTCTTTTTAATACAAATATTGATATTGAAATATTGAATTGGATATTTTACGCAAAAAATACAACTTTGAGACAGCTTAGTGAATCGTGATGATATTAGTGTCATGTTTGTCTATGCTTCAGCGATTTTAATGGTCGTGGATAATATAGTTGAGTATTTTCTCACAAACGCCTTTTATAAGTTATTTTACCTTTACTTTCAAATCATATTTTTGGTTTGTAATACTTGAAATGACCTCATATTTAACACAGTTGTTTTATAATCCCAGTTTTGTAAATACAGGTAATATCATACTAGGATGGGAGGCTGGTGTGTATAATTATGAACTGATAGGGAGCTATTGAACTGGATTTATTGAACTAGAAGTGGCCTAAATTTGAAAATATGTAGTTTCAAATTAGTCTATAAATTAAAGATATGCAAATAAAATTCAAGATTTCACTGCACCTCATACATATAACCAGTGATATATGGAGTGGGGTGTCACCAAAGAGATACAATATGCCCTTATCTATTTATTAAATTAGACGTGGAATTGATTTGAACATATACAGTTTCAAATGATTCTATAAATCACATATATGCAAATAGCTTATATTGTTAGAATAATGTACATCATAAATATAACCCGTTATAGGGGAAACCCAAGAGATGCAGCAAGATGCTCTTAATGATTTATCTAATAGTATTGACCTAAATTTGGACATGTATATAGTAATGGTAAAATAAATTGTGTATAATGTTAAATATGATTATGATTATAAATACTACGTGTTTAGTACAGATCATTGAGTGTATTAAGCTTCAGAATGTTTAATTCCATGATGATTGGAATTATAATTAGAGACACATGTTTGATTATTATTCATGTACGATTTAATTAGGTTCTGTATTTAACTTATTGATGGTGTATAGTATAGTTTTTAATTAAAATGGTTACGAGTGCTTCGAATTATTTTATTTGCTCCCATTAATGGCGAATTTATTTTAAAAAATAAAAAGAAGAAAAATATGCCCCATATAACATGTTATTGTATTAAATCGACTTCCGACCTTTTGTATACGATCACAATTCATTTCCGGTCTTTCAAGAGGTTTAAAGGCATGGCGTGAGTTAATAAACAGAAATTGTAAAAAGGAAACATTAGCCGGTGTCGTATATAAAGATGCTTTTACAACTTACTCTCGTCCTGTCAGTCTCTTCCGTTCACATTGCTTCAATTAAATAATAATAGGACTGCTCTGCAACGATTGGGCTTATGAAGATTGAATTGTTCGAATGTGACCTCATTGATTAATTAATGTGCTAATTACACGTGTAGGAGATTATGTTTTGAACATGTAAACCTGTTCGAGGTCATTGTTGAGGAAAAACAGTCACACTTCCCGAGGCAAGGACTTTCAGGTCACGCTCTTGCATTAACAACTAGAAACGTTCAATCGTCCTGGTATTTGAATGATGCTTCTGTGTTCATTTTTTGTCTGTTTGGCACTTCTTGGTTTGTGATGTGATCATTACTTCGCCAGTAAAGACCTAAACCGCATTGGTAGAGTAGGTGTATTCTCAAACAATAACTAGGCCCTTGGTTCGAACTGCTTAGTTTCCTTGGAATGTGATTTGTACGATGTAACTAATGGTATACGCCAAATCATTGGAGCTCAATTAAGTTAATAATAGAAATAAATAGTATGTTATAATCGCTACGTAATTGTCTCTTTAAGATTGTCATTTCTTGAGTGAATTTAATTACTAGATGTCAGCGTTTCATTATAAGTAATGATTTTCTTACTATCAGATAAACACAACAAGTCAACTTGAACACGTGCAATCAATAATACACAATAAATTATTTATATGTTTGTAGGTCATAGCTTTAGAAAGGATATTGACATAAATTTGAAGGTTATGGTATAAAATGTGTATAAAGTAACATATTTCGTTGAATTTATAATTTTGGTTGTGAATATGAACTCTAATAAAGATTATTAATTTGAACTATTGATATTGCGTGACTAAAGTAACATATTTCGTAAAGTGAATTTATATTTGATCATAATAGAGCGGGAATGTGAGCCCTATTAACAGTTTTGATATTTACATTATCAAGTTCAATAATTATAGATATGCGTTTGAAGAAACATATACGTGAATGTGAACCCAAATTAACACTTATACACCCATAGGAATGATATTTGTATTATAAGATTTAACTATTGATATGCGTTTAAAGAAACTAATTCGTAAAGTGAATTTGATCGTATAATGTGAATATGAACCATTCGATACAAACTAGGTCATTTCGGGACTTACATATTATGGTTCAATTTTAATTCAATAATTCGCTTGCACGTTGGGGTCTTTCGCAGTGGGAGAAAACCGGAGGAGCCGGAGAAAACTCACGAGGTTGGACGGGCCACCATACTCCTTGTCACGTACAACTGGGGAATCGAAACCATGCCAGTTGACTCAATGACAGACCTTATGATACAGCGCACTTTTGCTAACTATAGCCAACCCCCCATATTTCGTAAAGTGAAGTATATTTGATCATAACATAATCTGAATTTGTACCCTGTCCAGTTAAATACTCTTTAAAATCGTGAAATTATAAATTTTTAGCATACAACTATGCAAATATATGATCCCTTTTATGTGTTATTTTGTGGGAAGAGTGGCGGGGGCGTGCATCTTATCGTAATGTCCATATTTCTTGAACTATACTATCGTTTCTTCTGTGTTTAGCTTTGTCGTTACTCTGCGATGTCTATGTTTATTTTAACATCCAAGCGGTTTCGCCACCCCATCCTTCACAAATTCGGCGAATATGCAGATTTGTTTTTAAAATCAATTTGTCTCATTAAATTGTATAGGATTATGGATCATTCCCAGTTTGATATACGCATTTTACTTTTTATTGGTTGATTGTTTAGACGACATCAAAAAGACTAGTTGAATAACGTGAACACATTTTCTCAAGTCTTGTTATTTGATATACAAACCCCAAGGCAGACACAAAACACATCCATTTTACACAGTAACTGGGAATTTACGAGCTTCAACCACCCAATGATAATATATAACCTCCAGCCAGCTTACTATTGAATATATTTTCTATTTTGACCGCGCATATTAGGCAATTTATAGATTCGGTGTTAGGTTAACCTGTCTTTAACAATATTTCAGCATGTAATTGGTGTTCCTGTGGGTACCCACTGTTCTCCTCAATTTGCCGATTTATGTTTATGTTCTTAACGTATCCGATTTCTTGTTTTTAAAAAAACTAAAACATTTAATCTCACTTACAGGTGGGTACAACGGTGGCGTTATTTCACGAAATAACGCTAAATTTAGTGATAGCTTGGTTTCCATCTTTATTTTAGTCTCGATTATATATATCCTTATCATAACCACGACGCCTTAGGCCAACATTTTCCTTATGAATTTTTTGACATTGCGATTCATACAGCATTTTTACTTTAATAAATAATTATAAACCAAGCTTTGTGTTTGATAACTAAAACATATTTGGTAAATCAAAAAAGGATATAATAGAGATAGTCTAATTTTGGCAAATCTAATAGCGGTGTCGTCTTGATTCCGAATCATATCACGGCCAACGCCTAGTTGTTTGGATGGTACGAAAAACAGGTCCCGCGCACTTATTGACTTGCATGTAACAGAACCATTACTACGCTGCTAGGACTGTGTGCACTTATTGACTTGCATGTAACAGAACCATTACTACGCTGCTGCGACTGTACGACGACCAGAAAATGCACAAGGTCGCCGGAAAACGTGAATACAACGCGAGCAAATGTCCTAGGAATTACAAATTTGAAAACGGTCGAGTTCTCACAGCTTTCCAGATGAGATCGCAGAGTCTTGGCTTTTGTTTTGAACATGCTCAAAACAAACGCCGTGACACGGCGACCACTGGCGACTACTGGCGACCACAGCACGATATTTGAAAATTCCATCAAGCTTTAACCACACTTATAGCGAACTTGACTCGCTCTGATATCATTTTCCATCGTCGTAGCAGCGCTGTGAGGACACCACCCCGGTCTGACGGAGGTATTAACGACGTCTTGTCCCTAGGTTTTAGCACTACACTCGTTTTGTATATCTTTAAGAGATAAATTCTGTATTTTATTTTGAGAGAATTCAGTTGAATTCTTTTCTTTTTTGAAATTCAAAAGTGCAACGAAATAACTGATAAGCTAAATCTCTCGGTTATCCGAAATGCAAGGAACGCTTATATCGGAATTCGGAAAAAAATAAAGCATAGAAACTAGCTGTAGGTCTTCAGATATTTCGAATGCTTTTTATAAAATTTTCTTGAACTCAAACAAGCGAAAATAATTGTGATTCTTGTTACAAATTTTTAGAGAATTTCATTTTGATATTTTTGTTTCATCAAAGCAGTTGCACCAATGTATATTATTCAATTGCAGGCAGACAAGTGTTCAAGAAGAGATCGCCTTAAACATTTGGCAAGCTGCTAAATATTTTGTTCTTGACAATATGTTGAGATATTGACCGACAGATACTGGCCTGGATAGGAATAAAACGCCCGCGGTAAATTGAGCGAATATCGCCCCCACATTATTCTATCAAAGCAAACAGTCTTTAAGAAAGGATTTTAGAGAAAATGTTTTGCTGGACCATTTCTGTATTATAGTTTTATCCAAGGACATGTAACGATGGTCGATTTCAGAGAGAGAGGGGGAGAGAGAGAGAGAGGGAAGGGAAGACGCCTAATAGACACAATCTAGGTCATTTCGGGACTAACATGGTTCGACTGTATTTCAAGGAATCTTTAGCAAGGGTTTGGTTGGGGTGGGGAAAGGGTACGAGACCATACTGGCGACGCTGCCTTTTGGCACTTAACCCAATGGCAGACCCTGTGATCAAAAGCGATGGGCTACTCGGCCGCCCAACCCCTTTGATGAAATACGCATCACTTTATGCAGAGTTTGTCCCGACGACGAAAAGAATGGGTGTTTCCTACACACTTTTTGTTTTCAAAATCCATAAATTATTGAAATGAATGATGAAATAGAATGTTATCAGTGATAATAAGTGAAAGAAAATAATAAACTGTAGCACAATTAGATATTATCACAATGTCAAGCAACAAAACGATGATTAGGGCCTATTTTTTTTTCGAGGATTTTCTTATCTACAAAGAAAATTCAACCCACGCATCAAATTCTTGAACAGAAAAGTAAATTCAAAGCTGTTTACATCATTTCTAACATCAGAGGTATTTAAAGAATAACAGTCGGGTTGGTGGGTTATCATTATCTTACTAAAGGCGTTTAATTTTGTAAAATGATGCGTGTTCTTGTTTGATAGGCGTAGCTTAAAAGGGTGGTGAAAGTTATGCGTTATTTACAACTCTTTAAAAAAAATGCATGGAAGCAGAAAATGACAGGGGCATACACCTAGCTGTAATTCCTGTTACCATTTATTCAATATTCACGAGTTTTGTATGTGAAATACTCAGTAGTAGCGCTCATCGTTAATTGTTTATATAAGTAATTGTTACATATATTGTATACTACACTTCAACTGTAACACCCATTATTAAAATTGTTTATATAATTAACCGTTGTCTGTATTTATGTTGCACTTAATTTGCATAAACAATTGACTGGTTAAATAAACTTTGAGGTTTTTGTTTCAAGCATCTTTCATATAAAATTCCTCTCATCAAGGGGTGTGGCATACCACATTTTCAAAACACTTATTCAATGATCTGCAATTTCTGTTTTTAAAAAAAACGAAGTATTACCACGATCGCCTAATATAACTGGTGGTAGCTTTGCTCTGTGACGCTTGCCAAAATCCAGACACTGCGGTCTTGTTGATATCTTTTCCCATTATATTTAGTTAGCGTTTTTTATACTTCCGATCCCACACTACATGAAGATCTGATCAGTTGTACTGAATGGTTGCGTCAGGGGGTCATACGAGCTTGACCTATGACCTCAGACATTGACTAATTAATCAGCGTCAACGTTTCTGGGGGATTACCCACAGTTCCGTGGCAGAGCACGCCAAGAACTCACCGTAACAGACCGTTTCATTGGTCAATTCCTCACATCAATTAGAACGCCTTTTATATAACAATTCTTCCAGATCCTAGTGTTGTAAAGACAACTAAATCGACCCCATTCCATTCGGGTGTTCTCGCGGAAGCATACTTTCGGTACTCATATTCACCTCATCTGAGGAGGTCGCGGCTTACTGTCATTCGAAAGTCTAAGCTTACTGGCATTCAAATTCTCACTTGACATCGTCATAGACAACGTATTTACGTAACTCATTCATCGACATTTCATTTACTGAACTTTAGCTGGCCCATCAACTTTATTTGTGGATACTATCATGACTCAATGTGATTCCCATCTGATGATCTGTTGTCTGGTCGGATTTCTGATTAACATTACCATCAGAACCCTTTCTAGTACCAATCCAAAATCTCTGAGAACCGTTTGACGTTCTTTCTACTCAATTCCTACTAGGGGTTTTCGTTACTAGCTGATGTTTCCATGGACTTCTTACTATCCAGATCCAACCCATAGTTTTCATGACCTCCTTACTACTCATTGCCTGCTCAACATTTTGATGGACAGCACGACGTTGCCTTGTATTTCTTAGACTCCTAACCCAACCAACTCGAAGTTTTCACGAAATCCTTACCAATGAAGTCCTACTGCTGATCGACTGTCCCATGGATTCTCACTACCCAAATGCTCCCCAGGGTCCTCATGACACATTACTAATCGATGTTCCAATGAAATTCTTACTACCAATACCTTAAGTTTTCATTAATTCCGGGTCCCCCGGTTTCATTCATTGAAATACGTTAGTCCCCAAATGACCTAGTTTGTGTTGAATGGTCGTAAAACCTTATATCTCTCTCTCACACACTCTTTCTCGGTCTCTCTCTCTCTCTCTCTCATCCCGTTAAATGATTGGGATATATTACACCCAGACAATGAAGTTTCCTAATAAATTTTTATTTCGCTTTTAAGTTGATTGCTACCGTTACACGTAAGTCAATTGATGTGTTATAAAATGTAGTCGGGACTAATTACATATAAACATTTTAAACTAGTTAGCATTTCCCACGCTTGCATATAATTGACCTCTACTTTCGATGTCAGGCCATGTCAGAATCGAGTGTAAAATATCGTCTGCTCGTCTGAGTTATAAATAACTGTGAGTTATTGATCATGGTATAAATATGTTCTACATTTATATAAATATATGTGTGTAAGTGTCAAAAGACCACTAATGACATCTACTAACTACTTATTAAATCTTGCATGCCACCATCTTATTATATATATGGTGCTTATTTTGAAGCATGCGTTGACACCTCTTCGATTGATTGGTTTATTCTTAGTCTATGTTGTACGTGACAAGGAGTAGGGTTGCCTGTCCAACCTCGTGGATTTTTTGGGGGTCCTCCGGTTTCCTCCCACTGCTAAAGACCCCAACGCACAAGCGAATTATTGAAATAAAATTAAACCATATATTAGTCCCGGAATGGCCTAGTTTGTGTCGAGTGGACGTTAAACCCCATTTCAAATGAATCATTGACATACGTTAGTCCCCAAATGACCTAGGTTGTATTGAATGAGCGTAAAACCAAATCTCTCTCTCTCTCTCTCCCTCCCCCTCTCTCTCTTAGTCTATGTCTCAATTGTTCAACTACTGGTTGTAATGGGTTCGATTCTCCGGACGCGACATGTCCGACTGCACAGATAGTTTTCACTGTACCCAAAGTAAGATAACTCTTGGTAAATTATAATCGGTCTTTGGTGTTGCAATCATGACTAAATCCCCTTTAATCAGTTAGTAAACACATCATATTCCACGTCATCTTGCAGTTTTCGTGCAAGGAATTCTCATTTCATGCCATTTTGTCGGAAGTTATCAATCGTTAGTGGACATTCCTTTTAAAAAAAATCCATAGTGCCATTTTGTCGGAAGTCCTTGTGTAAATATCTTGTACGCTGTTATAAGGTCGAGTTTGCTCAAATCTGCCACTACTTAAACATTTCAGATAATACGATACAACTTGTAATTAATAAATTCACATAGGTTACAGTTTTATATTGTCACGTCTCATTTTAGGAAAAAATAAATCCATTTTACCACCGAAATCAATTTTTCTTAGAAGGAGGAATGCCTTTTAACGAGGGTGAAAGTGACAAAAATTTGGAAAAAAAACAAAAAAAAACCCAACCCCGAGACGTATTTACTAATTTAACGACGTTTCCCAGCTTGAATCTAGATCAGTCAAGTTTACATTATATTTTATGGTATTCAGTCCGTGTCCCTATAATTTTGTGCAGTTTTGAAAGCGGACATTTCTTAAATTTTGTATTTCAGATATGGCCATTTATTCTAATTGTGTTGTCAACATTTGAGAGACATTATGAAAGGTTTGTCACACAAACCCACTCGAATGCTAATGAATAAAACGGAAGTAGCCATATCCACCCTGCGCATCATTATTGTATTATATCATAATGTAATTATCTGAAATAACTCAATTAGTTAATTGGTTGCAGGGCGTTGTCTGTGTTTATTGTTGACAACAATACCATATCAGTAAGCTATGAGATAGATAAAGAGAGAGAGGAATGGGCTCGACACAAACTAGGTCATTTGGGAATTAACATATGGTTTAATTTTATTTCAATAATTCGCTTGCGCGTAGGGGTCTTTACTAGTGGGAGGAAACCGGAGGACACGAAGAAAACCCACGAGGTTGGACAGGCGACCCTACTCCTTGTCACGTACAACTGGGGATTCATGAGATAGATAATAATTATTTTTTTTTTATTTTATTAAAGTGTCACAAATCAGTTGGATATTTACAGAGATTGTATAAGATAATACAAAAATCTCCTGGCCCAGCGAACAAAATCCCATGAGACACTATACAGATAAAACATTGAAATAATATAGATATAAGTGTATTTTGAATTTCAACGTAGAAAACAAAAATAGTTCAATGAATTTTTAATGGTTGTACAGGTTGGAATCGATGACGACCTAGTTCATCGCTGTAGCTATATCTATGGAAGCAAACTATATATAGAACTATAGCTGATTCCATACCTCCTGCAAGTTTTAGTATAGTACTGTAGTAGAATTGTCACTAGCTCGAGCTGTTTCTAGGTGACGTCTGATCAATACCTATAGTTTTCCCGCCGATCAACTCATCGATCTTAACCAATCAGCATCCAGTAACTAAATCGCGTTGGTATACTGTAGCCTCCAAAATAATGCAGGTTATATGTTTGTCTACGCATGTGATATCACTTTATTTTAATGCGGACGTTAATAGAGAGTCCACTCAACACAACTAGGTCATTTCGGGACTAACATATGGTTAATTTTATTTCAATAATTCGCTTGCGCGTAGGGGTCTTTAGCAGTGGGAGGAAACCGGAGTGCCCGGAGGAAACCCACAAGGTTGAGAAGGCGCACATATCTCCACGCCACATACGCTCACACCAGGGCTCGAAACCACAACCGCAAGCCAGAGGTGACTGGCCAACTAGAGGTCGAAGCGCGGCGCTCTAGACCACTAGGCCCCCCCCCCCCCCGGACGTTAATAAGCTATTCTGACTGACTTCTCATAATGGTGGTTGATAAAGTTCATCTTGTTTTTAGGGCGTGGTTTCCCCTAGTCAGTGGCACAGGACGGAGCGCCAGACAGGCACGAAAAACCCGAGGCCCCTTGTACACATTGGTGTGCATGTAAAAGATCCCTTGGCAGTTTGAATTCGATATTAGACTAAGTCGTAACGCCGCTGTCCGGCGGAATTCCCCTAGTAGCAAACTGTATGGCGTATACCAGTCTTCATTTGCCCAAGGCTAAGACGTTAAACCAAGTTATATTTCATTCGTTCATTCCGTCATTCTCATAATAATTCAACTAACAGATATTTTCCATTTTAATAATTGTAGAAGGGAAGGCGAGTTGATAGTCCACTCCAGTATCAGAAAGCTTCAAAATCCCCAGTCCGTGCGGTTGATGCACGTCCTTTCTCGCCATAATAATCTACGTTCAACCTGCCAAATAGCGTTCTGTATTATAAGACATAAGCCGATATCACTTTCATTTTTTCCCTGCATCATTAAATCGTGCAGAGCAGAAAATGGCAGTCATAAATAGTCGATAGAAATAATTGTCCCCTGTCCGTTTTCAATGGCATTTTCTTATCTTTTGTGACGTTGACTGCAACAACCATCTCAAAAATTGACAACCCATAATCATATTTTTTTTTTTTTTTGGTTTTGGTATTGGTGATGTTTGTTTTGTGGTTGGGTTATATTGTACAATAACCTATCACTTATATACTATCGTTTATCTGACAATTGCTTTACAACACATTTATCATGTGTAACAAATATTGCATTTTTGAGGAGAAATTTTGAAAAAGAACAATTTTTTATCTGGGTAGGGAATGGATAGTTTATAGAAAAAAAGTCTATTTATATTGCACAATATCAGTGCATGAGCATGCTCAAAGAGACCAAGTATGACACCGAGAAGAAACAATACAGTTAGCAAGTGCGCGCTGTATCATTAGGTCCGTCATTAAGTGAATAGGCGTAGTTTTCTCGGTTGTACGTGAGTATAGAGTTGCCTGTCCAACTTCGTGGGTTTTTTCTGGGTACTCCGGTTTCCCCCCACTGCTAAAGTACCCATATGCACAAGCGAATCATTGAAATAAAATCGAACCATGTGTTAATCCCGAAATGACCTAATTTGTGTCGAGTGGACGTTAAAACCCATCTCCCCTCTCTCCCTCTCTCTCTCTCTCTCTCTCTCTCTCTCTCTCTTATGTTGTTCACGGGACTTTGTTTTTGACTGACGTCTGTAACATTCCAAACTCGTACTTCCATATTCTGTAATACCAGATAAGAATCCGTGTCGCTAATTTGTAACACACTTGTTTTACAAATTACTCAAGTGTAAAGAACATTAGCCTCAGTAACTAAACTAAACTGAAGAGGAATTTTCAAATACAATTAGTAGTTGTAGTCACACTGGAGTAGTATTTCAGATCCCTTAATTGTAGAGACCGAGCTTAAGCGAAGTTTTATGGTTTCAGCAAAACGGTTTTTAATGAGATTTTCCCCCGAAAACTGCCCAAAGCTACTGGGTATTAAATGGAACTGCGATATTAGATTTAGTATTGGAAAATGATATAAAAATGTAATTTGTTCGCGTGAGAGAAGGGTTGTATCTTGTTTTACTGTAGAAGTTCTGGTCTTGACCATTATCTGTATCCTGTAAGGATTTAGTACTTCCCTGTTTCTTTTGTTATAGTAGCAAATTTTGTTTTAATTCCTTCAAATAGAATTTTATCAGATACCAAAATCTGTCCACCCCTTGCATTAAAATGAATATCCGGGTTAAGATGTGGGTATAGTGTTAGGAAAGAAATGGTGGGACAGATTTTGAAATCTTTATTTGCTATACATCTATCGTAATTTGATAACATGCTTGATAGCACTGCATCAATAATTAATTGTTTACTTCATTGTACGACATCATCAACCGTAATCTCTTAATATACTTGATTTTATTGCATCAGCTACCGTAATTTGTTAAAATACTTGATTGTATTGCATTATCAACTGTAATTTAATATACCTGGGGCCTATTTCACGAAATTTTAACTAAGATAAGATCCCAATTTTAGTAATTTGATTGGATAATATTAGATTGATTTTAGTGCTTAGCCAACCAAAATTGAAGTATCTACTAAAATTGGATTTTATCTTAAGTTAAAATTTCGTGAAACAGGGCCCTGATTGTATTGCATCAGCTACTGTAATTTAATATACTTGATTGTACTGCATCAACTACTGTAATTTGTTATATACTTGATTGCACTATACGTGATGGTATTGCATCCGCTACCGTAATTTGTGAATATACGTTTTTGTAATGCACCCGCTACCGTAATTTGTTAATATACTTGATTGCATTGCATCGGCACTACCGTAATTTGTCAATATGTTTGAGTGTATAATATACTTGGTTGTACTGCATCAGTAATCGTAATTTGTTAATGTATTTGATAGCACTGCATCAGCTACCGTAATGTGATAGTGCGATGGATTGAACTGCATCATCTTTGTTACGTCAACATTAGGTCAATGGAAGCCTTTTCGTTTTCAATTATTTGGGTTGTTGACACCGTTTTCAAATTCGGTTTGCTTGTCAGCGGTCTCGACACCTGGTCATATATGTGTTGAAAATTTGTTTTTTTCTTCCCTGTTTTTGTTGTGCACTGATTTTACTCTTCAAACTATATTGTTTTTGTCAATCGTTGTACGAAAGCATCGGACAAGCCTCTTTACAAGGGTAATTTATCATTGATTGACCTTAACGGGAGAGTTTATAAAATACCAGTCGCTCAGTACAAGGTCAGGTTATTAACCTTGGGTGGGTTGTACATTACATTAACACCATTTGATTTTAATTGCGTGGACATCTTTTAAATTCGCTTACGTGCAGCGATTTTCATTTTACTTTGTCAATATATCGCAATGTCAGACCAACCCTATTCAACACTTTATTTTGACCGTACATAATCAAATAAGATTGGCCCGGAATTAATAACTCAAATATATATAGCTCACCCTGTACCTAAGATATATTGGTTTCAACATACATTGTGGACTATATTGATGTAAAATGTCCAGCAAATAAGATTAATGCTATTTTAAATTGCTTGCGAGAAAGGGAAATTGAGCAAAACGAAAGTTACACGACTCTGGGTTCAGATCTGCTTCCGATGCTTTTGGGTATTGGGTTATTACGTGGAATAGGTGGGGTGGTGATTCGAGTGGTTAAACGCGTGCCCTTTAGATCTTAAGGCCTGTCACTGAGTCATGTGGCGTGATTTCGAAGTGTACGTTCTCCCCCCCCCCACACTTCTAAAGATCTTCGAAAGCGTGTTGTTGGCTATTTAAGTATAGTTAGTCCCGAAATGACCCGATTTGGTGTCGGCATCAGGTAGGAATTACCCCATCCCCTCTCTCCCCGAAAAAGGACTCATAAATTAACTATAATATGTTATTAATAGTATAGAATTCAAGCAGTTGTGAGTGAATTATGTATAATATATTATAACGAGGTGATTTACATGAAATGATAAAACAAATCGATAATCTCATTATATTTATTACTTTGTTTATATATCACCTGACTATACTCTCTTCCTCTAGCTAGATATACTGTGGCATATTGAACATGGTGTCTATTTTTATACTGGTATTCCAAGAATGTTACAAGCGACTGGCGAAATTCTTCATGCATCGTGTATTTTGATTATAATAAAGTAATAATAATACCAATCAAGTATGGAGACAATACATTATAAGATTACACTTATATCAGATGCTTTTCCAGCTCGTTTTCTTTCGTTTTCCATTCCGTATTTTTTATACGCCCACATTTTCATGTGGACGTATATTGTCGTCGCCCCTGTTCGTCCGTCCGTCCGTCCGTCCGTCCGTCCGTCCGTCCGGACGTCCGTCCGTCCACAATTGTTTGTGAACAGTCTACAGGTCACAATTTTTATCCGATTTCAATGAAACTTAAAATATAGGTTTATCACCCTAAGATCTCGGTTCCTTTCGATATTGGCATGTATCGGACCGTAACTTCATGGGTTATGGCCCCTGATTGTACGAAAAATCACGTTTTTTAGCTTGTGAACAGTGTAGAGGTCACAATTTTGAACCGATTTGGATGAAACTTGAAATGCATGTTTATAAACCAAAGATCTTGGTTTCTTTCGATATTTGCGCCAATTGGATCGTAACTTCCTGAATTATGGCCCCTGATTGTCCGAAAAATCGCCCTTTTTAGCTTGTGGTCCCTCTGGAGGTCAAAATTGTTATCCGATTTAAAAAACCGTTTGATTATATCACCGTTCCATGGTTATGAAGGTTGAATTCGAATTTCGTGAAAATCGGACCAAAATTGACGGACAAAATGGCCGCCATTTGTACGCGAATAGTGTGAAAATATGTTATATCAAGGTTGTGAACAGTGTAGAGGTCACAATTTTAAACCGATTTGGATAAAACTTGAAATGCATGTTTATAACCCAAAGACCTTGGTTCCTTTCGATATTTGCGCCAATCGGATCGTAACTTCCTGAATTATGGCCCCTGATTGTCCGAAAAATCGCCCTTTTTAGCTTGTGGTCCCTCTGGAGGTCAAAATTGTTATCCGATTTAAAAAAACGTTTGATTATATCACCGTTCCATGGTTATGAAGGTTGAGTTCGAATTTCGTGAAAATCGGACCAAAATTGACGGACAAAATGGCCGCCATTTGTACGCGAATAGTGTGAAAATATGTTATATCAAGGTTGTGAACAGTGTAGAGGTCACAATTTTAAACCGATTTGGATAAAACTTGAAATGCATGTTTATAACCCAAAGACCTTGGTTCCTTTCGATATTTGCGCCAATCGGATCTTAACTTCCTGAATTATGGCCCCTGATTGTCCGAAAAATCGCCCTTTTTAGCTTGTGGTCCCTCTGGAGGTCAAAATTGTTATCCGATTTAAAAAAACGTTTGATTATATCACCGTTCCATGGTTATGAAGGTTGAGTTCGAATTTCGTGAAAATCGGACCAAAATTGACGGACAAAATGGACGCCATTTGTTCGCGAATAGTGTGAAAATATGTTATGTCAAGGTTGTGGACCTTATAGAGGTCACAATTTTGAACCGATTTTGATGAAACTTGACATGTATGTTTATAACCCAATGATCTTGGTTCCTTTCGATATTTGCGCCCATCGGTTCGTAACTTCCTGAATTATGGCCCCCTGATTGTCCAAAAAATCGCCCTTTTTAGCTTGTGGTCCCTCTGGAGGTCAAAATTGTTATCCGATTTAAAAAACAGTTTGATTATATCACCCTTACATGGTTATGAAGGTTGAGTTTGAATTTTGTGAAAATCGGACCAAAATTGACGGACAAAATGGCCGCCATTTGTACGCGAATAGTGTGATAATATGTTTTATCAAGGTTGTGAACAGTGTAGAGGTCACAATTTTGAACCGATTTGGATGAAACTTGAAATGCATGTTTATAACCCAAAGATCTTGGTTCCTTTCGATATTTGCGCCCATCGGATCGTAACTTCCTGAATTATGGCCCCTGATCGTCCGAAAAATTGCCCTTTTTAGCTTGTGGTCCCTCTGGAGGTCAAAATTGTTATCCGATTTAAAAAAACGTTTGATTATATCACCGTTACATGGTTATGAAGGTTGATTTCGAATTTCGTGAAAATCGGACCAAAATTGACGGACAAAATGGCCGCCGTTTGTACGCGAATAGTGTGAAAATATGTTATATCAAGGTTGTGGACCTTATACAGGTAACAATTTTGAACCAATTTTGATGAAACTTGACATGTATGTTTATAACCCAAAGATCTTGGTTCCTGTCGATATTTGCGCCCATCGGATCGTAACTTCCTGAATTATGGCCCCTGATTGTCCAAAAAAATCGCCCTTTTTAGCTCGTGGTCCCTCTGGAGGTCAAAATTGTTATCCGATTTGAAAAACCCGTTTGATTATATCACCATTTCATGGTTATGAAGGTAGAGCTTAAATTTTGTGAAAATTGGACCAAAATTGACGGACAAAATGGCCACCGTTTGTACGCGAATAGTGTGAAAATATCTTATATAAAGGTTGTGGACCTTATAGAGGTCACAATTTTGAACCGATTTTGATGAAACTTGACATGTACGTTTATAACCCAAAGATCTTGGTTCCTTTCGATATTTGCGCCCATTGGATCATAACTTCCTGAATTATGTCCCTGGATTGTCCGAAAAATCGCTTTTGTTCGCTTTTGGTCCCTCTGGAGGTCAAAATTATTATCCGATTTAAAAAAACGTTTAACTATATCATCGTTTCATGGTAATGAAGAGAGAGTGTGAATTACGTGAAAATCGGACTAGAATTGACGGACAAAATGGCCGCCATTTGTACACGAATAATGTGAAAATATGTTATATCAAGGTTGTGGACCCTATAGAGGTCACAATTTTGAATCGATTTTGATGAAACTTGACATGTTTGTTTATAACCCAAAGATCTTGGTTCCTTTCGATATTTGCGCCCATCGGGTCATTACTCCTGAATTATGTCCCCTGATTGTACGAAAAATCACCCTTTTTAGCTTGTTGTGCCTCTGGAGGTCACAATTATTATCTGATTTAATAAAAACCTGTTTGATTATAAAAACCAAACAAATTCTAATGATTTTCTGATAATTCCTTAATATGCAACAACTCTTGTTGACTGCCCGGACGATTTGGCTGCTGTGTGGGTGTATGTTTCGTTGCCTGGCAACCTATTTTTATTGGATGCGACTTTATTAACATTTGATAAGTTTTGTTGGTGTATCATGTTGCATAGTGTAAAGAGCCAACTGAAAACGCAGCTTTTCCAATCACGCAGATTTCGTCCACTGGTTTATATTAATCTGACTGAAGATCCGGCGCCAGCCCTCTAAACGGCAGTCGTTCTGAGATCTGAAAACGGGAAGGTCTGACAAGGAAATGAAATAAATAAGGGGAATGGAACAAAGCTGTAATTTGAAATAATAAGCCTACACGTTAATTTTTAAAAAAGGGGCTATCTTTTTTTCGTGTCTATGCTTGGATTTTTCATCGAGCAAAGAAGTGAAATGAAATGGGGTTTAACGTCCTACTGTTCTGCTCCTAACCTAGGGTAATGAAGACGGACATACGCCATACGGTGTGCTATGAGGGAAATTTTACGTGCACACCAATGTACACGGGACCTCGGTTTTTCGTCCAACCCGAACCACTAGACAGCTGTCCTTGTCAGGCTGTGCGTCCTGCATCACTGGAACCAAAACGGGGGAACTGGATGAACTTTCTCGGCCAATGCAGAGAATGAACACCCGACCTCCAGACTAGCGAGCTAGCGTCTTACCCGTTTAGCCACCGTGATCCCCGTCGAGCGAAAAACCAAATTCACAAGTCATATAGCTTGGGAAAGAAAGCGTGTGTCAGTCTGCAAAATATCCACATCAGGTTCTTTGGTTCAATAAATAGAGATCGAACATTGTTACTTGTTCCAACGCTGACCTTAGTGTAAGTAATTTATGAAATACTCGAGTCAGCAAAACTGGCTGTTTATTAATAAATCGATAGAGTTAGAAATTTTACTTTCAAAACAAACTGATAAACATTCAAACTGCGTAGTGATTTTTAAACGCAGTGGTTAGACATAGGCCTTGCTTTATATATATATTATAAGAACAGAAAAGTCAGCGTGTTTGGTGACATTTGGTAATACGCCATTTTCATTAGCCGTGGTTATTATTCACATACGTTGAATCGAACTAATTTTACCTGTCGGTCGGACTTACCACCGTATGCATAATTATATGTAAATATATTCACTTGACTGTTAGCTACGTATTGAATAATACCTGTGAAGATTGGTTAATAATAGTGTTATATATTACACGCCATGTAAAGTGTGACTTCATTGAACCGTTAATAGTCTAATCTGGTTATTAAAGAAATATACAGGAAAGTATACATGCATTGTGACTCATGACGTTATAAGCCTATGCGCAGAAGGTAAATTTGTCCGCGTCTACCTTGTGTGTCGGCTGCTTGTCAACCAGTCCTACCTGTATAGTTCTATGCTATACTAGTTCATGTTTGTATACATACCGTTTGGATACGTGTAAATGACAAGAGTTGCGGTTCGATAAAAACGATGCATTGACAAGCAGAGTTTATTTGGGATTCTATTATTTCACAAAAAAGCAACCAGATGACAATGGTCAGAAAGCGGGATTACTATTTAGTGCGTAAGTTTCATTAAATTATTTATGGGTTGTTTACGTCTTAGCTGCAAGTCCTGCAAGTAATGGTGACATGCCAGTCATTACACTATATCAACACTATGTCATTCAATGTGATCATGTGATCGTTCTTATAGGTTGCAATCCTATCTATCATTTATATTTATCTAAACAAAAAAGGTGCACTTTTTGAAGGCATGAAACGCCAAAGGGTATTCCAGTTCAAGGTTAAGGACGTTTTGAACTAACTAAACATTAAAGAAACCTTTTAAAGACTTTTAACTTTCACGGATGATGCAATTCCAGAAAAAAGACAGCATAATTCAGTACAGTCTATGTAATACTAGAAACATTTCTTTTGGGTTCTGAATATTAGATGTTTGCTGCTACATCCCTAAGTAAATTGTTTTATAATAAAATATCCTCTGCATGGCTGACTACTCTTTCACTTACTTTTTCAACGGTATTGTGCTATATTGCCTAATATATTTACACGTCCTTTGTGAACTTCGTTTTATCTTCGCCTCTTCGTGGTTTCTTTTGAATTGTGAGCTCTCGATTAAGCTTGTAATGTTGCCGTTCCGAGGAGAATAAAACCAAGAAGACTTGACAGTCGGTGGTTGAGGCTCTGCCCGGCAAAATTTTCCTCATAATCCCCGCTTACATTAAAAATTTTAAGCAGTTTGCCGCACTGAGTACCGTGCCAATCTGACCCACTGAAATGAGGTGGTCTCGGCTCGGTACCAGGCGTGGCGCGGTTAAATTTTCTTAGTGTAAACGTTATCAGGTCTCAGCACTAATATCTGCGCATGCGCGAAACGAACCTTTACCTTTTTTCCCCCGCAAACTTCGACAGTTCTGTCATCAGTTCTGTCAAAATGGCTGCTCAAACTAAATTAACCATATTAATTGTTATCATCTGGGTAATTTGTACAGGTGCTGAAATTAACTTTTCTGTGAAGAGTTCCACATTTGGCGTGCCTGGCACGGTTCTGAGACGGGTTATTTTACAGTAACGTAAACGGGTCAATTTCTTGAAATTTATCGCGGCCTGGTACTGTGCCCAGAACAGCACGCTTATCGCGGCCAAGTGTAAACGGGGCTTTAGTACACTGTCCGTCTTTATTATCCCAGTTGCTGTAGTAAAGTAGGGCGCTAAACCGTAGAGCGCTAAACCCCATTTCATTAAAGGGACAATCCCGATTAGAACAGAGTCTCAAAAATTAAAGTCCGAGCATTTATGAAATTTATGGACCAAAATATAGAGGCATGGTGTATATACCTTGGCTCAAAGTTTCAGCTCAAAATATTGAGTCGTTTTTACGTTAACGTCAACACTGCTTATCCGGACACGTAACCCTTTTAAGATTTGGGGTCAATTTTTTGATTGGGTGACCTGATAATCGATTCCCGTTTCTTGAGAGGTCTATACAGTGAATGACCCATGTACTGTACTGATAACAAAAGGTAAATTTCACCCACATATCATTTTTATAGAAAAAAGTCTGGTTTTATCCAGACACTGTATAATACAACGGTCTCCATTTCCAGATGAAGACTGTCAGGTTTAAGTTATTTACAAGCATATCACAAATATCGGGTTTGTTGGTCGGCCTTAGATAATGGGTTATAAGGGATTTTAACACAAAATTAAGCAGTTTTATTCCCCAAAAAGTTATCGGGATTGGCCCTTTAAGCTTGCAATGGAGATTAAGATGATATCATTATGATAATATTTTTTATCAATCAAAAAACTACGCACAGTTGTATGTGTTTTATTCTCTATAGCATGTACATATGATAACAAGTTAATCCTATTACACTATTTGGATCAAATAAATGTACTTAGCCTGCTTGACTTTGGTTCAGTTTGCGTTCTAAATACTAAGTATCCCTCAACATTTTAATTTTTAAAACACCAAGCCTGCTATGCTTAAATGACATCTAAAAACTGAACGAAAAGTTTGCGTAAAAACGTATTTATTGTGTAAAAATCGCATCCTTATTCCTACTGAGCCACTGTGTTGACCGTCCAACAAACATAAAGATTCGTTTTGGTCCTAATCTTTAATATTTTTATCTATGGTAAATAAAACGTATCTGTGTTTACCCCCCCCCCCCTCCCAGTTACATAAAGTGCATTAGCTTTCATTTTGATATTTCCCGATGTCAAAGCTTGAAATATCGATAAAATATTTTATTTTAAACATATCTGTAAATTTTTAAGTAGTGTGCTCATAAGAACAAAAAAAACCGGATTATTTTTTAGACGGTTTACAATAACTAAATTGCATATAACTTTGCAAACCAATTTTGAGTTTTAATTCACACACAAAAGTATTTCCTGAATCGCGAGGTTTAGACTCACTGATATAATACCTGCCAATTTCAGAGATGACGTCATATTCGTTGCAGACTTTAAGTAGGTTTCCGTATGTACATGCAGATACATGCCAAACCCAACGGTCTTCGGCAAACCGTGTCAACACTCTACCCCATTGCATTGTCAATTCTTTTAAATTTGTTAGCGTGTTCCAGCTTCGCTATTCAGGTAACAGGAAATAAGGCACAAATATTGTTTTGTACATGTAGTCTGCTATTAATTATACAAGACCTGTTTTGTTTCAGTTCTATAATCCATAACAATGTCTTGTCATGCATCAGTCATTTTCAGTATATATACTCCACGACCTGTATTAAAACATATCGTATACCTGTAAAACTTATACCGATGTCTTTGGTGTAATTTACATTATACATGTCAATCAAACTAACAGGGGGGGGGGGATATTACGCCATGTTGAATTTGCTATCAGACTTTATTAATTTGAATAAATTTACATTATTATTATGTATTTATCCGGGTGGGGGTGGTGTGAGATATTTAACATGAATAAATCACACATTGCTAAAATCATTAAAAGTGCACAGCGCACACACTTTTATTTGGGCCAAATTAAAATTGATTGCGTTATATGTGATGACAGCCAAATGAAAGCGGCATTGGTCTTTAAGATATTGTCATGTTTTGTTGTTTTTTAAAAAAAAATTCTCCCCAAAAGGAAACAACGCATGATATGATTGATAATATTGATCAATCTTTATATAAATGAAAGTATATTCGTCAATAATATCCCATATCCTTATTATGGATACTTTGACGGAACGTTTCGATTGTGTATCTTATTATATATGCTGAAACTGCCCTGTTAACATACAGATATTCATTAATTTAGACAATATATATGGTAATAATGTAATGGTTTTCAAAAATCAATAAGTATATACTAGTATATATGTAAAGTATTGATTGGAGCCCGTAGTTATTAAATGTTAAATTTATGAAGCCATTCATAATATGCTGGTATGGACTCATAAAAATGGAACGATATGTTCGTTTGTAGATATTCATTTGCATTATTTATTTTTGATAAATATTTCACTATTCATAATACATTCCATCGTGGCTTTCACCCTGTTTACAATTACTGAATTATATCAGACGATGACATCTGAATAGGCATTCAGAACCATTTGTACGGATCTCTTACTTTCTCTCATTTTTCCCGACGCACTACTATAAGATAAGCGAAACCAGCTTAACAGTCACTGTCAACGGGTGTATTCAACGTGAAACATGTTGCCAAATTTCTAATCTCTTCAGGGGACCAAGATAAGCTTTTTTTTAAAAATGTAACTGGTTTATTGCTCCACCTTTGCGTCCAGGCAAATAAATTAAGCTAGCTTAACGGTCTCCAGCTTTTATAATCTGGCTTAACTTTACGATCCAAATGGTAAGTCATTCTGTTGTATGCATATAGGATAGTCATAAGTTTAATTAATTAATTCGTGAGATTAGGAAAAACAATCTTGTGGCCCTAGAGTCAGATCGTTCAATAACATAAAATTGTTAATGCTATGAACCAGTTTGAGGACTGTAGATTACACAACTGATAAAATGTTTTGATGACAAGGGAGGAAACCAGTCATGATGACCTGTCAAACATGATTTACAGTACACCATTTTCCTAGTTTGAAAACGTGTGCTTAACCTTTGACCTTCCTGTGTACATGCTCATCTTTAGTGCTAAATAACACAACTTAATTAATAAAAGTTGTAGTTTGTTAGATCATCATTTCCCCTCTTAAGTATGGACTTTGATGTTCGACCCTACAACTTAACAGTAAACTCAACACAACACGTTTCAATACAACCGACAATTTGCTTATTGATTTGAATGTATTGTGTTTTGTATAAGTTTTTGCGGTAAAAAAAGAAATCTGTTAGTAATGAGTTGTAATTTAGAGGAAGTGTGAATAAATGGTGATCGTTAAAATGTGGAATATCTATTTATTTTCACGCGTTCCTATATCATTATCGCTTAGAAGGGGATAATAATAACGGAACAAATGGGAATATCAAGAAGCAAATGGCAACCCGTTTTACCGTTCGGTAAATTTATGACTACCTTCATCGGGACATAAAGGCTAATACGGCACTTTTGTTATAAAGTCAGTTTACAAGACCCTAACCCTAACCCTAGCTAAACATAGATCCACCACGCATACGGGAGCTTTAAATCCAGGGGCAGTCGAGTGACACACTCCACAAAAATATTTCAATATATTATGGATAGATGGATACTTCTAGAAAGTTTTATAAAGTTGATTCTAGCAGCTCGCATCATTATCTTTCTATTGTATCAGAATATCTTAAACATTCAATTTGCAAGAGCTAAATCTGCCTATTGCAAGTCTTCATTTCGGCTTCAGATATCATAGAAATTATTAATTAGACCTTTATTTACATGACATGCTCAAAATCGGATGGCTTGGATACTGCTTGGAATTAAAAAGTCGTCCAATAAATGGCCGGCCAAGCAAACGTATATACCGTTAGTCACTGACGTCACTACCGGGATCTGTCGATGAAAGGCCTACCAAGCAAGGGTACATTATAGTAATTGGGAATAAAGAATATATGAGTGTAGATATCGTCTGTCAATCAAACGGTCGGCAATTGTCGTAGATGGTGCGGGCACAGTTAATACCTACATGTATTTCTAGTTCAAACTTCCAACAGTGACAATTCCGTTCAGAATAAAGTAATTACTGAAATTTTCAAAAAAATTTTATCATCTATTTTTGAATTATTATAGTAAGAACGACCAACTCTTTATTAAACTCGTAACTAATGTATCTTTAATAGGTTGGCCATCCCCTTTAAACTTGCTTTGATTTCAATTATGAAAAGTTTGTTAAAGGGCCACGTGCCTACATAAACTGTAGATATATAGAGTTTGTAGCCATAAGAACCTAAAGTACCCTTATCAGTGATAAATTGATACCATTATAATGCACCAATCCTAACATCAGTTATGATCATTTGAAGTTAACTTTAGTTGCATTTGTGAGCGTTTGAAACATATTTGATTTGTAGCCGCTTACTTCAAGACCAACAGATTATTCAATCTACTAAGTAACACTTTTAACCTTTATTTATGTTTTATTGAAACAACCAATTTAATTTGTTCGACTTTTACAACGTTGACTAATAAATTAATGAATTTTCTTTTCCATCAAATAAACTATTATTGTCATAATTTGTCAGGTCTTTGTTATATATACTGGCAGGTAAGGGCACCATTTGACACGAGATTTCCTTTAATGACACATCATGATATACTATAACCACGCGTTATCTTTGATGTTTTAACTAGAAAATTATACATTCTTGTGTAATAAGCTTAACTTGATACGTATTAAGACATACTATGTGGATTATAATACTATTACATGTTTCACTGGTTTACTTTACCTTGATGTTTAAACTTTTTTTTCTATTTTATGGTGATGTAAATAGCATTGTAGCTTATCTAATATGATATATTTTTAATAATGAAAGATTATACACACCCCTTGTTTTTTTGTTGCTGGTGTAAGTGGAAAGCTATGTCAGCTATGGGTCCATTTTAAACTTTATACGTGAACATGGGATATTCTGTCGAGAGTTCGGTACCGAAACCACTAGAATACCATGGCTCCACGTTTGATAAGGGCCATGTTTGAGTCATGGACCTTATAGGGTCCATGATGACAGGCGTGGTTTCTCCTTGTCAGTGGTGCAGGACGGAGGGTCTGGCAAGGGACAACGGATATTCTTAATTAGCCAGTCGGAACAGAACGGTAGGACATTAAACCCCATACATCTATAGCTATTATAAAAAAAAGAACTTGTTTTTTTTTTCAAAGAGAGTGACCGTTCTTTGTAGGTCTGACAACATTAAGCGATATAAATCATAGCACCCATTCAGGTTGTTTGTATACTTTTCACATCAAAAGTCATATGTTACCATGCCAGGTGCGAGAAAATATATTATAATATAATTAATATACCTGTTTCATTGATGTATATACCCAGAAGACCTACACGTTGTCATGGTAGCCATTTGTACATCCTTGGCAGTCAGTTTTGTCAATATTATATATTTACATTATCTCATTCGAAATCAGCTGTTGCGTTCGACATCAGAGTGTACAGTACACACCTGATTATTACGTCATCAGTTTTTGAGGTGATTAAGGTCGAGCGGTTGATGTGTGTGTAAGCAGTGTTCATTTTACAAGGTTTGCAGACGACAAGTGAAGCAAGTTGGTGAACGTCGTCAAGAAGAGTGCTCGAGGCTGAATATCGACTGATTGAAGAAAACACTTGAAGTTATATGTGTTATACTCGATTTCACTCAAGGAATGTCCTTGTGCATGGAGTAGGCTATGCATGCCCACACATTATCAACCAATAATTTTATGGGTGACGTTTTGAACTAGGTCAGAATTAAATGTATATTATAACCCAATTGTGTACATGGACTCGAAATGGTAGCACAACAGAAAAAAGAAAATATTCACGACACGAGTTGGTATAATCTGTTAGATACCATTCCATCAAATTCTGGTATGTTTATTCTTATTAATCGATAATCAATTGATTTAATCGTTTTCTTTTCCTTTACACCATTGTATTTAACCAAGCTTGGATTGAATTATCATCGACCTAAACTATATAGCCCGCCCACGTTAAACTTTCAAGTACTCTCGATAATGTTTTCCTCGATAAAGTTTTCCTCACTATGATATGCCTGTCTTTATTAGGCTTAAAGTGTAACTCAGGTCCAAGAAAGAATTTTATGTCCGCATTTACTGTATTGTAACACGAATGGGTCGCTGAATTTGTAAAGCAAAATCGAAACGAATTTCATTCAAAAAGCTAGTCATTCATGAATTGAATATATTACGCGTCGATTTAAATAGCATTAAGACCTCCACTTCGGCTAAGGTGCTAATTGAAGGTTCATTACATTATGAATGGTTTTCACCTTGTAATAAAGTATAATATTGAAGAAGGCAGACATATCGATCAAACCACGTAATATACAGGAATAGATATTTGAAATGATAATCTATATTTGATGTTAGCTCAAGGAGTAACTTCGTGTACGTAGTGAGTGTTTATTACATGAGGGTACATCTGAACCATTGAACTTGTTTCTCATAATACACACAAATATGTTATTCGATGTGTCTTCAAAAACTATAAAACAAACTTATAGCTAATATCTGATATAAATTCAAGATATAATGAATGTACTTCATTTAACTTCATATTACTTTTAATATACCATCCACAATATTATGAAGAAACTTTCGTGTTTTAATATTGAACCAGTTTATCAAGAAATCTAAATGCATAGAAAGTATGTTTTTAAAACGAATCGTGATAAAATTCGCCTACAAAATAATTATCTGTGTTTTTCCTGACGTGGACTTTAACTGTATGCTAAACCACATTCTTAGAATATTATTCTTTCACACTGGCTTTATTAGCTTTATTTAATACACGTATGTGTGATTATTCAATTGAAGTGTTTGATAGTGCCCCACTTGTTGGCAATTCTAAGATAAGTCTGTGTTTAGTTAAGTAATCCTGTATATGTCTATAAGTAGTTCAATTCAAAAAGGATTGTTTTGCCTATGGTGTGTCATATTATGATAAATATATTGAATTAAGCGTCCATACATTTTGTTCAACAATTGTTTAAACCAGCAAACGAGTTACGTTGTGAGAAGATAGAGTTTGAAAAATGTATATAGGGCCTACTCCCAAAATAAATGCTAATTAGCTACAGTGATGTATTTTAGAGGGATCGGGGGTTGGATGGGTTTGCAATTCGCCTTGCCCCACCCTGCTTACCCACTTACAGCAAACGCCCATTGATAAATAGGATGAATATACTTCTATGATTGTTTCAATCAAAAGATATAAGCATTAGATAAATCTTTGCACCAAGACTAAAAAACATGTAGGCTAGTACGTAGCCCTGACTAACTCCTAATTAAATCGAGTGGTGTCAAACAGTGTCAAGTTGTGTTGTTATTATATGGTATAAAAGTTATTATATGGTCAATAAGTCCTATTAATATAATAAACATATCTAATATTGACAGTTTATTGACATGGCGGATCCTTGTCCTATCACAAGTACGTTGAAGCTTTCAATCAATCAAAAACAATTACTCTTGATATGAAGGGCGTCTGGTTTCTATAGTATAATATTTCTTAGGTATTTTATATTAAGTTGCAGACTGAAGTCGAATTCCATATGTTTAGGCGCATCCATCTGACAGCCACTTTACATGAATAGTAATCACAAGTCAAATGTTTGAAATTGTGTGATTCTTCATGCTCAGTTGAAAACAGGAATGAATCCTAATGGCCAGGTTCAGTCATGTCTGATTATATATAATGCCACTGCTGAGGTTGAAACCATTATGATTTCACTACACTCTTTACATCCTTTGCGAATTAAAATACCACGACCGTAATTAAATTGTAAGTGTCTTTTGGGTATAACTTCAGTTACATTTTGTATAATCTATTTTTGATCCGTAATGTCACTACCCTGGTTATTAAGTCCATCCATGTTGCCACTGTGATTTCCCTTGTTAACTCCTTGGATACGTCATGTCACTTGCAACCTTGGTTAAACCCCGTTGGATCCATACAGCCACTACTCTGGGTTAGATCTTATGAGACTTGTAATCTTACTTTCCAGATTAGATCCTGTTTGATCCAGAAAGCGCTTTCCGTTTCTTGGGTAATTCGTAAACCCTTCCTTGGTTAGCCTATGGTTAATTCATATTAATACTCCCCTGGTTAATTCTTGTGTAACCTTAATGTAACTATGAATATTGTGTTGTTTATTATCTACTATAGTTTCTATATTGCCGAATTAAGATTTTGACATCTCGTTTTCTAGACATTACCCTAGAAATGGTACCACTACTGACGCCTTCCGCCTTACTCCAGCCACAGTAGTGGCTTATCCTACAGAGTTCCTTTGCGCAAGTTTTTTAGTTAAATGACTACAAAAAGTTTACTGGCCTATAGCTCCCTAAATTGACCCAAAACAGTACTGCACATAGCTTAACATATAATAAATCAATTCCCATTGAAATAAAGGTGAAGCCTTACCGCGTAGTTATATGATTTGATGAAATCCAACTGCTACGCGAAATTTCAACTAGTCGGTGTCATCGCGGCTGCGTAATACGTCATTACAAGAAACGTCGCTATGCAAATGTAGAACGCATTACCACAAAGAAAAACTGTTCGGTAACTATTTTAGTGACCAGTCTTCACTATTTGTGATAGAATTACTTATTCAATTACAAACTGTAATGATATGTGTTGACAGTTGTGCGTTTGAACCTATTTGAACTTGCGTAAGAGGTCTTAGACTGTATCAATTGTAACGTTAAGCACACAGTTTGGCGTTACAAGTCTAGTAACTAGACATTGCCGGGGTGATCCGGGTACTTCTTGCGAGGTGAACTGAATTGAAATGGGGTGTACCATCCTACTTTCATGCACGGGAATCTTGCGTGTTTGGTCTTTAATGTCATCATTTAGTTTAGATGTATATTTTAAATATGATTAAATTCGGATTATAATCTCGAAAATCTGTTTTATGTGCCTTCCTTTTTTGAGCGCCGATTTCCATGCCTGTACGTAAATAAACCAGAAATTTCCATAGATTGGCCTTTAATAAATCTTTATAACAGCATATTTCAACTTAAAAACAACATATTTTATCGATTTCATATCGATCAGCTAAAAATAAAACCTTGAGTTGTCCCATATGGAATTTTCATTGCTGTTTACTTGAAGCTTTGGTTATTCATGGACACGACTACACTCTATATAAAACATTTGAACGATCCATGGTCAAAATTAAGGAGATTTAAATTTTTGATGGTTTTGTAGCCGACGTATTTAGAACATTAATGTATATGTACACAGGTAAATGTTTTGTTTTATGGTTATATAGCACCTGTGTATGAGTACAAGATTTATATTGAATTTATCTTTTTAGAAAATACCTTTGTCGTTAAAATTTGTTGATTCAAAACCATTTATGTGGACCAATAAATTATGGACCAATAGATGGAAAAATGTCCTCTACTACACGCATTGTTTATGCCAATCTTGATTCATTCTCCATACCCCTATCTTCATTACCCCGGTCGGTGCAGAAAAATAAGATGGACACCCCCGCGCAACATAAATAACTTTTTACGTAAACCTCAGTCGATTTAAAGCACACCTTATTTTGTTCCAACTACAATACAGTTACGCTTTATGTACATTTAATATAGGTTCATTGTGATTTTCCTATTGTGTTGAGTTCGTTTGTATACAAGAATGTATATGTCATTGTAGGTTAATTGTATTTAAATGATATCATATTAGTTTTTGTGCGTTTTATTTGTATGAATGGTATCCTTTTTATGTGAAGTTTTTTTTGATTGTTTACAAGTTTTCTGTCCGGCCAGAAACTTGAGTAAACATTGTGTCTATATTGGTATGTTACCAGACAGAAATAGGTTAATGATGTCATTGAAATGAAAAATAATGCGAAGTTCTAGTTTGAGTCCACTGTTGTCCCTATCAGTCTTTAAGGAAAATGGCATCAGTTGACAAAAGTTATCTTATCCATGTAGCTCATTGTTACAAGATTTATAAAATTGACTAGAGTAGCACCTTCGGTACTGACAAGCCTAGTCGTTCGGTGGGACGAAAAATATTGACTTTTACTTAAAAGACGCGTGAGCAGTTGAAATTCGATACAGAATATTTGAAAACGCTGCTATTCAAGAACAATTATCCTCCCTGGCATCACACGGGTGACCGTAGACAAAACTGTATGTTAGTCTCAAAAAACTGTATGTTAGAAACGGGCTGACGTGACGTTAAACTCCACTTATATTTATAGCCTTTCGTAGATTTTCCCTGATTGGAAGCTGGGGATGTTATAGAGTTGTCTCCCTTACAGTGTTTTACGCGAGTCCTCTTCAGTCGAGCAATCAACATTAATTTACCTCGAAGCCATTAATATGGACTAAATTATGTTCCGAGTCACGTATTGTCAATTGTCAGGGGGTACATTCAGTGTATACAGATATTTATTTCAATGTGGACAATTCTATATCGCCAGCCCAACTCTGTAGTAATAAAATACTGATTTAACAGTAAGAAGAAAGATATGGGATCCGCCTATTAAGTTAATCAAATACGTAGGGGCCGAAATTTCTTTGAGCCGTGAAGTTAAGCTGGTATATTATAAATAACTTTTGTTTAGTGTGTTTATGTATATGGCAGTCATTCTAATAATAAAGGTTTGTACTATTGTGATCCGTTGGTTGAGTACGGTCTAGGGTTGAATTGGTAGTCTTTAAACTAACTGCGGATCCCCTTCGAGGGTTCTTTGCTTTATTGATTCAATTTATTTACAACGTAAATAGTAATTGTTACTGTTCACTTCAATAATGACGCTTTTGTAAGCGGGAATATTGCAATTGACCATCTAAATAGATCGGGATGGGCTCACTTGGTGGTTTAGTTATTGGCGGTTTTGGTTATTGAAAATGTTAGAATCTTATTGATGATATAAATTCCACTTGTAAGACTAATGGAAGTTCAGAAGGCTATCACTCGGAAATCAGGCCAGACAGAAGTTGCTAAGCTTCTAGGTTGACATTCTATTCGATATTCAATTTTTTTGATCAAATCATTGTCAATAAACAAGTTTGTATATGAAAGGATTCGGGGGTTTTCTTGCTATTAGCTAAGTGACTTGATATAATGTTAAACATTCTACGAGTTAGATATCAAAGGGTCTGTTATACGATTATTTTATTTGTTCGAGCAAGATTCGAGTTTGGGGGTTAATTTGGTAAAATGGACAGAAATACGAATATATCAATCGGACGAATCAATATATTCGATATAAGATATGAGTTCACTAAAGACGCGGGTCAAATTAAAATTAATTGTCCATGTTAACGATGTAGACATATAAGTTGTTCTTATAACCTAGCAATCCATTTATATGTCAAACCACGGGGGATTAACTGAAAGAGGGCTATTAGTAAAACCATGCTCGATTTGTTAAGTTTCATCTGGACAACGTTATTAATGTAATCACTACTAATCATTAATTAGTAACCGTCCACGTTGATCGATTGTCTGGGAGTCAACTGGGGTCATTTCCACAGTTAGTGTATTACTCGTGAAAATAACTTTAGTAGTTTTATACTTTACATTCTAAATTATTAGTAATATACTAATTGATTAGCTTTTTTCTTCTTTATGAATTGAAATACGGCACCAGGGCTATCGCACACATCTTCTGGTCCATAAATATGTGACCAAAGGGGAACCAACTCCTCTATGTTCAATTGAACAGACGATAAATAGAAACATTTCACATTGAAATAATTAAACACGTCCTTTTTATATGGAAATTTGTCTGCGGAACTAGACGAGTGGTACATATTGCGTATCCGTCATGTTTGTGATCAGCTGTTGTTCTTTAATAAATACCACCATTGTGTGGCGTATTACTTGTTTGGACAGAACTAATATGTAGAAGAAATCAATTTAATTTGGCAAAATGTCGTGGAGACGAGGGGAAGTTCCGGGTTGTAGAGTAAACACGCGAGGTCTTTAATCTAGCTTGTTAGGAGATAAACATTCATTGAGACCGTTCTCAAACAAACAGGTGATGCAAGCTAACACTGCCCCATTACGCCGAGACTCGTCTGTCCTTTACGTGAACAAATTTAGCATATTTGTGTCTTTAAATTATTTGAAACCCATTTTTAAAGCTAACATGCAAGGTTGATATTGATAAATGGTGCCAAAAAGTCCCCGGAAAATTGGACTTGTGGAATCTGAAAAACGGGTTGATATCAGAATCTGTTTTGCGTCTGCGAAATCAATCTGTGTCATCTGCACTTGTCCTATTGACACGCTTTTATCTTTTAACATCTCATCGATTTGGTAGCTTAAGGTTTCGTATTGCAGATTGAGCTCTTGTCAAAATTTGCTGGTGGCAGAATGCAACAGTGGCGAATATTCCTCGTGAGATAATGACATTTTCTCCCATATCGAACATTTGTTTTATAAATAGATGAATCTTCTGTAATCGCGAAAAAATCTTTATCATCAAAAAACAGGTTTGCAATTGTTCAATACGAGACAAAACAGATGTTGGTGACAGTATACATTTTTCATTTCCACAGTTTTGGCATATTATTTCTTTGACTTCATTGTTAGCACGAGGCCAGTTTTTATTTACTGTCCTACGACAATATTTTACAATCCGTGATTTAAGTTATTGTAAAATTCTCAATTCGCCATATTTGAAATAAGACAAGATAATAGTGTGACCAGAATCCATGAAAAGCGAACAATTAGCCTCGATTGCTCCGGCTTAAATCGACGAATATTTGTCATGATCGTAACTGAGAAAATCTGTACATGAGTGATTGAGACTAAGGGAAAATTTCCACATTGATTGACTGAACGATGCACGTCATTACATGAGATATTATGGAATCTGTTGTCATGTAAAAAAATATGGTACTGGTGCCATTGTATTATATGATTAGAAATTTGTTCGTTTACAATCGACTATTGTTATCTCCAATATATACGTATTCCCCTGTTAGCTTCAGTCAGATTCACGAAGCCCAAATTATTAACTGAACGGAAATATAAATATAAATACATGCAATCTGATTAAAACACACTATTTCGTTTCGTTTGTTATAGTTCAAAATGTCGTTTTATTTGTATGTACTACACCAGGATCTGGAATATTTGTTACATAACAGGCGCTCTGGATGGCGTGAGGGATTAGCCAATGAAACCATCTGTAACGACGACTTCGTCAACGCTTATCGATTAATCAATGCCTGACGTCATAGGGTCAAAAGCCGTTCGTACAACCCCGAACACGACGTTCCAGTACAACTGGGCAGATATTCATGCAGTAGAGGCCATCGAAAGTATAAAAAAAAAAATGAAACAAAATATAGATCTGTATTTGAATAAGATTGTGAATACATGTATTTAAAAATCCCAATTTTAATATCGTTACACTGGCGGCGTATTAGGGGGATATAATGGAAACCTCCAAGAAAGCAAAACAAGTATGACGTAGCTGACAAAATCTGAACGATGTAGCGGTTTTTCTGTAGACTTTTCTCTATAACTATGGTAACGTAACTATGTGGTACTACGGTGTAAGTAATATTTAGATTAAGGTTGATGGAACTCGTGAACCGTGAATATGGGTTATTGGGTTACGTTCATATATAAACTCTACTAATAGGTTAAAACATTTCTTACGGTTTATGGACCCTAATGAAGTTATTATACACACTAGTAGATTCATTAATTTTGGTTACCAAGTATTTTACTTGATAAATCGCCGTTTAGCCTGTCTTTATTTCCAACCTTTGTGCCTTTAGGGGTTAGGAGTACTTTCAGTCCAAATATCTTAGGAAGAAATTTCACAGTTTTCATATCCGGTGTCTGTAACAAATTAACGATTTTAAGAATGTTTAAGTATACGAACGCGGAATCTTACTGACCGGAAATGCCCACTGCCCCGTCGGCAACATCTGGTAGCCATCTTGAAAGTATCTGACCAGTTTGAGATATTAGCACGTGTAGACATTAATAACCATTTGTTCAGTTATGTTTAGTGTGTACGATTGCTACCGGACGTGTAAATAGCCGTAAACATTGTTGACATTTTGCTAGACATCTGAGTTATAGGTGCGATATATAAAATGTTCGGCTTATGTTAGTAATTATTGGAGAAACACTCACAGTACCCGAAGAAGCACATCCCCACAATTGCAAATATTTAGATATTTCACAATCTGATTAAAACACAGATCCTATTTCGTTTCGTTTCGTTTTTATTGTTCAAAATTTCGTTTTACTTGTAGGCCATCGAAAGTATAAAAAACGAAACGAAATATAGATCTGAATTTTAATAAGATTGGATATTTCATTTCTTAGATGACCTGTGTTTGGCCGAAAGGTTAACGCGTGCGTATTGCATTAGATGGTCTCTCTCTCTCGCTTAGATGACCTGAAGGCCGATATTTATTCTATGCCATTTACGTTTAAAGACACGATATTCCATTTTAAAGACAGATACAGACGTTCGGCTCATACACAAGAACAGGTAGTTTTATTAAAAAGCATGCTGCACTTAACATTATTTAAATCGGTCATTCCTAAAGGACATTATGGCCCATTATCTTTTTTTTCTGAGATGGTTAGCCGATTCCAGAACGATATTTCATTTCTATCCACGATCAAAGATCCCATGTTTTAAAGCCTGTTTTCTATATATACAAATAAATTGTTCTATCTCACATTGTACGTGACAAAGAGCAAGGACATCTTCCTAACCACGTGCGTTTTTATGCGGGTTCAACCCCACTTCCCGATATTTAATATAATATAATAAATATAGCATTATGATTTTATGATGCATAACGTGATAGGTGAAATGTTATACGTGATTTTCAAGTGAACTTTGAGAGACTATCATGAAATCTTGACAGATTCCTTAATAAACTTTATACGATTTTGACGCAGGATTTATAGGTGATCGATTTTGGCGCCATTGGTGAACTCAATTTCTCAGTTTATTTACATCATTTAAGATTATACATCCAATTATGGATCAGCGAGAAGGGTCTACACATCAGACTCATTTGGTGTTGAATCTTGCCTAAATATAATAAAGAAATAGTGTGATTTTTATTAATCCTTACTAGTTTTCGTTAGTCTTTAATCATTATCATAGCTACTAAAACATATAGTAACTGATATACGTTATCTTCCTGGACTTCTTTATTCTGATATCGTGATTTATCACTGTGATAGCTAACGCTTCTCGTTACTTCTCCATTCATTTCTCTCAATAGCATGTTGTAGACAAGTCCTTTGATTACACGCCATTTTCTTCATGCCAGGTCAAGATAAGACAATCGTTTGATACATGCAAATCTTCCCGGGAACTAAAACAACTCATTACAACTCAGTAGGATCTTCTTTCTGTGCACATGTTGGAAACCATGTCGCCTTCTGTGAATTACAAATTATTCGTCTCCTACTACGAAGATAAATTTATGAAAACCTTTTTGCACAGAATGTTGTTGTTGTACGTTATATTGTGTAATGTCAGTTTAGCTATTACGATGAAAAATCGTTACTGACAGTGCAAATTTATTTCGAGTAAGAAGACTCGTGTAGTTTTTGACACTGGTAACTAAATGACTGAAACTCGTTATGGACTGTATTGATTTCTAGAATACACAGCTCTTACTGTTCTAATTTCATCTAGACTGAATATTATACCCCTTCTGTACCTACATACTACCAACGAGTTCATAATATTTCAGAATTTCGGATCTCTATTGAAAATACACCACTGCAGTATAGGCTACATCTGACGACCTACTCGAAATTCTTCGGAAAAAAAGACAGAATTTTTATGTTCCCGTTTTATAGAAAATGTCATATGATTCCAAAATTCCATAATCTGCACACACACACTATGTAGAAAAATGATATTTTTCATTGACGTCTGACACATCACTAGGTATCGTCTGCTACATGTGCCACCAGCAGCGATGGCATGATGACAGAAACAGATGTTTAAGATGGGGAGCCAAACTCAAGATTCCTAAATTCGAACAAAATAATGTTGTCCCATGTCTGTTGAAATGACACGTGACCTCGATATATTTCGTTTCCTATAAATGTACATTTAATTGGGCATGAAATTCTTACCTTTACATTATTTATGATCTTCATGGATAATGTTTAACTGTTTGTAAGTAATGCATAAGTAAAACGAAAATTTTATTAGCTTTGCCCTTTTCCGAAATAATTATGTTTTACTTGGAGAATAGATCCGTGAAGGAGGATACAGAAAAAATTGTAAAATATTATTAAGTGTTTTTTACGCTGTAGAGTTGATGAAGACATATTTATATGTTATGTCGTTTGGCCTATTTTATATTGTCGGTTTATCGATCAGAATGTACATATCTCGTGCTTTGAATACCATGAAACATTGTAATTGAGTTTTAGCCCCGTTACTATTTTACAATGGATGAAAATTATTTTATTACAAATGATCTTTGTTCCTTCTAGTATCACGATAACAGAAGTGGTATAGCACCGACCTCATTTAAATCCGGAACCAGATCAAAACATGGCACTGTCTGAAACTGATATTTGCATCATCGAATCTCTTAATGTTATACTCATATTGCTCAAAGCTGGAAATATTACATCCTAACTTATTGTGTTAAAGGCCAGGGCACTCTTTAAATTATTCTTTATCTTTACATACACCAGTGCAAAGGGAATTATGCCCTTGTTGGTAGGTTCACGTAGGTATTGATTCCACATTCGGAATATATATTTGGCTTCCGGGAATCTAAAAGTGACGTCGTACTTACTCCTCCAGGAACACTTAATACTACTTTGCCATTTATAATCCCCACGTTCCGTGCTAAAGTCCTCGTTGTGTTATTATACTAATTTGTCATTTTGTGTTTGAAATCTGACAACGTATGAGATCGATGGTATTCTATTTCATCTCTCGTTACTAAAACAGAGGTTATGGTTTCATTATAACACCCATTAAAATACTGTGTTTGAGCTAATAAAACAAATGGGTAAAGATTTATTAAATTCACGACGATCGTAAATTCTATTTGTAAAAGAAAACCAGGACATTTTTTTTTTTAGAAAGAAAGCGAGTTTACGATATTGATATTGTTTAAGATGCTAATATAAAAGATAGAAAATGACACAAGTGCAATTTTAGAATTAGTTGTCTTAAGTCTATAAGAAATAGGTTGGTCGCTCTCAGTTGTGTATATCATTAGATATAAACTTTCTAGTCATTACAGCTCATTGAAGTACTGTGGTGTCTTAATACCATTGTGCCTGGAGATTCGGGTATAGGTTTTGTAAATTTGGCTTTATAATTCAACATGGGTGTTTACATTCCAAACTTGCCTGTTTCACTTCAAGACATGGTGCTGTTTACATATTCGTCTCGTGTAATTCAATGACTGGTTTTGTATGTGAAATGATATATTATCTTGTCTTATACATTTTTCGGTAAAATTGGATGATCGAGAAGAAAGATGATCGCAATCATAAAAAAGATGTAGCTGCGTGAGAAAAATAAACTTGTCCGAAAATGACCGCAAATGATATCGCAGACAAGCGTATCCGAAACTCAAGTGAAGGCAGCTGGGACACTACACTCTTCGCCGGGTTTGATTAGGCGCCAGTCCTGGACGACGATTTACAATCTGAACATCCCAGAGAGAGAGAGAGATCTACCGGCGATAATTTTATAATTCGAAAGATTCATTCTTTCGCCGACTACCCGATCAGAAATGAAAATGCTAGACATGTCATAAATTGAAGGTATAATGTTGTACAAGAATGGACAAATCCTAATTTATACATCATAATGCGATTTTGTCAAAGTTTTGAAATTTCGGACGGATGTTTTATAACAATAATATTAACATTGGGTAAATAAAGTAGAACTGGAAAAAATCAAGCTTCATCAGATGGACCATTCGAAAAACAGTTGGAGTACGAGAAGAACCAACTTCTGGCTAACTCGCCCCACTGTCCGAAAATACAAATGGCTTAATCGTGCAAAATTGACTGGTCGATTGTGGAAAGTCATGATCATCTACTGGCTAGTTAGCTTCACGTTGAGCAATCAACTGACCACCGGTCAGTTACCAATCAACTAAAGAGCTAGATAGAAGAATGGCTAATATTTATTGATATAATTACCACGATTAGTATTCATTGGCTTGTGGTAGACGAGCGATCAATGCAAGGCTAAAGGCTTATTACGCTAATATACACTTTACATGTAATAATCCAATAAATTATCCACATAGGATATTACTCCATGCCATTATTCTTATCGGTAATTGAATTATAACAGACTCGGTAGTTATAGGCATGTTGCGTTTAAGTTTTAGGTATGGTCCCCGGTTATTGAATAACAAATTGATAATGATTATGGTAGCCTATGGTTAATATTGTGACCTGGGGTTGAATCGACCACGGTGATGGGTGGGTGGGGGCATGAGAGCCCTCTCATCTGCTTTTTGAGCCTCGCATATCGAAAAGCGATGTATGCAACAGAAATATAAGCGGTGTCGGATTTAGCTAAAGGAGACCCTACAGTCAATTCCACATATTGAGACCTTTCACAGCCCCCTACCCTGTAGTGTGTTATGAAAGGTTACTGTCAGTGTCAAATTTTTTAATACACCTTGGCCGTAGGCACCTTCGATCTTTAGGCCTCATGCTTCAGTCGGCACTGAGCGAAAGAAACATAATTGATTTTGTTGATTGTCCAACTAACCATTTAATAAGTCGCTTTCTACCCTGAATATAATTAAAAATAACTCGATTATAAGAGCCATCTGATGTTTAACCTCTGCTGTCTCTAAGGAAATAATAAACACTGAACTAAATTATTGATCATATATTCAATAATTAGAGTTCAGAAGCACTGAATGACTGTCTTTCATGAGTTTCTTTTTAAGTAAACAGATCAACGTTTTCTTCAAAGTCTGTGCGTTCTTTGTCTTGCGTTGTTGTAATGTTTATTAAATTGTGAATTGTTGGTTCGTTTAATATCAATAAATAAGCCTACTTTAGCAGAGGACTAACAGTTGCAAATCTGACAGCTCCAGTGTATTGACAACATCACGTGACGCGAATGTTTACAACACCGCACGTGGAGTGAGGAGAATCCGACGACCAAACGGCTTCAGTTTACTGGCAGTCAGATGTAAAGAGTGAGTAAAAACTGGAGAGTATAGTAGCAGACGATAACTAGTAGTAGGGAGTTGTGGTGTGTTGGTCTCGGTGCCAGGATAACAATAGAAAGTTGTGCTTCCAGGAATATAATTCACTTTACAAGCATGGATCATGAAAATACGATTTGTCCCCCGGCATTGCCCGAGGAGGTGGATTTACCAGATCCGGAGATCTTACTCCCAGACGAGCCCTTACCCGAACCTATTAAAGACGAAGAAGTTGTTGAAGTTGAAACCGCTAAAGAAGGTAGAGCGATATTTTCATTATTCATGTCAGATCATCCACGAAAGCCTTAAAACATCTGTTAATTTATAGAAAAAAAATAAATTACCTCTACCTAAATTTGACCCCATTAGCCTACTACGTTGTTTTAAAAACGTTAAACACGAAAGAAGTTTGTTTTAGCTTTCTCTCTTTTTGCATAATTTATACCGCAGCTAAATTAAACAGACAAATGTTAATAACAAAACATAAAGACGAGGAACAAAGGTATCTAAATCTAGACCGTCAAGAAACAACTGCTGTAGAGCGTCTCTCGTAAACATCAAACGGTTCTTTTACAGTACATGATTACTGGAGAATTCAACCTACTTCACGGCATCGTGCATAATTTATTCACCGTTTCCAAAACAAAGTTCCGGGCTGCTTTTCTGCGCTGTGTCGAGGCTTGTTATTTTAAACTCCTGTTTGTTTATCTCAACAGTTAAGACGCGTATTAAATTTCAAATTATTACATATGTAGAAGGCCTTTTCTGCATCTTTATCTGATTCGATGTTATGTTTACAAGACAACGCCTTGTTCATTAGGTTGAACGTACTGCCACTGGAAGCAATTTTATCACAAATATAGTATGCGAATGCAAATGCTGAATTCTAATGTAGGATTAACTTCGATAGTGGTTTATTTTACAAGCTATTTATGGCATTTCAGGCTTATTATGTGCGTGTGTTATCAGGGAACCTAGAGCGCCGAGCTTGTTTGATGTAAATGTCAATTTATCCACAACGCGACCTTCATCATCTCGCCGCTATAAGAATCGAGATAATGTTCACGATTAACCTCTCGTAGTATAGGAATGTGCTTTTAATACACTGCCATGACAGACTACTGCAGACAGCAGCGTTCATTAGAATTTGATGACTTGAAGGGTTCTAATCAGCACACGAATGGTAATCGAGCAACTATCACAGTAGGCTTAACATTGACGACCCGAAATGCTTTCAAAGTGATCATTACGTACATATTATGTCAGCTTAGAAAATGTCTTATATCTGGCCAAGGTCTTTGAAATCGACGTGTGGACCGTTTACGAATTCCACCTAAATATTTAGTGTCTTCACAAACATTACTGAAAATAAAATTGTTCGCTTGGGAGTGGTTATTCTTACTTTCAAAATATAGAAATAACTGTCCACCTACGTGAAGTTTACAATTGACACTTTTGGAAAACATAAACAAACTGTGTTTAGTCTTACAGTAGAGTTATTCTCTTTCACAAAGATATAACCGGTGAAACGTTTTGTATGTTTTTTTAAAATGCCACTTGTGGTAATGTACATATACCAGGCAGTTAATATTAAAACAATAATTTATCTTCCTTTTCTCACTAAATTTATTTACATCTGGAAGTTGTCAATTTACTGAACAGCATTTATCTGCCACAAGATAAGATTACTAAATTAGCACTGGCCATCTATAAATATCATAATTGCAGTATTCATCTGAACCATCCATGAAATTTGTCATTTACTAACTTTACATACAAACACTGATCATGCACTACAATAAATATCGGAATTACGATACTCGTCATGATCTAACTTTTTGGAGGTGTTACGATGTACGGTCAATGACCTAGAAGTTGCCAATTACTTAATTAACTTACAAGGTTTGCATCTGTCTAACCTCGATCATACACTTCTATAAATATCATAATTTCATATCTGACACAATGACGATTACTAAATTATAACATTGAACATGTACAATTATCGCCAACGTCAGAATCATCAATTATTTAGTACCCTTTCAGAACTATAAAAGTGAGATTTGTATGGATGTTTTTTTTAATGAACAATTGAAAGCAAGTATGTTTTTGAACCGGAACAGACAGCTTTATTAAGGTCTTTAGATCCCCTAATAGTTATACCCTCACAAATGTGTCAAGTACATAATCATTTAAACTGTATTTGAAAGAATGATGTGAGCTCTTTTAATCGTCCATTTTTTGTGAACCATCTGAGGACATGTATCTGGCACTATTAAAACAACTATATTCTGAGGTAGTGGATACACGTGTGTAGGTATTGACAAATAACTTAACATCCGATGTCACTCACTCAACACAAAGAAGGTGCATAAAGATCAACTGGGTTCACACTATATAAATATTTACATTAATCTGTAGTAGGAACAAATGGTACCAATGGTGCCCAACATGCCGATTGTAAACCAGATAGAGTAGAAGTCTTGAACCATGAGGGAATCAGTATAATGGCAGAACGTTAGCTTATCTCGTGAGAATATCTCATTTGCATATCATATACCACAGCCATTCCAGCAATCAGTGTACACCATCAGTGTGCAACCAGCGTGTTGGAGTTTCGCGTTGCAACCACTATAGTTCTTTTTATAAGAATAATTGCGTTATTTTCTTCCGTTGGGACGAGAATAGGCAGCAGTCATAGCTATATTGAAATTAATGCTTATTTCTGTGATCAAGAACACGGGAATGCTGTTTATTCAATTGATTTTGTCATTGTAAACGTGTTTGGATTTTATTCTTATTTATGGTTTCAAGTCTTTGAATGATGCGCTACTTGATTTGATCACTGCTGGGCAAATCTTGCTAAAATTACGGAGTAAACTGAAAATAGTGTCAATCTCCATGGTTAGATAAAATGAGATGCAATTGGGAACGTAGTTATATATATATATATATACATGTATATAAATTCGACTGCATTCTATACGCATTGATCTGTTTATTTCCTGATCATAAATCTTCCAGGGATTATCCCTATTAGATTATCATTTAATGGTTTCAAGGCCCCATGACATCCTTGTATAATTTCAACGCAGAAACCTTCAGGGGGTTTGAGTTCTTTTGTGTTATTTCTATATTTACACTTCCTCTTCTAGCTGTATTCATATCGATTTTTGTATGCTTGTACTCCTTAACTTTTTTCCTCTTTCTTCAAGTAGGCGTGGCTTAAATCTTTATTCTACTCTTATACATAAGATTCGATATCAGTTTGTGATTGTCAAGCAACAGGTTTCTATGTTAATGTATTAGGGCCTGCATATTGGTTCGTCGGAATCCTACGCTGATTTAACAAGGAAACTACAAATAGAAGGGTTTCACAAGAGATCAATTAATCTAGTCGTGAGAGAGATAAGTCTTTTTCCTCCGTGTAGTTGATGATATTTTCTCGTATCTAACTTAAATGGTAAAATATCAAGCAATGTTGTATCACCTGTCAATTTCTCTCGAGAATGTAAGCACACTTTTGTCCAAAGTGACATACAGGTCCCGGAGTGTTATACTATAGGTCCAAACTAAAATCTCTGTATCGACTGCAGATCATGGCTCGGGATTCAAGCGATTCTCTTTTCCGAGTCCACGGAATGCAGGAACCAAGAAACGAGCTCCATTAATTGGCGTTTTCTCCGTGAAAACCACCGTTTTAATATTGGCGCAGACCGCGTGTCGAATGTATGTCACCCCCCCCCCACACACACACACACGTAATTATTTTCTCAGTTCTCGTCTTGTATTTACTCGAGAAATTGTATTTATGAAATAATCTGACGTAATTATTTCGTTTCGTCGATTACTTTTGTAAATTATACGTAAAACGTGTTTTTAACTTTGGCATGACGGGTTTAAATGGTTATGTAAATCGGGAAATGAGCTGCGAGAATATCCATACGAACCACAATATCTACCGTTGGACAATTACTAGAATTAGGTCAACCGATTGAAAGGGTTTCGTGGGATACGCGCCAAATGTTTTAGAAACACACCATGAATTTCTGTCAAACAGATGAAAACAAGAGTAATTGGTGTGAAACTAGGTGTTTGCAATGGTCTGTGTTAACTTATAGTTTGAAAATGTCAAATTAACCAAAGACGTTTGTTTCAATTATGCACGTGACGTTTGATCACAACAATATTAATCGTAGTTAATTCATTGCGGCAATCATTATTAAACAGCAGACTAACATTTCGAGTAATAAATTTCGTTGACACAAATTAGCGCCGTTTCATTGATTCGGCAATGAGGAAAACAACCTTTAGATGGTCGACAGGACAATAATGTTCGCTGGAAAAAAATTCCGTTAATAAAATTTTCAGTGACCTTGTAATTATATAGTTACTTTAGGAACTGTCTCTGATCGGAAGATATCCGCAAGGAACTAGTAATTACCGAACATTAGTAAACCACGCAAGATGTTAAATGCATTTAATTTAGAGATGTTTTATTTAGTTATTTTAGTGTTTATCCTCGCATGTAGAATTTTTAAATGTCACAATTTTAACAAATCCGTAATGAGGTGACATTATCATTCTGTATTAGGTCATGTGGTTCATGCTTAACTCTTAATGGTTTCAATGAAATTTGCAGTGAAATTGGCAAGAATTTCTTACTTTGAACGATAAGAGAAGTTTTATTGCTTTTATGTAACAACAACTGTTTGAATTATTCACATACTTTGAACTTCATGCAATTTCTTTTAGTGTGTATTTGTTTTAAGTTGTAGCTTCGTTTCTACAAAAGTCAATAGAGCGTCTTCATATCTTGGTTATACAATTGATTTTCTGTTTAACTGTTATTTATCTTTTAAGAATCCAAGGTTCAAACCCTGATCTGCTCAATCTACTTCTGATAACAGACGCAAATCCATCTATATTTTGAAATTTGGCTGTGGGTATGGAATGAAGATAAATGCACAGCACTATATGCAATCGAATAATAAAATTCCTACAGATGCTTGCAGGAGAGGGGGAAGGGGATAGATTATTTTCATTTTTCCTGCCCCCAACACCACCTGTCCATAATAAATGCACTCTTTCTGTATAATACACAGATTATTTACATCTAATGGAATTATTCAACTGAGAAACACTTAAGTCTAATCGTTTGAATACTGAAGCATTTTGTTTTGCCAGACAACAATTATGTAAACAGTTTATCAGATAAAGTGTTTACATATAATTATCTGACAGTAATGATGCGACCTAAAATAGGAATTTTTCTCGGTAGCTTCGTTTCAGACGTCTCGGTTTCACTCAGATCTTTCAATTCTCAAAAGAATAAGTAAGAAGCCAATATAGAAATTAATAATTTTGACTTTAGCAAACTGATTTTCTTTTGATATTCGTAGAAGAACTCCTGAAGAATAAAATATCCCAGTATCATGTAATGATCATTAGGACTACAGCACTTGGTAATACATCACTGTAAATTATATTGATTTCGACGGTTTTCTTACTACAGAATATCACGAAATATAAATGGGTCAAGTCAAATCTTTAGTCATCCTGTTTCAAGATTTATAATATTTTTACATTCTCCATTACTCTTGTAAAAATAACCTAGACGTTTTGTTTTTCGTGCTGATGTTTAAGCATATAAATTGTAATGTTAGAAAATAAGAAATAATTTACAAATGGCTTCAATGATTTGGCTGTCAAAGTCTCTCACAAATGGATACTTTAGCTCTTCACAAACAAGGCTTTTATGTTCAATAACATATTTCTGACCATGTTCAGTGAAGTTATGGGGTTTTGTTTCTACTAATTGGTAATATAAGGTTATGAGGAGTGTATATTTTCTATGTTAAATTGTTCGTGTATCATTTACACATTATTTTATTAAAGATAATTACAAATGGAGTACAGTCTATATAAAGGATATGTTAACCAGCTAAAGGCTTTTGAATTTTGCTTCATATAGGGGGGATTGTGAAAATATGAAACCTAATAACATGATAAGCTATCATTTTGTTTCACAACACATGTACATGGCACTATTGTGACTAGAAAGCGGATGTGTTACATATTCCTGGGCTAGATCTATTTGTTAAGATCGACTCAATTTTTGTCAAGGTTATAATGATGACACGTGATTGTAAATTGGGATTGGAATAAGCACTAGCCCTGTTTACATCTTGTGACTTTTGACCAATCTTGTAGTTGTCCTTATCAAGTAGATCTAACCGTATTCCAGTGGTAAAGGTGAGCACTGTCAAGATCATATGAAATGGCCAATTAAACAGTCCATTTCTCCAAATATTGTTAGCCTATTTATGAATTTATCAAAAATGGCCAAATATGGAGTTCAGAAGAAAGATTTGTGTTGTTGTTTTTGTTGTGCTCAAGTTCTGTTCAGTAATAAGATATTATAAATGTAATAATATGTTCCTGTTTATTATGATTTAGGGATGGTAACATTATCTAGGTACCAGGAAGTTTAAGATAAAACGTGAGATCCCCAGCAGGGTGTGTGATTATTTACACCCTATTTTCTCGTATAGATAAATTACTGATATATGTTGATAGATATCCATATAGAAGATCACACCATTGATGATAATCAAGAAAATGTTACAAGGATTAATTAACAAACATTCTCTAACATAACCAAATTGTTACAATACACAACCTTTTATTGTTCATTATTTGTTTGACTATACTTTAATATTTATCCTGGTTCGTCAGAGGTAGTCTCTCGTAGGGTTTGGACTTTGGAGTTTGGATAATTTGATTTCAATGAAATCTGTGGTCGGTTGATTATTATTTTCTAACCATTTGCTTAAGACTCTTGATATATTTGAGATTTTATCATGTTTTTTTTCATTTTTTTGTTCAACACTCTTTTTGCAGACCATTGTGTGTTTGTTTTCTTTGAGAGGAGAGGGGGGTAGCATATAGGTTTGTACTAAGATCAGTATATGTTCTTTTGTACATTTCAGTCAAGATGATGTGACACAGTGTTAGGTTATTGTAGATCAACCCAGGGTTACCTTGCAGTGTTTAGGGTGGTTCGTCCATTCACTGGGTTTTATGTCCAGTTCCATCTTGGGCGATATCGCAAACAAGGGTGTTTAGGGAGAGAGGTGATTAATTAATACCATTACAGACTATAATATGCTGGCTCATATCATATTACCAATATCTGCCATACTTTGCTCTTTAAAAGGGGTTATAACATTTCAAGCTGTAATAATCTTCTTCAGTAACTTGACATCATGAATAGTTTATTTTAGTATAAGGTCTGCAAATCAGCATTATAGTTAATTACAGTATGGATGGCTGCTTATTATAATATTCCATAACAGTCAGATTGAGATATCTTAGTAAGAGCAAAGAAAATTGATCAAATTCTGTCTTGATAATTCCATTGTACAATAAAATGGTTAGGTTTTATCATCCACAGTGAATGTAGTTTGGTTCCACAAAGTCTCGCTTATGTTCAGAGCTCAGTGAATTAGGAGTATTCATTACTTATAGCAATTCTATAAACCCGAAGCACCCACAGACTGTACTGATAAAAGTTTAATAGGTTTTATGCTTAATTAATATGTCTGTCTATCAATTTAACCATCAAATACCAGAGTAATTTCTGCCCATGATGATCCACCATGTAATAGCAAAACCTTTAAGAGAAACACTTATTATCTATTTAGGCATGCTGTGAACTTGTATATAATTTTACATAATTGCTTTTTCATTTCCGTAAAGGTATAACAGTAAACTAGGGAGATACACAGGCTGCTTGAGCTTGGTGTACCATACCAAAACTCTTCCTAGAAATTGGTGCATTTCACAGTTTTCCATTTAGATTTTAACTAAATATTCTGGAATGGATTTGTGATGGTTTGTCTGTTTCAACGCTGAATAATTTGCTAGTAAAAATCGGTGACCTTTAAGACTAAGATCACATTTCTATCAGTGAATATTTTCCTGGCATATAAAGGAGATTTATTTATAAGGAAATCTAGCGCTTCATCATGGTTCTACATAACCTATGGGCTATTATACGTCCACCCTGGTAGCGAGTAATTTCCAGGAATTGATTAATGGTAAAATGGAACTAGAAGCCTGTTTATGAGCAACGAGGTCGGTTAACTTAATGTTGTAAAAGAGTCAATATTGATATTGTGAACACATTGGTTTTGGTTCGACTTTTACGACTAAATACTCTGTAGTTGGCCAGATAACATTACTATAGTCAATCTTTACACTATAAGCCTGGATTGACTAGGGACGAATTATGTTTTTATTATTTCTTCTTCAGCATTCGACACTACGGTATCATCTCTGAATTAAACAAGCTTGGCCTCCAGTATCGCTCTATTTATTAGTCATGTATGGAGCACGGTAGTCTTACCTTTTCAAGAACACTGTACACCGCTGCCTATAGCTAACGAATTCCAATAGCAATGTTTTACAAGTGGTAATAAGCGTGATTTAAATCATGCATCTCTACTTAAATCGAGTACCGTATTCCATAAATCATGGAAGTGACACTATTAGAAATATAGCTGTCTCGTAACATAACAATACATCATAGTTTCCGTGTTCAGTAATTATTGGTTCTGTGACTATTACATTCAGTAAATTGTGCAATTTGTCGTAAGGCATGTATCATGTACTACTAGACTGAATATTGTCTTCTCACGCTACTGCATAAATCACACACAATAAATTTCTCTACGATAGAATAATGGTCCATGTGAAATCTTTTCCTATTTAATGCAAAGCTTCTGATTGCCATGTAAATGAGCCCATATAATAACTGGTCTTTCAATATAAAAATTGAAAAGGACACAATTCTGAGTGATATTATGTGGATTATTATCCTAGTTTCAGGGTTGTTAGTTACCTCAGTATCAGTAATAAACAGTAATTATATTCATAGAATTGTATCATGTATATTTCAAATTCAATTAAAAAAAGTAGTATTAGGTACTTTTAAAAGATTAATTACAATTTGAAACTCACTCCAGAAAGTGAGACATGACCTCACCATCTGTCAAAACAAGTTGTTCTTTGGTTGAATATCATATAAAAGTAGTGAAAATTTACAGTTTACAAGAGACCAACCTCATTAGTTTATCCAAACTACCCTAATCTGGCCATTTCCAGAAATACTATAATCAGACAGATACCTTACTCACCATAAGCTAGATCTGAACAGGGTTGTTGTCTATAATCGTATAATACCTTTTGATGCTTATTGAGATCAACAGGCTTTAAGTTTTATTTTAAAGAAGGGATGATGATAATAATTAATTGTGGCATTCAGGTTTTATTGGACTTTTATCTCTTTTCTGTGTTTTCCGGGTTCATTGCAAAGTTTATACCATAATATCAAGGGATTGTTTTTAAAACGATCTGTTCATTTTATCTGGTTTGCAAACAGTGATTTGTGCCACTGTGGCAAAAATTGCTAACCTTGACATTTTCTGAGCAAATTTCTTTCTAATCTTCCTTGTTGATGCTTAGAAAGAAATCAATCTGATATACAATGTTGATGTAATTTAAAACTGGAAGTTATTGTGATCCAGGGAATTGACAACAAAATATATCCCAAGCTAGTGATACAATAATTTCAATACCTTAAACATTAACAGAGCACAAATTTCACTTTCAGGGAATCAATTAATTTGTTATGTCTTCAAAACCCACCCATTATTATCAAAGTTTCACCTTTTTTATACTTCGTAATGAATTTATTGAATGTCACCATGGCAACATTTTTTTCCAGTGAGGCAATAAATTGAAAGAAAATAAGTAAGCGGCTAAGATTATACAAGTGTTTATACATTGTCTATGATATCAGAGCATGGATGTAGTGAAAGTATCTCATAAAAGCACTTTAAATCTTTTAGTCTAGGTTCCCTGAAACATACTTAATTTCATTTCAGGATTTCTTTTTAGTAAATATTCGTCCACAAGTTTACCCAATCCAATCCTTCATCGGAAAGATCCACAAAATAAATATTTTGTGGCACTTAAAAAGAATTGTAGTTTAGACATTTCAATATGCTTATACCACCCCAAGTCTAATGGGTATTTCCTGACCTACTAGAGACTAATGTAGTAATAATATGGCCTCCAAGTTTAGTTATTTAAGTAGTTCATAAAGTATGTCATGTTAAAATTTCATAAAGAGATGACTTTGGCTTATTCCATTTTTGAACTACATCTTATATTGGAATGGTTTTTCAATTAGTTTGTTCAGATCTGCCTGGTAACAGAAGCAGACTGTATCAGGTTACTTCTAGCCTCACCTCCATTCTTTATCTTTCATTAAATTGACAAAAGCAACCTCTTGCTTGTCTACTGCTCCTGATTATTTGGATAAAATCTAGTGAACTGGATGTAATAAGTGACCCTGGCCTTTCACCACCCAAAATCCCCACTTAATATAATTTATAGTGGCAGGTGTTATTTCTGAGTTGCTTTTGGTTATCAAAATGCCAAACTATTGAACATTTTAAGTAGAATGACACCACCATAACCAGCTGTAGTAATGTCTGCCGGGGAAGGAATCCACAATTCTCCAAAACATATCTTATCCTGTCTGTATTCCCTTTCATAACAAATAACAGCATAGATAAAAGAAAATATGGTGAGTGATGAAACTGATAAGAAGAGTTAGCTTATGTTAAAAACAATTTACAGTCTTTAAGAATGTTTTTTTTACTTTACTTTCTTTCTTTAGATGTGTCAATGTGATATTAACCATGAACCAACAAAGAAAAAGAGGAAAAATATGATATTATCTTAGGTGAATCTGGAATCTAATGCTATAATCTCTGAAAGAACACTGCGATTTCAAAATCTTGAGTTTGTTACCTATGTAACAAATATAGCCATGTTTTAGAGCTTTGTCAGGAGTGGAAGCTACAATGACCGAGTTGGTAGGTCGCTGTCTCGCTAGTCTGGATGTTAAGGGGTTGAACCCTGCATTGGCCGAGAAAGTTCATCGAAATTTTCAGACGTGATTTCCCCTTGTCATTGGTGCAGGACAGAGGGCCTGACAAAGACAACTGTCTAGTCATTCTGATCGTACAAAAAAACTGAGGTCCCTTGTGTACATTGGTGTACATGTAAAAGATCCCTTGGCAATATGTGCGCACATGTTAATTAATTAGAACATAGTGTCACTGCGCTGGTAAAATTTCCTTCAGTATAGTGTATGGCCATTTATATTAGCCCAGTAGGAGCAGAACAATTGGAGGTTAAACCCCATTTCATTTGTCAGAGGTGCAGAATGTAGCCTTGAGAGGTTAAACGGTGTCTGCTTGCTAGGTTTGACAGAAAACTGAGGTCCTGTATATGTGTTGGTGTTCATGTAAAGGAACCCTTACAGTCGGAGTACGCCATAGACTTTCAATTATGTGGTTCCTGGGTTCTTTGAATAATGCCAGCTTATTTGGCTAAGATATATCTCCCGTAATCTGGAAAAACTTAGCAAGTCAAATTCGGGTGAAAATTGAGTTAGACCCATATTTGGACTCAGTACGCATGTATATAATAATAGGTTTTTTTTCCCTGAAAGGGCTTCTAATTATCTCCATCGAAAAAGACAAAATCAAATTGGTTATATATTCAGTAGCATAACAAAACAGTTTTCCTTTGTTTACTCAAAACTAGGTTCAACAGAGTTACTAGGTTTTTCCAGATTAGGGAGATATCAGTCACAAAATATCCCAGTGAGTGTTTGTTATTGAATTAAGATAAGTTTGATGAAATATAGCGAAGTATACAGTCTTGTATTCATATGGCCAATTGTTTTATTTTATCCTGAACCATTATAAAAGGGTTATCAACTATTATAATTTTAAGTCTAGACAGTTGAACGATTTATTTTAATGAGATCGCTTCAACAGAAACTATAGTGTTATATATAAATGCACCTCAAGGAATACAATTTCCTATATTCAACTTTATTGTCTACATTTCACTACACTTCTAATAGGATACCATTACAATACAGAATATATTAACCATCGTCATATATTGTAATGGCCATTTTGAAAGTGATACTTTACCGTATTCTGTAAACCTGGAGGTGAAAAAGGTCATCTGACCTTCCTATAAATTATGCATTGAAATGTGTTTTATGCTCATTTATTGGCAATGTTAAAAAATAACACATTTCAAAGCATGTTCATGTATGTTAATATTCAGTTCAAAACCAGAACTGTATTTACTTCATGATAAATGTTCTGCTTTGACAACATGTCATCATATTATTTATTCTTATTTGTAAATGAGATGTGTATAAATGTCCTGACCCAGAAATATTGAAACTGGGTTCACACTGGGGATAGTGCTGACAAGTAAAGCATCGCTAAGTCACCTGGATAAAATAAAGAAATGAGGTCCACCCATGTTAAGTTTAAATGTATGTAAATGAACCATTGACAGTTGGAATTCAATGAATAGTCATCAGCCATGCCACTGTCCAGGAGAAAATGCTCCTTCCTAGCATAACACAAAAAATGTCTCAAAATGACCAAAGGATTGTATTGATGAACATTAAATGTCATTCAATTGTAAACTCATGTAAGATAACATAATGCCAGTCTATTTTTGGTGATGATCACGTTTTGAATTGAATAAATTGGATTGATTTAAGGAATGTTTACTGACAAATTGCAAAGATGGTATGATGTTTAAGGGGGTGTTCCCATTTAAAATAATAACCACTACTAGTGTCATATACAAGGCAGTGTATGCTTATTCTATCAAGGACACAGGTACCACATGTTGCTAACAAATGTTTGTGTATTTTGTCTTGTCCGCAGGTTTGTCTTATCAGTTTTCTTTATGTGTAGTGAGGTCCTCCTGCACTTGCTATTGAGTTCATAGAGTATTATATATCATAAACAAACAGACATTAAGAAAACATATGTTTAGTTTATATTTGGTGGAATTTTCAAACCAAACATAATAGTCTTGTCTTATTATGAGATCTTGTGTTCTGGTAAATAATACGATTCCAGTGGGAAAATAGCATCACTGGGAAATCATTGCTACTTAAAAATTTGTTTATACCAGACGATTAATAATTTGATTAACACTTCATAACACTAACCCAGTAAATGGTGGTCTTATTATGCTGTATATTTGATTTATGGCTCTTTTAACCTCTACAATATCCAGACTAGTTTGGCGAGGTTCCTGGAATAATGTCTGTCACTGCCAATATTTACACAAGATACTGTATTAAAGATACATTGCCCTGAAAGTATTTATTGGGTGGTTATTTCCAATAAAAGTATGCCAAATGTTGTATATATAGAAAAACTAAAAAAAAACACCCATGGGGCGAGCACTGGGCAAAAATGTCAGGGTATCACTAACCGGCAACCTGACTGTTGTCTGCCAGGTTATTTTGCGCTGACTCGACTGAGGGAGCGGTTGCTATTTCTTGATCATATGATTAGGCGGTTTGGGGAACAGTATAAGTAATGAAAAATACATTCTGAAAAATTAACCCTCCCAAAAAGTTGAGTGTTATTTGAAGCAAATTTTTGATTGATAAGATCTTGTAAATGCACAAGATACTGAAGTTTTTCTATATTTTAGCAGTAGAATATTACTTATAGATACATGCAGGTCACAGCTCACCATTGGATAAATTATTAAACATATTCCAGAGATTAATAAATTTTCCAAATGATTATATTTCACGGTATGAATATATGCATTGCCATTAGCATTACATATTGCTCGAGGTCTAATAGTCGTAGAAAAAACAAATGAAGCGTTTTTTTGCATTTTTATACATTATTTGACACATTAAAGGGCGTGAATAACTTACCTACAATTATATTCCTATTTATTACCATTTGACAGTTATACAATTTAAGGATGGGTAAAACAAGGTAGAGTGTGTTATATGATATTTTGACATGTAGCAAACCTATCACAGGTTATATAAACAACTTATCTTTCTAATATAAACATCATTATTTTCTTTTTTATTACATATATACCTTGTTTGATTCCTATATTACCTTGTTCTTGTGTAATACATGTTTAGAGAATCATGGTGTCTCAGTGAGTAGGACTGTAGTTCACAAACCAGAAGATTCCAGGCTTGATATATTATGTCGCTTGCGCAAGTTTCTTGAGATTTTTCAATGTAGTTTCCTCTTGTCAGTGATGCAGGATGAAGGTTCTGCAAAGAACCCTTCTTGGTTGTTCAGTTGAAAAAACAGTAGAAGTTCTATTAACCCTGTTTACATTAAAAATTTTAAGCGTGCCAGGAACAGTGCAAATGGTTCTGACATGAGCGTGCAATTTTCCCAAATAAAGTGATGTGCTATCACCACTGAGCACAGTTAAATTTCCTAGATTGGTTATTGCAGAAATTTAGCGTGCTGTGATCGGCGCGTTTATTGCAACCAGTTGTAAATGGCGCTATTGACATGTTGGTACAGAAAAACCCTCTATTGACCATGGACTTACTCTTATATGTATTTATGCATCGTGAAACAGGACCCAGACTATTTACAGACTAGATAATCCGGTCATAAACCTTAATTTGGAAATTTCATTGGTCTATAGTCTAGTGAATAATGTAGGGAATAAAGCCAACACCAGCATCATCTGTGGTTATAAATAATATTATATGGTAGTCATCTATCATTATGTATTAAAATATTAACTTTTCACTAATCCCTATGGCCATATGTATACTAGTTTATTATCGATCTGTTCTAGCCTAACAAAAAATCAGAAAATACTAATCTATTCTTAGAACCAATCACCTGCCTCAAGCTATTTAACACAGTTACACAAAAAATGTCTTGGCAATTATAACATTGTCTGTGTAAAGCAACTTTATCTTGTTGCGAAATAGTGATTAATAATAACACGGTTGTTGGTAAATAACATGACACAATATGTTTTCTGCATGGAAAGCAAAATTATCTTCCACAAAGACATTCTAGGGTCAAATGTATTTGATCTGTTTTGTTATAAGTGTGGGCCAAAAAAATGTTAACCATTCTCTGTGTACATTATTTTTTTAATTCAGAATGGGTTACTTTTTTTTAGGCATACAAGGATTTGCATCGGATGCAGTATTTTTATCTGGTAAAAAAATGTCACTTTGCTTTGAGGATGTCATGTTTCACTCAAAGATGTCTTGGTTAAATATTGGGAATATTTACATGAACCTCTACACCCATAGGTCTTCTTCACTTGATGTTTATTGTGTATCTGCAATTCTCTTATAAAGTGGAGATGTGACTTGCATCAAGAAGTATGTTTTTTTCCCATCTTATTAATTAACAGGGGAGTGTTAACATAGGAGCACAGTCTAAATATTTGTATATTCTGTAAATAAAACAGAATGAAAATGGACACATTTAATGAATAATTTTGATAATCTGCAATGCTCGGTCTATTGATTGCCATTTCTGCCAATAGCGATAAAGATATGATTTTGGCCATAGAATTTTTGATGTGGCAATTTTTGATTCAATGGTCAGACATTTTTGATTATTATAGTCACTTTGTTTCCATTTAGAAACCAATTTGCAATAAGAGCTACCAAACCATTTTGCTTGAATCATTATAAATTATATATTGTTTGGTATTTTATTGAAAAAAAAACCCAGAGAAAATACCACAGAATATCATCTCATAAAATTTCAATTATTTTTCCATCTTTTATCTGGAATTCTATTATTTCTATCAATATATGGTGCTATATATATAAGTGTAGTAGGTTAATTGATATGAAAATGTTACACGATAGCACATATAAATAATGGAATTATGTTAGGAAATCAGAAGTATATCCCATCTCACGACTGCTTTAAATGCTGCATTGACATTTCTGTACTGCCTTTCACTTGTTCAACTGTTTCATCTTGTTGAAACCATGAATCATGTACGGTAGAATAATGAAGTACATTCTACTGATAATACCTAATAACTGTTTAGGGAAATCTTAAAATGTGAAACAGAGTCAACTCGAAAATAATGTAATATTCTAAACTGTTTTCTGCTTAATGTCAAATTATCCTTCCTGTTTCGTCATCATTATTTGCTAAGATACGGTACACACATATTCCACTATCCACTTTTAAAAAATCTGTAGATGAACAAAATACATTTAATTGTTAGTTTAGTATTTCCTTCAAACAAATTAGAAATATCGGTAGTATCAGGTGCTGCAGTACAATATTTGGCAGAACACTTGTTCATGCAAACATCAAGGCTACTTGGTACGCAATTTAACAGAGCGTGGTGGGCGACATACAATGTCAGCACTGATAAACCCACTTTACTTGCAACAGTATAGGAAGCTGGCAGAATGCATTCCTGCAGATGTTGCCAGAGGATATGGCCATCTTCTCTTGGCATTCTCACACGTTGCCATTTAGGCCTTCTTTGACAATTTACAAATCATCCATTTATATGTATGAGCTGTTTTCATTGTTTCTCCGCATATAATATCTGAAATGATATCAAAGTACTAGATGAAACCCAAAAGGCCTTTGTGGCCAGAAGTGCCACATACAGTGATTTCTACTCAGCTCAGTGGCTTCACAATCCATTTAAAAAGCTTTATTCACATCATAACTTCTATAGTACATTCTGTCAGGAATGTATCATTATATAAATGATGTTGTGTCAATATCACATTTCTTCAGATTGTTAAAAAATGTTGTTGGTTGATTGCTTTGATTTAACATCTTCTTACATCCTTTAAAAACTACTACAGAAAATAACTTCTTCTAGTTTGGATAAATAAGACTTGATAGATAAGAAGTACTGAAAAGCATGCTGTGAATAGTAAATAGATCTTGTTTTATTCAGTAGCAGGTTCTGGAAATAGCTGTAAATATTTGGTGAATTCCTGGAAAATAAAAGATTTATAAATATTAGACATAATAATTGAGTTATGCCTTGTGTAAATATTATTTTTCTGCAGCGTTGACTTGATGAGTTAACAAGTAATTGCATTATGTTATTTTTCATAATAGTTTATGTAATAACTGGCCATTTTATAACCCAACGGCAGATGAACAGTTAATCATCCTCACCAACTGAAATCAGTTGAAATCACTTTTGACTCGTGACTTCTGAGATATGCCACTTTTCATTAAGAAATATTTCAATCGATTAGAAAACTACTAAGTGCTGTGTAATGCTATTTGATGCGGATGTTCAGCTCAATCTGCCTTGCTGTTATGTGTCAAGAAAAACATCTAGTAGAAATTGAATTGAATTTGATTGTTATATATACAAACTTTGTTTTCTTTCATATTAACCTGTTAACTGTATTAGTAGAATTTATAACATAGAAATTTATCCTGAAAAATGAAAAAGAAAATTTTTTCGTGGCTGATATGCTAATCGAATAACAATTTCTTCGAGTTATGTACAGAAGAGTAAAAATAATGCTTCATATTTAATGTTGTGCAGTGTTCCGTGTTTGTTTATTGAATTGTAAGAATTTTTGCGCCATATTTTGTCTGAAAACATCCAGGTCGGGATTGTGAGGAGAAATGGTAGTAATGAGACTTTAAGATCTGTCAATCCTCAAGAAAAAATGGATTTTTAGATTGTATTAATTAGGAAATCTTGGTAGATTTTAAAGAGGGAGCCAGTCAAGTCAATTATACATGAGGCATCAAATAATATGTATTAAAAACCCTGACAATGCCATTTGTTGCATGCAGTGTTTCGAAATATCAATGAACCTCTTGGTGAGATTAAGAGCTAAAATGGTGCCATATTGACGGCTACAAGACACCATAGAACTTCAAATTCTTTGCATGATTACTTTTATTCTTATAGGGTAGGAGAAGCATATTTCTCTTTGGTAAATATGTGTCAATCAGGGTCAAGTTCTTTATTCATGGCAGTAGAGAGAAGTTGGTGGTATAAATAGACTTCTGCCGTTAAGCTTATTATTGGAATTCCAACACAGGCTAATGTCATGAGGAGTGCCAATTGGCCCAGCAAGTAATAGAACGACAATCGATCAATACACACAGAAAGACTTCAAACTAGATATAAAAAAGCATGAATACCAAGTTACAAGATCAGTTGATAAATAATTAGGAGCCATTTTTGTATGTTTTATGAATTGGTAGCTGCAGTTCGTCAGCGGTAATCATTGATGGAAACTAGACAAAGAATCAATTAATTTCAGACTTATGTATAAGAAATTAACTTGTACGTTAATAAAGTTCCCAGAAGAATACTATTTGGGCCTCAAAGATACACCATATGAATGTACGTGTATTTCTTTTAATGATTTTACTCCATCTTATCTATATAAGAAAACTGTATCAGACAAAATGGTTCAGCTTAAGCTTATCTGTTGTCAATATACCCTGCTGTTAAATGTTTATGGTGATTATCCAGGCTAATTAAGATTAGACCCTACATCAATTTCTTGAAGATCTTTAAGAAGTTTGTATTCTATTGATTAACCTGACCTTTCATCTGGCCATTGATCTGAGTTTTTTGAAGTAAGAAAGAAAGAGTTTAACCAATCACATTGCTTAAAATAAATAAAACAGATAATTAAAGGGTTAGTACTTTCATTGGTAGTAAGTTACTTTGGTAGGTAGTAAGTCCTTCAAGTAGTGTAGGTCAGCCAAAATTATAACCGGTAGCTTGCATGGTTCTGGTACTACATGTCTAACTGAGTCCTACAGCATTTGGTTTCGTAATTTTCTGAAAATGCTATTTGCTTTCGGTTTAGTTGCGTGGATGCCATAAATAGAGAATGATACCATAATTGAAAGCTGTTCGGTGCTTCACAAAAAAGCCTCTGGCTTAAACATGATTATCTTTTGTGGTATGATTTACAAGAGAGTATCTAACACTTTGTTAATTTCCAGGTTAATGTGTTCAATCTTAGCATAAATAGTGGTCCAGGACATTTGATAGAAGATAGCATGAAGAAAATTGATTTTATTGTTGTTTTTGTTTCTCCCTTATGAACATTTGTTGAAAACTGCAACTTTTAATTGATATAGAACAATGATCATTAAAGTGATCATCTGAAACCTAGAGCTCCAAAAGGTTTATTGACCATGAAGAGAATAGAAGTCTCTAGCGTAACCATATTAATATACATTATGGTAAATTATGGAGAGTCGAGTAGTAATTCTGGTTAAAACAAATGTTTGTAACATAACAATCAACATGCCAGACCATTAACTCATTACTATAGGGACTAGACCAAAACTTCTCGCAGTATAATTTAACAATTACAGGCAAATTGTAGCAATGATTCATATGATGCATGCCCTACCAATTACCAATAGTTTGGTCAAACAAATGCAAATTCTGCGGCATTTGGCATGATTGGCATGAGAATCCAAATATTGTCCAAGGTGTAACAGTTTGTACTCTTTTATATTATTAGATCTACTTTGGTAAAAAGGACCAGGCATTTAATTATTAAATACTATCAATGTATCAATTAAACATGTAAAGTCTGCTCAGCGAGGATTCTCCATGTTGATCTTGTATTAACCAGAATGAATATTCCTGATGGAAATCATCTTGGGGAGATTTTACCCCACTTTGGTGTGCTTTAAAAAAGAAATTAAAAGGTTTCCTCTTGAAACAACTTTTTGAAACTGGTGTATGACCAGCCCAATGTAATCTGTAATCATTCTGTGTAAATGAAGTCATTATTCAGTTTCCTTTCCATACATTGTTGCTCCCATTGTTTCCTGTTTGTTACAATAAAACTTTCAATGTTTTTCTATTTATGTACTAAAACTGATTGATCAGACGGTACATTTCTGAAAACATGTTTTAAAAACCCCAGAGAAATTCCAATAAAACAAGTAAAACTTTTGTTAACCACCAATGGCTAAATTACTGAGATTCCCTGACCGACTAAATTCCACAAAGGGTGATGTAACAAGAATCCAATATAAAACAGAAGATATTCCAATAAAACAAATAAAAACTTTTGTCAACCGCCAATGGCTAAATTACTGAGATGCCTGGCAGATCAAATTCCACAAAGGGTGATGTAGCTCATATGGACATACTTAGCCAATTACAATTTATAAACACAATATAGTTCACAATTACTCCTGTTTATATTATCATTAACTATCACAGTTCCTGTTTTATATAGTTTATATCAATTACCTACATACAGACCAATTGATGAAACTTTATACCAGAACTTAATTTCCCTGGATAGTTTTAAGATCTGCATTAATTTTCTCTCATTGGGATTTGGGATTAAGTGTTCCTTGTTTTGACAGGGTATAATTATGATATTTTATAAAATATTGAAAAGCTCTGTGCATGAACAGAGATGTAAATTAGGAGATTTATTTACTTACATTTGTTATATCAAATATTAATGTTTCTTTTTTTTATCTTTTCAGCACGAAATCCAAATTGCTGTGAGCGGTTTCTAAAATGCTTGTCTCACGTGCCTTGTGCCTCTCTGATCGCATGGATTATCTTGTTGTTGGGATTAGGTGGATTAACAGGAAGTCTTCTCATTGGGTCGCGCAAAACACGTGATCTTCTGAATAACCAACCGTTGTAAGTAACTACTTATTTTATTTTAATTGGCCGACACAAAAATGAAAATGAAAAATAATCAAATTAGTTTCCAAACATATTTGTAAAAATATATTTAAAAAAACATTAGACTTACCTAATTGTCAGATACTTTGACCTACTTAAAGTAAATTGTTTTTCATGAGTGTTCATTAAGTTCTTAGGAAACCATTAAAAGATTTGTACCTTTCTTTCCGGAGATTGAAAATTGAAACATATGTCATATATGGTGTGTCAATTTTGATGCACCTACATTTTCATGTGGATATATGTGGACACTGCAGGTCACAATTTTTATCTGATTTTAACGAAACAAGTCTATATGTCAAAGATCTTGGTTCCTTTTGAATTTGGCATGTTGTTGGTGTGTGGACACTTGTTATCCAACTATAACCCAGTGATCTAAGTTCCGATTTTATTGAAACTTAAAATGTATGTTTATATCCCAATAATCGTGGTTCCTCTTGGTATACTTGCATCGTGATATACATCCTGGATTTATGGCCCTTAGTGTACCATCGCTATTTTACCTTGTTCTCCGTCCATCTTTTTCAAAATGTGGGCATATCTTGTATGGCAACCGCTTCTATCTCATTCTCATACAATCTAATTATCACATAACATCAAAGCTTAAAAGACTTTTTTACCAAGAGGCATATACAGATTTTTCTGAAATTTTGATTTGCTCTGTGCGATGTGCAATGTGCAATATAACTGTGCCGTCAGAACACTTCAGATACAAAATTAGTGATTTACCAACCGATGAATGTCTCTTAACTACTCCAGTTAACTTATTACCTTTAATCTATTATATTTTTTAGACTATGGTTTATGGACTTTACTTTAATTGGAGTGATCGTGTCCATGTTTGTATTGGGAACAGTGTTTCTGATCATTGGTCACATCTCTTCTGAACCTACCAGTCGCCGTGTGTTCAACTCCTCCAGTAAAAACAGATGTGCTCGTGGTCTCAACATGGGAGTAAGTATCGTCTGCAGCTCAGTTCAGACATAGATAAATTTGTGTTTTTCTTATAAACGATTAAGGATTAGATAATAAATTCAATTTCTAGTTTATGTACATTTATAAGCCCATGTCAGGACAAAGATGTCTCAAGTGAATGTGTTAATAATATAGCCGTCTAAAGCAACCCATGGACCATTCCCTTAATTCTTCGTAAACATGTGGCTCTAGATGTCTGATAGATGAAGCCTTATTAAAGGGTTTTTGTTGTACATCACTCTACAATGATTACTTGTGCCTTCCAAACCCCCGTAAAATATAACTGGCAGACAAATAATACCTTGCTTGGCGCTTGCGTTATAAATATCTTGAAATAGGAATTAACCAAAACTCATAAGAAGGTGTTTAATACACTGAACAATTCCATTACCTTGTGGGTAATGCTTATAGGTGAACCTGACTAGTTGATTTGGCATGTTGGGATTCTTTTTATTCTTGAATATCACACAATTATATTTTATCGATTTAGAAAATTTAGAAAAATATACTAAAAATTGACCTGGTTTTTCGAGGGTCATCAATATTGATAATGAAAGAGGGATTCTTCTTGATACTATAGATCTGAATATATGTCTTGAATTATATCTATTAGTTAATATATTCTAATATTTCTATTCCAGTTCCTGTCGTTTGTATATATTCTGACTGTTTGTTGGATTCTGGCGTCTGCTTTGTTATTCATTCCTCTTGTCATGCTTGGTATCTTGTACTACGTAAAAGAGTATGATGGCCTCACTAGTCTCAACCTCAAATATTATGGTAATATTTTTTTCCTCAAAAATAAAATGTCATGCTCCATCTCAAAATCATTGGGAAGAGTTTGGTTGAAAAGAGTAGGGTTTCTTTTATCATATTTTATATCTGTTGATGTCTATGACTGCGTGTCAATCTAGCAAGAGCATTTATATTTGTTCTATGGGTATGACTGAAAAGCTGTTAAAGAATGTTCATGTCATTAAGTGACAACCGTGCATTGAGTATTGATGTAGTGTGCTAACGGCACTTTCCTTCTGTGGGTAATCATTGTATGTATACATGAGTAGATGATTTCAAAATTTTCCAAGCCAGAAAGTTTATGGCATAATCGTGTTCAATTCCAATTTGCAAGATATTTTTTCTAAAGATTATGGCGATTTTTGGATTATTACAATCTATCTTTTTAAGTGTTTTTACACTTTATTTATTGTGTTTTAGGGTTAAATTCTTAGAAATTCTAATTTTATGTCAAAAATTAACTTGACCTTTAAGTTCCTCTGCCAGTCAGTCAAGACTGAAGCAAAAACTACATTGATTTTGCCACCATAATTTGATTTTTATATGTTTTTTAGGCTTTGAAGATAGACAACTTGAAGGCGAAACACTTGATGAGTTTATGATGCAGGTAGGTGGAATCCATTAGTTATCAGCAATTTTCTAATCAGGATTAATATCATCAGGGGGTATATGATACAGACAATACTTGCAGATGAAAACGGTTGGTTCTTCAGATAGAGAATGAAATCATAATTCAATTCCCCATATCTGCAAATTGGCCCTAAATATTTTGGCAGCTGGTTATATTTGATAACTGCATTGTCAAAACTAACCCAGGCAATGAAAAAGTAAAAATCACATAAATTACTTACAAGTAATTAAATTGTGAGTATCTTGGATATTTCAGTGACAGAAGTTTTATAATATGTGTAAGTCCCAAATTTCTTGTTTTATTCTAATCCAGTACATAGAAACGAATCTTATTTTATTTTGTTTTAACAGGCTAAAGACGTCCTTATTTGTTATAGCTGTGCATACGTCTCTTCGTTACTAGTAGTCATTAGCATGGTAAGTAATATTGATCATTAAAATGAATAATATGACTTTCTAGCAAGTTTGTTAGTATCACACAATGCTCAAATGTATCATTAAATTTAAAATTCATTGAATGTAAAAGTTATTAGCACGGTAAGTAATATTTATGTTGTTCATTAAAATAATAATATGGCTACTCCCACAAGGTTTTTATTACAGGTGATTTTCAGATCTTTCATTGAATATAATTCATTGAATTCTGATCAGCTGATGAATGTGGCGATTGTTTGTTGCTTTAATTTAAATCTTTTGTTGGACATTAAAAACTGTCTAGCTCTGGCATAAACAGAGACAGTGATCAAGTGGCACTATATATAGCATTTTCCTGGCAATATTCCAAGTTTATAATCAATAATAGTCTTCCAATAAACACTGCATTGTGTTATTACTGTCTTTAGGTAATACAGGGAATATTTTGTTCAGTTTTATCTGACATATACCACATAACGGCGTAATAGCATTAAAAGATTTTATTTTGCAATTTTATTTTCAACAATTTCAAACCACAAACAATTCATTTTTATATGTCAACTTTGTTTCTGTCCCTCTATCATCCACAGTTTCTTGCAAAATTCTCCTTACTAGGTACACATTATTTTCGGATCTACATTCTATATAGATTGTTTACCTTGAGAGTTTGGATACAATCTGGTTAGTGTCGAGTCCCATTTCTCTCTCTATTTACATTGGTGAGACAGAGAAGCCTATTGAATTTCAGTGATTTCTGGTATTAGCTTGCAATCAGAATGTCGGATTTTGTGAACACTTTTCGAGACAAAAGTCATCGTCCAATCTGTCAGAAATTTATACGCATTAAAGCATTGCCCAGATTAGTGATTATTAAAAATTTACTTGTTCATTATGTCTAAAGTTGTTGCCTTTGCTTACGTCTAAAGTTGTTGCCCTTGCTTATTTTGTAGAATCATTAGACTGCTCAGGTAGAAAAGTTTCATGATCTGCTTGACCATTAAAAAAGACCCAAAAACCTGGAAATTTCAACAATCTCCATTAATAACTTTCAGACACTAAACTAGTTACATGTAGTTCACTTTATTTCTTAGAATTAGTTTATGAATGCCGTTGTGACAAAAGTTATTGCGTGCACATGAAAGAACCTGGAACTAAGATCATGTGAACATGCCACTGTCTGGGTAAAATCCCCTCAAGGCACACTGAATGACATGCTTGGCTTCATTAGCCCAGTTAGTGCATTTCATTTTTTTTTTTCATTTAATTTTGTTTGGCAACTTAACAGATTAGATGCATTGACTTAAAGCTACTTTCACATCTTGAATTCTTGAAAATCGAATCAAACTTTTTTCTAATCTGCATTCTCTTTTCTTTCAGATTCATTTCCTAATTTCCATAACAGCAAACATTACCCATCTTACAGACAACCGGTTTGCTGCCCTCAACGCTTATGAGCCCGGTGAAGAGATGAGGAATTCAAAACATTCAGTCTTAGACACCAATATGTAATACGCTGGTTGGAGTTATATGTTATATATAATTTGTGCAATATTGTTGGGTGGTACGTTTATAAGACACTTTTAAAACCACAATGGAGAAAGAAAAGAAATAGCTAGTGAAATGATCAGTTGCATAGACCAACACATAATCTCCATTCTACATCATACACCATGTGTTCAACCATTCAAAAATAAAATCGCTAATGGAAAAGAATATATATGTTAAAAATGGGTGTTGGCCCGGTGTTCTGTCACTCTGAGCATTGGATTAATAAATTGAAAGAATGGATTAAGCATATTGGATCAAATTATTTCGATACTTTCTAAAGGAATGGATTTACTTGTACTGTTTTCTTCAAGACTGTACTTATGTTTCTTTTTTCTTTAAAAAGAAAAATATTTTTAATTATTTTGCTTTGTGCCTAGTTGTGGACCAAATTTTAGCTTTTTGTTTTAGCTGCCTTGTGTTACTATGGGACTAATGAAGGGCAGCATATAATTAAAATTAGTGTTATGTGTCCGATTATAAGTGAATACATAACTATTACATTTAGGTAATTTTGGAATATTTGGATAGTGGATTACAGTACCAGTACTACAAAAATCATGAATTAGCTTTTCTCTTTGTGTGCTCAACTTGTCTGTCAATCACCATCTTATTATGCAAAGAAAAAAAACTTTAATAAAAAATTAATAATTAAAAAAAAAAAAATAAATTGTCAGCCAACAAGTAGTTTTGATTATTTAAGTTTGTTAGTACTTGATTAATACTCGATTTTAACCACAAGGGAGCTCAGTTTTATAATTATGCTGCAGGAGTTATTTCCCTTGATATGAGACCACTGGTCCACGCATTTAGATAAAATTCTGTTTGATATTGCACTGGAATGGTCTTGACTATGAGCATCTATTATTAGGCATTATTATGTCCTGTCTTTCCATATTCCTCTAAACACCTTATACAATTTTTTGAACAATTTTATAAATATGATAATTATTTTGAGATTGGAACTGAATCTAATCACAATTAATGTTTTTTATGGTTTTGTTTTAAACTTTCAAAACCTTCATGTGCCATCTCTATTCAGTTCCCTATATTTCTTTCTTGTTCCTTTTTTTTTCTTGAATGTGAGAAATTAGCTGGAGTTGTCTTAGTTTTGGTTATAATGATTTACAATAAAGTCACAATCAACAAAAAATCAAATGCTAGGAGGTTAAAAAGTTTGGTTGGATGTGTATACCTTATTTAATTAATCAAAGAGATATGGAAACTCTTGATCCTTAATATCAGGTGGATGGCGTGTAAACATGACTAGCATAATGTCCTTTCAAGATAAATGCTCAAAATCTTTAAAACATTTCTCAGTTGTTTTTGTTTTTTTTATTAATTTTAAACTTGCAAATGTGTAGACCACTGAATAAAATGAAAGACAGGAAATGAATTTGCCAGAAAACTCTTGCCACTCACATTATTTCTAAACATAAACATTTCAGTATTAGGCCCTTATTGTAATGTTGAAAGAAAATTCATCAGTGAGCTTTCAATTGAAGTTATTCAAAAGCAATAATATTCTAATCACCATTTTGTATTGTAAAATAAGTCTGGCAAGTGGCAAGCCGGGAACAAAATGGAGTTAAATTTTATAATATAAGAAAAAGTAGAAAAACACTATTTCATTTTTTCTCATTTCATTATTTCTAGTCCATTTCATAAGTTAGTTATTATATATATAAATAATGAGATATTAATTTTTGTAAATGTTCAAGTTCATAATTAGCTCAATTTGTTAGTAAGTTATTGCATTAATTACTAGTTTTACAGTAATTATTATAATATTATCATGTTTCATATTTTAACTGTATACAAAATACAATGTAACATGTGTTTTATTTTGTGCTATAAATGAATATCCATAAAAACGCCTATTATTATAAATCTTTGTATAAGTAGTCATTTTAAGTGTAGATTTTAATGCTTTTAAATATATATGTTGTAATTACAATTTAGCTTTCATATATAAACTGCTTAATAGCGCATGTATATTATTAGTAACATCATGTAGCAAAATCATAATTTAACATCTAATTAAACCACACTTTTGAAAAGGAAAATACTATAATAATAGTATATTATTTCTAGGAATGTATTCAAAGAGATCAACAGAAGTCAAAGGAAGGACTTTTTATATTATATCATGATCGGAACATAATATTCATAACGATAAACATCTAATTATTTTAATATAGTAACATCATTAATTTATGCACAAGTTTTGTCATCTAGTTACTAGTAATTTGAATATTTACAAGAACCTATGTAATATATGGAAGTATGATATCATGAAGAAAAAGAACTATATTCTAATATAATCATGTGTATATAATTATTACTATTAATAACAACAATTATAATATATTATTAAACAGTAGACAGGTCAAACTGTTCATTTTATATTCAAATTCATTTGTATGATATAGGACCATCTGAATATTATTTATGAATATTATCTCTAAGTCAATGTTGTAGTAATTAATTGAGAAAAAACAATCAACGATTATCGCAAACGAATCGAAAGCTTTGATTGAAAGTGTGACAGGATGTATGGAATCCATACACCTTTATAGAGCTGGGGGAAGGGAATTCCCCATGACAAAGTCAGTAGGAAGTATATCTAAACTGGAGACACCACAGGACAGAGTAATCTAGGCATCCCTAGACATAATAAAAATCACACAGCACACAACATATTTACGTCTCTGCTACAAAAGCTTGTTACTAGTAAACTATTAATTTAGATACAAAATTCTTATTAAAAATAATGGATTAGAAGCTATGAAATAAGTTAAACATCATTATGAACACTTATGAATGCTATGAGAGCAATTTAGATAAATATTTTGAATTATCACCGAGATTCCTAATTGTATTAGAGATAATATTTATTTTTCTATTATTAATACAATGTTGATTGTTATTGTTTTATTAGTAGTTAGTGTTGATTATGTAAATTCTTGTTAATGTTTGTGTAAATATGTCTCCATTAAAAACTATTACATAAAAATCTTATAAAATACAGAGTTATAGATAATAGAATCGAAAAGTTTGGAACAACTACACCAAGAATACTCATTAACCATTTATTAGAATTGATAAAACTTGAATTCTAGGTCTTTAAATGCAATTTGAGGCTTGTAATTAAACTGGAGACAAGCCTTCAATTAATATGCTCAGAAGACAATGTCTATGGTATGGTAGCTCAATTTCTTCCCGAATCATATCTACAGTAATTCCTTCAATAGGGCAATTGTGTCACTGCTTAAAATCATTTTTGGGGTAAGCTTGTATCCAATGTCCAGATGAGTAAAATATTAATGTATATTTCCTCTATTAGCACAATGATTGATAATTTCTTGATATCACTGGTGGGCTTCTAATTTCTAGTAGATCCATTTCAGTACAGGGATAAAAACTGAACAAAATTATTTTAAGATACTGGGTAGTACATGTATATAAATTAAGAAAATTGTAATGATTATCAAAATACAATGAAGTATCTAAAAAAAATTGTATATGATGGCTTTCATGGTATTAATAATTTAAGATTCAGGTTTGTAGGTTTTTCTCCTAGGAGATAACATCTTATGGGTAAGCTTATAAAGTATAAACAGTTTTTTTTTTTACTTCATTGAGTGTAAGTCTATACATTGAAAGCTTAAAAACTGATCAATATTTGAATTGCAGGGATCTAGAAACCCACCAATGATAAACCTATGGTTAAATGTTATGTTTGCCTTTTATAATGTTAGCTTTTTATATGGTTTAAACATCTGTTTCACTGTTTTTAATATTAATAGTGTTATATTAGTAGCCTATATATTTTATTATAAAACTAGTTACTCAATTTGACATATTCTAAATTATTTTTACTGGCATTAAAGTGTTTTCATAAAGGAATGAAGTTAATAAAATTTCAAATTTTGCGAATATGGTGAGGGATAGTTGAACAACAGTAAAGGATGATCTCGAAGTGATCATTTAAGTAGATTTTGTATTTCTGTAGGTAATGCTAAAAGACAAGGGTGGATTAAGAAGGAACCTGTGAGAATGGTTCGGACTTGGGGCCACATGTATGATTGCCACATTCTAAATTTATGCATAAGCTAGAAACATCAGGATAAACGTACTCTAGAAAGCACCATTTACAGTATCACACCAGGGATAGAGAACCCACACAAAGCACAGCTTAACCGGAGCTGGGCCCTGGGCCTGACTAGAACCGCAGGGCCCCTAACGCGGCGAAAATATTATTTCATACACGTTTTAATAATACAAGAAAAATTACATGTCAGTTACGAATGGCATGAAATGCGCGGAAATGACATATAACGGCGGAGAACTGTTATATCAAGTGAAATCGCCGCTAGAAGCCTAGACCCATCATCATCTAGTTGTTGAGGAATAGCCCAGTCTCAGCCCTCGCACCGCTAGATCTATTACCGTGAAACTTTCATCTGGAATTGGAATTGTTTCTCTTTTTGCCATGAACTGCGGGGCCCCCTAAACCGTGGGGCCCTGGGCCTGGGCCCCTCAGGCCCATGCCTAAACTGGGCCCTGAACCCACACCATCCAATCCATCCTTACTGAAAGAAACCAGTCCTTTAATTTATACTTCATTCCTTTATATTTTATATTTCTCAGTCATTTCAATCTACTCTTAACTGATCTATCTCTCAGGTTGGAAAGTCATTTGGATTGGCCAAACAGAATACTTGGTTAGGGGGCCCCCTCACAGAAAATTTAGAAAAACTGGGGTGTCTGTGGTGATTTGTGGCACAATTGGACATGAATATAACCTGACTATACTGCAACCAACAAAAAGCTTAAATTTACACATTTCACTGACAGAATATTACAAAAAATTTTATACATGGATCTGCCACTGAACATTTGAATATTATAATTAAAGACTGAAGGATTTAACATCATCAACATAAAATAAATACAGAAGATATCAATTTGAATTTACATCTAGGTCATAAAGAGATTTGGTATTAGATTTTTAAAAGGCAAAAATAATGAAATTACCAAGAGTTTGTATCACTTTGAAAACAACAGATCTGGAAAAAAACATTAATTTTCTTTAATGTCTATCAATCATCTCTTGTCAATAAGGTTACTCCTTTAGATTAATTGTTTCTAGATTGGAAAAAAAAGAAGTTTAATTTATGGAGAATTTTAGAGATCTGATTAAAATTGGAAAAACAATTTCAATCAGCAAAAACTTGTATCTGATATTTTGTAAAAATCTCTTTTATGTTGGTAGAATTCATGTCTTTCTACAAAAAAATTTTAAAGCATGTTTATTGAAATTCACAATCAATTTTTATGAAGAAATGTCTGTATTTTCCATCATCAAATTCTCGTTTGTAATATCTTTTTTATCTAGAATTTTGTCTTTTAAGTATGTGAAGTTGAAATAAATGTTTTCTAAAATTATTATGGATTTATTTTATTCCCCGTTTCCAGTTGAGCAGGCATTTTGCCAGGGCAAACACTGGGGGCTAACAGGTATTATAAGGAAAGGTAGACTGCAAAGAATATAAATCTCTCTGAATTTTATAGTCACAAACTGTAAGACTCATGCAAATCTTTATCTTAGAATTGTCTGAAGCTCTTCGATGTAATACAAGCCTTACATGCATGGTGTCTTACACAAATAAAGTATGCAACGGGTTACGTAACACATCAATCTAGCGTTTATTTTCGAACAGCTCCATATTTTGAACGGATAATTTCACACAAGTTAAATGTGCGATGTCGTCCCTCTTTGATGTTTGATTTAATACTTTTTAAGTCTTGAGAAATTTACAGCCGACAGAACGCTTTGATACCTTGACTACACTTGTAGTACGTAGTCGGTCAATATTTCTTTTTAAAGAATTACCAGAAGATCAACAAAAAAGAAGGCGCATGTAAAGATTTTATTCAACAAGCGGTTGCCATACAAGATACGCACACATTTTGCAAGAGATGGCCAGAGAACGAATTACAAAATAAATGGTTTTTTTTTTTGTTCAACATGGGACGATAATCCAGTTAGTTACAGTCTGACATGCACGAAAATCGAAGGAACCAAGAGAGAGAGAGATGGGGTTTAAAGTCCACTCGGCACAAACTAGGTCATTTCGGGACTAACATATGGCTTAATTTTATTTCAATAATTCGCTTGCGCGTAGGGGTCTTTAGCAGTGGGAGGAAACCAGAGAAAAACCATAAAGTTGGTTAGGAGACCCTACTCCTTGTCACGTACAACCGGGTATTCGAAACCACGCCAGTTGACTCAATGACAATGACAGGCTTTGTGGTACATCACGCACGTACTAACCATTCGGCTATTCAACCCCAAAGGAACCTAGATCTTTTGGACGTAAAAATACGTGTTTAAAGTTTCATCTAAATCAGATAAAAATTGTTACCTCTATAGTCTATAGGGTCCACGGCTTTGCTGCAATTTACATGAATTCTAACACAACCGGCATTGGCACAACGAGTGATATATTTGAACAGTTTTTAAAATTGGATAAAAATTGTGACGTCTGGAAGATCCACACGGTAAAAACAGATTTTTCGTTCAATCAAGGCTCAATCAAGGTCCATAATCTAATAAGTGTTCGGTCCGATATACGCCAATATCGAAAGGAACTAATTTCTTTGGGTTGTAATAAATATTGTGACCTAGAGCTCTGCCTACACGCCCACATTTCATGTGGACGTATATTGTCGTCGCCCCAGTCGGGACGTCCGTTCGCGTTTGTAAGTGGACTCTACAGGTCACCATTTTCATCCGATCTGACAGAACTTGAAAATAAGTTTATATCCAAAGATCTCGGTTTCTTTCGATATTGGCAGGTATCGGACAGTAATTTCATGGACTATCACTAAGGCCTCTGATTGTACGATCAATCATGTGTTTAGGTCCAGAAGCTAAAAACATGATTTGTTCAAATAATTTGTAATGGTACCATTCCCGAAAACAAAATCTGAGTTTTGAACGTCCATTTATTGTTCTGCCCCGACTGGGCTAATGAAGACGAACATTTATATTTACTACATCTAGTCTATGGGAAATAACTCCTGACGAACCATTGGCGGAAGACCACTATCAATTTAAAATGTTGATCGCTTTGCAACCTTTTCCCATATTTTCGTTGAGCTAAAAAGACACCCTAAGTAATAGTCTTACATGTGCCATTATTGAAAGGAACCGAATCAGAGCAGACAACTTTCATTCCTAATAAATGCATTCGTAGTACAGATGGTTAAGACTTCGGAATATGAAATACCTCACTTCCCCATCTCTGTTCTCAGGCTAGTTTGGAACCCTTACCTTCTATTTTTCACTGTGATTATTTTCGCAAAAGGAATCATGTAACACATCTGACACAAATTTATAAAAATTTAACACTATGTTCAAGTTGAATTCAGCGATTAAATAAACATTCTGGGAAGTTAAAACATTCCGATAAGTTAAAACGTATTGTATGGATGTTTTTATCTCAAAATTCTACTTGAAAATAGTCTTAAATTATAATTTTGTATCGGCTGTGGCAAGAAATCATTCTTTTGGCAAACTAGTCGATAAGGATTCCAAAATGGCCTTAGACCAGGGGTGGAGATGAGCCGTATTTTCATATTGCATTTATATTGGAAGATATAGAAATTGTTAGCGGACATCCTCCGATCAGTCAGTTCCTAAAGGAAGTGGTTATGACAACGTGGGACATTCCTAGATGTGGGACATTCCTAGACGGGATAATGTTACTCCTCTCCTATTCACGTTACTTTAAACAAGTCTTCAAAGCTACGGTATGCATATCGTCGCTCTTTAAAAAGTGGTAAAAATATTGAATGGGAATGACATTGGTCCAAATAGGTTTAACCCTATTATTATCATCCATTTGCATAGAAATAGATTTACAACTTTTCACACAAAGTTTCTACTGACAGAATGGCCACAACGAATATACATGTAATTCTATTTTCCATCATTTTGGTCTCAGCCAATAAACACCAGGTATATACACACTTTCTTCAATTTAAAATATCGCATGATTTTCTGTCCTTATTCAGTTGTACCGTTCTTCCTATGACTTTTCAGGAAGATGTGCCAGCTCATAGAAAGCTTGTGCAAGCAATAGATTGACATCTTTTACAATAAGCTATGGATTGATAAATAAGCACAAATAAATGTTTTTGATATTTTTTTTTATTTTTGTTAACTTAATCGCTCTCAACGTTCACAGATTCTTTACCTGAAAGTAAAAAAAAAAAAACTATCAATTTATATTGTGTGCAATTTTCCATCGAAAAATCCAGAACGTCCCGAATCGACAGAATTACAATCGAGTGACGGGGAATTCAGTCCTGTCACAGTTCTGCCAGTCCCGACAGCTGAGGCGGAGTGAGTAGAATCGTGACGTATTCCAAGTAAAAAATATGTTTCAGCTGTCATGAATGGTTGAGATATTTTTTATACAGTCGACATGGTCGTTGTACTCCGAAATTCTCCTTTTCACTCGATTGACACCAGTTATGGAATTTAATTCCAGAACTGTGAATCGAGCATCCCCTTAACATCTTTTAGGAGATTGAAAAAAGCTTATATTTATTTCTATAGCTATAAAAGTGAAAAGGAGTTTGCATGTAATGCAGCATTCCTACTGTTAATTTCAACTGTCAATAATTCTCTTGATGTACTCAGTACACACCCATTTCAACATGGAGGACAGAACCTCAGTGTTTTGTCCAGTCCGAAACACATGGTGCGCTTTCTGCATCGGCAAGGAGGAATGTGTTGTGAAATACCCAAACTGCTCTAACACTGTACCATGACCCCTACAGTCTAATAATACTAACATTTTGCATTTGTTTACAACACTTCATGTTGTTCATCAAAAGATATTTCTGTTTAGGGCACATCAATTATGAAATAATTATGATGTTCAACCAGTGTTATGGTAAATTCCACGAAATCTTTTGAATGGATTTTATTATCATGGTATTTGATTGTCAATCCAAGGTCAAACGTACTATAAAGTCATCAACCCCAGAATGCACTTCTGTCAACACATATTAGGTAAGGAATAACCATTAGATTATGACAATGTATAGTTTAAATCTTACCAGAGAAGTCTGTGCATGGTACATATGTAACTAGTGTATACAATCTGTGAACAGAATCTTCATCTTCATTACGTTTTCGTGCTAATCTTACTCGTACTCGGAATGGTACACTCCTACAAATACAAAATTTAAAACATTTAATAAATTCAAATGATAATCTCTAATTACATGCCCTGTATCCATTCGCTTGATTTAATAGTAGTGTCTTTGTTACAATGTATCAAATCCTTTAGTTTGTCTTTGGGTTAGTGTGTGATGTGGTTCTCCTGCTCTTACTATGTTTTGACAAATAATTAGGATGTTTTAATAAAAAAAATACCAACTCAGACAAGGCTGAAACTTAAAGTGTGAAATTTCATAGAAAAACTCAAAACGTCTCATCATCATCATTGGTATAATTTGACCAAATCATAAAATGAGTATAATCACTGATGACATGTTGGATTATTTTAACATAAATAAATCTTGACAATTTCTGTTTTAAAGCATGATGACATAATCCACTCTGGGGTACTGTCATGGCTTACTTTTTCGGCTGTGAGAACTTGGTAGGTACAGTACTTAGAGAAAAATGTGGTAACTGGTAATCACGTTTGGTAAAATTAATTAATACTTATTCAAGCAAATTGTACACTAACTAAATGTATGGTCCAACTCTATGAACTGTTTGTGGAATGCATGTGTCCTTGTGAACAATGTATGCGGAGGAATGCAACCTATATTATATGGTATTGTGATCAATGAAATAAGTGTCATTCATTGTGAAATAAATTGTAGATGGTATAATAGATATCCAATAAGATAACAAATAACATCCCATGTAAAAGGTTTTCAAATCATTACGACAAGCCTGTTTATTTTAAAACAGATGTCAATTGTGATCAAACTGTGTTATAAGACATTAAAATTCTACCAACTCAGACAAGGCTGAAACTTAAAGTGTAAAAATTTCATAGAAAAACTCAAAACGTCTCATCATCACCATTAGTAGAATATTATGTTACTAAGAAAATCCAAAATTCGAGTTGATTTTGTGTAAAAAAAATAAAATAAATTCAAGAGCACTCGCCAACTATGAAGATGATTAAAATTATTGACAAAGGATGTTTTGGATATATCTGTTAATGGAATAATTATACTTTAACAAATGTATGTAAATTAAAACCAAGAATCTGTACTGAAAATAATGTGAGCTGCTGGAGATTAATGTCTTATAAGGATTAATTTATTGTGTTACCATTAACATGTTAAATTATTCTATGTTTTACAAGGGTTGCTGAGTCAAAAAAATATAACTGACTTATGCAATTAATCTGTACATCTATCAATGCATTTGTCAATCTTATAAAAAAAACAGGATCTAAATTTTGTTTCTTTTAATGTTACATACATGTATAAAGTATCAACAAGTATTAACCAAAATTAAAACTTGTATTTTGAAATTGGGATTGGAATACATGCAAAAATGTGAAGCCCAAGGCATCAAATACCAACTCAGACAAGGCTGAAACTTAAAGTGTGAAATTTCATAGAAAAACTCAAAACGTCTCATCATCATCATTGGTAAATGATTCATTCTCTGAAATATTTATAGGTCAGTATTTGTGTGTCCATGTGTATTTTTTATTACTATTACCAAAAAGAGAACTAAATTTAATATTTATATCATACCTGACACCCTTACTCCATATATATTTATTTAATCTTGTGTCCACTCTAACATCTGGGGTTTTCATCATTTTAAGAGCAAATTTTCTTATTTCTTTGATAGCTCTTGGAGCTTTCCTTTTGCATGAACTGAAAAAGCAAATAAGCAATTAATAACTGTTTATATGATAAAATGAAATATTTCAAAAAGCAAAAAATTCTTTATTCTACTAATCAATAACCTGACAGGAAAGTGTGGTTCTTAAAATTCTGAATAGATAATTGAATATATCATTGGATTGCAGAGACATAAGTTGTGTAATTACAATGGTAGTTTTGCAAGGTTATTTTTCAAGCCTAGAAAAATAATTTAAATAAGATAAGCCTGTATAAAGACAAGTTAAACCCATATCAATCAAATATTGTCTGCCAAGACTTTGCTTGAATTTAACTTATGTAGCAATTTTAGTTTGACTAGCTATGAGTTGAACAAGTTAAAAATCTGGTTAATACAAAAATAATCATGCTATATGTTTGTTTTTGATTGTTATCCAGTATAAGGCTTTCCACAAAGTGCTGCTTGGTTTGTTCACGAGAGGTTTTTGTTCAGAACATACTTACACGCCATGAATATATTTGTGAAGGTGAATTGTCACCTCTCGGGTGATAACCTCATTAGCAACGGACTTCTTTTTATCCTTCTTGTCACGAGGTGCCATGACTGAAATTAATCAAATAAATAATTATCAAGCCAAGTTGCAATTTTGTTTTCTTAAGTTAAAGTGACTTGATACTACTATCAATCCACAATTTACATTTAGGTATAGACAGGTTCTGAAATAGCTCCACAATTTTTTTGTATTACTATCACGCGTCAGGACATTTCAGACACAGGGTTTACACCTACAACACAAAATAGGTAATTTCAAACTAACAAATAGTTCAATTTTACTTCAATAATTTGCGAGCGCATAGAGTGTTTAGAAGTGGGAGTAAAATCAGGGTGCCAATAGAAAAAAACACATGACCCATACAGTGTGCTATGAGGGAAATCTTGACCAGGCAGCAGTGCTACGGCATACTTTTATATTGAATTCAAACTGCCAAAAGATCTTTTATGTGTACGCCAATGTGAACACAGGACCTTGTTTTTTTTGGTACCATATAAACAATTAGACAGCTGTCCTTGTCATCCTGCATCACTGTCAAGGGGAAACCAAGCCTGAAAATCTGGATGAACTTTCTTGGCCAATGTCTCATTACACTCACCCTGAATGTTCAGAGACTGCCCGATTGAATCAATGTCGAAAATAATTTGAGCCTCAGTCAATTTTACAGCGACAAAACACGCTGTTAAAAATACGGTCCCACCTATCGACATTGATTCAATCGGGAAGTCTGAACTAGGGTACAAGTTAAAGTAGGCAGTAGGGTATCAAAACCATGCAACTTGACTCAATCAATGACAGACCTTAATGCAGGGTTGGTAATTAAGTGGCGAACGGTTGTTTGGGTTACCGGGAGGTCGCCATGCTTAGAAAACGGGCGAACGACCCTTTGTTCTCGTGTAAATCAAAAAAAAAACATGCAGACAGTGGGAGAAATTTCCCCGTACTCCACGCAGCAATCCACATCTAGATTCCCCCAGCGAATAAAGGTGAATTCCGATCACGTGATAATCGTTGACGCAATTGTACTCCCTTGTCAACAGCACTGCCTCGTTTTTGTTCGTTTTAAAAATGGCATCCCCCACAATGAAACCGGAACCATGACACAATGCATTCACTCGGCAAACCTCGGAAGATCCCCGTACCGAGATCTGACGACATATCATTATAATTAAAGGCGTTTGTCGTGGAGACGTCATTATGACTTTTTGGACGAGGTGAACGACAATAAATTGACAATACTGATATGTAGTACGTACATGTTCAACAATGAAATAGAATATGAAGCGAAGTGACGGGTCACGGTTTTGACTCCTGGTTTTGACTCCTTGCTTGCGTACCGGTACGTATTTCACTATTTGTTGACACGGTTAACTAGTAAACTACTTTAACTACATTTCACGAGGGTGGAATAATTGATTCATATTCTGTTGTGTTACAGTGTCTCAGTTTATATTATATAATCAATATACATGTAATATAGATTTAAACAAATCAAAGAATTCTGATCTTTTACTCCCCAATTCCTATAATAGGTCACTATACAGACGTTCTCACATAGCACTACTCTGAAAACTTAATGGGTTACCATAAATCATTTTGAGGCAACCTGTGTGGTAACCGGTTAGGTTACCATCCGGTATTTTGTGGTAACCCTTAACCAGGTTCCCACGTCCGGTCCTTAAATTCCAGGCCTGTTAATGATCAAACATGCACAAGTTAAACCATTGCTCTCTGGCCCATGAACTTTCATGTGTTTTATTTTGCATCTGTAACTGTAAAGTTATGTTTTGCAGCTCGCAAATTAAACTGGACACATGACATTGCCTACAAAATGAGGCCACGTAAGACTAAGTGAAAGTCAGAAACCGAGAATCATAAATTTAAATTGGTTATTACTCAGTCTTTCTACGACTACTAGTGTCCGCAATGATAAAGAGCTCCGAACCCAGAGGCTAGACTAGAGTGGTTTATTTGTACCTTAAAATTGTGGAATTGTTACCGATATTTCTGTGCGAAAGACCATAATCATTTAAGCATGTTGTGAGCCCGGATCTTCACGTCAATGTTTACGTCTAGATGGTAGTGGAATGATGTACGTTCCAGACATGTGATTATGCCAAAATGAAATAATATCGTTAGGGTAAACAATAAGATACATGCTACTTGAATTGAATTGTAATATTTTATTTGATAAAAGGAAGGATTGGTGTGGATTTGACATGTGACAGTATTTTCCACTTACTCGTTGGTAATGGCCGAAGCTGAAAAGGAAGTGGATAGGCATCTGGGATTGAAGAATCGCATCAAGGGAGATAATGCAAATGGAACGCTCTTTAGTTTCAAAGCACTACATGAAATAAAAAGACGATTGAAATGAATAAATTCACCAGAAATCATAAAAAATATTCATTTTGGTTTTCAATTCCAAGTAAATCGGTTCCTTAGAAATATCATTAATTACGGATTTATTCATTTGTAAATTTGAGAAAACTGTCGCCCGAAGGTAGCCGTATCCATAGCAGACAGGTCAGAAAATCGTCTTCTTATGAAACAGATCAAAATGAAATAAGACGATCTTTATTTTAGCTGTTATTATTTTATAGGTGGTTTAATCGATTGATTCTACCGTACAAGATTTGTGAATAATATCTGGATCAGGTCGACTGTTTTTGGAATAATATCAGATTAGAATTGGGGTAACACAGCCATCTAACTTACTAGGCCTACCGTACAAAACGTGATATTGCAGACAATAAAACGAAAGTAGGAAAATGAACACTTGTTTTCTTAATCCTTCAAAATGTCTATTATATAAATTATCGACACATCAAAGGGCCATTACATTCCTACCTCATATAAGACGCTTGTCAAAGACCCAAGATCCAAAATGCTTCACCATAAAACTAAAATCAAGAAGTCTAGTACAGGTGTGTGGCAAAGATACCTTCAATTTTCTTCAGGGATTATTTACAAGTGATGTTAATCTCTTGACTGATAATGTCAGCCAGTATTCTATGATGCTTAATGTACAGGGAAGAGTGTTATACGACTTATTGTTATACAACATGTCAGCAAATGAAGAGACAGCAAATATATGGATTGAATGTGCAAGTGCCGTGAAAGATGAACTTATCCAAACCATGAAAAAATACAAAATAAGGAAAAAGGTTGATATTATTGACATAAGTGAATCTGCATATGTTTATGCCTCGTCCAATCAAAATTTGACTCTAATGGAAGATTCTGTCAAATTAACAACACCGGACCCTCGATTACCTTCTTTAGGAAATAGAATTATTGCCTCAGACAATTTGAAAAGCACTGACAATATGTGTGTTGATTTAGAAAGCGAACAATTATATCATGAACACAGATATAAATTAGGCATTGGTGAAGGAATAACCGATTTACCTCCAGGAAGTTGTTTTCCATTAGAATGTAATTTAACTTTTCTTAAAGGTGTTAGTTTTGATAAAGGGTGTTACATAGGTCAAGAGTTGACAGCTCGGACATTTCACACAGGTGTTACTAGGAAAAGGTTAATGCCATTAGTTTTTGAGAATGTTCCGGCAGGATTCAATCCTGATAGTTCAATAATGTCTGAGAAAGGAAAATCCGCAGGAAAACTAAGAGATTTTATTGGTATATATGGACTTGGTTTAATGAGAGTTGCAGAAACTAAAGGCGACCTCAATATCATTGATGTTAAAGGGAATAAATTAAAAGTTAAGGCTGATATACCCTCATGGTGGCCTAGTGAGAATCATATGTTGTGATATTAAGTAGAGATATTTTAGGATCTTTGTATTAATGTATTAATAATTATTGATTATGTTTTTGTATTGCCAGAGTTGTTGTAGTGCATGAAAATGTTGAAGTGGAGAAGTAGGGCTAACCTTAATTCAGATTTGAAGTAGATCTCTTTACACTGTACGTTCAGAGTTAAACTAGCCACCGTATATATGCAATGTTTACATTTTCTTTATTTAACAAATAAATACTCAAGCTGTAATAAAGATTGAAATTAAACAAAATTGCCTTTGCTACTCTTTTAAAGAATTATTCAAAAGTTAAATCTGCTTATTGGAGGGCTTTCTTCAGGCCTTAAATGTTATATAAATTATTAATTAGACGGTTATTAACATGAAAGGACCACAATCAACTCTCAGCAAGAACGGTCAGTTCTTTATCTAAATCTTACATAATGTAGGGGGTGTTGCCGTAAGAAAATATAAATGATGTATTGCTTAAAGATACATTATGGGAGATAAGATAAAGGGATGGCAGTTCTCACTATAATAGTTAAAAACTAGATAGTGTAAAGGTAATTTGGAAATTTCAGTCAAATTGATCCAATATTAGCTCAGAACGATGCGAGTGAAATATTCACATAGCAGCAGTCATTACTAAAATCATTAATATAAACAGCTTAGTCTCGATCATCCACTTGATTGATTTAATTATCAATAGCCGTTAAGCGGCATGTAGGAATTTAAGCCGCCAACATCAAAGGCTAGCCTTGACATCAAGAGTTTATTATGGTCTGGATAAGTTAATTAATGTCTTAATTGATTATTTAGATAACATTTCAGGCCTAAAGAAAGACCTGTAATAAGCAGATTTTGCTCTTGCATAATGCTGTTTTAATAAGGGAATGACACAGTGTCTAACTTGCATAAGTTAAGAGCTGTTCCTATAACCATACATACTCCTCGCAGTGTTCCGTTTGATTAAAGCTAATCCTACTACTCACTGCTGGAAAGAGTGAAAATTCTTGTTCTAAATTATGATTGGTTAATAGTCCGATTAACTACCAATCGCTAACTGTGTTACAACAGCATTACCTTTAGTTACTTGAAGATACCTTGTCTGCAGGTTTCTCTTCGATTTCCATTTGGTTCTTCTGAACTTACTATTACATCTGACTAATACCATCACAAGAAAGTGAAGTAAGACTTAATGTCCACTCCCTACAACTAGGTCATTTTAGAAGGGCCAATATAAGATTGTTAAAATATATTTCCATAATTTACTTGCAGCTCTTCAACCTACTGGTACATGTACTACAATCTATGTTTTTTTTCTGCTTCCAATTGGGATATATCACAGACAGTACATGGGTACCTGCAGTTAAGACTTAACATACCATTCGAAAGTATGATTTAGATTCAAGAAAATGTTAAGATATGGACACATCTTTAAACCATAGTTCTTCAAAGCTTGCCTACCAGAATGCTAAATATAGGTTGTGTTACTGAACACGTCTTTTATAAACATGTACCAAACCTTGCTATTAAGTTAAGTTCCTAAATAACCACAGAATTTGTTTAATGTAGTTAGTTTGGCTGTTAGTTAAATATCCATGTCTCAATACTTTGGTTGTCCCTGATACCCCCTAAACTTGATCACAAAACAGAACAATTCAAAATTAACAGTTGTATACAAAATGCAAGTTTATTGGGAAATAACATCAACATATTTTCTCAAAACACAAAATAAATACATTAGATAGTATAAGAGATGGGTATTGTTACAAACTATATAGAATGGATACTGGGGAAACTATACTGAATTTACAATAAAGATAGCCCTATATATAGGACAACATTCATAGGATGTAGAACTACATGTATACTGTCATTATCAAATACATTTACAAACTTATAATAATGTAACATGCAAATAACAACCGAAGTTATTTCTTCCCTCTTAAATAATGAATGATTATGTCATTTTATATATTAACTAGTCAAAAACACAACAAACATCATGTATTACAAAGGTGTTTGGGACGAACTTATTTCATATAATGCCTTTATAAAGATTAATAGCACACACACAAATGAGAAATCCTTCCGACTACAATACCATGTTTCTGAATCTGCGTATACCAGGTTTGCTTCACATCTTGAGCACCATTTCAGAAACAGATATAAATAATCCTGAAACAGGTCTTTGACATATGGCAAGATTCATTTAATTAACTAATATCTCGGAATATGTTTTATTTTCATATTCTACAACAGAAAAGAAAAGAATTACATAAATTAATTATAAAATCAAAACAAATATTGCATTCTAAAATTAAGACTAGATATTTTCATTTATTGCCACTAAACATTCCTACTATCCTATTCCTGAAACTCATTCAGGACATGCAAACATCAAAGTAATTTTTCTGACCTTTTTGCACTGCAATGTATCAAGGGTTGAGCTGAAACATGCATCTCTGGAAATATGCTATGTGCAGGATAAAGTTTAGCACACTTATAAACTATGCACAAATAATTATTACAACACACTGCATGTAATCGCAAAATAAAAAAAAATCATTAACAATTTGGTTAGTAATATTGTAGTCTTATTAAAACCAAAACCCTACACAAATTTGAAATAAGATATCATTATTAGGAAAAAATTTCAAATATGACATGGACAATAGTAAAATACATTTTAATTTAACACCATCCAATAAAATTTAAAGTATCAAATTATAATATTCATCATAAATTTATAATTCTATCATTCCAAATTTTTGTGCGGATAAATTTCCAACTTTATCATTCAAGACACAAACTCATCCACCACAAGAATAAGGGTAATTCAGACACAAATAAAAAATTTATTGTGTTAAATAACTTCCAAACCAATCACTCAATATTTTGGTGAGACGAGTAAGATTTTAAAGTTCCAATTTCACTTTTTCTAAGAAAGTCAAAATATAATTATTTCTATGTTTTTTGCTCAAAAGGTTGTCAACTCACTATTATACGATCATGGACAAAATTTTTTTTTGGGGGGGGGTGTAGAAAGGGTGACACTTGGTTGATTGAGGAAATAGTTACTCAATTACCTCCCTTGTTTTCCCATTCTTCTCCATGGACGGCAATCTTCAAACGTTTGAATTTGAAGTTGAAAATGATATTTTTGCCAATTTCTCAACTGGCAATAGTGAATTATAGGATTAATAGGATTATTCTTTAACAAGGTAGGACTGTTTATAGGTTCAATCTATTTTGGGGCTTTATTTTAATAAATTTTAAAAATATAACTTAAAAAAATGCTATTGGAACTTTAAAATAACAGAAAAGCTACAAATAAAACTGAATAATAAAATCCATATTTTAAAGTTATTATAGTAAATATTGTCATGCACACTAATAAAGAAGTATAATTGTACATACATATATAACTATGTATGGATAGCATGACCCCTTTGTACTAAGCACACCTTAAATTTTAAAGACATGTTTTAGTTGCATTCTGCACAAACTACTATGCAAAGTAACCATGTGACTTGAGGTTCATAGTTTATCCATATCGGAACCCCCTCTGTACACTGGTACATTCAAGATGTTTCGCATCAACCTCAAAATTGTTCCTACAGGTCTCAGAGTATTCGTACTCATCATCTTGACCATGTTGTGGATTTCAAAATCAATCAGAAAAATATATTAACAGAATATTCAGAGGTATTTCAGTACAACTCTCTGCACATATGCTAAATGTTTGTAACAACATTGGGCATGGGTTCTAATTAAGGATAACCATTAGTAAAAAAGATAGGTTGCCAGGCAACGAAACATACGCCCACAGCAGCTAAATTGTCCGGGCAGTCAACAAGGGTTGTCGCATATTTTTACTTTTTTCGGTAATGAAACATTTGTAATACACTAAAAACTGATTAAGAGTAACAACTCATTATGTAATTATTAGAAAATCATTAGAATTTGATTGCTTTTTATAAAGTTTTACCCCACGCTAACAATTAGTATATACATGAAACATTTAATATCATGGATTTAGCTGTTCAGTTATCTAAATTCATTGAAAATCAAAATACTTGTTCGTTTCAACACCTTAAACTCTATGTATCAATCTGAAGTCAATCGGATGGTAACTTTGGCCTCTATAGCGTCACAAGAATTTTTGAAGTTATCAAGGGAGATAACTCTGGCAGTAATTATTTGAAATCGCAGAAAATCAATAGGATTCTTCGTCTCATGACCTTAAACACTGTGTATAAATTTAAAGTCAATCGGATATTAACTTTGACCTTTAGAGTGTCCACAAGATTTTTTGAGGTGATCAAGGGCCATAACTCTGGCATTAATTACCGGAAATAGCCGAAAATCGATAGGCTTCTTCGTCTCATGACCTTAAACACTGTGTATCAATCTAAAGTCAATCGGATATTAACTTTGGCCTCTAGAGCGTCCACAAGATTTTTTGAGGTGATCAAGGGCCATAACTCTGGCACTAATTATCGGAAATCGCTGAAAATCAATAGGCGTCTTCGTCTTATGACCTTAAACACTGTGTATAAATTTAAAGTCAATCGGATATTAACTTTGGCCTCTAGAGCGTCCACAAGATTTTTTGAAGTGATCAAGGGCCATAACTCTGGCACTAATTATCGGAAATCGCTGAAAATCAATAGGCTTCTTCGTCTTATGACCTTAAACACTGTGTATAAATTTAAAGTCAATCGGATATTAACTTTGACCTTTAGAGCGTCCACAAGATTTTTTAAAGAGATCAAGGGCCATAACTCTGGCACTAATTATCGGAAATCGCTGAAAATCAATAGGCTTCTTCGTCTCATGACCTTAAACACTGTGTATAAATTTAAAGTCAATCGGATATTAACTTTGGCCTCTAGAGCGTCCACAAGATTTTTTGAAGTGATCAAGGGCCATAACTCTGGTAGTTATTATCGGAAATCGCTGAAAAACAATAGGCTTCTTCGTCTCATGACCTTAAACACTGTGTATAAATTTAAAGTCAATCGAATATTAACTTTAGCCTGTAGAGCGTCCACAAGCAATTGTGGACGCCGGACCGCCGGACCGACGGACGGACGGACAGGGGCGACGACAATATACGACCACATTTCAATGTGGGCGTATAAAAATGTTAAGTTTTTATTATTATGGCTCCATAACAATATATTTTTGTATTATTTGAACCACAGATAAACAAAACTGTGACATGTCTACACATACTCTCACCTTAGCTTTGAGTCTTTATGGGCATGCTTGCTTCAATGGGATCTACCTTACATAATTTGCATTGAATGTGTGGTAATATACAATTCAATAACATATGTACAAATTACAAAATCTAGAGGGAATAATTATTATGCGCATAATTAATATTACACGTAAACAATTTTACAAAAACATACAATATTTCATATATCAAATTAAGCAAAATGGTGAGATTCTTATCAAGATAAAAAATAATTACATGTAGTCAATCTTTTATATAAATTAAAACTTTAATTAAAGCTTGCTGACTAGATTGGTGGAAAATACATTATACAATAATAGAGTACCAGCTACCTCTACCTGTTTTAAATAAGACATACAAAATACTAATGTCAGGCACGAATGGAATCAACAGATGTTAAGTGTGGTTTAACGGACAAGAATGAGACAATTAAGTAATGTATCGATATTAATATATTACTTAATGTTTTCCTTGAGACCATTAAACAAATAAAAATACAGACACTATCCCACATGTCCGTCACGCGAGTCCAATATATCAGCTAGTATAAATAATGTACGCATGGCAATTTGCCTGTATCATTACTTGGAATAATGTGACACCAATATCATATGATGACGTCACATCTATATTTTGAATCCTTTCAGTAGAACATTTTCTTGCCTTTTTACACTCATGTGCATGTATTCAACATTTACATTGCAAAACAAGAAATTAATACTTTAAATGCAAACCATAGTGAGCTTCATTATTAGCAATAGGCATTTCATTTTTGTAGCATAGCCAAAACAAAGGGTTATTGTGTACTCAACACAAACTAGCTTATTTTTGGACCAATGGTATAAACTTTAGTTCAAAAATTCATTTGCACATAGTAGAGAAAACCCATGAATATGGAAAATGGCAGGTATCACTATGAATTCATGGCAGTTTGCAATAATATCATGATGCACTAATTTCTTTATTTTCAAAATTGATATTAAAATAATACTGTGAGTTTCCTCGTTGTGTGTAACATACAATTTCTATATATTTAATTACATCTGATAATTCAAATACTGGAAAAACAAGAAATTAATGCTTCACTAAATTAATGCCAGAATAAAGATTAAATAGAAGACTATACACAATCAAAATAACAATTTGATTGACAAAATTATTTAAATCAATCAAGTCATTTAAAGTTTACATTGTTTTTTATATTGATTTCATACCGTGTCTTATAAAGGAACAATAATTCTTTCTTTTTCATATAAGCCAGCCAATTCTTCAGGAATTAGTTTTTGAATACTCTGATGCCCTCAATCACCTACATGTAATACAAATAGTGCTCTTATTCAAATAGCTCATACTTATTTTTGTTTTCTACGATATGGTGAATGATCCAGCCTGTGCCATAATTTCTTGTTTTACAGTATTAATCCATACCAAAACTGATATCTCCATTTCATTAAACTGGAAATCTTTGTGGCATGCACATAGGCTGATGGTGTAATAATGTGTGTACATATACTTTACATCAAGAATTCATGTGTACCAATATAAAAAGTAGGTGCCATACATTTTACAATAAATAAAGTGTTAATAACAACAACAAAAAAACAATACATAGTACACATGTAGAAAAATTTAGGATTCAGAACTATATTTTATTCAGGCATAACAAGCTTAGCCATAGCTAGACTGGCTTCTAATTTTTTGGCCTCTCTTTCATGAATGGTCATGTGACGTTTAAGATGATTTGAGCGTGTGAAGGAATGAGAGCAAATGGAGCAAGTAAAAGGACGAAGCCCTGAGTGGGTTTTCATGTGACATTTTAAACGACTAACTTCTGTAAAACCTTTTCCGCACTGAGCACATTTGATGAGACTGTCTCGAAGATGTATTTTCTTGTGTCGATTGAGGCGTTTTTTGGCTATAAAGCTCTTACCACAATCGCAAACAAATGGACGATCCCCTGTATGCAGACGAACATGTACTTGTAAATAACACTGCTTATCAAACTCTTTGCCACATTCGTCACATGGGAATTTCTTCTTCAAGTTGTGGGATTGAATATGGCGCTTATAATGCCCAGGATGACTGAATGCTTTGTCACAATACTGACAGACGAAAGGCTTGATTTCTTCATGGTTGACTTCATCATCTTTTATCTGTACATGATTCTTCAGCGCCAGATTGGTAGAAAACTTTATCCCACATTTACACAAGAAGAGATTGGCAGCTTCATGTAATTTCTGGTGCTCTTTGTATTTAGGCAAATCTTCAAAGATATCTCCACAATCCTGACATTCAATACCAGTGGTGGCACCATTGCTGGATATTGGTGGTTGGAAACAGGAACTCAAATGTTTCTCATATTCTTCCCCACTGAAAAATGACTGTAGACAGAAATCACAGTGGTGTGTTTTCTTTTTATATTTATGGACATCTAAGTGCACAGTATATTCTTCTGCATTGGTGAATTCCATCCCACACTGAAAGCACAGTGTAAAGAATGGGGGATCCGAGATTTTCATTTTCTCACTGAACAGGTTTTCTCCTGAATGGATTTCTATATGTTTCTCATACTGGCTAATATACATAAAGTCTTCACCACAATGGAAGCATAAATAGAGGAATTTCCCAGAACAGTTCGACAAGTGAGCGTGCAATACTGATTGGTCGGAAAATTTCGCTTTACAAGTAATACATTTGAAAATTTTCTGATCCCTGTGTAGAACCAAAAGATGTTCTTCTAAATCTTCAATGTATGTAAACTGATCCCCACATTCAAAACAGATAAATGTTTCTTCATCTTTTTTCGCTGGACCCAATTTTTTCTTTGGTTGATCTTCTTGACCATTTGTGTCTTCAGTTTTTTCCTCTTTGATGGAGTCATTCAACACTTCAGGCACATCTCCATTGACAGGTAACTTATCACCATTTTTTGAGCTGGAAGTACTAGTCTGAGTAGTCTCCATTTCTTCTTGCTCCACATGATTACCATTTTCTGGAATAGGCATTTCAGTGGGTTCTGTTTTTACTATGGGGTGTTGTTCCTCGACCTTCATGATGTTAGAGAGATCTGTAGACGGAAAAACACTAACTGTGGTCAAGCCCTACTTTCTCTGTTCATTATCCTATACAAAAAGAAAAAAAAAACCCCCAAATGAACATAAAAGAAAAATGAATGAAATGAAATGGGTTTTAACATCCTACTGAATGGGCTAATGAAGACATACATATGTAATAAGGTATCATACTCCGCGCAGTGTTGCGTTTGATTAGAGGTAATCCAACTACACACTGCTATTATGAGTGGATATTGTTGTTTTAAATTTTGATTTGTCAGTAGTCCGTCTACCAACCAATCACTAGCTGCCAATATTGGACCAAATATGACTCACGATTTTATTATGCCTAATTAACCCGTGCATAGCAGAATACTGCAGTAAAACTAATTGCGTGACAAACGAGGCTATCAAGTCGAATGAAATGTAAACAACACTATTTGGAAACCAACATACTTTCACCATTTTGAATACCTTAAATCACTGTCCAAAGTTTTAGGGAAGACCCAGATTAAACGAAGGACTGTCATGTTGCTGCACTTAAGTGATAGCTTTCATTGAACGGAAAGAATAGACACACTCCCGCATAAGTTCAAGAAACAGACGCTATTCCAGCAATGGTCAGAGAGAGATTTCTCGGGCCATTGCTTCAGGAATATGTAAGGTATAAGCTTACAGTGTGCTTTTAGGAACATTTTGCATGGATATTGGCGCTATGACCTACCCTAATAAAACATGACTACAAACTTTTACTTTCCTGTAGTCAAAATGTCTCAATAAGATTAAGATAGGACAGGCGTTGGCAAAGTCTGATATTTCAGAGTATTTATGTTTTCATTAAAATTCGAAAACACATCTCTGCACAAGTGGCAGTATTTTAAATTTAATTTCTGGGTGTATTTTGCTATCTTAAAAAGACATGACCTCATCCATTTGAAATATAAAATTGTTCAAATATGGTTCCACATCCTACTTTTTAGCTCTTAAAGGAGCTAAATCGCTAATATTTAGGGCCTGGGTCGCAAGCCATATAATAATTTAATATGAATGTATATAAACTGATTCACATTCAATCGTGTCGTTTTTACTTTAAAATCAAATCAGTTATGTTTGGCGAAGTACACCAGAAGTCTCAATTGAATCACAATATATACATGTATAGCATCTGGTTATTTCAGTCTACATAGTATTAATTGCACATGCTCACCATTTGAGATGTAATGTGGAGTAAACCTAGCCTTGTTCTTTGGGTCCCTAGCTGAAAATGAGTCTGAAACGCCGTATGGTACACGATTCGTGTACCGTGTACATACGAATAGTAAAAAATTATTTCTTCTTAAATATTTGATATCAGAAGCCCACATTTACCTGGTAAGACCACACCATCAATGTTGATTTAAATTGACAAATAATTTGTGTTTTCAATGTCAAAGACTTTTGATGATATTGAGTTAGAGACTTAGCTAATTTAAGTTGATTTGTCTTTCTGAAATTTTTCTCTCTCTAGAAATTAGTAAGCTTTTGTATATTTTTTCATGAATGGCCAGCTGGTAGAAAGACTTCTCCAGCCTAATCCTTTACCCTTCTTAAATAAGGTTGGTATTATTACTATTAAGCAAGAGTATTTCTGATTAATCTTTCTGTTTCGAAACAATAGGATTATGAATTTGATTTAGGATTAGGAGGAGTGAGCGTGTCCCATGACCATCACTAACTGAAATAACACATCACATTCAGACAAACCAATTCAACATTTTTTTGCATGTTTTATCTAAATCATTCATCTACTTTTTGATTCCACCCAAACATGTTACCTTTTTATCTATATGTAGCTCTCTATTGTCTTTACACATAAACACTAAGACAATAGTATTGTTCACTCTCAATAGGCTGATCCGTATTCCACAACCCCTCCGTGATTACGTGCAAAATAACATAAACAATTCATATCAATAAACCGAATTTATTGTCATGTGTTTACAACATAGAGACGTGTTTTCGCTTTATTTTCATCTTTTATTGCCGATTTAGTCAAATAGGGACAAAACTAAACAAAAAAATCAGTCCAACTTTAGAAAAAATAACGGATAAAATTGTCGGAAAGTCATGCCACATACAAGCGTACTACATTATAATTCGGCTTGGTGCGGCGAGGGGGTTGGGTCCACGTTTTTACCCAACCCGCTTGATTGTTGCTTTGTTCATGAACGTGGTTCATTTAGCATTTAAAAATCAAAAATTTTTCAAAATAAATTGCTTTAGGTTACCTTGCATTAATACCCGTACTTTTAGTCTTTCCCAAAATGAATTGATGGTATAAAAAAAATTAAATTAATCTCGATATCGCTTCCCTTTTTTCCATGTTGTTGAATCTAATAGCCTCGTTCTGAATATCTAAATTTGTACGGATCGTTTTTAGACTGCGTGTAGTTTAGATTGTGTTATCTTGTTCAAGATGTTTTATCAATAACAATAAAAGCTGGACAATAGTTTCATAAATACTTTAATAAACAACAACATTACAAAATATTAAAAAAAATAAATACAAGCATTTTACATCTGACTGAGATCATTTCCTCACGTGGCAAATATAATTTAAAAGAACTTGCTTACATTCTTTATAATTGTTGAAAATCAAGACTTAAAAGAACTTGCTTACATTCTTTATAATTGTTGATATAAGCTTCTTCCTTCCACTTTTGTAAACAAAGAATATAAAATTCAAACAGATATGTCTGTGTGTGCATCATACTTATTTTGAGGTTAAATTGACAGACGAAAAAAGTAGAGACAGTAGCCACACCATTAGTTCAGCTCCGAACTATGGAGTCCATGTACAGACTTTACTTTGGGCCAATAAAAAGAGAGTCAATTTAAATGTATTTTGTGTGATGATTTTAATTGTAAGCTATCAACCTGTCTTTGTTGAAAATTTATGGCCTGTAGATAAAGCCAATGTCCATTTAAATGAATTTTATGTGTTGATTTTAATTGTGAGCTGACAATCTGTCTTTATACAAAATTTATGGTGCATGGGACAAAGCAAATGGTAAGCCAAACACGAAACTAAAATTATAAAACAATAAAATAGCTCAATCTGTCGAAAAAGCTTTCCCCATGATTAAATACAATAACATACGCTTCAGATGAACCCCATTGATCATTTTATTTCAGCCTAATTCAAAGCAGTCGAAGATGTGACAACTACAGCACTGACTAATTATGGTTTGTGTTTAGAGAGAAATACATTGAAGACAGTAAAAACCCTAGAATAACAGTATATGGTTAAAATGCACATTATTTAATACGCATGTATATTATAGATACTTCACAAATTTCCTGAGTATATTATATCACTACATAGCAGCAAAAAAATAAAGACTGGGAGAAATATTTGAGTATCTGACAAGTACATACAGTTAACTTATACCGGTAAGCCAAAGAAGAACTTAACAAAACAAAGTTCAAGTTTTGTGTGCATCTTTAATACAGGTTATGTTGCACGATTCAGGTATGGTTGATCTTCCTTCCCCATACTTGTACCACAAAGCCCTAACATTGTAATATACAGGTGTCTGACAAATAATATTACCTGGAATACATGTATAACTTTTGTCAAGGGCATTCTTAGTTAATATGCATATTAGTTAATTCAAATTTAAAAATCAAATTAAATGGAATAAACACAGAAATTTACAATATTACCTCACTTTTATTAAATGAATAAAATAATTAAAAGTCTCTTATAAAAAAATAACATAATATGGAAATAATAAATCATTTAACTACAGTACATAATATTTGTTCCTAGAGTGATTTTCGTAGTCTTTCGCTGGACAACTGATTTGATTCAATCCATTTGAGAATGTCTGGTAATGGTTCTGGTTTGACTAAACTGGAATCTATTTCCGCTATCAATTGGTCTGGCGTTATTCCTATCAGTGTCTGTTTAACAATAACTATTGCACAAATAAATTTATCACTACAACGCACAAAAGTCTGTTCAAAATAAAACGACTTCTCATCCCAATATGATATCTGAAAAAAAAAAAAATTGTGCACAATTCCTGTTTTAAAATAGAATCAAAATATCAAAATTGAAAATCACATCGTCTGATTTTTGTCCCCCGCCTTTCGAAGAAAGTTGGGGGACTATTAAAATGAGTTCGTCCGTCTGTCTGTCTGTCTGTACGTCCGTCTGTCTGTCCGTCACACTTTTTGGGACACAATAACTCTCTTCCTAATTGAGCTAGAATGTTCAAACTTGGTGTATGTGTTTATTAGGTCAATGCCTTGATGGAGTTCGAAGATGAGCATTTTCCGCTTAGGGTAAGCAGAGATAAGCAATTTGATTGGTTGATGCTTTGAGACACGATAACTTTAGTTCTAATTAAGTGAGAGTGATGAAACTTGGTGTATAGTTTCATTACAGTAATACCTTGACTATGATTGATAATGAGCATTTTCTGCTCAGGGTAAGCAGAGCGATAAGCAATTTGATTTGCCGAGACTTTGGAACACAATAACTCTCCTTCTAATTTAGTTAAAATGTTCAAACTTGGTGTATATGCTTATTAGGTCAATGCCTTGATGGAGTTCGAAGATGAGCATTTTCCGCTTAGGGTAAGCAGAGATAAGCAATTTGATTGGTTGATGCTTTGGGACACGATAACTTTAGTTCTAATTAAGTGAGAGTGATGAAACTTGGTGTATAGTTTCATTACAGTAATACCTTGATTAAATTCGATAATGAACATTTTCTGCTCAGGGTAAGCAGAGCGATACGCAATTTGATTGGTCGAGACTTTGGAACACAATAACTCTCCTTCTAATTGAGTTAAAATGTTCAAACTTGGTGTATATGCTTATTAGGTCAATGCCTTGATGGAGTTCGAAGATGAGCATTTTCCGCTTAGGGTAGGCAGAGATAAGCAATTTGATTGGTTGATGCTTTGAGACACGATAACTTTAGTTCTAATTAAGTGAGAGTGATGAAACTTGGTGTATAGTTTCATTACAGTAATACCTTGACTATGATCGATAATGAGCATTTTCTGCTCAGGGTAAGCAGAGCGATAACCAATTTGATTTGCCGAGACTTTGGAACACAATAACTCTCCTTCGAATTGAGTTAAAATGTTCAAAATTGGTGTGTATGCTTATTAGGTCAATGCCTTGATGGAGTTTGAAGATGAGCATTTTCTTCTTACGGTAGGCAGAGATAAGCAATTTTTGGATGACACTTCGTGTTCAGTTTGATTGGTCGATACGTTTGAAAAAAATAAATGTGCGATTAATTAATATGTGTCATCTATTTATTTTGGGATTTCGGCGGGGGACATCAGCCTCACTGTTGGCTTGTTTTTCTCCTTGCAGACAAAGATCATCTGAGTATAATACGCTCAATTACATATTATATCGAAGTGAGTTCACATTCTCTCTAATAATGTCTGATGACTTAAATGTCTGGCCGTTTGTGGGGCAACAGTGAGTAAGGCACTTACTCTCTAAGCAGGAAGTCCACGGTTAAATTACAGCTTTGGTTAAATTACAGCTTTGGCTGCAAATAATTCTTTAATTTTGCAGTTTAGTCCCCCCACCCCTGGCCACGGTAAAGGACTATGGCCGTGCACATTAAAGAATCCATGACAGTTGGTACTCAAAAAAAGCTGTAGTATCACTGTCTGGGCAAAATTTCCCTCATACCAAACCAAGATTCCCTTGAATTAAGGGTACACTGTAGCACGGCTGTCTGGCAAAATTTTCCTCATAGTATACTGTCATATGGTTTTCCAGTTCTTGTTGAGTGTAGTGAAGACAATTTTCATAGATAGACATACTTGCTATCGGTATCAATAATCAATGTATGCAGCTATAATAATAAGGGCAGAAGTGACCCACCCCATCCTGCAATAATAGGAGTACTATTTTTACAAATAGAACAGTCAAATACAGCCTGGTTCATTTTCATTTTGGTAAACGATCTAAGTCTTCCTGGGTTTTTTTTCTGTACATGTCAAATGTAGCAGATTTGTACCACGTTTCATACCTTGGTGTGTATATTATATCTATCAAACAACTCTATAGATTTTCTATATCGTATATTGTTGCCACCATTTGTCATGGAACCTCCCATGTTTCTTATTTTCTTCCACAAAGATGTTCTTATCCAAAAATCAAATCTTGCGAAGTCACATTCTCTTAGATATCTGCTATTGTTCATATGAAATACAAAGTCTAAATCTGTAGTTAGACATATTCCTGTAAAAAAAATCAATAAAATCTTCATTAAAATCCATAATTATATCCAGCCTAAAGCCATTAATAAAATTAAGTGGCTCAGCGAGTAAGGCGCTGGTTCGATGGCCAGGGGGTTTAAAGGTCAATCCCTGTTTTGGTTGAAAAAAACTGACCTTAAATTTTCCAGTTTTGCAGGACAGAGGTCCTGGCACAGAACAGTGCATATGTGTTCGGATGGGACAGAAGACATAAGTGCCCATGTGTACATTGGCTTAAACCTTGCACCTTTTTAGAACCACTGATAGTTGGAATTCAAAATATGAGTAGGCCAAAGCGTCACTGCCTGGGCAAAACTCCAGCATAGAACACTGTGGTGTGCGCTTGTCTTCATTAGCACAGTCAGTGCAGAGCAGTAGGATGTTAAATCTCCATTTCTTTTTATAAAGTTTACAAGCCTTCCATTTTTTTTGCGAAAAACCAAAAGTACAACACAGATGTCAGAAGTGCGTGTGTCCTCCACGGGCTCTTACGCACGCTGTGCAGCAAACTCACATGGAATTAACCATCTGTGTCGTACTTTGGTTTTGACCCCTCTGACTTTGTACCGTTGATTACAGATTAAACATCAATAAGTGTACAAATAACGTGTTGCTATTGATGTGTTCCCATTTGAATATTGTTCACAATAAGAAGCAAAATAAATAAGATATGTTTACAGTATCATTTTGTTATACGAAAAACTAAGAGATGCGCTTTCTATGGCGCTCAGTATAGATCGAAGATCAGCAAGTAAAGGCGCACAACTGCAGTGTACCGCTGTGTAGTTTTGTTAGGTAACACTATCAGTTTTTTTCTTTGACAAAATAATTAGAACTGTCTTGAACAACAGAATTATGATAGTGGCAGGGAACAAGTCAAATGACATAAAAAACCCAACCTCTTCTTTCTTACATAACCGATGGACCTTATTATATTTATAAAGTATATTACCGTAGGTCTGTAGGGTCTATGACTATAGTATAAACACTGTTAGAAAAAGTGATAAAATTATTAAAATCTTCCTGTGGTTCTCATATATATTCATTCTGCCTTGATATGACTATTAATTATAGCTACCGGTTGCGGAAGGCCTACCGGTACCGTAATAATAATAAATTTTTTACACGAGACCCACCTGGTAAAACACATTCGTCTAGAATGTTTTTCTGTTTTCTCCAAAAAGCATATATAATGACAAATGCGCCTCTAACGAAATAGTAAACATCAAAAAAAGGAAACAATATTAAAATCAACCATGGCAAATAACAAATCATTGCTGGACTTGAGCTTGTCTTCACTTCGTTCGATCTACCCAAACTGATCCCGCAGTGAATATTCGCTTGGCCGCTGCAATAATTCGTAAGTAATTCTCTGTGAAACAGATTGCTATCTATCATGCATCTATTCTCGATATTCTCTGGTTCAAAGGTTATCTGTAAAGGGAGACAATACGTTCTGAGGGATTCAGACTGGCTTTCTCCCCAACCGATTTCCTTGTTGATCCTTGGCCTATTATAAAGTTTGGTGGTTTATGAATATCCTTATTATCAATCTTTATAACCACAAAGTCAAAATCCTAAATTATATGATAAAAGGTCCATTGAATCATTCTATTAACAAAAAATCCTAATGAATATAAACAGTTGATTAATAATAAGGCATGAGAATGTAAATGAAAATAAAGATGAAATAAGTAAATGTATGCAATAGATATATGCAATAAAAGTGATGCCATTACTTGATGAAACAGTGTGGCAGTGCGACAACTTCGACAGTATGTAGTTACTTTAGTAACAGATTCTTATCTGCGCAAGCAAAGTCATAAGAATCAATAACTAAAGTAACTAATTTGGCAGGGGATTTACACACGGTAAACATTATTGAGGAACAGCACCTATATTAATAAATCATTGAGAATATGGACCATTTAGTTACTTTGTCATAAAACGCATCTTGATTGAATCATTTTGAATAGGGGGGGGGGGTGTAAAAATGATTTTCCCCTACCCATCGAAAAAAAAGTTGTAGTGGCTACTTGCAGGTGAAGTGGAGTCCTGTTTCAAGCAATGGTGTGATCGTATGTGGCATGGAGATAGGGGTGCCTTCTCAACCTCGTTGGTTTCCTCCAGGCACTGTGTGAGTGGAGTTAAACCCCATTTCTCTGTCTGTCTCTCTCTCTCCGAATCGTGAAAAGAAAGCTGGCTATTTTGATGGTTGACAACTTGACAAAATAAGAAACTACTACTACTTGGTGTTTAACGTCTGCTTCCACATAAGTGATATCACAGACAAGACTTAGGAGAGACGAAGCTGATTCCTGTTTTTTAGAATATGATTTTGCAATCTTTCCATTTAGCTTTAAGCCATGGATTGGGTTTAGTGGGAAGTTCTTCCCTTTATTTAATAAACATATCATTTGGTAGATGATCTCGTTTGCTTCTGGGTTGGTTGGTGTCATCGTTTGGGGTTAGTGTTTAGGTGCCAGGCCCGTCTTATCGTGGCCTCCCCTTACTCCACTATCCCCAAAATAAGAAAGATAAGGCTCTGTTTTTGTAGTTTTTCTTTCTAAACCTCTACAGGTTTGCAGGTTTTTAAGAATTTTAAAAACTTCCAACTATGTCATCCTGATTAAGAGTTCTGCACTTGCTATTACAGGATGACAATGCTATTATCATGTTAAAATTAATGCAAGATCCTCACATACAAAGAAGCTAAAGATTTTGCTTCAGGAATCTGTTATTGCAGAAATTAACACATAAAGTATGTTCCCAATTTTATTTACGAAAATCAAAAATAATATCAATAAATTTCCAAAATAATATTGCTCCCACGGTTGTCCCACAATTGAAATACTGATAAACATATATACCTAACATGAAATCTTTTAATATGAATCACAGATAATAATTATGTACATCGTGAAATTATTGATATTTTGGTCATAAATGAAGGCGGTTTAGCTCCTTTAAAATAATATGTGACCCTGTCAAATACAAATAGTTTCTTTTATGATTAAAGATGATATCTGATTTCCAAGGAGTAATGAGTTCAAAACCATACTTCACAGAAAAAAAAAAAATAATAATAATAATAATAATAAAAAAAATTAAAGTCACTGAATGTCATTTGTATTTTGTTGACAATATCTAATTTTTCACAATCAATCTAATTAAAATACAGATCTATATATATATTTTTTTTATATACTTTTGACGGCCTACACTACATCAAGATCTGACAAGTTGTACAAGAAGGTCACATCAGAGGTTATATTGGCAGCTTTTGACCCTATGATGTCAGACATAGATTAATCAATCAGCATTGATGTTTCTAGTTGTTTACCCACAGTTCTGTGGGTAAAGAACTCGCTGTAACAGACCTTTTCATTGGCTAACCCCTCATTTAACCAAAACGCCAGTAACATAACTCTTCCAGATCCTAGTGAAGTAAAGACACGCAAAAAGAAATTTTGAACAATAAAAATGAAATGAAATTTGATCTGTGTTTTAATCAGATTGCTTCACAACCTAATCCACACTAAAATGGATTTTTTTTAAAGGGGGATTGCCATTATGTGAGATTAACGCCTAGCTCATAACCTGCTGTATATGTTTTGACATGCATGGATCGTGGGGACTGGTAGCTCGCAGACCAGATGCAAGAAACAGGGTGAAAATTTTGTATGTGCAGGGCAAAAAGTGTCTGTGGTCAGCCTGCAATCTTCTAAAATTTAGCTCCTACATAATTCCTTAACTTTTAATTAAGAAAACAATGTTACAATATCAATCCATTTGAAAGACATTAGCAAAGGTAATAGATGGCCCAGACTTCAAATGATAATATCCTGTTTATAGCGTCTGCAGAGGATGCAGAATGTTGACAAATTTTCAATTCCAGATATCTTTGTAAATAATGAACAGAATTGAACTGGTTTTGGACAGATATGTCTTTTAGAGATTCTATTTTCACAATATTGTAGTTTTCAAATGGATCACAAATTCCTAAAATGACAAACATATTTACAAAGATATCTGGAATTGAAAATTTGTCAACATTCTGCATCCTCTGCAGACGATATAAACAGGATATTATCATTTGAAGTCTGGGCCATCTATTACCTTTGCTAATGTCTTTCAAATGGATTGATATTGTAACATTGTTTTCTTAATTAACCCAGTTTCTTTAAGTAACAACATCATAATAAATCTACAGTCACATGCAATATTTGCATAGTGTTTGAAACATAATATATTGTGGCTATTTATAGCTTGCATCTCAAAACAAATCCAGTTCTGTTCCAAAGGTGTGACAGATACAATGGTGAATGAACCCATTTTAATAGCCTCCTGCTTTCTTCGAAAAGGATCGCATATATTAAGACAAAACAATCTAGACTAACAAGTAATTGATAATCAAGGATTAAGCATTTAAACCACTACAACAAACCTGATTTGTGTCGATTTAAACAAATTTGGAAACAGTTGTATCTTAACTACCGGTATTTCAAATACGAAGCTAAATTTGACAAACGCTTATGAAACAAACCTAATTTGATGTGCGTCTGTGCATGGATTTTTGACAATAGGGGAAGTCTAATAATATTTTTAATATGGTATTCATTATCAATTACCTTTTTTCTTTTTGGTGAGAGTAATAATGCCTCTTAAGGTTGGGAATAATTGGCCCCCTTAAATTTCATAACATACAATAACATACAACACATCACCGAATATAGGTAGATGGATATTGACAATAAAAAAACTGGAAGAAGTTTTGATAAACATTATCTAGTATAAGTAAAAACTGATACAAAACTGTCATGGTGCAATCTGACTAAAAGTAGATCTATATTTCATTTCATTTATTTATACGTTTGATCGGTTCTAGGGCATGAAGATCTGACCAGTTGAAGTGGGAAATTGAGTCAGTAATCATTTGAGTGGTTTTTTGGCGCTATGACGACGGAAATTTGATTAACCAATCAGTGTTGATGGTTGTAGTAGGATATCCACAGTTCCATGCATCGCACGACAAGAACTTGCGGCAACAGACCGGCAACCTAGTGTAGTAAAGACAAGTACCGGTAAAACAAAATTTTAAACTATAAAAAAAATGATATGAAATAGGATCTGTGTTTGAATCAGATTGTGTCATGGTGGCCACCATTATTTCTTTGATTACATATATAAGGAATATATATCTTAAAGTTTTATTACATAACAAAAATATGATGATATAATCCAATATGAATCACCATGAAAGAAAAATAGGGGCTCAAGTTGTGTTTAAAAATGGAGTTACACTGAATGCAAAAATGGATTTCATATTGAATGCAAAAATAGATATCACATTGAATGCAAAAACAGATTTCACATTAAATGCAAAAACAGATTTCACATTGAATGCAAAAATGAATTTCACATTGAATGCAAAAATGGATTTCACATTGAATGCTAAAATGGATTATGGTTTTAAATTATTTGTATGCATGAAGTAATGAAATCTTTAAAGGCCTTCTCATTTGGTCAATTTGTCTCATAGGAATTACCCTGAGTGATTCCTTTTAAGATTAATTAATAACAGAAAACCTTTAAAATGCCCTTATAATAAGGAGTATTTGATGTATTTATAAAATAGTTATTTACTGTTAATCAACAATTTATTCTTTTGCAGATTAAAGTCCGAACATACAAGAATAAAACTTTAATATGCAGCTAGAAAAAATGAACACAATAAAAGTATTTTTGTTGAAACAGATATGAGTTCTAAAATTGATCAATTTTAGCTTTATAGACATTTTACATTCGTCTCTATTATTTTCACGTAGCTATCTTTATGTGTCTTATAAATTTATAGGACCCAAATTTACGATTCTATTGTTTGGTAAAAACCTCATTTTTTAATACTTTAATAGGTTGTGTTTAATAACATGAGTTTGTAAATTTGCCTTAGTTTTAACTGTTTGAGACACATTAGAATGACAAAGCATTCTCAGCCTTAAGTTGAGAATTTACTAAAAACTTTTCGCCGTATTTTAACAAAACATAGCTTTTATAAAACTTTTGTTGTTTTAATGTATCAAATTCATCAATGAGAAACTATGTACAAATATGTGTGTTTCTGGATAAAAGATATTTCTCATAAACAGTCATTGAAAGTTAAGTAAATTGTTAACTTAAATCTGAGAATTCTTTGTGAACTCGGGGCCTGGATTGTTGTGTCATCAAAATGCACAATTAGCTCTTAAATATTTTGATTCATGAAAACATACCACGCAGTAACTGTAGACAAATGATGGCGGGCAGTGAAGAGCAGAAGGCAGTATTACCTACTGCTACAGTTCTGATTTATAAAATGACGAGACTGTTAGGCACTATAAAATACTGTTTTGTTTTTCATTGCATATAAAAACTATCACAATATTACAATGTATATAATAATTACTGAGTGCTGGGCGCAATGGATCTATGAACAGGTTTCCTTGACAACCGTTTCCCAATAGTTTCAACATGGAATCCTATTTCAATTAAAGCTTCATGGTCCAAAATAATTCGCCCGTCAAATATAAATGCTGGCTTCAACATCTTCTGATAGATTTTGTGATAATCTAATGTCTAAAAATAAGTCTTTTATCAATCGGTTCCAAAAATAACTAATGGATTTTCATTTTAATATCATATCTGACATTCAAAAACCAGGAATGGTAGCTACCACATCATTTTCGGTCATTGGCAACGTCATACATCCTTCATACTAGTACACTTGTCATTTGTAATCTTTTTTCCAAGCACGTAACATGAGATAGCCTCAATCATAGGTAGCGACTGGTACCGTAATAATAATAAATTTTTTACACGAGACCCACCTGGTAAAACACATTCGTCTAGAATGTTTTTCTGTTTTCTCCAAAAAGCATATATAATGACAAATGCGCCTCTAACGAAATAGTAAACATCAAAAAAAGGAAACAATATTAAAATCAACCATGGCAAATAACAAATCATTGCTGGACTTGAGCTTGTCTTCACTTCGTTCGATCTACCCAAACTGATCCCGCAGTGAATATTCGCTTGGCCGCTGCAATAATTCGTAAGTAATTCTCTGTGAAACAGATTGCTATCTATCATGCATCTATTCTCGATATTCTCTGGTTCAAAGGTTATCTGTAAAGGGAGACAATACGTTCTGAGGGATTCAGACTGGCTTTCTCCCCAACCGATTTCCTTGTTGATCCTTGGCCTATTATAAAGTTTGGTGGTTTATGAATATCCTTATTATCAATCTTTATAACCACAAAGTCAAAATCCTAAATTATATGATAAAAGGTCCATTGAATCATTCTATTAACAAAAAATCCTAATGAATATAAACAGTTGATTAATAATAAGGCATGAGAATGTAAATGAAAATAAAGATGAAATAAGTAAATGTATGCAATAGATATATGCAATAAAAGTGATGCCATTACTTGATGAAACAGTGTGGCAGTGCGACAACTTCGACAGTATGTAGTTACTTTAGTAACAGATTCTTATCTGCGCAAGCAAAGTCATAAGAATCAATAACTAAAGTAACTAATTTGGCAGGGGATTTACACACGGTAAACATTATTGAGGAACAGCACCTATATTAATAAATCATTGAGAATATGGACCATTTAGTTACTTTGTCATAAAACGCATCTTGATTGAATCATTTTGAATAGGGGGGGGGGGGTGTAAAAATGATTTTCCCCTACCCATCGAAAAAAAAGTTGTAGTGGCTACTTGCAGGTGAAGTGGAGTCCTGTTTCAAGCCCTGGTGTGATCGTATGTGGCATGGAGATAGGGGTGCCTTCTCAACCTCGTTGGTTTCCTCCAGGCACTGTGTGAGTGGAGTTAAACCCCATTTCTCTGTCTGTCTCTCTCTCTCCGAATCGTGAAAAGAAAGCTGGCTATTTTGATGGTTGACAACTTGACAAAATAAGAAACTACTACTACTTGGTGTTTAACGTCTGCTTCCACATAAGTGATATCACAGACAAGACTTAGGAGAGACGAAGCTGATTCCTGTTTTTTAGAATATGATTTTGCAATCTTTCCATTTAGCTTTAAGCCATGGATTGGGTTTAGTGGGAAGTTCTTCCCTTTATTTAATAAACATATCATTTGGTAGATGATCTCGTTTGCTTCTGGGTTGGTTGGTGTCATCGTTTGGGGTTAGTGTTTAGGTGCCAGGCCCGTCTTATCGTGGCCTCCCCTTACTCCACTATCCCCAAAATAAGAAAGATAAGGCTCTGTTTTTGTAGTTTTTCTTTCTAAACCTCTACAGGTTTGCAGGTTTTTAAGAATTTTAAAAACTTCCAACTATGTCATCCTGATTAAGAGTTCTGCACTTGCTATTACAGGATGACAATGCTATTATCATGTTAAAATTAATGCAAGATCCTCACATACAAAGAAGCTAAAGATTTTGCTTCAGGAATCTGTTATTGCAGAAATTAACACATAAAGTATGTTCCCAATTTTATTTACGAAAATCAAAAATAATATCAATAAATTTCCAAAATAATATTGCTCCCACGGTTGTCCCACAATTGAAATACTGATAAACATATATACCTAACATGAAATCTTTTAATATGAATCACAGATAATAATTATGTACATCGTGAAATTATTGATATTTTGGTCATAAATGAAGGCGGTTTAGCTCCTTTAAAATAATATGTGACCCTGTCAAATACAAATAGTTTCTTTTATGATTAAAGATGATATCTGATTTCCAAGGAGTAATGAGTTCAAAACCATACTTCACAGAAAAAAAAAAAATAATAATAATAATAATAATAAAAAAAATTAAAGTCACTGAATGTCATTTGTATTTTGTTGACAATATCTAATTTTTCACAATCAATCTAATTAAAATACAGATCTATATATATATTTTTTTTATATACTTTTGACGGCCTACACTACATCAAGATCTGACAAGTTGTACAAGAAGGTCACATCAGAGGTTATATTGGCAGCTTTTGACCCTATGATGTCAGACATAGATTAATCAATCAGCATTGATGTTTCTAGTTGTTTACCCACAGTTCTGTGGGTAAAGAACTCGCTGTAACAGACCTTTTCATTGGCTAACCCCTCATTTAACCAAAACGCCAGTAACATAACTCTTCCAGATCCTAGTGAAGTAAAGACACGCAAAAAGAAATTTTGAACAATAAAAATGAAATGAAATTTGATCTGTGTTTTAATCAGATTGCTTCACAACCTAATCCACACTAAAATGGATTTTTTTTAAAGGGGGATTGCCATTATGTGAGATTAACGCCTAGCTCATAACCTGCTGTATATGTTTTGACATGCATGGATCGTGGGGACTGGTAGCTCGCAGACCAGATGCAAGAAACAGGGTGAAAATTTTGTATGTGCAGGGCAAAAAGTGTCTGTGGTCAGCCTGCAATCTTCTAAAATTTAGTTCCTACATAATTCCTTAACTTTTAATTAAGAAAACAATGTTACAATATCAATCCATTTGAAAGACATTAGCAAAGGTAATAGATGGCCCAGACTTCAAATGATAATATCCTGTTTATAGCGTCTGCAGAGGATGCAGAATGTTGACAAATTTTCAATTCCAGATATCTTTGTAAATAATGAACAGAATTGAACTGGTTTTGGACAGATATGTCTTTTAGAGATTCTATTTTCACAATATTGTAGTTTTCAAATGGATCACAAATTCCTAAAATGACAAACATATTTACAAAGATATCTGGAATTGAAAATTTGTCAACATTCTGCATCCTCTGCAGACGATATAAACAGGATATTATCATTTGAAGTCTGGGCCATCTATTACCTTTGCTAATGTCTTTCAAATGGATTGATATTGTAACATTGTTTTCTTAATTAACCCAGTTTCTTTAAGTAACAACATCATAATAAATCTACAGTCACATGCAATATTTGCATAGTGTTTGAAACATAATATATTGTGGCTATTTATAGCTTGCATCTCAAAACAAATCCAGTTCTGTTCCAAAGGTGTGACAGATACAATGGTGAATGAACCCATTTTAATAGCCTCCTGCTTTCTTCGAAAAGGATCGCATATATTAAGACAAAACAATCTAGACTAACAAGTAATTGATAATCAAGGATTAAGCATTTAAACCACTACAACAAACCTGATTTGTGTCGATTTAAACAAATTTGGAAACAGTTGTATCTTAACTACCGGTATTTCAAATACGAAGCTAAATTTGACAAACGCTTATGAAACAAACCTAATTTGATGTGCGTCTGTGCATGGATTTTTGACAATAGGGGAAGTCTAATAATATTTTTAATATGGTATTCATTATCAATTACCTTTTTTCTTTTTGGTGAGAGTAATAATGCCTCTTAAGGTTGGGAATAATTGGCCCCCTTAAATTTCATAACATACAATAACATACAACACATCACCGAATATAGGTAGATGGATATTGACAATAAAAAAACTGGAAGAAGTTTTGATAAACATTATCTAGTATAAGTAAAAACTGATACAAAACTGTCATGGTGCAATCTGACTAAAAGTAGATCTATATTTCATTTCATTTATTTATACGTTTGATCGGTTCTAGGGCATGAAGATCTGACCAGTTGAAGTGGGAAATTGAGTCAGTAATCATTTGAGTGTTTTTTTGGCGCTATGACGACGGAAATTTGATTAACCAATCAGTGTTGATGGTTGTAGTAGGATATCCACAGTTCCATGCATCGCACGACAAGAACTTGCGGCAACAGACCGGCAACCTAGTGTAGTAAAGACAAGTACCGGTAAAACAAAATTTTAAACTATAAAAAAAATGATATGAAATAGGATCTGTGTTTGAATCAGATTGTGTCATGGTGGCCACCATTATTTCTTTGATTACATATATAAGGAATATATATCTTAAAGTTTTATTACATAACAAAAATATGATGATATAATCCAATATGAATCACCATGAAAGAAAAATAGGGGCTCAAGTTGTGTTTAAAAATGGAGTTACACTGAATGCAAAAATGGATTTCATATTGAATGCAAAAATAGATATCACATTGAATGCAAAAACAGATTTCACATTAAATGCAAAAACAGATTTCACATTGAATGCAAAAATGAATTTCACATTGAATGCAAAAATGGATTTCACATTGAATGCTAAAATGGATTATGGTTTTAAATTATTTGTATGCATGAAGTAATGAAATCTTTAAAGGCCTTCTCATTTGGTCAATTTGTCTCATAGGAATTACCCTGAGTGATTCCTTTTAAGATTAATTAATAACAGAAAACCTTTAAAATGCCCTTATAATAAGGAGTATTTGATGTATTTATAAAAAAGTTATTTACTGTTAATCAACAATTTATTCTTTTGCAGATTAAAGTCCGAACATACAAGAATAAAACTTTAATATGCAGCTAGAAAAAATGAACACAATAAAAGTATTTTTGTTGAAACAGATATGAGTTCTAAAATTGATCAATTTTAGCTTTATAGACATTTTACATTCGTCTCTATTATTTTCACGTAGCTATCTTTATGTGTCTTATAAATTTATAGGACCCAAATTTACGATTCTATTGTTTGGTAAAAACCTCATTTTTTAATACTTTAATAGGTTGTGTTTAATAACATGAGTTTGTAAATTTGCCTTAGTTTTAACTGTTTGAGACACATTAGAATGACAAAGCATTCTCAGCCTTAAGTTGAGAATTTACTAAAAACTTTTCGCCGTATTTTAACAAAACATAGCTTTTATAAAACTTTTGTTGTTTTAATGTATCAAATTCATCAATGAGAAACTATGTACAAATATGTGTGTTTCTGGATAAAAGATATTTCTCATAAACAGTCATTGAAAGTTAAGTAAATTGTTAACTTAAATCTGAGAATTCTTTGTGAACTCGGGGCCTGGATTGTTGTGTCATCAAAATGCACAATTAGCTCTTAAATATTTTGATTCATGAAAACATACCACGCAGTAACTGTAGACAAATGATGGCGGGCAGTGAAGAGCAGAAGGCAGTATTACCTACTGCTACAGTTCTGATTTATAAAATGACGAGACTGTTAGGCACTATAAAATACTGTTTTGTTTTTCATTGCATATAAAAACTATCACAATATTACAATGTATATAATAATTACTGAGTGCTGGGCGCAATGGATCTATGAACAGGTTTCCTTGACAACCGTTTCCCAATAGTTTCAACATGGAATCCTATTTCAATTAAAGCTTCATGGTCCAAAATAATTCGCCCGTCAAATATAAATGCTGGCTTCAACATCTTCTGATAGATTTTGTGATAATCTAATGTCTAAAAATAAACAAAGATAATTAATCATAATGACAGTAATTTCAGTATACACTTTTGTTTTCTTACTCATGTTTAATTCAGGTTTACTGTCAAACCTACCACCCCTCAAAACAAGACAATAATCTACAGACGATTATTTAGATTATGGTGCTTCTGATGGGCAGGGGTGGGGACGGGGGAGTTGACCGGACGGTTTAACAAGAACGTGTTAGATCATAAGGTCTGTTTTTGAATCAAGTGGGGTGGTTTTGATTATTCCCCTTTTACATGACAAGGAGTAGGGTCATCTGTTCAACTTCGATACAAACTATTATATATGGTTCAATTTTATTTCAATAATTCGCTCACACATAGGGGTCTTTAGCAGTGGGAGGAAACCCATGAGATTGGACAGGCAACCACTTAGACAACTATCAATGTGTTTATATAAAAAAAATCAGTCATACAGTAATTACATGATTATATACTTACTTTAAATTCATCCCATTCTGTACAAACTATTAATGCATGACTACCTTCTGCTGCTTCATAAGGATCCTGATGGATCGTCACTAACTTTGAAACTAAAAACATACAAACAATTCTATTTCTTCATTATGTAAACTATGTATATGGCCAGATTTAAGATCTAAGGATAGCAGTTTTTACACAGACTTAGCCTGTTTTCCCTCGCCCTATTCCCTATTATGTGTTCCACTGAAAATACAGTACCCCCCCCCCCCCCCAAAAAAAAACAAAACAACATGAAATGCAGTTTAAAACAGCAATTTCATATTCTTTAGTTATATTTTTAAAATATATCAAAATAAATCCCTAAAATAGATTGTATCTATAAACATGAAATGCGGTTTAAAACGGCAATTTCATATTTTTTAGTTACATTTTTAAAATATATTATCTATAATAGTCCTACTTTGTTAAAGAATAGTCCTATTAATCCTATAATTCATTATTGCCAGTTGAGAAATTGGCAAAAATATCATTTTCAACTTCAAATTCAAACGTTTGAAGATCGCCATTGCATGGAGGGGAATTGAAAAACAAGGGAGGTAATTCAAGTAATTGTGTTATTATTTTCTGTGTCAGGGATTTCTATGCCTGTGAAATATTGCCCATGATCGTATAATAGTGAGTTGACAACATTTGAGCAAAAGACATGGAAATAATTATGTTTTGACTTTCTTAGAAAATATGAAATTTCCACTTTAACATCTTACTTTTCAGTACCGATTGGGCTAATGAAGACTGACATATGCCATGCAGTGTCAGGCCACGAACCATTTGGTTACATAAAATGTTTGCGCCATTTTCATGTTTTATCCTGATTTAAATGATGCTGCTATGCATCTCCACTTGCAGTGGATGTATTTTTATAAAAAACTAACTTGACTAATTTATATTCTTTTATATGTAATATCATATTTTGAGGTTAAGAGTTTATGACTTTAATCCCACTGTGTTCCCATTTAAACATTAGAAATATTTGTTCCTCTTCACTAAATCACGCTATATATTAATAAGTCTTTTATCAATCGGTTCCAAAAATAACTAATGGATTTTCATTTTAATATCATATCTGACATTCAAAAACCAGGAATGGTAGCTACCACATCATTTTCGGTCATTGGCAACGTCATACATCCTTCATACTAGTACACTTGTCATTTGTAATCTTTTTTCCAAGCACGTAACATGAGATAGCCTCAATCATAGGTAGCGACTGGTTGACAAAATTAATAATATTTATTAACCACGGCACTCTACAAACAAAGTCTCAATCAAAAGGAAACATTATAGCTTGATGTAATGAAATAATATTAAAAAAGACAGGACAGTAAAATCATTTACATTAGCAGTCAAGCTATGCCATGTGCCAGTTGGGGTCAAAGTTGACGATTTACATACAGGCCATTGGAGCTACCGCACAGCATGACCACAGTGAAAGGAATAGGTGTAGTAAATTCTTTGGAAATATAGCTGACATGTTCAAATATTTATGGCATTAACTAATCATTTAAAGAATTAGGACGGGGGGCTTGCAACTGGTCAATACGTGATGTCAAAATGATGGCAAAAATACGTAATCTGTCAAACTGAAAGTAGGCATACTGGTAAGACTGATGAAGAAATAAAATAATAAAAATGAATTGAGTTGTGCTATATAGTACTATTAATTTAGACCTGTGTCACAAAATTAGCGTTTATAAATATTGATAAAATGTGAATAAATTTGTTATTGAAATTTGTTAACGTAACCGATATTTCAATTTGCATAACCAGGAAATTGGTTGCATGTTTTTAAGCTGGCTCGACCGCACGTAACCGATTGGTATCGTTCGCGTGAAATTTCGTGGCCTGCAGTGTGGTATGAGGGAATTGTGCCCGGACAGAGGTGCCAAGGCCTTCTTTTACGTGCAAGCCAATTTGCACACAGTATCTCTGTTTTTGTCCCATCCAAACAACTATACGTGAGGCTAAGTTGTGAATATACCAGTGCTCTGGTTAACACTATGTACACATCTTGTCAAAACTACTAACACGGATAATTCCGTTCAGAATGAAGTATTTGGAAGGAAATTTTCAATATTCTCCTTTTTTATCATCTATTTTTGAACTATTATAGCAAGAATGATCAACTCTTTATTAAACTAGTAACTAATGTATCTTTAATTTCATATTTATTGTGTTAAATAACTTCCAAACCAATCACTCAATATTTTGGTGAGACGAGTAAGATTTTAAAGTTCCAATTTCACTTTTTCTAAGAAAGTCAAAACATAATTATTTCTTTGTTTTTTGCTCAATAGGTTGTTAACTCACTATTATTATACAATCATAAGCATTATTCCCAACACTTAAAAATCATTGACATCGGAAATAATACCACATTTACCTCCCTTGTTTTTCTATTCCCCCCCCCCCCCTTCACCCATGGAATAGCTGTCTTCAAATGTTTGAATTTGAAGTTGAAAATGATATATTTGCCAATTTCTCAACTGGCAATAGTGAATTATTGGATTAATAGGATTATTCTTTAACAAGGTAGGACTGTTAATAATTACCATCTATTTTAGGGCTTTATTTCAATACATTTTAAAAATTGTATCTTTAAAATATACTAAATACGTAATACGAACCTCTACTAGGATCTTCTGATATACATGGATGAGTTAATTCTCTAAAATATAATTTAAACATAAAATCAAATAATTATTCAAATAAAATATAATAAAATCATTTTCCATTACAGATCGTATAATTATATCATTTTCCCATGAAAGCTGTTTATTTCATTTATTTTATATCGCTAGTAAATGCCAAATGTTTCAACTAAATCAATAACAAATTTTACGTAAATAAAATGTTATGCTTCAATACAATTGTTTAGTATCTCAATAAAATTATTTTTCTTGTGCCTAGAAAATTATTTTGTGTAAATATAATGTTGATTATCTGTAAACTGGGTAAATCAATAATTTTCCTTTTCAACAATTGCTTTGTCACAATCAATATTTAGAAAAGTAAAATGTAATAGAACAGGAAGGATGAAGTGGTATACAACCGGGGAGACATTTTGAGAGGGAGGAGGGGAAGGAAGGAAGACAGAGAAATGGGCTTTAACATCCACTCTACAAAAACTAAGTCATTTTGGGAATTATGTACATATATTGAGTTTTACTACTGATTGAAGTATAGTCGGTAAACAATCATTTTATTAAAATAATAAATTCTACACCTACTCTTCTATCTATGAATGTCACCTACCTCAATATTTGACTTTTTTCAACTTTAGGGTCGTAAATTCTTAACCTAGCTTCTTCATCCATTAAATATTTACTTAAATAAATCGCTGCAGATTCTCTGAAAATGAAGACATCAAAAATTTAAAAAAAAAGAAGTACAATGAAAAAAGTGATTAAGCATTGTGTAAACTTCCCAAATAAATCAGAAATAGCATTACGTTCAGATGACCTGGGAAGAAGTGCTTCTATTCTTATTTCAAATTATAACTGTCAAGGGTTCTTTTATGTGCATGACACCGTGAACACAGGACTTCAGTTTTTCATCTCATCCGAAAGACTGGACAGTGTTCATGGCTAGGCCCTGCATCCTGCACCACAGAAAGGGGAGGAATCACACGGATCAAAAACGAAAACTCCATGTTAATGAACCAGCACCTGAATTATCAAGACAAGACTAAACAGAAGTTGTTCTTACCTTGTATCTCCTGTATCTTTTTTAAAAGCGAAACCTAATATTGTGATATTTTTATCTGTAACTGTATTAAATAAACTTTCTACAACTCGATTAGCAAATCGTTGTCTCTGGTAATCGTTAATATCTACAACCTATGTAGAAAGACAATATTGTTATTATTACAATTCATCATCATTATATTATTGGAAATAGCTAGATCATGCGAGTTGAAAGAAGAACACTGTAGAAATCCCTCCATAATCTTTTTCATTATCCCATTTTCTATTATTCAAAATCTCAGCCTGAACAAAGGTTAAACTGACCAGTCACCCGACTCTTGCCATGATTAAATTCATCAGACCAGACCATCTCATGATAACTTTGAAAAAACCATGGCATGATTAAATTGACCAGAACTTGCCATGATTAAATTGACCAGACCTTGTCATGATTAAATTGACCAGACCAGACCTTATCATGATTATATTGACCAGAACTTGCCATAATTAAATTGACTAGACCTTTCATGTTTAGCTGCACCTCCTTTTATTAATATTACCAGCCTTACAAAAGAATTGAACAAACATTTCCTGGTGTAAATAAGAGGTTTTTTAGGGGATAAAACAACATCTGAACTGTTAATAATATTGAAAAAAATTTAATAAAATTTTAATGAAAATGTATTCCGATATTTCCTCAAATTACTTTTTAATATCCATACAAATTTATTGATTACAATGAAATAAATGTTGTAACAATACCTGTTGCCAATAAGCTGCTGCTTCTGGTAAATTTAAACATTCACATAAATACACTAGATTTAACACATCTTTCTGAAAACAACTTCCACCAAAACCTAGAAACAGTTAAAAAAACAATGTCATTTTAATGTTGCCTGACATAGAGAGCTGCTCAATGAGTTGCATTTAATTTTAATACTCTGTTCTTCACACTCTGTCTTCTTTAGCCCAGTCAGAGCAGAACAGTAGGACGTTATTAATCACGTTTCATTTCTGTTCTCCACACACAGAATATACTGTCACAATATTGTAATTTTCAAGAGATTAACCATTCCTCCAATCACGATCAGAGATTTAAAATAATCAATGTATTAAACGGACAATTGCTTGTTCTAGTTTTTTTATTTAAAACGATGCTTAAAAGACGGTACTTAGACATTTATTAAACATTTTATTCAGTAGCAGTCACTGTTATCCTGAGGGATAAGCTTAGACAATAATGTAGAACTAGTTTCCTTTAATAGTTAAATAACATGTACTCACCAACGCTAGCTTTCAAGAATTTTGATCCTATCCGACTATCGGTACCAATAGCATTAGCTACCTCTGATACATCAGCACCTGTAGCCTCACATATAGCAGAAATAGCATTTATACTTGATATTCTTTGAGCTAAAAATGCATTGGCAGCCTATAATGAAGAAAGATTTCAATATGATAGTCTAGCGGAATTTCTCATATAAGAAGTGGCATCAAGGTTTCTAGAAATAAATTTCCTTCTCGATATCCCAAGTGAAATCGTTGCAATTCTAAAGGAGACATTATTGACATATAAGAAGTGGCAGCAGGGTTTTTAAAAATAAATTTACTTCTCAATATCCTGAGTGAAATCGTTCCAATTATACATTAAACAGATAATAACAAGGCATGCCAAGGACGAAAATTATACTATCATATGATAAGACATGAAAGAAAAGGACATGTATAATAGTAATGCATATAATATCTGGTTGACAACATTCTCTCTTCATTAGACATTTTTATCACTTAAACTTTTTGGTACCAGATTCAAAAAACTTAAATGACATGAAATTCATTAAAGCTCATTTTATATAACACTGTATACATTGAAATTAAGATGTTTATTTTTATGAAAAAAATGTTGCCAGCTGGCAATCAAACATGTGTTCATATCAGCTTAGTTGTTCAAGCAGTCCATAATGACTATAGCAGATTTATTCTTTTGTAGGTAATGGGGAAATTATTCTCTCTGTCGAAAATGCGGAGGTAGCTTTGAGTAAGAACTCACAAAGTGACTGAAACAAATCTTACCAATTTGGAGAGTTCTGAAGACCATGTATTCATTACAATAATTTTTTCTCTAGGAATCCAATGTTCATAGATCCAACACAGAGCCTCAATAGCCTCTTTACCCAGACTATTCTTTTCTCCTCCTATTAAAACTCGATCAGGATCTAATACATCATTAACGGCAGTACCTTCTGCTAAAAATTCAGGATTCGATAAAACCTATAAAAAACAGATTCATCTCAAAATTTATTCCAGTCATTTAGATTGTTGAGATGCAAGCTGAACCAAATAAAAAATTTGTACAAGATAAAATTAATAAAAATTGTATAAAAATGTAATACAAATTGTATACAATTTAATACAAACAACATCAACATTAAATTCAAGCCATATAAAAGATTTTTAAAACCATATCAAATTCAATAAAAAGCTCATACATTTTCTTTATTAAAACATCAATTTGTTTTCAAATGTAACAATTTATAAGTTCAAATAGCCATAAAAATATCGAAAAATAATTGAATAAAACTGGTTAATTCAGGGTTGAAGATACTAGAAAACCCTTGTGCAATTATCTGAAGCCCTGTGATACTTTTACCTCATGCAAGTGCCTGGAAACCATGTCTATATACTGATTGTCTTGATTGTCAAGTCATTTAAAGTCATAAAACTGCAGAATGAAATTTCCTAAAAGAATTCAGTAAACTTGCTATGTAAATCTAACAAATGTTTCCAAAAGGTTAAATATTTTGAATTGAAATTTTCAGACACAATAAAGAAGCTATATCTTCACATTTTGGTGCTAGGTTTTGATAGTTAAACCCAGATATATTTATGGCTTCCTATAAAAGCTTGGATGGTCCCTTTAACTAACATGCCTATTGAATTTCTAAATTTTCATACTTGATATTTGACTCCAGGTTTGACATTAGCTTGTAAAATGTTACTAATACTTTGTGCTGCTTTAACAGGAACAGTACTCTTCTCTACAACAATCTTGGAACTTTTAGATACGTCTGCTATTCTTCTAGCGGCTGCTTCTATATACTTCAAGTCTGCTGCACGACCCTTTTAAACGATGAAAGCAACAAGTGAGTTAATTATATTAAAGCCTCTACAGACTTTGTTACAGTTCTTCTGAGACTAACAACAGAATGAAATGAGGTTTAAAGTCCCCTCAACACACACTTTGGTTATTTTGAGACTAACTTAGATTAACAAGAGTAAAGTGAAATAAACTCTTTCAATGAATTAGGGTTTTTTCATTTGTTGGTGAGCTACAGTTACTAACAGACCATTCAATTTAATTTTCTGGTTGTCCAATACCATCATGTAACTTAAAATGGTTGCATGACATTTTTCAGTTTCAAAAATAAAAACCTCCTTATTGATTACATCATATTCATATTTCCTGTCTTCATATTAAATCTATTAAGTTTCCGTTTCAATTTGGAAGTGTCCAATAGGCTCAATCATCAGGTACAGCACAACCCTGATAAATGTTACTGACAATCTTAAATTTTAATGGTACTGGATAACCATAAATTGACTCATTGTTACCAGGAAATGGTGAACATTGAATCATCTGCTTTATGTTTATATCTTTAATATGCTGATTGTTATTAGAATATATTTTCTATTACATCAAATCATAGAAAAACACAAAAAGGTGGTTCTTCTACCACTTTAATAAATAACGTGCATGTTCTGTGAAAAGATTGAATGCATGAAATTGCCTGTCAATGTTTACAAATATATCAACAAGACATATATCAATCAATTTCCATCCTCCATTTTCCAACATTTATTATTGATTAATCGAAATCAAACAGTGTTGACCGTAGTTTAATATTTCATAAGCCCTGTTAATTAATCTATACTATCCCTTGCACTGGCTCTAGTGAAAGTTTCGACACATCTTTCTTGATGGGTGGAAAAGTTTTGTTAGGTCTCATCAGTTAAAATTCTTTTATTTGTTAAAGCTAAAATTTCATATTTTTAAGATATATTTTATAAATATACTAAAATAAAGCCCTAAAATAAATGGTATCTATATACAGTCCTTCCTTGTTAAAGAATAATTCTATTAATCCAATAATTCACTATTGCCAGTTGAGAAATTGGCTAAAAATCATTATCAACTTCAAACATTTGAAAATAGCTATTCTATGGTGGGAATCGAAAAACAAGGGAGGTAATTGTGTTACTATTTCTGGTGTGAATGATTTCTAAATGTGGGAAATAATGCCTATGATAATAGTGAGTTGACAACCTTTTGAACGAAAAAACATAGTCACATAGAAATGATTATGTTTTGATTCTTTTAGAACATATGAAATTCTAGCTTTTCATGAATTGTTAACCCTTTAAGTTCCATTAAGAGGTAATAAAGCATTGGCCGCAAAAGATCATCGGGTGTTTCCGTCATGGTTTTCCCTTGTCAGTGTTGTAGGATGGAGGGAATGACAAGGACAGCTGTCTAGTCGTTCAGATGGGATAAAAATCCAAGGTCCTCGGCCAACAACGGAATCATACACGAGACCTCTAGGTTAGTGACCCAAAGTATTACAAACTGAGCCTCTGTTCCAAGAATGTAAGATAAAGAATTACCTTTCCTATACCAAAGTTTTTAGTTGGAGTATTGACACAGATAAAGATGAGATCAGCTTCCTGTATAGCAGTATCTATATCTGTAGAAAATGTTAAATTCCTTCCACGGCATGATTTTACTACATCATCTAAACCGGGCTAAAATACGAATGAAAAATACAATTAATTATGTCTTTTATAATGTACAAAGAACATGGAATAATGTTTTGTTTGTTTGTTTTGGTTCCTCATTAAGAATACATTACGTAATAGGTAGACCTTTTTCATCAACATGCCCATAATACATTTTTATGTTCAAAAGTGGACAGTATAGCCGTTATGTGCATGTAAAGTTCAAATTGGTGGCCATCTTGAATTTATGCCAATTTAGACCCTTTCAAATTTTGGGACTTTTGTTTTTACATGCAGAATACCCTACTGAAGGATAATCAAAAGCTAACTTTTGTGGTGCAATTTGTAATAGGTGAATTTCTATATTTACCAGTTTATTACTATACATTTAAGTTCCATTTTACTATATTAAACACATCACAACCAGCTGTGACATTATTAACTACAAATTTTACAACCTCATAAAGAATGAGTTAAACTTATGGTTAGGTCAACATAATATACTGTGTCAAAATTATGCTGATCAATTATTTTAAGGGAAAAATATTTCAAAGTATACTAATAATGCCAGAATAAATACCAAATATTGAGGTAAAGACCATGCACAATCAATGGTACTTTTTTTACAAAATATTTTGATCCCAAAAAATCAACCGTGACAGTATTTCAGAACCTTGTTGCACTTTCCTTCATTTTTAATATTATAAGCCTACAATAGTTAAAGCTGCAGTGTTATGGGTATAATAACCATGGATTTTACAGTGGATGTATATAATCATATGAATATTGACATCTCATTCAGTTTGACATTATGGCATTTAAAGTAAACAAGTAGAAAAAGTAATACAGAACAGGAATAAATTTACCGGTAGACCACACTTGAGTGAAAATGCATCAGTGTATTTTCAAATGTCAGAGCAATATTTGAATTAAAGTGCACATATTATTAGTAAAACTGTGCCACATAAAAAAAACTGCATTTGTCATATTTCTCTACGACTGTTAATTCCCAAGTGTGCCTCTAAAACAAACAATGCTTTAGCACCAATACAAGTTTAAAAATATATTTTTCTTTGATTTGCCCTTTCATAAATTGTGCAATTTCCCTATTAAATAAACAAATAAATCTGGTTCTAGTTGTCTATGTGTAGTTAAAACATGATTTACCCTTTCTAAACAATAAAAACTTCATCCTAACTAAATAAATAAGCTTCATATTTAGTTTATTTCAGTGAAAATAAATCTATACCACCTTCCATCACAACGTACCTCATAGAGTGGTAGATGATCAGAATTCCATTGTTTTATTCTTTCTTCACTAAGATCAACAACTGTGACTTGTATTGCTGGACATTTACTGGCTATAACAGCACAAGATGGACCACCAACATAACCAGCACCTATACAACATATCTTCTTTAATGTCATCTTCCACGTACTGTAATTAAAAACAAATTGAAACTAACAGTGTTAATTTTTAATGATAGGTGTGAATAACGTCCACATTTTTAAACCAGCCCTACCCAGGAGTAACGTTTTCCATGCTCTTGATCCTGTCAAAAATTAATAACTTGCTTGTCGTACCGCTTCTGTATAACTGTTATACATTATTAGTCAAAGGACATATTAAATTTATGCCTACGATGTTGATATAAATATTTGTGAGAACTCACAATTGTCTCACATGCTGTTCAGTTGCTTTGTGAGAACTCACAATTGTCTCACATGCTGTTTACTTGTTTAAGTTAAGCTGGTTTAAGACTGCCAATGATAAGCTTTGACATCTGAAATCTAAATGCAGTGGTAATAAACCGGTTGGAAACCCCAGCTCCCCAGCCAAAATAAACTAAAACAATAAGTTTGTGTTCGGGCAACAAAGTCAAGGTAGCCTAGTTAACAATTTGAACTAGTTTAACACAAGCTTCGCATCTGCATTTGAGAAGCAGATTAAATAATTGCTGATTTGTCAGTTATTTCTATTATAAAACATCAATATTTTCAAACAATCACTGAAACATGCATTATGCAAGGGGTAAATCTGTCTTTAGGTCTGAAATGTTATCTAAACTATTAATTAGACATTGATTAACATGAAAAGACCTTAATAAATAAATTATCGATGGCATCTTAAGTGTCAGATTTTCATGATTAAATCTAGGCCTCAATTTCAATCGCTTGTAATTCGGTTCAGTCTTAAATTTTCAGCATATCTCTTTTATATTGAACTATATTAGTTAGAATAGGCAACTCTGAATATCATCCCCCATAATGTACCTTTAAGCATTAAAAGTAAAAGTTTAAGTAAAAAACCCCTAAAAATTACCACAAAATGATTTGCATTACTTAAAAACACAACATGCAATCATCAGCAAATTTCTGGATATTTTTAGAATCAAATGACTACTTACATGCAAGTATTCATTTTTCAAAATTCAACCTTTTTAAAAACTTCTTAAAACATATAAAAGTAGTAACAAAGCTGTGTGACATGTTAGTTCATGGATCATCTGTCATCTATTAGGCTATGAAAATACAAGTCATTGCCTGGGAACATTAACATTCTATATTTCCCATCTAGTAACTTGCATTAAAGTCCTACATACAGAGCTTGCATTCATTTGACTTCAAGCCTTTTAAAAGGGCATTATATTATTTTATTTACGACAATATTGATTTTAAGTATTATGAAAAGCCAGGAGTTAATTCCATTTCAATTTGAATCTGGTAGACACCAGCAACGAGCAGGATGTAGTAATACCAGTACTCAGACATTTGACACCATGCCATAAAATAAAAAAAACATACATATGTAGCAAGGACCTAAAAATAATATACTCATTTGTCTACCAAACTTCTACTAGTCTAGACACTTTCAGTCAAATCAGCCAAAAACCCATTCAATTTCTATTATTTCTTACAGGAGTAGTAAAAGCCTATATTCACTTTATCCATAAAATAAAATATTTGTTTTTTAATCCAGGTCAATATGACCCAAGGAAACTAGACATGCAAAATATTGTCTGTCTATTTTAAAGCAGCACACTATGTAATGCAGGTGTCCCAAGACTGGATTGTTTTTTGTTTTTTTTTGAAAAAGTCAAAGCTGATCCTGTCATCTTTTTCTAATACTCTTTATCAACGGGTTTGAATCAACAAAGAGACCTGAGATTTTTCACACAATCTTATATGAAACTAGACACAATGTTGATTAATCATCACTTCGTCAAATCATGACAAGTTAAAAAAAATGGACGAATTTGGAAGTAAGATTCCCATTTTAAGCCTAGCTCAAAACCTTCGTACATTTACATGGTACTACGGGCAGTCTCCGGGTGAAATTTTAGTAAACTTGTGTGTGAGACTTATCCATCATTTGTGTTCGGCAAATTAGTTGATCAGAGACTTGCCGTAGAGTACTTTGGTACTGCACATACAAAATTTTCACCTGGTTTCTAGCGGTAGGTCTGCAAGCTACCAAACCCTACACTTACGACCTATGCATGTGCGTGTCAAAACACATGACATAGGGTGGGTTGTGACCTAGGCTTTAAATAGGAATTAACACAACCAACAAAATACCTTAGTTTTGCTCCACTAATTATTGAATATCCAAGTACCACTAGCCCTCAAACATGAGGTACCAGATTTTTAAAAGACTTTTATTCGACTTCTTAAAAATAACCTAAAAACACTATGTGTGAGGACTATTACTTGGATATTTGATAATTAGTTGAGTCTTACGTTTTTGTATCATTTTACAAACTCGTATAGTTAAAAAAGTCTTAAAGAAATACTGGATGCATTCTGACATGACTGGACATAACTGGACATCCCTGACATAACTGGACAATCGAATCACTTAAAATGACAAATTATTCCAACCAACTGGTTAAAGACCACCAAAGCGCTCAAGCTTCATTGTGATATCTAGTCAGAGACACAAAATCAAAGATGAACTAATAGTAACCCATTGTAAATCGAATGTTTATGTCACACTTAAGAGAACACTAGAACTAATGAAAATTATCAAAACAAAAAAATCACAAACCTTAAATACATAATAATATTGTGATAGATTAGATGGTAGCTATCAGTTGACAGTCAAACTATATTGTGTGAATTGTAGGTACACCTGTAACATACACTCCATTAATGACAGCTGGAATTCAATACAGGCCAATTTACAGATACGTATCCAATGCATACATCAAAAGCTTTAGATTACATATGTATATATATATATACATATATATATCACCGATATGTGGCATTCTATATTGAATGAATTGTTATAGGAAATAGATTATAAAAAAATTTAATACCTCATTATTTACACAACAATGAAAAATGTTGACAATCAAAAGAAGTCTGCCTTCATGACCTGTTCGATACGGAACCTTATAATTTTCACAATGCAAAAAGCTGTCAATTAAAAGAGGTCTATTTCAAGTTCATACATTATAAGTTATAAGTTATAGTATAAGATAAAAAGCCTGAATACAATACAGGTTATCAATAACCTAAGGAAATATGTTTTGTGCAATTCTCTCGTATTGTTTTTTTTAGGAGCCAAGGTGGCTCGGTGAGTAGGAAGTTGGCTCTCTGACCTTGAGGTCCCTTGTTCAATTTGGGTGTTAGTTGAGAAAGTTTTTCAGCGGTGTAGGACAAAGGGCTTGACTTGGGACAATGTATAGTTGTTCAGATGGTCCAAAAAAACCAACGTTCTGTGTTTACATTGTGTGCACTTTAAAGAACCAATGCCAGATATAATTTGAAATAAGCTCAGTCGGTGCAGAAAAGTAGGACGTTAAATCCCACTTCATTTCATTTGAATTGTCTCATATCTGTTAGACTTTGGAATTTGTCTAGCTGTACCACTCAATAAATGTGATAGTTGACATGTAGAGTATCCTGAGTAATCTTTTAGTATATTGATTAATAGAGTAATGAAGAATATTATCTCTGTGTTATCCGAATAACACTCCTTGAAAAGATGCTTAAATTTATTAGAACCAGTATCGGTTTTCCATAAGTTATAGTTTATAATTCTAGGTGAAGTTATACATGTAGTTCCTAATCCTGGGGGATGTTATAGTTTATATTCCCAGGTGAAGTAATAGTTTACGATCCTGGCCGCTATAGGTGTAGTTTAAAATCCCATAATTATATAGTTTATTCCCAAGTAAAGTTATAGTTTTCATCCAAGGTGAAGTTATAGTTTTCATCCCAGGTGAAGTTATATTTCCAGGAGGGTGAAGTTATAGTTTATATTCCTGAGGAAAGTTATATACTATGATTTCAGGGGAAGTTATGTGTGTGTTATATTTCCGGGTGAAGTCATAGTTTATATTCCCGGGTGAAGTTATAGTTCATAATCTCGCAGTAAGACAAATAAAATAGTTTAAAGGGACAATCCCGATAAGAACAGAGTCTCAAAAATTCAGGGGAAGTTATGTGTGTGTTATATTTCCGGGTGAAGTCATAGTTTATATTCCCGGGTGAAGTTATAGTTCATAATCTCGCAGTAAGACAAATAAAATAGTTTAAAGGGACAATCCCGATAAGAACAGAGTCTCAAAAATTAAAGTCCGAGTATTTATGAAATTTATAGACCAAAATATAGTGGCATGGTGTATTTACCTTGTCTCAAAATTTCAGCTCAAATTATTGAGTCGTTTGGACGTGAACGTCAACACTGCTTATCCGGACACGTAACCCTTTTAAGATTTCGGGTCAATTTTTTCATTGGGTGACCTGATAATCGATTATTGTTTCTTGAGAGGTCTATACAGTGAATGACCCATGCCGTGTACTTGATAACAAAAGGTAAATTTCACCTGCATATTATTTTTTTAGAAAAAAGTCTGGTTTTATCCAGATACTGTATAATAAAACGTTCTCCATTTCCAGATGAAGACTGTCAGGTTTAAGTTATTTACAAGCGTATCACAAAAATCGGGTTAGTAGGTGGGCTTTAGGTTATGGATTTTAACGGATTTTAATACAAAATTAAGCAGTTTTATTCCCCAAAAAGTTATCGGGATTGGCACTTTAACAGAAAGTAGGTGGACATGATCTTAAATTGATTCCTTTTATGTGACATAAAAAGAGAAAATCCATTGGACACATGCTTGAATGGTTGTTATGATATCAAATTAGCCTGCCCTTCATTCAGTTGAAAATAGCCTGTCTACATTTGATTCTGCCTACTGACTGTCTAACTTTCTGGGCTATGATTACACCAAGTCTACCATACGCAATCATTTCCAATTTAGTTTCTGGTGACTGAGCGACTGAAACTCTGAAACTAGATATATTTCATTTTCTTTGCAATTCTAGGAATCGTTTTTCTATGAAACATCAACACACGCTTTGTTGAATTAGAGGACATTTTCTATATCAAATTACAACTGGTTAACAAACAATTTAACAACCAATCAATTACCTACTACTCAAAACAGGACTAACCAGTGTCATTATATGTTTACAAATACATACAAGAAAAATAACAATGACAACTGTGACTGAATACCTCACCATGTTTGATTAAAGAGAAACAGGAAAAAATCTGTCTCAGATATTTGAAAGTACCCAGATGTACCCAGTATTTATTTCCAGTTTTAATGTCAAAAATAATGGAGTGAGTATCTATCAAGGACCTTTTATGAGTACATGTATCTCACCGTAGGTTACAAATACAAATACAAATATTTAATTTGGTATAGCGCGTTTTAGGATAAAAATCATCAAAAGCGCTTTACAAGCAATGTAGACACATAGAATGTCTGTGGAGGAGAATTTAAAATTGATCAAACAGTATTGTTTTTAATTTGATTTTATAAACATCTTCACTGTCTGTCTGTTTGATGATGTTTGGTAGTCTATTCCACCATATAGGTCCCTGAACACTGAAAGAACGGTTATGCTTGTTGCTGTACATTGTATAGATACATTGTTATTCGATTGTTATTCGATTAATTCAATTTAAGCCCTAACATGCCAGCCAGATGGTTAAAGAGAGTTTAATACCATACGTAATCAAAAGTATTTCAAAATTTATGTTGGTCTGCATACCGGTATTCCTTAGATTTAAAGCAGAACTAAATCTCTTTACAGTCAAAAATAGAGTACTGACTTTGGTTGTTTCAACGTGCCATTTTGACTTACGATCAGGAGAAAGAAAGAAATAGGGTTTATTATCCATCTGACACAAACCAGTTCATTTTGGGAATAACATATGGTTTAATAATTTGCTTGCACATGGGGGTCTTAGCGGTGGGAGAAAACTGGGGGATAGAGAAAGCCCATTAGTTTGGATCAGTGACTCTATTCCTTGGCACATACAGACCTTGTCATTCAGTCACCCAGTCTCCAGACTTGTGATGGGAGAAGTTCTATAATATACATAATAACATGGGATAACATTTAAGGCCTGAATATAGACCAGCAATAGGCAGATCTAGATTTTGCATAATGCATGTTTAACCAAGGCTTTCCCTTACATCCGATTGTCTAGAGAGCAGGTTATAGGCTTATCTTGTCTAAATAAAAGTTTATGTAACATTTGAAGTCAGAATAACATCGGGTGACAGGCAAGTTTAGCTCTTGAATAATGCCTCTTTAAAGGGACAATAACATTCTTGCTGGCTTGGTAGTTTCAGAAAATAAATAATACCCTTATTCTAAGTGCTAGATGTTTAAGTGTCCTACCTGTTGTGTAAATTATCCATTACAACCTATTTTACTTGTCCAGAGGGTTCAAAAATATTTTAAAATCCAAGTCTCACTTGAAAAGGTTTACGTTAGACTTTTCAAATCAATTGGTTGAATTTTTCCAATTTTTCAAAATAGGTATGTTATAATGAAATTTATATCATCATTTAATTGGAATATTCTAAAATAATACAATTTGTTGACCAGAATGAAGATTGGGACATATTTTTCAGTTACAACAAGAGTGTTATTGGGGCTTTAAGGTAGTTGATTGGTGTACATGTATGTAATCTACTGTGACAAAGGGCAGAACCTGTGTATTCAGTGACTTGATTCCTTTATAAAGCAATTGATATGCACACTGTTAAATAAACATGAAAACATTCTCCAGTGCTGCTTCATGTATTTTATTTGATTGAATGAAAATCCCACTGTGGGATATATTTGAAAAGCTGATTATTGACCAATATCCAATTTAAACTTCATTTCAAAGATATATAGGATAAATCTGTCGCATGGCAAAATACTTAAATGCAATTGGGTCCAATCTGTTTAGTCAATATTAATACAATAAAATATGGATAAAACTTGTAGGTTGTCTTAATACCATCAAAGCTTAGTCATTTTGAAAGTAAATTTAATAAATCTAAAACTTGGATGTTGAATAAGGTTTGGTTTCGATTCCCCGGTTGTATGCAACATGGAGGATCGCCTGTCCAACCTCATGGGTTTTCTCCGGGTCCTTCGGTATCCTCCCACTGCTAAAAGACCCCTACAAGCAAACAAATTATCAAAATAAAACTGAACCATATGTTAGTCCCGAAATGACCTAGATTGTGTTGAGTATAGTTAAACCTCATTTCTCTCTCTCCCCCTTTTTTATATGGAGAATGGTCTTTTTCTTATCAAATTCCAAACAATTGTAATAAACTTCCACTTGCTATTAAAAGCAGCTTTCAGTTGAATCATTTAAAAATTCCTTTAATTCTAAACAATACTCATTTATTTTTAAAAGTGTAAAAGTGTTAACTATCTCTTATCTATACACCTCTTGCCATATTGCCAATCATCTTTCCTTTCTCATGCTCTCGATTTGTTTCCTCAGTCTCTCATTACATTTTCATCTGTAAATAATGATCACGTTTGATAGTAAAAGGTGACTTTGTTCTTCGAGGGGTTGTGATCAGATGATGGTTTCTTGGGGTGGTCAAAAATAGATAAATATAAACCAATCCTTCCCGCCTAAAAAACGCATGTATAACCACCAGTAAATTCATTAACATCTTTCAATCATTGCATTTTCACACGCTCATGTCATTAAATGTCAAATATCTTATGTTCGAATTGAGTTGTATTGTAAATTAAACAATGTAGTAATAATAACAACTTACAGTTTCTGAACAGGTAGGTTTCCTTCCTCTGTTTGTTGGATGTCTAAATCAGACATGCTTTAAGATATCAGTCCAGAAATTAATTGCAGAATAAATTGAATTTTAAATGTAAGTCTCCAGCACATATATCGAACATATACTCAGTAAGATGAAAACAACATGAATAGAGATTTAACCTTCTCTAAATATTTTCACAAAACACTCTATTAAATTTTTCCTTTTATGTATTTAGGGCGTGGTTAAGATATCGACCTCAGTTTTATTCAGGCTATATTTAAGGTGGAGTTCTACACAGTCAAACCATCTATAGAAATATAGGGGGTTGGGCAAGTTTCAATGTTATATTGATGAAATGGTCGTAATTTAGGTGTTTATACGATTGTGTGTTGTATAGGTGTGTACGTGTAAGCGAAACATCTACTTATTTCATTCAAAACATATCATCCTTAAAAATCTACACTATTATCTAGATCACATTCTTGCCAGTCACTTAATTTTTAAGATGTGTGTATGCACGTATTGAAATTTGTTCTTTCTGGATCTCTTCCTTCCTTTAAGTTATTTATAGATTTTATAAGCCCTACTTTAATGTCTTTATAAAAGATTTCATTACACAAAGACATTAAAAAAATATGCGTTAAACAAATAAATGAAAAAATTGTCATATCTTCATAATCTTGATTTAATTTTTAGATGCTTGTTGGAGGGAGACCTTGGCATGATTTAGCATCAAGCCATTCTCATAAATGCACCAGGTCAAGACAAAAAATTAAAATATTTTTGAGGTGCTAAATCCCTTTTCCCTGAAGTACCAATGTCTGTTACACGTTACAATAGCCACCAACAATTTTGAGTTAATGAATTTATGTTAAACTAAGCAGTCACGTATCGACTGCTTCTTGGTCCCGATGCTAGCTAAAACTTGATTATATTTATATTCTTCCTGTAATTTTATTATATATGTACTTTAATACACCATATGTATATTGATAATTATAATATATGTTTATATCAAATGTATCTTGCTTTTGGGAAGCCGATTTATATAAATTTTAAATCATAAGCCTTTGGCTTATTTTGGTATCCTGTGAATAAAATATTTTTTTAATCAAAAAAAAAATTTTTTGACATTGCTCAAAACTCCCCTCCATAACCCCTCACAACTCTTCTAGTATAATCTTGAATACTGTCTGAGAATACTTTAAACGAAGCCAAATATCAAAATTTTTCAGGGACATGACTCTACGAACCCCGAAATCTAACAATTGTAGTATTTATACCATAACATAAATTGCATAGAAGTTCATTTTTTGTAAACCTCATTTGGCACTGCGTTACACATTTTACAATTTTGGCATCTTATACAAGACATGCATTCTGTATTAGGAAAGTCAGTGTATTTAATAAAAAATATACCCCATCAAAATTTGGAATTAAATTCATTTAGAATCGATTAAATGAAGACAAAATATCAAACCCAAACCCACAGCCACATTAAACCTATATGTACACTGGATCAAAGATCAGGTTTTGAGTGCTGAATTTCTCCACTTGATTAAAACATCTGATACCACTTTTTACATGAGAATCCACACATCTACATGAAGTTAACAAAACGTTGGTGGGCAGACGAAGTGACTTACATTCAATTAGTTACGGTTTGAAGATATGTCACTTTGTCTTCCCACCGATGAAATATCTGTGGTACTTTTGGATTTCCAATGATTACACACCACATTAACCCTATATCATAATATCAATATAATCAAATTTTATATTAGAAGAATTAGATGAACCCATCCAACCAAAATTTGGTATCAAATGCAAAAAGTGTCAAAGCGACTGCAGTAATTGGAACCAAAATTTCCTTAGGGAAACAGTAACACCCTCTAGCAAATTTACACGCTTGCTTTACTATCTCAGTTATTTCCCCCCCCCCCCTCCCCTTGACAATTTCCTTACTACATTGAATGCTACTGAGTACTGTATGCCTGTTTACAGCAAATGTTACAGTATTTGAGTATTCTGTCTCAACACTCAACATAAATTTATACTAGTCTAGAACTTACTGTCAAAATGGCACCTAAAATTCATATAAATTTTTCTTCAACCTTTGACAAAATATAAATTCAAACCTTATTGATTCTCCTGGAAGTTCACCTAACAAAACCAGGTGTTGAAAAGTTCTTCAATGACTCTATTTCTTGTTTAAAAGTAGAACAAACCCAAATTCTAATACTTGACTGACTGTATAATAATACAAGCTCTATAATAAGACTGATCCTAGTAACATACTCATCTAAAGTCTTATTCAAATGAAGTTCACCAAAAGTTCAGAGAAACAATCCATTGACATAATGAATGCATTCATAATGTTCACAAGTTCAAACAATAAAGACATAATCGCCCACTTAAAACTTCAGAAATTTTCAGAATCAACAGATCATTGTGTTTAATTAGACAGCTGGATATAACCCACACCTTTTATTTATTGATAGCACCTTAAATCAGAGATCAACTGATTATCCTAATCCTAAATATAAGAATTATCCACAGTTTGGAATAACAATTGAAGCAATTAGAGATAATATTTAGCCATTCCTTTAAAGGAGTCTCATTGCATGTGATCTAAGTTCATTAGCATCCGTGAATAATAGAAATAAAGGTCACAATAAAAGAGAATAAAAAAACAGTCCTTAATTGTTAGTGAAAAGTAGGGCATTTAACCCTATTTCATTCATTCTTTCATAAAATCAAAGCCCTATGATTAACTTAACACGGAGTCAGGGGTTCTATATTGAAAGCTGAATGTAGATGCCACAATCCCTTTCTGTTCACTGGAAACCTCATCTAATTATCCAACCTAATATTAATTTATTCATTAGAGTAGACATAATTTTTATTCCTTGTATTAACCATGAGCAAAAATATCTATTGAAACACATTATAACTACATGTATAACAATACAAATGTTACCTGAATATGTACTGCATTCACAATCAATATTTAATATCAATATATTGATAATTTAAAAGGTGTGTGGCTCCATTCTTATTGTAATTTCTAATCAATTATGTTCAGTGAAATATGTGAACAGTCCAAATTGAACGACAGTCGTTTATGTAAGCTTAGCCCATTCTGCACGTCTTTTTTTATTAATCATTTTGTCTTTTGTGAATCAGCCATGTCTTTTAGTCTTGTAGAATGCATTTTTCTTTGTTCATTACAAAAGACACCACAATACCAGAATGCAAGACATTTAGTGCCTATTGATTATAAAATATTCATTGTGTCTTCAATATTGGATATTAGGATCCCATATTTTCACAGTAAAATAGCAACTGCTAAAGACCCCAAGCGAATTATTTAAATAAAATTAAAAACCATATGTTAGTCCCGAATTGGAAAAATTCAACTACATGATTTGAAAAGGTTAACGTAAACCTTTTCAAATGTGACTTGGATTTTATAATATTTTCGAACCCTCTGGACAAGTAAAATATGATGTAATGGATAATTTACACAACAGGTAGGATAGCCTACATAAACATCTAGTACTTAGAATAAGACTATCATTTATTTTCTAGAGCTGCCAAGCCAGCAAGAGTGTTATTGTCCCTTTATTAATAGAACCGAGGTTTAGCCCATTTAAATTTAATTCTCAAGTAGACTCAAGTGAAAAATTACAATAATAATAATAATACATCATTCACTAAATTATCAATTTGTTATTAAATGTATTACTTTCATATGTTGTTCAATAGTCTAGTATAGAAAGATTGTTTATGGAATAAAATCATGTATGACTATTGACTAAAGGAGTGTTATTATAATACTGAGCTTGGCAACGCCAACCAACAGTAAATGAAGGAAAACTGGAAGTAGAGTCGTGATCTATTTAGACCATCAAATATCAAAATAAACAAGAGGCAGAAGTTATTAGTAGTAGTTGAATTATATCTACGGTCATCTATTACAGTTTTTTCAAATCCTGTCTGATACTCAAAACTTACCAATATTTGGCACCAGAATTATCAGGAACCACTTGCCAGACCTAAAACGTCAATTTCCCATTACCGGAATTGTAAGAAGAGTTATCCTCCCGGTAGCTCGGACAGGGCTGTACCATTTTGTAAAAAGGGGCGAATTAAATTTAGTCGATAAATTCTCAAACGTATAACCACCATCTGTTCTAATGCAACATATGGAACATCCTTCATTTTATAAAAAGAATACGATTCTTAATATCCAAATTTATATTAACTGTTCCCGTAGGCTGCATAGTACATATTGTAATAGTCACACACCCCTATATCATCAGTAATCAGACTATTTCGTCAGACAGAAAGATCGAATATGGCTCCTAAAACAAAAACAAGTCAGCGTGGAGAAGATTTGAAACAAGAAGATGTTTTACAAGCTGTTGTTATAGCAGATAGCTTTAATATCAGATTTGGTCCCTTAACACAGAAAAAACCGAGGGTAATATAGAAATACTGGAACTAGAAATAAACTATTATTATTACCGGTATAGGCTACTACTTAGTACTGACTGAAATTAATCTTGACACTTGGTGGAATTTGGCCACTTGGGGATTGTAATTCCTGGATTTAGGTACCAGTGCCCAAAACCCAACTATTTTTTCAATGTTTGGGAATTTGTTATACATGTGTTGAATTTATTAATTTCTATTTCCCTAATTATAATTTTTCAGGCATTGTTACCTCTAGTGAATGTACCAGTGATAGATTATACTTTGAATTTCCTGGCAGCTGCTGGTATACAAGAAGTTTTTGTTGTCTGTTGTCATCTAGCAGACCAAATAAGAACTCATTTAAAGTAGGTAAACACCACATGCTGTTTCCGTAAATAAGTCAAAAAACTTAAAAGATAAATAAATGAAATGGGGGTTTAACTTCCTACCTACTGTTCTCCACCCAAACGGGCAAATGAAGCTGGGCATATGCCACATAGTGTTTTATAAGGGAAATTTTGGCAGTACAGCGGAACTACAAGGGATTTTTTTACCTGCACGGTTATTGTACCATCCGAATGACTATACAGCTGTCCTTGTCCTGCATCACTGACAATGGGAAACCATGGCAGAAAATTTGGATGAACTTTTTCAGCCAATGCAGGAATCAAACTCCCAACCTCCAGACTAGTGGGCCAGCAACTTACCCACTTAGCCACCGTAACCCCCCAAAATTAAACCATTCAACTTTTTCTGACAGGCTATAACCCTTCACCTCACCACACACAATAAAAGATTATATTTCAATCTGAAACACTTGTCTGATGTTTTCTGAACGTTCGGAAACACTGCTGTCAGATATTTTATAAACAGTTGGAAACACAGCTGTGATATATTTTATTAGCCCCACAACTGTGTATATTTTGTTTTCAACTTTAAAAAACCTTTTTCATGTTTATCCACTCAAAAATATGTGTAATAGTGATGAATTTCACTTTTATTTTGCAGAAATTCAAAATGGAGCGAATCAAGTTCTACGATGACAGTAACACCTGTGTTATCAGATGGTTGTTTATCAGTGGGAGATGCATTACGAGAAATAGATTCTAAAGCTCTTATCAGAAGTGATTTTATTTTAATCACTGGTGATGTTGTTTCAAACATTGCTGTACAAGATATCATGGCAATACATAAGTAAATAAAATGATCTTGATATTATGGGTTTGTCCCCCGTCAAGATATGTCTTACTGGTCAGATTATTAAAATTCAATCAAAATTTGATTGGTTGTTTAATCAAAGTCAAATGTTTTATCCATCTATAGTCATGGACCCAGAATACACTTTTCTTAAACATGGTTTTAGATGTTAATAGAGTGACTAACTGAAAACTCAAAACAAAAATAAAGCCTAGTTGTAATTTGACTAATTTCTTTTTTGCAATAATGTCATGGTTTATGGTATTCAAATACACCCAAAAATGATTATGGAGCAATTAATGACATTAAGCTTGGGGCTTTAAACAGCATCATGTTTCTTTTGTTGTTGAAACACTTCACTATCAGCATCATCAAGTTTATGATCAACATTATAATAAAAGTTTCTCCTGCTATTTATTTAATTAATTTTTACTGTTTGTGTTTTTAGGAAGAGAAGAGAAAAAGATAAATCATCTTTGATGACCATGATTTATAAAAAAGCTCCCATTGGTCATTCAACCAGGTGTCCTGAAGATGATGTAGTTCTGGCTGTATCAACACAATCAGAACAAGTTCTTCACTATCAAAAAACTAGACAAGAAAAACGACTAGACATGCCAGTGGTAAGAAACATTTCATATATATTTAAAAACATATATATTTTATTAGCTACTGTGAACATTCAAATTGGTGGTGCATTGTTCACATCAAGATTTAGTTACCAACTAGACCAACTAGTAGCCGCCTTTATGGATTTATGTTGATTTTTTTGTGAAAAATCATTAACAATGCAAATTCCTATGTTACTTTCAAAGTTTTATGAATATCAGACATCAATCTTCCTTTTCCATTCTCATATAATTGACACTAGTGAATGTTATATGTATTCTTTTTTTGTTAGTGAGATTTTGTTGAATACTTTGATACAGTATTTAATAAACAATAATTGATTTCAGTTTGTCTGTTTTTTTTATTGTAGGAAATCTTGTTAGATAATACAGATGTTGAGATACGTTATGATTTAATGGATTGTCAGATATCTATATGTACACCTCTTGTACCTCAACTATACACAGATAACTTTGATTATCAAACAAGAGAAGATTTTGTTAAAGGAATACTTATTAATGAAGAGGTTTGTGTAAAATACACTTGATACCCTTATACTATTGTCCCCATAGTGTAAAATACATGTTATATATGCTATTGTCCACATAGTGTAAAATACATGCTATATCAAATAAGATATGAATTGAATGCATTGAAATTTCTATTTGTGGTCTAAGGGGAGATAATATTACTGTGGGGGAACATTGTCAAGAGTTACTTCCCTTTAGTGCTAATAACAGTAAATCAGATAAAAATTACCAGGTTTGGTCTTTTGAAAATTATTGAAATTGCCATTTGTGGTCTAAGGGGAGATAATATTACTGTTAGGAACAGTGTCAAGAGATAATAAGCGTCATGTTTCTTTTATAGATTTTAGGCAATACAATACATTTACATGTTGTAAAAGATGAATATGCAGCTAGAGTATCTAATTTACAGATGTATGATGCTGTGAGGTAAGCCCTCATTATACATCCAGGAATTTGTAAACAGAAAAATATTTTAACAACAATGAAATAAATTTAATGGTCTGAGCTTATTGGTAATGAACCATGTTGCATAACTAAATTTATTGTTACCAAATAAAGTTTGTTAGACTAGTTAGATCATGGTAAGTGATGATAAATTTTTTTCTACTTTCAATTTTCAGTAAAGACATCATAAGACGATGGACATTCCCCATGGTACCAGATCAGAATTTTATATCTACAGACAAGCAAAGAATTTCTTATGGTCGACATAATATTTACCTTAGTGAAAATGTCTCTTTAGAAAGGTGAGTTCAGTAAAAATGAACAGGATCATTTGCATCGTATGTGCTAGTTTTATTATATAAGAATGTGATGTCATCCTTTGATGTTGGCCAGCAGTTATTTCTTATAATGGTACAGGCAATGTGCCACTAATACCAAGTGAAATAATGGACTTGTGTGATGATATATTTGAAATGGTGTTATATTTTCAGAGGATGTGTATTAGAAGAAAATGTTGTGATAGGGTCAAATACTATAGTTGGTAGTAACACATCTATAATTGATTCGGTAATCGGTAAAAATTGTATTATAGGTGAGTAGAATGTGAAAGTTGTTTTATTCTGTTGGTTTAATCCATGTCTACAGTATTGCTGTAATTAGTCTCAAGGATTCAGACTACAGTTGAAAATAGAATTAATCTTGACTGATCTTGATAAAAAGTAGTGCTTAACATGAATAAACAAAGGAGAGCTGGAAAAGGTTGCCCTCAATTTGTTAATTCCAGGTAATCTGTCTCATTGGAAAGCTTGCCATTAGTGCTTTGAGATTTATTACTGGTGTTGAGACTTTAATTGGTATGAGTATATGTGGCTTGGAGATAAGGGCGCCTTCTTAACCTTGAGAGTTGTGCATGCACTGATTTAACTAAAATAAGGTTGTCTGCAATATCACCACCCCATGTGGCTGCGGATGTTAAACGCTATGAAGAAGGGACTTTGATTCTTCTGTTTTGATCATGAATATCAGGATTAACAGTGTAAATATATTAGTTGTAGAATGTTGTGTAATGAGTAAAGATGATTTATTACAGGAGAGAATGTAAAAATTAAAGGAGGTTATTTATGGGATGGTGTAAAAGTAGAAGATCATTGTATGATAGATACAGCAGTCTTAGCTTCTGGTGTTATTGTATATAAAAATACTACTGTTAATACTGGTAGTGTATTAGCCTGGGATGTAAGTTCTTATTATTGTCTACAATATTCTAACATCCTTGAATTAAATAAAGACTTTATGGCAACTGTAGACTTTCAGACTATACTTTAATAAATATTTTGTAACTGATGTAGCCATATGAAGTTAACACTCTTTACAATTGATTTTCAAAGACTCAGTGATCTTGTTCACATGTCGTAACAACTAACAACCTGTTTTATTGGTTAAAAAAGGTCAAAGTTTTGGTTATATGTGAAAATAATTCTTGGATTATTTCATTAAACTCAAGTGATAATTTGCATTATAAAGCCACCCCAAAATAAAATTCTTGCCAGAAAATAGTTTTAAAAAACGTCGATCATGGGAGGATGGTTTCTGTTACTTTGTATTTTGTCAAAGGATCATTTGGTTAAAGGGGAGGTTGGGTGGTACATTACAAAATTAGATTTGTCATTGAGTTAGGTGGCATGTTTTGTCCCCTGTCCGACCGCGTGGGTTTTCTCTCTGTCGTCTGGTTTCCTTTCTGTCCTAAAGGCCCCTGCAAATTATTGTAATAATCTTGACCCATGTTAGTGCTAAAATGACCTTATTTGTGTCAAGTGGTCTTTAAACCCATTTCTCTCACATTTGGTAAATCTTATAACAAACACCATATTCAATATTCTACATTGATTTCATCATCTGTTTATATATATATATATATATATATGCTATATACAACAATTCAAATAAAGTTGAATAAAAGATAAAAAATATTGCCTTTGTTTTATAGATCAGAAATTTCTGACTAATATAATGTTAAAACAAATTCAGTTGAGTTCATGATTGATTAATTGTTGTTGTAATGTTCTGTTAGGTGAAAGTTGGTCCTGATATAGTTCTGCCCATGCTTGTTTTGTTAATGTCAGAACCACAAAAAGATGATTTTGATTCCGATACAGAGGAACCTATTCCAGGTACTGTCTTTTAAAAAGCACAATTTTTCCATCAGAGCCATTGATGATGTAAACATTTCTGTTTGTGAGAAGAACTTTATTAAAATACAGTTTTGTTATTTGACTTTTGGCAGAATTGTTCAATCCTGGGTTTGTAACATTGCTTCGTACTTCTAAAGATCTGTGCTGTGCATTAATGAATAAATACAATCTGATCAAAAAACACAGATCATATGTTATTTCGTTTGTTATGGGTCAAAATTTTATTTTACTTGTCTTCACAACACTAGGATCTGAAAGAGTTGTTTTATAACCAGTGTTCTGGTTGAAGAGATAAGCTAATGAAATAGTCTGTTACAGAGATTTCTTGGCGTGTGATGCACAGAACTGTGGGTAAACCTGTAGAAACATCAACGCTGATTGATTAATCAATGTCTGACGTTGTAGCATCAAAAGCCGCTCATATGACCCCTGACACGACCTTCCAGTATAACTGGCCAGATCTTCTTGTAGTGTAGGCCATCAAAAGTATGCAAAACGAAACGAAATATAGATTTGTATTTTAATCAGGTTGGAAGAAATATATACCATGTTAGTCCCAAAATACTCTGAGTGGCACCTTTTAATTTAAAAATACCCTGAGTGGCACCTTTTATTTAAAAATTAAAATATCATTGAGATTCTAGTGAGAAGTGGGTGGTTTTGATGATAATGTTTGCAAATATATTGTTATAACTTCTTTTTACAGAAGTCACACCTGTATTTGGTTCAAAAAGTAAAGCATTTGAATATAGGGCATCATGTGGTAGTGATGATGATGAAGAAGATGATGGTTTAATACAAGATACATGGGGATTAAAGATATTATCAGATGATGAAGATTATGATGATATATATAGTACAGATAGTGAAGATGATATTGATGTTGATGATGGTGTAGATGAAGCAGATATAGAACTTGGAGATGTAGATGAACATGATGTAGTTAGTAAGTTATTTATCTTACTAGTTGCCTTCTTCAGCCTCATTAATATTATTGGATATTGTGTTGATAGACAGTGGCTTCATATAGAAGATGTCACATCAGACTCTGGTGGATGAAGAGTTGGTTCACTTCTCATCATTGAATTGTATAAAGTTGAACAACTATTTGGTAAGACTATGTATACACCATTGTTCAGTGTTGTGGTTGTATAAACAATATATTTACATACAAATAAACAATATCTCTGTATAGAATAGTCCACGAGGCTCTAAAATATATTGAGGAGTCCTCAGTTAAGAAGAAAAACCTATTACACAGAAAGAAAATGATATGTCTGTTTTCATTTTAAAATTTTAGTAAAAACATTTTGAAGAAAAGTCACTACTGAAGTAGTCACATCATCAGTGCCACTCATATAATCAAAATGTGACTGGTTTTGGCTAAATGAGAAAAACGGGTCAAAAAATCAAAAAGAAGCTCACACTGAGGTCACACTAAGCAAAATTTTAACTTACTGGTAACGGTATATAGCTAAATATTGTATTTTGTTTTTACAGTGTTTTATTCAGAACTAATAGACACATTAAAAAGAGCTAAAGAAGAGAATATAGGGAAAGACAATGTTATATTAGAGATTAATTCATTAAAGTAAGTATTAGCAGCTGAATATATGCATTATGAAACCGACAGTATTCTTATTTGACCATAAAGCCTGTCCATACCAATGATATTAATTATCACTTACAGTGTGAGGCGTGACTCATGATTTCTCATCAGTGATCATTTATCAGATGAGAAATCTTAGCATACCATACTAATTTTCTATCCCTGATTTATTGTCACAGATTTGTCCTTACCATTGTCTCAGTTTGCTGTTGTCCCCACCTCTTACATTCAAACTTAATTGTTGTATACATTTATTATATAAGTATTATGTTGTTTCAGACATGCCTATAATATATGTATTAACGATGTATACATTTATTATATAAGTATTATGTTGTTTCAGACATGCCTATAATATATGTATTAACGATGTACATAGAATGGTTGTCAAAGCAGTTATTGATTTACCATTATCAATATCAAAAGATATAAAAACAAGTCAAGTTATGAATATACTGAAACCAGTAAGTTTTTCTTATGTTTGTATAATTAGTACATAATTGTTTCTCTTTCTTTGGTTGGTATGATCATACAAGTCATATTTATACTATTTTAACCATGAAAAAACCCCAGCTAAATATCATTATGGGCATCCTTTGCAGATCATCAGTGTGGATCATTTCAACTTCCACCCAAATTTTTATGAAAAAATGAATTACGTATGCAAACTCTAAACCAAAAAGAGTCTGTGTGTTTGCTAGCTTTTTCAGTTTAGTTTGCTAGCTTTTCAGTTTACATATCTCTAACCACCCCAACTAATCCCTCATTGTTATCTTCTTTTTTTATCCTTCCCAATCCCAACACGTATAGGGCCTTTACTGTAGAAATACTTGGATTAATGTCCAAAGCCAATTCCATTGCTTCTTCAATGAGATATCAATTTTCTGGAATTCAACATAATGTTTTCTTATCAAAATTTTGCTTGCCTGGTAGGCTTCTCTCTACTTCCAGTATGCTTGTTGTGTAATTGTCTGGTTTGAGATGGGATCTCGTCATTTAATAGTTTGGATCCTTCTAAAACAAATATTGACGAAAACCTTATGTACTTCTTCTACAGCAGCTTTATTATTATTGAGAGCAAATGAATAAGATCTAAACGCTTACTCGTATATATAACACATACAAATCTTTATATTTCAGCAACTTGCGGCACAGAAAACTTTATTATTAAATTATATAAAAAGTCCAGAAGCTCAACTTGATTGTTTAAATTCACTGGAGGTTGGTACATGTATTTATCTAGATTGAATCCAATGGATAATTGATCAGAATTATTCAAGACCCATGACTTCTGAAAATTGAATCCAATGGATAATTGATCAGAATTATTCAAGACCCATGACTTCTGAAAAGAGTATGATCACTTGTCTAACCCCTTGGTTTTCTTCTAGTTCCATTCTACTGCTGAAGAACCACCAAGCATATTATAAGAAAATTAATGAAAAAAATAACAATGTGTTAGTTCTAAAATGACCAAATTATGTTGAGTGAATTTTTATCTCATATTTATATTTATATTTCATATTTTCAGGGATTTTCAGAAGAAAATAAATTGGTTAAAAGTGCATTGATTAAAATTATTCATTATTTTTATCATGAAGATATGTTAGATGAACAAGTTATATTTAAATGGTATAAAAAGGAACCACATCCTGATAATATAACATCACATACTGCTGTCAGAAAACAGGTACAATTACTTTATTGTACTACTGTTTGCATAATTTTTTGTACCATAATGGTCTAACATGTATGCTTTAGATCATAAGGTCTGTCTATGAATCAAGTGGCTGGGTTTGGATCCCATACATGTAGTGATAAAGAGTAGTTTCAACTGCTGAAATTTAAAGGTTTCTCCAAGTCCTCTGGTTAATTTCCATTGCTAAAAACAAGTGAGTGATTGAAATACAATTGTATCATGTGGTGGTCCTAAAATGACCTAGTTTGTATTGAGTGGATGTTAGGCCCCATTTCTCAATCTCTTTGCACAGGACAAGACCCCTAGTTTGTATTTTAAACCCCTTCTCTCACTTTCTCAGTAGCTCACTGCATTGTGTTTGCCCATCCTTATTAGCCGAGTTTGTGTAGGACGTTAAACCCCATTTTACTACAATTCAATTCAACAGAATATAGTGCAGGCACTAGTATAAATGTTATTAAGATTTCCTGAAATGTATGGTTTATATTGTTACCATATTGATATGGTTGGTTTGTACCATTCTTTATTGTCCCCCGCCTTTTGAAGAAAGTTGGGGGACTATTAAAATGGGTTCGTCCGTCTGTCTGTCTGTCTGTCTGTCCGTCTGTCCGTCACACTTTTTGGGACACAATAACGCTCTTCCTAATTGAGCTAGAATGTTCAAACTTGGTGTATGTGTTTATTAGGTCAATGCCTTGATGGAGTTCAAAGTTGAGCATTTTCCGCTTAGGGTAAGCAGAGATAAGCAATTTGATTGGTTGATGCTTTGGGACACGATAACTTTAGTTCTAATTAAGTGAGAGTGATGAAACTTAGTGTATAGTTTCATTACAGTAATACCTTGACTAAGTTCGATAATGAGCATTTTCCGCTCAGGGTAAGCAGAGCAATTTGATTGGTCGAGACTTTGGAACACAATAACTCTCCTTCTAATTGAGTTAAAATGTTCAAACTTGGTGTATATGCTTATTAGGTCAATGCCTTGATGGAGTTCGGAGATGAGCATTTTCCGCTTAGGGTAAGCAGAGCGATACTCAATTTGATTGGTCGAGACTTTGGAACACAATAACTCTTCTTCTAATTGAGTAAAAATGTTCAAACTTGGTGTATATGCTTATAAGGTCAATGCCTTGATGGAGTTCGAAGATGACCATTTTCCACTAAGGGTAAGCAGAGATAAGCAATTTGATTGGTTGATGCTTTGGGACACGATAACTTTAGTTCTAATTAAGTGAGAGTGATGAAACTTGGTGTATAGTTTCATTACAGTAATACCTTGACTAAGTTCGCATATGAGCATTTTCTGCTCAAGGTAAGCAGAGCGATACGCAATTTGATTGGTCGAGAGTAGTCGAGACTTTGGAACACAATAACTCTCCTTCTAATTGAGTTAAAATGTTCAAACATGGTGTATATGCTTATTAGGTCAATGCCTTGATGGAGTTCGAAGATGAGCATTTTCCGCTTAGGGTAAGCAGAGATAAGCAATTTGATTGGTTGATACTTTGGGACAAGATAACTTAGGTTCATCTTGATTGATGATTTTTATGCCAAAACAATGACTGCATTCTCATTTAGTAATCGATTCGACAGTAACAGTGTATAGAAACGATTGACTTGGACACGAGGGCCCTTTCCCTTGGCCAGAGGGGCCCTTTTGTCTGCCTTTAGGGTCCCCCTAACTAGGGTACATTTTCATTTTCCTCGTCGGTTTTAGCATTTTTCTTTATAAAACACTTTTGGATGACACTTCGTGTACAGTTTGATTGCTCGATACATTGAAAAAAATAAATCTGCGATTAATTAATATGTGTCTTCTATTTATTTTGGGATTTCGGCGGGGGACATCAGCCTCACTGTTGGCTTGTTTACTCAATGCATGAATCTCTGTATTCTTTAATTTCAGGTGGCTCCATTTATAAAGTGGTTACAGGATGCAGAAGAGGAATCGTCAGATGATTAATGTTATAAAATAAAACTCATTATAAAAATATCAAAACTGTTTTACTTGTATCTTCACCCATCTTCCTAAAGCAACGACTGCGAGTTTTACAATTTCTAGACGTTGTTAGATTTCTTTTACAATTCCGGAACTCATTGCTAAATTATCTCCATTTACGGCACATCCAATCAGGTTGTGACACAAACATGCTCAATTCAAATATTGCGACCTCAACAGAAACCTTGACATTGAACGAACCTTGAACATTGCAATTCTCTTATCACAGGTAGACATTTTAGCTGGGAAGCGCGAGGCTTGGTATTCGCGATGATTGAGGAATCTGATAGGCTCTTAATCTGGGTGAATACCCAATCGAGTACCCCTAGTTGAAACTGGTGCCTTTGCCCCCTTAACCTTGGACTTGGGGTTCGCAAGTCTCTGGGGTCGGAAAGACTTGTGATCAGGCGGCATCCGAGCAGCTTTATATTTATTTCTATGATCGGTGCCGGAATACTGTCAGGTAGCATTTCCAAGTCAATTTTTCAAAATTTCTTTGGGAGGTCACCAAAATCTCCAGCAAGGATTCGCTTAAAAGGGTACTTCGTTGAGGTTCGCAAGTCCGTTCGTTTGACATTTTGTTCTCTGGTCGGATAATCAGGCGACGGACGGTAAGTGGTCAGATTTATTTAATCTCTACGATCGGTGCCTGACTGAATACCGTCAGACAGCATTTCCGACAGTCTATTTTTCAAAAATTTCTGGGGTTTCCATAGGCGTATGGGCTCGATGAATGTTAGGGGGCGGAATCTGAAATGCCCGATCAAATTTCGGTATTAGGGTTTTGGGGGACGACACCCACCACCTCCCCAAGAAAATCGGGAAAATTTGACGACCTCAAACGTATTTTTTCTATCGCTTGTATTCCATGGAGACGTGGCCGTAGGGAACAAGTTCTGACTGCCGCAAACATGTTTTCCTGCTATTTCAGCCCGTGAATACAGCAACTTAAATGTGGTCCAATATATACGTTAGTAGCGTACTATACTCCTCGCAGTGCTTTGTTTGATTAGAGCTAATCTTACTTAAAGCTGTAATGGAAGCAAATTATGACCGGTCAATAGTTCGATCAACAATCAATAGCGAACTGCGTAACAATGTCATTACGGTTTAAACAGAGCTCCAAATTGAATCAAACATTTTCATATAACGTTACGCCATGGCTCACGATTTGATTATAACCAATTAACCAGTGCATAGCAGAATGCTGCAGAAAATGTAATTGCGTGACAAACGAGGCTATCTAAACGAATACAATACCTTAAATGACTCTCCAAAGTTTTAGGGAAGACCCCAGATTAAAATAAGGGCTGTCATGTTGCTGTCCAGCAATGGCCAGAGAGAGATTTCTTGGGCCATTGCCTCAGGAATATGGTGGCTTACCCGAATCCCAAACAACCGCCGCATATGCGTTTCTTTCTGCTTTTCTAACCCAAGAGTAAAGCAACTTTCAATCTTCCAATCGTTTTGTAATCGAAATCCCACTCTATTCCGACCTGAATTCCAACCATTCGATCGGACTTTTGCAGCTGTATTCACAAATAATAATCGATGCCCGAATAAGTAGAGTGGCTCCAGACAAAATGTTTTAATCCATTGTCAGTTTAGTACAAATTCGCGGTATTCAATTAAAAGAAAAGTAAAATTAGTGCTTTATTATATTTCGGGCACTTTATTTTCCCAACCAGCTGAAATAATATTTTTTTTGTTTTCATTTTACCCGTCTGCCCGAAAAGTCAGCTTGCCTATGGTGCTCTCCCCCCAAAAAATTTTGGAAAATAGGGTTTGCACCTAAAATTGACGGCAAATTTCGCCGTGGGTGCCCAACCAATATCAATTGGCTTTACGTGGCGCCCATACTAATATGGAGACATTGGTCTTGTATTGCGTACTTTGGCGCCCACTAAGGAGCCGATTTTTCCGCGTCCCCCCCCCCCCCCGGCTAGCTACGGCTGGCGTCGTCACTACAAACAGACTCTAAAATTTGAGATAGAAAATATTACTATCTCTCTAAGAACACATTTCTGCTATTTGCTTCTTTGGCAAAATTTAAGTAATGAGAATACTTATTGACCTACCGAAGCATTGCGTCATTAATATTTACTGTGTACTTCACCTCCGATTGGAATTTTCAAGTAAATAAAACAGCCTTATCGTATCGAAGGTGTTGCATTGTTTTCTTCGTGTCGTGCAGGTCTAAATACCATGGGATTGTGAAAACAATACACGGAATGAACGGGTTCATATATTAATAGATCGGATTTCCTAATCTTGCTAGCAACTAAACCTTACATATTAAATCAAACCAATGACAATGGTATTGATCACAAACCTTGAGAAAAAAATAGAAAACAAAAAACTTCAGGGGGAATTAAAGCAAGGTTTGGAATCTCGATGAATATGCAATCTTTTCGTCTTTCGATAATTTTATGACGTCAACTCTTACTGTTCCTCTAATGAATTAATAGCATTAAACACAGTTCCTGTATAACATTCATTTTTATTCAGTATTCTGAAAAACAAATTCATTGACCTGTAAATCAAATTTTAAAACACAGATAATCCACTAAACAAATAAATGAAACAGTTAAATGTTTTAAATTACACACGCTACTATTATCGAATTTATTTAAATCCTACTAATTATTAAAATTAACCATCTTTTGGTGTTGTCACTGGTTTAGTGTCATATTCAAGGATGATATTTTTATTATCTGTCTTAAATAATGACATATCTGATGATTACGAATATCAACGAAATTCATATATTAGTTATTGCCCTTGGCTGGCTGTGGCCATTTGGGTGCTTTATGGGATTTCGCAAGAAACAAAATATAAAGGTTTTCTGTCGTAGACGAACTTGAACTTAGCGTGGTTTACTCCGCCGATAAATCCAATATCGTACGAAAAGTATTCGGCGCCTCATAGAAAGCAATGTATACCATCAACGTATGGACGACTTGCAACGTCATTATAGAAGACAGGTAATTATAAGCCATGTACAATTTTTAAAGGGGCGGAATTTAAGCCGCAGGAAAAAAGTTTTCAACAATGTAGGAGTTTTTAAGAATCACTATTAAGATCGTTCTGTATGACCTGTAAGCATTTTTGCACGTCTGGCCTTTTCGGTTTTTTGAAGTTCACTTATTCTTTCAAGGTTTTGCTGCTGCCTTTCCTTCCGGTCCTTCCATTCACCTAAAAGCCTGTGTTGCTTCATTTTATCTTTTTCTTCTCTTTGTCTCTGGCGTCGTATCAAAGCTTCCGTTTCTTTTCGTCGTATCTGTTCCACCAAACAGGCACTGCCCTTACCATTTCCTGTTTCCAGGACTGGCCGTTCGCTTTTCGGCGGTTGTCGTACTTCAAGCGACCTTCTGAAAGCGATTGCTTCGCGCCTTCGTTTTAGAGTAAGATCAGTTGCTTGACGATATCGAAGATATTCCCGGAATTTGTTGAATTCTTTCAAAGAGCAGATGATCTTTTCGTCGGGAGTGACAAGACCATTCCTAACAAGATGATTTTTTACCTTCTTCTGCTGGAAGTGTTGCTTCAAGAAGGGGTCGTGCAATGAGTCATATTCTAGTGGTCTAACGTGACAGTAGGGGTCAGTCAGGTCAAAATCATATTTTTGTTTGTTGACATATTTTGGTTGACCGACAGATGTTGTGCACAGCGTGTACGACCCTTCAGGAGAGGGAACTACCGGTAGTTTATCGTCTAAGTTTAAAGTGGACCAGAATGGAAGTTTGTCGCCACTTGGAAGTAGTTCCGCTTTAAACACTTTCTTACGCCGTGGAATAGCTAATCTGGAAATGGCTGACATCCTGAAATTAACAAAAAATTTCTCAATTTCAAAAGCCCTCTGAGTAAAACTTTGAAACTAAAATCTTGGATATATCCAAAAAATAGAAAGAACTATAAACAACCGACTTTTACGTTCAGTTGGGTACTGCGAAGGCTAAAATTCATATTTCCGCCATTAAATGGACCCTAATACATCTTAATAATTAACGTATTTCCAAATGAGCGAATGCGAACAATGGACCCCGAAAAGTGCTATGGGGATACCAAAAACACATAATATATGCTTCCTCGTGAATAACAACCAAGAGATAAATGAGGTGATATTTTGAAGTCAGACCTCCACCACCACCAATAGCTAACTGAAGTGTTATTTTGAATTCAGAAAACAAAAGCCAATGGTTATAGACTATAACCAAAAGCCACTAGCATTATTATCTGATGTAAAATTGTTACCTATTGCTATTTGAATTATCAACCATATCAAATAATTGAACAAATATATAGTTCACTGATTCCTAATTTTTCTTTTTCGAAGTGAGTTAGTGGATGGCGGGGTGGGGATTATTTGGGGGTCAGTGGTTCACCTGTCGAGTAAATTCCCCGGAATATTCCAGCGTGGTTTCCACCGGGACAATGAACAGCTCACTGAGGTCCCTTTTACACAATGGCGTAAAAGAAACCTGTCTTAATTTCCTTCATAATACACTCTTTTGCGTATGCCCATGTTTATTATCCAGGTCGCGAAGATATGGAAGTTAACAAGGTATCCATAAGTATATTTGAAAATATAAATCGAATTTACATTCTTCTTACCTTTTTATATATTCCCATAAAGGTGGGGGACAATTCACATATACGTGAAAATCTTCAGCGAGAAAAATAATGGCTGAATGAACGCGTATAGATATGAAGTTGGCAGATACAATACTGGTGTTAAGTTATATTATAATATTATTATAGAATAATTTGATCTGCCATAATTAAATCTTAACCCTGGTATAATTTATTATATTGTTGTTTAAATCGCATGGTGTTAGCCAATCAGTCAAGTAGGTAACAGTACACCCAATGACTCCGTATGTATATACCACAGCCCAAATTATATGTAGCTTATGATAGCCCAACGCATATAAGGTATTATTTTTAGACGATCTTCCAAATGTATGACAGGCCTGTAGTAGTGTAGGTGCGGGGGGGGCTACGCTCGCTGACATATAGTGCTCCTTGTCACTTACTATATGTTTTCGAAAATTCCTATCAACGGGCCTGCTCGACCCCCTAAATTTGCCCATAAAACGCCAATCTGTTTCACAAATGTAATGCGAAATCTTCCTAATTCTGTGTAAGATGGCTGACCTTTATCAGTTCAAACGCCTTCAATCAACATGAGATTGTTGTCGGTGGGGCCTGCATTGTTCACATAACATAAACCGGCCAGGGCAGAATGGTGCCCTTTACCAATTTTATATACCCATTTACACTAAGCAGAAATATTTTTCTATTTAGATATACAAATCACCTTTATGTATTATTCTAATGATTCCAAAAAAAAAAAAGTTTAAATAGTTTTCCAATAAGGTCCTTTTCAATCTTATAGTATTGAACAGCTTAATTATATATTTTAAATTTGCCAATAAAACAAAATGTCACCCTGCTCTCCCAGCCACGATTAAAGCAAATTATTAGAAGTCCTGTAATCGGCAGTTAACATTTTGCAACAGAATTTTTTTAATTTTTTTTTTGACGGTGTAGTATTTTAAATTGCATTATATAGGGCATCATTCTCATTTAAGAGCTTTCGACATACTACGTTCTTAACTACATAGCCCGAGGGGACCAAGAACTCTAATACTAATCGATTTTATTAGAACTCATTTAATATAATATTAGATTGGTTTGTGCTTAATGGGTATCCTTCAAAAGAAACCAATCCTTTATTCTATTAGTAAGTTCAGGAGAATCATAAAACACGCAAAACAAAATCTACAAGATAAACCTGCGGACATGACATTGTACAAAATAAACAAATATCACATCAAGTGATTGGATATGTTATTTTACACACACACCCCCCTCCCACACACACACACACACACACACATTAATTACAGAAATCAACAATATAAACGTTAAATGGTTATATTGATCGATTTGAATAATGTTTTAACCAAAATATTCATTTGATATTTGATAAAAAAAAAAACAACCCTATTTTATGTTGGGGCTTTATATAAGGCATTACGCCAAACTGGAGCTCCCAATATGTACGATTTGTGCGTGGGCCGAGTGAGTTCATCAAAATTTTCCGGCGTGGTCCCCCACCATTTGTCAGTGGTGGATGATGAAAGAAAAGCCGAGGTCCCACGTACATTGGCTTGCACGTAAAATAACCTCCGGCAATTGGAATTAGAAGTAAATGTATTTATGTAGCGCCACTGTCCAAGCAATATTTCTCTCAAAGGCGTTTTATAGCTGAGGCACTGGAGGCGCCAGCCACCTCGCGCAAAAAATCAAAGAAGTTGAACAAATAAAACTGCTAAAACCGATGAGAAAAATGAAATGTACGCTCGTCTGACACAAGGGCCCCTTTAGCTAAGGAAAAGAGCCCGCGAGTCCGAGTCAAACTGTTATTGTCGGAACCACTACTGAATGAGAATGCTGTCATTGCACTGGTATGAAAATCATCAATCTCCCCTGGACCCCCGCGAAAGAGGGCCCTCAAAATAGTATAGCCTCCGCCATGATAAACCTTAAAACGCCCTTGATTTCTCTCATAAGACATTGCACGACCAGTATGACGTTAAAACCCACTCCATTTCATTTCATAATAGTGTGTTAATGAAATCAAGATGGTCAACACCATGTTGGAGACCAAGGCTACACACACACACACACTTATATTAACCACGACTAAGCTGATTTAACCTGGTATTCACCGAGTTACAGTAAATACTGTACTAAGATTCTTGTGTAATATAAGATAATACCAATAACCCAACGAACTGACCACCACGATGATGGCGAATACGTAGCTAACACTGTGAAAAACTGTAATTGTTAAATTAAGCATTCTGTGTTGTTAGGCAATAATTTCGTTTGGCCAATAATGACAGGCAGTTCACATTTCAGAATACAACGTCGTCTGTACGCAGTGGACAACTTCATATGTTGACATTCTTTTAGATTAAACAACAAAGGATATTATTTTTATAAGTACATGTAATATGAATTCTAATTTGAAAAACAAATGTTATAATAGCATGTGTGCAATAGTGCTGGCGAATTTAAATGTGGAAGAGTAAGCTCAAAGTTTTTGAATAAAATGTCAACTGAAGGAAAGCAAAATGACTACTTACTTTAGGTTTGCTTGTCTGAATACATGGTTATGTTAAATTTAACACAGTATTTATACCAGTGTATTTGGCAGAAAATTTGGTATTATCCATGTTAGCGTGACCGGTCATCGTCTTGACCAGACGATACTCTCATATACAATAATTTATATACATCAATATACACCGTTAACAGATAGTATGGCAAATTTGTGAGGAGCAACACTTTCGACAGACTTTTCGAAACGTATTTTTTTTTTTGGAAGATCGGGAGCTGGTCTACCTTTTCGGAAATTTTAGTGAGTTTGCTGTCAACTTATTTTCATCGAAGCGACAACTACTGCTGTGGAATAATTTCATGTGAAAAAAACCCAAAACAAATGTTCTTGTAATTTCTGAACTGGCTCTGTGGTGGATGTTAATTTTGGAAGTAAAGTGTAACATTTTTATCACCGGTCTTCCTCCCAGATGAACCGAGTAGACCTAACAACGTTATCATGACTTACAACAAAACCACATCTTCACTGGAGATAAGCCGCGTAGACCTAGCAACGTTATTAGGACATAGAATTATATCCTGCTCCTGCATCTTGTGGAGAGGTTCTAAAATAGATCACAAACTCTCAGAAAGCAGTATCATCAAGCCCAACCCGCCTCGTATTGGCGTGTTTTAACTACACTAAAGGAAAACTCGCAAGAGCAGGGTACAATCCTGTCGCAAGAGAACTAGGGTGGCGCTGCAACCGTAGTTAGAAATAAAAAGCAACTGGTCTACCCGATATGCTCGACGTAAAAATCAGAAAAGACTTCTATAATTGTGACGACGGAAAGAAAAGAAGATTCTTTTATCCTCCGTATCGCCGTACTGTAACTTTTGTTCTCGATTACACCGTCGTTGCCGCCATGTTGGAAAAATATATCCAACAGAGTTACTTTTTCTTTGCTTTCAAATTCTCGTTAATCTATTATTCACTGCTAAATGTGATATTGTGTCTCAGGAAGGCTATGGTGTGTTTCGGGCAATTTTTGAAATTCTTATTCAACTTTTGTTTTTGTATTTTGAACCTTGTTTGTCTGTGTGTTGTGTTCTGGTGTCGAGTGTTAACGGTAGTTTTTGTTTATTTTCATTCGGTGTTAAAATATGTAAATATTCTCTTAGAAATATTGAACTCCCATTTACTGAGAAAGTAGAAATAATATTTATGGTGTGGTAAGTTGGATAATGGCGTAGTATACACTTTGGTAGATGTTTCAATCCGTAAAACTACATGTAAATGTATAATGGTTTTATACCAAATAATTATGAAATCAATTGAGGATTAATATCACATTTTTAGGCAGGGACTTTGTTAATGAAGACTTGTTTAGAACGTATGCAATTTGCTAGGAGGGAAAGTTTCCACGGACAACGGCACTACGAACTTCGCTTATTTCGAATTTCAACTATCAAGGAACCTTTTACACGCATGCCAATCGTCGCCTGAAAACCATATTGTTCTATCTCCCATTATGGGAGATAGAACAATATGGTTTTCAGTCGACGCAATGTGTCAACGGGATTTCCGATTCGGATGATTAGACAACGCCTTGCCAGGCCCTATCTACACTGACAGCACCAAATCGCGCCCGAAAATCCGAGATACTTTCGGCCAACCCGAGACCTCCTGGTTAGCAAGCCAGCGTCTTACCCATTGTCCTACCCCACCACCCCTACACGAATCATACCTTGCCACACTAACCTCGTCATGACCACACGTTATGTCCTTTTCTAATCCAAGTATTACCGGATTTAGGGAGGTTTACAGTAAGTTAAAGTATACCGAGAGTATTTATATGTCGTCAAGCTCTGTTTAACTTTCAACATTGCTATCGCATATCAAAAATACCTAACAGTTATATGGACAAGCCCATCTGATAACGTGCGATTGAAATGAAATGGGTTTAAGGTCCCACTGTTCTGTCGATCACTTAAAGGCTCGATGCGTCATTCGCATTTTCGTTAAGATATCAAATTTCTTACAGCTTCATGCACACTAAATGTGTATTCAGATTAATTATTTAGCCTTTAATTAAGAAACAAAAATCAAAATACCAACGCTAGATTATCTCTCGGATTGGATTCAATCGGATTTAAACTAGACCCATCTGGTTTATCTGCAACCAATACAAGATTGCGGCACTTTGTTATGGATGTAATGTCAATCGGATTTGAATCATTTTTGGACTGATTAAAGACACATTGTGTGGGATTATATAAAGAGTTGTTACTTCTCATTATAATAGTTAAAAACTAAATAATGTAAAGGAAATTTGCGAAATAATTTCAGTAAAATTGATCAACTATGAACCGAGGATAGAGCGATTGAAATTTCCGCCTAGCCTCGATCATCATTATCGGTACGATAAATAGTATAGTCTCAATTATCCCTTTCATGGATAAATTATGCAGCAAATCGGATCATAATCACATAAGATCACAGACTAGCGATGCAACCGAGAGTTGATTATGGTCTTGATAAGTTAAAGTTACATTATGGGAGATAAGATAAAGAGATGGCAGTTCTCACTATAATAGTTAAAAACTAGATAGTGTAAAGATAATTTGCTGAAAATTTCAGTCAAATTGATTCACTATTAGCCGAGAAAAAAGCGTTTGAAATATTCACATAGCCTCAGTCGTCATTATTCAAATCATTAATATAAACAGCATAGTCTCGATTATCCACTTGATTGATTTAATTACCAACGGCCATTAAGCGGCATATAAGAATTTGATCCGCCAACATCGAAGGCAAGCCTTGACATAAAGAGTTTATTATGGTCTGGATATGTTAATTAATGTCTAATTGATTATTTAGATAACATCTCTGGCTTAAAGAAAGACCTGTAATAAGCAGATTTTGCTCTTGCATAATGCTATTTTAATTAATGTCTAATTAATAATTTAGACCCAAAGAAAGATCTGCAACAGGCAGATTTAGCTCTTGCATAATGTATGTTTAAACTTTCACACTATATTAGTTTGCAAGGGGATCATGTAGAGCTAAATGACGCATCAAGCCTTTAATTAATTATTATATGATTTTACCAATCAGATGAAAACACATTTCAGATTTCGTTTCGTTTTTTAAAGCTCAAAATTTCGTTTTAGTTTAGTTTACTTGTCTTTACAACACTAGGATCTGGAAGAGTTGTTATATAACAGTTAGTGTGAGTAATTAGCCAATGAAATGGTATGTTACGGCGGAACTGTGGGTAAACCCCCAGAAACGTCAACGCTGACAAAATATGGCCAAAAGTTTTCTCAAAACATAAAGGATAACTGCCCCGTTGTTGGGATATAGCTCCCGTCCACTTCAGTGTCGACATACTCGTCCACTCGTCATAGCGTAAAATATCTTGCCTTATTATGCCCTGGAAACTATATATCAAAATCATATTGATAATTAATGTACTCTTGTGTATATATGTCAAAAACATATTGATACTTAATGTACTATTACGTATATATGTCAAAAACATATTGATAATTAATGTGCTATTGCATTGAAAGAAAAATGATCTGTTGTTTACTCGTTATGTAGCAAACTAAAACACTTCTTCGATAAAATAATACACCTTCTTTCTTGTAAAAACAAATTCGTTTAGTTCTGAGGAGGTATCATATATCATATCGCTCAATAATAATTTTCCGAAGGTATTGCTCATGTTAATCAAAGGCGTTTTATAGCTGAGGCACTGGAGGCGCCAGCCTCCTCGCGAAAAAAATTCAAAGAAGTTGAACAAATAAAACGGGAGAAAAATGCTAAAACCGACGAGAAAAAGAAATGTACCCTAGTTAGGGAGGGCCCCAAAGGCAGACAAAAGGGCCCCTCTGGCCAAGGGAAAGGGCCCCCGAGTCCGAGTCAATCGTTTTCTTTAGACTGTTACTGTCGAATCCACTACTGAATGAGAATGCAGTCATTACACTGGTATGAAAATCAAGCCACCCCCACCCCCGACCCCTGCGAAAGAGGGCCCTCAAAATAGTATAGCCTCCGCCATGACAAACCTTAAAACGCCCCTGATGTTAATGAAACCTAGAATTCAGAACTAAACAGTCCATATTACTCTACCGATCATAATTAGATGGATTGAGTCTTCTCGCTTATTTCGCCGAAAATAACTAATTTGAAATTAGCGTAAAATGGAACCCATTGAATGCGAATCAGTTTATATGTATACATTCATCTTGCAGTATTAAATACGTTGCGACCCACTTGTGTCAATTTCTAGGTCCGAAATGTTAGCGAATTAGCACCTTTAAATCCGAAAATTTATGGCAAGTGATACATAATTAGCTTATCGTAAATCCTGTATTTACGAAATCGACCATGTGTTTTAATAAACCACCAGCCTTATCGATTATGAATATGTTTGTGATTGTTATTAATTGGACGTTGCCTATTTTGGTTTATTTTCTAAAACATAGAGCAACGAAAGGAGACTAGTTCCCACATAGTGATCAATCGCCCAGTTGTGTCTCTTCGGGGGGGATCCAGGATTTTCAGAGGGGGGGGGGGGGGCGTGCTGCACCCACTCGGGAGTGCGAAGCCCGGCTCCTGATTTTTGAGTGGAAAAAGTGCACTAATTTCATACTAGTACTGTAAATTACGATTACCAACCTTAACTATTTTGCTCTTCTTTCCTGCAAGAATATATTGTTCGCCACCTCAAAAAATAGAGGGGGCATGCGCCGGGTTCGCCCCCTATGGATCCGCGCCTGCTCTTATAGATTAGCTCTGTGATTCACGAAATCTGAACTTAAAGATAAAATCCAAATTTTAGTAAATTTTAGTTTTGATCGGCTAAGCACTAAAATCAATCTGATATTATCCAATCATAAAATTTAGGTTTTATCTTAGTTAAAATTTCGTGAATAAGGCCCCATATTGGCTTATTTCACTATCAGTCTCGTATTTCACTATTAATCGAATGGTCTTTACATTTCTTATGTTCTGGTTTCATCTCCCTGATGTATTTTAGAGATTAACAAAAAGAGACAACTTGAGGTCCGATAATGGTCGAAATCATAAACTGCCATCTTTATAATCCATAGGAAGATGTTGTTTTTCCCCACCGCCCCTTTCCCGTGTGTACTTAACCTTCAGACATGAAGAAAAAGTCTATGGAAAGTTTACAGTCCGCAAAATGTTTCCATGTCCCGCGTCCCGAATATCAATCAAAATGTCCGACAATTCCTCACATGGACGATTTCTATTACAGTAATATGCGTGAAGCTAGTCTTGCGATAGTCTATTTGAGTATTAGTTTAGTGAAAATACTGAAAGACCCACCACAAATTCCTTTAGAAGGTCTTTTGGTACCAACTTGCAATGGTAGATGACCTTTCCCTGTACATCATACTGAAAATCCACCGAAATCCATCGGTGCGGTTCCCCCCTTGCCAATGTTGCAACACAGAGGGCCTTGGATAACGTATACTCATTCGGATGAGACGTAAAAAAAATAATTGGAAGTTGGAATTCAATATAAGAGTAGGCCGTAGCACCGGTCCCGGGCACAACCCTTCATAGGAAACAATATGGCGTATTCACCTCTTCGTGAGCCCAGTTGGGCGTTAAACCCCTATTTCATTTACATTTATAATAGATGTAATAAACATAAGAATTGAAAAATATTGCACACAACCAAGACAGAAATTAACGAATATAATTTATATAACATTGACCCCCCCCCCCCCCACACACACACACACGTCTTGCATTACAACTACAATCACCAGCACAACCGACAATATCACGACTGACACCACACAAAGAAAATGAAATTAAATGAATATAATTAATTCACATTTTATAATTGAATAAATTTTGTAAAAACATACATCTTCTAAAACCTCCAACTATTAACTTACAACTTGGAAAACGTGCTTTGTCCTACCAACCAAAGTCAATCATTGTCAGTGGGCCATTTAAAACTCAAAACAGTCGAGGGAGAGAGAGAAGGGAGAGAGAAAAAGAAAAATGGGATTTTAGGCCACTCGACCAGGAGAAAAGCCACAAGGTTATCCTATCCCCCCCCCTCCACACACACCTCTTAACTAAAGAACAATAAAAGTAAGTAAATAAATACTAGTATTTGTTACATGGTGAATAACATAAACCCAGACCAATAGCTGGGGCATTTGCCGTGCCCAAAGGGTATGCATTTTTATTTTATATATATATTTTTATATAGACGGATGTATCGAATTGCTTGTTTCTCTATTTTACTATTTATTATATACACTTAATCTAATTGAGTATCAATTGCATTGGCTTTCTTGTCTCTGAATTATTAAAATTCAAATAACCTATTGATGCATAACAGATGATGGTGTAAAGGTATCTTGTATTATTAATATGGCATGACATGGTGATCAATCAGGGAAAGTTATTAGATGCATTACGTAAGGTTTAGATAAAGAGCTGACAGTTCTGGCAACAATAGTTTAAAAAATGGATCATGAAAAGGGAATATGTTGAAAATGTCAGTAAAATTACTTCATTCTGAGAGGAGTCGTTTATAGAACAGTGTAGTGTTGATTTTTAAATTAAATCATAAATCTGTTGAAAATCAAACCCATCCGAAGTTCTAGAGAGTTGATTATGGTTCTGGTATGTAAATAAATGTTGCATAAATTATTTATATAACATTGAGGTCAAAAGTAAGATCTGCAATAGGCTCATTTAGCTCTTAATTAATGCATCTTTAACCAGAATAACATCCTTAATACTCAGTTATTGTAAAATTTCAATAAGTTTCACAGCATTCAGCATGATTAAACATCAGCGATAAAATCTCAATACGATTTAATTACGTTCGGCATGATTTAATTTTAGCGATAAACAATTAATGTCCTGGGGCGCATTTCACAAAATTTTAACTAAGATAAGATCTGAATTTTAGTTATTTGATTGGACAACATTAGATTGATTTTATTTCTTAGCCAATCAAAATTGAAGTATCTACTATAATTTGGATTTTATAATTTTGTGAAACAGGGCCCAGGATGATAATTCGGCAGCCATTTGATTGTAACTTTCATTCAACGTCATGATATTTACACGCACCCTTTAAAACGGTTCTGTCGTGCAAATTAATAATTTATTTATTTACAGCTACAAAAGAAATTGTGTTTGCCTTTTTGAAATACAAGATGATGCTGGCATACGATATGAATATTATATGACTTGAATATATATTGTTGCTATGTATGATTATCCGAAAAAATTTGTGGTAATTATATAGGCCTATCATATGACATACGAATACAAACCAAGTTTACGTGAATATTTCATAGTTTGATTTTCTATTGTTGGTATGTCGAAATGTGAAGTAACTATATATCAACATTGTTATGCATACTGCCTCAGTCCTTTTTAAAAAGATAATGATGTCCCGCAATATGATCAAGCAAAGGTGGTCACCCTGTGGGCAGGGTCGGTTTTGCCCCCCCCCCCTCTGGATCCGACCCTGAGTACATTGTACATGTGTTCTATTACAAAACATACTCACTGTTAATTATGTAACCGATTGAGTACTAGGGGCGCATCCATGTGGCTTTGTGTTCTGTTCTGGACATTAATACTTCATTTTAGAACTCATACTTTTCTATGTTACACCAATATACTATGTTCGAACGCATATTGTTGATGTTCAATAGAACACTGCTATATATACACATATATAGAGTCCTATTTCTCCGATTCGGGGACCTTTTCGGGTGCACTGCTGGTTCAAAATGAAGTTTTCTACGGCGTTTTCTTTCAGTTTTATTTTTGGAGATTTTCAGCCATAAATCGAACAGGGTGATGGGAAACTTACCCACTCTTAGTTTATGCACTGTTCCTTTGAAGTGGCCTGTTAAATAATAATGCAAAAATACTCGTTCAGTAGTTAGTTAAACGTCATTGACAATCACAACAATCTCCGGGTAAAAAAACAGTGTATCTGAAATCAATTATTATGTTAATTGATAAGGAAACTTGATTTTTTAATACAACATATCAATTGTATCGATTATTGGATATTGATCTTAAAGCCTGTGTGGCGGTTTTGCATCCCAGTTTACACGTGATTCGCAGCGGTGACGTATCTATCTGGCATGCCTGTCATTTAATTACAAGAATGTCTTCTTTCTTTTTGTAACCGTGTAACAAGTCAGGTACCAAGCCAAACTAGATACCGTGTAAAACCGCCGCGACACTTATTTCACTATTTTACTCAATACCATTTTGGCTCGCTACCTTATTATCATGTCTTTTTAAGAACAAAAAAGGCGAGCTTGGCCTTGACAATTTTGAAAGAGTAAAGGCTGACAAGAAATGAATATACGTAAAAAGGAAAAAAAATCCTGCAAATAAGTGATAAATTCAATATGTAACATATTATATTTATAAGAATAACAGTCGGGGTGTTTAAAGTAGCCAAGTCTCTAACTCAATATCATCCAAAATCTTCAACATTGAAAACACGAATTATTTGTCAATTCAAATCAACATTGATGCTGTTATCTTACCGGGAAAAGATGGGCTTCTGATATCCAATATTTAAGAAAAAAATAAACATTTTACCATTGGTACACGAACCGTGTACCATAAAGCGTTTCATCCCCAGTTCTAGCAAGAGACTCGAGGAACGAGGATAGAAACATTCAACCAAATCCAACGGCCTGTGTAGACTGGAATAACCAGACGCTAGAAATTTGCATTCTATTGAGATTGCTGGCTTATTTCGCCGAACTGATTTGAAAGTAAAAACGAAAACCATTGAATGTAAATCAGTTTACATACATTCATATTGCAATATTATATCCGTTGCGACCCACTTATGTCAATTTCTAGGTCCCAAATGTTAGCGATTTAACTCCTTTAAAAGCTCATTAGCAGACGTTTTCATAAAGACCGTGCAAAAAACATAATAGATCAATTCCTGGCTGATATAAATCTTTTTTAACTAGCTTGAGAGATAAATGGGGGTTTAATGCCCAGTCAAAAACACTTCTTTTTAAAACTATGCTGTCCAACACCCAGATTAGTCAAGTATTTTAGTTTCGTTTTTGTACTAAATAGTCTCGGTCACCCAGAACCTCCGAGTCTTCAACATTCGTAGGATATTTTTGGGATGATAGAGACTAATGCTATACGTTATAGATTTTACCATAGAAATATAGTCTATATTTCTATGGATTTTACACTAAAAAATAAAATACGGAATGTAAAACAAAACAAACAGAAACGAAATAACGTCTGGTTGTATTTAGATTGCCTTTTACAAAAACATGATAATATATGTCCATTCGATAATTAACGCCTTCTAATATTCATTTTTTTTTGTAACTGCATGATTTTTGCAAGGAAAGTGGCAGGTAAGTTTAGTAACGATAATAATGTTGATTAACAAAACAAGACTTATAACTTAATAACAATAAAATGACAAAATTTACTGGGATTTTATTATTTATTTTACAAAGTATGGGTTAATCTGAGTTTGTTGCCGGATCTTTTAAAAATTAAAATCGATATTATAAGTTTGGTTACCTTTTAGATAGGCCTATTAACACATTATCTTATAGATGTAAATTAACAAAACAGAATCACTGGGTACTGAGATGTCCTATTAGCTGAATGTTTAGATATTTCCCTTTACAATAAAATAGACAAAAATAAACACAAGGCACAGTCTTAGGTAAGTTCAGGGACGGTCAAGTTGGCGCCCTGGGTGTTTATTTAAAAGAGATGGGGTTTAACGTCCCACTCCTACTACCAGGCTAATGATAACGGACATACACGTCATGCAGTCTGCCAAGAAGGGGCCTGCACGCCAATATGTACGCGGGACCTCGGCTTTTGTTTCCATCTGAACATTTATACGTTGTCCCTTGCCATGTCACGATTACCGTTCATGGACGAATGCGAACTCTCCGATAATAATTCCTCTAAAGATGAACAAGTTGTCATATGAGACGATGAGAGAATATCAGTTCTAAAACGAATATTAATTTTTTTTTATATCATTTCTCACACACGTATATTCTGACCGGACTTGAGGAACAAATAAGAATTTCACTAGTGATCGAAACCTGCAAACCAGTCAATGAAACCTGGCAAAGAATATGGACCCATGAGAAGCAGTGTAGCACTATGTAGTGCTATGGGTCGCTGGTTAGGTGTGGAAGGTACATTGGAAAACTCCTCACATCCAACGTGTGACGCATACTCTCTCCTGCTGCATATTTAAAAAGCCTTGAGATCGTCTATTATTTTCTCTGGTTATATTTATAATTCTCTTCGTGTGGCTAGAATTCACGTTGTGTATGTATTTATATTTTGGCCGCTAAGGAATAACAATGTAACAGTTCGTTTCTACATTTTTATGTCAAGTACTGGATACATAGGTTACACGTATGGATTACAATAAAGTGATTCTCCCAATCCCACTCCCACCTAAGAATTGAGCGGCTATCCGTCTATCGCCCAGAGCTCTGGTGGTTTTCTACGCTTGGGTTCCAGCTTTTAATTATCTAAATTGTAAAATGTGACACAGTGCCGACTATGTTGTCGTTTCATAAATCTTTGTATGTGTCAACCCATGACTCATTCAATTTAAGTACTTGCGATATGACTTCTCTTTAATTTGAAACCAATAATTAGTCAAAGCCATACTTAATATAAAACTATTAATTTAAAGATAGAAAATTCCACCAATCCTATCTGAATGGTATAGGGTGTTTAGAAAGAGTAAGCATATTCTAGTTAATATAAGAATTCGATCCTTATTTTGAGGCAGAAGTAAATTACAGAACCCGGGGCTACTATTCATAATACAAATCATACAAATCATACTTTTAAATTTGCAATTTTTACTCTTAATAGCTTACATTATTTTCATTAATATGGAAGTATATGGATATGAAGACAGTTATTTATAGTTTAGAAATTAGAATTGTAATCTATGTGATGTTAATGAATGCATTTGATAAACAAATCATCTATTTATATGTATCTATGTCGGTTAAATTGTACCGAACAATTAATTAAAACTTGGTAATGGACTGTCGGCTTTAAAAATATCACTTTTCTTATCTCATAGCAATCAATCAATTCTTCTTGTATATATTGTAAACAGTGATTAAAATTTCGCGATGCACTGGTGATCGTTTCTCGCTTTTCTGATCTCACGACAATATATTCTCCTTGTAAATATTCGTTTCAGAACCTATAGCTTTAGCAACTCTTTGTCAGCAGTTAACGCTCTAGTAACAATCACCAATTCACTCATTGTTAACAATGTTTTATTTGGAACCGGCTTTTAATTTTATCATAGAAATATCTGAAACATAGAGACTGAACACTGTATTTAATTAAGTTATTAAAGATACGTTATGGGAGATTAAATAACGAGTTGGAAGTTCTCGCATTAATAGTTTAAAACTAGATAATGTAAAGTCAATTTTCTGTAAATTTCAGTAAGATTAATCCACTATAAACCGAGAATTAAGCGATTGAAATTTCCGCCTAGCCCCGATCATCATTACTAAAGTCAGTACGATAAAAAATATAATCTCGATTATCCAATTACTGATTTAATCGTAAAGAAAAGTTATACAGTAAATCGGGTCACAATTCACTAACGATCGCAGGCTAACGATGTCATCGAGGGTGGATTATGATACGGATAAGTTCAGGGGCGTACATAATGATTTCGTTTGGGGGGGGGGGGTGTTTAGCCAAAATGCGACCGACTGATGCACATACCCCCCCCCCCCCCAATGCGAGTGACGCAATCAGGAGCCGAGCACCGCGAGTGAGTTTTCTAGGGAATATGGGGTGGGGTAGGGGCGGTTTCAAATCTAGGGCGCCATCCACAATCCCACCCCACAATGAAAGTAAACAAAATACTGGCTATAACATTGGGCGTCCCGGTAGTACTTATATAGTATTGTAGAACTACATAGTTGTTCGCCGATCGTTGTCTCGTCGGATAGCAGATTTATTTAGTTTATGTCATATTATTGATTGTGCCTATAACACAGTAATTTGAGAAACTTTTTTAAAAATTGATTCAATATCCTGGCATATGAGGTCATTGCTGGGAGAAATGTCATTGCTGACCAGAAATGTCAGTCAGTGGGACAGAATCTCAAGATCTGTTTTGCAAGAGTTGACATAACATCTGTACAATCTGACGCCCCCACACACCAGTGGTACTACAAACTGGGCAGTTCACTATAATTGTAAATATAATAGTACTGATACAGTATAAGACAAGAGGAGTAGAAGAATAATTTTAAAATGGAATCGAGCGCCGCAGGCGCAAAAAAAAATTCAGATATGTAACTGTGTAGAAAAATGATGTTATAATGGAATTTCAGATATGTAACGGAGCTTTTAAATGTTTGGGACTCGGCTTGAAAATTTGAATTAATATCATGGCATATGGAACCAAATTCTCGTTAACGAGAGGATAAGAAATGGGACAGAATCTTGAGGCTTATCTGCCAATTTCGCCCGTTTTGTGATTGTTGGTTTATCTCATTAATTCATTTAGTCGGAGACACACTGCGGTCTCATAGAACAACATACTCACTACAGAATAAGAGTGACAAGCATACATGGTTATTTATACTATATTTTTGTGTGACGTATGCAATTTAGGCACACGGTTTCGCGCAATTACACAGGTATTGTTTTTGAGACCGACTGCAGTGACTGTACTTATTTTGTGACCGACTTTTTTTCTCCCTGGGTGAAATTTTGTTGTTAGACGAACATACTCACAACAGATTAAGAGTGACGTATGCAATTTAGGCTCACGGATTCACACAAATACACAGTATTTGGGATCTATTCTGGCATTGTGTTTGAGACCGACTGCACTGACTGCACTTATTTTGAGACCGACTATTTTTCTCCCTGGGTGAAATTTTGTTGTTAGACTAACATACTCATAACAGAATGAGACTGAAACACAGCATCTTTTCAAACATGATAAGTTGACAAGGTTATTATATACTAAAGTTATATACTTATTTTGATACCGACTGCACTGATTTTGCGACCGACTATTTTTATACTAAAGTTTTGCGTGACGTATACAGTGAGCTCTTATTTTGATACCGACTATATACTCCTATTTTGCGACCGACTGCACTGATTTTGCGACCGATTATTTTTGGGCCGGTGGGGGGGGGGGTGTACCACCCCAACATCTCCCACATTTACGCCCCTGGATAAGTTAATTAATGTCTAATTGGTAATTTAGATAACACTTCAGGCCTAAAGAAATACCTGACATAATGCATGTTTAAAGATGCCTTCCGGCATATAAACAGTGTGATTTGATTATATATTTTTACTAAAATCCCTCTCAAAACATAAAATCGGAAGAAAACTCGTCACTGCAACAGCGGGAAAATATTTTTATCACTCGTGTTTACACCTGCCTTGATTGGGGGAGAAACCATTCTGAGTCTGTATCAAATCTCCTCGAAACTATAGCTACTTAAGTGAGAATATATTTATATCATTTGTATTTATACGTGAATTGATTAATAGAGAATCCAATTACAGTCTGTATTTGTCGTTAGTCGCTGTCCATTTAGCATATTATTGAAGCATAAATAAATTACTGGATTATGAACTTCTTTTTCCGTAGGACCAAATGGGCATTTAATACTCCCGGTATTCTCTCAATCGCTAGCTATTAGTTGTATTATTTTGTACGCCCATCTCTGTGTTATAAATACACCAAATATGCCATAGATATATTTTTATTTGAAATTAACTACACTATAAATACTTTCGTGTGAATGTATCTTTAAATATTTGTGAACCAAGTAATCAATGTTATTATTCTTTCGTTATAAATTCATACTTTCACATAAAGAATAAGTTTTATCAGTCGAAAAAATCGGAAAACTATGCTCGATTCCGGATGGTCACACTCACACTATCGATAATCGATTTTGACATATCTACGCACTAAAATATTTTCACGAATAAAATAATTATATCTTCAGTGTAAAATTCAACTTAAATATTCCAAATTATTGAATAATAACCAATTAGCCAGATTCATTAAACATGTTTATTTCATTTTTAGTACGAAATTTAATTTAAAATTCAAATTTAATCACTCAACCAAATTTATTAATACAGAAACAACTAACTATCTACTAATGTATTCGTGATATTGATGTAGAAAGTACCACTGAACCAGACACTACTGAAATCTGAAATTGTATTTTATTTTCATTAACTTAATAGTAATAATATATTTATTCGTACTCAAAAGTACAATATAATACAATACATTTACAAAAATAAATATCTGTCTATAAACTTAATTTGTACACAGGTATTCTAATATACAGTTTAGATGATCTTTATTTTCATTACGTCTATCAATAAGATAAATCATGCCAGAAATAGCACCAGCGGTCATAGTAACATCTAATGCTTACATTATTTTCAGAATGCAATTAATGTTTGTTATGGGAATATCATATTTACAGAGGTTGTATTTAAAAAAGATTAAATTTAAATTATTACAAGTGCTATAGCAACTTCCGTTGAGAGCTAGTAGATACATTCATTAACACTTTTGGAGATATTTTTTAAAGAATTTAAGAAATCTTTTGAAGAGTTGAACATCGACGTTAGAGTCATTACATATAAAAAGAATTTAAGAAATCTTTTGAAGAGTTGAACATCGACGCTATAGAGTCATTACATATAAAATGAAGTAGGTTGCTGTGTGTACAGGGGTGCAGTTTGTATAGACGCCGTATTGATTTTCTCCATGCGCAATAAGTCCCACAGTTGCATACCGTACAGAGGCATACAAAAACTTTTAAACAACTTATAACGAATATCAGAGTGAACATGTTTGAAACTAGAAAACACTATGTTGAAGGTTAAAAACTTACTGATACATTCATTAATTTGATCATGTTTGTTAAGAACATGAATATAGTTACCTAAATGTAATTCTAAACTTGATCATTGGAAGGTATATTCTTGATTTTAACAACTTTGTTATTTGAGCTGAATATTACAAGTTTACTTTTTCAGGATTAAAATCAATACAGTATTCTTTAGAGAATTGATTTACTATAAGAAGAATGGGCGTCAGAGCATTACGGCTTGGCGAAATTAGAGTTATGCCATCAGCATATGCAAGAGCACCGACAAATACGTGTCCAATATGGCAACCCAACTTGCTCTTTTTTTAGCCTGGTCATCAATATAGATACAGAATAATATCGGGGAGAGAACTCCACCTTGTTTCACACCATTGGTAGTGTAAAATGTGGGACTTGTGCAATCCGCCCATTTTACTCTCACCTTGTGATTTATATATGAATTCAGTAGAAATAGAACTTCTAGCGGACATAGCAATCTAAACAATTTAACATATTGGATCCTGTCAAAACCAGAATGGCACAGGTTCGATCCCGGTATTACCAGAGACAATTCCCCATGAATTTTATTACCACGTTTCCCTTTGCTAGTTTAGCAGAACGGAGAACCTAGCAGCTAACAGAGTCCAGTTGTGACTTTGAGACGGAAACTGAGGACCGGTGCACGAAAAAAAAGCATTGATAGGGGAAATTCAAAGTGCATTCCTGCCTTGATTAGATCTGTAAATGTATGACTTTAAGCCACGCCCTGATCTGTCCAGGTTATTGAAATGAAATGAAATTCAATGGGGTTTAACGTTTTGGGCTTATAAGAACGGGTGTCAGGCGTAAGGGGCGAAAAACCGGCCACTGTTGCGTTTTGCTTACTTCACTCGACGAGAGTTCTTTCCCTTTGTCAACTTGCTTTTCATTTAACGATTTAAGGCATTGTTCAATCCGCGTTATATGATGGGTGAGTTTGAATTTCTTGAAAATTGATAATTGAACAGCTAAATCCATAATATTAAATGTTTCGTATACTAAACGTTAGCATGGAGCAGAACTTTATAAAAACCAAACAAATTCTAATGATTTGCTGATAATTACTTAATATGCGACAACTGTTGTTGACTGCCGTGGGCTTATGTTTCGTTGCCTGGCAACCTAGTTTTTGCACTATTCAAAGACATGCTTTGCCTGATATAGATTCATATTAACACGAGTTATGAAATCAATTCATTTGTCTGTATGGGTTAAACGGTTCGAAAGTCGGTTTAACTGTATGTTACATATATAATATCAAATATTGTAATTATTGATTCGGATTTATTGCATGGACATTTTAATATTTAATGTATTCAATACTGATTGAGAACAAAACTGAAGATAAGGCTCAATTACGAAGTAGATCATTTTTGCATACGAAATTAATCCTATATGTGAATAGTAAGTACACGGGTACCGCACCACATTCAAACAATCAAACAAGAAAAACCTACGGATATAGCACAATGTAAAGAAACCACAAACAACAAACGCACATATTCAACAAGAATTAACCAGGTCTCGATTCGATGAAAAGGTTGAATGTTCTTCAATATGAACACCCTCTGATTTGAAAACGTCAGTTTTCCTTATAAACAAAACTATATTGTTAACTAATAGCAATGCAGCACCGAGGTCATATTTCTGGCACTATTGAATTTATAACCTGAAGGCAAAACCAAGTGACAAAAAATAAAATGCAATTCGGTTTCCGCAGTCTGTATCTGGGATTCGCCGTCTTGAAGTTCGAACTTTCGGGTTTTCAACAAATGCGCATGACCATGTAAACCGGAAAACCAAGTGAAATAATTTCGATTTTGATTATTTCTTGCATTCGTACTGTTGACTCAGACTTAAAGGCATCATTTGAAATTCTTTATAAATCATCATAACAATATATTATGTTTTTATTAAGACTTCCATAGTTGGTCATGGAAAAGATAGTTATTAGAGGGCCCAACAGATCGAAACTTTGTCTTATTTACGAAGCCAAGAAACCACGACTCCTTTAACACTACTCGTCGATGAAAGAATTTTATCACATTCTTATCTAAAGAGCATGTGCAATAAATGATATGTAGATTGGAATAACCATACGCTAGAAATTGGCATTTGATTGAGATTTCTTTCATATTTCGCCGAACATAACTGGTTCCAAATTTAGAGTAAAAACGGAGAGGATTGAATGTAAATCAGTTTATATACATTCATACTACAGTATTTTATGTCGTTGTGACCCATTTGTGTCAATTTCTACGTTCCAAATATTAGTGATTTAGCTCCTTTAAAGTATCTCGATATCACTGGATGATGAAAGAATGTCACCATATCCTACCCATTTTAGAAACAGCTACTAGTGTGTTTTCTTTGACGGGCAAACCACCATTTCACTGTTACGTGTGTACCGATAAACTAATTAAGTTCTCGTAGACACGTTTTCGTATAGACATGTTTGTTTTTATTACACAATCAATCATCTCATTAAATATTCTGAAGAAATCTATAATATCTGTTTTACCTGGGAAAACAACAAAATGAGGCTTTGTCTAATAAAATTCGTTGTTGGGGGAAAATCACCAAAGGCATTTGGGGAAAAACCATGTCTATGTTCATAATGATATAAAATATACTGCCAGTAACAAGTAAAAGTCCAAAATATTGATTAATATATTTGTGTTCCCACAAAATTTAATAATTTAACGTTAAATTGGATATCGGGACTCCGTGTATCAGGCTATTTAGGCTAAATCTGGCCCCGAGTTCACAAAGCATTAAAAGACTTAAATTAAGAATTTACTCAACTTTCAATCATCATTTATGAGAAATATCTTTGATCCAGAAACCTAAAACCTTGCACATAGTTTCTTATTTATTTATTTGTTACATTAAAACAACAAAAGTTTTATAAAATGCAATTTTTAGTTTTTAGTTAGAATTAGGTGATTAATTTTGAGTAAATTCTTAACTTAAGTCTGAAAATGCTTTGTGAACTTGGAGTCTGGTCAAATCTTCCAACATTCATGGCATTGTTCAGAATAAAGTTATTTAACTGATACTTTCAATATATTTATTTTCAAATTATCTATTTTTGAACTATTATGGCTATATATCCTTTATCTAAATCTTATATAATGCATCTTTAAACTTATCCCACCCTTGAATTCATTGGCTAACACAACTGTGATTCGTTGAAGAGTGGGTCCAAACGCCACAGAACCTATAGGTATGTGGAAGACTCCCGAGTGCTACAGGGACGCTGTACAAGGATAGTATAACAGGCAGAATATGATTTAAATAGTTTGTAACACAAAAAGCCCGACCCTTGTCGTGTAAACAGAATTCAATACATTTATCACAAAATCATCACGATCGACGGTATAAGGTTTCATCTGATTAGATTGCATTGTCTTGATTTCTACAAGCTCAGAGTGGAATTATTGACGAGAAAAATCTGGATATTGACCGTAATTCCGGTGTAATGGTGGTTGGTTGGTTTGCTAATATAAATAAATGAGCCTATTGACGTAAATTAGTGGTTCTTTGTTTTATAATAGTTGTTTATTTATTACAGTAGGTATACATGTTAAATAGATCGATGGTTAACTTTATAACTGTATACCATTAAGGGGGTGGGCGGGGTATGGTTAGCGTGCGCGCGCTGTATCATACGGCCTGTCATTGAGTCAACTGGCGTGATCAATGGTTAACTTTATAACTGGTATACCATTAAGGGGGTGGGGGGGCGAATGGTTAGCGTGCGCGCGCTGTTTCATACGGCCTGTCATTGAGTCAACTTGCGTGATTTCGAATCCCCGGTTGTACGTGGCAAGGAGTAGGGTTGCCTGTCCAACCTCGTGGGTTTTCTCGGGGTACCCCTACGCACAAGCGAATTATTGAAATAAAATTAAACCATATATTGGTCCTGTTATGACCTAGTGGACGTTAAACACCATTTCTGTTTGTCTGTATACCTTTAATTGAATAACAGGTATACATGAAGCTTACCTTGATTAAACAATAGGTCAATATGAAGATGGTCTGTAAGTGAATGACCACTGATTTATATACAAGTCAACAATGTCACAATAAGCTCTAGTTTCTCCGTTCATTGACAACGATCAACATCTACACCTTGTGATCAATATGTAGAATTATGTTAAAAGCCTTTTTATGTGCAATCTCGTTAATCAATTCGCTTATACAACGACAATCAGATCGTATCTGGGGAGTCTAAAGTTCCACTTAACTGTCTTAGAACCAGATCAAGAACATTCAAATATTTTCGTTAGTGTACGGATTATGACATTTTGTGGGTAGCGTTTTGTTGTTGTTGTTTTTCTTTTTAAAAATGTTTTATATAAATTTGTTCCTGATATTTGTGACACAGTGGACTATTTCATCAACTGGTAGGCTAAGTATTTTATTGTTTTAACATTAAGTTTAACAACACCGGGTCTTATGTTTTTGCTATAAACATGGGCGTCACACATGATGGGGGGGGGGGGGGGGTCTGAATATACCCAAAATTTGGCAAAATAAAGTGCCCGAAATCTAATAAAACACTAATTTTAAGAATGGTATAGCAGTAAAACGCGTTTGCGGCAGTCAAATATTCCAAAATTTTCTTAGGGGGTCCATACAAGGCCAGTTCCGCTTTTTCGCCTCTCGCAGAAAACTGCCGCCACTCACTGTCTGTTAACCTGCTTCGGCCATTTCTAGTTTTGCTTCCATAACTGTCAACGAGTCCTACGGGGGGTGGGGGTGCTGTTTATACTTGTCCGCCCCAACATTTGGCAAAATGAAGTGCCCGAAATCTAATAAAACATTGATTTTTAGGACTGGAATAGCAGTAAAATGCGTTTACGGCAGTCAAATATTCCAAAATTTTTCTGGGGGGTCCATACAAGGCCAGCTCCGCTTTTTCGCCTCTCGAAGAAAACTGCCGCCACTGTCTGTAAACCTGCTTCGGGCATTTCTAGTTTTGTTTCCCTAAATGTCAACAAGTCCTAATAAAACATTTAGTTCACTTTTCTTTTAATTGAATACCATGAATTTGTACTGAGTTGACTATGGATTAAAACATTTTGTCTGGAGACCTTCTACTTTGTGCAACATTTTCGGCACCGATTATTACTTGCAACAGTGTGATTGGATGGTTGGAATTCACAGTGGGATTTCGGTTACAAAACCATTGGATACCTACACGGGCTAGAATAGCAGAAAACGTATTTGCGGTGTTTGAGATTTTCAAAATTTTCTCCGGGAGGGTGCCCCCATAGCCCGCGACGATTGGTTGGTTGATTAGAATTCTGGTCAGCCAGGTAGGCATTGGACCAAATTGAAGTTGCTGTATTCGCAGGCTGGAATAGCAGGAAAACGCGTTGGTGGCAGTTAAATTTTGAAAATTTTCTCCCAACGGTCCCGTCTTCGTGGATGTATACGATTGATTGGAATTCGAGTCAGCCACCTTAATTAGGTTATATTAGACCACTTTGAAGTTGCTTTGCTCACGGGCTGAAATAGCAGGAAAGGGTGTTTGCAGCCGTCAAATATTCCAAAATGTTCTTAGGCGGGGGTGGGGGTCCATACAAGGTAAGCCACGCTTCTTCGCCTCTCGAGGAAGACCGGCGCCGCTGTCTGTAAACCCATTCGCGGCTTTCTAAAAGTTCCTTTATGACGTAATTTGGAATGATTCTGAGCAGTGACATAGCTATCCTTAATTTAAGGAATAGGTAAAAAAAAAACCTCGATTTTCTGATAAAACTGTTTGTTCGAGAAAAAACTGCGAGTTTCTGAGTGCAGCGAGTCTTCCCAAAATGCCATGTATATCATGTATATCATCGAGAATCGGAAATTACGCCGGGGTTTTTAGAAATGCACCCTCCTAAGAAATTATTTACAAAATTATAAAATAAGAAAAGAAAAAAAAAATTAAAGTAGCGGTTTAATGTCCTACAGTTCTGGTCCGACTGGGGTAAATATATCCATACAGTGTGCTATGAAGAAAATTTGGCTCGGACGACACTACGGCCCACTCTTACATCGAATGTTAACTGCAGATTTGGTTATTGCATGATGCCTGTTTAAAGAATCGGTACTAGATATAATCGAACGAAGGGAACCATAAAAGATTTGGGCATCCGATCTGTTGGATGTATATATTATATTACTTCGCTCGGCTCTCGAGGAATTTCACCTGCCGGCCGGTCGAGTGGGAGAGAGAAGTGGGGAAAGAGGCGGCCGGGGCTGCCGTTCCTCGAGATCGCCGTTGCGTGGCTTCGCGGCCGAGTCGCGCTCTCGCGGCGCTCCTGTCAACTGAGTGCCGGTCTCGGAGTGGGAGGGAGAAGTGAGATAAGAGGCGGCCGGAGCTGCATTTCCTCGATGCGTGGCTTCACGGCCAAGTCGCGCTCTCGAGCGATTCCTCGGATCTGTCTCGGAGTTGGAGAGAGAAACGGGGGAAGAGACGGCCGGGGCTGTCGTTCCTCCAGACGACCGGTGCGTGGCTTCGCGGCCGAGTCGCGCTCTCGAGGTATTTCTGTGTCTGTCTGCCTGCCTGCCTGCCTTCCCGACTCCGAGTTGCAGAGAACAGCGGGGGAAGAGACGTACTCCTCAGTTGTTGTATCTTTCTTATAACTTTCTCTTTATATTTAAAACAAAAACACAAAAAATAGAATTCATTTATTTTATTTTTCAGTTTCCACATGTACGAAGTTTAGTAGTGAGTCAAATTTAATTGCTACGGCGATGGTAGAAGGTCGATGTGTGTATGGTTTTTCTGTTGGCTATCAGTATAATGGTGCCAAGTCTCTGTGTGAATCAGAAGGAACCCAACTTGTTACTTTACAATCTGAACAAAAACAGGAAGCAGTGTGGTCAGCTCTTGGTATGTTGTAGATATACGGTTTCACAATTTCAATTTTATTTCAATAATTCGCTTGTGCGTAAGTTAGAAGAAATCGGAGGACCCAGTGGAACCCATTGCAGATGGACAGGCAAGCCTACTCCTTACCATATCCCTTGGCTCAAGCGGACCCTTTGATCTAAATTTCAAGCACACATATTTGACAATTGTCCGGGCAAAGATTCCCTCGAAAAATTCTCCCGTGTGTCCCTTCACGGCAACGAGAATTCTGCTCGGCGAACCATTCGCCCGAACAATCGCTCGTATCTAGCATGTTAGATATTTTCGGTTGAATGTTTTTCGATTTGTTCAACGATCCCTTCTAGGTATTCTGTGTTTTATTGTTTCGTAAATAAATAGAAAGCTACAACAGTAATCGACGATTTCGATGACTCGCCATTTATAACACGTCATAATATGATCGACGTAATTTACTCGCAGAACGGCATACACTCTCGAGAGAATCGCATAATAATTTACAATCAGCGCTCAAAGGCGAAATAATACGCCCATCTGCTCCGCACTAGCGGAACAGTAGAACGTTAAACGCAATTTCATTTGATTTCATTTGGAGTATTTTCACAAATGGACCTGTTTTTAAAGTACATTCCTACTGTGACACTACAGGGACAGAGGTCACGTATTGTCTAGGACTTTCTTTGACCTCACGTTGTGGGATCAATTATTTTAATCACCAATAACTGACGCTGGAACACCGTGTATGTTGTTACTATATCTATATATCTAATACAGCAAACTACAACGGTTACATACAGGAAACTACAATATCTATGATAGTTACTTTATGAATTATTAAAATATCCATGGTCTGAGTTTTATATCCTTAATAACTCCAACCGACTCATACTTATTGACATTTCTACATAATGTTCGCGTTAGGATGGTGTGTTCACCCTAGCCTCTTAGTCGAGGACGCTATGGGTATGATCTCCCCTGAACTCCAAATGATGTCTGAGGATAAATAAAACCAGCACTCTCCTATATAGAAAGTATAATGCGTCATCTATTAGGCGGGGGTCAATTACCATAAGGGCACCGTTTTACGTTAAGACTATTCTAGTTAATTGTACTAATCTGTGTACGATATGACTGGAACATAGTACCCGACTTTCCAGAAATGGATACTGACATTACTGTCGGTGAGTTAGTCTTAAGATAGTAGTAGAATAACACAAGACACTTCATTAACCTAGTTTTCGACACACATCATGTAGCTAATGAATTTCTATATTAAACAGAATGCTTTTCTTAGAACTAAAGTAACGCTATAGTATTATACTACTCATTCAGTAAATTCTTCACTAATTTTCATCAAATTTTCGATTATAGTTAGTATAATAAAATACGCTGTAGAACGATTTTGAACCTCGTTTCAGAATTATTATACCTGATTTGTGTGATTGTACACATAACTACATTACTGACCCAATCCTGTTAATTTGAAAATATTCTTTATTTGGGAGTTTTCGTTTGAAATTTAAAGATAATATTGATCTACGATGTAAAGACCCGTTACAGTTATTGTACAATCGATTAGCCAAGATTTATATTTTTACACGATGTTTGATACTTGGTGTATTAATTTTCAATTGTCAATGAAAAAATTATGCCCTGATTATAGAACACCCCCTGATCATTGTTATCTCAGTAAACGACTCGGTGTTATTTACTATACTAATGCACGCATGGGGTCTCAACGATAAACCCTGCAGAATGACAAAAATATCGACATAATATTTTTGTGTAAGAAATAGAATACATAATTTGGAAGAAATTGCAAAGAAAAACTTGCATGCCGAATTATGTCCCTATATGTCTTGCCAAAATAAAACAGCTTTTGGCCTATATTTCTGTATTGTAAGAATTACATTACCAACAGAAAAATGGGTTTACCTTTAAAACTGGATCATATATCCTTGTAATATCCCCTACAGGTTCCAATTTCGGTCAACATTGGATGGGACTGATAAAATCAGGTGGTACATGGAAATGGCAAGAAAATGGTGTTTTAATAGATGTGACGTCAACACGATGGGAGAATGTGCAAAGTTCGAATAATGTCGCTTACACGATGTCTTCTCAAGATAGATATTTATGGAAGATGACGAATACAGACAGTTGGTATAAACCTGTATGTGAAGACGTCTCAGGTATGTTTCAATATACTATAGTCTAGAAGTCAATTGATGTTTATAATTGTGATAAATCTTGACTACAAGAAATGAGACCTAGTCGGGCAGAATAGTAGGAAGTTAAAGTACACTCTATTTCATTATTACAGTAGGAATTTAAACCTATTTCTATTTGTATCCATTCATCGTTTTGCAAGTGTACTCCATAATGGCGCCGAATTTAATATTTGTAGATTGTAAAAAAGACTTCCACTGAAGTATCAGGAAAGTGTTAGTTTGGAATAAATGGATATATATTTAGGATCGCGACTGTATGGGAAATGTGTCTTTAAAATAAATATATGGAATGGATTAAGAATTTTGGAATTTTTTTAGTTTGCGTAAAACGTAAATGCATTAATAATAATAAAAAAAATCATATTACAGATACCAGCAGCAGTGCTATTTCAGTGTCTGACGCAGAAACCTCAACTGTTGCGTCTACTACACCAGGTAAATACAAAATTTAAACTATATCTGTCTTCATCCAGTTAACATCAGACCTAACGTGTTACCATCAGATCTAACTTGTTCTCAAAATAAGATGTACTTTAAACTCTGTAATGTAGAACCGTGAAAACCTAGATAAATCAGATGTTACAATATATGGCGTAGGGTATATAAACGCCAAGACTCTAAAGAAATAACACCAGAAAATTCAATACTTTATTAATGGAACTATTTGGTCTCAAGTGTTCGTTAAACATCTTATCAAGAGAAAGACATTAACTGAATACATGTTGGTGAAGGGGGTTGATAGAGCTGAATATAATACTGAATTCGGAGATTTTATAGATTGCATTTAACCTTTATGTAGTCGATGCCATCGAAAGTATAAAAAAAAATATAGATCTGTATTTCATAGATTGCATTTAACCTTTATGTAGTCGATGCCATCGAAAGTATAAAAAAACGAAACGAAATATAGATCTGTATTTAAATCAGAGTGATACATGAAAAGTGGGTGTATAAATATGGCTAAGTGCATAAAGATCTAACGGGTTGTATTGGAAGGTCGCCTCAAAAATCGCACGAGCGGCTTTTGAACTTAAGACGTCAAACATTTGATTCAAAAATCAGCGTTGATGTTTCTAGTGGGGTATCCACAGTTCCATGCTCCACACACTAATCCATCACACCATCCAGAGCGCGAGTTATATTACAAATCTTCCAGATCCCGGTGTAGAAAAGACAAATTAAACGAAATTATGAACAATAAAAAACGAACAAAATAGGATTTGTGTTTTATTAGATTGTTTATGTGTCAGTATATTGTTGTAACTACCGTCTGTTCGTCTGTCCACGCGTCCACGGTTCGGGGGTGCGTCCACGGTTCGGGGGTTTTGGGGTCATTTCGGCTGTAGTACCAAGTGGAACACCATCGAAATTCAGTCGAAAGGCGACGATTTCTTCAAACTGGCTATTCAGCTAGTTCTTAATGGGAACTTTCTTGAAAATCATTGCAGCGCAACAAATTTCCACAAAGGTACTCTCATAGTAGTGACTTTTTTCGTAGTCATTTGCATATTTTAGTATTATGCCCCCAAAATCAAATATCCCCTACTTTTTTTGAATAGTATATATTATTCTTTGTCTAGCAGTGCTATGTTTAGATCTGGAAAGGTGCCATGAAGTGTGACACTGTTGGGTATTGGATATTGGACATTGAGACATTGGCATTGGTTCAAATTCCATTGTGGGTCGGGAAGAACATCTGGGATTCCCTCAAGTCTGGCCTTCACTTGTCAAGGGAGCGATCTATTATCCCGATAAGAACTTTGCTGGTATTTAGGAGATAAACATTTTAAAAGAAATTACTAAAACAGAGGGGTGTTATTGTCCAATAGACAGTGTCTAATTGACCATTCAATACGCCAGATTCGCCCTTAAGCATGTTACAATAGTATTTAACGTTGGTTATTGTGATTTTGTCATATTGGGTTTGATATCAGAAACGGTCAACTTCACCTGACTATCTCTTAACAGAAATGGCTGAATTAAGTGTTGTACGTAATTTAAATTTGAACACATTCTTGTGTGAAATAAAACTCCAAGTGAGCCACTATCCTTGATGTGACACTACTTAATAATCCAAGCGAGCTAATGGCTAAAAGCTAGTGCAATTGAGTTGCTGAAGAAAGACAACACAAGTTGACAACCACGACGGACTTTAAAACCACTCCTGGTTTTTTTCTGTACCTTCTTTTATTATGTTTTCTAATAACCCTATCCATTATAAATGTTTAGTTTTATATGTTGTAGTCCTTCCGTATATTGTTCAAGAGCCACCTAGATCTAGATCAAGTTAAGATTGGTTGACTTATTAGCAGTAATTAGGTTTACATTTTTGTACCTTTGTAAATATCAGAAAGCCATTGGCAACGTTGCATGAAAGAGGTGTATAGATCACAGATTTATGTGATTTTCACGAAAACATAGCATAAATATGTTTTCCAAAGTTTCAGTGTGGTCCATCAAGACCCACGAAAACTGCTTCGCGACCCAGTGGTTAGGAACCAAGACTCTAAATACTAATCTTTCGTTTATTCTCACACAAACGGTAAAATAAAAAAAAAGGAGAAAGCTCGCAAATATTCTTTACAAAACTGCTTAAATAAACATTTTATGACAATGGTGGTTATAATATATGGAATTATAGTGCATGAAATACAAATCGTCTGTAATGGAAAATCGATTTACCATGCGCTATGTGTTTTGTCTGACGGATTTGTTAATGACGATAAACAAAGTAATCCTCGGTGTGCGCAAGATCACCACAAAGATAATGCAAAAACGGTTATTCGCAAATCATTCTAGAAAACCACTTACTAAATGGATCAGAGCAATTTTTTGTGAACTGTATGTTGACACATTAATGATTAATTCATCCAAGACAGTACGAGAAGGTTTAGAGAGTGCACAGTCCATACATTAGTATCTGATGTGTCCACCGCGTGTGTCATTAACAGCAGGGTAGCGTCTGTACATAGAGTGGGCCAGACGATTGATGAACACCATTGGCCCCTGGAACCACACTCTCAGAAAAGCCTGGCCCAATCCATCGGCTGTGTTTGGTCTCGATACGACGTTATTAAGTCACCTCTGAATTTCATCCCAAAGATGTTCAATCGGGTTTAATTCCGGGCTAAGGGTTGGCCAGTGCATAACGTTGACACAGTTCTGCTGTAGAAAGTCCCGAGTAACTCTGGCAGTGTGAGCACGGGCGTTGTCATGCTGGAAAACGTTGTTTCAATGACGTCCGAAATGCGCTATGGCGTGGGGTCTGAGAGTTTGGTCGATGTAGCGCACTGCTGTGATGCGGCCTCCTCTCCCTGGACCAAGATTTTGGACACCACGGGGCCCACTCAATGGTTCAGGCCGATTACACCCCAAACAATTGTGCTTGGACCTCCCCACGAGTCTCGTTCCATGACACATTGGTCAGAATAACGCTCGCCACGATTCTGGTCCTGCCATCTGCAGTTCTCCATTGCCGGTAGACATTCGCGTCGATGGCGAGGGGTGATGATCAGTCCACGGTAACGTCTACGGCAATGGATGTTCTCCCTGGTGAGACGTCGGTACTGATGTATCTTCCGTGTGTTCCCACTGTCTGACGTGCTGTCTCAGATGCCTAGGTGTGCCTTGGTCTACCATTTCGGGGGCGATCATCCTTGGTGTAGGTGGTCCGAAAGCGTTGCTAAAGCCTGTAGATCGTTCGAGCATTGATCTGGAAGTGATTTGCGACGGCTTCTGCAGTTTGGCCAGCATGAGTCTACCAAGCGCCTGGTTCCTCTGAGTTGTGGTGTGAATACTTTAACCAGGTATGGGGGTGCATTTTATAGGGCTGGTCCCGGTGAACAGTCGTGCAGCATGGGTTCAATTCTGTGTTTGGGAATTAGCCTTATTGCTCAGGTAAAGTTAGAGATGTGGTCACAAATCTACAATAAAAACATTTGGCAAGTTTTTTGCAATGCGTCTATTCAGAGTAACATACCAACCTTATGTTTCTTTTACTGCTTAGCATATACATCACTTGCCGTAATAAATGACAAATGTTAATAGGATATTATTTTATATTTTTCAGCAACGAAAGAGATGTCAGTTTTGTTTGATCGTCACTTGCAGGCTTTAAATAATGTGGTCGTGTATAAAACTGTGACTGCTTTCAGCGCTAACCATTGTGCTGTCCGGTGTTTAATATTTAGCCAATGCCGTTATTTTAGGCTTGTGATAGCAGATGGTCCAAACTGTGATCTTATGGAAGAAAACTCTGCAGCTGCTGCAAACTATGATTGTTCACTCCATAAGTGTTATAAGCGATCTCTTGTGCAATAAAGAAACAACCTTAACTCTTAGCGCCATTTTCAATGTTTCCGTTTCCACGGCGAAAAAGTCGGTTTAATGTAAATGTAAATGGAACCGCTTGCATGCAACCGGCGAAACGTGAACGGTAACACGGCGAAAACATGGACATGGAAAACGGGCTTTACATAGATCTCCCATCGCTGCATCCTCGAGATCCCTAGTTGTCTCATTCCGTTCTACTCCACTAACCCATGGGTTATTCTGGGGAGTGGGGGGGTGGATTTGAACATCTGAGACATGCTACCAGTGGAGAAGTTATCTCAGACACGTTATATCCCTATCACGTGATCTACACATCACAATTCATGGGGTCAACAAACAAAATGTCAACATCAACACTTCACAACAAGTTACATTGTTTCCTTTGCAATTTTGTAAATGTTTTTAGTGTGGGGATTGACTAATAGTTCATTTATTTCAGTTCAAAACAAATATTTTAAATTTTAACTCAAGTCCCATAAATCGTTAATTGCAAAGGAAGTTGGCAAAGAGAAGTAACACTCATACGGTAAAGTAAACAAAACGAAAAGGCTACCTTTCAAGAGACAAGGTTGAGAGTTTGCCAAAACATAGCCTAAATGAGAAACGTCAAAATTACACTAAATGCGTATTCATTAACAACAGATGACACTTACTATATAATATATAAATGAAGACTTGACAGGTATTTCTGCTGGGAATCGAATTGTCAAGTATATATACAATTATAATAAACATAACAGAATGAAACATTTCAGACAAAGAACGAATAGTAATAATAATAACAAAAAGCAGATAGTACACGTGTTTGAAATCAGCGAAATATATTACAGATATTGATATTACAATTTATTATACATCTTTTACATATATCATTCAGGAAATGGACATGTGTGTGGTTATCTGCCCTTATAAAAATGAACACTGGTTTGAAATTGTTTTTGATTGATTCGTAGACTTTAGCTACAATCAAGGCCAGGGTGGATAATTTGAAATCGTGAAAACCCAACGGATTAACCCAGATTATAGTGGAGTAGAACGGAGGAGATCACAGGGGATACCGAGTATGCCATCAATGATGTGTAATTATGTTAGCACAAACGACGCCGACTCGACTACTGTCAGAATTTTTGGACTATGAATTGGGTCTCAAGCGTTACCTATGGCCCTCATGTTGTTCTTATTAGTGTTGTTGTTCTTCTTCTTATAGACGACGCTCTTCGAAACGAAGCACCAGACTCCACCAATTCAGTTTCAATCGAATGCAGCTTGACACGTTTGTTTAATAGGAAATTGGACATCGACTTGCGGACTTCGATTTTTCAGATGATGAAACAACTCCAAGATGATGTCCTATCCGGCCCTTGGTCTATAGTACACTCGTACTTGTTTAAATTGTCCAAATGTTAATTTAATATCGGATCATTTGAACCATAGATATGTCATACATGTGTAAAAAAATTAATTGTCTGTTAAAATGTGTCCATTACAATTCATTCGGACTAGATTAAACTAGATATGTGTTATTAATGTACAAGTAACTGTATATAAATTGTAAATATGTTTGTAGATAGTTCTAGGCATTAAGCGCCTTTTATTCAGCTTTATGGATTTGATTTATAAATAAGGGGCAGTGAATTTCTTAGACTTGTTTTGATTGAATACAAGTTGCCGAGTGAGTTTAGATGTGAACGCAAAACACCTGGAAATATAACCCACCTAATGTTTTTGATGGATTATATATCGTCAGTGTGTTTCTAAAAGCTAACTGGTGCTCACATATTTGTCTTGCCCAATCTCAAGTATTTGTCTAAATCACCCTCGCTTGAATCACTGGCATAATAGAAGTTTAGACCGAAAAATGATATTTCAATATATTCCACACCTTTTCGTCCCCCCCACCCCGAAAAAAATGGGCCTCTATTTTGAATTTGGTGCCATCACTTTTAGGAGTTTTAATACCCAAGTCTACTGGATTCAACCGGTTAATTTTCGTATAAAACCACCGTCATACCGAGGTCCGATGCCTCATGTCGGTCATCTTGAATATTTAAATTTCCCCAAGGGTGCCAAGGTGTCATCCGTTTTGGGAACTTTGTGAGTTTACCTCCAAAATAAGTCGCCATTTTGTATTTAACCCCCTGGCGAAATTAGCCATCACCTTTAGGAGGAATACTCAAACTATTGGATTCAGCGGGTTGATTCCTTATAGAAACCCCCTTCAAACCGAGGTCCGAGAGCATCTGTCGCATTACTAGAAAATGCCCTTTTGGCGGTCACCTTGTTTATTTACACCCCCTTCTCCGTTGTATTTATCTATCATACTGGCAAAAGTCTGCTTCAAATCCCATTAGAAACTTTTACATCGGAGAAAAGGGAAGACGGCGGATAAATCCAAGAAACTGTTGGGTGAAGAAATGGCTGAAATGTGAGAGGAGAATGACCATTTATACCAAACATATCACACTTTTATTGGAAACAACTATACCTTATAAATACTTTCGCCGTTCGTTGGTTTCTGGAGTTTAACATCCATCAAGGGCGATATAGTCGAAAAGGTAAATGCGTTCGTGGGAATGTATTTTTAACAGAAGTATGTAGACACAACAATCTTCCGTCTCTAAATAAACATGACAGTTCTCAGGAACTGTCAAAATTTACAATATTTGACAACCTGGGTAGACAGAACAATTATTCTAAATATAAACTATTTCTACGCCACGCCAGTTATCGGAAGTGTGCTCAATGATTCGTCCAATCAGATCACATTATTGAAGGTCAATACCATTCTTAGCCAATGAAATATTGGGTATTCCTTATGACGGAATTCGCTTCACGTTTATTACAACTCTTTCAATATTTATTTGTATCCCGTAGAGAAACAATAAGGTGCAATCAAGGATTTATTTGTGACAACTTGGGGGCGGGAGAGCCGATGAGGAGAGGGACAGATTGTATTTTTGTGGTGTGTGTGTATTGGTGGAGGGGGGAATTAAATGGCTTACACATTGCCTAAACACCATCTACAATTCTTATCCGATTGTCTTAAACACAATCTGATCAAATACAGATCCTATGTCGTTTCGTTTTTTTCTACTTTAAAATTTCGTTTTACTTGTTTTTACTACAATAGGACCAGGGAAAGTTGTTAAATAACGCGCGTTCTGGTTGTTGTGATCGATTAGCCAATGAAACGATCTGTTACGTCGAGTTCTTGGCGTGCCGGTATATTGAACTGTCAATATCCCACTACAAACATAACTCTGATGTCATAGAGTCAAAAGCGGCTCGTATGACCCTTAACGCGACCTCCCACTACCACCGGTTAGATCTTCATGTGGTGGAGACAATCGAAAATGTACAAAACGAAACCAAATATAGATCTGTATTTTAATCAGATTATCTGGAACGAGAATGTGAATTCACTTCCGTTTCCGATCTGTATCTGGCATGTGCGCTCTTAAAATTCGTGCACTCGGCAATCCTCGACAGATTTCGGAACCTACATCTAGTCTCGGCTGTATAACAAATTCCGCCATATTGGAACTACTTTAAAGGTCCCGGATGAAACATGGCTGCGCCCATGATGTCTTGGAACTACTTTAAAGGTCCCGGATGAAACATGGCTGCGCCCATGGTGTCTTGTTTGTTTGTAATATAGCGTCAAGTTTTCCTGTTAAAGTAAACCGGTAGCCGCATCGCAAATGTATGGGCGTAAGTACATATCACTTACTGTCATACAGCCGAGACTAGATGTAGGTTCCGGAACGTTCCGGAATCTGTCGAGATTTGCCGAGTGAAAGTTCGTGTTTGCAGAACTGCGCATGACCATGAAAACCGGAAAAAACAATTGTCGATTCTGATTATTTCTTGCATTCCCGCTATTAACTCTTACAATATATTTCATAAAGACTTTCATAGTTGGCCGTGAAAAGGATATATTAGTAGGCCCTGCTGATATTTGGTTATCTAATTATATATTTTATATATGAGCTCCTTCTTGCGTTCGCGTTAACTAATACGAAGCCAGGTTAATATTGCCTGTTGATGCAAGAATATTATCACATTCCACTTATTTTATAAAGATGAAGAGTCTTAAGCCCCCGTCAGACCGGGATGGCCTCCTTACTGCGCTGCTGCTGAAAACCGTCAACACAACGCGAGATAATGTCCCCCCAAAATTACTAACTTGAAACAGTCGCGTTCTTACTGCGACCTGGGCGATTAAACAGCGTTCTCACGACCTCTCCGAGCTAATGGCGTTCTTATTGAGATCTATTGGCTTGGTAACGGCGATCATCGGGGTGCTTACCACAGGTATTCTAGGTGTATCGTGATTGCATGTGCGTTTCTACCACGTTATCATGCAACAATGCAAGCTTGGTAACCGCGTGTACTTATGCGTTCATAGAGATGTTACTTCGGTTGACCAGGTCAGATCTCAGAACCTTGGCGTTTGTTTTGAACATGCTCAAAACAAATGCCGTGACTCGGCGATCATTTTCGACCATAGCACGCTTTTGGCGCTCTTAACGCGCTCTATTTCCAATCGCCGTAGTAGCGCGGTAAGGACCCCACCCCTGTCCAACGGGTGATAACAAAGAGTGGACGACGAAGCAACGAGCGTACTTATGTTAATTGTCTGGCAAACCACATTTTTTAAACTTTAAGTATCTACCACTGCTTGTTGATGAAAGAAAGTCATTATATCCTATCAATTTCCTGAAGCTACTGATGTGCCTATGTTATAGTGCCTGGCAAACTATCATTTTCTTGTTATGCATTATCAGACGTGTGGACGGATATAAAAAGTAGACACGTGTTAATTATTCCGAAGAAATCTATACTATCTGTTTTACCTGGAATACTTTACATAAAAGATTTCAAAATCACGTTTTAACTTGAACTTGTTGCGTTTTATATTGAATGCTTCAAGGCGTTTTCTGGGTTTTTTCTGGTGGTGGTATACTGCAAGGGTTTCTATTTGGTCCGATAGAAAGAAGAATTGGTGGTGGCTACTGACTTATTCTCTTTTATACGTACATCGTGTGGGCTAATTTACACAGAATTTAATTATATTTATTCATCAATAAACAAAATCACCACGATCGACGGCATAAGATTTCATTGTCTAGATTTCATCAAGCACAGAGTGGAATTATTGACGAGAAAAATCTGGACATTGACCGTAATTCCGGTATAATGGCGGTTGGTTGATTCGCTAATATAAATAAATGAGCCTATTGACGTAAATTAGTGGCTCTTTGTTTTATAATAGTTGTTTATTTATTACACTAGGTATACATGTTAAATAGATCGATGGTTAACTTTGTAACTGTATACCTTTAATTGAATAACAGGTATACATGAAGCCTACCTTAATTAAACAATACGTTTATATGAAGATGGCCTGTAAGTGAATGACCACTGATTTATATACAATAAACTCCAGAATCTTTCAATGTCAAAAGCTTTCATATGTGCAAACTCTTTAATCAATTCGCTTATAAAACGACAATCAGATCGCATTTGTGGAGTTCCACTTATTTTTGTCTTTGATCTTGAACAGTAACATTCAAATATCTCCGTTACTGTATGGAGATTTGATATTTGGGTGGCGATTTTTTATATAAAAAAATGTTTTATATAAATTTGTTCCTGATATTTGTGACACAATGGACTACTTCATCTTCTGGTAGGCTAAGTATTTTATTGTTTTAACATTAAGTCTATCTGAGAGTGTTATGTGTGTACTTTTGATGTTTGGCGTTTTGCCGTTTTTCAAAAATCCCTTAAAGTTGTAATTCAGGGTGATTCTCAGCAGTAACATAGCTATCATTAATTTGAGGATAGGTCGAAGAACTCGATATTCTGGTAAAACATAAAAGAAAATAAATTCTATACGGCATGCACGTTTATATATATACCACCGTTGTTATAATAATAATAAAAAAAAGTCTCGATTATCCATTTTTATGATAACCAAATCGACAACAAAACGTATTTAAATCTACTTATATTGCAACTATCCTATTAAATCGAGAATTGATGAACAAAAGAAAGACCTGCATGTAATATGCAGATTTAGTTCCTGCATAATGCATGTTTAAAGAATCGGTACAAGATATAATAGACCGAAACCTATTTTATCAATCTTGATTGCGGTACCAGATAAAACGGACAGAAACATGTTTTTGAGAGCTCGGTCGTTAAAACGTTAATAAAACGTAAGAGATTTGCGTATCCAATCTATTGGGTTTATTTTTTGGTATTTGTTATAACTTTCTTTTCCTCAATCCACTAAAAATTGGAATTTTATTTTTCAGTTTCCACATGTACGAAGTTTAGTGGTAAGGCAAATTTAATTGCAACAGCGATGGTAGAAGGTCGATGTGTGTATGGTTTTTCTGTTGGTTATCAGTATAATGATGCCAAGTCTCTGTGTGAATCAGAAGGAACACAACTTGTTACTTTACAATCTGAACAAAAACAAGAAGCAGTGTGGACAGCTCTTGGTATGTTGTAGATATACGGTTTCATAATTCAATTTAATTCCATAATTCGCGTGTGCGTAGTGTTTCTACCGATGGTGGAGATGGGGGTGGGGTGTCCGAGAACCCGGAGAAAACAAGTGAGAATGGGTACTGCCTGGAAATCGAAACATCAATCCTTGGCCCAAGACGGGCTTTTTGATCAAAATTTACAGTCCACACGTTTGATCATTGACATTGGTGCAGGACAGAGCGCCTGATAAGGCAGAGAGAGACAGAAATTGGGTTTAACGTCCAGTCGACACATACTAGGTGGGACTAACACATGGTTTAATTTTATTTCAATAATTCGCTTGCGCGTAGGGGTCTTTAGCAGTGGGAGGAAACCGGAGTGTCCGGACAAAGCCCACGAGTTTGGACAGGCGACCCTACTCCTTGCCACGTACAACAGGGGATTCGAAACCCGCAAGTTGACTCAATGGCAGGTCGCATGATACAGCGCGCGCACGCTAACCATTCGGCCACCCACCCGCCTCCCGCCTGATAAGGGACAACGGATCGGAAGAAGAGGCAAGGCTCAGTGTACACATTAGCGTTCACGTAAAAGAGAGGCCTTATAGTACCACTGTCCGAACAAAATTGCCCTCAAAGTCCAACGCGTGATATCCCCAGTGACTTCATTTCGTTCCCCTTCACTAACCAATGGGTTCTTCCTTGGGGGGGGGGGGGCACATATTCAACAAATCTAAAAAATTGTTAAATACATGAAAAATGAATAAAACATATCGCCGTCCGGAAGATGTTTCGTTCTAAGGTTTGATGCCAGGATTGTCCTGCTGTCGTGCATTGTTTTAAAGAAGGTGGTATGTTGAGGGTTATGGGTAGAGACAAAAGTAATGCAATTTTACTTTAGCAGCCTTCAAAGTTTGTATATCAATTTCCAAACTCTTATTTATCCAAACTTCTATTATAATGATGTAACGTCCAAGCTAAAGATAAACATTACATTCATTAACATATTTCAGGCGCCTGTAATAAATGGACAGATTGGTATGACCGAGATAATGTATCAGGAACTGGTGATATCGAAACTCTTGCAAAGCATCATAGTGACCATCCGGGCCAGATTTGTGAAAACCCATCAGCAATAGATGCGCAACTATTAGATGGTCGACCCTACACTGCCGGTGGTGATAAACTTACCATTAGTCCAAGTATTGGGTTAATTTGTAAGAATGATGACCAGCCTGGTAGAAATTGTAATGATTATAAAGTTAGATTCTGCTGTGATCCCGGTAAGTTACCTTTTACAGTACATATAACCTAAGATGTCATCCGCCATTACACCCGCCACAGATTATCCAGATTAGCCCAAACTATAAAATTATTGTATGACTTTCCGCTAAACATAAATATTTTAATTTCACCATTACAAACTTCCCATTCATATGCAGTAACATACCACAGCTGCTATCTATAGTGTTAAAATCCATAGATTTACCGTTATGCTAGGGCTCACATAATTAGGTAAATTGCCGAGACACGACTATTTACCTAATGAACTTATATCTGTAATGAAATGTTTAATTGATATAGCAAGGGCGGATCTAGTGAGGGCACACCACAAACCACCCAACATCTGGGTCTAATCCAATCTAATTGGAATTCAGCTCCATATTTCGGCTCGGTTTTTATAATCTCGACGGCCTACACTACATGTAGATCTAACAAGTTATAGCGGGAGGTAACGTTCAGCCATTCCAGATGTCAACCACGCGACATTTGACCCTATAACCTCAGCCATTCGATTAACCAATCAGAAACGTTGTTGCTTTGTTTTGAATTTTCTATCGCTGATAATGCCTACCCACAATTCCGCAAGGTCAAACCCTCGATTCGACAGACAATTTGATTGGCTGACCCCTCATTTCAAGCAAAACACGAGTTAAATAACAGGTCTTTCAGATCTTAATGTAGTAAAGACAAGTAAGACGAAATTTTGAACAATAAAAACGAAACGAAATAGGCTAATCCGGTTATAATCCATTATTTTAATATCCGCTTCTCGTCTCAGATAACTGGAAATTGCATTTCCATTATTTTAATATCCGATTTTCGTCTCAGATAATTGGAAATTGCATTTCCATTATTTTAATACCCGATTCTCGTCTCAGATAACTGGAAATTGCATTTCCAGACTTCTAGTTTTCGAAATTTCCACGGTCTCTGGATCAGTCCTTGTATAGTTGCATTTCCATTATTTTAATACCCGATTCTCGTCTCAGATAACTGGAAATTGCATTTCCAGACTTCTAGTTTTCGAAATTTCCACGGTCGCTGGTTCAGTCCTTGTATAGTTGTATGTATATATCCACCGACAGTGAAGATATATATTTCACTTGTAAAATTTCGTCTCTCTGACAATGTTCTATGCTAATCGATGATATCCACGTTACAAAGACCGCGTTCCTTCCTTTATATACATGTACGCCCTGCAACTTTACTGTTCTGATAATATTTTTGGGATAATATATATATTTATTTTACACGATGTTTGAAATATCGTATATTAATTTACAATTAATTGTCAAGGAAAAAGATCAACAAAATCGACGTTGTCAGTATTTTTTGGTGAATTATTGTGATTACAACAATGTTTATTATTTTCTAAGAGTTTTTTTTTTAAATCGCTTATTATGGACAACATCGGAGTAAGTTTACAAGCGGCCCTAGGTAGAAATGTTGTCATTGTTCGTCACACTCTGTATGCCAGTATGGTAGATAGATAGATAGATCTATCTGCCACAAACTTACATAACTTTTAATAAAATTAATAAATTCATTGCTTTATATAAAAAAAAAAAATTTGGAAAAAATTAGAGATATCCTGGCTGCAGCTTGTTTAATCACCAGCTTCACTAATCGTAGAGCATCCTCTGATCTTCGTGTTCTCAGTAAATGACCCGGGATTATTTACTAAACTAATGCTTTAGGATTTTCAGAAGTGGGGGGGGGGGCTTCGGCACCCACTTGGGATTGCGAAGCCTGGCCCGTCATTTTAGAGTGGAATAAATGCCTACAAGGACTAATTTCATACTAGTACTGTAAATTACGATTTCCAACCTTAACTATTTTGCTCTTCTTTCCTGCGAGAATATATGGAGCTAAAAATTGTTCGCCACCTCGAAAAAATAGAGGGGGCGTGCGCTGGATCCGCGCCTGAATATATCGACGTAATATTTTTTGAAAGGCTGGCCAAAAAAATGCATGCAAACTATTTTCCTGCATTATTGTCTTGTTAAAATACTACTGATGTTTCTGTGAGAACTACATTACCAATATATAGTAAAATATGTTTAACTTTTAAGTAAATGGAACATATCGTTGTGTTTAACCTACAGGTCCAAATTTCGATCAGCATTGGATGGGACTAAAAAAACGAAATGGTATTTGGCAATGGCAAGAAAATGGTGTTTTAATAGATGTGACGTCAACACGATGGGTGAATGTGGAAAGTTCGAACAATGTCGCTTACACAATGTCTTCTCAAGATAGATATTTATGGAAGATGACGAATAAGGAAAGTTGGTATAAACCTGTATGTGAAGACGTCTCAGGTATGTTTTTAAATGGGGTTTATAAATTGAATATGTTTTTCAATAGTTTAAAAAACGAAACAAAATAGAGATCTGTATTTCAATCAGTATACTGTTCAAATACAACTTGGTGTGGGGTGGGGGCTGGGTGATAGAGACGAAAATTTACTAATCTGCATAATTGAAGAGATTAGTATAATTGTACCTAGCCATTTTGACACACACACATTTCACGTGGCAGTGTACACCTGGGTTAAGCCATGGGGAATTCGCGTATTCAAATTATCTGCCCTTTATCGTAGCTAGAATCTACGAACCATTAGAAAAACCATGTTCACAACACTATATAGGCTTATTTGTTGCAATAAGATAAGAGTTACTTCCCTTTGCCAACTTCCTTTATATTTAACGGTTTTGTTTGATTGGTCTATACAGGGAAGATTATTTAAATATGTCTCACCGAAGGTTAGCGGAGTAGAATTGGGTGAGATCATTGGAGATACCTAGATGTAGAATGCCCAATCGTGAGAGAACTATTCCGAACTTAAAGCTGTTTAATGCAACAAAATCACAAATCATGTCAAATCGTCTATGAATATACGTCAACGGACGTAATGACACATTATGAACAAATATTTTTTTTTTTCAGTAACAAAAGAAACGTCAAGTTTGTTTGATCGTCACTTAGAGGCGCTAGGTCATGTGGTCGTGTATAAAACTGTGACTGCTGTCAATGCTAACCATTGTGCTGTCCGGTGTTTAATGTTTAGCCAATGTCGTTATTTTAGACTTGTGATAGCAGATGGTCCAAACTGTGATCTTATGGAAGAAAACTCTGCAACTGCTGCAAATTATGATTGTTCCCTTCATAAGTGTTATAAGCGATCTCGTGTGTAATAAAGAATGAACAAGCCAATTCACCAGAACTCTTGGCCTTGTTTTCCATGTACGCGTTTCGGTCGGCGAAAATGCCTGTTATATCACGAATGACGTTTCGGTGACCCTGAACATCCTAGTCTTCAACATACGGAGGGTCTGGGAACATTGTCAATATTTATCGTTAAATACATTGCCAAGCCTAGCCGGGAGTTTGGTTTTAAATGCGGTTGATTGTCCAACATCTTGGCCAAGTAAAGTTAGAGTTGCGCCCCTTCCCATAATAATTGCGTTGATATAAACAAACATGAACCGTGATGACGAATTAGAATTAATTTAAAAAGCATAGATATGGGCCATGAAGAGAGAAATTGTACAATAAAAACAAAATTAAGAGTGTTGGATGCTGAATTTTTGAAATGACATTCTTATATTAATTTCATGGGCGTAAACATCCGGCTTTAAGGGGAGTTACCCCCCTTAGGCGTTGGTTATGATAACTTAAAAGACCGGATAATCTAGCCAATGACCGATAATATTCAAATGTTGACAATGCATCCAGATGCTATCAGAGACGTCAGAATTTTTGGCCCATGAATTGGATCCCAAGCATTATCCATGATCCTCACGTTGTTCTTTTTGGTGTTGTTGTCCTTCTTCTTCTGCGGTAAACTTCGCGTCGATTTTTGATATGACGAATCATATGACGTCATATCCGGTATGTGGTCGTTAATACATCCGTACTTAAATTGTCCAAATGTGAATTTAATATTGAATCATTTGAACTATAGATATGTCATACATGTGTAAAAAAAATAATTGTCTGTTAAAATGTGTCCATTACAATGCATTCGGACTATCTTCGTGTATCAAATTAAACTTGATATGCGTTATTAAAATACATGCAACTGTATATAAATTGTAAATATGTTTGTAGATAGTTCCAGCCATCAAGCGTACGTTATTCAACTGTTTGGGTTTGATTTATAAATAAAAAAGACAGTGAATTTCTTAAACTTTTTATAATTGTATGCATTTTGCCAGGGCTGTCATCTTTCTTTCCACGAATAAAAGCTGCCGATTGATTCCAGATGTGTACGCGAAATTATTATTTCTTTCTTTTTATATTGGCTCAGGAAACTGAAATCGAGTCCTCTTCTTTTAACTCAATAAATTTAAATTTTAACAATATAAAATGTTAAAATGATTAACGTTCGTGTTGCTGGATCCGTCTCTTTAAAACGAACTGATGTGGATAAGGCGGTGTTTTACCGGATATTAGTCAGGTGATAATGACAAGAGCGGATATAATTTATTTATAATACCGGATGCTGTTTGACACAGTATCCATTCAATCTGAAAACAGAATAATAAAACAACTTGACCTTTAACCCTTAACATCCTTAATATGTCAATTTATATGTATTTATTTCCTATTTTGTCTCATTCTTGAAAAAAAAAAACATCGTTGAAAATAATCCTCTCCAGCCACCAAGATGATAGTGACACTTATTAAGCTTTAATACCTGAATAATTTGGTTTTTATCCTGTTATGTAGTACTTTTGTGAAGACGACTGTGTATGGCCATTTGTCTTTGGAGAAAACTAAGAAGAAATAAAATAAATGGGGGTTATAGGGACAATAACACTCTTGCTGGCTTGGCAGCTCTAGAAAATAAATAATAGTATTATTCTAAGTACTAGATGTTTAAGTGTCCTACCTGTTGTGTAAATTATCCATTACATCGTATTTTACTTGTCTAGAGGGTTCGAAAATATTATAAAATCCAAGTCACACGATGTGTTATCTGTTATATCTACTTAATAGAAGAGCTCTGCACCGTTATTTATCATACTCGAGTATCTTTAATTGCCAGCCATATAATTCCCGAAATAAATTCTATTCATTCATAGATCTACAGGTACCGCCAAAATTTATTTATTTCAGAAAACAAAATGGAGTTTATCGTCCAACTTTTCTGCATCGGGCGCGTTAATAAAGACGAATTTTATTTCAGACAAAACGGTACTGGGTCGTAGATTAAGGGGACATAACTCCTATATGTTTAAAGCAAATTTCCATGTTCTCTCAAGGATTAACAGGTGTTAGCCAAATGTCAACCAAGATTCATGGGCAGTTTGACTTTATATCTATTTTCATCATGACCTATTAATGTCAGATATTCTCGACTTTATTCACAAAATACACCAAACGGATAACGATTTAAAATGTAATGACAAAACACACAGTACTTTAGTCATACTTTTGGGTTAAGTTCACATTAATGTTAAACGTGTCTATATTTTGAATTCCAATTTAAAAAATCTCAGGTAGACCTAAATATCTTAATACTTTTGGGTTAAGTTCACATTAATGTTAAACGTGTCTATATTTTGAACTCCAATTAAAAAAATCTCAGGTAGACCTAAATATCTTAATACAAATATGGCTTATTGATAATAGGCTACCTATTATCAAACAATTGGATCAAAAGCTGAAGATATTTGATTAGATCACAACTATTGCTAAGTAGAATAGTAATAATAAAAGAGTTGGTTTGGGGTATTTATTGTAGGTTTACTACTTACAAATGTATGTCGTGTACTATGACGTTAAATAGATAATTACAAAAAACGAAATCGTATCGTCGACAGTGACAAAATAAAGGTCAAGGTCAAGTCCGTAGCAATTTTAAAATAAAGTATAATAGTAATATCAAGAGACAAGAGGTGTATGTCACACAATCCAAATTGGTAAAATCCTCTTAATTGTATTTATGACACAATTAATATTTGTGAAAACAAGCAAACAAAGTGAACCATGTCACTGAAAGTAGCAAAAATAATCAGATATATGAGACGTTAGATTGGTGACACATAAATGATTAAGAGATATACTCATAGATCAGCGATTTCCTTACTAGCCAGTGGTTAAACTTAGTCACATTTGAGATTCATACCTTTGAGGATATAATTATGAATAATCCTGTTACACATCGTGTGATCAATATCAATCGATTAATTCACGGTTATGAAAAGTCATAATAGGACGATAATTATGTGTTTTCAATACGTGTGTGCGTAATGCAAGACATCTGTAACGCTTATAAATGATTATCGATTGGGTTGTAAAAACGTTATTCGTTGCGTTTGTATTGGTACTTAAAACAGGAAACGACCCACTACAGTCTTCTGCATATTGTATCTATTTTTGTGAGCCCTTCAATTAACAATGTAATTCTAAAACAAGACAGGACACGTGTCCCATTCAATTTCTATCCATACAAATAGGACTATTGTTGAAGTTATAAATATTGAAAATAACTTCAATGAGGTCGTAGTAATTGGAAATTGAATTCTGGACATGTTGCTGCATGAATATTTAACTAGGTTTCTTGGCCAGAGTATATCGACTGAAAGGAGTTCGATACTACGAACGTATTAATGCACTTGCTTCCACGAAGCCTTTGTGATGCAGATCTATATTTCTGAATTTACTTTCTTGCAAATATAATAATATGATACGTTTTTGCAAATTAGTTGACAGCCGAACTTTTGATAACAATTTTTACCATTCTGCCTCACGTTTAAAAACTGCAAGAATAATTACCAGTAGTATGTACAAGCTATGTATAATTTGTTACGTAGGTATTAAAATGGCGTATTTAAATTAAAAAATGTGAACCCGTGGAGTCGCCATTACGCAATTCCGTACCATTTAATAAAGTTTGCTGGCATATCTGTTTAGGAATCCGACCACTGTCATCAACTTTTAATCTTGCCTCGAAGTATGTATGCTTACCTACAACTGGAATATTCTAGTTCGAATTCTATCCCGTGGTGTTTAAACGATCGCAAATTTATTCAAAAGTTCCTAAATCTGAAGGCAACTCAAATGATACTCTGTTTTCGCCCTTAAACACCATCTATATAATATCAAGGAAGCAATTGTTACTGTCCAAACGCGATAGATTTAAATGATAGTCCTCGAAGACAAGAGTTCAGCTTTAATCGAAGGAACCCGTTCTTCTATGTATTTAGTTTATTTATCTAAGCATGAATATATTGTATAGCCGTGTTCTATCTCTGTTATTGTTTATGTCGCATGTCGGTCTGACTCCCAGCTGATGATTTCAACTGCTGGTATTTTTTCCGGTCTGATTAAACAGAAAGACGCTAAGAAAAGAAAGATGTTTTGAAGGTTTACGTATAAACATAGCCGATAGAAAGGTATAATTGTATGTCTGGTCTCTCTTATGTAACTTATGTAACTATACACTGAATGTATACAATAAATTCTGCAGAAACAAATAAAGCCTTAACTGCACATAGCACAAGGAGGACATAATACACCACGCGTGTTATTTGAACGACTCAGTGATGTATAGTAAAGGGGACAATAGTTAGAAAGCTTGCAGTTCAAACTATGCAACTACAGGCTAAATATGTGGTTGATTACGTAGCGATTTGACACGGTTCACTACATTGGACTCCCTCAAAACATCAGTTCCCTGTTTTTATATGCGACGTATTTTTCTACAGCTCCCGTATCGCCGTTTATGGTGTCAGACCACAAATATTTTTTTTCTTATAAAAACAAGTTCATTTCTCATATTACATAAATTCACATGTTTGTATTTTGTCTTTATATTATGAAACACCCTGTTAGAACTATTCAACGCCCGACTGTTTAATATTAGTAGAAATCTTGAACTTTGTGTTGTTTACTTAAATATTTGTCTTCTTTACTTTTGTATCATAGACTCTACTTTGATCTCTTCAGTATTGCATTGTATATTTTGTATGTCTACCATTTTAAGTGCGAAGATGACACAGCTAAATTATTTGCGTTTGACAATCAAGGGGGAAGTGGATCGCAACAGCATACTATATTATATATATGTGTATTTGATGTATTAAACTCGGTTTCTTAAAGTTAGTTACATTTTACCTAGTTCAGCTCTGAACGTCGGTCTCATTACACTCACCCTGACCGTTCAGGGACTGGCCTATTCAATCAATGTCGAAAATAATTTGAACCCCAGTCAATTTTACTGGGCAACTTTTCACTGCGAAACATCGGAGTGTCAATCCGTGTGGACGTCTGTACAATGTAAAGGAACATCTTGGTGACAAAATAAGACCTTGCTTACCTCGCTAGACTCAGTATGAGCGAAACAACACGCTGTTTAAAATACGTCCCCTCCTATCAATGTACCCTTTCGCCACCATGACACAGCGTGTTGTGATGCTCATACCGACTATAGCGAAATGAGCAAGGTCTTATTTTCTCACTGAGATGTTCCTTTACACTGTACACGCGTCCACACGGAGTGCCACCCATCGTTTAGCAGTGAAAAGTTGCCCAGTAAAATTGGGGGTCAAATTATTTTCGACATTGATTGAATGGGCCAGTCCCTGAACGTCCAGGGTGAGTGTAATGAGACCGACGTTCAGAGCTGAACTACATTTTACCCAGACTTCTACAGTTGTAGGTGGTTAGATGTGTTTTGCCTGTTTATTTATCTTGATACCTTTCCTGGAGATTGCTACTTTCAATCTTATCTAAGCAAACAATACACCCAAACTACTTTGGCAGAGGCCAAAGAAAAACACAATTGACACTATTCCTATATTTCGTCTGGGAATTTTTAAGACTGCAGGTATTAGTCTGATTCTGGGTCTGGTTGCCATATTGGATTTGTTTATTGTTTTAAACATTCATGTACACTCTAAAACTATAAAAAACTCAAAAAACATTTTCGACTCTCAGTATGTCTACATACAGAGTATCCAATTATTTTTTAAAGGGAAGTTTGTAGGTCCGAGTGTCAGATGTAATAATTTATGCATTTAAATTAAGTCAAAGCAACAGGACATGAATAATTCAGACATGCTTCGCTGAGCTTATGTAATTGTGCGTTTGTATAGTTGTCAGTATTGTAATGTATATCACAAGCTTTCATGTAAATGAGTTGGCTATATTCAAATGCCCACAGCACGTACTACGATGACATGCGATATGTATGGTTCAGGTAAACCTATATATTATTGTTAAGGCTTTAATGTCAATCAAGAACCATTGAAAACTACACAAAACCCAAACGACACGACCCTCGAACTTTAAACGCAATGGAATCTGGATTAACGTCTTACTTTTCTGCAACGACTACGCTAACGAAGACGGACCTACGTCATACACTGTATTCACTGAACCACCACGGCTCCCTACGCAATGATACGAAAAATATAACATTTAGGCTGTAAATCCCTGGACCTATTATGAATCGTGGCGTCAACATGAACCATGAAGTGTCACATCCATATGAACCATGTACATACAGTGCCATAATAAACTGTAAAACATAAACCATTTAGTGCCCGAACAGTAATTACAGATAAGGCAGTGCAAAAAGAGAACCATTACATTAAACTTGATCACAATAACAGAACTAGAATTACAGAGCACACGATTTTACAGTGTCAGTGCAGAAATAATATGCAGGAACCATGCAGAGTCGAAATGTTATGCACAGGGTTCTTTTTCAATGGGGGGTGGGTGTGTCACGGTGGCTAAGTGGATAAGGCGCTGGTTCGCTAGCCTGGAGGTCGGGTGTTCGATCCCTGCATTTGCCGAGAAAGTTCATCTCGATTTTCCGGCGTGATTTCCCCTTGTCAGTGATGCAGAAGGAGGGCATGGCAAGGACAGCTGCCTAGTCGATCGAATGGGACAAAAAAAACGAGGTCCCGTGTACACATTGGAGTGCACGTAAAAGACCCCTTGGCAGTTGGAATTCGAGATAAGAGTAGGCCGTAGCGCCGCTGTCCGGGCAAAATTTCCCTCATAGCACACTGTATGGCGTATGCCCAACTTCCATTAGCCCAGGTAAGGTGCACAGGAGTAGGACGTTAAACCCCATTTCATTTCATTTCTTTTGCAATGGGTTGAAACCGGAGGACCCGGAGAAAAACAACGGGGTTAGACAGGCAACCTTACACCTTGTTACGTACAACCGGTGAATCGAAATCACGCCAGTTGATTCCATGACGGACATTATGACACAGCGTGCTAACCATTCGCCCATCCAACCACCCTCGAACAATATTGGGAGGGTACAGGGAATAGCAGTATGGCAAACAGACTGAATAGGAAAGTGCATGCATCCTGGAACACAGACAAGATTGTATATAAGTAGAAAAATTTTGTACGTGATTATATTATTGATTTGATATGATGTCGAGTCGACATTGATATTTAAAACGTCATAAATAAACGTAACTGAATATGACAGTAACCTCAAGGTCAATAATATTGACTAATGATTCCATGAGTCACAATGTTTACAACGTATTAATACTCTATTGATCAATGCATACAACAATCCTATATAAACTATCTTGTTATAATGTTTTTGAATATTATATACAACTATTGAATATATTACAATATTTTACATCTACGTGATCGAGTTCGATAGTCAAAAGGATGGGGTCGCCACGCCTACCTAATGTACGTCACCAATAAAATATGTTACATATTCGTAAACGATTTTAAATTGAATATACGAGATATAACCGATAGGTGAGTTGCCTGCGGTGAACCTATTACTGGGTTGGGAAATAGATTATACCTATTGGCTATTCACTATATATTTCTTATTACACCTTTATACTTATATATACATATACAAATAACATAAACAAATCATAATATACGACATATTGACGCGTGCGAAGTATATCTATATCCCCACGAAATCAATTATATACCTCAACTTTTGTTGTTTGGTGTTTATAAATGTATAGTATAATATAGGTATAGAATAAAGCAGACAAGATTGGTGATTTATGGGGTAATAAAAAAAGACCGCACAAAGCATATATGGACTTGATGAATATCACTCTACACACATACACTGTCTGAACCTTTGTAATTGGTCGAAACTTTTAATTGTTGCACTGCAGGCAAAACTACAATAAACTTTAACAATTGTAAAATGCATAGGCAACAAAGGAAATTGGACAGATGACAATGCTTGATGCCATCCTCGTCTCCCAATTATGTAAATAAACATACACACGGTACTTTTTAAAGGGCCAATCCCGATAACTTTTTGGGGAATAAAACTGCTTAATTTTGTGTTAAAATCCTTTAAAATCCATCACCTAAGGCCCACCTACTTACCCGATATTTGGGATACGCTTGTAAATAACTTAAACCTGACAGTCTTCATCTGGAAATGGAGACCGTTGTATTATACAGCACCTGGATAAAACCCGACTTTTTTCTATAGAAATAATATGTAGGTGAAATTTACCTTTTGTTATCAAGTACAGTGCTTGGGTCATACACTGTATAGACCTCTCAAGAAACGTTAATCGATTATCAGGTCACCCAATGAAAAAATTGACCCGAAATCTTAAAAGGGTTACGTGTCCGGATAAGCAGTGTTGACATACACGTCCAAACGACTCAATATTTTGAGCTGAAATTTTGAGACAAGGTAAATACACCATGCCACTATATTTTGGTCCATAAATTTCATAAATACTCGGACTTTAATTTTTGAGACTCTGTTCTTATCGGGATTGTCCCTTTAAAGAGAGAAATCCAGCACCCCTATTTGACGTCAACTTTTATTATAAATTAATAGGATCACACTATGATTCAATTTCATTAATGCAAAGCGTTAATTGAGATATCACATATTATGTCTATATATGCCCATCCCATTCCACCACCAGATATAGTACACGACCCGTTGTTTCACATCCCCACGGCCCTCTGGATCCGCCGCTGTGTGTATAATTGAAACTGTAGTACTGAGTCCCTGAAAGGTGACGCGGGGAGTTGAAAAATCCGGGAAGTTGTAAATCGAACCCTGGATATTCTAGTCAAGAGTTCCATTCCTTGATAAGTCGAATACCCACTCAATTGTAAATGAAACAGGTGATCGTGGACAATAACTTTATTTGCATTAACAAAATGGATGTATGTACCAGTTTATCAAGCAAAGGGGGTTTGTTTTCCAAGTAATTCTAACCATCATAGGGGTCTGTTTGATTAAGAGACGGTATATTTACATAAATATTATAAACCCCTTTCATTTCACTAATATCTAAACAATATACTGTGTAATTGGTAAAGGCGGTCTCCTTTATGAACTTTCTGGTCTTAAGTCTTGCCAAATACGTTCCCAAGCTCTGCATAATCTCATAGACGATTTTCTCAAGCACAATCAATGTAGGTATTCCATATATAGCAAGACATACATTGGGCTAATTATTAGATTTATATTGAATGTTTATAGGTATATTTTCCTGGGAAGACTTAAGTAACCCCAAAAATATATTCAAATGGTGTCATAGAGATTTAACATTACCTTTGTATGATCCAACAAAGTCGATATACATTTATATGAATTCTCAAGAGCTACTTATCTCTAGGGACTTATATCTAGAATTGAATATTTACTTACACACGACATGTAAGACATGAAAACATATTAGCCAGGTCAAAGGGTATGTAATTAGGTTAAGATTCTGTTGGGCCTCACGCTTCACAGAACAGATAAAACGAAAAACCACAAATAAAGCTTTGGGTTTCTTATTAACAATTTGTTTTGTAGACATAATTTTTTCGAGTATGTCTTTTTCGTATACAATTGAATTGTCTTTGGCTATGGAGTACATTTCAATTAATATTGCATGTGAACAGAATAAATAAGAAATATTTGGCAATGTATATGGAGTATTTATCTCGAAGAATGAAACGTGTAATTGCTTATTTCTTTGATTTCATTTCTAAAGATGAATGTTATCTATGTTATCAGAAATATATTAATTTAATAGCCATCTTTTTTGTTCTCCATTTTTATTCAGGGGCACGCCTAATTAGGTAAATATTGACTTGATGCGTGGGTAAAAATATGATGTAGTTATAACATCCTCCAGAATAATACCAAAATAAAACCATGTAAATGCTATTTTATAACTCTGACAAGGGGAATAGCCTGGACAGTGTCCACTCGTCCTTATAGAAAACTGATAAACAGGTTGATAAAAATATAAGTACGGGTGTGGACTGACCACTCACGGGTTGAAATACAACATAGAGAGGAGTGGTTATCTAGGCAAGAAGTGTCCTGTTGTGATTGAAATCAGGCCATCATCGATCAAACGCCAAGTTAAAGTACCATCAATAAAGCGACTGTCAATACATCTTCACAGTAAATGAAGAGAAAAGGGCCCAACAAGTCCCCTTGTATAAAGCCATAATCTGAAGTTAATGCATCGAGTGCGTTATCTTGAAAATGGTCAAGACGAAGTGGACTGTGATTTATGAGGGCACTACATGGGTGGTTATTGATGGTGGATGTCCAGCCTCGCGAAACAACAAAGTGACATGTCCAAGATGGCGTTGGTTGGAATGTACCACAACTTTTATATAAGAGTAGATGGTGGAATCTGATATGTCGTGATAAAGCTTTTTCCGTGTCGTGTCATTTTGCTTCAGGTCGCGTTGCTACACCACGCTACGCCCCACTGACTCTAATTAAACATCTTTTGCCAAGAATCCATCGGACCGTACTTTGAATTTACAACCTTTTCGTATGTATTTTCAAATGACCATTGGGGAATTTTCCCTTGGATATAGAGGTTATATAACAAGGAAGACACAACACTGTACATCGACATTATTTAATTACATTTTATGACAAAATGATGACATTTCACGTTCGACCTCAAGAATAATGGAATGAAGTGTTGTTTTTAACATGATAATGTCATATAATCAATAAAGTGTTTCTGTCCAAAATATTACTTAGTAACCTTTAAACATTTGGTCGAGTAATATGTAGATATATATTAGGTTGATATTTACTTTACCTATAGGGCCATGTGTACACAGTGACGCAACTTTACTTAACAGACGACAGCCTTGAGATAGGGCGGGGTTTATCTATTCCCAATATTATCTCCTGAAAAGAGAGTTCTCTTTAAATGTATTATCCTAAAACCCAATGAGAAATAAAAGGAAAGGACTATAAGTATGTCAATATGGCTTCAACAATACATCTAGATGTTTAAAAATAGAGTATCAAATCTTTTAAATGACAAATACTAACATGAATAGTTCTTGCATATGGATATGAAACAAAATGGGGTGCAGTTGGATAAACAACGACTCCTATTAAATAAATTATCTTACGATATAATAAAAGAAGATCAGCTTGGTATAGGATATGGCGCACCCTCTCCGGCTTTATTAATCATATTGCGCCCACAAACCTTTTTAATGGATAATCGCTGGTCTTATAAGGTATATAAGCTGTTTTCTTTGTACATGGAGAGGTGTGTGTAGATAATAGAATACCTTTTTGCTAAATGATTGTGATATGAAAATATCTATTCACTGTCAATTATATGGCGTTTAGATACATTTTAGGATTAGATTACCTATACACCTATAAATCTATGTCCCTGTATATAGATAAATTTTCCTAAGGCTAAAACATAAATTAAAGTGTTCTGCACTACGTTCTCTCCAATGCCTTACAGTGGTTGGTAGAAAAATAAGTATAACTGTACAAAGGCTATCATTATCGCTGTGTATTTTTTGTGAGTACAATAAATGAAATTGGATTCTACAGGGCACCCTGATTTACACCTAGTGACATTGCTATATAATCAACATGCATGTATAAATTAACATACTTGTATAAATTTTATCGTATCGGTAAGGTGACACCATTGTTCGTTTTCGTCATCGTTATGTCAAACATGGCATCTAACATTGTTTATCACATTTACTTACATATCATATATTTTAAAAATCCTACAAATGAAAAACATGTGACATACCTATACTTTCAATCAGATTTTGAAATGTATCTTGGTCACCTTCAAATTTGGTAATACTAATTCGTCCTCATGTTGGTAACGGTGTTTGTTCTGTATCCCCTAGCCCTACTATTTCAGTTTTTATTAACTGTTTTTTTTTATGAATTCCAATATATTAGCATTAAGCGCAGAATACAATGTACACCTTTTATAACCATTCAGTTTACAAGAATAGTCTTATATTAAAGTTCAGATATTACTTAATCCAATGGTTTTGTTTTTCGTGTTCCGTTTAATATCTTATTGACTCGATTTTAATAAGGGAGTCCTTTCGATTGGTACCTTCATGTGCCCCGTTGTCACGAAATAAGGCTATGCATCTTTACTCTAAGAAGCAAAAACATAAACTACCACAGCATGAATTTCTAGTATGTAATCGGAGTTAAAACGCCAGAAACATCAACACGAATGTCAACATTTTGGCTCAGTTCTGTAACAGAACTTTTGGATCTGATGCCAGATATCTCTCTTTCGAATGGGATGAAAATTGATGTAAAAGGTGCCTTGGCAGTAGTGCCGCGGTCCGGGCAAAATTTCCCTCGTACTCCATCAGAGAGGAACAGTAGGACGTTAAACCCAATTTCATTTAATTTCATTTCAGTCAGAATACCATGACAGGACAAATAAATAGGGGAATTTAACATAGCCTACAATTGTTGATGTTTTTCCATATTATTCATGTATCCGGGGTTTTGATTGGGGTATAATTAGGCTTTCAAAATAAATTGTTGATCAGGAAACACTTTTAAAAATTTAAAATATAAATCAAAAGATCATAAACAAAATGACACAGTACATGTATAAATGCCAGTTAAAAATACCATGTTAGAAAAGTAACACCAAAGCAAACTAGATATTAGTGGGTATAAAGCAATACAGGAATTACTAGTAATCTACACAAACATATACTATCTACAGTTTAAAACCTTTCTGCTTGTCAATCCTGTCAAGTCTCCATCTATCCACTTATTGTTCTTTCCTATTATTGTTTGTAACTGACCATTGTCCATTCTAACTGACCACTCTCTATATTGCTGTCCTAATAAAAGAAGGTTTTAGAGAGATTGGGTGTTAGACATGAAATAGTTGATCACCGATGCGGAAGACGACAATAGGTAACAATAGAGCAATGATATAGATGAATTGGTATATCTATCATACATACATCTAGATAAATAACTGAGGGTTAAGGCTTTTAATATAACACTATATCATATTTGTTATCTTTTGTATGTAAATCTAAATCGTTGCGGTATCTTTTATTGAAATCCTTGATATCTCAAGTTTTTATTTGGTTTACGATAAGTACGGATGAGTGTTCTATTGTGTGTTTTTTTTACAATTATTTTACGAATAGCATTAGCAAAGTAAATAAAGATTTTCTCCACAGTATCTTTCAAGAAAGGCGTAGGTCAAAATGAACATAAGGTCAAAAATAAAGTTACACATTTATTTCTTTGCCACTTGAATATTTAACAACAAAAGATGACATTTTCCATTTTTCTGCAGATATTATGTACACTGACAAACAACTTCCTTATTTTATGACTTAAGAAGAGTGAAGGAAACGCCGTAGCACCAAGTGAAACCCCGAGGTGGTGCAAACGATGTTCATGCTCAGATCTTTAGGACTTGATCTCTCAACCAATTGTCATAGCTCAGATATACGTCAAATTAATTCTAACATGTGCCACTGAACCTAAACGTCCCTGACGTTGCCCCTCCACCTCCTTAGGGGATCTGCCTACTTGCCTTTGGAGCTCCAATCACGCCGCTGTCAACGGAAAATTCTCATAAAAAGAAGTCATTGTTTGAAAATAACAAATATTATCAGAAATTGTTTATTTGGTATTATCATAAGTTAATACTTGTCTGAAGACATTTTAGGAGCAAAACGATTTTTAGGCGTCTGTAAAATGAGTCTAAAATCTGTACTGGTATAAATACGACTTCATCAACATTTCACATATAAATTACGCAACTAGGGGATTAATGCGAGATAAAATGAAATAAAATGGAATTTAAAGCCCCAATAACACTCTTGTTGTAACTGAAAAATATGTCCCAATCTTCATTCTGGTCAACAAATCGTATTATTTTAGAATATTCCAATTAAATGATGATATAAATTTCATCTTAACACACCTATTTTGAAAAATTGGAAAAATTCAACCAATTGATTTGAAAAGTCTAACGTAAATCTTTTCAAATGTGACTTGGATTTTAAAATATTTTCGAACCCTCTGGACAAGTAAAATAGGTTGTAATGGATAATTTACACAACAGGTAGGACATTTAAACATCTAGTACTTAGGATAAGGGTATTATTTATTTTCTGGAGCTACCAAGCCAGCAAGAATGTTATTGTCCCTTTAACGTCCTACTTTTATACTCCGATTGGGCTTATGAAGACGGACATACGACATACCGTGTACTGTGAGAGAAATTGTGCCCTGGCAGCTACATCACGGTTTACTTTTCTATCGAATTCTTGTACGTGCACGCCAATGTGTACACGGGACCCCGACTCTTCCTTTCTTCCGAAAGACTAGGGGTTGTCTCTTGCCAAGCCGGAAGATCCCGAGGATCGGACAAGGGATCTCTAGGTTAGCAAGCCAACGACTTTAGCACAGTGTCACCATGTAATATCTTCCGGGAGAATAAATGATTTTTGTGTGTACACAAAGTGGGTCTTAACCTGTGATGGTATACAATATTACTCCATCAACACTTCACGTATAAATTACGCCACGAGGAGATTAATTCGAACAAGTGCTCTACAATTATAAAGTTTATGTACATGTTTAAGCTTTTCATTAACCGTTTGACCCCCGTGTTTATATTGGCTAAATCACCAACCGTTACAGGTAAACATATCGAGTTCTTGTTAATTAATATGTTTTTGTCTATAATGATGGACAAGGAAGAGTATCTTTACCTTCATAGATAGATAAACAAACTATAAAATTACCTACATAGAGTAAACTAACACAGCTTGTTGATAAACACGTAGATAAAAAGAAAAATTGATTTGTATATAAAAATAGGTAAAAAGATAATATATTTTATATAGATATCATATGATGATGTTATTGATAATTCTTAGCGGGGTATTGTATGAAAGGTTGTGTATTGTGTTAACGAGGTTGGAAATACTGCAGAGAGAATAATGGTGAACGCGTCGTTTCCATAGTTTTCTATCATAAATATTCAAACCTGCTGTAAGTGGAAATGATATGGATTTTTTAAAAAGAGGTTATAGTGTGCTATGTACAGTGGACTCTGTGACATCCGATCTCTGATAAATCCGGATCTCTGTGACATCCGACATGTGGGAAATTTTGTTTCAAATTACGTACAGGCCAATGTGTATACTGGTCCTCGGTTTTACGTCCCTACCGAACGACTAGATGATGTTCTCCTTCGTCCCGCGCGACATACTGTCAGGGGAAACCATTTGTTAAAATCCCAAGGCATTTCTTTGACCATCACCGGGATAAAAGTATTGTCAGTCGTATCATACATAAAAAGAAGAAAATATTGTTTTGAATAGACATAAAAAAAACACCAACGTTTGTCCCATATCGATCTGATAGCATTTTATAATTTGAGGTAAAAATCTGACTTAAAAACATATTTTTTATCTGTTTGTAAAACAGTTTTGTTTTCAAATAGTTTTTAAATAACTTATAATTATAAAAGGATGTATGTGGGGCGTTACTCATCACAATGTTATTTCTAGAAGTTAATAGCCCCTAACAATTGGAAGGTCAAAAAGACCCCCCCCCTCCCTCTACCCCGATCTACCACATTGGATTAATCTTCTTTATTAGATTGATGGTACAGAGTCGCTCGTAATGTCCATGTTCTAATGGCCAGGACATAATTTTAACAGCTGACGATTTTGAATCCAAATAAACGCATTTTCCTTTTTATGTGTTACATTTGAAAGCAGTTAACCCAGTATATCAACAACCATGTCATTCACCCATAGAACAAAGGAATCGTATACAAAAGAGACAGCATTCTATAATAACAATACAAATCATTCACCATTCTCAGAGCCATGAAGAATAACAAATAAAGGTAACAATTACACCAAACTAAAATAACAAAACAAAAGTGCATGAACAACAAATGTATGACCAAAAAAAAAATCGAACCATTTATAAGAAAACATGTTATCTGCAAAACCATGACATAAAAAAACATACACCGACGTATGCTGAACTAAAATGTCTAGCGAGAACAAGATTTGTACTAAATTATTTGGCAGTGTATTGGTGAGGTTCCCCATTCAGGTTCTCTTTTTCTGGCCCACATAAGTAAATTTCATACAAACATTTTCCCATTCCACGTTGAAGTGAATGTCAAGATGCGCTTAACGTCAGGGGATTCAAACTTTTGCTTCACATCTCAAAGGAAAAATCTGTTTCATTCACTATGGTGAAGTTTGTGACGTTCTACTCCACCCTAGGATGTTCTACACGGCCCAAATTACTCATAGGAAATATAAATATTGGGTATTTCGTGTCCCCATGTAAAATCAGCAGTCACCACGCCGCTGTTTGTGCTGTTCTGGATAAAACATTCTGGTATACAATCCTAGATTCGTCTAAAACGATGCATTCTTGGGTTTCCTGACCAATGTTACAGATTCTAATACGTGTTCATAACCTGCTCCTGGTAATCTCTAACTGGGCCCTATTGCTAATTATACCTAGAGCTTTATATTTGAGGACAACAAACTCGAATAAGGAAAACGTGTTTTATTTTTAATATTGAGTCGAGCCTTTCTGCTTATTGAAGCCATTGCAAACAAGATTGGATCCTGACACCTTTTTTTTCCAAATCATTTCTGAAAACAAACCAGTTCAAACACAAAAGACAGAAGAAAATTTCATGAAATTTGTAATTTAATTGTATAATATGGTAATTAACACATTCTGAACAATTAGAGTTAATTTCAAACAAATCCCCACTTCTTAATGATTTTATCAGAGACAATGGTCGCATACTTTACACCTTCTGTGGATACAAAGCTATTACCGTACACTTCATGTCTACTACAGGTCAACTTTACATTCAACAATGCTTCAGTAATTTGACACTATTTGTCGAGGTCAAAGTTCATCATGGCCTGAAGCTCATCCGTATTTCATATTTCAATATTCGAATGACCTTACCTGTATGAGTATGAAATTGAAAAGGAAAGAGATTTGTAATAAGCCCAAATAAATTGGTTGACCCTCGGGCAATAATTTACAGATTTGGGGTTCGCTCGTTTAGTTTAATGTATTTAAACCTCTGGGGGTATTATTCGCTTGATCACCTGTGAAGAACCAGTGCAAATTTTAATCAATACGACTTGTTGATCTTACAGGTGTTTTTGTGTGCCTAACTACTGGATGGTATTGATTCAGTCTAACGACCACAGCACAAATTTTACTGTCAATACTTAAAAGCAATAATGGTCATTTCACACTGCTTGGACATAGTGGTCATTCAAATATTGTATCTTTTTGGTAAACATCAAAGTATTTATTTACAGTCGCGAACACCTTTTTTCGTTAAAATGTCGCCTGTGACAAGGATTTGTTCAGAAAACAATCGAGACTATACTATAGGCCACTTCAACCAGTTACCTGTTCTCTTATGTTCTTAATATATGACTCCAAAGTGAGTCATTTCGCGCCCAACTGTCAATTTCGCTTTGACAAGGAACTTCACGAACAAGTCGGACTCGGGTCATTATATGAAAGTAAACTGTGGCGTAATATCAGTGAGGAAGGTCTAATTACTAATTAGTGACACGTTAAATATTTAATTATAGCGAGGTTGTGCTAGGGTAAAAATTGATTATTATTGCGTCAAGCTTAACTAAGTGTTTATTCATTAATAAGAGGTTTAGATTGATACCTGTCAGTTATTTTTTGAGGATAAATACCTTAATTAATGTTTCAATGATGTCATAAATCAATAGGCTATTCAAATTCAGGGTCGCGAAGATTGTTCCAAATACAGGGTATTACAGAATAGCCATTTAAAATGAACAAATGGTTTCTTTTATACTATTGTTGGATCAAGGACGATATCTCGCACAACCACGTTTCACTCACCCTCAATAGAATAAATTCGGATAATATTTTCACAGTGTATATTTCGTCCATTCTCAACTTGTGAATTTTGGCAAATAGTCGACTGTTCAGAGAATTCAGAGACATGGTAGACCTTGTCTAGGTTTTCAGGCGCCTTTATCGTCTCATGAACTCGATTAACCACTTATAGACATCTGACCAAGGCATGCACTGATAGTTGATAATGAGAGCACGAGAACCGATTCGCGACCGACCAAGGAGCAATTACATATCCATCATTTACAATAAATAGACTAGTAAAAAGGTTGAAAACATTCATCTTTGGGGCTTGGGTATATATGTATACCCCAGAAAAGGGCCGAAACGCCGCTGCCCGGGCCAAATTTCCCCAAAGTGCACTCTGTATGGCACATGCCCGTCTTCATTAGCAGAGTTTAGGAGTAGAAAAGTAGGAAGTTAAACCTGATTTTATTTCATTTCATTTTATACACACACATTTACATTGGGGCGTATATTGTCGTCGCCCCTATCCGTGAGGGCGTCTGTCCACAACTTGTTTGTGGAAACGCTACTGGTACAATTTTTATCCGATTTCAACCAAACTTGACAGATCTTGTTTCCATTGGATATTGGCAAATATCGGATGTATGTTTATATCCCAAAGATCGTGGTCCATTTCGTTATTTGCGCATATCTTTCTGCATTATGGCCCCTGGTTGTACGAAAAATCGAGTTTTTAGCCTTTTCTCTGTCAATCTCTTGCAAAATGTGGGTGTATCTTGCACGGCAACCGCTTGTTTTATTGTATGGTTACGTGGACCGTGAAACTAAACTAGGAACTAAGCTCAAAGTGTCAATCTGAAATGTCGAACAAGCAAAAGATCAATTCTATCAAAGTATCAAAGTCACTTCAACATGTTTGTTTACGTGCATAATAAAAGAGTTCATTTTTTATTGATAAGAATTATCTACTTATTTTTCCGTTGAGGCAAGATGGTATACCTGTTTCAATTCACAGAAGACCAGCAACCGAGGACGATACAAACAATGGTATTAAACTATTAAAGATACATTATGGGAGATAGGAAAAAAGAGTTAGCAGTTCACGCTATAATAGTTAAATAAAAGATAGTGTAAATGTAATTTGCTGAAAATTTCGGTCAAATTGAACCACTATGAGCCGGGAACGAAGCGGGTGAAATTTCCGCCTAGCCTCGGTCATCATTACTAAAATCATTAATATAAACAGCATAGTCTCGATTATCCAATTTTTTAAATTTAATTAGCAATGACCGTTTAGCGGCATATAGGAATCTAATCCAGTCAATATCGAAGCCTTGCCTTGACATCGATAGTTCATTATGGTCTGGATAAGTTAATCAATGTCTAATTGTTAATTTAGATAACATTTCAGGCCTAAAGAAAGACTTGTAATAGGCAGATGTTGCTCTTGCATAATGCATGTTTAATTATCCCCCCAAAACCCATTCTTTCTGGTAATACTACCTTGGCAAGTGTAGCCATCTACGACTTAAAGGGAGAGTTGTCGATTGTTGCAATACATGCTGACCGATCTAATAGTATAACTTCTTATTGATCTGGTAATTCCAACAAATAAAGAAATATAGATCTAATGAACGATTCCAAACATAAGAATGTAATCAAATAGATTCAGAGGTGCCGGTCCTAATAATCTTCAACAGAGACCGACAACAGCCCTTTTTGATCAATAGCGTCCAAAGCATTGAAAAATGTGGTCGATAAGGAAATATATAACATTATGTTATATATATGCATATTCTAAACATCATATCAAAATCTTACTTTAGACTTTAGACGTACTTTTGCAATACTTTAGACCAAAAAAAACCCACTCTTGTCGGTCCTTAGTAGGACCCTGAGATGCATACAGTAACAGAAGATTCAAAATCCTGATTCATGTATAACATTTTCTAAATTTGAAACTATCAGAATAATAATATACCCAACATGTATCGGTTATCCTGCAAAGAAACAATTGATTGAAATAAATTACGGGGGTGCGTTCATAGTTCATAATTTATTCATCAATTTCATTGCAACTTATTGATTAACGGTATCAATGTTGAAATTGTTTTTTTTTCTGTTTCCTATAATACAATTCAGTCAACGAATTCTTTTTTCTGTTTAATATTAACACGTCATATCTCTATATGAATATATAGTATAACGGCCTACCTGTAAATAGGGCACTAAGCATTCATACATTTTACTTTATATAGTCATTCCAGATGATGAAACGACACTTGAAATCTGATTTTGCAAATATGTATATGTCTCTTTAAAACCAATTTAATTCTCTACTTGTTAGTTACTTTGAGTTGTATAGTAAAAATAAAATATAAGCACGCTATGATTGAAATTGATTAAAACGCATGTGAAGTTTTATCGTTCTTACTGTGTGCGTTTTTCAGTTAACAATTGTCAATTACTGTAGGTTACGATGTCAATATTTAATGACATCTGTCAATAAAACAGAAAAAATCAATTAACAGTGTAATCTAGTTAATAAAACTCATCACGATCATCTCCAGCCATCAGATATAAATATTCAAAATGCGCAAGGGTTTCGTGAACACGGTTTAAATAGGTTACACAACTACCTATCTATATATACTTTATATATTTGTTTAACCTATTGTCATGTCAACTTTCTACCGGCTTCTTTTCACATTGTAAACAGTTTATTTATTTAGTAAATCTTATCATTTGTTGAAGAACACTTGCCCAGCGTTTTATCGTTAGCGGAGACAGGTTGCCAATATACAGGAGTTTTAAGTACAGCTTGACGACTTACATGGTACCCCTCACTTTTATAAACCGTCAAATAAATAGGAAGGAACTGACCAGAATACAGTTATCATACCAATAAACTGATGTAATTTTGATAATAAAATGTACAACGAAGCTGTTATCTGTGTGGTTTTGATGTACCTGATAATGTCAATTCCACACAAATTACTTCATTTTTGGACTAACATTGAATATCCTAATCTCTACTTCTTGTTCTGTTCAAGCTTGTGGGCACAATCGTGACACGTGGAACAAAATGCCCATTCCCCAGACCCAACAGACAAAATGAAGAATTGGTATCTTCTTAGTTTTAAGATTGCTGAACACGGAACGAGTTTGGTCATTTGTCCCCCCCCCCATCTCTCTCTCTCTCTCTCTCTCAAAACATCTAAAATATAAAACACAGAAAGTCCCACCCGCGAAAGCTGTTGACTTGGATTGTCATTATTTGTTATAATAAAATATTTTAATATTAAGGAAATGTTTTGTTATTTAAGGAAGTTATTAAATACGGTTCACGAGATGCTTTCCTCAACTGAAAACACATCTCCTGTAGTTATAAAGACGTGCATGTATTAAATTAAATGCTTCCGCAATAATGACATTTCATCACTGCACAAGACGTTGGTGAGGAAAACCATGATCCCCCACTCCCGTTCTATTGTGCTAAACTCTGGCTCCTAGTGGTAGGTGCAAAACCAAAACATGGCTCCAGTCCTGCATGTCGCAACGTGCGTTAAACATCTTGAAGTTTGCTTCTGTTCATAAAATCGTATACATGTATATACCTACAAGATCGTAGTAGAGCAAACTATACACGTTAATGTTACAAATCCCCACAATTCTCAAGTACAAGGTTTGGAACCTCCTCAGCGTTTGTTTACAGTAAGTGACGCCATAACTATATTTCGTTTCGTTCTTTCATACTTTCAATTGCCTTTACTAAATGAAGATCTGACCAGCTTTAGGGGGACGTAGCGTCAGGGGTCAAACGAGTGGCTTTAAACCCTATGATGCCAGTCATTTCATTAACCAATCAAAGTTGATGTTTGAAGTGGAATAATTACAGTTCCGTGCCCTTTTACGTCAAGAATCCACTGTAACAGACCATTTCAATAACTAATTCCTCGCGTCAACCAGAATGCGGGTTACATAACAACTCTTCCAGATCCTAGTATAGTAAACAAAAGTAAAATGGATTTTTAAACTATAGGATCTGTGTTTTAATCAGATTATTGGTTGCATAGTTGCATGGACTAATTAATGCTTTTTAAAATTTCACAATTACGCGGTACTCACATAATACCGTACTGTCAATCTCTTTAAACTGTCAAGACAGTTTTTTCATACTATACACCTCTTTTCTTACAAACACGCGTGTACCTTCGAAATGGAAATATTCAACACCTAGTAGCCAAATTCTCATTGCCAACCGGAGGTCATCATAAAAGGGTAGTTACGTTTTTAAAGCACCGTTATATAATAACGTAAAATAACTTCTCATGAAGAGATATTTGAAAAGGCGCAAATGGGTAGTATGTCTAGCCCAGGTACTGGTAGGGAGATTTATATTGGTATTCTTCGGTTTCATATTATATTTAACCTGTGTAGTTTTCTTGAAAATGACGACATTGTCTTTTCAACCCGAGTAGTTTTCTGAATATGGCGACAGTGTCACTTTAAACCTTACCACGTGACAACCACTGATGTATTGTAGGGTGGTTAATGTCAGAGAGATAACAATGGCGTGGTTTAGATACAATAATCTATTATCTATTCTACTTTTTACAACTTGTAATGTATAGTATTACAACTCGCTCAACTGACCTGGTAGTCCTGTTTACTACCCAAGATACCCATTTGACATAAGATTTTATGACCCCTAATTCGTGGGTATAGAAATATTCTTTTTATAAAACGTACGAAAGGGAAACCTTAATGCAATGGGTTTCTATTATACATTTCATAATAATAACCACTTTACAAGTTTTTTGGTTTTGAATAAAATCATTCAAGAAATACGATTAAATGAACGTTTACGGATGTCACAACATCCAACAAGTTCAAACATTTAGTTCGTGCACGTTTACAAATGAAACAACCTCCTACAAGTTCAAACATTCAGTTCGTGCACTATAAATGTCTTATTGAAAAGTGTGTCGGTCTAAACATTATTATAATCGATCTAATCGATTCTAAGTTCACATTACATGTACTTTCTATGACTTCACGCCGACATATATATATGGTCAAGGCTGGTTTTTGGCTCATTTTTGATCCAAATTGGACCCCAATCAGGTGTAGCTATTTTCAGGTATTAATCGATAATTAATTTTGAAGTAAAGCAAAGTTAGTCTTAAATATTAATGAATATAGGCGTAGTTAAAATTTTTCATATCCTGCAATGTATTCGGGTCTCTCTATTTAGGGCCAGCATTTGCCCCAACTGACACTGTACTTGTTTCAAAACTCAACAACATGTCAACGCTTGAAGTCCGTTCCTAGCCACAAAATGAAATCGTATTTAACGTCCTGTGCAACGACTAGGCTATTGAAAACGCGTCCTCAAGCGGAAATGAAATGGGGTTTAACGTCCTACTGTTTTGCTCCTAAACTGGGCTAATACAGTGAATTGAATTCCAACTGCCAGGGAATATTTTACGTGCACGCCTTTGTAAACGGGACCTCGGTTTTTCGTCCCATCCAAACGACTAGACACCTGTCCTTCTTAGGCCCTCCGCCCTGCATCACTGACAGGGAGAATCACACCGAAAAATCGGGATGAACTTTCTCGGCCATTGCAGAGGTCAAAAACCCGACCACCGGGATAGCAAGACAGCGCTTACCCACTTAGCCACGTGATACCCACTATCGAGTGGAATCTTGCCAGTTCATAGTTGTGCTAAAAGAAAATGTCTATTAGTGTATTGCCGAATTGTGTCTTTAGAGCTTTAGTGCAGTGACCTTCATTATCCCACCCCCTAACAATAACTTAAAAACAATAATGTTATTTTAGGGTGAATGTTATGAATATTTATAATTATTGTGTCAGGAATGGGTATTACGATGAACCTATATGACAGGCATCATCGTAACCTTGTTTTAAATGTTTAAGGTTAATTGTTAAAATTGACACGACACGATGACATATTGTTTTCATTTCGTAGTGTCAAACACCACATTGTTAAACGGATTCTGTTGTTCACAAATGATAAAAGGTCACAATTATGAAATCAACACAAGAGAAGAAAATGAGAAAGTCCTGTTTTGTCTGCGATATCACCCAAATTGGAAGCGAACGTTAAGCCCGACACACACAGAAGTCCTGTGGGCGATATCATTACTGTCGAAGCGGACGTTAAAATAATAGAATATTGATATTGGCCTTGTCTGCGATATCAGTAGCAAAAAGTAGGACGTTACACCCTATTTCATTCATTCATTAAACCACCATGTTACTACCATGAATACTACTATGCTACTACTAGAAGTTGGTCGATTCTGCGTGATGACAATGCTAATGAAATACTATATTTAGATGCATGTATATATACTAATAAAGGCTATTAAAAGTTGAATAAACATGCATGTTTTTTTCTATAATATATATTTGAGAAAGAAAGGAAGACGAAACTCCGTTGCATAATAAAACATTAAATGGGTATGTGGACATAAATGAAAAAATAAATAATAATATCATGTGAAACAAACAGTGAAACAAGTAAACATACATAATCATTTAGGACTAAAATCACTGTTCTGATTTATTTTATAAACTAACTGATTTACAACCATTTAAATACTGATGATGTATAAAAATGTAGAAAATGTTAAGGAGCCTTTGTAATTCGTTCATGTGTTTGTAAAGTTCTGTATCTTAGTATAATTTTGTACATGTATGTATCCTTTGTTTGTTTCCTGCTTGTTTCTATTATTTTTAAGTGTACATGCACATAACCTTGTAAGGTTTCATTAATAAAGTTTCTTCTTCTTCTTCGTCTTCTTCTTCTTCTTCTTCGTCTATAGACTTACAATGACATTAAGCATAATAAAGTTTCGTCTTCTTCTTCGTCTATAGACTTACACTGACATTAAGCATTTTAACATTTCCACCTTTTTTAATATTCAGCATCAATAGGTTCATTATCTGATTCTCTCCTTTTAAGGTAAGATAAACAAGGCTGCAACAGCTTTGGCGATTGATATTCAGGTATACTTGTCGTAGGCAGGCCTACGTATTATTTCACCAAACCAGGCAGCAATGGCAACCATAGTATTATCACTACCCTGTGGGAGTAAAGAGAATCGCAAGTGACGGCATCGTACGTCTCTTCAGATGTGTTGACATTCCCAACCACAACGATTTAAATATTAAATTACTCAAATAATTCAGCACTCAAAATATTTATAATCATTACGTTCTATCTAATTCTCTCTTAAAATATCTGGGTAACACCAGCTTTGTCGGACATCTTGTGTCAACAGTTTGGTATTAAACTCTTCACTAAATCTGTTTAAAATGGGCTTTTTGAGTGGCATGTTTCCAAAACTAACGTATATTTAGTATTGATGTGAATTCCTACAGATTTGCTTCATCAACAGACGCTGAAGCCGACCGCTTTTAAATCGTTCAACTGGAGCAGGACGCTAATAGTTTTAAATATTCGGGTCAACACACTCGGTTGTCCAGTAATCAGCTGATACATAAACAACGAAGACAAGAGAACGTGTTTGAGACGAGTTTAATGTAAATAAAAGGGGTCTGGGTTAAACGATTTAGTCATGTGTAGAATTTTATTACACATTAACATTTTTATTAGCAGGGTCTGTGTTAGGGATGAGTGGGAGAAGAAGTTTTGTCGTAAAGTGACATTTACGAGATGGTGAAACACGATAACTTAGGAATTTTTAAACTTCATGTATATCTTTGGGTACTTAAAGGATAAACTTATTAACGAGAAAGTTTCAAAGCGAATACCTTCGTTCAAATATGACGAACTAAATGTTTGACATAATGACAATAAGTGATCCGTTAAAATAACGAACACGTTCAAGTTTGGCCTACCACGCAAGACAGGCTAAAGCAGCCATCTTTAATCGAATGATACTCAAGGTCATTATAGTCATTATTATCACCCCATCCTCATTTCTGTTCGAATTCTCGTCCATTGTATTTGAAAACGTTTTTATATCAATTGATTTATCCTTGCATTCTGACCACGCGTCATGGACATTCTCTTAAAATTTACGACTGGTATGCACTCTTAATGTCGACTGCTGTATGCGTCATCCAATGTTTCAAACTGACCATTAAATGACAATTATTTGAGAACAATGGGCCTGGATTATAAACGAAACACGCCTGGTTCTCTTTTATAACTGAATAATTTCTTCGGATAACAAATACAACTCAATGCACAAAGGTGAAAGGTTGATTGATGTTGCCACGATCAAAGAGAACCGTGGTCATCGGCAGGTGTGATGTTCCTGACCATGAAAATGTAAACTGGACCGGGGTTTAATTTTAAAATAAATCAATTTAGATTTATGTCCGATTACAATTTATTAAAGTATTATTTTAAGAGCCGTGTCACTGTGTACGATAATGACTGACATGTAAGTGCACATTAATTGATAATTGAAACAGGAAGATATATCAAGCTACATGGTAAAAATCATTTGTATGCAGCATGGAAGATAAGGGCAATCGGGGAAGAAATACTAGTTTGAATCCACATCAAGCTAGAAAGGTCGGGGGAAATATGTATGTAAGATGGAGGCAATGGGAAGCAAGATTAGAAGTCTTTTTACACTGGTGTTTGAGATTTTAGTGTTAACATTAGTTCGCCACTTTTCTTTTCTTAATTTTCAATTTATATAGTGCGCGAATATGCAGCAAACATTGTGAGTCATGTAGGAACTTTCCCAGATTCCTGGAATCGTGCAAGACGATAGATTGTGTGATACAATAGCGCATTGTTCGCCTTGTCTATGATTCGTTTAGCAGTTTCCATATTATTTTCCCCAAAACTGCTGTTTTTGGTCGCCATTCCCCCATTACATCTAGAATCGAATTTCGATATGTTGTGGCCTTAAGTCACAAGAAACTACAGAAGCTCTGTATGGCATTTGGCAAGTGCTAACAGAGAATAGTGCTACAAAATAGTTTAGGCGCTTGGCACTGTAATAAGTCAAGAATCACCATTTAGACCGTCGGACCATGAACTTTAACTTCCCTGATTTCTTTCTATCAATTTCATTAAAGCTTCACAGCCAAATCCATTTATCTTTATCATTATTCCTAAAATAGAACATCTACATGTAAAATTTAGTCAAGTCATTGGTGTAGACAGGAAGATCCCAATTTCCAGAAGAAATGAGTTTAATTTAGATAAGGCGAATAGAAAATGAAAACAAGATCTCTACTTTAGCTCATGTTTCGTAGTTATAGTGTATATTCAATCGTTCATGAAAGAACCAATAAAAATCCAGAAGTCATCATAAAATTAACCATTATGCCACTTTAAAGATAAAATACCTAAGATTACAATTAAGATCTCTGCGAGGGGCCAAATCTTCACTGGTATCAATTACAGCATTCCTTGATAGCATATATAGATATATGGAATCTGGTGCTATTAAGAAGACATCAGGGAATTAACAGATTTGGAGATGAGATGATTTTGATTAGATTGAGCATGTGGTCTAGAACCTATCAATTCTTACACTATATATAATATACCCACATTCCTACAAGTCATTGTGAAATATAAACACACTTAAAGCGAAGATTTAAAGCGAATATGGGAGCCACGTTGGATCAGTGAGTATGACGTTGTTCCATAACCTGGAGGTCCCGGGTTCGATCCCTGTGTTGGCCGAGATAGTTCATCGGGATTTACCGACGTGTCCCCTCCCCCTTGTCAGTTGTGTGGGGCGGAGGATCTGGCACATGACGATACCGTTTAGTCGCTCGGATGGGACGAAACAAGGCCCGTCTATACATTGGCGTGTACGTAAAAATACCTTTGTCCGCTGCTATTGGATATAAGAGTATAGGGCAGATTTCCCTCATAGCCCACTTCATGGCGTACGACCGTCTTCAGGGCCCCATTTCAATTCATTTCGTTTAAAGCGAAGAATAATAGTTGCGGTCTGATTGCCAGGGCATTATTTAAAATGAATCTGAAGCACTGGAGTATATGGGTATCTAGAGGGATGGGGTAGCTACGCGCAAGAAAACTTTTGTATTTTGGCATAGTCCCCCTACTCTTACTGTTAGAGCGAATGTGGCGTATACGACAAGGACCAACGAAGTGTAATAGCGGAGCTCGTAAAAGTGACGATACATTTACCATTTTAGCAGTATCTTCAAAGACATAACGGCACATTATATCTACTAGATGACAAATTGTAGATCGTTGGTAAAGATATCCTAAACAGGTGGTTAGATTGTTAACACATTCATCTTCTTGATTTATACAGTTTTACACTTGACACTAACCATCATTTAATATAACTCACTGTCATCCATCTTGTTAAGATTGTTGCTGGATGAATCTAGCGAAATGATTACTCTTGATCTCTGAACCTGAATGATGGAGTTCAAGCTTACTTTAACCCAGAAATTGAGTTCTTCTGAAGTAAGAGAACATTAGACTTTATAGCCACTTAACCTGAGGATGTTTTTTTCCTATAAACTTTGGGTTTTGCTTTCGTTGAAAGTATCTGATTATCTGACGACTTCTTGTTAAAGGAATATGGCTCTAAAAATAATACACAAAATAATACATCAAAATATATACTGAAGATAGCAAAACAATTCATAAGCCTGGAGTTTACCGTCTGTCAAATTTTATTCAGCTGCTATAATAGGAAAATGAGGAAATCCTTGAGAAGACGCTGGCGCGCTAACCTGGAGGTTGGCCGAGAAAGGTCGACGGGATTATTTGGTTCGGCTTCCCTATGTCCGTGTTGCAGGGTAGTGGGTCTGGCACGGAGTAGTGTCCATTCGTTCGGGTGGCACGGAAATTTAGAGGTTCTATTTACACGTTGGCGCGCACGTAAAAGAGCCCCTGTCAGCTGGAATTCGAAAGTCCGGGAAAATCATTTTTCATTTCACTTTTCTTGCAGGGGAAATGTTTGGAGGAATCTTTAAACTTAGGTTATGATAGGTTACATTGTATAATTCGTTAAACTACTTGAGATGTGTCTAGAGGATGCCTGGTAACTTTTTTTCATTTCCAAATCAAACCACGACTGTTTTTTCTATACAGCACGTGGAGAGAATACCCTATATGTTTAAAGAAAGTATTAATGTACTTATGTTCTGGTAAGATGTAAATATAAGTAGGTAAGGAAAGTGCTAGGTATTTACCTATATAAATAATACCCCCACCTTTACACCCATCTGGAATGAGTTTTGCAGGCAGCAGACCTAACATCCGTCAGGTATATACATACATATAACGGTCTATATATCGCATAGTGTAAACAAGCGTCAAGGTACAACCATTCCCTACATAAATAACCCCGGTTAATACATTAGTCGACACGACGTCTGTCTGCATAATTTGACGTCTGCTTCTTTAAACGGTTGACTTGATTTGTGGCCGTGTGTTTATTATTATAATATCTGCAATAAAATCAATCTTTCATCTACACAAGGCTTAAAGAAAAATCTAAAACATTATTCCAAGATGTTTAGTATTAGATTATAAAAGGGATATATTTTTACTTTTGAAATATATATGAACCAATCGCTACCTCGTAAGATTGTTTATACTTAGAAAACTGATTAAAATACAGATCTATATTTTTTTTCCGTTTTTTATACTTTGAATGAATATCCAACCAGTTGTACCGGAAAGTCATTTCAGGGCTTTTGACCTATGACGTCAGACATTGATTAATCAATCAGCGTTGACGTTTCTAGTGGTTTACCCACAGTTCCATGCATCGCACGCCAAGAACTCTCGTTTACAGACCATTTCATGGACTAATTTATCAATTCAACCAGAGCGCCGGTAATATAACAACTATTCCAGATCCTAGCGCATAGGACAGTATCTGTGATCGATATATATTAACAGAAAACCAAGTTTGCTCCGACTTTTGAACTTTAAGATATTTTTGCTTTAAATGATAGAACTAAATGTTCTGAACATTATATCAAAAGTTCCTAGATGGGACAGAAGCAGTAAATTAGTTCTTTGATCATATTTGTTTGTTGCGCGAAGAGTTGCTTTTATACTATATTTAGACTAGCGTGTTACGTAGTATTCTTAAGTAGCCAATCACCGGCAAGTAAACACTTAAAACACGTGGTCTTTTCCACGAACTGCGTGAGATGTTTTAGACACTACGGTAAACAAAACTACACGACACACTTTAATTAAACTTAAACGTATGAAAACTTCGATTCTAACTTGATCTTAATTGTACCTTGATAGCGTAAATATCAATTTTACATAGTTTGATAATATTTTTCATTCAAGTTTTGTAAATTAATAGTTACGCGGTAATTAAATCCAACTCCCGAACTCGCCTGAGAATAGCGCACGGCTGAACGTGTTTCCTTGACAAATACTCGCTTATTTTTAGTTGTCAATAAAATAACTTTCCCAGTTTAGTCTTTATTAAAACGGATCTTGTTAAATCAAATTAAATTTCACTCTGCATTGAACTACAATCTATTTATAATTACTATGCTACGTTTGAAACTGGGGTCATTAGTTACAAGTACAAACAGTAGGCCTACTAGTATACTTTTTTTTGCACACTTTACTCCTTAGTCCGATACACATATACTTGGCCAGTGCTTCAGTATTACTTATTTCATAACACAAATAACACCCCTTTGGCCTCCCTCTTTCCCATATGTTACTCCATACATTTTGGCAAATGCTTTTGTATTATTTATCTCATAATACATATTACACCACTCTCCCATTCCCACACGTTACTTCATGTCATTACACATATTAGGCAAATGCTGTTGTAATATTATCTTATGACAGAAATTACACATGTTCATAGTCCAATACACATACTTCGACCATTGCTTTTGTATTATTAATCTCAAAACAAATAATTACACTTTTCATTTTCATATGTTTCCTTGAAAAATAACTACATGTTTAAAGTATTGAATGGCCTATTTCCATACTTTAAACTTGTAATTATTAACAAGAAAAAAATATGAAAATGAATAAAATCATACACCCCTCCCCACCCCCATACCACACTTTATAATGACCTGATTGCACTGTAGTGTGTTTAACTTCCCACTGCAGCTCCGGTTAATTATTAATACCAAAATGAATTTTCAGAAAGACACCAAATTATGTTCTTGCAGCCCCCTCTAACCCAAGCACCAAAATCAATTTCCACTTCCTTTCCTCCTTTACAATACAATTGTCTAAATTGTACTTCCAAGTTTAGACAAGGGTTTGACAGATTGGCTAGGTAGCAGCGGTCTGGTAAGAAAAGGGTTTAAATCGTGTGCTTTTCTAAGAACTACATACATGTACGTCTGTCTGCTCAGTATCATGTTTTTCACTTAGAGGGTTTTAATACACATTATTTTAAAAAGAAACATACTTAAAACATTTAAAATCTAATGCCAAAAAAGTGTTCATACAATATAATTGAAACATACAGAAAAAAATTGCACCGAAACCCGGTCTTTGAGCCCCAAAATATGAGTGAAACAGAAAACCTAAGTGTACATGTCAAATATTGGATTATTATTTAAAATCATTAACGCATAAGACACTTTCTTTTAACCGTTGTCGACATTTCCTTTCTTCACTCCACTCCCTCGTTTTGCTGTACACATGAAGTTTGTTGCAGGTTAAAACGTAAAACATAAGCTTTGAATGATAGCAAAACAATATTTACTGAGGGCTGCCACTTTCGTTATTGTTGATTTATTATTGGTCAAGATGCGTCACATGGTCCCTTTAGTCACCTTTGACCGTGTCACATGACCAGTTTAATCAACACCGACAATATCAAAATTAAACCATTTATTTAGCAATAACTGCTGCGCCGTTACCTAGGAACTTTTTCGTGAGGCTTCAATATACGTTAATAAAGTTATTTGTTTTCTAAATTCTTAACGTTCCAGTTGTCGGAGCAAGGGTGACACGATAATCGATGTCAGAATCTGGCCTAGCAGTAAAGACAATTAAAATGAAATTTTGAATTATAAAACAAAACGAAATGAAATAAGATCTATGTTTTAATCAGTTTGCATGACTCCCGGACACAGCCGACTCCTTTGTCTAAGCATCGGTTAGTCCCAGTTTCATTTTAACATGAAAGTTTCAGATTCAAAGAATTTCTGATAAGATAAAACAAACGGATGTTTTGACTTTCAAAGAAAGATTGTGCCATTACCACCCACTATGGTTATTTGTTTAGTTAAAACATAATGCATTTACTATTTTGCTTTAAACCGAAGACGAAATATCATGTATACGACGTCATTTTTAAAAATAAGGAAAAATCAATAAATCGTGACATTCTGGGGGTTTTTTGTTTCTAATGTTTTCAATATTTGATCACTTCCAAACTAGATCACGTTGACATTTGGTAAATATATTCTCACTATTGTATATCAATGCCTCTCTTCCTTCCATATGTGTTTTAGTAAATACCACCACCCACCACATGGTGCCCAACATGTTTTTGACCTCCTAGAAATTTTACCAAACATGCACAGCCGGATCTAACCAAAATAACTATGTGCATGTGCATGTTGGTGGATGGGAAAGGGTTTATTCATTATTTATTTATTTCGATCTTATATGTTAATAAATTGGAAGAAACCACCGGGGGGGGGGGGGTACTGTTTTAAATTTGGGCAATATTGTTTATATAATTCCGCACTTAAAGACACAATGCTTCCATTGACCAATAAACATTTTCCGTATTTAAATTCAACAAAAATATGGACTGTCAAGTGTTCTTTAGTACTTCTGAAACAAAAAAGGTTAAAGGGCCAACCCCGATAATTTTGTGGTGAATGAAACTGCTTGATTTTGTGTGTGTTCAAATCCCTTGAAATCCTCTACGTAAAGGCCGAGCAACTCAATATATGTGATACGTTTTCGGACAATCCTCCGTGTACATCTGGGGCCTATTTTACAAAATTTTAACTAAGATAAGATCTGAATTTTAGTTATTTGATTGGACAATATTAGATTGATTTTAGTTCTTAGCCAATCAAAATTGAAGTATCTGCTAAAATTTGGATTTTATCTTTAGTTAAAATTTCGTGAAACAGGGCCCTGGAAATTGTGATTGGTGTTCCAAGCTGTTTTATTCGGTGTCGGGATAAAACCAGACTTTTATTTTATGGATCATTCACTGTACAGACCTCTCAAGGAACGGGAATCAATTTTCAGGTCACCCAACCAAAAAATCAACCCAAAATCCGGATAAGCAGTTTTGACGTTCACGCCCAAACGACTCAATATTTGGAGCTTGAATTTCACACGAACTCCGACTTTTATTCGGAATAGTCCCTTTAAATACCTTTATGTTTCTATGTTTGTGGGTCGAAACATATTTAGGCGACGACAGTCAATTACATGAAATTAGATAAGGCGTTCTGAAATCAATAGAGCGTCTTATATATATATATTTATAAGTTACGTTTAGATTGACAGTTTTCAGTACCTTTGGAGCAATAAACTTTCTCCTTTTTATTGTGTTTATTTTAGAGCGTATACTGAAATATTAGACATTTAAGTAGTCCATATACTGTTGATTCAATTGTGCCTATCTTGTTGTATTGTCAGTTTACCTCTATATTACGTACGGTGTATGTATTGAAAGGAAAAAGATCCGTTATATTTTTGATCTAACCGTATAATAGACACCCTTTAAGTGTGTTGTTACGAGGTAGGCCGATTTTGTGGCGTTTCTGGGTATTCTTCTTTTGATTCCAGCAACTATGGGTCATTTACGTGTACGCCGTAATGTACGCAAATGCTTAGAAACCATAAAACTACCGAATAAATTACACATTATGAAATCTATGAATATTTCACAGTAGGACGCGTTGTATTGGTTTAAATTTCAAACGAGAGAAACAGGCCACCGTCAGTTTATAAAATTAAACATAAAGTATGCAACCTGTTTTGATTGAAAAAACATGCTGCAAGAAAATTATCTATGAAAGGATGGAATTATATGGCAGTTAATATAAACGAAGTCTTTCTCAGCCAAATATGCACTGACAAGCTCTTTGTGGTTGTGATTCTTGGGAGATTTCGTAAGAAAAAAGCAGTTCCCACGTCCTGAAGAAGTTTGAGAATTTAAGATAAACGGTTTCCTTTTAACCATCTGGCTTGAATAAATCTAACGTTTCATCCTATTGCGGTGATCTGAAGCAAAGATGTCGTGACGCAGTCATATCTTATGTATAAAAAGAAGGAAAAGATTATTTTTATAAAGATTAGCTATGGGCTAATTTTTCAGATGTAGGATAAAATTTACATTGATAAAAATTCAGTGTTCAAACCAACACATCCTTGTTTCAGTCTAAGATTTCGTAATATACAATTCATACCCAATGATATTAATAGCACTAAATAAAGAAGAAAAACATATAGCAGTAAATAGCTAGATAGGTGTGTTTAAAGGCACTCTAGCATAGACAACTGAGAATATTTACACGAGTCCCTTGTACAAGGAAACGAACCAAGTCGAGTGACTAACCAGTCCGTGTACCCATAGCGTCCTAGCCAACCCGGGTACCTAGTCAAACCGGTACCAATTCAAACTGTAATTCGAGTGGGGTCATAGGTAGAGGGTTGGGTGGGCGTTTAACGCGTGCACGTTTGATCATAAGGTCTACCATTGAGTCAAGTGGTGTGGTTTCGTTTCAGCGCTTACAGTTAGATATATTAAAGGGGCTCTTTGAGACTGAAATGCCGTTATCTGGATTTCCCCAGACAGTATACGCTTTACACTTTGTGCACTGAATGTGACACGCTAACTAGGCTATCCAGTCTTGTGAAGTATTTGGGTGTGGTCCTAACCAAGCTTTAAGATAGGTTCCATAGTCGAGTAAAGTCCATTGCTACTCCCGGTCTTATAATTCCAGGAATTGTATGTACTTCCAATGCGTGTTAATGTTATTATAATTATCTAATTCACACTGACTTGACACTAGCAGACGTCCTGCTGAGATATATCTTTACAGATATGTAAAATAAACATTTCAAACATTCTAAAAACAAACTTTACATTTGGCTGGGATTTAAAGGAGTAAATTCAAATACTATGAGAATTAGAGTTCTATGTATAAAAAAAAATATTAAGCAAGAGTCCCTTGTGTAGCGAACAAATTCAGTGAAAATCAATCAAAGACAAAATACCCGCCATCAATGACACCGTGCTATACATATAACCGATATGTGACGTTTAATTTAATAGGGCTGAAGGCCGAATGGTTTGCGCGTCTGTCAATGAGTCAACTTTGTACGTGACAATACTAGAGACCCCTATGCGCGAGCGAATTATTGAATAAAATTGAACCATATGTTAGTCCCGAAAAGTCCTAGTTTGTGTCTCTAATTTATTATTTCAGATATACTTGTTGAATTATTTTATATCTGTTGCGTTTTTTAGATAATCACGCGAATGTCATTTCTATATTCAGCTCTTATTCAGATATAAAACCCAAGCTCTTTCTCGTTGAGTCATTCTTGAAAAACCCATATAATCGTAAACCACAGAAGTGAAATATATCAAATGTTTCCTTCTTCAGAATTATATCACCATGGAATATGACCTGGGGTAAATTCCACAGATTATGATTTATATTTTATCTTCAGAAAGATTAAATCCCACGTTACAGGAGTTACATTTTTATTAAAATCTCGTTGATTAAAATTCCACGACATTTATGCATATAATTAGCTTAATGACATTTTTCTTTAAATTGACGTGACTCTTTAGATGTAAGAAAGAGTTCCCTGGTGATAATCTGGAAGCGACATGTTTCCATTTACAGGTTTGATTTGTCACTTGGATAATATCCTGCTTTTAAGAATCATAAAACGTGACATTACTTTAATAACATATTTTATTTTTAAATTGATAAAAATAGAAATCATAAAGGTTTATGATTTTCATGAGTCGATAAATTTAGAAATACTGCACGATATTTGTCTTTTGGATGACACACCCTCTTGGTTCGATGGATTTTATAATTTTCATTGCTCTGTGGGGTAACCCTGTCTTTGCTAAGATAAAGCTTACATTGTACGTTCTATGTCTAAACCCACATGAATCGAAGTTAACAAACAAGTAGATTTCTAATTAATCGTTAAGGGCTTTTCTCATCGCTGATCGGAATAATCAGCCCAACTCAACACTTTATTTTTGGATAAGGTACGCAAACGCTATTGATTTGTTGTTTTTCTTGGGTCGACGTTCATTGAAAAAACACAAACTGCTTTCCATTACGATCGTCATGACACTTGGCATGCTTGGACGATTAATATAACGTCACAACTCCAAGATGGCGACAATCACGTCATGCTCGAATCGGATCTTGTCAATATCCTGTCTATTATTATTTAACTTATAAGTCACTATTTCACTTTAGTTACAACTTTTCTATCCCCAGGATTTGCTATTAGCCATTGTAGTAGATGGCGGAATATATATGACCATGAAGATGATTCACTAACATAAAACAACCCGATTTTTGTAAAATTACGCGACGCTCGTGGTAAAATAAATATGTATTTTTCTACCGTTAGTCATTAAAAATGATGAAGTTAATCCCAAAATATTACTCAAATAGGTAACACAATCATTACTCATACATTACTAATACGTGTAAATGACATGAAACCGGTAAAATCTTGGTTGACTGTATTGTTTTTACAAAACGGAATTTGACACTTTAAGGAGAACGTGATAACTGACAAATTCATTTAGAAAATAAAGTAAATGAAATTATGTTATGGTGCATGCCTGAACGTAATTGCCTAACATCTGATCTTTAAAGTAACACCAAGTAGTAGTTGGATAAGATTTTCTAAACCGCCTCCAGTTGAATTCATTCAAAATATATGTATGTTAACGTTCAATTGGGTTTTCGTAATTGGGGTATCATAATCGTTTTCCACATTGCTGAAGACGTGCAAGCAAATTATTGACATAAATGACCTGGTTTATGTTGAGAGGACATTATCTCCCCCCCTCCCCCATGTCTCTCGATCGGGATTTGTGGGTGAATACTCAAACACGTGTGGCAAGGACATAAAATGATAGTCTATAGCGGTAGAGGTTGTATAACTGCCAGCTAGCAATAAATCTGTAACAATCTTACAAATCACACACTACTTCAGCACTTGTGATTCTGCATAATAAAAAACCTTTCAGCTATAAAAACCATTCAACAAACTGTCATCAACATATGGTGATATATTGCATAAATATTACACGTTTGGTCGAATGTGTCATCTTGCTTACGTGCACAAACTGATAAGTTAACCAGTTATAGGTTATGGTGGAAGTCGGTTCGAGAGAGGGAAGCTGTCCATGGCCCAATACCCCAATTACGCAACGGAACATAACGATTCTGTCTGCAATCTATCTTTTCCAACATTTTGAGTTAAAGCATTACGACCTCACAACTGTAAAAATAAACCAATAATTTGAAGGTTATCTGCGCAGTTTTAATATTGAGCCAGGGTCGTATCTAGCGGGGATGCAGGGGGTACATTGCACCCCAGAAAAATAAGGCGCCCCAAGAAATAGGCGCCCCTAAAATTTTTGACAACCTTTCAATTATAAAATAATACACTTGATTATGAGCACACAATGATGCTCTTAAGGCACTGATCAGTCGGTCAGTTTTAATGGCGCCCACACGCCAATGGGTAACTGATTCGTTTGCCCTGATCCAAACTTTCTTATATCACTTATGTCGGGGCTGTGGGGCGCCACCAGAGACGCGGATCCAAGGTGTGGAGCACTAGGAGCAAATAATATGCCTCTCCCCAAAAATCTGCCGCCCCCGAAAATATGGCTTCCAGACCCCCCCCCCCACCTCCCACACACACATTGGTCGCCGCTCCGCGCTCAGTAACTAGTGCGTTATATTGGCGCCCCCGTCACTCTGCTGCACCCCCACTTTTAAAATCCTAAATACGACCCTGTATTGAGCAGCATATTATCGTTTCAAGATATTAATCGAACCAGTAATCGATATAGACGACAATCAAAAGAGAAGTTATGCAATTTCAACCATTTAATCCCATATTCAATTGCGACAGAATTACAACCAAAGCCCAACCTAGATAATGTTTCAGTCCTGCCGACAGTTGTTCACCAAGTCAATATAACGATAATATGCAACTTGAAAATTATGCGTCAAATAAATATTTGTGATGACAATATTCAAGATAAATTAAAGCTCGTATATGTAGTTGAAAGACATTTTTTCTAGAGATGTCCGACAAAGACTCCCCAATGCCTAAATCGGGATGGAAGTTCAATCAAAGATAACAAAATCTAGCAAGTTAAAAAATCTAATTGAAAACAGAAATTCAATTCAGTCACGAGGATCTTTCAAACGACCCAATCTATTTATAAAGTCAAAAAAGGAATTTATGAAGACCGTCAAAAGAGAAATTCCAATAGACAGGTCAAAGAGGAATTGAAATTAGACAATCAAAAGAGAAACTCGATTCTTCTTCTTCTTGGCTTCGCCCCTTGCGACATCAGTGGTCTGTAGTCCAGGTTCTTTCTCTAGGTCATCACTGAACATCCTAACGTTGCTTTCGCTTGACTTATGTGTTCCACCCTTATATGTATAATGTTTGAAAGCGGGCGACGCAACGTTTACCTAATCTTGATGGATTCACTCGTGGTTTTCTGCTTTCTTGTTTCGCAAAGTTTCCGGTTCGGGATGCGATGCAATCTGAATAATCCTTCTTAAATAAGTGTGGATAGATACCATGATTTAACCTTCACGTCTCTGGCTCATAACCTTATTCAACTTTTTTCCAAATAGATGAACTTCTTCTGCAACGCTTCGGGTCTTCCGGTTTAGGATTTGTATGCAAAGATCTTTCATTTGCAGTTTGTATTCCTGGACCGGCTTTCTTGACAGCATCATACAGCTTTTTGACAGCATTTTACACCTTTTGAGTAAATGTCCATTGGGTCTCTCAAGGAACTTTCGCTGTTGTTTTCATAACTGAATCCATTACTAATGAAAAGATTGGTGAAGATAATGTGGCTTACTCCTCTGACTACTTTAAAATACAGGAATAGGTCATGTGATACCAACCAAATTCTTCTCCAAAGTTGACGATCAGTAGTCCTTTCTTTAGTAAATTTACAATGTAGCCTTCCTTCTACACTTGAAGTACCACTTCCTTCTGTCATACATCTGCCAAGAGGTCAGGCAAACCAGCTGCAAAGATCTTAGCATCTCCCTTCAGGGAATCTAGTGGTATTTTGTCTGAGTCTGGTGCTTTCCTACTTTAATTTCCTGTGAATGCTAACTGAATTCTTATTGGTAATAACATTAACCAGAGAGAATTATATAGGCTATTGTCTGTTGTTGAATTCAATTCTGTTTACTGAATAAAATATTGCTTGTACAAAAATTAACAATAAAAAATTGATTCTCCTTCATGATGGCTTCATCTATTACGGGTGGATATTCTGCTTGTATTGGTTACGATTTTTCTACATAATCCTTGCTTTTACAGTTTATGGAAACCGATTCTTCTTACTAGAATCAAATTAACGTATTCAAAAGATAGATTCAATAGAGACAGTTTGAAATAGAATTTTAGTAAAGGACTAAAAAAAGTCAGTGGAAAGTCAAATTCAGCGGATAAAAGATTGAAAAGTCGTTGGTAGAAAAATAGGACCTTTCACTCATTCTAACTCACAGTTTACCTTTTATTTGAATTAAAGTAAACATTATCTTGTGCTGGTTAGTTTTATTTAACATAACACGCCCGGTTTCTTGATATAATATACCACTATAAAATGTCTGTATCCGATGTAATTATGGGAAGACTTGGTGACAGTATCTACTTTTCTAAACTTAAAATGTGATTTAGACAAGACTTGGTGACAGCATCTACTCGAGATCGGGCGTATGGTGATTACGTTACACGTTTCGCCAGAAAGTATGTTTAACATGTAAATATAAATATTGAATAACAAATACAAGGGAGTTTTATTAGGTTTTTATATAACAATGTGCTCTGTTTAGGTATGGTCTACTGCACGTATTTCGATTAGAATTAACACGAACTCAATAAGTAATTTTAATTTTAGTTAGGTAAACTGTACTATTGGGTAACATAATTCTAAAATAATACTATAGGGTTACATTATGGATAGGCCTTTATAGTTATTAAATCTTATATTTCACTATAATGTGCTAGTCCTATAGAAATAATGATATTACTAAAACGACAAATGAACTTATTATTAGAATAGTAAATTGGAGAAATTGTTATTCCACTAAGAATAGTCATCAGAATCATTCGGTCATTCTGAGGTTAACCCATATAGGTGTATGGTCTACTGCATACCGGGATTTGTGCCTGGTCCATTTTAATAGTTTGTGAGTCCAGTGTCTTAGCTTATGCCAGGATGGCGCCCTTACTGCGCTGCTGCGACCCTACGGCGACCAGAAAACTCACAACGTCGCCGGAAAACGTGAATACCGCTCGAGAAAATGTCTCCAAAAAAGTTATAGAGTTATCACAGCTTTCCGGGTCAGATCGCAGAACGATCATTGACGACCATAGAGACCACAGCACGATATCAGGCGTTTCCACCCCGCTTTTACCACGCCTATGGCGCCCTGATATCATTTACCGTCACCGTAGCAGCGCAGTGAGGACGCCACCCCGGTCTGACGGGGTATTAACTGTCTCCTCTACTGCGTACAAAGTCGTCAACAAGAGAGAGAGAGAGAGAGAGAGAGAAAGGGGAGGGGGGGGTATGCTTAGTGTTTTTGACAATAATTGTCGATTTGGTACTTAAAATGTCGGTCTACTACATGTACGTATCTGCTCTCAAGCAGAGTTAACTGTAGACAGACAGCCTAAGTTTAGTATGGGTGTAGTATTGCCTTTTCAGATACAGTGTCTTGGAAACGGTGATAACTATAAGATTAAATGTAAGACCCGCTGGTATGGTGGCAAGCAGGTGCTGACTGACTGAAGTCTATAGAGGGTTGTGGGTATGGCTGACCGTCAGACGGGAGGGGAAGATACATTATTTCAAATAAATGATCAAAGGGTTTACAAAAAAAACAAAAAGAAACCCACAAAAGAGTCCCCAAACAAGATAGTACGCTGACAGCAACACGGAAGGAAGAGATGCATTACATTAGAGAAATAACAAAAAGGTTTTTTTTAAAAAAAAAAACTCCCAAAAACAACACCCAAAACAAAATACATTATCTCAACATTTAAAACCGTTGATCTTGGTAATTCATATGCAAAATAAATCTATCTTTTAATTTAAGTAGGGTTTTAAAAAACAAGCCATATTTAAACATTTTAAAGCCCCAATAACACTCTTGTTGTAACTAAATAATATGTCCCAATCTTCATTCTGGTAAACAAATTGTATTATTTTACAATATTCCAATTAATTGATGATAAAAATTTCATCTTAACACACCTAATTTAAAAAATTGGAAAAATTCAACTAATTGATTTGAAAAGTCTAACGTAAACCTTTTCAAATGTGACTTTGATTTAAAATATTTTCGAACCCTCTGGACAAGTAAAATAGGTCGTAATGGATAATTTACACAACAGGTAGGACACTTAAACATCTAGTACTTAGAATAAGGCTATTATTTATTTTCTGGGGCTGCCAAGCCAGCAAGAGTGTTATTGTCCCTTTAAACACATTTAAATATCATAAGGTCAATTAATTTTTAAATTTAAATTTCAAATTGAAGTAAATAGGGAATATATTTTTTATCTAGATATACTTCAAACACCCCTATTTATGTTTCTAATACTTAAAAAAAAAACTAGCATTAAATTCGCAGAAGGAAAAAAGTTAAGATTGAGAGCTCAATAAGCCGTCCGGTATCATCCTTATCAGTGATTGTAGCGGCCTGGCGAATATTCACTGCTGATCAATATGTCAGAGAAGGATGTCTGTAGTCATTTATAATCTGAAATGAAATGAAATGGGGTTTAACATCCTACTGTTCTACTTCGACTGGGCTAATAGCCACGGGCAAACGCTGTGCAGCGGCGCTATAACTGTCTAATATTATATCAAGTTCCAACTGCTTAGGAATCTTTTACGTGCACGCCATGCCGGAAATCCCGATGAACTTTGTCAGCCAACATCGGGGGCCAACTTGTTGTTCATGGTAATAGCTGAAGATTTCACCTGGGCAGCGGTTAACCTGCACTCATTTGTAGCACTTCTCTTTGCGCCATTTAAATACGCCAGTATAGTTTCTTATTTTATTGAGAGAGAGAGAGAGAGAGAGAGAGAGAGATGGGGTTTAACGTCCACTCAACACAAACTAGGTCATTTCGGGACTAACATATGGTTCAATTTTATTTCAATAATTCGCTTGCGCGTTGGGGTCTTTAGCAGTGGGAGGAAACCGGAGTGCCCGGAGAAAACCCACGACGTTGAGAAGGCGCCCCTATCTCTATGCCACATACGCTCACACCAGGGCTCGAAACCACAGCCGCAAGCCAGAGGTGACCGGCCAGCTAGAGGTCGAAGCGCGGCACTCTAGACCACTAGGCCATCCCAACCCCCCTATTTTATTGAGAGTTCACGAGAAAACTGGATTATCATGAAATCTTTGTTATGTCTTTAGGTCTTTTTAAACGGAGTCCTTGGTGTAAGTTTACCGACCTTATCTAGTAGGCTGTGTCTACCAACTTCATACCATAAACCAAATGCTGTCCAAAACATTATGACATGTTTATTACGACATCAAGTAGATATTAATGGCGTATATATTCGTACAAGTATATCTGGGTTTATCAAATATATTTATGTAAATGTAAACAAGCCCAATAAATTTTCTAAACCAAGTAATTTTTTCAGGTCTTTTGGAATTTGTAACACTTAATTTCTTGAATCTCCGGTGCTCGTGAATATAAATACATAATCTGGTGCTTATTTGATCAGTTATCGTCGGAAGATATTGAACGTTTCATTAGTTTCTGACATATTCTACAAGCCTTTTCTATAGTTATTATTTCATAGTAATTATTACTCTGTGAACACGTCATGCCACTTTCGTTTGTGGAACATTTATGGGTTACGACGAATTCGTCCACTGTACTTTGTATTTTGACTATATTGGTATCGACTGCGTTTGATTTTTGGCCAGGTCATCTTGCTGTTCTTCTTCTTGTGGGTGACGCTCTTCCAATAAAGCTCAAGGCTCTACAAAATCAAGCCCGATCGCCATTAAACTTTTGGTTTTTCATTGGGCAATTGATACGACGTCACAGATGGTAGTGACGGTACATTGCTCGATTCCTGGAGCTTATTTCACGCAATTTGATTGGATAATATCAGGTTGATTATAGTGCTTAGCCAATCAAAATTGAAGTATCTACTAAAATTTGGATTTTATCATTAGTTAAGATTTCGAGAAACAGGGCCCTGGTCTACAGTACAGTCGTACTTGTTATTGTTTATTTAAACTTTGAAAACTGACCTTTTCTGGGGACCAATATTGAAAAGGTCTATAGTTAAATGACTTAAACATAGTGATAATTCGAACCTATTCCACTACAAAGCCTCTGAAGATAAAGATAGCTTGGTTTATGTCTGATTTCTGTTTGTTGTAAAGGTCAAACCTGACTTCATTCAGTGCTTAACCTATCGCACATAATACTATTTACTTAATGTCACGGCAATGAACAAAACAAGAACTTACTATGTTTATATATTAGAGAAACTTACGTACCTTTTGCCTACATGTTACAAATTTGATATTTATGGGGTCAGCTATAGCAACTTTTCCCAACCTAAAAATTTTATAAAGAGACCTTATATATTAGAGATACTTACGTACCTTTTACCTACATGTTACAATTTTGCTATTTATGGAGAGTCAGTTTAGCAACTTTCCCAAACCTAATAAATTTATAAAGAGACCTATGTAGTAATATTTGGCTTAAAGAATGGCTCTAACAAAGAGAATTGTCCCATGTTTTCTGTTGACTTTTGGCAGGATGATGACACCCAATGCCTTCCCCGAATGGCGTTATGAATGAATGTGTTAAGTAGGTGTTTTTTTAGTACTAAACTTACCAATTTGTTATACTAGTGCAAAGATTCCATGTCCAGTGTTCAAACTATACTCGTTACAATGAGTGAAGACAGGCATCCTTCAAATGAAATTATTAATTGAGACACGATTTTGAATCCAATTTGAAACAACTCAGACAAAGTTTGGACAAATTTGACGCATCCCATGACCTATGAACTCATATTAGTTCTTTCAGTGCAGCTTTAAGGTTCTTCTAGCCCTAAGGTACATTGTGATGGGTGGCCTGAAAATACAGATATTTTGGGTTCACCGATAAAAGGAAAGAAATGACAGAAACTGTATTACAAAAACATTCAGCCAATTTCTTTTGGCAGTATACTGTAATTAATATAAGATTTCAGTAGCTAGATTACAGTTTTTCTTACTTTATTTTTTTGTGGCCTGTATATTTGGCCGACCCAAAGGTGCGTGAATTATTTGCCTAATGGTTAATCCGGCACTGAGTGTTTCAGTCGGGACCAGGTAACAATGTGGGCGATGTTAACTGGTTCATTCATGACCTGTCGTGGTTCGGATTCGAATGAACTTCTGCCGTTTTATTGTTCTCACGTTTGATACCTATCTTGGGAACCAAGAGAGCTATAGCTCAAGCAAAAGTTATAGACCACTGATTTAAAGCATAGTGGCGAGTGTCGTGTACTAACGAGATTCTGCAGATATTGTGAGACTTTTTGTCAATGTTTCAAGACCTTTTATAGTTGTTTTCAAAAAGCATACTGAAAACAAAAGTTGGCGATAAACATCGCAACGATTTTTTCAAAAATAGTTTTATCGTATGATCACTGATCAGGGAAGTTGAATTCATACTCCCAGGTGTGAGCTAGTCCGTATGTTTTCCATGATGTCAGATTCAATCATAGAACGGGTTGGCAAATGTTCAATCAGATGAAACATTATTCAGGTGCCCACTTTGTGTCAGTTGAAAAAAGATGCCAGGTGTTTTTCTCTGTTTTGGGTAATCTCTTGAAAATAAACATTTCTTGTGTAAAACTCTTACAATAGTTGCGTAACTTGTAATATTTTTTTTAATAATGGGTTTGATATTGGGTCTTTGTTTTATAATATGTTTCAAGTATGTTGAAAACCGGAGTCGACAAAAGTCAAATATTGAAGAAGCAGAATTCTTCCAAATGTTCAAATACAATAATGGCGGATTACAGTTTTTTTCTTCCCCATTGTCGTCTTGTTAACAAGCAGTGTGTGTGAAGGACGTGACATTTGAACATTCCTCCAAATAAAAACAAATTGTGGGGTTCTATGTTTTTTTAAAACTCCGTAACGTGAGGATTCGTGTCAAAAGGGGCGACGCATCGTCTGCTGTTTCGCTTGATTTCAACTGAAAACAAATCTTGTATGCCAAGCTTACAAACTCGCGTTAAACGACCTAGAAATTTTCTACAGTAACCTTGTCAACGGCGTAAAAACAAATGTGAACCACTTGTTAAAATTTGTTGAAGATGACAAATTATTCCCACTTTCTCAGGAATACTGTAACATAACATCTTGCAGAAGAAAATATGTTAAACACGTTCATCCTCGTTAAATCGGGTCAGAGACACATTGCGATTAAAATGACTCTTACATTATATACTGTGAATATATATATTTTCAGTAAGCTTTGAAGATGACATACGTTACATCATACATAAGCAATCAATGAATGAGATGGGGTTTAACGTCTTAATGAAGAAAGGCAGTGGCCCTACGGCCTTCTCTTATTTCTGATAGTCCTCGAATTCCAGTCTCCCCTTGTCAGTGATGCAGGGTGGAGGGTCTGATAAGGACGGCTGTCTAGTCGTTCGGATGGGATAAAAAATACCGAGGTCCCGTGTACACATTGGTGGCAACGTAAAAGATCCCTTGGCAGTTGGAATTCGATATAAGAGTAGGCCGTGGCGGGCAAAATTTCCCTCATAGCACACAGTATGGTGTATGCCCGTCTTCATTAGCCCAATTTAGTAGCAAAACAGTAGGACGTTAAAAACCATTTCATTTCAAGGATTCTTTAATGTGTAAGCTCTACGTGTAGTCAATACATCACAGACAATAGGAAACCACGCTGAGCAATCTCAGAAACTATCTTGTACAACCCCGGGATCTGCTGTGGCCTTCCTCACAGCGTCACATATCTCAACCAATATGAATTGAAATTCATCTTGTAAATATTATCTACTACTATTACTACTACTACTTAGTGTTTAACGTCTGCTTCCACATAAGTGATATCGCAGACAATTATCTATTTTACATTTTCACTTTAATAAGTGTGTATTAAAACATCTATTCAACATTACTATCCATGTCTTTGTTAAATATATATTAAAGTGTGTATTAGATTATTAATTTGTTAAATGTGTATTCAAAAATGTAGTAGGTGTTAAATGTGTATTGAAATGTGTAGTAGGTGTTAAATGTGTATTAAAATATGTAGACGATTATCACTTTATTAATGGTGCTACAGATTATCACTTCACTAATTGTGTATTAGAATGTATATTACACTACCCAGTCTATGTGTATTATACAACGTGTTTTTCGGGCAACGTGTGAATTCTATGCCTCCCCTGTATTAAAGCTGATGATCGCCATTTGCATGTTTTGAAAATACTTAATTTTCAAAATGAATTATAAACATTTTATCAAGAAATTAATATCCTGGCTTGGATTCAGTCGAGTTAAAGTGAGGCCCATGAAAGATTTTCGCGAAGATTGTAGGTAGCCTTGACTTACTTCGATCATTTTCGAGGATGCCGAATTTTGAAAAATATTCAATTCGTTTTTGTTATTACTGAACAAAACTGAACCATTTTGGGGCTGATATACCTTTTAGAAGTCCAACTTCCACGATATTTCTAAGATATTTTAAGTGTGCACACTAAAACGAAATGTGTAACGATTTTAAGTCAGTTCGCGCTGGTTGAAATTAAACCATGTAGAAATAGTCGAAAATCGAATTTATACCTATTAACAGACACTTCGTACCATTGCGGAGGGGGGGGGGGTTATTTTATGTCCAGATAGCCTTCCCCCTGATTATATTTAGTATTCTAATTATTATACGTGCTGTGTTTTAATAATCTATCTGGTAAACTAAACGTTAAAAGTTTCTAGCACACCCTCGATTCATAATTAGTTCACCTATATAATTCGATTATTTTCTAATTAACCAAAGTGAAATGGGGGTCATTGAGAAGACAAGTGTGGGATGTCTGGATGTTAGAAAAACAGGTGGGGGTCTAGACTAGATCGTGGTGTTCATTATAAACAGTCAGTTATCACAATATTTGCAGTCGTTTATTTTTGGATAATGACTCTAGCATGCAATGTATAAAGGCGGTGTTTATTCAGTCGCAGCTTAGCACCATTATAATAATTGGAGCAGTCTTTACAACTGGAGGAAAATTACCCTGCTGTTTGTTTTTTCTTGTCATTGGACAATGTAAATCGAATTAACTGGATCTTATGAATGGAGAATCTGTCAATCACTATTGTCAGTTCCTATTCTCTACGGAGTCGAAAGGTTTCTTTTTATAAGTCAAGAGAATGGTAATAAAATTGTCTGTTTTCTTTTCCTGACAATGAACCGAGCAACTCAAGAGCTTGACTAAACGCAGCCCATGGGCTATGTACAATAATCAGCTTTTACGAGGTTATCAATTTGCACATTTTGTTTATATTTGGAATTAGAAAGACAGAAATCAACACTGAGTAGAAATGTAAACAGTTCTATAGCTACTTGTGAACCGTTCTGAATTTGTATACATCAAGAAGACGAAACATGAACTAGGGCGGTCACAGCCAATTCTTGGAAATGAAAGTTCTGGAAAGTATCTTGATGATTAAAATTCCTGGTAAATATCCACAATTAACGTCTCTTTGAAACTTTCTATACTAGTCCCAATGTTACAGTGGCCTCTGAAGAGCGCACGTTCTCGTTGGAAAATGAAATGAAATGTCGACTCGACATGTCGACTCGACATCATATCAAATCAATAATATAATCACGTACAAAATTTATATATTTTCTACTTATACAATCTTTTCTGTGTTCTAGGATGCATGCACTTTCCTATTCCGTCTGTTTGCCATACTGCTATTCCCTGTACCCTCCCAATATTGTTGGGTGGCCGAATGGTTAGCAAGTGCGCGCTGTATGCTAAGATCTGTCAGTGAGTCAATTGACGTGGTTTCGATTCTCCGTTTGTACGTGACAAGGAGTAAATGAAATGAAATGGGATTTAACGTCCTACTGTTCTGCTCCTAAACTGGGCTAATGAAGACGGGCATACGCCATACAGTGTACTATGAGGGAAATTTGCCCCGGGCAGTGGCGCTACGGCCTATTCTCTTATATTGAATTCCAACTGCCAAGGGATCATTTACGCGCACGCAAATGTGTTCACGGGATCTCGGTTTTTCGTTTCGTTCCATTTGAACGACTAGACAGCTGTCATTCCTGCATGACAAGAGGAAACCGTGCCGGAAAATCAGTGTTGATGTTTCAAGTCAAGAGCCCACCGTAACTTACCGTGTCCTTGCTAATTCGTCACATCAACTAGAACGCAAGTTATGTAACAACTCTTCCGGGTTCTAATGTAGTAAAGACAAGTAAAACGAAATTTTGAACAAAAAAAAAATTGAAACGAAGTTAGGTATGTGGTTTAATCAAACTGAGTTCAAACCACCTTCTTCGATTCTGAACTTAAAAAAAAGTAGGCCTACTTTTCTCCATAAGGGGGGAGATGGGGATAGCTAGAATTGCTATATTTGACGAACTGCACGGAGAAATTGTGGTCTGCTTCCTTATACAAAACGGACTATTCTGCGTTAACCCATAAATGTTATTTTGTCGTTTGATTAGAATGTAATCAAGTGCTAGAAAATCAATAACAATACAACCTTACATAATGACCTATTTTGAACCAGTTCTTTCATAAAATTTATTCAAGCGGGACGGTCTTTCAGCGAGATAAAAAGATACAGTTTTTGATAAAACGTTACGGATCATTAAATACGTTAATTGCTGTGTTTTTAAAGAAAGTGTCCGTATCTTTATTTCGGCATCAAATTTTTTATGAAATTATAGTAATCTTTTCTTGTGGGTATTGGAAATTGATTCACTCAAAGGTTGAATATAGTATAACATGTCGGTAACGTTCAATAGGTAACTTAAAGTGTGTGAAAAGTCCAGGAAATAGCTGTAAATAGTTATTAACAGCAACAGGGATGATGCACGAGACAGGAAATATTTACTCTTCCTAGAACTGCTGAAAACGCCTTTCATTTGGGATTGGAGGGTAAAATGAAATTGGGCTTAACGTTCCGCCGTTCTGCTCCAAAACTGGACCAATGAAGACGGGCATACGCCACAGTGTGCTATGAGGGAAATTTTGCCCGGGCAGTGGTGCTACAGCCAACTCTTATATCGAATTCCAACTGCCAAGGGATCCTTTACGTCCTACTCTTATATCGAATTCCAACTGTTAAAGGATCTTTTACGTGCACGCCAATGTGTACACGGCACCTCGGTTTTTCGTCCTATCCGAACGACTAGACAGCTGTCCTTCTTGGGCCCTCCATCCTGCATCACTGACAAATGGGAACCACGCCGGAAAATTTGGATGTACTTTCTCGGCCAGACCTGACAAGAATAGTGTCTTGGCGTTTGGATAAGACGGTAAACAGGGATCTCGTGTACACTTTGTCGCCATATTGAAATAACCCTTGACAATTGAATTCGAAATAAGAGTAGGCTGTAACGCCGCTGTCCTGGCAAAAGATTCCCCGTAGAACACTGTATGGCGTATGCGCGTCTTCATTAGCCCAGTCGCCACGGAAAAGAAAAACGTAAAACCCAATTAATTTCATTTCATCTTGACTGTGCCAGTCTCAAAATGACGTCAGCTATCGTGGGTTCGGTATGAATTTTTATAGGTCTTTCAGAGTTTTGACTTTTTGATGTACGGACCAGTAAATATTCAAACTATTGAAGCAATAAATGGAAATTAGCCTACATCAGCACCAACAGGCAACATCGAGTCAAAAATATGTGATTTTTACGAAACTCCATTCCAGTAGAAGCACGACTGTTTGCAAGAGCATTATTATTATACATTTGTATCAATACCGAAAAAAGAAAAAACGATTGACAATCAGTATGCGTGATAAAAGCAATAACCAGCTGATTTCCATATCACCTTTTCTTATGTAAATACAGTCCAATTACGGAGGTTTATTATCAATAACTTTGGGATCATGATTGCATGATTAAAGACATAAAGATATTTCTTACATGCGGAATAAAATATAATCTATTATGAATATTTTTCGTAATGACAACGACATTCATTCTAAGACTTGTCCCTCGATAAACGCTGAATATTAGTTTTATAAGCAGATAAAGGGTCAATTTCAATCTTTGATATAGTACCATTAAAATAGTATTTATAGTCCTTCGGGTGTCCAAAAAGTCGACCCCGCGCATTAGTCCAAGGTACGCCCCGCCCCGACATCACAGACACGGGGACAGATAAAATTTCATAATTTAAAGATACATTGTGGAAGATCAGATAAAGAGCTGGCAGTTCTCATTAAAATAGTTAAAGACAATATGCTGAAAATTTCAGTTAAACTGCTCCACTCGGTACAATAAAAACATAGTCTCGATTATTTATTGTTTTATTGAATCAATGAGCGTTGAGCAGCAGATCGGATTCAAATCCAGTGACAATCCGACACATAAGATGGCGTCGAGCGTTTAGTGGATTAAGGTATTTTCAATATTTAGGTTTAGTTCATGAGTTTCAGTGCTACTTTTTTTTAAAAACGGAATCCCTCCTGCTCAGGCTTGAAATTTTTTTATGCTATTTTATTGGCGATTTTTAGACCTGTAATTTTGGAATTTACCTTCCGGAAATACGTCAGAATGCACAAAATTGAATCTAATTTACCAAAATTTTTCAGGGGAGGGCCCCCAAACCCCCCGTTAATCGGTTGAGCGCAATTAGTTAAGCAATTATAAAACCTAGACCCCCCCCCCCCCCCGCCCCTGCAAAAAATCCTTGATCCGCGCCTGCATCCTTACCAGTCTAATGCACCTTTCTCCTTGACGTGAAGATTTGAGTAAGGATGAAAGGGTAGCCCACACGGCAGAAATATTTAAAAACAAAAAATAAAATACATAGGCCTACATCCATTGCAAGTATCGTTTAATTTCTCATTACAGTTTCGGAAGACAATGTAAATTCGGGCTGTTGTAAATAAATACCCATATTTCAGTGTTGGAATTAGTCTGCGGAAATCCACACCAAAAACAATTTATAGGGCCTATTATAGCCAATGGGGAAAAAAGATTATGGTTGCTAAATACAAATAAGCTTGATGGCTGGGGTCATCTTATAGTTTTTCTCTACCCATTTCAACCCCTGCTCGAGTGGATAGACCTATCTCATCGCTTGAAGTTGTAGGGACATTAAACTTTATGTCGTGTTTCTGATTCAGCCAATTAGCAAACACGATGTCTAAAGTAGGGGATAAATACCTATACTTTGTCTGAGTCCGGTTAATTCTATAGTATTACAACAAAGCGTTTCTTTATCTATGTCACGCCGTCATCCATTATTCCATGACATAATATCACCATGACAACCGCAATATGCATTGGACAGGTGTAGTGTTGTCTTATCTGAAATGTGGTATAAATACAATAGGTTGTGCAGTCATGGTAACTTTATATGTCGCTGTGCTATCTGCAATTTAGTAGAATTTTGACATAATGTCTGTCATGGCCGCGTACCCTTGCAGTTTAGATCGATCTTTTAATGTAGAATTGCAGAATTTGACTTGAATTAGGCCTACTGTTAAAGATTTAGGCTAGTATACACCTATTCTTAATTTTTTCAAAATTCTGCTATACGCCTATGAAGCTTACACGTGAACCTGATGGAGACAGACCAACGTTGTCGGAATTGTCATTTATAAGCTAATCCATAAAGTTAAACTTTTCTATTAATATCATGCAACGGCTATCTTCACTAAAAGTATATCGTTAAAGGGCCAATCCCGATAACTTTCTGAGGAATAAAAATGCTTAATTTTGTGTTAAAATCCCTAAAAACCCATTACCTAAGGCCGACCAACTAACACGATATTTGTGATACGCTTGTAAATAATTTAAATCTGACAGTCTTCATCTGGAAATGGAGACCGTTGTATTATACAGTATCGGGATAAAACCAGACTTTTTTTTCTATAAAAATAATATGTAGGTAAAATTTACCTTTTGTTATCAAGTACAGTACATTGGTCATTCACTGTATAGACCTCTCAAGAAACGAGAATCGATTAGCAGGTCACCCAATGGTTACGTGTCCGGATAAGCAGTGTTGACGTTCACGTCCAAACGACTCAATATTTTGAGCTGAAATTTTGAGACAAGGTTAATACACCATGCCTCTATATTTTGGTCCATAAATTTCATAAATATTCAGACTTTAATTTTTTAGATCCTGTTCTTATCGGGATTGTCCCTTTAAGCCTACAGGTAGTAATTTGTTAAAGTATTAAATGTTATATAATCGATTTGGTAAATAATCTAAACATAAGTCACGTTTATAGCAATACTCTGAACCGAAAGCAGCTTATGGGTGAAGATGATAATTAGAAGGCAAGGAATTACGTCAAGGATCATTGCTCATACTCTGTTTAATTAGGATCCTCCTTAATAATACCTCTAAATTAAATCAGACGCTTTTCAGACACAAAGGCTAACGGGGACAAGCAATACTAATTACATGCATGCTTTTAGCGCCCGCAAACTGTAAACGTCGCTTTTTATTTTGTCGCTCTCCTTCTTTAAAAAATAAAACAACCACCATAATTTCGATTGATTTGACTATCAATATTCTCAAATTTATGACTTTCGTTAAAGGAGTGGAATATACTTCTCTATGGGTGATTTTAAGATCTCAGGAGCTGTACATGAAATAAGACACTAATCTGCAATTAGACGTACTAGATACATTGTATATGTATACGCCGTTGGAACTACAAATATAAATTTGTCTACGATATCTCCCCGTTGGAAGTGGATGTGAAACTCCAGAAACGTAGGCCTACGAACGAAAAGACTGTGTCAAGTTATGAAAGTGTGTTAGAGTCTTTAACTGTCTTGGAGAAACAATACCACTTTCTTTGGTAGCCCAGAGCACATACGTTATCCGAATGGGCTGGCCGGTTCTCAAAAACCAAAGTCTACCATATCCATTTTTTTTAAAAATCATGCGTCAAATCATAATCCCCCACCCCACCCACCCAACAAGTAAACACAAGACATGTCATGTCCCAGACCCATAATATTTGTATAATTGATAAAAGAAAAGTCCTAGTCCTAGCATTTTTAATTAGTACCGAGTGGGTTTGGGTGGTGTTTGTGCAATTGTGCCACGCCCATGTGAAGTCATTGTCCAAGACCATGACCATTTGAGTACAATTTATCCTAAATTCATTTTGACATTCAAAAGCTCTTTATTTATAGACGGGCAACAGTTTTGCCTCAGCCGAATACAGATTTAAATTTTCCTATTGTTCAATTCTTTTGACTTTACAGGGGAAAATACTCAACGATTGTGTGTGTACACTGGCTTGGTTGGCTGATAGTAATAGGTATTCATTGTTTAAGTTGTAAGCTACCTGGAAGTGGTGCATTATGGGTATGATTCACACGCAGACTCTCTACGCTTCAGAGTTGATAATGGCCGACGCTATGGGTGTTGTGTGACGAGTGTTGACATATATTCAGTTTGTGACATACCTGGAATTGTGAAATATTGAATGTGCATTCAACATGGATATCAAAAAATCACACACTTTATCTCTGGATATATTAGTTTTCATTATTACTGGTAAGTAAATGGACGTTTCGAGTGTAAATCTACGATAAGTTGTTGTCATTTATGATTTACTTCTCGGTCTCGACTCAGTGGTCGCTGTTTGAATCGGAGCCAAGCTGTGGCCTAGATATTAACCAGTGACAGTGTACTACTAGGCGGCGTATACAACAATATGAACTTACGATATTTAGCATGTGAATTTATGCCTGATATGAATACTCAAACTGTAGATGAAAAAGAGAACGGGATATTTTGTAAAAATAATATTTAGTTTTAAATTTAATATTACTAAATATACCGATAATAATTGTAAAAATCATGCTATCAATCAGGTGAAGTCATACAATGAATGTCACGTTGGCCGGTTACCGCAGGCTTCATCGTTAAGACATTTTGGGATAGGTTTAAAAGGGTATCATGGTACATTCTGTGGGGTTATGGACATACATGTAGCCTAGTAACTCTACACCAAACTGACCCAAATGGCTCAAAAATTGATTGTAGATCTAACTGCCAAACATTTTGGTCATAAGCACCAATTTGACCAAATGAATTGATCACAACAACAAAACATTATGTTCATTAAACGAACAACGATATTAATTTAATGAAAATGAAAACCAATATATTTTTCTAAACATTAACACAGACATCCAGGGTAAAAAAAAAAGAAAAAGGTATGGTAGGTGTAGTGCCATATATCCCTAGTTCCTTTTTAGGTTTGTCACTTTTTGAGCGGACAATGTCCACTGACATTTCCTATCCGGCAGTATGCAAATACCGTTCTTCCCAACCTGAACCTCTGTTCTAAAGGAATCATTTCGAGCTGTGCAGCTAACATATATTTATAAAGATTCAACACTATTTTCAAGTAGAAGTAGAATCCTCGATTAAATTAGAAACATACACCGTACGTTTAAACTGAAGATCTATTACGAGACCCGGACATGCGCAAACCGCATGTTGATTTCATCGCTAAATACTACTTGAAAATGGAGTTGAATTATTATAAATTTGTGTTCGATATAGTGAGATGATTCCTTTTGGTGGAAAATAAAGAATTGTGGTGACAAATAGAAGGTAAGGGTTCTAAAACAGCCTGAGAACAGGGGTGGGGAATAGCGGTGTTTTACCCTATTTTCATATATACTGCAGCTATAATATAAGGCCGGATAAGAACTGTCATCGGATATCGTTCGCTCAAAGACAGTTCCAAAAGGAACTACCATATCCCTATCTCAAAAGAAGTCAAATTCTAAATATAATTTTATTTAACATATCGCGGTACATGTATTTTTAAAAAAGAATGAATATGATATTGTACCTATATATGTATATCTATTCAAGCAATTAAGTTAGCTTAGCATATTATATGTAAGAAACTGTCTTAAACTACAATGTGTTTGTTCCCAAATGAGCTAGTTTGTGTCGAGTAGATGTTAAACCCCATTTCTCTCTCTGTACTTATAAGTATAAGTTGTTGTTATCAAGCATAAATTATTATTAGATCAAAAGCAATATACATTGTATCCCATTCCATAGTCACCAAGCTTTGCATTGTCCCTTTCACTAATTGAGCATTTGGGATATCATTGTGTTGACAGTAAATTGGCATGTACGAGGGCATACACCAGAAGTTTAGCAGTTTAGTTTGTGTTAAATTTATAAGATAATTTTGTTCTCTTTTTCAGCATTTGTTCATTTCGCCTTAGTGCAGGGTGCAACAGTAGCTGCTCCAAATAAAAGTGGCATTTTAAATGAAGGATTAAATCTCACATGTAACTATACTTTAGAAATTGGAGAATCATTTGGTAGTTTAACATGGGCTAGAAAAAGAAATTCAGATACAGTCTTTGTTGATATAGCTAAATTTGGAGCTAATGAGGATCCAATTTATTATCAAAGTGCTGGTGAAATAAGAAATAGGAGTTCTCTGTTAAGAATTATCAATGGTGGTTATATTAATATTAGAACGTTAATATGTGTGGATGAGGCACAGTTCAGGTGTACAGTGGAATATACTAGTAGTGGAACACTTAGAAATCAGCAAAGCACAATGACTGTAACTTTACAAGGTAAATACATTGGCGCTGACTATCATAGTAAATGAATCTTTCAATGTAAAGTCCTTCACTAAAGGTTATGCGATTTCATTATCGAATGACTTAGGCACCTGTGCCAATATGCTATAGGGAGCAAACACCTAGCTTGTGATTTGTTGTATCATAATGGTTGATTTTTATATCAATCATGTACACATATGTATTTCAAACAAAGAGGTGATATGAAATAGTGTCTGTCGGTAATTTTTTACGGTTGATTGCAGTGCTAATTTGCCAAATTTGATTAGCAAATTCAAAAATTGATTACAGGTAGCAGTTTTTCCCACTCATTTTATTTCTTCGTTAGAAATCTTCGTTAAAAAACAAATGCATCTGCTTTTTATCGTGTGTTACTATTTTCGATCAATAGGACACACACGGAAATTAAGATAAACAATAATATTTTACAGGAATTGTTACTTTGATTTCTCATTTTACAATATGTTTACATATTTTTAAATACCATATTTTATTTACAATACGTGGGAGATACACTGGAAATTGACATGTCTTACAATATGTTTACATATATTTATTTTTATATATTTTATTTACAATCCGCGGGAGATACACTGGAAATTGACATGTCTTGCCACATGCATGGTACTACTTGATTCCCTATTTCCGGTTTAATAGTTGCTATTCATTGAGTTATGTCACTGTATTGTATATATTTGACATTAAATACACATTGGCAATGTTGAGAAAGCATTCTAGTCTTCAAAATGTAGGATAAATCTTCGTGTCAATATCAAAAATGACAAGCATATTAATGATTTGCAGTTTTCAAGCCGCTACCCTCAGAAAGGAAAATATTGTAGGCATCAATGTATAATAACCGGTTTAGTTTCTATATAAAGTTTAATCTTAAAACCAGAACTTGCAGTAAAAGTAGAGTCATAGTGATACATGTACATGTGAACTCCACTGATTATAAAATGCAGGACAAAAAACCATTCCAACGATACAAACGTGTTATAAATCAGTGATTGATAAACTGAACACTTTATAGACTGTAATTGTACATGTACATTGTTGCCTTCTGGACCACCTTCAAATTGAATCCTTGGAGAATGATCTTTTGCTCTCCTCATACCGGTATTTTCTTATGGCAAGGTTAACACAATGCATACATGTATGGGTTTTTTTTCTACATATAAGGCTAATGATTTTACTTAATTTTTTAGGTCGCCCTGAGAAACCAAGTTTATTGATTCAATCAGGTGAAAATGCAGAGTATGATATAATGACATTTGATTGTACAAGCGTTGTTGGGAAAGCCCCTCTTGGAATTATAAAGTGGGAAGGTATAAGAGGATCTACTTCACAAGATTTATCTGCTGATTCTGAAGTTACCAATGAGGTGGTCACTCCTGGTTCCTGCACTCGCACTTTCAGTTCAAGACTCACTCGAAATGTCACTCGCAATGATAATGGACTTGTTATTCGATGTCGAACTATTCATACTGTCTATCAAGATCCAGAAGATTACTTAGATTTATCTCCCCTTGTTGTCAACTGTAAGTAAAGATAAATATTTTAATGGATGTGCATGTAGCTAAATTTTGTTTTCTATTTAGCTACTCATTGAAAAAGTGTACCGTATGTACATGTAGGACCTAAATTTTAGAAATATCAAAATATCTGACCATTGATGTTCATGTACCCTTTTTAAATAGAAAAAGACTTTGATAATTTATTAATACATGGTTGGTTTCTGCATGTAAAGCCTTCTTTCTAAAACACTGTCAGAATTGAATAGAAAAAGTTTTATATGCTATACCATTTCTATGATTCTCTTTAAATATAATATAATATTTTATTTTATTAATGAATAAGCATGATGGGCAAAGAAAAGTGCTCCAATTAGGGTTGTCTGTTCCACTGCGTGGGTTTCTCCGGGTTTTCTGACACTGCTAGAGACCCTACGCCTGAGCAAATTATTTAAATAAAATTGAACCATGTTAGTCTCAAGATGAACTGCATGTAGTTTGTGTCAAGTGGACTTTAAACCCGTCTCTGTAAAACTGGTCTATTGCTATTCTTACATGTACACAGTGCACCAAATATTGTATTTGCCCCTGTACTCTCTTGTTTGCATAGTTGGCATTGTGGCGAAAGAAAGACTTTTGATCTGCCAACAATTCATTGCATGAGACATGTAGAATACTTACAAGCGCATAACAATGAGTATTATTAGCTGTATTTACAAACACTCAAGATATCAAATTTACTGGATTATTTTTTTGTAAGTAAATTAGTTCCCTACATGTATTTATTAAATGTTTTCTGGCATTTTAGATCCAGTTGATGCTGCGAGTTTGAGTGTTTCTCAAGATCCAAATAAACCTACACATGATGTAGGTGGAACAGTTCGTCTTACTTGTCAGATAACTGTGATTCCTGTCGCTACTTATAAATGGCGCCATCTCAAAACTAACCAAACCTATGACCAAGGATTTAATGGCGTATTGAATTTGTCAAATGCACAAGTAGATCAAAGTGGCACATATGAATGTGAAGCTACAAATACCTACCAGAATATGACTTATACTGCGACTCAGACTATCAGCATTGATATTCGTAAGTAATCTGGAATTCTATTGCTTCAACTTTTTTTTTCGCCAAAAAGGTTCTGTGAGGACCATACAATGTAGATGCTGGTTAGCATTGTTTTTTACTCCAGTTTTGGCAACAAGTAGACCTACTGTATCAAATATCTGACACTCTTTTGGCCCATGTTTAAATTCTAACTATAAACATGGCTCACTTGAAGCATCTACCCATCAAAAATATCAGATTCTTGTTCTACACTTTTTAAAAATATTAATTGAAAGCTAAAAGTGAAAACGTTGAATATTGAAACACAATGTGATTGATGGGTAGAGAATTGAATGACCTTTTAATAAGGTATTTTAGTTAATTTTAGGCTGATATTACTCAAAGTGTGGTCGATTTGATCCCCACTCGCCATAATATTTCAAACATTGAACACAAAATTTACATTGATTAGCGCCTGATAATTTCCTGAATGTGTATCTTGTTTGTTGTTCTAGTATATTATGATATTTTAGATCTGATAACCATATTAATCATATAATTATTATTCTATACTTACACGTATCTATAATAATTCCCATATTAACGACCTTAATATACCATCAATTTAATTATTAACAATCATGCAATGAAGAATATTGGTTGCAAAATGTTAAAATAGCGTTGATCTGATGTCTGTGTACCGTTTACTGATGGTTTTTCAAAATCTTTAATGACAAATGCCTTGCGAAACAGTATGTTGTTATATTCAAAGTTTTAAAAAATTTATCACACCCAGTAGTAAACTGGAAGTTATCAAATATTTTTATAATTATTTTCAAATCTGGGAAGTAGAGAAAATTTTTTAGCCAGGTGTATGTCGTTTTTATTCTGAAGTAATTTGGAGCAGACGTTTTATTCAATAAAGAAGATACATTATATAAGATTAAGATGAAGTGCTTGCTGTTTTATCGTTCTGGCTATAATAGTTCAAAATAGATAATGAAAAATGAATATATTAAAAATTTTAATCAAATTACTTTATTCTGAGCAAATAATACTGTTAATAGGCCCAATTGACAAATACCGTGCTACAAAGTTTTGATTTTTCATTTCCACATTTAATAAAGATGGCAGATGTTGTCTAATCCACTCAATCTCAGTTGATTATGGGCTTGTGAATAAATGTCTACCAAAATAATAATTCATAAAACATTTGAAGCCATAAAAAGACCTGCAGTAAGATTTAGCTTTTACATAATGAATTTTTAAGAACCTTTTGCAACGATATAGTAGACTGCATGACTGACAGTTGTTTGATTATATATATTGATGATTTGCATGTTTTTCCCCCCAGAAATACCTTTGACTTCTTCACCTACTGATGTCCCCGAAGTTACTTCTCCTTCAAATACCGGTAGTGGTAATGGAAACACGGATAAAGCCACTGGTCCTCCGGGTAAGACTTAAATTTAAAGATTTTTTTTTTCCAGTTCTTATGTCCAGTTCCTAACTAAACAATGACACTTTTATTATCACTGACAAGAGAGAAACATCTTGACATACTGTGCTTGAATTTTAGGATGTTTTCAATACAATTTATTTGAAACCATTTTCCTTGATCTGTAGTTTGGTGAGTCATGTGTGCTTTACAAACCAAAATGGTCAACACAGCAAGATACGATTGTTACCGGGTGTCAACATTAATCAGGTTTCGTTATGTTTATAAAATTTTGGCCATTTTTGCGAACTGAAAAGCTTATGTTTGTTTAAATTGACAGAAAGTTTGTTTATTAGTTTAAAACTCAAACTATCTTCATTCTAATAACTGAAACCCGAATTGTAAGGATAAGCAACATTGCCTGGTGTCATGTACATTTATAATAAATTGTCTTCAGTAACTGTTCATGATTTGCCTAATAAATAATCTGATTGATTATTTAACATTTAATTAGGAAAACAATAAGAACACCAACGCCAGATAATTGCCATCATTGGAATCAATCAGATTAAAAATAGGCCCATTGATTAGGTGCCAGGAAACATAAAGATGTCCCATTTACATTTGCATACAGAGCAGCATAGATCATTGAATTTCACTTCATCTTATCTTTGTAAATACTGAATAGAACTGAATTATTTTTGGACTGATTTTCCTAATATAGATTCAACTTTTACAATATTGTAGTTTTCACAAGATTCCTATATTGCTCAGGAACTTTAAACATCATAAAAATATCCCATATTAAAGTCATTGGATCAGCATGTTAGATATTCACGTTGAACTGAACAATATTAGAACCTTATAGTTGGAATGTTTGTTAAAGTGTGTACCGGTAATATTTAACTTAAATTTGACAGTTGTTGTACTAAAAAACAAACTGAAATATGAAACTTTGAAAATAAGCATGTTGTAGAGGTTAGCATAAATATACATGCAGCATTCAGTATGCATGACTCCTTTAAAAACTAATTTATGGTTTGGATCTTACAAGCCCAGATTATCTGAATTCTGAATCCTTGCAAAATATTTGGAAAGGGAGCAAAAACAGCAAGTTGTGTTCGAGATGTCTTACTGTCCTTAGGCCTTTAATGAAAAGATATCAAAAATTTGTTATAAAATTGTTAGACATATTCACTTTCTTTCCTCTTGGTGTCTGAAAACTCTAGTACAGCATAAAATATAAACACCTGAGTTATAGTCTTGTTTGACAAGTCACACTAGAATTTGGCCAGAGTATTTGTCATTACTACTAACACTGGTGGTTGACCTGGCAAAGCATGACTATAGTCATGAACAGGAAGTAATATAACTCTGAAACTGGAAGTGGTAATCAATTGCCAGCAAGTCTATATGTATGTTACTCCCTGGTCTATCCTACCCCTGTACACCAAATTTCACCCTTCGAATATCCTTAGTGTTACCACCAACCCTGAACAGACATACAGACAGACAAAAAAACAAACAACAGTCAGAAATATTAGAATATATTCACATTGGGTATATGTATGTTTTTGTTTATGGTAATCACTATTAGAATATATTTACTACCTTTGAATCACATAACCCCTCCACTTTCCGCTACCAATAAGATCTACCACTTAGCTGCATGAATATGTTTTACTCAACACTTATGGGTGACACTGGCTTGTATCATTTTGGAATTCAACTTTTACTATGTGGTTTGTAAGGGATTCAGAAACTCTGAAACTCAGTCGTTCAATTACATGTACGTAAGCATCTTCAATAAAGAGTCAATCTTTCAGATCAGGTTCGGGTTCACTAAGTATTCTCAGACTTAAGTTAAGAATTTACTCAACTTTCGATTGATGTTTATGAGAAATAGCTTTGATCAAGAAACACAAAACTTTGTACATAGTGTCTTATTGATGTATTTGATATATTAAAGTAAAGCAACAACAGTTTTATAAGACTATGTATTTTATTTAAAATAAGACGAAAACTTGTGAGTATATTCTTAACTAAAGTCGACTGGAAATGTTTTTTGAACTTGGGGTCCAGTTTCTTCGAGGTCATCTTTCTATTCTAAGGGTCTCACAGGGCTGCAAAGAGAATCAGTGTTGGTTCTTGTGAAAAATCAACCAATATTTTTGTCCTGCTTCTAGAATTGTGTAAATATTTATTTTTATTATGTTTCAGATGATGATAATACAGTTTTGATTATTATTATTTGTGTTGTGATAGCTGTTGTTGTCCTGATTGTCATTATTGTTGTCATAATATACAAAAAGAAAAGGAACCCAAACAAACAACAAATAATAGAAGGTATGTTTATTATTAAACTAATTATGTGTATTTATTTTTCGTTGTTCAGGTTTTGCGATATGATACTGCCTTGTGGTCAATGTTTAAATCGAAATGACCGAGTTTGTGTTGAGTGGACGTTAAACCCCATTTCTCTCTCTCATCCTGTGTTTAAATAAACATCAATAAGATTATATCGCACTTTACATCTTTATCAGCTTCTTCACCACGTACAATTCTAATTACCCATTGTTCTTGTACTAAATGTAAGTTTACGTCTTGATTTAGGTGTTCAGAACATGAACAATCAAATTTAGTCCAGATTGAGCATTAGCACTTATCATAAACATCAACATTTTGGCCCAGAAATATTTGTGTACATTGTAATAAGAAATCGGTTTTATATTTTCCTTGGAATGACTATGTGAAGTTTTGAATATATTTTATTTCATAGACTTGCTTGTTTTATTAGAAGTACATTTTGAATTTAATGTTTATTGTTGATTTCTTGTTGATTTTTCAGAACCTCCAGAAAAAGCCTACAAGTAAGTCATTTAATTGTTCAGTGTTAATATAGCTCAACATAGTTGTTGTATCCATGACACAGGTTGGACTAAAATATATGCCAAGTCTAGGACTTTCAAAATTTACTGAAGTGCTTAAATTGAAGAGCAAACAATGAATTTGCTATATCTTCTTGTATAATGTCGGGGGTCACGGTGGCTAGCAGGTTAGACACTGACTAGCTAGCCTGAAGGTCGGGTGCTTGATGTCTGCATTGGCCGAGAAAGTTCATCCCGATTTCACGGCATGGTTCCCCCTTGTCAGTAAGGTAGCTGTCTGGTCTTTTGGATGGGACGGAAATCCGAGGTCCTGTGTACACATAAAAGATCCCTTGACAGTTGGAATTCGATATAAGAGTAGGCCGTAGTGCCATTGTCTGGGCAAAATTTCCCTCAAAGCATACTGTATGGCATATTGCTGTCTCAGTAAGCCCAGTTCAGAGTAGAACAGTAGGACGTTAAGCCCCATTTCTTTATTAATGTTCTTCTTGAAACTATTCGATTTTATTTCATACTATTGAACAACTTGACGAAATAGAATTTCAGAATGTTTTTCTTATTGTATTGTATTGTTTTTCTGTAGCAACAATCCAGCAATAAACACTTACGCAAACCAACCAGATATAGTTGGTGATGACAAGAAAAAGAATTATCAAAATTCGTTTAGCAGCAGTCCTTATAATTCAAATCCTTATTCTTCAACTAACTATCCAGCACATAATAATGTAAGTATATTGATCTAATACTCAATTTCTATTAGACTCCCATCTTCATTTCCTCAGTCGGGACAGAACAGTAGGATGTTAAAGTTCATTTCATTTCAATTTCTATTAGACTGATTTGATAGATAGTTATTGTTGTTTTGATGTGTCTCATGACAGAATAAAATGGTATTCATCTTGTTAAAAAATGAAATTTCTTATTTAGTGAAACGGAAAATCATTATCCCCAGAATGAATAATATGTGTATCAAGATATTATGCTGTTATGATACACAGATATATTGTGTTTCTTGATATTAGGCTGATGCATATCTAGATTGTGTTGTAGTGATACTGATACATACAATGCCTGATATAGTAAACTTATGGTATTCCTTGTTGTATTCTGCTTGTATCATATGGCCTGGTGTGGTTTCGAATCCCCGGTTGTACATGGCAAGGAGTAGGGTCGCCTGTCCAACCTCGTGGGTACTCCGGTTTCCTCCCACTGCTAAAGACCACTATGCGCAACTAGCGATTTATTGAAATTAAATTGAACCCTATGTTAGTCCCAAAATGACCTAGTTTGTGTCGAGTGGAGGTTAAACCCAATTTCTCTCTCTCTTTATTCTGCTTAGGACTTGTATTATATCTTATGGACTGACTTGACCATTAGTTGAAAAAAGATAGATGATGTCGAGTATGACATGTCACACCTTGTTGCTAATCATTTTCTGACAATGCACAGGTTATGTCTTGTTCTATCAGCATGAATTTGATTATCTAAAGTAATCCACAAAATTGATTGGTGAGATTTATCCAAAATGATCAACAGCCATTTAATGTTTGTGTACTGTATATAATTAGTAATGTTGACAATGTTTTTATTTTCCAGTCTTTTTCCATGAAGAGTGATGATCTATCATACGGAGAAATGAATTTTGATGATCGACCAAGAAGTCGAAAACCAGTGGCGCTGTCTGATGCTGATTATGCCGACATTTCAATGCCACATGTGTAACATTAAAGACAAATTGAAAACAGGGATGTACCAAAAAGCATTCTTTAAGGCCTTCGAGAGATAAACAAAATTATGTTTTTTTGCATTGTTTTGTGGAAAAATGTACTTTGGAATATATGTGTAAGGCCAACATTTACCATAGAATTTTGGATTCTTGTATTGTGTGAATATTTTGTAATTAAATGACTAATTCACATGGAAGAAACCAGGATCATTTATATAGTGCTGTGTTTATACAACCAATCAATTTATGTGTGTTACATGTATATATTTGTGTGTGTATGATGTCAGCATTTCATGTGGACAAAATGGGAGAGCATTCGGATTAAATGTAGATTGGAATATATATCGAAATATAAGAAGCAGGTTTGCCTAGAATTTCTTACGTCTTTCTTAAGCAAAAGTGCAAGTGTGAAATATTGTGTAAACAAAGAGAAACTTGTACAGACAATGAAATATGGAAAAGGAATTAAGAATTTGTGCTTAATAAAAACAGTTAATATTATACTAATCTACATAGACATTGTAATTGTTATGATGGCCAAATTCATCTGTGTTAATGTAATATATATGTACTATATATATTTCATACATATATTCATATCATAAAGATATCATATATATATATTTACTAAGCTTTGCTATTGTAGACAAAAAATTAGATGAATTACTTATTTATAACACAATGTACATTTCGATCTGCCATTTTTAGTCTTAATTAAAGACAATTTACAAAAATTGGGATTTCGGTAAATAGGATTAGCATTTAAATATTGAAACATAGTTTTCTAAATAGTATTTTGGTACATATCATGTGTGGCATTATTCATGATGGTGCCTGAATCAATAAATCTTTGAAATTGTACTATAGCTGGGATAACATACGTTAGAGGCGATCATTGACTAACATACATGTATTAATAATAGTGCCATGGTCTGCAAATCAAACACATCCTTTATTAATGTCATTGTATATTTATCATAGAGTATATCATACATGTTTATATTGTGCAGCTGATATCATGTATATATAAGTGTAGCTCTTTTCTCAGTGGTGATATACATGTACATTAGGATTTTACTGTCGTATCGATCACTAGAAATTTTGGTTAAACAGGATTTCATTGTATGATAAGACGTTAGCTGGAAACGGATGTACATGTATATCCCTACCAGTATATGTAGTAGCAGTTTATAGTGATTGACAGAATGACCTCTTTCAGCATTATATTTAAGCCCCTTGAGGAGATCAAACATATAAGCAGACACTAAACCACCAAGAGATATATTGTCTGTGATGTCACTACTGTTAAAACATCAACTAACTACTACAATCTACTCTCTAGAGATAATTTAAACATAAATCCTGCCTTCATTAGCCCAGTTGGTGGAGAACAGTAAGACATTAAATTTTCAAACATAAATGTCTTGCAAAAAATATGGGAGCCAGATTCCGGCATTATTGTGAAGACCACCTATTGTAGCCTACTGTGTGGTTTATGTGTACTATTTGTCTCGAATTGGTTTACATACATATATTTATACAAATTACTATTAAATAATCATGGAATCAATTCTGTATAACATTCATTTTGAAGTAATATTTTCTTTTTATTATTATACGTTTACAACTAAATTTATTTTAAGACGCTATGTAGGAAAACATCATATGTAATATGTAGTAATCTATCAAAGTCAAATGATATTTTCAAGTTTACAACTTTGTGCTTTGTTGAGATTGAGCAAAAGTTAGAGAAATATTTTATTTCATTAAATGCTCATAGACAAAATTATATTTATTGGCAAAAAGCTCAGTTTTTATTAAATATAGAGCTCAATAAATTCAAAGAAACCATTATTTGTAGCCATTTTGCTCAAATTATAAACCTTTATAATGAAATGGAGTAAAAATGTTTCTCAATAGTGTTGTAAATGTTCACAATTCAAATCCATGGCAGCTTAAAGAATTCACACAGTTTTATAGAATTCCCTGGATAATGACAATTAAACTCCCCCCAGACAGAATATGAATCATTCAAATTTTATTACTTCAATTCAGCAAATGATCGATCCACTATTTATTCCGGATGTTTAAGCAAATATTTGTATATAAAATTAACATGAATTGTATTTATCAGCATTCCGTGTTAAATATTGTGAAATTTTATTCAGAGAATTCTAAAATGAAATTATCAGATATCGTTGTGCTTAGAAATTCTGTAGGCTAGAAATGCTTCATATTTCTTTTGTACTGAGTGTCACGTTTTTTTTTTCTTTCTTATACATGTTTTTGTGTTTATCTTTTTGTTTATTTTGATAAAATAAGATATTTTATTTAAGTACACATTGTACTATCTTAAAGCTCTAAATAAATATATATAATTTTTTTTATGTAAAATAGATTGTACATATTTGCTAGATATATAATTATATAAGCTATAAATAATAGCCAAATTTGTAAATGCTTTAGATCATCTTTAGTTGCCCAATATTTCCCCCTTCTAATATATTTTCCTTTTTTTTTTTATTGTATCTTTTTTTGCTTTTGCCAAAGAAAAGTTTATTTTCAAATTGAATTAGGAATAATGAAGCTCTTGATCTCAATTTTCGCATTTCATTGCAAAACAAATGGATACAATTTATAGTATATCTATCTATGTACATGTACTACTAGTATACATGTATCCATATTTTGGATTTAATTACATTTGAAAGAAATAATGAATTAGTATTTGTCATGTGTATTGATCATTAGCCTTTAAAAATTGTTTTACATAAACTTAAGAGTATTCTTTGGACTTTAATTAAAAACACACACTTATAGAATTTAAATTTGTACAGAATTAGATAATTCAAGCTAATATAAGTAAGGTAATGAAAAGTGAATTAATAACATACCTAAATGAAATATAGAAAGTTTTTATAATCAATATCAAAATAATGTTATAATTTGTCTTGTTACTTGAGAGTAATACAAATTTGTTAAATATTTCAATTTTATTATAATATTTAAAAAAAATGTTCATGTCATTGGTGGTGTAATGATTAATCGTAAGTTTAAACCTCCCATTAGGTTGTTAGATATTTCTTTCGTCCATGTAACTATGAAACCATGTAATTTCAGGTGGTTGTTATTGTTTATATTAAACTATGACAAAAACAAAATAACATATCAGAAATACTTGTGAAGTGCCTACTGAAGTGAAGCCATTGTTTTGGCTTTCTAGAAATCGTCCATTATTGAGAATTATTCTTTCACATATCATGACGTCCACCTTAAGTAAAAAAAAAAAAAACTTTTATGAAAGTAACTTGTATATGCCTTTATATATAAATCATTATATTTTGTTGAAATGTATACTATATCTTAATATTTTTTAATTAACTGTTGTTCCTTGGCATGTCTGATTATTTCAATAATAAATAAGAAAAATTATATCATTTTTTTTTGTTTGTTTAAGGGTTGGGTAGCTGAATGTCATTGAGTCAAGTGGCATGGTTATAATTCCCTGGTGATAAGGTGTAGGGTCGCCTGTCCAACCTCGTGGGTTTCCTCCCACTGTTAAATGCCCCTCTGTGCAAACGAATTACTGATATAAAATCGAAACAAACTGTGTTGTAGTTATGAGACTACCATAACATGTACAATGTATGAGGTTAAATTATAGGGAAAGAAAGAGTTTTTATACTTGGTTCCCAATGGTTGTTGGATGAGAAAGTGAGGTTTGGTGCACAAATTGACCATTGTGGGTACAATTCCCACAAACATTACACACCTTAACATAGAGTACATGTATAACACTGACCATAGGTTAGTCTTATAATAACAGTGTTGTGTTGACAAGATGATAAAACTTGCTTATTTTTTTAATTGTTAATGTACCTACATGTAATGTGCTCCTGAAGACACAGGAAACTTGAACTACTGATGGCTATAACAGGGATGACAGTTAAAATTTGTTCAATGGGCAGAAACACTGCTATCCATACAAAATTTTCCTCATATCACACTGCATGGCGTATGTCTATTCATTAGCCTGATTGTTGCAGAAAAATAGGATGTTAAACCTCATTTTATTTCTTTATTTATCTAAATGTACATATGATGACCGTATAAGACAGTTATCCTGTCTGGTAAATTCAAGGAACCAACAACTTTGGATTCATCATAATGTTATTCTGTACAGTCTTTCTGCATTGTCTATTTAATACTATATTGTCAATTACTGATCACAGTGTATGATGACTTTAATAGATTGACTATTGCGATCACTAGCTGTTAGAAAAGCTTTCTCTGTTTCAAGTAAAGTAAAATGATGTGATATTAATGGTTTAACATCTAAGGCTCCACTGGCAATTAAATCTAAAGCAATTGGGTAACTGAAATAAAAATATTAGTTATAATATAAACTTCAGTTGATGTTAATGTGTAAAAATTGCCTAGATAACCACATACATATACCGCTACTTGCCAAATTTATAAGGGTAACTGCTAATCGCATTTTTCAAGTCACTCATACAACAGAAGAATGAAATCATCAAAAGAATTATCTTCTCACAAAACTAGCCATCATTTTCGATTGACACCATATTCTGACTTGAAAACCAGAAAACAATGTTCAAAAATTGAATTTAGGAAAATTGAAATTCTTTTGTTTCTATTCAGCCAAGGAGAATATTTATAATGTCATTGATGTGAGTAAAAGTATTTACCAATTAGCATATCTGAATATACCCAGTAAATCCACTTCATTGGTATTTAACCGAGTTAAAGATAACTCGACTTTAGGGGAACCACCCCCTACTCGCACCACTTTTCCTCCCGGTCGAGTCACCTGTTAAATATAAGTAAATAAATAAAAACAATAGCAGTAACAAAAAAGATTATTCACATAAATCAAATTTCAAACAGGGGAGTACCGGTACATATTATTTCCATACTTAGGGTAGGCCTATTCTGTTGATCTCTAAGCATAAGAGAAAACACAAACTTTGGGAATAACAGACGTGACAAGACAGTGCAAGGGAGACAACTCGCGTAAAAAAATCTGTGGTTGGAATAAGTCCAGAGAATGTTGACAACACAAAAATCACAAATATTGATGAAATTAAACATGTCACAATACAAATCTCCGTACCTGAATTCCTAAAATAAAACTGGAATCAACTCCGCTACAATCTAATGTGACGTCTGGTTCACCTAAAATGCTGGTAACTTTTCTCGCCACCACATCACCGTCCTTATCTACTATTTTAAAAATGTGATCAGCCCCCATTTTCTTAGCGAAATTAAGCCTATGCTCATCTATATCTAACAATTAGAAAAAAGAAATCTGCATGACGCATATTTTAGATTAGGATCCCAAGTTGCTCAACCATATTTTAATTTTATTTAGACATATACCGAAAAAATGAAAACGAGTGAGAATCAATAGTAAGGAACATTATCAGTGACCATTTCTAAATGCGGATTGGATCATAAGGCCTTGCATTATTAAGTCAAGTTATGTGGTTTCAATCCCAGAATTTTACATTCCGAAGCTTGTACGTGACATGGAGTATAGATTCGTCTGCCGGACTTCGTAGGGACCATTCTGTTGCCACCAACTGCTAAGACCCCACCCCTATCTATGCACATGCGAATCAATGAGCTAAATCGTGTTCAGAAATTAACTACTGTCTCTCTCTCTTCTCTCTCTCTCTCTCTCAAACTATCTACAGTTCCTATTTTGCCTACCAGTAATCATTATGTTAGTAGCACCGGCATTTTTGGCTACCATCATCGCCAGCAAACCAATAGGACCTGCAATATACAAAACCATTTACCAAGCTTGGTGTAGTGGTTTAACTCGGTACCCAGTTTTGCTCGGTTCCTTGTTCATTAGACCTGAGTGTAAAAAATCTTGGCTGTGATTTGATTTCTTGTTTTCACATGGGACCAGTTGAATTGCACGTTTTGCATAGTCTTTATGAAACACGATGCCACATTGAAAACATTTCCCAAAACCAACCGAAATCCTTCCTTTCATATTTATATACATATTATTTATCTTTTAAAATACATATTTATTTATTTCATTAGTGAATAAATACTACGTTTCTATGGGGCGCCGTTTATAAAATAATTATTTAATTTTTTTATAGCAAAAAACATTAGATTTAACTCCGAATATATATATTTAGATAAATATTAGAACAAAAATGGCATATATGTAAATATCAAAAAATATTGTAGCTAAAAGTCGAGTTTTTGGTCTATGAAAAACTTTAAATGTTATATCTTGATTTCACATCGCTTAGTTAAATATATAGCTAAATGTGCTGTTTCTCGTAGGTATAAATGCTAAATACTAAATCACTGAAAAATCTAAAGTTAAATATTTAGCTAAATATATAAACATTTAGCTAAATATATACACATTTAGCTAAATATATACACATTTAGCTAAATATATAAACATTTAGCTAAATATATATATTTAGTTAAATATATATATTTAGTTAAATATATAAACATTTAGCTAAATATATAAACAGTTAACTAAATATATAAATATCATGCTAAATATATATATGTTTAGCTAAATGTATAAATATTTAACTAAATATATATTTGTGGTCCCGCCAATATTTCTATTATCGTAAGCGACACAAAAAAACTGCGCATAAAATGATGACGTGTACCCGACACGTTAACCCGTAATATGTCGTGAAGTTACCATATTATGAGTGATCGATGTCTAACGTTACATATATGTAGGCATTATTAACGAATTGCGGATGTAAGAACTAAGCTGAGCGTTCAGGTACCAGATAGTACTGTGTCGTGCAGTCAGTGGAAAGTTGTACACTACGTCATCGTTTAGTGTGAAGTCACTTACAACAATAATTATTTTACAAACGGCGTGGTACGGTTGCGCTTTGTAAATTTAACTATATGTTTAGTTAAATATATAATTATTTAGTTAAATATATAAATATTTAGCTAAATATAAATGTTTAACTAAATATTTTAACATTTAACTAAATATTTTAACATTTAACTAAATATTTTAACATTTAACTAAATATTTTAACATTTAACTAAATATTTTAACATTTAACTAAATATATATATTTAGCTAAATGTTTAAACATTTAACTAAATATTTAGCTAAATATTTATATATCATCAAATCTCTTGTTTTGGTCTTAATATTCAATGCTAAATGTTAAATATGAACATCGAGACAAATCGAGAAATATTTATATATATTATGTTAAATATTGAGTTTTTGTTGTATTTTTAGTTTAAATATTAAAAGTGAAAAATTTGCACAAAAGTCGAGATTTAACTATATATATAAATTTAAATTAAATCTAGTGTTTTTTGCTATATAAAAAGCTAAATAATTGATTTACAAACGGCGCCCCATACGTTTCTAGCAAAGCACAATAATTGCCTTATATCCAAAAGAAAAGAAAATTTGAGTTACCAAATAGTAATTAAAAATTCTATTGCGATGAACAGGGCCATTCCTGTGTTATATCAAATGCAATAAATCGGAGTTTAGCGACCTAGCTTTTGCACCAACCGGGATATATACAAAATGAATTCCATGTCAATTGATTGCAATTTTGTCATTTTGAAGAGCTCTGGAGTCACAGCATTGGATCCCTAAACGAGATAAGTTTTCTTAACCCAAACCCTTACCCCTGCATTGGATCCCTATACGAGGTAATTTTTCTAGGCCCTAACCCTTACCCCTGCAACTTCACTTTAAAATCTTCAGTCACAATTATCAAGCAAGTCGGGCGCTTCAGGGTACATATAATGTTAGACTTAGTTCCTTTAGGAACTGTCTCTGACCGGACATACATGTAGTCCGAGACGTAGTCCGGTCAGAGACAGTTCCTTACGGCACTAACACTAACTAAACATCACCCAAACTACATACCAGCACCACACACTAGAACTGTTGATCCTAAATCAATCTCCGCCCTTTTACAACTATAAAGAGCCACTGATAGGGGTTCTAACATGGCTCCTTCATCTAACGATACGTGATCAGGTAATCTGAAAATTAAATTGTATTTAAGCATCTATGTCTGTTTGGGTAGGACTACAGAACAGGGGAAAATTGCCGTTAGAAAATCTACCTGTCTGTGACCGATAGCGACGGTAAAATTATGACAGACTCGCAGAGGCGGACCAAGGCTTGGACAGCTCGATCAGCAAAGCCGTTTACGAAACTAAGCCTCAGTAAACCAGTGCCGATCAATCATGGCATTAGTCTATCCAATGAAGTCTACATATATTAACACCAATATCTATACATCATTTGGGCCTAGATCGCACGGGTCATTTGCCCCAGTGCATTGCCGAAGAAGCTAAGTTTTACTCATTTAATTTTAGTGTTGGTAAAGATGCATTATGTAAGAACTAAATCGGCCAAATGCAGATGTTTCGTTTGGCCCCAAATGTGATATATCATTAATTACACAATAATTCACGTAACAACTACCCTCTAATCGGATGGTTTTCATTTTCAACGGATTTAAACACGATTGTCAGTTAATAATTTTATTAATAATTCGATAATCGGGATTTTGTTCATAATTATAACTCGTAACAACGGTAGCAATGACAACCAAGATTACTCTGTTCTTCAAACAACCATAACTCCGTACAGAATAAAGTAATTTGACAGGATTTTCCACATATTCCCGTTTCATTTTTAACTATTATAATGAGAATTGTTAGTTCTTGATCTAAATATTACATAATGCATCTTTAAATCTTTTTAAGGCCGATTTTTTTTATAACATCTGGTGAAATATACTTTAAATTCAAAGACAGTTTTTTTTGGTAGAACCATGGTAGAACCATACTCACTTGAAACAGAAATCAGCAGGGTGTTTATATAAACGACATAAATTACCATCTATAGGGGGCGTGGCACAAAATTCTACACTCGGACACAGATTATATCGTCCTTTCTTACACAAATTACAACTTCTACAGGGTATACCAGGTTCTATTGCTACACGATCTCCTACACACAAAAGAAAAATCGAATAAAGAAAAATAATATATATATATAAAAATAATCAAACAAAAAATACTAAAAACCAGCTTCTAGATAGAATTAGGCATAGCAGCGACAAAATATCGAGTGAAATTGCTGGAATAACTTGGAAGATGGGGTGTTTTTTGGTGATTCCTGTTTCTGTTCTTATATGGAAAATCGATTACTAACTTGTGGCTATGCAGTCTACATTATAAGTCTGCCTATAAGCACCAATACTTAGCTTAAAAACAATATGACTACGTTTCATGATATTCTGGCATTCCAAGTATAATAAAAACCTTTCAAAAATTCAGTACTTTTTAGATTAATTGATCCAGTTTTGTTTCAATATATAGATCAACAAATTTTAATACTAACCTTCTTTCAGGTGCGTCACTTTAGAACCGACTCCTACGACTACACCACTGGCTTCATGACCTAACACCATTGGTTCTTTGACAACAAACTTTCCGCATTTTCCTAATGCCCAATATTTTATATCTGAGCCACAGATGCCAACAGATCCCATAGATATCAGAACATCTTTAAAATAAAACATGCGGAATCGATAGTTGACGGTGATGGAGTGCATAGTTTTGTGTGCATGTCACTTCTATGACATTAAATTTCTTGCCACCCTTCTCTAATCGGTGGTGAACGTAAACCATATTTCAATGACGTAAACCCATGACGCTAAGACTGGTATGTAACTGTTTTTGATTAGTAGGTAGAATGAAGCTACGATCAAGGGCAGATAATTTGAATTATGTACCAAGGGGTTAGGAGGATAGAATAATGGAACGATACCACGGGGGATACTGAGGATGTGGCATTATCTACTTGTTATGTTTCAATTGCTCATTTTTACAGGGTCTAATTGTCAGGTCCTGATCTTCGTTATTTCATAATGTCTGGGTCTTAGTCCGTGTACATAGGAGAGTGATTTCCCTGCGAATGGATAGAGAAGAATGCGGTGAAGACAGATTAGTAGAAGCCCAGTTGTATCTCTCATTCTCATATACAATTATTTAACTGAATAACGTGATATAATCGTGGTTCGGATATTGCAAATCGACTTTTGTCATGTTCTACACATTCCCAAAAATTTCGTCATCTGGACCGCCCCTATCGATATATTGGGTTTCTTGTGTCCATATACTGACATAGGATCTTATTTATCATGTCAAATAAGTGGTCACCAAGTCCCTGAACTGTTTCCGCGAAATATCCTTGAAATAGTAAAAGAGATTTGCATAACCTGTTATTATTACCCGTGTCTTTTGGTTCTGGAACACTGATACTTTCCTAAAATAATTAAAAAAAACCACAGTTAGTTACAGATGCTTGATCAAAATTGGAATCTTTAAATATACGAAAATGTGTCTAATGCAATATGAATGTCTATAAAGTGATTTATATTCAATATTTAAGAATGTTATTGTAATTTCTAATCAATTATGTTCGGTGAAAAACGTCAATTAAAATTATCATTTTGTCGTTTGTTAATTAATTAGCCATAATAACTTTCGCGTTGTCTTGTAGGATATGTTTTTCTTTATTCATTACAAATTGCACCCAAAACCATAGAATACACGACTCGTGTACTGATTTTGAAATGCTCTTGTGTTTTATATAATGAATATCATGGTATCATATTTCAAGGCAAGAAAAAACCCCGCAGATATTGATTGAAATGGATTAATATTCGTTTTTTTTTAAAAGAAAATTTTCGAATATTATGAAAAATATTGAGTTTTTAGTTTAGTTCTTTAAATTTATTTTCTTCTAAATTACATTAACCGTAATAGTAGGTGCAAGGGGACTACACTAAACGCAAATAAAAACGAAAAGATAAACTTACGGCAAGGTATAAACTAACAGAAATATCAAATTAAGTTAATGGATCTGGGTGCAAACCGTAAGCGTCCACTGCGCTGTAAATATTTTGCGAGCCTTCAAACAACAGCGAAAACAACTGTTTTTCGCACTCAAAATTACTGTGCATTGAAAGAGGACTGGTTTTGTCGAAAAGAAAGATATTTCGATGATGAGTGGGTCCATGAGAACATTTCGTAGAAGACCCCCCCCCCCACCACAACTTATCCCACGACAAAATTATATTCAAAGTTTTTTGCGTTGGAATACTAGCACTTGGTATAAGATAAAAACGATAGCTCTCTTTTATAAAAGATGAACGGATGTATGGTCGGATGTAAAATGGTTTTATTAAATGGCAACTGTTAATCATCCATGCTGTAATTTATTGAGATATTCTATTGTGGATATTATTACAGCGTAATGTTGATATTATCAATGATCTATATAGCTATACAGCATATCATATATTTAGTTAAAGCTATATACCTATAATTAATACTTTATTTTATAACAGTGACAATGAAAATTTGCCCGGGTAGCGGCACTACGGTTTAATTTTATTTCAAATTCCAACCATTAACGGTTCTTTTACGTGTACATTAATATGATCACGGAACCTCGGTTTACCGTCCTTTCGGAACGACTGAACGTTGTCCCTCCATCATGTACCACTGACAACGGGTGTATCGAAAAATCCAGGTGAACGTTTGTGGCCAACACTTGGATCGAACACGAGACCCTCAAGTCAGCGAGTCGCCATCTTACGCAATGAGCCACGGCTGCTCCCGAAATGGAGCTTAACGTCCACTCCATTATACTGGCGATTGTTTCTCACAGTATTTCGCGTCTAAGGCGTCTACTTTTGGTCGAGGGACATGGGATTTGACACGCACATAAATCAACTTGTGATTATCACTCACTCTCTTGAATGATAAAGAGAGGAAGAGAAATGGGGTTTAAACGTTCACTCGACACAAACTGGGTCATTTCGGGACTACCATCAATAATTCGCCTGTGCGTGGAGGGTCTTTAGCAGTGGGGGGGGGGGGAAACCGGAGGACCCGGAGAAAACCCACGAGGTTGGACAGGCGACCATACTCCTTGTCACGTACAATCGTGGATTCGAAACCACATCAGTTGAATCAAGGACAGACTATCCATTCGGCCATCCACCCCTCTCGAATGATAAAGTTCTTTATATATTATAATCCAGCTACTATGCAGGCTAAATTAAACTCATGTAAATTATATTATGTATTATGTCTCTATTTATTTACATGACGATTCGGGTTTTGTGTTGGCTAAATATAAACTATGTAAATATTCATATTCATTTAGACCTATCTACACGAAGCGACGTGATCACATTTGCTTACCCGAGGCTTTGATACCTATTTCATAATTCAAACAATATGGTATATTTTATGTTTATAAAATTGTCATGTTTATTTACCTATGAAATAAAACATGACCCTTTAAAATCTACTCACCATGCGAAGATCATTTGCAGCATGTAGGACAGCGGCTGTATTGTCTGAGTTCGCCATTTTACCTATATCGCAGACTATTTTGTAGATAAGTCGACTAATCATAAATTAAATAGGTTATCTTGTATATCATTTCTATTGTCCATTATGTAAATTCTTAAAGAGACACTCTCACTTCAAAGATCGTCGCCATTTTTTTAAAAAGAATATTATATGTTTTAGATGGTCGATTTGTGTCGATTTGATTTGACTTTTTAGTTCCATAATTTATATCTACATGTATATACATATTATTGTGTCCAGTAGGAATCCTTATAGGGCTTTGACTCTCCCTATTTGGGGCTGTTGACATGGAAATAAGACCATTCTGCACACACAGAGATCATCTACTGAATATTTCGGGAATAGATCTTGGCGTAAATGGCCGCCATATCCAAACGTCGGTAAAAAATAAAAATATACTGTTTTGTAGTGTGCTTCTACTCGCTTTCACACCTGTCATACACACAAAGTCTAAATAAACTTTTTCAATTTTATTAAACGGGAGCATAATAGGCTTAAATACTAATCAAAACTCTCGAAGTATATTTAACATGTCGGTCAACTAGCTTAGTGTCTGTTCTCAAGGGGAGATAACTGTAGACAGAGGGTTTGGTATGGGAAAGCCAGGAGTCCACCAGATGGTAATTTTAGACTAACTTTGAAGTAGACACTATAACTTCGACGTGTAAAATGTGTATTGCATGAGGGTTAATCCCTACCAGGGCCCGTGAGAGAGTGGGAACTGCTGGAAAACTGGGGTCCGGAGGTATGCCGTGTAATGTATTTTAAAAATAATTGTTGGTATAAATAATTACTAAAAACAAATACATTGTTACTTAAATGTAAACTACAGACGAGCACCGGTAACGTTTTTGGTGAGGGGTGTCTATAAGCGTAGATAGGATTAGAACCGGATTGTCAGTCTTTTTTGGAAGAAATTGGCAAATTAAAAACCTTCTGCCCGGGCCTTCGCGCCGTTTAACCCCGGACCGTCCTCGTTGCGTTCGCAGTTTGCATTACCGCCATGTTGCTAATATGAATTATAATATTTATAAACTAGTTTTGACATAAAATATTTGGAATTATTCTCTTTAATTGCAGTATCATATTGACATATTTTCAACGCCAAAATGTCGCTTTTCATTAACTCATCTGGCTTGATTTGGCAGCTTAGCTTAGCCGATGCAATGAAAATTTTGGTTGTAGCCAAATATGATTATCACAAACTTTTCTGTCTTCATGCAATAAACACAGATGTAGATCAGGGTCCTGGGTATTTGATTAGGTAAATTGAAGGTCATGTGGGTAGCTGATAATTTTGGTAGCCTCGTGCCATAAATTTACATGTAGCCTTTCCTTCTACTGAAAAGAAATGGGGTGTAAAGTCCCACTTTTTCGCACAGAGAAAGCTAATAAAAACAGTTCCTTCTACGGTTCAGAAGGATAATTAAATATCGCCACCAACGTCGGATAAATTAATAATTGGAATATATTGCATCTGAGTGAAAGGGATTTTACATGTAACCCCCCAAAGAGGATGTTTTGCGCTTCATTAAAAATTCCGAAAGATCAGGCCACCCTTTCCAGCTACGGCTCGGAAGTGGGGGCTGGCTTGAAGTATACGATGATGGTTCTTCTCCGCGTAGCGCACTTGCCGCTAGGCAACCGCGGTTTCACTCTGTTATTTATACCGAGACAATCACTATCGATAAGAATAGTATCGGTAAGAACACATGAGTTGTCTCTCCTTGATTACACAAAGTACTGTCACAGCAATAAACGCAAACAGAAGGCGTATCTCTACAGGTTTTTCTGTCGTTTAATGATTGCAAATCGTAGCACAATTGTCTTTCCATACATCCCTGAAAATAATTAAACAGAACTGTTATATCAACCCCTACCAACAAAGAGACACTGGTCAATTCTACGTTTTGGGGTCAATATCGCCGTTTCCAAACTTTTTCCATCAATTTAAATATTTTCGTATAAAAATCTACCCCATTTCTTAAAATAAAATTGACAGTCTTTTTGCTTTCAGTCATTTATTGTTAAGACCTATCCAAGCGGGTTATTACAAGATTAATTCAATCGTTCAGTTAATTGCATTCATCTGGATATTTATCTAGATAAATATCTGCATGAACATTGGTAATAATATCAGTGAAAACGGTAGTATGGAAATTTTAGCACGTCCGCCCTTCGAATCCCAACCCAACTACACCAAGCAATCTTTTATGTACAATTTGTACACGGGTCTAGATCTGTGAACCCCCCAGGCGCCACACATTACAAATTCGCCGTTATTTGAACTCCAAATATTCTGCTTGGAGTCCACAGAAATCGCAACTTTGTGAAATAACATTTTTACATTACAAAACATCAACTATTTATATATACCTTTGTAAACAGTCTGCCTTCGAACTGTTTTCTTTCAAGAGTATTGGAGCATAGTTCACCTGATTGACAAGTCGTAGTTTTCTGTGTACAGAGTTGATTGGTCCAGCCGCTATCACAAGCATAACATTCTAAACTCCACACCTCTACAAAACAATATACAATTTTAATAAAAATAAATAAATTTGATATCGAATAATTAAATTGTGTGATGCAGCGAGATAGATGTGTCCGAAAATCAAAAATTTAAGGGTTCATGCAATGTTCAGCTATAACTCACCTCGGCAGCTTAAGCACCCCCCCCCCCCCGCCCCCAAAAAGAAACGGAACAAAAATTAGTAAACAAACCGAATTCCACTAGATATTTCGAAAGACAAACCGAATCGCATAGCTATGAGATACCAAGTTCTTTTAACACTTTATCTAGATGTTTAAGATTAAATATTCTTTAAAATCTTTAAAATATGTTTTATTCAGCATACAGTAAAATGAATTAATTTACCTGGTATATGTAACAAACAAAGGGACAGAACAACAACAAAAAACATTTTACATATTCATATACACATTCCTCACGTAGTCAGTATAGGTTTACTTATTAAAACACACTTTTTTTCACCAACGAAAAGTTGATCCGTTAACAATAACACATAATAACATATATTGTTACCGTACACATGAATAATTCTATTTCAACCGTATTATACACTTTCTATCAACTTAATTGATTTTTTTTATTATTCGAGGATAACATATCTATCTCTTGACCTGCAGTTCAGCTAGCTCGCAACTTGTCTTAAATAAATATTAAAGCTGACGTCGTCATGCCACCAATGTTGACATATGTATCCTTATCTCAATATTATTGTATTATCGGTGTATAATATTTCAAGAAGTACTCATGTTTAAAAATATTGGTTCATACGCAGACGTATTTTTCAGTTTGGGAGGGGAGGGTAATAATCAACTGGTAATAATCTCAGATTAGGGGGCAATTAATTATTTGTGACCTGGAGTGCCCGCGTCTATGATAATAATTATGAGGATTTAACGGTTTATTGAGTCATTGATCTGTTAATGAGTGGGTGATTGGGTGAACGTCCATGGTGTCACAGAATGTCAAAACTCATTATATGACAGTCTATTAAGTATAGGCCTATCGTAATATGATGATTGGAAATCGCAATTTAAGTGTAGTATAGAAAATGAAATGGTTTAAACCTTCTGGTTTCTGAACCAAACGGGCTAGCGAAGACGGGCATACGATATGCAGTGTGCGATTCCCCCTTTATTTTCCATCAGCATATGTTTAAAAATAATATTAAAAGATATCATACCCTTAAAATTGTTTGTAGTTTTATTGAAAATTGACTAAGTATCTAGAAAGTGTAACCTTTGATTGGCAATAACAATTATGTGGGTATATAGGACTAAGACTATAGTAATAACTTCCCTTGATTGCATGGTATAGTATTCCAATCTACACCAGTTGCCCCCCCCCCACTTTATTCCCCTTTTGCACGGGATTTGTGTGTTGACCTTTTAGTCTAGAACTAGTCTCTATCATCCATACAAATATTCTACAGAACTGAAGATATTGCAGCCACGTTTTGATGAATAGTCATGATTATGAGGCCGAAGGATCAGGAAATGGGAAATCATGAACAATTTGATATCAGATCCCACAGATTACTTTGACCGGCGTAACAAAAATCAATATGGTGACATTATTAGACGCTTTACTGTTATAAAGGTTACGATCATCGAAATGTTCACAAAAATGTTACAGACCATCGAAATCAACGATAAGAGGATTACTAGTCTGATTCCAGGATTATGAAGAGGAGTTGTCCCCCGTGATTAAAATTCTTTATATAGAAAAGAATACAAAAGTATATCCTGAACTACGTTCAATATTAAAAGTTCGATATTCTCTATTTTATCCTACCGCCGTATCACTCCTTCCAAAATACCTTCCTAAACATCTTTGATAATAAATGAAATGAAATGAAATGGAATCTTGTAAAATTATTTTAGTGATTTTGTATCTTGGATAATGATGATACTAGGCCTATTATTAAATATTAATTACCGGTTCTAATTATTAATCATATTACATTTTAGCATGGTTGTAAATGATTTAATATAATAATAATAATAATTTGTTTATTCAGTATTTAGAGGTCTTGGACCCAAAGATACAAATAATACAATATCATTTAACAATATCATTTGACTTATATCCTCATCAGACTCCTCACATAACTTACAAAGTGGGGAAGTGATTTGTTTTCGTTTGAAAAGAACAGTTGCAAGTGGCAATATATTCAATCTCAGCAAAGTGACATTCCGTTTAATATGTGCACTTATTGGTAATGATACATAAGATTCCTGAGACAGATCTAATTTAAATGACTTATATATTTGGAGGGATTCAGAGTTTGAAATTTTATCTGACCATTCCTGAAGATTTATATCCCTTAATCTTAATTTAAACTGACACATAAAATACTTAATATTTCCAACTGTTTGAGAATTCCATATAAAAGCAAAACCAAGAGAGCATAGGAGCATGCGAACCTTCGAAACCCACGTCACACGACCAATCTCATCAAGTCTACATAGAAGGATATAAACCTGTTTCGGATAGCGTTCTTTTGTCATACACAAAAGTTTACACCAATATTTGATGCAGTTTGAGATATAATCGATAGACATATTCCGTCGTGCACATTCTCCCAAGGCCCCAGCAGAACTAGCGCTTTTATGTATATGTAATAAAAACTTACAAAAACTTGCATGAACTCTCTCAATGTCTGATCGGTATTCAAACCCCCAAATTTGGGAGCCATATAAAAGAATGGGTTTAATAATTGTATCAAACATTTTAAAAGATAGATTCATAGATGGAAAATCAGATTTCCTAATCAGACTTTTGTACAAGGGCTTTATCAGCTTTCACAGCAAGATTTTGGATACACTTACTCCAGTATAGCCTGGAGGAAAATATTACTCCTAAGTAGTTATAATAGGTAACAATTTCAATAGGTTGATTATTAAAATGAAAGTTTTCATAGTTTCGTAATTTTCCGCCATTCCGGAAAACCATAATTTTAGTTTTTGATAGATTTACAGATAGATCAAACTTTTGTGTGAATTTTTCCAGGAGTTTTATTTTCTTCCTCATATCCCCAACAGTATGAGACAGAAGACACAAATCATCTCCATAAAGTAGTAGGAAAATGTCTTCAACACCCTGGCTTGTGAAGATGCCATTTACGTCACCATTTTTTACTATATCAATTAGTTGATTTATGTAGTAACAAAATAAAATAGGACTCAAAATACATCCCTGACGGACGCCAGCAGTACAATGAAAATAATCAGTGATGTGGAAACCCAACTTAACACTAGATGACACCAAAGAATAGAGACTCTTCAACGATTTGTATAGTTTACCATGGATTCCCTTGTTTATTAACAAGGAGAGCAGTTTCTGTCGGTTGAGAGAGTCAAATGCCTTAGAGAAATCCACACACAAGTTGTATAGACGACCTCTGGATTTACTTAGATATTTTTGAACCAAGCCATGAAGAGTAAAAATGTGGCCTGTAGTCGAGTAACCTCCCCTGAAGCCAGCTTGGGCTTCATGGAAATTTTCTTGGGATTCTGACCAAAGAGTAAATCTGTTATTTAATATTGATGTATATAATTTGCCAACAGAGTCTAATAGCGATATACCTCTATAATTATTACAGTCAAGCTTACTTCCCTTCTTGTGAAGTGGTATGATCAGGGCTTTCCTCCAGGAGTCTGGAAAATTACCAGAGTCGAAGATTTTATTGAAGATGATTGTGAGAATTGGGGTAACTTCATTTGATATTGTTTTAATAAAGTCAATTCCAATCCCGTCTGGTCCTGGGGATGTGCCACCCTTCATTTTAGTAATGGCCTGTTTCACTTCAGATTCTGAAATGGGATCATTTAGGGGACATAACTCTGGGCATTGGCAATGATCAGTATAACTATCAATGTTACATTGGGCTTCTTGCAAGACAAGGTCAGTTTGTGCATCATCAAGGGTTACATTCAAAAGATTTTCAAAATAGTGGTACCACTCATTTGGTTGAATAGTGTGAGAAATAGTTGCCCTAGGCCTAAAGCTCTTAATGGTTTTCCAAAAACAAGCCGGATCATTCAAGCTTTTTTTCTAACACTTCACAAAGTTCATGGTTATATATATACAACCTTTCTCAAGTCACATACGTGTTTAAACTTATTTCTGACCACCTTATAATTGTCAAGGTGCATATCTAGGTTTGTCTTCCTAAATATATTTAGTGCTAAATACATCTCAGTTTTCAAATTCTGACATTCCTGATTAAACCATTTGGGTTGTTTCGTTTTGGATGTATCATAAATCTTAATAGGTTTATACACCATATCGTGAGCAGTTTGCCAGATGAAAGAACAAAACATTTGGACAGGTTTATCAATCTCATCATAATGTGAATGATTTAATACAGAATAACTGAATAGGATTATCATGCGGCAGGACGGAAACCCGAAAAAAAAAAATCCTACTTCCAAATAACTGGCTTTAAAAGGTTTGCAATAATAGACTTTCACTTTCACATCGAATTAACCAAGATAATATCTATGGCTGCTCATGCCAGAATATAACGATGCATTGGGTCGTATTTTTCTGGCTTTAAATTTAAACATTATATTAAATTATTAGACATTTATCCACTTGAAAAGTTCTCAATCAACACCCAAGGTCCTCGGTGAATACGAATATTCAATTTGTAAGTGTTAACCCTTTTCAGTGACATTCGGAAAATGAACACATTATAAAGCAATGACTTGTGTCTTATTTAACCTGATACAAATGGGCGCCGATTATTATGGTAAGACTCCTTCATCTTCTTAATCTTATTGGTGGAATGTAAAAACAAAATTCTCTTCATTTTATTTCAAAATAATTTCCTTAATAAAACTTAAAGTAAACCTAACGTTAGGTATATCTCTATGCAGGCTCAAACTGACAGTTGGATCAGCTGACTATAATTATAGTGTGTTAGGCTACTGGTAACTACTGAGTACTGGCCATGTCTGGTAGAAAGTCGTTTCCTTATTATTATGCTTTGTATGAAATCACAGAAGCTAGCTGTCATAATGACAAAGAAAGAAGAGAAAGGAATATTAGTGGTTTAATTTAGTAACTTGGTTGCCAGTAAGAAAGGTCACAATTTTTATCCGATTTTGATATAACTCAACAAACAAAACGTATGTTGGGTTTAAAGGTACTATCCCAATTTAAACAGAGTCTCAAAAATGAAAGTCCTAGTCTGTATGAAATTTAAGCGCCAAAACATAGCTAGGAATTGGTGTATTTACCCTGCCTCAAAATTCCAGCTCAAGATATGGAGTCGTTTGAACGTGAACGTCAAAAATGTTTATATCCAGACATGTAATTCTTTTAAGAATTAGGGTCAATTTTTTCGTTGGGTGACCCGATGAACGATTCACGTTTATTTGGAGGTCTATACAATGAATGGCTAATGTGCTGCACTTATAATAAACCTTGGGTAAATTGCAACTACACTCTATTTTTATAAAATAAAAGTCTGGTTTTATCTACACACAGCATAATACAGTAAAGATGAAGACTGATGGGTTTAAGTTGTTTGGAAATGTATCACAAATATTGAGTTAGTTGCCCGGCCCTAAGGTGGAGGATTTTAAGTGCTTTTAATACAAAATTAAGCACTTTTATTCTCCAAAATATTATTGGAATTAACCCTTAAAATTTCTTGAAAATTGGCCCGAAAGTGCCCGACAAAACTGTAAAAATATGTAATACTAAGATTACGACCCTTCAAGGGGTCACAATATTTATCTGATTTTGATGAAATTTAAAACCAATGTATATATCTCAAAGATCCTTTCTTAATTTGTGCATATCGGACATATTTACCAACATTATGACTCCTAATTGAATGAAAAGTCACATTTTTAGCTTCAGGACACTCTAGGGGTCACAATGTTTCCATGCCCATTTTCATTTGGATGTATATTGTCATCTCCCCTGTGCGCCTGCCCTGTCTGTCTATCAACAATTTGTTTGTGGACACTTTAGAGGTCACAATTTTTAACAGATTTTCATGAGACTTGAAATATATGTTTATAACCCACATCGGACTGTAAATCACAGGACTATGGCCCCTGATTGTAGGAAAAATGATGTCACAACTTTTATCCGATTTGAACATTGGTATTCCAAAATGTTGGGTGAGTTCAAATTTTGTGAAAATTGGACTGAAAGTGGCGGATAATGTTGCCTCTCTCTGTACACAAATTGTGTTAAAGTTAAAGTATGTAATATAAAGATTGTGAGCTCTCTTGAGATCACATAATGTGTATATATCCCAAAGATCTTGGTTCCTTAAATATTTGCACATATTTGGACCATTCCTGAATTGGTACAAAAGCTTTTGGACCGTCTTGATGTCACAATTTTTATTTGATTTTGATGAAACTTAAAGGACAATATTGGTGCCAGTCATTATTACATATGTGATAGAACTGATTAAACACTTCCCAAATATAATATTAACACAGAGATCATCGCTACCATAGAGGAGTAATAAAGGATTCATGAATCGGAAGTGACGAACGCCAAAGGAAAACACGAGTTATTCCTCTATATAACTAACTGAAGTGACTAGTGATGACAGATACATTGGCAAATATCTGCTCACTAATAATTCCCTCGAAGACCTACAGTTGCTGTGTGACACTGTGAGAGAATATCTTACAATTCATAAAAAGAATTGACTGCCACTAGATAAGAGAACAGGAAAGAAAATCAGATTAAAAGTCCGTGCATTACCATGTTTTTATAAGGTAGGGGAGACCGGGGCACATTGAACCACCATGGATATATCCTTTATAAATAATACTATACAACCCAACACTGTACAGGAGTGAGATAACTTCTTAGACCCATTTCTACATCAATAAGCCACATACTGTCAATTATTTTCTTAGGCAGTGAATTTTTCAAAAAAGCGCTTGAAAGAGAAAATTTTTCCATACATGTTAACTTCTTAGCCTAGGAAATTCTTGTACTTAAGTTCATATATGTCTAATCTATACAATCCAGATAAACCGGGGTTTGATCCATATAAGGGGGCATATTGATTTGTTTTTTTTAAATTTTGATCATGAAATAAAGAGATCTTCTAATAAAAACATTTGATATGAAATGAGGACAAACATGTATGTGAACAAAGTGGTTCAATGTGCCCCGGTCTCCCCTATAGAATGAATAAAAGGGGCTGTATGGAGTATTTCTATTTTTCCCGTGTTTTCTTATCTTATGACACTTAATTACTTTATTGTATCGTCAGATAACCTCTTGCGGTCCCATATAACAACTTTTTGTCTTCGAAGGAATTATTAGTGAGCAGAAATTCGGCCGTTTATCTGTCATCACTCGTCACTTCATTCATTCACATAGAGAGATAACTCGTGTTTTCCTTTGGCGTTCGTCACTTCCGATTCATGAATCCTTTATTACTCCTCTATGGTAGCGATGATCCCTGTGTTAATATTATATTTGGAAAGTGTTTAATCAGTTCTATCACATATGTGATAATGACTGGCACCAATATTGTTCTTTAAAACATATATTTATATCCGAAAGATTTTGGTTCCTTTTGATAATCCTGTAGATCAGACCATAACTTCATGGATTATAGCCCCTGATTGTACAAAACATCACATTTTTAGCTTGTGGAACAGAGGTTTTAATTTTTATCTGATTTAGAAAACTGTTAAAATATAACACTGTCACATTATAATATAGATTGAGTTTGAATTTCAGGAAAATTGAAACAAAACTGTCTGACAAAATGGCTGCCCCTTGTACACAAATACTGGTACTATTGTAAAGGTATTTGATACAAAGGTTGTGGATCCTCATAATTTTTGTCCGATTTTGATGAAATTTTAAAAAGCCTTGGTACATGTTTTATTATCTGAATGGCTCTATTTGTTGTTTGTTTCAAGGGCCAAATTAATTGGCTTCTTGCCAATTTATTTATTTTTAAAAAAAAAACCCCAAACAATTTCATACTCTTCTACCGACATTACATCATGCACATAATTCAAGTTGGCCATGATTCAATCATGCACGTCTTGCATGATAGACATTTTGATCTAACTACTACATAATAATACCAGTGTTGAGTGTGAAAGTCATGACTCATTGTAGCATAACAACACAGTTAATGCCAGGGTATGCTACATATTATTGCCAGTGCTTGGGAAGCTTGTCTGTATAATGATGATATATGCCATTCAGTCGTAAACAATGTAAGTTACTCAGTAAGCAATTCATAGAATGATAAGAATTTGTCACTTAGATGGGGAAACTTCTTTTGTTCCCCAATCTTATGAATGAAATAGTATTTAATAAAAAAACAAAAAAGGTTCCATTATGATTATGTTTGTCAGATAATGATGACAGGTAGAGATAACTGGCCTTTGAAAACTTTTGCTTTCAGATGACAGCTAGAGTTAAACTCATTTATTGATCCTCAGTATTTTAAACCTGTTGGACTTAATCTTTTTCATAATCATCATAGAGTGATTGTCTAGGGCACTTGTCACTTGATTTCGGCATAGGTTTCAAATGTCCTGTGGTCTTGGTATTTCCTGTTTTTCCATCATTTTGGATCCACCAATGATAATTAGTGATTTATTAACTTATAGTTTTATGCACTGAGAATATATCACTTGTAATAAGACAAATGATGTCATGCATGGGAACTATTGAAATGAGTTCGTCTGTCTGTCTGTAACACTTTTTGGAACACAACATTTCTGGTCGTAATTGAGGTAGTATGTTCAAACTAAGTGAAGAGTCTGTCAATGTTTTGACTGACTTCGTTGTAGTAATTTCTGCTTCATGGGTTTCAACCCGATTTGGTAGTCATTTTGCCCAGATGACTTTATTCAGGACAAATCAGGACAGATGTTTCACCAGCAACAAATTTTATGAATTCTCCCAAACAATTTATTGGATTTTAAAGATGCATTATGTAAGAGTTAAGTCTGCCTATTGCAGGCCTTTATTTTGGCTTCAAATGTTATATAAATTATTATGTAGACATTTATTGACATCACAAGCCTGTAATCTCTAGACCATTGTATGGCCGAGATTCAAATGGATTAGAACAAAAGATTTGAAAATTTAATGTTAAAATGGATAATAGAGACTTCACACGGATTGTCAATTACCGGTCCTACGATAATGAACAATCTACACTAGATCTTGTCAGTAAGCAATTCATAAGTTGCTTGGTTAGTATTCATAAGTTACTCAGTAAGCCATTCACAGAATAATTAGAATTTGTTCCCCAATCTTACTGGAGAAAGTAGTATTTAAAAAAAAGTTCCATTATTTTTTCAGAGAATGATAATAAGCTATAATGTGATGTAATTGTAAAGATTGGTTTGTAAATGGGAAATGTGAGAAGTAAGTTAGGTGAAATGTTACATACAGCCATTAAAGAGGGCAGGAAGGATGATGCCCTTGACTTGCTGAAGAGTGGAGTACATGTAGGTTTATTTTCAACATCACAATAATATGAAATGGGGTGTAACGTTTTACTGATCTGGGCTAATGAAGAAAGGCAAAATCAAATTCCAACTGTCAAGGGTTCTTTTACGTGCACACCACTGACAATTGGACACCAGGTTGGAAAATCCGCGATGAACTGTCCCAATATTATAATATTATTGTATATCAGGTTTCACTTTTTAGCCAAACTTTGAAATCTTGCATCTTAAAGGGACAATAACATTCTTGCTGGCTTGGTAGCTCCAGAAAATAAATAATACCCTTATTCTAAGTACTAGATGTTTAAGTGTCCTACCTGTTGTGTAAATTATCCATTACAACCTATTTTACTTGTCCAGAGGGTTCGAAAATATTTTAAAATCCAAGTCGCATTTGAAAAGGTTTATGTTAGACTTTTCAAATCAATTGGTTGAATTTTTCCAAGTTTTTAAAATAGGTGTGTTAAGATGAAATTTATATCATCATTTAATTGGAATATTCTAAAATAATACGATTTGTTGACCAGAATGAAGATTGAGACATATTAGTCAGTTACAACAAGAGTGTTATTGGGGCTTTAAGATGAAGGCATTTGCTGTGAATGTTGATGTAAATTATTTGTTTCAGGTTGATATTTTTTTTGAGAATAAATCTGTGATATATACAGCTGTATTACATAGACAGTATGATGTTTTGGAATATGTTCTACAACATAAAGAAGTTAATATGGAGGATGGTTATTATACAGGTGCTTATAAACTAACAATAACCTTATGAATATTGTTATTACATGCAGGTTTCAGGAACTCTTGATTCTTATAGTCCGTGTTATAACCCAATCCATAGAATTTCTGCTTCTAATTGAGGTAGTTTCAAACTAAGTGAAGTTTTTGTCAATGTTTTGACTGACTTTTATGAATAGTAATTTCTGGTTAATGGGTTCCAACCAGATTTGGTAGGCATTTCGCTCAGGGATGCATTACATAAGACTGCATCTGATTATTGCACTGCCCTTACGTAAGACTACATCTGACTATTTTGACTTCAAATGTTATTATTTTATAAACAATTATTTAGACCTTTATTAACATGATGAGTATATAATCAACTGCCTAGATCATTGGATGGTCGAGGTTCAAATGGATTATAACAAAAGGAGGTTTGAAAATTTATTGATAAAATGGATAATAGAGACTTATAGACAAGGGGGTCATCCTAGCTGAAAATTGTACCAATTTTCCTCTATATGTTATCGATATATGTCTTGTATCATCAAAATGTAAGTCTGCTGGGTTTCTGGCGGTCGATGTGGTATTCCATGCTCAAACTGCGATACCCCTCAACTAGTCTAGATTAACTGAAAAGTGTACTACATGAAATTCGCACAACAGTCAACCGTACATCTTCAGGTATCACAGGAACACTCTGACATACATTTTTATACGCCCACATTGAAATGTGGTCGTATATTGTCGTCGCCCCCCGGCCGGCCGGCCGGCCGGCCGGCGTCCACAATTGCTTGTGGATGCTCTAGAGGCTGAAGTTAATACCCGATTGACTTTAAATTTATACACAAAGTTTCAGGTCATGAGACGAGGAAGCCTATTGTTTTTCAGCGATTTCCGATAATAACTACCAGAGTTATGGCCCTTGATCACTTCAAAAATTCTTGTGGACGCTCTAGAGGCCAAAGTTAATATCCGATTGGCTTTAAATTTATACACGGTGTTTAAGGTCATAAGACGAAGAAGCCTATTGATTTTCAGCGATTTCCGATAATTAGTGCCAGAGTTATGACCCTTGATCACTTCAAAAAATCTTGTGGACGCTCTAATGGCCAAAGTTAATATCCGATTGACTTTAAATATATACACTGTGTTTAAGGTCATGAGACAAAGAAGCCTGTTGATTTTCAGCGATTTCCGATAATTAGTGCCAGAGTTATGGCCCTTGATCACTTCAAAAAAATCTTGTGGACGCTCTAGAGGCCAAAGTTAATATCCGATTGGCTTTAAATTTATACACAGTGTTTAAGGTCATAAGACGAAGAATCCTATTGATTTGCAGCGATTTCCAATAATAAGAATCCTATTGATTTTCAGCGATTTCCAATAATTAGTGCCAGAGTTATGGCCCTTGATCACTTCAAAACAATCTTGTGGACGCTCTAGAGGCCAAAGTTATTATCCGATTGTCTTTAAATTTATACACTGTGTTTAAGGTCATGAGAAGAAAAAGCCTATTGATTTTCAGCGATTTCCGATAATTAGTGCCAGAGTTATGGCCCTTGATCACTTCAAAAAATCTTGTGGACGCTCTAATGGCCAAAGTTAATATCCGATTGACTTTAAATATATACACTGTGTTTAAGGTCATGAGACAAAGAAGCCTGTTGATTTTCAGCGATTTCCGATAATTAGTGCCAGAGTTATGGCCCTTGATCACTTCAAAAAAATCTTGTGGACGCTCTAGAGGCCAAAGTTAATGTCCGATTGGCTTTAAATTTATACACAGTGTTTAAGGTCATAAGACGAAGAATCCTATTGATTTGCAGCGATTTCCAATAATAAGAATCCTATTGATTTTCAGCGATTTCCAATAATTAGTGCCAGAGTTATGGCCCTTGATCACTTCAAAACAATCTTGTGGACGCCCTAGAGGCCAAAGTTATTATCCGATTGTCTTTAAATTTATACACTGTGTTTAAGGTCATGAGAAGAAAAAGCCTATTGATTTTCAGGGATTTCTGATAATTACTGCCAGAGTTATGGCCCTTGATCACATCAAAAAATCCTGTGGACGCTTTAGAGACCAAAGTTTACCCGATTGAATTTAAATACACACACACTGTTTAAGGTCATGAGATGAAGAAGCCCATTGATCTTGAGCGATTTCAAATAATTACTTCAGAGTTTTCTCCCTTGATCACTTCAAAAAACCCTGTGCCGCTATAGAGGCCAAACTTATCATCCAATTGACTTCAGATTGATACACAGAGTTTAAGGTGTTGAAACGAACAAGTATTTTGATTTTCAATGAATTTTGATAACTGAACAGCTAAATCCATGATATTAAATGTTTCCTATACTAATTGTTAGCGTAGGGCATAATTTTTTATAAAAAGCAAACAAATTCTAATGATTTTCAGATAATTACATAATGAGTTGTTACTCTTAATCAGATTTTAGCGTATTACAAATGTTTCATTACCAAAAAAAGTAAAAATATGCAACAACCCTTGTTGACTGCCCGGACGATTTAGCTGCTGTGGGCGTATGTTTTGTTGCCTGGCAACCTATCTTTAGTAGTGGGGTACTCCTGACAGAGATATGTAATTACCAAACATGTGTAGTGTTGGAGTATCCCTGACAAGAGTTATCTAATTTCCTGTTAACAGCTAGACTGGATTAGCTGAAATCTGTACCACCTAAAACAGCTTTGGAGTTGTCCCGTACCACCACAGGAGTCCTGAATGTCCACTGCCAGATAGTTTTTCCGGTGGGTTACCCCTAACAGACACGACCGTCGGACCAAAATGCCCCCCCCCCCCACTAGGTTACCGTGGTCTTAAGAATTAAATTTTCAACCAGGGTGTGTAGTGTGTAGAATACTAATACCTAGCATGTATGGAAGATTCTGTAAACTGCGGTAGCAAGAAACTGATTTTGGGGGCAAAAAAAAATTGTTCTTGCAACCGCACTTTATCGCCTCTTCCATACGTGCCAGGTATTAGTATTCTACGCATCCTGTCACAATATTTAATTGTTTGGAATTCGACTTCTCTATTCTGGCTGGGGTTCAGGCATTTTGGGCATGTCTGTTAGGGGTAACCCACCGCACAAACTGTCTGGCAGTGGTCATTCAGGACTCCTGTGGTGGTACTGAATAACTCCAAAGCTGTCAGGGGTACCCCACCAAGAAGAGATTTTGTGATACCTGAAGATGTATGGTACACTGCTGTGTGAATTTCATGTGGTACACTTTTGAGCAGACTTACATTTTGATGACCAGATATACATGCATTGATACCTTAAAGGAAAAAATTGGTACACTTTTCAGCTAAGTTAACCCCCTGGGCTCCTGCTCTATTAGGATCGATCGTCAAATAACGTTCCTAAGATAATGAAATTCTCAATATATTTATTTTTTATATTCTCGATTATCCATTTTTACGGTTAATCATCATCTGTCGTTGAACCGCAGATTGGATTCAAATCTGTTGAAAATCAGACCCATATATAACGTTAAGGCCTAAAAAAAGACCTGCAATAGGAAGATTAAGCTCTTGCATAATGCATGTTTAATTGAGAAACACAACAAACACCAAACAGTTTCATTATATAATTTGTTTTTACAGAAACACCACTGCATTGTGCTTGTAAAAATAGTGATTTAAAGGCAGTAGAAATGCTGATTGCTGCTGGAGCTAAAGTAAATGCTGTAGATCAAAATAACTGTACTCCATTATGGCTGGCAGTAGAAGCAGGAAGAAGGGATATAGTAGACTTCTTACTCAAAGAATCTCTTATAAAAGTAGATCTCAACACTCCTTGTAAAGATAGGTTTATGGCAAAGTAAGTATAGGCCTTCGACAGCATTCTTATTCACTAAAACTTAAAATTAATTCAAATTTAAACTTAAATTATATGTTCCATTATAACAAATACAAAAATAGTTTGCTATCTGAACTTCCCAAATAAGAGAGAGATAGATTCAGGACTAACTTTAGGTTCAACTTTATTTCATTAATTCACTTGTGGGAGGAAACCAGAGGACCCAAAGGAAAACCAGGCTGGACAGATGACCACTGTCCTTGTCATTATCATTAACAAATCATTCAGACACTTAACCCCCCCACCTCTCAAATTAAAAGTTACACCAGATGTTCTAGACAGACTGCACCACGCCTATCACTATTTATATCTAAATGGGAGGATAGTTCGAACAAGTATTTGACACATATTTCCGAAGTCAAAGCCACTGAGTTTAAACCAGCAGAAATCAGCCCCTCAATTGTATACCAAAGTAAAACCAAATATTTGTAAGCTATCTTAACTCCTCTAGAAAAATAAAGGATATATGTATAAACATACTTTTTTACATGTTTACAGAGATGCCAAATGTACACCTATTAACAAAGCTGCTGAAATGAATAACACAGAAATAGTACGCATATTAGCAAGTCATGGTGCAGATGTTAATTTTCCGAACAATCATGGGTAGGTGAAGAAATGTTTACAACTAACAAGATAATGTCAGATCCTTAAGTTTTCATTAATTAATGTGGCTAATGATTTGATATTTGTTTATTTGTGCAATGTCTATTTTCTGTTTTGTTTGCAGGTTTAGCTTGTAGATTTTTGTTTTGCATGTAGTGCGGTCCTCCTGCACTTACTATTAGTATTCGATGAACCCTAATTACAATTTTACCAGTGGTAAATTCTGATGGGGAAATAATTATTCCTATTATCTGGATTAACCTTTCTACTTAATCTTTGTATGAGACCATATTCCAGGCACACCTGAAATGAATAGAATCTGTTATATGAATATTGCAAAAAATGTAGTTATCTTCCCTGAAATTATTGATTGCTATTCTCTTCTGTCTGATCTTTAATATTACCTGATTTCGTTGTTTAATAATGGCTTCTACTACCTGAATTAATCTTTCTTCTTGCTTTTAGTGCAAAACCATATTTCAGGCACATATGAACTATGTGAGGGAATGTTGTTTGTTTGTGTGGATATGGATTTAGACCAGTAATTGCTTCACCTGATGGAGGAATGTTATGTTTCTATTTATTGCAAATCTCTCTTCTCCCCTTTCCCCCTGTTGCATGTCAATTGTTGTCTACATTTTGGTCTAGGATTAAAAATAAGTGTTTGAATGTTTGTGAATATATATAATATTGAGGAGGATGGACCAGGAAGTAAATAGCCTACTAAAATGATGTCGCTACCTATAAATTCCGTCGATCAGGCACAGTAAAGAATTGAGATGTGTCAACCACTTTTCATATTTTTATCAGATAATGTTGGGCTCTCTGTGATTGTACAAATTAAGATCATTAGAATGTTCCAAAATGTTACAGGCCAATAAATGTCATGGATTTTAACATTGTATTAAATGGGTAAAGACTTGTAGTCTGAATCCGTATTACATACTTTATAGTTACCTCCCCTGTAATTATAGGTTGCTGTTTTCTTTTAAATAAAACTGTAAAGCTTATCGTTAACTATTAATATTTTTGATATTATAACTTATTTGTTCATCATCTTAAAATTACATTAATTTATTTTGACCAATTTTCAGGAAAGTGGCACTACATCATGCTTGTTACACTGGTAATAAAGACATGGTAGAAATATTATTAAATTATCATTGTGATGTTGATCTGGTAGATGAAGATAGTATCAGTCCATTCTATGTCGCCTGTAAACATAATCATCATGAAATAGTTAATCTGTTGATAGATCAAGGTAAGTACTGTCTGCCAAATGGGATAACTGTAATTGGCACCTTTTACTCAGTTTACGTCTGCGCATACTAAATAGGAAATATATTTTATCCAGAAACATTTCAAACACCTTTTTTTTTCTTTAGTAATAATTTTGAAAATTGTTTTAGAATTTAATTTGCAGAAGAAAAAAAGTTAATATTGAGGGCTTATTAACTGGCCCATGTGTCATCCCTATCAGTGATCGGGAGGTTGGGATGGTCTAGTGGACTAGAGTGCCGCGCTTAGACATCTAGCTGGACGGTCACCTCTGGCTTACGGCTGTGGTTTCGAGCCCTGGTGTGAGCGTATGTGGCATGGAGATAGGGGCGCCTTCTCAACCTTGTGGGTTTCCTCTGGGCACTCCGGTTTCCTCCCACTGCTAAAGACCCCTACGCGCAAGCGAATTATTGAATCCCGAAATGACCTAGTTTGTGTTGAGTGGACGTGCATTGTTTACATAAGACATGACTGCTTCAGGCAGAATGATGCCTTTTACTCATTTTAATACCCATTTACACTGAATAGGAAATATTTTTTAACTACAACGAATTCAAACGACTTTATTTATTTTTTTAATACATAAAAAAATATTTAAAATTTAATTTGTCGCGTGGATGTCATCTTTATTAGTGACTGTAGCAGCCTAGCGAATATTCACTGCTGATCAGTGTAATCTGTGATTTACTGCTGATCAGTTGGAAAATACACTGGGTATCTAATTGGTACTTTAAACTTCAAAGGACAATTTTGGTGTCAGTCATTATCACATTTGTGATAGAACTGGTTAAACACATTCCAAATATAATTTTAACACAGAGATCATTGCTATGATAGATGCGTTATGAAATGATGAACGCAAAAAAACCCTATTAACTGTTTAACCAGTTCTATCACATGTGATAATGACTGACACCAATATTTTCCTTTAAGACTACTAGTATTAGAAAATCTGAGTCATCATGTTCATGTTTTTCTCGTTTTTTTTAGGCTGTGATGTAAATAAACCTAGATCAGACAGTGGTTGGCATTGTCGAGGGTTTTCACCACTACATGTAGCTACGCAATATCATCAGACTAAAACAGTGAGGGCACTACTAGCTGCTGGAGCAGATGTCAATCAAGGTGATTTTCGTGATGTGCAACCTGTGGCGTTGGCTTGTGAAGAAGGACAGATAGAAATACTCAATTTATTATTACAATATAATGCGGACGTGAACCATAAAGATAAAAATGGCTCTGTAGCGCTGGCCTACTGTTTTGAATTCTCGTATCCAAATGAAATATTGAAACGTCTGATCCAGGAACATGTTGATGTGAATGTGCGTATGTTTGATCAAGAACCTATTTTACATTTCTCGGTTCGGAATTTCTCTGTGGAAATTCCATCACTGTTGGTTAATAATGGGGCTAAACTTAACATATTAGATAAGCGAGAACTGAACGCACTTTATTATTCTATCAACATGGGTAAAATAGCTACTAGTTCACTTCTGCTGGTGCATGGAGCTCGGATAACAGAATACGAACTCGAAAATGCTTTGACGTCTTTGAATATAACGTACAAACTTATTGAAGTTATTTTGGAAATAATCAATATGGATATGATACGTAACGTTTTGCCAAAATTTGAGTCGCATCATAAAGAGATTTGTGATCTGGTGAAAAATGTTTTATGTCAGCCGTCTAGTTTAAAGAGACTATGTCGAGATGTGATAAGAGGTACTATAAGTAAGAAGACTAGTAGATCTATTCTACCTTTAATACAAGCGATCAAACTGCCAGATATTATTGTCTCATATTTAACTTGTCAAATTCATTTACATCCTATTTAGATTTTGGTAATTTATTTTTGTTTGTTTTGTATTAAATATGGCTTTGTTAGTAGGATGTTCATATTACAGAGTAGTTGTCAGTTCTCTTATGACTTTACTATCATATACTTTAATAGGTTTAAACCATTCTTTCCAAAGACTGGGCATTTCTGCATTGGTTAGGAAGGAGAATCGAGACAGGGCATCCCTGCATTGGTTGGGAAGGAGAATAAATCAAGGCAGATAAATTGGACACAAACTTCATAAAGTCCTTGTGTAAACAAAATTCAATGGGAGGTCCCCATTAATGGTATAGACAGATTCATCCAGGCACAATGTGACTACTAGTCTTAATATTACTTTAGAAAGCTTTCATCTCCTGCATATATTTGATTTTAATGGCTAGTATCTAGCTTGTAATCAATTTCTACATAAACCCAAACTTTAATATGCCGTAAGATTATGATCATCAGTATGTTTTATAAAATGATATAAGCCAAGAAAAGTCATGGATTTAACATTAATGCCCACAGAAAGAAAATGACTAGTTTGACACCATAATCATAGTCTTGATCACCCAGAACATCCTAGTCTTCAACATACATGTAACCTGGAGATTGTTTTTTTTATGTGATTGATTATCCCGTATTATTTGGCCAAGTCAAGTAAGGGTTGTGCCCCTCATCGAAATAATAGATATGGCCCAAGAAGAGAGATATTTTACAATGAACAATTTTAAGCGTGTTGGATATTGAACTGGCCATGCAAATGAATTTTCTAAAATTGCAATTCTTAAATGAATTTTATGGGTTGTCAACAATTTGTTTTAGGATTAGTTACATCCCTTAGACTTTAAGGTTATGTTAATGTAAAAGACCTGATAATCTAGCTAATGACCTACAGTGGCAAGATTTAGTTGTCTTTCTTTTATTTACGTTATTTTATTCAGAACTATTAAAAAAAACGAGTGAATTTTAGTCAATATTTTTCATCTATACATACAAAAAGAAAGAAAACCATAAAATAAATGTGTTGTTTTAGGTATATCTATGAAACTGAGTTCAGTGATAATTACTTTTTCATATTTGTCAAATGGTCTGTATTATAATTACAATGCTTACTATATAAAGAGGACAGGTGGCAGACATTACTCTCCTTGACCTAAGCTTGCCTGAATTAGAAAATTAGGAGAGCAGTCATCCATTCACCTTCTGAACACTTGCTAGGCTGCAAAGCTCGCATATTCACCTTAAGGAAGGTCTGGGTGGGGTAGATTCATGTGGCTAGTATCTAGCTGATTATAACAGTTTGAAAACAAACAAATTATGGTATTATTATTTTATGTATTCTATACATGTATATTGTTAGTTATTATGAACACAATAATGATTAAATGTTAAAATTAGAAGAAAAATTATATTTGTAAGCTATTTGTTTTATGAATTGATTATTATTGATGCAGAACATCCCCTGTATATTGGGTAGGATATTATATGTTACTATGTTAATATTGATAGTTACAAGTGATCTCATGACAATATGAAGAACAAAGTATACATAGGCATTATATAGAGGGAGAAATGGGGTTTACCATCTACTGCACACAAACTAGGTCATTTCGGGATGAACACAAGCTTTAATTTTATTCAAATAATTAAGAGTCTTTACCAATGGGTGGAAACTGTACGACCCGAAGAAAACCCACTAGGTTGTAATGGCAATATTACTCCTTGTCACATACAAGCGTGGAATGAAGGACAGATCTTATGATCTAATGTGCATGTAGATACACATTGTAATAATTAGGATTGATATTATACCCTCCAGATTACAGTAGATATTTATACAAATATTGTTATCAATGGGATTATATTGAAAATGATACAAATATTGTCATTGATAATATGTCCATTTATATAGCGCCAAATGAACAATCGTGATCGTGTTAATGTTGATATTTATACAAATATTGTGATTGATGTGATCATGGTTGTAGTGTGGGTCAGTGTTGTAAAAATTGTGTTTTATATTATTATGCTAAAATTGAAAATTTCCAAGAATGTGATTAATATTTACAAAAACCATTATTGATATCATGATTATATTACTATTTAGATGAAAAAAAGCCCTTTGAACAAGACATGCTGGATTTCTGACTGTGACTTTGTAGTACCCAAATTATTCTTGTTTACAAGTTAATTGGAATATTTAAAAAAAAGTAGTATTATATTGCCCACAATATGATTTTACTTTTTGTAACAAAATGCATATATTTTTATTACTTTATCATAATAAGATGTTTATGTACCTTGTTTCAGAGGTATTTGTTTAATAACATTAACTATGGTCATGAATGATCTAAGTATCAAAAATATCAAATCAAAAAACAAACATAACACATTTTTGTATACATTTGTGTTCATGTGGTTGTATGTTGTTGTAGCCCTAGCTATCAATTTGCCACCATGTTTTGCATTTCTTTAAAACTCGTGGTGGAAGATAACAACACATGCAATCTACTCCCCCCGTCAAGTTATTTTCAGATATTGGTATCTAGAATGGTGGTTACATGTTATGGTTTGGTTCCTATCTGACAGTAACAAAAAGTCAAGCATTTGTTTAATATCTGACGGGGAAGGGGTGGGGGGTTGAATTAACTTACTTGTACAGATTTGATTTGTGTTAATCTTCGGAATTAGTTATTGTTGGGGTCGAGATTTTGTGCAGTTTTGTCACAATGCTCTGAAAATTATGTCACTATACTCTGAAAGTTATGTGAAAATGCTCTGAAGATAATATCGCTATGGTCTGAAAGTGATGTCAGAATGCTCTGAAAGTTGTGACTTCTGAGAGTGTGGCTGACATGAATGTTCTATTAATAAAACATTTAAGATGAATGAATTGCCAGATGAATGGCTTGCCAAAAAGAAGGTGCTGTTAGAATAGGATATGTTATTGCTATTATTATTATTACAGAGTTTGGTCACCTCTGGCTTGCCCTGGTGTGAGCGTATGTGGCATGGAGATAGGGGCGCCTTCTCAACCTCGTGGGTTTCCTCCGGGCACTCCGGTTTCCTCCCCCTGCTAAAGACCCCTACGCGCAAGCGAACTATTGTAATAAAATTAAACCATATGTTAGTCCCGAAATGACCTAGTTTGTGTTGAGTGGACGTTAAACCCCATTTCTCTCTCTCTCTCTCTCTATTACAGAGTTTATTTTTATATATGTAAGGGGAGGGATTATCCAAGTCCCTGTGAATTAAAGACTGGTGACTACAGGGGAAAACATTAAGGAGTCAAACTTCGAAAAGTTATATATATAAACCATGAACATTGTTATATTAACAAATTTACTTTATTGAAAGACAGGACAGGAGCAACAGTTGCTCGGTGAGTAAGACATTAGCTCACTAGCCTGAAGGTCATGTGTTTGATCCCAGTGTTAACTGAGAAAGTTCATCGATATTTTCCTGCTTGGTTGCCCCTTGTTAATGATGCAGGACACAGGACCTGGCAAGGTACAGTGGATAGTTGTTTGGATGGGGAGAAAAGTCGAGGTTCCCTGGCAGTTGGAATTCTATATTAGAGTAGGCTGCAGCGCTGCATTCTGGCCAATATTTTCCTCATAGCACACTATGGTGTATCCCCGTTTTCATTAGCCCAGTCGGAGCAGAAAAGTAGGACGTTAAAACTTCATTTCATTTATTGATAGACAATTTTAGGATCATTAATTCCCTAGCTAGAAAAGGGTGTGAAAAATGTTTTTAGGTTTCTAGTCTTGCACTCTGATTTTATTTATTTTTATTTATTTATTTATTTAATTCAGATCATGTGACTCTGTTGATTAATTAAATTGTCTGTATTTGTATGCAGGGCTGTGTTATGTAGATGTAGAATTATGATAGAGGGTCTAACTGGTTTGGGGGTTATAACTATTTCCAATACTATCGACACAATAAAAAAAGTAGAGTAAAAATCAGAAATGTAAAGAAAACAAATCTGTCTTCAATTACCCATAACTTAACTGGAATAAATATTCGATAATCATAGTTTTTCATGCTCTTTTTGTACCCCGCCTTTCGAAGAAAGTTGGGGGACTATTAAAATGGGTTCGTCCGTCTGTCTGTCTGTCTGTCCGTCACACTTTTTGGGACACAATAACTCTCTTCCTAATTGAGCTAGAATGTTCAAACTTGATGTATGTGTTTATTAGGTCAATACCTTGATGGAGTTCAAAGATGAGCATTTTCCGCTTAGGGTAAGCAGAGATAAGCAATTTGATTGGTTGATGCTTTGGGACACGATAACTTTAGTTCTAATTAAGTGAGATTGATGAACTTGGTGTATAGTTTCATTACAGTAATACCTTGACTAAGTTCGATAATGAGCACTTTCTGCTCAGGGTAAGCAGAGCGATACGCAATTTGATTTGTCGAGACTTTGGAACACAATAACTCTCCTTCTAATTGAGTTAAAATGTTCAAACTTGGTGTATAAGCTTATTAGGTCAATGCCTTGATGGGGTTCGAAGATGAGCATTTTCCGCGTAGGGTAAGCAGAGATAAGCAATTTGATTGGTTGATGCTTTGGGTCACGATAACTTTAGTTCTAATTAAGTGAGAGTGATGAAACTTGGTGTATAGTTTCATTACAGTAATACCTTGACTAAGATCGATAATGAGCATTTTCTGCTCAGGGTAAACAGAGCGATAAGCAATTTGATTTGCCAAGACTTTGGAACACAATAACTCTCCTTCAAATTGAGTTAAAATGTTCAAAATTGGTGTGTATGCTTATTAGGTCAATGCCTTGATGGAGTTCGAAGATGAGCATTTTCTTCTTAGGGTAGGCAGAGAAAAGCAATTTGATTCTGCAATTTGATTGGTTGATACTTTGGGACAAGATAACTTAGGTTCATCTTGATTGATGATTTTTATGCCAATACAATGACTGCATTCTCATGCAGTAATGGATTCGACAGTAACACTGTATAGAAACAATTGACTCGGACACAAGGGCCCTTTCCCTTGGCCAGAGGGGCCCTTTTGTCAAGCGTGGGGGCCCTTTTGTCTGCCTTTAGGGTAGGGTACATTTTCATTTTTCTCGTCGGTTTTAGCATTTTTCTTTATAAAACACTTTTGGATGACACTTTGTGTACAGTTTGATTGCTCGATACGTTTGAAAAAAATAAATGTGCGATTAATTAATATGTGTCATCTATTTATTTTGGGATTTCGGCGGGGGACATCAGCCTCACTGTTGGCTTGTTTTGAACTATTATAGCAATAACAGCGAAACCATACATAATGCATCTCTAAGTTATGCACCTGTTATGCTCTACTGATACACTGGCTTGAAAGCCTTATTATTACTTTATGGAAACTCCATGTGTACAGTGTAATAAATATACATTATATTTGCTTTGATCTCATAAATATTGTTATACTCCTTTATAATTTATGTTAATTTATTGGTCTGGCTATTATAAAAGCTTATTTATACTCCTATGTAGTTTCTGCTTTACTGAGAAAATAAATATTAGTACTGATTATAAAATTTCCAGAGACAGAGAGGATGCTATTTCTTCATTTTGTGGGCTGGGGAGAGGTGTGAATTAATGTCCACAACACAACAGAATCCGATTATATTCCCACCCACGACACTCGGTACCTTCTCCTAATTTACGATCATCTACAGTATATACAAACACATTAAAAAAAAAGAAATGTTCGGCATAACTCCGAACCCCGCTAGTCTCCATGTCCTTAGACAAGTGTCCCCAACTGTCTCCCTTCTCACGAGTCCTGAAGATTGTTTGAACATAAATGTATTGTAGTGTACATGTGTTACCGTCTCGTCCCTTTGTGGGATTGGAGCACAAGTAGGCAAAATTGTTCATCCTCCGGTGAAAAATAAAATCTCTCGGCAGACTTGCGTAATTATATTATCATAAAACTATTACTGTTACCCTTATTCGACCAAGGGCTGGGTCAAGTTTCCTTATGCTGGGTTTACACTGTCGACTTTTGAATATGGATTTGGCTACGAACTCTTGGTAATCTTCTGTGGAGAAATGCGCATCAGTGTACTTGAAATGAAATGGGGTTTAACGTCCTACTGTTCTGCTCGGACTGCAGGGTTAACGAAGACAGGCATACACCACACAGTGTGCTAATGAGAGAAAACTTTCTCCGGACAGCGGTGCTACGGCCTACTGTTATATAACAAAAATGCCACAGGATCTCAGGCATACATGCAAATAAACCTTTTCGGTCAACACGGGGATGAAACCGTGCGACCTCTATAGACTAACGAGCCAGAATTTTACTCACTTATCTACCGTGGTCCCCTGTTTAATTAGTGAACCATAACATATACAAAGAGAGGGAGAAATACGTGGGGTTTAACGTCCACTCGACACAAACTAGGTCATTTTGGGACTAACATGGTTTCATTTTATTTCAATAATTCGCTTGCGCGTAGAGGTGTTTAGCAGTGGGAGGAAACCGGAGGAAACCCACGAGGTTGAGAAGGCGCCCCTATCTCCATGCCACATACGCTCACACCAGGGCTCGAAACCACAGCCGCAAGCCAGAGGTGACCGGCCAGCTAGAGGTCGAAATGCGGCACTCTAGACCACTAGGCCATCCCCCCCCCTCAACATATATAAAGACACCAAGTCTATGTTGGATATGTATATATTCATATAATAATAATAAAAAACCCCAAACAAACGACGCCTTCAAATGAACAATAATTTTATTCAATCATAAATACGCTTCGAACCACATTATTCTAATATATACCTGGATTGTGAAGTGAAAAAAAAAACAATTTGTGTTTTGTACATTTTGGTTGTTTCGTCTGGCCCAGCGTGTTTTGTTTTATGTCCTGTAGCGATGATGAAAGATATAAGCATAAAAAGACGTTTAATCCGGGAATCTGTATATAGTACATCGAAAATTCTGATAATTTGTACCCTACAACAGTCCATCTAGGTTCTCATCGATTTTTATTCATTTTTTTTTATACCGTTTTATATTTTTATTGTTAGATTATTTTAACTGTCACCCACAATATGTTTTCAACACATTTACGTCACATCTAAGAGTTTGAGAGCGGGACGCTGACATCCTTTTTATTCAAGTACAAGGAAAGTAAATAAATTACGTAAAAAAAGAGAAATAAATAAATAAATTAACGAAATAAAATTTGTGGGGCTACTTTTATGATATGTCATTTTGTTATTAAGGAGACTTTTAAGGTATAAGAGTCTAATAACTTTAATGGGTTTAGGATATTCCCTTACATATTTCATAAAATTGAGCACATTAAAGACAAATCGGCATTAAATACACTTGCGTGACGGAAGAAACTTAAAAGAAAAGCTTACATATATACAATCAATATCAGAGAACAAAATTAATTGAAATGGCTCAAAATTTGAAGAAGAAATAAAAAAAAAGCGAAAGGTAATCACGTTTATTTCATATCAGTAAGTGATTCTGGGATTTGAATTGATTTCCAGTATTTTAAGAGCATTCAACCCTGGCACGGAACAGTTTCTTGTTTTGTTGAGTCCATTAAGAGTCCTCTTCGGATATAATCTCTGCTTTCTTTGGTCTCATGATATCTCTTCGGGCACCAAAGGACATACCAGTCTGGTTGGCACCGGATGGGTTACCATACTGTAGATTGATAGCAGATTTTGAATCAGGAAGCATGTCTTCAACTTTGATATCCGAAATGTGCCTCATAGCGCCCATACCCATCATACCCTTCTGTGATGCAAACTGGTTGGTACCTGACTGGAGACTTATAATTCCCTGACCATCCTGAGTAGCATCATCAGCACGGATGTCAGATACGTGACGTACAGCTCCGAAAGACATACCCTTTTGGGAGGCAAATTTGTTAGATCCGGATTGTAAACCAATAATTCCCTGTCCATCCTGTGCTTGATCATCAGCTCGGATATCAGCAATGTGGCGGACTGCACCGAAACTCATACCGCTTTGGCTGGCGAATTTGTTTGTTCCGGACTGGAGACCAATGACACCTTGTCCATCTTGAATAGCATTATCACATCGGATGTCAGAGACGTGTCTTACGGCTCCCATCACCATACCAGCCTGACTGGCACACTTGTTGGTACCAGACTGGAGGCCAATAACTCCCTGACCTTCAGAACAAGCATCATCAGCACGGATGTCAGCAATATGACGAACAGCTCCGAAGGACATACCTTTCTGGGAAGCGAATTTATTTGTACCTGACTGAAGACCGATAACACCTTGTCCTTCTGAACACTGGTCGTCTACTTTGATATCAGCAACGTGTCGGACTGAACCAATGCTCATTCCTTTCTGGGAAGCTAGTTTGTTTGTTCCTGCTTGGAGACCAATAATACATTCTCCAGCTCTTAATTGTTCTTCAGAGAAGTTAGTGACGTGTTTTTCAGTTGGCTTTGATCCACATGTTGGCCCATTGAATCCGTGTCTTTGCGCCTGAAAAGAGAGAAGATATAAAATTAAAAATATGCTTGATTTGTAGTAGATAGGACCCAATAGCCCGTGCTTGAAAATAATTGAGAGAATAATCCCTCGAAACGTCGCCTGAATAAATCAGTAATTCCTCTCCCATAAGTATACGTTATAGTTTATTGCTCTATCCAGTTCATAAACACCTCTAAACGATTAGACAGGATCCGTAAATATTTCCCTGAAATGTCTTTCCCCTGTATATCTCCCGTCAACAATGCCTTAAAATCATTATTTATTTCGTGTCCTAATATGCCGACAGCACGACGAAACACCTATAGGATATGTTAGTTTTAAATCAATTCCATATCTGGAATAAATTTCACTCCTTTTGAAAGAAAGTTGCATTACATCTACTTATGATTTTGCTGTCCTAAAGTACTAAATGACACCTAACGGTCAAAGTGGTTATTACATTAAATTGAAGCACATTAAAATCAAGTTATTTTTTACCTTGACATCTGATATTCATAAATTTAACATTTGCCAATACATGTATAACATAAGTATGAGAAACTTTCATACCTCAGTTCCCAATTGCAAAATGGTCGCTAGGACCATAGCCATATTCCTTCCTTCGAATAGATCGGAGGTCAAGAATAAACTGGACTGTTTAACACCATAAGCATTACAAGCCTTCAGAAATAGTTCTATGTTTTCCATCTGAAAAATTACAAATGATACATTAATTCAGAATATTCTGACATTTCCTTAGAAATGATGTTGCATATTACACACAGGGCGTGCTTCAAAACTAAACAAAACAATTTTTGATATATCTTGAGAAATGACACAATAACCAGCCCGACCCCTGTTCAACTAATCCGGACTAAATAACACGTCTTAAGCAGATTCTATATCAGTACTAGTAAAGAATCTTTTTAACCCTTACATGCCCACCAAATTTTCCCTAAAACAACTGGGGCGGTCCACCATTTTGGTGCTAACAAATTTGAGGATGTCCGCCATTTTGTTAAAGATAGTCACCAGCCTGCCCGCCATTTTTTTTTTAAATATGATAATGAGCTATAACATTTTGAATGCTTGTGACTCCTTTATTTATGGAGATACGGTTTTAGAATAATTGAAACTTATCTAGCGTATTGGTTGAACTATACATTGACAATTGTTAATTTTCAAACATGTGATATGTTTTAGGGAAAAAATGTGTTTTTTTCACGAAAACCACCAGATTTTGATGATTTTTATCCCTTAAACATTTTTTTCCTGGAAATTTCACGAATTAATGTGAAGAATTTGCAATATTACTTATGTGCTACTTTTGCACGAAATTGTCTTACTTATAGCCTACCATAGAAATAGATACTGTATATATTGTCCCTTTATAGTCTACTTTTGAATGATCGATAAACGTCAATTCAAAGACAGTAATATCGCAAAGCGGGATGTTTGGCACGCAAGTTTTGTACAGACTCTGGGTCTGTTTTCGGGGCATGTACTTGTTATTTACTCGAATAGTACAAACTGCACCGTAGGGCCTTTGTTTATCTGGTGTCTTCTCCATAAAGCGAGTAAGTCCGTCCATCCTACGTACATTGGCATTGCCATTGTCCTCAGGTTTTGACGATCACTGTAACTCTCATTTCAGCTGTCCAAAATTGTTTCGTAGTCCAAATTCATCGTCATTTGTGTCGAGATATGAGTGCCCCGAACCGTTATCTATAAACATTTCCCTAATTTCATCTTCAGTTAATGTCTTAGCCACCCTGGTATCTAAAAACGCAGAAAATCGAAAGTAGAACTTCATCACGTGTTTACTCATAAATGTACAATCTGTTTCAGCGAATATTCACTGCGGGATCGGTTCGATAAATGTACTGTAGAAACACTGGGTTATTTATAGATCATTGGAAAGCGCATGAACAGACGGAGGCAGTCATAGTGGTGTCAGACTACAATGCGGAACGGCTTTTTTTTTTACACGGAACGAAGATCTGAGGCATGCACATCGCTCGCATACATGCGAGATTGCGAATACTCGGCCATCTTTCATCGCTCGCAAAAATGCGAGATTGGGAATTTTCGGCCATTTTTACATCTCGCAAAATTGCGATATTGGGAATTCTCAGTCACTTTGGGCCTCTCGCAAAATTGCGAGATTGGGCACGTAAGGGTTAAGACAACTGATGTCTGAGATGTCAATATACACAAGAGTAATAATCTTGCCCTGGCCAAGACACTCACCTGTTTGAAGTGAGACGTTGGTGGGTTAACTTTTAACTTTATATGGTCACATTTTGGTGGTTTGTTAGGTGTACCTTCATAAATTTTAATTATAAGGCTGAAATGGAAAAATAAATGTAGAAATATATGTGCTAATCGTGACCCATGGAAACCACAGGTACATGTGGACAAGAACATCCTTCTTACCTATGTCATTTTTTCAAATTTTTGATTTTTTTTTTTTTTTCGTCTTCCTATCTTTCAAAAATAAAATGTACCTGTGATGGAAACTAAATGTTTGAAAATTGGTGACGTTTCTTCTTAGTTTGTGCCCTGTTTGTTTTTAATTGTGAATGCGTCTGTACCACATATATACTGTTTAAAGAATAAATGAAGGTCTATAGGTTTAGATCATAGTAAGGATTGCCAGGCAACGAACATAATACATGACAGCAGTTCTGGTTATTAATGGAGCCAAAGGGAACATTACCAGAATATCAATAGACACACCTCTTAGCTTAACAACAAAGATCTTAAGCCATACAAGTTCGTAAAAATAAAACAGTAGGGTAATCATCGGGCATGCGTAAGTTGCTGGTCGAAATGCAAGTAATAGGTAGGCTGAATGACAACTTTGTGGATATAGTTCAAATAGCTGGCCTGATAACTTTAGCCACAGAGATCACGAGATTATCACATTCCTAATAAGTACCTGGGCCTCGTGATCTAGGTGGCCTTCGGTCAACAAATGTTTTGACCGCGATACCGAGCATGAGCAGTTTTTTTAAAAGCACTGTGGTCTATAATATCGTCTTCATTTTCGGCGTGGTTCAATTGGGTTTAAAACAAACTTTCACCTTTATCCAGACACGAGGGAAACGGAGGGGCCCCATAAGTGAATAAGCCGAGTATATATTTTGATCTTAATCCCACAATGAAAGTAATCTTTGATCTGATTGAAATACAGAACTATATTTCGTTTCGTTTTATACTTTCGATGGCCTACACTACATAAAGATCAGATCGGTTGTAGCGATGGGTCGCATCAGAGGTCATGAGCGGCGTTTTACCCTATGACGTCAGATATTTGATTAACCAATCAACATTGATGTTTCTAGTGGATTACCCACAGTTCCGTGTAAACCACGCCTAAAAATAGCCGTAACAGACCGTTTCATTAGCTAATCCTTCACACCATCCTGGATACGTCAATGATAACAACTCTTTCGGCCAGATCCTAGTGTAGTAATGACCAGTAAAACGAAATTTTGGACTATACAAAACGAAACGAAATAGGATCGGTATTTTAATCAGATTGAGTAATATTCATCTTAATCCGACAATGGGAGTAATTAAAGGAACGGTTGGAATTATGCAGACGTATGTTTCACCTCTTATATACATTACTAGCGGATGACCCGGCACTGCACGTGTTGAAAGTAGTATAACTCTGAAACCGGAAGTGGTAGGCCAGGTTACCACTGGTCCGAGCAAGTTTCAGCCTCGGAACAGCTCTAGTGTAGCCACCAACTTTGAACAGACCAACAGACAAACAACAGTCACAAATATAAGTATATAGATTATCTGGAGATGACGACATTCAACTGCGTGATCTATTTTGTGTAGCCTTTTCTTAAAAATAAAACAAAGTAATAAATGAAGTCGCGTTGACAGCTTTCCTCGTACTCACTCCATTAAAATCTTTCCGTTTCGGAGACTTTTCTCTACTTCAAATGTACCAGAACCAATGTCAACATCTAACAGTTCCTTTAACCATTGTTTTACTTCAGCTTCGGCGTTAGTGTCGTATTTGGCGCCCATCTGAAATGTTAATGTTAATTTTTTTGATTAACCACTGGCTGACATATAATGTTGTTATGTTGCCATACGATAAATCTTATACGCACAATAACAATGACATGTTAATTGTTGCCTGTTTTCGTCCATCATTCCTTGCGATTAATGAACGTTATGGATGTTGACCTTGGGGCGTGGTGGTGTAGATGGTTGCGATGAAGACGGGACTGGGTCTGGTTACAGTACCCCCCTCCCACACACACATACACACAACGGAAATATGTAAAAAAAAAGACAGGATTGTTGAAAAATTGTTTAACCTATTTTTTGATTAAAGTAATGAAATCCAAGGTTATGGACGAATTCTTGAAAACAGGAACCAAACAGATAAACGAATGTAACTTAATTTTTTTTTTTTTATAAAACTTAGTCCAATGCACAAGAAACTGAACCCAACCAGGTACCGAGACAAACCGAGACACCGGACCTGGCAAGGCTTACGCCCAGACGTAAAGGATCTATGGGTGGGACCATGTCAAAAAATTTATGACAGTGTCAATGACATTTTTTCCGTCGATCTGTATAGCAATATTAGTGACTGCATACAAAAAGTACGACTGAAATGATAAACTTTGTTGATTGATAGCAGAATAAGAAGTGGTATCGCATGTTACAGACAGTGTTCGGGGCCAGTCATCATAACAGGGAGATATTTAAAATTAGACTTAAAAGAGATCGTTTGAGTTGTATATGTCAGGAAGACGACGAAATTCATTTTTTTTTTAACAAATTGCCAACGAGATGACGAAAATAGAAAAGAACTGTTTAGACCAATTTTCTTTCGGGAGTCATTTTTTTTTAATAAAACGGATGTATTACCAGTGCCGGACTGGTCGGCAAAGGCCCACCTGTTAGGTCATTGACCAAGTCCCTCACAAGTGGGCGTTCGATGGGATGCGGGGGGGGGGGGTCTCCCCACTGGAAAATTTTGAAAATTGATAACCGCAAACCCATTTCCCCAAGCATTTCAGACCAAAGTAGGAGAAGGCATTTTCTTCTGTTTTCTTTGTCTTTTTTCTTTATAGGCTTAGGCCCACTTTTTTCTTTATAGGCTTAGGCCCACTTTTTTTTATAATGAGCTTAGGCTCACCTGTCACGGACAGGTGGACAGGTGATCCCAGTCCGGCACTGTTTATTACAACAATTTAAAATACTAATGATAAATAAAAATGTTGTTATTTTGAAATATTTAGGAGCTTTCATATACAATAAAATAAAATAAAACCAAGTACGAACAATCCAAACCATTAGTCAAATTTCGAAGTCCAATAAAAACGGTCGAAGCAAAATAGTGTAATCAGCAGATCGTCTCTGTAAAGTTATGTATGTTTATATAATTATGTACATGAATGTATCATTTGCTTGTCTCGTGTAAATTTTAATTACAATTTTATTTTTATGCACGTAACCTTATAAGGTATTTTATGCATTAAAGTTTCTTCTTCTTCTATACAATTAAATGAAGTCGCAACGATATAGAATAAAGCACCTTATTGCAAATGCCCAGCAACAAAGTTGCCATCTATATTATGATGAGGTAAATTTTAGCATAGCCTTTTAAAGGCGTAAAAAATAGCCCGAGAACCTTTTCGTTGTTTTTTTAATTCGCTAAATTAACAATGGATACTGCTGATTCTATGGCCTGGAAGAATATATCATTGTTAGAACCAGTAGATATATCATGCAGATGTATTTTTATTTATCTATTTTTATCTACAAGATGCGATGTATGTACGTTCCTTCAGTGTTCGTTTAATATCACAGACTGGTTAACCGGGGAAGTTGGGCTTTACTGCACGTTCAATATGGGACTTGGTAACCTAGACAGGTAACAGACGATCTTCTGATTGTGTATCAGATTTCAGAAGGCTATCTTTAGACTTTGCCTTTCTTCAACTGCCAGTACGTTGCCAATGGACTAATTTATACAACCTATATGGATGGCTAAGTTTGGCTGATTCGACTTCTTTACTCCATCACTACAGCAAATATGATTCTCAAGCAATTTTAATCCATAACACATGTCATCGGCAGATTAATTCTGTGTTTAAGTTTTTTACAGTTTTTGATACGTGACGGCCGGACAGTGACATTATCAAAAATATGCCGGACATTACATTGTTTTAGTCGACCATACTGATCTAATTTTAAGAACTGAGTCACTGACGATCTTTACCGAATAAAGGTATGGCGGGAACCGTTTACGTAATCAGTCACTACATGTGGAATTCTGATGGTAAGAAAAGGTATTAACTATCATAATTAGAAGAATTTTATTTTCAGGAAGATATTCTTGTGTTTTAACAGAACTTTAATACCAGTAGACGTAGTGTTAACATATACTATTTAAAAGTCTATCAATTTTTGTTGTCAATACTTTTAGGCCAACTTTTCTTGTAGCGTTTAAGAGAGTGAATGGCCTTTCAATAGTTTCCAATAAAGGTAGCACACGTTAATAAATTAAGGAAAAATATTAAAACGTGCTTTGTTCATAATAATAAGATTGGTTTACTAGGTTCAGTTTAATTTAGGAAAATTTTCAGTACAATAATTAGCCTAAACGTTTGTAGTTAAAAGGCCTTAAATCAAATTTACAATACGTGTATATTAATACCTAAAATCTAATATACAGTGCCATAATTAAACGTTTATATTTATACCTAAAAGTAAATGTACAGTACCATATAATAGTTTTATATTATACCTAAACTCAAATATATACGTTTATATCTAAAATCAAATATACAGTGCCATGGCATAATTAAACGTTTATACCTAAAATCAAATATACAGTACCATATTATACTTTTATATTTATACCTAAAATAAAATATATACGTTCATATTTATACCTAAAACTAAATAACTTATCTGTTTCTTGAATAAAATAAAAGAAAACCCTACCCAATCATTTTTACGTTCATCATGTCCAGTTGTGTCACCATTTTCTTTTTGTTATGATAATTAAAGCTGTATCATTTGGAATTAATAACTATTGAAATTTTTATGTTGGTGATTGTATTGAATGGAATGAAATATAATGGGGTTTAACGATCTCTGCTCATCCGACTGGGATAATGAAGACGGCATATAGTATACAGTTTGCAAGAGCGTTTTAAGATTTTTCATGGCGAAGGCTATACTATTTTGAGGGCCCTCTTTCGCGGGGGTGTGGTGTGTGTGTGCGTCTTGATTGATGATTTTTATGCCAATTCAATGACTGCATTCTCATTCAGTAATGGATTCGACAATAAAGGTGTATAGAAAACGATTGACTCAGACTCGCGGCCCTTTCCCTTGGTCAGAGAGTCCCTTTTATCAGACATGGGGCCCTTTTGTCTGCCTTTAGGGCTCCCCTAACTAGGTTACATTTTCATTTTTCTCACCGGTTTTAGCATTTGGCTCCCGTTTTATTTTTCCAATTTCTCTGATTTCATTGCGCGGGGAGGCTGGGGCCTCCATCGCCTCAGCTATAAAACGCCTTTGACAGTTTGCGATGAGATAAATGTTGCCAGAACAACGGCACTACCGCCTACTTTTATTTCAAATTCTAACTGACAAGATTGGTTGTTTTACTTGAACCCCAATGTGTCCACGCGATCTCGGTTTTTCGTCTCATCTGAACGGCTATAATTGTTACTTATTGACAAGCCCTCTGGTCTGCACCAGTGACAAAGAGGAATAAGGCAGGGAAATTCTATTAAACCAGCGACCTCCTTAAACCGCGGATGAATAATTCCTATTTTACATTTTGAGGTTAGTTGTTTTCTGGAATCAGGTGGACCACAATAGGGTGCAGACCTAAGCATCCATGCCAAGTCTGTGAAGAGATCCATTTATTGATTATGTCAACTAGTAAGAAATCAGAAGATTTCCATCTCTAATATTTTGAAATTCGTATCAACAGTACGTCTGCTCAGTGTTATGATTCACCATGGAGACCGTCTACTAATACTGATTATTATCATTTAGGTATCAGCAATGGCATCACATTAGGGTGGGTTTGTTTAGCTGCCTTGCATGGATCACTCATCTTTGATCTTTGATCCCTTGGTATAGGACACCAAATGGTCTCACTGATAAAATGAATCAGTAGTCGTTGTGGAGAATGTAATATTATCTACATTATCAGAAATTGAGAACAACATTACCATTAGTGGCGCAAATGGTGGGGGAGAGTTGCGATGGGGGGGGGGGGGGGGGCTGTATCCGAATATATAGGCAGGTCAGTGACAGAAATTGACCCTCTATTCCACAGGTCATCTTTTGAACATTTTGTTGAATACTCAAACAACAATATTATGAATGTTCATATCCTTCGGACTGCGAAAAAGCACTGTCTCGTATAATTATGTCTTTACTAATAGTTGACCCGGTGTATAGGCATGAACCGGAAGTAGCATAACTCCGAAACCAGAAGTAGTAGGCTATCGACATCAGGTCTATGTTACTCATCTGTCCGAGCTTCCTCTACAGCTAATTTCAGCCCCGGAATACACTCCTGGTGTAGCAGCCAACCATGAACAGAAGAAAAGCTAACAAACGGCAGTCACACATATCAGTATAGAGATTAATGTCGGGCAAAAATAAAGAAATTCAGGCATCCGAACATATGTTCCGTGAACGTTAATTTAAAACTAGCAGAAGTTATCTCAATCATTAAAGTGGGTTTTTATCTATGACATGTTTGGGCTGTTGTAGCGCAGAGCCAATTCCTTTTAATACGGATCATTCATTTCATTACGTTATAAATTTATATCTCGATCATTATGAGGGAATGTTATCTCTGGTATGTTTGGACTGTATCGGTTCTGCTCCGATTCCTTTCTACATGGATCACTCAGTATAACTGAATTTTATTGTCGTGTATTGTTTCGAATGTAAGGACATCGTGTAAGTTCTAATGAGATAGATTCGCCACCAACGGTTACACCTTTTCCTTCTTAGGTTTTGTCGACGTTTGGTGGAATATCGAAGCGAATGGGTTTCAGTCAGTTCATTTTTAGCCTGGTTTGGTCAATATTCTAGATTTAGAGACGGAATAATAACGCAGTTAAGAGGTTGATTACGTTGAAATCCAAAGAAATATATGGTGAATTCCCAACAAATTTTGGGGCAAGACGTTGTCAATTTTTGTTACATCTGCGGTAAACATCGCTTAACGCAAATTTGGCGAGAATTTATATTAAACTCAGAAGGCGAATATTTGTTAATGGTTACCATTTTGAATTGGACTACTGTGAATTTTGAAAGAGTTCCTCTTCTTTCCGCATGGAAAAATCACACTAGGTTTTAAAACTTTATATGATTACCACTACATTTGTTTATCTTAATTAATTTTAAAAGGTGCAGCAAAGTTTGAAACGTCTTGTATATTATATTGACGTGAGCAAAAGCATTTGGTGTATCGGCTGTTGATAATCGCAACGATCATTATAATGTCAGGCGCGTGCTACTGTTTACCGTTATAAGTGATGATAAAAGCTGTAATCCTATACCCTACAGAATACCAGCTGACCCGTCCGCATTCCTCACAAACTGAATGTCTGCATGTAGATACCGATAATCAGTCTATTTACATTGAATGCCACAAGGATCCGTCTTTACACCGACCTCTTTCATATATTCCACAAATCATAATGTATCTTGTTTTATGCAGTATGTTGATATGATTTTTATCTTCTCTATCAAGATGCAGATTTTCAACAGGTTTAAGGTTTTCAGTTTTATCTTCAGCAAATATTTCACCTAATTAAAGTTTCATTCTAATATATTAAATAGCTATGGACAATGTGATATGATTTCGCTCTAAGTATTTACAAATAAAAGGCTTTCATAGTATCAATATTTTCTCTTCAAAAGTTTAGAGAAGGATATTCATTTAATAGGGAACTGAATTTGAAAATACAAAAATAGTTCCTCAGAAAATGTGGCGTAATGTAGTTAAATCGGGCTAAATATTTTCAAAATATAAAAAAAAGTGTTCTTAAAAGTCTATTCTTTTTAGAACATAATAGAGATCTCTTTAAGGTCGTTGAATAATGTACGCCAATAATTGTATGGCCGTATTTTAAAAACAAGTACTTAACTAGGGCAAGTATTATTATTATATTTTATTGCTTCCCGTTGTGCAGATTACCGCTTACATACATGTTGTTGAAATATGAGAATATTAATAAGCAGTTGCTGGTTTAAACCAATCCTAGACAAGTATCTTAATGGACACCATGTTTCGGTAGACATGATTAAAGTAACTTTCCATTAACCTTGGTCAGATATGTCACGCTTTTACCGTATTAAATTAGACCATTACCAATTCTCGACAACAACAGCTTGCATAAATAATAACATCGCCATTGCTCGCCAAGAACTGCTTGCATACATTATGACATCACTATAATATTGCTCGCCAAGAACTGTATTTTTCTCCATCCTTGTTACGCATCCAAATAAGTTGGGAATGGAATATGAATGAATTTATCTGGCTAATTATAACAACACTAATGTTCACTAAGAACTGCTTGCATAAATTATGACATCACTAATGCTCACAAAGAACTAAAGTCGTCCATATTTATAAACCATGTATTTTCTTTGAATTGAGAATCAAGCATGTTAGGAACATCGTCGTGGACAATACTCAATCTGTTAGGTGTCATTAATTTTGATAAACGCTCGCGTCTTTAATGATTACCCAGTTTCTCGTTATAAGAATTACGTAATCCCAAACTTAGCCTCTTCATTACGGACAAGCTGGCAAATTGGAATATAATCAGCCGCTTTAATCTTTTCGGAACATTGATTACGCAAAGCACTGTATGGGAATTTTATTAGAGAGGGTAACTTGATAATTAATTATCCAACAAACAATTCCCCAAATTATAGCAGCGTAATCATGGAAAATTTGCAACAAGATTGGTGTTTAGTATACATGCTGAAGTGATAAGTACCACATAATTTGTCGGCATTGGTCTTTGATCAACAAGAATCAGACGTGTCCGTCCGTATGACCAGTTTCATTATAAATTGGTGAAACTTATACTGAATTTCACTGAAATTTACCTATTATTTACGGAAGTCACAGTGACTAAGAGGATAAGACGTTGGTGCCAAGACGTTGGTTCGTAAGTCCGGGGATCGCGTGTTCGACCCCTGCACTGGCCGAGAATGTTCATCGGTATTTCCCCTTGTCATGACGGAGGACCTGACATATGTCTAGTCGTTCTGATGGGACGAAAAACCAAGGTCCCGTGTATACATTGAGGTGGACGTAAAAGATCTATTGGCAGTTCAAATTCGATAGAGGAGTAAGTCAAAGTGCCCTCATATGCCTGTCTTCATTAGCTCAGTCGGGGCAGAACAGTAGTGCGTTAAACCCTATTTGACTTTATTTCATTTCTACATATTTCGAGTCACAAAGGCATATCAATAGAAATCCCACCGTAAAAGAAGAAAACATTTGGCATAATAGGTTAAACTTATCGGAAAATAATGAACCGATTAGTTATCTTAAATGTATGTGCTATCGTCCACTAGATATTGTATATTATAGGCTGTTTAGGAAGTACTACGCCTTCATTTTATTTGTCTGTATATTACATTTTTTCTTTTTGGAAATCAATCCTTTAAACACTGACTGGTGTCCTTCACTAAGCAGGGTGTGTCTATTATTTCTAGAACACGTGATACTAGTTCACACAGCTAACATATTCTTTTAAAACTTTAATTAATTGATTTGCGTTTCTTTCTTATTAATATGATTGGATATTGGGAGAACACGTGATACTAGTTCACACAGCTAATATATCCTTTTAAAACTTTAATTAATTGACTTGCGTTTCTTTCTTATTAATGATTGGATATTGGGAGAACCTTTGGATTTTGAATGACAATTTAATTGTTCCATTTACTAATCGCTTTACTTTCTTGTTTGAACCTTATTATTCATGTACGTAAACCATCCATATTTAGTTCAAGATGAATTATTTAGTATGTGTTAAACGTGTACGCGGAATGCGATGACGTCATAAATTGCAAAGAAAAAAAATCAATTGGGTAAGGAGTATTCTAAGATATGATTCTTGTTGCCTCTGTTGGCATCTTTTTGTTTACGGTTTTCGCGTTCACCCATATCACACGACTGCTGTGTGTATTCGCTGAGCTGATACTGAGCTGAGTGGTAGCTTACATCAATCTAATTTTGGAAAGTGTTCATATTAGGCGATGTCAGGAATGCACAGAAAGCCTGACGAACTCTCGGTTATTGTGCGCCTATTACAAAACGAAGTTTATTGTATTGGAACTTTTATCATCCAATACAAATTTCTTTAATAAAACGTTGCTATAGAATATTAGTGACCAAATATTATGTATTCAAAGAAAGGGAAACATCGCAAATTTTGATTGACACAAAAATTAAATAATTAGAAATGGTATCAGGTGTTCCAGTAAATTAAGCACGTTATGCCCCGTGCAGTATACTAGCCAATGACATAATGTTGAAATAGGAAAAGTGGAATTTTTATTTTTCATATAAGTTACACATAAATATAAATACATATAAGTGGTACCAAATGTTCTAGGCAGTGGATACGTATGCGTCTCTTCACGGTGTAGTTTAGATTGAGGGGAAGGAGACATTTCATTTCTCGTCTGGTAATCAATCGTGCAACCAAAACGGCCTCGACCTCAAAGACATCATGATATATATGGTGGTGATATTTGACCTTGTTGTTCAGAAAAATATAAACCTTGCACAAATGTCACAGTCACATCGTAGTTGTAAAAATTCCTAAAGTCTTATAGATATATGCTACATTTGAATTAAAAAAACAATATCCATTATGGGAAGACTGTGAAGTAATGGATATAAGCAGTGTGTGCCCATAAAGGGATGGTTGTGGCTTGTCCAACAGGTGTTAATTTGAGAGGTAATGATCGGAAAGTTTCTTAAAATTAGATCATTATCAATAAAATCATATTTATATTGATATCGAGGAAACCACCATGATGGTTTGTTATTAGAGATAAGACATACCTCGTGAAATTAGATATTTACTCGATATATAAATATACCTGACATTTTAACCCAGGAACCAGCAAGATAAAAGTTAATAAATGTCTCACCTTCGTGATCAAAGCACGATCCATGCCTTTGGGTGCTGCTATAATCGCCATGGTTAATGTTTTCTAAAATCACAGTTCCACTAAAAAGAAATAAAGGGGTTACTAAATGATCCTCAAGTTGAAAACGCCGAGCTAGGAACTGGACGAAATGGTACTGCTAGGCCAACAAATACCCTCACGGCTCTTACTGCAAGCTTCGATGGAAAGGATGAAGACGGTTACCGATATGATAATATTCTTGCCTGCTCAGCTGCCGAAAAATTGGCCGTTACCTTGGTTTCATGTTTCAGGCATCCACATGCCTTCACCTTATATGTCTCGCAACATGTGACTGACTAGCGCTTCTGGAAAGACGGTTGGTCGAGAAATATTTGGTAAACTCCTTCGGAAGTGGCCGTTGCTAAGGCGAATTATACTGACTCACATTTCTGTGTGATGTGACGGATTCCCCATGTTCACTCCAGCTCCTCCCCAATGTTATTTATTTACAATATATAGAACTAGTTAAAGTTTACTCCTAGATTCCGATCAGACGTGAGTCATTCTGACGTTTTTATGGTGCCATCACTTTGGCGTTTAATATCAATTGAACTTATACATAAAAGCTATTAATGAAAGTGTTTGGTCCAAATCTGGTACAATAAGTTCACCGTTATTTCATCTTCATAACGCAAAAGAGCTCAGTATCGGCTTACATGATAATCTCTTAAAATTACTTGACGATTTCTTATTCTCATTTGTTTGCAGATGTCCTTAATGTTGATAAACAACATTTCATTGACGTATCTTTTAAAAATTGACAAGAAATAGTTTTATGATTTAAATTGTGAAACGGATTTAATACGATAATAATATTAATACGGTTCTCTATAAAAGTTCAAAACTTAAAGTTTAACGGTATCTACACTGTTATATGAGGGAGTGGGTGTGGGAGTGAGTGCGCTTTAGATAAAAAGGTCTGTCAATGAGTCAATTGGCGGGATTGCGACCTCACACATGTACGTAACTAGGATCAGGTTTTCCTGCCTAACTTTCTCCGGGCTCTCTGGTTTCCTCCAACTGCTAAAGACCCCAACGTACAATTAGTAAAATCCTCTCTCTCTCTCTCTGAGATATGTATTCGTTTACGTGACATGTGGTTTCTTCGATATGAGCGTTGACGGCATGATGAAATTGTTTTCGTATCTTAGTCAAGAACTCGTGGTTAAACTGATTGAATCAGTGATTCTACGAGAGTTGATAGGATTTGCAGGAATTCTTGCAATCGTGTCATCCATCGAGAGTATTCTATAAATTGTTCAGTTTAACTAGTTATTCATACATCGGTAATTAAGAAGTTGCTATAAGTCATACTGCCCTTGAGATAATAATATATAAAATGTATGACCCTTTCATTCGTCTATGAATTGAGGAAAGTTGGGTATTAGAATTCATTGTATTTTAAAGAGTGTTAATTAATCCCCGGATCTAAAAAAGAAACATTAGAAAAATGTACATAATATATAAAACTACGACGTAGAACCAATAAATCTCATGTATTTCAGAGGGAGATGGGGGCACGGTGGCTATGTGGGTAAGACGCTGGCTTGCTAGTCGGGAGGTCAAATATGTTCGATCCCTGCGCTGGCCGAGAAAGTTCATCCAGATTTTCTGGCGTGTTTTCCCCTTGTCAGTGATGCAGGACGGATGGCCTGACCAGGACAGCTGTCTAGTCGTTCGAGTGGAACGAAAACCCGAAGTCCCGTGTACACATTGGCGTGCACGTAAAAGATCCCTTGGCAGCTGGAATGCGATAGGCCGTAGCGCCGCTTCCGGGGCAAAATTTCGCATATAGCACACTGCATTGCGTATTCCCATCGTCATTAGCCCAGTTCGGAGCAGAATAGTAGGACGTTAAAATCCACTTCATTTCATTTAATTTTTGTATTTCAGGGGATATACATTTTCGTTTGATATTGTATTGGGGAAACTCGAGTATTATACAATTCATTGTATTATTCTCTTGCTAACAGTTTAAACTTTATCTCCAGTTTTCTCAAAAGATGAGAAAAGGAAATGAGCACATATATTTAGAACTACGACTTAGAACGAAATAAATAAAATGTTTAAAACTTAAAACTCAGCAATAAAGTATCTTATCTTTAAAATAGGTCTAATGTTTATGTCATTCTATATCTAGATATAATACATCATATTCATTCACTGTATGTTCATATGCCAGGTGTTTCTGCTAAACATCTTTATCTGTAATGTAAATTTATCATTCCAAAACTGATTTAAACTTAATACACTTAATGTGATGTGAATTCAGTTGGAAAGTCGGACGTGTTTTAGACATTGTGTGATAGTAATATGCGAATTAAGTATAAACAGACAAACATGTTTTAAACATATCGAACATTATGTGATATCAGCATTTGAATTACGTTTCAAACAGACATACATGTTTTTAAAATATCAAACATTCTGTGATATCATTATTCGAATCAAATATAAGAAACAGACAAATATGTTTTAAACATTCATAATAACGTCGTTATTAAATTATAGAGAAGTAGTTATATCCATATATACCTTGTGTTGTGTTTTATTATGAATAGTGATCCGTGCTTCTAGATGTCATTTAAAGAATTGATGTTTTAAACATGTCAAACATATCAGTATTTGAAATAAATTGGAAAGAGACAAACATGTTTTAAATATGTCAAACATTATGTGATATCAGCATTTAAATTAAGTAAAGAAAACATACAAACATGTTTTAATATATCACACATTATATATCACTATTCGAATAAAGTAATGTTTTAAACATATCAAACATTATGCGATTTGTATTATTGTAGAGAAAACATACAAATATGTTTTATCGGACAATATGTGATATCATTATTGTTTTTAGGAGAGGTCAGATCGTTATACCGTGCTAAACACCTCCTTATGTTAACAATGTTTAAATTTTTAGTTTATTGGGCGCTATTTTGGGTGAGTTTTTTTTTTGTTTTTGCTGTATTGTTTTGAAATAACCAGTGAGATATCATTTAAAGCTAGTTAGGGATAAGCTTCTAATGATAGCACCGTGAAGGTGTGTCTACCAAACTAACAAACGATTGATATCAAGAATTAAAAAATTATGCCACCGTTAAAATTACAAAAATATCTTATGTTTTTATCAGTGTCTTTAATGTGTCATTTTACCATGATATATAAACCGGATATGCAGTATTTTTTTTTATTGAAACATCAGTACCAGGCCTACAGCCCATAGTACATGTGATATAATTACAGCCAATTAACATCAAAAAGAAATATTGTAATGTGAACAAGGATATTTTGAGCAACATTTAAGCAATGCGCAAGAAGACTATTTTCATTCTGAAACTCCGAAAAATTTATTTCGTAAATACCTTGCTGGTTTTATTGAAGAGCGAACAGCTTTAAGATTTCGATTACATTGCATTAATAGCATGACCTACTCCGATAATGAACATTTTCTGCTTAGGTCGTGGCTTGATAAACAATGTCTCCTTTTATAGTAGATCTGTTTGAGTCGACACGGCCCTTTAAACCGTTAAATGCCTTTACAGAAGCTCCTATGAAACTGATACATGTGCGGTTCGGTTTTATACTTAATACAATCCGTAATAGAGTTATTTGGATGGACTTAAGTAATTAAACAGCAGTATAGATCTACAACTAGAACTGGGTGAAGTAGATTCTCGTTCATTCAGTCCAGATTCTCTGAGGATATATAACAGGGGCGGATCCAGGGTGTCTATGGGGATAGTGGGCGGATCCAGAGCGATGGGGTTGGGTGTCCCACCCCTTTACTCAGCTACATAAAAATCGTAAGGGTTTGGGTTTGCTCAGCTACCTAAAAGCATTGTAAAACTACATTGTTTATAAGAAAAGTGTCATGGTCGTGTGATTTACCCTTCATCATCTGATGGTTGGATGGGGTGGGTATTCAAAGCGCGAGATAATGATATAGACTGTCTATAATAGACATATGTGATATCCCTTTGCATCAATGTAATTGAATCACAATGTTGTCGCATTAATTCATAATAAAAATGACAGGGCTGTGTTAGACTTTATAGTTAATTATGATACTTTCAGTTTCATGAGATCCGTTTGAATTAGAATCGAAATAGTAATGGAGGTTTTCGTTTTCCATTTTTCAAAGAAACCTATTCAGTTCTATATTGGACAAAGAATGTGCCACGGAGCGCTACTCATGACGTTGTTGTTCTTGGGGGCGATTATAATTCTTACAATTCGTATTATATATATATATATATATATATATATATATATATATATATATATATATATATATATAATTGTACTGAACAAGAGTAAAAAACAACTATTCAGTTGATGGGTGCCCACGTTGAGATTCCCATGCATTGTTATTAAATGAGTCAGTATATAGTTGACCGTTTTATTAACCAGATTATTCCAGATGTTAGGTGGTTGTGTACTACGTGTAATAAATATCTATGGAATTGGCCAATGTTTTTATCTAACATGTAGACCAACTACCTGTTCTTCAGGTGTATATAATGAATCACATGTTTCGATAATATATCCTATTATGTTTACTCACATGTTATACTATGGGTTTTTTTAAAAAAAAATTGTGAAAAAAAAATATCAAGTCTATGAAGTCACAAAGAAATACAAAAACAGACATTACTCAATATTTTTCTAGTACAAGTTTGAAGGGTAAGTATCCCTTTGATGAGATGGGGAATCCGAATAAACGAGTAATTCCGCCTGATATATGAACCAATAATATTCCTTATGTCAATAGGTTGGAATTATATGAGATTTTAAAGTTCCAATTTCATATTTTTTAAGAAAGTCAAAACATAATTATTGCTATGCCTTTGCTCAAAAGGTTGTCAACTCACTATTAAACGGCCATGGGCAAAATTTCACAGGCGTTAAAATGGCTGACACAGGCTGATTGAGGAAAAAGTAACACAATTACCTCTCTTGTTTTCCCATTCCTCTCCATGGACGGCAATCTTCAAACGTTTGAATTTGAAGTTGAAAATGATATTTTTGCCAATTTCTCAACTGGCAATAGTGAATTATAGGATTAATAGGATCATTCTTTAACAAGGTAGGACTGTTTATAGGTACAATCTATTTTAGGGCTTTATTTTAATACATTTTAAAAATATAACTTAAAAATATGCTATTGGATTTTAAGCTGATTAAGTAATGTTAAACTCCCGATTTTAACATGTCGCACGGTGCCACCATGGAAAACTACTGTTAATCTCATTTACCATGTAATGTTGCGAGATTACTGTTAAAACATATGGATTTAACATTTAAAATTGCGAAACCACTGTTAACTACTGTTAAAATAGCATTATGCAAGAGCAAAATCTGCTTATTACAGGTCTTTCTTTAGGCCTGAGATGTTATCTAAATAATCAATTAGACATTAATTAACATATCCAGACCATAATAAACTCTTAAAGTCAAGGCTAGCCTTCGATGTTGGCGGATTGAATTCCTATATGCCGCTTAATGGCCGTTGATAATTAAATCAATCAAGTGGATAATCGAGACTATGCTGTTTATATTAATGATTTGAATATAGGCTATGTGAATATTTCAAACGTTTTTTTCTCGGCTAATAGTGGACCAATTTGACTGAAATTTTCAACAAATTACCTTTACACTATCTAGTTTTTAACTATTATAGTGAGAACTGCCATCTCTTTATCTTATCTCCCATAATGTAACTTTAACATATATAATTCGTTGCTACTGTTAAACTCGTGATTTAGGACTGGAAATGTATTACCATTAATTTTATTATCCCAGTGTTCTTTGTTATTTTCTGCGTCACTGGTACAAAACTTATGCTTTGGGGCTATAGGATCTGAAATCACTAAGCTATACAAAAGTAGTAATTGTATTGTCATATACTTTCTGAAGAGAAATGAATTGATTTGAGAATTAACGGCTTACGTTTCAGTGCGACTAAGGCTGAAAAGGAAGGACATACTCCGTGTAGTGTGCTATGGGGGAAATCTTATCCGGACAGCGGTGCTACGGTCTACATTTGCTTACAATTTCTATTACCAAGGATTCTTTTACGTACACGAAATCCTTGTCTTTCATACCACCGGAACGACTACCATCCTTCCTTCTGAAGGGCAGATAATAAAAAAAACCCTATTCATTAATCTACTGTCTCGCGCCATCTCTATCAAGGTCGTATATATCAGAAACGACTGAAGTAAAATTTTCAGGAATAGTGTAAGAGCTTTCAACTGGGGCTTTATACGACAATAAATCTAAGTTGATGAAAACATAATTTGAACATAACTCCATTTCTAGTGATTAGTGTTATATACCTTATAGAGCATACAACTTAAGAAAGTCTGCAGTGTTACATCACCTGTAATTCGAGAGTTTCGTTTATCTTTTCTTTTTATTCTGGAGAATCATATATCTTAAGAAAAAGTTTCATATTTAGATTATTTCTCATTTAAATATTATATCATATGGCTATATGTAATTCGAGAGTTTCGTTTATCTTTTCTTTTTATTCTGGAGAATCATATATCTTAAGAAAAAGTTTCATATTTAGATTATTTCTCATTTAAATATTATATCATATGGCTATATATAGCTATGTGGTCAGCCTGTCTTTAATTGATGCATATCAGCAGTACATCATAATTAGGTTTGTAGAGTTTAAAATAGAATAAATACGCCATGCAACTTAACCATAGTGCCAGATGTAGCAAAAATTTCATCGCTATACTCTTAGACTTAATGAGCTTCCAAATTCTAATAATAGAAAGGTCAAGAGGTCATAGTTTATATTTAGCCACAAGTCTATTTTTCTTTCCACTATTCTTACAGTTTATAGATATGTAGATATAGCAGCTGATGTAGATATTATTCCAAGCCCTACGTCAACAACACGATTGTTTTTCTTTGTCTAAATGTTGTTGATTGAATAATAAGTCTGTAAAATTGCTGAGACTTCAGCAGTTTTTAAGGGGTTTTGTTAAAAAAAGGGGTCTGTGCGAGCGTCTTACATAGAACGGCAAATCTGGAACATAGCTTTATTGTAGTGGTGGTTGGTGCCCAAAAATGTAGTTAGGTTCTTAAAATGTTCTTAGTTGTTTATGTTTAACTGTAACTCTTGGTTTACTGTACTCAATACATAGAATAGAGGGTTCAAGTCTTAAGATTTCTATTTAATTGCCTAACTATAAAACCGATGAAACTTTATTGCATAAAAAAACTTACAAGGTTATGTGCACATACAAATGAAATTAAAAGAAATATAAATGAGACAGACGAAGGATGCATAATACATACATGTACATAATTATATAAACATACATACTTTACAGAGACATGAACGAATTGTATATAAAAGCTCCTGAACATTTCAAAATTTCTACATTTTTATTTGTCATTAGTATTTTAAATTGTTGTAAAACATTCATTTTATAAAAATGTGGCTCTTGAAATAAAGTTAATCTGAACAGTTCTATTCTATTTTCGTCATGTCGTTTGCACTTAGAAAATAAATTTCGTCATCTACCTCCTGGCATATACTACACAAGCGATCTTTTACGTCTAATTTTAAATATCTTCCTGTTTCAATTTTCAACTCATGTGCACTTATTCAAAGATTTGTTAATGCTTTCCTGTGTTTTGGATTTCTATAGACACTCTGAATTTAAATTCGCTATTAAATTGGAAACATTCAAGAACACAGTATTTTCTATACGACTTTTACAAAGTACAATTGTGTGCCCAAATTTTCCCAGCATTTGATGCCCAAAATGGGCAAATGTAACTTTTGCATTAGTACTCCCATGAACTTGTGTTCACTCATGATAATGAATAAGCTGTTCACGTGAAGATTTATCGCCTAACAATATGATGACATTCGCTAGGCCAAATCAGTTCCTAGCTGTGGTGAGCATTTTTCATTTTTACACAAATGTCTGCTCCTGCTTTCTTTTGATGTATATTCAGCCAAAATGAGAGAAAATCTGAGACTGTCTTATGACCCCTGTAGTGGTACTGCCAATAAGCATGGCGTTATATAGTACTATTATTAGCTGTGGGAAGGTTTGAGTATTACATTACTGTAGATTGGCATCAGTTGTTATTGTATAAACAAAAGGTATCTGGTAATAGCCATAAATAACAGCTCTACTACTCACTTACAGGGTGCCATACAGACATATAGCAACATGGTCATTTCGGAACCAACATACACATTTAATTTTCAATAATTAAAAAATTTTCATTGGATGCTTAATTTTGATCGCGGACATTGACATATCGAAAAGTAATTATCATTTTTGTAATGTAATTAATTATATTTCCATTACTCTTGAAATCTTCCATTACATGACTATTGATGTAAATGTAATGAGAATAGCCATGACGATTAAACCAGCTCTAGCGAAAGGCTCTTTTAGCGGAGAGGGAAACCCCCACTGTGGTAAGATAAGCGATCCTAGACCTTGCACAATCGTAGGCTCGAACTCATGTTGGGATTACGTTAGAGAAATTGCCATAAAATATTTTCCACATTCCACGTAATTTGACGATAGTTTGAATAATGAACGAGGCCCATGTCAACGAGATATACAGGCACATATAGGTTGTTGTCATTTCTTGGTCTTAAAAAATTCCTTTGACTTTGTCCTATCGGGGTGGGTCTGAAAAGAAAAACGTGTATTAACATAGATTATAATATATTTGGACAACCAGCTTACGGTGTAGCCGATCTGATTTACAAGTTGTCCAACCTACGTTCGTTAAATAAACGACAATTTGCCACCACATTTCAATGTGGGCGTATGGAAATGAATGGAAACGGAATTAACTTTGCTTCAAACAGCGTGTTTCGTTTAAATTTGCCACTATCACGTAACATTATACAGAGACATAAGACCACACATCTTCAGTTGAATGATAAAATATGACTTTCGGTTTTATCCAAGTGACCTCATCGGACGCAATCCAACAGATGTTATGTCTTTGACTGGTCGGACAGTCTTTATCTGTTCATGAACAACACGGTGTTTCTGGTATGGTTAACGATTCTTGACTTATTTATCACCATAGAAACCCTGTAGAAAACCAGTTTGTATGGGAATCTCTTGAGTTTATTTTCGGCACTTGATCTGTTTAAGTAACAAATGTCTATTTTTGTTTTCACTTTAGTTAAGATGCTGACTCAGACGTTAGAGTGGTTCTTGATAAGTTGTCTTAAAGGAGCTAAATCGCTAATATTTGGGAACTAAAAATTAACACAAGTGTGTCGCAATGCACATAATAATGTAATTTATATAAAGTGGCCATTGTGGTCACCGGAAATTTCTGAACCTCCCAATGGCCCACAATTAGCATTTCCCGTGGCGTGTGTCCAACATCGTTCTTCGAGTTTCTTGTTACATATAGCGCTGGAACGCTTTCTGGCACATAAGTCGTGTACCAATGGTAAAATGTTTATTTTGTATTAAATATTGGATATCAAAAGCCAACCTTTTCTCGGTATGATCACAACATCAATGTTGGTTTAAATTTATAAATAATTTCATGTTTTCGATGTCGAAGACTATGATAGCGAGTTAAAGACGAAACACTTGCATTCGCTCATCATCATTCTATAAACAGATCATGACATCTATAGATCTAGTAAAACACTATCCAAGTTGTATATTCGGTCAATTGTACTGTTCTAGTAGTGTATGCTGTTATAACCCCAGGTTGGACGATTCTTTTGTCAAAACAATCGCTAGACCTACCGCCAGTTGATGCATTTCTTACTCTTGGTTTGTAAGCGACATCGCTAGGTGGCGTTGTTTATAATACAAAGTTCATTAATAAGTAGTATATAAATGAGACTTTGTATGTTATAGGTAAAACATCAAAGTAGACATTAAAGGGTCGACGGAAGTCGTTTCTTCCAAATGACATGCCCAGATTGGATATATACATGTAGTTCCGTTCACCTTCTACACCTTTGGTCTTTACTTGGTTTCGAAGGGCCATTATGTTCCGGGGCGTTGGATGACCGAATGGCTAGCACGTGCGCACTGTATCATAAAGCCTGTCATTGAGTCAACTGGCGTGGTTTAGAATCCCAGGTTTTACGTGTCTCCTATCCAACCTGGGGAGGGGGGGGTCTCCTCCACTGCTAAAGACCCCTACACACAAGCGAGTTATTGAAATAAAATTAAACCATGTTAGTCCCGAAATGACCTAGTTTATGTTGAGTGGACTTCACCACCCCCCTTCTATCTCCAATCCGGTTTTAACCTGTACTGTCTTCATTAGCCTAGTTTAGGGGCGGAAAAGTAGGATGTTAAACACCATTTCATAACCTGTGATTGTTTGCGTCGACAAACAAACACCGATTACTAATCCCCGCACCCAGAAGGATTCATAATACGCACATCGATAGAATATGTTCTAAGTAAATGTATAGTAAACTAGACCTGCATGCAGGAATGACGGGTTTCACTGGTGCCATGTTACCTTTGAACTTGAACTTGTGTCACTTTCGGTGCCACGTTACCCTTGAACATATGTCACTTCCGGTATCAATGAAACCAATATACAGGTTTCCACATAAGCATTGCACACATCAAATAAAATGGAAACAGAAACAAACAAATCCAGCAATATCATTTCATTTTATACATTTGTTACATGTAATTGATCCTGACAAAATTACAGTACTTCCGGTGATAATGTAAATGTTCCATTAGTTTTATGAAATCAGAAATGGCATAAGGCATCTCATGGTGAAAATTTTATGTAAATCGAATAATAATTGCCACTTTTATAGACCAAAAACCTTGAAAAGTGACGTGTAGAAAATCGTCTATTTCTCGGCAACCGTACAAGTTAGAAACCATTTTTTGGTATTTATATGACCGTATGGGTTTAATCTATTTGTTGATTGGAATCAAATGAGAGGTCTATAAAGTAATAAATGGGAGCTGAAAGGTTACGATGCGGTGTTCGCACCATGAACTATCTTACATAAAGTATTACAAATAACAAGTGTCTTAGCTGGGTGTGCTGCAATAGACATGACGTAAACGAGATAATTGGTACTCTTGGAAACCATTAGCATTTGGATTTATTTCAGAATCATCAATTGGGCATTTGTCCTGAAATTAATGACCACTAAACTGTATTACATAACTAATGCAGGGGGTACCTACGAGGTATCATCTTCACAGGATCTGGTGTTGGAATTATGCCATTTTGATGTAACTCCTATAATGGGTTGGCACTGTTCGACACCATTTGCAGATGGATCTCATTTATTATGCTCAATTAGTCCATTACACCAATAAATGAATACGTTAATTTACTTTCAACATCATTGTATCATAGTTGATGTCAGAAGTTTTTTTTTCAATACACTGGGGTCGATGAAACTGTATATCTAATGTTTTTGGATATTTTAATTATTTTGTCTGTGGCTCTCCTGCGACACTGTTGATATACACAGTATATACAGCCAGCTCCAAAAGCCAGCTCCAAAAGTCTACCATCCACAAATTAAGAGTTGGGGACTCTATAGTTAAGTCTTCGTCCCGAATTAAATTCTTGGGAATGCATATGGACGAAAACTTAAATTTCAAGCATCACATTGCCCAAAAAACTCGTTCCGCTGCCTTGGCAATGTTTAACTTGCGAAAATTGAGACCATTTCTGTCCAGATAATTATCTCTTCAAATTGCGAGCTCCCTCGTTTTTTCCCATATGGATTATGGAAATAGTCGGCTCTGTGATCTACCAGCATCCACTGTTAAACCTCTTCAACGAATTCAAAATTTTACAGCAAAACTTATTCTTGGAGTTAGTTACGACCATAGCTCCACTGCTGCTCTAAAAGAGCTTCATATATTACCTATTGAAGCCCGATGTCAATTTAAGCTTCTGGTACTTGTTTATAAATGTATCAACAATATTGCCCCTTCCTACCTAACTGAATTATTACAGTTCCAAACTTCATCTTACAATACAAGATCTTCATCACAAAACATGTTATTAATACCCAAGACTAAATATAAAACATTTGCAGACAGATCATTTAGTGTGATGGGACCGTGACTATGGAATACTCTTCCAGAAAGTGTAAAACAATGCAAAACTGTCACTGATTTCAAAAAGAAACTCAAAACATACTTTTTTCGAAAAACATTTATTTGACATTTTTGTGACAGATATTGTAAAGCGCCATAGAATGCATGGCAGTTATGTGCGCTATATCAAATGTAATGTGTTATGTTATGTGTTATACAGCTATCCATACTAAACTTATCCTTTCTGTCTAATATTAGCTCCGCTTGCTGAGAACAGACCTAAGCTAGTTGGCAGACATTTGAAGTCCCAATTCGACGATTTTAGTCTAACACATAAGTATTTATTCGGTTAAATTTAATATTATTATATAAACATCCAACAGTAAGCTATATATGAAATGTGACCTAGCTAGACGAGGTAAGTTATGGTTATTCCTATCTAGAACACTCCATCCCACTTCTTATCTTTCTTGGACCTGGACCTACTAACCATGCTGTTGTTCTTGGGGGCGACGCTCTTCGAAAAGAATCTAAGGCTCCGCCATTCCAAGTACGACCGGCATTAAACTTGACACGTTTGTTCCTTGGACAATTGTGTATTGATTCTGTTGACGTTATGCTCAGTTCCTGGTCCAAAATATAGTACTCTTGTACTTGTGTGGTATGAAATTTCGCCGTGATGCACAGCGATGGTATGTAGTGATGCTAGAGTAGAATATTCTAAGAAAACATCAGTTCCGCACTACCAGACATAATGATATCATGCCAGCCGCAGAAAATCACCCTTTAAATGTTTTAAACAATTGACTTATCAATCATAGGCCATCTCTACAGTGGCTAGCAGCCAATAATATGCAACTGGTCAACAAGAACGTTTATTTATTTATACATATAACCAGTACACTTGTAGATAACACAGCAAGCATATAATAATACCAAATAAACAATATCGTTGTTTTCCACTACACTGTAAAATTCTGCGTTTTATCAAACCATTAAGAGGTGGTCAATAAATTGGGTGACGACTGGCGGGGTTGGGTCACTTTAGACTGTGTTATCAAATTTATCTTCTTTTGTTGTTTTATTATTTAATCGATTAATTTTAATTTATTTCGTAATCATCTTATCTAAAGGGCTGTATTCTGGTATTGAGTTGGGGTTTCGCCGTCCTAATTTCGGATTTCACGGGTTGAATATCTATGACTGGCTTTTTGCTACTCTTTGTAGCTTGTAGATAAAGGGAATACATAATATAAGCTTCAAACTGTATTTATGTATAAGAATTCCACGTATCAAGACAAAGTTTGCATTTGCCGTTAACCATGTTTTATTATTTTACAGTGTACCACCAGCATCGGGGTGTTATCATTCGTTCTGTTTTCTTAACATTCAACAAGAATTCCTTATGATATGTTATGAGCCTACAGCGGCAGCAATCTAGGAAGGTACATGACTGCTAATTATTCCCCTGGTTTTTTTTAGACAGACTTTTCTATATTAGTGTCATAATGTTTGTGAAGAAGTTTTGCTTAATGATTTTATTTGACTTTTTTTTTTTCAAAAAATATATTTTTCTATTCTCATTAGTTATTGTCGTCATAATTGTGGAAGACTTGTGTTATTTATTCCAAATTTTTAAGAAAACGGAAGGCTTTTAAAAATTAGATAGTCCACCTCTGCTTCTTTTTCAGCTAGAATGTTCAAATATAGTCTAGTTGATTATCAGGTGATGAGCTTTCTCCGCTAAGCCTAGGCAATTTCAGTGTTTGAGACTATATGCGTTCTATTTGAGCTAGAATTTCAGATGTGTGCGTAGTGTCTTAGCAGCTGTCACCGGGCATGTTTAGTGCAGTGATTAGTATGTTAAACGTCCCACAGCTGAATTAAATGCCTTACTATTTTGTAAAAAAAAAAGCAGGGAGCAGAGGTACAATACCAAAGATGTCAAGTGAAAATGACGATACTATTTGAGAGGTGGAAAGAAGCATTTTTCGATAAACACCACCTTATAACTCAAAGCACATCCCAAAACTCCACTGACGTTTGCCGAAATGGGGAAAGAGAACCACCCCTAAATCACCTTTGCCTCGCCCCTTGTGCTTTAGATTCCTTTAAAAGCGTCCTGGTTGTCGCACTCTTTGTCCATCACGCATTCAAACATTACTAACTCTTCTCTACTCATTCTAATGGTGTGTTGGGTTTAGGCTTGTACGAGTTTCATGTCGGATTTACTCACAAGTATTTTTATATACGTGGGAGGAAAGAAGATCATGTGTGTGATCGCCAAAGTTGGGTTGGTTGTCATGCTTAAAGGGACAATCCCGATAAGAACAGAGTCTCAAAAATTGAAGTCCGAGCATTTATGAAATTTATGGACCAAAATATAGAGGCATGGTGTATATACCTTGGCTCAAAGTTTCAGCTCAAAATATTGAGTCGTTTTGACGTTAACGTCAACACTGCTTATCCGGACACGTAACCCTTTTAAGATTTCTGGTCAATTTTTTGATTGGGTGACCTGATAATCGATTCCCGTTTCTTGAGAGGTCTATACAGTGAATGACTCATGTACTGTACTGATAACAAAAGGTAAATTTCACCTACATATCATTTTTATAGAAAAAAAGTCTGGTTTTATCCAGACACTGTATAATACAACGGTCTCCATTTCCAGATGAAGACTGTCAGGTTTAAGTTATTTACAAGCATATCACAAATATCGGGTTAGTTGGTCGGCCTTAGATAATGGGTTATAAGGGATTTTAACACAAAATTAAGCAGTTTTATTCCCCAAAAAGTTATCGGGATTGGCCCTTTAAGCTCATTTTAAAAAGTGGGCCTAAGCCTATTAAGAAAAAGAAAAAACGAGAAAGAAAAAACAAAAAAAGGAAATAGAAAAAAAGGAGAGGGGGGGGGGGCAGTGGCGGCGCCAGCCGTCGGTGGTTGGAGGGGCAAAGCTGGGGCAAAGTCCAAGGTTAAGGGGGCAAAGGCACGAGTATCAACTAAGGGGGGGGGGGGATCTCCAAAAGAAAATTTTGAAAAACAGGCTGCCGGAAATGCAGCCTGGCAGTATTTCAGGCAATGACCGTTGAGGTTAAGTGTCAAACTAACGGACTTGCGAACCTCGACGAATCCCACTCTCGAGCGCCAATGTCGGGAGTATTTATGGAGGGTATGGGGGACCTACCCCCAAAAATTTTTGAAAAATAGACTCTCGGAAATGCTCTCTGACAGCGATCGTCGAGATAAATAAATCTGCACATGACCACATACTGTCCGTAGCCTGATCACTAGTTTATGCGATCAGAGACCAAAATGGCAAACGAACGGACTTGCGAACCTCAACGAAGTACTTTTGTGAGCTTTAATGTATAGCGAGTCCTTGTGGGGGTTTTGGGGACCTCCCCAAGAAAATTTTGAAAAATAGACTGTTGGAAATGCTGCCTAACAGTATTCAGGCACCGATCGTAGAGATAAATAGAGCTGATCGGATGTCACCTGTGGCCTGATCACTAGTCTTTTCGACCCCAGAGAGGAAAGTGTCACCTGAAACTCAATGACGTCCCCTATAATTTGAAAAGTAGACTGCCCGAAATGCAGTCTGGCAGTATTTCAGGCATTGATACCCTCTGTCGCCAAATTACTAGTTTATCCGACCAGAGAAGAAAGTGACAAACGGGCGGAGTGAGTGACTCAAAGTGAATGAATATTTTCGCCACTATATTTTGTGAAGTAAACGGACTTGCGAACCTCAACGAAAATTTGAAAAGTAGACGGCCCGAAATGCAGTCTGGCAGTATTTCAGGCATTGATCGTCGAGATAAATAGAGCTTAATTGATGCCGCATGTCGCCAAATCACTAGTTTATCCGACCAGAGAAGAAAGTGTCGAGCGGGTGGAGTAAGAGTGACTCAAAGTGAATGAATATTTTCGCCACTATATTTTTGCCCCCCTCCCTTTGCCCCCCTTTGCGCCGCCACTGGGGGGAAGAAAGAAAACAAAGAAGGAATGAAAGGACGGGGCACAGGTGTATTCGGCACAGGATAGGAGAAAGAAAATATAGGAGACTTTGGTCCGAAATGCTTGGAAAATGGGTTTGCGGTTGTCAATTTTAAAAAATTTTCCTGGGGGGGGGGGGGGGAAGAACCCCCTAAGATGACCCTCTTGCTGTGAAAACAAGACTTGTTCAACTTGGAATCACAGTTTATGAGAAATATATTTGATCCAGGAATGACAAACTTTGCACATAGTTAAGACGCAATGAACATTTATAATCCGTGTATTCTATGGTTTCAGGCGCTTTTCGTAATGAAGATTAGAAAGGAAACATATCCAATGCAGAATGACAGACTTACAAACAGCCAACTAATAATTAAATAAAAACAACAAAAAACAAAAAAGAATACCGTGTAGATTGTGGCTCAATTTGGATTTTTTTTTTTTTAAAAATTAACTACACTCACAATAGACAAATGGACACAGTAAGATCGTGAATTTATTTTTATGTGAAAATTATTAAAAAAATAAATGAAAAATTAATATCACAATATCGTGGGCTAGTTCCTTTAAGTTAATATCCTTGAGAACACCGGTAGCAGAACAAGGGGCGCAATTCTTTATTCATTCACAATACTTCCGGTTCGAGAATGGCGAAGTTTGAGAAGCCGCTTGTCGGAGCAGTTGATCAGGGAACCAGCAGTACTCGTTTTTTGGTGAGAAAAACTGATATTTTCTTATTTTATTTCATTAAGAAATACACCATCTACACGTGATAAATATTTAACGTGTGCATGACTTACATGTCATTGTAAATATTGACGAATAAATTCGGATTACAGAAGCAGACGATTCTTTCTTTCTTATCATTTACTGTTAACACACTCTTGATGACAGTGACTTGTCATTCATAACATGTTAACAGATACCAATATTAACTGATGTGAAGATATTAAAATATATTAGCCTATTAGATCTTTTGGCTAGTTAAAGCGGCTGCTTTAAAATTATACAAGATACAAATCAATAGTTGTGCTGTGAGTGTGAGTTATGTTTTCTTTCATACATATTACAATTAAAGAAAGCCTTAGATAGTATTTGTATTATTATGTTTATTGATATTAGACAGTGTCAGTAGACTAGTACTAGGCCTATATGAATATTCTATTCATCTGCATTTATAAATGAACAGGTTAGGGTTGCTACATGTAACTGCAATTAATCATGCTCGTATTGTATAGATATTTTATGTAGATCATGGGCTAGATTTGATAATGTGGTTCTTGTAGCTTATTCAACTTATTGTCAAATGGCTAGTTATAATATCTGACTATAAATAATTTAAGTTATATTCTAGGGTACCTGTTTGACAATAATAGGCCTACATGTATAGCACTATGTAACTTTTTGGGGTAATAAAGCTTAGAATGCCATTATTTATATGTTTCGTTACAGTTTTGTTGACATACGGTAGCCTACATTTTGGCAAGATTTTAGAATCTAACACTTGCATTAACTGTAAGCTTATTTCACATTTTATAAATAAGAGTTTCCGTACGGAAACTTTATTTTTGATAGATTCATTTTGGTAATTGCTTTACTAATAGTTTTAAGAATTAGATTCTCTTGACAATGACAGAAGAACAATTGAAATTGGGTTGATGTGTATGGTGATATGACAAGAGCATAGTTACTAATAGCCCATTCAGGCTCTTGTTTTTTAACCAGTTCATAATCGCCTTTTAAGTGTTGCGTTCACATGTACTATAAGCCAAACCAGTTTAACTATTCTGACCTCTACGATCAGGGGTTACAGTTACTTGCACATGAGTAGCTTCATGTTCTTTATTTGGTTCTCGCACGCTTTCGATAACTTTGGCACTGTCTGACCCCGATATTTTCACAGGATTGTAACTTACTGCAAACTGCGCATGCTCAAAGCAAGCTGGCGCCAGATTTTAAGCCAACTGTTCAGACGGCTAAGATGAACCAGTTTAAAATAAAAAAGCCTTCTTGAAGACAGGTCGCCAACTGGGGTCTTTAAACTGGTTTATTTGCCCCACACGTGCATTCAGAAGCTTAAAGAGCACATAAAATGAGGAAACTAAATTCATTGAGCTTATAAACATTGGTTACTATATGCATTTTACGGCAGTTTAACGTCAATCTGATGAAAATTAATTCAGATATCGTCACTCAAAGTCGCAAATATAGACCTCCCGTAAAAACGACTTGGCCAATTATTGAAAACACTCTTAATCCCCTCAGACGCCAGTGACGTCACAGTGACCGAATGCATATTCGGGATGTTTATTCCTTAATTACCTATATACACCCGGCGTGTGTATTCGTTAACGCCTGACTGATTCCTTAATCCCCCTAATTAAATAACAATTGACTACGGAAGAATTTGTTTTATAAAGACAGTTGTTGTAGCCATATTCCCCGTGTGTTTTTTTTTATCAGAATAAGCCGACCGTAAGCCAACAATAATTGGCTTCTGATTGAGACAAGATTGGTGTGAAATTGTTATAGCCGGCGCTACGGACATCTTTTAAGCCGATAGAAATAATCAATTGTCGGCTTTTAAGAAACGAAATGGTTTCAAATAATAAGGCCTAGGGGTGTAACGATAGATCGAACAATCGATGCATCGCGATAGTTTGACTGTCGATAGTGTATATCGATAGTAAAAAGAAACTATCGATAAAAATTGCGATAGTCATGCAAACTATCGATAGCTTCGATAGTTTGTAATAGCGAAAGTAACATGGCTCAAATTCACTTGTATTTGTCGAATAATTACTCTGTATTTATAACAAAAAGCTCCGTTATCACTAAAATAGCGTTACACGATCTCAATGTCACATGGAAATCTTCGTCTACCATATAAGGCATGGCTTACTAAGAAATGTGTAAAATGGTTGATTTTGGCGCGAAAAAGCTGAAAATGGTCACGTACGCCAATAACAGACATGCTGAAAGCATGTCGCATATGGCAGGAAAGTTGGCTATGCCTTTTTAAACAAATTACTAAACTACCAATGTAATATTAATAGTATACAATTTTATATAATATAAAGAAAAAAAAAATTTACTTCATTATTTAATTCACAATCAGAATGCGACGTTACCGTGTACCTGAGATACCAGCTTAGGAGGCTCTTCTATTCGCCCCCCTCCCCTTTTGCCGCACCTTTAGAAGACACATGTTTTTATCTGTACCGTCTTGTGTCGTTTCATTCTGTCGGTTAATTTGTCGATATGACTACCGATAACCGTGTTAAAATATTACGTACTGATTTACGGGCTGGATATGTTGATCAACTAGTGAATTATAATCTATTCTAGTCACAAATATATAATCTATTACAACTTAAGACGAGAAAGGTCGGCTTTTGAAAATGCTTTGACTTATATAGTATAGTGATATGTAGCTTACGTGTAAAATTAATGATTACGCCAGTCAAATGTTAATTGGACCGACAAATACACACGTGTTAACTGGCGGTGTGTATACAGTGATATATCGTACAGATAGTGCTATATTGTATAGATAATGTGTATAGATTATGTGTAGTGCCTGTGACGTCACTAGCCAATCAACCGGATAAAGCTTGTAATTGAAAATTTGAAAACCGTTTTTGGCTGTCTGATGTTTAAACGTTAATATCTCAATTAATTTTAATCAGATTGGAGTGAACTTGACATAAAATGCATATAGTAACCAATGTCTATAGGCTCAATGAATCTAGTTTTCTCATTTTATGTGCTCTTTAAGTTAAAGTGTTTTAAGGGTCCCCTGGGTTTTTTAACCAGTTTAACGTAAGCATCTGAACGTGTTATTATAGTTAGTTTATTTTTTTTTTTGGATATCAAAAGCAGTTTTTTTCCTTTGAAGATTATCACTGTATACAACACCCTCTTTACCAATAATAAACAGTTTTTACGTTTTTAATAAAATAACTTTAACTTGTAACTCAATAGTTAATTTTGTGCCTTTGGGGCTATACTTTGGGTGAAAGTTATGTCAATGTCATTGTGGTGATGCAACAGGAGTCGGCAAGCAATTGAGTAATATAGAACAATGAATGAAACCTTTATAAATGACATTAAATGACTATGCTGTATTTAGGCCTTAGGGTTGAACATGAGGTTAAATAGCTTGCTACTTGTATTATATGGAGATTAGTAAGTAATTTAATAATACTGGTACTATTGTAGCCATATTGTAGGATGTTGTTAATGATCAAAATGTATATTTAATGGAGGTGACTTAAAGGACAAACTGACTATTAAATTTCATTCTTATTATAATAATTTTTCTCTGTTCATTATTACCCTTATTCCCGACAGGGACCATGTCAACTGAACACTAGATACATATACATCATTATTATATAAATCATACATGTGTGCATGGGGGGTACCTGTATGTGATTTTTGGAATGGGAATAATTTTATAATCTGTTCATTGTCCATTGAAAGTGTAAAAAAAATGTACAAAAACAACACCAGACTTCAGGGCTAATGCTGTTCCATAAATTTTAATCACATCAAATATTTTTATTATGGTATTATTAAAATGGCAAGATATTTTTGATGTGGATTGTGCATTAGGGTAAGGATAAGCTTGGTCTGCAAAATCTGCAGACCCTAACCCTTACCCTACTAACCCTCAATCCACATATGGCGTCATATGTGCTAGAATGTGTAGGACCATCTCCAATGAGCGTTCTCCAATTTTCTATAGTTGTTTGTTGGAGTGTTTTGTGGAATGGCAAATTTTCTTAAGTGAAAATTTGAAATCAGTGTTGAGATATAATCAGTTTTATGTTCCACTTGTTTACACATCAGGCTCCCAGTGTTCGTCGAGAACGTTCATTGGGATTTTCCAGTGTTGTTACCCCCTGACAGTGGTACCTGACAACCTACCTGACAAGGACAGCTGTCTAGTCACTCAGATTGTACGAAAAGCCAAGGTCCTGTGATCTGTGTACGCATTAATGTGCACATAAAAGATCTCTCAGCAGTTGGAATTCAATGTATAATAGAGTAGACCATAGCATAGGGCTGTTGTCCAGCAATACTTCCCTCACAGCACGACAATATATGGTGTATGCCCTTCTTCATTAGCCCAGTCAGAGCAGAACAGAAGAATGTTAAACCTCTTTTGATTTCATTTCATTTATACATCAGACCAAAAACTGAAACTCAGAATCTTGTAAACAAACCAGCGTCTGTTTAACCTTTGAAACAAAAATTTGATACCTGTAGTATAGGACTTGAACCATCACATATTGAAAAAAATATCCAAGCGATCAATCCCTAGATCAAAGAGAGATTATCGCCTTTAATATACAGATTTACAGTAACAAATAACCTGATAAGAAGACTTACATGTTGCAAGCATTTTAATACAAATAGGGTTTCTTCATACATCATTTGTTAAATTTATTGCCAATTTGATAATGTTGTGTATCTTTTTACATGTCTACATGTTAATGTGATTGATAATTGCTGTCTATTCATGGGTTGTTGGATGACCTAATTGACCTAATGGTCTAACACATGCTCTTTAGATCAAAAGGTCTGTCATGGAGTTTCCTCCCACTGTAAGCGAATGTTTTTCTGAACCAAATCAGTGATTTAGATTACTTCCCTACCAAGCTATTTTGCAAGACATTGAATTTCTATGTAGAATGTTTTGAGGATAATTCTGATAAAACAATTTAAAGATTGTAAACAAGTTGTAAAATAGCTTGTCAATGGTAGATTAGACATGGGTTTTTGTGTGTCCAAATCGGATATGTGTCCATTGATTTAGGCTTTCGGTCAGTAAGGTCAAGGGGGATAAATACTTTAATGACCTTTGGTAACTAATGTTGAATGATAATATCAGACTGATTAGTGAAGTATACTAAGGGGAAATTTTAAGTCAGCTTTTACAATGCCGTAGTAAGTAAATTGCTAGCAACAAAATTTAAAAATTCAATGCATTTTCTGTAACCATTGCTTGTTTACCTGATAAAGACTTTGCTTGAATAAATGTACAATACTAACTATGTAGTATATTTTTATAATTTGAAAAAAAAAAAAGAAACTTTTGTTCATTGTCACTTTATTTATGATATATGTCAGTCATGTAGGTATTGAACACAATTACACTGTAGGCATTAGAATATCAATTTACGCTTACCCCACTTCTAAGAAACCTTAGCATGATATAGTTTATCTATGATCTTATTCTCACCACGTAAACTAGGTATCTATTATATATTACAGTCATTTAAAATTCATAAATTATATCAATTCAAGTCTACTATAATTTCCTATGTAAATATGTTTATGTGAAGGGTTAGTAGTATAAGTTGTATATTCAGTGTTTACTTACTGTTAATCTGCCATACATCAACAGGCTTGTTGCCCTATTTGACGTGTACATACAGGGGTTATAAGAATTACTTCCCTCCTAATGATATTTTGTAAACTATCTTAATAAGCTTACGGTACATTTAACTTTGTACTTTCATAGCAGTACTTATGTAGCAGTGAGAATCTTCGGTAATAACTAAAGTCTATTTATTACCGAAAAATATCATATACGGAGAACAGCGCGTCCAACAAGAGTAACTGTCCTGGGATGAAACCTAGAATGCTTTATGAATGTACAAATCGGTATTTATAATAAGATGGTATCTGGGGAATTAACAATATACAGCAAATGTTACTGGTACTAATAACAGTTATAGAGGCAAGATTTAAATAAAAAAAATATTACAGTAAAATACAACAATAAGATAGAAATTAAACTCATTAATGTGTCAGCTGCCAACCTTCTGTCATTAGATAGGTAGCATAATGTCTAATTAATCATAAAGAAGGAAGGAATAATAAAAACATAAGAATACTAGAAATGTTTAATGGAATGAAGAAATAATGAATGAATGAATTATTGAAAGGATGATATATATACAAACAATCCTAGAGTGTCCTATTTAACAAAGCTATAATATCAAAAGAGTTGTGCAGTAAATTATATATAAGTTATATAATTATTTGTGGTTTATTCCCTGCTTGTACATGACAAGGAGTTTGGTCGCCTGTCCAACCAAGTGTTTTTTCTCTGGTTCTTCAGGTTTCCTCCCAATGCTAAAGCCCACTATTCACAGCAATTTATTGAAATAAAGTTGAATCATATGTTTGTCCCAAAATGACCTAGTTTGTGTTGAATGGATGTTTAACCCCATTTCTCTCTATCTCTATTTATTGTGCTTTGTAAAACATGGCCCTAATGCCAAACCTTGTGGTATTACCCCATGTTCTTAAACTAAGTGGTACTAATGAATTCTTAACACAAGTCATTATTTAAATTATATTAATAATTACTTAAATATTGGTCATTAAAAAGTACCAAAATGACCTAGTCAAGTGGACTTTAAACCTCTTACCTTATAATGGTATTAATGACCTAAGTAAAACGGTGGAGAGAGATGAGGAAGGCTTATGCACTTTGGAATTTAAACAGTTGATTAGACTTTAAGTCGGAAGGTAAGGCTTAGCCTATTTATATAAAGAATCACACCACAGGTAAAGTTTAAAGGTCCATTTTAAATGTCTAATTCAATTCAATTTTATCATGAATGTAATTTGGGGAAATTCAGTACATTCAACTCCATATCCATCGACCACTCAAAATATCAGATAATTGTGTCTCTAGCCCTCTATATATTAACTCATTTGTAGTTATCTAAATCATATATTATATTGAATAACTTGATTAATTACAACATTGGGGTTATACTCTTTGCCTTGTAATTTAAACATGCCATAATTTATTAGGATTATAATTTTAAACAATGTTTTATATTTTTGTAAATGTTTTCTGACAGGAGATGGGTTTATGTGAGCTCTGGCTTGTTTTCACATTCCATAATTATATTATTGTTTCCTCTTACTGTTTACTATGTAAATTTATTTGATAGTGTTAGGCAAAAAGGTAATGGTATGATATGTGATTTAAAAAAAAATGAAAAGTTCTAAAGGTCTTTAGTATTTGTTGCTTTTATCATAGTTTATGCCCTTTTGATCCGCCCATACCGAAATGTAGTTGAGTGGTATATTTCCGTTGGTCTGTCGGCTGTCTTGTCTTGTGAACACTCTACAGACTACTACTACAATAACTACATTGTGTCATCTCCCTATTGATCAGAGGAATCAATTGGCTGAGAGAGTAAGCGCTGGCTTATTTAACAGGGAGTTCTGGGGTTTTTGTTCCCAGTGTTGCTTGAGAAAGTTCCCCAGGATCTTCTAGCATGGTTTCCCCAGGTCATTGGTGCAGGATGGTGTCTGGAAATACTCTCATAGCACACTATATAGCATAATCGATCTTAGAAATAGGTTAGGGTTCTTTTTTTATAAAAACCATATCTTATGTCTTTATTTTTACACTTCTCCACTATTAATCAGGCAATCATCTTGCCATGGATCTGTGGAATTCTGACAGATCGTATCAAGAATATGTGGCATGTTGAATTATTGGAAAATGTAACTAAATTGTTAAAAAATCATGTAATTTTTATTTCAGATTTTTTCAAGTGAAACAGCTGAGTTAGTGACATATCATCAAACAGAGATTAAACAGTATTATCCTAAAGATGGGTAAGAGATTAATCTGATTAAAAGTATAGGTTTTTATTGGTTTAGATTTTCATACGAACATGTATTGTCTTCACCTCTGTCTGCCCGTTCACATTTTGTTTGTGGACACTCTAAAAGTCACATTTTTCTGATTTTGACAAAACTTGAAATGTAGGTTTATATCCCAAAGATCTTTATTCTTTTTGATATTGGCATGTATCAGACCATTACATTATGGATTATGGCCCCTGATTGTATGAAAAAACAGGTCTTTGTAGCTTGTGGACACCCTAAAAGTCACAATTTTTATCCAATTTTGAGGAAACTTAAAATGTATCTGTGTACAAAACTATTCAAATATATCATAACGATGATTAAATTGAAATTTTATGAAAGCAGGCATAATGGCTGCTCCACCTCATGCAAATAGTGTAAGCATGTAATACCAAGATTATGGACTCTATATTGTTGTCGGCTCTGTTAACATTTTGTTTGTGGACACTCTACAGGTCACAATTTTTACCTGAATTTGTTGTTTGTATCCCAAAGATCTTGATTCCTTTTGAATTTGAAGCATGCCAGACCATAACATCTTGGATTATACTCCTCATTGAATGAAAAAATTACTTGTTCTCTGTCCATCTCTTGAAAAATGTGGGCTATCTCGCTTACAACCGCTTATGCAGTTTATTTTTCATTTTGTCTTCTGTATTTGTTAGTTTGCTGAACTCTTATTTATCTACCATATCAAACAAATTTTATCATTGTGTAGTGTTTTTACTTGTGTACTGTAGACAGGCAATGAAAAGGCAGACCTGTCAATAATGCGAACACCTCACGTACACATATATACTGTATTTATAATGATGAAGCCTTTTGAGATACAATAGATTGGTTAGAGATTTGATTAAAATTTTTTGTTACCTGTGGTCTTATCTAACTAAATAAATTTTAAAGGTTACTATTTTTATTCACAGGTGGGTTGAAGAAGATCCTATAGAAATTTTACAATCAGTGAAAACATGTATAGAAAAAGCAACAGAGAACTTAAGAGCATTGGGTAGGAGTCCAAACGATATAAAATGTAAGTCTACTGTATTCCTATCATGCTCTACCACCTCCACCCGCCTCACCCACATTATTCTGTAGTGGCAATATAAACTAAAAATTATCTGTACAAAATGAACAAATGCAATATAGATCCACATCTCTTCATTTCTCTACAATTCATTGAGTCAGACTAAAGGAGATGCAGCCATACAAACTTATTCATGCCCTAAATAATTACATAACATAATGGCGTATACAAATTTCTTTTTTTTGCAATTCTTTTAATATCTATACTAATAATTATGACTCGTTTGTTTGTCTGTCTGTTCATGGTTGACAGCTACACTAGGGCTGTCACAAGACTTAAATTTGTTGTATAAGGGTAACTTGAATCAGGAAGTAACATATATGTCAGGTGGTGACGAACTACCACTTTCAGTTTCAGAGTTACGCTACTTCTGGTTCATGGCTATACCTGTTTTATGCCATGTCAACATTTAGTTACAAATATTATTAATATTTGTCTGGCACAAAGGTAAAAATATCAGGTACATCTAGAATCATTATTTTCTTACAGGCCTTGTACTACACATTTTGAAAAAAAATTTGAAAGGAAAAAATTGGGATCTTGCATTAACCCTGGACCTTGGTCTAACATTAATATATAAAACCAGATGGTGATTGTCTAGTCAATAAATATGTCACCTGATCAGTAAAAATAACACCGATAACTAAAACACGTCTGTGTTTTGAAAATCAATAGGTGATATTTGTTAATGTTGCTTATTAAACAGATCTGCTGTTATATCTGAACTATAAGCTTACACATTGAAATAATTAGAAGACAGAGACTTTGCCAAGGGACAAATCCTACATCACAACAGTTTCCTTAAATTTATTTCTATTTTGTTTAATTATCTGAAATTAAAATAGTTTCCAAATTGCACAACATTTTTTATTGTGTATTGACCCAGCCACATGTTTACAGAGTACGAGAGTAGCTATTATAGAACAAGCATGTGGTTTTGTTTATTTATAGTGACTTTCAACAGTTAATTTGATAACTAGAATTAAAATAGTGTATATTTCACAATATATATTGATTGTTGAAACAAACTGTTTTAATATTAGGTAATATTAAAATTAATCAAATGGCTTGAATTTTAATTTATTATCATTTAATTTGTTACCTTGACATGATTTATAAATTATTTATGATAAATAATCATTTATTATCAAACTATACCCTTCAAAACGTCACTTATATTGTTTATCATATTTATGTGTTATATTTTATTGCTCTATCTAGTTATTAAATACCTCTCAAAGATTATTATGAGATTTCAAGATTTATCATATCATATGAACCTTTAAAATAAGAAATGTGTAGAATTTTAAGAGGTAAAGTAGAGCTGATAATAATAGATTCCTTATTTGTTTGTAGGTATTGGGATCACCAATCAAAGAGAGACAACTGTTGTATGGGATAAAGTAACTGGGTTACCGTTATATAATGCTATAGGTAGGCAGGATTTCATCCTTCAAATTTTTATAATTTTAACTTGGGTGTAGCTGAAATCAGTCATCAAGAATCCTTGGAAGGCTAAGTTTATCTTGTTGTCAGACATTAAGTTATTTGCTCTGAGCGTCACCTGTATTAAAGGTAAATTAAAGTTTTTGATAATTGATGCTAACAATTTTTAATCAAATTATGGTACTTGAATAGTAATGATGTATCTCATGATATGAAAGATAACATTCACTAGAGAACTTAGTTAAATAAGTAAAGTTGATGAATTACAGAACATATGACCATATTGTTATGACCGAACAACATGCTAAAGGCAAACAACTTTATTGGCAATATTCATTGATGACATACAAGACTACGAGGAGAACGAGCATTATAAGACTGAATGATCAAGACTAATAACCCTACTAATAATAAGTGAATTTGTATCAAAAATTTTGATGTCTGTGAGAATATTTGCAAGAATCAAGTGAATGAATCTTTTTGTGAAATTTTTTGTAGTATGGTTAGATTTAAGAACTTCTTCTACAGTCGAAGAATTAATTGATAAAACTCCACAGAAAGATAAGGATTATCTACGGGTATGTATCTTTAACAAGACATATAAAACATATAATTGTATACTAAGGAATTTTTCTATGCAGAATCATTGCCTGGATAATTTTAAATCAAACATCAAGACAAAGGTGTGATTTTAGGTTCTTTGAATTGAATAACAGTTTTATCACATTATTATGACTCTCTGGAGTCAGCAAAGAGTACCAATTACTTTGATTAGTTACCAAGTGTTGAGACAGTACTGTTCATACCGTTTCGTTATGGTTAATTGTGAATTAATATGGCAGCAATAAAATTGTTGATTGCATTGGATTTTATATTTTGATTTGATTGGATCAAGCTAATTCAATACTTTATTGTGAGATTTAGCCCCTGTTAGGTGATATACTTACATCTAGTCAATCGGATGGTATGAAAAACCAAGGTCCTGTGTATACATTGGCGTGCACATAAAAGAACCCCTGACTGTTGGAATATTATAAGAGTATCTGTAAGTGTAACGCAATATATGCCTGTCTTCATTATTCCAAGTGGAGCAGAAGGGTATGACTGTTTGACTTCATTTCATTTGTTTGTACATTTTGCATTTCAGCCATATTGTGGGTTGCCTATAACAACGTATTTTAGTGCTGTAAAATTGAAATGGTTAATAGATCATAGCGAGGAAGTAAGAAAGGCTATAGAACAAGATAGATGTTTATTTGGTACAGTAGATTCATGGCTTCTTTGGGTATGTCACATATTTTTGAAATTTGTCTGGATATTTCTTGTAAATATTTCAAAGCTTCTTATCCACTCCTTCGTTAGTCATATGAAGAGTTATAAATAATCTCTTATACAAATTTGATTTAAACTTAAACAAATTTAAAGACTCCATTCATAATTTTAATAGGAATATCAATCCTAAAACGGTCGAGTTCTCTTCAGTATTTACAAAGATTCCTTAATCTCTTGTCTCAGAACCAGAACAAATAGGCTATATGTGATACTTGTTTATGTTTCATATTTTTGGAGTTATTTTCATCGAAAATGGTTTTTAAAGTTGATTCTTATTTTATATTTTAGAATATGACAGGTGGCCCTGGGAAAGGTCAACATGTAACCGATGTTACCAATGCCAGTAGAACCATGCTCATGAATATTCATAATTTACAATGGGATGATAAACTATGCAAGTAAGTATATCAATATTATTCTCTTCTCAATTATATATATCAATCATATTTTGATCTAAAATGTATTATGTTCTAAATAATCATAATTGATTCATGTTAACTAGAAATGAGTCAAATAGTCAAAATACACATCCCATAAATTTGTACATTGAGGAATCAAAATATTTAGTAATAACCCACTCATTAACTGTCAAATTCATGAAATCTTGTGAGAATAAGGATTTCTCATTGTGGTTTTGCAAGGCACATTTTGACATTTTAAGCTTGTGATGTGATACATGGGGTTACTCAATTGGGACTGAGGAAAGAACCCTATTGAAATATATAATTTTGATAATTTTCTGTTTTGTAGCTTTTTTTCGATTCCTAAAAGTATTCTTCCAGCAATCCATAGCTCATCTGAAATTTATGGTCATGTAGTTGATGGTCCATTAAAGAATCTACCAATCTCAGGGGTAAGTCAGCTTTTCTAGTAGCACTAAAACAATTTTTCACGACAGACATTAATATTTTTGTCACATGCAGGGGGCCATTAAAATGTGTCTGTCTGTCTGTACATCACACTTTTTCGAGTACAATAACTACTATTTCTAACTCAGGTACAATGTTCAAATTTGTAATTGTTCACAAGGTGAATATCTTGACTGAATAGGATGATGATCATTTTCTTATAAGGCTAAGTATTGAGGAACAATTTGATTGATCAAGATTTGGGGATATGCTAACTCTACGTCCAATTTAGTGATAGCAATGAAATTTGGCGTATAGTTAATAAACAATTTGATTGCTTGTAAATATTAGAGGATGTCTTTGCAGCTGGCAAATTGGAATAGAATCCTGGAAATAAGGCACCTGTCATAGAAATTGACAGGCACAAATACAGGCTTTATCAGGCACAATTACTTTGGGGTCTGTCATTTTGTCTGTGATTTCACGCTTACATGATAAACCAGTAGACCACCTACCCCCTCCTTGGTACAACTAATATCAATATTTCCAGACCTGATGGTAAAATGTTATATTCCTTTTTTTTTCAGATTTTAGGTGATCAGCAGGCAGCATTAGTTGGTCAGACATGTTTTTCGGTTGGCCAGGCTAAAAATACGTAAGTAATTCAGCAGATATTAATCTCAGCTTTTCTTCTTTTGTACAATGAACTATTTTAGTAAAGTTGAATGTTACTCTTATACAATACCAAAATTCTGATGTGAGTGAGAGGTTTTTGTTTTTGTGATTTTTTTTTTCGTCAAAGAATTACATGGGCTAAATGGCTTCTCATAAGCATCACATTGCTAGGTACTACATTTCAACCTGTTTCACAGAGAATTACTAACGAATTATCCCTGTAACGGATGGCTGTCCAAAACACGTGCGTTGACTGCACGCCTCGTAGTCATTGGCTCAACGGTTCGTGCAATGTTTACTTAACACCTAACTGCTTCGGGAAAAATGATGCATTTTACTCATTTTAATACCGATTTACACTAAATAGGAAATATGTTTTAACTACAAATACTTCAAACGTCTTTATTTATTTTTCTTTTACCTCAAAAAAATGCTTGAGAATTTAATTTGTCGGAGTAAAAAAGTTAATATGCCGTACTCATTAAGCCTCGTCGATGTCATACTTATCAGTGATTGTAGCGGCCAAGCGAATATTCACTGCGGGATCAGTTTGACTACATTTATCTCAACCATGTTTATAATTATCCAGTATTATTTATGATTGTCAATAACATTAATCAGGGTTGTGTATTTGATAAATGAGTCTATATGGCACATTTCTGAATTCATTTAATCTTTGTAGAGCTATGATCAAAAGTGCACACATTAGACCATACTGCCACCCTGTACCTTGATCCATAGCGTGTTAAAAATGTTTTCTTGATTTTCTATTCATACTATAGATATGGAACAGGGTGTTTTCTACTATACAACACTGGAACTAATGTAAGTAATAATTTTCATATTTAATTATACACTTATTTCTTTGAGAGAATATTTAAGTCCATTTATAGATTGTATTGAATAAAAAAAACTTTTTTTGGGTACTGTTTCACATTTAAATGACTACAACAATGTCAATTGTCATCAAAATTGTGAAATTTATGTAAAACGTGACAAAAAATACAAACTTGAACTTTGTGATAAGGGACAGACTCTGGGTCTGAATGATTCAATATCATTGTTTAATATAATAATTTAATATCAGTCTATTTATTTATGTTTATTATTTTAGCTTGTTGAATCGAAGACTGGTGTATTGACTACTGTAGCTTATAAATTGGGCAAAAATAAACCAGTGATATATGCTTTGGAGGTATTTTATCATTACATTTAAACAGGGCTCACACTGTCGGTCGCCAAAGTCGCAATTTGCGATAAAAAAATGAAACTTGCGATTAAAATTTGATTTTTGCGATAATTTTTGCGATAAAGTTTTACAGTACTGGCGATTCTTTTTGAGAACTGGCGGGAAAAAATCTTAAAATTCTAATAGTATTCATAATGTATTAACCATTATTGAGTGTCAATCAGGTGGCTAAACACAATAATAAATTAATCAACTAATCAATTGTCTCGGATTAATGATTAGTTGATTGATAATTGCCAATGATGTATATTAAACCTATTTCAAGTCACTATTTAATCTTAATGATTAAATTAAGCGGTGATTATTTGATGTTTCGTTTCGTCTTAAAACGAAGAAAGGTAATACATGTAACCAAAATGGCCGACAATTCTATCGAAAAGAAGTAAATATAGATCAATTCCGTTTACTGTGGCATCATATACGGCATGTAAAACATATGAGTATGCCTATTGGATATCATTATTTCAAATTATTGTATCATCATGGTCGAAAACGCATGAACTAGGCTACTTGAATATCGGCGATTCTTTAGCGAGAAAACGGTTCGCCATTTGTATCATATTACCGTCGCTAAAATGGTCTAAAGGTGAACGACGGGTATAATTGTAAGCATTTCTTACAAATATAATTGAAGTACATATCATTCTATCAGAGATTCAGATACCGTTACGGTACCTGAAAATAACAATAGGTCTATTTGACATGCAATCCCTGGCCTTGCACGAGATTCGACGTGGAAATACTGAATACATAGTGCAATACGGGGATGTTAAAGCCCCAATAACACTCTTGTTGTAACTGAAAAATATGTCCCAATCTTCATTCTGGTCAACAAATCGTATCATTTTAAAATATTCCAATTAAATGATGATATAAATTTCATCTTCACACTCCTAATTTAAAAAATTGGAAAAATCCAACCAATTGATTTGAAAAGTCTAACGTAAAACTTTTCAAATGTGACTTGGATTTTAAAATATTTTCGAACCCTCTGGACTAATAAAATAGGTTGTAATGGATAATTTACACAACAGGTAGGACATTTAAACATCTAGTACTTAGAATAAGGGTATTATTTATTTTCTCGAGCTACCAAGCCAGCAAGAATGTTATTGTCCCTTTAAAAGAGACTCAAGTTACCAAAAATAAAAGCCGATCTTAGTAAACCAAAACTGTGCTAAATGTATTATGCAAAGACTGATTTGTTAAAAGTCGGTGTATATTGTATATATCGGCAATTGTTTTATAATAAGCCTAACTGAGACATAAAATTGTTAGATATTGTATAATTTTTTATCACATATTTTTGGCGGATAAAATATTCAAGTTGGCGGAAAAAATATATGAACATTTCTTTACATAAAAATTATCATCCATTTTGGCGGAAAAAAATTGAAAGCCAGTGTGAGCCCTGCATTTAAACGTTTTTATTAAAAACAATATTGCTATGAGCTTAACGAGAGGTTCTCCATTTCTTAATTGCAGAAGAAGGGGGACACTAATATTTGGAAGTTGTTGAAATTGATTGTTTAATCTTATCTTGTTCAATTGGGCAATCACAAAAGATCATTTGAAATATTATCATGAAACTTATTATTTTTAAGACTTGTTGTCATGTCTCATTTAATGTGGACATTGCTGTTGACTGTGTTTATCAGTCAGTCCAATCTTTCTGGTATATGTGTACAACCGTTGGGAAATGTGACAAGCAAATACTTCACAAGAGTTACCTCCCTTATTTCATATTCAGTCAATGATTCCAAAGTATGAGGACATTGTCTTTTAACGTCCTACTTTTACTTGCACACACAAGCGTCTACATAGGACCTCATTTTTTCATATTATCCTAACAACTAGAGGCTGCCTTGCACATCCCACCAACATCCTACACCATTGACATAGGGAAACCATTCTGCCAAATCCAGGGAAACTTCCTTGTCCAATACAGGAATAAAACACAGTGCCTCATCATATTAAGCCACCTTGGCTCTTGATTTCAAAGTAACTTATGATGTCCTATCTGTTATGTAGGGAGCAGTAGCTATAGCTGGAGCATGTGTTAAATGGTTACGAGATAATTTAGGTATTATACAAAGTGCTCCTGATGTAGGTAAGTTGAATTTTTTGTCAGAAGTACTATGTTTCTAAAGATTATAGACCATATATAAAAGAAATAGTACCATTCAATTTCTTGTAAAAACTGGTTGTTGTGAAGTTATATTTTAAGACAAAATTTGCTGCAGTTTTATTGATAGAGGAGTTGTTAGACCATTTTTTTTTGGGGGGTGATCAATCCTATTTGTTGGTGTTCTTTGGTGATCAATCCTATGTCCTGGTGTTCTTAGTAAATTCAATTTTCATTGTTTCTTTTCTAGAAAAATTGGCATCTGCTGTTGATAATACTGCTGGCTGTTATTTTGTACCAGCATTTTCTGGTCTCTTCTGTCCATATTGGCAAGATGATGCACGAGGGTAAGGTTGATCTTATGTTTAATTAGAGATTTACTATAATTTCAAAGGATTTAAATATTCGTGCAACAGTTGTTACAGGTATTATTAGATCACTAACCATTGTTAAACTTATTGTACCATGATAAAGTTTTTTTGTGGATAAGTTGGGCCTGGTTCCAAAGTCAACTAACGGGTAAATTGTTGCCTTTGTGTATATTGTTATGAATCATTACTTTTGTCTCAAAATTTCAACTGCTCCGATTAAAATGAAGTACTTTTCCATAAAGCTTAACCAATACAGGTTTAATAGAAATATAAAGTAAAACTATTGTATCAAATGTTTTGTTAAATCTGTCAGCAAACCTCATATACCAGTACTGTCAAGTTTTAAGGCAATGGTTAAAAAGCTGATTATGAATTTTTATGGGGTAATTTTTATACCTTTTTATAACTTGGAAATAGTTATTATGACATAAAATAATAACTTATGAAAATTTTTGAATTACTTCACAGAACAATTTGTGGTCTTACTCAATATACCAATAAACACCACTTGGCCAGAGCTGCTCTTGAAGCTGTCTGCTTTCAAACAAGGGAGGTAATTATCAACTAATTTCTATTATTATTGGAGTCAGACCACTCAATATTTTCCATTGACTTGAATATTAATTCTTGTCTCTGTAACTTGTATTGCTCCAGCATTTATGAGATTGGCCATAGATAATTTGTGATGTATGAATTTTAAGTAGTGCACTAGTAAACATGTAACTTCACTCTGCTACCCTTCCTTATTCAGCAAAGCCTGGCAGAAAATGTCACTTTTTCAATTTAAGACAAAACAATAAACAAAAATCACCATGTGAAAGTGGGGGAAAGTAAGAGAGGGAAAAGGGCTATATGGTACAGGAACTAGATTCATGGGTACCAAGATATGGAAAATAATTGTTCTGCTTCCAGGATTGTAATATTATCTGTTTATAGCTTTTTCTTACCAAGGCTGGTGGACACAAATACCCCATGATTACCCTATTTAAACCAGACACTTTTCTTTTCGTTTCTTGAAAGGGGTGTTAGCATTTCTCACTAAATGAAATCCTTGATCCCCATACATTCTTAATGAAGTTCATAGTGGATATTATATTTCTAATGTTTTAAGCCATATCAAGAGTATAAAATTATTTATTCATGAAAAGATATATCTAAAAATCTTTAAAATCCTTGATATCTAAATAATTCTCTTTTTGAGTTGTGATACTTAAATATTTTTTATACGGGCACATGTAAAGATAAAGGGATTTTAATCTGTTGCTGTTAAATATATTGATACAGTATTATTAATCATTTTAATACACTGGATTTTTTAATTTGATGGGATTGGAGCATTAGGTGGCACCTTATTCAAATTAATAATATATATATTGATTGTCAATCGTGGAGTTGTTCAATCATGGAGTTGTTTCCCGATAAAGTTATTTGAATATTTAAAACTTATTCATTAGGATTTGCTGTCATTGATTTTAGATGTAGGATGAGAGTTTTTGGTCATATTAGGGAGCTAGAGAAGCCCTGGTTGTATAATTATGTTAAATGGGCACATGCCTGAAATTAAATGATATTTATTTAGCACAACCTGTCTGGGGGTAGGATTATATATAAGATTATTGTAGTACAATAGATATATATTAAAGGTATTCAATAAATTTATTAAAGATATTATTATTGTAATACTAGAAATAAATGTATTAAAGGTATTAGATGCTATGAATAAAGATAGTGGTATACCATTAACATCACTTCAAGTTGATGGTGGTATGACTGGTAATAATCTACTGATGCAGCTACAGGCTGATTTACTCGGCATCAATGTAGGTAAGGACTATTGTCGAATGTTATCATTTAATCTACTTGAAATTGAAATTAGTGAAATCTTCGAAGAATCCTATTACCTGTAGTTTTCTGTTAATTGCATCTAGAGTTATGACCCTTGTTCACTTTGCTAAATCTTATTAAAAGATTAATTTGTTAGTTCTTTCCCTTTTTACCAACCAAATATTCCCTTCCATGAAGAAGGAAAAATTAATAATAATCCGACTGTACCTATTTTTGGACAAGTAACATAAAACAATGTTTATTTTTACTTTTCCAAATATAGGTACGGTCAGATAATTCTTTTTTTTGTTTCCTTCCTCATGGGAGGGGATACGTGGCTGGTAAAAAGGGAATATTATATTTTGGTGCCCAATACAAGCCTTCTAAAACAGATTCAACTTTATAATAAATTTACCATGATAAATATTGGCAAGATTTATATTGGCAAGATTTATTTTGGCAAGATTTATATTAAGTTGATATGAATGATGTCTAGAATCACGACATGATACCATCATAATTACCATATTAACCTTATTTATCTTTTAACATACATTATTCAAGAGCTAAATCTGTCTTTTGAAGGTTTTTCTTTAGGCCTTAAATGTTACATACATTATAAATTGGACATTTATAAACAGGACGAGACCGGCTAATTAACTCTCGATGCCATTGGATATCTCTGATATTAGATTTTAACGGTTCATCAGCCGTATTTTGATTTAATTTAATTATTGCGAGGCTAAGCTTCAAACAAAGAGTATGGTGGTTGCAATTAATGCACACATCTGGCCAAACCTTCGTTTGCAATGGAGCAATTTAAATGAAATGTTCAGTATATTCATTTCACATTATCTATTTTGGAATGATACAAATAGTCAGAACTGATTTAACTTTTTCTTGATATTGTTTGTAGTCCGACCATCTATGACCGAGACTACAGCTCTAGGTGCTGCCATGGCTGCTGGATATGCTGAAGGTGTGAAAGTATGGGATCTTGATAACCTTGGATCAAATGAAATTGTTACAGATGTTTTTCAGCCTTCCATCAGAGAGACAGGTAAGTTGTGTAATATAAACCTTCCTTATAACCTTGACAAACAAATTATTGAAAGAGACTCGGAGAACTAGGCTAGACACATATAATTGCACCAAATCAAACAGCGTATGTAGACTGGAATAACCAGACACTAGAAATTTGCATTCGATTGAGACAGCTGGATTATTTAGCGGAACATAACTGAATTGAAATTAGAGTAAAAACGGAAACCATTGGATGTAAATCAGTTTATATACATTCATATTGCAGTATTATATGGGTAGCGACCCACTTGTGTCAATTTGTTGGTCCCAAATGTTAGCGATTTAGCTCCTTTAAAAATAGTATATTCAAAAATAAATGATAGTAAAGAATTTAATCATTTTTATTGTGATTTTACAAGATTAGCTCCAATGTCCACTTAATTCTCCATGTACATGTACGGCAAGAAATACTCAACCTAGGGCATATTGTTAACTTAATATTACGGTTATAATTCTATCATTTTGTGAAATGAAATGGGGTTTAACATTTTCAGCACCGACTGCCTGGGCTATTGAAAACATTTTGTGACTTATGTTATATCATATGCTATGTCATTTAATGAAAATACTAGATTGTTAATAAGAAATATTTGTAAAAAAATGTGTTTAAATAAAACTTCAAAAATATGTACATGTATATGTTACTATTACAGAGAGAGATCAGAGATTTGGCCGATGGAAAATGGCTGTAGAAAGATCATTGAATTGGGCACAGAAAGACGAATGCAAAGGTGAGGATTTATTATTTTGGAAATAGTGATATATATATGACAGAAATCAAGGGTTTATTGTATTATTTCTGCTACATTTGACATCCCCTCAAAGCCATGAACATAGTCTCGAATACTATTTGGCCTTTAAAACCTGACTATCTGTTTTTCTCGAAAGAGTCTAGTTTGCAGATAATTATATTTATTCTGGTTTATCCATACATATGGATTTTCTATAGGAGTTTTATAATAATTTTTTTTTTCTACTTTTCTGAAAGATTAGTCAGCCTGGAAGATACTGGATTTTGGAAAACACTCGGAATTGGTTGGTTTGTCTGGACCAGCTTTGGACTTGTAATGCTTGCAAACTTTCTCCACAATAGATGACCCCAGTCTAACGTCTAGAATTTTAATTAGTAATCTAAATAATAGGAATGCAGACGCTGCAGCACCATGCCGTCCCGTTTAGTATGATGAGTGAGTAAAGATGTAGTTCTTCACCAATAGATCTACAATAGTGTAACAAGGCACTTCTCAAATAAAATACAGAATTCAACATTCGGTTTAAATTGTTGGATTTAATATTGATCCATCCAATGATAGAGATACATTTGTTATATCTCAATATTAATGTGAAGATTGGGTATGATATATAAGTAACTGGACGTGTTATATAGATATCTGTAAAAGTATCTCTATTTTCAACATTTAATTTTGGGATAATTATTGGCAGCTTTTTTAGAATACCCTTTGAGATAGAAAAATCTGGAACCAACTATTAATGTTGCATCCAGTGTATGTAGCTTTGGTACTTTTAAGTTCTTGTCAGCACAATAGAAGCCAAGCTAATAATAGTAATAATTATGGGAAAATGATAGATTGGTGAGAAGATTACACTAGATTATCCAGTCGCAAAAAGAGTGGTATGTCTGCACATAGAATACTATAGAGCATGTGCAGTACAATATCTACTTACTGTTGTCATATATAAAGTTCATGGCTAACTAAAAATAGCTATAAGATTTGGAAATTCATTGGAAGAACATTAGAAGATGACTACTTGTACTCTCGCTTCAATATTTAATAGATCACTGTACTACAAGGCCTGTTAATTTATGCAAATTGACATAGTTAAAGTTTGCACCAATTTTATAGGAATACACGTGATGAGTTCAAACATGAAATTGGGTATATCCATTTTGACTGCCCTCTGACAAGAATTGTGGATAGAACCTAACTCTGTTCAATTCTTATATTGATGTAATTATCCCATTCTTGAAAGAAATATCGATACCCTTTTTTGCATTTTAAGCTCTTCACATGTAGGTATAAATTTCTGTCTAAACTTACAAAGACATTTTTACAATTAATTTTACAAATTACTGAAAGCTATAGATCAAATTTTAGTATATATTTATTTTCTATGCTTGAATTTATTTGTTTTATAATTCAAATTGTAAATTTTTCTGTTTTACCTAAAAGCTGTGTACATGCCAAAGATTAAGTAGCCAAACGAGGAGCAATACATGTCTTAAAAGCATGGTTTTTTTTATTTGCTCAAAATTGTTGAAATGTTTATCATAGATATGTAACATATAGAGGTTTGAATTTCAAGGATTGTGAATTATTAACCAAAGTAAAAAAAATGAAAGATAACACTAAAATGTTTATTCAACTGTATGTTTACCCTATCTTCATTTACCTGGATTGAGCAGAATATTAAAATGTAAAACCCCATTTCATTTCTGTATGATTTGCAATTAAAGGACAGTGCAACAGTTTACTCACCAGTGATCTGAGATTGGGTTATTTAAAGAAATGTTTCTCATTCTTCAGAAAATCTAAAGCTTTTTGATCCTTGGCTTAAATATCCTTAATGCCATCAGTTCATGCAATTAAAGCATGTGGTGAGCTCTAGGCTTCTGTTTTTTGTTCTTTTTTTTCTCATTACATCTAATAGTATTTTTTCACATTAAATTAATAAACATTTTATTGAGATTAGGTCAAGAGGAGTTATATTAGTAGATAATGGCTACATATAGAATCGTCAATACCATCTGGCAGGGGCGGAAAATTCATCTTGGCATCCATTAAAATATATAATAGTCTAAATCTAAGGAGAAAAAGGATCTATGAATGGGTTGCGGAAAAAGGTGTATCTAGCTAGTTTCAGTTTCTCTTCACATCACATTATATTCTTCACGGTGATGGGGGGCCCAAGGAAACCAATTGGTCCGAGGGAACAGAGCTGCGCAATCCGTCCCTGCAATCTATTACATTTTACTGAGATTAAGTAAAGAGAAGTTATATTATTAAATATGGCTACACTTTGGTGCCCTTTAATAATTTATATACTACCATACCATGTATTACATACAGCATTATATAGTATTTATATAATCTTATATATTCTTTATTAATTATTTATACTTTAATCAACAATAAAATAAACATAAACTTTGTAATCAGTAATGTTTAAAGAAATATCCTTTCTGCTATAGGGCAGCTTCTGTATTTTGAAAACTCTTTGTAAAAACGATCAGTAAGAGAATGTTCAAAAGCTTTAAAACATTAATCAAAGCGAAAGATGAGTTTACTGCTCTTAACGATGCATTATGAAACATCTTTCGTTTGGCTTCAAATGTTCTAGAAAAGGTTAATCAGACATTTATTCACATGCTAAGCCTATATTCAACATTTTAGACTAAACGTGATTGTCAGTTAATAATTTAATTAAAAAATGGATAATTGAGACTTTTTTAAATTTTTGTTACAATAGTAGCAATGACAACCAAGACTACATTGTTCTTCAAATGGCCATAACTTTGCTCACAATGAAATAATTTAATTGAAATTTTCACAATACAATCCCTTTTCATTATCTACTTTTTAACTATTATTATTATTCCAAGAATTGTCAGTTCTTTATCTAAATATTACATTATGCATCTTTAAGTTTATGTTATGCATATAACATGTCTTAATATAAGAATTGTTACATACTGGGTTTTATATTTTGATTTGTAATATTGCATACAGAAATCAAGTAATTATACAGAAACTGTACAATGTTGTTCCTTACTCAAAGTGAGAATAAAAGCAATAAATTCTTCAACATTCTTTAGTAAATTGATAAAATTTTACTGAATTTATATTATACACAAGATTAAATACTGATTGTACAATTGATAAAAGCTGTGATTGATATTGAAATTAAAATGTATGTATCATTCATTATTTACACCATTCTATTACTAGATCAAAGAGATGTAACAGATCTGTGTAAAAGCATAATAAATCATTATTTTTTTGCATTACAAAAACATTTTCTTTTTCTCTTATAGATATAGTTTATTTTTTTGTCCAAAAGGAGCCACAGTGGCTAAGTGGGTAAGATGCTGGCTCGCTGGCCTGGACTCCTGGAGGTCGATGATTCGCTGGAGTTTTGGCCGAGAATGTTCAATTTGGTGACCTTACTATCTGCTGCTGAAAGTAGGCTGTGACATTGCCAAAACATTGGTCTATCATTTTTTTTTCGCTAAATTGGAGGCAAACTCCATTTTTGCATTATATCATGTAGTTTCTTCTTGACAATGAAAATTAAATTATGCTTAGCTCACCCAAAAAGTGATAGAAGTTCAGCACTGTAAAATTATTTGAATTATTTTCGCGTGGGTTTTCTTTACAAATTTGGTGGTGGCATTTGGGATATTTGACAAAAAAACAAATGAGTATCACTGTTCTGGGAAAAGGTGCAATAGTTATTGTGCAATTACAATGGAAGTGATTTACATCTGTTATATCAGGGCAGGGTCTTCTAATAGCCTCACATCACTACTCAGTCCGTAAAACATTTGTCATCTTGATTGTTGAGGAATAGTAACTGGAAGTGATTTACATCTGTTATATCAGGGCAGGGTCTTCTAATAGCCTCACATCACTACTCAGTCCGTAAAACATTTGTCATCTTGACTGTTGAGGAATAGTAACTTTAAAATTTTTTTTACATGTTTCTTCACTTGGTGGTAATTTCTAGAAAATGGTTCTCCAAATTGATGCTAACCAATTATCTTGTGTTAAAGACTAATACTTGAAAAGTGTGAGTTCTATTCCCTTATTTGTTGGTTTCAGAACACCATCAGAAGATGGCTTATTTACTACTTCCAATCTATGTTTAGGTCGTCGATGTTCTGTGCAAACCAGCTTTGCAGTAAGTGGAACGTCATATTCGTTGCTTCTTCTCCTTCGTTTCAATTTACTAAAAGATAAGAAAACACTGAATAATTGGATATTAAAGTGGAGTCCAAGGATTTAGAGTCGTGACCAGGATCGATAGTGTTACACTTATTGAGTTTTAAAGGGGGAAAAAGACAGTTAATATTGGGTTTTTCCCCTTTTATAGATACACCAATAAGACATCAAATAAAAACATTGAATCCGTCGGATTTTGAACCAAAGACCAGATATGATTTTGTTACTAGTTTTTCCAGTGTGGTTTCCCCTTATCAGTGATGCAGAAGGAGGGCCTGACAAGGACAGCTGCCTAGTTGTTCGGATGGAACGAAAAACCGAGGTCCCGTGTACACATTGGCGTGCACGTAAAAGATCCCTTGGCAGTTGGAATTAGATATAAGAGTAGGCCGTAGCGACGCTGTATGGCATATGCCCGTCCTCCATTAGCCCAGAGTAGGACGTTAAACCCCATTTTATTTCATTTCATTTCATCAGCTGCGTTACCCTGTCAGTTTGCTAGGATAATATTACAAAACTTAAAAGTGAGGAACCATTGTAATAAAATACCTTTATTTTGGCAACCACCAAAATGAACTCCTAACAAAATCATACCCGGTCTTTGGGTCAATGCTTTTATTTATCCTTTTATATTCAAAAGAATATGGAACCTTTGTAATGAAATGCATTTATTTTGGACAGCTACTCAATTGATTGTATTTATTATAACCCGACATCAACGATAATATTTACCTTTGACATGTTATAGTTATATTAGATAAATATTTACCATATAATAATGATGATGATTATCATCAGAGCTAAACACACGGAAATAAAGCCAGCAGTTATCGCGAAATCTAAAATAAAGAATTAACAGTTATTATGTAAGAGACATCTTACTCAATAATTTCCAAAATATTCGAGGATAAAAACACGAATTAGAATTCAGTATTGATCATTTTCAATCAATATTGATGTTATTATCTTGTGGTAAAACTATAGGATCCCAACATCCAATATTTAAAGCTACAACTTCATATTTCTAAGTTATATTTTAAAAATTAATTAAATAAAGTCTTAAAATAGATGGTATCTATAAACAGTCCTACTTAGCTAAAGAATAATCCTGATTTTCAAAACGTGTAGAATGGACTAAGCATGCATAAATTTTTCTAAAATTAATGGGCTCTCATAATATAATGCTAGTGAGATTAGTTAGGCGGCCATAATATAATGTTAGTGTGATTAGTTAGGCGGCCATAATATAATGCTAGTGATATTAGTTAGGCGTCCAAGAATGAATTGGTCGCCGAATATGGCATATCTTCAAAATTATAACAAGTCGCACTCTAACCCGATTTCGCACTTTTTATTTTTCTCATAAATTATTATAGGTACGTTAAAGTCGTATTCCTTCCTTATAAATGTTGATATTGTTCATATCCAAAACTGAAATTTTCCGTCATTTTCAGGTACAAACCCAATTTTCCAAAATTCTCGAAGGGGGGGGGGGGGCACCATAGGCAATTTGACTTTTCGGGCAGAAGGCTAAAGTGAAAACAAAGAAATGTTATTTCATCTGGTTGGCAAAATAAAGTGCCCGTAATCTTTTAATTGAATACTGTGAATTTGTACTAAATGGACTATGAATTAGAACATTTTGTCTGGAACCACCCTCCTTTGTGCCACATTTTTCGGGCATTGATTATTTTTTGTGAATTCAAATACAAAAATGGCCCGTGAAATCCTTCTCTGGCCAGCAACATGACAGCCCTTCGTTTAATCTGGGGTCTTCCCTATAAATTTTGGACAGTGATTTAAGATATTGTATGCGTTTAGATATCCTCGTTTGTCACGCAATTACTTTTTTTTTTTGCAACTTTCTGCTATATGCACTGGTTAATTGGGTATAATAAAATCGTTAGCCATGACGTAACGTTATATAAACATGATTGGTCTAATTTGGATCTATGTTTAAAGCGTAATGGCATTGTTATGCAGTTAGCTATTGGTTGTTAATCAGACTATTGACCAGTCATAATTTTAAACAGAAATTTGCTTCCATTACAAAAGTGTTAAGCTCTAATCAAACGAAACACTGCAAGGAGTATGGTACACCACCGAGGGTAGACTATATTGGGCAACATTTAAGTTGCTGTATTGACGGGCTGGAATTATAGCAGGAAACACTTTTGTGGCAGTCAAAATTTGCTCGACTTTATGTGGCGCCCATACGTTTGTCGCTGGTCTCGTATTGCGTCATTTGGCGCACATTGAGGGAGTTGATTATTCCCCAGGGGGTAAAGGGCACCTTCGGGGCGCCGAAATTTTCCAGGGGGGGCAGCCGCCCCCCTTGCCCCCCTGCTAGCTACGGGCCTGCGTCTTCGTGGAAAATAAACGATTGATTGGAAATTGACTCGGCCATCTAAGGGCTATATCAGACCGTCTGCTGTTTCAGGGACTGGAATAGCAAGAAAACGCGTTTGAGGTCGTCAAATTTTCCCACAAGGCGTCTGAAAGGTTAACCCTAACCCCTGTAAACCTATGGAGAGCACTATGTAAACCCTTCCGCGGTGTAGGTACATCGGCGCCCCCAGAAGCCCCATTGGCGCCCCCGAAAGCCTTTGCCCCCCCCCTTAACAATTTTGGGCTAGCTACGAGCCCAGGCGCGGATCCAGAGGGGGGGTTTGGGGGGTCCAAACCCCCCCCTGCTCAGCTACACAAAAAAAAAATAATGCCTTGCATCAATGAAATTACATCACAAAGTGATCCTACATCAGTATAAAAATGATTTCTCCGTTTAAAAAGCTCAATTTGTATGTATGCCTATGTAATTTAGAGACGATGATGGCAGATTTCCGTAACAGAAACCTGGCAAACCCCCTCCTGCAAAAATTCCTGGATCCGCACCTGGAGCCTGCTATCTTTTAAGACCTTGTAGGTAATTTTACCTTTATCCACACTCCGATGTTTCCAGTTCCATCTATTGGATGCAGTCGTTGTTACATTATTGTCCTCCACCATTGTTAATATTCATCTAACTACAGATTAGTTTGGCTTAATTTATACATCAACCGACGCTACAGGTAATATTCTGAAAATGTAATACACAAAATGAGAAACTTACAGAAATTGCTCGTTGGATACAAACCAATAGGCTATCTGGTTAAGCATAGTAAATGGATTGACCGCCAGAATATTTTTAAAGGTGGTTTGTTATAACAGCGCTCAAAAGATTTAAAATCAAATATCTAAGATTCTAAGAAAGCCCCCGACCACCCCACCCCCTTATGCACGATTTTGTAACGATATTTGGTTATAACCATCTGCAGATTTCAGATAAATCATAATATTTAAGATCAAATAGTGCCCCACTTTAATGAAAGTGTCTTTTCAAGATAGCTATCTAGTAATTACAAGATATCAGATTTATTTTTTTCATTTGATTGACCTTAATGGTCTTCCGTAGCTCACGTATTTCTCCGAACCCTATTGATTAGAAATTATCCCTTTATCGGAGGCCCACCAAGATCTAGTGATCCCATGGCTTTGCTAGCATGTAGATAAATCCGGCACTAATTAGGCTCGTGAAGTTGAATTATCAAGTAATTAAACTCACCAATACAGATTAACCATACCAAGATCCTCTAGATTTAAGAAATGACGACATAAATAGGCCAAAGATTATTTTGAACCAAACTATTAAATAGTATGAAGATAATTTATTCAATGTATTCAGAGATGAAATGTGTTTTATTGTTGAACTAAAGTGGGGTTACCCTATAAATATCAAAAGATTGCTTTTGTCCATTAAAGTACATCGGGTTGGGTCCAAATTATTATATTAGAGAAAGAGGTTTCATTTTATATTCTTCGGTTAGTATATACTATATTGTTGTGAATTCCGTCCATCGTCCACATTTATAATAAAAATCGCAAACAAATTTGGTTCTAATACGACGGAGGAACGTCAGGCTTAGTATTTACAACAACAGTTTTTTTTTAAGCAAATGTATTATATTATTTAGAGCCGCAATATAACAAAGACGACATTTATTTGAAATTAAACTAGAAATCTGGGTTTTAATAATATTCAATCTGATTAAAATGCGATCTATATTTCGTTACGTTTCTTTTATACTTTCGATGGCCTACACTACATGAAGATCTGATAAGTTATAGTGGGAGTTCACGTCAGAGGTCATGTGAGCGGCTTTTGAGAGATAGAGAGAGCGGGAGAGAGAAATCGGGTGTGACGTCCACTAAACACAAACTATGTCATTTCGGGACTTAATGTGGTTCAATTTTATTTCAATAATTCGCTTTGGCAGTGAGAGGAAACCGGGGGAGCCGCACAAGATCAAGAGGTTGGATAGGCGACCTTACTCCTTGGGAATCGAAACCACAAGAGTTGACTCAATGACAGACCTTACGACAAAACCCGCAAGCGCTAACCATTCGGCTATCCAACCCCCCTAAACATAGGCCTACTTGGGAGCCCAATAGAAGAATAAAGATGGCGGTCTGAGACCAGCAGATAAAGTGAAAATTACAACAAACATAATGTTTTGGTAAGATCCACTCTATTTGCCATTTTATTCCGGATTTTCCCTTTAAACAACAATATTATATATATATATTTCACGTAGAGCATCCTGATCATCCAGATTTATAAATTATTAATAGTTTGCTAGTATAAATAAGACCAGCATTAATTCTCTCATATTCTCCTGTTTACATCGACAGAGAGGATGATTGCTACAATATTTCTCCTAATTATTATTTTAAATGTCGTTCTGGGTGAGTAGAATGTCTTTCAATTTTATCAAAACTCAGACAGCACTCTTCTCGGATTTTGCAGATTTCAAATATTTTGTTTCTTTTTATATCCGGGAACATGCACAATTAACACGTGTTTTAAATTCAATGAATTGGACGAAGGTAACATTTTTTTAGGGAATGTAATTATGGATTAGAGGTGGGCTAATTTTCAAATTACTGTCGTTTAATGTATTCATAACTTTTTAATTTCAGTTAACACTTCAGCGACAGAAATCAAATTTCTAGACAACGGCGCTAACCAGTTAGAGGTACCAGTTTGGAAATCGCAATGTGACTGTTACCTCAACGTAATAGGCTATGATATATGCTTCAGTAATCAAGCTAACTTCTACATAGAATCGTACATACCATGGAATGGTTCAATAACGATAACACAATCTACGCTTCGTTATTTTCTGTTATATCTTTATGCAGGAACTAAATGTGACAATGCTGACGATACGACATATAGCTTCACTGACAGCTGTCCAGATGAACAAAGTGAAGAAGGAAAACTTTGTCAAGATCCCTCGAGTCTAATGCCACTGGTTTACCACGACTTTGGTCTCTCAGTTAAGTTCTATAAAAATGCCTATTGTGTATTATGTTCAAATGAATTACTGCTCGATGCAATAACAAATGTTGATTTCAATTTTAAATGTAAAAATAACACGGTACCGGATCCAGAAACTATGGAGAAACACCTGCTGGATGGGACATGCTCTCGTGAATATAAACTACCAAAGTCAGCACTCAGATTTGCCTTTTTTTGCGACTTTTATCGAAATAGTATGATTTCTGTCCTTAGCAATGACTGTGAACAATGCATCAATCAACTTCAGAGAAATGAAAGTGAATGGACCCTTCAGTGTACTTTGTGCAGAATAGCAGAAGCTTCAATGGAGAAGTGCATGAAGGGACCGGACACTGAGATTATACCAGGTTTAAGTTTAAAGTCTCTGTTTAATCAGCCGTCGAATCCAGTATTTGTAAAGGCGAATGGGAAATTGTTCAAAGGAAGTGATTTGTGTAAGGAAAATGAAAATTTTGATAATATTTTTCAGAAGTGTCGCCAGTTTTACTGTCCATTAGGGCAGTATCCCAAACTTGGAAAATGCCACCAGAATACAACTATATATATTCCGCCTACTTCCTTGCCGTTACCCGATGCTTCAAATACGGTATTTATCGACTTTGCATACAAAATTATAGAGTTGGAAAATGCGATGTCTGTGGTGAAAATAATCGACAGGGTCAAAAGCACCAAACCAAATGTAACGCTCATTAAAGGACCATCTTTTAAAGATTCGGTGTATGAGTTTAGGATTCAGTTTGACATGACAGAATTCCCATTGTCTTTATTGGTTAATGCGTTAAGTAATATTGAATTCTATGAAGACACGGCTGCCTTGGAAATACAAGTCTTTAATTATAGAGAAATTGATACTTTAAAAAAAATATGTGGCAACGATGATTATAAATGTTTAAACAAAACAACTTTTGTGAGTAAAAAAGAAGATCTCTTCGCCCAGTTGAACGTTGGTAATCTGACTCAGTTTTTTCCTATCGAAAATACCTTTTTTAATCTCTTTCTTTCTACAGGAATTAACATAACTAGCATTTGCATTTGTGACTCTGATATTTTAGATTATTCTACGAAAAACTGTTCTGCTTCTTGGTATTTATATGATTCGGATGAATACACAATTTTAGAAACGGCGGAATTACACATCCTGGAAGCTGGTCTCAAATTTCCAGAGTCGGAATACTATATCAGACAAAATGGATCAGCACTAGTTTGTTATGATCCATTCAAGAACGCACCTTTCTTCAACATGGATACAGCGCAGTTGTATTTGTCATGGGTTTTGTCCGGTATATCCATCCTCTTTCTTATTCTCACTATTATTCTCAATTTTGTTTTTAAAGAGATCCAGAAACTACCGGCTAAACTCAATACTGGCTTAGCCACCTCGCTCGTCTTTGGTCAGTGTTTTTTAATCTTCCCAAAGATAGGTAAAGACATGTGTAGGTATATAGCTGCACTGACGCATCTGAGCTGGCTCTCCGCTTTCATGTGGATGAGTGCACAAGCTGTTAATATGCTTATCACTTTCCACCCAGCTACTCTCCACAAAGCCACATCTTGGCAAGCGAACCATGTTTTTCGATCCTACTGTATCATATGTTTGTCTATTCCCTTGCTGATTGTTGGCACTGGTTTTATATTAGATGTAATTCCAGGCGATCACGGTAGACTTAACTATGGTACGGTTGAATGCGGCTGGATGTCCAGTATGTATGGGTCTATCGCAACTTTTTCCGTCCCCGTTGCCATAACGTTATTAATCAATGTTATTTGCTTCAGCTTGACTTTGTATTATTTGCAGCGAGCTATCCACAGCTCACAGAAAGTCACCGGGAAGAAGGTAGACAGGAACATGTGTTTGATATACATTAAATTATCATCTGTCCTCGGATTTTCCTGGATCTTTGGATTTATTGCTACATATGCAAATGTGCCAGCGATGTGGTACGTTTATATTATTTTAAACGGTCTTCAGGGTTTCTTTGTCTTCTTGTCATTTACAGTAAACGTTACCAGACGACAAATGACAAAGAAACCGAGTTTCATGAAATCCCAAACAACGACGACTACAAGCTAGATCCAGTGCAGGATTTACCTACTGGTTTGGCAGGCTGGTGCCTCTAGGCAACCTCCAGAGAAGGTGTACATTATTTTGCAACTTTCTTAAGCCTTTCTTACACCCATTGTGTGTAGCCTTAAACATCCGTAATCATCAAGGGGGTCGGGACGGGGGGTCCCCCCCTCAGGAAATTTTCAGGAATTGGGTGCCGGAAATGTGATTTCCTGGCATTTCAGGCACTTGTGTCGGAGCCATTCAGAGTACCTCCCCAGAAAAAAAAAGTTCTGCCACAACACAAATTCTGGCGCTATTTCAGTGGACCAATCCGTGCGAGTGCTATGAAATGATGGCATTTCTAGAGGAGGGGGCTGGAACCCATTGAGTCCGTTAAATCCGCCACTGTAAAGGAGCAGAGCTACATCAAACCTAATTTTGAAGTCGCTCAGTGATAAATAACACGATGATTTGATGAATGGAGGCCGTAACGTTAATCAAGAAATCTGAATATTTCGTGTGATCATGATGTGCATCTCATCAAATTCAGCTTACACTCACAACAAATATCAACAACAACAACTACTACAGCTTATATACAACCGTACCTCAATCTGATACAAAATACGCGCTACTCAAAAAGATCGGGACGAGTAATTTGTTCGAGTTATACGATAATTCCAGTTAGACGATGTTCGGTCCGTTAGAAGATCTGGCGACAATAAAAGACCATGTGTTACACCCATCACCGGATTACACCGAATTCTCGGCTGTCGATCGCGACACATTATGGATTGAGAGGGTCCAAGGGACTTCCGATGGAGGGCCTCGGGGCATCAGAGGGGCTCCGTCACTAGGTCACCGGCCGTTGGAGTCCTCGGTTCGACGATGCTCGAGGCGTGCAACTGAGATTTTTGTGAGGGGCCCCCTAATGTGGGGCCCTGGGGCCTATGGACCATGGTGTCCCGTGGTTAATCCGGCGTTGCCGGCAGGGGTCCGTTTCACAAAAATTGCGTCAAGTTGTTTACTCGTGTACTATGGTGATTTTGCGGGCTCTCTGGTTTTAATTTATGCCTAAAGGTTCATCAGGCGCGGATCCGGGGGGGGGGGGGGCAGGGGTCCGGACCCCCCCCCCCCCTTCTCAGACTTTAAAATTTGAAACTTAAGTCTATGCGAATTTATTGGCGATTTTTAGAGCTGTAATTTTGGAATTTACCTTCCGGAAATACGTCAGAATGCACCAAATTGAACCTAATTTTTCTGTGGGAGGGCCCCCAAACCCCCACTAATTGGTTGAGTGCCTTCCGCGATTAGTTAAGCAATTATCAAACCTAGACCCCCCCCCCCCTGAAAAAAAATCCTGGATCCGCGCCTGTTCATGCACGTAGATATCATTCCCAAAATTGTGTTGGGTGGATGTTACACCCCCCCCCCCCTCTATCTCTCTCTCTTCTATGATTTAATTGCTAAATATCATATTTTTTAAATAAAAGAAGGGGTTGAACAGAGAGAGAACCTGATTAGCCCTGTATTTTCTCTAATACGCAGGATATTTCTTATTATATAAATTGCGTTCGATATTGAATTATTATTAGGATATTTTTTATTTAGAAATATATTGTATTTATCTCCCTTAGCGGATCAAGAGTATATTCATTTTGTCCGTTTAAATTTATATTTTATTGAGACGTAAAAGTCAATTTTTATCATTTCTTTCAATTATTAATGTAACAAATAATAAATGCTTTACTTGTTTGTGAAATAAATTTGATTTTCGAACAATATAAATAGAATGCACTCCTTCCCAGCTCCAAAACAAATACATATGGCAATTTCGAATTACCTTTAATATATGGATTGGATGGATTTGGATTGGTTCCTGCTTTGTGATCAAATTAAAACCATTTGGAGTAGAGGCGTGTGAATGGAGCCGGGTGCCAGCTGTAAGCGTCAACTGCGTTTTACAGTCCGGGGCCTGTAATGATACTGGTTTCACGCAAAATGAAAATCAAAATTAATCATTTACAAGAAAGACGCAAAAGAAATAATGTGAACGGTCTTTATGGTGGTCGTCTCCTGGCAGCCAGGTTGACGTTTCTGGCGATAGGTTTTGAGCAGATAACGTTTTAGACAAATTCAAATAATGACGTATCGAATCGGCACTAGTAAAGGGGGTTATTCCCCTTTAGTCAGCGGGGTTATCTTACTAATCTCGTCCTGTGTTTTCGCCCGGTTATCAGACACGATAAGGCCCTAAAATACACTAATCTTAGAGGAGTCGATCAGTATAGTCTTTGCGTCCTTCGCTGCATAAATCATAGATGATCCGATCAGTCCAGTCTCAAAACTATAAAACTGTTATCTACGAGAACTAAACGTTTATCTGGATAAATCACTTTAAAGGGCCAACTCCGATTATATTTTTGAGAATAAAACTGCTTAATTTTGTGTTAAAAGCCCTTACAATTGCCTATCTCAGGTCGGGCAACTAACTCAATATACGTGATACGATTTCAAACAATTTAAAACCGTCAGTATTCATCTGGAAATGTTGACCGGTGTCACAAGCTGTATTATGCGTAGTTTTTATGCGGTGTCTGGACAAAATCAGACTTTTATTTTATACAAATAACGCGTAGGTGAAAATTACCTTTTGTTATCGAGTACACAACAAAAAATTTGACCCGAAATCTTAAAGGAGTTATGCGTCCAGATAAACGTGGGGGGCGGGGGGGGGGGGGGGGGTTCTTGGGTCCGGTGTGAATACAACGTTAGGCCACCAGGGGCCCTAATATTGAAAGGGCTACAAAAGTTGTATGTCTTTATGCCAAACTAATCTATCTATCTGCCATACTGACATACAAAGTAGATAGTTCTCTGTGTGCAGATCGCTGACAAGTGATAAACCAATCTACAATCCGCAAAAAATGCGTCTCCTTTCTCAATTTGCATGGAGACTAAAGGGGGATAACCATATTTACAAACGGTAGAAGACCACCAATCATTTCCCCACCTGCCAAAAAGTAAATCTATGCTGTACATCTATGCAGGACCATCATCAAACCCTTTAGTGCCGAAGAAGGTGGCCTGGCATGAGAAGTGTTCAGACGTTCGGCTGGGGCGATATACCGAGTTCCCGTGTACACATTGGTGTACACGTAAAAGGACCCTGGCATTTGAAATTTGATATAAGGGTAGGAAATGGCGCCAAGGTAAAATGCGACTCACACCACGCTGTAGGGTGTATGCACGTCTTCATTAGCCCAGTCAGTGCAGAGAAGTGGGGGAAAACTCCATTTAATTTCATTGCATTTAGTACCAAAACCTTGATCCATGAAAGGGAGGCAACTCTGGATATTACAATTCTACTGCGTAATGATGTCTATATTCCTATGTTTAAAAATTACTGAGCAGCTAAGTATAAAGGGGATTCCGTTTTTAAAGTCGGATTTTCACCTCTAATTCAAGATCATTAAATCGTCAAAATTCATGTAAAATCTATGGAATCAGGATAAGGCCCTTTTTGCAAAGGTTCTGGATTTAAATAGATAAAATAGTAGAGGTTGATTTCAACTATAAATGTTTCTTAGTTCTGCACAGATAAACCGAGAATGTTTATGAAGTAGTTAATTATATATTTACTAGTAATATATCACACTGTCAATTTGGGGAGTCGTGGTAGTCAAACCATAAGAACCTGGATTCTCGACTCGGCATTGGCCGATAAGAACCCCCATTGTGGCGCCATGGGACTGACAAGGAAAATATGATTAAGTGACTAGTTGTTCGGGTGGAACGAAAAATCGAGATCCATCGGTGTGCACATTGGCATGCATATAAAAGACCCTTAGTAAGTTACAAATTGGAGACGTTTAAGCGGAAACGCAGATATTCGGGGAAAATTGTTTTACCACTTTGTAGAGATAAAATTATAATATGTCTGTCTCAAAATGATCAAATGATTGTATTGACGAGACGTTAAACCCCATTCCACTCCATTCTGCTAGGTTGGGTTTTTTTGTATTGAAGGAACGTCAGATTTCTAGGCTTCTGGATACTTGCTTGCCTCTGAGGAATTAAATAATACAAAATAAAATGTCGTCATAAATAAGAATAATAAAGCCAAGTTAAATCGTGTAAATAAGGCGTGTAATGTCTATTTTCTTTGATTTACTTTCATTAAAAAAAATTCAGATAAATGAGATGTCATGTCGATTTATTGACATAAATCAATCAATTATGACTAAATATGTCGAACTATTGACAAACACTGTATGAAAGGGTAAATCTGATACATTTGATGTCTGTGTATTACGTCATTACTGTTCTTTGGGTATCGATTTTTATGTGAACACGTCATCCGTGGTACTAATTTCCAAATGCGAGACGTGGATTCATAAATTCAGCATATATTTTGTTAGTCTCTTATCATCCAAACAAATATTCTACGAATATTAGTCTGGATGGGTCCTCAAAATTTGACAGAAAGTCGGTCATTGTCTGGATTATCCAGTCTTTTAAGTTACCACGTAGTGAATCTATCAAAACATCTCGCTTGTCAACAATGACACTCTCTAAAATTTTGTTTTAAAGGTTTTAATTGAAATGGTAATTTTCTCTCGTCATGAATCAAACGTATGGCTTCTCACAATCTCCTGAATCGCAATGCATGTTGTTGTATCGTCTCTATTGTGTTTCTAATAATAGATGTGCCAAGTGAATTGTGGGATATATTTTATCCTCGCTTTATAGAATCTATCAAAATCGACCCGGCTTCATAATATCTATCACTTGCCGAGACTTTAGCCATAAGGTTCCATTGCCCATGCGTAACCGGGAGTTTGGTTTTTTATGTGGTAGATTATCCAGTAATTTTCGTCAATAATTGAGAACCGACCCAGACCCTCCGTGCGTTGAAGACTAGGGGGTTCTGGGTGACCGAGACTAATATTTTGTTTCTGCGCAGGAGTGTTTATCGTTTTCAGCAAGCGCATTAGGTCACTCGGGCAAACATTTTTCCCACTGCTTTGGTCAAATCCGAAAGATTAGACATCTTTTGGCACGCATTGTCTGTTTTGAAGCTTGGAAATTATTGTGCCGAGTACATTTCCGTAACCGTTGTGTAACTTGGAGGAATTTAAACAAATCAGGCATGTTAACTATATTCAAAGGTGCATTATTGAACAGCTTAATCTGCCTATTGCAGGTCTTTATTTTAGCTTGAAATATATAAATTATTATTAAGACCATTTATAAACATAACAAACCCATAATTAACTCTCCGAACAATCGGGTGACAGAGATTTGTCCGGAACCGTCCCTACGTTAATAAACAATATACTTCGCTCAATATGCTCTGTTTTCATTTTATCTATTTTTGAACTATTATAAGCAAGAACGATCAACTCTTTATCAATATCTTTAAGCCTTATGCACATGTCAGTGTAATGTCGCATGTGGATGATTTGTTACACAGTAATATGACGTTTTACATGTTGGGATGAACGGAGACCTGCTGCAATATGATACAGCACATTCTGTCAAAACAAATTTGATGCATGTTTACAAAAATTGAAGATTAAGGTGTCACTGTTGAACAAAATGTAACATTTTCCACCGCCTGTGACAACAATGAATGAGAATTGGTTTCAACTCCGATATTTAACGGACATGAGCTAATTGTAAAATGAAAAGGAGGCTCACTTAAACGCGTTTAAAACAACCAATTTGAACATTAGTCTATAATATTGCCCCATTTTTGAGGCTTAGATTAGGTTTTTAAATTTTACACCGCCACCTTCACGTGTCTGAGGTACATATACTAATAATAATTCAATAGTTTTCATACAATCCTGGGCCCTGTTTCACGAAATTTTAACTTAAGATAAAATCCAATTTTAGTAGATACTTCAATTTTGATTGGCTAAGCACTAAAATCAATCTAATATTATCCAATCAAATTACTAAAATTGGGATCTTATCTTAGTTAAAATTTCGTGAAATAGGCCCCAGCTCATTATTTTTAAATGCTTTTGTAATCTTGGGTGTGTTTTAGTTACATTTGAAATGAAACATGGTTTAAAGTCTTACCTTTGAGGGGAGGTGGCGGGGGGAGGGGGGGGGTATGTTAGATGCTATCGTGCATTGGCCATGAAAGTTCATCGGTATTTTCGGACCGACTAATAGACACTGTTCTTGCAAGGCCCTCCGCCTTGCACCACCGACAAGGGGAACAACACCGGAAAATCCAGGGGCGCTTTCTCGACCAACACTGGAATTGAACCACGGACCTCTGCTAAAATAGAACGTATTTTAAGCCCATAGAATGTTGTGAACCACCGAGATTGTTACGGCGCTTATGGCAATGTTTGTTTTGAAACCCAGTCGCTGAATCAGACAAACTATGCTACATATTTAAAATATGAAGTCCGTAGCATATGGAGGACATAGATTTAAATTGAGAAATCCTATATTTTCCTTTTTGGGTTAGCCTCTTGGTCAATAATTTTGTATTTAGTAAGTAACAAACTGAAACCACATGGCAGCAATAGTCACACGGGACAAACTATATGGAATCAGACCACTGTGAATATATTGAAAATTTCATTCGAGCTTATTTATTTTGAATAGTTTGACAAGATGTGCGCATTGATGGTAACCACCGTACTGATCATTCGAGTGTTTGCACAGCTTCACCATGTTTGAATTAAATCATTAAATGGCCGAATCGTTCTAATCTACTTAAAATAGAAGTCATCACATGACACCGAGAGTTGGTTATGGTTTTGTCAATTCAATAAATGTCTAATTAATAATTAATATAAAATATTTAAGGCCCCAAAAGGTCTGCAATAGGTAGATTTAACTGTAAAATAATGCCCATTTAAATGCATCCGTAGTATAGGCTACTACTATTCATGACGTCAATATTTGGAGTAATGTTAACATATTGATTCCTCCGCATTCAAAATGTGCTAAAACAAAAAGAAAATATTAATTCTAAGCTTCCCTGTCGACCTAGAACAAACAAAAACGAATTAATTATAAATACAAATTGAAAGAACCTAGACGGGTTGTATTGAGAATTGGAGAGAAATGAAAAGGAGTTTAACGTCCACTCGACACAAACTAGGCCATTTCAGGACTAACATATGGTTTCATTTTATTTCAATAATTCACTTGCGGGTAGGGACTTTAGCAGTGGGAGGAACCGGAAGACCGGAGAAAATCCACGAGGTTGGACAGGCGACCCTACTCCTTGCCACGTACAAGGCTAGATGATAAAGCGAGCACGTGCTAACCATTCGGCTATCCACCCCACCTCACCCCACCCCACGGTTGAGAATGGAAAATGTATAACAATGCCATTCCTTGATCTATAAATTTTTATGTTAAAACATCCTGAACATTCAGACATCGTATCGTGAATAAATACATGTACATGTAGTATTCTTCATATAAAAAAAAAGAAATATTTCGCTGATCTTAATCTACCAACATCCCAACATGCCACAAGCATCTAATAGGAATGTAGAAATGGGGTTTGGCGTTTCTATTTTTCCTACGTCTATTTTTGACATCATTTTCGTAGGTGATCCGCCTTGTTCGTGTCAAAATCGTGAAAGAATAATTGCTATTATAATAGAAATATCAGGAAATCAGGGGAAACAATCAGTTTATACAAACTTGAATACCATACGATGTGACGAAAATATCAACTCAATTCAAAATCCGTGAGTGAAGAAATAAATACACATGTATAACATATAAATATAATATAAGATATTATCTCCAATTTTTTATAAACCAGGCCTATATAAAGCAGAAAAAATATTAATTTACATGCTACCTTAAATAAATATTTTCCCTGAGTCAAACCATACTTTACTTAGGCCAAGACAAAAATACCCACGTCACGGTTACCCGAGCGACCCTATTTTTTAAAACCCAAAGTTATTTTGCTTGTTTTCCATGTACAATAAATCGATCTTGGCATGTTTTCTGCAGACACCGAAACCTCAGTATTATACAGTCCGAATCGGCATTTGTTTTTACAGATCATTACTCAGCAATTAAAACCTTCGCTCGACAAAAACTAGGTCATTTCGGGACTACCCACGAGGTTAGACAGGCGACCATACTCCTTTTCACATCGAAACCACGCTACTTGACTCGGTGAAATACCTGGTGATCCAAATGCGCACCCAACACCCTTCTAGGCAATAAATAATAAACAATTTATGGTATATAAAATGAAATAAAAAAAACTAAAGATTGCACGTACGATGTAGTTTATTAAAAATATATTATGTAAGAGCTAAATCTGCCTAATGCAGATTTTTCGTTTGGCCTCAAATGTTATATAAATCATTAATTAGATATGTATTCACATGTCAAACCCACTCTCTAGAACACCGGGTGGATTAAATTTTCATTGGATTTAAACACGATTGCCAATTAATAATCTAATTAGAATTAGACAATCGAGATTTTTAATATCGTAACCAAGGTACCAATAACCATCGGATTTACGCTGGTCTTCAAACGACTATAACCCAGCTCAGAATAAAAGATTTTAAAGAAATTTTCTACATGTTACCTTTTCATTATCACTGTTTTGACTATTATAGAGAGAACTGTTCTACCCAACCTTAATCCACAATAAACTATCGAAAATTAAAGAAATGGGAAGGTTTGCCGGAAACACGCATATTTTTGTATTTGGCCTTATCAATATCTAGGCGAGTATTGTGAAAATGACAATGTTATTATTGTAAAAAATATGGGTGTTAATTTCAGATTTGAGAGGTTATATCTGATGACCCTTAACGCAGTAATATAGCATGAAATCGAATATGGTTATTAAAACAAGTTTTAGACAGCGTTTATTTAAAACATTCTCTCGACTGGTAAAGCAGCGATTTCAGATTTAATGCAACAATTGACAAGGACAATCCATGGCTAATATAGTGTAGAGAGCGGCTTAATTACATGCTGCCAGTCTAGTATCAGTTCACGCTTATTTACGCAAACAGTCCGATCAAATCACACATAAAAAGAAAACCTGTAAGCGAAAATGTGTAGGTCTATTTAAAGGCCTAACTATCCCGTTTACTTAAATCAAAGGAATTGTGGGAAGTGTGTGTGTGTGGGGGGGGGGGGGTATTTTTCAAGTCCAGTCTCCACTTGTCAAGGTTAATCGGGATTACAGGACTAGGGATGCTTAGTCGTTTGAGTGGTACACAACACCACGGTCCACTTCCGCCTGCACGTAAAAGATAATGTAAAGGGAACTTGCTGAAAATTTCAATCAAATTGATCCACTCTGAACCGAGAATTTAGACATTGAATTTTAGGCTTAGCTCAATCATCATTACTAAAGTCGGTAAGATAAAAAACATAGCCTTGATTATTCAATTTTTGATTTAATCACCAATGATGAGATCGGATTCTAATCCAGTAAATATCGTAGGCTAGCGATAACATCGACAGTTGATTATGGTGTGGATGAGTTTATTAATGTCTAATTAATAATTTAGATAACATTTCAGGGCTATAGAAAGAACTGCAACAAGCAGATTAACCTCTTGCAAAATATATGTTTAAGTTAAGAATTTACTCCAAATTGTTCGCCTTATTTTAACTAAAACATAGCGTTTTATAAAAGATTTGTTGATTTAATGAATCAAATACATACATGTACATAGGAAACTATGTACAAAGCTTTGTGCTTATTGGCCAAAATTATTTTTTTATAAACCATGATTAAAAGATGAGTAAGTCCTAGAATACTTCGTGAACTCGGTGCTTGACATTTTGTGCTTTTAAGAATTAAAGATTGTAGGGGAAATTTAGAAATCAGTTTGTAGTCGTTAGCATAAAACTGTATTTTTGGTGGTAATAGTCGTGATTTAATCCGTGATTAAAGATTGCGCATTTTAGTATAAATGGCGAAAGAGTTTGAACCCTCAAATGACGTAATAGAGGTCAATTTGATCATATACCCCAGCAGGTGTCAGGACCGCAGTAGAAATATCTGATGTCCAGTTTACAATTTTCACGTCATTACACCTTTTGTCCTTTTATAGACATTGCTTGATGGACAGCCATTCTTTTAGAACAAACTTGAGATTAAACGGTCGCCATGATTACCTTAGGCTATTTTCTTAGAAAATTCATATTGATTAAAGTTTCTATGTTGGAGCCAATTCTAATTGTAATAATATTTATATGTGACACCAACCCCCTGCCCAGATTTCAAATACTTTTAATTGAATTTAATCCAAATAAGGCTGGCAATCAACAGACTATTGATGGTCATTACCATTCAAAGTTTTAAAATCGCCTCCAGAGCTTGATTTTCTTAAATATGTCTAAAAATATGGGTGTGCCAGTGATAAAAATAGATTCTATTGAGTACAGTGATAGCTTTACGAAGGCATGAATTTGTGCATTATGTACGCTATTATATACACGCGGTCTCGATTTTTCGTCCCATCCGAACGACTAGATAGCTGCCCCTGCCATGCCCTCCACCACTGACAGGGGGAAACCACGTTGGAAAATCCCGATGAACTTTCTCGACCAATGCAGGGATCGAACACGCGATGCTGTTTCGCTACCCCCCCCCCCCCCCCGCATCTTACCCACCGTGGCTCCTGTGTTAGGAAATTATTCTATTTTGTACTATGGATGCATATATTTTCAACAATAATCTTACTGTTGTGTTATTTTCTTATTCCCTTTTAACGTAATGAACTTTAAAATCTATCTTTCAGAAACCAACAAGTCATTTAGCCAGACAAGACTGTCATATTATTTAATAGCTTACAATAAATCACATATTTATACGGATTGGGGTACAATAATTGTCATCCCTCCTTCACAATCGCATTGTTCTTGTTTTAAATTCATGTTTTAGTAGATGGATGGATGACAGATAATGTAGGGTAATAGCCATAATTCAGTGCTAAACACAACCAAGAGGGAGCCGAGTTTGCGCTGTGTGTAAGACTTTGGCTCGCTAACCATGTTGTCCAGTCGTTCGTATGGTACGAAAAACCGCGGTCCTATGTACACATTGGCATGCTCGTAAAAGAACCCTTGACAGTTGCGATCAGGCCGTAGTTCTACTGTCCTGGCAAAAGTCCTCAAGTCGGTGCAAAAAGGTAAAACGTTTAACTCTGTTTCATGTAGTGTCGAAATCAGGCCTTGATCCTTTGAAATGGGGGGCAACTCCTGATATTACAATTCTAGTGCGTAATGTTGCGTATATCCACCATACTCGGCGCAGTGTTGCGTTTGATTAGAGGCAATCCAACTACACACTGCTATTATGAGTGGATATTGTTGTTTTAAATTTTGATTTGTCAGTAGTCCGTCTACCAACCAATCACTAGCTGCCAATATTGGACCAAATATGTTTTAATAACGTTACGTCATTACTCACGATTTTATTATGCCTAATTAACCCGTGCATAGCAGAATACTGCAGTAAAACTAATTGCGTGACAAACGAGGCTATCAAGTCGAATGAAATGTAAACAATACTGTTTGGAAACGAACATCCTTTCACCGTTTTTAATACCTTAAATCACTGTCCAAAGTTTTAGGGAAGACCCAGATTAAACGAAGGACTGTCATGTTGCTGTACTTAAGTGGTAGCTTTCATTGAACGGAAAGAATAGACACACTCCCGCATATGTTCAAGAAACAGACGCTATTCCAGCAATGGCCAGAGAGGGATTTCTCGGGCCATTGCTTCAGGAATATGTATATCCACATGTTTCTTTTCCAATAGGAGGATAATTTTATCCTGACAGCGACTATTCTTCGAGCTCCATCTTCCAGGTAATCGTTTACGTGTACTCCCATTTTGTACAAAGACGTTCTGTCGTCCCATCCGACCGACTAGACAAACTTTCTATGTCCGCGCAAAAATGAGACCCTCGCTCAAAACTCCCTTTGTATTCAAATTCGGATTTTGAGTCTTATCTCTCTCGTGGTTGAACTATCACTTTTACGTCTGTTCATTTTATAATTGGGGATCACGGCGGGTAAGACGCTGGCACGGTAGCCTGGAGGTCGGGGGTTAGATACCTGCATTGGCCAAGAAAGTTCATCCAGATTTTGCGGCGTAGTTTCACCTTTTCAGTGATGCAGGACGGAGGCTTGACAAAGACAGCTATCTAGTCGTTCGGATTGGGCGAAAACCCGTGTACACATTGGCGTGCACATAAAAGATCCCTTGGCAGTTGGTATTCGATATAAGAGCAGGCCGCGGCGCCGCTGACTCTGCAAAATTTCCCTCATAGCACACTGTATAACGTATGCCCGTCTTCATTAGGGGAAGAACAGTAGAACGTTAGATTTCATTTCATTTTGTAGTAAACTGCTGACACCCGACTTCATTTGAGGTCGGTGTGGCGTTGTAGATTACAAGCAGTGATTAGCTGTCTGTTAAATAGATTGACAAGTATGATGAGATTACAAGACGGGCAAACCATCAACACACAATGTCCAATAATAATATTATCATAATATCTCACGTTCTGTGGAGCTTTTCTTTTATCACCTAGCCAATTGACTTCTAGCTGGTGGAGTGGTTGGCATACTCTGCTACTTGTTTTTCACCTTTAAAATACGTGCATGATTGAAACAATTTTTGAAGAATACTTAAGAGGGGTTAGTGAACAATTTGAAAAAAAAAATTGAAATGAAAGGAAATAGGGTTTAACGTCCCTCTTTTCTGATGCAACCGGGAAAATGAAAACGACCATACGCGAGCGAGCTGACGTTTTACTCACGAAGTCAATGTGGCTCATCCATTTGAACAACATTCGCAGCGATACAACCGTCATCCTGCAAAACAGCGTGGGTAAGGGTGTTTTATAACAAGAATGAGGTGCTTATACTCGATTAAATACCAATTGAATTTTTTCTTAGAAAGCTGAGGCTTCATATATCTTACGGACCCCACAAAGGCCCTGGTCCTTTCACAGCCTACACGCCATCCGCCAATCCCTTTTTGAAAAGTCTTGATCCGTGAAACTATACACACCGATTGGATATTGGGATGTAAACCACACAGGGTAGAGTATGTTCACTCCTTCTAGAACACCCGAGACCACTTTTCAGTTAAAGGGACTCCATCGGAATGACCATACACTGACAAACTCGGGTAGTTTAACTATACATTTAGGGTTACGACAATACGGGGGTTGCCAACTGAGACTTTCGAGTGTTTATAGTCTATATTATTATTTTGTAAAATACCAAGAAATCGAAAGGTTACTGAGCCTCTTGCATGTTTGAAAGAAAAACAGAATCAATCCTAAATAATTGTAAATGCATGCTGATCTCTCCGAGATCTCTCGACCCCTCGGGGTACATCCCCTTTAATCTCCAGCCGGCGTAAATGAAACCAACAGACACGGGCAATACCCGCATCTCTTCTTGAGCGCCATCTTCAAACAACGACTTAGTTTGTCTTGACTGAGCCAATTCAATCATTGGAAAAAGTAACCAAGTTGAAATTTGGACGAACTTGATTATCACAACACGACGAATCATTGATCTGGCGGACACCGAGTTTATTTTAAAAACAGGTGATATCGATTTAAGGCTCCTATGGTCGTTTTAGATTAGTTACACGTGGATTCAATGTCCACTGCAGGTCAGTCATGGTAGATGTAGTCGCTTCAAGCGACCGGATGTTTCCATTTGGCATGGTCAGTTAGTAAGCGTCCATTTCTGTCAGTCAAAAACTTTTGTGATCAATTTCTCTCGAAAATGTGCAAGTGGTTAAGCATGCAGTCATTGTTTACATTCGCGTTCTGAGAATAATATTTTGTTTCTAGTATCTGTTTATACATGTCGCTTATTTTACATCCTATTCTGATTCAGCTGTTAAAATGTCTACACCTATACCCAGTAGATCAATCATCCATTCTTTCATCTCATTTACCTTCAGTCATTCTTTCCAATAGACAAAATCACCCAGACAGTTGTAAGTAGTTAAATATTGGGTTTGCGCGTACATTGGTTAATTCGAAAAAGCACTATCTAAAGGCGGTATATCTTTCTGATAAAGATAAAGTCTGGAATTGCATTTCTTTAAAGCGTTATTTCAATAAATGACTATTAAAGTTTTGTGCCGAAATTTTTTAAAGCGGAAGTAGATTTGTTTTCTTATTTAGTTTGATTTTTAGCTGATTGTTTTCATATTGGAACACAAGGCTAGCTGTATTTCAACACTGACTTTATCTACAGACGTAACAGTTTCCACCAAGGCAAATCCTCTGAAGTCGACAATTTTATTATGGATACAAATGAAAAATGTCTAGCCATTTCACATAAAATGTTTGCCCTATCCGTTTTGCTTACAACACCAAATCTGGATGAGCCAAAACCTACAGTGATATTTTGGCGGGATAATGTTATATACCTTAAAATCTGAAACGATGTGCCTTACTGGGTCAAACGTAAGATACACCATCTCAAACTGATCCCGCAGTGAATATTCGCTTGGCCGCTACAATCACTGATAAGCATGACATCGACGAGGCTTAATGAGTACGGCATATTAACTTTTATACTCCGACAAATTAAATTTTCAAACATTTTTTTGAGGTAAAAGAAAAATAAATAAAGACGTTTGAAGTATTTGTAGTTAAAAAATATTTCCTATTTAGTGTAAATGGGTATTAAAATGAGTAAAATGCATCATTTTGCCCGAAGCAGTTAGGTGTTAAGTAAACATTGCACGAGCCGTTGAGTCAATGACTACGCCGCGAGCAGTCAACGCACATGTTGCGGACAGTCATCTGTTACAGAGATAATTCGTAAGTAATTTTCTGTGAAACAGATTGACACCATCTAATTAAATCGACGATAGTGATACGAACGAATATCTTTACAATATTTCAAACTTAAACATGCATTATGTTAGAGATAAATCTGCCTATTACAGGCCTTTCTCAGGCCTGAAATATTGCAGGTCTTTCCCAGGCCTGAAATATTATATTTTATAAACAATTAATTAGACATTTATTAACATGAAAAGACTACCATCAAATCTCGATGTTCTTTGGATTCAAGCCGTTGATGATTAAACGCAAAAATAGATAATCGAGACTTTGGTAAATATTGAGACAGTGGCACAATGGCAATCGAGGCTACAGTGAATTTTAAATAAGATTTAGAGTGAAGTAATTTGACTGAAATTTTCAGCATATTCCATTTACATCATCTATCATAGGGAAGTCGGTCAGCTCTTTATCTTATCGTCCATAATGCATGTTCAATTAATTTTATTGAACAATAAAAGAAATAAAATATTTGACATCGGTCTTTAATTAGAAGAAATCTTCTGAATGGAATCTCGCTGGTGATGTGATTGTGAACAAGGTTTTTTTCTTTCCCTGAAACCTTTTGACGACAGAATAAATAAAAAATTTCCGCCGTCGAGTGTATCTTTAAACTACAATTTAAAAAAGGAAGTTCACGTTAAAGATTCAATGAATTGTTTGGACATCTTTCAATGACCTTAAATCCTTAGGTCAACAATATAGATGATATATAGATAATCATTCAACCTCATCCAGAGGACATCATCCGTGAAAACAAAATACCACTCAACTAAATTCTGGTTTCACCAGCTCTTTAAACGGTGGTAAATAAACATACTTATATTAAAACTATGTTTACATAGCAACTGTCCACCAAAACGGCTTGTCCGCCATTTCTTTATCTAATATTTTTGAATTATTTCAAGATGATAGGGGGCGTTGTTTCGTACCAATCCAACTCGGTTGTATATCAACTTTAAACTTGGATAGACTGACAGTGGAATAATAAACTAGTAAACATGACCCAATAATTTGCATGAAAGAGGTTGTCCTGCTTGAATTGTGTTGGATCGATCTATTCTTCATCTGTAAAGATTTCTTTAGAGTTTATTTTCTCTTCATCGCGCCATAAGTAAACATGGTGTGTTATTTAATTAGTATTTTAGATAATAACAGTGTGAGATAGTAAAATACCAGTTGATATTGTCTAACTGAAGTGGTCATTGAAACTAGGAATGAAATGGTGTTTTACCTACATAAGATCCATACAAAATGATATACTATTTGCAAACCATGGTTATACAGAGACTCGGTCCGGTACATACCAGGAACCGAACATAGCCGCCATCTTAAATTTGTAACGTCATATCCAAAATCAAAGTCTGTCAATCGAAGCATACCAAGTTTCGTGTCGATCGCATATGAATATCATCACAAAATGGCGCTAATCTGATACACGTATTTCAGGAGTTCGCATTAGTGATATTTCTCTACTTTTGTTTTTAAGTATCTGTGTTGGTGTCTGTTGGTGATGAACATAATTTTATTGCACGATAACAAAATGTTAACGAGAATCCACCCAAAGGTGTTGGTGGTCATTGTACCCAAGATTTCTCTAATCCTTATTTTCCAGTAGTGGCCAGTTTGGTTTACAAGTCATAGTATTCCCATTCTTTCTAGAACATCCGATCCCACTTCGTATTCATATTAGACAATTTGTTTCATATTAAACTACATTTCTCATGATATATTTGTTTGGGCAGTGGCTGATGATCGGTAAAATACATTGCGTAATTGGGTTATACAGTTACCGAGATACAGGCGTTTTGATGAGCAAATAGGAGAATGCTACAAGCATTGAATTGACAGCGGTTATAGGAGATACGCGACAGGATTATGCAATACACACGTGATCTAATACACGAAGAGCATATAAGGCGACCTTATTTAATGTTTTTCAAGAATATTGCCGTTTTATTGGCTTAGAGCTAAATCTGGTTTATACATCAGTGATGCACGAAACATGAATTCTTTATTAGTATAACTTAATGCAGTAGTTCAAAATATTATTTACCACTGTACTGATATTTTAATGCTCTTTAATATATACACATCTCTTAATTATAAACAGATTTATTCTTTTGGAATCCGGGAATATGGAATTTGTCAACACTAATCATAGAGTAATACATGGTCTATTATCAAACACAAATTAAATTTGTATATCAGCTCAAGGTTTTCAATTAAGCGCATGTCTAATAACAATAGAAGGGTTGGGGAAATAGATCCTGGGTATTATTTTGGTTAATGCATGTCTTAAGAAGTACATTGAGCACCTTGACAAATGGGCAGACATGTACTTCCCCGCCTGTCACAGACAAATAGCTTGTACGCTACGCATGTACTTTTGAACCGTATGACATTACCTGAAATAGACGGAGATAAAAGCACAGCTTTATTTGTATTTTAACGGTGTATTTCAATCGCGTTTATTTCTTTTTAGCCACCTGTCGATCAAAGCTGATGTCTTTGCTTATTGGGTCGTGATTGATTGAAATATACATTTCGCCAAGTTTACTACAAAGAAAGCCGCCGTATATACATCGTATATAAGTATAAAAGCTTTTAAGTGAAATACACATGCACATATACTAATATTAACACAAGTTTAATAAAAGCCATTGGGTTGAAAATTTAGTAAATACGTGACACTGTTTATTATGTTAACCTTTGACTAAACTTTTAATACAAACTATAAATGGCCGATTTATAAAGTTTTTTTTCTTCAGAGTTACAACGGTTGTATTTTATTCATTCATTGCAAGTGTTCCCCCTGATTTTATAATTTACTTATTTCGTTTTATATAGGTGTCGATTTCTGTGGTTGATTTACACTTAAACGTGACTATGTACTAACACCCCTTTACTATATCTTACATGGAAAATTCAATCTTTTTAACAATAACGCATACGTGACATCTCCAGAATAGATCGTCAGACAGTTTTTAAAACAATTTTAATATTGAGTGATTGAGTGTATATGAAAATGTTTTCATTTATATTTATAACCTTAAAGAGACATTATGAGAGGTTAGATGAAGAGGTATAATAGTTAAAGAAAATAGATAACGTAAATAGAATCTGAAAATTTCAGTCTAATTGCTGCACTCTGGACCGAGATATTAGCAAACATCATTACTAAAGTTGGTACGATAAAAAAAAAAACCCAAACCCAACAAAGTCTTGATTATCCATTTTGAAGTTAAATAATCAATCATAAAGTGTATTCGAATCCAGTAAATATCACAGGCTAGCGATGACATCGAGAGTTGATTATGGCCTGGATCAGTTAATTAATGTCTAATTTTAATTTAGATAATATTCCAGACCTAAAGAAAGACCTGCATTAGGTATATTTAGCTCTTGCATAATGTATGTTTAAATGAATTATGAAAATTAATGTTATGTGATAAATAATTATGAAATGTATTAGTTTTGCAAGTATTATTCCGAAATGATTAGCTCTGTACTAATTTATATATCAACAGGTTAATTTAGTCGTTCTGAACAACATTTTATTCTGTTTTCTTTTATATAGAGGATATTTGTCGTTTTAGAGTGAATAACATATTTTATTTCATTGAGAAGCAAGAAAACTTATATTTTCACGAATGCGTAGCATGAGTGAAAATATAAACGTTTTCTTGCTTCACAACAATCTCGTTCCCAGAGGCAGCCGCGGAGCCGAAGGCCTCTGGCACATTAGACCGTCCATTTTTTCCAATTTTTTTCAAACCTAAGCCCCGCCCATTCTGACCTCTGATTGGTCAATCTTTTTGGGTCGATTTCTCAAAAACTAGAGGTCGGATCGTCGTTTCGTTTGTTGTAAAATGATCCTTGAGTCAAAGTCAACTCGCTGACATACAAAATTGGATCCTAAACGAACAAATTCAAGTTTTTGTAAAGATCTATTTTTCTACGCGTGGGTATATTTTTAAGTGATTCGTTCATCCAGGCACGTAAAATCAGGGGCATACGACGCAAATAAACGAGAACTTTCGCGCGTAGGAATTACATATCATTTTTCGGGAAAATGGCTTCCCCGATTCACCAGAGAAATTTCTTCAAAAATTTTTCTGGTTTCGAGATTGGCTTCACAATGAAATAAAATATGTTATTCACGACAAAACGACAGATGTTCTATTTTAAGTTTTATTTCACTGCTAGCCAGTGGAATAACACTTTTATTTCACTGATAAAACGCGGTATTCCACTACTGATCATAAAATAAAAAACAGTATTTTAGTGACTGGAAAGGATTTGGGAACAGGCTATAGGCCTATTTGCCTGGCTCCCGTGTTAAACAAAATGACTGTATACGTATTTACAATTTAAATTTGGCCATATTTATGGTATTGTGGTTAGGAAAGAATAAATTTATGTTTTTTACAAAAGTTCTTGAAAACAAATATAAAATAACTTTTCAATCAAACAGTTAATCGACAAACGTCGGGTGATCTGGGAACACTAGGTTTCACCATCTCTAAAAAGCTAAAAAGAATATTGCATGAATAATTGAATAACAAAAAGTGTTTAACGCTGCTGATAACGAGAAGTCAAATTGTTTATCACTTTTTGAAATAGCCGTTTTATAGTAATATTATACTGGTTCTATTAAATATGTATAATAAATGTATTTGAACTCCCCCTTGCTACTTGGGGTGCCAGGCCGGGTCGGTGGCTATCAAGGGCAATAATCATTAAATGTGTGACAAATTGTCGTCCAATCATTGAAATTTCTGTAATTTGTGTTAATGGGGTCAAGGTCCTTATATGGAAACCATGGGGTCCTTTATATGGAGTGAAAATAAAGGGCTGGAGCAAGGAGAAAAAAATGGAGGAACATTAAAGTCCTCTTGTCCGGTTGTCTAAGTTCCTTTGGTATTTTGACAAGAGTTGTTTGGCTACTTTACGCCTCATTGCTTTGGTCAATGACTGAGGTCTTAATGCCCATTGTCCATCTCGAAACTGTCCCTTTAAGAATGTAAACAAACCATCAATCAACGAATGAATGAGCTTGACCACCAACAAACAAACTCATTTCTACTGTAAACCTGGGACGGAATTGATTTGGTATTATTCCAGGAAAGAGGAGACACCTGCTTGTTTCAATGCTAAATATTCATTGCATGTCACATTTCTGAGTGGATTTTTGAAAAATTAGGCAAACACTGATCAAGACATTAATCACTTTATTTCTATATACAGTGAGAAAATCTTTTCTTTAATTATCATATTTCTATTGAATATGCGCTAGAATAGTGACAAGTTCTTCATCAATATACGACCACAAAAGGTGTTCTTGTATTTTTTCTTTCTCTTTGAATGACAACCAGTCGTGATTTATAAGCGGGGTCTTTTTAAGTATTTGAATGAATAGAATAAAACAAGGGAAAAACCCTAAAATTAATCAATAGGTGTGTGAACTTGTCCAGCCATACATTGGGAATTCAGTGGATACATTTAGGACCTGTATCTTTATGATGATTTAATTGATCGGACTCAATAAATCGAAAAAAAAGTTGTTTATTTTGCTATGGTGATATTTTCCCGTTTTTCCTTATATTAGATTTAAACTTTTCTTTTATTGCAGTATTTACTGTAAAAATACACTTACAGTGATGGATGGTCAAAACATAACGAATAGATCTCTCAGATTTTGATTTTTCCGTGAAATTATATAAAAACGCAATCCACACTAACCGTTCACAAAGTAGACCCGACTTCTGAAATCCCAGTTGAAAATATACAGTCATCTCATTAAGTGTAAATAGTGACGGCTATTGTGCACTTGTGATTTATTTATTGCATTTTTGTTGTACATCTACTATTCTATACTAGTGGTGTGGATGGTCGAATGGTTAGCACGTGCACACTATTATGATAAGGTCTGTCATTGAGTCAACTGGCGTGGTTTTGATTCCCCGGTTGTACGTGTGACAAGGAGTAGGGTGTCCAACTTCTTGGGTCCCCCGGTTCTCCTCACTGCTAAAGACCCCTACGCAGACTATTGAAATAAAATTGAACCATATGTTAGTCCAGACATGACCTAGTTTGTGACCTCTCTCTCTCTCTCTCTCTCTCTCTCTGCTAGTGTCTTATCAATTCGATTTCATGTTTTAAAATTATCCATTTCCATCCATCAATACGGTTTGTACATTTCTTGTCAAATCAGAAGTCATAAAACACCGCGAAATCAAAACAAGATGTCAGCACATAATGGACGTAAACTTCCGCTTGTCGATTCCCGTCTATCAGAATAGTGGATCAACTTCCGTTTTCCTGGTCCATTTCACCTTTTAATCATTTATTTCATCTACACGTGTCTGTCTGTCAGTCAGTCCTGGACAGAAGTGAAAATACTTGTAGTTTTTAGTAATGGGGTCAGCAGTCTTGTGTTTTATGGTCACAAATAATTTATACTCTAGCGTTGGTCTGTAACTTAAAATAATTCAACAACAGACATACACGTGACATATTATGATTGTTGTGGTTGCCTGTGTAACCTAACGTCTGCCTCCCACGAGTGGTCCTATTTTAATATATTCAGCGCATGCAAGGGGGGGGGGTCTTTCCTGAAGGAGGTAACCGTAGTATTCGGAATAAACCCACTAGGTCGAGAAGGCGCCCAAGCCACATAGGGCCTACACTCACATCATGAATCAAAACCACAACCACAAGCCAGGTGTGACCCATCAGCTAGAATCAAGACTACTACCCCCCCCCCCCTTCCCCCAATGAATATAGATTGTCAAGACGCTACTTTATCGGATCGTACCCTATCTTAATGTTTTATTCTTATGTTGTTAAATAATTATTAAAGACGAAGTATTGATTAAAATATTTTAAAGTGTTACTCTTCCATTAATTAAACGCTTCACCTCTAAGCCAATGAAAAGGCAGCTGTGTTATGAATAAAGCCCCTGTTTTCTTTCAATATGCGCGGCCACAACAGTGTTGTTAAACAGTCGAACATTAAACGAATCGGAAATCCCACGAGATTTTATCCTCCTTTCGCAAGTGATAGCGTCCATTTTCTTACCGGAGATCAACTTTTATTTTGTTTACATATAAATACCGTCTTACACCACTGAATAAACATGGCCGTCGCCAAAGAAAGTGAGTTAAAAGTCGGCATGATGAAAATGATACCTGACCTGAATGGAAAGTCATCAACTACCGTTTATATATTATATCGATAGTGTTTCCTTTAGACCCAAGTGCCGATACAAACAAACTGAAAATCCTATAAAAGTTAAACGGTTCAACCCGAATAGTTCACGACGGGCCACTAGAGATGCAAATTGCCCACCTAGGTAAATAAGTTGTAATTGACATCATTGAAGTCTATATCCCTTATAAAACACTTCAACTTTTGTCTCTTGCATAACTGAACAACGAAATGTTCTTGTATAGCCCGACTGTTATGACCTCTAGCGGCGAAATAAAGAAAGATCAAAGCACTCTGCGGTACTGATGTAACATAGTCAAGTACCGTACTAGTAATAATAAACATGTTGACGTAATAAAACCAACCCCGCTACCCTAATGTAAGGGTTAATAAAGGGTTATAACAAGAGGGTGTGAATAATGAGACAACCATAAACAGAGTGTACAGATATTATTTACTTGGGGTGAAAACCCGGTGATGAACGGTCCAACGGGTCAGAACGTCAAAAAAAAACCAAAACGTAATATCAACACATACATGTATCTAAACGGAAATTGCGCCAAAAGACGACAAATTGAATAGGCTTTAGCTCCTTTTTTGCACCAACCGTGTTTATTGAAGATAGGCTTATGTAATTTAACACGAAGGATATTTTGCCCGAAAAACTGAGTCCCTGTCTACCCAATTTCAACTGTCAAGGGTTCTTTTACGTGCACACCAACTTGTAGACGGGTTGACATAGGTTGTCACTCCATCGAAATAACAAGACACCTTTTGTTTCATTGACGCCGTTATATAAGGCAGAAATAATGTACAAACACCAATATTCGAAAACATACATATTCTATATAGACTTGAAATAATACAATCTATGTGTCTTGCGTTTATTAGGTGTCGCTGTTCGGGCAACGCTATAAAATTCATTGGGATAGTTATTTAGAAGATTATGCAGCGGTGTCAAATCGCTATAAACTAATGTAAACATGAAATGACCAAAACTGACGTCAGAATAGGTCAAATTGAATATTTTTGGACCTATAAATTTTGAACTCTTGATTGCATATGTAATCTTTATATTTGGCTTGGTGTCTCTTTAACCTCATGTTAATAATAAATTGGAAATAAAAATGTGACTCTACAAAGCAGAAATTAACGTGTGAATGCCGATATGACGAACCCTTTAATATAATTATATAGTGTTTGACGATTATTCCTTTAATTCAAGATGCAATGAGATTGCACGCGCACCTTTTAAGATATTACTTCCTCTTTTAAAGTACATCTAATATTTACTTTCAGCTATTCGTTCAGGGAATTTCAAATACTTTAGAAATTTACTGACAACTTGTTAAAATTTAAGATTTTTTAATGCTTATACTTTCACATTTAAAAACGTGTAAAACTGAAGCATGATGATTTAACTAGAAGGTGTTAGAGATAATTCACCATGTTAGAAAATAACATGACATTTGGGCGTTAAACCAAACAACTTTACAGTGTAACGCTAAACAAGTGGACATGTTAAACTTCAAATGCAATAAGCTAAACAATAAAAAATAAACTAATGATGATAAAATGAATACGGACTGGTTACACCTTGAAATGAATGCGAACTAGTTACAAATGAAAATGAAATGGGGTTTAACGTCCCATTGCTCTGCAACAACGAGGATAATGAATACAGGTTTACACCGTAAAGTGTCCTTTGGGGGAAAACCGAGGCCCTGTGCACACAATGGCGTGAGCGTAAAAGATCCCTTGGCAGTTGGAATTCGATATAAAAGTAAGAGGTAGCACCGCTGTCCTGAAAAATTTCCATCATAGCACACTATGACGTATACCCAACATCATTAGCCCAGTCGGAGCGGAACAGTTGGACGTTCGAATTCCATTTGTATTTACAAACACTCCAACGTGTACACGGAACCTTTGTTTTTGCACCATCCGAACGACAAGACATTGTTCATTGCCATACCACCCGTACTGCTGAAGACATAAACAAATTACTAAAATAAAGATTATCACGGGACTTCTGTGTTTGTCTCTTTCGAACGTCCAGACATTGTTCATTGTCATACCCGTACTGCTAAAGACATAAACAAATTACTAAAAGCTGTATCACGTGTTAGTCCCGTTATAACATAATTATGATAAGTGGACTCTAAACCTCATCTCTCTCATATCAGATACCTATATTCCTTTAAAACAATTTTTATACAATTTACTCAACCACTTATATTACTAAGAAGATGTACTATATGTTAGTCCCGAAATAAAATAATGGATTGGGCGTTAAACCCCATTTCTACCCCTCTCCTATAACACATAACTTAATTCCTTTAAAACCCCTTTTATACTCTACTCATCCGTCAATGTTACTATATTAATTATAAATCCTAATCCATGTATTTTCGGTGTGTGTGTGTGGGGGGGGGACCCACATTAAACGCATGAATAAAATATAAAGTATGTAATAAATAATTGAATTCATGACTTCCACAAGGTCGAGCCCATTTTTATCATTAATGGCGTATGTTATCTATTTTCTTAATAACAGAACGTGCTTTCGATATATTTTGGTGTCTATAACACATATAGACGATTCTGTATTTACCTTTAATGCTAATACAATACAGGTGTTCTGTGTCTTCACCTTATAATCTGGGTACATTTCATTCGGGTATTAAGACTACAGTTCGGCAATCCGCCTATGTATTTCAATATTACATATTTCGTAAAATCGGATTATAGTTATTAAAGCTATAATCTTGTTACAATTCCCACACACTTATAATGGCGACTATATTTTGAATCGGATACCACTGTCAATTGTATGAATTCTTTCATTTGTGATGGCCTAGATTTTAATGATATGTTCTTGGCCAGTTGGCGTCAAAGTGATTTTAGATGAGCCGTGAACAGATCGGGAATGACTGATTATATTTCATATATTATTATATAGAAATACTGAAAGAGGAAAACTATAATACCGTTATATAAATATGACTTTATACGGTTCATTCTGATTCATAGACTTTCGTAATGTTAATTTATTCCTCTTTAACTATAATCGACTTACTTACTATCAATCATAATTTATGATATTCAAAGCTGAATTTCTAGAAATGGTACGTGCCAGACTTTAATTGCCAACTTTCATTTAAATGAAAACCAGTTGTTTTGTAGAGAAACTGAACAGCACAGAATCTGAATTGAATTTTTAAATTGCAATAATCTCAGTCATTTTCTCAAATGCAAAATAAAACCGGTATAAAACTGTGAATCTGAATTATCAGTACTCTGTCGATATATGATATGCCTTAGGCTGGAGTTCAGTTGCTAATACAAGCACCGGTCTTGCTTCTACGAAACGAAACGAAATGGGGTTTAATGTCAAACAGTTCTGCGTCAACTGAACATACGCTATTCAGTGTGCCATTACGAACATTTCGTTCTAAGAGCGGCGAGGGTCTTTAAAGTAGTAAAGGCTAGTTAGGACCTCGGTTTTTCGCCTCATTCGAACGAGATTTTGTTTTAATGGTACACGACAAACGAATTTGAGGGTCCCTATAAAAGCGTACACGCTTAACGAATTTCAGGTTCTCTATCAGGGTTATCTGTATCTGGTGACTAAGTCGATTTGTCAATTTGACCAAGTTAAAGTAATGACGTAAATTTACTCGTTTCTGCCATGTTTATCTGTCAATCCATACAGTCGCAGAATTTTTAGCGAGCTTAACAACAATATTAACACGAAAACGTAACATTTCTTTCTTTCTGCTGGGCATTGAGCGATTGTTTTGTTTATATCCATGTAGCCTTACTTTTTATTCACACTTTTTAATAAACTAGATGACATAACATTATATCCTTCAACAATATTATTCCTTTTTTAAATATTCTTATCAAAATATTTTGTTTCTCATCATCATCATATATAAAAAGAAACTTTAAAGGCCCACATCTAGTTCTGCTACAATAATTTAATGAACTTTATATAATGCAGTGTAGATAATTTTTATTAAGTCATTCTCAATGTGACTTACATGACCTTGTTTTTCTATGGTTCCATGTTGAATGCGAATGGGGTGGGTCTTTTTCCGGATAGGGTTATTTTTTGCTTGTCCTTCGAATTTCAACTGCCAACTTTTATGTACACTATCGTGGCCTTGGATTTTTGTACCGCCGCTATCAAAACTGGCACGGACTTTTAACGATTCGCATAATACATTTTTTTCTTTTTCATTATTATTGTTAATCTTTTGGCAAACTAACTCATGGCGTCAACTGGAAACACTATTTAGCAAACGACCACCTTCAAGATTTTTCGCGTCATTCCAAATACATGTAAATAAATCACTGATAAGTTTTTTTTCTCTATTTTATTGTAGGCGTGAGCGTATCCTGTATCGGTACAGGCCCGGGATTGTACAGCGCATTGGTTCTATCCATTTGATTTCGTATTTGTGATTTTAGGTTGCAATGTCAGTGTAATTTGTATCATGTCCACATGTTTGTCTTATCTGTTTTGTGTGTGTTGTGGTCCTCCTGCACGTACTATTATGCCAATAAATATGAACATCGAAAGGATTGTAACACCTTCCTCAGATTTTCACATCGAAGTGACTACCCCTTTAATCTGAGTAATATTTTAATGTGATAAATCATTAGAAGCTCTCCCAAGTGTACAACATTTGTCAAACATGCACCAGATTTTATAGATTTCTCCGGTTTTCAATTTTTTTAAAAGCAAGGACAACATGATAATTCCTTTATAAATCAATTTTATCACATTTTTATATGAGTTTTTCCTGTTATTAACAAGCGAGGTGGGAATATTGAATCTGGATACAGCAAGGACAAAATGTTTTTATATTGATTAACATCCGTATTGCAAATTTAAAGGTGGTGGTCCGTCTGTTTGTATATTCTGAAATGAAATGGGGTTTAATGTCCAACTGTTCTGTTCCAACCCGGCTAATAAAGTGACCATGGCACGCAGATTTGAATGAGAAAAAATTCGCCCAGACAACGGCGCTACGGTCTAATTTCAAATGTTATTTCACGTGCATGCCAACGGATACATGAAACATCTGCTTCTCGTCCCATCTGAACGACTAGACGCGGTCCCTTGCCATGCCCTACGTCCTGCATCATGCCATCAAACCTCGGGGAACGTATCTAAATGATAGTATATAAAGACATGTGGCACATCTCCGTTATATTGGGTGAATACTGGTGGCAAGGAACAACGCATAATCGTTCGTATGGGACGAAAAAGAACCCTTGACAGTTGGAATTCGACACATAAGAGTAGGCCGTAGTGCCGCTGTATGGGCACAATATCCCTCACAGTCTACTGTATAGCCTATAGCCTACGTCATAAGAACAGTTGGTACAAAACAGTAGGACGTTAAAACCTATTTCATTCATTTCTGATACTAGAGTTAAACCCAGTTTGTTTTAGTAAATAATTGTTCTTCTAAATTCGGTTTAGTAAATATGTTCTTATTTGGGCTATAATATACCGCCAGATGGTACCCTAATCGTTATAGGTACATATTTACATGGAAGGTAACAGATAGCACATCTTTTTACCTCTAGCGGACATATGGCCACAGAACACTAATTATTGCCCCATTGACTTTAATGTTAATTCTCGTCTCTTAGACCGGCTGTAACTTTTCCCCAAATATTCGTTGGGAAAAACGCTTTCTGCCACAGATGGAGCAACATGTGGCAGACTCTTGCCCAAAAGCATGTATGAGGTTCTTCATGAAAAACTTGAGATAGACAAGCTGGAAGTAGAGACAGCTAACCTTGCAATTTTCGGCCCTCCCTTTCAACGTAACCAACCTCACAACTCTTGTATCCTTCCGCCTCAAAATCATGAATATTCACCAAAACCTGGCAGAAAATGTATTTTCAAACCCTTTTCTTCGATTCTACACCAAAAATTCAACAAAAATCGCCATGCAAAAGGGGGGAAAAGGGAAAGGGAGAGAAGGACTAAAAATAACTTTCGCCCTTGTTTCGTGGGTGACTGCCCATGAATATTTGGTGATCTGTGTCCTATATAGGGGTGAAACTTCGGATATCACCAAAAGGCCTTTTGTATTTGCTTCCCATATGTTCTGGCAACATGCTGGTGAAAGGAAATCAAAATCAAAGAATAACTGCAAAAATGATGGCCCTTTAAGTATACATGCTGCTTTAAGTACAGTGGTGCATCTCAGGTCCCTGGGCCTTTTGTGCTAAAATTTAAAAAATCTTTTTTAATTGAGGCAGTATTTGAGCTCTGTGAAAAAATTAGACAAGTTACAAACAAACTACATAGAAAACACTCATAATTTGGAATTTTTATCAAAAATATATTTTTTTACTGCCATGTCATGAAAAATGTATAAAATTTACATGTAGCATCTGTCAAAAAAACAATAATTTTCCACTTTTTTAGATAGCCAGACTGGCAAGTAATATATTTTTGGAAACCCTGGACAATATGCACACAGAAAAATCACAAATCAATTGCATTGATTGTAATTATAGAGGTCTGTACTGAAACATGTAACCCCACCCCCTAAAAATGTCAATGACTGAATCAATCTTATCTTTGGTTGCAGAGCCAACATAACCAAAGGAATCTGTCTAATAGATATGTTTTACCATCCCTGGCTAATATATGTACATAGAAGCTAAAATAGGTGCAATTAATATGAATTATGGTTAAAATAGGCCTTGCTGGAAGAATAAAAAAGGTATATTCGGCCTATGTCCACCGCTCTCTAACAAAAGGGTCACAGAATACACAATTTTCACAAATTTGGAAATAGTTTAATGTTTTCAACATCTCAAACCCCAGAGGCATCATACAAATCTTTATTGCAATTATTGTACTGAAGCAAGATGTCTGGACCTTTACATCAATTGCCTTAAAAAATGAAGTCAAAAAGGTAGTTATGACATAGTTGACAACATAAAAGAGGCCTGAAAAGGAGCAAAATTAACATTTTACTGTTCTATAAGTGACATAAATGCAACAAACACCACAAATCCTAAATTTTGATAAGAAAATATTGACCATTAAGCTGACATTTACACATCTACACCAGTTCTGTATCAGGATGTGGTCTTACTGGCCTGACATGTCTCAAGGTTCTAAGGTTGACTATGAACAAAAAAGGTCAGAAACCCTTGAAATGTACAAAATGACCATTTATTGGCAAAAAATAAGATTCCCATCTGTAATTCAACAACAAATTCCAATTATTATCATTTAATTGTCAACACAGGTGCGATTAAATACCTCAAAACACATTAATAAAAACGGGTGGGGTGGGGCATTTATAGCCCCTCTAAACAGAAAGATGGGGTGAAAAATGTCTACAAAGACTGGGATATTCCTTCCTACATGAAGAAAATGCAAGAATTTAATGCTTTAAAGAAGAAAAAAATGCTTGTTCTGGGTAAAATAGTGACCAAATTGAGCCTACCCCTGTTTTGACCATTTTGTACAAACCCATCTGCTGAATATCATTAACTCAGTGTTGCCAATTTTCCATTTTCTGTAGGAAAGCTGGAGCTATTTCTAAACTTGACAAACTTATAGATCCCATCTAAGTTACATTAGCAATAAAAATAAGGGCATTTTTAGAAATTTTGAGTCATTTGAGTAGGTATGAAAGCATTAATTTTTACATCGAAATGGGAGAATCTGGAGATTTTCTGTTAATATTCCTGATTTTTAGACAAAATTAGGTGAAATTACAATGTTGTTCACTTTATCTGTGCTTTCTGAGGCTGAATACACCAAAATTGGACATTAAAATATTTTTCTTACTGTTGGAAATTAAATAAAAACTGAAAATTGGAAAATTTGCAGTAAAATCACAATTTTTCCCAAAACTTTGATAAATTTTTTTCTAAATTTATTTTTTTTTAGTTTTTCTGTAGTCAAGTCATTTTATACATATTTTCTGACAAATTAGTCATCATATTTTCAAAACTAAGGCATATCAGTCACAGCCTTGTCATACACAGACAGGCCACAGAACACTAATTATTGCCCCATTGACTTTAATGTTAATTCTCGTCTCTTAGACCGGCTGTAACTTTTTCCCAAATATTCGTTGGGAAAAACGCTTTCTGCCACAGATGGAGCAACATGTGGCAGACTCTTGCCCAAAAGCATGTATGAGGTTCTTCATGAAAAACTTGAGATAGACAAGCTGGAAGTAGAGACAGCTAACCTTGCAATTTTCGGCCCTCCCTTTCAACGTAACCAACCTCACAACTCTTGTATCCTTCCGCCTCAAAATCATGAATATTCACCAAAACCTGGCAGAAAATGTATTTTCAAACCCTTTTCTTCGATTCTACACCAAAAATTCAACAAAAATCGCCATGCAAAAGGGGGGAAAAGGGAAAGGGAGAGAAGGACTAAAAATAACTTTCGCCCTTGTTTCGTGGGTGACTGCCCATGAATATTTGGTGATCTGTGTCCATATGTTAGCTGAAACATGTATACACAGACACGGTAAGATTATGACGTAATGTGCAACTTCACATCACGCCCCTGTGTTACTCGTAACACTCTCGTTAATGTCGTACGAGTGTGGTTAGTGAATTGTAATACCCTTTACGTCAAAGTAAACACGCACTGTGTGTAGAAGTACTGTGTGGAAAGGACCCTCGTTACCAAGTTTAAACAACACCTTTTCGTCTTTCTGAACACCTTGCGAAAGCGAGTTGACACCTGTACACTGCAAATTGAAATGAATTAGGGGTCAAAAATTTAGATTAGAGACCCCATTAGACTTTCTTGGAAGTCGTTCACCACTGCGGAGAGAGCATCCAATTACTCAATAATCCACAGTATTATCATCCTTGATGAAAAGAGGGAGGCATTAACACCCAAGGTAACCATATCTTAGAGCAAGCGAGTTGATGAAAGGTTGTGTTAATCCAGAAATGACATGATTTGTTTTGAATATACGTCATAATTCGCATCCACACAATAAAGACTATCTTTTGTAATATGATTAAGGTTACGTGTACGCCTTGTCACTTAAAAAATGGGATTCGAACCCACGACTTACATACATGACAGACCTATGGTCCGTAATTCAAGGTCAGATGAACTGAATCAGACTATACTAGACGGACACACCTATTGTTTTTCGAATTCCAACTGAGAGGATTTCTTTTATGTGTTGTCCTGCCCAGTTTTCCATCTATCCGCACGACTAGTCATATTCATATGCCAATCCCTCCTTCCTACACAGGGAAATACCAAGGAACTGTCTTGATCAACACTAGGATTCATTAACTAGCGCCATACCCACAAAACCGCCTTGATCCTCAACAACCCATGTTAAAGTTAGGTTGCAGCCCACTACAAAAATCAATGCTAAATGTAATTATTTTTGTCCAAATATCCGCAATATTTGCAGACATGTTTCATCCTTCCATCAGGCAGAAAATTGTTTCTTCCTGTAGAAATAACGAGTTCATTATCTCCGTGAGAATTGATGCCAAAACACATGACTTCCAGATTCCAGTCTGACATGTTTTATCTTTGACTAATCACCAAATTTACTAATTAGGACTAAAGTGTAAACACCACGGTGTGTTTAAGTGTACAGATCTGTTACCGAAAATTGGGTCAACTGCATGACTTCCAAGAGGTTAATTCGGTCAAAACAGCCACAAGACTTACATGTACATTGGTGTCGGGAGTTTACCCAATATCTTACTTGTAATGCTCAGTTACTTCTAGACTTACGTCTGGCCAATTCTATGGTATCCCGGGAAAGCGATTTGTGCCCCGAGTGGCCTAACCCTCTGTGGAAATAACTGAACCCAACAAGGATGATAAATGAATGTCAAATTCATTCCATTGTTGTGTTATGTTGGCCAATGACATTATCTGTATTTAGTTTATTCAGTGTTGCCAGGGGTGCTGACTATGTCACTGGAATTAAATATGCCACTTCCCACATTAATGTCCCACACTATATAATCAACTATGTATTTTTAAAGTTTTAGATAGACCATACTTCAGTTTACAATCATACCAGTGGGTAGCTAGCGCCCCCCTCCCCTTCCCTGAAACCCACTCCTCACCCGCACCCACTCTTCGCCCAACCTCCAAAATATATATAAATAATTTTTTTGAATAATAGGAAATCAAATTACATTTAATTTTGTATCATTCTGTTGACCAGAATGCAGTAGACCAGACCGAAAAGTTGTCCTAGGCGGAGCCCTCCCCCACCCAATCTACAGCTCAGCTGCTGGATCATACTAACTGTTAAAGAACAAAAACATTTTTTTTTAAATCATATAATATTATATCTTATTTATATTCAGTAACAAAACAGTATCTACAAATATTAATAAAATTATTAATAATAAAAAACACTAATAAATGCGTACAAATGACTTCAAAATTGACAAACGAAGGAGCGTAATGAATTATTCGAAGTCAATTTTAAATTCATCATTTCATGGAACTTAATTTTGGCTCAACGGGTAAATGTTATATTTGCAATAAATAAATTTAAACCAAGTTTAATTATATATAGGCCTATTCTTGATTCAGTATTTACTTCCTTAAAAATATTAGAAAAAGTCAAAATTACAAAGAATGCAAAAACATTGGATGAATGTTCATGCACTATATTGAACTTTTGAAGTCAAATATTATTCATAAATAATGTACATTGTTCTTTAGCTTTGTCATAACTATGCAATCTACATGAGCACTCTTAATAATGAAAAATATACAACAATATTAATAAATTCAATTGTTCTGCGAATATGTTTTAAACAAAAACAATTGGCAATACCAAATATGGAGATTACGATAAGAATGATTAACACACATGCGCAAATGAAATCGACATACATACACACTACCGTTTAATCACGAAACACACATACGAATGATTCCATGCAACTATGACCAAACACGCACACAACACACATACTATGAAACAGAGCACATAAATTTGACCACTGGGTCATTTCAAAATGTCTTTGGTGAGGAAATGATTTTATGAAATATGAAATGTTTTTATTTTGTTAATAAGATTGTTCCTTCACAAAATGGCACTTCCTTTAACCACAGTAATACTCTTAAGTCTTAATAGCACATTTTAATTTTTCTTTGGTATGTCCTATACAGTGAGTTATTATGGCAAGAATTTGACACGCACTTTAAAACGTGTACAACACAATCTGTGACGTCATCGTACACGTATTACACAATAACGTCCTTTCCCATCACAATGTCATGAAAATTCTCTTCCGGACTGATTGTGTAGCTACCGGAAGTGGTTGTACTGGCGTCATCATCATGTGAAATGACCGAACTTTGAGTATTGTAGGGTAGCAACATTGTTCTTGGGTTGGAGAAATCCCTAAAACTGGAAGAAAAGTCACTGTTTTTGGATCTATTAAAAGATTGATCCTGTCTATAACTGTCCTGTCTATTTGCATTAGCGTGTAAAAATCGCGGTTGTCCAGGCTTGTTATTTCTGTACTCATGGCTTGGTTTGTCCGTATAATACTGGTCAAAAGACGTGTTTCTGTTTGATGTTAATGGAGCCTGCCATTGATGTTCTGAAATCAAAGAAATATAGAACAATACAGTTAATGAAAGCAACAAAGGTCTTCTCGGGATAAAGAAAGGCGCCGATTCGTCCTGAATCATTAATGATAGTCTACAAATGTCCTTCCTTCCTGATAATTCCTATTTTCTTTGAGAATAATTTGATCCTTTATTGAGAGACAATGGCACAGATCAATGCAGTCAAGTTCTTTGTAGAATGAAATAGTGACGGGGTCGTGAATGGAGCAGGGTATGCTTACCTTATACCACTTCTTGTTTGGGCAGTTCAAGTGTGTGTTTTTTTTTAAATTTTAATTCCGTGTCACTGTTTTATAATAGTGATCATCTATTATAATTGGATGTGCATCGACTGGTTTTTTTATTATATATTTAGCAATCGTGAGTAGAACGCAGTTAAGAAAACCCCAAATAGAAAAAACGTTTAATTCGCTTAATATTTCGAACTTTACAAGCTGTGACAATAGAGTAGCTATCATAGGTCCACGCGTACTCTGACAAACGTATATAAGGTAGTTTTTATAGATCTATTTGCATTATTATATAATGTAATACTTACTTTTATCAGTAAGAGGTTGCATATTAACTTCTTCTTCACTACCACCTCTACCACTATCACTAGTTATAGTTTCACCGGATGTATCACTATGTATATCATCATTCTATAATACATAAAAAAACATCATTAATATATTACGTGTTATTAAAAAATCACATAAAGTGTTATTTGAAAAAAACCCACATTACTTGTTATTTTGAAAAAAGCAATTACGTGTTACGTCCAAAATTGTATATTTGTTTTCGTCCAAAACCGCAAATAGTAACTAAAGAGCATGTAGTATTGTTTCCTTTTATCTATCAGAACAAATTTGTAATAATTGATTTTTTTTATAATTAAAATTTAGTTGTTTATATTTCTTACATGTATATGTATGTTAGTAGTCGGCGCTAATCCCATTCTATTTAGAGCTATATTTATTGGTCGGGGATGAAACTCTGTTTCTCTGGCTTCAGTTGAATCATCCAAACTAAAGCTCACCTCTTTCTTCTTGTTCCCGACGCCATCTCCCCTCGTATCACCGCCATAAACCAGGTTCTTTGAGTTCGACCGCCGGTCACCAAAAATAACATTAGGGTCAGGAGATTTGTCGCAGGTAATAGCTGGGACGTTATCAAAAACTGTATCTGGTTTGGGTTGAGCCGATGCTTTTCTTCTCTCTCCTCGCAAAACAAGACAAATTGCCGTAATTATAATGAGGGATAATACACAAGTCGCTCCAGCCACGGTAGCGGCGATAACTATATATTTATCGCTTTTAGCCCCATCTACCAACTCACTCATGGTCTTATTGTCAAAAATGGCCTCCACGCGTAATTTAGTGGTATCAAACAAAATGGGGTTTCCCGAATCTTCGACTCTCACTGTCAAATCGTACACATGATCAGTTTCCAGTTTCCAATTATTAATAACCATAGCTTCTCCCGTTTCATTGTCAATGTCAAAAACGTTCTCGCCATTACCCGCAACAATACTAAACCGTAATTTAGCATTGTCACCGCTGTCTTCATCGTAGGCTATTATCTTGCCAATTATTGAGTTGGGTTCTGGGAAAACGGAGATGAGCACAGTATGATTGCCTGAGGTCGGGAATAAGATGACTGGCTTATTATCGTTAATGTCTAGCACCGAAATTAAAACGTCCACCGAATTGGTCAAGGGTTTTGACCCTCTGTCTCTGGCCAACGCGGTAAAGGAGTATTTATTATCGTGTTCCCGGTTTAACATTTTCGTCGTACGAACGGTTCCATTGGGAAGGACTTCGAAAGGTACGACACCTCCTTCCGAACCAGCCATAAAATATTCCACAACGCCGTTAACGCCTTCATCCTCATCAACAGCTTCTATCTGCCCGATCACAGTATGGGGTACTTCATTTTCACGTATTTCCAATTGATAAAAAGGACGGACAAAAGCGGGTCGGTTATCGTTCTTGTCCAAGATAGTCACGGTCACATGGGTGGAGCTACTTTGAGCTGGTGTTCCAAGATCAGTTGCAATGACGGTGAAAGTTATCTTAGAGTTCTCTTCGCGATCAAAGGATCTTCCTGCAGAAATTATTCCACTACTAGATTGCATTCTGAATTGCCCATTAGCACCTTCGCCAAACGAGTATCTAATCTTGGCGTTTGTGCCAAAGTCGTTATCGGTTGCTTTTACCGTAACAAGATACTCGCCGATTTCATTATTCTCCGATATGGTAGCGTTATACATTTGTTGAGTGAAAACAGGGGGAAGGTCATTTTCATCTGCAACTATAAGTTTCAAATTAGCCGTAGAACTCATCGGGGGTTCCCCCATGTCTGTACATGTGACTTTAAGTTCGTATGTATCCTGTGTTTCACGATCTAGCACTCTATTTAATAGCACTTTATACCCTTTTCCCTGAAGGACCTCGAGTTTGAAGTCGGTATCTGTTGTAGAGCATTCTACACGACCACTCTGTCCCGGATCGGAATCTTCGACTTCAACAAAGGCTAAAAAGGCACCCGGGGTCGCCGATTCAGAAACTTCTGTAACATCAGTTTCGCCGCTAGATAGAGTATTCATTCGGACCCGTGGTGCATTATTTCCGTTATCCAAAATTGCAACATTAACAACGGTTTGCGTTTTCAGGGGTGGGCTACCCCCATCCAGTGCCACTACAATCAGTTGATGTGTGGCCCCGGCTTCGTAGCTTAAGGCCCCTGCTACACGAATATCACCGGTGGTCGGATTAATGGTAAAAAGCGATTTCAATTTAGCGGACTGCATCGTGCTGAAATGATACCGTACTTGTCCATTTTGATCAGTGTCCAGATCTATAGCTTTAACTTGTAACACAGTAAAGTTGACAGGGGTATCCTCCTTAATATCGATGCTGTAGGTATTATTCATAAAAACGGGAGGGTTATCATTTTCATCCGTAACAGTGACCTTGACTCTTAGGGTTCCGGTTTTAGGTGGCGTACCACCATCTTTGGCGATAATATTAAAGGTGTAACCACTTTTCTTTTCGCGATCGAGAGAGGTTTCTAGCTTGAGGTTAATTACGGAACTACCGTCCAAGTTTTTGGTCGAGGTCAAGGAGAATATGTTCTCTGCAAGTGTGAGTTCATAAGTCTGTATTGTGTTTTCAGGGGGAGAATCAATATCCACGGCACCGGTGATTTTAAAAACTTTTCCGATTTTGGTACCTTCTGGAACATCGAGGTGCACTTCGTTAGCAGGGAACGTAGGCCAATTGTCGTTGATGTCCAGGATTGTTACAAGCACAATAGCAATGTTGGAAAATGAAGTTTTCACTGAATGGACGGCCACTGAAAATTCCAAGGTGCAGGTACTAGTGTAGTCGCATACACTTTCACGATCAATTTTCTGTTTAACTGACAAAACACCAGAGGATTCATCGATCGAAAAGAGAGAAGCTGGTTCCCTGCTTTTATCCAAGATCCCAAAACGTAGATTTGAGATTTCCGTGGCGGTCATGCCGCTATAAAAGACAGGGCTATTTGAAATATCTCCAACCAAGGTTCCAACGATTTCCTCTTCAGCCATACTAAATTCAAAATCAGGCACGCATTGTCCCAGAAAGCACAAACAGGCGAAAATTACGATTTTAAATCCAAATTCTTTCATTGTGACAATGTGTTGTCGTTACTCCGGAAAATTAATGATGTCCAATACTTTTTATCACCATGCTTTGATTAGAGGCGACTCTTCATCAGTGGATCCTGAAATGATAAAGAAAACGTTCATGAATGTTATGAAATGATTAAACGAAAGTAGTAAGGCATTAGCAAACTTTACGTTACAAGTATTCAATTGCATTTCATGTATTTTACTCCCTTATTTGTTTCCATGAAAAAGTCAAATACATGTAGGCACATGGTTAAATTGTTGTACTAACTTCCAGTTGTATTTATGCAAGTGCGCCTAATAGAAAGTTGTTATCTACAGGAATGAGTGAGTTATGGCCATTTCTAGGATGCTATGTCCATTATGACCCTCTTAATAGGTGCTGATGATATATGTGTATATACAAGGTAGATATAACAAACATTTATCTACCTAACAATAAAGTAAACATTTATAAATACACAACGGACCGACACACAAGACAGGACAACGTGTTGTTCATCTTCACCTTAACTATACACTCACTTACAAAGATATCACTTGGTTGTATTTATTAAGTTTTATGTCAACAATTTGAAAGGGCACAAGATTCAGCGCGAGCAGCTTCGGGGCTACTTAGGAATCGCACAGCTAACGATGTAGGTAAATAGCTGTGTAGAAAGTGTGAAAGGAATGTTTGTCCCAGTCCTACGGTTGATAAATAATTTAGCCCTTTACAATAAAGAAATTGGGGTTAAGTGAGCCCCTTGCTGAACACCGCTAGCATCTTGTAAATAAAGGTGGGGTATTCGCCGTCATTTATTTTCTTTACGTCATTGTTCTGCTCAGTAATATCTACACAAAATAACATCGCTCGTTTCTTATCTAAGATAATTCAGTATGCATTTATCACGTGTCGAATGTGTTTTTTTCTGTCTCTGTCAAGACTTGCGTGTTTTCATGATACGGTAAAATCCATAAATCATAGTCACCGATTAACATTATTGTAAAACAAGATTAAGTTATTTAGGTTTTTTGCTCAGGCATACATACCTAGCTTTATTTTTGATGCCTCGTTATTCAGAGAGATACATTCTCGAATTGGAAACATATGAATGGAATTAGTAAATATGCTGTAAAATGGGGTTATATTCTCTTTTAATATGTGAAACCTCGTATCAAGTTAATAAGCAACAAAAAATTTGTTTATTTTTATCCTTTGAGAAAATGTTCAGTCTTTTAAAACATATGTTCCCGCTAACATATAACTCTTCGAAATTTCTTGTTAGAAAAATACAATTAAACTTGTTTCACATCTCACTTTGAAAGCATGTGTTACATTTAATTACCCTCGCTAAAGTTTGTTGATGAAATGGTATAGCTATGTTTATTTTCTTCGTACAGAATTTGACAGTGTCAAAATTGCGTAAGGTAACATAGAATTAGAAAAAATGGATTTTGTTACACACTCGATCGTGATAAATCTACATTTCATCCGGTGCTACGTCTACATGCAGACCAAATATCTGCCAAAAACATTACTAGAAATGACAATTTACATTTATAACACGTACTGAAAACAAAACATCATATTTCACTGTCACATAAAATTCAAAACATGTTCACATTTATAAAACTTGTAAGGACTTTTTTGTTAACTCGAGATCTTAAATTTGCATTGCTTACACAAACGTGTCTTAGATTACTGGATAAGAAAATGTCATTACTGGATTTTTTTTCAGAATATATATATATTTTTTTAATGAGTATTATATAAGTCGTGAAGTAAGTGATATTTAGTAGTATTGTTCACTACTTCGAAAGAACCCATTAAAAATACCGTTGGATATGTATGCACACCAACAAAATAATGCTAACACCTTCGTTCGAATATAAAACACAAACCTAATTGGATTCCTCGCACGTAAAAGAAATACAAATTTACAAGAAAGTATCCATGTATCCACACAGCGAAACAACCTTAGAATATTAAAAGACAAGCCTCTTATTCTGCACATATATAACTTTTAACACATCCAAGAGGATAACTCGTGACACGTCCTTCCAGCAAGATGTCCTGTAGAAAAACTGTCATAATAAAGTTGAAATATTAAATGGTAGATGAACGTCACACTCCGTCATAGTCAGTCATTTTTGTAAGTTTGTATTGTAAGACAGGGCAATGAATCAGGTTGGAGAGAGACAAGCCTCAAAACAAAAGCTAATTTATCATTTACTGTCCCATAAACAATATTACTACACATCCATGGTAACTCCTGTATGAATAATCAAAGAATCCAGTCTCATAAAACACATCACAATTTTCTACTACCCTGTTTTATATTTACACAAAAAATGAAATATAGGAATAATTATTCATATCACAAACTACAGAAAATATATTTTGGAAGAGTAAAACTCAGAAATCGAGTCCTTTTGTGTAGTACCAATTTCGATCGCATTTTTTTTTTTTTTTTTCAAAGAAGCAAATGTTTTAAGGTGGTTTTTTTTACAGATATTTTAAATATAAGATCTCTTTTCCTTGGGATGACAACTGGCTTGGAAATTCAAAAAAAAATGCATATTGGAAGTCTTCGGATCTGTATTGTTGATTTGCACCCCACCCCCTCCCCAGTTGTCGATACACACCAATGTGCTTATGAATGATCATACGTGTGGAAAATTTATACATTATAGTAAGGTAATTAGAGCTCCTTAAAGCTTATTTACGTTAAATATACCACTCTATTTCATTGAACAAAAACGTTTACCTCACAAAAAATAAGTAAAAAATGGTTTCTGACAATACATCATTGGATAATATACACCCGTACAGAAATTTACATATCCTGTTTGTATTCTTATTCATTCCAAATAAATTTACGTTACTAAATAATCAGTCATATCTGTCATTTAGCGACTTTATTTTATAGATAAAAGGAAGTCGGTGGTACAATTAAGAATGATTTATTACAAATACTAATATAACAACAAATAAAAATGACTATGATATAACACTAAACGTAAAGACTATAACCTATGTAATTGTTTGTATACAATACAAAAAACAGATTGGTGAGAAGTGGAATCGGGTGTTCTGGAAAGCATAAACATGCGCCTTCCCTGCATGTGTTTGTATACACGATTAGAGCAGATAGATGAAAAGTGGAATCAAAGGCTCTAGAAATAGTAAACATACACTTCCCCGTGTATGACACATGTCACTAGTAATAGCTACAGGGGGTGGGGGGGTACTTAGGGTTGAATTTCAGAAGTCGAGATCACTTGGTTATCCCACAAGGCCGACCACCAACTATGCCACAATCAAATTTTAAAAACATTAAATACATTTCCATTTGTCGCCATTCTAATATGGAGCAGTGCTTCATTTATGCATTCTAGCTAAATCAATTCAAAAGACATATTATTTGCTTAGTTTTGCTCTATGACCTATCTATGTATTATATCAGCAGGTTTCAGTATTGATGCAAGATCGGAAATGTTTCACTAAAAATGTTAAAAGTTGATAATGATATTCCAACGCTATGCTTATAAATACTTTTATAACCAAATGATTACCTTTATTGATGTATAAAACAATATATCTCAGATAGAACCTCGGTGTTAATCCCAACAAGTTAATCCTATACACATTCCTCCAGTGTGGCAATCAAACTTCAACTTCTCATTCACAGAAAAACTCTAAGTCATCAAGAAATAGTTTCTCTTGTCACATCATTATAATGACGAAACTCCAATAGAAAAAAAAGCGTTCGTCGTTTGTTAGCTAATTAAAGAAATGGCCGTCATCAGACAACAGATAACTAGTGCTGGAGATATCATCCCGTGGTAAATCGCAGCAGCCAACCGCCGATTGCTATTTCGTGTCCACATCGACACATCGTCATATTACATCGCATTGAAAAGCATCGTGTTTGGGTGTGAGGCAGGGATAAATATTTGAGCCTATTTTATTATAACATGATAGAAATGACACATGGCTGTGTTTACTTACAGTAATAGACTCGAATCCTAACAGTAAAAAGAGAGTGGGTAAAAGACATAGAGAGTTTTCAAAGTAAGCGATCCATCGAATTTCCCCCTCTTTATTTCAAACAATAATAAACATCGAAATGTCCTCTCTGACCAAAACCACAATATTACCATCACAATTCAATATCCTGGCAAACACACAATTCAACGTCGACTTGCGAAAAGTTGGGTGTAACGAAAGAAACTAAACTTATTGAAAAGAGGGAAGCAAACACTTAAATGCGACGTGGGCTTTATTCCCGGTGTGAGCACACACATTGCACATTATATAATATATCTGGCGTTGCCCCAAAAGCTCGACAAACTTAAACAACATAATCAAAGAAGGACATTAAAACATTGTTTAAAATAAGAGCGCAGGTGTACACGACGAGAAAAAAAAATCGAAATTGAATATTTGAAGTATCGAACAAAGGAAAACCCCTACCTTACACAGTCAATATAGGTGCAAATCGTGAAGGGAGAAAAACAGAGGAGAAACCTATAATCTAGAAGAAATGTTATTTAAATGATACATACAAAGATTTGTCAGTTTCTATCGTGTCAAGAATTTAAACATATAATTTTATCACGGCTAATTGTACACACGTCAGGGGCATTGATAAGGAAAACATATAATTTTAAAATATCTTTTTAACAATTTAATTGTGTTTTTAAGATGTCGGTGGTGCTAAAATCTAGTTTACTTTAATTAGCACAGAAAAAATAATAAGCACGCATGTTTAGTTTACCCGCCTCTTTCATCGCCTCCAATTATTTTAATATTTAGAAGTTTATATGCATTAAATACAGGCTTATCTAAATATGGGGCTATTGTGGACAAATTGTATTAATATAAACATGCGTATATGTGCATAAGAAATAAAGATATTTGGATAAAGGTGTCCCACCAACTCTGACGTACATGTATTCTCCCCAGAATATGAGATCTGCAATTTTCAAGTATGTATTCATTTTGCTAAACTTAGCATCTTCGATAATATGTACTGTACCGTTACATGTAACATTAATGTGATTACATATCAAAGGTCAGGGATCAGAAAGAGAGAAAAGAATACATTCCACCATCTGTAAACATGTGTACAAGTGCTTAGAAATATATCTTGTACTTTAAGAGTTCTGTCAAAGTCTTATCTGTTGCAAGAGAACAGGGAACGAGAGACAAAGACAAACAAAAAGATTAATAATTGATATCTTGACCAAAAACAGAAACAATGCTGATAACATGATAACAAGTCTTGGAAACAGGCAGTGAGTGGAATTTTCATCCTGCAAACCATTGCCGACCACCATGCAAGAAAACCAGATTCAAGAGAACAGGTCTGGGTGCTTAAAAATATCTTAGCTTTATCAATAATGACCTTCAAAAACGACACTTTAAGAATAAAATCTCGTTTCAGAACAAGACCAAAAATCCTATTTCAGACAAATCGAAAGTGGGACAAACACGAATCAAAATAATTGTATCTGATTTTACGGTTCTTTTCTAGTGTAAGTCGTTTGGGGTGGTAGAGAAATCTTAAGACATGGCTTGTCAAAATATCAAGTTTAGATTAAGTAAGACTTTATTCAAAAAGACTATGTGTACGAGTACATGCTATTAAAACAAAACAAATGAAATATGACTTTGTTTTTTTCGTGTAAACCCTGCATAATGTCATATTAAGATTTATATGAATATCATATATGCAAATCTTTTATGTTAAAACGAAAGCACTCGGTACATCTTCTGACAGTTAAGGAATGAAACTGTCTTTAAGATTTACTGAACAGAAAACAAGGTCATTTAAATATTGTTTTATAGCAGTTTAAGTAGCTATCTGACTTTGTAAAGAATATTTAACAGTCATTAATAGAAGGACGTATCTTGTTGTTATTGCCATCAAGGTAATCCATCACTACACGTTTTAGTAGTTTTAGTACACTAATAAATACTATCACTCAGAATCTATTTACATAATTAGTCTTTATCTACATTATTAATCTACATCTGTATATAGGTTATATTTTTTGCAGTATATACTATAGATTGTAATTTATTCATGTTACTACTACTATATGCAATAAACTATAACACAAACGTATGTACGGATAGTATACTTGTAAATAATGGCTACAATTTGTCCTAACCGGTAATCACAATACAAAATCACATATTACTACATGTACAAGAATGCTATATTGTAATTGCATTGGTACTCAGACAAATCGGACCAAAGAGCATTAGGGTAAAACAAGCAGGATCAGTATATTGACGAATCGAACCGATATACAGATCAGTCGGACCAAATTATTATTTTGAGAATTAACATATCTCTCATTAGCTGGTAGAAAATTAAATCACATGAAATAACTGAACAAAATAATTGAGCAATATAAAGCTGATCTTTCAAATGGGAAATATGAATCTTATTTGAAACGTGGTAAATGGTGGCAAAGTCCAAATCCATTGCACTATTTCGTTGATTCAAACATTGCATTAAATAAACCGAAATAAACACCTGCATCAAAACACTTTTAAAACTTACTTGTAACGGTAAATATTCCACTTTTTGTTAAGTAATTCCTTTAAAATTCCTTCAACGCTATTTTGAAAATCAAGATATAGATCCAGAGAACTGATGTTGATTGGAGTTGAGAGGTTAAGTGATCTTGGTGAGAGTTGGTGCGAGTTCGACTGTCATGTAATGTTATGATAAACGGTGTATACTACAATCGCTTTAATTGGTCGTATTTATAATAAGGACAACCAATGTTTAACGTCGTAATGAGAGGATCAAATTCTAATTGTATCAAGAGTGATAATTGGCCAATCAAACGACCAGGTCATTAGCACTGTTAACGTAATCGTTCATTGTTCACAAGAAATTACCAAGTGACCAATTCCCCCGGGTTCCGACCTTGTCACTAACTAGTTTGTCTTCTAAAATTGACAGACATGTGGCTTTGAGTTAGATGAATTGATTGCCAATAAGCATAGCCGTGGGTAATCTGGCTTATTTATATAGGGTGATTGTCTTAGTTTACAATATACGTCAATATTATATGATATACATATTCTGTTGGGAAAAAAACAAAATGGACCCTCCATCCTAAACGTATAATTATTTTATGATCTACTAAAGTAAACTCATTTGTTCAATGTATTTATGGTATTATGATCTTCCAATTTAAAATTTGACAATTCACAAAGTTGCAAATGACTAATCTGTTACTGGATGTTTATGCAAAAACTTTTGAATTGCAATACGATCTATAACTGACGATTGGTATTTTTATGAGTAAGGGGTAGGGAACCGTCTCTAAATGATATATGAATCCTACACGATTTAAACAAATCATCCTTCGCTTCATAAAATAATAATCGTACGCCCCAAAGCATAATGTAATGTAAGGATACCATACTTATTAATAATTGTTTGTTTTTATTTGAATAATTTTTTATTTTATCGTATTGATTATATCTTGTTTTTCAATTATAAACTTGGTGAATTGTAGTCACTTTCATTGATTTTCACACTGATGAACTGAGCAGCCATTGTTATATTAACGATAAATCGAAAGTAGAACTATTTTCCTCGGGCATGTATTTTAAAACTCTAGTATTTTAAAGATGCATTTACCATACAGCTTTAATTGGTAGGGGTGTTCAGACTACATTGCATACAAAATTCGAGACATATCTTAAATCTATATCTATATGTCTTATAAAGATTATTAAATCAGTTAAACTTTTAAGTAGGCTACTATTGCTCCCTTAAAGGCTTAGGGTTTCGATTCTTTTCCAAATTTTACTTTTTATCTTTTTATTCTTTTAGCAACACGAGAAACACGAGGAAGCTGAAACGCATATTTTCATCCATCAAAAAGCTCAAAGCTCGTCTTTGAGTGTAATTAGGAACAGTTTTTAGTTTGAGAGAAAATTTGTCAGCGTCGATTGGGATCAAATGAGATTAAGAGATCAAAGTGATTTTGGTATAAGCCGCTAATAGGTGATTCGTTAGAACAGATAAGAGTTGATTACACGTGCTAAGGTATAGACCGAGTTATCATAATTAAATTAAAGAAGTTTATAGACTTACTAATTATCGTCTAGTAATTATTCACTTTAGTCGCCCGAAAATCTAGCGACTCGTGAGAACAGCCGGTACCCTGACAAAATTATACTACATACAACACTACATACTGCTTTGTCGAGGTAATCCAAATAATGACTCTTTGGCTACCCATATTGGATATATTTCCAATTTCACCAACTTTATTCTGTATTTAATGTATTCAAATTAACTAAATCCTATACATAGTAATTAAAAATTCAAATTTACATTTAATGAAAGGCAAAATAATCTTACATGACTTTAACGGATTTCAAAAGAAAAAAAAACTGAGTAAAGTCTTTTACAAGGTCAAAGTTATATTCGAAGAATACTGTTACCATTGTATGTTCTTCATTTACATTACAAAAATTTTGGCTTTTATCTAAATTGGATTAAAACCAACACACAAAGGAACAATTTGATAGTTAATTTATTTCCTTTAAAGGAAATTGTATATTCTTAGTGTGAAGAACTTTACATGTACACAATCTCATTAATATTGATGGAGTAACCTGTTAACAATGTCTATAAAGTTTAAATTAACATAAATTTGCCTTTCGGAATAAATTTGAATAATTTAACAGGCGGTGCACCACAGGTATTACGAAATCAATGGCGATATCAATTATTCAGTCGAACACGTAAACTTGTAAGTCAAACAAAACCAGATTAGTTGAAGTGATTCTTCAAAGGTTCTGAAACCAAACACGATAGTGTTGAAGTGATCGGCATTGTCGTTTGAGTCCGCTCCCAAAGATATTGGAATTCGGGATGTTCAGTTTTAAACAATTTTACAAATATGCAAATCACCCCCCTCTCCCTCAAAATGATTCTTAGAATATAGTTAATTAATATCAACCAGAAAGCTGTTCAACAAAAACTCTCCAACACCCAGCTATGTCACTTCAGTTCCGTTAAGCAAAAGTAAACAAGCGTCCCAACAGAAGACACCCCCTCCCCCCACTCTCTTTCAACGACATTTCCACACCTAAACCATCGCGCTATCAATTCCCACACATCGCCCACTTTAATTACGCTACAAAATGGGCAAACAAGCGGTCGAAGTCAAGCTTACTTATTCCCGACGACCCCACCGCTCCACAACCCAAAAAACCTCTGAACTTAAAATAAGTAAAAGCCATGTGCGATTGGGTAAGAAAGTAAGAAAGTCGATCTAGAAACGGTTTAAATATTTTGTTTCTCCAAATGTCTACTATAATTAAGGAAACAAATATAACACGGACTCAATACATCTATTTCGATGTCGTACCCAGAGCGATCTACATCGAACACCACGGGATATGAGGTTATCCCTTTGTTTATTCAGAAATGTAAGAATGTTGTCTGTAAGGTTTTTTAAGTATTGCGAGGATGGATGTAACAATAAGAATACACAATCAGAGAACACGATCTGGGTGCCTTGTCGAGTAGAATTAAGAAGCGAGATGACTTTACCAGATTTAGTTATGCTCAAAACTGACGTTCGAGATGATATATTCCTGCATAATCATGATATAGCAATTCCATTACGGACTTGATTTACGCGTAAGTACGAAAGTTTCAGCACGGTAGCGTATCTAAAATAAATATTTTCTTAAAATGGGATAAATATAAATCTGTTGTTTGTTTAAGGATTATGAAGTTCAAACATGGCTGTTTTCTAACGCTAACTTCTTATTGATACAAGTTGTGCGGCTTTCTCTTAACAGAAAAATCTGGAATGGCTATAACTGCATGTTTTCACATACGGACAACGTATCATTTAAAATAACAAACGAGCAGGTCGTAAGGGCATAATGCAACGAAAACGTTACACGGTCGCAGATGGCGTCAATTTGATATCTTACATGGGAAACGCAGTGGGGCTGGTGCGTCGTACCTAACGTACTGCATAACTCGGATGGTTGGGATTATTCCTTATATTAAAAACGAAATTGAATCTTTGGTGGTTGGAGGGAGAAATTTGTAAGAATGCACTTCGCGTAATCATGTTTAATTAAGGCAACTTTGTACGACCAAGTAACTTGTTTTGTTAATAAATACAAAATTCCTGCCACATATCTCTGTGAACGCATCAAGTGTAATTTGCTCGTAAAAGTAATGATAATCGAGAGATCGGGAAGGAAGTCAAATTAAGACCATGTGTAAGAAACATATGTTTTTGGTGTTGGCTGTGAAACGCTCGACTGAAAAACATAGTTAAACAAAGCTCGTGGAACCAACTTGACACTTAACAGAAGTCACTCAAAAATTTCAGCAATGATACTCTAAAAGAATTTTGATCAAAAAAAAGGAATTTGTGAATGAACCCATAAATTTTAAAAATGATTGCACTGTTGGTTATAATCACGCAAGTTATCAAGGTTGCCGTACCAAAAAAAAAGAAAGAAATAAGTACAGTCGACAAATTTAAATAGAGCACAACACAATTTATATGGAAAGCAATCACTAGTTTATACACATGTGCTTGATAACGATAAGAGAACATTAGTTGGAACACCGTACTATATGAGTATAATAAACCAGTGATTGTTTTCCATATAAATTGTCTTGTGTTTTTTTATTGTGCCCAATCTCTACATGCTACTCATTGATTTTACTTTGAAGTAGGAGCTAATTTTGTCTATTTTGTAATCATTAATATAAATATTCTGTTATTAAGACAAATTAGCACCATAAAGACCTCATCAGCTTTAGTATGAAACCAGATATTTCGGTCTGTTTCGTAATCACCAACAAAAATGTATATTATCGAGACAAAGTACCGTCTTCAAAACCTCATCAGTTCTTATTAATTGATGTCTCTCAGAACACTTTCATTATCGATTGCCAAATGATTTTTGCTGTAGTAGACGAAATTTCGTAATCGCACAGACTCTAATACATTTCATATTAGTATCAAGTCATATATTACCCAAAACCTACTCGTATTTGGTGATTCAGACACACACAAATATCTCTTTTGAAACAAATCTAAGTCGATTTGTTAATTTTTGTAACAAATGCCTTAATTTTCATATAAAAAGTTTTCAATTTTCTAATTTTTAATCGAAGCGGAAGGTTTAAATTTATCTTACATGTACTGTCAGAAGATGACCGCCTCAAAAATTAAAGCTAAAAGCCAAAAAACTGCACTTGAAGATATTAATTTTGAGTAAGAAATGGAGGCAACTGACCAGCTGCTTCGTCCCGTCCATATTCTCAGATGGAGTTTGTATAATATATACGAATAAAAGAGTGACATTATTAGACTTAATATCGATAAAATGTCTATAAAGATTAATGTTTCACTGAGGAATTTAAGAGTCCGGTGACAAAAGGTACCTAATAGTAATCAATAGTACTACACGTCTCTCTACAGCTAGATCAGGTTTATGTCATGAACTCACCCCCAAAAATCGATCGTGTCAACGGATAAAGTACACGATAGGAAAGTTAGTAACACACCATTGACAGTTTGTAATCAGACCTCATTGTGTACATCAGCTCCCCCATAAACATGAACTAAATATAACGATTATCTACATAACTAACCAAACACTTTCTTAAAGGGACCCTCAATATCAGATAGCAGCATCCACATTTTTTTTTATTAAAGTTTATGTACTTCAGTCATATGGTTTGGCTGGAGGCGAGCGCTTTCGATCATTAGGTTTCTCATTGAGTCAAGTAGTGTGGTTTCGATTCCATGCTTGTACGTGGCAAGGAGTAAGCTCGCATGCCTAACCTCACCGCACGTGTTTTGTCCGGATCCTGCACCCCGCCACCCAGAAAAACACCGATAAAGATCCTAAATTGCACCGCATGTTACATGTCGAAATGACCTCGTTTGTTTCGAGTGGACGTTTATGCGTATGGTCCGTACATATTCAAAGAAAATTCTCGAGCCTTCTGTTCTTATAAAAAGCTTGGGAACACGATACTCCCTTGTTTATATGTGTTTAAGTATACATGTGGCTATATTTCACTGAATGATAAACTCACTGATGGTAAGTTCGGATTACAACTACAGCTTGTATTGGGCTTCATGTCATAAAATGTTCACAGTAACTAGGGGTCTTCTAGGTTATTCTGACAGGTTTCTAGTCAAAAAAGTCGTGAAAGGTCTCATTCTCACCTTTCTAAATCTTAAGACATGTCGCACTCTATGACAGGCCCCCAGTACAATCTTTCTACAAAGGACAATTAACAGGCCTTTCTTTGCGATGACGTTTCAAGCTGGGCGTGTTGTAGTTACCTGCAGCAGACGACAACTATACAGCAATCAACTGAAGTCGCTTGAACCCCGGGGAGTGCTCATTGACACTTGAAAACCCACCAGGGAATTCATAACCCCCTTCTGTTGGCGTTTATTGACGGTTAATGCTCCTTTTCATAACTGATATTTCTTAAGTCAACTGGAGAGGTTTTCTTATTGTTTATGTTATGGTACTAATTGAGAGCTCTGTGGCATAGAAAATCAGCCACTGACCTCTAACCTGTCGATTGATACGAAACTAATTTATAGAAACCAAAACAACGCTTAGTCCTAATAAAATTTAGAAATCTTGAAAGATTGTAACGAGTATCGTTGACAGTAGATTAAATTAGGTGTTTATATTAAAGCGGTCGGGGATTGGGTGGCCGAGTGGTCCAATGTGTGCCCTTTAGATCACAAGATCTGTCAGGACAAGAAGGAAATAGGGTTGTCTGTCCATCCTAGTGTGTTTTCTCCGCACACTCACTGCTAAAGACACCCCCCCACACACACACATATAATTGAAATGAAATATTTCTATGTTGGTACCAAGTGGCCGTAAAAAGTAAAGGAGTTGCAAGAAATTCAAATGAGAATTGTCCCGTTTCGTGCATTAATTTTGTGTATTGGTTCTATTTTGTGTATTGGTTCTATTTTGTGTATTGACACTATTTTGTGTATTGGTTCTATTTTGTGTATTGGAGCTATTTTGTGCATATATTTTTTAGCAATATATTTAAACTCATCCAATATCAGTATCTTCCGATCATCCTCATCAAAATAGGAAAAGGTTATGTGGAAGCATTCGGCAGACACCAGAAACGCGTTACCGATAATAAGAACATTAATTTCACTCGGCTCGCCGCATTCCCATATCCATTCTATTAACATACGTTGAGAATCGTCTGTATATCATTGCCAATTGCAAATACGAAATATGGTTACTTTAATTTATTTTCCATCGAAGGGAAAATAAACAAATGGACAGAAGCTATCCATTAGCGTATACTTATTACCGCTAGCGATAATTTCCTGACTGAATGCAGACACCAGAACCGAACCTTTCTGCCATCCTTTCACATCTCTGCCATAGCAAATAAATATTTGGTTTCGATTCATTTGTTGTATCTGGGATTCAGTGACATTTCGAGTGATGATTTAGGCACGGGTCACTGGTAAAGATGACTGCAATTTGCGCGGGCTTTCAAAGACGTCTGTTAAGGCATCTGTTACAGTTTAGGCGTGAATATGTTCAATTTGTGGTGTAATGAATAACAGAAGTTCGGAACTAGCTGATCGCGTCTCTTGTTTCATATTGAATGCGCAGGAATACATCCAAATATCCACACGTACTTTGGTAACGTCAGGTGTAACGTTTCGGTATGATGATATACCAATATTTAATGCCATTTCTATCCCTTAAAATAATTTACATTATTACTTATCAAAATATCAACAGGCTACACACCGGATTAATTTCACATGTGAATTTTAATGTAAGCGAAACGAATCAGTCATTTAATATCGAATTTATTTATTTTAGAAGTATTACATAATAAGATCACATATGTTTGAAATAAACCGCACGTTTAACTATACAGATGGTTACCGGATAAAGCCGAATGTCCAATTGGCATGAGAAGAAAATAAAAAAAATGTAAACCAGATGATATTATGCAAATATTGTGTTTTTTCGGTATAAATGTGTTCTACAAAATGGTTTCAGTTTCATTAAGAATTTCACCAATACACGTGGAACAATGACTCATTGGTTTTATCACGGATGTGCTATTGATAAGATACTATCTCCAATACGATATTGTTTTTCATTATGAACAAATAAAATATAATGAATGAATGAAATAGGGTTGAACATCCTACTGTTTTGCTCCAACTGGGCTAATGAAGACGTACAACAACTACATTCCTGCGGTTTCCCGCCCCAGCTGATCGATTAGACAAAGTTCCCCACCAGGGGCCCTCACTCACACCACTGACTAGGGCAAACATGCAGAAAAATAACGGAGGACGTCCTCGGTCAACACCGGGATCGAACCCCGGACCTCCTGATTAGTGAGCCAGTGTCTTGCTTGTGGCTTCCATGTGAAATACAGTATCATCTATATACTAAAAGGAAATCAAAATTAAAATCCATAAATAAAGTGTCAAAATTTCTCATCCAACAGTTACACTCAAATAAAACCACATTTTTCTTAGGCTCTGAAAAAAAGGCATTTTAGATGAATGTATTTTATTTCAAGAATGACATATTTCTTTGCCATAAAAAATCCTTCCGTTCGTTCCATCAGATTTCAAGTACCATTTCCTTTTTTTTTCGGTACAAATTAATGTGAGGAATGATGTCGGATTGTTCAAAATATCAAATTTTCTGTCTCGCACCTGTTTGTAACAAAAAATAATGACATGGGCATTTTCTGTGGTATTTATACCATTTTTATACGTGTTTTTTATGTTTGTGCATTTGGGCGGTTCAACATTCATATAAGTATTCTTCACATAAACTGATGACCCGCCAACTCTGAAGTCAAAACCCTGGCATCAACTTACAAAACGTTAATTAGCTTTGAAATTTGAATATGAATTTTACAAACCCCAAACTTTCAATCTATTGTGATCTAAATTCGTACCAAATTGAAATAATTATTCGCCCAAGAAAAGATTCGAGGTTTATAAAGTAATGATTTTAATGTCATAAGATAAGCGTTATCTTTACATCATTCTGGAGAGCAAAACTGATGACGTATTATGGGATAACAATTTGCAAAGATACCTTTTGTGAATCTTACGCGGTGGTAAACTTATTAGAAAGAACCGATGTTAATTAATTGAGACAAGGTATATTTATCAGAATTTACTGAAAACAGGGATTTGAGAGTAATAGGAGAGTTTATATTCAAGTATAGTAAAAACAGCAATGGCTAACGGCTATTTGGGGGGTTGTCTATTCATTGCTTGAAGTTCTTTATCTGCGGAACTATAATAGAGCCATTAACTGCGTTCCTGTTCGGGTATCCAGCTAGGAATAACAATAATAATGTTTAGTAATAATACATCGAGTATGGCTACTTGATCATTTTCTTTCTGAAAGGCTGAAATAACTGTCACTGGCAGTCCTGTTTTCTCCATCCGGCCTATCAAATACGCCCTGTCATTAAGTAAAGTCTAATCACAGTGTTATGTATAAATGGTCGCCAGTTAATTTACTCTGTCTCAACTGCCGAAGGATGAACATGATCAGCGCATCAAATTTATCTTGAATTAGATCTCTATTAATTATCGATTTCTCGCATCTATTTTCTATTAATTCTGCACGTGGCTGTGATTGGACGATAATGAATTATAAAGTATAAACTCTTCACATAAAATGATGACGTACACATCAAAATCAGAAATTCAGACCACAACCACACTAAATCCTGTATTATTCTTTGTTGGGGGCTAAGTTTTGATTTACGAATAAAATTGGCTGAATACTTAGTTAACCTTTCATTAAAATTCATTTACCGGTGCTTCTGAAAATGATGTTTTGTTTTCTCCAAGCATTGGTATACAGAGGCAAAAGAATGAAAGATAATCGAGGAGACATTCCAATTTTTCTCAGCGAAATACCCCCCAAGCAAGAAAATCTCAGAAACCTTATCTATTTTTTCAACAAAATTTCCCCGAGCTACAAATGTGAGAAACCCTATATTTTTTCAAACATAGCTAAAATTATCCAGAACATATCTCGACTTATTGTATGCCGATTACCCTGAGAAATACATTATAAAAGCTGTGTATAATGTAATCCTATATTTGTCTATTTTCTCTTAGTTGTTCTATATGGTTCACTGATTACATATTACACGTTTATTCTGAATCAAACTTTTGTCACAAACTCTTTTACAGATGTTGCCAAAATATTTTGATTAAATTTTTTCGATTTTCAGACAGGCTTTTTTTGTTGGGGTTTTTGTTAATACGATATTTTCTATGACTTTACGATATACTGAAGTAGTACAATACATGTATGGAATAAATTATACATTTATTGGAAATATTATGGAATTTACAAGTTAATAAGTTTTCCCTGGGTGTATACACTATTTCTATTGTCAAGAATCAGAAATTCATGAATCAAAATGAAACTTTATTTCATCGTCAACGAAATTATGCAAATATTATGAAGATTTACAGTTATTGCGTACAAAATATAATTGTATGAAAATATAATAAAAGCTCTTCGTTTTTTACCCCAAATATCCTGTACAACCACATCTCGTCCTCTCTCTCAGTGGAGATTTTTGTCCCACGGACAGGTTTTCGAACATAAATTATGGATGTAATACAACAAATGTAGCAATATATTTTAGGGCAGTGTTAGAGAAGTTTGAGGGTATTGTCATTACAAATAAAAATGTTTGAATACATCAGGAAGATGCAATGAAACATTTGTTATACAAGGAAGGATGTTTGTTTTTAATATTTTAAACTGTATATATTTCCTTAGACACCCCATAGTAAAAAAAAACCTATTCAAATCATTCAAATATCCATTATGTTAGAAAAGATCACGATTTAGCATTATGTAAAATAAGTGAAAGTCATAGAAAGCTGCCATGATGTTATATTCCACGTGGTGTTTAGTCATATGTTAGACTCATTTCTATAAATCTTCGACTATATATCAATCTGAATTTTATATGTAATTATGAATAACTTGATGCCGCTGTTTTGATTTATTAAAGGGTTTTAATACTGGGTAGACCGTTTGACGTTCTAGATAAAAGGTAAATCGGGAATGTTATACCCAGGCACTGTCAATTTGTAGTATTTTTATTTCCTGTCTAACCTGTAACCTACACGCATAAATAACTCTGACACCTTCATAGATACCGTCCTTATTACAGGTACGACATTATGATGACGTCATTTGATTTACCCCATCCTTCTCTGAAGACTTGATTCAGAAGAAATATCATTGACACGTGATGAGGAGGGTGGGAAAACGGCGTTCAAGATTTAACTTCCGACATACTACGATTACATCTATGTTATATTAAAACATGTAAACAATTTAATGAGAAGTGGCACGAGGTGTTCTTTGTAAAGTGGTTAACATAATAACTCTAAACGTTCTAACAAATATAATTTACTGTTTATTTTTATGATGAAATGAAATGAAATTGGGTTTAACGTCTTATTGTTCTACTCCAACTGGACTAATAAAGACGAGATATGATGAATACCAAAAAAAAAATTGTTTAAATAAGCGAACACCACAAATGAGAAGTGATATCAAGAGATATTTAAAAAAAATGTATATTGCAATTAAAATCGTTTGGAAACCTTTATGACCCCAGCCCCCAAACCCCGACATCAATAAACCACCTCCTTTGAAGATATCCGTTAGAAAAGAAACGTTCTGTACATTTTTTAGTAAATCATTTGATTTGATACCCTTTAAAAGCGAACCCCGTCTATAAAGTTCAAACATTCTTTCAAATCTTCTATAGACTTTTATTGCATGAAATTTAAACACAATTACGCTTAAAATATCTCATAAAATTCCATTCACTATTACGCTTTTTCATTTTTGTAAAGCCCACGAGTATTTTTCTTTCGTGCTTTATTGTATACAGCGTTTTAAAACTTGTATATTTTTTGTGTCGTTATCATTGATTGAAACTAGTTAACCTAGTGAAGGAGATAAAAGAGACGAAAGGAGTGTGCTACACACGTACAGGATGATTTAAAGTAAATATATATACAATAGTAACTCTTTTTACCTATATCTACATACACCTACGGCTACCTCTTCATTAACAAAAAAATCTTCAGACAAAAAAAACCCCCAATATCTTACATCATAAATTTTCCTCGACAATTTTTATGATAAAAGGGTATCCGCCAAAAATTTGTTAAATTCAACTTTTACAAAAACATTCTTAGAAGTGTTATAAAATTATGGTCTTTTTCTTTAACTTCTTGCTTATAAATACACGTACCTCTGGAGTATAATTTATTTCTATGACTTTGAATACCCTTATAAGCATAAAGGATTTCAATTGCATATTGATGGAAATTTTGCTCGGGCAGCGTCGCTACAGCTTACACTTACTTCCAAATGTCAAGGACTCTTTTACGAGCACGTCGACGTCAACACGCAACCTCGGGGTATCGTCCATTAGCGAGGCGAGATGTTAGCCCCACCAGTCCGTTCGTCCAGCGTCCACTGACAAAGGGTAATCACGCTGGAACTTTCGGGACCAACCCCTGAACTACTAGTACTTGGTTAGTGAGCTACGCCACCACGGCTTCAATTACATCGGAGATACACAGAAGTGCAATTACTATAATTTATTACTAAGCGACCTTTCCATAAGCATCCGCCATTTTATTCAAGCAAATGGATGTCTTGCTGTACAGCTCTTTCTTACCCCATCCCCGAAAGGATGGGGCGACCAAGGATAAGGGAAGTAGTATCAAGAACAATGGTATTCAGTCTTTATCCAGTCATCTATAAAAATGTTACAACTAACAATTTATAGGATTTTTTGTATTTTATCTGATTAGATGAATGTCATGGATTAATATATTGTAATATTATAAATGGATCTGCGATGGGTATTGAATTAGCTTCATAATAAAACGTGTGTCAAGCCTTGTTATTTGAAGTGTTAGCGACACTTATTATCTTTTTATCATCGTTTCTGGTAGCTACTGTATAGTGTTAACGTATAGCGTCAAAGATAATTTATTTAAAAAATGCTAAATTATGCTAAAGAATATTTGACAGGCAGTGATGTTAACTTAAAAAATTGTAAAGCTGGGACAATAACTGATTCTCGTCAGTGTAAAATGGCATCATATTCGTGAATTTAATATTTTACACGCTTATGAATATGAATGATGTTTCTATATTAATACAGTAATTATTAGCAATCAGTGCATGACACGCGTTATATAGATAAAACGATAAGTAGTTTGTATTACTTGGTTTAGTTTCATTCAATGACGAGGTATACGTATTGTATCAGAATTCATATAAACAGGCTTTGTGTAATACAATCAGTGTTAGGGATTTTTTTCGTTAAAAAAACATCTAACGACAGAATGTTAGAATAGTGTAGAATCATTTCCCTCGGTCGTTGCTCGATTGCTATCATTAGAAAATGGAGGCAAATTGCACATATTTTCTTTTGGAACCACCCGAAGAACTTGGCCAAGTTTACAGATTACACATATTACTACAGCCACGAAGTAGTGTGACATAATAGCTTGGCTCATTACACGGTGTTTGGTATATTTACCTTTTGGAGAACACCCGATACCACTTTTTAAAAAAATTCAGAAGTTCACACGCCTAAAAAGTTTTTAACAGAAATGAACCACTATAGAAAAACACGTGGATAAACTTGTCAAGATAAATTCTAAAAACAAGACTCGGACGATTATAGGGATTTTCTCTTCTGAGTGATTTTCTGTCAACGACCACAAATGATAGACCATGTCACCACTATCTACTGTATTTATGGTGAAAACTGAAACTAGCCTTGAGTTAAGACCACCTGTATGATAAACCAGGATAATATTACCTACATGTTTAGATACATAGTAAAAATAGTTTCAGGTAAAGATATATAAACATTCACCTGTAATCAATCTCCTGTCTTATGTCTTTGTTTATATCTATATACGTAGGTATAGATCTTTGTAGACAACAATGGTTATATATCTATAAGTATATCTTGTTAAGAAGGAAATGATATTTATTTCTTTAATAATGGGTAATTTATTATGGAAATAGTTTGTCATCAGTATATTGTTGTATTTATCCTCCGCTTCTTCATTAATCAAAAAGCGCCCCAAAACTGAATAGAAGACTTCCGTAAATGGACGGTATAAGTCTCTGCTTATCGCTTTTTTTTATTCAAGATTGAACTCGGATTTCAGGAGCATACAAAATGTTAAAAGAACCCATGCAAAGTAGAGGTGGTATAAGGTGTTACAAAAGGTAAACATACTCTGCACAACATTTGTCGCCACTTCGACTGCATAGATTCGAAATGTCAAATTTGTATGGTACGTCCTTACCAATCCTTCTAAGCACACGCAATCTTCAATCCCTAGGACAACCTCAAGGATTACCTGCTGCAAGGAGGAAAATCACCGGACAAATCCCAAATGTCTTCTTGACATTTTGAGGGGGACACAAAAATTCAATAACGACGTTCTCTTGTAAATATTTGCGGTTGTCTATTTCTCGTGACATTGAAGTGAACAACTGACGAAGAAGTTTACGTCACGAACATGCATCGAAACACGTTTTCATTTTTTCCCGAGTTTGCGCATACTGCCAGTCAACATGTTTTACATAGCTTTTTCCACCGATCATGTTGCTAAATCATTGTTAATTTCACTCTCTTTTTTTTAAAAAAAATCTTTGTTTTTATAATTCTACTTGATTGTGTCAACAAGTCGTGAATAATGAAGAAACTTAAGACAAACTTTTAAGAAAGTGGCAGGACATGGCCTTTAGCTAGAGTGTTTATCCTCAGTGCACCTTGAAGCGGTGATTACACAATTTAACACGATGCTGTCAAAGTCGACATTAAACATTCAAACAATGACAAAGTATGGGTTGCCATCGTGGACTGTACTGGTCTGACGCTTCCAATTTTGATCAATTTTATTTCCGATGTATTACAATTTTAGTTTTATTGGTTAATTAATATTGGGAAAAGAATCTCTTTGACTGGAAATGCCATACATCATCAGACAGTTGTGTTCAAAGACAATTTAGAAAATGCTGATTTCAATTTGGCCCAAGTAAATATATTCTACAACTAATGGTGTCTATAGTCTCAGAACTATACAGGATGAAGAAAGAATTTCCAAATTCATATTTCAGAAATACCTCAATAATTAATACCATTCATATGTTTGTTAAACAGCTCATGGTGTACTAGTCTGTGTTTTTCATTAGGCTTTAATCTTAGCTGATTATCTTTAGACAATCACGCTGAAAGTCTACACTACACTATTAAATATCACAGAACTCTTCAGATAGTTCTCTCACAACTTTCATAGACAACTGACAATTTGGCCTGCAGCACCACCACGAGGTCTAAGTAAGGACTAATTTTATCTACATGACTATTTCATAGCAACCTTATTATTAAAATACAAAATCTATAATCCAATTTTTGTAATTCAATAGGTGGCTCAGTCGGTACCGAGCTCGAGTTGACAGAAAAAGCCCATCGGGTTTTTCTGGTGTGACGTCACTTTGTGTTGTGGAAAAGGCGTCTAGTCGTTCAGATAGGACGAAAACCCGATATCCCGTGTAGACGTTGGTAGATGTAGCACCACTGTCCGAACAAAAATTTCAATCATAGTACGTCTTCATTTGCGCAGTTGGAGCGAAAGAGTAGGACATTAACCCCATTTCATCTATCATTCAAGCACACGTATCAGAAACTGACTATCTCTGAACTTCTTAAAACAATTAACGTTTCAATAACTGCTTTTACAGTAACCATTTTCCTAAGACTGACTTGACCAAAATTTGGCTGCTTTCTTAAGCAATCAGCTAAATATATACCCGAATTGACAGTTAAACAGACAAGTTTTTGTTTTGTCGAAGATGGATTATATTGTTACAAATCAATTACATCTTATTTGTCACATGTCACAATTTACTGATGACGTATCTTGTATGTTACATAATAATGTGGAGACCTACAATTATATACAAGTACAAAGTAAAGCTTCACGACTGAACTTTTCGAAATTAGAGTAAAGGAAGAACTCATTAAAATGTCCATTTCAGTGATAATTTCCCACTTTATAGTATATGGATTTGATCTCCTTGGAACGTTAGTATCATTCCTGTAGTTCGGCAGATTGTGGTTTCACATCGGTACTAGTACAGGTGACTCTCAAATGAATTTTGGTGGCCATCAAATCATTTCAAAAACCAATGACAAAAACTGGCAAATTTCGTCAGTTTGGATTTTAAATGTTGATCTTCAACTCATTTCTCAAATCGAAACTTTTCCCTCTCTCTGTGTGAAGTTTGACCATCAAATTATTTCAGAAAACGAAACAAAATGGCAACTTCCTCACTATATAGCCTTTTAAATTTTGGTGATTTGAAACTTCTAGATACTTATGATGGCTCCCAAAGATAATTAGCAGCCAGGGATATCAATGATAACGAGAGATTAAGTCAAAGGTTAAAGAGATTATGATAAGGGAATTAATTGCCGATTAATCAATTTATCTATTGCTCCATGTTTAAGAGGCGGACATTACCATAAGAATACACGTGGTCAAACTTGTAGTTATTGGCATTATGAGATCGATTTTATGCTAATGAGACGAGTCTCCCCAATAACTGATCTCATCATATTTGGCTTTTTAAACTTGGAATAAGGGGCCATAAAAATTCCCAGGTAGATCTAAGTATTGTATTTGTTGACAATGAGCAATGAAATATGAATACCAGGTTTATTGATTTTCATTGTTATTAACGGATGAGTAACAATATTGAGATCTGGTATTTACATTATATTGTGTTTATGGAATAACATACATGTAATATTGTTATTAATATGTTATGTGATTATGTTATATTAGTCCCTAGAGAGATGAGATTTCTTTTTTAAGCTTTGATTGCGCTTTTACACAAAGTACATATTATATTTATTATTAAATGGCATTGTATGAGATTTTAAGGTTTCGAACAATCTTCAATGTCAACGATTACAAGCAGTTGATGGGTTTATGTTTTCTTCTATGGAGAAATGGTAAACTTGGCGCATGTCAACATTATTAACCATTAATATTTCTAGGCCAATTTCAATTTTGATCAAAGTGAATTTTTGCCGTTATGACCAAATAACATTAGACACTATTTAGTTATTCATAATCTCAAATTACTATCAGGTAATATATTTCATATCAATTTCTATGTTTGTCGAATGGTTATTGACAATAAACACAAAATAGATATGAATAATATGCAAATTGATCTCCCAATATACATTATGTAAACTGTCATTGTAGTAGAATTGTAATGAATAATCATTATAATGTATTAACATAGGTAACTTGCATTGTCTTTTCTCGTGCTTCAATGTGTATATTAATGTAAATTACAAATATGCGATAAATTTAAACCAAAATATCGAACATCTGGAAATTTATGCGTCGTTTGAAATTCGAAAATAAATTTCTCCAATTTATATATATTATACACGACTTCTGCAAGATGGACATGATTGCTGTGCATAAATACTAAACATATGAAAGAAATACGTACCTTATATAAAACAGAATTATATCCACTAAACACGATATTGTCAATTGTAGTAAAAATATCCCCAATAGTAGTAAGTAGTCTCTTCTTGACAACAGTCGACTTTACTCTAAAACACTGTCTCTATTCTTCAAATACAACAAAAATATCCTTCAGATAGTTCAACTCTTTCTTCGTTTAGTGCGAGATGCAGTTAAGAAGATGACAACAATAGTAAAAGCCTCTGTAGCTCGGTATGTCTACCATAGTGAAACGAATTACCACAGGTACGACCACTGTCCTTCAAGCCTACACTCGTATCTGATTGGTTCTTTTTCCCCATTAAGCCCCGCCTACACCATAGAAGTCGCGATTGTGCAGGTCCCTTCATTCAACACGCGTCATTAGTGTCCATATACCGCCTTTAACTTTACGCTAGATCTGCGCTTCGATGATCAATTATTTCAGGGAATGATTTCTCAAGTTGATTGAGTGAATTAACATACAACGTTTAACAAGCAGGCGGCAGTCATAGCTGTCCCCAATTCGCATAATCGTGGACACAATGTCGCATCACTTCTAGATGATGAACAGGGCAAAAATCAAGTCTCCGCGCTACAATATGTGTAGGAACTTAAGACCAGCGAAATCTTAAATATATTGTACCCACAACAAACGACAAAAGAATTTAGATCGAACGATTATATTTACATGTATCTTGAAATTATTTCAAAAGACAAACATGTATATAGAAAATGATAGCATTCCAGGAGAATGTTGCATAACTGTATACAGAAGCATCCTAAAATACAAATTAAATATTGCATGCGTAAATATTTGCTATACATTTAACTATAACTATACATTATATACAGGTTAAGCTCTAACAGTGGTACTAAATTACACAGAAAATTGTTATTCATAATGAATTTTATAAATTAAATATTATTTTTCATGGGGCATTTTATAAATTTAAGATTGATATTCATAAGGCATTTTATAAATTTAATATTGTTATTCATAATGCATTTTATTAATTTCTTTTATATATATAATGAATTTTATAAATTTCCAAGGGACAATCACATCACATCGACATTTACGTATTTACACAATGCTATTTTTGTAAATCGCCATTTCAAATATTTGACCCAACACATTATGTAATTTTATATAAAAGACCACCTGCTTCAAGGTTGATAGTGAAATATTAAGAGGGATACAAAAATCTCCCAGCAACGGCGCCAGCATACTAACTAATATGGCGACCAGAAGTATTCGTGACTGCACCACAGGGAAATATAAAGTTACGGTAGGGGGTTATTACTGGTGGAACTGAGACAATAACAAGCACGATGATCTCATATCACACTGTTATCTTTACACCCTACAGTTCTAAAATATCACTGGAGGGAAACCTACAAGACTTTATCCAGATGGTTTCGTTTCTTAATTTGATTCACATATCAGTTCAAAGATGATGTACAAAGACAACGAGCAATATGTGTACTTTAATTGAAATATTGGCAACGTATTTTATATGTTTCGTGTCAGCGAAACTTGATATTGCCAATATTTGTTCCTAATTTTGGAAGTTACCTTTATGCTGAGCTCATATCTGATTCGTGCTCCGTGTAGAATTTATATTAAGAATTTAACAGGTCATTGATATTTATGTTAAAAAGGGCAGGGCATAGAAGCGATCCCTGGGTCAACCCAAATACAATTTTTAAATATTTAATATAAACACGACAAAATAAAATTCCCACAGATGGTTATGTTGTATTAACATTTAAAGTGTCCAAAGACGACTTTATTATTGGGTAACCTTTAATGAATTTGTAACAGGTGTATCGTAAACTCATGCATGATTTTCAAGGTTCGAGTGGAAAAGTCCATTCTCTGTCCACCTTCTTCGTAGATAAGGACCGGGGACTGTGACTTTCTCACATCACATCAGAAACAAATAGATATGGGATGTGAAAACAGTCACCGTCACCATCCAGCTTGAATTACCACAGTTGCGATTATACTTCTGTATGGAGGATTAACGCCCAGATCCACCCTAGCATTCGAGGTCAATAGAAACAATTTCTGTAATACATATTCTGTTGTATACACCTTTAATACTGACTGTCATGTTCCTTACGATGTACAATAGTTCACACACCATTGATTGACAGGGTTCCGGTGTCTATTTCGTTGTAGCATTCAAGAAGTAATAATACAGTTGATCCGCTTTAGTGAATGGGGGGCTCAGACAAGGGAGATTATGCAGATTTTCTAAAGAATAAAAAGAGAATTCAAGGATTGTATTTTGTTTAAAAGAGAAATAGAATATTAATACCGACTCTACTGTTCTTGTGTATAATCAAAAGACAAAAATTCATGCGGATTTATATGCATAAGTGGGGGATATGTCGTATCGTGTATGACTAAATGTAGAAATAAGGAGATGAGCGTATAATGTATATATTATTGAATTATAACAATACATATCCGATATAATAATAGTCACACGTGTGGGCTATACATATATTATTGTATTATTATTAGATTTATTTATAATAATTGATCTTCTACCTATATATTATGAGTTTGATTGCCCTACCCTGTTTAAATTGACGACACGAATCCTTCATTTAGATTTAGCCAGCATTTTGATTAAGTAACGAATGTACAAAACAAAATTATAGAAAGAGTCATATCTGGATTTTTTTAAGAATATCTTGCATTTACACGGGTGGATTTACTGATAAAACTGTGACCCCCAAAGGTCAGTATTCTGCGCCTCTCTGAGTTGCTCTCATGATAGCACCGGTCCTGGTGGCCTGCCCCTTATTGAAAATCTTGAATGACGGAGAATGGAGACTTGTTTAGTAAAGATTCGGAGGACCACTGATAGTTTTCGTTTGCTTTAGATAAAGTACGCCTACTATCCCGATAGAAAAAAAATATTTTGACTACAATGTTTTGGTGAAAAATATTCCCTTGAAAGAAATTTGAAAAAAATATACCAAATATATTCGTAATTTTCACTGAAATAAATGCATATTATAATACAAAATTGAGAGAGAGAGAGAGAGGGGGGAGGGAGGGGAGGGGTAGCATCCACGCGACACAAACTAGGTTTGACAGGGGACCCTATTCCGTGCCACGAACAACGGGGGGGGGGGGGTCGAAACCACGCAAGTTGACTCAATGACAGACCGTATAACACAGCGCGCACGTGTCAACCAATCGCACCCCCTCCCCCAACTAAAAATGAAGAATTACCTCACAAATTTTGATTAGGTGCTATTAGACGATTGTGTATATATTTACACTTAGCCATTTCAGGGCATCCACAGACGTTTTAATGGACTTTTTGCATTTATTTATCCCCGAGAATATATTACAATATGTTGTATATAATAATCAAATAATGTTATTCTACAACTTCTGAACTCATATGTTGATTTGGATCAATTATTCAAATGAATCAAAAGGAAAATATGGCAGAGGAAAATGACTACCTCATTAATGGACTTGCATACTAATGCCCGGTTATAAATGTACGAGGTGTATAATTTGAGATTTTTAATTTTCTTAGAATAAAAGCTAATCAACTTTATGTCTGCGTGTTGCCATCTGTCCTTCAGAAACATAATCTCCAATGCTGTGTTTTATGGTCACGTGAGATGCACAGGTAAATTCATAATTCATGAAATTAAAGATGGAGGCGAAGCTCCCGAGTTTCAAGTCGAGTGATTGTGACAATTGAACGGAAGCTCGTTATAATGTGATGTATGAGAAGAGGAGAGATATAAATTTGAACACTAACAACTTTAATGATGGCGTTGCTATCAGGCTACATATCTGTCGACTCTCAGCTATTATATCATTATAATATTATATTACATCTTCTTCAATACACAGTCAATCCTTCAACACAATACTAAAATATAGCTTGGAAAGTCGAAATACGATATGATAAACAATCAGTCTTTACATAAATATATACCTGAAGAAAGGTGAAAAAAATATGTCTCTTAAGATAAGAACCTTGCTTTATAAACATAAGATAAACGACGGCATCCTTGAGATTCTTAAGCAAGGTTGTCGACTTTGCAAGTCAATGAGTTTCGAAAGGTTCTGATTTTTCACACCCGAAAATCAAAATATAATACATTATAATGGCGCTTGTCTGAAATATTCAACGTTTGTTCACTATTTTCGATAAAATCTCGTTTAATATAAATTCAAATGGGTCGGTGGTAAATGTATTTTGTGTCTGGACTTGATAAAGACTATAAATCAATGATATTTCAAGTTCAACTAAAGTGTTGCAATCATTGATCAAGAAATCATGTTTTTCAAATGTTGTCATTTTGACATTGGGATAGTCTCTGAACGTCCCCCTTCCTCCCCATCACCCATGGAAAACAAATCTGCTGCATTGAGCTTGATTTTGTTAAGTTGAATGAAGTGACTGAAATTTAAGATATTAGGAATATGGGATTAGATGTATATAAAACATATTACGGATAGTGAAAAAATAAAAACCACCTGACCCTCGTGGTATACTTTTTTTGATTTTTATAAGTACAACGAAAGGTTTCTGCACATATTGTGGAAAATATTCTGATAGTCTACAGGAACTTAGTCAAACCAAAGGTTTAATAAATCTGTGCATTTCTGCAATTTGCTTAGCAAAGTATATTTATCTTCCTGAACATCTGACATTCTTTCAGGGTGCTCAATGGGAACATATTCAATACAACATGTCTTGTGCCCTTTGACTTAATAAAAAATCTATTCAAAACTTGTTTACAAGGTGAAAATATGGTCGTCATTAGTTTTATCTTTATATCGGGTGTCAGAAGTGGGATGTGGATTTCCTCGTGAGATTACGTCAATTGTTCGCAGACGTGAAAATGGTATCAGGTGACGTTTGGTGCTCATTTTTTTGTTATTTTTTACGTAAGATCTTTATAATTCTCAGGTTTCTTGTTACCAATGTTTCCATGTCATTCATTACTGGTATATCATCACAAGTTTATCAGATTTAGTTGAGTACTACAAACTTACAGCGACGAGCTCTTTATGATATGCCAGACATTTCACATACATGGTACATGAATAATTTCTGAAATACGAAGTTACCATAATTATTCGTTATCATAAAGGGACTTAGCTGAGAGACGCTGGATTTAAGTTAAAATCCACGACCATCTCAGTTGTCTTGGTTGTTAGTAATCTTTTAGTTTTACAACTTCTTGTCTTTCATACCTCGCCACTTTAGTTGAATTTACCAACCTTTTAATACCTTATAATATAATTAGCTGTATGACGTTTCTCGTTCTTAGAATCTAGCATCACTTTTTATCTTCCAAGCTCTCCAATAATTAGGTGTACTGCTTTGTATGTTCCATCTGTGCGTACGCCTATCTGCAATTTTTTTCTTTTTTTAAAAAAAGAAATATACAAATACCTTTACTCTTTATTCGAATTACACGACTTCTAAGAATGCGCGGGTTTCGCCTCCCGAACACCCCTAGGGCTCTAGACTATGCCAACGATTGCCTGTTGGTAGTTTCATTAACGAAGGACTATTTATCAATTGGTTACTTCAATTGTTCCTCCAAGCATAAGCAAATTTCTTATTTAACACTGCTGGAAAATTATCGCCAACGGACAAAATTAAAGGAATACTTGTACTGTGGAATCTAAAACGACATGTAAAAGAAAAATTAAAGAGAAAAACAAATGAAATATATGGAAATCATTAAGAGAGAAGTATTCATAAGAACGATTAAGCATTATTATCTGTTGTGGAGGTACTGGGAAGTGTGGATGTTTCATCAGTATTGTGATGTATCAAGATTCGTCATCTTGAGATCTCTGGGAAATTAAATACATTAAAACAAGATCAAAGCAACATGAATACGTAATTTGATTCGATTGAGATAAAGACAATGATGTTTCTTGGTTGCACAAATAGATTATTGTCTAATTCAAGACAGATCAAGTAGCAACAGATCGTGTATATCTCAACCTTCTGAATTCTACTAACGATAGTGAGACATCAAAATACTCTTGATTTTTATTAATTCCGACAAGGAAATTTTTAAGGTCAGTTGAATTCTAAAGTATATAGTAGATTGGGGGGTATAATTTTGCTCCGACGGTTTCAACTTAGACTGCTTTCAATGGATTTGGCACTCCCAGCCTGACATAAGATCTCGGTTTTAACGGACCCGTGTCAAACAATCTGTAACCAGACTGGAAGAATAATGAAGGTACTTTTCGACACAACAACTATGGGGAACTTGAACCTTGAATCGCATGCTGGTTTTTGTTTCTACCTGTTCTATTTTATCTATAACCGTAAACAATTATGGTAACTATAGCAATATGCCATCTGTATTTATAATGTTTGTATAGCAACCGGTAACATGAATTATACTAGTTTATGACACATTGACACTATTTATATATGTTGCCATGGCAATATGTTTTCTCATTTATCTCTAGACATTTATAGAATCACCTATATTGATGCAATCTGTCTTACAGGTAAAACATCAGTCGCAGTGAGTGGCAGAAACAATTTCCTGTTACTCAGAAGAGGTTTTCGATCACGAGACATAATCCATGCTAAGCTTTTCCTAATTTGCACACAATAACAACTTTGACGCTAACGACTACTATTCTAAAGACACAGCCAATTGGATTCGGCTGTTTTTGGACATGGATGCAGTTCAGCTGATTGTTCGGAAATTTGTCACACTGTAACCAGTCACAGGCTTACAGGGCACCAGAAAAACTACTTAATCAATAGTATTTCGTTTTCGCAGGTTAGCCGGAAATTTATGACACTACAGACAGCCACCAGTCTAGCCTCGACCTCTAACAGGCTCTGGTACCCGAAACCTTATGTAATCATTTGTTTTTCGTTTTCGCAGCTTTTTCTTTCAGTCTAGCATGTTTGAACGTGTTTCAGATTTGGTCACTCCAAGGCGGACCGCAGACAGCTCTTGGCTGAAAACATCACACCACAATTCAGGTGTCCATTGAAAAATGGCGAATTTGACACAATAATTGATGTAGTTAAATTGTGTTTTTCTCTGCTTATAGCACAGCTACGATTAGCGCCTTTCTAATTATCGAAGATGTCGAAAAAGACCAATTTGTTCTAATTTTCTCCTCATTTTCCCTCTGTTCTCAAATTTGTTTACTGATAGTTTTTTTAATCAGTGTATTAAAATTACCAAAATTTTCAAGAATATAGTTCCTTGGGAGGGATCCCACAAACAATCCGGAAACATGGTAATCAACACTTGAACGCGCAAGGTTAAACCAAGAAGCACCACGGTAGCGGCGCCGAGGGTTGACTTGTCCCGTGCCTCCCTAACGACCCCTTATCTGACGAGAAATCCAACTCTCTGGTCGATGTATTAAGGTACAAATAAGTCTTTGTCCATATTTCGCTGGGAATGTTTAAACGATTCTGACGCTAGTAAACAATGCTTCTACAGAATCTCAATTATAGTTTTACAAGAAAAGGTAGCCGACTGCTGCCCAGATCTTGTTGAAAGGCATGGAAACGGTATTGATTACGTAATTCATGACAAGCCTACGTCGGCAAAAGACAGTCAAATAATAACAGAGACGGATTGTGTACGGAGTCAAAGTGCATCTTGAACAAACCATCACAAACTGGGATTAATTCCGGTCAACAAATAGTATTGCCTTAATAAGATCTATTTGCTCAGCAACTAATCGCCTCATCTAACCTATACAGTTTCTCAATGGCCGGGTCATCGACAATGGTTGGTCACTTCGGATTAATATCCAACTAGCTATGTAATATCAACCGGCCGACTGACTGGTCAGTGTAATATAGCCATCACATTCCGGACAATGGCCGCCAATTAGGTTTCAGTGCTTGTTTGCCAAGAAGGTGAGCATTATAATTTTCACTATTTTATCTGATTGTCTCGAGGCTATGGAAACCCAGTTGTTCCCCCATTCAGCGTGTGTCCACGCTCGCCATTAATATCTGCAAATGGAGGCAGTCACGTGTGAAGTCAGTGAGACGTATTTAACTAGACGATTTTCGAAAACCTTTCAAACGCGTTCAAAGCTAATTGCAGAAAGTTGAAGTAAATTCCATATAATTTACAAAGTAACCTGGCCATTAGTGTAGCTGTGATGACCCAGACCCACGTTTCCCTCTATCAAGACAACATTTTGATCACCTGTTGATCGAAAATAATTATTTTTAATCCAGATCTAATGATAATCTAAGAGGCAGGTAAATTCAATTAAAATCTCGACCAACTGTCAAGGTATCGGGAGAAGCACCTGAGGGGTCTGATTTCGCGGTATTAAGAATGGTATTATCGACGCTTGTTTTCTACAACTGGATGTCTTGGGTAGTAAATTACAGTGATTTATAAGTTTGATATAATCATACTGTCCTATTATACTGTCGTATTGAGATTTTCAGATTTAGCGAAAACATCTCAGGTAAATTAGCCGAGGTATTAACCAATGATATGTATACAAAGAAAACAACATAGGCAAAGTTCACAGTTCTCACCGGAGAGAGAGAGAGAGAGAGAGAGAGAAATGGCGCTCAACGTCCACTCGACACAAACTATGTCATTTCGGGTTTAAATTTATTTCAATAATTCGCTTGTGCGGAGGGAGGAAACCACAGAAAACCCACGAGGCGACCTTACTCCCTGTCACGTACAACCGATAAAGACCCGTTTACAGACAGACAGAGAGAGAGAGAAATGGGACTCAACGTCTACTCGACACAAACTATACTATGTCATTTCGGGTTTAAATTTATTTCAATAATTCGCTTGGGCGGAGGGAGGAAACCATAGAAAACCCACGAGGCGACCCTACTCCTTGTCACGTACAACCGATAAAGACCCGTTTACAGACAGAGAGAGGGAGAGAGAGAAATGGGACTCAACGTCTACTCGACACAAACTATGTCATTTCGGGTTTAAATTTATTTCAATAATTCGCTTGTGCGGAGGGAGGAAACCATAGAACACCCACGAGGCGACCCTACTCCTTGTCACGTACAACCGATAAAGACCCGTTTACACATTGCCGCTGTCCGGGCAAAATCCCCAAGCATATTTTATGGCTCATGTCCGTATTCATTATGCAAGTTGATGCGGAAAATTAGGATGTTAAATACCCATTTCATTTTGCAAAACAGTTACGTTCGTGGTCATTATATTTTTAATTTTGAGACAAAGAAGCTGACTTTTCATTTAATTTATTATATATATATATATTAATCAATAAGAAGTACAAATGAAATCAATTGGGGTTTAACGTCCCACTGTTCTGCTCCAAACTGGGCTTACAGAGACGGGCATATGCCATACAGTGTGCTATGTGGGAAACTCTTATATCGAATTCCAATTGTCACGAGATCTTTACGTACACGCTAATGTGTACACGGCACCTTAGGTTTTGTTGGTCCCATCCGAACGACTAGAACACCCGACCTCCAGGCTAGCGAGCCAGCATTTTAGCCACTTAGCCACCGTGACCGCAATACGAAATACACCCTTCAAAGACAGAATAATTTACGTTTGTAATCTCGGCACCCTACAACCAACAGCATTAATACAGGCAACCTAGTAAACGTAGACAAAACACGATAGACTAAAAGTATATATAGATATACTATAGTAATAGTAGTAAAGAGCTTGTTTTAAGATGAAAATAGACGAAACCCATTTACCCCTTCCGAAAAGCATAACAAATGTTGTTTGGTCAGTACTGCAAAGTGAATCGGTTCATTTAATGGCCTTTATATCGCTTAAAAAATCTCTCTTTTATTTTTCACCTGAACTTGTGAACCTCGACAATGGAGGAGTTTTCTTATATGTTTATTTTACTTTTCTGATTTAATCAAGCCAACAAATTGTTAATGCACTGCTACAATGGGTGTAAGATGTTCAAAGAAATGGTCAATATACTTCGTATTCACCTTATGTCTCTGGTGGTCTTGGTGTGGTCATCTGACCATTAACCCAATAAAACACATGTTACACGTTAATGAAAAAAAAGAAGAAGCTTCCTTGCCTGTTGTCAACGACGAATCTGATTTAAACTTCTCAAATTGAAATTTCTATGAATGATTGAATTATGATACCTTTCCGGTACTCGAAAGTAACGGTTAATTGACCTTGTACACGTAAATTTGAACAAAACTGTAAATTTGGCAATTCTTGAATGAGATTTGATAGAACAATGTAATGTAGGCCTGCAGCCAAGAATGATTCTATAAGTTGTTGTATCATATTGTATTCAATTGTTCTAAAATACAGGACAAATAAATCGTTACATGTTAAAATGATTCATTTTGATCAGTTGGGCCAAAACGAAATACCAGCAATGTGTTATGCACAAATTATGATCCATCTCAGAATAAACAAAATTGAAATATTTAGTTCCTTTTCAGATACAATATATAGAAATTGTGATCGAACAAAGCAAAACGACAACCTAGGCCTCGTGTGTTGGTGAACAAATGTAATAACAAACACTAACATGGAATAAATTGTTTTATTTATTGAATAAAATCATCTGTCTTTTTTATTTACTCTTTTTATGGGAAATATTGCTCTATGTGTTAAATCAAGAGGAATCGTAAACGTATTACAACGGAATGAACATTGAAATATTTGCACTAAATATGCCTCGGATATACCGTGTAAAAGACACTTAGACGTGGGGTGATACAGGGAAGACACATCTCTCCCCGCTATTTCACATACAGCGCTAACAGTATAGGAAAGAATAATTTTACTCACATAAATCAAAGTTCAGCACACTAAATTGGACAAATGAAGGGTTTGCCTATGTTATGTATGTAGAAAATAGGCGGTGCCTGTGATGTACTAATAATACTAATACAGTTTACCTGGACTTTATTATCTAACAGTATACGTGTAAAATGTATCACTTCAATGTTACAGGTAGATAAAGGTAGATATATTACAACTTCCATAGTAAATACCTGTTAAAATTAACGACCTTACATATAGTAGTTAATCAACACTTGTCAACTATTGTTACACTTAAGTAGTACATTTATCATTTAGGAATAGATTTATTACATGCATCGAGAAATTATTATTTGTTACAAGTAATTGTTATCGTGACTTGCATATATACCGGGGTTTATGATCTGTACCGTACACGCTTTAGACAACTCCGCCACTGAATCCCGCTTAGTCAGATTGAATATTTTCGTTGTCAATTCTCCTGGAGTCTCCATAATATTCCCGCGTGATGATTTAATTATCGAGGGTGGGTGGGTTGAGCGGGATGGGTAAGAGGGTGTGTAAAAGCTGCCAATGACTGGAAATTAAGAAAGCAAATTGATGAAGTAAATGATATCTCATTGCTAGAACGATTAACCATACCTGCCTTGTGCACATTACAACACGTGTCGCAATCGCCACCAGAAGAAAAGAACCAAAATGATTTTTTTGAACATAGGATTTTGGTATTTGAATTAGCATTTTGTTCTGTTTTTATACGCCCACATTTTTATGTGGACGTATATTGTCGTCGAACAGTGTAAAATATGGTATATCAAAGTTTTGGACCATAATCATTGTCGGCTTCGAATTTCATGAATATCAGACTGGAACTGACCAACAAAATGGCTGCTCCCAATACAGTATGAAGTACAGGACTTAATGATGTAGGAAAAATCACTTTCGGTATTGCTTGTTCTCTATCCATCTCTCAAAAATGTGGGCGTATCCTGCCTGGCAGTGCCAGCCTATCTTTATATTAAGAATGGTTCACCTAAAATGTTGACAATTGTTATTCGTTTGAAATAAAATAGTACATCTACATTTACTCACTTTTAGAAGATGTGGTCTATGAAAGGGCGGTAACCTTGCACGTGACCACTTGATTGTTTGTTGATATTTACCTAAAGGTGACCAGTACCTGACCTTTTGTTTTTGGGCCATTATCCCTTTTATTGGTTTAATTAAGGAAACAAAACCGAAATTTCGACTATTTTCTTTGATAGTATTGTTTATATCCGTTAAGAAAAGTGTGAAGGGTGTAGTCTAGTCTATATCGTGTGTTTTTTATTCGTGATGTCGAGATAAACAAATTTTACGAGTTGATTGCTAATTGATTGAATTGACTCAAGTGATTTTTCACAGGTGATCAAATAATAAAAAAGCACTTGTTTTAGTGGAATTTTCTTTTCAAAATATTTTTTTACTCATGATGGTTTCGGTAAATAAATTGATAAACCCCATTGTATCTTTAGTCTTTTTTTTCTTATATAAACTTACAACTGATGTGTTTTGTTTTTGGAAGTCAGCTTTGTGTGTAGAATGACCTGTTCATGGGTATGAACTGAGTTTATAGACATACGTTGTTCGTAACTTTAAAAAGTTTCGAAGAAATATGATTGTAAGTTACAGACTTTTTTTTCAAAATTGAGTTAGGACCATATTTTTAGTTACACGGTATGTGCTTCCTGTTTTTGTACTAAATATTCCAATCTTTTGATTTTGTAAGCAGTTACACCCATGACACAACCTAGCAACTTCCTTCAATTGCCTAGTATGCCACCAATAGTCAAATCTATGGTTTAATTGGGGTTTAATATTCATTCGTTATGTTTTCCTTTTTTTTCTCAAAATAAGAAAAACGTGAGCTACTAGGTGTTGCCTTTTGACGAGAGAGTTGCAGTGTTAGGAGATTTTTTGTTTTCTTGTTTTAAACGTATTTTTCTACAGGTTTCAAATTGTTCATGATTAAATTTTATTTCTCTCATATACAACCTACAAGGTTTGCCATGGAAAGAAAACAATGAATATTTCTTTCGGTGGAATGTTTTGTTGAATCAGGCAACCCTGGAAAAATCGTTTATAACTAGACAGTAAAAGGGGTGATTGATCTGAACATCCATTTTAAAATCTTGGCAGGGGGGCTAAAGGCTCTCTATAATAGATATTTTACCGACAAATCCACAAAATGCAATATGTCTGAATTCATAGCCGAATTACGACCCATCCCACTCCCAGAAAAAAAGATTAACTTCTAATGAACAAAAGAGGGCCAGCCACGCCGGTCTTTTAAGGGAAAATGTGATTGACTATAAAAGTTGGCCTGGCCCAGTGGGACCAGGGTATAGACGATGTCATAAATCGGTGGGGAGGGTATTGTATTTTATTACAGGTCCCTAATGGCTGCCCAAGGATTTATTTGTGTTTTGCAAGTCTTGATACGTGAAGACCAACCGCGGAGTTATTTGCCGTTATGTGCCGGAAATTTAAATCCTAACGAAATCCATGGGGGAATATCATTGACATTCGACAAGGTGTTGCCAAATCGGTGTTAAAATATCAAATAACAGCAGTTAAACTCATTTTAATCCTTTTAAAACTATTTGTTGCGCTATCGACTTCGCCATGTTTATCGTTTCGCGTATTAAAGCCTGTCGCCATTTTATGGCTAGAGAATTTGATGACGTGTGAATTGTTTCTGGGTTTAAATAACGAATGTATGCCACTTGTTGAAATAAAATTAAAATCGAATTGAATGGCTGTAATTGTTTGACATTAACATTAGTTTGTATGATTGTGTCGCGTGTGGCAACCATTTTAATTCTTAGAAAGGATAGTTCTTGTCCCTTCTCTAACTAGTTTGCAAAACATTATTGAAAATATAGAGCCGTAATAAAAAAAAAGGAAAGTTAAAAGAAGGTATCAGGCGGTGGCTCAGTGAGTAAGACACACGCTGACAAACCAGGACAGCAGGTTCGAGATTCGTGCAAAAACTCGTGGCAGTTGGAATTCGATATAACAGTAGATCTGAGCGCCTCTGTTTGGTAAAAAATTCCTCATTGCACACTGTATAGTGTATTCGCCCGTCTTGAATATTCCATTCTGCGCTTTTCCGGCGTGGTTTCTTTCTTGTCAATGATGCACGACCGATAGATTGACAAGGACAGTTGTCTCGTCGTTCGGATGGGACGAAAAACTGAGGTCCCGTGTGCACGTAAAAGATACCTTGCCAGTTGGAATTCGATGTAAGAGTAGGTCGTAGCGCCGCTGCCCGGGCAAACAAAATTTCCCACATGGAGTACGCCCGTCTTTATTAGCTCAGTTTAGGGACAGAACAGTAGGACGTTAAACCCCATTTCATTTATTTCATTTCAAGTCGGTGCAGGAAAGTATGATGTTAAACCCCATTTTATTTCATTTCCAAGCTGCAAAGTCCGTGACACCCCGTGCCATGCAGTGATGGGTCTATCATAGGCCTACAATTTGTGATCGTTTCCATGGATATATCATGAAAAGCGATGATTAGTTTCGCAACTGGAAGCTTTATTCTTTGATGATTCTAAATGGCTACTATGAAAATGAAATACAAACACACGAAGCTTTATTCAAAGTTTATTTCAAGTTTACTGCCACGGGTTAGAACAAAAACCGGTTGAACTTTATTACCTAGACGGACTGTCCCCGAGGGCCACAAATGGCCTGTAAAACATAAACCTGTCACAGCCACCATGACAGGGACAATCGCCGTGATGACCATATTGGTTGGACAATGCTCCAGATTAGAATGGCCCGTGGTACAGATTAACACCTTCATAAAATGATGGATTGATGTCTAGAATGATTAAATTGTCTTCACATTGTAATTGATACTATTCCACCTTTTCCAAATTTCAAAAATGTTTTTGTTTACCAATAATGAATGTGCTTATCAAACAATGGACAGCTTTGCAAGAGAAGGATTGAGCGAATCATGCAAATCAAGTTGAACCTACTCAACGTTTAAATGGCGTCTGAATAGAGCTGTTATTTGGTTCTTTAATCTGCATGTCGTATGTGTCTATACAATTTTATTGAAGCAGTATTAATAGAATGACAAGCTATCATGACAAGAACTGGGCGAGTTGTAATAGTATCGTCTAAATCATGACTAACATATTTTGTAAGTACACAAAGAAAAGAAAATAGTATTAAAGGGACAATAACATTCTTGCTGGCTTGGTAGTTCCAGAAAATAAATAATACCCTTATTCTAAGTACTAGATGTTTAAGTGTCCTACCTGTTGTGTAAATTATCAATTACAACCTATTTTACTTGTCCAGAGGGTTCGAAAATATTTTAAAATCCCAAGTCACACTTGAAAAGGTTTACGTTAGACTTTTCAAATCAATTGTTTGAATTTTTCCAATTTTTCAAAATAGGTGTGTTAAGATGAAATTTATATCATCATTTAATTGGAATATTCTAAATAAAATAAAACCAAGTACGAACAATCCAAACCATTAGTCAAAATTCGAAGTCCAATAAAAACGGTCGAGGCAAAATAGTGTAATCAGCAGATGGACTTTGTTGACCAGAATGAAGATTGGGACATATTATTCAGTTACAAGAAGAGTGTTATTGGGGCTTTAAGCTACCAAGATTGTCGACATAGCAAAAAGAGGGTTCTGAGAGAGGGTCCTAATATGTGCATAATTAAATAGATTTAGATAGGCTACATAAAATCGGGTAGGACAATATAGTACATGTAAATACTATTTGCAGTTCATTACCCCATCCTCTGCGCCTCCCCACGGCCATGCTGTACAGCTAATCCCCGAAACATGTTTATACCCGCCTGTTTTATACTTATACGGTTATGGGTGATTTTCCATAGACAGAAGCCTCGTAAATCCTCAATACTGGCTGTTGAAGAAGATGTTCGAAAATAGGGCGAATCTGAGGTATTTTTACCAACACTAAATGCAATCTCACTCTCTTTTTACAGCTCTTCCAATCTTTACTTTCCATAAAAATCGCATGTTATTTACTCACAAAAAAGCCAAGAAAATGTCTGGCAGAAATGTCATTTTCAGCAGCATTCTTAAAGGATATGTAATGAGCTGTTCTCGAGGCACCTTAACCCAATTGTGAGTACATATCTGGCTACCAATTATTCAGACAGAGCACCGATAAATCCATATAGAAAAGCTCACAGGAATGAAATCAATGACGTAAATCCGGTTTCTGTGACAAGCACTTAATACTACTGAGCGATATATCTAACTGTACAGAAAGCAAGTCAGCATTTGGATTACGATAATCTAGCAGATTATCTAAATATAGTTGGCACTTAACCAGAGTTTCGTTTTGGGATTATTGAAAACAAGGATGCCAAATTTATTTTTCTACATAACGAAAAAAGGAAATAAAGAATTTGTCTTAAGACGAGAAGAATGGTAATCTATCTAGAGAAACAAATACAAGTTTTGAAAAATTGATAAATTCTTGAGCGATTTGACGAAATACGAGAAAGAAGAAAAATGCCGCGATATAGTAATCAATAGACGTTTTTCTTGGGAAATGTCCATTTCAAAAAGCCACAGACATTTAAAAATAGTTTTAGGGTCTTATTCAAAGTTCCGTATACGATATCGAGGGTGGAGAGAGAGAGAGAGAGAGAGAGAGAGAGAGAGAGAGAGAGAGCAGGTCATTTCGTGGGAAATAACGTGTCATGTATTGTATTTTCATAAATGACATCGGTGGAAACCGGAGCACTGCCATAATCCACCAGTCCACCTTAGCCCCACCACTTCCTTAGTATTGCTCGAGTAAGGTTGCATTATGTAGTACGTACTTGGGTAGGATGAAAAGGCTGTGCACATTGCCAGGTCGAGGAGGAATAGACGATGCTATTGGCCATTTCCTGCAACATTTATACCTGAAATAGTTTTCGTGTCTTAAAATAAATAGCACATTTTAGAAGAAAGCCAAGACAGGACAGTAACCTCCTTCACCTCAATGTCAGCTCCAAGATCGATGCAGAAATTGCAGCACATGTCCTCTTGTTTTTCTATTGTTATGTTAGCAATGCAGGCCTTGGATAATCAGATTTTAAACAGAAAATCAAAGTTCGTGCACGAGTGGATTGTTTGCATTGTCAAATCTGAGATTCCAAAAACACCGGATTGTGTGAATAGTGAAGAATCAACATGTTTGCAGCTAATCAATTTTAGGTAAAAAAAGAAAATTGTCAACATCTTTCAAAAATCGTGACGGTTTCTAAAGTCAAGGAAGATTTACAATAACAAATTGCGAAAAATATAATTAAAAAAATCCTTGTTCTATACAGTACATGAAAATACTTTGATCTCGGTATTAGATCAATCAAACTTGATCCTGATTTAGAAATCTGGTGACGTTCAGCGTAATATTTCAAACGGTTAAAGTCACTTTATTGTCCAAGTCGACGATCTAAAACGTTCGGTTTGCACTTGTTGAAACTAATCAAAATTAAAACGATTGAAAGATATGTTTACGACCCCAGGTATAAAACTTTGATTGACAGTGATATATAGGTGGAGTTCTACATATGCCCAGAAGTCTCGAAAAGCCTTGCTAAGTTTGTGGATTAACTTTCACTTTGACAAGATTAATGTCTTGGCATCAACGACTTTCTTTTGTTTAACTTTACTCGCGCGGATCAGAACATATAGGCTGTATATATGACACATATCGTAAATTACAATCAAACCTACTACCAATTGTAATATTCGAATTAATTTAGCCCGGAGCAGTAATCGCGCATGTCATGTGCATGTATATGATATGTTCGGATTGATGATGATGAGAGAAGTTCTGTTGTTATGAGTTTACGGTTACAGGCTACCAAACGTCAAAAGATCACTTACTGAAATAAAGATCGTAAACCTCCCATTCTCTTTCAATTAAACTGCCAACCCTAGTGCAAACATCTACAAAGGGACACGTGAGGTGCACCCAGAATGTCCCGAATCCTGTTTTTTTCGAGAAGAATCCTTCCAAATCCAGTATTTCTATGTCCCAACAATAGATGAGCAACCACATTGAGACGAATCAACTACACTAGCAACTGGCATTGGAAAGGGGGAAAAACAGGACTTATACTTGATTTCGAAATAAAGATAAATAAATTTGGCCGATTTACTAAACATATCGTCAGGTTGGCAACGAGACATTGAAAGATCTTGTCGCACTTGAATGTGGACAACTAGAGCTTTTCTTAAAGTTGGGCAGAGTCACTGTCCTCGCTGTCTCATTCAAATTTTGATAGAATATAGAAACTAATGGATCATTTCCTTTAATACAATGAATTGGAATATTTACGCTTGATTCGGGTTTCTGTTAATCTCAACCTCTCTCAATTAATAAATTAATGAGAGTGAAATCACTATAATACATAATCAGTCATGCGACCCAAACCTATCAAACACACCGCTTACATTCTATCAACAAGCATTAGTTATGAACAGTAAATACGGAGACTGGATTCCTTAAGGAAAGGTTAAAAATTCAAACATTATTCTAACATTATTCCAAGACGATGACATTGGGGATTTATATGTCTCAAATGACGTAACGCAATTCTTCCGCCTTTTATAACCGGTATCAGTTATGCCTTTGTCACGACTGGAGTTAAAACTAAGAGCAGATCATACGCGAATAATGCCGATTGAACCGAATAACATAAAGGAAAAGCGATGGATTGAAAGGCAGTTTGCTGTGTTGACAATCACTGGCGTATTTTGTAGATTTTCGGGGGATTTTTCAGCTTAAAGTGGTGTTTGATACTTTGATCAGTTATTGTAAATTTGATGTGTTTGTTGACGACGTTGTCGAGGTTGTTTATTCGGTCTGAAAACAATCAACAACACCAGCCTGACAAACAAACATTGTCAATCCTCGATAAACAACAGTTTCTTCTAATATTCCTCCACTCATGAGAAAACATTCAGTTTTAGTTTTATGAAATATGAACAATTTTGATCCCCCTGTCCTGTATAAAATATGACCATATTAATAGTTCGCCATGACCTCTACTCGTCGTCCCGTGCTTTTCGCGGACTATTCAGTAGTTACGTGCCTGTAACCATCTATTCCACAATCTACCTCCATCCACTCTCTTCAACAGTTCGATAAAACAAAGCGTACTTGGAAATATTTGAATGTCTAAGACAATTGAATTGAATTGGTGTGTTTCTAGGCATTCTTTTGGTTTTGCCAAGGAGTATGTGAAGCATGCTGAATCACACGAGAGCAGTCTTCAGTTTAAAGCCACTAACCTTTTTCTGTTCTTTTTTCATGTTTGTCAAAATGGCAGCCGTTCAAAACCAATTTTCTTAAATGCACCATGAGCGCATATTTTGATAGTCTCATTTATTAATCCATCGGCAAGTGACTGAGCTGTGAGAGAGAGGGGAGAGAGAGAGAGAGAGAGGGGGGGGGAGGTAACGTCCGCTCGACACATACTAGATCATTTCGGAACTAACATATGGTTTGTTTTATATCAATAATTTTCTTGCGCGTCGGGTCTTCAGTAGTTGTATAGGAAACCGGAGGACCCGGCGAAAGTCCACGAGATTGGACAGGTGACCCCACTCTTTGTCATGGGAATCGAAAACAGTCCACCTGACTCAATGGTAGACCTTATGAATGATCATATGATCATTAACCATTTAGCAACCCAATCTACTAAACTACGGCGAATGGACTATGATGAAGACAGACATGCGCCATGCAGTGTGTCATGAGAATAATTGTGTCCGGACAGCGCCATACATTGTGCCATGAGAGTAATTGTGCCCGGACAGCGCCATGCAGTGTGCCATGAGAATAATTGTGCCCAGACAGCGACACTACGGCCTATTCCAACTGTCAATGGTTCTTTTGCGTGCACATCAATGTGCAAACGGGTCCCCAGATTTTGGTCCAATCCTTTTTTTTTACAAAACCTTTTGCTTTGATAATATACACAGCAAAAGAGTTATTCTATTTCTCGGATATGCCACAAATCTGTTTAATGGACGTGCATTAATAGAAACTAAAATATATTGGTTTGTAAAGTTTATCAAATAATATTTTCTCAAAATGAAATTTACTCATCAAAATTTTTCAAATTCCAAAACAATCCCTGCCATATCTCTTCTCTAATCAGCCACAAGAAATTATTCACCGACCTATACCACCATTGTTATGAATATTGCCCGGGATTATATTGAATACAGGCGTCAAGTTATGCCTTAATCAGAGTTTATTAAAACCCCCATAATAATGAGTTCATATATTAACAGGGGATCAGCAGGATATTGCAATATTTGACATTTGAAAATGACCAATGCAGGACACTGGGTTCATATAATGATTGAGTTATGAGTAATGACATATTATTAATTTCATAGAAGTGAACATTGATCCACATATTGATTATCGATTGTTTTATATATCACTGGAATTACTACATTACATATATTTCTAGCAACGTAAATTTGATTATTGTATATCTTAATCCATTAATATAAAACATGGGTTCACTATTGCCACATTTTCTATTGATCTTCAAGGCGTTTCTATCAATGCCAAACGAAGATATTACAAGAAGGGTATACATGGTAGTACAATGTAAACAGATGATATTCTCCCAAAGGATGAAACCAGACTTCTTCTTGTATCATTGGAATATGGTAAACATTTACAAATGTTTATATTACATTTGTAGATTTTACAGACAAGTTTGTTAAACATGCATTAGGCAAGAGGTAAATCTGCCTATTGCAAGTCTTGCTTTAGGTCTGAAATGTTATATAAACTAATAATTAGACATTTATTAAAGTTGCATTATGGGAGATAAGATAACGAGATGGCAGTTCTCACTATAATAGTTAAAAACTAGATAGTGTAAAGGTAATTTGCTGAAAATTTCAATCAAATTGATCCACTATTAGCCGAGAAAAAGCGTTTGAAATATTCACATAGCATCGGTCATTATTACTCAAATCATTAATATAAATAGCATAGTCTCGATTATCCACTTGATTGATTTAATTATCAACGGCCATTAAGCGGCATATAGGATTTTAATCCGCCAACATCGAATGCTAGCCTTGACATCAAGAGTTTATTATGGTCTGGATATGTTAATTAATGTCTAATTGATTATTTAGATAACATTTCAGGCCTAAAGAAAGACCTGTAATTAGCAGATTTTGCTCTTGCATAATGCTATTTTAACATGAAAATACCTTAGTCAACTCCCGATGCCATCTAATGTGCCCAATTACACGGGATTTGAATCCGATCTGCTGTTCAACGCCCATTGATGATTAATCGCAAGACTGGATAATCAAGACTTTATTAATTATCATTACTGTAGTAACACTGACAATCGAGGCTAGTGATTTTAAAATAAGGCTCTCTCGGCAATTTGACTGAATTGTTTTGAATATATTTTCTTTATAGTATCTCATTTTTAACTGTTATTGTGAGAAGTGTCAGCTCTTTATCTAATCAGTGGCTAAGTGGATAAGGCGCTGGTTCGCTAGCCTGGATGTCGGGTGTTCGATCCCTGCATTGGTTGAGAAAGTTCATCTCGATTTTCCGGCGTGATTTCCCCTTGTCAGTGATGCAGAAGGAGGGCCTGACAAGGACAGCTGCCTAGTCGTTCGGATGGGACGAAAAACCGAGGTCCCGTGTACACATTTGAGTGCACGTAAAAGATCCCTTGGCAGTTGGAATTCAATATAAGAGTAGGCCGTAGCGCCGCTGCCCGGGCAAAATTTCCCTCATAGCACACTGCATGGCGTATGCCCGTCTTCCATTAGCCCAGGTTAGGTGCAAAAGAGTAGGACGTTAAACCCCCTTTCATTTCATTTCATTTTCTAATCTTCCATATTAAATAACCCAATACACACTGAAAAAAAACTTGTGTTGAAACAACACAAACTTGTGTTGTTTTCAACACAAGTTGGGTGTTACTATTTAACAACACAAACTTGTGTTGAAACAACACAAACTTGTGTTAAATGTCGAAACAACACAAGACTTGTGTTAAAATTGATCAAACAACACAAACTTGTGTTGAAACTTGTGTGAAAATCTACACAATACTTGTGTTAAAATTTCTAAAACTTGTGTTGGAATTTCTGAAACTTGTGTTGAAATTTTTGAAACTTGTGTTGTAATTTCTGAAACTTGTGTTGAAATTTCTTAAACTTGTGTTGGAATTTCTGAAACTTGTGTTGAAATTTCTGAAACTTGTGTTGTTTCATACAAACTTGTGTATAACCACCAACAGACTCCTCCTTTATTCTGTTTTAACTGCAATATTTGATAAATGACATGACAACAATTTTGTTCATAAAATTATTATTTATTCATAAAATTATTATTTATTCATAAAATTATTATTTATTCATAAAATTATAATTTGTTCATAAAATTATTATTTATTCATAAAATTATTATTTATTCATAAAATTATAATTTGTTCATAAAATTATTATTTATTCAAAAATTATTATTTATTCAAAAATTATTATTTATTCATAAAATTATTATTATTTATTTATAAAATTATTCTTTATTCATAAAATATTTATTTATTCATAAAATATTTTTTTATTCATAAAATTATCATATATTCATAAAATTATTACTTATTCATAAATTATCATATATTCATAAAATTATTACTTATTCATAAATTATCATATATTCATAAAATTATATGAACAATTAAATTAATGTCAGATCAAAACTAAACAGACATTTCGATGGATAATAAAAACATAGAAAATCAAATCATAAAATAAGCATAGCTATTTAAATTGAAAAAAAAACCTCAAAACAAGCACTGAGACATTTGGAATACTAATAAACAAAGTTACTTCCAATGCTAATAAAATTGTGTTATATAATAACAATTTATTCCCACCCCAACCAAAAGTTTTTTTTTAAAGAAATGATAATTTAAACGCTATGTCCAAAATATTTCTGCACCATGCCCCCTTAAAATAAGATTTACCTACATTGTATATCTAAATTAAATAACAATCAAAACAAAGCATTAAAGACATAAATTATGCACAAAACTGAAAAACTACTTACAAATGAAATATAAAAGGTATGTACAAAATATTTATATACAAGTCATAAGTAAGGGGAGCCATGATGGTTCTTTTTGGATCCCGCTGTTGGCCTACATAACAAAGAAAAGTAGGGAGAGAGAGATAGGGTTTAGCGTCGCTAACCATTCGCCATCCACTTCCACCCCACCCAACCCACAACCACAAAGAAAAGTAGGATGTTAAACCCCTTTTCAGCTTTTAAAGAGAAAGAGAGAGAAATGGGGTTTAATGTCCACTCGACAGTTATTTCAGGACTAACATATAATTAGCTTGCAAGTAGGGGTCATTAGTAGTGAGTAGCGAGAGGAAACCGGAGTACCCGGAGAAAACCGACAAGGTTGGTCACGCGACCCTACTCATTATCATGAACACAGGGGGAATTGAAACTATGTTAGTTGACTCAATGACGGACCTTATGATACAGCATACACGTCCCATCCCCCCTTCATTTAATAAGCAAGGGAAAGTCACCATAATCTACTTGAGTGCTCTATATAATACTTTATGATTGACGACCAAATTCTGAGTGATTTTTACAGTCTATATTTTACACAAATTTCTGGAGAGAATTACAATATAATTGTTTTTGCAAGGGATATTTAACATTAAAAACAAAAATAAATTATTTGAATAACAGACCAAATGCAACAGTTAACCTATTAGCTTTTATAATCACTACATTCTTTTTCAAAATTTAAAATAATTTGATGGCTTAATATTCGAAAGGTATATGGTCGACATCTCTTGTTGCTGGAACCACACATCAAATGCTCTCCAGTCTGAAAAAAAAAAAAATTATACATTATTATAGTAGGCAATAAATATACTTTCTATGGTTCAGAATTTTTAAATAACTCATTTTGCCTCATGTGGGGTCTCTATTTTGTTTCAACTTTGCATAATACTTATTGTGCCTTTTTAAGTTACAGACCTAGGCTGATTATTATGCCTCAATAAGCCAGAACAAAACTCTTGAAAAAATGACAATATAAATGAGTTTATTGTTTTGCTCCTAAACTCGGTGAATGAAGACGGGCATACACCATACAGTGTGCTATGAGGGAAATTTTGCCCTGCATGCCAATCTGGATGATTTTTTTCGGCCAATGCAGAGATCGAACACCTGATCTCCAGGATAGAGAGTCAATGTCTTACCCACATGATCCCCAGCTCCACTAAGACAAGTGTGAATACAGTATTGTATACAGTAATATAATACATTATTTATATTTTACAAATTTGTTCATTTGAAGGCTTTATAATATACTAGAATTGAATAGTTACCCACCAAGAACAAGCTGCTCTATCATCATTTATTCAGCTATTTTTTCTTCCATTTTTTAATTTCTCTTGTTGTATGATCTTTTTCTAGGTGATTTTCATATGCATCCATTATTAAAACTGAAAAAATAAATACATAACATGTAATTAACAATTAAAGATACTTTACCATATACAAAACTGTGTGGGGGATCACGTGGCTAAGATGCTGGCTTGCTAGCCTGTAGGTCAGGTGTTCTATCCCTGCATTGACAGAGAAAGTTAATTCAGTGATGCATGGTTTCGATGCCAAGGAGCTGTGTCGCCTGTCATTTAGGACTATGGCCTCAACGTTTGTCTCCAGTAGGTGACATTTCGGACTTGGGTGGGTGACATTTCAGAGACAGAGAGAGAAATGGGGTTTAACGTCCACCCAACACAAATAAGGTCATTTCGGGACTAACATATGGTTCAACTTTATTTCAACAATTCGCTTGCGCGTAGGGGTCTTTAGCAGTGGGAGGAAACCAGAGTGCCCGGAGGAAACCCACGGTTTGTGAAGGCGATGACATTTCAGACTCGGGAATAAGTTGAAAGGAAAGATTGAACACGACTGTCAAATCAATTTATAAGAACCCAAAAACGATTTTTTTAAAAAAAGCAGGTAAAATTTACCGCTTACCATCAATATACAGCACCTTGATCACGCACATACAGCAAAGTCTCCAATTTTGAATGTTTACGAAAAGAATGTTTTATTTATTTCTTTTTATATATGTACTACATGTATGTTATGTATATAAAAAAAGTTGCTGATGAATTTATCAGAAATAGGGCAATTCAAAACAGTCTTCAGACGGAGTACGAAAATTTGGCAAGTAAATCCGAAAAGTCATCATACCGAGTCCAACAGATCGTCAGTGTTGAGTCCGAAATGACGCTGGACAAAATGTTGTGCTATCGTCTGTCCAACTTCTTGAATTTTCTGTGGGTTTTATGGTTTCATCTTTTTGATAAATAATACCCAAACTCGCAAGCGAATTATTCATATTAAATTTAACCATACCTTAGTTAGTCCCAAAATGACCTAGAGTTAGAGTCAGTAAGTAGATAAGGATCAATCCTACATCAATTCTAGGTTCATGCAGAATTAATATTGCACAACAAACCAATTTTGAATACATGTAGAATGAGACAATAAAACGGAAGTCAGCTACGCGTTGTAGTTGATTACCGGTAGCCTATGCATGTAGGAGTAGGACATAGTTGGACTACTTGATTCGGCAAATACAAGTATATATAGGCCTTGTCAAGCCTTGTTTACATGTATGTGAATCCTCCCCTCTCTCTGTTGCATATAAATACTTAATGTGGGATTGTGTCTTCACATACACTAATAATTGTAGGACATTGGTAAAAAAAAAAAGAAGAAGAAAATATAAATTGTAAAAAGTTAAATGAAATTCAAATTGTTACCAGTTTTTCTTCTATAGGCCTATGGTAAATTCTCAATAATTGCTTAAAAACTGGAAGATGGAAAGAGTCAAATAGCAGCATTAATTGACTGAAAAAAAAAATGAAAATAAAAAGAAACTTCCAAAGACTCATTCTAAATTCTATCATTTTTATTGACTGAATCAGTGAACTAATTACACAGGTTGGACGGATTGTGTGGAAAATGTCTGCTTATTTGATTAGGAGAGGGTCTTTTTTTAAAAACATAAATTAGATTAGGCCTACATTTCAACAAACACAAAAGTGTAAAAAGATATTTTCTAGTCCGTCCCTGGGTTTATGTCTACTCTAGACAAAATATTTTTATATAAATAAAAAAAAACATGGCCGTCAATCCAAATCCAATCCAACCGCCCTAGATATTATTTTAAAACAGATTCTTACCTACTGGCTGAAGTCGAGCCGTTTCTGGTTTGATGTGATTCTGTAACATCGTGGCGCCGAACAACTAATGTTCATTAAGCAGAGTTCAGAAAAATGAGACAGATTCAACAATATCATGCTGAAATATTTTTTCACTAACCCCGCCATTGTAAATGACAAATTATCACCGCGCATGCGCAAATTTCCGTCTGATCAGTAATCTACGCGCGCGAAGTGAATTACTGCGATGATAATCCGCTTAATCTTAATCGGTATTCACCATGGATCACTGCCTTAGTATTATTAGTCATTTTAATGAATTTTGCGACGGATAGTTTTTTGATACAAGTACGCACAAGGCGATACGGAAAGAAAATACTAATACACAAAGAAACAAAATCGATGCTAAAGAAATAAATACATGACATTTTTTAAATATATATATATATATATATATAAATATTTACAAACCTGCGGTCTTGTATTCTCTGTGGTGACCATTATATCACTGCTCAAAAATCATTTCAGCACGCTATTAATGGTAAATGTTTGTGTGTGAAATCGTTTATTTAACGTCCGCTTCCACCGAGGTGATATCGCAGACAAAATGTGGCCTAGAGTAGTTGTTTTTATTAACAAATTACATTAAGAAAGAGTTTTACCCATTGTCACGCGTTTGGAGTCAATTGTTAAAATCACACCGGAATGCTCACCAGGCAGTCCTTTGATCTACCAGTTTATTGGGCCAATAAAAAAATCAACAACTTTATTTTAACTACAGACATCTAAACACCAATTAACATTCAAGTCTGTCTGCCTATATTGTCTGTGTAAAAAAAAAATATACCCATCTTATAACTTGTGGACCCCAAAATTAATACTTTGTATGGAGTTAAATTTTTAAAATTAAAAACACAAAATATTTATTGACGATAGTATACACATTACTTGTGTTAATTTTATGACAAAAACACGAGATTTTATAAATCAACACAAGTTTGTGTTAAAGCATTAAAAAGAACACAAGTTTGTGTTGATGCAATGCAAAACAACACAAGTTTGTGTTGATGCAATGCAAAACAACACAAGTTTGTGTAGATTGATTTTAACACAAGTACTTGTGTTGTGATCCAACACAAGTTTTTTTTCAGTGCAGCAAAATCAAGGTATATTTCTATGGAACAACCGCCTGACACTATTCAACTTATATTTCTTAAATATTCCATGTACCCAACCCTTATGGCTGAAACTTAGTTATAGACTAAACACTCAATGTGGTAATTATTAGTACAATCAACGTAACCATATCTCTTCAAATATCATATTTAAATAAAAACACTTAAACATGGCAGTCTTGGTTAATGGAAGTAGTAGTCTATCATACTTAATAGTGTACTCATGTACAATCATAGGTAACCTCAGTGTCGTGTTTAATGTATAGAGAACCGGACCACAAGGTGTAATGGTGGTGGTTATCTGATCCTGCGACAAGAGAAAAACAAACACAAGATTCATATGCCACGTTTCACATCTGCTCTTTCAAACATTAACTTGCTAAGCTGTGGTAAATACAGTCTAAAGTCGGTCTGTGTTGGTCAACAAAGACTCAACAGTTGACGACAAATTTACCTTGGTGAAGGTTAGCCAACAATCAGTTAGTGCCGTCCGGATAGTTCAAACTTTGCTTAAAGGAGAACAAGGACATATTCACGTGATTTTATTAAGTTAATTCAATAGACTTTGAGCAAAAAAAGTAGAAATCATTTGAGTTCGTGTACCCTGAATTCAACAAAATGATGGTTTTTGTAGATATCGTTTACAAGAACTTGAGGGTTTCTTTTTTTATATCAAAATATATATTTTTTGACACATTTGTTTGATTGATTTAAATATGGAATGCAAGGTTGTCACTGTTCAAGTGTGAGGTATTTTTTGCCTAGACGGTACGTTCCAGTACACAGATAATGCAAACTTTGTAAAAATGTATTTAAAACGCAGCAATAACCTGAATAATTATATAACTCGTTAGAAACATGAAAATATTCAGGGGGGTGGGGGTATTATCACTTCGAAAGCTGCAGAATCTTGTGGCAATGTTGTCTAAATATGAAAGCGCAAACAGTTGCTCTTTGTGAACTTGCCACGTGTTAATGAAATGAAATGAAATGAGGTTTAACGTCCTACTGTTCTGCTCCGACTGGGCAGCGGCATTATGGCCCACACTTATATTGAATTCCAACTGCCAATGGATCTTTTACGTGCACGCCAACAACTAAACAGCTGTCCCTGCCAGACCTTCCGACCTGCACCACTGACATTGAAAACTGACGTCGAAAAATCCCGATGAACTCATCCAATTAATAAACAATTGATTCAGATAAATATAATTGTGCGACCAGAAAGAAACAATCGTGTCATGAATTCCAATATCACAAATTTGCCGAAACATCACTACGTAAAATCAAGTACACCCTGATCAAATGTTCCCTGTCCTTGAACCAAGATGACAACCCGCGTTAGCTGCGGTGTCTATTAAACAGTCCTTTATTTATAAAGAGATATAATGATTTGGTTAAATGTCTCTAACTATTGTATTGTTCTCGTCATGATCGTTGATCGTACTATACGGGTCTTTACCAGTTTCTTTATTACTCGTTTTAAATGAATTTGGGTATCATATTAACTAGGTGGCGTCTTATAGGTGAAAAGATTGGTCTTTAACTATAGATGATATGACTATAAACCTGACTATACGACACAACCGTTGTAAAATAATACGTCTTAAATGCACCGTGTATAGGACGCACGTTCATGCACAAAGATAAATAAATCTAAATCTGAAAATGATACCTTTTGTATATTATTCTCGAGATGTATTTTTGTTTCCTCCAAAATACTAAAAGAAAGATTTTTATTTGCTAAGATTAATTGTATTTTTTTAAAAGTACGTAAACTGTTTTTCTACATTTAATGGATTTGAATGTCAAAGTATATACCTTCACACTAGATAGATAATATTGCTGTAGACTTTTCTCGGCCCATGCCGATATTCAAAACTGGGTCATACTACTTCACACTCTGGTAACCCGAGAGAGAATGAGAGAGAGAGAGAGAGAGAGACTGGGATGGAGGATGGTTACCGTTCACTCGACACAAAATATGTCAATAATTTGCTTGTGCGTAGGGGTCTTTAGCAGTAATGAAATTGGGTTTAACGTCCTACTGTTCTGCTCCTAAACTGGGCTAATGAAGACGGACATGCGCCATACAATGTGCTATGAGTTGCAGCGGCGCCACGGTCTACTCCTATATCGAATTACGTGCAAGCTAATGTGTACACGGGACCTCGGTTTTTCGTTCCATCCGAACGACTAAACAGCTGTCCTTGTCAGGTCATCCATCCTGCATCACTGATAAGGAGAAACTACGCCGGAAAATCTGGATGAACTTTCTCGGCTAATGCAGGTATCGAACATCCGACCTCCAGGCTAGCGAGCCAGCGTCTTACCCACTTATCCATGTGATCTCCTAGCAGTAGATTGGACAGGCGGGGAATCGGGGAATCGAACCTATACCATTTGACTCATTGGCATACCTTGTGATTTCACTTGTATGCGTTAAATCACTAGACCACGCAACTGCTATAGATAATAATAACTAACAAAATATATTTCCTATTTGAGAGTTTGTATTTTTATCCTTGTCAATTTAAAGTCGTTTGTATGGTATGAAGCCCAGGTATATCGTGGCGTGCACGTTAAAGAACCATTGAAACTGTTAGAATTCGGAAGAGGGGTATGCCGTAGCGGCGCTGTCCTGGTTCGGACACGGTTGTCCTCTTGGCACACTGCCTGGCTTGCACCCGTTAGATCAGTAGGTGCAGAAAAGTAGGACGTTAAACCCCATTTCTGGATTGGTAAAACGTTAAGGAAGAAACTGCCGGCACGTTACCATTGGCTCCTGAGACGAATCGAAATCTTGTCACCGAAGTCGTATGCTTACTTTATATATACACACGCGTTATTTTACGATTTCTACACACGGTTTGTCAATTTACAATCATTCGGTTTCTTATCCTCGTTGTTGGATTCCAAAGTAGACTAAGAGAAATATACCTTCATGAACATCGGGGAAGCCACAGTGACTGGGGAAAATTCCCCGGAATTCCCAGCGAGGTTTGTTAGAGGTGCTGGACGGGAGACCTGGCAAGAAACAGTATCTAGTCGTTCGGATGGATCGAAAACCCGAGATTCCGTGTACACGTTGGCATACACACAAAAGAAGCCGTGGCAGTTGGAATTTGAGAGGAGAGTAGACCGTAGAGCAAGTCCAACGTTGTGTTCGACATAATATTACTTTTGTTCTTGGTCTATAAATAGACCATAATAAGATATTGGAAGCATTCAGAAAGCAAAATACAATATATAGCCTAGTAATTAACTTTAATTTTGAGATCAAAGACTGGCTATCCCTTATAACGACATTATTAACAATGAAGGTAACAGGTGCTGAACGCCATTGCTTCGTTGTTTGATTTTAATAAAATGAAACTATTATAAAACGACGGTTTAATATACCAGATTTACTTACATTTTAAATACATATTTACAAGCCTAAATTAGTAAAAGGCCTATTCTTTACTTTCTCCTTAATGCGCATGACTTTGACATCAAATGAACTATAACCTTTGTAGTTTATGTGAAATGTATATACTCATCCTCTTAAAATTGCCATTTTTATTTTCATTAGCCGTGCCCCTTTCTTGATTTGCATATCTCCACGAGTTGATTAAACGCTCTTATCGTAAACAAGAGTACATAAGTCACGGCAAATTAACTTCAAAGAACTTGAGGACCTCGTTATAAGTGAAGTAGGAATGGTTACTTACAGACCTCATAACAATAAACATGGCTGCTCAAGATGTCATAGGTTGCAACTTGTAAAGTTGCCAAAGCAACCTCCATTTAAAAGCATATTTTACGGAAAACGAATGAGAGAATTATTTCATTGTTCTTTTGTTACTGGCGATTAGGTAATTTAAACAACCGTTAAATTTTGGTGGGCGGATTCCAATAAAAGATAACAATTTTTACAACCATCTCATCGACTGTCTTCCATAAACTCCGCAAAGGCTATGTATGCATTTCATTCGGATTTTGTTGTACTTTTCGTAACATAAAATTATACCCCCCCCCCCCCCCCGATCCGAAAAAAAACAATACAAAGTAAATTCAATGATGTTGACCTTCCTCTATTATTGTCTGCTTTTCAATACTTTTTATTTAAAATGTTCCATGGTCCAAGTTCTACCAATCTTTAATCAGTGGGGAGAAGGGCATGTACGTAGAGGTACTCGCATCAACTGAAGAGGCAAGAAGCCAAACGTTACTGCCCACTACTATACCCTACTTCATTTTGATATCTCCGGACCAAAAATGGGATATACGTCTCGTTTCGTTTTTCGTAAAAAGCAAACTATTGTATTAAAATTCAAATTTCGTCTGAAATAAGTTTTATCTTAAAAGGATCTTGTTAGTAGCGTAATTAAATTAACTATCTGCACATTTAACTGTACACGTAGACGTAACAATGAATATTTCTCAATTGTCATCATGTTAGTACAGACGGAATTCCTGCTGGAATCTGTTTAATTCAAGTTTTAAATGAATTAAGTGGATGCCATTCAGCTAATGGTTATTTTTCTCCCATTCCAGGCCAGGGTTAACAATCCTTTGTTATTATTTCTAGTATATACACCAAATAATTAAAAACACAAAGTATGAGAGAGAGAGAGAGAGAGAGAGAGAGAGAGATTGTGGTTCGCCTGACACAAGATATTTTATTTCGCCACTGGCATGGTGCACTTATATTTCAATAGTTCGCGTAGGTATTTAAAATTTAGAAGTGGAGGGAAACCCAAGAGGTTGGGCAGGCTACTGCACTCCTTTCCACGTACATGACTTGGATCGAAACCACGCCCTTCGTCTCACTGACAGACCTTATGATCCGAAGTACATGCGTTAGACCAATCGAACAGCCCCGTGTTTGTGTAAATTGGAGTATATACAAGAATAACCATGATTACGAAGACGACTAAAGGTGTTAACCAGACAACATTAAAATAAAGAAAATATTTCACACGTTTATCATTACGTAGTACGGTAAGTATAATTAACTTTAAACAACCCCCCACAATAGGAGAATCAACCAAAATGCCACAATAATAAAATACAGTTACAACTTACATAGCAACCAACACAATCCCTTTACCATTAAATAACAATTTTCAAATAAAAGGAGGACATACGTTGGATTTATTTTACAAGATAACAAGTCCATTGTTAGCAGAATGTAATCAAAGTTAACAACCCGCAATTTAAATTAAATTTACGAGTTGCCAATGAACCTTGATGAGGCTGAACTCTAAACAAAATGGCGGACCATTTACTTTATTTACCCCCTTTTGTCATTAACAGTAAATAGTTTAGACAATATATAATAGAGAGGCTTACCTCATACTCAAACAAGACACGCATATTACTCTTTATGAGTGTTTTAAATTCCTTAGATGGCGGTTGACTGTGAAGAAGTTTATTAGATTGCAATAAATGGCTTGTAATGTCTTATTCGCCATACATGTTTAATTAAAGGGACACAACTTTCAAAGAAATCTTTTTAGAAAACCAAAAAACAAACAAAATGCGATTGTTACGATTGTATTGATTCTTATTCATTTCAAGGGATGCCAAATAAACACAAATACCCTAATGACAGATTTGGAATATTTGAATATTTGGAAATGCATAGTGTAAATTCGCGAACATTTAGAATGCAACATTCGGGGTCAAGGAGAGACGCAGTAGATGCCTTATATTTCAGCTGGGTGCTGGCCCATCTTGAAATGTATGACTTTATTATTGGAATTTCAATTAGGTTAAAGAACAGCATAACATTCTTTTTTTACAATTTTTATTTGTTTTCAATTATCAGTCTATACCCTCGATGAAATCGGGAATCCTTTTAGAGACAACAACATTCAAAACTAAACGGCTGTGAGTTACGTCCCTTTTTTTAGTTCGTTTTCATTTTCAGTGTAGTCTCTATCATCCATACAAATATTCTACGTGCGTTGAAGACTAGGGGGTTCTGGGTGACAGAGACTATTTTCAGTGAGGCTCGTGTCAATGGCGGCTTGCGAACTGCCCAATTATTTTTCAATTATTTTTCATTTATTCATTGCTTACAATGTTTGTGTGTTGTATGGGTGTGTGGGATATGTGTTGACTTGTCTCCTCGATTGCCTCGCTAAAAAGGGGGGCCTGGGGTTAGCTTTCCGGCGTGATTTTCCGTAGTCGTTCAAATGGAACGTAAATACTATTAGCAGTTGTAATTCGAAATAAGAATTGCCGTCGCACCGCTCTCCGGGAACGTTTTTAGCTCAAAGGACACAACCTGTACGCCGTCTTAATTGTCCCGGTTGGTGCATAAAGATAGGAAGTTAAACAACATTTCATCTCATAATATTTCTATATCTGGATCCAGAAACATAAATCAGTATTCTTCAAGTATGACCGCAACAAGCACTACATCTTCATCTTTACAGTTCTGAAATGAACAAAGTATTCAGCTCACGTGCAGATTTTATTGTTTCTATTTATCTATTTTCCTATAATTCTTGATGCATCAGGCTTTAAGGAAACAGACTGTCAAACCTCATCTCATCAATAACTGACAATAGTTGTAATACAGAATACAACAAACTAGAGACGATGACGTTTTGACCCTCTAATTAATCAATATCATAATTAACTAATCAAACCTTGTCATCCGTTAATGACGTAGCGATCAAACACTAGCCATTGGCTAATAACTCAGTTGTCATCGAGTGATTGACAGGTTTTATGGGGCTTTTAAAATATTGAGTCAATCGCCGCGTAGATTTACTGCTCAAATCTGCATCAACGATATACTCTAATATAGATATCGACATAAATTCACTTCAAGGAACAAGCAATGGACAGATGTACATACATGTTCTTAAAGGGAATAGGCGATGAATATACGCTATCGACAAATGGGTATCCGATCCATTAGATTAGCTTAAAAAATGTGATATCAGGCGCGGATCCAGAAGGGGGTTTGGGGGGTCCAACCCCCCCCCCCTGCTCAGCTACATAAAAAAAATATAATGCCTTGCATCAATGAAATTACATCACAAAGTGATCCTACATCAGTATAAAAATGATTTCTCTGTTTAAAAACTCAATTTGTATGTATGCCTATGTAATTTAGAGACGATGATGGCAGATTTCCGTAACAGAAACCTGGCAAACCCCCTCCTGCAAAAATTCCTGTATCCGCCCCTGGATATATGTAGTACTAAAACACATTTTATTGCTAAAATATTTTTTGCAAAGGAATAAGAAAAAATTATAACCAATTATGAATCTGAATTTTTGCATAATAAATCAATCCATTTATGTCATATAGAAATGTAACTTGAGTAAAAATAAAACTATCCCCTCTTCAAACTTCAAATGCCCATATCTCGTAAGAAACATAACGCAAAGCTTGTATTTTAAAAATAACAAGAAAACACGACCATCAACATCTTGCTCCTCTGGTAGACTCAATGCAGAGACAAATAAAGCTATAAGGCTACGGTTTATGTATGAGATATGATGCCCAAGCAAAACCAGAACGGAAAGTCGGACTGGGCACATTTCAGTATCCTTCCGCTAACGTTCGGTAGGCGTGAAATAATAAAAAAAATCCATGCCTTACTCGTAGGTTCACACAGCTTTATAGTGGCATGCCAAGTCTGAGAGTGGTCGGGAGGTTCTGGTCCCAGTTTGTGGGATAAACAAAAATGATGCCGAATAAAATTTATCTCAGACTAAGATGCTGATGATAATCTACTGGAAATGAATCTGAACCGACCGAATTCCTCTAAATTAAATCTACCCGTTATCCAGAAATCTTACAAACACGTTAGGTGACGTATATTTTACAAAGAGCGAATGAAATCGCTCCATTTACTCTTCCCAAGAAATATGATCTAATCGTCTTTTGTGAAACCCAAGGTTTGGTCCCGAGATGCGAGAATGTTATTAATAGTTGATTTGTCCAGATCGCTTGTACATGTATCTATTAAACTTATCTACTGGTAACGCAACTGTGGCTTAAATACCCACTCTTTGAATACTTTTTTTAAAACTGAAAGACTTTAAACCCGAGCATAATCCATCTCTCAGACCGATTAGCAAATCGGGGATGGCTGGGCTGGGGGTCGAGTAGCCCAAAGCACGCACTTTAGATCAGAAGGTCTGTCATTCAATCAAGATGCGTGATTTCGAGTCTACACGTACAAGGAGTAAGGTTGCCTGCCCAACAAGTATGTGTCGAGCAGACGTCAAACCGCACCCTTCCCTGTCTGCCACCCCCCAACCCTTCCGTCACTCTTTCTCTCTCGTTATCCCCCCTCTCCCTCTCCGATAAATCATCGTTATCCTCCGTTAAAGGACACAATATCTCGTTACAGACAACCTTATCTCATCGTGGTGTGAAAACACTAGCAAATCAAAAGTTTATTTTAAAATCTTTTTCACACGCATAATGACACATTGATAAGAGATTTTACAAATATCATACAGTAACGTTGTTAAAACAAAGAGACTTTTTAAAACAAATATGAACAAGTCGAATCGCCCAAGGCGAATTAGCTAACAAACACAACGGATTCACAATTTACTACTGCTCATATAAATATTACCGATATCTTACTGACTTAAAGAATTATCTCAATGATAAGCTTGTCTTCACCAACTAATTTACAAATAAGAATTTTATCCGTGTCCATAAACCACATGGGGGGTTGGATGACCGAATGCTTAGCACGTGCGCGCTGTGTCATAAGGTCTGTTATTGAGTCAACTGACGTGGCCTCGATTCCCCGGGTGTACGTGACAAGGAGTGCGGTTGCCTTTCCAACCTCGTGGGTTTTATCCGGGTGCTCCGGTTTCCTCCTACTGCTAATGACCCATACGCGCAAGCCATTTATTGAAATAAAATTGAACGATGTGTTATTCCCGAAATCACCTAGTTTGTGCCAAGTGGACATTAAACCCCCGTTTCCCTCCCTCCCATTTCTTTTGGTATTAACCTCTGAATGGTTGGTGGAGAAAAGTAGGACGTCAAACAGTGTTTCATTTCATTTTTATCAGGGAAGCGAGTGGGTTATAAGCAAGTCAAACGTTTGACGTTTTCTAAATAATGACAATATGTTAAAGGAGCTAAATCTGTGGCATCTGGAAATGGACACAAATGGGTCTCCACGCATGTATAATGTATTATGAATGTATATAAACTGATTGGCATTCAATTGTTTCTGGTTTTACTTTAATTTCTAATTACATGCATAGTTATGTTCGAAGAATCAGAATTGAATGGCGGATTATTCCAGTCTTCACCGATAGCACTCTCCTACATGGGATATGTTTAGCGCTCGAAAACATTTTTATTTTGCCTTAAATATTGGATATCAGAAGTCCAACTTTTCACTGTACGATAAATCAATGTTCATTTAAATTGAGCAATAAGTCGAAGACTGTGGATGATATTGAATTTGAGACTCGACTCCTTTAATGATTCCCATTTCCTTTGGCTTATCAAAAAAAAGCAATGCCCTTTCATCTGCCCCAAAAACTTTCATATATCAAAAGACTGAAGTCACAAAAATATATAAATATTATCTGTAACGACACCATCACCCCAAAATAACGACAACAAAGAGATTGAGATTGAGTACAAATCTAGTATTAAATTCTGTCAAGGTGTGTTTATTCTAATAAAAATATGTTTAATATTGACTTTATCAAATATATGCAGATTATAGTGGACAAGCAATGGACATTCCCAATGGTGGGTTAAATACACTGACTATAGTCCTACCTTGATGCGAACTATCAATCAACAGCTGTCAACATTTATATAGTACAACTTCTGTTGTATCTACTTCAGTTCTTGATGATGCATTTTATAAGAACTATATCTATCTGTCCATTGCAGTTATTGTTTCCAGTTTCAAATCTTCTGTAAATTATTATTTGGACATTTACACACATGGCAAGACCATAATCAACGCCCTATGCCACAGTATGGTTTAGATATTGAATGGATTAGACTGATAATGGAGATTTTGTTTATCACCATGTCTATGATGATACTTGACAATCGTCTATTTCTGGTCAAAACGTCAAATATTCACAACTTCGCCCAGAACAAAGTAATTTGGTCGAAATTTTCATTAAACGTGTATTTATTTTTCGTCATCTATTTTCAAAATTTTTTGGCAAAAAAGTAACAGCTCTTTATTTAAATCTTACATAACACAACTGTAAATATTAACATAAAAATATTATGTACATCCTTATCCATATGATTTTTTAAGTAAACCATCAATTACATATAATTATCGATAAGAAACTTTTGCGACTAGCTTCACCATTTATGGAAGACATTTCAGAGCAAAATTAAGGTGTACTATTACTATCCGATTTTCTGCATTTATGAATTTATTAGCTTTAAAAAGGTGGTTTTTAAAAAGTTGTAATGACACATGTAACGAAACAAATAAAAAAAACATTTAAACGTACGTGGGAAACAACTCATCAATCTCAACAAAATGTTTTTTTCTATATTTCTGATTCATATAATATAGTAGACCTTTTTCAGTTACCATAATCAATCATTGTTTAATTGTACAGGTCTTACTCATCACCCCACGTTAAACTACAATGTAGACAAGTGTCATTTGTCCTATACGGTGACCTGTTCAGAAAGACATGTCTTTGATGTAGAACATCGAATGAATTTGCCGCGCAAATCAAATATACGCCTCGGTATTAAGTAAACTGCCCGAGTTCATAAAATCATACAGCGTAGAATATTACCAGGTGAGACTCAATAAAAGAGCAATCCAATTGTTTATATGAGCCCGCCATAACCCCGAGGGCTTTGTGTGTCGTTCTAATAAAATTACATTATATCAACCACTCCATGGAACAAAACAGCGGCCAATTTCCCTCTCAGCTTCTAAAAAACAGCATTGAGAAAAAGAGTAAATAAAAACAATATTAAATTAGTTTTTCTGTTTGAATTCTCGAGTATTTTTCAACGTGTCCGTCAAAGATAGATAAACATGAACCCCAACACTGACACCGAGGGACCAAACAGCCGGCTTTTGTCGTAGATTTTAATCACGATTTTTTTAATATCCCAATAAAGATATATAGTTGAAAGACGACCGATTCTGGTCCATCGTTTTCTTAATCGATTCAGATTAAGCCAATATTATCTATAATAATAATTCCTGTGAGTTCCAATTTAAGTAGAATAGGAATATATTAAGGAGAAAGAGTTCTGTTAGCTTAATTTAAGTACATATGAAACATTGACATGTTTGTAACAGTAAGTAGGTTTTGGATTTTTTTTCTTTTAAAGATACGGTGTAATTGGTTTGACCCAGTTCGGCTCGGTACCTTAATGTTTTAGTAACAAAAAGCAACCCTAAGCATGATAATTTTACAAATAAACTGGCGCATACATGATATAACACAGTATGCAACTGATCCAAAGTAACCTTAATGATAATAGTAATAAATACAACAGAAAAGTGTGCTGAAGAAATATTAAGATATACACCAGTAATGAAGAATTTTTATTAAAATATTATAATGTACATGTATTTGTTTTTCTAATATAACAGATTGATTTTAATATAGTATGGATAGTATACAAGGATAGAATTTATGGCACAGCTTCTTTTTTGCATATAAGGCGTGACTTCAAGTCTCTGATCGTCATTTGCATAAGCCATGGAGGCCGAGAAAGTTCATCGGAATTTTTTGGCGCGGTTCCTCCTTGTCAGCGTTGCAGGACCGAGGCCCTGGCAAAGGACAGCGTATAGTTGTTCGGATGCATGTAAAGGATCACTTGGTAGTTAAAATTCGATGTAAGAGCAAACTTCCCGCCATTGCACAATGTATTGCGTATTCCAGTCTTCATTAGTCCAGTCGAAACAGAACAGTAGGACGTTAAACCTCAATTCATTTCTGATCCCCATTTGCAAACTACAATATTTTGAAATGTTGAATCTCTGAAAGGAATGCCATTCCATACACAATTCAATTCCATTCGGTGTTTACAAAGAAATGATAAATTGAACAATTTTTGTCAACATTCGGCATCCACGGAAAAAGATATTATGGTCAACACCTATGGTTATCTCTGAAATCTTCTGCGAGGTTTTTTTTTAATCGGACTGAAACTTAACCGGGGATTAATCATCTGTTGCTTTTCTGATCATGATTTCTTAATTAAAAATTAAATCATCATTTGAGTACAGTTTAGCGTGTGTTACGTATTCTAAAAATTCTATGCTGTCCGAAAACTGAAGCTGGTTTTAATGATTGGTAGTCTATTTAATCAGCAGATTCAGCAATTACTGACCCGATCATTTGTAATATTTAAGACAAAAAATAGAGCCGAAGGCTTTCTCACCTTGTAATAATTTAATCTTAGAAACACAACAATCTATACGGAATAAAATCATTGGTTTATCAGTATGTAACAGAAAGTTCCGACAAGTGTGCCTGTGGCGTTCTAAAGCACACATGTATTCCATAATATAAATGTTGTTTTCTTGTATTGCTTGCCAAGGAATATAGTTTTAATGATTGTTTTGACCGAAGTAATGTGACTGTTTTGACGATTAAAGTTATTCTGAAATAGTGACAGAGTGAAATTAACCAATTCTGGTCTCAAATAACATCAAGGTTTTAAATCTGGAAATATGATGCATGTAAACAGATGTATTGGTCTGGTCTAACCGAGTCAAACATTTCACATGACAATACAATACAAATACTAATCTAGTCTCAAGGAATAAAGTCAATGTAAGGGATGATTGAGTCGTGATACTCCGACTACAAATCGGATTATTTCTTGCAAATCGACTCTTGTCTGGCATATCTGTGACATATTAAGACGCTGTGATTGAAGGATAAATATTTTTAGAGTCGTAATGTCAGTGTCTACGATTTAATACCAGTTGTCCAGTGTACCGTTAGATAATTATCGATATAGTGTTAATAAGTAATAATAATAAATCCCTTTTCTCGTATCAAATAACATTATTACATGGATATGAATGAAAGAATAGATTACATCAATTAAAACGCGCCATGATGTCAACGTCTATCATATAATATGTGTTATCCAGTGTTGGCGATCTAATTTCAATAATACAGTTGCCATAGATCTCTGAATATATTTGTTATTTTGTCTTCTAACAAACTTCATGTATATATCGGTAATTCTGTGGAATATTGTCCCCAGAGAGATTTTTTAGAAACCGATGTTCATGTCAATTTTGTTTTTTGTTGATTTTTTTGTTATGGGGGTGGGGGGGGTTACAGATTGATCATGTGCTGTTGGAATCGATAAAAGAATATGTTAAAATTATTGCAAATTATTGACTATGACAATACAATATGTTAGTCCCATAATGCTCGACCGATCGGATTTCTATAAGGGGTTGGTGATCGAATAAGATCTGTCAGTCGCGTGGATTTCATTTCCCACTTGTACTTGACAAGGACTGGGGTCGCCTATCCAACCTGGAATGTTTTCCTCGAGTATTCCTTTTTCTTTCCAATGTTAAAGACCCCTACGCGCAGGAGATATGATCTAGTTAGTGTCTCTCCCTCTCCCTCTCCCCCCTCTCTCTCTCTCTCAAAGTGACCCAAGTATTGTGTTAAAAAGAAGTGAAACCCCATTCATATCCCGCTCTTTTGTTTCATAAATGAGTATTTCATTATATTAATATACTCTGCCGGCCAAATATTGGTCTGTTGAATAGAAAGCTCGAAGTGTCAAAGTGGTTGCTACCCTCCATTATCTTTGACGTCATGACGTGCCACCATGACACCTACTTCACATCTCAGTGTACAAGTGAGTCTGTCATATCATCCTGTGTTGACGATGGGGGCAATTAGTTCGAACATATTTAAATGTCGTGAATGGAATTTGTCTTGTAATCAAATGTATGATTGTATCAGCATCAACCGAAACTCGCATTGATTCCGGTTTATTTTGAGTAGGCTTCGGGCAATATAATGGTACCATCAGATATCGGCTATATATATACAACCTTGGTCAATATGATAACGATAACCGGTCTATATATTCTCTTTTGAAACGGAAATCGAAATAAAAATGACATTGCCATATTTACTGGGAAAAATTCATTACAAGCGCTTATCTTTAGGGGGCCGTCGTGGCACAGTGGGTAGGGGGCTGTCTTTATTCGTTTATTGTTTTAAAAAAAAATATAACTGAAAACTATGCATATAAACAAAAATATTGCTTTTATGTTATCTCATCTATTGTATCCTGAATAAATATTTTACAAGGAAAAAAAAGGCGCTGGCTCACTAACCTGGAGGTTCCGGGTTCAATACCGGTGTTGACGAACAAAGTTCCTCAAGATTTCCAGACGTGGTTTCCCATTGGCAATGGTGCATCGCAAAGGAACGGTTAATGGAAAAACGTCTAATCGGTCGGATGGGACAAAAACTCATTTGCACTCCGAAAAAGTATGGCGTATGCCCATCTTCGAAGGATCTGTTTTAAATCGGAATGAATCCAGGCCGGGGGAGGGGTATCTATCGTTGGTATTTTGATTTTGTTTTCTTAATCAAAGACTAAACAATCAATCGGAATACATCGTGGATTACGACGTGAGACATTTGATATTTTCCAAAAAATGCAAATCACGCACAGTTGCTTCAAGTTAAAGTAATATTTAAAAATTCTGAACTTTTGTAAAAACAAACATCATGATTCAATTTAATTCTAGCCACATTGATTACTTCTAACCTCATTAATTAATTTATGGTTAATCAACGCCTAGCTTGTCATATTGTCAAATATAGTGGTAACATTTGTTTACATGCAGAGGTCAACTAATATCTTCATGTGCACTTTAGATCATCATCAATTTAGTGATTACCTTAAAAGGTCATTTGAAAATGTCGCCGGTCGTTAATCAAACTTGTCATTGTTTGATTTGACTGTCAATCAATGTGCATCATATGTAAATATTACCACATGCTTCCTTCTTTCATGCAGACCGCCATAATTTTAAGAGTAAAGTATGAAATTAATGGGCCTAACCATTAATACTAAGTGAAATTGATCGCAGGGACTGTTCTTCCACTCTTTTTGTAAATTTCCACAAAGTATATATATTATTGTCACCCGTAAGTTTATCCACAAAGACAGGTGAAGTTCATCATTTCACGATATACGAAACTGACCCTGTGAGATAATTGTCATTTGCGATAAGTATTACGTCGGGAAAAAAGATACGCAACTTGGTATATATGAAACTGGATATAAACATGGTAAATTTTCAAATGCGACAACGGGGAAATTCCGAACACGAGACCTCGATGTCAGCGAGCCAACTTCTTACTCACAGAGCACACGGCTGTTCCCATCTGATTTTCAAAGATCTTATAGACATTCACTGTTTAACGCTAAAACGTTATACAGTAAATGTCTATAAAGAAGAACAATTTTAAAATAGCATTATGCAAGAGCAAAATCTGCTTATTATAGGTCTTTCTTTAGGCCTTAAATGTTGTCTAAATAATCAATTAGACATTAATTAACTTATCCAGACCATAATAAACTCTTAAAGTCAACGCTAGTCTTCGATGTTGGCGGATTGAATTCCTATATGCCGCTTTAATAATGGCCGTTAGCGCCGTTGATAATTAAATCAATCAAGTGGATAATCAAGACTATGCTGTTTATATTAATGATTTTAGTAACGATGACGCTTCGTTCTCGGCTAATATTGGATCAATTTTACTGAAGTTTTCAGCAAATTACCTTTACACTATTTAGTTTTTAACTATTATAGTGAGAACTGTCATCTCTTTATCTTATCTCCCATAATGTATCTTTAACTAAAAATGAATTGCACCATCATTTTGCACATAAGGGGAAATAACTGCTATTTTTAATCCGAAAATTAAAGGCCGGTTTTTGTTTCCAGTTTAATGGTACAATGCTTATAATAAGCAACCCATCCGGACGACTAGGCACTGTTCATGTACAAGACTTGTCATTTACATGTATACTTTTCTTCAATTGAAAATTAGATTAAATAAAGCATTTGTACGTAATTACCCGCACAAAATTAACAAAGATCCCACCTCGACCTATGGACTCATAGATAAAGCCAATTAAAATACAAGTATGAAATTACAAACCATTCATATCTGAATTCAATCCATTAATTGGCGATCAAAAAACAGAGTGGTATGCATTTTAATTAAGGTGAATATTAAAAATTGTTGATAAAACAGGCGATTACCCAATGTACGTCAAACAGATAAAGGGGGATAACTCCACTTTTCATTTCAAACTGTTTTCTAAATTGCCAAATTAATAGAGTTGGCCAATTGGAAGACCCTAGATAATTTTGAGACTGACATCCGAATAATTTCTATTTAATTAAAGGAGACGAATTTCAAACTAACAGGATCTGTCAACACGTTCGGCCGATAAATATGATGTCTCGAAATGAGTACCAGAAACGAACATCAATAGGTGCTTACAAAAATGGGCAAATACAGAAGTCTCTAGAAGTCTCTCATAGTATTTATAGGAGAATCTCATTACATACAAAACCAAGCCTATAACACAAACCAGCAGACAAGACTAACTACACAAAACATTACAATAAAAAAACAACAAATATCAATTCAAGTGAATAGATCCCGGGACCAGTCGTTGGGGTCCACAGTGCTGTACAGCCATAGACATGTAATAATACAGGCTTCACTTAAAATGATTTACAAGGAAGACAAAATGCGACCGGTCTTGACGGTGGTGGTCTTCTGAATGAGGTCACGGGTAGCATTTTGAAAACGCTGAAAATTATATTAGTGAGCAAACAGAAGCAAGTAGGACGACAAAACGAGGTACCGTGTACATATTGGTGTGCACGTACAAGGACCTTTGGCAGTTGGAATTCGATATAAAAGAAAGTCATAGCACATAGCACACTATTTGGCATGTGTCCGTCTTAATTAGCTTAGGACGTATGACGTTAGAATCCATTTTATTTCCTTTCCTCGATAAGGTTTATAATCTGTGTTCTTATTCTAGGCGCATAACAAGGCTCATCTTGATCATACAGCCTGATATGACCATATATACCATAATAAGAACGGTCAGCATATAACAATATTTGTTCAAAAATATAACATTCACTAAAAGGCTATAATCAAATAACAAAATTACTTATTTTAATGAGGTATACGATATAGCCAATCTAATATATCCCCGCCGAAGGCACCGTTATCGCAAACCAATTTCAGAAATGGTGAAGCGTCTTTGATCTCTGTCTGGTCTCCACTTCGAATCACCCGCCACGTATTTATAGACAATAAACTATTTCATTAAAACCAATCATGAATGTTTGGCGTTGTAATCCTGTAATAAATAAAAGGAAAATTGTGAGTAACCTCCCTTCCTATATTTATAGAATGGGGGGGAATCACGGTGGCTAAGTGGATAAGGCGCTGGTTCGCTAGCCTGGAGGTCGGGTGTTCGATCCCTGCATTGGCCGAGAAAGTTCATCTCGATTTTCCGGCGTGATTTCCCCTTGTCAGTGATACAGAAGGAGGGCCTGACAAGGACAGCTGCTTAGTCGTCCGGATGGGACGAAAAACCGAGGTCCCGTGTACACATTGGAGTGCACGTAAAAGATCCCTTGGCAGTTGGAATTCGATATAAGAGTAGGCCGTAGCGCCGCTGCCCGGGCAAAATTACCCTCATAGCACACTGTATGGCGTATGCCCGTCTTCCATTAGCCAAGGTTAGGTGCATAAGAGTAGGACGTTAAACCCCATTTCATTCATTCATTCATAGAATGGGGACGAAAATACCTTTATGCACTAATACATTAATTCATATTCTATTTTAAAGCATCATTGGGCATTTTTGAGTGTTAATTTTAAAAGCTATTCACATCCAGGTCGGTGGTTGGTTTGAATAATAAACCGATAGTGGGTAGTGATCGTTTGGTAACAAAACTGTAGGTTTTATTTGTGTTAGAGGGAGCTACCGTGGATCAGTGAGTAAGATGTTGGCTCGCTAACCTGGAGGTTCCATGTTCGATTCCTGTGTTGACCGAGAAAGTGTATGGTGATTTTACGGCGTGGTTCCACCTTGGGAAAACGTATAGTCGTTCGGATGGTACGAAAACCGTGTATAAATTGGCATGCACGTAAAAAAAACCTTGACAGCTGGAATTCGATATAAGAGTAGGTCGTAGCGCCTCTGTCTAGGCAAAATTTCGCTCACAGCCCACTGTATGGTGTATAATGCACATCTTCATTAGCTCAGTAGGAGCAGAACAGTAGGACATTAAAGTTTAAAGGCCATTGCATTTCATTTATTTGTGTATATGTATTTAGAAAACGGATCTGTATTAATAAAAGTCAAACTTCCACTTTTATCTCACCCTAAAACTTGTTAAACAATATGCCTACATCAACGGGTGGTCTAAGGAAGATTTAGGTTTGCAGACGCAAATTAGTCATTTCCATTAAAAGTTTAAGACGGCCCCCGGGGGGGGGGGGGGGGCATTGAGTCAAGGGGCGTGGTTTCGATTCCCAGATCGACTGTCCCGTGCGCGTTATTGAAAGTTTATTGAACAAATTGTTAGTCCAGAAATTACCTATTTTGTGTCGAATGGACTTCATGTCACATTGGCCAAAACGTATATGTAAACCATCGAATTATATCACCCAATCATGTGTGGTAATATTGCGTGAGTTTATTTGGGTTCGGTCTATAAACATGCAAATTTATTGAATCTCAGATACAACAACATATTCCTAATTGTATGAGTAAACTGCCGAGAAATAGCCAATTTTTTAGGAGTCACTTTTAAGATTTTTCACATTTTGTAGGAGTCACTTTTAAGATCTTCACATGATAACTGTACTTTGTAATATATTTATTCAGTTCAGACTATTTTTAAATGAAATTTATAATTTATATTCGACCATTAATGTGAGTCCTACAGGAAGTATTTTTTTTTTTTTTTTTTTTTGCATGCGCCGAGTCTTGGGTTAAAATTTGGGGAAAGGAATGGTTATAGTTTGGTATATTTACCCGGTGGTTATTTCCAATAAAAGTATGGCATTTGGTATAATATATGGAACGTATAGACGCCCAATCTTACTAGAAAAATACTGGATTACATGAAAAACACCCATGGGACAAGCGCTGGGCATCACTAATTGGCAACCCGATGGCTTATTGTCAGCCAGCTTCACTAAGGGAACAGTTGTAATCGTATAACAGGTATCTTTAAATAAAGTTTTATGTGTTCTGATTTGAAAAGCAGGCACTGAACCGACTTAAAGGCGCGGTAGAATATCTTTGAGATATAGTGTCTGTAGATATTAGCCCCACCCCACCCCACCCCCTTACAATAGCGGACCTTTATTCTTTTGAATTCCACAATTAAGACATGCATGACTCATCAAAATTTTACGACCTTTTGATTGAACTCCAACTTGAGTTTTAATTTTTAAACGGATCCTCGATTTGACATGCAGCATAGCGCAACTCATTAAATCTGACACGTATTACTCAAATATTTGCCAACTATTACTCCACAGATTTGATTGAAAACAACGACCTTATCTTTAGTATAAATATAAAATCCTTATTTTACCACCGATAATAGACAGCTGTTAATTCCCATTGATATTTGGGTGTCACGTGATTCCTGATGTATACCTATAAGTAATAGATATAGATATGTAATATGTATACGCGCTTACCTTCTGCTCCTAAAGAGGATAATTTTGGACAAGGTCCGGAATATTAACAATAGGAATTACACTTTAACAATTCGAGGTAAGTTTTTTTAAAGCTACAAATTAAAGAGGAATTATAACTTTGAAAAAATAAATAGATGTAATTATTTTCATATTTCAAAACAGCCGTAAACTCATTATTATTTAAAGTCCAAGAACTGTCCTACTTCGATTAGGCCTAATCTTTAGAACCCCGTTATAGGCTATATGTACATACATCTAGTGTAGAATCTCTAAAAGTATATATCTCAGCAACGAGATGAAGGATCTGCACTAAATATTGGATCCACCGTGGCTCAGTTGATAAGGAACTGATCCACTAAAGGAGTGTTGCGGGTAAGGGGACCTGGTGGAAAGAAAAACCAAGACCGTGAGTTGCGTATACGTAAAAGAACAACTGATAGCTGGAATTCAGTGAAGAGGTGGCAGAGACAGTGCTATCGGTCAAAATTTACCTGAAAGCACACTGCCCGAATAGTACTGAAAGTCAGTACCTTAAACTTATTTCATTTCTGTTCAATATTTTTCACATTTTGTATTTTGAATAATAAAGTCGATTATTTCTTAAAGATGATATAATTTAGATGATTTGTGCCGTTTTAAATATATCGTGATGATAATAATTTACTCTCTGGCACATAATCGATATGGTATCGATTCAACGATACATCACCATAATCATAACAAAAATCATATTAAAACGCCACTATTTGATAATTTAAGACCGTAGGCTGTTTTGTCATAAATGTTGCAAAATTGTGGCTCGAAGTAATATTTGAACTCGATCGCTTTTGAAATTTATCAGAAAGAAAAGAAAAGCATCTAAGTGGCTTTTGGGATTGTTATTATGTCGGCTATTATAAACAATTTTATATCTTTTACATAAGAACTTTTCACGGTTGAATGAACTTACAATAATATACAGCTTTGATCATAAGCAGTGTAAATGATATAAATAATGAAATAAAAATATTGAAAGAGTTCCATGGAGATTAGTTTTCAGATAATCATTTGTTTCGGTTGGTAGCCAGTGACGTTGCTCAAGGATATAAACATTCGCTTGGGATTTTGTATTTGTTTAATTGGCTTATGGAGACGCGCATCGCTGCTTTTGTTCTTATCCCCGAAACGTTTCTTTAACTTGCATGACAATACTGTGACGAACTTCCATCTCTTGGTGGTCGCTAGTAAGGTGTCCGTCAATCCTACAAGTTAAAGTGGCAATGGACTTTGTGTTATTAATCATGTTTATTTCTTAATAAATTCTGACGTTTTATCTTTTTTATAATAATATAACTTGTTACTCATCGATAACAATGTCGTTAAAGGTCGCGTGGGTTTAAAAGCACATATTAATTTAATATGAATCTATAAGGAACGTTTTAAATTCAATGTTTCAATTGTAATTTTTAATCGATCATGTTCGGTGAAATACTTGAACAACGACAGTCGTTTACGCCTGATTGGTCATTTCTACACTTCTTTGATTTTTTTTTTTTCAAAAAAAAGGATTTACTTCGTCATGTGTGAATCAGTCATTGTTAATTACTTCCGCACTGCCTTGAAGAATATTTCTGTCAATGTTCATTACAAATGGTGCTTGAAACCATAGAATACACGACTCGTATACTGATTATAAAATTTCCCAACATCAATATTGATTGAAATGGACTAATATTGAATTCTGATTCATGTTTTTTATTTTGAATTTTCTGGAAAATATTGAGTTAGTGCATTAGCTCCCTTAATGTAAACATGCGCTGTTTTAGTAGACAACTAAGTCGGGTTTTCAAACGTTTATTTGAGAACATTTGGAAGGTATTGAGCTGCAAATATTGAGCTGCAAATGTCCTTAAGATATTATGTTTTACATTATGGACAGATTGCACATCAAGTTATACGGGTTGATTACAACAATATTACATTACGAACGGTGACGAATCCAGATGGGGTCCGTAATACTCCACTCCGCACTCGAAGTATCAGTATAAATTTGAGGTTTATTATTGGTTGGGGCTTTACCAACGCGTGGGATACCCACTTATTGCAGGTGGATGTCAGCGATCTTGATATCTAACACCCCACCCCCTTACCATAACCAAATATCCTGCTGACGCCACTATTTAACAAAACAATAAGTTGCCTATCAGTGCAATTTCGATTATCGAATATCCGGAATAGCACAATGTCCTTTCGATGTGTTCTTATCTTTGAACCAACTTAACACATATTCGTTTTCTTAACCTATTTACTGGCAAATCAACTCATTTCAACAACACTCTTATCTGTATGAATTATTTTAGCAGGTAAAAATAAACAAAGATGTCTACCAGAACCCCGATCAGCTATGGCGACTATTTAGAGGTGGGTCATTGCCGACATGTTTACGAAGTACGTTCGTTTCACATGCGTAGTTTCTAATGTTTTTACGGAGTAATAATCCTCCGATTTCAAAATCTGGGTTAGTTAAAATATAAGAATTGTTCGCTGTATAATTTACAGATATTGATATTAAAGATGCATTATATAAGATCTAAATCTTCCTATTGCATTTGATTTAAAAAATATTGTATTCATAAACGAATGGGATTGAGCTACCTTGACGCCTATATCAGCTCTCACCATATATACATGTCGATACCAAGGTATGATAAAGAGAAGTATGTTGCAGGTCTTTTGTCTGCCTTAAAATGTTATATGAATTATTACTTAAACATGTACTCATATTAGAAGCCCATAATCTGCTCTCTAGAGCATCGGATGACTAAGTTATAAATGGATTTGAACACCCACTAGTTTTAAAAAGTTTATGATAAAATGGATAATCGAGACAAGTCCCGATGGTTATCAAGTACTGTTGGTGCGATAATAAATGATCTACGCAATTTTCAATATATTCATTTTCAATTATCTATTATTGAACTATTATAGCAAGGAAGACCAATTCTTTATCTAACTCTTGCATAATGCATCTTTAAGCCCCATTGCCCGTGACTAAGGCTCAGCATATAATTCAATTTGTTTACATTCTGGCCTTAAATTTGCATGCTCTCTTGAACAATATGACACTGGGGATGTCTCCTTTAATATATGATATGGAGGTAATTGCGAGATATTAGTTGTTAGATAATAGTATTAATCTATTGAACCTGCTGTAAAACCCACGGTCTTGAATACCCAGGTCTAAATAAGATCATTATCTATTTATTAGAAATAGACGTGGACTTTGCCCGTTAACCAGCTGCCATTCTTATTTCCGAAAGTTTCACAAACCAATTTGATTCATGAAAAGTGGCATCTCGATAACATTTATAGAGTGGGGGGGGGGGGGGGTGGAGGAGGGGGTGTCATCCCTAAACCTTTTGAAATTGTATATATTAAGAAAATAACAAATTTCATTTTCAAATAGCTGCACAGTTTGCTGAATGCCCAGTCGATGACGTCATCCATTCATGATGAACATCTATTTATCATCACTCATCAAGGTGAGTACAGCACCAAGCGCCTGTTTCACGAAATTTTAATTGAGATAAAATCCAAATTTTAGTAATTTGATTGAATAATATTAGATTGATTTTAATGCTTAACCTATCAAAATTGAAGTATTTACTAAAATTGGGATTTTATCTTTAATTAAGATTTCGAAAAACAAGGCAGGGACCAGTTTTTTAAAAAAGATAAACCAGTGGGGCCAATATGTTGAAATTAGCACTACCGGCCTTCCATAATTTAACAAAGTGAGTTTTGACGATATCAGAAGAAAATAACTGATTTTTGTGTTATTGTTTAAGAAAATCACTCAAATTTATAAATTCTTTCAAATATAAATAATTGTATACATTAAGACATAATTGGCCGTAAAAATAATGCGGTTGATGAAAATTAACTTTTAATATGGATTGACAGCAGGGTATTAAAACGAGAATTCAAAGAAATCTGTGTAACTGAATCTAGTAACTATTGATTGTACGTGCATATCTCCATATAATAGTTTGGGGATGTTGGGCGGCCGAATGGTCTAATGCGTGCCCTTTTGATTATACGGCCTGTCATTAACTCAATTGGGGTGGTTTCGATTTTCATCGTGGCAAGGACTAGCGTCGCCTGTCCAGTTTCTTATTCTCCTCGTTCCACCCACTGCTAAAGACCCCGACGCGACAGCGAATATTGAAATAAAATTGAACCATATGTTAGTCCTGAAATGACATAGTTTATGTCGAATGGACGTTAAACCCCATTTCACTCTCATTGTACATGTATTGTTAATTTATTTTCATTTTTTTTACAGCTTATGAATTGTGGTTTAAACAAATTTTGTTTGAAATTGATTCTGTACGAGAAGTTTTCAAAGCACCGGTAAGACTATACATTTGTCCTTCTTTCAGTTAACAGAAAACAGTTTTTATGGGATACTAGTTTTATTCTAAAAGCACGATGTTTCGACAAGTATCCTCTTATCGTTATCAAGCACAATGATAACGAAACCTCGTGCTTTTAGAATAAAACTAGTGATTGTATGCCATAAAATCGTGTTGTGTCAATATGTTTACCGCTAAATGCCACTTAAAGATTATCTTCTTTCAGTTGTTTAGATTTAAAAATTTATTGCCACGCCCATCTTTCTGAAGCCGAAATGAAATGGGGTTTAACGTCCCCCTCTTTCTGAAGCCATGCATATCTTATTTGTGTAATTCCAAGGCGGCACATTTTCACAAAGTTCTATTTAACATTGGACTTCCCGGCATTTCACCATTTACATATTTTTGTCTTTTGGGTTCTCAAAATGACATGAGGTGAAATTTCGCCCGACAGCTTTCAGTAATCGTTTGTTGCTATGTAGGGGAAACATTTGTGTTGTTATCTCTTTAAATTCAAACTAGGTGCGTGTCCATAGAGCACAGACCACGTAATTTGAAGCTCCCCCCCCCACTAAAATTATAAACACGACCCTATAAAACCCGCTAATAGAACACACGCATGAATTTTAGGCCATAACAATAAAACGGCTCAGTACTTAATTATCTGTTCTCGTGTTAGAAATACATACTCCCTGTTTCTAAATTAGATTCACGTATTCCGATTGGCTATTTATAGTACACAAGTAAGGACGTGGTACCAATCTGTTTCACATAGAATTACTTACGAATTAACTCTGTCACAGATGACTGTCTACAACACGCGCATTGACTTTACGTGGCGTTAGTCATTGGCTCAACGGCTCGTGCATTGTTTAAATAACACCTAACTGCTTCGGGCAAAATGATGCATTTTACTCATTTTAATACCCATTTACACTAAATAGGAAATATTTTTTAACTAGAGATACTTCAAACGTCTTTATTTATTTTTCTTATACTTGAGAATTTAATTTGTCGGAGTAAAAAAGTTAATATTATAGTAGGGTGAATTACGGCCCCATCAAAATTAAGTAATACTGTGCGGATTAGCACGACGTATTAAACATTTACTATGTAATTCACCCTACATCAGTTTGACGTGGTACAATGATAAAACTTTTCGTAATGTAAAATTCGACCCGTTTAAATAAAACGGACATAAAACGAATTGATAGTAATTCGATTGATTTGTCCTTCTGTGTTCTACATTTTTGCGTTTTTAATTATGTTTAATATCAACTTTAAGAAATAAGAACAACGATTAATACTGCATAAAAATGTTATCCTTTCTGAAAACCACTTCAATAGATTGCAAGCACTATCAATTTTATTGAAATATAAACAGCATGAACTTTCATGTTTAAATTCAAAGAGAAGGATCATTTGTTTTAAATACAATCATTCATAGATGGAGATTTATTTTTAAAATGTTGAAATGCATAAAGAAGTGCAGCGGTAATAGCTTTTGTCTTTGCATATATAGAATTTATTATTGTTAGAACAGAAATGAAATTTTATCATATTATTTACCCAAGAAAGTCAATTCTTTCAATACGATGCATTTAAACAGTTTTATTGCAATTAAATATTTATGTTTTAATTTAAAGGGAAATTGTAATTAAAAATTTGACTTCATTTGTTAAAGTTAAAATACCTACTTTCTTGATACAGGTAATTATGTTATTACAACTGTTTCCGAAATTATCCAAATTTCTCATTCAACGTTATTCATATAGTCTGTTTCCTTAAAGTGGCAGGATAATTCTCTAGCTTTTTATCACCATATATAGCCGTAGTGGCTCAGTGAGTAAGACGCTGACTTACTAAACTGGAGGGCCCTTGATCGAACCGGTGCTGGGCGAAAGGGTTCCACGGAATTTTGCAGCATCGAGTAGTGTAGGACTGCTGTCTAGAAGTACAAATGGGACGATGAATCGAGGCCCCATGTGCACATTGGAATTAGAAATAAGAGTAGGCCATAGTGCCGCTGTACGGGCAAAACTTCCGCATAACACACTGTACGGCGATTGTTCGTCTTCATTAGTCTACCGGGGGTTGGATGGTCGAATGGTTAGCGTGCGCGCGCTGTATCATACGGCCTGCCATTGAGTCAATTGGCGTGGTTTCGAATCCCCGGTTGTACGTGGCAAGGAGTAGGGTCGCCTGTCCAACCTGGTGGGTTTTAACTCCATTCCATTCATATTTAATCTATACATATTGACTCTCGTGATGTTCAGATATCGAGAAGCTGCCATATGTTGTTAAGTTACCAGTTTTAGTTCGATATTTATGGATATAATTTAGATGTTGACGGTGGTGTAAAACTGATGACCTGCTGTGTATAATCTAAAAGTCTATATTCGTGATTTAGTCTTACTTATAAACCTATAACGGTAAATCTATTTGATCTGTGGTGTATATTTTTTGCCCTGAATAACTCGCGGTCTGAAAGTTGGGGCGGCTTTGGATATATACAGGGTTTTTTCGGGTTATCCTTCTAAAAAGGGGGGGGGGTGCTGAATGGTTTCGAATACCCTGTTGTACGTGACAAAGAGTATGTTCGTCTGCCCACCCTCGTGGGTATTCAACGGGTCCTCCGGTTTCTTCCCACTGCTAAAGACCCCTACGCACAAACGAATTTATCCTACACATATCGTGCATTTATCCTACACATATCGTGCTTTATCCTACACATATCGTTCCTTTATGCCCCCGTCATACCGGAGTGGTAACTTACTGCGCTGCTGTGACCGGACAATGCTGTGACCAGAAAATGCACAAGGTCGCCGGCAAGCCTGAACACAACGCGATCACGGCGACTATATAAGTTGGTTAGATTTTTTTTTCTCGAAATTTCAAAATGACCTTTGAATCGCCCGTTTTCAAAGCAAGTTGCACATGAAAAGCGTGGTCGCCATTGGCGAGTAATGCAAGATTGGTAACCGCCCCATGGACGTATTAAGAACTCTATAAACTTAGTCGGAACCTCATAACATCGTCATAGGCGTAGTGGTAGCCCCACGAAGTCGTGGTGCAATCGCGCATCAGTGGTGGGATCAACGTAACATCCTTATGACAACGCCACGATGACTCAAAACGCTTGGTGGGGTTGCGGCCGACACACGAGGGTTGTGGTGAAGACATGAAGGCACTGTTGCAAATGTTACAAATTTCGCGGCGTCTTTGCTATGTGTGTACTACGTTCATATATATAGAGATGTTCCCACGCTTGTCTCGCGACCTTTGTAACCCACCACGTTCTCTCAGCTTTCCAGATCATTGGCGACCATGGAGACCACAGCACGATATCTGGCGTTCCCACCACGCTTATGGCACCGATGATCTTGGCGCGCTCTGAGACCATTTGTTGTCGCCGCAGCAGCGCAGTAAGGACCTTCGCGAGCCCATCACGTTCTCGCAGCTTTCCAGGTCATATTGCAGAACCTTGGCGTTTACTTTGAACATGCGCAAAGCAGACGCCGTGGCTCGGCGATCGTTGGCGACTATGGAGACCATAACACGACATCTGGCGTTTCCACCACGCTTTTGCTACTGCTACGCTCGTGGTGATCTTGACGCACTCCGAGACCAACTTTTGTCGTCGTAGAAGCGTAGTAAGGACGCCAACTCGGTCTGACGAGGGTATTAACAATAATAATTCATGTGATGTGTGAGATATATCTTGATGTTGTGAAATGTGTACTTGTATTAATCATTAGCAATAACCCATCGTCCTCCCAATGAATATGACAACATTCTAACCTCTTTTCTTTCCAGCGCTTGGATGAAAGTAAAACATTATTAATTGTCAATCGACTCAATCGAGTGGTGCTCATCTTAAAGGTATGAAAGATTTCTTGACAATTTTTTTAATGTTCACTGAATAGTCTAACACTCTTTATTCGTGTATTGCCATGGATGAATACTGACGATCAGTGCTCTTTGGTCGATAACTTAAAGCTGATTTTAACTAGTAGAAAGGAGGCCTTCGTTTTAGCAAACCCCACGGTAGTCTTTTGGCAGACACTGTTAATGGGTGCGGAACATCGATGAACTAATGATATATATCTGAGTGGATTTGAGGTGGGTAGCGAGGCTTCAGGGTGTCCATACTCCATAGCTGACTCTGTCTGTCCATATATAATAATACTATTTCTCCTTAAATGGAGCAAAACCTTTATCTTATCTTCATTAGCTTTAATGGATACGAAACATCAATGAACAAATCATACATACCTGTGCTGCTCGGAGGTTGGTACCCTGTTTATCCAAATATAACGACAAATCTCTTTAAATCGAGACGAACCTTTTATATATAAATGGATAACCTCTTTAAAAAGAATCTTACCCTATCTAAACTTTCCTATAGATAATCGTCTGTTCAATATCTTGAGCGGCCCATTCAAGTTATATATAAGACTTCTTAAGGAGAGTCTTTCAGAATCGATTGCCATTGTTTTATTTTTATTTACTATAAAGCAGTATTATGCCAAGCACAAGTGATTCTTGTTAATAGATCATTCGAGATATGGAATAATAAAGGTTATTGACCTTTAAAATGAGTGCAGATTTCGCAATCTGTAATTATTAGAGTACATCATTGCACATGACTCCGTTGATGGACAATATCTGACCCCAACTGGTACCAGAATCCAAATAAAAATTTGCACACGAATAGGACCCCAGAATATAACTTAGTTAAAATCAAGTAAAATGATTTTCTACGATATCACCCAAGGTGGAAGCGGACGCTGAACCCCAGGAATGAACGACGTAAAAAGGGCGATTCTTGATTCATCAGTAAACAATAAAACATACTTATGGAAAAAAAACTGATTTAATATGGCGACTTTTGGAAGCTAGACATTAATACAAAATGTATGAGAAAAATGATAACACTAAACTATGAAGTCATACATGACAATACCACGAGATCAAAAGACATGGATTCAAAAGGATGATGATACAAAAATGATAAATGAACTTGCTTAGATTCAAATAAATGTTTAATAGTGCAGTAAAGGAAAGCTATGAAACTGAAAGTAGTAATTATACCATAGCCGAATGTTATGTAGTTATGTGCATCAGAATCATTCAAATTAACACACCAAAGTGACACGGGATTTTAATTTTATCTTTCGAATATCTATATCTGCTCCGAGAATAAGGACACTCACTGATTCGATGACCTTACATTACTTGACAGACTCGACCCAATCCCTGGCCATACATGCAATATCCAATCCATAATAAATAATTCTTTTATCACTGACGCAATGGTTCCAAGATGTATTCACCGAGGAATAATTCATATTTCCATGTTTAAAATAAGGTCTGAAATTAAAGTTCTCCGAAGCCGTATAACCTTCGAGAAACTAACAACAGCGGGGACTGTTCCGTCTCATAGATTGTCAACAATCATAACCTTGGCTAGCAGAAAAAATGGAAAGAAACCGAGAATAGGCATACTTAATTTTGGACTAGTGATTATACATGTTTGAACAAATGTCTGTCCATTTATTTATACTTCATTATAACTTTTCAGCTTTTGGTGGATCAAATCAACATCCTTGAAACCATGACACCATTAGACTTTCTAGAATTTAGGTAGGTATATGTACATGATGTATTAATATACGCCGTAATAAATACCGACACGTTAATCCCTGGTCGTCTAAAACATCTATATCTCCCAGAATACGTACAAGGTGCATGTTTATCTAAAGGCTGTGAGAATAAGATATTGCTTCATAAAATAATAAATTAGGCAAATTAATTGTTACGCGATGCCAATTACTCAGTCAGCCGTTGGCATTTCAGAGTGTGACTCCTGACTCGTACATTGCCAGGTTGTTCCACTTCGCGTGCATTCTTTGCATTAGAATTAGGGTTACGTTAAAATTTACATAATCTAAATGGTGTTTAACGCCCCACTTTTCTGCTCCAACTGAGCTAATGAAGGCAGGCATGCGCTCTGAGGGACATTTGGCGAATTCTAACTGTCGGGTGTTCTTTTGCGATGAGCGCCGATGTGTACGGGGGACCACGGTTTTTTGGTTCCATCCAAACGACCAGACACTGTCATAGCCAGATACTCCGTCCGGAAGAACTGATAAGAGAATCCGACCGGAAAATTCCGAGGAATCCCGGACACCCTGGCTTCCTAAATCGCAAATTTAGTTTTGAGTATACCATAATAACACACTACCGGTGCCATTGATTTATCAGCACGAATATTTCTATAATTATGGACTTGTGTTGAAAGAAACACAACAAGTAAACCTTCCTATATCCTCTTACCTAGCCTATACCTCTTCTATTATATTCTTTGTTAGGTCGGCTTACATTTTATCATATTCCTTTTCTAGAACAAGTCTGGCCACAGCATCGGGATTTCAAAGTTTACAGTTTCGTCTTTTTGAAAACAAAATGGGTGTTAAAGAGGTAAGACACGCGAACGTTACACTGTCTAACTACAACAGACACAATTTGTCGATTTTAGTCGAAAACTGTATATTATTATATAGAAGAGATGCATGTGGTTAACCAATCAAAACTAGTGTATACGGTCAATCAATACCGCCATTAAAGGACAATATTGATGCAAGTCATTATTACATATGTGATAGAACTGGTAAAATACATTCCAAATATAATTGCTACTGGAGATGTGTAACAAACTCTTAAATATACGGGAAGTGACGTCAAACATGACAAACACGAGTTGTCCTTCTGTATAATAATTGACTAAACTAACGAGCGATGGCAGACATGCGGGCGAATTAAATTTCATTGATAATATAATTCCGTTATAGATGGAAAGTTGTTTTATAAGACGATGAGAGGATATCTCACAATTCAAAAATAGAATTCGCTGTCACTAGATAAACAAAACGAGAAAAATAGAAAAATCCCGTGCATTCACCGCTCTCAATAAAAACATGGTAATGCACGAACTTTTTCTAATTTGTTCGTTATTTTTATCTACTGACAGCCAATTCTTTTTGTGAATTGTGAGATATCCTTTTACCGTCTCATATCATAACTTTTCATCGTCAATGGAATTATCAGTGAAATGAAATTCGCCTGCGTGTCGGGTATCGCTTGTTAGTTTAATCAGTTATATAGAGGGACAACTCGTGTTTGTCATGTTTGACGTCACTTCCCGTATATTTAAGAGTTTGTTACACATCTCTGTGTTAAAATTGTATTTGAAATTTTACTAGTTAATAATGACTGGCACCAATATTGTCCTTTAAACTTAACGCGACACCTGGATAACGTCATGACAATCGAAACCACCGTTTGAGTCGATACTCAGTTTCTCGTTATACCATTTTGTTTAAATTAACAAAAAAGCCATTGGCATGATGTTTTTACAAATAAAGTAGTAGCCATACATAATATAGTAAGTCCGAGTAGATCTAATAGCAATAAGTAAAATGTAAAACATATTTTAAAAATGAATACAAATACTAAACAAAATCAAATATTTATAAACAGCTTGATTGTTGAAATGCTTTCTAGCAGAGTAGATTCAAAATACACACTTGTTACAATTAAGTATTTATACATTTTGTTACAAGAGTTTTGACATTATGAACACCAAGACATCGATAATCAGCTAAATTTAATTTGAATAGCTAATGCTATTCTGAACGCCATTGCCTGTGTACTGTTGCAGTTTACCCCGGGTGTGTTATCTAGCGACATCGACCGTGCCGTTTTCTCCCAATCTGCAGAATACTTTAACAGACAAATATTAAGCTTATGCTGTTGCTGATACCCTTCCCACCTCACTGACCAACACTGACAAAGGGGTATATAGAGTTACCCAGAAGTGTAGTCTCTGTCCGAGAAAAATTCCCCTCCGATACTTTACACAAGAGGTCATAGTCCCAGCTGAACACATTATTGTGTTGTCGAGACACCATACTTCGCCCTCTAACATTATAGCACGTTAAGTATTCCATACTTTCCCTATAACATCATGGCACGTTTAACGCTACATTCACACTCGGCACATCTCGACAGATTCCGGAACGTTCCGGAAACTACATCTAGTCTCGGCTGTATGACAGTAAGTGATATGTACCTACGCCCATACATTTGCGATGCGGCTACCGGTTTACTTTAACAGGAAAACTTGTCGCTATTACAAACAAACAAGACACCATGGGCGCAGCCATGTTTCATCCGGGGCCTTTAAAGTAGTTCCAAGACACCATGGGCGCAACCATGTTTCATCCGGGACCTTTAAAGTAGTTCCAATATGGCGGAATTCGTCACACAGCCGAGTCTAGATGTAGGGACCGTAATCTGTCGAGGATTGCCGAGTGGCTACATTCATTGACACATTATAGCACATTAAACACGCTAAACACCCCTGACGCTTCAAAATAACATTACAGCACGCCCAACATTCCATCCCTTTCTCTTATAACTTACGAAATGTTATGGTGGGGAAAGAAAAACTGAAGAAAATAACCCCGCGAAAAAGAAAAACCGAGGCCGTCATGCCGAGTTTTATTTTCTGACATTTATAAAGCTCGTTAAGCACTTCATACGTATCCCTTTAACTTATAGCACGCTAAACATACCATTCGGTTCCCCATAATTTCTATTACTTTATCTTATAACTTTATAGCACGCTAAACAATCCATATAGCATTTTAAACACATTAAGCATGTATGCATAGGGAGGTGACAGATGAGATTTTAATGAAAGTAAATGTTATTGGTATTACACCAACGTACAGATCAGTCATGTATATAAAATGGTTTCGAGGGAATAAATGTTTTATTATCATTATAGAATTTGATATCAATCTCTTATTTATATAAAAAAAAAACAATTTACCAAGAAGTGTCCTTGGTTAATATTTGAAGGGAAGTCCGTCATAGTGATTTCTTTATTGGTTTTCAACAATAGCTACATCTAATTGATTGGCGTGGGATTTTTTTGTTAATTTCCTGGTTAAAGTGAATGTCTATTTTCGAATCACGCTCTATACAATATTATTATAGAAAACGACCTACCCGAATGAACGCAAATGGAGTTTAAGGACCTAGTATTGCGTTCCGTCCAGTTCAATGAAGACTGTGCCACGATCTATACAATACTGCACGAGAATTCGTAGAATTTAAAAAATGGCGGAACGATTTCAAAAGTAAATTCCATGTATTAGTCAATGTCATATGTTGAGAGCTGAAAAGGAAAAGAAATCTATAATGGCCATTAGCAGAATAAGTAAATGGCAAAGACCCTTTCAAAAATATATTTCGAGAATATGTGGAGTGTATTGTCGTCACTCATGTTCGTTAGAAATGAAATGAAATTAATTGGGGTTTGTCGTCCTACTGTTCTGCTCCTAAACTGGGCTAATGAGGACGGCCATACGCCATACAGTTTGCAATGTGGGAAATTTTGCCCGGGCAGCGGCGCTTGTTCGTCGGGACATCCGTCAACAATTTGTTAGTGGACACTCTCTACCTGTCTGAATTTTTGTTCGATTTCGACAAAACTGGACATACAGGTTTATCTCCCAAAGATTCCGGTCCCTGTCGAAATTGGCAAGGATCGGTACGTAATTTCCTGCATTATGGCCCCTGAATGTACGAAAAATAATTTTAGAGGTCACAATTTTTATCCGATTTTGATGAAACTTAAAATGTATGTTTATATTTCAAAGATCGCGCTTCCTGTCGATATTCCCGAATTTGGACCGTAACATCGTAGATTATGGCCACTGATTGTACTAAAAATCACTTTCATTTAGTTCATTCTCAGCCCATCATTTGCAAAATGTGGGCGTATCTTGCATTACAAGCGCTTGTTCGATTAAATATTGACAACCTTTTAGATTAATCTGTATCTCCTATTAGTCCATTTACACAAATGTAATGATTAGTTTCCGGCTGTTTGGGGTCTAGTTTTATATCCAAATCTCTCTTTCTTTATCACGTATTTGTTTTACGCGCCCACAGTAATATGTTTTATACCATTTCAATGTAAACATAAACTCATTACGCTAATTGACTAAACCAGATTTCTATGTCAGCAATTTACATCCGCAAGATAAACTTTATATGAATAAGTTCAACAATATTATATTTTTATCCCTATTTACCAATATTTCATCACCTCCTTCTATTTATTTTTTATGTTTTGTTTGCATTGGGTAACAATATGCACATTTAAAATGACTGGTTGATATATGCTTGTACTTTATTAATTCTTCCCTGGGAGTGTTATGAACCATAGTTCTAAAAAAAAGTACACCGTCAGCAGGGTAATTCGGGTGTTGGAATTCTTAATTGTAATATCCCTGTTGAATTTAGAGCTATTTTATTTTTGTTTTAGTGCCTACTATTTCATATTTATTTCCATAAAGTTAGATTGTTGCTTGTTTATTTATTTATGTATTGTTTTTAAACGTTATGATCCACGTGTTCATTTTTATTTATTTATTTTTTATATATTTATATATTCAGGATCAGAGAGTGAAATATAATCAACAACATTATATACGTGTTTTTAATGATCCAGAATCTATTGCAAAACTTAAAGATTCGCTCGATTCTCCTTCATTATTGGCCTTGGTTGAGGTGAGAATATGTTTTTGCTTTAAAGATTTAAAATTCTAAAGATAGAAGGGAGATGCAGTTCAGGAGCCCATATACTTGTTATTGTACATTAACACCACTACCGTATTTCGAACAGACCTTGTGTTTAGCCCGGAAATCAGGTTATACTATCATTACAGTAAATGAATTAAATGAAATGTGGTTTTATGACACGTGAGCACTTATCGAGCTATACTGCCCAAATTTACAGTAAATGAACCGAAGTATTTGAAAAATAAATCATCGCTATATTTTGTGATAGGAGGGGGGTAACATACGTCCAGTCCGATCACGTATTTTTATCTGTAAATCAAACAGTGTTTATAAAAAAAAGACATGAAATTGCAAAAAATAATGATAATCTCAATCCCACTTCCGCTTATATTATATTATTAATTTCTTTAACAGAGATGGTTAGAAAGAACACCGGGATTAACGGAAGAAGATGGTTTTAATTTCTGGGATATATTTCAACAAGTTGTAAAAAGATGGCAAGATGACTCTTATCTTTATCCCGCTCAGGTAAATTTTATATATTTACTGTTTAAGCTACTCTGCATCTCAGTAGCCTAGTTAGTAGGGATGCGATCCGTATTCGATGAGTACAACCATTTTCATCAAACAAACATCCTACCATTATATTCGTTTCCGGTAGTTAAATTCAATAAAATACCCAAATTATCCATTTTCCAACGTTAATATTGTGCACTGATTCATAATAAATGTGTTTGTTTGTAGACTGAAGAGGACGAAGACGTGAAAGCGGGTTATTTAATGGACTATAATAAAGCCAGGGTAAGTATGCTGCTATGGAAGGAGGTTGGGGCATGGGGGCCTGAAACGTTGAAAATAATTTTAAAATAATATAAAGTATATGTCTAATGTCTGTTACTGCCATGTTCGTAAGCGAGATGGGGGGGGGTCACAAATTGGTCGAGTAATTTGGGTAGTTTTCCCTGTATGTCGACAGAAATTAAAGATACATTGTGTAGCATTTAGATAAAGAACTAGCCATTCTTGCTATAGTAGTTCATGCAAATTACTCTATTGCAAGCGAAGATATTATCCTTTGAAGGTTTGACAGTGCAATAATTTCAACCACCGTACTGGTTGATCGAAGCTAAGTTTCGGTCCTCCATATTTGATTAAATCAAAGTATCGCTTAACGGTTCCAATCTATTTAAAGTCAGAAAAATCTGATGCCACCGAGAATTGATTAAGGCCTGGATCAGTTAATTAATGTCTAATTAATACTTTAGAAAACATGTCAGGCCTAAAGAAAGACCTGCAATAGGCAAACTTGGCTCTTGCATAATGCATGTTTAAAATGGCAATTTCATACTTTTTAAGCATATTTTTAAAATATATTAAAATAAAGCCCTAAAATAGATTGTACCTATAAACAGTCCTATCTTGTTAAAGAATAATCCTATTAATCCTATAATTCACTATTGCCAGTTGAGAAATTGGCAAAAAATATCATTTTCAACATCAAATTCAAACGTTTGATGATCGCCATTGCATGGAGGGGAATGGAAAAACAAGGGAAGTAATTCAAGAAATTGTGTTATTATTTTCTGTGTCAGGGATTTCTATGCCAGTGAAATATTGTCCATGGTCGTATTATAGTGAGTTGACAACCTTTTGAGCAAAAAACATAGAAATAATTATGTTTTGACCTTCTTAGAAAATATGAAATTTCCACTTTAATGTATCTTTAAAATTCAACTCACTTTGAAATAATGTAACACAGTTTTCGATGTTTCTATAAACAGTTTGATTAATAAGAATTATTTTTTTTCTTCTATTTTACAGGAAACGTTTGATTTAAAGTTATTATTATTTTCTATTTGACAGGAAACGTTTGATTCTTTGTTTGACATTGATAAATATAATGCTCAAAGAGAAAGAGGTAAAACACCTTATTTACTTTTTAAAACATTAGTTTATTAATGGATGTTATCTATGAAACTGTGTGGAACTACAGTGTTTCTAATTAAAGTGACAGTCGTTAATATAATTTGCTTATGTTTTCAAGCAGTCGATCTGAAAATTCTCTTCATATTTGATTGACACACCCTCATTTAGACGCATGTGTCTAGCTACTAGCTATCAATTCGAATAACGTAAAACGAGATCCGGAAGGGGGTTGGGGTAACGGCCACTCGAAACAAACTAGGCCATTTCGCGGAACTAACATGTGTTCAATTTTAAATTCAATAATTCGCTTGAATGTAGGGATAATTTATTCGATAAATTTGTCCGGTATATAGCGCATTAGCAAACTTTCACATTTTGAAGATACATGTTCGCTTTGTTTGAATTAACAAAATTCTGAAACTGCTGAATTAAATAAAACCATCGATTACTGTTTAAATAAATAAATGACTCTTTGAATGAAATCGGATAGTGACTAATTTGTGATCATAATATTAGTAGCAACGCTTCGACTATCTACACGTCTCTTACAACATGTTAAGCTGCAAAATTATGCGACCTATAATGAAAAGTTTCTTAAATCCTATATCCAGAAAAAAGACAATTAGATGATTCTGACTCGGCTGATAGGCCTATTATTGGATTAGTTCCATACTTCTTGGATCAGACTAAATCCTTTAATTAATCCGTTTTATTTTATTATTAGGTGAAAGAAGACTAAGTCACAAAGCTTTTCAGGGAGCTCTTCTCATTTCCTTGTACCGTGATGAACCACGCTTTAACCAACCTTTCCAAGTTCTAACCTTATTAATGGACATCGACTCATTAATTACAAAATGGAGATGTGAGTAAGACAAACAAACGTCAATCAAGTTGTAATTTACAATCTATATTGTTTAGTCTACCGGACAAAGAAAATGGCCGGTTAGGAAACAAATATACGAAATTTGCATTGTTGACAGAAAAAAAAATGGCGGCTATTGTTGGCTTCAAAAGAAATAAGACATCTATTAAAATACATAATTAATCAATAGTATTGATGAAGCACAAAGGAATATAGGTGCAATTAGGAATGCTTCCTTTGTTAGAGTAACGCAATACAATACAATATTATAATTAATATGTGAAGAAGAACCGCTCAAGCAAACCAAATCCAGACAAAAGATTGAAATACAGAAAAGTAGTTTTAATCACCAATTATTTTTGTTCAACAATTCTTAATACTTAGTTTGAACTCTTAAATGTTGTTTAGGGTTATGACCCGATTATCAAAAGATCAATTCGTATATTTAAAGAATTAATAACTTGCATACTCTTCTTAGTATTAATGCATTTATTTTATTGGAAGTATTTAATTAATTGTTAGATAATCACGTGCTAATGGTGCAGAGAATGATTGGTAGCAAGATTGGAACTGGCGGGTCGTCTGGATATCAGTATCTACGATCAACAATAAGGTATTTGCAGATTGCGTCTTTTACTGTTTGTCGTATAAAAGACATTAATTCACCATTGATTCCACAGTACAATGAAATATATATTATATATCTTTTGGCCGGGTAAATATGAATTTGATAAATTCACTCTTTCATACTAGTCTCGGTCAGCCAGACCAGAACCCCATAGTCTTCAACGTACGGAGGGTCTGGGTCGGTTTTGAATTGTTGGATAGACTACCACATAAAAAAACACACTCCCGGTTGCGCATGCGCAATGAAACTATTTGGCTAAAGTCTCGGTACGTGCTAGATCTTATGGAGCCGGGCTGATTTTGCTAGATTCTATAAAGCGAGTCTGAAATATATCCCACAATTCACTTGGCACATCTATTATTAGAAACAAAATAGATACGAGGAATAAAGCATGAATCGCTTTGAAGAATTAAGAAGATTGTGAGAAGCCATACGTCTGATTCATGACGAGAGAAAATTACCATTTCAGTTAAAACCATTACAAACAAAATTTTAGAGAGTGTCATTGTTGACAAGCGAGATGTTTTGATAGATTCAGTACGTGTAACTTAAAAGACTGGATAACCCGTCAAATTTTGAGGACCCATCCAGGCTAATATTCGTAGAATATATGTGTGGATGATAGAGACTATTTCATACTTGCCACCCACGTTTAAAAAGAAATGAACCCTGGGTAGTTGACTTAATGAGAGTCAAAACATAATTATTTCTATCTCTTTTGCTTGACAGGGTGTCAACTCACTATAGGCATTATTTCCCAAACTTATCGGGCGGCTGGGATGGCCTAGTGGTCTAGCTGGCCGGTCAGCTCTGGCTTGCGGCTGTGGTTTCGAGCTCTGGTGGTGTGAGCGTATGTGGCATGGAGATAGGGGCGCCTTCTCAACCTCGTGGGTTTCCTCCGAAACACTCCGGTTTCCTCCCACTGCTAAAGACCCCTGTGCACAAGCGTATTATTGCAATAGAAATAAACCAAGTGTTAATCCAGAAATTACCTAGTTTATGTCGAGTGGACGTTAAACCCCATTTCCCCCTCTCTCTCCCACACTTATCTTTCACACCGGAAATAACACAATTACCTCCCTTGTTTTTCTATTCTCCCTTGCAATACCTATTTCCAAACGTTTGGAAATGTTTTGTTTTGGCGTACTATTGATTTAGCTATCTCCAGGACATGATACTCGCACATTTACCATAGCTGAAATATCTGGAAATATCCCTTTAAGTATGGATAAATCTTAAGAGTAAATTACAATATGGGTTATCTATTATTGTGCGTGATGTCATCTTTAGGGGAATATCCGGTTTTCATATTAATTTGCAGTTGATGTATTTTACCCTGGAGTATACATTTAAAGGCACTTGTATCTTTTATCATTCAATCATCATCCTTGACATAGATGATTATCTAAGCGACATGTTCTTCTATCAAAACGTACCGTTTTGTTATTCATTTAAGGAATTTCATTCCTCAATTAATTATTTATTAATTGTATTAGTGACTTGATAATCGCGAGAAATAGTTTCATATACAATGATATAATATTTAATGTAATTGAAGTTAAAATATTTAATAAACAACAACAACGGTGTAACGTTTTGTCTACGATTTCAGTCTTGGTGAAAGTGGACTAAAACAACCAGTCGATCGGATGGGACGAAAAACCGAGGTCCCGTGTACACATTGGAGTGCACGTAAAAGATCCCTTGGCAGTTGGAATTCGATATAAGAGTAGGCCGTAGCGCCGCTGCCCGGGAACAATTTCCCTCATAGCACACTGCGTATGCCCGTCTTCCATTAGCCCAGGTTAGGTGCAAAAGAGTAGGACGTTAAACCCCATTTCATTTTATTTCTTATTCACCGAGCTACCATGGCTCCCAAGCTCCTTCTGCGTAATAAACTCAGACGACCAGAATATATTCTGGAACGCTATATATTATACATTTACCCAGAGCATGCACTTTAAATGAAATCTATAACATTCTGATTCCGGGATTCAAAGAAATGGTTATTTCCAAATCGTCCTTTGAAAACCATTTCCCAAAATAGCCAGAATGTGAAAGTATGCTTGTCACAATGTTTTGAATATTACAGATTAATTGTGATGATATTAGATGTAAGATTATCAATTTTTCTGGCATCCGATGCGTGGGCATGCTTTGTATTTATTTCTCTGAAGACGTAATCAGAATCAGAAAAGATATTGTTTATTTTACAGACAAATCTCCAATTACTAAATTATTTTTCAATGACGTGCATTTGATGATGAAAACCACGTTTCGGAACATTGGCATTTAATTTTTAAAATGTATTAATATATTTTTTGTTTGAAAGAGCGTTCACGTCCTCTTTGATGTAATGCAGAATAGTGGGATGCTAAACCTCAATTCACATTTGTTTGATCAGGATCAAATTTAAAATAGAACAACAAAACAATTAGGTTGGAACATTTGATTTTTTCATTTTGCACTTAAAGATTGGGATGAAGGTATTTGTACTTAATTAATATAAATTAAATGCATATTGAAGGGTTTTTTTGTTTTGTTTTGTTTTGTGCATAATTAGTAGAAATGTATAATTTTGTTGGGTTTTTTTTTGTATTTTCAGTGATCGTTATAAGATATTTTTGGATTTATTTAATTTATCGACATATATCATTCCTCGAGCCTACATACCGCCTATGAATAATAGAATGAAAAGACGACTGAGTGTCCTTTCGGCAGAAGAGATGATCAAGTTCGGAAAACAAAATGGCTCCAAAACAGACCTCTCAAAACAAAATGACTACCAAACGGATGTCACTAAACTGACCAATCAAATGAAAGACAAGTTAGCTATGAAGGAAGTGGAAGATGAAAATGTGAGTGATGGAAAGGTCAAATTTGAAATATGAAAACGTGCAAAAGAAGGCATCTGGAAATGGGATAAGGACTAATCAATTAAATGTATATAGTTGTATATAACCAACTATTTGAATGTTTTTAAGGGGAAGTGCACACTTTGTGGGCCTATTTCAATATTCACATAGTATAAATATATAATATAAATCTGATTATGGAAAATAAACATATGTTATTAAATCCTAAAATGTTCAAGGAGTGTGTGTGTGTGGGGGGGGGTCTTAAAATGTGCAAGGAGTGTGGGGGGAGGGGGGCAAGTTGCCACAAAAATTACCATGGCAAAATTATTTTTTCGTAGCATGTAGCCGTTGTATTAGGTTTTTTGATATTCTATATATGAATCTGAAACTTTCACACAGAGGCGTTTGAAGTCTGGGACTTTAAAAGATTATGTTGACACAGAAAGGGGTGGGGGATTTTGGACTGGTGATAAAGGTAATTACATGTCAATTTTATAAATTCAGAAGTTGTAAGACGCCATTTATGCATATTCAGTGGATCAAAGTATAGGGTGAGACCAAAACGGAGGCAGTTCTTCGTGTGTTCCACGTTATTGCGATGAATGTATAGGCACCCCGCTAGCCCCGAGTCTGGACACGCGACCGAGATGTTGTTATTTGTGGAAGTTGGGCTATGAATTGGTATCCGTGTATCATTTGACCACAGAAAGATTTCCACGTTGATTTTGATATTAATTTTCGTCTCTTAGACCGGCTCTACCCTTTTCCCAAATTTTCGTTAGGTAGAACGCTTTATACCACAGATCTTAAAGATACATTATGGGAGATTAGATAACGAGTTGGCAGTTCTCACTACAATAGTTAAAATCTAGCTAATGTAAAGGCAATTTATTGAAAATTTCAGTCAAATTGATCCACTATTAACTTAAAACTGAGCGAATGAAAGTTCCGCTTAGCCTCGGTCATCATTACGAAAGTCGGTAAGACAAAACCAGTTAGTAGTCTCGGTTATCTATTTTTATTGGTAAATCGCGAAGGAAAATATTTCAGCGAATCGAACTACAATCCAACAAAAATCTCATGCTAGCCTCGACACCGAGAGTTGATTATGGTCTGAATAAGTTAACTAATGTCTAATTAATAGTTTTATAACATTTCATGCCCAAAGAAAGACCTACAACAGGCAGGTTGTGCTCTAGAAATGGTTCCACTGCTGATGCCTTCCGTCATACTTCAGGCACAGTAGTGGCTTTTCCCACATAGTTCCTTTGCGCAAGTTTTGTAGTCAAATGACTACAAAAAGTTTACTGGCCTATAGCTCCCTTAATTTACACAGACACTAACCCAAAACTGTACTGCACATAGCTTAACATATAATAAATCAATTCCCCATTGAAATAAAGGTGAAGCCTTACCGCATAATTATATGATTTGATAAAATCAAATCCCTTCATGAAAATTCTCAAGTTCTGAAATTATAATGGCCGCCCAGTCAAATAGAGCATGCGCAATCCAACTCACGTGATCATACGCCCCTTTCCATATATGGCATATGACCATAATTATATGCTAATGACCTTAGCGTGGGAAAATATATCAGAAACAATAATAGACCGCGTGTTGGGGAGGATGGGCATAAATTTTTCGCTCAAACCTGAACAAAAACTGATAATAGATTTTATTGTTCAAAAAAAGGATGTAATGGGCGTCTTTGACATTTCAGCCGAGATTCTCTTATAGTATTTGTGCTGGGTCAGCGTATCGTAGGCATTGCCTTATATAGAAAGTGATGGGCGGAGTTAAGGCGTCGCGGTATTTGGCGAGATTTCAACTGGCCTGTGTCATGGCTGCCTGCACATTACAAGAAACACCGCTAAGAAAATGTAAAACGCATTACTACAAAGAAAAACTGTTCGGTAACTCTTTTAGTTGTTAAGACTTCATTATGTATGATAAGATTACTTATTTTAATACAAACTGTAATGACAATTGTGCGTTTTAACCTATTTCAACTTGCGTCAACGGTCTTAGACTGTACCACTTGTAACGATAACCAGCTATAGTTATCGTTACATTATAGTAACTAGTTGTGCTCTTGCATAATGCATGTTTAACTCTTGTATCAAAATCATGAATATTCACCAAAACCTGACATAAAATGTAAATTTTCTTCAATGTTACATGATGTGTCCATTTACTTCGCTTTCAATTTAAATATAACCTCCCTTTGACTTGACTGTCACGATAAAATAAGATTAATTCAAGTTGGATTTTATGGAATTATTAAGGATGTAGGTAATTCTTAGTTTCCATTATATGTCGATAATACGGTAAACTTCATTTGCCAAGAAAATATGCGTCAATGAATTATTAACATTTTGATCATGACAGCTCTTTTTATCACGGCCGATTATAAATATTTGCTATTAAAACGTAACGAGTATCTTGTTAATACATAAAATTGTGACCAAATAAAGCAATTTAACCATGATGACCCTCTTTTATATAGGTTTCACAGAATCTCATTAATTTTTTTTCTTTATAATATATTATAAATATATCATATTATTAAAGGGACTGTTCCGATTTCAACAGAATCTCAAAAATAGAAGTCCGAGTGTGTATGAAATTTAATCGTCAAAATATAGAGGAATGACGTATCTACCGCCTCTTGAAATTTCAGTTCAAAATATTGGGTCGATTGGACGTGAACGACAAAACTGCTTATCCATACACGTAATTCGATAATCGATTCCCGTTCCGTAAGAGGTCTATACAGTGAATGGCACACGTGCTATACTTGATAACGAAAGGTAAATTTCACGTACACATTATTTTTATAAATTACGAGCCTGGTTTTATCCAGACATCGCATAATACAGCTTGGAACACCAGTTGTTTGAAGACGATTGACGATTTTAAGCGATTTTGACACAAAATTAATCAGTTTTATTCTCCAAATTATTATCGGGAATGGCCCTTTAATACGTAACGAGATAGTGATCTGTAGTATCTTGTATGTTCACTACATAGAACTACGTGATCAAATAGGGCCAGTTAACCATGATGGTCCTTTTTATAGGTGTCACAAAATCGCATTCATTTTCATCGTGCATTATTTATTAACTTTAACAAATAAAACAATTGCATCCAGTCTAAAGTCATACATTTACGTTAACATCACAGAGCATTTGGGAATAAAATACGCATCATTAATATTCTATTTATTACTTTTACAATACAAAACATCTTTTACAGTTTTAGGCTTTCAGCGACTTACATTATCTACTTTCGAACTATTATAGCAAGAATGGCTATCTTGCATAATTAGACTAGCATTAATAATTGAATTTTTGATGAATTCCTTCCAAACCTAATCTAAATTCCTTTTTGTAGTTCTCGCAGATCTTCAAAATTAATTACTTTTTATTCATAATAACACAACTTTATGGATTTACTACTTCTTGGTTTATTACATGCAATGTTTCAATACTCTTACAGGTATCTTTATCAATGTATTACAAAGATACCTGTAAGGGTATTGAAACGTTGTATGTAATAAACCAAGAAGTATAGTAAATCCATCAAGTTGTGTTATTATGAATATTATACCTCTACTTCTAAATGTCATTCAAGGAACTTACGAATAACTTTATCGGCGTGTGGTACAGGTACTTGCTTTAGGGAGCGATGCAATAATAGACAGATCAGATATACGACATAACGTGTGCCATGAGGAAAATTTTTCCCGTAAGACCCACTCCTTATGCATCGAATTCCAACTGCCCAGGGTTCATTAACGTTCGTTGGGGGGGGGGGGGTCACGGTGGCTAAGTGGGTAAGGCACTGGCTGGCAAGCCTGGAGGTCGAATGCTTGATCCCTGTATTGGCCGAGAAAGTTCATCCAGATTTTCGGGTATAATTCCCCTTGTCAGCGATGCAGGACGGAGGGTCAGACAAGGACAGCTGTCTAGTCGTTCTTCTGGGACGAAAAACCTAGGTCCTGTGTACACATTGGTGTGCACGTTAAGGATCCCTCGACAGAAGGAATTCGATATAAGAGTAGGCCTGGGCCATAGTGCGGTTGTCCGGGCAAAATTTCTCTCGTAGAACACTGTATGGCGTATGCCCGTCTTCATTATTCCAGTTCGGAGCAGAACAGTAGGACGTTAAACCTCATTTCATTTCATGTCATTAACGTTCATGCAAACGTGTACGCGGAATCTGTATCTTTCGCCCCATTTGAATGACTAGACCAGTACTACTATCAATAGAAACTGCGTTGGAAAATCACGGGGAAGTTTCGTGACCAACATCGGGATCGAACCGGTTAGTGCGCCGGGTCCTTACTCACTGAACCACCTCGGTTTCCAAATTAATACAGGTTTGCCGCAAGTTATCTATTTTAATTATATCACCATTTAACTTTTCCCGAAAATACAGAACGCCATGATTTGGTAACGTCTTTAAATAAATAATAACATAAGTGCAATATGTTACATAATGCAACAATTGCAAACTTTTACATTCATCCTAAAAGATTCAGGTCTACGCCGTTCCAAGAGTAGTCCAAATTATAATGCCGGGCTTTCACGTGGGCCACGAATGCTACGAATCGCTCCGAATAGTGGCGAATCGAATTTAATCGACATTCGTTGTGATTCGGCAAAAATATCAAAAGGCTAGGAGAGAATCTGGAGCAGTTACGAAAGAGTTACGATAATTCTTGGGTAATTGGGTGAAAAATCTGCTGGATGTCAAGGTAGGGTTGTACGAAATGAGAGAATCAATTATACGAATTGAAGCGATTCAGATACGAATAATTTGCTGATATGCCGAATTCGGTTACGAATACACTACGTTCTCCACGAATGATGCTACGAAACGTTTATGATATTCGAAAAATCGGTCACGAAGTTGTTACAGGTGCGACGTGTTTACGATACATCTACGAATTACAAAATTTGTAGACCGTCAACAAAAGTTTTTGACAAACAAAAATTTCGTAGCCAAACTACGAACTGCTACGAACAATACACATGTGTAAGAACAAAATGACAATTACTCACAAACTTAAAGAATCGTCCACGATTTATCTACGAATCGGAAAAATTTTGGATTCGGGTTGATTCTTGGCATTCGTAGCCCGCACGAAAGCGGGTTACGGAAAGTTTTGTTTCGAAAAGCGGGTTACGGATAGTTTTGTTTCGAAAATCAATTACGAACTTCAACTCAAGAACTGTTAAAGATTTATCTATGAATCGGGAAAATATTGCATTTGTGGCGAATCGTAGCATTCGTAGCCGGGCATAACCGTGGTGTTTTATGAAACTCGAGCATTTACCTCAACAGGGAAGGACTTTATATCAAATTTTATTGATGACAGCTGTTTTTAGAAGGGTTTCAATATAACAAGCCGGGAATCGAAACCACGCCGCTTGAGTCAATGACAGACCTAATGATGCAACGCGCACACGTTTCCCATTCGACCACCCAACCCCCTACTGATAATTGTCAAAATAACAAGCCCTCTTTCCCCGCAAAATGCTAAAACTGACATGCTGTCCTCACAGTGTTATTATTATCACTGACATTCCAGCCATAAAGTTGTATCGGAAAAGTTTTGTAAAAACAGGGTTAGAATGTTTGTCTTATCAAAAATCAATCCTGAAGTTCTTTCCTCAAAATATTTTCATTCCAGTTCTGTTGTCAAAATGAATTTGTACCAAACATATGTATCTCACTGCAGTTGTATCTAACAAATTTATCATTGAAATTGCGTCTGCACAAATGTATCAGTAAAATTCCGTCTGCACATTTATATCACTGAACTTATCTCTGCATAAGTTTATTACTGAACTGCTGTCTGCACGATTTTACCACTGAACTAACTGTCTGCACAATTTTATCACTGAACTGCTGTCTGCACAATTTTATCACATTACTGCATTTTTTTACTGAAGTTCTGTGTTGTTGAATTTGTGACTATGTTATCACTGAAGTTTTTCCCACGCCGCAATTGCATTGCTAAAATATTATCCTCATTGGAGGTCGGTTCTCACAACGTCACTACTTCTGATCTGTCTAAAATCACTTCTGATTTTAGAAATCACCCTTCAGCTTGATCTTACAAATCATTTCGTTTCTGTTCTAATAAAGTCACGTCTGACCTTACAAATTACTGTATTTCTGTTACTAAATTTCTGTCCTCATAGCAATATCCAGTAATGTCCAACTGTTCACTTATCATTTAGCTCTCACAATGTTTTCGCTGCCATGATTGCCTCCCATCACTTTCCCCAAATGTCTGCATTGTAAACCCGGATAGAGACGATTTTCACTGACAACAATAATGAACTATACGGAATTTACATCCATATAAAATAAACTGCACTCAAAAAAATGTTATCACAGATATAGCTCAAAGGATAAAGAGGAGATATACACATTACAGTTCTTTAATTTGGTTACTCAGTTGTCTCATCCAGATTCCTTCTCAACATTCTAAAATCGCGAACTATTTTAGGTATATCTAACAATATCACCATTCCTAATCCCGTAATTATGAAAACGACCCCGACCATTCCAATTGCAGAAGAACTCGGCCTAGAATCCGCAGCACTTATCTTTTTCCTAATGGTAGCGGAAACTGTCCTTTTATCAACGTACAGTTCTTTTTTAATACTGGCTATACGCGCTGATGTTTCCGATATGTTTATCATAGAATCGCGACATCGACATGGACACATTGGTGATGGTGTGGGCGTTTTAAAAAAGGAAGGTGTCTGGGTAGAGGTTACAGAGTTCGATAAAGCTTGTTCCACTGATGAGCTTTCTAGACTTGGGGTTAAAAGTTCTGTTTGGTGTATTGGGGATTCAGATACCAACGCGGTTTCTACAGACACGCGTTCCGACTCATAGAATACTCGTTCATGCGACTTCTGCGTAGCATCAATACTTGAAGTTAATAATTGCTCTGAATTAATATCAATTTCTGAGTTTAATGTAACACCGGTGCTGGTTGGTAAAAATGTTTGGAATATGCTTGTTTGTATTAACTCTGATGCTGTTGTGAAGGCTGTACTACTTCCTTCTAAAATAGTTACCGAACTTGAATCCCCCAATGTTAAATCAGTAGTAGTTAGTGTGGCTTTCAAAGAGTCACCTCCAGTACCAGTACTTTGAGATGAAGTTTCATCTTGAATTTGTATTGAAGAGCTACTGGTTGTCGTATCTTGAACTTTAGCCTGGAAATATAAAAATGTATTAATTAGTCGGAGGCTCGGAGTGGTATTAAATTTTTTAAACCTGTTCAAAATCACCGGGGTTTTTAAGACAGGGTTGTGTTGCCTTCACACGTACTGTGAGCCAAACCAGTTTAACTATTCCGACCTCTTCGGTCTTGGTAGCTTCATATTCTTTATTCGGTTTTGGTACGCTTTCAATAACACTAACAGTGCATGACGCCGCCATGCATACTGCATACTGCGCATGTCCAAAGCGAGCTAGAGTCAGAGTTTTTAAGCCAACCCGTTTACGTGTTTAGACGGCCAAGATGGACCTATTTCAATCTGATTAAAACATAGAGCCTAATTCGTTTCGTTTTTATAGTTCAAAATTTCGTTTTACTTGTCCTTACTACACTAGAATCTGGGAGCGTTTTTATCATTGGCGTGTTCTTATTTGTGTGCGCGACTAGCCAATGAAACGGTCTGTTACGGCGAGCTTTAGGTGTGTTTTGCACGGCACGCACGGAACTATGGGTAATCCACTGGTAAGATCAATGCTGGTTGGTTAATCAAATGTCTGACGTCCTAGGGTCAAAAATAGCTCGTATGACTTCTGACGTAACAATTAGCCAGATTTTCATTTAGTGCAGGCCATCGAAAGTATAAAAAAAATGAAACGAAATATTAATCTGTATTTTAATCAGATTGAATCAGTTTAAAATAAAAAGCTTTCCCGAAGACAGGTCGCGAGCAGAGGTTTTTAAACTGGTTTATTTGCCTATAAGTTAATCCGGCTTAACGATTCCCGTGGTTTTTAAACCAGTTCAACTTAAACGTGTGAACGGGATATTAGTTTGGTCAGATATTCAATGACATTGTTAACACGACAAGCGCGAGTGATGAACGATTAGGGCTCTGTTTGATGTTTAAAAACAAATCCTGGTTTACTTCTCAACAAAATAACTTGAGAAATGAATCCATTTCACTGACTCGTCGCTATTATGGCCACAGTCCACACTAAAAGTGTCGTATCGATAGTTACATACCACTGTGACGTAATTGAATCCATAACCATATTTAAACGTTTAATGGACACATGCACAACAAGACTGTTAATGTACTGTATAGCCCGGTAGAAGGTCGAAATACAGCCAACCTAACGTTTATTTATGAATTACATAATATTGTCTCGAATATGTGCAGATTCGCTACCATCACTGGGAAAATTAATATACCATACTTGTTGTCGCATGGGTGCTTCAATCACTGATTGTCATATATTTGACAATAAATTTAATCAGATCAAACGTCACACAACAATTTGGCAGAACGAAACAAGAAAATCAGGAAAAAATATTCAAGGTGGCTGTCTCTGATCCTTACTACCGGCTCGTCTCCTCCATATGAAAAATAAAATGATATTTGTTGGTTTCCAACAAAATCCGCTGCTTCCAAATAACTGTAAAACTTTAGTGCGTACATTATGGTGTGTGCTATGAAGGAGACATTGCCCGGATAGTAGCTCTATGGCCTACTATAATTTCGAATTCCATCCGCCACTTACCCTTTTACGGACACACCAAATGAGAGCCAATAATTTCTTGTATTTGATAAATATATTACAAACGTATATTTATGTTAAATTTACGCGTCTGTCAAATAATGATACACGTTAATGGAAATGTTAGATCTTTAAAAGAGGTCAATATTAGAGAGATCTGGTGATTTTAATGTAGTCGTACATTGCTGCCATGTGTTGACATTTTGTTCTTAGCACAATAGAGGCTACAGTAATTCAAATAGCGTTTGACATTGATATTGATTTATCGCATTGAAATAAAGAAGTCTAATTATGTTCATCGAGTTTCGATAACAACTTCCATAATTATTCCAATTTGTTATGAAATCTTGCTTAAATTTCGCCTGAATAGTTTCAGTAAGATGTATTGTCCTGAATATATACGTAAGAATATTGTTTTAAAGCTACAATTTCATATTTTTCAGTTATATTTTTAAAATATATTAAAATAAAGCCTTAAAGAGAAATCATATTCATTCTATAATTCACTAATGACAGTTGAGAAATTGGCAAAAATATCATTTTCAACTTCATATTGCATGGGGTGAATAGAAAAACAAGGGAGGTAATTGTGTTATTATTTCGTGTGTGAAAGACTTTTAACTGTGGAAAATAATGCCTATGGTCGTATAATAGTGAGTCGACAACCTATTGAGCAAAATACATAGAAATATTTATGTAATGACTTTCTTAGAAAATATGAAATTCTCGCTTTAAAGAAACAAAAGAAATCATAACAAAGGGAAGTAAAGTGGCCATTTTTCAATCGCTTAATTGGAGCCACCGAAACCGGACTGAAGCCGCCAATCATTGCCGTGGGAAAAAGTCCCAGGGACCCAATCATGCCTCGCTCTTCTGACAGCACACTTACGCCCCCCCCCCCCCCTCCATCACACACACACACTTTCCTTTACACCCAATGTGAAATTAATTGTCAAGACTTAGTATAGTAGCCATTGCGCATATCATCAGTAGGTATTATTCGAGGTATTTTAATTCATATTTTGACATCAGACAGAGGTTATTTCACCTTGAGCATTCATGCAATGTGGAAAACTATGTATCATCGATGTCATTGAATAGTGAGAAAACTGAATCAACTACAAAAAGTGTCCGAAAATGTTGGTGACAGTCGAAATACTCCATCTCCATCAGTCAGGAACACAGGTGGTGATTTTTCCCGATCAACTATAATGGAAGCTCAAATAAACAATGCCTGTAAAGTTTGTTCCATAATAAGGAAAATTACTCAGAATTAGAAAATTGATGGACTTTTGAGTTTGTTTGATATATTTCGATAACGACATAATATGGATTATATGTATTTATTATCTACAACTTTATCGAGGATCAAAATAATGTCGATAATATTGAACAGACTATTATTTTCACAAAAACTAGAAAAGTCGTATGAAAACTGTTCCATTGCAGTTGGTTACGGGTTTACCTTGATCAATATAGCTAAACTGGGCCCTGTTTCACGAAATTTTAACTTAAGATAAAATCCAATTTTAGTAGATACTTCGATTTTGATTGGCTAAGCACTAAAACCAATCTAATATTATCCAATCAAATTACTAAAATTGGGATCTTATCTTAGTTAAAATTTCGTGAAATACGCCCCAGATCCGCAGCGAATTTTAGCTCCACCGTAAGACTGAGCTCAAATGGGGTTTAAAATCTACTCGACACAAGCTAGGATATGTCGCGATTGACATATAGTTCAATTATATTTCAATAATTCGCTAGCTCGAATGGGTCTTTCGCAGTGGCGAACCTATTCTTTGTCACGCACAAGTCACTTGACTTAATAAAAGACTTTACGATATAAAAAGCACGCGTTGAACCATTCGGCCATCCAACCTGCACTGATCAGTACTGAATATTCGCTAAGCCGCTACAACGGCTTTCATAATACCCCTGTGAAATAGATTGAACCCAACCAACCTCGGCCTTAAGAAAAAAAAACTTCTGCATTGTCTGTATAGAGCAGTATATAATATTGCTTTATTGATAATGTTCGTTACATTACATGTGTAGTTGAAAGTTATGTAACTCATTTAGTTAGCGTCCTTGAACCCATCAGGACATTAGCACTTCTACGATGTACATTTATCTTTATTTCCTCAACAAATTAACGTAACCAAGCTTTGATCAAAAGATACGTAATTTCAAATTAAATTCAATAAAATTTCTGACAATAAATGTTTTTGAAAATTGTCGCCACTCTTGGGTATCTAAGTAAATATTGATATTCATGTACAACGATTTGATAAGCGAGATTAAATTCTAGTATTTATTGACAATATTATTAACAAATATATTTGACTATTAAGACACGTAACGGGACATAAAAAACCACTTAAGTTTCTATATTTTAGCTGTGATAACCGTACAAAACGAAGTTCGATTATCCTGTCTATTTTAAAATGCAGTATCGATCTAAAGAATATGTACTTTCCATTTGCCAAACTATGACCTTTGACTTTCTTTGATATATAATTGAGTGGAATTTTTATTAATTAACACATGAAACACAACCCTCCAGGGTTGTTATGGAATGAAATTAAATTTTATGTTTTTAGTTTCAATATTTGTATGTCATTTGTCGATCTTAATAAGCATTGTTCTTAATGGAGTGGACACAGCACTGTGGTAATAAAGTGGAATGTTTTAACATGTACACTCACACGCCTCAAGCACATTAATTTATAATACTTTATTGGATAGTTAGGTTTATGATCATAAAACAAATCGAAATGGAGTGGAAATCGTATAACATTTTTTTTACATTTTGTATACACATAATCATTTATATGTTTATATTACACCACATACTGAATGTTTTTTAATTCTAAAACGGTATGATAATTAATATACATTATGCAATAGCTAAATCTCATCTGCCGATTACAGGTCTTTCCTAGGGCCAAACATGTTATTTATATTATTAATTAGACATTAATTAACGTATCCAGGGTATAATCATCCCCCGGTGTCATCTCTGGCCTGCGATATTTACTTGATTTGAATTGTGATGGGTGATTTAACGTCAAAATGGTTAATCGAGAACTTGTTTTTATCGTAATGATGATCGAGGCTAACACTAGAATTCAATTGCTAATATCTCGGTTCAGAGTTGAGCAATCTGACTAAAATGCTCAACATATTCTCCCTACATTATCTATTTTAAAACTATTATTAAAGCGAGAACCACATATTTGACTTTCATTCTGTTTTCTCGAGTTTGCTACTTGAAATAAACAGACACCAGACTTTATCATCTACAGCGATCAGGCGGATTAAGTTTACGGAATTTTTCCTTGAGTGACATGATAATCTCGACTTTTCAATGCCGTTTGTAAACTTTGCCAATGGCTCATTAACATGCAGCAAAGCCGGGAAGTGAAATTATCTTGAATATCTTGTGTCTTTTTGGATACAAAATCATTTAAGAATTATATATAATACTATAAGGTTTTCAAGTTTAAGAATAATCAGTCAACAGTTAGATTGGGGTAAATAAACTGGGTTATTGACATCAAATTTGGTGCCCATTCGTCAAGAAAAAGGCCCTTGCCCTCCGAGCTAATTCTTAGAATATGGGCATGACGTTCCCATGAGTAAGTGAAGTTTGAATTTAGGTTAAAGTTTTCGCAGTTGACCAATCAAGTCACTCTCTGGCGCATTCAACTATGGACATTCATTCCCGTCTTTAAGAGAATTCAGCAGGATCACATTCCTTAGACATGATTACGCCACGATGTACAGAGATGTAAACGTGGTTCTACAACGACGGTGAGACAGACAGTATTCGGCGTTCCTAGAAGGACGCCATTTAACTTTCCTAGAAAGACGTCATTTAACTTTCCCAGAAAGACACCATTCGGTTGCTCTAGAAAGACACCATTCAAAGTTTTTAGATTTCTGGGCTATAAACTTATGCGTTTTCAAGTCTGCGTAACGTTTAAAAACATGCATGCACCATTTAATGTTCAGCTTCGTGTATAAACACGGGTTTAGACATTGAAAACACAACGTGAAGAACTTGCTGGCGTGGACCAATGTCCTCAATGGGCATCAATTAGGATATTTCCCATTAACTTGTATAGTTATTTTTACAGTGATATTGGAAACAGGATCGAATGGCTGAATCGATCATGGTATCACATTCTTAAAGGTCAAAACTATAATGTGTCGTTAAAATTTTACGCTATCATTATACCTTTTAAAGCTAATACACTGTATATGACTTTAAGGAGATTTCTAGCAAAAACGACCAAGTTCGTTAATTGACAAATCTAATAATATAGCTTTGACCTAGTATACTAGGTGACATATGGTGAATAATCTACAATTTTCTTCATATATAATAAGTGTAAGAAAGAACGGGAAATTTGGCAGGAAATGGACTCGGTGATCAATCACTATTGCAAAATGAACGGTGTCTAATTGTGTAGCAATTATTTCAAACTAATAATAGTGTTTATACTTTGGAACGCGTCAAAGATTGTATTGTGTCTACCGTGTCATCTAATTGTTTTGTCTACGTTTTTTTATTTGCGAATGTTTCATTGGAACATACTCTACCTCGGTGTGTGTGTGTGGGGGGGGGGCTCAATAGGCTGCTGCCAAGTCCCCACTATTAAAGATATGTTGCACAATAAATAAATATGTCATATGTTAAAAATAAACTCATTCTTAGAATTTCATCTCTTTGTTCTGTTGATGTTTGTTCTGTTCTGTTCCCACTGTCTGTCTCTATACCTGAACCATTTTCCAGGGTTCTGACTGAAAGAGTCCCATTTTAATCCATTGTTTCAGAACCGCATTATTTCTCAGAGGACGAGGCCAGTCGAAATGTCGTTGTGTGCCTCGCCCTTTCGGCGTTGGCAGGGTGCGACTTCGCCGCTCGTCCGCCCCCATATCCATGGTCTCGGGATCCGCCCTTCATGTTTCATGGTTCAAAACACCAACGTCAGTCAAATAAATACAGAAAACACTAAGTATTAATAATTAATAATTCACGCGTCAATTAAATGAATGTAGAAAATAACTACTCTTGAAGTTTCGTGGTTAAAAACTCCAACAACAGTTAAATGAATAAAGAAAACACAAAGTATAATCCATAATTCATAATTCAAGCGTCAATTGAATGAATCGAGAAAATACTAAGTATAATTCATAATTCATATTTCAAGCGTCAATTGAATGAATCGAGTAACTACAGAGCATATGTTACCTTTGTTTCAGACAATGTGACAATGTTCACGAAGGCCGTTGTTGTTGTGTGATCGGGTATCAAGTACTTGACTTATTGAATCTTTTCTTTTGGTTGTTTACATTAAAATTCAAATAAATAACTAAAATCACTGCTTCGTGAATATGAAACAAAAGTAAAAGCTGTTGTGTGATCGGGTATCAAGTACTTGAGCTCATTGATCTCATTGAACTATCTATTTATGACGAGATAAGAATACTTTACTCGGCACAGCCACATCATTTGGGAACATCATATAATGTGGTAATTCTTTATTTCAATAATGAAGCCACGGTAGCTTAGAGAGTAAGACGCTAGTTCGCTAGCCTAGCGGTCACGCGTTCGATCCAGGTGTTGACTGAAAGTCTGTCGAGATTTTCTGGTGTGCTTTCCCCTTGTCAGTTATGCAGGGCGAGGGACCAATGTGTACACAAAACTTCGGTTTTTCGTCCCCACCGAACGACAAGACAGCTGTCCTATCCTGCATCATTGACAGGGGGAGAATCACGCCGGAAAATCTGGATGAACTTTCTCGGCCAATGCAGGAATCGATCACCAAACCTCCAGACTAGTGAGCCCGCGTCGGCTAAGTGACCACCCGTTGGTCTGAGTAAACTTTAATCTGATTAACTGCGCATATTACTGCATTAACAAAGGAATCAGTGAGATCCAAAAAATCCCATTTCTTCAAATTCAGTGTACAACAATGCCATATTGTTCATAGTTGATTAAATTCATCTCAAATGCTAACATATCACACAGGCGCAAATACAATATTACTATTCAAAATATAATACAAAATAACATAAAAATAACACGTACAGATTAAATAGATAACAGATTATCATTTTTTAAATATAATTTATGAAGTTGTTTTCTGTATGTGGGCGCATCATGGGTTATTAGACACTGTTTTATCGAAGTAACCACCACTTGTGTTAGACAAGGGAACCTATAGTCAAACAGGGACACAACCTCTTTGGTTCTCCACTGAAAAACTAACACAAATAATTAAGTCAAGAATAACTTACCGGATCAAGATTAGCTCCAGCAGGAGAGCAGTATGTTTCCACACGTCTTGAACCATATACATAAACACCAAACGTCACATTGGGAAACGGGTGAGTAAGGTGGTTGGTATCTGGAGTCATCTGAAAGAATCCTCCGACAAGAGTTGTGTCCCCTACTTGATTCCATGAAACATTAGACACTATATTGTCGTTTAATAAAAGATTTTCTCTGGCATAACCTTCTATTATCACAATGAAATAATTTGTATATATTTCAGAGGCGACGTAACTATAAGATGATAACCATTGTTCTTCTGGTATAATTACAGTTAGGCAGGGGTCAGTTGACGGTTTTGCTGACGTGCTGTAAAACAACATGGCTGTCACCATTATAGGCTTAGTACTTGTGACGTAGTAATACTGATCGAAAACACCTTCAACCTCGAACCAATCCCCGGGTTCAGCTAAGATTTGTTGTTCTGAAGTTCCGACACTAGCAAAGTCCACCGTTGTATTACTCATAGTTGCTATAACTTTAAAGTAGGTTATCCCTAACTCAAACTGGTTTGGTGTTGGGATTACCGTAAAGGACCGCCCCAAAGATTCTACTGGAATTAACTGCTCCACTAAATGATCTTTGGTACCTTTTCTAAATCTAGTCTTTTTATTGCCACTAAAAACAGCAACCGGTTGATTACTTCGGATACGGGTACCCGTCAAATCGTATTTAGATTGAATTTCATAAGTCTGGTACTGATCTAGATGAAGAACAACTGTTTCAGATCTTGTATACAGTGTTCCGTCGATTGTAAGGTTTACAAACATAGGTAGTGATATATTTATTATTGTAGAGTTGTGTATCGAAACCACAGCAATCTGACACGATACTAGACACTCTCCATTCGCCCAAGCGTGGGTGACGGCGAAATAATCATTGCCCAAATTGGAAATTTCGAGTGCTAAAAAGGCATCTGTTGATGGCTGCTCACGATTTAAACCGACAACTGTCAAAGCATTGGGTGCAGTCACGAGAAATGTTTTGAACTGCATCCCTGTGCCACTTAATTTCAATGAGCCATCAAAGGAAAGAGTTACACCTCGTGTGCGTGTTACACTGAAATAAGTATAAGGGTTGCCGTTATTAATTAAAGGGGTCGTCACATATCCCGAGGTTTGTTGTATACTGGAAGACTCTGCGCCAATGATAATTTCAATTGAGGAGTTCACATTACCTTTCGTAGTATCCATGAATACTAATACATAGGTGTATTGTTGGTAGCTATCTGAAAATTAAATAAAAGACTGTATGCAAACAGAGTTGAATTAGTTTGATTACGTCAAAATATATACTGAATTGACAGAACACAATTTCTATGGGAAACAATCACTGGTTTGGTTTTATTCTAAAAGTACGACGTTTCGACAAGTATCCCCTCTTCATTATCAACCACAATGACAATTAGTAAACTTTTTAAGATAAGAGTTCATGATGAAGCCATTTCCAAAAAAACCCCAATAACAATAGAAGTAAAAAAAGTAACAACAACACAATATAATAGGAAGTAGGTTTAATATTATTCTTTTCCAAGGGTGTCGCCCCTAACAAGCAAGAAAGTTTGATCTCGCTTTAACTACGTACATCGTATCAAAGCCTTCACGTAAAACGATGCATATTTCGGCATTATTCGATTGGGTACAATCCCAGCTTGTAAACCTACCAGATTCCTCGATACCAAGTCTTCCGCTTTCGAGCTAAAATGTCTACCTGTGATATCAAGTTGCAAAGTTCAAGGTTCTTTCAATGTCAAAGTTTTCGTGGAGGTTGCTATGTCACAACCTCTGATTGGACGCTACTGATCACGTGTAAGTACATAACGTCGCTATAAGTTAGGGAATGGTGAAGTAATCTAGCAATGTCCAGATGTTGTAAAACTCGCAGTCGATGCTTTAGGAACATGTAATGCCTCCATGGCAGTCGTATTTAAACCATATCTCCACACTTTAAATTAGAAAACCATTTACAAACTGTCGTGTTCAAATATTGGGAAGCTGCTTTATCACTGGGGCTTAGTTGTCAAGAATATGGATGGGAATGAATTGTATCAGATTTTCGTTCATATCACGTAGTGTGTTCTACATGTCATTGTGTTGTTTGTGCTTAATACGACTAATCTTATGTTCAGGTTGTAATATCGCGTTTAAGACCGGCGATTTTCACACGCTTTTGAAAGAGAGAGCTACGGATTTAATCGAAGACTTATTACGGCTCAATAGTAATGACAGGCAAAAGAAAATTTACATTTTCAAACAACTCTGTCATCTGCAAAGTACCCCCCCCCCCCATATTCCTAAAGCAATCCCGCTCTGGCCATTGCTGGATTGGCTTCTGATATTTGAACTTTTGGGGGAGTGTGTCTATTCTTCCAGTTCAATCAAATTTTATCAATTTAGTACAGCAATATGACATCCCTTCGTTTAATCTGGGGTTTTCCCTAAAACTTTGGACAGTGATATAAGGTATTCAAAACGGGGACAGTCTGTTCGTCTCCATACAGTATTGTTTACATTATGTTAATCTTGATAGCCTCGTTTGTCACGCAATTAGTTTTACTGCAATATTCTGCCATGCACTGGTTAATTGGGCCATGACGTAACGTTATGTAAACATATTTGGTCCAATTTGACGCTCTGTGTTAATGGGTAATGCTTTTGTAACCCAGTCGGACGATTGACCAATTATAATTTAGACGAAGAATTCTCTCTCTTTCCAGCAGTGAGTAATTGGATTATCTCTAATCAAACGGAACACTGCGAGGAGTATGCACTCCCCCCACACGGCCTTTTGATACCAGGGACGATATGATTAATGGTTTTCGAGTGCAATTTTGAGCTTTGTCTATAAAGCATATTAAACATAATACATTTTAATGACTTAAAATCACAAAACATAATATCAGAGGCTTTATTGACAAATAGTGATACGGGTACTCTGTAAAGGAGCTAAATCTCTTATCTGTTGCTAATAGAAATGGACATAAATGTGTCGCAATGCAGATTGTACTATAATATGAATGTATCTAAACTGATTTACATTTAATCGGGGGGGGGGGAGGTGGATGGCCGAATGGTTAGCACGTGCGTGTTGTATCATAAAGTCTGCCATCGTGTGGCGTGGTTTCAAATCCCCTGTTTGTGCGTGGCAAGGAGTAGGGTTGCCTGTCCAACCTCCTGGGTTTTCTCCGGGTTCTCCGGTTTTCCTCCTATAAAGATTCCTAAGCGCAAGCGAATCATTGAAATAAAATTAACCCATATGTTTGTGCCGATATAACCTAGTTTGTGTCGAGTGGACGTTAAATTCAATCTCTCTCTCTCTCTCTCTCTATCTCTCTCTCTCTCTCTCACACACACACACACACATTCAATCGTTTCTGTAATTTATCAAATAGCAGTCTTTGGCGTCTTATCACAGTGGTATTATAATCGTGTGGGATATATTTAGCCTCGTTCATCGAATCGCTTCATTACAAATGGCGCTCGAAAGCATTGTGACTCGCGATTCGTGTGCCAATTATAAAATGATCATCTTGTCTTAAATATTGATATCAGAAGCCCCCTTTTTTTAAGTAAGATGACATCAATGTTGATATAACTTGACCAATAAGTCGTGTTTGCAATGCCGAAGATTGTGGATGATGTGAGAGACTTGCCACCTTTAAACTGAATCAAATATATTCCTGAAAACTGTTATTAACTGGAGTGTAAGTACGGGTATGATAATATACTGCTCAAGTATTACTTTTTCTAAAAATGCGCAAAACGCATATGTTTCATCTTTGTTCCAATATTACCTACAATTGTATATCACGAGGTGTACCCTGAAAACAGCATGCAAATACAGGAAAATGTAAACTTTTTCGTGGAAGGGTCGGTCGAGCTGGTGGACATGTGGCGATAATATATGAGACGATTAAAATATGTTTTGATATATGAAATGTGTACTTTTTATCCATTAATATCATCGCAAATAAATTGTTGATATATTCGTGATTTCGATCCTGGTGACATGTGCGAAAAAGATAGCAGATTGTTATTACTATATTTGCATAAGGCACCCATAAATGGCGGTATCAAATCAAAATAAATCAGTGTTAACTTCAAGTAGCCATAATTATTAAAGTCGAAAAATGATCGATCTAAATAATGTTTACATATTTATTCACTTGACAAGGCGGGGGTTGGGATGGCGTAGTGGTCTAGAGTGCCGCGCTTCGACCTCCAGCTATAGCCGGTCACCTCTGGCTTGCGGCTGTGGTTTCGAACCCTGGTGTGAGCGTATGTGGCATGGAGATAGGGGCGCCTTCTCAACCTCGTGGGTTTCCTCCGGGCACTCCGGTTTCCTCCCACTGCTAAAGACCCCTACGCGCAAGCGAATTATTAAATAAAATGAAACCATATGTTAGTCTCACAATGACCTGGTTTGTGTCGAGTGGACGTTAAACCCCATTTCTCTCTCTCTCACTTGACAAGGCTATAATCAAATCTCTAGTCCATTGGATGGCTCGGATATTGAGTAGATTAGACAATGCCAGACATACGTGACGTCACTCATAGAAACTATACCGATAAGGCTGGGGCTAGATATAGCTTTCAATTTCTTTTATATACACTCTTTTTTTTTAATTAAAAGCCATTTAAATTCAATTGCATCTGATAAAAGTAGCCATGTCATTCAGAATAAATTAATCGGACTGAAGTTTCAATATACTTGTATTAATTTTTTATAACTGTCTTAAGAAGAACGGTCATCTCTTTTTGGGGTGGGCGAATGGTTTAGATCGTTGGGTCTGTCATTAACTCAAATCGATTCCCCGCTTTTCTAACCTCGTGGATTTTCTCTGGGTCCTATGGATTCCTGTCACAGCTAAGGACACCTTCGAGCTAACGGGTTATTGAAAGAAAATTGAACCAAATGGCGCGTTCAAAAAAATGTTCGTGGTCTTCAGTTGCCAGCCAATGTTTCGATGTCACTGCGATTTCCTAAACAAAATGTTTGAATATACTCTGTAGAAAACCCTCTTCATGCGAACCTACATGTACTCCTCTAAGGCTATAAAGGTCTTCTTGAGCGCGCAACAGTTTAATATAAACAAAACGACGTAACCTTTCGACGTAAGTTCATTGCCGGCAGAAATTTAAGATCGTTTATACAGTACAAAATAAATTCTTACGTTTTTGTTACTAGTTTAACTCAGTGCATTATAAACCTATTTTTTTACGACACCCATTGTAAAATATATAAATTGTCTCGGCTATGTACATTATTATTTTAAGATAGAATATTCATGTCTACACGGGTGAAACCGTCAATAAATAATGTAGAAGTTCTATAAATTCACTTAAATTGTTTTATAAAATTCATAAAATTGTCATTCTAAAGTATTTCACTCACCTTTTATTAGGGAAAATATGGCTAAACACACTGCATAGAGAAGAAACCCCTTCATTTTTTATAATTTAGATATATTCAGGTAATAATATTTCCATTCCCAAGATCGCCATCCAACTTTCTGATCTTTTAACTACAATTTCTCCTGTTGTCAGACAAACAAGGTTTGATCTCTGTGAAGTCAAATCCATAATATTGACACACGATTGACAGTGGTGTATATTTCAATCTTTAACTTGCATCTCCCACTAACAACCGTTATCGTGAATGAGCAGCAACTTTAATCAATAACACCGAAAAGTCAAGGCTTTAACATATCAATATCCATGTTGATTGACTAATCTCTATTATCGCAGTTATCATTAGATATTCATCGTCAATTCTGCATCGCGTCTCTCGGGGGTTTTTCGTCCACTAATAAATAAGAAAAATGGAAGGATAGTGATCACAATGTAGAAATAAATATTCAAAAATCTCCATGCTGGGATAATTTTTCTTGTTTAAGTCACTTTAAACACCACGCTTTAAACAAAATAATCAATGAATCGAGATCCGCTATTAAGAAAATTGAAAATATTAAGATTACGAAGGTTCCTAATTTGCATTCAAGAAAGGGGAATCATAGAGAATTATCAGCAATCATCACAAATATGTCACCATTAAATCCTATTTTAAATTTCCTGCGGAGTAATATGGAGCGCCAACTTCAATAAAGTATTTTAAACTGTTGGCGTGTTGTGGTAGCGAAGTCAACAAAACCATGAACGACATGAATAGCCTAAGTATAAAAAAGCGCGGTGAAGCGATTGGAAACCCAGTAATTATTGCGTCCGTGATAAGATAAATCAATAACAATAATTAGTTTTAGATACGAGAAAAGGCTGGAAAATCAAACCATGAAGAGTACACAGCAACTGACAAGTTAGGCCTACATTATTGAGAGAGAAAGAGAGAGATGGAGAGAGAGAGAGAGAGAGAGAGAGAGAGAGAGCGTTGCTTCCTCTGGCAAGTTTCTTAGGTAAAACTTGTCTACATACAGTGCCCTCCCCCATTATTTTTATTTTGCTCTTTAAATTGAAAACATATTTGTGATTTGTTGCGGAAATCAATACCTTTACGGTGATTAAATCCAACGTTCCCACTCAGTCACAAACTGGCATGTTGTAGAGTCCCGGTTATTTCTTACCGAACCCATCCTGCTCCTAAACCTACTATGAACGACAATAACCTGTAAACCACGAGTACTTTTTTTATGATCCTCAAAGTTTTGGGGTATTTGGCAAGAATATTCATTCACTTTGAGTCAATCACTCCATTCGTTTGACATATCAATCTATTTTCGGATAGGCAAGTGATTTGGCTCCAGAGAGTATCTTGTCAGCTCTATTTATCTCGACGACCAAATCTGAAAAAAAAATCTACAGTATTAAGAATCGCAGCCTCTATCGCGTTCACAAGGTTTTCGTCAGTGGTGGATAAAAGTCGCGGTGCACTGAATATCAACAGAGTTCATCATCCCCCAAGGATCCACAATGCTCCACAGCAAATTTGAAGAAAAAAACACCACAGCCGTCAAAAACTGAAGCCTCTGTTTGGTTCACAAGTCAATATTGTTGAAGGACGGACATGGTGACAACAACATAAGTCCACGCTGAATGTGGGCCTGTAAAAATGCGAATTCCTTGAAACAAGTATCCCATCCCGTTGCTGGTCGTGAAAGTATCTCTGCGTTTTCCATGCTGGCAAAGAAATCTGAAGGGACAAAAATCCTTGATCCCTTGAACACTTTGGTGTGCACGTAAAATAATCCTTGACAGTTGGAATTAACTTGCAGCTCCCTCAATAAAGTGCTTATCTGTTAAAATTCGCCTGTTTTGTGATTGTATGTTTATCTCATTGAATCATTTAGTCGGAGACCGACTGCGGTGAGTACTTTTTTTTAGACCGACTATTTTTTGTCATGGTAGAAAACATTTCATAGAACAACAAACATACTCACAACAGAATAAGAGTGACAAGCAGACATGGTTATTTTATACTATAGTTTTGTGTGACGTATGCAATTTAGGCACACGAATTCACGCAAATACATGAACATAGTATTTGGGATCTATTCTGGCATTGTTTTTGAGACCGACTGGAGTCACTGCACTTATTTTGTGACCGACTATTTTTCTCCCTTAGTGAAATTTTGTTGTTAGACCAACATACTCACAACAGAATAAGAGTGACGTATTAGGCTCACGGATTCGCGCAAATAAATATAGAGTATTTGGGATCTATTCAGGGGCGTGGTGAGAATGAGTTCATGAGTAGCCATACTCATGCGCCAAAAAGTTTTTGCGCCAAAATCACAATCAAATTACTCAAAAAATGAAAAACATTTGTAAGTGGAAAAATTGTTTCATCTGACCCAATTAAAAAAATTTTGAAAGAGTCAAGTTGGAAAATTTAATGATATTTTATTACCGTATTTCTTGTCTCGGATTGCTGGAGATTGCGTTTCTGGGCTTCTAATTTTCGAAATTTTCCCGGGGGAGGGCCCCCCGGACCCCCCGCCGCGGGCTCGCGCCGTCGGCGCTCGCGGTGGCCGGATTCGCCGGCCACAGCTCCGCGGTCAGTAAAAGGGTTTTTGTGCCAAATTCTTTTTTGTTACTCATAATTTCTTCTCAATAATTGCCCTCACCACGCCCCTGGATCTATTCTGGCATTGTGTTTGAGACCGTCTGCAGTATCTGCACTTATTTTGAGTCCGACTATTTTTCTCCCTGGGTGAAATTTTGTTATTAGACCAACTACCATGGAGGTGTATATATTGACTTGAGTGTATGGTGGTCACGTGATCGCGTGCCGACTATGGAGGTTGGCAGCCATTTTACAACCGGGAAGATTTAGCCTGCGTTGGCATATACCAATATGTCGGAAAGTTGTTATTTTTTTGGTAAATTCAATGTCAGACGAAAAGGGAGTGGATTATCATTTCATAAGTAGGCATGATAAGTTATAAGTGAAATAGTGAATTAATAGATACGGTAAAATCATGATAATTGTGTAAAATAATTAAATAAACACGGCGAGAAGACGTCGAACACTCGAAGCTTGAGGCCGAAAACCCGGTGGGTCCATTCACTTAATTTATTAGTACTGATACTTTTATTATGTAATGATTACAAGGTCCGTCTGTTAAGCAAACCTCCAAATTAATGTTTTATTTAATTATTCGAAAATTGCGCAAATTATAAATTATACACACATGCGGCTTTATACGAAAAATATCGCGGGGAGTAAGTCTGTTTATTGGAGTGGAGTGTTTAGTCACAGACATGCACTCACTGGCCAGTAGTTGCTTTGTTATCTTTTAGTTTCACTCCCTCGGATTTAATTAATTAGGACGACATTGTGTTCACAGATGTACAGAATGAATATAAAGCGAAAGTTTCTTGCAATATCAGTTTATGCTTCTTTTATTTTCTTCAGAAAACCCGCTTTAAACCCCCGAACTAATTTTTAAAAAAGAAAGGTTAATTATATTAAGGACAAATAAGTGAAGGTCTTGAAAACTTCATTCCCCGAACCAATTTTGTGAAAAATAAATTTTTAATTAGGCCTAATATTTTTTTTTTAATCGCTGCTGCTACTACGAAATCTCATCAAGAGGTTTGTCTTTTTTTTTGTAAAATTTAATATACCGCCGTATTTTTCAAGCAAAGAAAAATCAGACACCAGTTCATGGAAATTGAAAACCATATAGGCCTACTAAGGCCTTGCTAGTCCTGTTTATATTTTCTTTTTTTAAAAAAAAAAAAAAAAAAAAATCCCATCGGCATCAGATATTATTCTACTGGTAAATGATAGAAGTCCTAGATTATTTTTAAAATCTATTTTATTTCTTTATTCGTCATCTGGATGACGCTATTTATTTTATATAGTATAGTCAGTTATCTCTGCCAATCACGCAGAACATTCATTTCAAATCGTCCAACAAATTATTTAGATCTATCCAAAATAAAGTTTTATGTGAACTGCGGGTAGCAATGTTCAAAATTTTGCTGAATACTCTATAGATATCTGGACATTCGAGGACGTTCACTTAGCTCAATTAATAAAATAAACATGATTTCGTAGTTCTGGCTTTCTGCGCACAATTTACACATTGCCACACCACGGTGACTCTTAATAATAAAGCCCCCAAAATATGCCAGTTGACCAAAGCGATTTTGCTTTTAGGACTGTAAGGTAAGACCTTTCAATCATCATTTTTTTTTTTTTTTTTTTTTTTTGGTTGATATTGTTGAATTAGAACTGCTTTTAAATGGACTTACCAACACTTCGTCATTCTATTTCACTTTGTTTACATAGCGTTCATCCGGGCACTTCCGTCATTCTTTCCCGGTTGAAACATGGCGGCCGGTCTCCAGTGTCGGCCCCACTGATCTATATAATAACTTTATTATATAGATCAGTGGTCGGCCCACGGCGTTAACGTTACGTCAATGGGGATCACGTGACCACAATACACTCTAGTCAATATATACAGCTCTATGCCAACTACTCACAGAATGAGAGTGAAACACAACATCTTTTCAAACATGATAAGTTGACAAGGTTATTTTATACTAAAGACTGCTCCTAGTTTGCGACCGACTGCACTGATTTTGCGACCGACTATTTTTATACTAAAGTTTTGCGTGAGCAGCGTGACCTATATACAGTGAGTAGGTCTACTTATTTTGATACCGACTACCCCTATTTTGCGACCGACTGCACTAATATTGCGACCGACTATTTTTTTGCTGGGGGGGGGGGGGGTTGTTGTACCACCGCCCACCACACACCCCACATTTACGCCCCTGGCTATGGAGATAAAAGATAAATCACATTTTAGTAATATAGCCTACGAGTGACTCGTAGGCTATATTACTAAAATGTACGGCTACGACCGAGAAAAATACAATATCAATATTGCTTCCTCGGCCTTCCGCAAACTGATCCCGCAGTGAATATTCGCTTGGCCGCTACAATCACTGATAAGCATGACATTGACGAGGCTTAATGAGTACGGCATATTAACTTTTTTACTCCGACAAATTAAATTCTCAAACATTTTTTTGAGGTAAAAGAAAAATAAATAAAGACGTTTAAAGTATTTGTAGTTAAAAAATATTTCCTATTTAGTGTAAATGGGTGTTAAAATGAGTAAAATGCATCATTTTGCCCGAATCAGTTAGGTGTTAAGTAAACATTGCACGAGCCGTTGAGCCAATGACTACGAGGCGTGCAAGTCAACGCACGTGTTTTAGACAGCCATCCGTTACAGGGATATTTCGTTAGTAATTCTCTGTGAAACAGGTTGGGCCTTCCGTAGTATGATCGCTCATTATAATGTCCGAAAAATCAAGACTACGTTTCCGTTAAAATGGCTTCCACGTGTTGATGAAATTATGTTGTAACAATAAAATGAAGTAAATGTAGTGGGGAATAGGCAAAAATGTCGATCTATCATGATGAAATAGAAATAGAAGACATGGAATATGACGAAGAAACAGAAACGTACTATTATCCGTGTCCATGTGGAGATAAATTCGAAATATCAAAGGTACACTAATGTCTACTTTTACTTTTCACTATTTCAGTTTTCCGTTTGTCTCTTTGTTTTTTTTGGATTTTTTACTTTTGTCAGCATGTGTATGACATTCTAAATATTAACGACATATTGGATATGAAGTATTGGAACAATGGGAGGATAAGCCCGATCATCTGGTACAAAATATGGGCATGGCGACTTCTTGTTTAATGAAATGAAAATCCACATCATTATATTATTTATTTTTCTATACTTTCTCAATCTCAACCGTGGATTTATAGATCGATATTTATGTGGATGTGTAGTTTCATCACTCACCGATGTTGTTCACCTGTTGTGATGATAAGAAAAAAGAGACTCACTTTCTCTTTTAGGAAGAATTAGAAGATGGTGAAGATGTAGCTAAATGTCCTAGTTGTTCTTTATTAATAAAAGTTATATATGATCCTGTAAGTCGACAATATTATTTATTTCTTAATCGGTTTATGTAGGCACAGACATCATTATCAGCTACATCTACTTTTCCTGGGTTAGTGACTGATAGATTTTTAACGTCTGCTTCCACAAGAAATTCATTTTTGTTTTGCTTTACTGATGTACACCAGGCGCGGATCCAGAGGGGGGGGTTTGGGAGGTCCAAACCCCCCCTGCTCAGCTACATAAAAAAAAATAATGCCTTGCATCAATGAAATTACATCACAAAGTGATCCTACATCAGTATAACAATGATTTCTCTGTTTAAAAAGCTCAATTTGTATGTATGCCTATGTAATTTAGAGACGATGATGGCAGATTTCCGTAACAGAAACCTGGCAAACCCCCTCCTGAAAAAATTCCTGGATCCGCACCTGGTACACATACACTGAACAAGAGTATAGTTAAATATGATATAGGGATTAACGTTTCACTGTTTTACACTGACAAGGCTAATGAAGACAGGAATACACTATACAGTGTGCTGTGAAGAAAATTTAGCATCCTACTTTTATATTAAATTCCAATTCACAAGGTTTTTTATGTGCACATCAATGTATACATACATGATACTCAGGTTTTCCATCCCATACAAACTACTATACATGTATGTTGTCCCTTGCCCTGCACCACCGATAAATCATGAAGACATTTCCAATTCAAATTAGTATAATTAGATCTTCCCGTTTGGTATAGTCTGTTAATGTGCCTGATTGGAGGATAAACATTTGTTTTATGCGGTAGTGATTAGACTCTTAACATAATTGTAGCTTCTTGGGTGTGACATCTTACTTATTAGTATATATGAGACGGTAAGGTTAACCGAATAACTTGTGGATGATGCCTGTGATGAAGGTATGTTAACATATGAAGTAGGGTCTACAATGCTTCACTTACAAAAGGTTGCATTCACTCTATCGTAAAAATCTGGACACCATTTCACAAAAAACATATCTATTTAAAGTTTTCTTCTACCAAAGTGAATGTCAGATAGTTTTTCGATACTGTGAAGCTTGACTTTATTCCTTTTCTTTATTTAAATACAGGAAGATTTTGCTGGTGATGAAGAAACTGTCACTGTAACTAAATCAGAACTGGCTCTAGCTTAAATATAACAGTACATTTGTAATCATTTTATTTAATCAAGGTTAGTGTAACTTTTATACTTTCATCTAGAATAAATATATATATATTTGTTTGAAATTGTAAAAAGATAATTGAATATTTGTATTGCATGTATTCTATCCAAATTCCAAACGCAGATTGGTTTAGCTCTTCAGATTGTAGGCCCTATTTCTAAAGTAATATCAATTATTAGAAATTCTTTCACTGTAATCAATTGAATTACAATTAGTTGAAAGGTGAAAAATGTTTGATTACAGATAACAGTACATCTGATTACTTGAAAATTTTGTTATTGGTCTCAGCTGATTAAAGATTACAATAATTGGGAAATGAAATGAGGTTTAACATTCCACTGTTCTGTACTGACTGGGCTTAGGAAGACAGGCTTAAGCCAAACATGATCGAGGGACGGTAGAACTACAACTTACTCATATTTCAAAGTCCAACATATTAAGGATTCTTTTACATGCACATCAATGTGTACACAGGATGTTGGTTTTTCATACCACCTGAACAACTAAACACTTTCCCTGTCATGCCCTCTGTCCTGCATCACAAACAAGGGGAAATAAACCGTGTTAGAAATTCCTCTTAGTTAGCTAGCCATCGTCTTTTTCACTGAGCCACCTCATATGTTATCATGTTATTATTTATTTCAATTATTTTATAGACTTACAAAATGAGCGAAGAATTTATAAATATATCGGATGGGGAGGAGGAAATGAGACAGTTGTTTCAAGAGAGTTGTGTTCGTAACAATAAAAACACTGTGACTGGATATGATACAAACCAAGACAGTATCACACCAGCAGACAATGGTGCTAATAATAGTAATGTGTCCTCACAAAGTGAAAGTAAGAAAAAGACTCCTAGAAAGAGTGCAAACTCTAGACAGAGATCAAGTTCTAGTACAAGTAAGGGAGAAGGATCTAGTAGATCAAGTAGTGCACGAAAGGGGAGACAATCCAAGACCCCATCAGGATCTCGACATGGTAGAGATAGTCGTGGAGAGGTATTTGTCATAAATTATATGCTAATTGTTTAGTAAATAGAAGGTTCTAAAGTTTGGAATAACAATGGAATTATCCCACTTTAACTGGATACCGTCACCATGAAATTGTTGCTAAGTTCTTATTGCTCCCATTGTAAAATTATTTTTACATCCAAAGGAAATTGTAGACAGCTCGTGTTAGTATTTAATGGGATTTCGTTAAGCTGGTTTGAAATATCCTGTGATTGTTAAGATAGCTTAACTTTGTTGTATGAATGCAAGTAAAACAGTTTAGGTTTATTTCTTTGCAGTTCCAAGAAGTGAACTTAAATTATTGTTGATACCAACCTCAAAACATGCAAATTTCATCACATTCTGTAGGCAGGATAGACAAATGTATAATTTACCCTAACCTGTTATTAACCCCATGTAGTTGAAATGTTTGACATGATGTCGTCTATAAGTTTACGGTTTAAAAAAACATTTTGTTTTCTTAATTCATTTTCTGTTGTGTGAAATTTTTTTTTGTTTTCAATTGTTTTGAAACAGGGTGAATACAGTATATCACCATGTAAAGATTCCCTACCAACTTTTACCAGTGATATACATGTAACAGATAACAATTTTAAACTTAGTTTACTGGATGAGGTGCTAACAGAGAAAAAAATGGTGAGGCTTTATTAGATTAATCCTTCAGTGGCATTTATAAATCAAGTACATTAAATTAAGGAAATTTTGCTTAGACCGCAGCACTATGGCCTACTCTTATATCAAATTCCAACTGTCAAGGGTTTTTTAACCTACATGCCAAAATGTGTACACGGAATCTTGGTTTTTGGTCCTATCTCAGGCTCTCCGACTTGAACCAGTGACAATGGACTTTCTGGGTCAGCACAGGAAGTGAACACATGACCTCCAGGTTGGCAAGCTAAAATCTTACTCACTGCGCCTATTCAATCTCATGGTTTTCTCCGATATCCTCCCATTGCTAAAAATATTTTTGTCCCAAAATGCGATAGTTTGTGTCGTGTAGGCATTAAACCACATTGCTCTCTCTGTGGCCAGTTAATACTGCACTATTTAGCACAGTATTGTTGAATATAACTATGCAAGTTATTGTCACACCCACAGAATGTGAAAGTTTTGTACTCTTCGGATAAGATTTGGACTTTTGAATTCAAAATAGTCAATTCTAAATGAGACCTGGACAAAAAAGCATACATATAGGTTTCAATGCTTGGCAACTTCTGATTTAATAATTAGTTGGTGTTTCTTTGTTTTAATTCAGGCACTGATGAAATCACCGGAGGTTGTTAAGTTTTTAAAAGAGCAACAATCTGGCATGTTAGCAACAAGTAAACAGAAATATGAACCAAGTGGATCCTGACATAATAATAATATTCTATAGTTTCATTTGTAAACATTTTAATTTTTGACAATTTGTATATAAATGCCTGTCATTAATTTATATACAAACTCATGTGGAATATGTTTATTTCAACTTCACTAAGTACACTGTAATCATTAAGCCAGTTCAGGAAAATTGACTAAAAGCAATGTTAATTGCCAGTCACCCTCGTAACAACTGAAAAATCCTGTTCTTGAAACTGATGAATATACTTTTGTCTGTGCATGGCCTCAAATCTGTATGTTTAACCTTTAATCTGGCATGTTGGGGATTCAGCAAATTCTCGAATCTTTTTTTAAAAAGCAAGATTCTCAAGATCGGGGGTGGGGGAACTGCCATAGTGAGGTGAAATTTTGTTAACATGCATTACTTAAACTCTTTATGATGCAATTAACATTGATGTTACTTGTCTTTTTTTTATTCACTGTATTAAATTAAAGGTATATGTTGTCAATACAATGTTGTTTTTTTGATCTTTGTGAATTTGTAATGGGTATAGTTTATCATGGGAAGTAACTCTACTTAATGAGTATAGCCAATGTGTTTTGGGAACTTTGACTTGAGGACTTTAAAACTAATGTACAATGTAGCAGACTTATTTAGCTTGTTTTGTTTTTTTTAAATACTATTTTTATCAAATAAATAAGTTCAATGGACAAAATCATGAAAAGTTTGGGGGTCAAACAGTTATTTGTCTCATCAGATGGTCAACCTGCTATTTGACATTCTGAATAACCTCCAGGAGAAAGGCTTTTTTCACATTTTAATGAATGGTAATTCCAGTAAGGCAAAAGTCACTGTTATGGGATTGTGGTCAACTGCTGGAAAGTATTTGTAATTGTTGAACAGGTGACTGATGGAATCATTCATTTTTCGGTAGCCAGAAAGGATAAATGTAAAATGCATCAAATTTAACGGTTATGGACAAAAGTTTAAGATCCCTGTCAGTCGTATATCCTACTAACTGTTGCGTAACTTACCCCTCCAACCTGTAGGATTTAATGATCACTTTACCATGTTATTTGAGATTAGTTATGATCAAAACACCCAGGAGTAGGGTTATTTTAGTACACCTTAATTCTCTTGCATTTAGGGGTCCTTTGCATTACTTTGCAGTGGAAGGAAAATTCCTTGTTGCGACAAGCCGTCGGAGATCGAAACTAGACAATTGGCCAGGTTGACTCGTAGACCACTCAGCTTACACTGTCCATATACAATGATGAAATGAAATAGGGTTTAACATCCTAATTTTCTCTACTGACTAGGAAAAGGAACTGGTTTTATTTAATTTGCAGGGGTCTTATAGCAGTGAGAGGAAACCCGAGAAAACCCACAAGGTTGGCTAGGCAAACCTGCTCCTTGTCACGTACAACCGGGGATTCAAACCCATGCCAGGCTTATAATACAAGAAGCACATATGCTAACCATTCGGCTATCCAATCCCCCCAACTTTGAAAATAGCAACACAGGGAGTATAAACACCACTAGGTACCAGATGGGCACAAAGAGGGATAAAATAAACAAGTTTATCTTTGAAAGAACACCTTTATTCCACTTGCATACATTTTCCTTCACATAAACATATAAGAAATCGCAGATGACTCCTCCAAAAATAGTAATATGTATATATATGAATACTTGTGTATATTTGTTTGCTACTCCTTAAGATTGGCAATGGCTACAATAAAATATTAGTAAATGCATTCAGTTTTCAGTAGAATGGGTGTAAATAAAACTCAATTTCATGGGTGCCGTTTTGCGCCTTTTAGTAGGTGTAATTAATCCAACAATTGAGAATTACCAATAATGGAGGTAGATTAAGAAAGACTTATAAACATTAAATCACTTTCTTTATAACAAAACAGGTTGTCGAACAGAGATCAATAAATTATTTGGGAGTTCTCTAATATTACATTCAGAAATAAAATTCAATCTCGTTGTCTTACGTCACTATGTTTTTATCTGAGATAGAATGCGAATATGCAAGACTTTGGTGCACCGTTTGCCTCGATTCCGGGGAAAGACACGTTTAGTTGTTGTTCAAATTGATTAAGTTTTAAATTTAGAAGTAGCACACCCACCACCCGCTTTATCAAGTTTTTCAGAATTTCTTTTTATATTAAGATAATATCTTTAATTGTGTTTAACAAATATCTTTTCACTCCTTTAGAACTGTGCGCTATAAATATTATATTTGAAAAAAAAAATGGATAATTATTATGACCTCTATAGCATCCCCCTGTGCGAATCAAAAAAATAAACAACATTATACAACCCAATTCTCACATGTTTTTGGGGTTTTTTTAATAATTAGCTGTTACCATCTACCAGTTTAAAGATTCATGTGAGATTTTCTTTTCAATTGTTGCATAATTTCGAATGGACATTTGATTTTTTCAATTTCTTTTTGAATGGGGTATTTGATCACTATGATTATTACACACAATGATACCCACTCTACTGACAACCTGCAGAGTGAACAGCCTAGTATCAAATGATATGATATCAAGTAAAATAATATCACAGTTTGGCATCTGAAAAAAAAGTTGAGATCAGAAAGATAATAAAATAGAAGTATTCGCTTTATCTTAAAATTCCTAGTTTCAGAAACCATTCTATATTGGTAAAGTTAATAACAATGGTTAATAATAATATAATAGCACTAGTATTCGTAAATTTCTGGGAATAACATAAAGCCTTTAAATAAATATATTAATCTTTAAAAAAATAAGTAAACATCAAGGAGAGAAATCATAACAATAATACTGTTTAGTAATATAAAAGACAAATATTTTTTTTTTGATAGAATTGAAAATGCAATTATTGCTGTAAATTTTCGAGTAAATTATTTTTAACTGTTAAAATGTTATGTACTTTGATTAAAGTAAATTCATTCTCGGCTAAATTATATTTTGTTTTTGATAAATTATATTTTCCATTGGATAAATTGTATATATTTTTCGTTAATTCAACATAAAATTATGGAAGACAGTAAAACAAACATTTGAATAAAATGTCATTAATAAATAAGCACTATGCTAGGATTAATTGGTTTCAAATTGTGGCAAAATGCGTAATAGGTCAAAAGATCAAATTTGCCAACCACAGTAGTATTCAGTATAAATTTGCATATTATGAGCATAAAAAATATGTATCACAATACATAAATATAAAGATATAAAATAATATAATAATCCATTCTATAAACCAATTAAAATTAGAAACTGAATCATAAGACCAGTTTTAAGTCATAGATGTAAAACGTGGATAAGTTTGCCAATCTTAAGGAGTGGAATATATGTCAAATCAGTGTATAAAATAAGTCAGAACATTGATTCAACACATTTCAGTAATAATTGTATATTCAATGCAAATGTGATTTTTAACATTTCAACGAAAAACTAAGGAATGGCAAAAAATAAAAAATAGAAAGCACATGCTTTGCTTTTTTTTCTTTTTTAAATGTTATAACAAATTTTAATATTATCAAACTGTAACTTGTAACAAGAAAAAAAAAATTCTCAACATTTCAAAAATAAAAGTCAAAATTAATTGTTAATGGAAAGGAAAAAAAGAATCTCATTAAGTCCTCAGTTTTTTGCTAAAGATATAAACTGCTTTAGAAGGAAGTTCCCAACCCAAGATAATATAACTGGAATACGACGATTATAACGTGGCTAATTAATTTATAACATTGCTGATCATATTTAATCAAATAATAGTAGTAAATGAGGGTTGAAATAAATCAAAAAAAGAAAAAAAAAAACATTAGCTAAATATATATAAAGGAAAAATAACATTGCAAAACATCAAATTAAATATATATATATAATTGTATATGAAAAGTGTATTAAGAGTAAAGTATTTCAAAAATAATACATAATAATACCAAGTAAAAAGAAAGGTCGGCTAAGAGGCCTTGTTAAACTGTTAATAATAATAAACTATATTTTCAACTTGGCTAAATACTGGAAGCAAAGGGTATTTGTCCCCTCTGTAAGTTGTTATAAACTAAGGACCTAAAGTGACAAAACATCACAAACTAAGCGAATTAAAAACAACTACATATATAAAGAGAGAAATATTAAACTAAAAGCTGATTAAAGATGGATAAATTATACAAACCGAAAAGATGGAAAAAAAGAAATCCCTGTCTCGATATACACTTAATATAGAATAAAATTGATGCATATCTTCTGGTTATACTTGTAACAAACATAGTTTGTATTCTTGGTGATTAAGTGAAGAATACAATCTATGTCTAGAGGCGCATCATCATTACCCTTTGTTTATGCTCATTTCTGGAAGCTAACCTCCCCCCGTGCTTCATACATTATACTCAGATTTGTAAAAGGGAAGAAGAGATATGATTTAAGAATTTAACAAAATCAAAACTTCAAACATTAAATGCAAAATGTTCAAAACTACGAGGAATTTAAGAGAAAAATATTAATAAAAACATCAAAAAATCAAAACTTTTTTTTGGGGGGGGGGGAGAGAATTAAGGGGAAGGGGACATTATATATATTATAAAGTTATATTATGATTTAAATTCAAACTGGAATAATTGAAAGAACATGAACACCATTAAACATTTTAACTAATAATGAAAAAGCTCGTTGTGAAATTTAAAACCCAGACAATCATTATAGGAAAAGTCCAAAAAATCTGAAATCGCAGGTTAAACACGAAGAGAGAACATGCTCAAAAGGGAGCAACATTCTCAAAAAATCGCAAACTGCAGTCCAAAAATTAGTTTGATAAAATATATTTCTGGAATACCTTTGAAAAACCAAATATTCACATGTGTTATCAATCGCCCTAAGGTTTAATAATGATATAATTATATGGCAAAAACCAATATGAAAAATTAACACGAAAACAATTAACAATATATATATATATACTTTTGATTAGATACATATGCTAATATAAGTATGGTGGGTAAAATCTATGTAATGGTCTTGTATACAAAAATCGGCATGAGCAATTTTAGCATCTACATGTATGTATATAATATATATATATATAACTTGGTTTACAATTTAAAAAAATGTAAATATCTAACATAACATGTAATATTAACATCTTAAAAAAATATCAATCTATCAATTTGTAAAGCTTCTTACACTATGAACACCAAACAAAATAAAATAAATCAATATTTTAAATCAATAATCAAAAAAATAATTAGTTAATTAATAAATGAAAAAAAAAATCCTAAATTTCTTTTATTGGTTAAAAAAAATTTGTTAAAAAAAAAAATTGGGAAAATAATTAATAATCCCATTAAGGCACGAACAGGACAAAAAAAAAAAGAAGTCATGTCTTGACTGAGTATATATGACTAGAAAATAAGCAATTTGCATATTATAATTGTATTTGTATATGACAAAATAGATGTATAAGGGCAAAACGAGACCAAGATTACAATTTTAACAATTGCTACCATGTCTCATCTAAACAGAAAAAAACATGGCAAAATATATTATTCTTTAAAATGTGACTAATACTATTGATTGCTTACCACTATATAATTCTTTTTTTTTCTTTTTTTATATAAATTATTCAAAAAATTAATACAATATAAATCATCCGTTTCAGGAATATAATTTTGGACTGCTACACAAAAAAACATAAAACAAAAACTGTAAATATAAACTAAATATAAGATGGGTGTTAGTGATAAAGATTTCTATAACCCCAATCAGATAACATAGTAAATATAGATATATTATTTATTTATATATATATAGTATATATAATATAAATTGGCACATTGTTTAAGTAATGTATAAGGTATTTAAAACCAGCACATGATGATTATTCTTGGCAAGTGTGACAACATAGCCTTCTGATGTGATCTTCAAACCACAACATCTACTAACTTTAACATAAGGACATTGAAATTCACCAATTAGTGAACCATCTCTCTGGAATACGCCAACATGGAAACGATTTCCGTGACTATCTCCAATCAGAACATCTCCTGCATCACTGATATCTATGCCATTTGGATAGTTGGTGATGTTTTCACAACCAATCCTTCGCAGAAACTGCCCCTCTTCGCTAAAGACAACAACGCAATGTCCCTGAAAAATAATTACCATTTTTAAATTAATTCTTTGTATTTTTAAATCGAATACAATATTGGTCACTGCACAACTAACGAATGCTATTACTTTGATTGGAACGTAACTGAACTTGACCACTAAAAGCCATTTCTGAGACTATGGTAATTGGGTTCTTTAACATTGATATCTGACATACTAAAGAGGTGAATTTTGCCTAAACAGCAACATGTTATCCCTTATGTTTTCCATTTAACCATGGCTATTAATCATACCTTAAAGTCACAAACAAAATATTCTGTGCCACTGACAGCTATATCTGATGGTTCTCTCATATAGTCACTACAATCAAACCATTTAATAAGGTCACCTGATTCTCCAATACAAAATACTGTTGGTGATACACTATCAACAGCCACAATATTACCTACAAAACATCACAATATAAGTATTATTGTTCAAAATTCAATCTTAGGCTCCCATGCAACCCTCTGTATTTAGTTCAAGTACTTCCATTTAATTCAACAGCTGATGTCAACCATACATCCAATTCTAAAAAGATGTTGGGTTTTTTTCAGTTGTGTAACAAACCGACTTACAATTAAGTGTAAGAAATTGACTTACAACTTAGTTATTCAAATGGCTATTTAAGCTAAAGATGATATTCATAACAAACCGACTTACAATTAAAATAGCATTATGCAAGAGCAAAATCTGTTTATTACAGATGTTATCTAAATAATCAATTAGACATTAATTAACATGTCCAAACCATAATAAACTCTATGTCAAGGCTAGCCTTCGATGTTGGCGGATAAAATTCTTATATGCCGCTTAATAGCCGTTGATAAATTAAATTAATCAAGTGGATAATCGAGACTATGCTGTTTATATTAATGATTTGAGTAATGATGACCGAGGCTATGTGAATATTTCAAACGCTTTTTTCTCAGCAAATTTTATCACCACACATTTCATGAAAGGGTTACCAACTTATTCCCAGTGGTCTAACCAAATAGAGTTAAATTTTCTTCCATTGCATGCTAATTGTTGTGTATCGAATACAAAAATAAACCCGAGTAATTTTAAAAATTTGAAATATGTACTTTAGAATAAAAAGTTTTCCTACCTTGGGAAGTAATAGCCAATCCTGCTACAATATCAATATAACGTATGGCTATCTTCTTTACGAAATGACCATTTCTAGTAAATATCTGCATTCGTGATCTTTCATTACCGCGATCACATACAACATATTTACCAGATGATCTCATAACAGCTATTTTACGTGGATACCATAGCTGACCTTCTTCCCGACCTAAAATAAACAGTGACCAATATGAATTGTGGATAAAACGCGAGACATTAATTAAATCATAAGTATAGCAGTAAAGATCATGTTGCATCATTTAGGGACTAGCATATTGTTCAATAATTGGCTTCGCATAAATGTGTTTAGCAGTGGGAGGAAACCGACAGTCCCTGAGAAAACACACGATGTAGGACTGATGACCCCATTCGTCACGTGCAATCAGGGAATTGAGACCACCCAACTTGTTTATGAGAAATATCTTTTATCCAGAAACACAAAAATTTGAACTGTGTCTTATTGATCTATTTGATATATTAAAACAAAAGCTGTATTAACAGCTATATTTTTGTTAAAAAAGGCAAAAAATTTTTGAGTCAATTCTTAATGTATCAAATACAAAGTTGTGTTTCAGGATAAAAGATATTTCTCATAAACAGTAATTGAAAGTTGAGTAAATTCTTGACTGAAGTCTGAGAATGCTTTATCGAACAAGCGCCTTATCAAGTCAGGATATGTTCAATGAGAATATTTTATTACATATTTACCTGGAATACCAAACTGGTATTTAAAATCTCCAGTCTTATCAAATACTTGTATTCTATGATTGTTGGTATCGGCTACAATAATATCTTCTTCAATACCCAGGCAGAATCCATGTGGTGAGTTAAACTGGCCCTTACCTGGACCTAGCTGACCAAATTTACACCTGTAAATAACATTCATCAAAATTATAACCAATCTCTTTATCTGACAGGAACATATCCCAATTGAAATTAATTATCTGACAAGTTACCCCAAATTGATCTAATTATCTAACTCGTTACCCCTTATGGAACTCATTATCAGGAGCAATAACTCATGCACCATATCACCATATAAATCTTGTAAATCATATCTATAGAAAAGACTGAATTCTATTTTCTAACATCTGTTTGAATGCTTGCGAGAACTTACAGTAAGTGATATGGGACAACCTCAAAAATGTAATGCTTATTTCAGTTAATGTAATCACAGCAAATTACACTGAACTGGTGTCATACAACCAATCTATATAATTTAACTTTTTGTAAACCGACCTATTTTGAAGATTATGATTAATTTCTATATTTGAACACACCTGTTCGGCAATAAAACAACTACTTTAACCTGTATCTAAATGGTTTGATAATTTACCTTATCTGCATGGAGCTCATCTGATCTCCACGCCTAATGGGTGGGTACGTGAAGGTATTACCCATAGTGGGTGTTGTGATACCAGCTGAAAAATAGAATTCAAGATTTTTTATCTGATCAACTTCAATGATAATAAAGATTTTAGTTAAATGAAATAATTTTATAAAAGATCAGATATTGGCAGAAAAAGTTAATGCAAATATTTTGAAAATATTGTTGTATTTTGTCTTTCATGCAACAAAATCTAACAGGGGTATTAGTTACATACCCATATCTCTGGAACCACCAGCTGCACCGGTGATCATATTGTCCATTCCTGGTCCACCACCACTCACGCTTAGACTTCTCATATTATCAATTATCTTACTAAATGATGTGGTATGTGGGTTAAATAAGTTGGCCAAATTATCCAAGTTTGTGTTTTCAGCTCGTTCAGCTATTGATGGTAAACTAGCCATACTGGTGGGAGACAACTCATTGTGTGATAGAGGTGTTTGTGTTCTACTACTACCATCAGATGATGTGGAACCAGTATTCGTGTTCATTCCTCCAGGTATACCTGATAACATATGGCCACCCAATGATACTTGGCCTAAATTTAAACAAAAAAAAATTAATGAAATGTAATGGCGCCAAAGTAACAGCATACGACATGGCAAATGAAAGAAGTGTGTGGATTATTTTCATTCATCAGAAAGTATCAAATTTTCTACAGCTTAATCTACTCTAACAGGTATTCTTTATTTTCTTATGTTAAACCTTTGGACAGATAGACAGCAAGAATATCATTCTCATTGTTATTTTTATCAAGGACTTCAGAAAAGTATCACATAATACTTACCAAGGCTTGCCATAGCTGCAATGTTGATCATAGTAGCACTATTATTACTATTAGTGCTAGCAGCATCTCCTACAGATATCCCACTGTCTGACATTGCTGGACTGTGTGAATTACGTGATAAACTGGGATCATGCATTGGATGTGCCGGTCCAGTCAAATGACTCGGAATATTGGCTATCAACGAGGAAAGACTCTGAAGGTTGCCACTCAATGAGACAGGGGGCAATGAGGCCATAAACCCATTGGAAGATGAAGGCATCATGTTAACATCTTGATTCAACACACCATGTGGTAGATTAAAACCTTCATTCTCAAATGATGAGTGGAGTGGTGACAACTGACTTTCACGCTGAAAGAAAAATTAAAATTATGTATTGCAAACAAAATCAGACTACAAGAAATCAATCAATAATTTAAGAAGCAATCTTGCAGTAATATCTTTCATTTCAATTCATAAATAATAGCAGAAAACCATAACTGACAAAGGATTTAGAAATTATTTGTTGCCTATAAGTAAAATAAAACATTACCTTTGGTTCTTCTCGGCCAAAGCTACCAAAATGGTCTTCCACCATTTTTTCAAAGACAGCTGGGTCAGACTTAAATTCAATATTCAAATCCGTCTCTACAGCTGGTGTGTTGTTAATTAAGGACATCAACTGAGTTGAAATAATACGTTTTAAAACAGCAATTTGTAAGGAACTGCCATTTTTCAATATGTGTTCTGTAAATTTACAGCTGTCCTCTATCTTATCCATCATGTTGTTAACACTGTGACATAATCCCATTAACTCTAATTCATGGTGAGAATGGATTTCATCCAATTCATCAAGAAGTGCAGTCTGTAATACAAATTTTAACACATATATAAAACATGAAAAGAAACTAAATAAATTTTACAAATGAATACTTTGTTCAATTTGCCATTAATTATTTTTTAAGTTCTAACCAGACTCAATCCTATATTGGATATTTTCAGCACTTCAAAGGAACGATTCCTCATGAAATTTTGAATTGTTTTTTTTTATTGAAAGTAGTTGAAATTGATTAATGTCTGTCTCCTGAACATAAATTGGTGCCCATCAACAATCAATTATGGACACCAGGATGGGGGACACATAAAAGTAGACATGATTTTATTTCTTCATAGGAACAAATAATCATAGAATTGTGAAATCATTACAGATGAAAATGAAAATGCAGGAAGGTCATAACTGATTTAACAGGGTCTGAATAACAATAATTACCTTTCTTTTTTCAAGGATAGCTTTATAGCTTTGGAATGTTTCTTCAATGAGACTCTTGGCATCCTCTTGTTGACTTTGCAGTTCAGAGAGGGCGCCTTCAGCTCTAGATGCAGCTGATCTACACGGATCAAGTTTACTTTGACATTCTGTTACTAGGTTCTCTAAGTCCTTTTTTTGGTCATCTTCGACATCAGCCAGTTTCTCATAGTTGTGATCTGGCATTCTGTGATCATTGACCATACATTCACTACATATAGGAATCTGTAAATAAAGCAACAGTAAAGATGTTGGTTTGGTTAAATAGAGAAGAACGGAACAAGACTGTGCCCCTGAAACACAGCAAGTGACTTAAGGCAGTGTTGAATTGGAACGATGTTTCTTGTCGCCTGTGCGCTTAGGATCAAGGTGTCTATTTTCGGTCGCTTTGTTTTTCAACATAAAAAAAAAGTTTTATTTGAATGTTTCCATCATTTTTAACAATTATTTTGGAAATAAGTTACTCGTAATGTCTCGTTTATCAATATTTACCGACTAAACAAACATTACTGGTGCATTCTGTTGCCGTGTTTAAAGTTTAATACAGAGCGATATAACAGTCAATTCACAGAAAATGTTTTGTCTCATATAAGTTATTAAAGTCTACTTTTTGCGAGTATCGGTAACACTAAAAATAAACTAATCTGAATCATAATTGGCCACGTGACCTTTCGCCCGTCAGCATATTTCCGAGCCGCAACTATTCACGGAAAATAATTTGTGCTACATTGTTTTATTATTGACACATGCTTACAAATATACTTTTATATATTGACAAGTGTTTACGTATGAAATAATTAAAAACGAACTTATTTGTATTTGCTTGTAGTTTTTCTTTTTACTAAATTAATTCTAACTTCCGTTTGTTTGGATGAAAGCAAAAGCAGATTATGCATTATGCAAGTTGCCAAAATTTGACAATAAATTTCGATAATGTATGGACATATGAATACTAGTATGGAATAACAACACAGGCTTTGTTTATTAGAAGTTATTATTATAATATTATACGGAATACTGTAACGTTATGCAATTATTGACGTGAATAAAGTATGCATAAACCAACATGTCTGTTGTTCAAAAGACGACTATCCATTAGGGGTGCCCGTGGCCGGTTCATTTCAAAATGGATTAAGAACACTGCCTGGGTTGGATCGTCTTGAAGGTAGTGACAAGAAACATAGTTTCAATTCAACACAGCCTAAAGAGTATTATCAGGATTTCCCGCCCGACCTTGTGAGAGAGCCATAACTAACAGGCTTTGATTTTTCAGAAGTGACATCCATCATCCTCAGCATTTCTGACCACCAAAGAACAGCCACACTCAGGATATTGATTAAATTTATCAGCAGTATTCTTACTGTTGTGTTTAGAGATGGAATGAAACTTCAGCATTAAAACTAAACAGCACCGATCTACTGCATGGATCTCCTGTCAAAGCAATTGTATTGCTGCATGTACAAATGTACTTATCAACACAATGACCTTCACCAACATGCTATGCCATTTATCATTCGTATCTCGACAAGTCTTGAATAAAGAAAATCCTCTCAGGAAACCATGGTATAATTAAGCAATTTTCATTTTCTATGCAAAATATGTTAATTCAAAAGACTTTAATTTTACAAGTGGGAAATTGAATCAAAATTCAATGATTCTTGATAACTTCTGAAACCTTAAGAATGATGTCATATTCTGATTACAGTGATGTAATTATTTGACTGTGACAAATATCTCCTAAGAAAGGATTCTTTTTCTTTTATAAATTGTGAATCTGTACCACTCACCTCACATGTGTGACAAAAATACTTCAAGTTTTCTGAAGAGTGAACAGAGCAGAATATTGGCTTGTGTATAGAAAGTCCATCACTACTCTTTAATTCATCAAAGGACAACACCTGAAAAATAGATAGAAATCACATCATTTCACATTTAAATAGTTGTACGTCTACAGTTGTTAGTCCACAGTAGCAATCTGTCCATGCTAACCACAATGGTTATTGCTTTGTGAATCGTAAAAACATAACCAAGAGCAATAATAATCACCTGTATACTAATATGAATTATGGTCTTTGTAGCTACTTTCAAGAACTTAATCTTCAACTTTTATTACATCATTAAAGTCATGTTTATTTTGTTCATTGAACTGATCATTCTATTCAACACAAGCCGGTTAGCCATAACTTATTTTTCATTTGAATGATTCAAACAATAGTTACCTTATGATTTTCAAAACAGCGCATAAATTTATGTGCCGTCACACAGTTAGGGCATAGAAAGTTAGCACAATCACTACACCTAGCTACAGCTTTTTCCTTAGCTTTACAACTAGTGCAGACAATTTGCATACTTTCTACCCCGGACATATCCAACATGTCGGACAGCACATGTTCTGTCTGTAAATCCTGAACCCCTTTCATTGGAACCTGGGTGTCCTGCTCGCATACTGTACATTTCACCTTCAAGGGTTTCACTCCTTCAATAGCCTTTTCTTCCAACTGATTCTCTAGACATGCTTCACAAAACACATGAAGGCATGCAAGAAGTTTAGGTTGGGTTAGCTTCTTGGTGCATATTGGACATTGCTGTTGCTCATTCACCAATGTTGGGGAGGAAGATGGGGATTCCTCAAGTTCTAGATCAAGATCGAGGTCAAGGTTAGTTTCTTCTTTGGTTGCCATTTCTCAGTTAACCTGGATAATAAAAAAAAGAGAATTTCAATGTGCAGTTTCAAATGTCATTGAATAATAAAAATTTTCATCTATAATTGTCTAGCAATTGCCGAAAACCAAAATTATATTTTAGCACCTTTAGCAAAAATTCATCTTCAACAGGTCTCTTCATTTCGACTAACATCACAGATTATCATGCAAAAATAATGTATCATTCATTAAATTTTCATGTACAATTACATACGTACCATACCTGTACAAGTCCTCATTGCTTTATCATTATGGTTATAAGAATGTACATGTAACAGTTCAAAACCCAAACTTAAACTGGTTATTTCTAAACTGTATTAGACAATAATCTCATACATGTATCACATAATAATCTCCTATAGCATATGATAGGCCTGCATGAGCTCTTCTTAAAAAATCCAGCAACATTAAGCTTTATTAATATATAATATCTGCTTAAACTAATCCAGTAATCCCTTCTTTTGTCTGCTTAATGTTATGTTTAAACAATTAATTGATGGATTTTGCCATTTGTAGCATACATGCGTCTTAAGTACAGGATATCACATTCAGGCTAACTCTACACGTTATTATGCAGTGAACAGAATTAAAAGATATATCCAATACCATGCAGTTTCTGTAAGCTTAAAGAAACATTACGGGGAAAGTAGTTAAAGAGCTCACAGTTCGTACTGTAATAGTAGAGTGGTTCAGAGCCACAGTATTTGTCCTTATAAAAACTGACCCGCTTATCTGTGTGATTGCTCCGTCGAGAAATCTTCTGAAGTGAGCAGAAGTTAGCGCCGCGCACGTGGTTTAGGAAGTCGCAGCAAATATACGTCACATGAGGTATTTTTACAAACCTGTATTGGTATATATAACGCGGAGTAAAAAATACACTCATTACGGGCTTCGACTTACGTGTTTATTTAATAGCGAACGTGAGCAAAAATTTCGATTTCACTCCTTGATTTGATTTTTGATTTTGGCGATTTTGGTGATTTAAATACAGAGCTAGCTATAATAGCTTCGTTTCATTTCTAACTTTCAAGTAGGTGAAAGCGCCCAGATAAATTCACTACAACCTTTCGAGATTTACTTTTATTAAGTGGCTACATTCTTGGTTTACGCTGGCGACTATTGTGGTTAGGAAATAAATATTTGTTAGCTCTAAATACGCAGAACTATTTGAGACCGGAAAATAACCGAAACAAACTTTTTATTTGTAGTCTTTATTTTCCAGACCCTTTTCGGTAACATGGTGTAAATTATTTTTATAATCATAGTATATTATCTAACCATCATGTGAGCGCGTCGGTGTCCACATGTTTAGGAAACCTTGAAGTCGGCGAAAAATACCACCCTTTATAGGCCTACAGACGAAACTACAAAATTTGGCTCTAAATTCGGTACATACGCAATAATCGCTGGCTCGGCGCATACGCCACTTACCCAGCAATGTGTTTTTTTTCATAACAAACATCATGCAGTACAAAATATTTATTTATGAGGGACAAAAAATAAAGTCTTAATTAATAGTTTTATTGGGGTGTTTATCCCTCTCTCTCACTCCCCGTATTACATGTCATTATATTTTCCTCGTACTTTACCCGGCAATTTATTTTTCATAACAAACATAGTACTGCACAATATAATATTTAGTTATCTTTGAGATAAACATTAAAATGTTACATTATTAGATTTATAGACCCCTCTCTCTCCCTCGCTCCCTCTGTATAACATGCCGTTATAAATAGGCCAGTGTCTGGGTATAAATAAGTAAACGCATTGTTCATTTTAATATATGTATGAGGCTAATCTTGAAATAATTCATGTCAAATGCCGATCTTTTCATCTCCAGCTTAACATGTATTTTAATTTCTACTGTAGCATTATAAACACGGTTAATATAAAGACATTTGAAGGCGCGGGTTTACTGTTAAAACAACGAAGCGTTCGCGCATGTGTACATATGTCAAATCCAATCGTCTCATAGAGTGTATTCGGTTACTTTGCAGTATGGAAATAAACGATATTTTCCGACTGCGATCAAGTTATTTCGTTTCCGGGACGTGCGTAGCTTGGAGCATATTTTTTTTAGTACAACCAAGGGACATAGCTCTTATTCTCACCAAGAGATAACTCCTTTGATTATGGAAGCCGGGAAGATTTTGAGCCATTTATAATATATGTCCAAATGATTATATATCCTCAAAATTCAGAAGTGGCCAGACTTCCATTGTTGATCAATGAAGTTTTTATAGTAAGTCTTATCATATAATGTCTTTACTGTCCCGAAATAGTGTCTGTTTGTTATAAAACATTTTTAGCCTGAACCACTCTAGTAATAGTTAAAAACTAGGTAACGTAAAGGGAATTTGCAAAAAAAATCAGTGAAATGGATCCACTCTGAACTGAGAATTAAGCAATTAAGTTTTCAGTCTAGTCTCAATCATCATTACTAAAAGCTGATACAATAATAAGCATAGTCTCAATTATCCATTTCTTGATTAAATTATGAAACATTTCTTTTGTCTTAATTATTGGATATCAGAAGCCCATCTTTTTCCGGAAAGATCACAGTATCAATGTTGACTTAAAGCCCCAATAACACTCTTGTTGTAACTGAAAAATATGTCCCAATCTTCATTCTGGTCAACAAATCGTATTATTTTAGAATATTCCAATTAAATGATGATATAAATTTCATCTTAACATACCTAATTTAAAAAATTGGAAAAATTCAACCAATTGATTTGAAAAGTCTAACGTAAACCTTTTCAAATGTGACTTGGATTTTTAAATATTTTCCAACCCTCTGGACAAATAAAATAGGTTGTAATGGATAATTTACACAACAGGTAGGACATTTAAACATCTAGTACTTAGAATAAGGGTATTATTTATTTTCTGGAGCTACCAAGCCAGCAAGAATGTTATTGTCCCTTTAAATTGACAAATAATTTGTGTTTTCAAAGTTGAAGATTTTGGATGGCACCAAGTTGGACACTTGGCTACTTTAATGTGGGCCACCCTACCAAGCTTGATGTGTGAGTAGACATTTTACTGTAGTCTACAACTGTACAATTTTCATCTCTAATGGCTTGACGCAGCCCAGTGTAAATTCCGCTGATCAATAATTTGCCATCAATTTATCTTATTTTTACTATATATATCCTTGTAGGACCTGCGAACTGGTTTCCTTCTTCTAAATCTATTTATAAATAATTATTATCATATTCTTGACTGTAGGTCACCACAAAACAGGATCTATATCATAAAGTATGACTAAAGAATTTAGGCCAGTTGAGCAAGGAAGTAAATGATTACTTTCATACCAAAACATGTCCTTGAACTACATGGAACATACATTTGAGACCTACGGCTACATTAAATAGTTCAGTTAATATTGTAAATTGAAACTCTTTTATTACAACTGCACTATTTGCCAGGTCTCTGCATCAAATATCTGCCTGAAGAAAAATGACAGTAAATGCGTTAATTTATCCTTGAATACAAACCACTTCCTCCTCCCAAATGACAACAGGTTGTTTCAAATTAGATGCCAGCTAAACTAAGCTAGTGTCGAGTCAGAATGGTGAAAATTTCATGACTTGCTGGACCTCATTTAGCATTCTTCTCTGGTGTGAGTAGTACGGTAAAGTGAAGAAGTGCTATAAGAATTTTGCACAAAAAATATCGACCAGTAACGGCTAAAACATACATACATTTCAGCTGTGAACTCTGAGTATTCTGCACGCCATGTTAGTAGTGGTTACTGCGAAGAGATAAAAATTCCACCACTTGCGCGCGCATAACCTTGATAAATGAATCCGCCCACGAGACCCGTTATCTATGATTTTTATTTCAATAAAATAACATATTTCATACAATCGTTTGCAAAAAAATAACCAAAAGTCTACATCACCTTGATGCATGTTGGCCACATAACATCAAATGCGTCTCAGTAAAACGATTTTTTTGCAGACAGACGTCACGACTGTCGTGTCTGCCCGACTGATACTCAAAAAGGTCAACGAAAAAACAGTGGTTGTTCGATAGAAAAATGGAAATAAACCACATCTTATGTTACTAATATTATACTTACATGGAATGCATATATAGCTTCTTGTTTAAAGCCCTTATAAATGTTATATTTACGGGAACTTTAGCTTGTTTGTTGCATCAAGTAAGCTGCTTCCCGCCATCTTTGGATCGATAAGTTTACTAAAGTTGTTCATGCGCACATCAAGCACGTGGCGGGAAAGGGGAACAACCACATCACAGAAAGCCGAAGTGACACTTAATTCAAGATTAATGAGAATTATATTATGTGGGCCTATAGGCTAAACTTTATTTTATAATTAAACATATCTTTCTTATATCCAGAAAATGAAATTATAGACTGAAAAATTATTTGTATACCGGGAATTTCGATGATATCAAAGTTTCCTCCCACTACTAAAGACCGCGCTTACGCGTAAGCGAATTATTGAAATAAAATTAAACCATATGTAGTCCCGAAATGACCCAGTTTGTGTCGTGTGGACGTTAAACCCCATTTCTCCGAGGTCCCGTGGTTTGATACCGCGTTTGCGTGAATATGGAAGAACCCTCGACAATTGGCATTTGTTGAAACTAGGCTACTCTTATATTGAATTCCAACTGCCAAGGATCTTTTACGTGTACGCCAATGTGTACACGGGACCTTAGTCTTTTGAATTCCTGATAATATTTTCATTTTATTTCTTGCTCCGCTCACCCCCCCCCCAAAAAAAACCCAAACGAATAGGCCTAAAGCCCATGTCCTCTTTAAAACCTTACATAACAATCTAATATTTTTCAATTTTTTAAAATGATCGGCTAACCCAGTACAAATCAAAATTCAAGACTACTTATTTGAATACATGTAGATCGATTCTCTCAAAATGAGGATGGTTAGAATTCAGATTGTAGGCCTACTGCATTACAGACATGAAGTAGGGCTATACGGCGTCTTTCAGAATCCTGGAAATATAGGCCTACATTGCCTTGATCGAGAGAGGGGGGGGGGGGGGGTGTAGGGTATTGAGATAACCTCTAGTTTAGTGTGAGTTTTGAGGGATTAGCCTACCCGAGAATTTCATAAAAACAGAAGCTCTGAGATATATCGACGTTATTTAGATGGCGGATCCAGTTATAGCCCCCAGTGGCGCCGGAACCCGGGTCTAGTCCTATACCAGGGTATACAAATGTTATCCTGCCCTATTCTAGGCCTATAGGGTATACATGTATTCCCATGCCCCAATGATAAAAGTTTTCAACCTTTTTACTAGTCTACTCATTTTTAAATGATAGATAATATGTAATTGCTCCCTGGTCAGTCGCGAATCATGTATTTTAAAAGGTTTTTTGCTGGGATTTGGAGGTGCTCTAAACAGTGTTCTCGGAATTGACAAATTCCCGAATTTTTTATAGGCCGGGGGAAGAGCCCCCCCCCCCCTACACCCATATCTTTTGGTACCCAGCTGGCCCTCGCGCCAATCCGACGCCCCCATGGCCACACAAAGAGTGGAATACCCATCATGCACACACCAGCTTATCAGAAAGGAAAACTTGGATGCTAAGCAAATTTGATAAGGAACTATTATAGGATCCTTGGAGAAATCTAATCTCTATATAATGACCTCATTGCTTCCAACCATAATAGAAAATAAAAAATCTGCTAAAACCATATCGCGTTCACACAGCTGTTGGCAAAGTAATGAAATGCAATGGGGTTTAACGTCCTACTGTTCTGCTCCTAAACTGGGCTACTGAATACGGGCATACGCCATACAGTGTGTTAGTGTTATGACTGAAATTTTGCCCGTATAGCAGCGGCGCTAGCTACGGCCTATATTCTATTGAATTCCATCTACCATGGGATCTTTTACGTCAGTGGCGGATTAAGCTCCACCAAGGCCTGAGGCGGCAGTTGCTGGAGGGCCTATTTAAAATGGCGTGGGCCTAATTAATTTCGGGCCAGGGCCCATGTTGATTCCCGTTGGGCCTAAACCTCCCCCCCTAACATTCATTGTCTATGCGTTTTTAATTGTATCAGATAAGTCTCAAAATATTTTTTTTACAAAATCTTTGGGCCTGAGGCTGCAGCCTCATCAGCCTCACTGATAATCCGCTACTGTTTTACGTGCACGCCAATGCGTACACAGGACCTCGGTTTTCCTCCCATCCGACCGACTAGACAGCTGTTCTTGTCAGACCATCCGTTCTGTATCATTGATACGGGGGAACCACGCCGAAAAATCTGGATGAACTTGCTCGGCCAATGTAGGGATCGAACATCCGATCTCCAGGCTACGTAAACTCAGGAACGGAAGGCTGTGGATTATGGATATCGACCAGGGCCGGATTGGGGCCGGGAACCGGCCCGGGCTCCCGTGTCGGAGCGACCCCTTTTACTGACCGCGCAGCCCCTGGAAATTGTTGAAAAATAAACCCCAAATAAGCGATTTGGTGGCATAACTGATTATAATCTCTGTCAAATAATATATCCCGGCCGGCAAATAATTTACAAACATCAACCTGTGAAATTATCATATCGTCATTATTATTTAACATAGGCCTATTATCATTGTATTGCAAGAGTCAAGAAAATTTAACTGGGTAAAAAAGGGACTAGTTGAGAAAATTTTGACCATTTGACCGAGGTTTCCGATGAAATTTTCGGATGAAATTAGGAATCCCCAATGATTCCAAATTCCGGCCCACACCCACCACACCCGGCTCCGAAATTTTATTATATTAGCCAATTCCAGACCCCATTGATGGCGTGGAGATCCGTTAAAGCCACCGGCAACATACAACATGATCATGATCGCCCCCCCCACCCCCATATAATGTTCAGCAGAAAAGGGTTTTTTAGACGAATTGGACAAAAAATTTTTTTTTCATTTTTTGTTCGACCGGCCCTTCGGAAGATCGTCCTACGGCCCTTCGATCGCCCGACGGCCCAATCAGCCCCTGATATCGATAGGGATCGATGATCCCAATATTTCAAGCCAATGATGATGAATCCATTAGTGTTCATCCCCTTATATTTCAGGTCCAATTTTTATATAAAGTGGAACAAACCTGAAACTGAAAGTCACAGAAGTTTAATATTGACAGGGTTCATCCTCTCATGACACCAATGCTTCTCTGCAAATTTGGGTGAAATCCGTTAAAAACTATATCCTCGCTCACAATTTTCGCATCGAAAAGACGAAGAATGCTGAAACTCAATGTTTCCCACATGAAAAACATCATTATCTATCGTACCGTGTTCACAAGCCTTTCGGTAATGGGGGCGGGGGAATCCTAGTTCTTTTCAGAACTGTCTTTGGGCGAACTATCGTTCGCTCAAGGACAGTTCCAAAAGGAACTGGGAATCCGTAACGGAAAGTCACGGTACCCTGAATATCGACAGGGTTTGTCCTCTCATGACCATAATGCTTCACACCAAATCTGAAAATCATCCGCCAAAACCCGTAGTCTGTATCGAGTTCACAAGGTTTTCGACAAAGGGGGATAGCCCTGAATCAAAGTGCCGCAGAACGCTGAATATCTGTGCAGGATTCGTGCATGACTTCAATGCACCACAACATTTTAAAAGAATCCTTCGGAAACTAGCTTAACTTTGGAACAGAAAGTCGTAGAACGTTGATATCGATAGGGTTCGTCGACTAAATGACCACGATGCTTCACACCAAAATTGAAAAAGTCCTCGAAACAAGCTAAGTAATTTTGGGACTAATATAGTTTAATGTAATTTCAATAATTCGCATACGCGTACGGGTCTTCAGCTGTTGGAGTAAAGTGGTGACCCCGGAGCAATGAGGTTGGACAGACGAAGCTAATTCTTGTCATGCACAAGTGTGGGCACTAATAAGCCACACCACATGTCTCGATGATATCTTATGATCTAAAGTGCACGCATAAGACCATTCAACCCCAGCTGTAAAGGACAGCTGGTTTTATTATGCTATGTCAATGTGTATTCTCTATGTTTCGTCCATAATTCAGAATTAGCCATCATATAATATAAAACAAGAATTGGGTAAAAATATAGAAAAAAACATTATTTTGATGGGTGTTTTTTTTTTGTTTTTTTTTATTTTGTATGAAAGCTAAATACACACATATGAGTAGAGCTCGTCCCGCTGCTGTTATAAAGGGGGCAAATTTATGTTCCAACTTATGACTGGTAGTGGTCAATAGTCCCATTAACAACCAATAGCTAACCGCGTAACAATATCATTACGCCTTAAACAGGGCTCCAAATTGGACCAAACATGTTTACATAACGTAATGTCATGATTCACGATTTTATTATGCACAATTAACCAGTGCATAGCAGAATATACACACACAGAATATACTCACGCAGCCATTGAATAGATACAGCCTGACTGGATATATTTCTATCATTCTATGAATTCCAGGCCCGTGACTAGCCCAAAATTGTTGGTGTGTGTGTGTGCGTGTGTGTTGGGGGGCGGGAAGCAAGGCTTCTGGGGTGCCGATGTACCTACACTTGACGGTCTATGGCGAACGGTACCGTGGATACGCCTCCCTTCGGAGGGGGGGGGGACAAAGGCTTCTGGGGGCGCCGATGTAGCCTACCTACACTTGACGGTCCATGGCGAACGGTACCGTAGATATACGCCTACCTTCGGAGAAGAATCTAGGATGCTCTCCATAGGCTTGATGAATGTAGGGGAGGGGGAGGGGGCAGAAACGGAAAGGGTCGAAAAATTTCATATATTATAACATATATGATTGGCGAGGCGCCCATAAAACCAAGCGACATGGGTTGCATGGGCACCCCGCCAATCTCCATGTATGTGCCCAACCAATGTTGCTCGGCTTTATGTGGTGCCTATATAGCTGCTGATATGGTAACGATGGGCGTTGGCCGAGCTCGTATTGCGTCCAATGAGAAGGGCGTCTCTGGTGCCCATGTGCCCATGGGGGGGGGGCATATTTACCCCCCCCCCCTTAGCTACGGGCCCGATTTCACGAAGGGATCTTTTACGTGCACGCCAATGTAGACACGGTGCCTCGGTTTTTCACTTTTTGTCCCATCCGTACAGCTGTGCAGTGGGACGTAGGCTAAATCCCATTTTATTTCATTTCCCCATGTACAGTCAGCGCTATGATTCCGGTGGTACTGCATGGTATGTGTATAATCACATCAGTGGCAGTTGGAGACATGTTAGGGACTCGGGTGTGTCTATTACTAACAGGGTTATGACCTTCACTTGTTCCAAACACCGTTAGTAGCGTTAGTGTTACTATTGTTAGACAGTCGCGCGCTTACCACGAGCCAGTGGCAGCCCTCTGTGTGATAATATTAGTAATATTTACCGCCTTATTACATCACGACTCGCGCATTCGGCTGATGTCATTGTAAAATCACCTATGAACCACGACCTTATTATTTTGTTTCCGGGTCATATCTTCAAGCTTGTAAATAAGCAATGACGAAAAATCATCCGATCCTACCTAGCAATTTCATTGGATAAAGTCTCGTGGTGTTATCCTCAGTCAGAAACGAAAATGGCTGACCAGATGAGCTGGTCGATGAATGCTAATAATTTGCCCGATCTTGGACCCGATTTATTAGCCACAACAGACATAGATAATGGTGGATTAAATGATGTAGATGGTAAGTATCAATATCTAAAAATTTCATGAAATTCTATGGTAAAGAAATGATTTTATGTTGAATTGAACAACACCGATGAGGAACAGTTCGGCGACCGCTGAACTGGTTTGGTTATTCATTATTGGTTGTAAATTTGTGATACTACTAATACACATAAAATGTAAGCATATCATCCAATAGACAGGACAATAAAGCTAAATGCCTGTTATTAGCCAAGTCTGAAACTATAATACACAAATTCAAAAACAAAAACAGGCCAGCAGAGCAGGCAAATATATATAATAATAATTAAATGAGCTTGCTTAGCAGATGAACGGGTGGGTATAGTTAGAAATCAGGGTCTAGTTAGAAATGATCAATCTATAGGCTACCGCTCCCTTAACATGACAGCCACTAGGCCTATCTTTTTAAGTTGCCTTTAACTAAATTGATGGGCCAGTTTCAAAATCAAATCAGATCAAATCAAATCTGGGAGATTATTATTATAGTTACAGTATGACATTTTGATTTTCATTTCGTAATTAAGTGTTAAATACTAAATCAAAGTACATATATTAGTCTGGAATAAGCTGTTAAAAGTTTTATATCTTCAGAAAAATGCAAATCATGCATTATTAATATCAATTAAGAAGCCTTCTATGTCTACTTTTGTATATTTCAGATATTTTACAGTATATTAACAGCGCTGATCTGAATGGAGAATGTGATTTATTTGATAGTCAGCTCGATCAGTCTCAACTTAAACAAGAAACAGAGGTCTTGTGTTTTAATGGTGTACCAGTATCCTATGGAAATGTTTCGATACAACCCGATGTTGACCTGAATTCTCCATCTGTAGCTGTTCCAAATTCTAATCCTGCTGTACTTAAGCAAGATGTGAACTTTGGCTTGAATTCCCCTCCAGCTTCCCTCCTGGTGAAGCAAGAACCAGTTACTCATTACCCCGAAAATAAACTGTATAATGCCCTGGATGTTTTGGAAAATCTTAACTCAACTGCTTTAAGAAGCATTCTTGAATTGAGTGAAAAAACTGGACCAGAAAGCACGTTCAGTACTTCAGCTGCCAAACTTCAGGCTGTGGTACAGCAAGCTCAGCTTGTCACACAACAAAAACAACAAATACAGAAACAGCAGCAATTACAGGCACAGCAGGCAGCTGCCCGTCTTCAAAATCAACAGGTGACAGTCTCACCACCTACTCCCAAAACACAACAACAGTTGAAATTAATTTTACAACAACCACTGGTCACAAGTAATGGACAAACTCGATCTACGCAGGTTTCATCAAATACGGTTGTTCAGCAGCATCAACCACAACAAACAGTTACTCAGACAAATAACTCCATTAGTGTTCAACAATTACAGCAGGTTTGTACCATTTTATGGCAGAGTTCCAGGTCTTTATAATGCTTAAATAGGCCTATTTGAAATTCTTGCAAATCTCATTAAAAATACTTCACATTTGAATATCTGATAACAACTTACGACTTACCAGTTCAACTATTGCAATTTAGTGTAAAATGTTGTTCTGATGGGTTTGTCGTTTCACTGACGATTGTTGGGTTATTGTCTTTTGGTCAGACATCTCTTTCGTGTGAGTGATTGCTGTAAATGATAATTACAAATTCAATTCCGCAAAAGCTCCTTGAACTAGTTAACATTAGTGTTTACGAATATAAGGTTATCACAATACATTACTGAAGTGTGCTTGGAAACTATCAAACTAGGATACGGTATTAAAAATTCATATGGTTGCGTAACCCACTTGAATTATTTATTGTGATTTTGCTTTCGTTAATGGAAAAATATTTGCTGCAGTCTGTTAAGCTTATAATGTGCTTGCATTTATTTATAGCACTGAACTTCAGGATGATTCAAAATTACTGAAAGATAAAATATAGCTGAATATAGGTTGATAAATGTGGAACTAACTCTTTGTTTTATTTTCAGCTTTTGCTGCAAAATCAAGCCAATGTTTCGGCAAATTCAACATCGGCACCTAGTAATATTGTTACTCTGTCCAGTACACCCACAGTTACATCGTCTGGCATCAGTTCAACTCCTCTACAAACCATAGTATCCAACTGCGGCAATACCATATTAACAAGTATACCAGTACAAGTTGTCGACAATGAAAAAGTACCCATTAATCGTCTTAATTCTGTTCCAAAGATGAAAGGAAGAGGCGAGAAACGCACGGCCCATAATGCCATAGAAAAAAGATATCGTCTCAGTATAAATGATAAGATAATTGAATTAAAAGATCTTGTTGCAGGCAAAGAAGCGAAGGTAAAGGCAGTCATAATTAAATTTTACATAACAAAACCGTGAGACCTATATAAATAATATAGTATGCCACCTGACATTTTCAACTTAGTGCCAGACATGTGTTAATAGTATCAATAAAAAAGACAAGTCAGTGCCGGACAAAATGACAGACACTAGAGGTTTTGTGCCTGACAAATCCTGAATCTGTGGCTGACATTGTCAGTAACAGGTGCCTTATTTCCAGGTTTGTATGCCACTAGCTGAAATTATTTTTGACAAATTATGCAAAATCCTAAGTCATATTGTAAAAAAGTTCTTTATATAAATGTAGAGGTACTGTGTCTCTTTGCTTAAAGTTTTTCTACCATTTTGATTTTTCAGTTGAATAAGTCAGCTATATTGAGAAAAGCTATAGATTATGTGAGATACATGCAAGCTTCTAATGCCCGACTGAAACAGGAGAATATGGCGTTGAGAATGGCAGCACAAAAACAAAGTGAGTACTAACTAAATACCCAATAGTTTTTTTTGAGGGATACAACAGAAAATAGCATTCTGAAGATAAAACAGTAACGTGTAAAATAAATGTATTAGTAGTTAAGTTTTTTTGTTCTTTTGGAATGAGTGATAAGTTAAAATGTTGTTTTATTAATTACCAGATTTAGAAGAGTTGTTATCAATACCAAGAGATATGGGAGATGCAAGTGGTATGCCATTAACCCCTCCATCCTCGGATCATAGTTCACCAAGTCACAGTCCACATACATTTGACAGTGATTCCTCACCTAATAGTCCACTCTTCGAAGACTCACCAGGTAATGTTTTATCTTTAGTTACATATTGAGAACAAGTGGGAATATATTTTCTTGCAACAGATATTTTAAACAATAAACTTTCCGAAATATGCCACAAAATAAAATAGAATGCCTTTGTTTTATAGGTTCACCCATGGATAGCTCTAATGAAGACAGTTTTGATCAGTCAGGAATGTTGGATCGATCAAGAATGGTTCTCTGTGTGTTCATGTTTGCTGTCCTTGCTTTTAACCCATTTAACGCTGTTTTCAAAAGTGGAATTGGCCAAAAGTTTTCATCAAATATCGGACATTCTGGAAGAACTTTACAAGGCATAGAAGATTCTGGTTAGTACATGTATATGAACTATGCTCTCTAAAACAACAAAACAGGTTTAGAAATTATGATTTAAGGCTTAAATGGAATATTGAAATAGCCTTACCGGTTGTGTGGTCTTCGAAATTTTATTTGAGAGGATGGCATTGATGACATGACTTGCAATTTAATTGTAAAGTTAATGAATGAATGTTCAAATTTCTCCTTATTTTGGGTATTATATTTTAGATGTAACCAGTTGGTATGATTGGATGTTACCTACGATGTTTCTCTGGTTGATGAATGGTATTATTGTTGTTGCTGTATTGGCCAAGTTGTTTATTTTCGGTGAACCGGTCACTAATAAAGAAAGTAGTGCAACTGTTTCATACTGGCGTCATAGGAAACAAGCAGATGTTGACATATCACGAGTAAGTTCAAATGTTATAAAAAAAAAATGTTAGCTTAAGGAATTATACGTTTGTATTGTAGATAGAGAGGTCAATGGGTCAAGAAAGAAATCTGGAATGATGATGTGCCATCTTGGAAATCAAATCGTCAATCCGGCATATGAGCTAGTTTGGAAGATTTGCATAATCAACTTGGTAAATCATCGTGTTAAATACGACGGTTATGTTTAAAAGATTAGGTTAATTTTTGTCGTAAACGTGATTGAATGGGATTTGCAAATCGATTAGCCATAATTGATATCTTGTAAAATAGCCATAATTGATATCTTGTAAAATAGCCATAATTGATATCTCAGAAATTTTTGATGCTCTTTATGATAAATCTTTTCATTTTTTTATATAGGCGGATTATTCAGCAGCTATCAGCCAACTACGATTATGTCTTCTAGCTTTGGGTCGTCCTCTACCAACCTCCAAGTTTGATGTATTTAGTAGTCTATTATGGCAGTCATTCAGACAATTACTACATAGAATGTATCTTGGTAAATGGCTGTGTGGTAAAGCTGGAGGTTTATTCAGTCGAGTTTCATCTGATGACATCAAATTATCAGCTAAAAATGCTGCCTGGGCCTATCATAAACTAAATCAACTTAATCTATGTGGTTAGTATTTGTTTTGAATTTAAAAAAATAATAACTTTTTGATTTTAAAATTTATAATTTCACTCAATAATGAAGTAGATAAGTCATATAACTCCCGTTCTCCAAGCCTTCATTGGTTACCAGTCAGTGCTCGGATAGACTTTAAAGTACTCTGCCTAACATATCAGTGTGTCAGTGGAGAGGCTCCCGATTACTTGTGCAATTTAATTCAACAGTATATTCCTAAAAGACAGTTGCGTTCAAACAATCTCAATCAGTTAGTGGTACCTAAGTGGAAACTTGCTTCCTTTGGACAAAGAGCGTTTGCTGTTGCTGCCGCTGAAAAATGGAATTCACTCCCAGTTGAACTCAGTTTTGTGACTACTTTACCAATTTTCAAATCTCGATTAAAGACTCATCTGTTCAAAATTCACAACAGAAATTGACAAAAAGCTTAGAGCCAACAGACTTTTGTATAGTTGTTGTATACGGTATGAGCACGATTTTGTGGATTTGGCGCTATATAAATGGACATATTATTATTATTATATCTGATCGGGGCCACACTCTTTCATCTAGAAATTTATTGCCGCGTATTGTACACAAATTGATAATAAAATTTTACTTATTTACTTCTGCTCAGGTCATTCCAGAAGAGGCACTATGTGGGGTTTAAACCTGGCTGTATCATCGGTGAACATGGCTGAAGCAGCAAAAGACAGTATTTTAAGAATGGAGTTAGCTGAAATTTATTGTACTACAGCTCTGCAAGTTAGAAATGCTTTCACCAATAAAGTCATGTTCATGGCAGTAAGTATCTTTGTGTATAGAAGTTTAGAAGATAGGGCCCTGAGTTCACAAAGCATTCTCGGACTTGAGTTAACTAATATAGACCTTTACAAAACTTAAGTTGTTTTAATGTATCAAATACATCAATAAGAAACTACAAAGTTGGGGGTGTTTCTCGATTAAAGATACTTCTCATAAACAGTAATTGAAAGTTCATTAAATTCTTGACTAAAGTCTGAGAATGCTTTGTGAACTACAGAACAAACAGGCTTTGTGAATAATTATTTATAGTTTTATCCAGTTACTTTTTAAAAAGAATCGGTCAACAATATTTTTGGTTTTGATTATAAATTTATAATATAATTTTTCAGAGATATTTCTTGAGTCGTGCACGACATGTATGTGCTGGTCATAATGATGAAATCCCTTCAAGCATACAATGGTTGTGTCAGCCTGAAGGACACCGCTTCTTCATTGATTCTTATTGGTCCTTAAAACGACAAGAAACTATTCTATCCAGTCATCAGAATAATGGTAAGGATTTTATAGAATTAATTCCAATAACTGATGATCGGGATTGGTTTTTCGGAAAAATTTTCTGGTTGAATTCGCTTAGCAAAATAATTTTGACCCAGACCTCCGAAATGTTTTGTGCAATTTGGACGTGAATTGTCACCAGTGGTAGTCAATATCTTACTGATGTGCATCAACATAAATTTTATAGATGTTGAGTAAAGGTTTTCATTTTATTTATTACAGTTGATCCACTAGTTAGAGTAAGCCAGGCTTATAGAGAAGAATTATTTGAGAAAGCTTTATATTCTCTTGTATCACCTAAAGTACCAGGAAGGTAGGTCAAAGGTTATTCATCGTATTATTGATTTCATACAAAATCTTGAGGGGGGTGGATGGCCGAATGGTTAGTACGTGTAAGTTGTATCATAAAGCCTGTCATTGAGTCAACTGCCGTGGTTTCGTATCCCGATTGTACGTGATAAGGAGTAGGGTCGCCTTTCCAACCTTGTGGGTTTTCTCCGGGTCCGCCTGTTTCCTCCCACTACTAAAGACCCCCTACACGCATGTGAATTATTGAAATAAAATGACTAGTTTGTGTCGAGTAGACTTAAATCCCATTCTCTCTCTATATATAATATCTTTATAAGAAAAATCTTTTTTCAATTTAATTATGTACTTGAAGAATAAGATACTTCAGTAAAATATTCTGAATTCAAATCTTGTAATTCTGAATTTCTGACCTGGTTTATTCTTTGTTTTTAGAAATGGTAATTTATCAGATACAATGCAGTATGCCCAACTATTAGAAGAATGTTCTACTGAAAGAGGAAAGGAGAGTATAAGTGATATATGTCAAGCTATAGGTAAGTAAAACTCATATCTAAACATCTTTATTTTATTCCTCACACAGTAACTTTTTTCTCAGAAACTGACTTATGTTCAAAGGTGTTGTTTTCTTATTTGAGGCAAGGAATTTTCAAATTTTGTTAGATGTTAGGCCTTTTTAGAAAAAGAATAATCTTAAAATGTCATTATAATGGTATTCTGTTTATTTTACAGAAATTGATGAAACTGCTAAATGGTGGTCAGCTGTTGTTGGTGTAGCATATTATTGGTTGATGGGAGATGATGAAAACGCTTCACGTTACTACTCCATTTTGGATGTTTTCCCGAAACGTCTACAAACAGCAGAGTAAGTTTCCTTACAATAAAACAAGTTTAAAGTACTGATAGTGTGTATATTAACACTGGCTTACAAGAAGTGGTACAACAAGTACCAGGAATAATTTGGGATTTTAGATGAGTCAAGAGCCTGTTATTAGTATTAATAGTAAATGTGGGAGGACCGAACTACAAGCTAAGCAAAACTGACAAAACAAACTTCATAGACAAACGGTTTTAACTGTATCTTTTTTATTTTCAGTGATCCTTTACCAAGAGCTGTTTTATTTGCATTTAAAGCTAGAAAGAGTTTGATTGTTCAACCCACAACATTAAATGGTTCTGCATGTATCAGACAATGTGATCGCGCTGGGCGTTTATTAAGAGAAAGTCTTAAATTAACCTACTTGTCAGAAAATGTGGATTTAATCAAAGTGAGTTGAATCTTTATTTTGGTGGAGATTTATTTTATAAGTTTGAAAGTTATTGTAGCTGCGAAAAATACAAAAGCAGAATGAAGAGAGGGTTTTAGTGGTGCATTGTAGTTGCATTGCATTTGTTATAAATTATGCAATGCATCTGCAGTGCAATCATTACGATTGCTCATGCCCATCATGGAAGCTGCCTGAGCATAAGTTTAATGTAGCTGCGTAGTATTATAAAAATGGCAAATTTATATACATTTGCAAGGCTTGTATTTCCTTGTTTAATCAGATGCCAGAGAAGCAAGTTGGCTGGTTTCTGATTATTATGTTTAGTAGAATAATTATACTTTTATAAATTCTAATTACGTAAGTGACATTGCATAATCACATAACTGTGGCAAATCGCAGACTTCCTGATTTAATTGTAACGCATTGTGATTGTTGTATTTCAGGCATTACAGCTATTACTATGTGATTGGTTATTGACAACAAGAACAGAGGTATGGGAACTCAGTAAAAATGGTAATGATGGTACTACAAGAAGAGCTTCACAAACAGAGCTTATTGCTTTTCAACAAGATTTGGCTAGTCTTCGTAAATTATCACAAAATATGAAAATAGCTTTATCAAAGGTTAGTATCACAATCAATGATCTTATATTTCAAGTAACAAAAATCATTAGAGTTAGTTTTAAATTTGTTGCTGTGTTTTATTTTCAATTTTGATGTTGTGTTTTGCATTTACTAATGTTTTCTGTCTATTTGTAGGTGTTTTTACATGAAGCTACTGGTAGAATGATGGCAGGTGCTAGTCCTGCCAGAACACAACAATTATTAGACTGTAGTATTAGACGCAGAGTAAAACTACCAGTTGAAGGTAAATCTATTTTTACATTTATGTAATTGTGTAACTGGAATATTCAAAATCGTCCACATTATCATATTGATAACTTCTAGCAGTGCCAATCATATAATTTGATAACTTCTTATAAGCCAGCCATATTAATTGATAAATTCAAATAATGCCAACCATATGAATTTGACTGATCATAGCATTCATTGTAAGACATCAGATTTTTAATTTGTTTTTGCAGTGACTGATTAATTTTGTTTATTTATAAATTATAATCCTTATTGTACGGTTATATTTGAGTTTCTCAATACTGTTTATCACTTCTTTTATAATAAGACTTTTCAGTACTTTCTTGTAATCACTTGATGTTTTTGTTTTTTTCAGAATCTTCTTCAGATGCCGAAAGCGACATTCCTGAAAGAGAACAAGCTACTGCACTCCTTATGGCTGGACGTCATTTACCAGAAGAACTTGTATCCAGTATGTCGGATAGAGTTAATCTGATCAATGAAGCACAGCGCATGTATGAAGTACTCGGTGATAAAAAATCTGTCCAGACATGTCGAAAAACCTTAATTGACATGAAAGAAAATGTACAAAATATTAATGAAATCCCAGTCAGTTAATGAAATCATTAATCAATCATCTCTCACATATTTCATCATATTCTGTTCAAATTGTCTGCTGGGAGTAAAAAAATACAAAAATATTTATTTTCAATTCAAAGCTTCCGTTTTGTTTTGTTCTGTTATTAGAAATTATATTTTTGGTTAAATTTGATTTGCACTTTTTGTTTAGTTTTAAAACCGAAAGGTTTTGCATTTCTGAAACATGAAGATTTTTTGTTTGTTTTTTAATTCATGTTATTAGTTATTATTTATTGTAAGATGTCATTGTGTAAATATTTCATAAATCAGATGTAAATTATTTTGTCTAGAATAGATATGAATTGTATGGAGAAATTTTGATAATGAAAAGTTGAGAATAATGTGATAATAAAATCAATGTCTTGTATTAAAATCATAATCTTTGCTTTAGTTATTCCAACATGGGCTCGGATGAAGATATAATTAAGCTTCTGAAAAAGGGTTGCTGCTATTGGCTGAATATTGATTGGTGTTACAAATGTAATTAACAAAGGAACCTTGTCCTGAATCCTATTTAACAGAACATCCATGTAGATGGTTGATTTATGTGTATCCAAACTTCAGTGAAGTGTTTGACCACTGTATGGATCAGGACGGGGGGGTCCAATGGGCATGAGATAGGTCTATCATTATTCAAGGGGCTGGGTTTCAATTACCTGCTTGTACAGTGGAGAGTAGGTTCTCTTGTACAATAGGGGGTAATTCATATATCCTGATGTGCTCGAAATTAAAAACACTACTGACAGTGACAATCACGCTTCCTACTTCGATCTGCGTCTCGATTTTGACCATTGCCATAAATGTGATGACTTTGACTTTCCGATTGTTAACTTTCCATTTATTAGTAGTAACATTCCAATATCGCCAGCTTATGGAGTGTTTGTGTCTCAGCTAATGCGTTATGCGAGAGCTTGTTCCTTTTATTCTGATTTTTTAAGTAGATCAAAGCATTTGTCATCTAGGCTTCAACTACAAGGATACTTGCGCACTAAACTCATTAAAACCTTTAAAAAGTTTTATGGCTGCATATTGACTTGATTGGTAAATATAACATGTCTCTCTCGACTATTATTCAAGATATATTTAATTGATTTGTATATTACCCCTATATGTCTGTCTACTACATCGTTAACACTGTTCATCATGTTTATTTTACATACCGATAGTCCATTGGCCAATCATGCTATTTTATTTGGATTTCGTCTAATAGTTTGGATACAGCTGTGGCGCCAGGCAGGGTAAGCTTACTCTTCTAGACACCTGTTACCACTGTTTGTCGTGTATTTTGTACACGGTGAACAGTTCATTTGCTGATTACACTATTTTGCTCGACCGTTTTTTAGGACTTCGAATTTTGAATAATGGTTTGGATTGTTTGTACTTGGTTTTATTTTATTTCATCTAAAATGATGTGTCAAGGGAGACAACTCATGGAGAACTGCAGTTCTCTCAGATGATATTCTCAGGGAATATTTAAAGGAGCTAAATCACTAATATTTGGGGCCCAGAAATTGACACAAATGGGTCACAAGCCATATAATAATTTAATATGAATGTATATAAACTGATTTACATTCAATCGTTTCTGTTTTTACTCTAATATCAAAAGTTCATCACGACGTGGTTCCCCCTTGTTATTTTAGTGATGTTGAAAAGTGGGCCTGGCAAGGGACAACGAACAGTTGTTCAGAAAAGATTAAATAAAAACTAAGGTATTGTGAACACATAGGGATGCATCTAAAAGATTCTCAGGCAGTTGAAATTTGATAGTAGGTCATAGCATTGCTTGCCCGAACAAATTTTTTCTGCACACTGTATGGCATATACCCCTTGGAGTAGGACGTTTTACTTCATTTCATTTCCATCGTTTAATATGAATAAGCGGGCCCGTATCTAGACACCATTAAGCGGGGAGGCATTACCTATCAGTAGGGGGGGGGCGAAAATTTTGAGGAAATTTTCGGAAAGGTCATTCTAACAGACTGCTGTAATCATCATGCTATGTAGTTACCTAGGCGTCTAATAAGCATTTTAAAATAAGTATTCAAGCAACAAAAAATAGTATGTTTAGGTTAATATAAGGAACTGTATATAAATTTGTGATTGTTAGCACTTTTTTGAGCGAGGGGGGGGCAAGCATTTCACGCGGGGGGGGGGGGGGGGGCCATGCCCCCCAGCACCCCCCTGTAGATACGGGCCCGAATAAGGTAAACTGTTTTCATACTTTACTACATACTTGAATTTGACATTGCCGGTGAAGTAAGAACCATACACTTGATTAATAACACTTATTTATTAACTCTTTAATTTTATTTACATAAAGCCATCAAGTTATTAACAAAGTTTATTCATGTACAATTTTAATATGCTAAACTGCAAAATATACCTAAAATTTATGTGTCACATCAAAATAGTCCAAACCATCATTTGTTCTTTTATTCTTCCATTCATCATGACTTAGCAAATAATTGAACTAAAAAATTAACCATTGTATAATCAAATAGTATATAGCTTGACAATTATTGACTAAACAATTTCAGCATATAATGATCATAGAAAATAGATTTCAGATATAGCACTAATGTAATCAATGCAGTGGTTTATTACATCATAATTAAATATGTTAAGTTAAAGGTCAAATTAAAGACATGAAAACAATAATTAATTGCCTATAAACAATAATGTTGGAGATCAATAAAAAAATAAAGTGTGCATTGGCAGATGTCTTGCACCGGGAAAATAAATTGAATAATTTGTAAATGAACATACATGTAAGTGTCCATTTGAATTTCTGTTCAGAAATGAATGACACAACTCCAATCACGATTGCCCCTTTCAAATGTGACCTGTTAAATACAACTATAAGCTATTCAAGTGTGTCCTATAGATAATTATGGTCTATCCAAATTGTTTCAATGGCATTTAGTAATTGAACTGGAATATACAGGTCACAATTCTGCTTATTACTGAGCAACTTAACTAGGCTTCTCTACTCACTTGATCTATTAGTCATTTAATCGCCCAAATAAATCAGTAATTGTTCTTCCATAAGTATGTGTTAAAGTTTATTGACCTGTATATGTTCTAATGCTATCAAGACATATATTGCAGGCAATGACAAAATTGTTTCCAGTAACAATGAAACAAGACTTAATGTTTTTTATTGAAAAAGTATCACAGAATTCCAAAGACTAGCATAAAGAGTCTTCAATTCACACAAAATTAATCAGTTTTATCTACACAAACATTAAACACATATGGGATGGCTACTTTCAACATTTATATTACATGCCATGAAACACAGTATGGTAGAACAATCTAGTACACAACCATATATTACAATACATGTATATTATACAACAATAATTAAAGCAGGACAATCTGAGATTTCATTATCAAATCATTTAAACAGAAATGTTCGCACAAATATGTGAATTTAAATAGTTATTGTCAGAATAACCCAACTGATATCCATTAAATAATCTGTTTTTCCCAACTACAGGAAAAAAGTAATAATATTTATTTAATGAAATTAACAATTCAAATATACCTACTAATAAAGCATGCAAATTTATTTGACAAATATTGCTGAAATCTGAAAATGCACCCCCCAAAAAAAAATATATATACAAACTAATATAAAGGAAGCAAATTGATTCAACACCTAATTGCTGAAAATCTGAAAATGCACCAAAATCCATTCAAAAATTGATTATTTATGAATTAATTGCCATTTCCTCAAACCTAAACAATGATTCAGACTTTGTTTCATCTTTCCAAAAATATCTACACAGATCTAACACAAAAGTTACCTCATTGAGTCCAGCTTGAAGCCTACTAATTTTTTTTTGAACTTTCAAAAAGGGAGATTACTCTCACGACATGTCTGCTTATCCTGTGACCATTAGGAATTTTAGCTGGAGTCATTATGACAATTCTACAATGCCAAGTACTATTTACACCAATTTGTACATGGGACCTCAGTTTTTCATCCCATCTAAACAACGATTCATTGTCTCTTGCCAGGTTTTTTGTTCTGCACCATGGTTCCATACAATTATTACAATACCAAATATACATAGATCTTTAGCCTTATTATAAAGAAAGACAACAAAGCAGTTGTCCAAAAATGTTGATAAATATAGGGTACAGGCTAAACATGAAGTTAGGTGTTTAAATATGCTAAAAATAGCACAATGTCATGTGACAATATGTCCAACCATGATACATGATGGTGACGTCATTACACTGAAACAGTCAATTAATAAGTAGATTTCTGAGGATTAATTTTAATGCCAGAATAACAACAACTATAATGGAGATAAGGATCGACTAATTTCAAATGACAATCAATCCTTTGATTAAAATATGTCTTATGGTTCAAACATCTTTATTTGAAATGGTTCCACCCTTCATACCAATACCATTCTCTAGTCAAATTGTAAAAATGATTACAACCATAAGGCATATTTACAAATCATGAAATTATTTTTTCACAAGCTGGTCATAACATAGTCTACTTTTTCGGCTACACGCTTACAACCAGTGACAGAGAAAATCTCTTCTCCTTCTGGGAAAAAAGTAAGTTCATGTAGCACCTCTACAATGATCTCTTCTGGTATCTTATGTATAGAGAGGTTGTAATAGCCTCTAGAAACCAGCGTATCTTTAATACATTCTCGAACATGTGTCTTCTCCAAGGGAAGAAATGGTAAGAAGGCTGTCACGAGATGTTTTGAAATTAATTCACTGTGCCATAATCCACCTATAATTAAACAAGTAAACTATTAAAATCCAATTTCAAGCTGACTTGGAATTTAATAACTAAAATTATCATTAATGAACGAAATGTAACATGCCAACAGTGAGGCTAATGTCCCCCGCCGAAATCCCAAGATAAATAGATGACACATATTAATTAATTGCACATTTATTTTTTTCAAAAGTATGGAGCAATCAAACTATACACCAAATTTCATAACTCTCTATCAGATAGAATCAAGAATATCTTGTCCCAAAGCATCGACAAATGAAATTGATTATCTCTGCTTAGCTTCAGGTCGAAATGTTAATCATTGAACTCAGTCAAGACATTCACCTAATGAACATCTACATTAAATTTAAACATTCTACCTCAATAAAAAGTAGAGTTTTTATGTTCCAAATTCTTGACTAATCAAATTGCTTATCGCTCCTTAGTCTAAGCAGAAAATTCTCACTATAAAACTTAGTCAAGGTAATGATATAATGAATCTATATTGTGAGTTTCATAGCTCTCACTTCATTATAACCAAAGTTATTATGCCCCAAAGCATCAACCTATCATATTGCTTATCTCTGGTTACTGTAGGCAGAACATGTTCATCATCGAACTCCATCAAGGCATTCACCTAATAAACACATACACCAAGTTTGAACATTCTAGCTCAGTTAGAGAGTTATTGTGTTCCAAAGTCTCGGCCAATCAAATTGCTTGTTGCTCTGCTTACCCTGACTAGAAAATGTTCATTATAGAACTTAATCAAGGTATTGATGAAATGAAACTATACACCAAGTTTCATCACTCTCACTTAATTAGAACTAAAGTTATCATGTCCCAAAGCATCAACCAATCAAATTGCTTATCTCTGCTTACCCTCTGCAGAAAATGCTCATCTTCGAACCCATTAAGACATTGACCTAATAAACACATACACAAAGTTTGAACATTCTAGATCAATTAGAAAGAGAGTTATTGTGTCCCAGAAAGACAGACAAACCCATTTTAATAGTCCCCTGCTTTCTTTGAAAGGCGATGGACAAAAATAGTTGTGACTAGAAATTTAGGCCGGAAGTGCATAGTTCCTTCTGCAATTAGGACGGATCAATTTAAATAATATTTAGACCAATCATATGCCGTTTGATAAACATATTTTATTGGCTATGAAAGTCTATATTTTCTTTTTATTCTGGAATATTGTGCCTTTTAATTCAGTTTTTCGCTACTGTCATTTGATAATATGACAAATATAAAAAATATTCATGTTACTTTTAAGATTCTTCCCACCTCAAGAAATGTTGAAGAAGCGGCATACAGAGAGGGGATTGGCATCCAATCAAAGAGTGACATTAAAATTAATCATTTCTTTTAATCTTAATCTATCCATGTTAACTTTGCTGTTCAAGATGCTCAATATGATTTGAATAGAAAGTTTATTTCATATTTAAAATGTCCTCCTTTCTCACATTTTTGAGTACTTATTTTCGGTATCCCAAGTGGTATCGTTCCGTCTTTCTCCACTAATCTCTGGGTCTGCACATACCAATCTTAGGGTCATTGTTTATGTTCACCACAATGATCTTAGTTGCAATAAAATGTGAGTTACTTCCCTTTGCACACGCTCGATTGGTCGATAAAAATAGCATAAATATCAAGGTTGGATAATCTGACCATGTGTCTACCCGATGCATGGATAGAACAATACCACTGGGGATATCGAGAAGGCTGAGTGTCACATTAGGGTGAGGGGTTAATTTAAGTGGCTGCACTTACTCTGAGATTCTGCATTAACAGAAGATTTAGTTATTATGGCTTCTATTTCTTTAAGTTTAATATTGGATCTTGGTTCTCCACTCATCCAATGTTTATAACTGTAGTTTATTATATCAGTTCCAGCTGCATTACTGAAAACATCAAAATGATTCATTTCACATCCATAAATACTGAATTAAAAGGAGTCAAGGACATTTACGAGCAAAGACAGTGACATTTTTTATTTGATTGTATTGGATCCTTTGATTATTTTTACAAACTTTCTGATACGTTAATAAGCTAAAAAAAAAAAAAAAAAAAAAAATTTGTACAGTTCAAATATAACAGATTTTAAGGAAGCATTCAAATCTTACCTTAGAAATATAAAGATAGCATGTCTGTAGTTGACCCCACTCAGTTCTTCATAGTAATCTATATATGGTTTAATAGTGTCTAACAAACCAGCAGGCATTTTATCCATTTCATCAAAAATAAACATAGAGTGCTTACATTTTGATACATTGGTCTCAATCCAGTTCCTTAATTTATCCTGTAAAATGAATTAAGATAATAAACATTATATTGTTTCCTCTGCACAGACACAGAGAGAGAGAGAGAGAAATGGGATTTAACATCCACTCGACACAAACTAGGCCATTTTGGGACTAACATATGGTTTAATTTTTTCTCAATAATTCGCTTGCGCGTAGGGGTCTTTAGCAGTAGCAGGAAACCGGAGTGCCCGGAGGAAACCCACGAGGTTGAGAAGGCGCCCATGCCACATATGCTCACACCAGGGATCGAAACCACAGACGCAAGCCAGAGGTGACCAGCCAGCTAGAGGTCGAAGCGCAGCTCTCTAGACCACTAGGCCATCCAAACCCCCCCTGCACAGACAGAGTGTGCCAGGAGTTAATAACCACACTCAAAGAGGACACTGCAGTTGATTTCTAGACCTGCATGACAGATTCTTGGTGGTGACTTCAACAGTGTTGATTTAATTTTGAGATAGTTTGTCACGCAGTACATCAATGAACACATCAATTTTCTGTTTGTATTTGAAGACAAATTTGTCAAACCGCCTGAATCTGGAAAATAAATTCAGTTTTATAGTTCAAATATGTAGGTGTTTGAATTAATTTACCTTGTAAAAATGTATCATTTGATTATGAGGAAATTCTTTTGTAGCTGAAATAAGATGAACATGCTTGCTCTTCATTCCTTTCTTGTATACATTTTCGGCTATAATTCGACTCACATGGTTTTTACCAGTCCCTGTTCCACCATGAAATGATAGAACTAATGCCTTTGGTGGATTTGAATTGTGGACATGGGCTTTAACATGACTTACTACAGCTTGTAACACAAGATGTTGTCCATATAATTTTTGATCTAGTACACTCTGTAAACCTGAAGGAAATAATAGAAGAATAAAATAAGCAGTAACTCTGATTCAATAACTGGCATTTGCCAATAATAGTAGCCTTCTTGTACACAGTAGCAATATCTTTGGATGGAGCCAATATGGTCATAAATACTACCTAGGACACCAATACTCTTAACTCATAAGAAGACAGGTTGCCAGGCAACGAAACATACGCCCACAGCAGCTAAATCGTCCGGGCAGTCAACAAGAGTTGTCGCATATTCTTAATTTTTCGGTAATGAAACATTTATAATACTCTGAAATCTGATTAAGATTCACAATTAAGAATTTATCAGAAAATCATTAGAATTTGTTTGGTTTTTATAAAGTTCTGCCCCATACTAACTCGTAGTATATGAAACATTTAAAATCATGGATTTAGCTGTTCAGTTATCAAAATTCATTGAAAATCAATATACTTGTTCATCTCAACACTTTAAACTCTGTGTATCATCTGAAGTCAATTGGGTGATAAGTTTGGCCTCTAGAGTATTACAAAAGATTTTTCAAAGTGGTCAAGGGAGATAACTCTTGCAATAATTATCAGAATTCGCTGAAAATCAATAGGATTCTCCGTCTCATGACCTTAAACACTGTGTATAAATTTAAAGTCAATCGGATAATTAACTTGAGCCTCTAGAAGGTTCACAAGATTTTTCAAAGTGATCACGGGCCATAACTCTGGCAGTTATTATCGGAAATCGCTGAAAATTGATAGGCTTTGTCGTCTCATGACCTTAAACACTGTGTATAAATTTAAAGTCAATCGGATATTAACTTTGGCCTCTAGAGCGTCCACAAGATTTTTTGAAGTTATCAAGGGCCATAACTCTGGCAGTAATTATCGAAAATCGCTGAAAATCAATAAGCTTCTTCGTCTCATGGCCTTAAAAACTGTGTATAAATTTAAAGTCAAACAGATATTAACTTTGGCCTCTGGAGCGTCCATAAGATTTTTTGAAGTGATCAAAGGCCATAACTCTGGCAGTAATTATCGGAAATCACTGAAAATCAATAGGCTTCTTTGCCTCATGACCTTAAATACTTTGTATAAATTTAAACTCAATCGGATATTAACTTTGGTCTCTTAGAGCGTCCACAGGATTTTTTGAAGTGATCAAGGTTCATAACTTTTGCAATAATTATCGGATTTCGCTGAAAAACAATAGGCTTCTTCGTCTCATGACCTTAATCACTGTGTATAAATTTAAAGTCAACCGGATATTAACTTTAGCCTCTAGTGCGTCCACAAGCAATTGTGGACGACGGACGGGCGGACGGGGACGGCGACGACAATATACGACCACATTTCAATGTGGGCGTATAAAAATGGAAGTGATTAGGTCTAATAATCACTTATCAATCTCTAACCCATGTGAGGCCCCTCTCGCAAGTTTCCCTGATCACTCTAGGTGAAAGTTGGACTCACTTATTGATTAACTGATTTGCCAATAAAATTAAGTTCAGACAGATGTCCAGGAGATGATCGAATTATTCTTGAAGGAACAGATCTTTAAATAGAAATTGCTCATCCGATCCCCAAAGATATATCATATTACAATTGATATTTGTCAAAGAGATATGTGAAGGCATTTAACAATATCTTGTGCAGAAACTGCTCCAGACATCCATTTACCAATCTTCTATGGAAGGCTTGATTTCGCTTTAACTCCAAACATCTTCTCAAAGCCTTCATGTAATACCCTGTACATTTCGGCAATAATTTCCATTGGGTACTGACACAGCTTTAGAGCCTATCAGATTCCATGGTCATCACAAATATAGCAAACCACGTCTCGCTCTGTCCAGCTAAAATGTCTACCTGTGATAATCAACTTGCAAAGTTCAAGGTTCTTTCCATGTCAAAGGTTCCATGGAGGTCACCATGTTCTATTTGAGTGTGTTAGTTTCACAACCTCTGATTGGTTGCTACTGTTCACATGTCTACAGTGAGGGAGATAGCATAGAATTTTGGGAATTGCAAAGTATGTAGCAACGTCTAGATGTTGTAAAACGCTTGGGCATTGCTTCAGGTACATGCACTTTACCTGGTTTCGGTGCTTGGCCAAAGAATTAATTAATGAGTGCCATACTGTCAAAAATCCAATCAAAATGATTAATTAATTGTCAACATTTAACCATTATATATCAAAATGACTAGATCTTATTGAAAAAAAGTCTGGACATTTTAGAAATGAAATTTATGACACTGTGAAAAATAATATATATACCTGTGGTGTTTTTTGTAATCCAATAATGATCACATTCACTGCCAAACTTAGATTTAACTGAATAATAAACAGAAGCAACAAAACCAGCAACGGCACCAGCCGCTTCCTTGTAAAAGTTTGAAAACGGCCCTAAACAATTGACAGGTGACACCAGAAATAATAGTAGCAAAAGTAAGGTTACTTGTTTCTTTCTGTTTATGATGCGCCGTTTCATTTTCGGATATTAAAGGTTTATTTTTTGGAATTTTTAGCTTTATTCGCTGTTCCTGCTTACGTTGACCGATCCACTTTCACTTTCACATCTTTTCAATTTGAGAGTTATGTCCCATTAACATCCGAGATTATCATTCGGATTTACCTCGACCAATTTGTTATGAGAAAACCAAATCTTCATAGATATTTCTCTTGCAAAAAGCAAAGACATCGTTCTCGATGAGTCAGTTTTTCCCCATAATTTTGAACTTTCTCACTTTTTAAAACATGATTTACTAATGATTTCAAAGCGCCGGGCCCTTGTTACATTAACCCTATCTTTTTAAAAGCTACATTTTATACTCTGTATGCTTTTATCAATTGTCTCATTTTATATATTATGGAATTCAATATTTTGTGTTTCAGAGAATTGATATGTGGCGCGTACATACGCGATCGACATACTTCTATCCTTGATGTTCTGTTATCAATAAACTATAACACGTTCTTATGGAATAACAATTACTGAGAGAATAACACACGGTACAATTCTATGGATACACAATTACTGAGTTTGATACTGCGACGTTTCGACGAGGATGCTCTCGTCTTTATCTTTATCATTGCTTGATAAAGACCAGAGCATCCTCGTCGAAACGTCGCTTAGTATCAAACTCAGTAATTGTGTATCCATAAAATTGTACCGTGTGTTGATATGTTCAATTACTAAATGCCAATCAAAGAAGATACTGAGAGAATACTCTTCGAAACGTCGCCTAACTAAATCAGTAATTGTTCTTCCATAAATATGTGTTATAGTTTATTGCTTTATCCAGTTACTATAGATATCTCTAAAATAGTAAACATTTATATATTAGTCATCTAATTTTTGTATGGCCAACCAAACAGATCTTCTTGTTCTAGATGCATCGTTACATAAAATGTAATATTAATTGTTGATACAAATATATACAAATATATATTTTACATAAATAATATAATAGTCCACGAGGCGAACGGGTGGATTTCTAATCAGGTTAGTTGTACTGATCAGTCAGGTCATACCATTTTTCATTGCCATATTTTTTTTGGAAAAATTAATCATCCTTTGTTATCAATTACCTTGACACATATTTCTGTTTGGTGTATGTACTTCATTGTATAACTCGAATAAAAATCGAGTTATCTTATGATGTAAATCAAATAATTCTGTTATCAAACAATTTAATTGATAACTCTAGATTTGTTTTTCATGCTCCATTACAAGTCGTGGCCATGGCGTGGATATAGGATAAGGCCTACTAAAAGGATAACGTCCAGCCCACCGCCTAGTAAGTAAAACATCCAGAATAATATTATTATTTTGATGAAGATATTTCGATTCAAAAATATTTACAAGATCTGTGGAGGTAAGACAATAATATCGTGATTTTGCTTTGACTGGCGCAGCTTCCGATCCGAATAACAGTATATACGATTTGGTTAGGAATGGGTCTGTAATATGTGGCTTGTCTTTTATATGCGCCATATATTATATTTGAAAAAATTGTCGGACAGACGAGAAATATTAACCTTAATTTTTGTGGGGCCATTAACCATCCATGTTGACCCAATTTAGAACAATGGGGTTTAAAAGTAGGTTACAAAAAATACGATGTTGTCCGATTGAATTATTTGATCACATGACAATGGCCATGTTCGGTCGGTTACTAAGTTTTTGACCCACATTATAATACTTATGGGTAGATAAATTGGTCAAAAATGGGATATTTGATTAAGTAAAATTTGTATTTTCTTCATACCAACTATCCACACAAATATTTCAGTTGAATCCCGAATAATGCCCATTGAATTGTTTCCATACGTCAACAGACTTTGTAACTGTGTTTAGTGTTTTGAATCATCAAATTGATTTTATTGTAGCCAATACTTGTACTTGTCATAATTAGAGTCATATGACTATGATTGAATTCTACTCTAGGCCTAGTATAAATTTAACAGAAATGTTAAAACGTAAGTAAGAGTACCGTAACTTAAAAAGGTAAGTTTGAGGAACATGATATTGATGTTATAGATAGGGATAGGGTGCTAATATTAATATGACTGATTCTCAGATTCTGCTTATTAATTACTATTATTAGTGGGTAAGAGTTACTACGAATACGAAATTACGATGCTGTCTCATCGCTAGCTAAGAGTTACTATTACTAAGATGCTGGCTCGCTAGCAAGGAGGTCGGGTGTTCGATCCCTGCTTTGGCCAAAAAGTTCATTCAGCACAGTTTCCCCTTCAAGCCCTTGTCGGCCTTGTCAGTGATGCAGGATGGAGGGCCTGACAAGGACAGCTGTCTAGTCATTCGAATGGGACAAAAACAGAGGTCCCCCAAATTGGCATGCACATAAAAGATCCCTTGATAGTAATGCCAGTTGGAATTCGATAAGAGTAGGCTTTAGAGCCACTATCTGAGCAAAATTTCTCTCATACCACAGTGTATATGCCTGTCTTCATTAGCCCAGTAGAACATTAAACCCAATTTCATTTCAGAATGCTAGTAGTAGTAGCCTAGCTCAGTAGCTGTAATACTATCATGGAATATAACATTTTATTCTATAACTACATGCAAATTCAAGCAAACATATCATTGAATACAGCTATTGAATAATCTTTGGAAGGTTGAAGGCCTATGCAATGGCTTGGAAACGTACTACTTTTGTCCAGAATGAGGTTACTTTTATTATTAAGTCAAATTGTAATGACGTCACAACTAGGCAATCAAAATTTTTGTAAGAAGGAAAGAAATAAGGGCCTTACCTATGACAAATTTTAACGTTATTGGCAATGATTTTTTTGATAATCTGGATACCGTAGTAGGCCTACACTTACAGTGTATTTTTAGATTTGCAGGTTATTAAAGAATACAAACAGAACTCATTCACAATGACCATTGAATACTGCTTGGGTTATTCAATGGTTCTCTCGAGTGTATCCCTGCCGCATTCCACTTGCAAAATCTGCTTATTACAGGTCTTTCTTTAGGCTAGAAATGTTATCTAAGTCTAAATAATCAATTAGACTTTAATTAACTTATCCAGACCATAATATACTCTTGATGTCAGGGCTAGCCTTCGATGTTGGCGGATGAAATTCCTATATATATGCCGCTTAACGGCCATTGATAATTAAATCAATCAAGTGGATAATCGAGACTATGCTGTTTATTTTGATGATTTTAGTAATGATGATCAAGGCTATGTTAATATTTCAATCGTTTCGTTCTAGGCTAATAGTGGATCAATTTGACTGAAATTTTCAGCAAATTACCTTTACACTATATAGTTTTTAACTATTATAGTTAGAACTGCCATCTCTTTATCTTATCTCCCATTATGTATCTTTAACATATCCAGACCATAATCAACTCTCAATGTCAACGCTAGTCGGCGATATTTATTGGATTAGGATCTGATTTGCTCTCAACTTTTATTCAGGATTTAATCATGAAATGGATAACAGAGACTATGTCTTTCATCGTTCTGACTTTAGTAATGATGATCAAGGGCCGGGGCAAGGCCAACAATTTTATCGCTAAAAACTCGGTTCAGGGTGGATCAAATCGACCAAAATTTTTTGCGAATTCTCTTTACATTTACATTATCCGTATCTAGTTTTTAACTACTAGCTCTTAATCTAATCTCCCATCATAATGTATCTGTGATATTGGGAATTTTGAAAAAAATATATATAAAAGTGGATAATATATTATACATTATTCAGAAAGTATGTACGGTACCAAATATAAATCAATGTTATGAATTATTAATACATGATACTCGCTTGGACTATAGCTGAAAAAGATATTTATGAAATGAATTTTTGGGGGTAGAACTTTGACAGTTGTGAATCATAGGCAAATACGTCTCTATACGGAATGCCCTCATAGCCAACTGCATGGTTGCCCATCTTCAGTAACCTAAATTGGTGGGTATGTTTGTACAAAACTGGCTCATATTTGATAATAAACCATTACAGGTTCAATGTTGATTAATAACAATATGAATATTATATTATCAACAGTTTAAGACTATGATGAGTTGTTGAGGTTCATATTGTTATCAGGACTCAGAATATTAATTCGTTTATTTCATTTATTACTTTTTACTTGACTAACCAATAAAAAATTTCTCTTATATATTTCAGGTGTCTCCATGCAGATCATATTTAAGTTGGTTTGGTGAAAGTCGTGCTTGTTTTATACATTATTGGATATACTCTTAGCAAGTTTTAGTATAGTGAACACTAAGCAACAAATCATGGAGTACTTGAGAAACATTACAACCACGATTTCTCCTACAAGTGATATGACTACAATGATCACTAATTCAACCACAGCATCCCCTTCTACAACAGAGTATCCTGAATATTTGGGATTTATATGTGCAATAGTAGCTGTTGTATTTTATGGTAGTAATTTTGTTCCTGTGAAAAAATATGAAACTGGAGATGGTATGTACAACATCAATGAAAATCAACAATTTTAGTTTCAAATACAAGTTTTCAGCAAAAGAGATATCTCTAAATTTAGGCAAGAGACTGCAATGGAATATGTCATGAAACTATTCTGTTGGCCGAGAAAGTTCCCCAGTCCCCAGATAATTTTTCAGCACATGATCCTTTGTCATTGGTGTGGAATGTAGGGCCTGTTAAATAACTGTCTAGTTGTTTGGTTGGGACTAAAGACTGCTGCCTTGGGTACACGGTACATTTTGGCTGGTACATAAAAGAACCCTTGATAGTGTCCGTCTAGCCCATGCCTGTCTCCATTAGTCTGGCTGGTGTAGAAAAGTAGAACTTGAAACACTATTCTGTTCATTTTTTTGTATCTATTCCAATAGATCAATATTAAAAAAAAAAACAATAAACCACATCTTGTCATATATATCCATACTGAGTTTCAGTAGTTGCTCGATCTCCTTACAAAGTGTCAGGCCACACTGACATTTGAATTAAATCAAGTGGACCAACAACATATAACATATGTGTTTATTAATTTTGAAACTGCTAGAATGTACGTAGATTATATGTTTAAAACATGTGCTAGATGTTTGTCGATTCCAGGTTTAAAAATTCTCAATTGAAATGTATGTGGTGCCAACCTGACATCACCTTCTCAGCCAGAGTTCTTGATCTTGCATTTGAAATAATATGATCTCATGTTATGTAACATACTCTTATTGATTATGTAACGTAATATTAACCTGATATGTTAATAAAAAATATGTATTTATGTTACAGGAATGTTTTTCCAGTGGATATTGTGTACTGCTATATTTATATGTGGTCTTATTTTTCAAATAATCAGAACTGCCAAATTTTATCCAATAGTAACATTAGGTGGAGTACTTTGGGCTACAGGTAAGTTATTTCAAGTCTCAGTAAAATTTCAGTTAGTCAATATAAGACAGGGATGTTGTTCCAAAAGTAGGTCACCAGAAGTCGGTAACCGAAAGTGGTTGTCAGAGTCAATAAGAGTTAGCTTTATTCATTTAGTGTCATCAGTAATCCTAGCCTATCTCATCTCCCATCCTTACAATTCATTGTTTTCCTTTTCTTTAACCACAATTACATTACAAGTCAGATCTGCCCCCTTTCCATAAAATTTTCAGCATCTCAGAACTGGCCAACCGAAGTGAAGGTGTCTTGACCTAGTGTCAAGTGCTGCGGTGTTAAAACTTTTGATATAAAGAAAATTGAGACTGACCCTGTTGTTTCTTGGATTTGTACTGACTTGGATTTTATACCTAGCACAGACAACTTTACTGCTGGTGTGTTTACTTGTAAAAATAGTTAAGGGTATCCCATGAAAATACAAGATATATGTTAGTCCCCAAATTGGCTTAGTAGACTCTCTCTCTCTCTCTCTCTCTCTCTCTCTCTCTCTCTCTCTCTGGTCATGTACATGTATTGTTATAATGTATTTATATTTATTTATTAGGTAATGTTTGTGTAGTTCCAATAATTAAAACAATTGGTCTGGGATTAGGAATGTGTATATGGGGTATGTCTAATTTAGTAGCAGGATGGGCCACTGGAACGTAAGTAAATCCATCATTATTTTTTTTTTTTTTTTCAAACCTTCTCCCCCCCACCCCCCCGAGACACTTTCTATGGAGATTTTGACATGGTTAAAAACAAAATGCAACTGAATGCTGTTTGACTAGGTTAATACAATAATTAGGATTGAGAATTTACATGAAATAATGTTTAGGACTATAAACATGCAATTTTTTGAGTATGATGTAAATATTAAACTAAAGAAATTTAATTTTTATTTTAAAAGTGTAATATACTATTCAAAACAAATAGGGGATATTTGATTTTTAAGTGTTATTAAAGTCACCTAATGAAACTGACGAAGAAACAAATGACAAAATGAAATGAAGTTCACGTTCATCGATTTATTCCAAATGATCGTTAGACTAAGTAAGGCACAGACTGACCATTATAAGGGTAAAATGATACCCGGGGTCAAACAGCAAAGTTACCACAGCATCACTACAAAGTCAGTAACGGGTAAATCCTCCTCTGTTTGCCAAACAAGCATTGATCCGACATGGCATACTCCTATTTAGACGTCTAAGGTCATTTTGGTCCAGATTGTCCCATTCCTGTTGCAACGCAGCAGCAAGTTCTTGGACATTGGCAGGACGTTGTTGACGTTGACGTAACCTCTGTCCAAGCATGTCCCAGACATGCTCGATGGGGGAGAGGTCGGGACTCAGTGCTGTCCAAGTTAATGTGGTGATGTTCTGTTGTTGGAGGTAACCTGTAACGATCCTGGCCCTGTGACATCTTGCGTTGTCATCCTGGAAGATGAAACGGCGGCCATGACGTCGTGCGAACGGCACAACATGGACTGCCAAGATGTTGTCCCGGTAGTACTGGCCTGTAACACACCCTGCAACAACATGTAAAGCCGTTCTTCCAGCAACAGTGATGCCTCCCCACACCATAACAGAACCACCCCCAAATCGATCATGTCTGATGTAGTTAACGTCTTGGAAGCGCTCGTTTCGACGACGCCACACCCTCCTACGTCTGTCCAAAAAATCAACAGTGAACCTTGACTCATCTGAAAACATCACATTGCTCCAGCGTCGATTATCCCAGTGTTGACGATCCCTACACCAACGACGTCTTGCCTGAATGTGATGATCTCTCAAACAAGGGATCACGCGAGGACGTCGGGCGCGAAGGTGACCCCTATGCAGTCGATTCCGAATCGTCTGGCCACTCACTCTCACACCAGTGTTTGTTTGAAGACGAGCGCTGATCTGATTTGCTGTGATGACACGATTTCTCAAGGCCAAGGTACGGATAAATCGATCCTGGGCTTGAGTTGTCGCCCTTGGTCGACCTGACCGTGGTCTGTCCTGTACAGATTGTGTATCACGGTATCTGGACCATAGCCTGCTTATGACAGACTGAGAAACATTCATCGTCCGCGCCACAACCACCTGTGTTGTGCCGACCTGTAGCATGCCGAGGGCACGTAACCTTTCATTTTGGGTAAGCCGACGAATATCAAAATTTGTTTTCTGGTCACTAAAACAATTAAACTGAAGTTTCCTCCCTGGAATTCAATGCCACAATGACTGTAACATTCAAAGTCAGAGTCGTGCAAATCTTGGGTTGGACCCCCATGATGATAGTATATATTCTTTAAAGTTGTATTACCTTACTTTATTTTTATACGCCCACATTGAAATGTGGTCGTATATTGTCGTCGCCCCCGTCCGTCCGTCCGTCCGTCCGTCCGTCCGTCCGTCCGTCCGTCCGTCCGTCCGTCCGTCCGGCCGTCCGGCCGTCCGTCCGGTGGTCTGGCGGTCCGGCTGTCCGGCGTCCACAATTGCTTGTGGACGCTCTAGAGGCTAAAGTTAATATCCGATTGACTTTAAATTTATACACAGTGTTTGAGGTCATGAGACGAAGAAGCCTATTGTTTTTCAGCGATTTCCGATAATAGCTACCAGAGTTATGGCCCTTGATCACTTCAAAAAATCTTGTGGACGCTCTAGAGGCCAAAGTTAATATTCGATTGGCTTTAAATTTATACACAGTGTTTACGGTCATAAGACGAAGAAGCCTATCGATTTTCAGCGATTTCCGATAATTAGTGCCAGAGTTATGGCCCTTGATCACTTCAAAAAATCTTGTGGACGCTCTAAAAGCCAAAGTTAATATCCGATTGACCTTAAATTTATACACAGTGTTTAAGGTCATAAGAAGAAGAAGCCTATTGATTTTCAGCGATTTCCGATAATTAGTGCCAGAGTTATGGCCCTTGATCACTTCAAAAAATCTTGTGGACGCTCTAAAAGCCAAAGTTAATATCCGATTGACTTTAAATTTATACACAGTGTTTAAGGTCATAAGACGAAGAAGCCGATTGATTTTCAGCGATTTCCGATAATTAGTGCCAGAGTTATGGTCCTTGATCACTTCAAAAAATCTTGTGGACGCTCTAAAAGCCAAAGTTAATATCCGATTGACTTTAAATTTATACACATTGTTTAAGGTCATAAGACGAAGAAGCGTATTGATTTTCAGCGATTTCCGATAATTAGTGCCAGAGTTATGGCCCTTGATCACTTCAAAAAATCTTGTGAACGATCTAGAGGCCAAAGTTAATATCCGATTGACTTAAAACTCATACACAGTGTTTAAGGTTATAAGACGAAGAAGTCTATTGATTTTCATTGATTTCAAATAATTACTTCCAGAGTTATCTCCCTTGATCACTTCAAAAAACCTTGTGACGCTACAGATGCCAAACTTATCATCCGTTTGACTTCAGATTGATACACAGAGTTTAAGGTGTTGAAACGCACAAGTATTTTGATTTTCAATGAATTTTGATAACAGAACAGCTAAATCCATGATGTTAAATGTTTCCTATACTAATTGATAGCGTGGGGCAAAACTTTATAAAAAGCAAACAAATTCTAATGATTCTCAGATAATTACATAATGAGTTGTTTCATTACCAAAAAAAGTAAAAATATGCGACAACCCTTGTTGACTGCCCGGACGATTTAGCTGCTGTGGGCGTATGTTTCGTTGCCTGGCAACCTATCTTTATTTGCTACATCATTCCTAAATCCTATCACTGACTATGTGCTAGCTGTCTTCAATTTCACACTTGTTTATGATTAGAGAAAAAAATAATCTTTATTTTATTTTTGTAGGTTTGGACTCTTTGGTACTGAAAAAGCAAAGTTAGCAAACGAGACAATGAATTATGCTGGGGTGGCTTTAGCAGCTTTTAGGTAAGTAAAACATTATTGAGAACATCATAGCAAACAATAAAGGTTAAAGAGACAGGGGTGCTATGGAGATCTTCGCCTGTCATTAATAAATAATTTTTTATTTGTCAGCTAACAGGCCCTGAAATGTAAAAATCTACACGAATGATCAGGTGCGGATCCAGGATTTTTTGCGCGGGGGGGGGGGGGTCTATAGGTTTGATAATTGCTTAGCTAATTGCACTTAACCGATTAACGGAGTTATGGGGGCCCTCCCAGGGGCGGATCCAGGATTTTCAGAAAGAGGGGGCGTGCTGCACCAGCTTGGGAGTGCGAAGCCCGGGACCGTGATTTTTGAGTGTAAAAAATGCCCATAAGGACTAATTTCGTACTAGTACTGTAAATTACGATTTCCAACCTAAACTATTTTCGTTCTCCTTTCTCGCGAGAATATATGGAGCTAAAAATTGTTCGACACCTCAAAAAATAGAGGGGGGGTGCGCCCCCCACTGGATCCGCACCTGCCTCCCCCAGAAAAATTTGGTAAATTAGATTCAATTTGGTTCATTCTGACGTATTTCCGGAAGGTAAATTCCAAAATTACAGGTCTAAATCGCCAATAAAATCTCATAAAAAATTTTCAAGCCTGAGCAGGGAGTGGGGGGGGGGCGGACCCCCTGGACCCCCCCTCTGGATCCGTGCCTGATGGTTTTATATTTCCAAGCAATCACAATTTTGTTTGTGTACCCTAATTGTGGGTTCTGTAGAGGTGTCATCATTTATTGTATTTTAATTTTAATTTATTTTTTCAGTACAATATTATATGTTCTTGTTAAAAGTGAAGTTAGTAGTGGTTCATCTGAAGTTCCATCTAAACCAAATGATGCGGAAACTCAACGTTTATTAGATACAGTTAGTATAAACCTTACACAATTTGTTTTCTCACTCTAGGAAATTTCTTGTAAACTACTTTAAATCTGAAATAAATGGCCACAAGCAAATTACTGATACTATTATAGATTGCAATTAAAATAGTCTGTTTTACTTTTTCCACAAAATTTTCTCAGACAAGAAACATTCTTGTGCCCCTTGTGCTAAAGTTAAACTGCACCTTTGTATGTGTGGGTGTATGAATTGATTATTTACACAGTCGCCATTTGATTAGTTAATTACTGGAGTTCTATTTTTAATTTGTCATGTGGTAAAACAATAAAATAAAAATAGTCTATTAACACATTTTGATTAATGCAAAACAGTGGCGACACTATTTGATGATACTTGGTCATTTTACAGCATTTTAATATTATTTAAAATTGTTCATTTTCGAATCTGAATCAGGTGGCATGGAAATTTTACCAGTCATAGTAGTTCTCAAAATGAGCCACAACTCACTTTTTAACATGTCTTCAGTTCAACAGTATAAACATGTATCTGGAAAAAACTGAAAATTTGCGTGGCAAATACTGGTGTACCTCTAATGATGTGTGATACCGCATCCAGAGTCCCAGAGTATCTCAAGCTCTGAAGTTTGATTCTTTTTTGCATTCTTCAGGTATTTTTGTGTATAAATTATCATAAATCAGGCATAAATACCACATAAGTTCAGTGTTTATATCTGATACAATTCTACTGTATAATGGCACTGCAGACTTGCATTGGTTCCAATAATGGTATTGAGAATATTGAGCTGTTTAATAATTTGTAAACAGTAGAAAGACGAGTCACCCCCTCCCCCCAAAAAATCGATTTAGTCCCCCCCAATATTTGGCCAACAATAATGATTTCTTAGGAGTGTTCTTAGCTGGCCACATCCTCAGCACCTCCAAAGAATCGAGTAGCCCCCCCCCCAATTTTCTGAGCTGGCTACGGGCCGTTAAAAAGATTTAAGTATGTTACCGATAAAACATTTGTGGGACAGTTCATTTAAAGAAATGTGAATGTTTAAATGTCTTTTGATTATTAAACGAAATGTATTTCTATTTCAATAGAGTCAGGTTCAAGATGAATTCCGTAATGCTGGTTCTCTATATGCCTCATCATCAAATGAAGTTTTAGTCTTTAACAAAAAGAAGGTAACACTAAAAGATAAAATGATTTTTCAATGGAATTACCATAGTTTATAGTTATACTGTTAATTGGTTCATCAGGATTTCTCCCTTTAAAGTGGTGCAGCTGGACACAGGTTCTAGCAAGAGACAACATATTGTCATTTGTGGGGAACGAAAAACCGAGGTCCCATGTACACAGCGTGCAAAAGAACCCTTGCTGGTTGGAATTCAATATAAGAGTTGGTCATAGCGCCAATACACAGGCAAAATTTTATGTGCCGGTTTTCAATAGCCCTTTCGGAGTCGAACATTTAATTTATAACCTATACTGAAGAAGGATAACATGTTCTATATATTCCATATTTATGTAATTGTGTATTAGACATCACAGATAGGCATACTTTGTTCCCCAATTCAAATCCAGATATTTACTAAATAAGACCAATGATTATTGAAAGAAGGACAATAATAAAGTATTCACAACAAAATACAGACACGGCAAAACCAAATCCAGATGTGAAGCCAAAGCTGTTAGCTACTTTACATACATGAGAACAACATCTTGTTTACTCTCAGATGCAGACTGTTTCAGATTTTCAATAAACAATTGTGAGGCAATCTTATTAAAAGTAAATCTTTATTTAATTACCAGTACCTTTAATAAATTTTGACAGTCTACAATACACAAACTTTTAAACCTTTTTTTTTTCTCAGCAAGACGATGATGAAACATTTATTGACAAAATGTCACCGGGTTCAAAGAAAATCACGTAAGTATATATTCAGGATCCAGTGTCGCTCACTGTATTCACAGAGAAATCATATGGCAATCCAACGTTGGAATCCGTAATTTACATTCAAGAATATGCATCTGAAGATTTCCTAAAAAATTACAGGTGCCGGATGCTGACAGATTTCCAATTCATTATATCTTAAATAATGAATGGATTTGAACCATTTCTGAACTGATGGAGATTCAACTTGTATTGTAGTTTTCAAGGGATTCCTCAAGTTGTACTTTAAGGGTATTATATTATTCTTAGTATCAGGTATATGATATGGTCTAATTTTTATAATTTGTTTATTTTAGGGGTATTGTATTATCCTTAGTATCAGGGTTATTGTATGGTGTCATCTTTACTCCATCTCTCCATGTACAATATACAGATAAAAGTAGTGGAAGTAGTCAGGATTGTAAGTATTTTGTATATATATAATTTTTTAAAAGTCTTTTTTTTGACATGGTTGTCTTAATTCACCTTGTAAGCATGCCCAGGCTTAAATCAGGGCTTTAATTCAATAAAAAGATTAATTGACCTATTCAAAATCAGTAAAGAAACCATACATAGAGTAGTATAACAACATGGTTCTGAGAAATGTAAGCTATATACATTTGGCTTGCTAACAAAAATGTCACGGGTTGGATCAGAATTTTCGGGTGTGGTACCCCCTTTTCAGTAGTGCAGGACAGACGGCCTGGCAACAAACAGTGCCTAGTCATTTGAATGGGACAGAAAATTGGAAGTCGAAATAAGTCTTGACCTGGAGGTGCTGTCGAATCATATTTCCAACTCATTGCATGATGTATGCCCATCTTCATTAGCCCAGAGAAGTAAAGTAGGACATTGCATTTCTTCTATCCATTGATTTAATCTTGTTTATGTGGAAACATTATGTTTAATAAGTGTGAACATGAAATTTTATTGTCTGATTAAGAATTTGTAATTATATTTCTCTTTCTTTCAGCCTTAGATTATGTATTTAATACTTTTTGTGGTATATATTTGGCTAGTACAGTGTATTTTGTCTTATATTGTGCTCTGATGAAGAATAAACCACGAGTATATCCAGAAGTGGTATTACCTGGTATTGTTTCTGGTATCATGTGGGCAATAGCAACCATGTGCTGGTTTGTAGCCAACGAAGCCTTAAAATCAGAAGCTGTTACATTCCCAATTATTACCACTTGTCCAGCTTTGATGGCTACTCTAGTATGGGGTGTATTAGTATTTAAGGAAATTAAGGTAGGTACAGTTAAATCTTGTTGTCAAAAGAACATTGACCTCGGAATTTGATAAAAAAAAGAAGAAAAAAAGTAGGCAGTAGTGTCATTGTCCTGCCAAAGATTCCCTCATAGCGCATTGTATAGCTTATGTCCATCTTCATCAGCCAAGTCGTTGTAGAACAATAGGACGTTAAATCCATTTTATAGTAAAATACATGTTTATTAGAGACAACTGCAGCAATTGAGTATTTTTGAATATTATAACTAGTAAGAACTTGAGCATTACCAGATAATACAACAAAATAGACATAGAAATCAAAAATATCATTTCGTGAAAATGCTCTTAGAATGCTGCTCTTAAATTCACGAATTACATGTAATTATGTTTATTTATATATTTCAGGGAAAACGAAATTTTCTGATTTTGATTTTTGCTGGTTCAGTATCTGTAACAGGAGCAGTTTTAGCTGGATTATCTGCTGGATAAAATGTACGATAAAAGGGGGTTCTGACAAGTTGGAGTTGATGATCAGCTTAATCACTGAACATATCCTGGCACATAATGAAGCACAACTGAAGATAATTTAATCTGATCGGAATCAAATGTCAATTATATTTCGTTTAATTTTTAATTTTCGATACTGTATTAACACATTTTTTCTTAAACCAGCATCTAGATCACATGACCTTATCAGATTGACTGTATTGGTTTGCTAGGATGTATTTTGTGATAAAAGTATAAGGCAATATTAACATCCAAATATATAAGAATGTAGACTATCTAATAAAAATTTATATAGTAGAACATGGCTATACAAGAAAAGATGTTTGATTACAGTTTGTGGAAACAAGAAATTAAACAAAACATAATTGGATTTTAGAATTTTTCCCATCTGTTGAAAAATTAAATGACAAATGTTACATAGAATCAAGTTTTAAAAAAAATTACAATTGGTATCAAATTCAAATTTAAAGATAAGACATTCTAAAAAGTTGATCCATGACACAAAACAAAATCTCATGGCCAGCCTTAGGTATCTGTGCAATATAATTGAGAATTGTCAATTCATATTCAAATACTCAAGATTGGGATACTGATATTCTGTGTTGCCTCAGGGTTGTTCAGTCATCATGTGCTTGATAAAGATTAGTGAAACTTCACTCAGTGAGAAACAGTAATTTATGTTCCATAAACTTGTGTCATGTGTATTAGCCTACAACTTGATTAGTTCATAAATTCTTATACATTTTGATAAATAGTTCAGGTTTGTGTTCAAGGATATATTTCAGCAATAGCAATCCTAAATATATAACGATCAGTTTGAAAATATACTAATATTATGTCAAGTGGATTTAGTGATTATGTTTTTTTTTAAACTGATTATTACACATATTGATTCTGAATTGTTCAATCTGGTTAAAATACAAATCTATATATCGTTTCATTTTTTATACTCTTGTTGGCCTACACTACACGAATATCTGACCGGTTGCTGGGAAGGTCATGTCAGAGGTCATATGCGCGGATTTTGACCTAATGATGTCTGATATTGATTAATCAAGTAAAACGCAATTTTGAACTATAAAAAACGAAACAAAATAGGATCTGTGTTTTAATCAAATTGTGAATTGTTGTATTGTTTTCGTGTTCACTAATATTCATTTCCACTTTTAACACATTCCAAATTTTATAATATTTTTTATATTCATATTAACATTTTTTCATTGGTGTGTTCAGAAAATATACAGGGTTCCCGCGGTCCTTGAAAATCCTTGAATATCCTTAAATTTAAAATTTCATTTTCAAGGTCTTGAATATCCTTGAATTTCGCGAAAATAGGAAAATATCCTTGAATTTCAGTTGAGATCCTTAATTTTGTTGGTAATACTGGTAAGTTGATCTAAAAAAACCGTTTAGATTATAAGTAATGCTGGTTATACTAAACAATAACTCTGACGTATACCTGTCAATCAACTGATCTAAATAACAGCTGTGTTTTGTCACGTAATAACAAGACAAGCCAATGACATTTACCCTTAGGCAACCAAATACTCTCACGTGACTCCATTGTCCAATTAACATACTAGAAGCCACTACACTGACTAATCAAAATCGGTATTAGTAATTACATTAAACAATGCATAATAAGGAAAAGGGAAATAACTATGTTTTAAAAATGGCGGGAGTTTTCCCCGGTGTGCCGAAAGTCGATCTGTAATAATAAAAAACGGTTTATGTCTTCAATTATAACGATAGTTGGTAATGTTTTGGTTGTTTTTAAGATGAAAAATTGTAACTTTAAGCTAAAAATGTCCTTGAAAATCCTGGAATTTGACGTATAATTATCCTTGAATATCCTTGAAAAAATGTTTGACGAAGCCGCGGGAACCCTGATATAACATCCGCATAGAATGTAAGTATGGTTCAATGCCTGGATAATTGAGGTAGTTTTACCATTGTCTCATTCCTGATAAAGAGAAAATATTGTTTTAAATTAGATGTGAAAGGAAAATGTTTTCAAAAATAATTTACACTAATATGTATTTTAACTTTTTTACTATGTTGATTAATTGTGGCAAAACTGTGATATTAATCTGAATAAAATAACTATTTTGTCTTGAAACAAAACATTAATTGGGGGTTGTTTTTTTTAGCACAGATAATATCTTAGCCCTCACTGTTTCTTCTCTCCTAATGAAAATTGTAATTGAAGATACATCATGTAAATATTTCTTTTGGTCTCAAATCCTATGTGATTTATTAATTATTCACATGACAAAGACCCATAATCAAATCTAATCAAGACTATCAGATGGGTGTGATTTTCAACTGATTGAAATGCTATAGTCATTTAATTATTTAAACGATCATCATTTAATAATTTAAATTTAAAATGGGCAAGTGAGACTCCACTATTCTTCCAACATTCTCAACTTTACTAATTTGACTGGAATTTTCAATAGATTCCTTTTCCATTAGCTATTTGTAAACTATTATTATAGCAAGAACTCTCAGCTCTTTATCTAAATGTTACATAATGCACCTTTAACTTAAATGTACTTAATAAATGAAATGAGATAAGTATATCCACATTTCTTTTCTATTTTATATAGTATTCAAGCATATGAAACATTGTATATAAATATGTATTGCAGGTTGTTTTTTGTCAAACAAAGTCCCCTTATTACAATGGCACACTGATCAAATAATGGTTAGAGACATCATTGCAATTACTTATTAGATTTGTGATATGTTTTGTTTACCTCCGATTAGCAAGATATATTTTCCTATGAATATGACCATTTTTAGCACCATAGCATTTTTTTTTTACACATAAACACTATAAATTTAATTGTATTTATTGTGTATAATCAATGTTAAATTCTTTGAAATATCTAATATTATGACATTTAATTTGACTGACATGTATATTCTCCAGTCAATCATGCATGTTATGTTTGAAACGAGAGCCTTGGTTCACATACATATCAGATCTATCTCAATATAAGGCTTTACAAAAAAATATTCTGCTTATCCAGTATCATTTATGATTGTCAGTGACTTTTATCAGAGTTGTGAACTTGATAATTAAACCTACTGTACATTTCCAGATTCATTTGAAATATTTTTCTGGTTACTTCCTGTAGCCCAAGGAAAACATTGAAGTAATTAATATTGGGGGGGGGGGGGGGGTGAAGTGACGTGTGCATCTGAGAAACAGAATATATTTTTTGTATAGCCTTATGATTGATACTGATCATTAAGAAGATATCTTAGTTTTAAAATTAACAGGGAGGACACTTAAATATGTTTGGTCAAGTCAATTATTCTATTTTAACTATTTTTAAATCAAAAAATATAAAAGTTTAAGCTTCTTTGATTTCGGTTAAAAATAAAAGTGTGGATTTTATGTATTGATTATCTTTATGGATAATAAATGGTTTTAATTGAAAATATCTCTGTAGATAAAGCTAATGTTGAGATGTGTTTTCAACTTCTGTTTAAAATTTCATCATATTAATGTTCTATACTAATCAAATCAATACTTAAAGGAGCTAAATCGCTAACATTTGGGGCCAAGAAATTGACACAAATAATAATTTAATATGAATGTATATAAACTGATTTACATTCAACTGTTTCCATTTTTACTCTAATATCAAATTAGTTATGTTTGGCGAAGTACAACAGAAGTCTCAGTTGAATCACAATATATATAGCATCTGGTTATTCCAGTCTACATAGTATTTATTGCGCATGCTCACCGTTTGAGATGTAATGTGGAGTATACCTAGCCTTGTTCTTTGGGTCCCTAGCTGAAAATGAGTCTGAAACGCTGTATAGTACACGATTCGTGTACCAATGGTAGAAAAATTATTTCTTCTTAAATATTGGATATCAGAAGCCCATCTTTTCCTGGTAAGACCACACCATCAATGTTGATTTAAATTGACACATAATTTGTGTTTTCAACATCGAAGACTTTCGATGATATTGGGTTAGAGACTTAGCTACTTTAAGATCAACTCTATTCAATACATTTATTTTGAATGAGTTCAAAGAAGTTTACATCTAGTGTTATAATTGTTTTTAAATTAGATGTATATATATAAACCTTTCTTCAAGTAGAAAATTGTTTTTTGTTTTGTCTTTACAAAATATAGTTCAGCATAAGGTATTGATATATTTTATACAGTTAAATATGTGTTGGTTTGTTTTTTTTAAATTAACGATGCTGTATACATAAGCATATAAGCTTTTATAATTTTACTATTGTAGGTACATAAATTGTGGACATCTTTATGGATTGTTCAGTTCTAATGGAATTTTTTTGTTTGCTTTTACTCCTTGAGAAAGAAGATAGCGGAACTAGATTGTGTCTCTGTGGTATATTTATATTGTGGATGTTAGTTGCGTATCTTGCTATCTCTGGCCTCTTGATAGTTAAGGCCTACTTGTGACAGATGTACAGTTTTTGACATATTCCAGGTCATGAGTTTTACAACATCTAGACGTTACTAGATAACTTCACAATTCCCGAACTTATAGCTAATTTATATACAGACATGTGAACAGTAGCGTCCAATCAGAGGTTGTGACAGCGACCTCCGAGGAAACCTTAACAATGAACAAACCTTGAACTTTGCATCTCCGTTATCATGGGTAGATATTTTAGCCTGAAAGCATGCGACTTAGTATTCGCGTCTATCAAAGAATCTGATAGGGTCACAAGCTGGGCATGTAACCAATCTAAATGAGTTCCAAAACATGCAGGGTATTACGTGAAGGCCTTGATAAGATCATGTACAGAGTTAAAGCAAGATCAAGCTTTCTATTGGAGATGATTCCAGGTGTTCAATGGGTTGTTGTAACACTCTTGAGACTATCGAACATAGTAAGGTGAACAACCTGATCTCTTTGGAATTATTAATAGAGTTGTTGTTTACCTTGCTTTAATTAATTTAAATAATCAGTCATTGGGAAGGCCTCACAAAAATCTGCTCTTCCAGTCTGCCTAGAATTAAAAATTTAAGTCAAGTGGTGTCATTTCAATTCCCCGCTTCTACATGACAAGGAGTGAGTTTACCAGTCTAGGTTTTCCCAGGATCTTCTTCATTCCTCACTGGGGGGGTTGGGATGGCCTAGTGGTCTAGAGTGCCCTGGTGTGAGCGTATGTGGCATGGAGATAGGGTGCCTTCTCAACCTCGTGGGTTTCCTCTGGGCACTCCGGTTTCCTCCCACTGCTAAAGACCCCTACGCGCAAGCGAATTATCGAAATAAAATGAAACCATATGTTAGTCCCAAAATGACATGGTTTGTGTCGAGTGGACGTTAAACCCCATTTCTCTCTCTCTCGTTCCTCACTGCTAAAGACCCCTTCATACAAGCCAATTATAGAATAAAATTGAACATGTTAGGCCTACTTTTAATGTTAGGCCTGTCCTAAAATGATGAGTGGATGTTAAAATCTCCGTCTCCTTTTCTCTAGCCACCCATGAAGACTGCTGTGGCACTTGAAGGGATTAGAATAAAATTTCCTGCATTACATTTACCACTAACAGCAGCCTAGACAAATAATGCAAGACATTTTACTTTGTCTTCAGTTCAGGATCCTATCTATGGAAATATAAGATTAAAGGGAAGCCACTCCATTTTGGGAATGTAGGCTACTTGGTTAATTCAATTTTTCCACACTAAATATCTAGTAACACACAAAGAACACTATCATGAAACATTAAATGTGATTTTTTTTTTAAATTTGTCAGATAAATTAGATCTACGAAATAAAATTATAAAGCTAGAGACCGAGACGAAACCAACCTGTGGCTATATTTCGTCTGCTAACCACTGCAATCCAATATGGCGGCCCCCATTGGGCATAATTGAAAAGCGAGCACTTGAAGTCATTATTTCCATTCAGACAGGCTAACTATGGCATACAGAATATCTGCCTTCAGTATGTTTATATCTTTAAGTATCCCAGAATATAAAGCAATGTCCTATTTTTGGTGGGGTTTTTCTGCTAAAATCTATTACCATTTTTGTATGTCAATGCGTCATTATACATTATAAAAATGTAGGCCTAAATAATAATAATCATTGAATCAATGTCAATGCAAGTTTGAAGTACTAGTGTGACGTAAATTGTTCAGGGATAGATTATATTCCCAGTTTGACATGTTGTGACCAATGATATGGCCATTGGCTGATTATGAAATTGTCGAATTTAAGCCAGAATAGGAAGGTCGACATTTACTAGAATCGAGACCTGTTAAAATAAAAGGGGGGGGGGCTAGAATACGATTGCATTTTTTTGTGGTTGGGCCCCCATCTCCATTAGCTGAGTTGATGACGAGAATTAGGACGTTAAGTCGATTCCCTTTCTGTTCGAAAAAATAGACCAAATACCGGTAGATTTTTAAGAGTTAACTCCCTTATTACATGAAATTGGGAAGGTAATAGTATGATTTACCAAATCCACCCAAGTGCACCATTATTTCAGTTCATCACAGTAAATTATATCTATATTTTGTAATAATATTACACTGCTTTTTATGCCACATTGTCATTTTTAATATAAAATCGCAGTCTTTTTCATCAAAATGAGCCTCTAAATAAGATTTCCATGGAGGCTTGGAAGTGTAACTAAATCCACCATTATTCCAACTCATATCACAACAATAAAGTCCAGAACGGTTTTATTTAGGTTATTTTTAGAATAGATAGGGTAGCTGGAGGTAGCTGGACTATATAATTATTCTTTTTTCTTTGCACATAAAAGCCACAGTAGCTCAGTGAGTAGATGCTGGCTCACTGGCCAGGAGTTACAGTGTACAACCTCAGTATTGGCTGAGAATGTTCCACACAATTATCCACTGTTTCTTCCACTTGTTGGTAGTTTAGGATGGAGTGGTTGACAAAGAATAGCATCTAATTGTTCAGATTAAACCGGAAACGAAGGTGCCACATTTTTTTCCGGCATGTGCACTTGCTTCAGTACATGTATGAGTGTACTTCCTGATTGTACTCTCTCTGATAAATCCAATTTGTATTTCAAGAACCTGTGTCTGGTACAAAAAGGCACAAATATCCCACGTGTTGATAAAGTGAGCATAACCTCTGATGTGAACTTGTGCAGAATCATTGTATTAAGACAGTGATCAGGTTCGCTTCATACACCCAATATAGTGTTTTTAAGACCTGGCCCCGAGTTCTCAGACTTAAGTTGAGAATTTGCTCAACTTTCAATCACTGTTTATTTATGAGAAATATCTTTGATCCAGAAACACAAAACTTTGCACATAGTTTCTTGTTGATATATTTGATACATAAAAACAACAAAATTATTATAAATGGCTACATTTTAGCTAAAATAAGGTGAACAAGTTTGAGTAAATTATCAACTTAAGTCTGACAATGCTTTGTGAACTCCGGGCCAGATTAAAACTGTTAAAACAACATTGTCCAAATAATCAAGATAGTTTGATGTGAGGGAAACGGTATGCAGCACAGTGCATGCCCATCTTCGGTTAGCCATGTTGTTTCAGAAAAGTAGGACTTTCAACAGAATTTCTTTCATTCATAGTTTTAGTAAATAGTTGTTGAAAATCATCATGTCATCATCATGTATGTTAACAAATTTTATGCTAGAAAATGAGTTCCGAAAAGTATTGCTTAAAAAAAGAAGAAAAAAAATCTGTATTGCAGTAGCCAGTAAATAGTCTTTCTTACCACCCTGCTATATATCTTATATGATGTTAACAATCAGTTTGTATTGTTAAACTACTAATTTCTTCAATTATCTGATCCAGTTTTCTTCTTTTTGTGTAGGATATGCACCATATCAGTACAAATTTTCCAATGAAGTTAAAGAACTCTTACCTCAGCATTATCTTAGAAGATGTAAAGAATATATGGAAGCTGATCCTTTGACTGTGCATTGGCGACCAGATACAAGAAAGTTTACTGTTCATCCAAAAACTGGAGAAAGGTATATCACTACAGTGTTTTATGGTGAACTTTTTATTATACTAGTGTCATTAATATTCTCACCTCGTGGGTTTCCTCCGGGCACTCTGGTTTCCTCCCACTGCTAAAGACCCCTACGCGCAAGCGAATTATTGAAATAAAATTAAACCATATGTTAGTCCCGAAATGACCTAGTTTGTGTTGAGTGGACATTAAACCCCATTTCTCTCTCTCTCATTAATATTCAGCTTGTCCAGAAGAGTCCAAAGAGAAATGGGGTTTAACATCCACTCGGCACAAGCTATGTCATTTCGGGACTAACAGTTCAATTTTATTTCAATAATTTGCTTGTGCGGTGGTGTCTTTAGCAGTGAGAGGAAACCGGAGGACCCAAAGAAAACACACAAGGTTGGACAAGCTACCCTACTTCTTGTCACATACAACCGGGGAATTGAAACCACGCCTGTTGACTCAATGACAGACCTTATGATACAATGCGCTTGTGCTAACCATTTGGCTATCCAGGTACTCCATTGCATCCCACTGCTAAAGACCCCTACACGCAAGCGAATTATTGAAATAAAATTAAACCGTATGTTAGTCCAAAAGTGTGGACGTTAAACCCATTTCTCTCTCTCTCTAACATATGTTTTTAAAATTTTATTTCATCAATTCACATGCACGCAGGGGTCTTTAGCAGTGGGAGGAATCCAGAGTGCTCAGAGGAAACCCACGAGGTTGAGAAGGCGCTACTATCTCCATGCCACATATGCTCACACCAGGGATCGAAACAACAGCCGCAAGCCAGAGGTGACCAGCTAACTAGAGGTCGAAGCGCGGCACTCTAGACCACTAGGCCATCCCACCCACCCCCTAATCCATAAAGATAGGAAAGTCGAATAAATAGGGATTGTAATAAAAAGATTTCTGAAAAAACGATTGAGAAATTTTCGATATATTTTATGTCTTAAACCCTGGTATTTTTAGTCATACAATGTTAATGAGATGTCATAACATAATTTTTGCATTTCATTTATTTTTCCTTTACAGAGTAAAAGTACAGAATGTTCCTTTAAAAGTCATGTATCCAGAAGTATCTAATAATGATTTATGGGGTGGTGAAGGTATTATTGTTGGTTATAGAAAGAAAAGACATTTAAGCCCCAAGTAAGTTGAATATTTGATTAAACTAAATGTATCAACAGTAACGTAGAAATCTAACTTACCAATTGATGTTAGGTCTGCAGATATAAGCTTAGTATTTCAAATTTTAATATTACGCCAGTGTTAACTTCCAAAAAGATTACTTAAAGATGGGTTCCCAGGAAAGTATTTATCGGGTGGTTATTGCCAATGAAAGTATGGCAATTTTGGTATATATGGAAAGTAGAGATATCCAGTCTTACTAGAAAAATACTGGATTCCCTGAAAAACACTCAGGGGCCGTATACAGGACAAAAATGTAAGGGTTGGCCTAATCAACATTGAAGGCTGCACGAGTACATTAAGTGCTTTGTGTACATGTTGATAAACTTTATGAAGAGTTAGACGTACAACACTTTCTGAGATAAAAATCACGGAAAACCCCCCGGGCATTTGATAATCTGAGAATTTAATTATGATTCGATATTGTAATAAATGTAACTTGGAACAATGAAATGTAAATGCCCTTTAGAGTATGCATAAAACATCAAACTATTGGATTCTGAAATAGAGGATTTGCATTTTCGCTAAAATATCAAATTTCTCGCGACTTGATACTCTCTAAATATGTAATCAGATCGATCATTTAACATCTAACAAAATCAAAATGCCAACGCTATATAATCTCCTGACTTTGATTCCGTCAGATTTAAATTAGGCCAATCATGTTTAGCTAAGACCGATAAAAATTTGCAGTGCCTTGTTACGCTTGAGCAGCATTGATGATGATATTTCAATTCTACATATCTTTATAAATACTGAACGGAATTGACAATATTGTAATTTATGTACAAGTGATTCCTATTCCTTAATGGTGCATCAGGACTTTAAAATAAACCAGGGGGGGGGGGGGCCGAATGGTTAGCGTGCACACTGTATCATACGGCCTGCCATTAAGTCAACTGGCATGGTTTCGCCGGTTGTACGTGGCAAGGAGTTGGCCAACCGCGTGGGTTTTCTCCAGGTACTTCGGTCTCCTCCCTCTGCTAAAGACACCTATGCGCAAGCAAATTATTGAAATAAAATTGAACCATATGTTAGTCCCAAAATGACCTAGTTTCTATTCATGTAAATTTCTTTTTCAGGACTCCAAAACTATGGTTACCCTATTTACTCAAGAGACCCTTGTACAGTGAAATATTTGATAAATTTTACCTAGTTCGAGTCACGCCAAGAACTTTAGATCTAATAGATGCTTGTTATGGTTTTGATCACTATATTTTACAGGTAAATTGTAAAATCATTTACATCGCTATATGATTTAGCAAATCAGAATTTTTAAGTCCTCAAATTAAAATTTAATAACAATCTCTACCTCATTTATCCTGTATACCTCAAGAAAAGAACGCTGTTGAATATGTTTCTACAAACATTTTCTTTATGATTTTTAGCTTTTTAAACAGATATTATTTAAAACTACTTGTATTTTATTAAGTTGCATTACTAAACTGTGATGTCTGTTGAAATTAATGTAACTGTTAGCATTTTAGTCACTAACTTCTTGTTTAACAGTGAAATCAGATATAAGAAATATGCACAGTCATTCCACATTTGAAGCATTTTCTACATGATATTGTCAAAATATAATTCTACGAAACCTTATTTTTATACCTTTAGACCAATGAAGTCGACTTGAATTCCCAACTTGGAATGAAATTTAAAAGAGAGATGTTAGTTGCTCTAGCCACCAACCGTTTTTATGAAGGACAACCTGAGAAGCAAGGCAAAATATTGAAAAAATACGAGAAATACATGTTACCGGTGAGTATATTTGTTGTAGGCCTGTCCTTGTGTATGACTTGATGTGTGACTGAAATTGATATTTATTCAGATTCAGACATGGTTCGCATTGCTATGCACGTAAGTGAACCTTAAATTCAGTGAAACTCTGCTATCTGGTCAAAATTCTTACCTCGCACTGCAAATCATAATGTTCTTTAGAAATGAACATTTTCCAAATAACCAAAGTATTGCGTTAACAAATTAAAACCCCATTCCATTTAGGAGTAGAGTGTTGTTTCTTCAATACAATGAGAATAACATGCAGTTATTTTTATATGCCCACATTTTCATAAGGACATACTTATTGTTGTCCCCCCCCCCCCCTATCTGTGTGTACGTTCAGATTTTATTTGTGGACCCTCTGGTCTGGAGATCACAATTTTGATTGCAATTTGATAATCAAGAAGCCAATTTCAGGGATCATGATACAGGAAGGGAGATAACTCCTAATTGAGATTGTGTATGATTTACAATTAGATCCATTTATAGATTTACCCACTGACTTCAAATGAACAGATAATGAGATAATTGACGTTTTTTTAGTCATTTCTAATAGCTTTGATAATTTACGATTTGACAGAAAAGTATATAATAAGAAATAAAAGAATATTACCCTTTCTTTGTAATTCTGCATCTAGGTTTATTTTGATGTCATTTTATTGTAGTATTTCAATAGAAAACACCTGGCATTATAATTTTGCATTCTAGTGATATTGTATTTGCCAGTATGGTAATTACATGTTTCCACCTTGATGCCATGGTAATTACAAGTTTGAACCTTGAAAATACATGTAATGCTCGGATCATGTTAAAAATTATATTTCCTGGTTCCAAACTCCAAACTATATATTTTAGAAATCAAGTCTGCTATTCATAAAAATCATGATGCAGGAAATTTCTCATATGAAAGATAATACATTGCCATTTTGAACAGAGTTTTTGGTGAAACACTACTTGCACTGAAGTCCTAGTGTTCACTGTGTGTCTAAAGGAATGTTGGTAGCTCCTTCAAGAATTATAATGAAACTCTGAAATGGGAAGGAAGACTGTTTAATATGTCTAATAGTTTCAGATAAAATATTGAGTCATTTGGGAATGATTGCAAAAACTTTTAATAAGGTTTACATCAGTCTCTGAGAATTTGTCTTCAATTGTTTATGGAGTGACCTGATATATGTGACTACTTGATAATGTTTGTAAACATTCCCATGTGGTAATTAAATAGAGAATCTCCTACGAGTGTTTTTTGATATCAAAAAATATCAACACAAGTTGATAATGTAAAAAAAACGAGGCTCTGCCGAGTTTTTTTTTACTTTATCAACGAGTGTTGATATTTTTTGATATCAAAAAACATGAGTTGGAGATTTTATTTATCACCCAATCCTTCCTTACATGCAGAAATAAATAAATATAATTCTTTGGTATAAATTTCACCTTTTCTAGACCTAATTTCATTACTGCGTAGTGATACATCAGTTTTTTGACTGCAGTTTAGCTATTGCAAAGTCCTATATATTGACCCAGTATTTCCTTCAAAGTCAATTAAATAAAAACAGTTTCTTTTTAACAAAAAAAAAAAGTCACTTTTTATTTAAAATAAGTGGTTTCTTTAAAATAAAAGAAAGTAGTTCCTTTTTGATTGACCAATCAAATTCATGTAAAGCGATATCTCCTGTAGATTATGTAATTTATCATACAAGCGATATCTACTGTCAAATAAGATATTGGGTGATAAATTGTAGTAGTAACCTGCAAATTCCATTACTCTATTAATATGTTGGCATCTCTTTGACAACATATTACAGAGATTGAGATAGTTGTCTAGGACTACGATAAAGTAATCTAAGAGCCCATCACACAGAATTAAACAGTTTTGCTCCCTTATGGAATAAAGAATGAATTTGTCAACTATGTCATATTAATATATGTAAATGATTATTTACACACTACACTATAGACAAAATTCCAATGTACGATATTCCTGTTCCGGTAAAAAAATTTTTAAACATGGATGCTACTTTTATTTTACCCTAGTTGATTAATTATCCTGTAAAATAAATACATTCATAGGCTTAATGATCTTTATCTATTACCATAATCCAGTGGATTATCTGATCGTAAAATTTAAGGCAAAGATCAATGGAAATTAAGTAAATCTATTAGTAAAGTCAAGATTTACTTTGTGTACTGATAACAAGCTTGTTAAAGGTATGCATTTCATAATAAATAGAAGTTTATCAGTTTGGAGACTAATTCTATTAATAATAAGACCCAACAGAAAACAAACACCTGTAAAATGGTTCTAAAGAATATTGTATCATTATTATACCCTGTATTAGGTCTGTAAACTACAGTGCTTAAAAGATTAACTTCTAATGGCTGTCAGTCATGTAGAGTGTGACTATCAGTTTGTCACTTAATCAAATTGCAGACGGATAGGCTGCCCTGTCTGTCAAGTTCTGTGAGAAATGTTTGACATCACTTCATTAAGTAAGTGAGATATCTTTGAAATATTTTTGGCATTTGAATAAAATTTGTGCATTTGAAAATTTATTAACTTTATGGCTTTGTTATTATCCGATTTTGTCTTTTCAGTCAAATGAAAAAATTCCTTTCCTTATGAATTTATCAAAATTAGCTTTTTATTTTGTATGATGCTGGAATATGTATGATGCTGGAAACATTAACAGATTTATTTTATCAGACTTCAGTTTCAAAGTTTATAAATAGAGGAAGTGACTGATTAAGTCTGGTTTTCTGGCAGCAAATTGTTTAATTATAACTATTCTATTGTATAGAGATTGTGACAGAATTGACTACATAGAAATATTATTAAGGCCTACAATTTTATGAAAGGATTGTTGAGCCTAAAGATCTGATAGGCTCCCTTGTGTGGGTCTTATACTTCAGCCAAAATCGTATTTTACAAATCTCTTCTGGGTAATTTGAAAATTTGAGGAAATATTTCACATTTAGTAATTGCCTATGATATATTGTGTTTTTTTAAGTCTGATTCTAAACTTTGACTATGTTTGAAACAGAAAAAGTAAGACTTCAGCTAAAATGATAGCAGTTTCCATGTATATTTGCTAACCGTCTTCCAAATTATCTCCCTTATACATGTATCTTGAGACTAAGAAAGAAAAGGAAATGAATTGAAATGTGTTTTACTTTTCAGAACCGACTTATATTTACAAAAATTGTTGTGTCATTTTGAAGTTGTATTTTTTATCATTATTAATATTATTGCAAGTTTGTCCTTTTTTTAACATAAAAGTTGGACGCAGGATTTACCAAGTATTTCAACATGATGCTTCATGCTTGGCAGACTTATTTTTATTATAGTTTTTATCCATGAATATTATAATTTGCAACAGCTGTAGTCAAACGCGACACTAATCTTCTTCAATATGATTAAATGTATTCCTTGTTTTGATGTTGAACAGAAGAATTATCGTATAGTTGTTTTAATAGTAATAACAAAGCTCATTCTACACCCTTATCACTTATCTTGATTTTCCATTTTAATTAACTATTTAATCTCTAATGGCAACATTTATTGTACAACAAATTAAACTTAAAACTATTAGAGATTAGTGTCGGAACAACCAAGGGGTATATACATTACACCCAAGTTTCATGAGAACCAAAGGAAATAAATTACACCCAAGTTTCATGAGAACCAATATATTTATTTTATCAAAAAGAATGCACATCGTCTTTTAGTTATTTGAATTTCATGTTATTGCTGGTCTCTTAAATTACACACCTCCTTGTTGGATACATCTCCCCTGTATTGACAATACTTTACAGAAAATAAACCAAATTTCTGTTATTTCCGAAATAGGGGGTTTGGTGGCTGAATGGTTAGCATATACGCGCTGTATCATAAACCCTCATTGAGTTAACTGGCGTGGTTCCAAATCCCCGGTTGTATGTGACAACGAGTAGGGTCGTCTGTCCAACCAAACTTCTGGGTTTTTCCAGGTCCTCCCACTGCTAAAGACCCCTATGCACAAGTGAGTTATTGAAATAAAATTAAACCATACAGGGGACATGGGTGATTCTCAACTTGTTGGTGACAAGGAGTGCACAGTCTCGTGTTAATCTTGTGGTTTTCTCATACTGCTAAATACCGCTACATGCAATTGAACCATATGTGTTGGCCCCAAAATGAAGTAGCTTGTATTAAGTAAGTGGGCATTAAACTCATTTGTCTTTTTCCCCTACCTAACATTAACTCATTACACAAAGCACGAACATGAATATGCTGCCAGGGGTTTTGTTGGGCGATTTGTAAACGTGTGCACAGTATGTCAAGTGGCTTATACATGTAGGGGACAAGGGAGTAGGGTTGTCTGTCCAACATCTTGGGTTTTCTCTGGGTTGCTCCAACTGCTAAAGACCTGTACGCACAATAAAATTATCAAAATAACTTGTCCCGAAATGCCTTGTGTCGAGTGGAAGTTTAACCCCATTTCCCCCCATCTCACGCTGCCAATTATTCCCACCCATTTAACTCCAATTCATACCCAAATTCATACCTGTTGGCCCCCACCCATTTCAGTACACACATCCTGCTTGGTGTATGACCGTCGCTACATATTTCATTTTCAACTCACTCATTTGCAACCAAATAATGTAAATAAAACAAGATTTCAATAGTTTCAAACTGGCTTTATTGAAGTTTTTCAACAGACTAGAAAATCTTTCTGACAGCTTACTTAGCACTGGATTTATGGAACAAAAATAATTTAGCTCTGCTTAATAACAAAATCCTATATACATCTGTACATATGAAAACAAACTATATACAAGAATGGTGAGGAGGGATAGAAAGGAAGAAAAAGTTTTGAAAAAAAGAAGACAGATTTAAGATTTCAACTTCAATACATTATTGCACCCAAATATGCCTGTATCTAGCAGATGGCATGAAGTCCTTGGTTGGCTTTTTTTCTCACAACCTTATATAATTTGAATATATATATATAAATATTTTACACTTAAAAACACACTAGAGTCATTGCTCTGAGCAAATATTCACACATCACAAGTTAAAACTTTGCACATAAAGTGTCATTATCACATTGTTTTTAATGAAGTTCTTTTTGCTTCACCATTTATAAATTAGCCAAAGTTTGAATTTGAGAATGACCATTCTTGTCTTTTTTATAAAAACTATGGCTAAACTTCTTGAATTTCTTAACTAAGGCTTTCTTATCTAATCTCTTTGGCTCAATCTGTGTGCTGTTGGCAAGGGGTGAAAATAGTTGTCGTCGTAAAGGCTCACTTTGGGTAGATTCTTCAGAACTAGGTAGTGGTGTTGATGTTCTTAAATCTTTTCTGGAACGAGAGTGTGACCTGGAGCGAGAACGAGCAGCGGGACTGAATGGCACTTTAAAAACTGGATCAGCAACAACTGGGGCTTTGATGGTGGGTGGTGTTGGTGGAGGAGCACGGGGACCATTACCATCAGAAGAAGGAACACTGCTAGTTGTGTATCCTCTTGACTCGGTTGCATCAGAGTTGTAGGGTGCGAAAATACCACTGCTGTCAACACTTTTGGGACTATCAGTTAAAATTGAGTCTAATAATGAACTGTCTGTTCCAGTAATCTCGGTCACACGTGTGCAATCGTCATAAATCGTGCTAGCTAAAAACTGGGTAGCAGAAGCTGGGTGAACTTCTAGACCTGCACTTTCTTGACTTTCACTGGTAGTGCTGGATTTTCCTGGTAATTCAAGTCTTTCTGTTAGTGGAGAACCTAAGACTTGGCTGGATTTTGAGATATGTGCTGGCAATTCGCTTAACAATCTGTTACTTCCTGTAATATTAGGCATAGAGGAGGTCTTGATATCAGATGAAGAACTGTCACTGGATTTGTTATCAAAAAGCAGACAAGCTCTGGTACTTGTTCTAGGTAGAGTCTGGGACTTGTAACCAAGATCAGGATCTTCACAAAAACTGTCAGTAAAATTCTCTTTTCTGGAAACTGAAGAAGCTTCAATAGCCGACACCATATTGGTAATGTTGAGACTTGATACTTGTTCTAGCTGACGACTTCTGGATGAATGTCTGGATCTCTTTGAAGGATGATTTTTCTGACTTCTTTTTCGACTACGGAGGTAAGATTCTTCCAAGTTGACACGGTCTGTGTTTTCATCTAATGACCAAGTGTAGACACTCTCAGAGTTTGTACTGCTGGGATAAATGTTGGTTGATGGGTCACACATTACGGTTGACGAAGCCAGTGGATGAGAATTACTTCTGCTACTTCTACTGCTGCTTCGAGAACTACGAGATGAAGATGATGAGGTCTTACTATGGCTCATGGTAGATGATGCTAGGGGGTGACTGCTATTCCTAGATGATGACTTGTTCTTTGATTTTCTCAGGGTGCTTGAAGTAGATGAGTTTGATGCAGAACCCACAATATTTCGTGACCTTGGGGACCTGTCATTATCTTCACAACCTTCAACATGACGTTCGGATATGGCGGGGCATTCAGTGGTGTCTAAATCTATTGTTTCTGCTATATTGCTTCTTTCACGTAGTGTGGCATTGATGATGTTGGTAGTTAAGGTATTAATCTTTCGTTGACGATCGATGGTGAAGTCAGAATAATAGTGCAAACGGGAAACAAGTTCTTTCTCTAAATCTAAATCTGGTACAACTTGATTCTCAGAAGATGACTCATCTGTGGTAGTCTGAGGATATCCGTCAGAAGATGAACTGGAATTCACAACACTGTTGCCGGAGGTAGTTATTTCTGACAGAGTTTGGGACACACGAATATTCACTTCTCGTAACACAGAAAGTTTTCTGGCATTTTCTAACTGGCGCGAAACCAGATTACTATTATCACAAGTGTCCACATTATTATAGTTCATATTATTTTCATCATTAGTACAGACACTTTCATCTTCGGAATCGGTTATACTAGCCTGGGCTAGAAGTTGATCAATGAGGTAATCAGCATAGCTGTAGTGCATTCTGTGGGTTGTAGTTGTTGGCGTCATCTCGACTCTATGAGGGGAAGCCATCTTCACTTCGGTATCAAAATCAACAGGCAGTTCATTCTCGAGGCCGACTGTTTGGAGTAGTTTCAAAAACTTTGATTTAATACTATCGATTTCTGTTTGTAACACTTGTTCCTGTTGCTTGATATTTAACTGAAATGATAAATAAAAAATTCATAAGATAATTTACCTAGGTCAAGTAGTCAAACAATTAAATGAGTGTGAAAAATATGGCCACTTTTTAACACCAATGGTCTAATATAATTAGCAAGTCCATAGTAATTATCCAAATATGATCACCTGACAATAAAAGTGTCATAATTAACAAGCAGTTTTATGATCAGGAAACAGTTCCTAGACTGATCAGTTTCTCTGTCATTTATTCACTGATAGACCCCTTTTCTTCCCTGAATACAATTTTCAGACAAGAGTCACAATTTGTTTACTTTTTGCTTCCTGGCTTTCAAAACCATTATTTTTCTTCAAAAACATAACACTCCACAGCACAAGTTTGGCATTTAAAAATTACAGTTAATAGTCCAACATGTGCAGAAGCAATACTCTTATTTTGTTAATAAATGTAAACAAATTTCTTTAGTCCCACACATCATTAGAATCCAAGCTGACCACAAATCACAAAATGGCCGCAGTGTATACAGTTTCTATTTCTCTACAAGCCAACCATGCACAATGGTGCACTAAATGGTGGGTTATTGCAGATATTACATAGTCCATCAACTGAATATTACAACATTGTATTGCATTGTATAAATTTACCTCACACTTCCTAGCAAATATTTATATAGTCCCTATAATATCCAGAAAACTAGGTAACATCCATGGAGAACTGTATCAAAATGTTTTACACTCTACACTACAACCCCTGCCTTGACCTCACCAAAAGTTTTCAACAAAGCCCTCATTGTACTCAGCTAACCCTTCTCCTATACATATGCTAATGAGCCTTGCACTGAACTCTTGTCATGTGACCAGTTTTTGTTAATTGGCTAATTGAGATAGAGTGATGGCATGTTCTCTGTGCAAGCATAACCTGGCTTTGTTTTCTTAGAATGTCAGCCTGCCACAGGGCAAAATGGCTCCTGTTTAGCCAACTGTTCATTCAGCCTAAACACTTCCTTTCAATATTACAATTCATCTTCAATCTTTTAATTTTAAATCCTAGTTTTTATTTCCCTTATTGGTCAGTTTAAGATGACATGACAAGTGACCAGACTGTCTAGGTTTGAGATTTTTTGGAGGAGGAAATTTTGCCAAGTTGGACAGATCAATTGAAGATGTCAGAATGACACCAAGTGGTATTAATCAAATTATTAGACATGTTTAGTTGATCTGGTTGTGAATATCCTTGCCTTTCAATAATCTTATCTTAAAAAGATAAATGACCAATCCCCATATTAAACAAATTCTTGTCCCAAACGATATTCCATGAATTAAACTTACATATCGCCTAATGATTTATGTATAATTCAGATGCTATCAAAATTGAACCATAAGTAAATAATAATTCACTAAAATTTCAATTAAGCTAGTTCCATAATTTTGTTTATAAAGCTGTCTATCTGATCATTAATATTGGACTATTAATTTGTTCAAGTGTATTCGATTTTAAACCTAAATTATTTAGCTTGTCCCAGTTTTTATTAAAATTATGGAGATGAATTTATATAAGCTTCGACATGTTTTCAGATCCGTTATATCAGTATTGTAAATTCTCATGTCCTACTCAAAATAAAACATTGTTTAAACCATTAAATAATCAAACTTTCAGATGAGTGAACACTAGTATGAATACTTGTTGATTATATCAGTTAAAAGCAGCAAAGTAATTAAACATTATTAAGACTTACCATATCAGCTTGTAGAACCATGTAGATTTCATCTGCAGACATCTGGTCTGATTCCATCGTACATTCTAACCAATCTGAAAAATTCAAAGATAATATCATGAGTGACAGGTGTATGTAACGCTTTGATTAGATCTGATATTTACATCACAGTTGAGTTTCTTCTCAGTTATTATAGTGTTTGTATATTTCATGTGTTGACAATTTAGTTGTCTTTTGTACTTCTTCATTTTTTAATTAATTAATATGTTTGTGGTTTTTAATCTCAATGTTTCTATCATATTTTAATTTTCATGTTTTCGATTTGATTTGTTAAAAAAGATTTATAACTGTGAAAAGATGTTATGATTCTTATGAAACTGACAAAAAAATCTTTGTAGGCTATGTTTTTGTAGCGTGATGTTGACCATGATATGAAAATTGAAAACTACAAGAAATATTATCACAGGCATATCAATGTTTTTTTTTTCTTAAACTATGGTTTTGGTATTCTTGTTTCCTCAAATATAAAAAGTACATATAGTGTTTTCCTAATTAGCTCCTAACAGTTACACAATATTTTCAAAAAGGTTATTTAATGAGGTAAAAGGGTTCTTGGGTGGATTATTAGGTTGCTTTGAGTGTCCTACCTTTTGGAAATAAGTTGTAATATCCATAGATTTGCATGGTGGTATTATAGTATAGTATATAACCACATTGAACACAAGATATCCTGAAGAACACTTATTGCACACTGCTAACTCCACTCGGAAGAAATGATCAACTGAATCACCCATCTAAACCAGACCCCCCTTGGTTCCCTCTAATTTTAACTTATTATATAATCTCTGCCCTTTTTTGACAATTTATAAACTACTAAGCTACTTTAGATTATTCTCCCTTGTGGATCAGATCCTGGGTCTAAATGCTACATAAGTGGTTCTCAAGGGAGCTAATATGCCTTCCAACCTCTCACCTCAGTCAACTATATGCTCATTCCTTTATTTATAATTCTTACAGATTAGCCTTAGATGTTATTGTTTAAATCCCCATTAGTCATTGTTCCAACCCCTAACTTTAAAACCAACTGGTGTTAAAGCATTGTGCTGGGTTCAAAGTTCCCTGGGCATTTGGTAAAAGTTAATTGCCCTCTAAACACCCTCCTTTTGAAACAAAAAGTGTGGAAATCACTGGGTCAACAAAAATTGAAATTCCCCTCCCATAATTTCAGGGTGTTGAGTCAGGGCTTACTTGATGAAAGTGATCCATTTTTATTGAATCTATTTCCAATCATAGAACTGGGGTGTTAACAATGGTTTGTTAAGGAGGTGCGCAGGATTGTATTTGTAACAATTTAAAGGGATAGCTATTTTCATACTCTTGCAGATGTTCATACTTTCTTAAACAGATGGCTTAACACTTTTGGATATTTTTGGATAAACTGATTGAATCTGCATAAATTGCTTTCTAAATATGTCATTAGTCAACATATGTTCATCAAAATCAAATTTATAATTCTTGCATATAGTATCTAATTGTTTAACACTTGTTAAATCATGGAAATCCAAATCTTAAAATTGCATTCTCTTTGAAGACACATAATTATTTAAATCATCATAATTCTGACTGTTAAAATCACCAAAATCCAAACATATAAATGGGTTTTCTAATTCAATAAATAAACAAATTTATCGTGAAATTAACCGTAAATTTTACAGCTTTCAAAATAATTTTACACATAAAGAAAATTAATGTGAAATGCTTGAGAGGTTATTTTAAGAGAATTTTCTTTAAGATGGTTATTTTTTCTGATAGTATCTTAATACTTAACACCACAGAAAATAATTGCACACTGAGAACTGATCTTTTATCAAAGATCAAAGAATTGGTGATGCAAATACACACAAATAATTGACCAATAACAATAGCACTGCATGATCTTTGTGTCTGAAGAAAAGTGCTAATGACTGATGTTTTAAATAATAGATTATCAAAAGGTTATCACAACATTAAATCTCCATCATAGAAACCTGGCCATGTTTAAAAAGGCAAAGAAATTGAGAAAACTTAATGGAAAGAAAATTAACAATTTTTAATAGTCATTTTAGATTATAAAAATTCATGATAAATAGGTTTTTAGCTGGTACTGGGGTGTATATGCCTTTCAATCAAAGAACTGTTAAAATGTTTTAAACCTGTTTTCGCTAATATTAGACCTAAATTGAATTCAAATCAGTAATGTAGCCAACATACCATAACTATCTTGAAGAAATCTCTGCATAGGATAAGACAGATGCATTATTCTTGGTTTAACCCTTTTCTCCCACAAGAAGAATCAAGTTCAAATGTTTAAGAGAATTTATAAATATTGGTAGATCATGATGTTTGTGATTTTAAGTGTTTGAAGTGACATGTCTCACAACAAATTCCTGTCACTAAACTCTCGACTGCCGAAGGGATTAGCTCAGTCTGTCTACAAAGATTAGAGTTTATTATGTCACTGGTTCAACAAATCCACTAGTATTAGTCTAGAGTAACAAGTTCATTTTTGTAAACACTGTGTATCAGACTGAATTTAAGTGTTTGACATTGTTCTTAAGTCTACATTATATGTATTATCAAAAGATTTAATAAAAGAAATGATTGTAAAGTTATGAAGTCTGAAAGTGGCATTTAATTTAAATTAAAGAAGTTTCAGTGTCAGCTGATCTCATAATGTTAAAATTGGATGTTTAAAAATGACATTTAAAACTTCAAGGTTCAGACTTTTAATTTATATGATAGATTAATGGTCTAAAGTTTACTTTGGTTTCTATTGATTTCAGACCGCCATGTTCTTATATAACCAAAGTAATAACTCGACTCATATATAAACAAATTTTATATAATTCTTGTCATCATATTATAAAGTATAATATTTTTGACGTTTGAGAAAAACGGGTATGTTTTGGCTTGTGCCTTTCAAATGATTCAGTAAGAAATATGCGGATGGTTATATTGCCACTGGGAACAAGCGTTGCGATTATCATGTTTTTTAAAAACTACCAACCATTAATCTATTAGATCTATACAGATGAAAAAAAAGAAGCAAAATTTAACTATTAATTATAATTATAATATCAATTTAGTGATAGAATTTCAGCCATTAGTTGATAATGCAAAACTTGGAATTTCTGATAGTAACATACCTATTTTCACTGTTGGCTTAATAAATGATTATAAATGCCTTGATTCTTGTCTCAAATGTGACTGATGACGGCCAGTCGCATTTAGTGATCTATCATCATGTAATATTTGCTACTTGTAGGTGTAAATAGATAGTAAGACAGATGGTCTATCACTGTGTGATACTCTTACAATGTAATATACATGATGTAGTGTGATGTCAATTTCATTCACCTGTAATCAGACACCTTTACCTGTGAAAGGTGTCCATTTCAAGGCATATTATTGAAATGCCAGTATAGAACATAGGTGGTCACACTGACAGACAGAAGTGGACATTTGACACCATGTTTGTTATTTGTCAAGTGACAGTATTCACCAATCATTTATATAATTAATTAATTTTCAGCTTTGAAGGCTGGTTATAGACGATTAATAATGATCAAGCGTCTATAACCAATTACATTGATCTAGATATTAGAACTGTCCCTTAATTTATGCAAAGTTTTAAAGATATGGATCATAACGTAAGAGACTAAAAAATTTTGATCATCATGCCAGATTGTTTCCACGGTTGGTGCAGACAGTAAAAACCCTGTCTATTTCATTATCTCATTAATGATTATATGCCAAAACTGATATCAAAATGTTTTGGTAGCAAGTCAGACATTTTAGCAGGAATTAAAGTTAAACAGATTTACTTACAGATTCCTAAACCTTGTTTCCCTATCCTAATACACAGATGAACTAAAGCCTTCATTATTACAATATTTCACAAGTACATTCCAAGAATTTTCACACAAAAAAAATAATCCAGATCCTTCACTTTCTCTAGGTTCAGGTAATTTGATTTTTTACAACCTGTCCTTAAATTTATATGATTCAAAGACTTACCCACTTAACTTTAATCCAACCAATCAAATTGTACAAAACAGAATCATTAACAAATTACTAGGCAGAATATACATTCTTATCAAAGTTTGACTAAACTTTTAAAAGTTAAGTATAACACCATTGTGTTAACCCTTTTGATCCCGAGTGGTTTATGACTTTGAAAAGTTTGTGCAAAACTGGGCCATTTTTTGCAACTTTTGGAAGAGTTTTATGACTTAATGAGACTCCTTAAATTAGTGTTAATCTTTGATGTTTTTCTTATCAATTCAGTTCAGCAAGTGAAACTACAGACTGTCTGAATTTTATGGCCGTCTTTTAAAACCTTAAAAAAAAAGTCTTTTACCAAAACACAATTTAGCAGGACCAAATGCAAAATTAAACCTCAAATAAAAAATCTTGGGAATTCCTAAGTCTAAATATTGTGTAGATTTCATTATCAAATTATACTAAAACACAATTTAGCAAGCAAAATTAAACCTAAAATGGATGAGGTTAAATTTGTATTAAATCATTAAATGTATCGTGGATTTTAAAACAATTTTAAGATTATCCTCCATCAAGATCTGGTTTCCTCCAAATGACTAATTCATTGAAAAATAACCAGTGAACTATTATTTTATAGAAAAGGATCTGTAAAGCATCTGTAATTTAAAATCTATGCTAAATTCTCTCTCCATTCTTGGTCCTTTGTAATAAATTCTTGAACAATGTCCTAAGATATTAAAAGTAAGTGAGCACCCTCTTGTTTAAGATATTTATTACTTTAAAATTAAGCCTTTCTAATGGCCTACAGGATGAAATTAATAACAAGACTAGTCCCATAAATTATGTGTGTGGACAGGGCAACTTGACTTGTTTGATGAAAGAAAGGATACCCTTAAGAAATAAGGTCAATATGAAATGATTATAAATTTATCTGTAAATTAGCATGGAATTGGTCCATTGGTTAATTTTTATTTTAAGGCAAAATTGTGATTTGATCTTGATATCTGTTCCCTTCAAGATGCACATCAGGGAATATAAAATACCTATGTATGTCTGTCCATCATTTTGTTAAAATGCAGATGGCCCCCACAAACTAAAGTTTTGGCATTCTAATGACACTTTATATTGATCATTATTACTAATGATGATGATAACAGATCTTATTTATCACTTTCATTTCACATGTTCTACTACTCCTGCTGTGTGCAAAGCCATGTGGTTCATAACATTGAACAGACATAAAATGGAGTTGTCTCCCCTTACCTGATGACTTGAGATAATGCTTCTCTTAGGCTATTTGTTTTCATGTATACATGTAACACTATATTAAGAACAGAGCCCTATTTCTAATTGTCATGTGGTCGTAGTAGCACTTTTGATTTTGAGTAACTTGAAAGAATCAGAATGTCATTTTCATTTATAAATGAATAATTTAAGGTAAATCCTAGGTCAGAAGCCAGCAGATTACAACTGATGATGGTGCATTTAATTATTAGAAAAGGTTGGGGAATCTATTAAGGAATTATTTCTGGTTCAATGTCTTCTAAGTTACAATAGGGTCCAGAGATGAAATTGGAAAGTATCTAAGCTGATTGTGAAGAATTGTAAAAGTGTATTAAGCCGGATTTAAACTCTATTAGGTGATTGTTACATGTGGATTACAATTAACTCTACAAGAATGGACTTAACATGTAATAGTTGATATCAAGCAATGCAACTCTCCACAATCCTTTCAAAGTCAATGCTCCTATCTAATAATCTTGTTCCAATTGTCAACTGAACATACCATTAACTTTCTAACACATAAAATGGAGAGAAATGATTTGGAAAATCTTGTCTGAAACTCATTTCTACCTGATTTATTTCAATTTTGGAAAAGATAACAAGATTAGCCCCCTTTGATAGAAATTCACATTAACAATGATCTGAGGTCATTAAAGAGTTTTTCTTAAGGGTTATCATTGGTTGCTAAGCAACAGATTTTGGCCCCCAAGAGCTGAAAGTAAAGAATCCCTTCTGGGGTTTAGAATGGCTGCCACACTTCTGCTAATGAGATTTTAAGGCAGTGATTTAGAATGTAATCTGCCCCATACTTTTATGATCTGACAAGAAATTATATCTTAAATTGATTTATAATATCTTAAAGTGAGATAATCATCATTTTAATTATGTAGGATATATTTTTATAAAGTCACCACTTATATTGCTGTCTGCTTGCCACTTGCTCACTTATTAAAGCTTCAAAACAAATATTAATAAGAAGGGATTGACTTGGTCAATTAAACAGAAGAAACCCATTGGCCATTTGCATGTCATACTCCAAAATTCAAGTGGCCATGTGACATCTATGTCATTACCTATATCCTACACAATCTTCTTATGATTTAGAAACCAAGTAGGTCTTAAGTTTTAAGTTTCATACTCTTTTGATATAATTGGACACAAATCCTTGAATTTAATTAAAAATGTCTTCAAGTTTCAAGACAAGATTCACTAATGCCAAAATCTGTGTTTGTTTTCATAGAAAAGTTAGCCATGTGTTGAAGCCTAAGGCCGCCTTTGATCCAACTCTGTTTTCTATTAAATTTGTTGATTTAAAATTTTCTTCCATTGAACAGATATAAAGTCTGACACAGAGAAAAATTTCTAATATTTTCAATATGCTTCCAATTGAGTTGATGTTAGTCCTTTTAGTGACTGTTTCCTGATATATAAATAGCAGCTACTAGCAGAAATAAATAGAAGTCTGAATAGTATTTAATCAAAGCACAAATATAAAACTCTAAAATGCTTTGAAGAAAAATCCTAAATGTAGGAATATATAAATAAACAATTTTTACCTCCATGTTGTGACTGTACCATGTTGTTAGAAGTTATCCTCAATTTTTTTTCAGAGCAATGTTGATCGCTTAAAGGACAAGCTGCGTCTGATAGTATACCAGACACACGTCTGCTCACATTAGGCACAAGCTAGGCTCAAGATTGGGCTATATCTTATTTATTTCTATTTCAGTTAATGAGATTTTAATTTTAAAATTGATTTTCAAGTCTGGATTACAAAATGCAAACTGCAATTAAGGATCACAGTTTGGTTGTGACCAATTTAGTGGACTGGTGAAGATACTTTGATGAGCGTCTCAGTGTTGATAATTAGGGAGGTTTGTGCAATGTTTGGTTAATTAGGCTCCAAAATTGCTACCTTACCCAACATTTAGCTACATTGGATGGCAGTTAGTAGCAATTTAACTCTGCAGCTTGGTCAGGGATCTTGTCACAATTAGGCTAATTATCCAAGTAAATTATATACAAAGTGAGCTAACTTGGTTAGAATTTGTCCAATATTAGCCAAGTTATTGTTTCTAAGTCACATGGGGGCTGGTCAGGAGTTTAGTCAACATCATCACCTCTGGTCAAACTGCTCGGAATTATTTGTCACTGTATAAGTCCAAGGCTCAGTAGGTGAAGGACAAATTGTAGCTGAAGGCACAGGTAATTGTCTCAAAGCATTGAAAACCTTTGGGTAGCTGTCATAAACTTCACATGTGGACAATAGAAATATCTACAGGCCCTTTATATGGCAATAGGAGCCGTAAAACTGTCTTCAGGGTAGACATCAAATAGAGGATTTTAAGCGAGGTAAACACTCAGAGTGTGACCTTCTGATAGAAATATCTAATTATTGTTAAATTTTTCACACTGTAACCTTTTGATATCAAAATCTTATTTTAAATAAAATATATATGTTTAAGTCAGTTTGGAGGTCAATTTTGCTGTTATGGTCCAAAAACTTGGATATTAAAAATGTTCAGGGGGTTTTCTTTTTAGAATTGAGATTAATAAACTGACTGACATTTTCGGTACCATAACTTTATGACTTACTAATTTTGCAAGTAGTTCAGAATGAAATTTTACCGTTTTTTTTTTAATATCCAATTTTCAACCTGTTTGGTTTCAATGCGCAAGTAAAATGGCAGTTACAATACAACTTACATAGATTAGCTGATAAGAAAAACCATAAATTTCAAGATGGATTTTAGTGTCTGAAACTTGATATTATCTTTGCTACACATCTGATAATCAGTCTACCTTATCACACTTTCAACATAGGGTGGCATGTTCGCCTTTTATGCTCAGAAAGTTTCATACAGCCTACCTTACATCTTGATCTGATACTGTCTAGCTGTTGTGAAATAACCCTATACTGACATTTATTAATTTGCATAAATTATTTTTAAAATGTTGGTACTAATGTTAGACGTATAATTAAATATGTTAATTTTTGGGTCGTAGGCAGCATACAGCAGAATACTTTTCGTAAATATGGCAGACGCAGAAGGAGTTTATAAGGGTTTCAAACAGAAGGTTCCCTGTGTTGTTGTTTTTTTCTGTTGTTTTGCTTCAGTAATTATCCTTAAGATCGAATTTGTCATTTATTTTCCCCTACTGAGCCACTAATTTTTTTATGTGAAATTTAATTGAAGGCAATTTGAAGGTAAACAGAAAAGTGGTACTTATTTGCTTTTTTAGGGGCCTTTGAGTAAGGATAATTGTAATGGGGTAGTGTCATTTAGTTTGCTAAAAGGTTAAGAAAATAAAATGGGCTGCTTATTGTTATGGTTGCCTTGCTTCATCTATCTAAACAATACCTCTAGAGAGAATATGGAGGAATGTAAGGGCAGGTGGCTCTGCTGTCTCTGACATCAATTGCTACCATAATATACAGGTGTAAAGACACACTTGAATTATTCCCTATAAGTTTATACAACTTTTCAACTCACTATCATCATTTATGGCTCTTTCCCTGCATTAAGTTTCAACTCCTATTTGAACTTGTAGGCTATTATCCCCAAACCCTTTGCAGCGTCTGTTTTTTGGGAGGTTGATATACATGTTCTGCTATTGTAATTCCCCAGATCGGCATGAACAAGTCTTTTGAAACAATTAATGATATAGATATATGGATGTGTACACCTGAGTGGGTTTACTTATATGCTGTAGACTGTACTGATAAGTTGTATTGTTCGTCAGCGTCTTGTTTTTTCTGCACAAATTACTTGTTTCTGTATTCAAGTGGGGTGATTATTGTATTAAATCTGCCCTAAAAATATTAATATCTTTTTTTTATGATTAATTGAAATTTTGCACTGAAGTGTGAAATTAATGACATGCTTTTCAAGCACAAGAATAAAGGACGCATTTTTATATGAAAAAATAATGATCAGAGTTCAAACCAAGCTTAGCACCCAACTGTGAGGAACATGTATTTTAGACTTACTTTTATTAGCTTGGGAAAAAAGTTTTTTCCGCCCCTATAACAGCTTGTGGGGTACTTTTGTCAGATTAATTTTCTCAATTATCATAGGGTATTTACAAACTTTACACTTGAAGCCAAAACGAAAAAGAGAGGTGATTTCTTTTGGTGTAAGCCTAGTGATGATGTGGCTATGGTGTGGTGTATGGGCAATAGAAAAGGGATTAAAGGGAAATGAATAGTAGAGTGGTCAGTGTGGAAATGTGTATTAATCTCACAGTTGGACAGTGGTCACTCAAAGAGGCCTCCATCACATAATCTTGGTCATCTGACACTTGAGGTGTTGATATTTTATAGTAACTGCTAAATCAATTTACAAGATGGAAAATTCTCATCAGAAAATTCATCATTTCTCAGGGGGTTTAGCCATTTAAGTTTGACCTTGTTAAAGTTGAACATAAGATATTTCAACATATTTTGTGAATGTTATGAAGTATTATTAGTAAATCAGTTTTTGACGGTATAATATGATAAATATATTATCATATTATACATAAGTATATTTAAATCTTAATGACTTTTAAGATCAATTTAATTGTTTATATAAATGTTGACATGCAATAAGAATTATTCAGGTGTGTTATATTTTGAGTTTAAGCTAATTGTGTATAAATGTCGGCATGTAATGATACATGTACATGATGAGCTAGGATATTTACTGTAGTGATGCATCGAAAGCTTAAGTTGTCAAGTAAACATGATTAAAGAAAAGATGTCAGTGACATCACTGGTATTAATGCATATTTAATTTGTGTATAATATATTTAGTTGTGGTTTATGATTGCCTCAAGGATACATTATATAATTAAATAAATGTCAAATGCACAAGTGGCATATCATATTAGTAGTTGACAGTCACTGCATTTAGTATTAAAGTAGGGTAATGAATAGTGATGGTATAACTTACTTGTTGAAGAGGGTACAACTGAATCCAGAATCATCTTTATAACTGACAGTCCTCAATAAAACTCAATCTCATATCCACTAGTGAAACTCTTCTGAATTTTCAGATCTAGTGGACATACACCATGTACAACATATAAATACTGTCTAGCATTATCACTGTAAAAACACCTCAATCTACATTCACTTCCTGTGGGAGGTCACAAACAGGGTCAGAGCAGATTCAAATTTGGTGACCATTTGCAGATATCATCCAACAGTTTTTCTTTTCCAATTAATCCATGTGTTGTTACAGCAAACTCCACAGTTTGTATAAGTCCAGCAATCTAGTTATGGATGGTATATGATAAGTTTAAAAGTCCTTTCTTGACCAATCTAGACCCCTTTCTACTCCTATCTACACAAAGAAAACGTAGCTTTTACACTAACCCTTTGCCTGAGTCTGCCTATAGGGAACTCATAATGTAAACAAGCCATTGTGTTCATAGTATCTGTCTTCAAATCTATAGTCCATCATCAATAGGAGGCAGGGCCTGTCACAAATACTCCATTCTGATTGGCTGGTCAGTTAGGAGACATTTTTATCTAGATTTGGTTGGCTGAACTTGAAAATTGTGGCCATCAGACTAAAGTGTGCCTTCAGAGAGTTAGATGTTAACAACAGGGAATCACCCAAGGTGTTCCCCTTACTCCATACTTATTAAGGGTTTATACAGGAATATTCACCCCTTGTCATTATTACTAGCCCCTATGCCCCCAGCTGTTATACAGCTCAAGGGAAGGAAAGGGGGTAGAAATGACCTTATTATGTGATTTTTTTACTTGATAAAAAATAAGGGTTGAGGTCCTAAGTTGTAAATCCTTTACAAGGTGACAAAATAATGAGGCAGTAAATATAATCCTATCACCGACTAGCAAGTCCGATTTAGTAGTAAAATCATCTAATCTATTCAATAGCACAGATCATTGAATTACATTTATAGACACCCCAATTGATCCACCCAACAAATTCCATGATTTAAAACTTTTATACAAGGTGATCTAGTCAGATTGATTTATAAACATGGAGAAGAAGGGGGTATCCCTAGGGGTGATGCAACCCCCCATATTTGTAGGCTTAACCTGTTGCCTAATTTCTCTTGTTTAGACTCTTAACATGGTCATAAAATGAGAAATGGGCAAATTCTTATGCAAAAAGAATTGGCTTACAGAGAATTGTTTCAGTACTGTTTTGATATAGGGTATTGGTACATTTTGATTGCAAGGAGAAACATTAGTGTCAGCTATGTTTTAGTGCTTTACATTAAGTTCTTGATTCAAGGGGGTGGGATGGCCGAATGGTTAGCATGTGCTCGCTGTTTGTATGTGGCAAGGAGTAAGGTCGGCTGTCCAACCTCATGGGTTTTCTCCAGGTCCTCCGTTTTCCTCCCACTGCTAAAGACCTCTACACGCATTAAATCATATGTTAGTCCCAAAATGACCTACTTTGTGTCGAGTGGATGTTAAATCCCATTTCTCTCTCTCGTGATTCAAAATGTTAGACAACCAGACATTCATTTAGTATGATAGAAGAAGATAATAATTGTGCTTGTAGCTATTTATAAAATAGATATGTTTCAAACTTAATCTTTCACATTTCTGTGTAGTTCTAAACGTTAAATTGAATGAAATTATTTGAAAATAAATCTTTCACAATTCCAAGATGTGATGGATTATGATCATAAATGTTTTATTTTGTTGTTATATACTTTCTATTTCACTATAAGCTGTATTTTGGTTTTCAACCATATCAGTTTAGTAGGTTATATGGGGTAAAATATTTTCTTACAACCAACCATTTAAAACTAAACACAATTTTCTCTCTTATTATGTAAGAATGAAATAGTCTGCATTTTTTGAAAGGGTAGAAACAGAGGTGTCTGGCACAGAAGTTATAAAAGTTTATGCAGTGTCTTTATGGACTGAGTTTTGTAGTTATAAATTTTATTACTTAAGACTGTAAAAACAGATGTAAGTTTTACTGTCGCCAATTAACTCATTAAACTTCCCCTCCCACTAAATTCAACTGTCCTAAAAGAGACTTGAATGATGCATACACCATCTTTCTTTGATTCCTTAGAGAATTATATTTTCAAAGATTTGGGAAATTCTGTGTTTTAGATGCTAAACAATAATTTCAAGATTTGAATCTCCCGTCTATAACTCCCCCCCCCACACACACACCCCCACCCCCCACACACACACCCTCTCACACAAACACTCAAATAAAAGAATTTGTTTTACTGTATTAGAATGTTTGAATACTTAGATTGAAGAGAGTGTATATTAGTTTGAAAAGGTAAGATGTTTGGGGTTATTTCTGATTCATGACCAATATTCAAAGTAATTAATTTAACCAAGCTATTGATTAGGTTTATTAAAACGATAAATCTGATCAACTTTTCTCACAACAAGGTTAAGGTAAGGTGTGAGGAAGAAAAGCTAGTATACATTTTTGAGATCAAGGTGATTAATTTGTTGATTGAGCTAGAGGTCAAATTGGTCTCAAGTTGAGACTTCAATGTCATCCCTCTTCAAGCCTTTAATGATTAATAAGCTGTATCATCAGTTAGAGTGAGGGTGTTAGAGAAAGGTTGATCTTCTTTGTGGTTTATTCATAAATCTACAGTTTATAGTTTTCCATAATTATCCCCAAGATTTTATGTTTGTATGTGATTTTGTTGTCTTATGAAATTATCAATCAATACTGATTTTTGTTATAACTTTTATTTGGTTTGAAAAGATATAATAAGGATTTAAGAAATGGAGATATATTTTTATTATGCTTTATTTCCAATTCAATGTTTGGAAGCTTTCAATAAAAAATTATATACATGTACATTCTGATTGTCCATCTTAATGCATTTTACAAACTCTAAAAATAAAACAGTAATTAAATATTTAGAAGAAAAAAAAAATAAGTTAGTATCATTTATCTCATCTAACTTTCTTAAGCATATACTATAAACCATATACTTTCTTACTACTTTAATCATCATTAAAAAAGTGTAAAATGTTTGATGAGGGGTTAAGTGCTCAAGCTGATATTGTTGTGGTAATAATTTACAAGTTATAAAATTTCATTCAACCAAGTTAAGATCAAGCTAATCACTGTTAAAGCCTAGAGTAAGAAGGTCAATAAAAACAAATGTAGTGGAAATACTTCAAAAAGTTTAGTCTAACTTTTACTTTTCTATCTGGTCATAAAATTAAAACCCCAATTACCTGTGTATGTGTCCCCCTTGTTAGAGTTAACCTTTAAAGTCTATAAAGTAAGTGTTAGGAAGGATTCATGCACCATAAACTTAGATAATGTGCTGGGAATCCAACTTCTCTGGGAAACAGGAAATACACCATGAACATTGTTTCTTGTATCTATGCAATTTTTATTTTATATCTCTTTTCATTTTATCTTGTAAATAGAAACATGCTCTTTAAGGTTTATGTATAATTGTATTAAGTGTAAAAGATTCATTGTTGAGAGCAGAGTAGCACCTTTTGAAATCTCATAAGTCCCTTTGGCTACTTAGGAATATTTTTTTTTCTATACAAGATTAGTTTTGTTTCTTATTGATTTCCCAGATGAGTAGACTTTTGAAATTGTGTATTTTGGAAAAAAAAGTTCTGATAACTGAATTATTTCCAAATTAAAGTAGTTTGCTTGAAAGTATATCAACTGTCCGAAATGCTTTAAACCTGACAATTAAAAAATAACAGTAATGAATGATACAAAAAAAAGATGACTTAGAATAACTAAGCTTCATGTTGGCTAGACACAGTTTAGTCCCATTAAAGATTAATCAATTTACCTGAATATAAATGAAGAAATTGTAAAATTCACACCTTGACACTAAAAGGGGAAGAATATATAAGAATGTAGATCCTTTGTACTGTACTTCAAATCTGTGTTATATTGTAATTAGTAATAAGATTAAATACTTTTAGTGCTAAAACCTGATTTTCTCTTGACATGTTTAGTTCTCTATCTTTAAAACCCCATCTCAATAACAAGATAAGAACTTAACTTGTAATCAGATTATAAATCAACAAAAGTGTCTTAAATGGATTAGCTTTCATTTTATTTTTATCATATTGTCATTAATGGACAGGTAATATTTAGTGAAGTCATTAAGATAGAGGAGAAAGAAAATTGGTCTAAATAGTGACCCTTGTATTATTCAATCTTGGTATTTTTGTCTTTTGTTTATACTCTTTCTGTATGACTGATTCTGTATGACAGTGGCAGTTTCCAATTATAAAAGACAACATATTTTAATGTATTTCTGAATATACATTTATTGAATACAAATTTGGTAATTCTGTGAAGAACTTTGAATAATATCCCGAAAAGGGAATTTTAAAACTGATAGGTTATTGTCATATAAATAAATGAGCATATTCACCTTTTAAATAGTATATTAAAAGTATGCAATTGACTTATAACTCGTATTTGATATTATTTCTCAATTTGTTGACAAATTTATTTCATTTAAAACGATTTTTGAGTATTCTTTTCTTATTAAGATGGATTCGTACTCTCATAGTAAGTTAATATCGAACTCATTTTTTGTTATTTACTTTCTTTGACACTTTTTGGGAGTTTGAGTGGTCCAGTGATCTTAACATGTGCCTTGGGATTATATGGTCTATCAGTGAGTTATGGTTTTGACCCAGGTCCTACGGATTCCTCTGACTGCTAAAGACCCCTACACACAAGCAAATTGTTGAAATAAAATTTATGATATGCCAGTTTCGAAATGACTTAGATTATGTCAAGTGGACGTTTAACCCCATGTCCCTCTCTTTTTCTCTCTCTTGACAATTTTTTTTATGAATCCACAAATACTATAATTCACATGGATTTGTATATGTTTCAGTTAGAAGAAGCTGAGTGGATTGGATTACCTGCTGGTGAAGCTGTGACTAAAGCACGAGCAATACATGCAGAAGAAAATCCAACCATTCCACTGAAAGAATATTTCATTGATGAACTTTCAGAGAAATTTGAAGGTATTAAAAGTCAAGTTTAAATATAAAATATGAATCTAATATTTGTCGGGTGCTCATTATATTAATGGTATTGGTGTTGTGGAAAGTAAAAGTTAAGTGGTTTTGTGACATGTTAGTACTGGAGCTATGTCAATACAAAGAACAGGTGGTATTTATTTAATTCTGTAGTCAGAGCATGTACCACGCCAACTGAACACATATCATTGAATTCTGACTTGTTAATATATATTTTTAATTCCATTTTAATGAGAGTAAATCTTTACTTTCACTTGATAAATAAAATTCCTTCCACATTACATCTGGACTTGCACGTTTTTCACCTAAAAATTCATTCACAATTTTGTAAGTGTGTGTTAGCTAACATTACTCAATATATTTTCAATTTCGTGAGAGAAGTTGAACTACCATGAAAAAAAAGAATTGGCAACCACCTGTAATTTAAGTTTTGTCTTATATCTCTTTAAGAGAACTATAACTAACAGTATTGTTCTCATATGTCACTGTTAGCCATGTTAATTTCTTTCTAATTAACAAGGTTCTGTTATACCACAGTGGATTGTGTTTTATTATCATATACCACTACCACAAACTGGTTCAGGTGAAAAATACTTGTCAAATGTGGTCTATATGAAGTCTTTACCTGACATGTCAAATATTGGTTTCATTCTTATAACATTTACATCTGGTTAAAGCCATAGTATTGTTATTATTGTATTTTATAACATCCATTATTATATATTAATGCAAGGTTATTTGTGTTTGTTTTAGAAACAAGCTTAGATGAGGATTCTTCGGAAAGGTAAGTTGTGTTCTTCAAAATCCTTTTATTATGCTAGGCTCCCACTGTTGTCCCCATTGAGTCAACGATATGTTACTTGCAGATACATTCAGAATAGGTTTCAGTACGGTCAACATGATTGATACGACTGGCTTAATATATAATAATACCTGATAGAATCGCCATGATTACTTCAGGATTAAAACCATGAATTCAATTGCAGCAGTAATCGTGATAATGGGAACCTAGCATAAGCTGGATGGTCAAGTGTGTAATGCAAGGGAGGTGAATTTGTCCACACGGTGGCATTTTATCTACTCTTCATCAAATTGTAACTGTCATGGTTTCCAGTCGTCTTAGTCTTACTCTTGATTTAGCTAGAAGTTTCTGTGTAGCCATTAATAATGTGGCTTAATTATGTGCGATGAAATGAAATGGAGTTTAACATTCTAATTTTATGCACTAACCAGCCCAATGAATTATTTCTAACATTTGATACTTGACAAATGTACAATTATATGTTTAATTGCACAAACTGACCAAATTTAACAAACTGTGGATCTGATTTAGATAGTACACTATTATTACAAAACATTAGTCCTTTTCACAGTGAGTGAAATTGTATAAATATAAAGGAAACATCCATATGGAACCAGTAAATTTAAAAGAATCACACAGGTCTGTGATCTTTTTATCCCCTGAAGAGGTTAAATCTAATCCTGTTTATTTCTTACACAAGATAGATATAATGATATCGCAACAAATGTAAACCATATACCAAATGATTTGTGTTGGAGTCTATCACATATACTTTTATAGGATTAGAAACTTTAGCTTAATCTCTTACTAGGGTATCAGTGTTCTCAAAGAAGCAGTAATTGGATATTATCTGTCTAATGATTTAATGAATAGTGTACATATGGGACCAAAGACGTTAGTTCAGGTTTTAGTTACAAACCCGGTTATATGGTAACTCAACATCTGGAATATCATTAAAGGGATTAATTTTGATTCTGGGTGGCTTTCAATAATGGTTTCAGTCATGCAATTGGTAAAAATATCAAATGACTGATTACACATATCTCTGCATTCCCTGTTATACTTCAAAAAAAAATCTTAGTCATAAATTTAATTAAACCGTAAATAGAAACAATAAATGAGACAGGTGAAAATGGAGTACCCTTGCGTGACACCTTTGCTATTGTTTTAAAAAATGAATATATACACGAGAACATGTCATTTACTTGTTTTAATTTATTCCTCCCTAAGTAACTTTTGTAATGGATTTTAATATTTTTGTCTTTTTCAGTCAATCCTGGATAAATAAACTGAATATCTTTAGTAAATCAGACGAGGCAAAGAAATCCTGATACTAAGAAATATGCAACAGTTTAGTGCGGTTTAGTTTTTTTTAGAATTTAGACAAACAAATGTGTTGACATCATTTTCATGAAAGTACTGTCTGCGCCATTCCTTAGCAGTGAGTGAGAAAAAACCGTAAGGTGACAAATTTGGTTGATAATAGTCTAGTAGATATGAATAAAGACTGTAACCATTTCAATATATCATCAATGATTTGTAATTTATCCATGAAATAAATACATTTTTTATAAGATTTTGGAGTATTCTTGAAAATATATCGTCAGTGTGTTAACAGTCAAATATAAACTGAAATAAAATGGGGTTTAAAGTCCTACTATTCTGCTCCTATACTGGGCTAATGAAGATAGGCATACAGCGTCACTATTGCCTACTTTTATATCGAATTCCAACCGCCAAGGATCTTTTATGTGTACGCCAATGTATACAGGGGTCTTTGTTTTTTTGTGCCATCTGAACGACTAGACAGCAGTTCTTGTCAGGCCCTCCGTTCTGCACCACTGACAAGGGGAAACTACGCCGGGAAATCACGATGAACTTATTCAGACGATGCACGGATCGAAAATCCGACAAGAAGTTTTTTTAAACTCTTCGTAATCACTATTTCTTTTTCAGTACTGGACTTACAAATTTTGAAAAGGGTGGGAAAGAGCGAACCTTAGTCTGGGTGGAATATTTGAAGATAGTTATAGAATTGTACTAATTAAATCCAGCAAATCTGTGCATCCGGAGGACAAATATTCAAATATTGATCATAAAATTGAAAGAAAAGATTGGGTTTTAATTTTAGTAAAGAATACAAATAACTTTTCAACTTGGGATGGATTAGATCGCATCAAGTTTCATTTTACCAGGAGGGCATTTTACACCAGGCTGATAACAGGAGATTATATATATATATACAACATCCGACAATTTTAAATATATATGGCCGTTATCCCCAGTAGTTATGGAATTTAGTGTAATACTATAACCAACTGAAAGTGACAAATGATCACCCCTCACCTGTTTTTTTTAAACACCTTTAAATCTAAAGGTAACCTTTATTATATACCATGAATGAAGTGAAAATAATCACCGTGAAGAACGTTTCTTGGAACTTAATCTTTTATATTTATTATTGAGGTGCCCAACCTATAATTTGTAACAGGATTTGTTTTGTTAAAAGAATTCTTATTTAACCACCACAGAAATTTGTACAAGTATATACATTCATTAAAGCCCTGAAGGGGTGGGAGAGGGAAAAATGTAGCTGTACATGTATGCTACCTCAAGTTACACAAAGAAATTCATTGGATGCCTTTTTCAAATGTTTGAAAGAAAGGTATTTCATAGGAAAATGCGCACAGTTATTCTACTGGTTCAAAACCATATTTCAAAAATTCATTCAGTGTTAACTCTTTAAACTGTCCATTAAAATGAAGACTACATGCCATAAATAAAAAATGACTGATTTGAAGGAAGTTGAGAGAAAAGACTAGTACAATATTTGATTTAACCCACAATTACCATCATTAATCTTGTCGAAGGTCCCACTTCAAAAAATTCGCTTCGCTCCTTCTTAATTTCAAAATTCCCACGGAAGTCCCTCGGGTTTTAAATAACACCCCTGTATATTTTTCATTCAGGCGACCTGTGAAATTTGAAAAAATCAAAAACGGAAATTATTCGTTGATGATGTAGGGCAGTGCTTAAATAGGCCTTACTTTTAAGTGTGTTCCTCTTTTTGTTAAAATATAGAAATTTCTTTACCCGTAATATATAGCCCCATTATAATATATTTAATTAATTTAAAGTTATTACTTGAGACTTTACTGAATGTAAGACTGCTGTCATCCTCTTTCAGAAAGGACTTATCCGCATTAAACAAAGCTTATTGAACCCAAAGAACACCACAGTGGAATACAGTACAAGTCGTCGTTTTAATATTGGAACAGGGGTAGCTTCGGGTCGTAATATATAGGAGTTTCTGATCTATTTTGAGTAACGGTTCAAATTAGGTTCCAAATTGGCGGTATGAAAAATATTCCCAAATCCTATGATTATTTAAATATAATCTGGGTCCATCCTACAGTCTGGTTTCTGGAACTGATATATTTAAAAGCTCCTATATCCTGTCTTGAAGTATAATTAATGAGGAAATTCCGTGGATTACGGTCCCTCTTTTGAAGCAGACGGTATTATAAATTATGCTTCTCTTATGGACCCTTGTAAAGAGTCAAATGACCCGCGAAAATCTGTCTTCTGTCATCAATGCAAGATAATTTAGCCGTCTGCTTACAGGACGGAAGTTCATGGGGTCAAAAGTTGTCGCTCCTATCTTTAAGGCTGCAATGGTTCCTGATTTTGTTGGTCTCGAAGGGAGTTAGCTGAACCAACGAAGCACTTATGTTTACAGGGATATCACACATATGAAAGACATAGCGATTTATATAAAAATATACATTATTTCTAAGTGGCTAAGCTGAACCATATATTCACAGCGATTCCACGTGTTTATTCACCAATGACTTCATGATTTGCGAATAAAATTTACATTCCTAACATGAAAAGTTATACATTTATGTATGGACGGTCATTATATCAACGTTGTGGTATGCAAGGGACCATATGTGATTGTAAATGCCGTTTTCTTTAAAATTATACGCTCGTCCGACTGCCTCCCGGATTTGGCTTATTTTGTCGGAAAACAGTTTTTGATACACGGGATAGGATGGGAGACTAATGTGATTCATAATTTGTTTATATTTTGTAAACTGATTTGAATTTGTGATCTGCGATCATAATTCGACTTTGCAATCGGGGTTGCTGTCAAATAACGATGCCAACACTTGTATTAATCTTGTTAATCTTTATAATCGCCCTGATAATCGGCACCACGTTGGTTTTTACTACAGGGGTGAAAATCGGTTGATCTTGACAGGTGACGTGATGATGATTGACATACATAATACTGTATTATCATTATTTCATCTCAACCATACCTTTAATAGGGCATGCGGATGGGTTTCACAATTTTTAAATTGCATTATGATAAGCCTAAATATTACCGTTGCCTTTAATTACCAAGAAATTGATGAAAGTCGCAGTTATTTGACGACAGATAATATAATTGTGGTTTTAATTTTGATTATAGCTTGTAGAGTGGAGTTTCAAGCAATTTATCACTTTTCCCATTGACTACTGTTATATTTATATCTATAACATATAAAATTCCCCGGTTTCTTTTTTTATTATTGTTCTCACTCACTATGCTTGAAAGACATTTATTCATTTCCCATATATACATTTCTAATTATTGGTTTAATTAGATTTATACATATCTATTGTTGCCTGAAGTAGAACATAATAGAATGTATGTATGTAAGAAATGTTGGAAGTGTTTAAAGAGAATAACTGCTGTAGGTTGACATGTTGAAGTATGCTTTACATTAATTAGAAATGGAGTTGAAGATGGTAAAAGTTAAAAACGATTGTATAATGTACTTGAAAACTGAAGATTAACACACTCCAATTCCATACAAGATGAAACAGCCCTTTATATATTGAATCGGAGGTCGAAGAACAAGATGGGTGACACCTTTAATTATAAATGTCAGCCATTTCCATGGAGTGGCAAGGCAATAGTTTTAACAGCTGACCATATAGCATGATGTTCGTTTTGAAAAGATATTCTCCTTTAAAACAATGTTTCAGCCCACCGTGATTATTATCTTGACCTGGCAATGTTACTAATACAAAGCCTAAAGAATAGGGGATCAAAAGGCAACCCTTGTGGCTTACCACAAAAATAACTAGTACCTTTAATAACAATTGCATTATTTTATGCTAATTTTAACAGAATTAGCTGGTGCTTATTTTAGCAGAATTCTCTATTAGACCTATTGCTATCGAAAATACGTTTTAAAATATTTAACGGTGTCAAAAAGTAAAGGTAAACTACTGAATTGTGGGTGATAAGGGCTAGTCAAAACGTCGCTCAGTAAAACGTAGTAATTGTATTCATAGAATTGTGACCGGTGTATTTCCAGTTGAATTAATAAATACCATTGAAACAATTTATCAGACCTGTTCGATAAGAGAAACAGGCTATCATATTTCAGATCAGGTGTGTTAGTATGTAAAGTACATGTATCTTCTTCACAGATTTGGGTTAATTGTTGGAAACACAGTGTAATACAAATATGTAGAAGATGTTGACAAGTTTAATTATAAGACAATAGATACAGATAGATGTACAACAGCAATATACATGTAACCATATGTTATTGTTAAGATTTATAACGAGATTATAGAGTAATGTGTAAAAATGTATCACTTATATTAAAGTAGATCTAGGTGTTTTCCATAAAGTGTGATTAATGTACAGTGAGATACACATTTTATGCAAGGTGATGTCCCCCGATTGTTCGATCTTTGAAAATAGGTCTTTTGTTCCACAAGGGTTAACATCCCCCACAACCCCACTCCCCTTCCTTTGAACGTTCATTATAAAATCGATAAAATAATTTACTAGAAATGTAATGTCGAATTTTCAGAAAAAAATATGGCCATGTTTATACGGGTTTGTATTTTAAAGTTGTGAATTGATCAAAGTAATTTATCTATTAAGTGAAACTAAAACGATATTTAATGTAACTAATTATTTGATCATCCTGATAAAATTACCCAACTACCTGCCACAATGAACATTATGACATCATCATTACCACCACCATGTTGGAATTTCAACAGGGACCAAGCGACACCCATAAGCGTCCGTTTATAAACAATATGAGATATCTATAATCAATATTAATGGGGCTACCATCGAATTTGACCCCCCCCCCCCATCACAATTCCCCTGCAAGGCGACCTAACTGAGATAAAAGCAGACTCTAATGAGATATGAGCACGACAAGGCGTCTGTCATTAATATTCATCAGAATATTGGAAATGTCATTCTGTATCAATATCAAATATATTTTGGGGAAACGAATATTTGCATAATATAGTAGCCTGATGTAATACATCTCCGCTATAATTAAACATTCATTATTTATATCATTATTTACACCTGTATAAGTTCGACGTTCTGTCAATTGATACCCCGACGTTCAATACTATCTTCAATTCTTGATATATAACTAACTCTTGAGACGAAAGGTGAATTATATATCAGTTAAATCTACCTTTATTTATTGTCGATGTACATATATGGGCTTGTCAATAACGGCCATGTAATTGTTCTAGTTAGATACCTGAGTAGCACCTATGAAATAATAATTAGTGTCAGAGAACGTATTAGAATTTAAGGGGCCCCTTACTTCTTTATGGTTAATGACTTAAAAATGCATTTAAAATAGAATTAAAACAAGATAGGTACAAGAGTTGAGATGTAGACAAGCGAGTCTCTAATATAATTGTCATGAAACTGTTGGGTATTATGTTTGTGTTTGTAACTATCATGGAAAAATAATTAACGTCAGAGAATGAACTAGACTGAAACGTATCTATTGAGTTGACACCTATTCTTAATTAATTGTCCTCTTTCATTTTTGACGCTCAGCTGAATAACTTTTTTGATTCCGTAATATAGAGTAAATCACAAACACATAAATGGGAACTAAATTGCTGTTATTGAAAACAGTTTATACAATTACATGGAGTCCGAACTGACGTCAGGCTAGCGGAGATCGACAAAAATCATCAAGTGCAATTACACTTCGAAGTGGATAAATGCCTTTCTTCTGAGAAGAGACTGCAATCATATTCAACATTCCCTGGTCTCTTTTAGATCGTGTACAGAACCAAGGTAGAAAAGTGGTAGCTGATGTCCGAGAAACAGCAACCACGTCCAGACTCGTACACTCAAGTACGTTACTAAAAAAACCTCCACGCAAGCGAATACTTGTAATAAAATTGTAAAATGATCTCTCTCTCTCTCTCTTTTTTCTCTCTCTCCTCTCTCTCTTTCTCCCCCTCTCTCTCTCTCTCCCAATACCCTAATTGAATACATTGACTGATAACCGCCAGATTGTATTACATAAAGTGAGGGTGTTATTATCTTGTTATCCTATACACAGTGATGGAATCTCTTATACCTGTCTTTGTTTTAAACATCTTGAACTTATCAACTTTAAACAGGTGTAATTGTATGCACCTGCCTAGCCTCTAGTCGTAATAAATCAAAATACATCGTATTATACGTATTTTATAATTATATCAATCATAAATTACTGTTTTATATTTTGTACGATTTGTTTTATGGCCCTTTTAAAGACATCGGCTGAATAGGGTAGCAAGTGAAATTATAATGCGGGTAATCGTATATACAGGCATTTCAACAGACACTAAATTGAGCAGCTGAAAACGGAGCATATAAAATTTAAACGTTAAAAACCATTAGGTTTAATTGGTCCAATTTTTAAAAAGTATGATCAAATTGAAAAAAAATATTCAAATTTTCGAGAGAATGTAGATAGACATGGAATAATAGAGAATCTTAAAATCAAATTTTGAAGGGATAAAATTCTGATTATTTCCAGAAAAGCTATTTGATTAGATCAACTAAAATAACTAAGCTTCATGTTGGCTAGACACAGTTTAGTCCCATTAGAGATTAATCAATTTACCTGAATATAAATGAAGAAATTGTAAAATTCACACCTTGACATTAAAAGGGGAAGAATAGAAGATAAAGCAGATGCTTTGTACTGTACTTAAAATCTGTGTTATATTGTAATTAGTAATAAGATTAAATACTTTTAGTGCTAAAACCTGATTTTCTCTTGACATGTTCAGTTCTCTATCTTTAAAACCCCACCTCAATAACAAGATAAGAACTTAACTTCTAATCAGATTATAAATCAACAAAAGTGTCTTAAATGGATTGGCTTTCATTTTATTTTATCATATTTTCATTAATGGACAGGTAATATTTAGTGAAGCCATTACCATGGAAGAGAAAGAAAATTAGTCTAAATAGTGACCCTTGTGTTATTCTATCATCTTGACATGGCTATCTTTCTGCGCATAACTTAAAGCAGCTAAACTTTATGTTGGATAGACATCGTTTGGATGTATAATACAGATTGATCAAATAAAGAAATTGTAAATTTCACACCTTGGCACTAAAAGGAGAATAATATAAGATAGGGTAGATCCTGTGTACCGTACTTAACTTCTAAGCAGATTATAGCTCTACAAAAGTGTCGTAAACGGATTACTTAGATTCATAGTGTTCCCGTAGATTGATAGACCTGTTTAATTTATATTTGACACAAATAATTATCAGCATTAGTTTGAATAGTGATCCTTGGATAACTCCCCATCCTTTCACTCTCGCATAAGAATGTTTAATATCTATTCTTCTCCTATAGCATATATTCTGTCTTGGTGACAATGGGTACTACTTGCAAATATTTCAATAACCGCACCAATGAGTCAGAATAGCGATATTTGGCAAATGACCCATACTTTCAGTTAAGCATAAGAACGTTTAATATTCTAATTGATAAAGGGTTATACTTCTCCTATTGCATACATTCGGGCTTATTGACAATGGGTAATACCTGCATAGATTTCAATCTCCGCAAATTTTTCAAATTCTATTTTATGAATCGCAGGTTTGGGATTGTAAGACCGTTACGTGGACATCTGGGATATTAAATAATATTTATGACACACTTCTATTTTTAAGGATAGTGACACTTGAATCACTGAACGTGGACTCGCGACAGGTGAAGTAACTAATAAAAAAGAATAAAGTGCGAGATTGACAAAAGGCTGAATATAAAATACCTGATTTGGTCATCGGTCATATTGATTTGTACAGTACAAGGCATATGTAGCTCTGTTATACTGAAAAAATATGGATGTGATTCTTTATAAATGACAAATGAAGCGATGATATTGTAATGCTTGGGATCAATGGTGTTCTGGTCGTTGTGAATCAACTGTCCATATCACATTATTAGATAATAAAACATTAATAGAAAAAAATGTATCTTTATCAGTCAGAGGGATTTGCACCTGTTTCCTCACGATCTCCCACGTTTTTTTTTTTGTTTTTTTTTTATCATACTCGTCTCCTAAGCTATTTAGGATTTGAATCATTTAATGTTCACGATCGTATATTGGGCTCCGTGAATTATACACAATCAATGCTCGATTGCTTATGTATTTTACATTCACTAGGTTTTCGAAGTAAAAGTGGGATGTAATCTAGCCCCATATCATTTATTTAGTACATACTGCACAAGAGTATAGTTCTAAACATTTCCATTGGAAATGGACACCTTAAGAGACGAATTAATAGAAGCCCCTGGCTTTTTCAAATCCTTAGATTTTTGACAATGTATGTATTTAAATTGAATCGTATCTGAATAAAATTATGTTTAAATGAACACCTTGGGCAATAATTAGATCAGAATTAATAATAGTAGTGTAAAAAATGTCACAATGCATTTATATTTTGATGGGTGTTGGGGGAGGGGTACTTTTATATAACAGCGTGTCTCTGCTGTTGTCAGTTTTCATGTTTGAGTGGGATTTAAAATTTGAAATTTACTGGTCTAGGTATGACAACCCCCTACCATCAAAATACGTTAAAAAGAATATAATCACAGTTTTCTTTATTTTGGACTAATCCTGTTACATTTAATTATCTTCCATTGACTATTATGGCGTCATCTTTCATTAACTGACAAAGAAAAGGGAGAAGGTCTTAACATGTAGGAAATAAAAGTGTCTCGTGACCACATGCGATTTCTCTTCTTGTTTCTCCATAGGTACTTTACTATGAAGAATTAAAGACTTATCGTCCAAGTACATGATGATTTTACAATGTTATTTTGACATGGGAAAATTATATTGGTTTTAATATGCACGGCGAAATAATCTAAAAATTGGTACCTACGAGAGCTTGGGGGAGGGTGTGGGGTTTATATGACACAAACGGAGGGATACCTATATATGACGCAAGAGCCCCCCCCCCCACACACACACAATTAGAGTTTCGTGAAAGTGAAGGGAATACAATTTCGGACTATTTGTTTGTTCTCCACATCAGATTCTCTATTGAACAATTTTACAAGTTAGTTATCTTTGTACGTCTCGTATTGGCTTAATGTGATGCAAGTATGCTTTATTCCCAAGTCCAACGTATACATAACAAAAAGTGTATACACAAGCTGTTCTTCCCCTGACGTACCAGTTATTGCTGGTGTAGCTCATATTTATAGAATTTAACTTTGTAGATGTTGATATGTTGTGGTCAGCAATAGAAAACAATTGACGTTTATTTTATTTCTGCATGATGTTACTTTTCAATTAATCAAGTCCTTTACTGTCCCTCTTGTAGACGACAAGATACCAACCCACTTCTCCAAAATGTCGCCGACACACAAACTATGTTATTATAAAACATTTCATTTAGGTAATGAAATGGAATAAACCCCATACTACTGTGACAGAATCTTTAGTGGAGTCTTCTGACGATTCATAGATTATAATTAATCATAATCTGTTGTCGACTAACTTTTACTTTAATAAGCCTTCCATTATTTTCCTAGAATATCGGGAACCCCTTATCGTCACCTATTCCCCTTTAATAATACAAGTTATTATTCGCAGCTTTCCTCCCCCGTTTTATCGCCATCCTTTGTTGAAGGGGCTGACAATGATACAAATGTCTCGCGAGCTTATTTGATAGCCGCCATCATATTAGATTATTAATGAGAAACTGTCGGTTGACTTTTGTTTGTCAACCGCCAAAATTTTCCCAATGAATTGATCACAATCCATACGTCTATCATTAAAGGGTGCCGAAAGACCCGTATAAACAAGATCGTCGAAAATGATCACAAGATTTCGTTATGTCAGTTATTAAATGTCATTACCGGTATACAATACATATCGTTACACGTGGTGTTTTATATGTATATGAAAAATGTATAGGAAGGTGAAAACATATAAATAGGTAAAACATATAAAGGTCATATATACAGGAATTTTTTTTATATGTTTTTACCCTGTTAATGCCATTTTCATATACATTGTATAAATAATTCTCACTATATCAGCCTGTCCATAATATCATATTGGGTATCAACATTTGAAATATGTCAATATCCATATTATCTTTCCAGTGATGTTGTCAATGTTGTTTTATTTTTCCAATTTTTCGGGTGATGTTTTTCTTCTTATCTATTAACTCACAATTCTTAAAATTTGAAAAAGGTGAGACTATTGTTCATTAAAATAACCGAGAAAACTCAAACTGTGACGCACACACTGTGAAAACAATTTCCGACAGTTAAAGAATTTTGTTTTCATAAAAATGTTCCCCCAAAATCTTTCCTGAGAATAACTCATCCATGTTTCTTTAATAAACGCGCTAATCCCCAAAGTCCCCGAGTTGAATCCCAATCACTTTTGAATACACGTGCGAGGAACCACACCGTCTTCGCCATAGTTTATTTTACACAGAAATCAAACTGTGACTTGGTGGTTTGCAAGAAGACGTGGTGAAAATCAGATAATAACAATAACATAAATTGGTGGTGTTAAACTTCGTAATCCGTTAAAATAACCGACATCACCCCGAACAGCTTTATCATCTATGTACATAAAGTACTTCATTCGACCGAAATTGGGTGTCCAGTACCCCACCCCACCCATCTTGCTTCCAAATCAAAACATAACCAAACCCAGAGGCATTTTGGGATCAGCATCTTTGTATTGAAAAAAGGGTAACTTTTTTGTTTTTCGGGACAGCATAAATGCACAGGACAACGGACACTCACTGTCACACAGTATGTTTGATTTGTATTGTACTGTATTTTTCGTCAGAGGGTGGGGTGGGACAAACTTAAGGATGGCATGTACGTATATAATAAGAAAAGCAATTGAATCTTAAATGCGTTTATTATTCTATCTTTGGTTCTTTGTAGGTATTTTAGTACATTGCAAAAAATCTTGCTATTTTTTTAACGCCTTCAACAATGATCCACATAAGACAACTACTCTAATGGGTTGATGATCAATAATGATTAACTTTATATTGCTATAAAAACTGATACATCCTTGAACTTTATAACGTTAATCACACCTCTAATTGATTTTGACATGTTTAATTATAAAACAATGGTTATATTACACTGAACAACACCATCAAGATGCGATATTGTACATTTTTTAATGTCCTAAAATCACAAAAACGCACCTCACCATCTGGTATTATTAAAGATTATAACAAGATTCTAGAGTAATGTGTAAAATTATTTCGTCTGTAGATGAAAACAAGCACACCTTATATTTATCTACGATATCACCCCTCTGGTAGAAGTGGACGTTAAACTCCAGAAACGAACGAGGTTGACAGTAAACCCTAATATTTGTCACGTACAAGCGTGAAATCGGAACCACGCGACACAATGCGGTACCTTATGATGTAAAGTGCACATCATCCCACCCCTAGTCAAGAAATACGGGGTGGGGATTGGGTGGGGTGGGATGTAGTATACCCGGCAATATACAAATCCCCATTTTGCTTAGTGTTCAATCCAGTTCTACACGTATCTTTTTACACATTATAATTTATTACCTTTCCGCTTAACTACATATTCTCCTACTCACGTTCCTAGCTAAACCAAAATACCATAGCAGTTGATACCAGACTTATGGAACCGTAAAAACTTTACCTAAAATCTGATGACTATAAAAACATCTTGACTTGTTTGCTTGGATGGTTCTAAAAGCAAAGTTCTTAATAATCAATGACAATGCAACATCTTTCCATTATTCAGTCTTAGTCTTCAATTTCCCAGTTCAAGTTATATAATTACCCCATTTAAAAATTAAATTATTAATCATAAAGGATCGTAAGAATTAATGAAGCATGTGACGTTGAAGGTGTATAGTTTTTAGGCATCTACTTTGATCAAAAACTGTGGTTACAACATGCTTGGTTAATTTCTTCGTTACACCCATTAATGATGAGTTTCAATAATAGACATTACCATCATGTGTTTGACTAGTTTCTTTTTCAAAATTTAAGAACGCGTTTTCAGAGCTTTTACTTTTACTTGAGAAATTGGTTTCTTAATAACACAGTAATCACAGCCAAGTAATTACATGAATTTATAAATCGGAGTGACTCGGTAATTAAGGCGCCAGCTTGGGATTCTGGAGGGAGATCCAGAGTTCGATCAAGGCGTTGGCCAAGAAAGTTCCTCTGGATTTTCCGGCGTGGTTTGCCATTGACAATTGTGTGACATTTTCTCACCTTCTTTCTACCGGTTGGGGCAAGAAAATGGACGTTAAACCCCATTTCATTTCAAATATAAATTGTTTGGATACAGACCCCCCATTAAATTTCACCATTCCAGTTACGTCCCCTTTTTCAATCAATTGCTTGTTGGATGGAATATCACCTGGATAAAGGTCCCTATCACACTCTGCCTAAGTATTTTGTTTTAGACTAAGACATGGTTATTCTGTTGGACATAACAACCAAAAGCAAAAACGACTTAAAGACATTTGGTCATAAAGGCCGAATAAAACTTAGTCAAAAACTGTTGTTTACTATTGTCAAGTGGAGAATTTTGTCAAGGCAACGACCTTTCCTTCTAGAATTCTTCTAGTTCTGAAAGGGGTATTTTTCATACAAGAGGGTACAATTTCCTTGTCCGGATCACGAGTGGCAGCTCGTCTAGAAAGTATTTGAATCGAAGAAATTAAATTCGGGAGTCTCATTCCCTAATCACTGGACTACCAAGGTCCATGGCCTTTAACAAGAAGCTGTTATTTTTAGATAAAATCATACAGTTTCGAGATTAGTTATTTGTAGCAAATTATAACAAATTGTTCTAAGATCCTATTTAATAACCTAGCCAGTCTGATTGCGACCCAAGTTCGACTAATTTGCCAAATCAGATCATTTAAATTACATATATGAATGTCTAACAGACATAAATATAGCAAATCAAATGCTTATTCCACATTGAACAATATTAAGTGTCAAAATAGAATTATATACTGTTTGGAAAATGTGTTTTAACCGCGAGCGTTATTTGGACAATGAAATGTCTAATTGGTGTTCAAGACGATAGAAAGTACAGATGTTTTTTTTATTCTTGTATTCAAAGAAAACTGAATACAAGTGTTGTAACATAATATTACTTGTAGAACATATCTACTCCACATCTTTATATGATGGTTGATTTAAACAATGAACTATTTGATACGACTGTGAGTATTTTCTGTATAGGAGGAGTTGACTCGAGTTTTATCTTAGAGTTCCATCAATATACTCCCTCTACCACACCCCCACTCCACACCGTGGTTAAAAGATCAAGTAATGATAAAATCTTATTGTTCCTAACTCCATACAAAACTTATAGGTGATTGTCTAAATGTTTTATATTCTAGAAATTGAAGAGGCTTAATCCTAAACTTAATCCCAAATAAGATTATCATGATTTGAGATCAAGTCGTTGAGTTTATCCTTCAATCCGTTTAACAGCCACCAGATCAATTTTGTTCGTATTACCTGATGTCTCTTCAGATACATTAACGTGAAGATCGGAAATACGACTCCTTAATCTGAACCCGATGAACCTGATAGCTAGAATGAATAAAAGTTTTGGACTGGATTATGCGTTGACCGCATGTAATATAATAAGACTTTCTTTGAATGACGTGGAATTTTAAATGGGTAATCCATGAGACGAAGTTGCATTTGAATTGCAAATAAAGGGGTTTTAGACACAAATGCGGCATTGGACTGGATTATGCGTTGACCGCATGTAAGATAAGACTCCCATAGAATGAGCTAGAATTAAACTGCTAATCCAAAGTTGAAGTTGCAATTCAATTTAGATTAAAGGGGATTTAGACATAATCTACATAAAATCAGATTTGCATTATTTCTGATTAACAATAATGTGTCTCATTGACAAATGTTGAATATTTATGAATGTATGAATTATTTATGGCGGGCCTGATTTCGATTAAAGTACCGGGTATGTATTTGAGTATTTGGTATAAATTTCTAAGACCCGTGGATATTAATTTAATTTATTGCCTGTCAAATTTATTTCTTTTTCAACCCACCAACCTATCCGAATCCGATACATAGCTAAATCTATTGATAAGGGAGATTTTACCGAGAATCTAGTATAGTTTTCCATCATAATTTATAGTTAGTATATTTAAAAAGATAAAATATTGTTGGTACCATTTTCCCAATAAGTAATAAATTATATGTTCACCACCTAAGTAATAATAGATATAATCTGATTACTTTTCAACTGTTATTTTATTCTCTCTAATCATCCCATCAAAGACATAGTCGCACTAAAACTTTATTCTATTCTTTGGGGTGAAACATTTATGACTTTCTGGTGGTTTTATTTGTTTTTATTACATGGAAATTATGTAATTTCAATCACGAAGGGGCTCGTGGCTGTGGTTAAAGATACTAATCAGATTCTTCATTTAAGATTTATTGCTTGATAGAATGACTTTTCTTAATAATCGTCTCATTTTGTCTGGGAGGGAAAGGATATAACAAAGTCCGCCCTGGTAATTTTGCCCTCATAGTACACCGCATGGCGCCATGGCTTCAACAGACCGGTAGGCACATGAAAGAAGGACGCTGAACCTGACTTCATCTCAGTTCATTTTCAAATTTATTTTTCTCTAAAACCATGCAATCCCGTAACAATGCTTCGATTAAATAAACTCAAATTGTTAGATGTTAACCGGCAATACATTTGGTTAAATCAACACGTCGAGAATAAATATACGCCATGTACAATACACAGTACATATGTAAATGTAAAAGTTAATTTTATTGACTTTTCTTTCTTAGCTTACCAGACTTGAAAGTAAATTGCCGGGTTTTTTTTATGTACGTTTAACTTAAAGAGGAAGACATCCTTTACATGGTAATCACCGAGAATAATCACAACTTTTCTTTCTTTCTAACAAATCCTGTTATATTTATTTACCTTTCATTGACTTTTATGACGTCATCCATTATTCGCTTATAACAACATGGCGCATCTTAAACACCGGATAAATTAAAAGAACAATATCTGGTCCCCGTGACCACCATCTGCTAGAAAACAGGTGCTACATATAGTATAGTTTAACCTCTAATTTCAGAGACCGGCAAGCACATATTACATACTTTAATGTTCTCCGGACATTAAGAAAGTTACACACCTAAAATTTCAGAAGAACGACGAGAAGAATCTTCTGGATCATTGACCCCACTTGGCATTAGGCGCTGATGTGGTGTGTTATTGAGACTACGAACGATGAGAGCCGCGGCGACTCAGTGCGTAAAACGCTTACTCGTTAAATAGAAGGCATCTGTTTCGCTCCCGGTGTTGGCCAAGACAAATCCTCTGAATGGAACGAAAATATGGTGTACACGTTGGCATTCACGTAAACGAACCATTGGCAGTTGGAATTCCATATCAGATACCCGCCCCTCCTTAGCACACTGCATGGCGTATACCCACCGCCTTCAATAGATCAATGGGTGCAGAAAGTAGGACGTTACAACCTATTACTTTTGATTTCGTTTCGTTTCGATTATGCCAAAGTCCATATGTATGTTAATACTAGTTTCACTTCACTTGCCCCAAGTTAAACAATAAAATTCAATGAAATCGACACTCTTTTTTCACCAAATTCAACGGAGCCTACTTATTTTCAGTAATACAAATAATAAATTCAGCCAGTCTCGTATTCTATCTTCTCCGTTACCAGTATCGACCATCTGCAAATTTCTTTTTAAAGGTACCCAGTTTCTGGTAGAATGGAGAGTTAATTTAACCCGACATTAACAATAAAAGAAACCGATATTTCGTGCGTTACTCTTGTCTAATGGAGGATGTATTTGTTGTCAATAATGAGCAAATAAACAGACGTTGAATTAGCTGCATTTAACAGAAGAGTGAAAAACCGGCCTGCTGCTTTAAAATACTGTCTTTCTGACATCATCCTTTCATCACCGCTAGGTCAATAGTTCACCCATTTTAGTACAATATCGGATTTTAAAGTTTAAAATCCAGAAAACACGGTTTTCATCCACGATAGTGCACAAAAGGCGATGAATAGTTTAGGCTGTGATTTGGTTCATAATTCTATCGAAGCACTGAATGATTTATTCCTTAAAAGTTGTCCATTTTTCATTATAGATAATCTTACTTTAGAAGAAATTAAAATTAACGAACCGTTATTTATTTAAATTGGTGGAAGCTAAAATTTATACATGTCCCGATTTGTTATTATTGTCGCCTGTGCCGTTTTTAGTAATTGATGATATTATTCGTCAGTAAAGTTAATAATGAGCAAATGTCAAGATATTTTAATTCCACTCCACATATCAACTATTTTATACAAGTTTTTTTTTCGTACATATAATGTTAGGAATAATTCTATGATCCTTTTCTGGTCTTTCAAATTATGAAAAACAGAAGAATAGAAGTCACAGAACCTGACCCGTGAGCTTACTCACTGAATGGGTGCTTTCCTGCCGACAATATTTGAAAACCTGATTGCAGATGGTGCTCTCTAGAGTATATCCTAAGTATATACCCCCTATCTACTGCTTTGTTTATCAATTCACCAAAAATGACGTGTATTCCATACTAAGAGGTCCCACAAAAATTAACTTCTGTAGCCCCCCCTCAAACCTACCATACACAAAGTTCCCTTCTCAGCCCACCTCTGTTCCTAATTCACATTTAGTTTTACTTAATAACAACGAGTTCCCAGTAATATTCGAATAACCATCATCTCTATCTGCATACGTATATCACCATGATTACCAGACTATGCAAATCGTTTTTCACCAATAGATGATCGATATTTCATACAATCCTAAAATAGTATACAACGAATTTTATTAACGAACGCCGATTGTGTGATTGCTGTAAATTTTATTACACGCGGTGATGATTTGGGAATTTCGATTTGTGGAAATAATGTAGCTCCTACTCTATTAATATACCGATATGTCAAGAGAACTGCAACTTTGTTGAATGAAATAAATATAGTTTGCAAACCCCTTATCAGAAAGTGGTTAATTTTCTTAATAATACTAATACGATCAAATTACATTTACCTGACCGCACGTTACGATAATCGTGTCTAATAAATGAATCCAGACAATTGTTACCAAATGACCAATCTGTCGATTGATGAACAATTCTTGCTAACAAGATCAAAAAGGCTTACAATAAACTTCTATACATTTTTGCACCCAAATTACTTTTTGAAGAACTTGGTCATTCAGGTGTCTTTCCTGATTTCTCTTACTACCGATTACCCCGTCTGTCAGCCCATATTTTACTAGAATACTGTCTTAATCAGATTACATGAGGAGAGGCTACTCAATACAAGATACAGATCAGATCTTTATACAAATCCTGAAACTCGTAACAGATTGTCTATAATCAACTGTCGGGGTATTTACTATTTAAAATCAACAAACTGGAAAGTTATTGAACTAAAGAGTCCAGTGAATTATTTTTTAAGAATAATTGGAAAATTTGACATGTTGAAGTGTACACCTCACGTTAATTAGAAATGTTAAAGTGGAAGGCGATTAAAACTATTGTATAATAACTTTCTTGAAACAGTGAAGATTAACACGCTTGTTCAATGTTCTGTAGGGGTCTGTAGGGCTATAGGCTAAATCTATATAAGTTGAGCTCTAATCCCGAATGCTCCTTCACTGCCACGAATTAAGCCAAGAATTAATCAATTCCTATATTATGAACACAACAAAACAAAACTATAACCACTAACCATGCAGTGAGCTATAAGGCTACCAATTACTCTCATTTAGAATGCTAACCGGCAATGGTTCTTTTACGTCCAATTCAATGTGTACAAAGGGACTTGGTTTTTCGTCCTATCCAAGAGACCAGACATGGCCTCTTTACAGGCCTTACACCCCGCACCATGCTTACTCCAAAGGGTATACTTTATTAAACATAATTAAAATTGTGTTTAACGTTCTCGGTATGTGAGCATGGTGCTATTCTTTTCACTGCAGCTTTTTCCATATCTTCCCAGTAGGTGCTTCATCAGCTTCTTGTGTTCATCGCATCCTTGTCCATATCTTCTCAGTAGGTGCTCCATAGACTTATTCATTACAATTATCAACTATAGCAATTGAGAAGGTATAATTTATTGCATAAATCCTACACAATCACATACAAAAGAAATTATAGGAAATGGACCACCAAATTTTGGCATTTGACGCCTCCAATTTCCACACTGATGGACACCATTGCCGCGGGCCTCGTATTTTTTTCTTCACAGACACGTCCGAGGTCTTATTCACAGTAGGTGAGTAACATCATTAAGTGATTCGTCATGGCATGGGTCCCCGATATTCTTTCATGACTTCAAAAGCCTCCACGGTGCAATTGTAAAATCTCGTGTCTGTGTTGATTCCCAGCATTTTAATTTACGACACACTTCAACCATATGATTATATGGTATTCAAGCAAAAAGTCTGATGGCAGATTGGATGTTTTTTGTAACCAGGTTTTGGTTATCTTTAAAACTAGCATCCATATCTTACTAAAATGAAACCGAAAACTATTTTTTATGGAGTTTGTAAATAATAGAGTATTTCAACACTATGACATTTCGGGAACGCCTTATGGTACAATGTGATACCCTTTAGCTGTGGGAGAAAACCCACGAGGTTAAGCTGGTGACCCTATTCATTGTTAGGTACAAGCTGTAGGCTGTAGTAGATTGGGTAAGGGGCTCTAGTAGGATGGATACGGGGTTCGTTTTAGTAGATTGGCCACGGAGCTGTAGTGTAGTAGGTTAGTACAGGGCTGTAGTAGGTTGGTACAGGGCTATAGTAGATTGGGTACGGGGTTCTAGCATATTGGACACGAGGTTACCAGCCACAGTATTACTTATTGCTACAGAAATCATTACATGAGCTGTTTTCGTGGACGGAACAGGAAACAACCCGTATGAAACTGGCGAAAAAATCATGTATGAATCTTCTCTTTCACAGGGCCACAGTATTACTAATTGCTACATAAATCATTACATGAGCTGTTTTCGTGGACGGAACAGGAAACAACCCGTATGAAACTGGCGAAAAAATCATGTATGAATCTTCTCTTTCACAGGGCCACTTCACGAATGAGAGCTTGTAGTATTGGAGCTTGTAGTATAAGAACTCTATACGAAGTCTGTATGTTCCACGTGAAACGCAAGGGCCAAAGAAGAAGAGGACAAACAGAAAAATAAAGTTGAAAACTGTTGAAATTAAACAATGGTCAGCTGTCGTGATGACCAGTCGTAGACAAAACTGGTCATTCATATAATGGCCCAATGTATGAAAGGTTAATCAGAGATTTAGAATAAGATAAACTTCGACTGTAATGATTTCTTGTTTAACAACAATAATCCAATGAAGTTTTCCATTATCATTATATCTGGCCATTTTATTTTATATTTAACTCACAATTACTGTCAAATGGTACACTATTATTTTATTATAATATATTATTAATATTTGATGCTAAATATTTTCACTTTTATATAAAATTTGCTGGACTCCGACGTCTGGAGGTGGGGTTGGGATGGCCTAGTGGTCTAGAGTGTCGCGCTTCGACCTCTAGCTGGTCGGTCACCTCTGACTTGCAGCTGTGGTTTCGAGCCCTGGTGTGAGCGTATGTGGCATGGAGATAGGGGCGTCTTCTCAACCTCGTGGGTTTCCTCCGGGCACTCCGGTTTCCTCCCACTGCTAAAGACCCCTACGCGCAAGAGAATTATTGAAATAAAATTAAACCATATGTTAGTCCCGAAATGACCTAGTTTGTGTTGAGCGGACGTTAAACCCCATTTCTCTCTCTCCGACGTCTGGAAACGTATTACACCTTGAACGATTGGTGGGCGTTACACCTGGCACGCGCATGCGTGAAACGAACAATAGACGCACGTGTTATAACTTATATGGGACTTCTTTAAATATTATAAGTATGACGAATTTTTTCGACATAAACAAAGGAGCACTTTCTTCTGATATAAATCAATTAGAAAACGAAACCAGAATATGACCCCGAGTTTAAGTCAAATATTGGTATTAATTTATACATATTTCATTTAACGTTTTCACTCAAATGATTAATTCTTATAAAAAAGTGGATTATAAAATATAAATGAAGTTAATCAATCAAAATGAAGAAAAGGACAAATATATAATTAAATACTAGCATTTTTAAAAAAAAATGAAATTTATACCGTGCGTACAAGCCATATGGTGGTAATGGACTTTGTCTCACTGAACAATATTGTGGTTACCTCAGCTCCAGTGAACCCATTCTGTACTTCGGGATTCACCGGGTGGGAAATTGACAGTGGTTTGTTTTTCATGATTTGTAGAATAATTTTCACAATGGAACGTCTGTTTTTGTCGTTTTTATTCACTCAAATCATTCAACAACATCGATGGTAATGATTAAGAAAGTGAAAATACATTTTCAATTAAGAAAACGTCTAATACCTGACCATGATACCAGCAAATTAACTAGATTTAACATCACTTTAGCTTTTATTACTTTTATACCAGTATTTGTAAAAGTATTTGCTCTTATTAATGAAATGGATTTTATTATAGTCAGCTGCGCGTGCCACATAAAATTGTAAATCACCCGGATTATCTTCTAAAGCAATAGAAAATTCTAATTTTGTATCCCTTATGATAATGATGAGGGCTATTCGTTTGGTGACAACACTACTTATTGTTCGCTTAATCGGATGTCCATATAAAATCTCTCGTCTTATTGTTATATTTGACAATATTGTAATCTCTATCCGAAATTTAGCTCAGATTAGACACTTCAGCATAATTTTAAGAAAGCGATATACCAGAAGGATGGAAATGAGTCTGGTAACTTCAGCTGTCGTGTTATCTCTTTCTATAAAAGGTGGGCCGCGGTGGCTCAGTGAGTACGTCCTCCGTTCGCTAAGCTGGAGGTTCCGGTTCGATCCCGGTATTTGTTGAGAAAGTTCATCAGGATTTTCCGGCATGGCTACTTCGTGTCAGTTTGGATGCGGCGAAAACCAAAGTCCCATATAAACATTGGCGCGCACGTAAAAGAACCCTTGGCAGTTCTTTATATAAACGCATTTATTCGTTGAAATTCTGAAATATTAGTCATGGGCCCTATCGAAATTCACGGTTGCACCACAGTTGTTAGCCGAGGTATTACTCCGGTAACGTAAGCTTTCTGATCAGAAAAATCAATACAATCAAAATTCAATGTTTCATCATTTATTTGCGTAATTATTGCCCTTGGAATTAAAACTTTATACTCGCTTCTATTCAAACTGGCAGGAATTGTTCGATCAGTCATAAAATAGATGAAACCTATACAAATAAATTAAGATACCGTGTCAATTATATGTAAAAAAAACTTTGGTCAGAGTTGTTGAGATTATTTTTTTCCAGACCTCCTGGAATTATTTCACTTGTCATAAAGATGAACCCCATAGAGATCCGAGTTATGTACCAGTTATGCAGATCAGAGGTGTTTTTCTTTTACATTTCAGTTATTCAATGCGTTTTGGTATAGTTTGACTAGTCCTCATTAAGCCAATGTGATTGTTCAAAGTCAGATATTGAATTTTGTAGAAAGTTCAAAGAGGGGTGCCATTTATTCAATCTGCACGCAGTGCGTATGTTTCGTTATCTGGCAACCATTTTATTCATGTTGTGATGAATTATGGAAATGGATGTCTTGTAAAATTTTGACACCGTAATATCATAGCGTGAATGTTGACATCGGGCCTGTGGGAAGACTAGGTGTTCAACAGTTTGTTGGAGATTAAATGATTCTAATAACTGTGATAATTATCAATCTACCTGTTTTAATTAACATTATGACATCATCATTAACAATACCGTGTTAGAGATCCTACTGGGATGACGATGGCAGCTGCGGTTACAGAATTTCCCAGGAACGGGGATGAATTGAAATGGGGTTTAACGTCCTACTGTTCTGCTCCTGACTGAGCTAATGAAGACGGGCATACGCCATTACGTCGTATTAAGGGGGAAATGTTGCCTACCCTTATATCGAATTCAAACTGCCAAGGGATTTTTTACGTGCATACCAATGTGTACACGGCACCTTTGTTTTCCGTCCCATACGAATGACTATGGGGTGCAATGAGTCAAGATACTTTCTACACCAATCGACCTGGCAATATGTAACTTCGCCCTGAAAGCAGAGCGACAGTCTGCTTTTATTTAGATTTCTATCTGTCAAGGATTCTTTCAATTGCTGTCAGGATCTCTTTTGTTTTTGTCCCATCCGAAAGACTAGACACTATTTATGCCAAGATCCCAAGCCTGTACCGCCTAAAAGTAGGTCGCTAAACTCCATTCATTCGATCATTCATTCATTCATTGATTCATTCTTGCATTCATTCATTCATTCATTCATTTATCCTGTAATACTGCCAAATATGATTTCCTAATCTAGGGTAAGCAAATGACACTATACGCGATATTCACTAAAGTTTTTTTAAATTATTCCTATTGCTTGACTTCCTGCTGATCTTCACTGTTTTAAAACCTCTACACAATATTCTAAAACGCCTACTAACCATCACAGCTTCAAATATCGCACGGCATTCTTATTCTTTCTGGGATCTGCGATTTCATTTGACACTAGGTTTAAATGTGGTAGGTTACAATTTATTATTTGTATTCGACATTTAGTGTATTCTGATATTTGTATGTGTTTTTATGATCTGTGCTTCTTGGGGTTTTGTAGAGCACTTTTTACTACACTCTCAAAATGTGTTGAACCATTAACAAAATATTGATGGTTGATCTTAGTTTGTAAATTTTTAATGCAGATGACCATTCCAAATCTGACACCCACAGAACCGCAGCGGTTTATACAAGTTTAATTTACCGTTTAGTTTCAGATCATTTAAAGGAGTTATTACTGTGATATATCTCTTTAATAGTTTAGAAGGTATTAAACCATAGTCCGCCACACACGGTCGGTCTCACGATTCTAGTAATATCAGATTCACCATGAAAATCGTACAATGACAGGTGTTTATTTGAAAACGCTGTTTAGTTTCCGTCTTTTACTTCGTTTGTTCAGAATACTAACTACATACATACATACATACATACATGCACAGAGTTGGAGGCGGGGGACAAATGGTTGGTGGAAAGGGTGGCCGAATGGTTAGCATGTGCGCACTGTATCATGAAGGCTGTCACTGAGTAAGCTGGCATGGTTTCGAATCCCCGGATGTACGTGACAAGGAGTAGAGTTTTCTCCGGGTCTTCCAGTTTCCTTTCACTACTACAGAACCAAACACGCAAGCGAATTATTGAAATAAAACCATATGTTGGTTCCGAAATGACCTAGTTTGTGTCGAGTGGACCCCATCTCTCTCTCTCTCTCCTCCTTTCCCTCTCTCTTCTCTCTCTCTCCCTCTCTTGTACAGAGTTGACAGGGTAAGGTAAATAAAATGGGGTTCAACATCTTACGTTTCTGCGCCGGCTGGGCTAATGAAGACGGGACAGTGGAAGTTCAATAATGCATAGGTTATATCATTTTAAAAGTACAAGAGAGGGCTTAATCTTGAATCGCATCAGAGAAAAGTATTTTGAGATCCTAATTACATATACAAATTGAAAAATAAAGCCAACCGGGTAACGTTAATTTTATCTTATTTCAACATTCAAGTGGTTAGGTGGTCCATTGGAAAATGTTACGAGTAACCTTTAGTAGTGCATTTTTCTCCTGAAATTAGAATGTAAGTTTTTGGCACATGATATGCATGTTATCTGTGGATGCCCGATTGCCCCCCGCAGAACAAACGTTGTCTTATATTTTTTATTGTTAAATTAGTATGATGATATATTGGACCAGCCGTGATGTTTGACAGGTCAGGTGGGGAATGTGAAATGGGGGCACGTGAGAGATTGTGTTTGGACATTGGATACGCGAGCAGTGCGAAAAGGCTTGACATGTGACAGGGAAAATAGCTTAAACAGAAGCCTTGTGAATATAATAATTAGCTATATCAAAACCACATTCATTAGGAAAAACAAATGGTGGTTCATAATTATGATTTATAACCAATAATTCTAATGTTCAGCCTTCCCAGGAAACATTTTAACGACACACCTGGATATTATGATATTTCCAAAGAACATTAATAATCATCACAAATAAGCTTAAAGCAACCACGAATCATTGTCTAACCCCACTTCTTTGCATACATTGTTACACGTCGTTGGTCAGATTTCCAACTACGCGAAAGCGTTTTACATTTATTTACTATCCGAAAGACCAAACAACAATCAATATATCCGTACCCTCCACCCTATTGTGCTGCGTATTTTATCGTTTGAGTTAGAAATGTATTTTTTTAGTTCTTTAGCCGCTAGACCTAAGTTTGAAACTAAACGATCAACATTTATAACACCTTAATCAAATAACATGTTCTATTAAAGACATATTTCCGATAGACTTAGGCCTATATCGAAATCATTTCCTGTCGCAATTAGTGGACGATTTGTGATCCATTCACTCCGATTGTTCACTTTCTATTCTATAAAAGAATTTATCACAACTTTATTTTGGAATATTTTCTTTGCGCTTTGTTCTTGCGTTTCCATTATTTTTTCTATGCTGGGGGTAACAGACTACTCAAGTACAGTAGACACATAACTGCAAAAGTGATTTAAAATGCTTTTATCTTCCACAGTGGGTAGTTAAGTTAGCAAGAGGTTTTATGCCGTAACAAAGTAGTCAAATTAGCTCTGTACGATTAATTACCATACTTGTCGAAACTTGGTTTGTAAACCAGTAGGACATGTAATTCTCTTCCCGTTGACTTCAATGTTTAACCCATGATATTTTTTAACCTATGACTTGAATATGGTCCTAATTTTTAAAACCACTAACAGCCCAATATGTGACAATCATCTGATAAAATATTTGACCATTTTGATTTTTTCCGAGGAATCTAAAGACAGTGACGTCATCTTAGTAGGCGACAACCTTAATTAATGACTGCCCCCCCCCTCCCACAGTAAGATACTGCATATTCACCCAAATGAATATTTTAACACACGTCTTCCGATCATGAGCTCAAGAGAAGTGAAAATGAAATGAAATGGAATTTAACGTCCTACTGCTCTGTTCCTTAAAATCCACTAGTAGTAAGTAGTAAATTCGGGATACATAATTACCAGCACATGCAAGCTAAACAAACATGATGATAGAATTACATAGCTGCTCATATCTATTATTCTAATATATCTAGAAAGTAAGACTATATATATACCTTATCAGTAGCAGTATTTTAAAAGTGAATAGATTTATTCATTTATCAGATTCCACTCAATCGTATAGATGATTAGTTTTTATTTAAACAATATTTATACCGAAACAAGCGAAACTGATTAGTTTTGTCGTTATTCTCGTTACCTTTATTATGTTCATATAAAGAGATTCCATGATAATTAAGTACCATTATACGTAAACTAATGTGATGACCAAAAGAGACATTAATATTCCGATACTCTTTGCCAAATTGTGTAATAAAAGGAACTGATTAAAGCAAATAATCAAAGACATATTATTAACAAAATGAAATATAAACACCATCTTAATTCCAGACTTCAGTGATGAACAATAACCAAACAATTAAGACATGCCTGGTTTTTATTGTGTCAGGTATAATACAAGGTTCTTCCATTTCCCCATCTTCCTTATGTGTTATTCGTGTTACATGTTTATTCAGTTGTTAGAACTATTGAAATACTAAGGGTAGTGAATGATGAATGAAATGGGATTAAGGTCATATTTCTTGCACCAACTGTCCTGCGCCCCACAGTTTGCTGCGGCGACAATTTTCCTCCGGACAGTGTAGCTACGGCTTACTATTATTTGAAATTCCATCTGCTAAGGTTTTTTAAGGGCATGTCAATGCATATACAGGACCTCGGGTATTCGTCCCATTCGAATGATTAGAAACTGGCCTTACCAGGCCCTCCGCTTTGCACAACTAAAATTGGAAAACTACCATGGAATAACCCGGGGAACTTCCTCGACCAATACCCCCTGGTTGGTGAGCCAGTGCCTTACTCACTGGGATACCAGGGTTCCTCTTACAAAACAGTAGGCTTCTATATCTCGGTCCCTTGTCAGTTGCGCAGGATGGGGGACCCAGACAAGGTCAGATGCCAAGTCGTTTGGATGGGACTGAAACTGAGGTCCCGTGTACATATTGGCGTGCACGTAAAAGAGATCCCATGGAAGTTGGAATTCGATATTATAGTAGGCCATAGCGCCGTTGTACGAGCAAAATTACCCTATTAGTATACTGTTTGGCATATGCTTGCCATCATTAGCCCAGTCAGAACAGAACAGTAGGACGTTAAACCCCATCTCATTTCATTCCCACTTCTATTACTCGGGGAAACTGTAAGTAAGCACTTCTTTTAAATGTTAGATAACTTTATACGATCATTTGACTGACTGGTTTAAGTCTATAGTTTAACTAGAGACAGCATATGGCGGAAATCGGGAGCCAGTTCTTAATCCGATTCAAAAGTATATAAACAATCACATATGTTGTTATAAGCGAATAAAAGATGACATCATAATAGTAAGTGCAGGGGGACTGCACCACACACAATTCTACACAAAAACAAATATACAGATAAGACATCATACTAAGAGACCACAAACAGGTATATAAATGTAACAGGATTTGGTGAAATAAAGAAAGGCTGTTATTATATTCTGTACAATGTTTTAAACGCTTCGCCACTATAAGAGATACAGCACCTTAAATGGAACTGTGTAACTTTAAAACCGACCGACTAATATCAACAAATTTAACTTTCTACATTACCGTTTAAAAGATATGTTGTTTTTTTTAGTTATCTTCGCTATGTTTAATGAAAACCTTTAACTAGTGACGAAACATCGGTTTTAGTGACTTAATGGCATTCCCTAGATCTGTTTTCAAGATTATACTACAACTACTACTACTTCTAGGAAATGGAATTGGCAGTAAAATACTAATACGTCTAGTTTATTAAACAAAATATAAATTGTGTGGGACGTCTCATTCTTACAATTACTTATGTCTCTATTAACTGGGTTGGTGAAGGAACATAAGAAACCTTATTTCATTTCATCAAATTGGTGTAATCTTTCTGCGATCACATTCATCTAGATTAAACCGTTATTTACACATCTAGATTAAAACCGTTATCCATACCGATTGCTGTTATGGTGGTGGGGATTAAGGATTAGCTTAATTTGTAATAAAAATTACAATGTAAAGGGGAAATACCCCCCCCCCCCGAAATAAGCAGTATCGTGGGATACCACAATGGAAAATTAAACTATTTATTCCACGATTATGATATGCAATGTAGCCCATATTCAAATGGGGCCATGATATGATGTTAAAAACTGTACGGACCTTTATGCATTGTAGATGATGATTTGTTAGATCAGGAATCTTTTGTTAAAGTTTAAACCAGGTTGCTATTTTACGCGCTTTGAAACAGTTTGGGGAACATATAATCGTTAGATTCATGGGAACAAAATACCCACATCATTACAATACATATATGTGTATTATATTACAAAGTGAAAAACGTTCACAATTTATCTCTAACAGTACAAAAAGCACCTGCACTCAAAGAAGCCCCACAATGATTGAATCCCTTTGATTCTAATGTATGAATAATAAACCAGCAAAATTATACCTATGATTAAAGACCACCGACTTTACAAAATGGCCAAATTTGTTCCTTCCCTTGGGTGATCTTCCATACAAACCGGGAGATCAACATGATTATGATTTTATGCCTTGATATTAAAATCAAAAACTAAATCATAGGGACGGTCATCTTTTGATGCATGGAAATAACACAACTGTGTAATTCCTTCCTGACGGATCAAGCTGGTGGTTAGACACACACGTATTAAAACCACAGCGAAAGTTATCAATTAAATCAGTAACAAATAAAAGGGAGATAATGAGTTGTGAGAAACTGGCAAAGGCTGGTAATTTTTGGCTTAAAGTCTCAGATCTGAACACGTTTTAAATATGTTTTTCTCGAGTCCTTGATATTGAATGTGATTAATCAAAATTGACGATACTTTGAGGTACGATTATCAGATTATTGACGAAGTAGAAAATTGGCATTTAATTTGAATGCTTATACCAAGATATCTTATAGTCGGTGAACCACTGAAAATTAAAAAGAACACAAAAAGTGAACACATAAAATTGTATGCGTTGGAGGTCTTATCTTTTGATATGCAAAAACAGGATAAGAGTTATCAATATCGTGTTTATAGATGACGCCTGTAATTATTAATGTGGGTGGGACCTTTTTATTACCATAAAAATTATTGATATCTTTCAATGTATATGTAAACTAGCAGAAACAAATTAATTGATTTTCACTTTGTTTTGTTATCAGTTTGTCAGTGTGATGTTATACAGTATGTCACTATTATCATGATCGTGTACTACAAGGATTATTGTTAACTCCCTGTTTCTTCATGTTATGTGCTAATGATGCTTATGACAAATTCCATCTTATGCTAGAAAAGTGGCTTTTTACATAACTCCTCATCACATGATTATCCATTCTAAGAAGTGGCCCGTCTTCCATTAACCCAGGTTAGGTGCAGAAGAGTAGGACGTTAAGACCCATTTCATTTCTTTTCATTTCTAAGAAATGGATAAGTATATAATTCAATACAGTGTTTGTTGAAGTAATAATAATAATATAGTCATTTATATAGCGCCTATTCCATGCCGATGCGTGCTCTAAGTATGAATAAATGTGTTATCTTACAGATAATAGATCATTGTTGGGATAAATCCAGCAATACGGTATAAGACAAATGCTTACATATTAATTAGGAGACATATTTTGTTGGGATCATATTGGTTGATTTATTTTAATTCAAGAATTTCCAATTTCTTTCATATTTAGACGGATGTCTGTGAACATATTCCTTGTAGAATGGAAAGCAGAAGATAATTACAGCCTTACAATGTCTTACCCGGGACCTTCAGCCATGCTAGTACTTTATCATCTCTTGATTAGTATTATTAGTTCGTTTTCTTAAAAGTCTATATCAGTTATTATAAGGTCTATAGCCTAGACACATGTTTTAATAAACAGCATATTGACCTATGTCAATATAATCTATATGCTTGGTTATACGATAGATATAGTATATGTCTATTAGAAGACATGAAATTTCAAATCCTCTTAAACAAAAGACTTCACAGTAATATATAATCGAGCTTGATACAATTCTAGAAATCTATATCTTGAAAATATGGCCATTCCATAATCTTCTTCATATTGTTGTCGTTAAGATGTGTGGTATAACATAGCTTTCCTGGTCATGTTTTGAAAAAAGAACGCCGTTGTCAAACGAAGTCCTGCAACTTATAGAATTGTTTACATAACTTTGATATTAAGGGCAGTCACTTCTATTATGTTTAAAGCTCTTAATCCCAAATCATGATGATCTGTCGTATTTAATATCTTTCAAGATTTCAGATTTTACATCATTTAGACAGTCTTTGGCTATTTTTGTATTTTGGAACAATAAGATTTTATCATAACTTGATCTTTTAACCAGGGTGTGGATTGGGGGTGTGGTAGAGGGAGTATATTGATGGAACTCTAAGATAAACTTGATTCTGCTCATCGTATACAACGAACAGAAGTCCAAACAAAATCTGCAGATTCTATCGCTTGACAATCGGGATCCGCACTTTCGTTGGTCAAACCCTCGAGGTTAATACTGCCCTTCCAGTAAATATATAATTTGATTTTGACACATTAACTGTCAGTATTTTTCTAGGTGTGGAAAGTATTTTATCTACTGTGTTACACTTTCTGGTCTGTATTGTTCTTAATTGTAAAATTCGCCTCAGATAGGTCGCAATCAGGATGGCTCGAGAGAATTGAAATTATCCTTTCCGACATATGAATTTCAATGTCAGAGACTCGATAGATTATTGTACCATACCGTCGTTACACTTTTCAGTATCATTGTCTAGATATAGTTGTTGAAATTACCAGTATCCATCATTGATTTTAGCTGATTCGAATATTCATAAACAAAGATTAATTTCTCGGGGTTGCTATTGGAGGGGGGGGGGCTCTAGTATGAAATTGCCCACCATTTAATTCGTTTTAATGGACATTCATCATGTTTCAGACAAGATTTAAATTTGAAAAAAAAATCAGATGAACTATTTTACACGGTAATGTATAAATCGACATGATGTCGGTTATTTTTAAAGATTAACACCAACAGCTTTCCCTATTGTTTACAACAAATTTCCACCACATCTTCTTCCCGACACCAAGTCACAGTTTGGTTTCTGTGTAAAACCAACTCTGGCGAACATCTTGGTAGGTTTCACACACATTTATATAAAAGTGATGAAAACGACGGTGCTGTATATAAAGATTCGACACAGGGATGACTTTAAGAGATTAGCAAGTTTAGTAAGGCGAGACAATTGTTCACAAATCCAACATCAATTTTCACAAAATCTTCATTACAAAATAAGTCACAGTTTGATCTTTTCTTATTTGTAAAATTAAACATAGCCAATTCCGTGTGATGAATAAGAAGCTCCAATGGGTAGTATCAAGATGTCGCGGAACCTACCTGGAGACAAGGTCAGATCATCGAACGTCGTCCGTGGACTCGAAGGGTTCAGTGTCTCATCGGCCAATATTTGAAACAAAAATGACATATTTTCTAAAATTACATATAATTATTCATCGTCGCCATGCAAACTATTTGGTTCGAGGGTCATCGAATTGGTTCTCCTTGGACTGCGCACGTTTTATTGAATAATAATTTCGGAATTAAAACAATACACGAGAGAACACATCCATGAGAATTCGGTCAGAATATGAAAGGTATAGCAATGGTACTGGTAATTATAAAACTCAACCCGTTTTCCTTTTTGTTTATTTCTTTTTTATACCAACAAACCCAGTGATTGATATTATGAACGCATGTGGTTGTGCTTCATGATACAATGTATAATGACTATGTTTTATTCATCGGAGAAAGTTTGACGTGTAACAGACGAAAGTCTCCCAAAAGTTCCTCGATAATAATACGTAAAATAATGGGGAATACTTAAAAGACGTGCACCATAATCATACCCTTCAACAGAACATGTAATATCACTTCTTAGTTAATTAGACAGTTCACATAGGTGACAGTTGCTACCATGTTTTACCAACTGGAACACAGAATAAACACACAGTTTTCAACTTTACAAATGCGAGAGGTACACCCATAACTTGTTAGAGAGAACTAGACATAAAGAAACTACAATACAGGGCGCATAGAATCAGTGTATCGCAAGTGTGAGAGATTTAGAACCCATAAAACGAGAATATGTACATTAGGTAAAATGCTAATCATAAATCGCTTAGATAAAAGTAAGCTGAGGTAAGATAAGCCTGGACAATTGTGCGGAAACAGGTGCAAATCCCCCCCAGACTGATAAAGATACATTTTTCTATTAATGTTTTATTATCTAATAATGTGATATGGACATTTGATTCACAACGACCAGAACACCATTGATCTGAAGCATTACAATATCATCGCTTCATTTGTCATCTATAAAAGGTCACACACACGCGTATTTTTCTGCATAAAAGAACTTGAACATAAATATGCGTTGTATAATAGACGACGATATAGCCCGATGACCAAATCAGGTATTATATATTCAAGTTTTTGTTATTCGCATGTGTCGAGGGATTTTTGTATCAACTATTTCACCTGTCGTGATTCCACCACCTGACATTAGCACGCCATTATTACTAGACTAGACACACCTCATAAATATTATTTAGTACCCCAGTTATTCGCGTAACGGGTTTTAAGTTGCCTTCTATTATGTGAAAAAAAGAGACCGGAGTTTTCTTGCAAATCATTGGAACTTTCCAAAGCATGACTATATGTAACTGATACAGGGGAGCCGATAAATCATTAGTTAACGTAGATTAAGAGTTAAGAGTCAAAAGGCATTCTCCTAGGATCACTTTTCAAACTAATGTTATTAATTCTTGGTGTCGACGACCGTGTTTAAAATATTACACTACCAACGCTATGTTATATAGTTATATATTAAAGGCACTATAATCTGATAAGGAACCACGTTTTAATGATATTACTCAGATGCATATTTTTACAATATAATTCATAATACGACAAAGTAAGTCAACGTTGTTTGTAATTCTTCTCCTCGTAATTACGATTTAATATATAGCCCGTAGTGACCCATGTCAGGACCGAGGCAGGACCTGATTAGCGATACCGTGCCTTATCTTTTCATAAGAACGATACCAATACACACCTAAGAATCTGAATTCCTTACCTATCTAGCTGGTCGATTTCTCGTAATATAGTTCTATGGTTTGAGAAATGATATGAATTTAAACTCCAAAAAATTACATTAACTTATGTACAATAACATTAATGGTATCTCTGTTCGTGTGTTGTGCTTCATTCAATTTTACGAAATCTTCAATAAGATGTTAAACAAAGCACAAATCATGTCAACTCAATTGACTTTCTGTTCAGTTCAAACTATCATTTTCCCATTATACCTTAGAGAAAGAGGAACATAGACCGTATTTCACGACACCTTAACCATGTACCTATCTTGATTTGATTACCCAATAAATTAATCGTTAATTCACCATTAAACCTGAAAAATAAGAGACCCTTAAATTCTCTGACACTAATTATTATTTCATAGGTACCAGGTATCTATCTACAGCAATTACATGGTCATTATTTCCCATATACGTACATCGAAACTCACTGTACGACTAAATTGATGAATAATTCCCCGTTCGCCTAAAAGGATATCTATTTATTAGAACTGTTTGGACATCATTTACAGGCGTAAATAATGATGCAATTATAAGGATGTCATAAGACTAAGGTCTATTTAATACAAACAACAATGTTCTTCTAAAATAAATGAATTCGTTGATTTGTTTCTTACTGAGCGCTCAAGCTCGAATCTACAGATTCCCCTTTAATTATGCTAACCAGATACATCGTCATTAACGATCCAAATAATTTGTTTTCTCGCCATGTAAACTATATGGTGTGAACGTCATCACAGTAAGAATTATACCATGATATTGTTAATGATGATGACATAATGTTAATTAGGATAGATCAATTGATAAATATCACAGTTACTAGAGATATTCAATCACATACAAAACACATGTCAGAAAGGTAGATAATTATAACATTCATCAACTGAATTACTTATTGACTTTCAAGATTCAATTTGCATGTTGTTATTATAAGCAGTAGGGGGACAAATCTTAAAATTATGAAAAACTTTTGTTTGTGCAATCTGTTTTCGTCCCAGCAATCACAACTCTGATATAAATAATTTGATTATTAAACGATCGGGATGGAGTTGGTATTGTTTTAGAAGAGAACACAGAAACAAACCCAAGAAAGTATTAATTATTATGTTATATTGTCAGTTGTTAAAATATTACTGTGTTGATGGATACATTTTAAATTTAAGTGAGATAATCTTTACTTTACAAATACATTAGGCCTACACCACTGTTTAAATCTTTTGAACAAGATCATAAACTACTTTTCAAATTCAATTTTAAATGTATTATTATATTGTACAGTGGTGTGGGGATGCAAAGGGAGCAATAACATTGGGGAAGGGGGCATTTTGGTACAAATCAAAAAAGGGTCTATTGGATGACCGTAGTTCTAGTTAAGATTTTAAAATACGAAGGTCATTCCCTGGACTCTCATCCAGTCCACAATCAAGAGGACCCTGATCTTCTCACCGTACTAGATAATACGCTTTTTTTCTTTATTCAGCCCCCACCCCACCCCACCCCACCCCACACACACATGTCGGAAATCAAAATATGTTTCACCCCTTGCCTTTAAAATATGACATGGTTTGTGTTTCGAAACATTAAATATACCAAATTCAGACCCGTGTCAGTATGACACTATCTACATGTATGTTATGTCGATAATTAGACCAAATCATAAAGATAAAATAACTATAATGTAATTTAAAATTTGTGAAGACTATGGGCATGTCCAATTAAAGGTATGGATGAGGTGAAATAATGATAATATAGTATTATGTATGTCAATCATCATCACGTCACCTGTCAAGATCAACCGATTTTCACCCCTTGTAGTAAAAACCAACGTGATGCCGATTATCAGGGCGATTATAGAGATTAACAAGATTAATACAAGTGTTGGCATCGTTATTTGACAGATTCGCAAATAGTTTTATAAAGAACTAGAAATATCTGTAAATGTATTGGGACGAATATCTTCATAAGTAACTTAGACTTTGTAACAATGCACATGCTTGAATATTATAAATCAACTTTTATAGGTCGTCTTAAAATAAATACATGTACTTGGAATATATTTTAATTCTTCGATCAAACGTCATTGTGCCCGATAACGATACGAGAATACTTTTGGAAACGTCGTGCTGTTGGAATAAAACCAGTGATTATTTCCCACAAAAAGTGTTATGTTAATGAAAGTAACATATCTGAATTGAAAAAATATGTCGAAACGCTGTGCTGTTAGAATAAAACCACGTATTGTTTCCCATAAAATTATGTCATTTTAATGAAATTAGCATACCTGCCCTGAAAACATTTTAAATGCAAAAACGGCGTTTATCTATAAAAAGTTTTATGATTATGGTTCCAATGCATATTAGCCCAGTCTACTGATATGGTTTTGTATTATGTATGGGTACCTTTGTGATTTCAGTTGGATTCAAAATCGAATTTCTGTTCAGCTAACGCCTGCAAAAACACCAGAATCCGGAATTAATGCAATAGAGGGGCCTCTTCGGTATTGACCGTAGACCCTGTCATGGGCAGATAATTAAATTAGCTAGGTTCGCAGTGATGACAGATTTTCATGGTTCATTTGCCTCTTAGCCACTGTAAATATCGACAAGATTAATGATCACACTTATGGGAACAGAAATCGTCGTGCTGGCCCTTTCAGTCATTTTTTAAAATTTTATGACAGGGAGGCTTGAAGTTATTGGGAAAATCTAATGTATTAAGTAAGTGTTTGAATAAGCCCCTTTTCCTTTGGGTTATATATTCTAAATTCAACAATCAACAACCCAAATATTATGAGGTGGTGAAAATATGGACTCTGGGAAAACATACCGTCAAAATAATCATTTGTGTTTCTGTCATAAGCCAATAGACCATGTGTGCTGAAATGCCATTTTCTTCCCTTAATAAAAATCAATTTTTGTATTGATTTTATTTTTTCATTTATAATAATTTATATGACGTTTCTTAAAATGATGTAACTGAATGGTAAATTTTAATGACATACACACTGTAAACCTGTACTTTAACAAAATTAAATAAGATTGCAAAAGTAGATAATGTCAATTAAATAGAAATAGTTGAGAGGACGTTTTGTCCCTATTCAAGATAAAGTCTCGAGTTAATTATAGTGGGGACCTACGAATCAGTTTTAGTTAGATTTGACATAATCTTCCCCAATTCAATTCGTACTAGCCTTCGGGATAAAAGTTTGTGTTTTGCGAACTTCTTGAGGTTTAATACTTAAACAGCTTTTGTGGAATGACGTTTTACTGCAAGCGTTAAGGTGTCACAGTTTTTTATGTGGTAAAACAACCATTCTTCCAGCTTGTTTCTTTTAGTTTTGATGGATATCCACTGTTTAGTTATATTTGGACAAGCATTGTATTTTTTTATCAGAAGGTTCTGATAGAAATACAATGATTATAAGAGAACATAATTACATGCACACGTTTCTAAAAGCTGTAGAGAATCAAAACCATTTTGTTTTTTAAAAATAAAATACCCAGGAGGTAGTAACTCAAACCTCCACGTTCAGGTTTAATACCTGATTTAAAAAATGTCTGATTATCATTACATTTAGAGCCCTGTTACTGTTCAACAGATCATCATGTACAGTTACAAAGAAACTCTGTATCACAAGTTGCATATTGTGCTACTAACAAAGGGAGTTTTATGTAATTCTGATCCGAGCCACAGTAATTACGTGTTTCTACACCAACTACCCACTGTGTTAAATGTTTGATTACGGACTCAGTAGCCAACCTCGTACCAAAGACTTAATGTCTTTAACCCCGTCGACTCCTTGGGGGCAGTACGTTTATGAGGTTTTTGTTTCTATATTTGTGTTGTTTCTGGTAAAATTATATAAGAAGATCCTATCATCAAGAAGTTTAGGATGTTGTTCCAACATCAGTTTTGTTACACATCGCACTAATATCGGGCCAACATTCCGATGTTGGCCAATAAAGTTTGTCGAAATTTGCCGGTATGGTTGAACCCTTGGCAGTGGTGTAGGAAGGAGGGCCGGTCTGACGACATGTGCATAAAAACACCAAGTTGTTTGGATGAGACGAAAAACCGAGGTCTACCTGTGTACTCGTTGACATATACGAAACAGACCTGTGCCAGTGGAAATGTGATGCAAAGTAGACATGTCTATTTATCATGTTATTATGTCATCATCAATATATACCATAACACATACATATTTTCATGTAACTTTTTAAACCAATGGACTTTACACTATTTAATACCAAAAGAAAGTCATTTACAAATGCAGTGAAGATAAAGGGACTTAGAGCTGAGCCTTGTGTCACATATTATGCAATGGTGAATATATTTTTATGACTATTGCATTTTTATGCTACCAAATTATGACACCATGCACTTTGTAAGATTAGCACCTGTATTTCACTTAGTATCGAGCAATAGAGCCTTAGTAACTTAAAGCATTTACTTTAGAACGTATTTGTCCTAGTAAGAAAACATCAGCGGCATATGCTTGGCTAATTTCTCTACTTGATTACGTCATTAAGCTTACGTCTGTTATACCCAAGAAGAATACATATCCCTTAAACCTCTTGGACATTTTACGTCCTCTCTGCGTGGAGTGTGTACATCTTTTGTGAGAGGTGATGAATGGGAGCAATTATCAATTGGTATTGGAAATGTTTAGAACTTGTGATAGATATATAGATAATGGTGAACATTTTATAGTAGTTCAACTAGTCTTTAATCATTTACGTAATGAACGCAACTAGACAAGAAACAGGTCTAGCAGAAAATATGTTATCAATAGATGTATAACAAATGATTATTTAGTTGGTCCACTCGACCACATTGCAAACATTACAAGCATTTTAACATCAAATACCTCATACACCCTCTTCCCAAATCACTGCATAACGCGACAGAGAGATTTAATACTAGCAGTTTACTTTTTGTTCTATTTGGGAGTAGTCAAATATTGAAATATGTAGCAATAATTTTGAAAAGTTATTGGTAAGAAGTTTCTGTATAATCCTCTGTTCTTGGAATGATTGCATTTAACGTCATACTTTTCTGTACCACATGGGCTAACGAACACGGTGTTAAGATTGCATATTTAAGAAAAACAAATTTTCAAAAAGATGGTTAAAATATATTTAACGTATTTCAGAAATTTGTTTAGAACATATTTAATTATTGTACAAATACGTGGGTGTGAGGAGGGGGGGGTATTAAGATGAGATAATCCGAGATTGGAAAGCTTTAACTTGATCAAGTCTATAATCAAATATATTTAAGTTTTAAGAGTGTGTAATTATTATTAGTTACCTGCTTAATGAAGTAAGTTATCAGGTTTTTGGCTACTGTGGCTTTTCGGTTTATTTCTTTTTGAATAACATTATGATTATACCACCGTTCTATGTATATGTGATTCTTGTCAAGCTTTAACACGTAGCAGCAATCCGGTATTATTAAACTAATTTTGTGCATTCGGTAGTTTAAGAATCAGTCAAATCCAATTTCAATGGCTTATAATTAATACCTTGGTGAAGGTTAAATTTTTGAATGAAACATTTTGAATTTAACCTGGTCGCAAAGTTTGTGAATCAGTAGGTGGTTTCTTATATTTTCCTCCCGAAAATGTCCCGCTGTCGAAAGAATGTAACTTAGAGATGTTGGTCAAGTTAAGATTACAAGTCGACAAGTATAAATCCGTACTTCACCTTTCTCCCACCCCATTATCTTTAAAATCTTTATAAACAGCCTCTGCTTCTTTAAATATGATACAACCAGAGTTTTAACATTGGGTAGCTTTTATTGAGAAACAAAATACCTTTTTAAATTCCACAATGATTAATTCATATCCCCATGGCTTCTAATTTAACCTGTTTTCGTGCCATCTCATCGCTTCAGTTGTTTTTAGAGAAGTTTAATTCTTCTTAAACACTGTTTAGATTCTACCTGAAGTTGTTTATTCTTGTCCTGTCGCGTCAGGCACTCGAGAAACTAAAATCCCTTTCACTTAAACCCTGTCACTGCTACCTTACCGTGCAACCCATATGCTCAACAATTTTTACTCATCAACATATTCGAACATTTACTACCTGTTGTAAATGATCGTTACTTTTATGTCTACAAACAACTAATCCGTTTTGAAAGATACATATATAGGTACCATAAAACAATTGACTGATTTGTTTGAATCAATACACCACAAACAATTAGATATACATGTAGTCTGTATAACTTTTCGGCTCCTCACTGATAATAAAATAGACCCACATTTTACCAATGGTGAGGTAATTTATGTTGAAATTTATAGAGGTTTTCAAAAGAAGCCAGTTAAATACTTATTAAATAGCATGTAGTTAAGTGAATTATCTAAGAAAGGTCTAGTCTCTCAATGAATATTCCCAAGGTCCCTAACCTATAACGTGTGAATAATTGTTTAACATAAAAATGCCTTAGAGCACTCTGATCTGTAGCGTGTGAATGAATAGTAGTTTAATGTAAAGATGTTTCATTTGCATTTTTCACCAAAATATGAAATTTCACACGGCTTAATCCACGCTGATATATATTCGTTTCGATCCTTTAACAGTGAATTAAGACAATAACATCAAAACATCAACGCTAGATAATGTCCCGGCTTCCATTCATTTAATTTAATCAGATTAAAAACAGGTCTGTCATTTCTGTTCGCTCACAACAAAATGGCAGAGGGTTTATTACATAGCAGCATAAATCGATGAAATTTCAAATCAACATATCTTTGTTAATATTATTGCGCTCAACTAACGCAATGAGAGACTTTTAGCAATCTGAACAAACTGTTCATTTTGTCTTATCTCCAGTTTGTAGATTATTCGCAACAAGTTACGGACGGACAACAGAGAGACGGACAACCAACATTTTGTTTTACCATTTGTTCGTGTGTGACATGGAAAGCCCGTGCCATTCACGTGACTGACCTGCTTTTATCATTTACGGTTATATAATTTATTATATCAATTGAATCTGAAATGGAAAGATTAAAAAGGCCCATACCAATTCCCTCCTCCATACAAATAGTAAAGATGTATTATATTGAACCACACAAATAAAATGATGACTAATGATTAATATCTTGATGTATCTGAGCGTTAATCCCTTACGACAGGTGATACCCCAAAACTGATGACGTCCACACAAAAAGGACATCACCATCTGAAACACTGAAAACAATTGCATATAAAATGCTTGATTTATTTTATTTATGATGTTTATTTCCATTACAATAGCGGATAATAAAAATGTATTGAAATCATAAGGAGTCCAGTTATTGGTAACAAATAAAATGACATTAATATGTCGCGTGATCCATCAAAGTTCTGTCATTTTAAAGGGTCTGGTCTTTTCTTTCGAAAAGTGGCTGTTAATCTACCAGTTCCATGACAATTCAAATTGTCCGATAGAAATCGAATGTATTTACATATTTGCACTAGTAACCCAGAAGTAACTCCATTAAATTAAAGTGAAAGCAATATGGATCTTGCACAGAATATGCATTACAGCATACGATAGACCACCACTATTCGATAGGCATAAGACATGCGTAAGAATAGGATGCCAGTACTCTCACTAAAGATTTTCCGATGGAGAGGCCGGAAGCTGAACAGGCATTGGATCTACGAAAATGTAACAAGATGCAGAATTTCATTCTGTGTTAATTGTTTCTATAAACAATGAATTCTTTAATGAATAAAGTGATGATAACATGTTTAATCTTTGACCATTGTTAACGTAACAGACTAACGCATACTATAAAATCTTCACCTGCTTGAATGCTGGTCTACTTAATTGCAATAAAATCCACTTTTTTTTAAATACCCCGTAAACCCTAGACACGTGAATTGCTTTAATCTGAGATACACCATTTTATTGAAAGATGTGTATGATGAGGGTAGGGTGGTTTGAGCGAATATTGAAATCATTACACATTCAAGCCAGTCTAATTGTCCGTCTTCTAATAGGGGAGTTTTCGATCTTGGTGTCATTTCGTGAAAGAATACAGTGAGAAATTACTAGGAGCGCAATATATTGAATTACCAAACATTAACAAGAGAGGCATATAAACAATTCTTGACTGCAAACCATACTGTTTAATAATACATTAGCTACTCTTCTATTGTCAACAATGAATATATCAGGATATCTCCATCAGCTAATGCTAGACTATCCAATGTTCTTTTAATAGATGACATCTTATACTGCTAGTTATACTGATAATTGCCTTCAATCAGAGGCTAAAGTTGTCTTGATTAATTGCGATTAGTTAAATATAAGTATTTTCCCCAAAGGACCAACTAGAACATATTTTGAAGTTTCGATATTTATGGCACATGAACACCGAGTAACGACGAATACAAGCTAAATATGGATTATCAAGTCACGTGACAAGTCTACTTCAAATAAACTTTTACGGCGTGTGGTATTTTTCTTGAGATTAAAATGTTTGGGGGGGGGAGGGGGGAAGTGAAACAAACTTATTTTTCTTCTATGATCACGTGCACTATGCAATGGGGGATAATTTAGATCGACCAGCGGCATTCCAACTGTCATATTCACTTACGTGCACACCAACGCCTACAAGGGTGGGACTCGGTTTGTTTTCCATTGAGAACTGGGAGCCGAGCTAGAAAATTCCTAGTTGAGTGTGCGGCTCCTTTACCACTCGACTATCACCCCTGACAAAACACATTAAGGTCACTCTGGGACACGAAGTTCAGTGAGATATAACGAAACTCAACTGAGCCCTTTAGAACTACTGTTGCACACTAAACCCCACCCGACGAGTAACTGTTATCGTCCTATGCTCTTTAATAAGAACGTCCCCCTTTCCATACTGTTAATGTGTCTGGCTTCCGCTAATGACGAATGTGTCTGGTGAGAATTTCGCAATCTTATCAGCTCCAAGAGTCTGTTGGATGTCTTCCATGATAAATGACATACATGTACAAGGATTTCACAGCAAATTGAAAACTGCTTATTCAACTGAAGAAACTCGACCCAAGAATATTTACTGATTTTATTTCAATGGAGACCTGGGGAATGTCCTTAATGATAACTCGTACAGGAATAAAACGTTACGACAATTCAGTAGGACGGAACACAACAGTAGGTCGTCAAACCCCATCTTATTTCATCATTTAATACACGTCAATAATCCTATGGTACTTTTATTTCAAATTAGAAAAAAAACTCCAACATCTATCAAATCCCCAGTTGTTGGATGTATGTCAGTAAACATTTTTACTTTAAAATTAAACTATGCGGAAATACATCTTTCATTTCATTTAAGGAATTTTATATGTTAATTCTGCTACCGTTGTCCATCGGTCTTTCTAATGTCTTATACCATATATATAATGAAGAGGTTTTATGTGTTTTGTTTTCAAATTTGGGAGCCATATTAGAATCTGCCCATAAAATGTTTTATCTCAAGTAGCATGGGTGTTCAGTGCACAATGTCAAAGTGGCTAGCGAACCTGTTCGATATATCTTAACGCTTTTTAATTGAATTATTTCTCGGTTTCGTTGAACCATACACCGCAGTTCCCGAAATGGTCTATAGTTTGTGTCGAGTAGACGTTAAACCCCATTTCTCCCTATTTCCCAAAGCCTATTAAGTATTTATTAATTAAATGATATGTGGTACCACTGACTACCGTGAGTAATAATTTATAAGTTAGGATGCTAGTAATCGGATTACTTTCCGACTGTTATCATTGCCTAAAATCATCAAAGACATCATCTTACTGAAACTTTAATCTATTCCTTGAGGGCGAAACATTTATGACTTTCTGGCGGTTTTGTTTGTTTTTATTACATTAACATTATGTAATGGCAATGGTGGCGAGGCTCGTGGGTAGAATTAGAGATACTAATCAGTTTCGTAATTCCAGATTTATTGCTCAGTAGAATGTAGATTCAATAATTATTATCCGAAAGGGAAGATTATTATTGGAATACTAAAATATTTATATATCAATATATCATTTTACGGCATCGTGGAATTATTTTCTCGTGGTGTGCCTGGGGATTAAATAGTTAAAACTATTCTCCTAAAGGACAAGTCTAGGAGATGTGTATTGTCAGCAGGTACATTTTTCCAAGATCGCTGTAAATGTTTAAAACGCAATTTCCACAACAGGATTCATTCGGTCCAGGTATTTTTTATTCGCCTGGTGTCCGTGGAACCCAGGCTTGAACTACTGAACACTATTAAACAGGTTATAACTGTGTTGACTTAATTCATTGACAAGCATCATAAATAGACTGGGGTTTAATGCTGAACCCTGTTAAACATCTTGTATTCTATGCAAAACTAGAAGAGGATGAGAATGCGCTATGTTCTGTTGATTATAATGTACAGTGAAATATGTACAATAGTGTAAATAATCCAGTTTTAATGATGATACAGTATTACACACCCTTACAGTTAATACTATCGTTTTTAAGTGAGCTACTTCCGTTGTTATCGTTTACATCAAGTATGTTATGTTTCATCAACTTTCTCATTTTGACCCGTCCCTTTCACCTTCCTTGGTTTAATCCCGATTAATTCACTCTCATGATCCAGAGATATTAACTGAGCAGATGATTCGTGATCTTTACCTCTAATTTAACCACCAAAGCCATATTTAAACAAGGTTTATCTCCAATACCTTAATCTTAAAACGACCAACACTTGCTTGTGCCCAAACACAATCTAGGCGCGCATGTTTTGTTTGGGTTTTAAGGTTAGCGTTTTAATAAGCCCGGATTATGTTTGTTGAGCGACTGACTATTCATTTGGATTCCCTTTCACTTATCGTTTACATCTTCCAATATACCAATGTATTGTAAATACGTACAAAGTTGTGTGACTTATACGAAATATATTTATTGTATGAAAATGTTTTATCTCGAACGTTAGAATCAGTCCTCTACCTGATTCTTTATCAACATCCCGACAATATTACGATGCAGAAAAAAGCGAGGGCCCTAAGTTTGTACAATACCTTCAGACAACCCATTTCTACCTTTAAAACGTATAATAGAGAATGCCTTTTTTGTCTGATAGGACCGCAGAACTGGTCAAATTGCATTCGCTAAATAATAGACAAAGTGAATAAATTATATATTTGTACATTAGAAAGTATAGTATACGTAAAATAACAATTAATTTTATTGATGTTCCTCTCTTTGTTTACCGAACTTAAAAGAGAATGTCGGGATTTTAACATACGACTTAAAAAGTCGAGATGTCTATAACGGAAATATCCAATAATATAATTACACCTTTTCTTTCTTTTTTGAACAAATCCTGTTACATTTATTTACCTTTCCCTTACTCCCTGTGACGTCATCTATTGTGTGTTTACAACAACATGGTGGATTTAAACACCGGATAAATTAAAAGAACAATAACAGGTCCCTTGTGACCACCATCTGCTGGAAACGGGTGTTACTTGTAGTAACCTCCCCTTTCGGAAATTGCTCCAAATTATAGGTGTTAAGCGGATATTGGAACAATTTGCAAGCATATAATAAAATGAAATTATTCGCACATTTCCAAAACCAATTTTGTTCGATAGTATTATAATTCATGTTATTTATTCCTGAGAAAAGTTGATATGTACACTGATGCCAATATTGATAAAAGAAAATATTGGCCAATTTTAGGTCTGTTGGAGCCGGCATATCCAAAGAGCACTTTAAGATATAGCTAACAGAAACCATGTGCCAATCTTTTGAATATTTCTGATATAACAACATTTTTTAAGATACGGAATGAAGATTAACCGGGGGCCGATTTCACGAAATTTTAACTAAGATAAGATCCCAATTTTAGTAATTTGATTGGATAATATTAGATTGATTTTAGTGCTTAGTCAATCAAAACTGAAGTATCTACTAAAATTGGATTTTATCTTAAGTTAAAATTTCGTGAAACAGGGCCCTGTTATCAACACAAAACTTGTCTTTTATTCGGACTAACATAAGGGTATTTACCCAATGGCCTCGTGTATAATTTTGCCTAATTACATTTGCCATGGGTTCTTTAACGTGCACGTCGAAGTGTGAAGAAGTAAAGATTAGTTCTTTGTGTGTCATAGAGTAATGACGATAGGCATAAGGTTTACATTCTATTTGTACATTTCGTTTTAAAGGTACACAGTTTCTGGTCGAATGAAGAGTTAATTTAGCCCAACATTTACCATAAAAGAAACCGATATTTCGTGCGTTACTCTTGTCTAATGGAGGATATTTGTTGTTAATAATGAGCAACTAAACAGACGTTCAATTAGCTGTATTTTACAGCCGAGTTAAAAAGTAGTCTTTTTTCTAAAACGTCGCTTATCTTTCATCACCACAAGGTCAATAGTTCACCAATAGTTGGTCCATTTTGCTGTTGGACTGTCTGTATTTGAAATTCAAATTGCATAATCCTTTAAAATGAAATAGTCGCCAATCAAACAATCGGACTGTATTGTTAGGTATCATCTGATCTAAGAGAGAAAGAGGGAGAGAGACAAACTAGGTCATTTCGGGACGAACATGTGACTTAATTTTAAATCAATAATTCGCTTGCGCGTATGGGTCTTTAGCAGTGGGAGGAAACCGGAGGAACCGGAGAAAACCCACAAAGTTGGGCAGGCGACAACACTCCTGGTAACGTACAATGATAGGCTTTATGACATCTGATCTAAGATCTATGAATTGGGGTAGAGGTATTATGGATCCTACGTTACTGTACCAAATTGATGAATAGAGATTAAAGAAACATTCTCCCAATGTGTTGTTTTGGATGAAAGTCGTACGTAGTAAAAATCAACTAAAAATTCGAAGAAAACAGAACTCGTTTCAGCTAATATTTAAATGAACATATTAGCTATATCAGAGTGACCATCATTACTCTATTTAAAGTAAAAGAATAACAAAATTGAGCACTTTATTTTGTCCTAAAACACAGAGGGTTTTCGCCTTCAACTATTTAGTTTTAACACCAGCACAATGTCACGTGTTTAGATTAATAGTAAGTGTTACATATAAGATGAAAAAAAGCTTGCTTGCTGTAAACTTCTGTGCATTTCTTTTACACCCAAATTACTTTTTAAAGAACTTGGTCATTCAGGTGTCTTTCCCAATTTCTCGTACTACCGATTACCCCGTCTGTCAGCTCATATTTGACTATAATACTGTGTTAATCAGATTACACGAGGAGACTCAATACAAGATACAGATCAGATCTTTATACAAATCCTGAAACTCGTAACAGATTGTCTATAATCAACTGTCAGGTTATTTACTATTTAAAATCAACAAACTGGAAAGTTATTGAACTAAAGAGTCCAGTGAATAATTAGGAATGCTGACATTTTGAAGTATATACCTCACATTATTTAAGCAGGTCACATTAACATGTCCTTTTTCAAATTCTAAAACATCCATATAATGTCCTGTGGTTCATTTTCAATCTTTGAAGTTACCCAGAAATAATCAATTTATGTTGTTTATAAACACTCCACCACTTTGGAAAGAAATATAGATGCTTACCTAAAGAGTAAGTCAAATTCCTAATAAGATAAGAAGCTTTATTATATACAGGTACTTACACGAAGAATAGAAATGAAATAAAAATGGAATGAAATGGGGTTGAACGTCCGACTGTTTTGATACTAAACTATGAGGGAAATTTTTCACAGGCAGCTGCACTACAGCCTACTCTTATATCGAATTACAACTGCGAATGGATCCTTACGTGCACGCCAATGTATTCACGGGACCTCGGTTTTTTGTCCCATCCGAACGACTAGACAGCTGTCCTTGTCAGGCCCTCCGTTCTGTATCACTGACTAGTAGAAACCACGCCGGAAATCTGGATGAATTTTCTCGGCCAATGCAGTGATCACGACGAATAGAAGATCAATATTAATATTCTTTCCGGTAATATACAAATCATTGCCTTGAATGGGGGTATATTAATTAACAATGACTTTGGGTTGGTTTACATGTGGATTTAAAAGGTGGGGAAAATGTAATGTGGGCATTGGAAAATAAAAACTTTTATTTCGGTCACAGTCAATTTTATTTCTTCTCAGAAGTTGCTTCTTGATGTTGTTAGGTAAGAGTTTTTTAGTTCGTTTCAACTGAGGTGATATCGCAGACAACCAGTAGGTGCACCAGAAAAATGTAAATTCAAATAACTGTAAACTAAAACGATGCCGAGAAATGGACCACAACATTTTGGCGTCAAACTCCGTTGATTCCATTGCCGTGAGGCTCGTGTTGGGTTCAAAGTCACTTAATGGATCGCCATGACATAGGTTCTGGACGTTCTATGATTTCAAAAAAAGCATCGTTTGCAGAAATCTCATGTCTGTGTTGATTCCCACCATTTTAATTTACGTCACACTTTAACCACGTGATTATATAGAGTGGATATCAAAAGTCTTTTGGCTGATTGAATGTCCTAGTAACTGTAATGATCATTTATATTGATTAACATTAGTGGTTTTCAAGTGCCACACACCTTTGTAGGAGGCATCATTATATGTATGATGTATCGTAGCCCCACCCCAAAACGCCACCCAGGCAACGGGACTGTATGTTTTACAGAAGTAAACCAAATATTCCCCATCTCTCCCATGTACGGTGTAATTACAAAACAAAACTTCGAACCAGATAATGTTTATTTTCTTGCAGTTGGTCTTTTTATGGTAAGGTTATCACTATGTCGCGTTGCAGTTGCAGAAAGCTTCAAGTTGAAAACTGTGGAAATTAAACAGAGACCAGCTGGCCGATTAATTTATTTTGTCGTTGTCCAAAGTTGTCGCAACTTTCAAAGATTGACCCAATGAATGAGAGGTTAACCAGAGATTTAGAATAAGATAAACTTTAACTATAGAAATTTCTATTTTTGCTATACAGTAATGTAGTGAAGCTTGTCATTATCATTATATGTTGTCATTATATTATATTTAACTAACAATTACTGTCAAATTACGCACCATTTTTCTATTATTAATATTTGATGGTGAATATGTTGAACTTTTATCTCTGGTGGATTTTCATGTTGAAGAATGTTACGGCTTTAATGATTGGTGGAAGTTACACCTGGCACGCGCTTCCGTGGTAAGAACAATAGGGCCACGTGTCATCTGACTGCCAGGCAAACACAAGCGCAACGTATTTATTCGACATAAACCATTAACCTTACAATAGATTATAAGATCCATGCATTAACAAAAGAACCGCTTTGTATAAATACAAACCAAGATTCGGCGACATTTGCAATTTAAAATTATAAGGTCCATGACAATCATATCTGATTGGAAAACTCTGCCCTGTATCGTAGTACAAATCTATGAAAGAAATGACATTTTTAATATTTAATACAGCGTCTAGCAATTATATATAAAAACGCACTTTTATTCTTTTTTAAAGAAAGATTTGTTTCAAATTATAATGTGTGAAATTAATCATAGTTTAGAAGAGCGTTCCTGGGCATAATTTATGCATGATATAATTCAACTATTCCTATACGACTGATTAATTCTTGTAAAAAAAAAAGTAGATTATGAAAGATAAATGAAGCTAATAACGTAAAGGGGTAAATTGTATTTTGATATTAGCCTAATTTAAAAAGTGAATCTTAACCCGTGCGTACAAACCAAATGGTGGTGGTCTGCATCCTAACTGAACAATGGCGTGGTTACCTCAGCTTAGTGAACTCATTCTGTTCAAGACTAACGCCGGAGAAAACTGACAGAGGTTTTCTTTGATGAATCGAGGAATAAATTGTCACTCAAAATCTTATTTGGGTTTTTTTTATGAACGGAAAAGGGAGAATATAATATATCAGGCCTTTTCATTCTCCAACCTCCAAACACGAAAATAAATCATAAACCCTATAATATCCATTGAAGGATTTTTAATTTCTCCGAATACAAAATATAGCCTCTTGTGGAAGACGCAACACCAGCATTTCAAAATGTACTATTAATTGCCTCATTGTTACAGAAACGGCGTTTTTATTGTCCAGTGCGCGTGCCAGGTGAAAACGCGATCTTCTGGACTATTAAGCACAGGGTTATTGAATGAAATATAAAATTCTAAATTTGTATCCCTCAAGAATTAATGATTCGGATTATGTGATATTTGACAATAGTTGTAATTGTTAGCTTAACCCGATGACCATATAAAATTTCTCACTTTATTGTTTTGTTTGACACTGGCCTAGATCAGACACTTCAACATAATATTAAGAAACCAAAATATCAGAACGATTAGCATCTGTCATGTTATCTCTTTCCTTAAGCGTATCACTAGCATTTAATAACCGTGTTTTTATGGATTCAAATGAATTTATTTCCGGGTAACAGAGTGACCTAAAGTTGCTCCTTTTCATATGGAAAATAGCATAAAACGAACACGACTGGGTTGTAAATTTTTGACATGAAAATGAAATGAAATGGGGTTTAACGCCCCCTACTGTTCTGTCCCTAAACTGGGCTAATGAAGACGGAAATACACCATACAGTGTGCTGTGAGAGAATTTTTCTGCCCGGGCAGCGGTACTACGGCCTACTCTTATATCGAATTACAACTGTCAAGTGATGTTTTACGAGCAAGTCAATGTGTACACGGGACCTCGGTTTTTCGTCCCATCCGTGAGTGTAAACAGTTGTCCTTGTCAGGCCTACATCCTGCATCAATGACAAGGGGGAACCGCGCCGGAAATTTTTGACATAATTGTATCATTGTGTTTAATGTTAAATATTTTCATTACCTTCCGTGAATCTACGTGAATCGTATGTCTCCAAGATCTGTGAACTTGCATCAGATACAAGAAAAAGGTAAAATCTCAATTGGACCCAGAACTGTTTTAAATAAAGCGATCATATGCATTAGTTAGAAATTCATTTGTCGCATCATTAAAACTATATTCCGGAGAGATTATTGACAGATGACCTTTCCCATTCTGATATACAAAATACCATCGGGTAATACAATTTTAAATTTGCCGTTTGCTTTCACACCATTTAAAGCAGTTATACCCCCGTCCCCCCAGGCTTAACCTGGCAATACTGTGATTCCAAGAGTATTCTCTCCAGGGAATCATCAGACGGTTGTTCACTTGAATGGGGTAATACAAGTTAAATTTACCATTTAGTTTCAGATCATTTATAGCAGTTATTGCCGATCTTTTAAAATTAATCGTGTTGAACAACATACCCATTCATGAAACTCACACAGGATCAATCGGACAATTTCTTGATTTCAATAGTAGTAGTTGACTAGTAGTACATTGCATTTTAATCTATATTCTATGGCACATGGTGTACATATTATTGTAGAAAACTCTTTAATTTCTACCACACGGAACAAGCGGTATTGCATGTTATTTGTACTGAATAGGTGTTAGGTATTATATTGCACTAGCCATGATACTTGACAGGTCGCAAGGGTTGTGTGAAGTTTTTATGCAGTAAAGGATTGTTTTAAGACATTAGATTTTCTTGCTTTGTGAACATGCGTTGCTGATGAGTAATATTTCCAAACCATTTACCATGAATAGGTCTGGAATAAGTATACTGAGCCTTGTATTAGTCCAGCTTCTTTGGTCAGAATATGCCACGAAAGTCCAATACGGAGGTTAGCAGGTTGGTTCTCTGTTCTACCTACCAAATTCCCTTCTGTGATCTGTAGACATGACTCGTACCGAACATAACCTAAAATTGAAAACAATACAAGACTGGTACAAGAAAAACAAAGTTTGTGGGTTTAAACTACAAAAATATAAAATGATCAAAGAAATGCAATCGAATGGACAAAGAAAACATTACTTTCCAATAAATCCAAAATTATACTATTTATCACAAGAGTCACAGATGCAATGTAGCAGACAGGCTTGGGATTTTAAATAAAGACACGTTTGTGACACTGTCTGCGGTAGCGAATGTTGAATAAATCTATTCACAGATGTATAACACTCTGATTAACCTTTTCTATTTAAGAAATATTTTCCTCCAGACTTCAGCCGAAATTATTTCCAGGAGGCAACTAGACGATAATCTGTGATAATTTCACCATGTGTAGCCACTTCCCAAATATGAGTTTCTGACAATATATTTTTATAATATTTAGATGTGAAACCCCCCACACAAGGTTAGACCAATGACCCTACTCTTTGTCACGTACAAGTGGGGAAGCGAAACCGCATGACTTGACTCAATGACACAAATAAGACAATAACATGAACTATTGATGTGGTAATTCAGCAGTCTACTTTGGGTTTCTTTGAAATTGTTTGCTCATACTGTTTCGTGAAATGGTCTATGTCAACTGGAAACATTTATTTCCTGTTATAGATCTTGTTCTCGGTGTTTGTGTTCCTACGATGTACGGAGTTAAAAGCGAGATCAAGCCGTCTATTGAAGATGGGGGTTCCTGTAACTGTTTCTAGAAAATAAAATCCCATCCTTTCCTCCCGATAATGAGATACTTGGGCACGAATCATTGCCGACAAATTGTAGATAAGCGCTATTAAGTGGGATGTATTTCGCACCCCTACTACTCCTTAACGTCCACAAGTTCAAAGGGGGTCTATAATTACAAGCACGTGCAAGGCAGTCATGTTGTTGGGAATTACATATATGGCTACCTTGGTCATTATTCTTATTTAATTACAAAGTAAGTTTTATATATCTACTCAGTACCTTGTCATTATAAATGTTGAATAAAACGTGATTTTATTTATTCCTTCGGTGATTACATGCATTGTGAAGACAGACAACTTGTTGCACCCTTCTTTGCTTTTGTGCTTTTGTGAATTAAGACAAAACACGTAGGGTTCAGTTTTCGTGGAGAGGGCGTCTTTCCCTCGACTGGGGTCACGGTGGCTAAATGGGTAAGACGCTGGCTCGCTAGCCTGGAAGTCGGGTGTTTGATGCCTGCCTTGGCCGAGAAAGTTAATCCAGATTTTTCAGCGTGGTCCGTCCTTGTCTGTGACAAGGAAAGCTGTATAGTCGTTTGGATGGGGCGAAAAACCGAGGTCCCGTGCACGTAAAAGATACCTTGACATATGGAATTCAATATAAGAGTAGACCGCTGTCCGGGCGAAATTTCCCTCAAAGCACACTGTATGGCGTATGCTCGTCTTCATTAGTCCAGTTCGGAGCAGAATAGTGGGACGTTAAACCCCATGTTTCCTCGGCCTACACGAGGGCCAAAATCAGGACCACCTTGTTAGTGAAGTCACCATCTCCATTGACAACGACCGTGGTTCCTTTTTTATGCTCTGAAGTAAGAAAGCGTGGGTTTGAAAAGCGCTGACGCACTACTAATGTTCCAAAGACGTTTACCGGGATTTCCGCCGTGGTGCAGTACGGAGGACTTGCCACGGAACGTCGTTCGTATATGTGTAAACAATCTGCGATCCCGTGTAAATTTTGGCGTGCTCGTTAAAGAATCCCGTCGGCCCCTTCCTTAGTCAGAACGGTGCAAAAACGTAGGACGTTAAACGCAAATTTCATTTAAAATGTTGGGTAACATTATACTATTCTTTAACCCTTTAAATACATGGTGTGAAGAATATTGATTTGTTGACTGGTTTAAGTCAATAGTTTAACTAGAAGAAGCAGATGGCGGAAGCAGAGATCCATTCTCTTTTCTGGTCGAAAAGTGTAAAAATCCGCCATGTTGATGTAAGAGAATAAAGGATGACGTCATAAGGAGTCAATGAAAGGTAAATAAATGTAATAGGATTTGTTAAAAAGAAAGAAAAAGTTGTGATTATATTCTTTATAGTGTTTTAGGTGATTTCACTTTACAGAAATACCGCAGGTTGAATTTAAAATTAACTTTAAAACCGACATTTTACTTTCAAGTCAGAAAACTAAGGGAAAGAAAAGTCAATACAATTAACTTTGTAAGATATCTTATTTTTAGTTCTCTTCTATCTCCTTGTTTAATGACAATATTTAGCTTGTGACATCATTTTTAATTTCTAAAACTAAATAGCAACCCTCGGATCTGTTTTCAAGATATTTGAAGGAACACCTTTATGCAATAATGGATAAAGATTACAAGACGCCAGTGTTCGTCGTCCATGCTGGTCTCTTACGGAGTGCACAGACTAGTATTTTCTACTTTTAGATTAACGATAAACTGGCTTCAATCACCAGGAAATTTACCTTATGTATTTGGAAGTACAAGTGGCCTTAGACGTGGTATACGCATATAAATATACAGCACACTACTCAACAGAAATGGTGCACAGGCCATATCGAGTGATAACCACAACAGCCGTTTCCATTTACAAAGAATAAAGCATGTGATACAAGAACAGTGTGTTTAGATGTTCGATTAGTGTGAAAAATATGACTGCATTTAATAGAAAACTTGACATCCGAAATTGATTCGGACAACAAATAAATTATCATTACCCTCATTGCATAAAAAATTGTAATTGTCAGTTAAACGCAGGTTTTGTCGTTTTAAAGCTTTATTGGTCGAGATAGTTCAACAGATATTCTGCGTGCCCCCAGCCCCATGTCAGTGGTGCAGATACTGGCAAGAGACAATGTATAGTCGTGCGGATGGGACTAAAAGCTTGGCGTGCTCATAAAAGTACCATTGACAGTTGGAATTTGAAATAATCCAAATTGCCGTGACTTTTAGCGATCCCATTTATCTAGATTAAAATTGAAATCCTATCCACAGTCGTACGTCTGACCACTAATATAAAAATACGAAACAGTGGTAATTAATAGCTTACTGTGATTAACAGTTTCTCAATAACAGTAACACAATCCTGAATCACGACAAAGGCAAATCCATTTTTCTGGGACTACTATAAAACTGAAATTAGGCCTATATCTTCAATGTGGTACGGATATATTTGGGAAAGAGAAAGAAATGGGGTTTAACGTCTACTCGACACAAATTAGGTCATTTCGGGACTTAATGATTTAATTCTATTTCAATAATTCGCTTGCGCGTTCAGTCTTAACAGTGGGAGGAAACCGGAGTATCCGGAGAAAACCCACGAGGTTGGACAGGCGACCCTAACCCTTGCCACGTACAACCGAGAATTTGAAACCATGCCAGTTGACTAAATGGCAGGCCGTATGATACAGGGTATATTTGGAGAAAAAAAAATAATTCAATGTGGAATCCTCTTAATTGCTCTTTTAATGTTCATTACAGAGATGTAGTAGCAGAATCTTGGGTAGCGACAAATGAAAATCAAGTCATGACAATAGTATCTAATGTAAACCATACGTAATTTAGAACTTTATATAAAATATAGTAAGAATTTATTACCAGAAAATAATGTATTAAAGTTGAATTTCGTATTCAGATGGGTTGCGCTTTTTATTATGCGCCTTGCAACATGAAACATGCATTTAGAAGAACATTAACGAGTGGATGTACTATCAGCAAGTTTCAAATCTCGACGTTGATCTCTAACAAATACACAAACAATACATCGACGTATTTACATTACATTGTTAAAAATAATTCACATTTGATCTCTAACTGTACATAGAGCACCTGTACACCGCGTTGAATGAACTCCTTTCATAGACAATAACCCCAATCATTAAAGACTTCCGATTTCACAAAATGGCCAAATTTGTTCATTCCCTTGGGTGATCTTTCATACAAACCGGGAGATCAACATGATTATGATTTTATGCCTTGATCTTAAAATCAAAAACTAAATCATAGGGACGGTCATCTTTTGATGCAGGAAAATAACACAACCGTATAATTCCATCCTGGTAGATCCAGCTAGTTAGACAAGCAACCTACAGCATAATCAACAACGAATAAAATGGGATAATGCGGCGCCAGTAGACAGGTAAAAATGAAATGAAATGAGGTTTAACGTCCAACTGTTCCGCACAGAATTGGGCCCAATGAAGACGGACTTAGGCCACACATTGTGCTGTGAGGAAAGTTTTGCCCGGACAGTGGCACTACGACCTACTCTTATATCGAATTCCAACTGTCAGGGGATCTTTCACGTGCACGACAATGTGTACACGGGACCTCGGATTTTAGTCCCATCCGAACGACTAGACAACTGCCCTAGTCAGACCCTTCGTCCTGACAAGCGGGGGGGGGGGGGGGGCTAGATGAACCGTCTCGGCCAATACGGGCAGTACGAAGGGTCCAACAGGTAGGAATGATAATAATTGAAATATATAATTAGGCTTTCAGACTTTCGTCTGAAAGCCTATTGTGATTACTAAAATTATTATTAGGCTTTCAGACTTTCGTCTGAAAGCCTATTGTGATTACTAAAATTATTATTTATTAGGCTTTCAGACTTTCGTCTGAAAGTCTATTGAGATTACTAAAATTATTATTAGGGTTTCACACTGCGTAGCTTGTGTGAAACACTATTGTTTTTGTTAAAATTATTATTCTTATTATTATTATTATTATTATTATTCAGATTCCAATTTGAATAGATCTCAGCAACTACGTGTCGCATCGTTACGATTTCTTCGGTTTTACTGGGAAAGTGGGTGTGACTTAGAGGATAAAGCTATTTTGAACGTTCTGCGACAATGCGAAAAGTCCGAAATCACCGAAGTTATCGTTTTTGAAAATATTGCAGTAATTTTAACAATAATCATTGGATTTTAACTTTCGATACATTTTGGCATAGCCTGAGACAGGGCACATAGCTACGCTACTTTCGATTTTTGATTTTCGGCAAATCTTCGAAGATATTAGGCGCCAAATTTCGAAAATTTAAAATTTTACAAAAAACTTTTTTATTTATGAATATTTTTTAGTCGTATTATGCACAGAATTAAAGAGTCATCTGACTAGTGCAAAAATGTTAAAAAATTTTGTCTCAGTAATTTACCTTGGCCGCCATTGGCTAATTCAGTTTTTCAGTCCTAGATTAATTTTTTATTGTTCGATTTGTATAAAACAAAGTTCATATGCTTCGTTGTATCAATTGTCATTTTTTTTATTACCGAAAGTGTTATCTGTCGGCACCGGAAGTGGCATAATTTTACCAAAAACTACAATTTTGACAGTTATTTTCCTTCTTCGAAAACAAATATTATTTTTTGGAAAAATTATTTGACTCAAAGAGTGTGCCCTTTCAAGGCGCAAAAAATGTAGGAAGCAGTTTTTTTAATTTCGATTTCATTTTCGAGCAAATTCGATTAAGAGGCTAAAAATGGTGTAAAATTGGCCTATTTACAACCTATTCAGGCTTTTCAGATTTTAAAATATTTCTTCGTAACTTTTATAAACTTGTAGCTATAATCCATACGAAGAAAATGTATGTTAAAATTCGTTTGTAATATAAGCAGTTACCAAGAAATGGGCAGTTCTGTACAAGTCACTGTTTTCGTTATTTTGCCTGTAAAATAGTCAATTATGATTGGATTTTTATAAAAGTGACATCATTTGATTCAAAAAGCACGTAGCGTCATATCAAGTTGATTACAATTTAAAATTGACACCGGAAGTGACATCATTTGGTCAAAAAATGCATTTTAAACTTTTTTAAATCAATGTTTTATTCAACCAAGAATAACTTAATATGTATTTATAATTTTAACTTTTGGTTTAAATTCACATATAAACAAAACTCATATGGTCATATAGATATCTTAAAATGGTTTCTAACTTGTTCGGTTGCCGAGAAATAGACGGTTTTCTACAGGTCACTTTTGAAGGTTTCGGGGCCATAAAAGTGTCAATTATTATTCGATTTTCATAAACGTCACACCATGTTATACCTAATGCCATTTGGGATTTCATACAAGTAATTTAAGATTTTCATTATCACCGGAAGTAACGTCATTTTGGCAAAAACTGTATTTTTAGCCTCCAAAACAGATATTTTATTCAAATGAGCCTGTTTTGAAATCTTTTTCAAATTATGGTATTTGATGCCAATCAACAAATAGAATGAACCCATACGATCATACAGATACCACAAAATCGTTTCTAACTTGTACGGTTGCCGAGAAATAGCCGATTTTCTACAAGTCACTTTTCAAGTTTTTTGGTCTTTAAAAGTGGCAATTATTATTCGATTTACATAAAATTTTCACTACATGATATCGTATGCCATTTCTGATTTCATAAAACTAATTGAACATTTGCATTAACACCGGGAGTAATTTAATTTTGTCAAGATCATTTACAAGTAACAAATGTATAAAATGAATTGATATTGCTGGATTTTGTTGATTCTGCGTCCATTTTATTTGTGTGCAATGTTAATTTGGAAACCTGTTTAGTGGTTTCGCTGGTACCGGAAGTGACATATGTTCAAGGGTAACTTGGCACCGGAAGTGACATGCTTAAGAGTAACTTGGCAACAGTGAAACCCGTCATTCCTGCATGCAGGTCTAGTTTTTTTTATTATTATTCTTTTCCGCCGGAGCCTATTTCTCTATGATCGAAAAGAGATACCGATTTGCGATCCATATTTCTATCGAGAAACTAGGTGGTGGCTACCCAATAAAGCAATTTTCAAACTTCTGCGCAGACCGGAAGTGGCCGAATTTTGAACGTTGATAAAAAAATTAAAAATCGGCCGTGGTTTCGTCAATTCTCTACCTATATTCAAACAAATCACATTTTTGGAAAGCCTGAGACTTTTCCGAGACAATAGCAATCTCACATTTTGCGATTTCGAAACTTCGTCGCTGACTTCTATCGTTCGAAAATTCAAAACACGTCGCCTACGAGACAATTTTTGTTATTTTTCAAAATTTGGAAATTTGACCTAGATTTTTGGATACCTGACGTCAATCCGATTCCAGTAACATAAGTTTCATTCAGAGTTACCGCCCTTTATTTTTCGATTTTTTTCGAATTTTCTACCCATTTTGTGAGCTGTGGTGTCGTTTTACAGCCAAAATGATGTTTCTGAAACTTATGGAACATGAAGTTATAGTCCAATACCAACTGATAAAGCAATTTCGACACGGATCTTTAAACCGGAAGTGGTCGAAATAATGTGCAATATTTTGAAAAAAATGCAAAAAATGGATGTTTTCGGGGAAAACGTGATGTCTCCGTCCGATATCAACGGATTAATCAAATTAAGGTACCATTGGGTGGCACGAGGATTGTACTATCGTATGATACCCAATTCATACGGATACTATGATCAGGCAGCAAAATATGGCACGCTGAAAATCAAGTATTTTCTGATTTTTAGCATTTTTGGACGCCTGTATCTCGAAAACTTAACCGCAACTTTTTTTTAAATTTTTTCTATCGAGAGTCCTTTCGGAGGTATTTTGCATGAAGCCATCCAATAAGACTTTGAAATATCTGGAATAGGTGAAATAACGGACTGAAAATCGAAAAAAGTAAAAAAATCGTGAAATTTTGGAAAATGCTCTACTTTTTTTTTATTTTAAGAGATTTTCAAAAAAAGATTGTATATTCAGATAGCTGACCTAATTACGATTCTAACGATGTATAATATGTATGTAGTTATTGAAATTTAATTTTCGATATTTTAAATTTTTTGCATTTTTGGCACTTTTGAACATAGGATTTCTCGGGGGCATTTTATCTTATCTGGTAAAGTAATATATCATTACAGAGCCCTGTGGCTATTTTAGTGCCCAAACCGGCTATTAAAACTATTCCGACAATAATAACCATACCGGAAGTATTCAAAAAATTAAAAAAAAAGGTTAAAAACATTGTCGCACTTGCGAAAAACTTGATTTCTCCCTTAGGTAATAGCGGACCAAAAAACCAAAAGTGTCGTTGGATAGCCCTGTTAATGGACCATCATATGTTATCTAAATAATACGATTTCGATGGTAAGGAAATAAATTATTGTATGCCAAAAATCTAGTATTTTCCGATTTTTTAACATTCTGAGACGCCCTTTTCTCGAAAACGACACCGCAGATTTTTCTTAAACTTTTCTTACTCAAAGTCCTATCGGTTGTCTATATATTGAATCCAAAATGAAAAGCATTGAAATAATATAGGTGGTCCAAAAATGGCATCAAACTTTGAAAAAAATTGAAAAATCGTTAAATTTTTGTAAACGCTCTTTAATTTATCTTTTTTTCCCAAACTTCTCAATGGATGTTTCTGACACTTCTGGTACAGAAAGTTAAGTAGCCAAATAACTTCGTAAAGCTATCGCGACAATGATCGTAAAACCGGAAGTAGTCGAAAAAATGTCCGATATTTTGAAAAAATTTTTTTTTTTTTTACGAAAACCTTTTTTATTTATGAATATTTTTTGATGGTATTTTACACAGGGTTAAAATATCATCCTACTTGAGCAGAAATGAGAAAAAAAATTGTCTCGGTAATTTCCGTTAGCCGCCATCGGCTAATTTAGTTTTTCGTACCCAGAAAAATTATTTATCGTTCGATTTGTATAAAACAAAGTTCATATGCTCCGTGGTCCAAATTGTATTTTTTTTTGTTACGGTGAAATTTTTCTGTCGGCAACGGAAGTGACGTAATATTAACAAAAACTACAATTTTGACAGTTAGGTACCACTTTTTGAAAGCAAATATTTTTTTTCAAAACTGATATAACTAAAAGGATGCACCCTGCAAAGGTGCACAAAATCCTTAGCTCAGATTTTTTAATTTCAATTTCATTTTCGGGCAATTTCGAATAAAATGTAAAATAAAGTGTAAAATTCAGTTATTTACAATTCATTCAGCGTCTTCATATTTTGAAACATTTATTTGTAATTTTCATAAACTCGTAGCAATAATCCAGACGAAGAGAATGTATGCGAAAATAAGTTTGTAATATATACAGTTGTCGAGAAATATGCAATTTTGCATGCATCACATTTCACGTTATTTTGCCTATAAAGGAGTGAATTATTATTCGATTTGCAATATTTTTTTCCATTTGATGCATAATGCCAATTTGGACTAGGTCAAGCCAATTTTACATTTTCACTGTGACCGGAAATGACGTCATTTGGGCAAAAACTGTATTTTTAACCTAAAAAACAAATATTTTATTCAAATGAGTCTGCCTTATGATATTTTTAAAATTATGATATTTGATTCCCATCAACGAATAGAATGAAGCCATACGACCATATAGATACCACAAAATGGTTTCTAACTTGTACGGTTACAGAGAAATAGGCGATCTTCTATAAGTCACTTTTCAAGGTTTTTGGTCTATAAAAGTGTCAATTATTATTCGATTTTTATAATTTTTTTTACCATTTGATGCCTTATGCCATTTATGACTTCTATGAACCAAGTTAACATTTTCAATATCACCGGAAGTAATGTAATTTTTGCAAAAAACGTATTTTTAGCCTTCAAAAGAAACATTTTTTTGAAGGGATTTATATTTATTATTCGTTTAACTTTATAACGTCTGACTCTAATGGGCAGTAAGATTAAATCAATACCATCATATTGATATCAAGAAAAGGCTTCTAGCATGTTCCCTTGTCGAATAATAGCCAATTTTCCCAGGGTCACTTTTAATTTTTTTACCTTCTTAATTTCAGTTTATGGGTTATAGGTTAATTATTTATTGCCCGATATGTATTAAACAAAGTTTCTATTTTGTAAAAATTTCTTTCGGCACCGGAAGTGACGTAATTTTGCCATAATTTACAATTTTGACCTTTTACATATGATAGAGGGTGTCACTGAAGCAAAACAACTAAAGTATAGTTCGGTAGCTCAATGGATCGGCTATGGTATAATAAACTTCCTGTATGATTCCTGAAAGCCGGTTCAGTGCTGCTTGCAGGTCTAGTTATTATTATTTTTTTTTTCGCCGGAGCCTATTTCTCAGTGCCTGTAACAGATACCGATCTGGGACCTAATTCTCTATCGGGAAACCATGTGTTGGCCACTTGATAAACTATATTTGAAACTTCTGCGCAGACCGGAAGTGGTCGAATTTCGTGCGGTGTCAAAAAATTAAAAAACGGCCGTAGATTCGTCAATTCTGTACCTATTTTCATACAAATGACATTTTCGGAAACCCTGAGTCTTTTCTCGGACGATAGCAGTTGAAAATTTTGATATTTCGAAACTTCATCGCTGACTTCTTGCGATCGAAAAATGAAAAATGTTGTTTGAGAGACAATTTTTGTTATTTTTCAAAATTTTGAAATATGACCTACATTTTTGGATACCTGAAGTCCATCCGATTCCAGTAATATAAGTTTCATTCAGAGTTATCGCCCTTTATTTTTCGATTTTTTTCGAATTTTCTACCCATTTTGTGAGCTCGGGTTTCGTTTTATGGCCGAATTGACGTTTCTGAAACTTCTGAGGCATGAAGCCAAATGACCACTGCAAGGAATAAAGCAATTTCAACAATAATCTGTACACCGGAAGTGGTCGAAATAATGTCCGATATTTTGAAAAAAATGCAAAAAATGGGTATTTTGGGGAAAACGCGATTTCTCCGTCCGATATCAATGGATTAGACAAATTAGGGTACCATTGGATTGCACTAGGATTGTACTATCATATGATACCCAATTCGTACGGATACGATGAGCAGGAAGCACAATATGGCACGCTGAAAATCAAGTACTTTCTGATTTGGAGCGTTTTTGGATGCCTGTAGCTCGAAAACTTAACCGCAACTTTTTTTAAAAATTTTTCTACCGAGAGTCCTTTCGGAGTTATTTTGCATGAAACCATCCAGTAAGACTTTGAAATATGTGGAATAGGTGAAATAACGGACTGAAAATCAAAAAAAGTCGAAAAATCGTGAAATTTTGGAAAATGCTCTACTATTTTTTTATTTTAAGAGATTTTCAAAAAAAGGTTGTATAATCAGATAGCTGACCTAATTACGATTCTATCGATGTATAACATGTATGTAGTTATTGAAATTTAATTTTCGATATTTTAATTTTTTTGCATTTTTAGCACTTTTGAACATAGGATTTCCCAGGGGCATTTTATCTGATCAGATAATGTAATATGTCATTACAGAGCCCTGTGGCTAATTTAGTGCCCAAACCGGCTATCAAAACTATTCCGACAATAATAGCCATACCGGAAGTATTCAAAAAATGAAAAAAAATGTTAAAAACATTGTCGCACTTGCGAAAAACTTGATTTCTCCCTTAGGTAATAGCGGACCAAAAGAACTAAAGTGTCGCTGGTTAGCCCTATTAATGGACCATCATATGGTGTCTAAATAATACGATTTCGATGATAAGGAAATAAATTATTGTATGCCAAAAATCTAGTATTTTCCGATTTTTTAACATTCTGAGACGCCCTTTTCTTGAAAACAACGCCGCAGATTTTTCTTAAACTTTTCTTACTCAAAGTCCTATCGGTTGTCTATATAGTGAATCCAAAATGAAAAGCATTGAAATAATATAAGAGGTCCAAAAATGGCCTCAAACTTTGAAAAAAATTGAAAAATCGTTAAATTTTTGGAAAAGCTCTTTAATTTATTTTTTTTTTCCCAAACTACTCAATGGATGTTTCTGACACTTCTGGTACAGAAAGTTAAGTATCCAAAGAACGTCGTAAAGCTGCCACGACAATGGTCGTAAAACCGGAAGTAGTCGAAAAAATGTCCGATATTTTGAAAAAAAATTTTTTTTTTACGAAAACCTTTTTTATTTATGAATATTTTTTGATGGTATTTTACACAGGGTTAAAATATCATTCTACTTGAGCAGAAATGATTAAAAAAATTGTCTCGGTAATTTCCGTTAGCCGCCATCGGCTAATTTAGTTTTTCGTAACCAGAAAAACTATTTATTGTTCGATTTGTATAAAACAAAGTTCATATGCTCCGTGGTCCCATTTGCAATTTTTTTTGTTACGGTGAAATTTTTCTGTCGGCAACGGAAGTGACGTAATATTAACAAAAACTACAATTTTGACAGTTCGGTACCACTTTTTGAAAGCAAATATTTTTTTTTTTCAAAACTGATATAACTAAAAGGATGCATCCTGCAAAGGTGTATAAAATCTTTAGCTCAGATTTTTTAATTTCAATTTCATTTTCGGGCAATTTCGAATAGAATGTAAAATAAAGTGTAAAATTCAGTTATTTACAATTCATTCAGCGTCTTCATATTTTGAAGTATTTATTTGTGATTTTCATAAACTCGTAGCAATAATCCAGACGAAGAGAATGTATGCGAAAATTAGTTTGTAATATGAGCAGTTGCCGAGAAATATGCAATTTTGCATGCATCACTTTTCACGTTATTTTGCCTATAAAAGAGTGAATTATTATTCGATTTGCAATATTTTTTTTCCATTTGATGCCTAATGTCAATGTGGACAAGGTCAAGTCAATTTTACATTTTCACTGTGACCGGAAATGACGTCATTTCTGCAAAAACTGTATTTTTAACCTAAAAAACAAATATTTTATTCAAATGAGTCTGCCTTATAATATTTTTAAAATTATGATATTTGATTCCCATCAACGAATAGAATGAAACCATACGACCATACAGATACCACAAAATGGTTTCTAACTTGTACGGTTACAGAGAAATAGGCGATCTTCTATAAGTCACTTTTCAAGGTTTTTGGTCTATAAAAGTGTCAATTATTATTCGATTTTTATAATTTTTTTACCATTTGATGCCTTATGCCATTTATGACTTCTATCAACTAAGTTAACATTTTCAATATCACCGGAAGTAATGTAATTTTTGCAAAAAACGTATTTTTAGCCTTCAAAACAAACATTTATTGGAAGGGATTTATATTTATTATTTGTTAAACTTTATAACGTCTGACTCTAATGGGCAGTAAGATTGAATCAATACCATCATATTGATATCAAGAAATGGCTTCTAGCATGTTCCCTTGTGGAATAATAGCCAATTTTCCAAGGGTCACTTTTAATTATTTTACCTTCTTAATTTCAGTTTATGGGTTATAGGTTAATTATTCATTGCCCGATATGTATTAAACAAAGTTTGTATTTTGTATGTTGCAAATTTTCGACTTATTTTTCACCTATAAAAATTTCTTTCGGCACCGGAAGTGACGTAATTTTGCCATAATTTTGACCGGTCTTTTCGCCAGCAAATATTACTTTTACATATGATAGAGGGTGTCACTGAAACAAAACAACTAAAGTATAGTTCGGTAGCTCAATGGATCGGCTATGGTATAATAAACTTCCTGTATGATTCCTGAAAGCCGGTTCAGTGCTGCTTGCAGGTCTAGTTATTATTATTTTTTTTTTTGTGTGTTTTCTGCAAATCGGATTTCTCAGAATCTATCCATAGGATCTTTCTGAAATTTTGACCTACCCCCCCAAAAATGGGGTGCGAACCTTGATTAAATGTATTTTCAAAACGTTTTACGAATCCGAAATCACCGAATTTTACGAACGAAAAAACTGACAATGCATAGTCGTATCTTTGTTATTTTTTGACCGATTTTACTAATTCTTTTTTCTTTGAATACCTTGAAAAAAATCGTTTTCATCTGCAGTTTCACATTTTCGTATTTCGAAAATTCGTCGCTGTGATTTCGAACCGGAAGTTTAGACCAATTTGACAACTTCTTTAATAGTTGTACGATTTTCATGAAATTTAGTATACAAGTAGATCTTACCGATGTGACTTCAAAAATATAATTAGAAATTCTCTAAATTATCTCCCCTTGGTGAAATTAAGGATCAAAGTTTTCAAAAAAATCGTCGAAATATAGGTCAGAATGACCTAAAAAAAATTTTCGATACTCGACAAGTAATTACTGATTCCTACACAAAATATGGAGTTTGTCGATCGAACCGGAAGTGCCACCATCTTGAAACATGAAAAATCCCTAAGGCTTTTTTGCTATTTTACTTACAGACACGGGAGTTATATTTTCTGAATCCTTGAAGGATGGCCCAAAAATCATAGGGAGCAGAATTTTGATTTCGGTCACGTGATGGTCACCATTTTGAATTGAAAATGAAAAGTAGTAGCAATTTGAAGGGCCGAGACTTTGAAACACAATAACTCTCCTTCTAATTGAGCTAGAATGTTCAAACTTGGTGTAGACGTTCACTAGGACAATGTCATGATTGAGTCCAAAGATGAGCATTTTCTGCCAAGGGTAAGCAGAGATGGGCATGCTGATTTGTTGATTCTTTAGGGCACGATAACTTCGGTTATAATGAAGGGAGGGCTGTGAAACTTTTGTCAATAGAGAGTCCAATAGCTAGCCTGTTGTGTGAAATCATTGTATCATTTATTTTAAATATCAGGGATAGGCGAAAAAAAGAGATTGAAAATCCAAAAAGTCGTATTTTTACAATTTGGAGCATGTTTAGAGGTCTTTCTCGTAAAGTCAACTTAATATTTTTTGGGAACTTCTTCTACAAAGAGTCTTATTGGTAGTCTTTCATATAAAACCATCGATCAACAATCCAACATATCAGGAGTAGAAGAACAAAAGGATCGAACATTGAAAACGGCATCCTTTCATTGTTAAGCGACACATGCAGTGTGGGTGACTACAATCTACACATTTAGTCATCGTATACAGCTTATTCAACAGTATCGAATTCCAACTGCTTAGGGATATTTTTTAGAATCTAACCATAGGATCTTTCTAAAACTTTGACCTACCCCCCCAAAAATGGGGTGCGAACCTTGATTAAATATATTTTCAAAACGTTTTTCGAATCCAAAATCACCGAATTTTACGAACGAATGCTTTTGACCTACAATGCTGTAACTTTGTGACTATTTGACCTATTTAATTAATTCTTTTTTCTATGAGTACTTTGAGACATTTACTTCAAATCTGCAATTTCGGATTTTCGAATTTCGAAAATTCGTCGCTGTGATTTCGAACCGGAAGTTTAGACCAACTCGACAACTTCTTTAGTAGTTTTACGATTTTCATGAAATTTAATATGTAAGTAAACCTTAATGATGCGACTTGAAAAAATACTTTGGAAATTTTCTAAATTATCTCCCCTTGGAGAAATTGAGGATCGAAATTTTCAAAAAAATCGACGAAATATAGGTCAAATCATCTTGAATTTTTTTTTTAGGTACTAGCTACGAGACCACTGATTAGTACACAAAAAATGGAGTTTGTAGCTCAATCCGGAAGTGCCACCATCTTGAAATGTAAAAACCTCAAACGCCATTTTGCTATTTTACATACAGACACGGGGGTTATATTTTCTGAATCCTTGAAGGGATGGCTATAAAATGTTGGCAGTAGAATTTTGATTTAAGTCAATGGATAGTCACCATATTGAATTGAATATCAGAAATAGTGAAAAATGGACATTAACGGGCATGTAAATTATCAGAACAGACCGTAGTTTGTTGAATTCGTTTCTTATCTTTGAAATTAATACATTTGGGGATAGCCTAGCTCATTGTCGAATTTTTGGTATTTGCAAATTTCAAAATTTCAAATTTCGCCTTTGATGTTTTCCGTGCCGACAAAGTTGTTTTCGCGTGAATAACTCCGATTAACAGCTTGAAAATAATCAAATGGATCGCAGTTTCGCGATTTTGTCTCAAATCTGGGAAATCAATACATTTCTGGTTAGCCTCCTTTCAAAAATGGGTGGTGGCCTTGGAATCAATATATTTTCAAAACGTTTTGCGAATCCAAAATCACCGAAAACAACTGATGAAAAAATTGACCTTGACAGCTGTGTTACTTCGTGATTTTGTGATCTATTTTACTTTTCTGGTTAGCCTCCTTTCAAAAATGGGTGGTGGCCTTGGAATCAATATATTTTCAAAACGTTTTGCGAATCCAAAATCACCGTAAATAACTGATGAAAAAATTGAGCTTTGATGGAAACTATATAGAAAAATAAAAGGAAACATCAACAATATATAGGTCTTGCACACATAGGCTTAGAACTTTGCAGCCAGTCCTCATATTAATTGAAATTGAATAGGTTTGATTTGATATAATTATTTGTTTTCTATTTTAAAACTATCTAAAAAAAATATTTTTAATCATTTATGTTATTGATTTAGATTAATACTGTTTATATTGTGTACATTTTAACACCTTCATCGATTAATAATGGTTTGCATAGTCATCGTATAGAGCTTATTCAACAGTATCGAATTCCAACTGCTTAGGGATATTTTACGTGCACTCCAATGTGTACACCGGACCTTGGTTTTTCGTCCCATCTATATGTTAGTTTGTGTCGAATGGAGGTTAAGCCGCATTTATCTCTTTCTCTTTTATTTTTAAAGTTTTGTAATAATCGGTTGTACTGTACTGTAAAAGTGATAAAACAGAAAATTTCGCCCGGTAGTAATGTTTCTCACATTAAAGTCACCAATTTGCTCATTTTAGGGGGCAAACGTTTATTGCGAACAATTAAGCTGGTCAGGGGGGGGGGCTTATTTTTAAAAGTTTTGTAATATTCGGTTGATAATTAAAGGTACCGTGCAAATTAAACTGTTAAAATAGAAAATTCCGCCCGGTTGAAATGTTTCTCCTTGTAGGTCAGCAATTTGCCAAATTTAGGGAGGTTGCGTGGCTAAATGGTTAGCACCTGCGCACTGTATCGTAACGTCTGTCATTGAGTCAACTGGCGTTGTTTCGATTGAAATGCCCGGTTGAAATGTTTCTTGCTATAAGTCAGCAATTTATCGATTTTAGGGAGCCTGAATGGCTGTGTGGTTAGCATGTGCGCGCTGTATCGTAACGTCTGTCATTGAGTCAACCGGCATCGTTTCGATTTCCAGGTTGCACGTGACATGGAGTATGGTGTCCAACCTCGTGGGTTTTCTCCGTGTCCTTCGGTTTCCTCCCACGGCTGATTTCAGATTATTGTTATGACTGGGTGCAATGTTTCATACTATATTTAGATTTGTAACTTCGCGAGTTTTTGACCAATTTTGATAATTTTTTCTTCTTATCCTTTTATTTAGGATACTTGATACAATCAATGACACGTGACCATGAATATGAAAGCTTTCATATCTGCATGGGACAGTAGCAGATCTAGTTCTTATTAGGCTTTCAGACTTTCGTCTGAAAGACTATTGTTTTTACTAAAATTATTATTATTAGGCTTTCAGACTTTCGTCTGAAAGCCTATTGTGATTACTAAAATTATTATTAGGGTTTCACACTGCGTAGCTTGTGTGAAACACTATTGTTTTTGTTAAAATTATTATTCTTATTATTATTATTATTATTATTATTCAGATTCCAATTTGAATAGATCTCAGCAACTACGTGTCGCATCGTTACGATTTCTTCGGTTTTACTGGGAAAGTGGGTGTGACTTAGAGGATAAAGCTATTTTGAACGTTCTGCGACAATGCGAAATGTCCGAAAACACCGAAGTTATCGTTTTTAAAAATATTGCAGTAATTTTAACAATAATCATTGGATTTTAACTTTCGATACATTTTGGCATAGCCTGAGACAGGGCACATAGCTACGCTACTTTCGATTTTTGATTTTCGGCAAATCTTCGAAGATATTAGGCGCCAAATTTCGAAAATTTAAAATTTTACAAAAAACTTTTTTATTTATGAATATTTTTTAGTCGTATTGTGCACAGAATTAAAGGGTCATCTGACTAGTGCAAAAATGTTAAAAAATTTTGTCTCAGTAATTTACCTTGGCCGCCATTGGCTAATTCAGTTTTTCAGTCCTAGATTAATTTTTTATTGTTCGATTTGTATAAAACAAAGTTCATATGCTTCGTTGTATCAATTGTCGTTTTTTTTATTACCGAAAGTGTTATCTGTCGGCACCGGAAGTGGCATAATTTTACCAAAAACTACAATTTTGACAGTTATTTACGATCTTCATAAACAAATATTATTTTTTTGAAAAATTATATGACTCAAAGAGTGTGCCCTTTCAAGGCGCAAAAAATGTAGGAAGCAGTTTTTTTAATTTCGATTTCATTTTCGAGCAAATTCGATTAAGAGGCTAAAAATGGTGTAAAATTGGCCTATTTACAACCTATTCAGACTTTTCAGATTTTAAAATATTTCTTCGTAACTTTTATAAACTTGTAGCTATAATCCATACGAAGAAAATGTATGTTAAAATTCGTTTGTAATATAAGCAGTTGCCAAGAAATGGGCAGTTCTGCATAAGTCACTGTTTTCGTTATTTTGCCTGTAAAATAGTCAATTATTATTGGATTTTTATAAAAGTGACATCATTTGATTCAAAAAGCACGTAGCGTCATATCAAGTTGATTACAATTTAAAATTGACACCGGAAGTGACATCATTTGGTCAAAAAATGCATTTTACACTTTTTTAAATCAATGTTTTATTCAACCAAGAATAACTTAATATGTATTAATAATTTTAACTTTTGGTTTAAATTCACATATAAACAAAACTCATATGGTCATATAGATATCATAAAATGGTTTCTAACTTGTTCGGTTGCCGAGAAATAGACGGTTTTCTACAGGTCACTTTTGAAGGTTTCGGGGCCATAAAAGGGTCAATTATTATTCGATTTTCATAAACGTCACACCATGTTATACCTAATGCCATTTGGGATTTCATACAAGTAATTTAAGATTTTCATTATCACCGGAAGTAACGTCATTTTGGCAAAAACTGTATTTTTAGCCTCCAAAACAGATATTTTATTCAAATGAGTCTGTTTTGAAATCTTTTTCAAATTATGGTATTTGATGCCAATCAACAAATAGAATGAACCCATACGATCATACAGATACCACAAAATGGTTTCTAACTTGTACGGTTGCCGAGAAATAGCCGATTTTCTACAAGTCACTTTTCAAGTTTTTTGGTCTTTAAAAGTGGCAATTATTATTCGATTTAACGTTTTTATTTATAAATATTATTTAGTCGTGTTGTGCACAGAATTAAAGAGTCATCTGACTAGCGCAAAAATGTTAAAAAAATTTGTCTCAGTAATTTTCCTTGGCCGCCATTAGCTAATTCAGTTTTTCAGTCCTAGATTAATTTTTTATTGTTCGATTTGTATAAAACAAAGTTCATATGCTTCGTTGTCCCAATTGTTATTTTTTTTATTACCAAAAGTGTTATCTAGCAAATTGGATTAAGGGGTGAAAAAAGGCGTAAAATTGACCTATTTACAACCCATTCAGGCTTTTCAGATTTTAAAATTTTTTTACTTAACTTTTATAAACCTGTCACTATAATCCATACGAAGAGAATGTATGTTAAAATTAGTTTCTAATATAAGCAGTTGCCGAGAAATGGGCAGTTTTGCATAAGTCACTGTTTTCGTAATGTTGCCTGTAAAATAGTCAATTATTAATGGATATTCACAAAAGTGACATCATTTGATTCAAAAAGCAAGTGTGCGTCATATCATGTTGATTACTATTTAAAATTGACACCGGAAGTGACGTCATTTAGTCAAAAACTCAATTTTTAACTTTTAAAATCGATCTTTTTTTCAACCAAGAATTATGTCACATGTAATAATAAAATTAACTTTTGGTTTAAATTCACATATTAACAAAACTCATACGGTCAAATAGATATCATAAAATTGTTTCTAACTTGTTCGGTTGTCGAGGTATAGGCGATTTTCTGAAAGTCACTTTTGTAGGTTTTTGGCCCATAAAAGTGTCAATTATTATTTGATTTTCATAAAATTTTCACCCTTTGAAGCCTAATGTCATAGACGATGTTATAAAACTAATTTAACGTTTTCATTATCACCGGAAGTAGCGTCATTTTGGCAAAAACTGTATTTTAAGCCTTCAAAACCGATATTTTATTCAAATGAGTCTGATTTGTAATGTTTATACAATTATGATATTTGATTCCAATCAACAAATAGATATAACCCATACGGTCATATAAATACCAAAAAATGGTTTCTAACTTGTACGGTTGCCGAGAAATAGACGATTTTCTACACGTCACTTTTCAAGGTTTTTGGTCTATAAAAGTGGAAATTATTATTCGATTTACATAAAATTTTCACCATATGATGCCTTATGCCATTTCTGATTTCATAAGACTAAGGGAACATTTACATTATCACCGGAAGTACTGTTATTTTGTCAGGATCAATTACATGTAACAAATGTATAAAATAAAATTGCTGGATTTGTTTGATTCTGTTTCCATTTTATTTGATGTGTGCAATGCTTATGTGGAAACCTGTATATTGGTTTCATTGGTACCGGAAAGGACATATGTTCAAGGGTAACGTAGCACCAAAAGTGACACAAGTTCAAGTTCAAAGGTAACATGGCAAAAGTGAAACCCGTCATTCCTGCATGCAGGTCTAGTTATTTATTATTATTATTTTATTTTTCGGGGGAGCCTATTTCTCAGTGTCTGTAACAGATACAGATCTGGGACGTAATTTTCTATCAGGAAACCATATAGTGGCCATCCCTTCCACTGTATCTGAAATTTCTGCGCAGACCGGAAGTGGCCGAATTTTGTGCGTTGCCAAAAAATTAAAAAACGGCCGTAGATTCGTCAATTCTGTACCTATTTTCATACAAATTACATTTTTGGAAACCCTGAGTCTTTTGTTGGACGATAGCAGTTGAAAATTTTGCAATTTAGAAACTTCGCCGCTGACTTCTAGCATTCGAAAAATGAAAATATGTTGTTTAAGACACATTTTTTGTTATTTTTCAAAATTTTCAAATTTGACCTACATTTTTGGATACCTGAAGGCAATCCGGTTCCAGTAATATAAGTTTCATTCAGAGTCATCGCCCTTTATTTTTCGATTTTTTTCGAATTTTCTTCACATTTTGTGAGCTTAAGTTTCGTTTTACGGCCGGATCGACGTTTCTGAAATTCCTGGAACATGAAGTAATATGGTCAAACCACCGTTTAAAGCAATTTCAACAACAATCCGTAAACCGGAAGTAGTCGAAATACTATGCGATATTTTGAAAAAACGTGAAAAATTGGTGTTTTGGGTAAAAACACGATTTTTCCGTCCGATATCAACGGATTAAACAAATTAAGGTATCATTTGGTCGGGCGGTAATTGGACCACTGAATGATACCCAATTCGTACGGATACGATCAGCAGGAAGCAAAATATGGCTCGCTGAAAATCAAGTATTTTCTGATTTGGAGCGTTTTTAGATGCCTGTATCTCGAAAACTGCTCCACAGTTTTTTATGAAACTTTCTCTATCGAGAGACCTTGCAGTAATCTTGTGTACGAAACATTCCATTACGACTTTGAAATATCTGGAAAAGGTGAAATAACGGACTGAAAATCGAAAAAAGTCGAAAAATCGTGAAATTTTGGAAAATGCTCTGCTATTTTTTTATTTTAAGAGATTTTCAAAAAAAATTTGGATATTCAGATCGCTGACCTAATTACGATTCTAACGATGTATAATATGTATGTAGTTATTGAAATTTAATTTTTGATATTTTAAATTTTTGGCATTTTTGGCACTTTTGAACCTAGGATTTCTCAGGGGCATTTTATCTGATCAGATAATGTAATATATCATTACAGAGCCCTGTGGCTATTTTAGTGCCTAAACCGGTTATCAAAACTATATCGACAATAATAACCATACCGGAAGTATTCAAAAAATGAAAAAAAAGGTTAAAAACATTGTCGCACTTGCAAAAAACTTGATTTCTCCCTTAGGTAATAGCGGACCAAAAGAACTAAAGTGTCGTTGGATAGCCCTATTAATGGACCATCATATGGTATCTAAATAATACTATATCGATGGTAAGGAAATAAATTATTGTGTGCCAAAAATCTAGTATTTTCCGATTTTTTAACATTCTGAGACGTCCTTTTCTCGAAAACGACGCCGCAGATTTTTCTTAAACTTTTCTTACTCAAAGTCCTATCGGTTGTCTATATAGTGAATCCAAAATGAAAAGCATTGAAATAATATAAGTGGTCGAAAAATGGCCTCAAACTTTGAAAAAAACTGAAAAATCGTTAAATTTTTGGAAACGCTCTTTAATTTATCTTTTTTTCCCAAACTACTCAATGGATGTTTCTGACACTTCTGGTACAGAAAGTTAATTATCCAGAGAACTCCGTAAAGCTATCATGACAACGATCGTAAAACCGGAAGTAGTCGAAAAAATGTCCGATATTTTGAAAAAAATTATTTATTTTACGAAAACCTTTTTTATTTATGAATATTTTTTGATGATATTTTACACAGGGTTAAAAATATCATCCTACTTGAGCAGAAATGAGAAAAAAAATTGTCTCGGTAATTTGCATTAGCCGCCATCGGCTAATTTAGTTTTTCGTACCCAGAAAAATTATTTATTGTTCGATTTGTATAAAACAAAGTTCATATGCACCGTGGTCACAATTGCAATTTTTTTTGTTACGGTGAAATTTTTCTGTCGGCAACGGAAGTGACGTAATATTAACAAAAACTACAATTTTGACAGTTCGGTACCACTTTTTGAAAGCAAATATTATTTTTTTTTCAAAACTGATATAACTAAAAGGATGCACCCTGCAAAGGTGGACAAAATCCTTAGCTCATATTTTTTAATTTCAATTTCATTTTCGGGCAATTTCGAATAAAATGTAAAATAAAGTGTAAAATTCAGTTATTTACAATTCATTCAGCGTCTTCATATTTTGAAATATTTATTTGTAATTTTCATAAACTCGTAGCAATAATCCAGACGAAGAGAATGTATGCGAAAATTAGTTTGTAATATGAGCAGTTGCCGAGAAATATGCAATTTTGCATGCATCACTTTTCACGTTATTTTGCCTATAAAAGAGTGAATTATTATTCGATTTGCAATAATTTTTTGCCATTTGATGCCTAATGCCAATTTGGACTAGGTCAAGCCAATTTTAAATTTTCACTGTGACCGGAAATGACGTCATTTGGGCAAAAACTGTATTTTTAACCTAAAAAACAAATATTTTATTCAAATGAGTCTGCCTTATAATATTTTTAAAATCATGATATTTGATTCCCACCAACGAATAGAATAAAGCCATACGACCATACGGATACCACAAAATGGTTTCTAACTTGTACGGTTACAGAGAAATAGGCGATCTTCTATAAGTCACTTTTCAAGGTTTTTGGTCTATAAAAGTGTCAATTATTATTCGATTTTTATAATTTTTTTACCATTTGATGCCTTATGCCATTTATGACTCCTATAAACTAAATTAACATTTTCAATATCTCCGGAAGTAATGTAATTTTTGCAAAAAACGTATTTTTAGCCATCAAAACAAACATTATATTGAAGGGATTTATATTTATTATTCGTTTAACTTTATAACGTCTGACTCTAATGGGCAGTAAGATTGAATCAATACCATCATATTGATATCAAGAAAAGGCTTCTAGCATGTTCCCTTGTCGAATGATAGCCAATTTTCTCAGGGTCACTTTTAAATTTTATACCTTCTTAATTTCAGTTTATGGGTTATAGGTTGATTATTTATTGCCCGATATGTATAAAACAAAGTTTGTATTTTGTATGTTGCGAATTTTCGACTTATTTTTCACCTATAAAAATTTCTTTCGGCACCGGAAGTGACGTAATTTTGCCATAATTTACAATTTTGACCGGTCTTTTCGCCAGCAAATATTACTTTTACATATGATAGAGGGTGTCACTGAAGCAAAACAACTAAAGTATACTTTGGTAGCTCAATGGATCGGCTATGGTATAATGAACTTCCTGTATGATTCCTGAAAGCCGGTTCAGTGCTGCTTGCAGGTCTAGTTTATTATTATTATTTTATTTTTCGGGGGAGCCTATTTCTCAGCGCCTGTAACAGATACCGATCTGGGACCTAATTCTTTATAGGGAAACCATGTGTTGGCTACTTGATAAACTATTTTTGAAACTTCTGCGCAGACCGGAAGTGGTCGAATTTCGTGCTCTGTCAAAAAATTAAAAAACGGCCGTAGATTCGTCAATTCTGTACCTATTTTCATACAAATGACATTTTCGGAAACCTTGAGTCTTTTCTCGGACGATAGCAGTTGAAAATTTCGATATTTCGAAACTTCATCGCTGACTTCTTGCGATCGAAAAATGAAAAATTTTATTTGAGAGACAATTTTTCTTATTTTTCAAAATTTTCAAATTTGACCTACATTTTTGGATACCTGAAGGCAATCTGGTTCCAGTAATATAAGTTTCATTCCGAGTTATCGCCCTTTATTTTTCGATTTTTTTCGAATTTTCTTCACATTTTGTGAGCTTAAGTTTCGTTTTACGGCCGGATCAACGTTTCTCAAATTCCTGATACATGAAGCAATATTGTCAAACCACCGTTTAAAGCAATTTCAACAACAATCCGTAAACCGGAAGTAGTCGAAATAATATGCGATATTTTGAAAAAATCGTGAAAAATTGGTGTCTTGGGTAAAAACACGATTTCTCCGTCCGATATCAACGGATTAAACAAATTAAGGTATCATTTGGTCTAGCGGTGATTGGACCACTGAATGATACCCAATTCGTACGGATACGATGAGCTGGAAGCAAAATATGGCACGCTGAAAATCAAGTATTTTCTGATTTGGAGCGTTTTTGGACGCCTGTATTTCGAAAACTGCTCCAGCGATTTTTCTTAAACTTTATCTATCGATGATCCTTCCGGTAGTCTTTAGCATGGATCCATCCATTAAGACTAGTATATAATTGGAATAAGACAAAAAAGGGACTCAAAATCGAAAAAAGTCGAAAAATCGTGAAATTTGGGAAAATGCTCTACTATTTTTTTATTTTAAGAGATTTTCAAAAAAAAGATATATATTTAAAAAGCTGACCTAATTACGATTCTAATGATGTATAATATGTATGCAGTTATTGAAATTTAATTTTCAATATTTTGACATTTTGACATTTTTAACACTTTTGAACATGGGATTTCTCAGAAGTATTTTATTTGATCGTATAGTGTCGTATATCATTAGAGAGCCCTGTTCCCATGCAAACTCCAAAACTGGATGTGAAAACTACTCGACAATGATTCGTATACCGGAAGTAGTTCAAAAAACAAAGAAAAATGTAAAAAAGATGAAAAAAAATTGGAGCTCTTGCCAAAAGTTCGAATTCTCCGTCACATATTAGCGGACCAAAACAATGAAAGTGTCTTTGGATAGTTCCATTAATAGACGATCGTATAACATCTAAATAACACGAATTTGATTCTTACGAAATAAATTATGGTACGCCGAAAACTAAGTATTTTCCGTTTTGGAGCATTCTGAGGCGCCTTTTTCTCGAAAACGACGCCTACGATTTTTCTTAAACTTTTTTTACTCAGAGTCCTATCGGTGGCTTAGCGTGTGCATTTAATAATAAAAGCGTTGCAATATTATAGGCGGTCCAAAAATGACCTCAATCTTTGAAAAAAGTTGAAAAATCATTAAATTATTGAAAATGCTCTTTTATTTATCTTTTTTTCAAAAATTACTTAATGAATGTTTCTGATATTTCTGCTACAGGAAGTTAAGTATCTAATCAACTTGTTAAAGCAATTCCGACAATGATCGAAAAACCGGAAGTAGTCGAAAAAATATCCGATATATTGATTTTTTTTTACATTTTTACAGAAAACTTTTTTATTTATGAATATTTTTTGATGGTAGTTTACACAGTGTTAAAGTATCACCCTACTTGAGCATAAGTAATTTTCTTTAGTCGCCATTGGCTAATTTAGTTTTTCGTACCTAGATTAATTATTTATTGTTCGATTTGTATAAAACAAAGTGCATATGATTCGTAATGTCAATTGTAATATTTTTTGTTACGGTGACATTTTTCTGCACGCAACGGAAGTGGCGTAAAATTAACAAAAACTACAATTTTGAGAGTTAAGTACCACTTTTTGACAGCAAATATTTTTTTTTCGAAAACTGATATAACAAAAAGTATGCGCCCTGTAAAGGCGCATAAAATGTTTGGCTGAGATTCTTAAATTTCAATTTCATTTTCGGGCAATTTCGAATAAAATGTAAAAAAAAAGGTAAAATTCAGTTATTACAACCCATTGAACGTCTTTATATTTTGAACTATTTATTCGTAACTTTCATAAACTCGTAGCCATAATCCAGACGAAGAGAATGTATGCGAAAAATAGTTTGTAACATGAGCAGTTGCCGAGAAATATGCAATTTTGCATGCATCACTTTTCACGTTTTTTTGCCTGTAAAATAGTAAATTATTATCCGATTTTCAATAAATTTTTTTTATTCGATGCCTAATGCCAATTTGGACTAGGTTAAGCCAAATTTACAGTTTCACTGTGACCGAAAATGACGTCATTTTGGCAAAAACTGTATTTTTAACGTCGAAAACAAATATTTTATTCAAATGAATCTTGTTTATAATATTTTTAAAATTATGATATTTGAATCCCATCACCGAATAGCATGAACCCATACCATCATACAGATACCACAAACAAGTTTCTAACTTGTACGGTTGCCGAGAAATAGACGATTTTCTATAAGTCACTTTTCAAGCTTTTTGGTCTATAAAAGTGTCAATTATTATTCAATTTTCATACAATTTTCACCATGTGATGCCTTATGCCATTTATGATTGCAATGATCTGATTTAACATTTCCATTATCACCGGAAGAAATGTCATATTTGCAAAAACCGTATTTTTAGACTTCAAAATAAAATTTTACTCCAAAATTAGATTTTGCGCGATCCGACTCAAGATGGCGTGTTCAATGACAAATATTACGGGACGCTGAAGATCTAGTATTTTCCTTTCTGGACTTTTATATGATATCAGAATGATACAAATTCGATGGTTAGGCAATAGATTATGAGATGCCGAAAATATAGTATTTTCCTCTTTTTTTGAAGCCTTTTCAAACTCGTTTATCTCGAAAACTACTTCTATTTCACTTCTTAAACTTCTGTTACCCCGAGTCCTATCGGTCGTTTAGGGTATAAAGGTAAATTTAAAAGCATGGCAATGATCTAAAGGACCCTGAAAGCCGATTCAGCACTGCTATGCAGGTCTAGTTATTATTATTTTTTTTTTCGCCGGAGCCTATTTCTCAGTGCCTGTAACAGATACCGATCTGGGACCTAATTCTCTATCGGGAAACCATGTGTTGGCTACTTGATAAACTATTTTTGAAACTTCTGCGCAGACCGGAAGTGGTCGAATTTCGTGCGGTGTCAAAAAATTAAAAAACGGCCGTAGATTCGTCAATTCTGTACCTATTTTCATACAAATGACATTTTCGGAAACCCTGAGTCTTTTCTCGAACGATAGCAGTTGAAAACTTGGATATTTCGAAACTTCATCGCTGACTTCTTGCGATCGAAAAATGAAAAATGTTGTTTGAGAGACAATTTTTGTTATTTTTCAAAATTTTGAAATTTGACCTACATTTTTGGATACCTGAAGTCCACCCGATTCCAGTAATATAAGATTCGTTCAGAGTTATCGCCCTTTATTTTTCGATTTTTTTCGAATTTTCTACCCATTTTGTGAGCTCGGGTTTCGTTTTATGGCCGAATTGACGTTTCTGAAACTTCTGAGGCATGAAGCCAAATGGCCATTGCAAGGAATAAAGCAATTTCAACAATAATCTGTACACCGGAAGTGGTAGAAATATTGTCCGACATTTTGAAAAAAATGCAAAAAATGGGTATTTTGGGGAAAAACGCGATTTCTCCGTCCGATATCAATGGATTAAACAAATTAGGGTACCAATGGACTGCACTAGTATTGTGCTATCGTATGATACCCAATTCATACGGATACTATGATCAGGCAGCAAAATATCGCACGCTGAAAATCAAGTATTTTCTGATTTTTAGCATTTTTGGACGCCTGTATCTCGGAAACTTAACCGCAACTTTTTTTAAAATTTTTTCTATCGAGAGTCCTTTTGGAGGTATTTTGCATGAACCCGTCCAATAAGACTTTGAAATATCTGGAATAGGTAAAATAACGGACTGAAAATCGAAAAAAGTCGAAAATTCGTGAAATTTTGGAAAATGCTCTGCTATTTTTTTATTTTAGGAGATTTTCAAAAAAAGATTGTATATTCAGATAGCTGACCTAATTATGATTCTAACGATGTATAATATGTATGTAGTTATTGAAGTTTAATTTTCGATATTTTAAATTTTTTGCATTTTTGGCACTTTTGAACATAGGAAATCTCAGGGGCATTTTATCTGATCAGATAATGTAATATATCATTACAGAGCCCTGTGGCTATTTTAGTGCCCAAACCGCACATTAAAACTATTCCGACAATAATAACCATACCGGAAGTATTCAAAAAATGAAAAAAAAGGTTAAAAACATTGTCGCACTTGCGAAAAACTTGATTTCTCCCTTAGGTAATAGCGGACCAAAAGAACTAAAGTGTCGTTGGATAGCCCTATTAATGGACCATCATATGGTACCTAAATAATGCGATTTCGATGGTAAGGAAATAAATTATTGTATGCCAAAAATCTAGTATTTTCCGATTTTTTAACATTCTGAGACGCCCTTTTCTCGAAAACGATACCGCAGATTTTTCTTAAACTTTTCTTACTCAAAGTCCTATCGGTTGTCTATATAGTGAATCCAAAATGAAAAGCATTGAAATAATATAGGTGGTCCAAATATGGCCTCAAACTTTGAAAAAAATTGAAAAATCGTTAAATTTTTGTAAATGCTCTTTAATTTATCTTTTTTTCCAAAACTACTCAATGGATGTTTCTGACACTTCTGGTACAGAAAGTTAAGTATCCAAAGAACTTCGTAAAGTTATCACGACAATGATCGTAAAACCGGAAGTAGTCGAAAAAATGCCCGATATTTTGAAAAAAAAATATTTTTTTTACGAAAAGCTTTTTTATTTATGAATATTTTTTGATGATATTTTACACAGGGATAAAATATCATCGTACTTGGGCAGAAATGAGAAAAAAAATTGTCTCGGTAATTTGCGTTAGCCGCCATCGGCTAATTTAGTTTTTCGTACCCTGAAAAATTATTTATTGTTCGATTTGTATAAAACAAAGTTCATATGCTCCGTGGTCCCAATTGTAATTTTTTTAGTTACGGTGAAATTTTTCTGTCGGCAACGGAAGTGACGTAATATTAACAAAAACTACAATTTTGACAGTTCGATACCACTTTTTGAAAGCAAATATTATTTTTTTTCAAAACTGATATAACTAAAAGGATGCACCCTGCAAAGGTGCACAAAATCCTTAACTCATATTTTTTAATTTCAATTTCATTTTCGGGCAATTTCGAATAAAATGTAAAATAAAGTGTAAAATTCAGTTATTTACAATTCATACAGCGTCTTCATATTTTGAAATATTTATTTGTAATTTTCATAAACTCGTAGCAATAATCCAGACGAAGAGAATGTATGCGAAAATTAGTTTGTAATATGAGCAGTTGCCGAGAAATATGCAATTTTGCATGCATCACTTTTCACCTTTTTTTGCCTATAAAAGAGTGAATTATTATTCGATTTGCAATATTTTCTTTCCATTTGATGCCTAATGCCAATTTGGACTAGGTCAAGCCAATTTTACATTTTCACTGTGACCGGAAATGACGTCATTTAGGCAAAAACTGTATTTTTAACCTAAAAAACAAATATTTTATTCAAATGAGTCTGCCTTATAATATTTTTAAAATTATGATATTTGATTCCCATCAACGAATAGAATGAAGCCATACGACCATACAGATACCACAAAATGGTTTCTAACTTGTACGGTTACAGAGAAATAGGCGATCTTCTATCAGTCACTTTTCAAGGTTTTTGGTCTATAAAAGTGTCAATTATTATTCGATTTTTATGTTTTTTTTACCATTTGATGCCTTATGCCATTTATGACTTCTATGAACTATGTTAACATTTTCAATATCACCGGAAGTAATGTAATTTTTGCAAAAAACGTATTTTTAGCCTTCAAAACAAACATTTTTTTGAAGGGATTTATTTTTATCATTCGTTTAACTTTATAACGTCCGACTCTAATGGGCAGTAAGATTGAATCAATACCATCATATTGATATCAAGAAAAGGCTTCTAGCATGTTCCCTTGTCGAATAATAGCCAATTTTCCCAGTGTCACTTTTAAGTTTTTTACCTTCTTAATTTCAGTTTATGGGTTATACATTAATTATTTATTGCCCGATATGTATAAAACAAAGTTTGTATTTTGTATGTTGCGAATTTTCGACTTATTTTTCACCTATAAAAATTTCTTTCGGCACCGGAAGTGACGTAATTTTGCCATAATTTACAATTTTGACCGGTCCTTTCGCCAGCAAATATTACTTTTACATATGATAGAGGGTGTCACTGAAGCAAAACAACTAAAGTATAGTTCGGTAGGTCACTGGATCGGTTATGGTATAATAAACTTCCTGTATGATTCCTGAAAGCCGGTTCAGTGCTGCTTGCAGGTCTAGTTAGGCTTTCAGACTTTCGTCTGAAAGCCTATTGAGATTACTAAAATTATTATTTTTTTTTTTATTATTATTATTTACCGCCGGAGCCTATTTCTCTATGATCGAAAAGAGATACCGATCTGCGGTTCATCTTTCTAACGGGAAACCATGTGGTGGCTACTCAATAAAGCAATTTTTGAACTTCTGCGCAGACCGGAAGTGGTCCAATTTTGAACGTTTGTAAAAAATAAAAAATCGGTCGTGGTTTCGTCAATTCTCTACCTATATTCAAACAAATCACATTTTTGGAAAGCCTGAGACATTTCCAAGACAATAGCAATCTCACATTTCGCAATTTCGAAACTTCGTCGCTGACTTCTATCGTTCGAAAATTCAAAACACGTCGCCTACGAGACATTTTTTGTTATTTTTCAAAATTTGCAAATTTGACCTATATTTTTGGATACCTGACGTCAATCCGATTCCAGTAATATAAGTTTCATTCAGAGTTATCGCCCTTTATTTTTCGATTTTTTTCGAATTTTCTTCCCATTTTGTGAGCTGTGGTGTCGTTTTACAGCCAAAATGATGTTTCTGAAACTTACGGAACATGAAGTTATAGTCCAATACCAACTGATAAAGCAATTTCGACAAGAATCCTTTAACCGGAAGTGGTCGAAATAATGTGCAATATTTTGAAAAAAATGCAAAAAATGGATATTTTGGGGAAAAACGCGAATTCTCCGCCCGATATCAATGGATTAAAGAAATTAGGGTACCATTGGATTGCACTAGGATTGTACTATCGTATGATACCCAATTCATACGGATACTATGACCAGGCAGCAAAATATGGCACGCTGAAAATCAAGTATTTTCTGATTTGGAGCGTTTTTGGACGCCTATATCTCAAAAACTTAACCGCAACTTTTTTTTAAATTTTTTCTATCGAGAGTCCTTTCGGAGTTAATTTGCATGAAACCACCCAATAAGCCTTTGAAATATCTGGAATAGGTGAAATAACGGACTGAAAATCGAAAAAAGTCGAAAAATCGTGAAATTTTCGAAAATGCTCTGCTATTTTTTTATTTTAAGAGATTTTCAAAAAAAAATTGTATATTCAGATAGCTGACCTAATTACGATTCTAACGATGTATAATATGTATGTAGTTATTGAAATTTAATTTTCGATATTTTAATTTTTTTGCATTTTTGGCACTTTTGAACCTAGGATTTCTCAGGGGCATTTTATCTGATCAGATAATGTAATATATCATTACAGAGCCCTGTGGCTATTTTAGTGCCTAAACCGGTTATCAAAACTATATCGACAATAATAACCATACCGGAAGTATTCAAAAAATGTAAAAAAAGGTTAAAAACATTGTCGCACTTGCAAAAAACTTGATTTCTCCCTTAGGTAATAGCGGACCAAAAGAACTAAAGTGTCGCTGGATAGCCCTATTAATGGACCATCATATGGTATCTAAATAATACGATATCGATGGTAAGGAAATAAATTATTGTGTGCCAAAAATCTAGTATTTTCCGATTTTTTAACATTCTGAGACGTCCTTTTCTCGAAAACGACGCCGCAGATTTTTCATAAACTTTTCTTACTCAAAGTCCTATCGGTTGTCTATATAGTGAATCAAAAATGAAAAGCATTGAAATAAAATAGGTGGTCCAAAAATGGCATCAAACTTTGAAAAAATTGAAAAATCGTTAAATTTTTGTAAACGCTCTTTAATTTATCTTTTTTTCCAAAACTGCTCAATGGATGTTTCTGACAATTCTGGTACAGAAAGTTAAGTATCCAAAGAACTTCGTAAAGCTATCACAACAACGATCGTAAAACCGGAAGTAGTCGAAAAAATGTCCGATATTTTGAAAAAAAATATTTTTTTTACGAAAATCTTTTTTATTTATGAATATTTTTTGATGATATTTTACACAGGGTTAAAATATCATCCTACTTGAGCAGAAATGAGAAAAAAAAATTGTCTCGGTAATTTGTGTTAGCCGCCATCGGCTAATTTAGTTTTCCGTACCCAGAAAAATTATTTATTGTTCGATTTGTATAAAACAAAGTTCATATGCTCCGTGGTCCCAATTGTAATTTTTTTTGTTACGGTGAAATTTTTCTGTCGGCAACGGAAGTGACGTAATATTAACAAAAACTACAATTTTGACAGTTCGGTACCACTTTTTGAAAGCAAATATTATTTTTTTTCAAAACTGATATAACTAAATGGATGCACCCTGCAAAGGTGCACAAAATCCTTAGCTCATATTTTTAAATTTCAATTCCATTTTCGGGCAATTTCGAATAAAATGTAAAATAAAGTGTAAAATTCAGTTATTTACAATTCATTCAGCGTCTTCATATTTTGAAATATTTATTTGTAATTTCCATAAACTCGTAGCACTAATCCAGACGAAAAGAATGTATGCGAAAATTAGTTTGTAATATGAGCAGTTGCCGAGAAATATGCAATTTTGCATGCATCACTTTTCACGTTATTTTGCCTATGCAAGAGTGAATTATTATTCGATTTGCAATATTTTTTTCCCATTTGATGCCTAATGCCAATTCGGACTAGGTCAAGCCAATTTTACATTTTCACTGTGACCGGAAATGACGTCATTTCTGCAAAAACTGTATTTTTACTCTAAAAAACAAATATTTTATTCAAATGAGTCTGCCTTATAATATTTTTAAAATTATGATATTTGATTCCCATCAACGAATAGAATGAAGCCATAAGACCATACAGATACCACAAAATGGTTTCTAACTTGTATGTTTACAGAGAAATGGGCGATCTTCTATAAGTCACTTTTCAAGGTTTTTGGTACATAAAAGTGTCAATTATTATTCGATTTTTATAATTTTTTTACCATTTGATACCTTATGCAATTTATGACTTCTATGACCCAAGTTAACATTTTCAATATCACCGGAAGTAATGTAATTTTTGCAAAAAACGTATTTTTAGCCTTCAAAACAAACATTTTTTAGAAGTGATTTATATTCATTATTTGTTTAACTTTATAACGTCTGACTCTAATGGGCAGTAAGAGTGAATCAATACCATCATATTGATATCAAGAAAAGGCTTCTAGCATGTTCCCTTGTCGAATAATAACCAATTTTCCCAGGGTCACCTTTAAGTTTTTTACCTTCTTATTTTCAGTTTATGGGTTATAGGTTAATTATTTATTGCCCGAAATGTATAAAACAACGTTTGGATTTTGTATGTTGCGAATTTTCGACTTATTTTTCACCTATAAAAATTTCTTTCGGCACCGGAAGTGACTTAATTTTGCCATAATTTACAATTTTGACTGATCTTTTCGCCAGCAAATATTACTTTTACATATGATAGAGGGTGTCACTAAAGCAAAACAACCTAAAGTATAGTTTGGTATCTCAATGGATCGGCTATGGTATAATAAACTTCCTGTATGATTCCTGAAAGCCGGTTCAGTGCTGCTTGCAGGTCTAGTTATTTATTATTATTATTTTATTTTTCGGGGGAGCCTATTTCTCAGTGTCTGTAACAGATACAGATCTGGGACGTAATTTTCTATCAGGAAACCATATAGTGGCCATCCCTTCCACTGTATTTGAAACTTCTGCGCAGACCGGAAGTGGCCGAATTTTGTGCGGTGCCAAAAAATTAAAAAACGGCCGTAGATTCGTCAATTCTGTACCTATTTTCATACAAATTACATTTTTGGAAACCCTGAGTCTTTTCTCGGACGATAGCAGTTGAAAATTTTGCAATTTAGAAACTTCGTCGCTGACTTCTAGCATTCGAAAAATGAAAATATGTTGTTTAAGACACATTTTTTGTTATTTTTCAAAATTTTCAAATTTGACCTACATTTTTGGATACCTGAAGGCAATACGGTTCCAGTAATATAAGTTTCATTCAGAGTCATCGCCCTTTATTTTTCGATTTTTTTCGAATTTTCTTCACATTTTGTGAGCTTAAGTTTCGTTTTACGGCCGGATCGACGTTTCTGAAATTCCTGGAACATGAAGTAATATGGTCAAACCACCGTTTAAAGCAATTTCAACAACAATCCGTAAACCGGAAGTAGTCGAAATACTATGCGATAATTTGAAAAAAACGTGAAAAATTGGTGTTTTTGGTAAAAACACGATTTTTCCGTCCGATATCAACGGATTAAACAAATTAAGGTATCATTTGGTCGGGCGGTAATTGGACCACTGAATGATACCCAATTCGTACGGACACGATCAGCAGGAAGCAAAATATGGCTCGCTGAAAATCAAGTATTTTCTGATTTGGAGCGTTTTTAGATGCCTGTATCTCGAAAACTGCTCCACAGTTTTTTATGAAACTTTCTCTATCGAGAGACCTTGCAGTAGTCTTGTGTACGAAACATTCCATAACGACTTTGAAATATCTGGAAAAGGTGAAATAACGGACTGAAAATCGAAAAAAGTCGAAAAATCGTGAAATTTTGGAAAATGCTCTGCTATTTTTTTATTTTAAGAGATTTTCAAAAAAAAATTGTATATTCAGATAGCTGACCTAATTAGGATTCTATCGATGTATAATATGTATGTAGTTATTGAAATTTAATTTTCGATATTTTAAATTTTTTGCATTTTTGGCACTTTTGAACCTAGGATTTCTCAGGGGCATTTTATCTGATCAGACAATGTAATATATCATTACAGAGCCCTGTGGCTATTTTAGTGCCTAAACCGGTTATCAAAACTATATCGACAATAATAACCATACCGGAAGTATTCAAAAAATGTAAAAAAAAGGTTAAAAACTATGTCGCACTTGCAAAAAACTTGATTTCTCCCTTAGGTAATAGCGGACCAAAAGAACTAAAGTGTCGTTGGATAGCCCTATTAATGGACCATCATATGGTATCTAAATAATACGATATCGATGGTAAGGAAATAAATTATTGTGTGCCAAAAATATAGTATTTTCCGATTTTTTAACATTCTGAGACGTCCTTTCCTCGAAAACGACGCCGCAGATTTTTCTTAAACTTTTCTTACTCAAAGTCCTATCGGTTGTCTATATAGTGAATCAAAAATGAAAAGCATTGAAATAATATAGGTGGTCCAAAAATGGCATCAAACTTTGAAAAAATTGAAAAATCGTTAAATTTTTGTAAACGCTCTTTAGTTTATCCTTTTTTTTCAAAACTGCTCAATGGATGTTTCTGACATTTCTGGTACAGAAAGTTAAGTATCCAAAGAACTTCGTAAAGCTATCACAACAACGATCGTAAAACCGGAAGTAGTCGAAAAAATGTCCGATATTTTGAAAAAAATTATTTTTTTTACAAAAAAATCTTTTTTATTTATGAATATTTTTTGATGATATTTTACACGGGGTTAAACTATCATCCTACTTGAGCAGAAATGAGAAAAATAAATTGTCTCGGTAATTTGTGTTAGCCGCCATCGGCTAATTTAGTTTTTCGTACCCAGAAAAATTATTTATTGTTCGATTTGTATAAAACAAAGTTCATATGCTCCGTGGTCCCAATTGTAATTTTTTTTGTTACGGTGAAATTTTTCTGTCGGCAACGGAAGTGACGTAATATTAACAAAAACTACAATTTTGACAGTTCGGTACCACTTTTTGAAAGCAAATATTATTTTTTTTCAAAACTGATATAACTAAATGGATGCACCCTGCAAAGGTGCACAAAATCCTTAGCTCATATTTTTAAATTTCAATTCCATTTTCGGGCAATTTCGAATAAAATGTAAAATAAAGTGTAAAATTCAGTTATTTACAATTCATTCAGCGTCTACATATTTTAAAATATTTATTTGTAATTTCCATAAACTCGTAGCACTAATCCAGACGAAGAGAATGTATGCGAAAATTAGTTTGTAATATGAGCAGTTGCCGAGAAATATGCAATTTTGCATGCATCACTTTTCACGTTATTTTGCCTATGCAAGAGTGAATTATTATTCGATTTGCAATATTTTTTTCCCATTTGATGCCTAATGCCAATTTGGACTAGGTCAAGCCAATTTTACATTTTCACTGTGACTGGAAATGACGTCATTTGGGCAAAAACTGTATTTTTAACCTAAAAAACTAAAATTTTATTCAAATCAGTCTCCCTTATAATATTTTTAAAATTATGATATTTGATTCTCATCAACGAATAGAATGAAGCCATAAGACCATACAGATACCACAAAATGGTTTCTAACTTGTACGTTTACAGAGAAATAGGCGATCTTCTATAAGTCACTTTTCAAGGTTTTTGGTATATAAAAGTGTCAATTATTATTCGATTTTTATAATTTTTTTACCATTTGATACCTTATGCAATTTATGACTTCTATGAACCAAGTTAACATTTTCAATATCACCGGAAGTAATGTAATTTTTGCAAAAAAACGTATTTTTAGCCTTCAAAACAAACATTTTTTAGAAGTGATTTATATTCATTATTCGTTTAACTTTATAACGCCTGACTCTAATGGGCAGTAAGAGTGAGTCAATACCATCATATTGATATCAAGAAAAGGCTTCTAGCATGTTCCCTTGTCGAATAATAACCAATTTTCCCAGGGTCACTTTTAAGTTTTTTACCTTCTTAATTTCAGTTTATGGGTTATAGGTTAATTATTTATTGCCCGAAATGTATAAAACAACGTTTGGATTTTGTATGTTGCGAATTTTCGACTTATTTTTCACCTATAAAAATATCTTTCGGCACCGGAAGTGACTTAATTTTGCCATAATTTACAATTTTGACTGGTCTTTTCGCCAGCAAATATTACTTTTACATATGATAGAGGGTGTCACTAAAGCAAAACAACCTAAAGTATAGTTTGGTAGCTCAATGGATCGGCTATGGTATAATAAATTTCCTGTATGATTCCTGAAAGCCGGTTCAGTGCTGCTTGCAGGTCTAGTTATGAATCAGTGTGTTATTTTATAGATTATATTATTATTTCCGGGATAATCCACAAGACAGTATCCAGTAATTGTTAACAATATTTAGGTGGGTCGTGGTGTTAATATCCAGTTATTTTAATAGCATCAGATTAATTAAAGTTTACGAATAGAGGAATTTAAAATATTATGTGGAAACATGCACACCTAATTAAAATCCAATTAAAAGAATATATGGTAGAGTGAAAGGTAAAAATTAATTGGAGCGTTAAGAATATCTTTTAATCCCTAACCCGAGGCTTTAAGACGCGCTCGTGTTTTATCGTCTCTTGATTAGCAATATCATTTATCTTTTCTAAAAATCTACACAAATTATGCTGATCGATATTTACTACTACTCTAAACAGGTGGTTGTATAAAACACCTGCTTTAATTAAAAACAACAAAACTCATGTAGATTTATCACCAATGTCATCTTCGTGAAGCAATGGTGCTTGTAACTGTCTATTAAACATATGTTTATTGCCTGGTTCCAGATATAGAATATACTATCGTATCTCAAAATACCAATTTCTTTCATTAGACATGCCTTCTATCAGCAATACAAAATCAACAAACGGCATAATTTCGTCTTGATCTGGGCGTTAAATCCCACATATGGACCAAGGACACATTTCTTAGCGTGGTACGATAAAGTGAGAAGTTGAAAACGGGCGAAAATAAAATGAAACGAAGGATAAATACTTGTATATAAGGCTTTTCCAACACATATGGTTCTTTCCTCTTTTCAATTTGAGCTATATTAGCAGAGAAATTGTGAGCTGAAAATTCATGAAAACTGTGCCGTAAGGGGCCAGTATTCGCGGTTTCACGTGGTACCCGGCTTGTTAATTAGGTATCTTCGCCTGTAAACTGCATGTAGTAGGGGTGATAAATGCTCGAATACCGGTTGTACAGGCGATAAAATTGTACAGGAGTTAAGAGTTTATATTTGTAAAGTAAATGAATATTAATGTATGTGTTCAATCAGTAGCAATAATCTTTATAAGGTCACGAACAATGTTTATAATCAGATTCTTATCCATGTAAAGTCTTTAGTCCTGTAAAATTCTCATCTTTCACAATCGGTCATACAGTGAGCTTAGGCACAGCACAAAGAACTTGTTAACATTCGGTGTAATATCTTGAATCAGGACGAAGGTTTTTTGGTGGATGTTTTCTGAAGTTTACTCGATATCGACCTACAGTGATGGACCCAATGGGGGACCTAGGGGTCCGTGTTCCATAAATATCCGTTTAAAAATTGGTTTATTATTCTGTTCCTATATGAAGCGGGTTAATTCTGGTGTTGGGGTGAAGTAGCGGATGAACTTGAATGGTATGTTCAGATTCTGCTATGAGCCAAGAAACCTGGTCACAGTAAATGTAAAAAACTTTATGCCTAGTGATCCCATTAACTTGCAAGGAATTGTGACAAGTAAAAAGTGCAAGTCTTGATAACATAGGGCAATAAACCCGTGGATATCTGTTTCTTTGTATTGGGGTTGGAAGAATAAGATTTTATCGTTACTTGATCTTTTAACCAGGGTGTGGAGTGGGGTGTGGTAGAGGGAGTATATTGATGGAACTCTAAGATAAAACTCGAGTCAACTTCTCCTATATAGAAAATACTCACAGTCGTATCAAATAGTTCATTGTTTAAATCAACCATCATATAAAGATGTGGAGTAGATATGTTCTACAAGTAATATTATGTTACAACACTTGTATTGAATACAAGAATAAAAAACATCTGTACTTTCTATCTTCTGGAACATCAACTACACATTTCATTGTCCTGATAACGCTCGTGTTAATTCTCCTTTTGAATAAGTATGCGATAACAACGACACTTATGAACTGATAATATCGTATGAAGATGCACTAACTGTTTAATCTGCTGTTGTTGTTCCTCTTAGACAGACATAAGTAAGAGAGAGTGGGATTAATTCAAATGCAATCAGACTGGTTGGGAGTTCTAGCGTTAAACAGTTTTACATAATGATATATTTTATTCATATTAGATACGATACCTCAAACGTGCCCATGGAGAATATTTGTATTTTTGATGTTGATGTTATTTGTATGATTGTCAAGACCATTAGCAAAGGATGAACTACATCTTAATATCGAAACGAAAAGGGAAATGAAACGGGTTTAATCGTGTGCATTTTGCATACCGATAGTCCGGACACCTGTTACCACACCATGCACACTCTTAACAAGGTGACCATTCGCTCATGGTTACAATGCAACCCCCTCCACCCACACACATGCCATCAAATGAAAAGTAAATGCAAATGTGTAGAGTAGATCAGAAAAAAAATCGGACGACCTTGCACGAGTGACAGAATTAAGTTAAAATCCTAGATATTTATATAAAGACAGATTAATCATTTTTTATTATCTTATAACACGGCGAGAGCAGTTGAGTCAGAATGACTTGGATTGATGTATTATCTGTGCTTCATTAATCAGTTATAAAACATCACAACTAATATGTAAACGCGGCGTAAAATAAGGTAGGCGACCCAATCGGGTATTTTATCCGATCTTTACACAATGTCATGCATCATGGATTTTCTATTAGCAATCACTATATCTGTACCAAGATCGTTGCATTCTGAAATCTGATTTAGAAAATAATAGAGAATTTGAAAATTAATGCACTACTATTCTCACCTTTATGAAACCATACGCACAATATAGAAAAAATTGAATCATTACTGTTTAAAGACTGAGATGTCCTTATATTTTACCCAAACAATAAAGCGTCAGTCAAGGATTCCTATTCATACAAATGTTATTAATTCGTTATGTAGGTGACCGGTGGTAAAATAACATGCATATTAAAAATGGATCCACCAATCCACGGGAACCCTATGAAGGCATGTAATCTATTTCAGACACCTTTTTAGATTTATAATCTGATTAAAAGTCAAGAGAAAATCAGGTTTTAACACTTAAAAGTATTTAATCGTATTACTAATTACTGTATTCTCTACGTTTTATTTATTATAATATATATTGGGATGACGATATTACACCTTTAAGAGATTTCGATACACTTTCAAAACTGTGATTTAACATTCAGTAATATTAACTGGCTAATTATTAATTTGCAAAGCCTCGATAAGTGAAATCTAAAGTCTTAAAAACATTGGATATTTGTTCAACAGTCATCAGTTCTTTTGATATAAAAGTCATGAATAAAAATGTACGCGAGGGACTGGTCATAAAAACGCCAAAATATTTTACAAGTTATTTATACGATTGCGCTGGTTACTATACTATTCATGACACATTTTAAAATAGTTTTCAAAGGACAAATCGCACAAGTATAAAACAGTAATTTATGATTAATATTTGATAAATGTTGAGATATTTATTAGGATTTGTTGTGACTGTAGGCTAGGCAGGTGTATAATATTACACCTGTTTAAAGTTGATAAGGTCAAGTTATTTAAAAATATGACAGATTTACCACATTCCTATGTAGGCCTACTTTATAGGATAACATGATAATGACCCCTGAACTTTATGTAATATAATCTGAGAGTTATCATTCACTGAGCAAGACACGCGCTAGCTCACCTACAGTTGCCGGTTTCGATCCGAGGGTTGGCCACGAAGGTTCTTCGGTAATTTTCCAGCGTGGACGGTCCGGAAAAAAGCCCTCGAGGTTGTCACGTAAAAGCGGAGAAGACAAAGCCACGCACGCTTATTATTATTTTATATAAGATACAAACACTACATAGCTCCATTTTACTCATGACAATTTATTTAGAGACCTGCTTGTCCACATCTAAACTTTTATCTTGTTTCAAATTCATTTTTAATTTATTAGCCATAAAGAAGTAAGAGACCCTTTAAATTCTAATACGTATTCTGACACTAATTATTATTTTTTATTATAGATAGAAACACTGACATATATCTAATGACTTCGTGACAATTAATTTAGAGACTCGCTTGTCTACATCTTGTACCTGTCTTGATTTGAGACCCCAATAAAATCATTATTAATCGATCATTAACAATTAAACGGTGAGAAACCTTTTACCGTCACAAGGCGCTCTGACACTAATTATTATTTTATGGGGTTTCTGTATAGCTCTAGACCAATTTCATGATGATTATTTACAAGCCCATGCAGCATAACATTTAAAACCAATAGTTTACTTCATACAGTTACATCTAATTGATAAAAAAATCACCTTCCGCCTGAAGTATCTTGTATTACGTATTAAGTCACATAAGCGTACTACTCTCCCGTAATCTGGAAAAACCTAGCAAGTCAAATTTGGGTGAAAATTGAGTTAGACCCATATCTAAAAAGACAAAATAAAATTGGTTATATATTCAGTAGCTTAACAAAACATTTTTCCTTTGTTTACTCAGAACTACACTCACAAGTGATACTAGGTTTTTCCAGATTACGGGAATACTGTATCTATCATAGTTATATATAACTGATAACCGTTTAATTACAAGCAGGCATCAAACCACTTTATAAAAGACTTTCCATAATCAGGAATCTTATAAAAGAATGGGTATTTTTTATGTACAGGTTACTAAGGGGTTGGAACAAACAACGGCTCAACGACGACCTACTCTTCAAATTCCGTATGTTAAGGGTTCGTTTCCGTGTACGCCAATATGCACTAGAGACCTCGGTTGTTCGTCCCACCAGAACGACTAGATTCTGTCCCTTTCCAAGGGCCGCAGCCTTGCACCACTGCCAGGGAAATCACACCAGGACATCACAAGGCGCTTGATCGGCCAACACTGGAAGCGAACTCGTGGCATCCTGATTAGCGAGCCAGTTTCTTAATCAACGAGCCTCCTCGGCTCCTATACCCGCGAGCGAGGACGTCATAGAGGTTTCTATTATATAACCGAAATGAATGGAATAGAGGGAAAGTACATATTACATCAAAACAAAACAATAATTTAGGATATGCAAGTGAAAATAGATAATGCCATTCTATAATACTATTTAACAAAAAACATATGAGAGGTGTAATTTAAAATCTGAATGAATCCGTGGGAAATTTGAAATTTAGAACTTGTTTGAAGTTCGATTGAACGACAAGATTAATGATCACAATTTGGTAAAGGAAATGTAGTCCAATTCCTTTCTCTTAACTTGCTATAAATCAGTCACATTTTTATTTATAACCTGTAGTCCTTGTTTTAATAGCGAATTGATATTGTTATGGTCGAAAGAAGTTTATGAATTATGGTTTTGAACGAATGATTCTTCTAAATTCCTTAACTAACTCAATATTATGTACTGATAGAAATATTAATTTTTGAACCATTGAAACATGTGGTCTGTCAAAATCATTTTTAGTTATTATCTATAAATATATGAACGACCACGGAACACATAGAGTAATATAAAGAAATAGGAGATTAGTGTTAAATGTATCCAATATAAGTAATTATATCCGCATAAACATACTGAAATGATCAGACCTTTTAACCTAAAGATTGCTAAAGAAGATGATGCCATTTAAAAATACTTGGAAATACCGTTTCGACAATTCTCGAGTTAATTATAGTGAGCAAAGACAAATCTGATTTAGATTTGAGATAATCTCTCCCAATACTAATCTAATATTATAGGGAAGAGATCATAACATGTTGTGTTTTATTTTCTTGTCTAACGGTTCGTGGGATTACACGCCCCCCCCCCCCCATACGTGATAACCTTCAAGTGATGTATTATTGTAATAGTTATGTGTTATAAACTTTTATGAGTTTATTCAACTCCTGTTATAGACGAAATTGTCCAGTTTTTAATTCATAAACTATGTTTATCCATATTTAGAGAAAGGTTGTAAGTTTTGTCATCAAGTGAATGTGTAGTATAAAGCCAATTGGAATATGAGAACAAAGTTACCATATCAAATATTCAAGAAATCAAAAATATTCTGTTTCAAAATGGGTTTAGTGGCCGAGTGGTCTGACGCGTGTGCAATTGATGATAATGAGTGGGTCGCCCATTCGTTTTCGACGTTCTACCCACTGCTTAAGACCCCCACGCGCACGTGAATTATTGAAATAAAAAAAATACTACATATTAGTCCTGACGTACCGCCGCTGAAGGAGAGTTAAACTCTCTTTCTCTCAGGCGGCAAATAGGATGCTGTCCGATCAATTCTGTCAGTGTTCCATCGCCGTTAAACAGGTTATCCATACGTGTCATTGCAAGAGGGGGTTGCTTGTACAACAGAGCTTTATTCTGGTTTATGATAATGATGTATTTTTACACCAACTACCCACTGTGTTAAATGTTTGATTATGCACTCAGCAGCCAACCTCGAATCAAAGACTTAATGTCTTTAACCTCGTCAATTCCTAGGGGCAGTACGTTTATGAGGTTCTTGTCTGTATGTTTGTATTATTATTGGTAGAGTTATATAACATGTTCTAATAACCAACCAATATCTGATCAACATGAGTTTTGTTACACATCGTACAATTTCCTGTGTAGCAGGGACTTATATGGAACATTTTAAACAGAATGTACTCTGCATCCCCACCCCAACGCACCCTCCCCTCCAAGAGGTTCTCGAGTCATCTAATCTATATAACCGGTTTTATTATCGATATAATTATTCGTTATAAGATTAGCGATGGCAGGAATTCCTTTTATTGCAGAAATATATCGTCGACAGGTGGAAACTAACCATCATCTATTATAGTATTAATATTCATTGACTGATTAAATGTTCCATTGGTTGTTATCCCTCCTCGTGACGCAATCATATATCCAGTAACCTGCAGTCTCCTTTGAGACTAATATAATTCTTTTCCCTTTGCCCCTAAAGTTAAATCCTTAACATTTCTTAAAACTCTGATGATCGATTAAAATCTTTCTAGCCACAAAGAGCCCGATATGTCATAATCATGTGAATAAATATATTGAAGAGGATCGAAGGAATCTATAGGCAGTGACATCATTTCAGTATGTACTTATCACCTTTATTATAAAATGTCGGTTTACTTTCCGATCCTTCCGCCTCAAAATCAAGAATATTCGCCCAAATCATGAATATTCACAAACTTCAGGCAGAAAATGGAAATGTAGATATTCTTATTCGATACTAGACCAAACTATTAACAAACATTGACATGGAATAGAGACAAGGAGAGAAGTGCTATAAATAGAGACACTACGTCAAGAGAACAAGGGAGGCAATTACGCCCTAGTCCCTCTTGACATATTCTATTAATTATTCTAGTTAATTAGATTTAAATGTTACATGTCCTTATAGATAAATAAAATAGATGAAAGGATGTGATACGCTTTAAGCTTCTCTAAATATTTAATGTTACACAAATAAATTAAATCATTAAAATCTTAATGAAATAAATACATGAAATGATGGAACCAAGACCTCCAACATGGCGATAGTAAGAAAGCTTTAGTCAGATTTTATATATCTGTATCTTAGGACAGTGAATATCCTGCGGTTCGAGGGGAGGTTTATATTATAGATATATTTTTTTTTCTTATTAAAACGAATTGTATTCCAACAAAAAACAACCCCACAGCCATTTCAACTGTATTATATTGGTTGTAATTTCCAAGACGTTTTTCAATCTCGAATTACATATGTTGATAAGTTCTATAATGGCTAGGGGAACCTACCTTTTACAAATAGAGAGGCAGAAAAATATTAAAGCATTTCTGTTTATACATGCCCTTACACGAGGTATTGCTCTAAGGGATTCTTTACTTTTTAGCAGGCTACCATACGGTATTCTATCTTTTTATTCAAATTTTAGATCAATCGTTATTGCAATATTGAACCTGTTTAATATTCAGGTGAACACTATGATCGTCAATAACAGGCAATTATTAATTATTAACATAATCCTCTAATGTAATTTCTCCCCGACATCACTGTTTCAATACCAATACACTTAAGATAAAGAGATAGGGGATTAGTGGTGAACCTTGTGCCATACGGTATGCGATGATCAACATAATACATAAATAACATAATATGAAGTACTGAATTGATGTCAATTGAATATCTTTATTATCTTTTGATTATTATACACGCCTCTAGGCGGTACACTTCATAACTTTTATCAACTGTTTCTCTGGGAAAACAAAACATGAAAACTATGAAAAGTGCATGTACTTCAAGAACAATCATATCGTGTTTTTTTAATGTCAATGGTCGTGTTTGAATGCTATATTGACAAATTATGGCAGCATGCTGCGACTACAGATTGCACACGTATTTCATCAAGTCAAATTTTGAATATCGTACAACAGTTTCTGAGTTTAAAGACCCTTGTTCATTTTTGGGCAAGATATAATCGCACCATGTTTGGCTAATTTATCTATTGACAACATCTTATAACAAAATTCTTTTATTTCTTTGTGCATACGCACTTTTACCCCTTTTACCCAATTGTCTAAACCTGTGTTAGTGTTAGCCGTGAAAGTCCATCGAGTTTTTCGGGGGGGGGGGGGCTATCAAGTGACAACGTATAGGCATTCGGATGGGACTAAAACCTAGGTCCCGTGTAGACATTGCTGTGCACGTAAGAGAATCATTGACATTTGGAATTCGATGTAAGAGTTGACCGTATACGTGCCGCTGTCCGGGTAGAATTTCCCCACTAGCACAATGTATGTAGCCTGCCCGCCTTTGTTAACATACTCGGCACAGAACCGTGGGACGTTAAACACCTTTTCATTTATTTCTGCGTGAGTATTATATATGTATGTTGTAATGTGCCATGATGTAAATATATGATAATGTACATGAATTTTGCAAGAACATACAGAAACTTACATCATTTATATCCCGGTGTAATAACCACCCCACAACACTCGTAGAAATTTTATATATGCCCAGTTGGAGAGGTGTCCATGCTGGGGGAGCAATTGTAAATACAGTTCCAATATTCAGAAAATGTGATAAGATTTATACGAAGCAAACGTGGATCCTGAATTGTGTGAGAGTTGGAGAAGATCAGCTAAGGGTCACATTATTTCTGTACACACAAAGCAGAGGGATGTGAAATTTGGGGACTTTGAGCGCCCTGGACCATTACCAGAGCAATTTGTCCTTTTGTTTCAGTAAAAAAAAATCATTTGGTTACTTTTATTTCTAACACGTATGCAAAAATTATAAGAATTTAATTTCAAACAAAAGACAATCTCCTAAATCCCCACCTGACGTGACAAAGTTCTCTGTTCAGTGTTTTCTATTATTTGTCCAGGTCGGTTGTAATCAAATAACGAATTCCTTTGAAATTGGATGAAACTGCCTGCATTGGAAATACTAAATAGTACAGGAGCTACAATGACCAGATGTTTGCTGAGAAAGAAAGTTCCTCGGGTTTTTCGATCGTAGTTTCCCTGTGTTGGACGAAAAAGTTCATTGGAATTTTCCGGGGTGGTTCCTCGCTGTCAGTAGTGTGGGACGGAGGGTCTGGCAAGGATAACATAGAGTCATTGGGGTGGTATGAACACCTGAGCTCCCGTGTACACATTGATGTGAACGTAACAGAACCCATGACAGTTGGAATTCGAAATAAGAGTACGTTGCTGCACCGCTACCCGGGCAACATTTCCCCTGATAGCACACTGTATGGCGTATGCCCGTCTCCATTATCCTAGTCGATGCAGGAAAGTCGGACGTTTCTCACAAGAATACCCAACCGTGGGAATGATGCAGCTTAAAAAACGTTGCTTAACTAGAGATCGCAAGTCGACAAGTATAAATCCGTACTTCACCTTTCTCCCACCCCATTATCTTTAAAATCTTTATAAACAGTCTCAGCTTCTTTAAATATGATACAACCAGAGTTTTAACATTGGGTAGCTTTTATTGAGAAACAAAATACGTTTTTAAATTCCACAATGATTAATTCATATCCCCATGGCTTCTAATTTAACCTGTTTTCGTGCTATCTCATCGCTTCAGTTGTTTTTAGAGAAGTTTAATTCTTCTTAAACACTGTTTAGATTCTACCTGAAGTTGTTTATTCTTGTCCTGTCGCGTCAGGTACTCGAGAAAACTAAAACCGCTTTCACTTAAACCTTGTCACTGCTACCTTAACCTCCATCCATATCATCTCATCTTTAATGAGAAATTTTAAATTGTTCTACGGTTAAACCTTATTTACCACCCTTTCTTAAATTACGTTCAATTCTGTCCATAAATGACCCCTCCATTTTTATTAATCAAATAGATTCGGCGGTAAATTGAAACATAAAATAATATATTTCGAAATACTTGTATATTATTTTTGAGTATCCTCGTCGAGTAGACTCGTGTTATTTTTTATGTAGATCAGTCCTTTATTAATTTTAAAGTGGCATTCATAGACATATTTTTTTTAAATAAATTCATTCAATGTGAAAGTCTTCTTGAAATTATTACCCCGTTAAACTACATAGAGTTCTATGGCATATTTGAATGACATAAAAAGATTTAGTTTCCCATGCACCTCGATAACCGCGAACGAGTTACTTGTACAACTGATCAACGGATTTCTTATCGAACGATCATTTTGGAACTCCTTAATGTTTATTTTGAAACCGTCTGACGAATTGTGACTTCTTCACAGCCATTTATAATCTATAATCAGAATATTGTTAATTTCCATGGGTATTCTTCCAAGCGGCAAGGGATATCAGAACGAAAGACATGGGTTTTAGGTAGGAGTACAATACATTGGCTTGCAATATTATTGAATACAACACTACATCGTGGGATTGTTCGTACAGCTCCTAATTTATGCGATGGTATTCTGTTTATTATCAGGGGTGTCAGGTTATTTACAGTTAATGTTAGCATTGAATCTAAAATGGCAATTCACTCTTCAATACAAGTAGTAATGGTATATTAAATTCAACCAAACAAGTGAAATGACGACTTATGATTAATCTCTTAATGCACCCGTCCTTGCGACAGGTGATACCCATAAACTGACGACATCCACAACAAAGTTGCTTATTTTATTCCATTTTAAAACTTGATACCAGATATCCACAGTAATCAAAATTAGTCCTCGTGTTGCCAACAAACAAATTGTATTAATATGCCATGTGATCGATCAAAGGTTTGTCATTTTAAAAGTGTCTATTAGTAATTGTTTATCCTCCCAGTACTTAAGGAAATACCCATATTTGGGAATTTCATTAAAATTGTTAAGTATTCTGTTTCGCTATGTTTACACAACGTGAATAAATACTTGAAATAGTAAAATTAAATTATTATTGTCCATTTTGACTAAGTCTTGTGTTCATTTACGAATTTTAAACAAAAGGGTTTGATTTTCAAGATATGCGTTCTTCAAATTTCATTATTTAAAAGCAAGAGAAATGAATGCCGACAAACGACGCACTACAGTGGCCAAACATCTGATGTATGTTTGATTAAATTTTAAAAATCTTGTAAGAACGGCACGTGCATGTCATTAACGACCCCCTGGTGGACAAGCATGGTATAAGCAGCTACGGGTTCTGTTAATTGTGTCCAGTTAATGAATGAATTAAAGAATTAAATGACGTTTAATATCTTAAGATTTGACAGTCGTTTATATGTTCAACATTTCCTGTTGCTTCTCAAACTATCGAGGTTATAAAGTAATATTTACCAGTGATTTTGATTGCTGGTACAACACCTTTACCTTAGCTTTATTGGCTGTTAAGCAAACACTGGGAACTGATTTTAAAACAAAATCATTTTGGGAATTGGGCTAAACGGTGGATCAGTAGAGTTGCCGTGTTATGCCTTCAGGGTCGTCCAATTGCATGCCGTTGAGTAAAGGTTCGTTTTTGCTAAGAAAATTGGATCAAATTACAATGAAAGCACTGCATACATTAATGGAGTATTAACGGGCGTGTAACTCTATTCTTTGGAAACTTACAGTAAACGAAAATTGGTCTAAAAGCACATATTAATGGAATATGAATGAATATAAAGTGATTTATATTCAATTTTTAAAATAATTATTGTAATTCCCAATCAATTATGTTTGGCGAAACGGCAGTCGTTAGAGGTCCGACTCCTTTAATAGTAGAGTGATATAAACAATAACTAACTTAAACCATACTGTTTAATAATATACTTACCTACTCTTCTATTGTCAACGATCCAATATATCAGTATATCTCTAACAGATAATGGTAGACTATCAGATGTTCTTTTAATAGATGACATTTTACTGGTAAAGAAGTAGTAGTTCTTTTAATAGATGACATCTTACCGGTAAAGAATGACCTTACTACTTAAAATGTTAATCACTCACCGATTAAGAGACGCCATGATTAATTGCGATTGGCAACGTGTGATTATTATTCACAAAAGATGAATGAGAAATGGGTTCTTATCTGAATGGAAAAAAAGATTCTCATCGAAACTGAATTTTTAAGAAAAGAATATTATACGATATACTAGAGACCATCCGGTGTAAGATGCTGTTAGTCGGTAATGGTAGCCAGAGAAAAGGAAATAGCACCTTTCTATATACATTCATCAGCTATATTATTATAAATCATAGAAGTAAGTCAAGGAGATAATTTTTCAACTTAACAAAGAGAATGCATATATTGAATATATGTCTGGTCATTATGGGCAACCTGAGATTAATCATGTGCTATCCTTCAATTTACACTGTATTCACTATCGTTTTTACTGCATGTTTGCCACTGGCGCTACATAATTAGACTTGGAACTAGAAGGTGTCGCCGTTTGAATAGGCATCCGGAGTAACTGGGTTGCATGTGCATGGGAAAAATCACAGTAGCGTGTCTATTTAGTTTCCTGTTGCTACTATGAAACCTTTCCATAGACTGCGAGAAGTTATATAACCCTGCTTCTAATTGATTAATTTGGTCCGTAGGAGAATGTTTTGGCTGGGTTCGGTGGGGGGGGGACATTTTCTGCCCAGAATAATCTGAGAAAAATCTAATTGAGCGCGAGTGAAGACGTTTCCTCTCCCGAGTTCAGTGATTGGTATTTTCTGCTTAGGTTACACAGCGAACAGTAATCTGACTAGTCGAGATGTTGGACACAATACCACTGCGTCCAATTGAGGAAGTCCATTGACAGTTCGATTATGCACATTGTCTGCTTCGATTAAGCACATTGATATCATCCTCACGTGTACTGAGTAATGCATTGGCTCCATTCTGCAATGACCACCCCGTTAAAATTTAAACATTCTGAAACAGACCATTTAAAACATAACTCACTTTGCAAATAATGGACTAGAAAGGAAAACTACACCTATATTTCATCTTTTAGGATACGATCTCTGGTAATTACTACAATAGCCAAAGAGATTACCACATGTGCCAGGTACTATTAAAGAGATTAGTTGTGATTTATGACTGACAGAAATTATCAGTTCAATTCCACCATACTTTATTTTTAATCAAATAATTCGTGGTCCAACCATTTATCTAAAATATCATTGTCATCACTGGTATTATTATCTAGGACATAAACAATTTATAGTTTTCATAATACGCGTTTCTACTAAATAATGAGCAAGCATCGTGATTCTAGTCAATTTATTTGTGTTGTTCAAGTGGTAGCGGGATGTAATCATCATACTATTGTCCAGGTATGGGTGGATGTGGGAGTCATTTTAGCTAAATGAGTTAGACACAATTTCCCCATAACGCGGATGGAGTAGACAGGTATAGCACATTAAAACCCATCTCATTTTATCCATAAATATATAAAACACAGATCCAGAGGGGGTGGGGTGTGACAAAGACACATTCGAAAATAAACAACATAGCATTGCCGCCTCCCCCATACCTGCCACTGTATGACTAGAAAATTTCAGAAAATGTTAAATAATCATTTTGGGAATCATCGTAAATGACGAATACGACGTTGGTAACATCTCATCTTACCAGCTAGGGGGTAAATGGACCCGTGTCACGTCCTTGACTAGAAAATTTCGTTCCCTACTGGTAATGTGTTTGATTTCTCACCAGCAACGATTATCACAAATGTGTCTGGTGAGAATTTTGCAATCTTATCAGCTTCAAGAGCCTGTTGCATTGGATGTCATCCATGATAAATGGAGTACAATTAGAATAGAATTTTAATTATTTATTTCACGCTAAAGTGAAATCGGATTATTTAACCAAGGAAATGTGATCCAAGAATATTTACTGATTTCAATTTAATGGAGACCAGAAGAGCACGTCTGCGTGAGCATTTCTTTGCACGTGAATTACGCCCCTTTTGTTTACATTAATGACAAAGTATAAAAAATCCCCACGTTCTGGCTAAAAGGAAGTAAAATATCAGATTCTGGTCAGGTGGATTTAATCAAAATATTTTGATCCGAATAATAGCGAAAACATCAACAATACTTAAACAGTTTCAAAAGATTTGTTTGAAAACATCACGAGTAACTCATGAAGGAAGTCGTCGCTTATCTGGCACAACAAACCTTAACAGTTTCAAAAGAATTGTTTAAAACACCACGAGTTACTCACGAAGCTCACGAAGCTAGTCTCCGGTATTCTAAAAGGATATACGTGACACTTGCATGGGAAAATAAACGTAGGATTTTGATTAACAAAATAACCCATTCACATGTATTCACGGCTACAACTTTATGTCTGAAACAAAACAAAAAATACACATGCTTTTGTTATTTTTAATTCACATGTTTCCACATTGAGTACAAGAATTAAGCTATTCAGTGTCGGAAGCCGAGAGCCTCGGGATCTATGGGGCCTTTAGCCAATAATATTTTTGAAACTGTCACTGGGCTTGGGTATTTTTCATGCACCGTGGTCTTAAAGAGCTGTCATTACACTTGGCTATGCTAAATTTCGTTTAAAACGCATTTCCATATTATTCTAGTGATGACAGGGGTTGGGGGGGGGGGGGTGAATGGAGGGCTTTTCATCTGAAGCTGTTTTTTTATATAAAGGTTTTGTGTATTCTATTTAGATTGAAACATACGGAACGGTGGGTTTGTTTTTAATATTAAGTTGTATTGTAAATTGTCATACGTTTATGATATTGAAATGTGCCAGCAGGTGTCAAGTGACACGGGGCGTATAATAATAATAATGGAATGTTTATTTTTTTCAAAATGTGAAACGATTAAAAAATAACATGAGTTTTCTCCCCTGATGAGATCAATTGTTTATGACACAGGTAAAGTTAATCGGGTGTGTTTTTTGTTCATTAACTTCCTCAGTGTTAAGATTATGTTGTTTGTGGTTCATTGTGTATGATCAAAGAACCATATCTTTATTCCTGGGTTGTTTTTAAATGTTGTATTTTCCATGTTTTGACAGAGCACACTGTTAAGGTGGGTTTTTTGTTGTTGTTTCTGATATTTGTCGGTCTGGAAATGTAAGCGTCTTGAAATTTTAAAAGAACCTACTGTGAAGAAACCGGGGACGGATTGCAATAAAAGATTTTTCTTTTGCCCTAATAAACAAGTTTAATCCATGTCTGGCATTTGGCAACGAAAAGGACCTACAATTTTCTCCAACCAGGGATCGAAATCACAACTGCAAGTCAAAGGTGACCACTTGGCCACTCAACCCCAACAACCAGACGACCAGTATGTCTATATGTATAGTGTAGATATACACACCTCCAAGACGACCATAAGTTATAAATTATAAGGGTGATGATCTAAGTAATAATAAATATAATCTGATTACTTCCCAACTGTTATCTTCTTCTCTCTAATCATCTCATCAAAGACATTATCTTACTGAAACTTTGTTCTATTTCCCGAGGGCGAAATATTTATGACTTTCTCGTGGTTTTGTTTGTTTTTATTACATTAACATTATGTAATTTCAACCACGAAGAGGCTCGTGGCTGTGGTTAAAGATACTAATCAGTTTCTTTACTAAAGGTTTATTGCTTAATAGAAAGTATACCAGACGATTTATCTACCATAATGTTACCCCAAGACCTAACAGACTGTTATGTGCAATGCATTGAAGGGATCTATGCTCACTGGGTCCTTTTTGTATGTAAAGGTCTAAGAACGATGTCATGTAATTCTAATTTTGATCTTGTACTCCCAACAGGGAGCCAGAGTTGCTTGGTGAGTAAAGCACTGGCCCACTGCCCCACTCACTACTCACGTGGTACAGATCACTGGATTTTCCAGCTGGTTTCTCCTGGTGCAGAATGGAGTGAGGGACAAATAACAACGTCTAGTTTGGACGCTAACCCCAAGATTCTGTGTATACCGTGGCGTGCACGTAAAAGAACCCCTGACAATTGCTGTTCGGACAAAAGTTCCCACATATCACACTGTATACCGGTCTTCATTTTCGCGGTTGGGGCAATGGGACGTTAAAACCCCATTTTTGTTAATCAGCACAATAATAACCTTAAGGATAATACTGGTGGATTGGTTACTTTTACATCAAGTATCCCCGCCTTTCATCTTCCTCGGTTTAATCCCGATTAATTCACTCTCATGATCCAGAGATATTAACTGAGCAGATGATTCGTGATCTTTACCTCTAATTTAACGACAATAGTCATATTTAAACACGGGTTTCACTTAATACCTTAATCTCGAAGCAGTCGACACTTGCTAGATTCCCAGGACAAACGCTTCCGATATTATTTGCTTTCATGTTATTTGTGAGTTTTCTTTAATTAAGAAAATGTTTGTTTAAATATAAATTGACAAAAACGTTTTTGTTTAAATACTGAGTCGTGGTCCTTGCCTGGAGGTTAAGATCTACAAAGTAGACTCGACCATAAGTATTCAAACTGTAACGCCCCATAAACGATGAGGTGACGATGAAGCGTATACTTTATCATATGTTGGAAATTTGAATATATCTAGTAATTTATGTTGCCCCCCATGAATTGAAATGAATTGGGGTTTGTCCATAGAAATAGATACTGTATAATATTTCTGTGATTTAACGTCCTACGTTTCTGCCAACCGACCTAATGAAAAAATGCAAGCGCCGTGCAATGACGGCACCTTTGTCAGGAGATTTGCGTTTCCGCGTACACTTTATCCAACCGCTAACGGCTATTTTACATGCACACCAATTTTTGTTCGATATGAACGACTTGATGCTTTACCTTACTAGGCCGTCTGTGACTAGCAAGAGGTAACCACTTTGGAAAATCCCGAGGAACTTTCTCGGCCAACACCAGAATCCAACCTGATACCGCCTAATTAGTTGGCCGTTGACGTTCATTGATTGTACTCAAATGGTATTTTAGTGATAACTATGAAGCAGAGACGATACTACATATGCCATTAGATTTCCACCACGGAATATGTGACAATGGAAATTTTATATTCAATCAGGCCGACTCTGCTAAAAAGAGAGTATTTTATGCTAAGAATTTCACAGATACTTTCATATGACCTTTTAGAGTAGACTGATTTCAAATGAAATATTTTACACTATTAATGTATGGGATCAAACATTATAGTTTGAGGGAGCTTCCTATGATAATAATTATTTAGCTATTAATACCCATCTGGCTCAGAAACCCAAACAAGATTAATATTGTGAATTTAACGTGTATCTGTATATTTCAAGGGTATTCCTGTGATTGTGAGAAGCCTGCATGCGAATGATGTTCGTAATGGCATAACAACGAAATACATTAATATTTGTACAACAAAGAGTTGCCTCTTTTAATATGGAAACCAAGTCTTTATCAAACGTTATGTATATGGGGACTGGTATGTTTAATTATGCGGATACTCTATCAGCAATAATCTTCCTTATACTTAACCGGCACATTTGAAAAGCATTGGACTTTGATTAAAACACCAAATATTGTGCTCATAGTCTTTATAAATGACAATTGGTGTATTCAGACATTTAATCGTTATAGATCAATATAAATGGTTTGTTCTCACGAAACTGTAAATTTATTTATGGAATGGATGTCCTAAGTCAGTTAGTAATTTTGACTTTACACAATCGAAAGCAGCCTATTTCACCAAAATAAATAACAATACATGTACAATGCGACCAACTGACCGAATTGTTAATCAATGGAACTTCGCCCGAGGGAAAGTAAATGAAAGATGGGGAGTTTGGCGAAAGCTTTCTATCTAATTTTTTACAACTGTCTGAAACAATTCAATCAATCAGGTGAGTATTTTACTTTTTATTTTCACAGATTACCCCTTCTGTCAGCCCATATTTGACAATAAAACCGTCTTAATCAGATTACATGAGGAGAGGCTACTCAATACAAGATACAGATCATATCTTTATACAAATCCTGAAACTCGTAACAGATTGTCTATAATCAACTGTCAGGATATTTACTATTTAAAATCAACAAACTGGAAAGATATTGAACTAATTAATGTGAAGTATTAAAGACACTACACTAATTGAGGAAGTTTGACAGACTTGAGTATATACCTTACATTAATTTGAAGACTTAAGATGGTAGGTGTATAAAACCGTTATATAACATTTTTGAGTTGTATAGAAAATAAACATAGCTTGTTCTTTTTTTAAAATCAATGAATGAATTAAATGATATTTAACGTCATAATTTTTTGCATCAACCGGGACAATGAAGACGAATATACGCCATACAGTCAGTGTGTCATGACGGAAAGTTTTCTCTGACAACAGTTGAATTCCAACTGTCAAGGGTTCTTTTCGTCTCATTCGAACGACTATGCACTGTTCTTGTGAGGACCCCGCCTTACACCACAAGGATAAGCCTCTTCGGAAAATCCCAAAGATCGAACCTGATATATCCAGGTAAGCAAGCCAGCGCCTAACCCACAAAGATATCGATGACAATTGATCACGATAAACTTCACCCGATGCCAAGAATTAAGCCATTCAGGGGTCATAAGAATAATCTTAACGAAACGGAAACGTGTGCATTTTCAAATAATCTTCCACAGCTCCCATGATTCAATTAAAGAGATTTATTTTCGTTGCACCGAGACCTTTATTCACGATGCGCAAGCATCTCAATCACCTTGATATTGGCTAATGGCATTCTCACTAGTCCCAAGGATGGGATAACACATCTTTCTATTTTATATAAATTTGTTATGATAAGTTTGAAACGAGATCTATCACCCTCAAATTTGGCTTGCCCTGCTCAGTTTTTCCAGCAACAATGTTATCGCTGTGGGTATTAGAGTTTTGAGATTTTCATTGTTACGTTTCTGGGATTGTTTGATGACTCCTCGCGGTTCAGCCTCGTCTATCGTTTACTTTTGGACCTACTTCTTTTATCTGTTGCACTGGAGAATAATTTGGCGATTGTTCGTTTAAATGGTTAGCACTACGAGCAGCTGTCCGACTGATTTATGCTGTGATGACCATTCGTTGATCAAATTTATCGCAACTTTCCCAGGTTGACCCAATGAATAAGAGGTTAACGAAAGATTTAGACTAAGATAAACTTCAGCTGTAACAATTTCTATTTTAAATACAAAAATCCAGTGAAGCATATCATGATCATTGTATCTGATTGTTATATTTAACAATTTCTGTCACGTTATGCATCATTATTCTATTAATATTTGAAGCAAAATTTGTTGAACTTTGAACTGGTTGACTATAATGTTAAAGGAGATTGTTCCTTTAACCTTACACCTGGAGGCACACACAAGGGTTAAATGAACAATAGAGGTGGCGCGTGCCATCTGATCGTCACCCAATTAGTATACGTACGAAGAATGTATACATAATAAAGAAATTTTATATCTTCAAATATAAACCTAGCTTCTATCCCAGATACAATCTAGAAATATGAGACCTCTTGAAATCTTTAACTAATCCTTCTATCCAGTTAGTAGCTATACGTTTTGAAATTTAGCGTAGATTGGCATACTAGTATAAATCGTAACCTAGTAATAATTTATGTTTTGGGGAGGGTGGGACTGGGGTGAGGACCAATCTTAAGGGAGCTTATTCTGTTACGAGCGTATACAGCAGACGATAACACATATGGGGACGGTACACTTTAATTAAATATTTATAGGAATGTTTAAAAAAAGTGAATCCTATTTTGTGTATACGGGCCATTAGGCGGATTTAATCCCACTAAACAATACAGTATTTATCTCACCTTCAGTGAACTCACTTCATTCTACATGTAGATTCATGTCTTCTAAAATTAATACGTCGTTTCGATGACTAGATTTTAAAAAAATTAAATGAGCTTCAGTGAACCCATTTTAACATGCTTGGGGTTTTTGAAGACAATTAATAATTTTTTTGAGATGTCTCGCTGGAAAAAATAAATAATTGCCTGTATTAACCTTCGTGGTACTCTAAAACATGTCTCTCTTCATTTTCTTTTGCAAAATCTGATAATAGTAAACAAAAGCAAAGTCGTCAGCGCCAATAATTATATTACTGATAATAATTTCCTAAAACTAGTATTTGTAAATTTATTACTGAACCGTTTGCTCTTATAACTGGGATGGCGTTATTTTATTGTCTAGTGCACGTGCCAGGTGAAAACGGTAGGCTAAATCTTCTGGTTTATTAAACACGACTTGAAAGGAATATACCAGTCTTTATTTGTATCCCCCGTCAATTAATGATAAGAATTACGCGATACTTGACAATAGCAGTAATTGTTCGCTTAATCGGATGTCCATATAAAATGTCGCGTCTTATTGTTATATTTGACACCGTCCGCATAATTCGGTATAATATTGAAGGTCTAATTTTGGTTAAAATGATGATCAGCAGGATATCTATAGTTGTCGAGTATTCACCTTTCATAAACGTATTATTATCTCTTATTCGTTGTTTTTATTATTGATTAAAATAAATTCCGGAGTCTTGATTACGAGTTTGGTTCTTCCTTCCAGTTACTCGTACAATTGTATTTTCGTACTGACGATCTTATAACAAAGATGACTAATTGAAATGATTGCTAAGCGTAAATGTTTGACATGGTTGAATCATGGGGTGAATGTTGACATCGGGGTGTATATGGGAGCAGGGGTTAAACAGTTTGTTGGTGATTAAATGATTCTTGTAACTGTGATAATTATCAATCTACCTGTTTTAATTAACATTATGACATCATCATTAACAATGACATGTTAGAATTCCTACAGGGACGACGACGGCTACAAGAATAATTTTCAATAATTACAATAAATGCCACTGTCCAGAAACAGATCGACTTGAGCGAACGAGAAAGAAATGAAACGAAGTGGGGTTTAACGTCCTACTGTTCTGCTCCTAAAGCTAATGAAGGCGGGCATACGCTATACAGTGTGCCATGAGTGAAATTGTACCCGGGCAGCAGCGCTACGGCCTGCTCTTATATCGAATTCCAACTGCCAAGGGATCTTTTATGTGCACGCCAATCTATACGCGAACCGCGGTTTTTCGTCTCCGTCCTGCATTACTGACAAGGTGAAACCACGCCAAAATCTGGATGAACTTTGGTCTGCCAATGCAGGGATGGGATTGAAGACCCGAACAGCAGGCTAGCGAGCCAGCGTCTTACCCACTTAACCACCGTGATTCCCGAGCGAGAAAGAACAACAGGACATACATAAATAGATTTCATTTACGCTAGTATTTTATATGAATAGCTATTTGCCGTAATACATCAAGTAGAATCTTAATCAGCTTTATATGACTTAACTGTTATTCATGTATTATGTAAAATGTTGAATTCAAAGAAACAGATTCTACTCATTCGGAAGAGGAAAAAAACGATGTACAGATGTCTCATGTACACCTTGGAGTGCACGTAAAAGAAACGACATTATAGGCACGGTTGGAGCAGAAACGTGGGACGTTCAACCCCATTTCATTCATTCTTTCATTCACTCATTGCCTTCAACAGGAAACGTGTGATTTGAGAAAACTGATAAACATTGGGCTTAGACATTTCTTCAATTTGATCCAATCTTTAAGTATATTGTGCTCTATTTACGTGAGATGAGCAGAACTGGATACTCATTTAATGATACCACCTGTTTTTACTACAGAGGTCATCTATATCATTATTTTATAATTCATTAGTCGCACTGTTGAATTTGTTTTCATGGGTGACCTTGTCTTCAAGATTGGCATCTCGATATGGGAGACTTTGTTCCGCAGGTGACCATTCCCATGTAGATACGTACATGACTGAATGGGGTAATACAAGTTAAATTTACCGTTTAGTTTCACACCATTTACAGCAGTTATTAATGTGATATTATCTCTTTAAAGCATGTACACCATACCCAATCATAAAAGACCACACACAATCTGGTGATCTCCGTGACTCCAACAGTAAGATCATCACGGAGGATCGCCACCCAAATCATACTAGGAAATCAACAGGTGTTTATTGGAAATAATTTCTCTATTTAGAGCATCTCTGGCATATATATATATATATTTTTCAATGGTGTACATAAACCGTGAGTGTACATATACACCGCAAACAATCTCACGATCTCCTGATTCCAACAGCAGATCATTATTAGAATGTGAATCGTTCTCAAAGCATACCAGGAAACCAACACTGTAAATAAATCTGTTTGATCGCTTCATGTATATGTTGAATTAAATGATTACATTTAAAGCAAATGGCAATTTCTCCAAAACCTGCGATGTAGTATATTAGGGTTTTTTTTATGATAATAACATGTTTTCCAAAATTTAAAAAACAGTTTCATGTTTTAACTACAATCAAGAATCAAGACGTTTTTTATGCTGCTCTCCATTCCAGTATCTTTAAATAAATATTGATTTGGTATTTTTGTATTTTTAAAAACTAATCAATTATTCTCATGAAATCTACAAATAGAGAAAGATTTAACTAGTTCTCCCGTAATCTGGAAAAACATAGTAACACCGTTGACTGTAGTTTTGAATAAACAAAGGAAAACTGTTTTGTTAAGCTACTGAATATATAATCAATTTCATTTTGTCTTTTTAGATGAAGATAATTAGAAGCCCTTTCGGTGAAGGAGAAAAAAGCCTATTATTATATACATGTGTACTAAGTTCAAATATGGGTCTAACTCAGTTTTCACTAAAATTTGACTTGCTAGGTTTTTCCAGATTACGGGAGAGTTTTATATAAACAAATCTTACACGTTACTTCAATTGGTCGCATAAGGAAATTAATGTAACATTCTGCTAGTCAAACATGTAATTGTCCAGATCTCCCGCTGATAAATTAGCCTTGGGTTCTAAAATCTTTAAACATTTGTAGCGCCCTCAACGACTTTTCTATTGAAGAAATGTTTTCCGCTAGACTTACATCGACCGAAATGATTTCCTGTCCGCAATTATTGAACGAGTTGTGATAGATTCACTCTGTATGGCAACTTTCTATTCTATAAATGAATTTGTCACAGTTATATTTTCGAAGTTACTTTTCAGAATATTGTACAAGGGCGTTGATATCGTATTTCCTTTACTATATGTTTTTGGTTTAACGTCCTACTCTTCTGCCCTGACTGGACACTGGACAATAATGCAAACGCGCATAAGCCATACACTGTACTTTGAGAAAACTTTTTTCCAGATAGCGGCTCTACGACCTACTTCAATTGAATTCCTATTGTAAAGGTTTTTTTTACGCCCGGGTGTTGGATGGCCGAAGATTAGAACGTGCGCGCTGTATCATACGGTCTATCATTGAGTCATATGGCGTGATTTCGATTCACCGGTTGTACGTGACACGGCGTAAGGGTTGTCGGTCTCCCCACTGCTAAAGACCCATACGCGCAAGCAAATTATTGAAATAAAATTTAATCACGTGTTAGTCCCGAAACAACCTAGTTTGTGTCGAGTGGACGTTAAACCCCATTTCTCTATCGTGCACCGACAAGCTGGAATCACGCAGGAAAATAACGAGTAACCTTTATCAACTGTGCGAACCCCCGAGACCTAATGAGTAACGGACCAATATCTTACTCACTGAGCCGCCGTGGCTCGTGAGAAGCCAATACAACAACTGTACAAGGGCAAAATTAGCTCACTACGTGAATAAACAGGTTACTAGATACTATTCTAGATACCATGTAGCTAGTGTCCAACAAATTTATTAAACGAAGATCCACTCCATGTATAATTTGTCGGTTTAGCCTCAACGGCTGTTGTCGGAGGTTTATTGAAATAAAGATTTAATAATGAATTTATTTTAGACAACGAGGAACTGGTGAAATTGTTGATTTATTTAGGGTGAAGACATTTTTTTGTTTAACCCATGTCGTGATAGGGATTCCTGAAATGGTCCCTAGAGATTCAAGTCCGGCCAGTTCCCCTTAAATTATCCACTTGAGCACCGATAAATGGTAGATAAATGTTATTAAGTGGGGTGTATTTCACACACCTACCCACACTTCAGCTCTATGGGGTCTATAATTACAAACACATACATACTGAAGACATTGGAGAGAAGTATATGCCTGCCCAGTACAATTATGTTAATTTACCAGTAATTACAAGCTAAGTTATATGGCTAATGATTACCTTTAGACTTAGTTTAATTTCAGAAACTTTAGAGGAATTTGTGTGTCTTCAATCTTTTTACATTTAAGTATGTCTGTGTACATTTTGATATCAGTTTTATTTGTTATTCCATTTTTATAATACCGTAGAATGATCACAGTTGATCATATGTCTTCTTTTGAAATTGGACATGGGCAGTTAAAATTACACCCCATCTTCTTGATGAAAGAGATTATTAGCATTATACTAAACAAATGAACAAAAGAAATATTTATAATGATAAAGTCGGGCATAATTTTCAAGAACAGGTTTAGCTAGGTTCAATTTGTTTATTTGATATACGCACGTCTTTTTTGTTTGAACATTATCATACATTGGGGTGTAATACAAGGTTATCATATACATCCTTTATTATTGACTTTATGTCTAAATGTTATTTGTTTAATGCGTTTACGAAGTTGATGATGATATAAATTGGAGTGGAGAATCCTTTCAGGAAAAATTTCTTATGCTACAAGTAGAAACGGTATAGCCTTCTAGTAATAACAAAATTATTGTGAACTTTTTAAATGTTATTTGGTATTTGTTGCAAAGCCCTCGCCAATGTCTCTGGGAAGAAGATTAGCCAAGAACCAGCAGAGTCACCAGCCCAGTGGTTTACATACGACAGTACTGCAAAAGTCTTTTTTAGCTGTGTGAACTGCTCAAATAAGGAATGATATTCTATGGGGTGTTTTAGAAAGATTAAAAATACCAGTCACCTCTAATAGTTAACTTTATTGGAACTATGAAGATCTCGTATAAATATTTCATGATCCAAAACCGAACATTCAATTTTGTAACAACATGACCCCACATAGATTGATCTTTACATTTTATTAACCAACGCTGAATATTCAGTTCTATTATAATTTTCTCGTACACCCACCCTTAACCAAAGACAATACGTTTAATTTGGTGTACTTATAGGCAGATGGCTTGTAACTGTATGTTGCTTTCAACATTATTGTGAGACTTCAAGAATACCTTTGCTGTCAACAACTCCTAATCTTTGTATTCATTTTACACTTGTACAAACCTCGTCAACACAATATCAGGGTATTTATTGTATATTGTTCAAACAGTTCACATTTGACCTCTAACTGTGCATAAAGCACCTGCACTCAAAGAAATTCCGCATTCAATAAACACCTTTGATTTTAAAGTAAGGATAATAACCAGCAAAATCATACCTCTGATTAAAGGACCCCCAACTTTACAAAATGGCTAAATTTGTTCATTCCCTTGGGTGATCTTCCATACAAACCGGTAGATCAACATGATTATGATTTTATGCCTTGATATTAAAATCAAATACTAAATCATAGGGACGGCCATCTTTTGATGCATGGAAATAACACAACTGTGTAATAGCTTCCTGACGGATCAAGCTGATGGTTCGACACACACGTATTAAAACCACAGCGAAAGTTATCAATTAAATCAGTAACAAATAAAAGGGATATTGTGAGTTGTGAGAAACTGGCAAATGCTGGTAGTTTTAGGCTTATGGACTTAGAATTAAACTTTGTTTAAATATGTTTTCTACGCTCCTGTCATCAAACTGAAATTATACGGAATTAACTAAGATCAACGCTACATTTTGAATTTTTGGAAATTAATGGGCGAATCAGACTTTTATTATTTTCATTTTCAACTTGGAAAGAAATAAATAGCTACCACATTTAATGTTGAGAATATTAACTTATTATTATTATTCAAAAATATTGCTGAATAATAGACACCTCTCTAAAATTATAAAACTTTTTAATTTGCAATTAACACCTAATTACAAATTAGATCGAGAAAGAAGTTGGTTTTATGTGATACAAGGATCAGTTTTAAGTCTTCATGCTATATATTAATGATTTTATCATGTGACCCATAACAATTTACAGGATTCGAATAATTTTTAGAGGAACTACAACACTGTATGAAGTAAATGTTTATATGCAGGTTGACGGTGCCGTTAACTACAAAGCCGATTTTGCTGGAATTTACTTTATTGATTAAATAACGCCAATAAAGGAATGTAAGATACGCCCCTGAGGGTTTATCTGTCAATGCTTACACATCTTGTTAACACCTATGTTATAGAATTCAATAGTTAATCTATAGAATATGTTGCAGAATGAAATAAAGGGAAATAATTATTAGTGAATATGTAATGTCGTGCAATGTCTAACCTTAGGCATGTACGTGTATGATATCTGGATTAGTATTATCATTTATCTGTCAAACATATCTATGAGTTAATGTTATCAATAATTAATATCGGCTAGACAGTTGTTGATGTATAACAGCCGTTTTTAATAATCAGCATGTAGAATTATCATCAGAGTTATTTAAATTATTTATATATACAGTTGTTTATATATACAGTTGTTTCTTTGTAACTGGAAAAATAACGTTAAACCGTTGATTCGTTTGATACGGGTGGGAGAGGTATGACATTTTGGTGGGTGGTTATTTTGACGGCCAATGCCACCTCACCTTGAATACTGCACTGCTAAACATTTTGCTACTGTTGAAAAACAAGTCACTAACATTGCATTAACAAACTAAATCAATCGTACTTAAGAAAGGTCAAGTTCTTGACAAAGTCACAATATGTTTGTTTCCAGATCTGTGCATTGTTGGAAACATATTATTTTTACATGCTCACGGGGACCATGATGTCGTGCGTACAGCCTTTACCTTTCGATACACAGCAGGATAACTCTTGGTGTTTTGATCAATGGAAACTGTTTACATTTTGGGGTCTTATTTTTGTTGGGATCAAACTACACGTATTCGATTATTTTATTTCCTGAGATCACTGCGTGCTCATTCTATAAAAGTCATAGTTAAGGGCGGGTTAAGCTTCCATAGAAATTCTCAACCAGACGTGCTCTTCTTTAGCAATTAAAATAAAATCAGCAAATATTTTTGGATCGAATTTCCTTGGTTTAATAATCAGGTTTCATTTTACCGTGAAATACATAATTAAAATCCCTTTCTAATTGTATGCCATTTATCATGGACGACATCCAACAGACTCTTGAAGCTGATAAGATTGCAAAATTCTCACCAGACACATTCGTCATAGCGATGGTAGTTTCGTCGTGACAAGTCAGACACATTAGCGATGATGAAACGAAATTTCAAATTAAACGGCATGATAATGTCTGTCTTTACCAAGTTGCTGGTCGAATATCTTACCAGATATCTAAAATTTCAGAAGACATGACCAACCCATCGATGGTTTGCTGGAAGGAGAATCCAGTTTTGCTATCCATTTCTGCATGTTTTCTAGTTGTTTTTGCGAACATCCGTGACTATAGGAACGATGTGGATAAACTATAAATCACGATTTATATTTTAAGTGTTACCTGGCATGTGTTAATTTTAGTAATTACCTTTAATTTTAACACGAAATAAATGTCAAACTTTCGTGTATATTAATTATGATCTGTTTTTAAAAAAGGGGTTTGCCTCAAAGCAGCGTACGTTAAACCCAAAATTTCCAACCTTGTTTAGATGTAGTATTTAATGCATATGGATGATGGATGTATCAATGTGTCCCTTTTTTGACATGACTATCATTATTGAATACCACAAAATATACCCCTATACCGGATGTTCCAGAAATATCATTTTAACATCTATCAGTTCTCTCTCAATTAAGCGTGCCCCCTTCAATCAATTAGTGGTCTACCTAAACTCTTTTTTTGTAAGTGAAAAGGTATTTCTTCAGTAAGCTACCACCATCATCAATTTAGAAAACATAATATACCCCCCCCCCATAAGACAGTCAGTTCAAATGATGCGAGGGAGTAGAATGCCCCTGTAATATTTAAATTCCAGTCGCCAAACCTAGATCACACAATTGAAAATCTGGCTATTAACTTTTCCGTTTGGCAATATTTGTTGAGCAAGAAACTCTTTTCTGCAGGAATGGGTTCAACCATTGACCCAAATCTCAATTCTTTAATTCAACCATTGACTTAACACAATTCAAACAAACTGAAATTCTGATGCATCTAATCTGCATCTTTCTTAGACCCAGTACCTGCCTATACCATGCTTCCTCACTAGGGGGTCATTAATGACATACACGTGCTGTTCTTACAAATTTTTAAAAATTTAATCACACATTTATCAAATGGCTGAGAGGTAGCGTATCAGTTGTTGGTGCTAATTTGTTGCTTCCATTTGTTTTTTCGGGGGCTCTCAAATTTCGAAATAGATCATTCACAGTTTTTCTGCAGCTTGTACCATGTCGATATTCAAGATTCTTTTATTCTATTGCAAAACAACTGTGAGGCAAAGTATAATTTTCATACACCTGATCTGGTTTTTACAATGAGCGCATTAGTTTCTGAAACATATTGCTAGAATGAATTTTGAATCTGAACTTTGACTTAGATATCAAGAGTTGAATTTTAAAGACAAACATTTTAAGTGTACAGTATGTATATCGAGGCTTGGAATTTAATTACATTTAAGACTTTCGTTTGCAATTTGAGGTTTGATTTAAAAGGTGCATTCATCTTAAAACTAAGAAAGATTTGATATAATCTTGTTCACACAACGCAAAAAATGAACCAGTGGTCTTATATTTCACACAATTTATACAATTGTGTCAAAGGAGCGACACCCATTTTCAAAATAAAATAAGCTTTTGTAGGATTTAAGAAAAAAAACCTCCGAACAAGTGTGACCTTCTGTTCAAAATAAGGAACAATCTGAAAGTGAAATTTTCTCATAATAAATTGTATTGTTGGTGATAATGATTGGAAGGGGCTCTAATGTCTCGAGAATGTTACGCCACGGGACAATTCGGTAGAAACTATACAACGTTCAACAAAACCAATTTTTTTTCAAAAACTATTGAAACGGTGACAATACGTGAAAATAGAAACCATGGTGATACGAGTTAATCTTCGTTAAATTTAAAGATATTTTATTTCTAAATAATAAAGACTGTTGGAGTTCAAAGTGAATTTAAAAAGATTCTAATGTGGTAAAGAGTGGGGTTAGGAAGTGATTAAGTACGGATTTCTACTTCTCGACTTGCAGACTTCAGTGGGGCACTTCCTCCGACGTATCTCCTCAAATATTCAGCTTTGGGAAGGCATGGGTTCAACACTGACGGGGTATGGTACACAATACTATTATACCAGGTTGCCCGAAAACACCACTCATAACGCACCATTTTTATAAGCATCAACTACCTGGAAGAATTCTAAACATCATTTCTCATTTGCCTCAATCAATTTCTATCGTTTCTGTACGGTTGGATCGCTGTTGAAAACTTGACTGAAATGTAAAAAATGAATGAATTTATAAATCCAAGCATTTGAATACTATTAAATCGCGTTTAAAAATTGTATGAATGTCATGCTTTCTGGCCATTCAATAATGTATCAAAATATCAAACTTACACTAATGATATCAACAAGCTTTCAAATTTTAAATGGAGTCGCGGTGGTTCAGTGAATAAGACGTTGACTCGCTGACATGCAGATCCCGTGTTCGATCCCTGCTTTAGCAGAGAAATTTAATCGTGATTCTCAGGCTTGGTCACCTCTTGTCAGTGATGCAGGACAGAGACCATGGCAGGGCACAATAAATAGCCGTTCAGATGGGACAAAAACTTGCACGTAAATTATCCCTTGGAAATTGAAGATCAATATAAAAGTAGGCCGTAGCACACTATATGGCGTATGCCCATCTTTTTTTTTTTACCGCAATCGAAGCAGAAAAGTGGGACTTTAATCCCCGTTTGCAATTTCAAATTTCTAAAACCTGAAACAATGTCACTATGGAGATTTCAATATTTGACTTTAACCCAGCCAAACAAATAATACGGTATTTACAACAAGGTGTGTTAGGTCAGGAAGAGATTATGGGGATTGGTTTTGGTTTCAAATTCTTGCAACGTGCTTAAAGTTGGTGAGCTAAAAAGATCATTTGTTATACTGCTCTTGAATGCGTTTTTTCTACAAGTTGAAACCAATACTTAAGCGATTAAAAAACTTGAATACGGTAATATGGCGACTTTCATTTTTAACAAAATTTCAAAACATTACGGCTACGCATTTTTAATTCGCCCCTCACACAATAGGTGTACACGTCACATGCTGGGTTATCGAAAGGATGGTGGGATATTTATTCTTTTGGGATATAATAGATGTAAGCTTATTGACGTAATCAAGTAGAGAAATTAGGTACTATTATGTTGGGCTTGTACTTGTTACTAAGGCGAATACGACGGTCTTTAGAACATGCCTCAAGTGGCCCATGTCCTGCTGTTCAATTCTCCGTCGTTTGAAACGACGAAATACAGGTGCGTTCCATAGAAAGTATGCACAGTTTATAAACATAAAGGAGAAATGCCCTATTCTTGACAAAAAGTCAACAGAATAATTTATGTTAAAGTACATCTTAGAGTACTCATGTTTGGTACTCTAATACAATCTATTGATAAATATCCATTAATAAATAAAATATATCAATTGTGCGATATTAGTTCTCCTCATATTGTGTTATTATATATCTTTTATATTTATCATCGCATACCGTATGGCACAAGGTTCGGCACTTAGCTCCCTCTTATTTACTGTCTTTTAAAATGACAATGCGCATTCAGTACTCCTGGTTTAGAATTATGTTTATTGTTTGGTGGACACTTTAATAAAATATGAGGGAAAATCGATTATATATTGCCTTGTTGTAGACTCTTTGGATCCACAGTGGCTCAGTGAGTTAGACTCTGGCGGTATTGGGCGAGGAAGTTTCTCGGGGTTTTTAAGCGCGGTTTACGCTTGTCCCGGTTGGACAGAATAGTAGGACTTTAAAAACTCCATTTTATTTTGTTTTATTGTACATTATCACTTTTATCACACTAAATATTTAGAGAAGCTTAAAGTGTATCATACCCTTTCATCTATTTTATTTATCTATAAGGACATGTAATATTTAAATCTAATTAACAAAGATAATTATGTCCAGATTACAGGTTGTATACAGAATTGAGTTGCCTAGAGGAATATTATGGGTAATACATTATGAAACTAGAACTGGGTTTATTAACTAGTTTGATCTTATTAATATAAATACATAGGCCTACCGCTGATGATCATTAAGGGGATGTAGGGATCATGTTATGTTTATCATCTTTGCAACCTAGAGTCCGACTCACCGATTGTATAAGATAATGGAGATTTTTGTGTTTGCGAATTGATGAAATATATACCATTTCGGTATGTTTGGTGCCCAAGAAAGCAAGAGAACAATATACAGTCTTACTCATACTGCTTTATTAATTAGACAAATAGCAATAATACCTTGAAAATAGTCCGCCACCTAATCTTAGTGAGCAAAGTATCTGTGAAACAAGATACTAAACAACAAGAAATAATGTCGAAAATGTTCAAGCTTCCCACTCTTCCCTTAATGGTTATGTATCCCTAAGGCAGTTGGAAATTGTGCTATGTGTAACAGAACGTGTATTGGACCAACATCAGATATTGGTTGTTTATTAGAACATGTTATATAACCTTACCAATAATAATATAAACATAGAGACAAGAACCTCATAAATGTCTTGCCCCGAGGAATTGGCAAAGTTAAAGACAGTCTTTGATCTGATGATGTTGACTATCGAGTCCATAATCAAACATTTAACACAGTGGGGCAGCAAGTGTAGACTGTAGAATGATTAAAATTACAAATAAATCTTAATCTAGTCATGTCACCAAGACAAGTCGTTCACTCTTGAATATTTGACGTTTACGTAGAGGGATGGCGTCATGCAAAAGCTGGCCAAAGGTCGATACATAATTTGCTTGGTAAAGATGTGAAAATTTAAAAAAGAAAAATAACAACAAAGTTTGTTTGCTGTGTATATTCTTCCAATGCAACAAGAATTCGCCTAGCTGTACAGCCAAGAGTCTGAAAGGCTGCAGATATCACTCAAAATGAAAAAATAATTCACAAGCAGGAAGGCAACCCACAAACGCAAATCACTTTGTTGAAAGATCTTAAAATAATAAAATGATGTAAAAATATCTCGCAAGTGTTGAGTAATTCAAATAGATTTTGTAGGGGGTGTGGTGGGGCCGATGGATTAGGGATAATTTCAATGATATAAATCTCGGTCTACTTCATATCTTTATATTTCTCACATAATGGTTTGGAATGATGTGGGTAGTTTCTCCACCGATATATCCCATGTTAATTATATTGAATAATATCAGGTGGGTTTTTTTTTTAAAGAAAGGGGTGCTAAAGGCGATAATATTCGTAACAGGTGGTTTTTACTATAATTTATAGGCAGCATTATGGAGAAATTGTTGATCCCATGGTCTGCAACACAAGTTATAAATTATAGGGTTAACATGTACGTAATAGTAAATATAATCTGATTACTTTCCAACTGTTATCTTCTTCTCTCTAATCATCTCATCAAAGACATTATCTTACTGAAACTTTGTTCTATTCCTTGAGGGCGAAACATTTATGACTTTCTGGTGGTTTTGTTTATTTTTATTACATTAACATTATGTAATTTCAATCACGAAGAGGCTCGTGGCTGGAGTTAAAGATACTAATCAGTTTCTTTACTAAAGATTTATTGGTTATTAGTTTGAGGGCTCTGTATAAATGCCACATTATGATCTGAGATGGCAAATGATAACTGCATACTACACAATTAATCGTAAAGTTTTAACATGGCTAATCATTTTGTATTCTCCAACGAAAGTGTTATAATCATATATTATAAGATTTGTAGATAAGCACAACAATCATTCCAGTCTCATTTAAATCGATATTCTAGTGATATGTCATGTCTAAACTTGTTCAAACACGGTTTATTACTCATATAACAGACATCATCAAAATTTGTTATTAAACACCGTTGATTACTCATATACCTGACATGCATATATATTATGAATTATTATGAATAAACTATAGAAATTTGTTGAACACCGTTTATTACTGATATAACCGTTGTACATAAACTATGGAACTTAATTAAACAACTATAACTAACATGAATAAACTACCGAACTTTGTCATTACTGTTATAGAGAGAGAGAGAAATGGGGTTTAACGTCCACTCAACACAAACTAGGTCATTTCGGGACTAACATTTGGTTTAATTTTATTTCAATAATTCGCTTGCGCGTCGTGGTCTTTAGCAGTGGGAGGAAACTGGAGTGCCCACGAGGTTGAGAAGGCGCCCCTATCTCCATGCCACATACGCTCACACCTGGGCTCGAAACCACAGCCGCAAGCCAGAGGTGACCGGCCAGCTAGAGGTCGAAGCGCGGCACTCTAGTCCCCACCCCCCCCCCCCCCCCATTACTGTTATAGCTGACATGACCAAACTGTTCATATAGCAGTCCAGACGAATGTCTTTATGGGTTAGAATTTGAGTAAAGGAACATTAATTCGTAAGCAATGATTAACTTTTTTTTCACTGAAATATGCATGTACGACAGCATTGCTTCATAAAATGAAGTCCATCCATGAGATTAAGTTCCTAGATTATAGCAGACGGAACGTAAAATTAACAGGCCGAGAGGAGTTATATATAGAGTTTCAGTTAAAAACTTCATTTCAGTTATATACTTATTGAGTTTTCTCTATTAGATTACTGAATTTCAATAAAGTCACGGTTTAAAGACGTGTCTATCAGCGGGTAATCACATAAAAAGTCGCAAAGAATATATTCACAACTTTCTTTTATTTTTAAAAAAATCCTGTTATATTTATTTATCATTTATTGAATCCTTGTGATGTAATCCATTATATTCTTACAACAACGTGTTGCATTTTAAACACCGGATAAATTAAAAGAACAATAGCTAGTTCCCGTGCCCACCATCTGCTACAAAACAGGTGCTATATCCAGTTACCTCCCTTTTTAGAGACTGTTCCAATTATAGGTGCAAATCAACGGCAATGGGTGGTAATTTGGTTCGTTGATCATTTTGATGGCATAAACGTACCATTTCCTCTTGTTTATGAAACTGTTGAAGAGGTGATGGAATGTATTCTGTTGACCAAATTAGGTAATAATCCATGTTGGTATGCAAGGTATGAGGCATGTATATTCAATAGTTTGAATATAGTACTTTGGTCAGTCTATGACATAAGCAATTAGGGATGTAGACCTCTATAAAAGGGAGAGCGGTGGTGGAATTCGGTAGAACTCCTGGATCCAGGTTTTTGTCGAGGGGGGTGGGCATACATTGGAGCAAGGGGTATTAATCAGGTTTGGTGTAGTCCCCAGAGAAGACAATGCGAAAATCATGTTTATATCATCTATTAAAGAGCAGATATGTGAACTACAACAGTAACAAAGCCAACGAAAATGAAAATCAACTGTCACACTGGGGCTGAGGGGGGGGGGGGGGGGGGGGGGGGGGGCACGGATCCGCGTCTGATAACAGATATATCAAACCAGATATTATTCATGGGAACGGGGGAGATTTGTAACTAACAATTGCCTCACAGACTGAAGAATGGAACTTCGAAAACCAGAACTGTAGTCTTTGTCACAAAAAGAAAACACAACGTTGAAGTCAGAGAACCAATAGTATTACACAAGAACATCACAGCAATGCGTGAAATAGCTCAAACCATAACTGGTTAATTAAACGTCTAAACGGCATCTTCCGTATCCAGTCGTATCTTAAATCCGGATACACCACTATAGAAAAACATTACCTACAAAGATTAAACAAAGATTCGTATGGTGGGTCGAATCTTAGACCGAAAAAGTCAAATAAAATATATTAGGACTGCCATGGCGACAAGTTGTTTTATGCTTCATCAATTGCGCCTATAACATCAAAGTGAACACCAGATTGAAACATCCAGATAAGTTCATGACTGTTGATTTATAAGGCTAAAGAGTATAGCTGGACACCCAATTGTTCTTTCTCAGAGAAGAGATTAGAAAACCATGGTCAGCTGTCGGATTAATTTATATAACGATGTCCAGTCTTTGAACAAATGACCCACAAGTTCCTCAGATTGAGCCAATGCACGAGAGGTTTTAGGAAGATTAAGAAGACGATAAACTTCAACAATTTCTATTTAAACTACAATAACATACCGAAGCGTGTCATGGTCATTTTATATTAAATTCAAAATTTCTGTCACATTATACATCATTATTCTATTCATATTTTTCAGGCTTAATATTTCAGTACTGGAGTATCTCATGTTGAAGAAGGACACTGCTTTAATTATTGGTGAAAGTTTCACCTGGCGCGCGCTCGAGTGAAACGAACAATAGAGGCACGTGCCGAACTTTAACCTCGCGTGTCATCTGATTGTACTCTAGATATCATAGGTATGATAAATTTATTCGACAGAATGAACCCCTTTCTTCAAAATATAAAGCAAATGTTTACCTCATTTAAAATATAGAAAAAAAGCCATAGGTTTTAAAATAACGAGGTTTGCTGAACCCTTTAAGGCGATGGACGTTAAATCCTTTTCTTTTTTAAATAAATTAATGTGAATTTTAGTAATAATTCTCTGTGCGCAGAATGATTGGAAATGACACGAGGTTAATTCGAATTAGCCCCTAAGTTTAGTTGTCTGAAATCACTGATGTGATATTGAGCAATTTCTAAAAAAAATTGCTGTATCTTTAATTTCTTCAGAATTTACATTCGATTTGATCATATTTTTATGGAGAGGTTCAAATTTTCAGTAATAATTAAATGCTCATTTAAGTATGGAGATTAAATGTAAAATTGTCAAGAAATAAGCTATTGATCATACATGAAAGCTTCAACTTAAAATATTGTGCAGTTTGTAAATGATCGCCAAATGAGTTCATACGGGCTCCGAATCTCTTTTAGATTAATCGGATCCAATTTTATGTTGCATGAGAGGATAAACTCGACAATTCGATTCCGTTTGTAAACTTTACCAAAAGACAATAAAAATACAGAAAATGCGAATCTTTTTACGGACACTCGTATTCATTTGTGAATTTTATATTAAACGTATTACAACAGAGGTCCAAAGTAACTGTCTTGGAGCAGCAAACGACACTAAGCTTCCTCAACAGTTTTAGTAATATATATATCTGTGATTAATTTCTTCTTGTAGAATACCAATACGTTGATAGTTCAAGGCGTTAAATGTTCAAACAGATGTGTTTAATTCCAATTATGAAATCAACTTGAACTGAAATTGGGGAGGTGAACTCTCAAATATTCAATAATTAGCATAATTAAAACTAAAATGTAAATCCTGTGCTTAAGCCATATGGTGGTCTTCATTCCAACTGAACAATATTGCTGTTAGCTTAGCTCCAATGAACTCATTCTGTTCCGTGATTCGGGTACTGCGAGAGCAAATGTGCGGAAAATGTTTGTATTGTGTTTTTAACTAAAGGACCGACAGTTTTCGCCTGTGTTTAACCTTTGTGTCACTTAAAAAACATATTTTGTCTTTTAATGTATGAACATTTTTGACAGGAACAAGAAGTTAATATCCATTGTGGTTGGGCGTCGAAGCAGTTGTGATCATCATACGCCCAAAACATAAACGGGTGGCGAGTGCCTCAGAGGTTCCCGTACATATGTTGCAGTAAAACAAAATTATAACTACAAATATTAACACGGATCTTTATATACAATCGAAATTTGAATGTATTACCCTTTATACTCTAATCAACAATGTAACTGTACAAGTTACAATTTAAATATAATTCAGCCAGGGATGATTGCATATACCTTGATTTACCCCTAAATCCATAAATTATATTATTTGCTTTAATAAAAATTACTGTTAAAAATCTGACCCCGAAATTCTTATTCGAAACTTGGAAGTTGTAAATAATATTTTACAGATTCCAAGGAAACTTTATATATGCATTTACGGTGTGTCATAGTGTTCAGGAAACAATCAACAATGGAATTTAATGTTTTACTTATCTGTGTCATCCAGGGGGTGGGATGGCCTAGTAGTGTAGAGTGCCGCGCTTCGACCTCTAACTGGTCGGTCACCTCTGGCTTGCGGTTGTGGTTTCGAGCCCTGGTGTGAGCGTATGTGGCATGGAGATAGGGGCCCTTCTCAACCTCGTGGGTTTCATCCGGGCACTCCGGTTTCCTCCCACTGCCAAAGACCCCTACGCGCAAGCGAATTTTGCAATAAAATGAAACCATATGTTAGTCCAAAAATGACCTAGTTTGTGTCTAGTTTGTGTCGAGTGGACGTTAAATCCCATTTCTCTCGCTCTCTCTGCGTCATCCGGGTTAATGAACTGATGTGGCGACATTCGTCAGTTACATAGATTCGTATATTCAGAAGACCGTTTCAATAAATGTACGAAAGAAAAAGCCGTCTTCTTATAGGTATCACCTCCAAATTTAGAAATTACCACGAAGGGATGGAATGTAGAATTTGTCCACCACTTTCATTCGCATTGCACGTACCAAAGAAAGGCGCTAAGCCATAACTTCCGCATCATTAAGCATAATATTCCCAGTTTGTACCCCTCGTGATTTTAATGATAAACTTTGATGATAATGATAATCGTTAGCTTAATCTAATAATTAGTTTTATTGTAACATTTGACACTTCCATAATATTTATCTAACTTTAGACAATTCAGCATAATATTAAGGACACAACGATTATCTTCAGCAGGATAACCACAGATGTCCTGCAATTACTTTTCATAAACGTAGGCCTATCATTATCATTTATTCGCTGTGTTTTTATAGATTAAATTTTGTTTGTCCTTTGTTTACCCTCATCTTCGGGTTACGATCTAGGGTTCAGCCTACTAATTATTGGGGAGCAGAATGGCTCTAAATCTTGGACATCATTGTGTTATGGGTCGGATGTTGAAATCGTCGTGGAGGGAATAAAGATGAGTTTAAAGTTTGTAGGTTGATTAAATGATTCTAGTAACTGTGATGATAATCAAGCTACCTGTTTTTAATTAACATTAAGACGTCATCATTAACAATACCGTGTTATAATTCCTGCTAAGATGATGACAACAACGAGAACCAATTTAACTGAAACTACAAAGAAATGATTCAAATAAATAGTCTTCTGCGAGAAAATGGGCGGGACGTTTTACACTATATTAAATGTTTCTTAACCACAATAATGTTCACCGATTTTCCAAATTTGATACTTATTGTGTTGATATTTTACAATTAAGCGTATCAGATCGATTAATATGCCAGGAACCTATTTCTGGAAACATTAACTAAAGATAAAATCCAAATTATAGTAGATACTTCAATTTTGATTGGCTAAGCACTAAAATCAATCTAATAATATTATCCAATCAAATTACTAAAATTTGAATTTTGTCTTAGTTAAAATTTCACGAAACAGGGCCCAGCTCAAAATATGCATGAAATGAGAAAGCGTTAAAGTTCTTCTGCTGTATTCCGGCTGTTATAATGAAGACGGGCATATGCCATACGTTGTGCTATAAGGGAAATTGTGCGCGCACAGCGGTGCTACAGCCTTTTCTTATATCGAATTACATCTTCCAATGGATCTTTTACGTGTACGCCAATATGCACACAGGACCACGTTTTTTGTCCCATTCGAACGACTAAAGAGCTGTCCTTGGCAAAGGGAAGCCACCCCTCTTATAACTGTTAGCGTTTCGTATCCAACACTTTTATCAACAGGTGTCAACAAAATCACCGGTTTCCCCAAATGTTTATTTGCATACGATGTGCGAAGAAATGTCTTATTATTTTGTGATGATGGGTTATTGTATATTAACTCCATTTCTCTTACACAGAAGTAGCAACAGTTATAGCACTGCAAATTGCAACTCGGTTAATTTGTCCTGACTGTGAACATATATTACTTATCCTTTATGACCACATCTGTTTCTAATAAAGTCTTTATACATTAATTCACAATTCATTGGTCGCATCGTTGAAATTATATCCGTGACTGACCTTGACTTAAATATTGACATCTTGATGTGTGAGATGTACTTCTGCAGGTGACCATTCCCATGTAGATACGTACATGTCTGAATGGGGTAATACAAGTTAAATTTACCGTTTAGTTTCACACCATTTACAGCAGTTATTACTGTGATATATATCTGTTTAATAGTGTAGAACATGCTCATCCGTAAACCCACACAGGATCAACCTGAAGGTTATCTGATTCTGTGAGTATGCCTACTGTCTGAAGTCTGAATCACATTCTAAATCAGGAAATCAACAGGTGTATATTAAAAGAATCACAAAAAAGACAAAATAATTGTTCTTTTTAGATGGCTAACGATACAGAAATGATATCACATGATATCCCACTTGTCTTCTCGACTTGGATAATGAATTATAAAGAAAAAGTCATTAGTAAATTGTACTTTTCTTTTTACAGTTTTTAACATTATCATAAGTATACACATAATGCAAGGGTCTCTCATGTGGCCGTCTTTGTTAACGCTATGTCTAAATGCTATCTGTAGACTATATATTGCTATGGTTGGCATTTGAAAATTAAAAGAGAACCACCAATATTTTATGTATTACTATTACAGACATTTAGGCTGACATATCACAATAACTGTTAATAATAGCTTTATTGAATAAATAAAATAATGAGCGGTACTAATCTTATGTAGTCAAAATACTTATTTATTTGCTTAATGAAATCCTCAATGGAAAAACATCATGTTTCAAAGCAAAATAAGTTTGGATTTTATAAAGGTCGAATCAAATGTCTACTTGTGTTTATATAATGTTTGTGGAAGTGAAGTGGAGGGGTAGTTATCATAATTAAATTGTGAGAAATACGATCAGATCTTACGTAATAATGAATTTATTTCATCGAAAGAATAAGGGGGTCATTTTTGCTGTTGGTCTAAATAACATTAACATTGATGCGACTTAAAGACGGCGGACGACTATTATGAAGTATGGCACAGTGGTCATTAACAGATATCCACCTAGCTATTAAAGGTTTAACTCTATCTTTTTTATTTGATTGATTTAAAGTACCTCTCTGAACGACCCATGACAGAATCAGAAACGATGATTAGGGACTACCAAACAAGATATTTATTGTCTGGGAACAACATGGATCATAAATTACTGCAGACGTGTAATTTTAATTCGTGTAAACAGAATGATTTTCAGATTTATAAAAAATGCTTTAGAAGCAAATACGTAGATTTCTTTTAAACAATGTGTGAAATGTTCTAGATATGCCTGATTAAATTACCCGGTGATTAGAAGTCTACTTCAAGGATAATCAATGTTTCATCACAATACATCGATGTTAATGCATTTACGTTAAATGTCAACAGTTGTTCTGATAATGCGTCTACCACCAAAGAAACCCAGCATTGAAATGATAGCTTCAATTTTAATGTATGGATAATAACCAGCAAAATCATACGTTATACAAAATGGCCAAATTAGTTCATTCCCTTGGGTGATCTTTCATACAAGCCTGGGGGTCAGCATGGTTATATTTTAGGTCTTGGCATGACTATAAATTTAAATTCTAAACCAAATGGCTCGTTCTCACGCCACGCTGTTAATTAGATGTACACCTATTATTAGAACTAGAGTGAAATTTGTAAATGAACTGGAATGTGAATCTGATCTGTTTTCTGCCATTCTTTAATATACAAATGATATGAGGAAGTTCATCGGGATTTTCCGGCGTTGTTTCCCCATGTCAGTCGTTGGGATGGGACCAAAACCCGCAGTTGGAATTCGATATAAGACTGGGCCATAGGATATGGACCAACAATGAATTCTCCATTCGATCAGTTTATACATTTGAAATATTTCATCACCCATGACACGGCATAGTAATTGGAATTTGAAATATTTCAAAATGAATATCTATGAATATGATGCAACGCAAGGAATATAACGTGCCCATTCTCACTTTCGGCAACTGTGTAAATTTTCCAATACTGTTTATACATTCCTAAATTAACACCTTTAAAAAGAAGAAGAAAATACCTACCTACAATCACCCAAATCTTTAGTAGAAGGTCTCAGCTTTCTTTTAATTTAGTAGAAAATCACACAGAAAGAGCATATGCTATGATAATAGTTAACGTTCGAGATAATGATACCCTTAATGGAAGTGGCATTTTAGATAAAAGGATGCGACATAACGTATTGGTTCAAAAGAATGGGATAGATGACTTTTGTTATCAATTTTAACATAAATCACCACTAATCCTTTTAATGGTACCTGGCACACGTGTTAATATACTATGATAATTGAAGTAATTGATTCAGATATAATCTCTAAAGTTTATATGAAACTGAGAGGTGCAATTTCTTTAGTAGTAAAATATTGTCAATAGAATTTATGTTTTAAAATCTATTTAAATCCAACTTTAACATTTAATTATGTACTATTCGGAGATGACACCTCCTTTGTTTATCATCCAAGTACGGGGCTGGGAAGGGCCAGGGCATCCTACAATTAAGACTTTAAAAAGCGCGCAACGGAAACTGGCAAGAAATAAATATAACCCCAGATAAAAACAGTAAGGGTAAACTGAATAATAAAGGTTTAATTATCTTGTTGTTAATAATATGCATATATTATATTATATTCCACAGATGCCTGTTTTGTTTATAGATGAAAATTTGCCTTCTTACTGGTAGTTTCTTCTTTAATATGAATGCAGGTGTCGTATGTATGTTTATGTTATCGTTGTTTAGGTTTACTACCATTATCGTCTAATACTAGGAAATATATACACATCGAATCGTTTCTAGTATATATTCATTTCATCTTCTTGTCCCTAAGAATTCATTTAGACCCTTTTTTCTTATAATGTGAAGTCTAATTATACGTTGCCAATTGCAATTAATCATGGCATTTCTAAACTTTTAATCGGTTGGTGATCGATAGAAATTATACTTTCAAGCTAAGGGTTAATGTTTTACCAGTAAGATGTCATCTGATAGTCTGCCATTATCTGATGGAGATATCCTGATATATTGGACTGTTGACAATAAACGAGTAAGTAGGTAAATGTATTATTACACTGTATTGTCTATATACCTCTCTTGTTAATGCTTGTAATGTCTTACGGTTTTCTTCATAGAAATGTTAGTTAGCAAGCAAGTGATTTATGTAATGATTCACTTATTTTGTTCAACCCCAAAATTACCTTTACGTATGTGGTTCTCAGATTGAATCAATTCATTCGTCTTAATTGTGCAGTGCTTCTGGACGGACTGATTGCAATCACATTACCACACCTTTCTTAATTCCATTCAGTTATCAGACCAATGTGGGATCACATGGTTATCCAACACCACGCGGTTTTACCTTTTTAAATGACATTTTATGGTATCTTTTTAGAATGCCATATTCTTGTATCGTAATCCTTTAAAACTGATGCTAATATCACTAGTATTAGCCGAGCAGAATGATAATTATCTAAAAAAAAATTCGAGTTAGTTTAACTTATATAATATTTTGTCAATATATTCAATTTTTATTGGATAGTTTTCGTATTTTTATACCCGGTCTATAAGCAAATAGTGAAATAGATAACCCAATAGCCAACAGGTGACGTTATAACAGGATGTGATTCAAGAACTTCATACAACTAAATTTAACGACAGATTAATGATTACATGTTGAAAATGAAAGTAAAGGCCAGACACTTTTAAAACGACAGAACTTTGATGGATCACGCGACACATTAATGACATTTTATTTGTTACAAATAACTGGACTCTTTATGATTTGAATAGGTTTTTATTATTTGCTATTGTAATGGAAATAAACGTCATGAATAAAATAAGTCAACCATTTTATATGCAATTGTTTTCAGTGTTTCGGATGATGATGATCTTTTTGTGTGGACGTCATCAGTTTTTGGGTATCACCTGTCGTGTGGGATTAAACACGGACGCATCAAGAGATTAAACATTAGTCATCATTTTACTTGTTTAGTTCAATATAATACACCTTTACTATTTGTATTGAGGAGTGAATAGGCAGGTTTTAATGTCTCCATTTCTGATTTGAAGAATTCAATAAATGTAAATGACCCGCGACATTCACTTTATTCAACACCCTTAAAGTCTTTTTGGATTCCAGACATCTTCTGCACTCGAACTTATGGTCACCATTGTTTGTTTTCAATATATATTGTTTTTACAATAAATATAACTCAGATTTTACGACTGATCACAAACCATTTCATCACGTATTTGATTGACGTGTAATAATCGATATCAATTGAGAAACGGATTGCTTTGTTGATTTCAGTCAAGCATACCTAACATCTTAACAACTGGAAACTCTTTAATACATATTTAGAGAACTGAGTGCATTCAGCCCGGTCCAAATACATGTACCTTGAAGTTGACAGTAATGGTATTACTACAGAGAGAGAGAGAGAGAGAGAGAGAAAGAGAGAGTTTAACCAAACTACCAAACTGGTATTATATATGCCCATTGATCGAAGTGTACCGTTCTGATCGTTTTTTGCCCATTGCATAATTGTCAAAAATAGATCGATCGTTTGTAGAACTGACAATCTACGCAGCTTTAGAACTAAGGGTAAATCCTGTTTCATTGAGAATGTTCTCATAACAAATGTGTTGAACTGTTGCAAGATAGCATTGACAAGGTATAATTGAAAAGTGTTTCAGTTTTTCGAGTGCCTGACGCGACAGGACAAGAACAAACAACTTCAGATCTGTGAGCATAAATAACTATGCCTCCTGTTTAGAATTTAAACAAAGTTGAACAAGCGTTAAGCTTCTTCAGAAACAAATGAAGCGGCGAGATGCCACGAAAAAAAGTTAAAGTAGAGGCAAGTTGGAATTGAATTGATCTTTGCTTAAATTAAAAGGTATTTTATTTCTCCATAAAAACTGGTAACTGTTAAAGCTCAGATTGTATCATATTTTAAATCAACTATAAGGTGAACTGTTTCAATGGCATTTAGTAATTGAACTAGAGTATACAGGTCACAATTCTATGGAATACAATTACTGCTTATTACTGAGCGACGTTTCGACTAGGCTTCTCTAGTCGTTATCAAGCAATGATAAAATCTAAAAAATAAGACAAGTCAATATATACATGTACACAACAATACATTCTTAATGCTGACAAAACAGGGATCTCCCTTTGCACGTACCTAAAAGAAATCTAATTTAATTAAGGATTATAAATTTGAAATGCTATTTACACCATTCAATAATACCACTTAACTGAAAATAAAAACAAACTGACTAATTGATTAATAGGTAATTTGTTGTGGAGTATATACAATGATATGTAGGTTTTAATCATGACAAACGTTCTAAGAAAATGGAATTTGATCAAATGCTATCAACCACCCCTTTCATTGAAATAAACACAAATGATTAATGAATTGATTGTTGTGGAGTATATACAATGATTTGATCTGTAACAAACACCATCAAAAAGACCCTGTCGGCAAGTGCAGCTAAACCAAAACCCCCGACTGCCCCAGTCAGAATCTTCCTTCCTTTCAACGGCAAAGTCTCCTACCAAATCAAACGGCTACTAATGCAACAGCCAGAAATAGATGTAACTTTCACAAAAAGCAACAACACCAAAGATATATTAAGAGCTAATGGTAAACAAAATCCAACACAACCGCCACAACCAAAGGGATGTGTTTATCAGATAGTATGCAATTGTGGAATTTCTTACGTCGGCGAGACAAAAAGACCATTAAATAAAAGGATAGACGACCACAAGTCGAAAGCAGCCACCAACAACTCCGCTGTAGCTGAACACTTGAACTCCAACCCTCGCCACAGAGTCCAATGGTCCAACGTTAAATCGCTATGCAAGAACATCAACAACAAGAGAGCGCGCCGATTGCATGAAGCCATTCAAATACGACGACACAAACCCGCGATGAATAGAGATCAAGGATTGTTTCTCCCCAGGGCGTATGACACTCTTATCGCATAATCTAAGGCTAAGCATAACTATTTTTATTTCAATCATATTCAATGCTTAACAATAAGTCAAGTAAAAATTAAGTTTAGAATAATACCACAATTTGTAAAATGATAATTAATAAATACCATCTATTTTGATTTTATTTTTGATTTTGATTTTATTTCATTTCTACTTTTCAGGTCTGCTGTTATTGTAATCTCATCATGGGATGTTGTCATTATTAAAACCAGATCAAATCATTGTATATACTCCACAACAATCAATTCATTAATCATTTGTGTTTATTTCAATGAAAGGGGTGGTTGATAGCATTTGATCAAATTCCATTTTCTTAGAACGTTTGTCATGATTAAAACCTACATATCATTGTATATACTCCACAACAAATTACCTATTAATCAATTAGTCAGTTTGTTTTTATTTTCAGTTAAGTGGTATTATTGAATGGTGTAAATAGCATTTCAAATTTATAATCCTTAATTAAATTAGATTTCTTTTAGGTACGTGCAAAGGGAGATCCCTGTTTTGTCAGCATTAAGAATGTATTGTTGTGTACATGTATATATTGACTTGTCTTATTTTTTAGATTTTATCATTGCTTGATAACGACTAGAGAAGCCTAGTCGAAACGTCGCTCAGTAGTGAACTATAAGGTGGTCAACATAATAGGGTTAGAAAAAGGTGAAGTATGGATTTATATTCTAGACTTTCGAATTCAAGTTGACCAACATGTTTAAGATACGTTAATCTCACGGCTGGATATTTTGATAAGATATAGTATTTCACAAACCAATTATTGTTACTTAAATATCGCATGTCCTTCATTGCTAAATATTTAAATTCACGAAACACAGGTGTTACTCATAGATTTGTCGTTTAGTCTATTATATGGTTTAGATTTTGTCGTATACGACAAGGTTATAATTTTAGACCCTGTCTCTTTATTGCATTTCAAAATGACTAAACATGTAAAGCGTAGAATACTATAAGCTATGTTTCTATTAATTTTTTTTTATCAGAAGTCCTTATAAGGACAGATTTTCATAAAACAGAATGTTATGATATCAAAAATGTCTCCCTATAGTGACCACGTTGATAATACATGATACAGCTCACCCGAACATTAGATTAGCTGTAACGTCTAGGTCTAAATAAAGATAAATCTAAAATGCTTGAAATACATTGCCATGCTGCAGTTCATGAGTTCAATGGCCTGAAAAGGTTTTATTTGTTTTAGATTCCAATGATTTATCTTATTTGTGTAACATTAAATATTTAGAGAAGCTTAAAGCGTATCACATCCTTTCATCTATTTTATTTATCTATAAGGACATGTAACATTTAAATCTAATTAACAAAGATAATCAATAGAATATGTCCAGACTACAAGTTACGGAAGAGAAAGTTACGTCTATATTTGTTGCGTCACATAGAAGGATTACATTAAATAAAACATTATGAAGATTTTGCAGATTGGTTTGTCTTATTTATATAAATAACTGGTGGTATCTTTATAATCAGTGACAATGGCCTTGTTGTTACTACATATACAGACCGGAAGAAAATGTCTTAGTAACCAGGGCCGTATGCTGGATTTTAAAAGTGGGGGTGCAGCAGAGTGGTGTAGTGCCAATATTATGCCCAAGTTATTGAGCGCGGGGACTACCGCAATCAAAGTCGCTAGCAAGTAATCCCGAGGCGCCTTATTTTTCTGGGGGTGCAAAGTACCCACCCTCGATAAATACGTCCCTGTTAGTAACTTACGTCAATTTGTATTCTAAATAAACTCAACGGGGCAACTTTTATTTTGGTCAGAAACTGTCTACCATATGTAGACATGTATCTATCCACCCTATCCCCAAAACAGGAAATTGTACGATGTGTAACAAAACTTGTGTTGATCAGATATTGGTTAGGTATTAGAACATGTTATATAACTCTACCAATAATAATACAAATATAGAGACAAGAACCTCATAAACGTCTTGCCCCAAGGAATTGACGAGGTTAAAGACATTAAGTCTTTGATACGAGGTTAGCTGTTGAGTCCATAATCAAACATTTAACGCAGTGGGTAGTTGGTTTAGAATACGCCATAGGTCAGAATGCAATAAAGCTCCTGTGTGACAATCATCGCCAACTTATGCAGTACCGGTATTCGATATTCATATTGGATAAGGATATTGCAGAGATCTCAAATTAATCTGACAACTGCACCGCCCGTCGAAATGAAATTCACATAGATTGTTTTTGGTTTTTGTTTGTTTGTGGGGTGATGGTATTTTTTGTGTTGGGGGGGGGGGGCTAATCTTATTTCGAATTCAAATTATCAAGGGTTCTCTTACGTGAAAGCCAATGTGCGCGCGGGACCTCGGTTTTCCGTACCTTCCGAGCGACTAGAGACTTATGTGTCCGGCCAACACCTAGAGCTAACCCGGGTCCTCCTGTTTTAGGAATCTGGGTTTTGCTCACTGAGCCACAGTGCCTCCATAGTGAAGGTGGATTTGTTGTTAACAATGATCAAATACTCATACTTTAGACTTATTTAACAGAAGAATGTCAAACCAATCTCTTGCGATATTTTTCGTTTTCAGCATGTCCAGCATCTTCTCACGCGGTCAGCAGTTCAGCATTAATTACCACAAGCTCTTACTCATATTTGCCGCAGGTTCATCTATTCATTTTTCTTTGAAACCCTTCCTATTTTAATAAATACACCGATACGCCAGAGGATACATCTTTTGGGGTATTTTATTATAGGTTCCCCCCTTTTGATAAATCATTCAAAAGTTAATTGACATGCTTCAGATTTGACTATGAGCTGAAAGGGCATTATAAATACTAAATTCAAAAAGGTACATTCCCACTACTGAAGAGTGTCTCGCCTCATTTTCAAAACGTACGTATGGATGGCAAGCCGTAATTACATGTATATATGTTTTAATTAACAGTATTCCATCGGACCATCGCTAATAACATTATGGGAAGATAAAGACTTCATTATCAAAACGTTGTACGGCACAATCAAAATTGACCACAGTGTATGTTTTAGAATTGCATTTACTAGCTCACAGTTGGTAATGTATTTATATCCTTTTAAACCCCTGTAATTATATGGCATTAAACACCAAACCACATCTCATTGTCCATATAGATACTTTAAACCATGCAATTAATCAAAGTAAATTTCCTTGTAACTAAATCGTTATTGACTTCTGTCGACAGATGGAGTTGTAATACTGCCTTTAAATACAAAGTAATCCGATAGTCGTCTCTTTTTTTTAAATGGGTACTAAACCGATAAGTTAAAATATCAATTAGTTAAGTCGATCAAAAAAATAGTACTTTTCAAACAAAGCACGTGTCTGATAGTCTACAAAAAAGAGTAACGGTCATTATTTAAAATTCCACATGACTGTTGGTGGAATCTATTGTTTTATTGAGATTCTGGTGATAATGTAATTGATTATTTAAAATGAAGCAATGGATGTTCTCCGTCTGTCCGTTCCTTCGACCAACGGTGTAAAGCATAACGTACGTGACAGGGTACAAAATTACAGTTCTAGCCATTTCTTCGGGAAATACCCACACAATAATAGTAGATTTTTACTTTGACTAAACTGACCATTATTTCAAGAGAATCGCAGCCATTGTTGACCATATTGCGGACCCTCACCAGGCTGAATTTCAAAAGAAGCCATAAATTATCGACCATACCTTTTGTTATTGATAATCGCATTATTTGGCAGCTCTTTTCAAATATTATAAAGACAATGTAGACCTGCGATACGGTGTAAAATTTTTCTGTAACGTCATACAAATACATAACACCGCAGGTCGATTGTTAACGGCACTGCCTTGAAACTAATTGGTCATACTGAACTAAAGGGTTTAGTAATTATTGTGAAGTATTTTAAATATAGGTTTGACATGTTGAAGTGTACCTCACGTTAATTAGTAAACTAATTTAAGATGCTAGCCGTTTTAAACAATTGTGTTATGGTCTTTAAAACACTAAAGCTTAACACATACTACAATAAAACAATACGACGAGTTCACACATCTTTTATGAATGAAAAATATAAGGAGGGGTAGGTCATTAGTGACACTTGCAATTTACACTGGAATCCATGGAGGGCATTTACGGAATCCCATCAACCGTAATGATAAAACTTTGAGAAATAAAGGACAGCAATGTTTTACATCTAATTCTATTTAATTTCTTGGTAATTAATGAATTGCTTAAAGTACTTTCAAAATTGATCTTCAATTGTCGGTTCCCCGATAATTCGACTTTCGACGACTTCAATACTGTCTGCTTGGAGAAATATGAATTATGGTATTATCTATACACATCATATATTATTCATACTGTTGTATATAAAATGTTGCTGTTACTGCTATCTGTAGGCTACAATTAGGGCTAAAAAGGGTTTTTTTCCAAAAAGGAAATATGTTACACCGGGATTCTCAAGTCCAAATTAAAAACAGTAATCACCATTCGTGTGTTTCTGAGGGATTAATTCATCATTCTATGCATGTTTTTAATTTGTTGAAGTTATACGGGACTGAAATCAACGTGGGTCCATTTTTTCCAGTAAAGTCAAAGCCCCATATGTTCTTGTGCCACACGATAGACTGTGGTCAAAGTATCGTCATTTTTTTTAACCCCGAGAACAAAGGATGCGTTTTTTTTATTGTTAAATTAGCATTTGGATATATTGTACCAGGCGTGATGTTTGACAGGTCATGTGGGCATTGTGAAGAAGGGCACGCGTTTTGACTGTATTTTTCAATTAATATGGGTATGATCAGACCACTGGCGTGACGTGCGACAGGTTTGGTGTATTAACAGGCTAAGGAAAATATTAATAATAAACAATATGCAAAGTCATTATAAACACATTCATCAAAAGCAAAACAGTTGTGGTCCAGAACAAATTAACTGATAATTTGATCTTCAGTATTTCTATAAGATATTAAAGAGCACTTATTTCCTGTATAAATTACAAGAACTCATTATAAACACCACCTGCATAGTATTCAAACCATTAAAAGCCTGTACATATTCGACCGGAGAAAGCATAGATCCTTGGCGTACCCCAATATACAATATACAAAATTCGAACGACAACAATGGTATTAGATTAAAATCACCAATCAAGTTTTATTATAGATAGATTCGAAGATTATTTTATGTTAAAACCCAACTAGATATTTTCAAATTTTTGGGCATATTAAAGTGGGTAGACTTTTCTGGAAACAAAACAAAATTCATATTCATTGGATTTGGAATAACTTTAACACACGACTATGTCTATCAAATGGGACATGTCAAAAGGTGATAAATGCCACATTTGGTGTTCCGGTAACGAACTCGGGGAAAATATCATAACGTATGTTATCCCTTTAATGATCTCCTTCGTAATATGTACCATAACTTATAACAGACAAACGGCAGATAAACGTTTTTGAGTGGGATCTACTCCGCACCCCAGCGATTCCTTAACGTTTTTACTTTAAAGGGGGTCTATAATTACATGTACGTGGACAACGGGCAAGTAAACTCGGTATTTACAGTATATAAGAAGTCAAAAATAAACCATGAGTACCCCCTATACCTTTGATTTAACAATGAAACAAGCTACACATATTCCAAGAAATCAAGTGTATGCTATACACATATCAAATACCACAATGCTGCAAAAATATTTTTTTCGTGTGATCAGTGACAATACCACGTGTTAAAAAAAACTAGCAAGTATACCCTGCCTTTTGCATCCCTATTTACACTTCCTATAGCTGGAAATATTTGTCGCCCCAGTTATACTAAAATACCAATTTAGAGAAAGGGTGGTAATTTCTATAAATATTGATGCTTATTTTGACTGTATCAGAACTTGATTTACAACTTTTGGTGAGAAAATGTCGGGAGTAAATAAGTAAAGTATGACTTTATTTGTAAGTTTCATTTCAGTGAAACAAAATTGAACTGACCCCATCTAATCAGTCCAAGTCACTTGGCGGCCGAAGCGCTCCGATAGAAAACATACCCTTTTCCCCCTCCTTCAAAATCTCCACTGAAAGAGAATGGTGGGCGTATAAAGGAGCCCTAAAAATATGTAAATACCGAACGAGTTCAATATTTGTTCAAAAGCTTCCCCAAGGGCGTTTAAATAAACGCTTTTAGTGTGATCAGACAGAAAACTCATTGTTTATTAACCCTCTATATTCACCAATAACAATACAGGTCAAAAAGCCTGGTTAGGGTACCATAGACATTCACACGCCATTCATAACATTCTACAATTCATTTTAACTTGAAAATATGAAAATTATTATAATTTACTAAATTAATACTGTACACTACCACTTCAATAGAATATTTGTCGGTAGGAAATAAACGTTTATAATTATATATTTTATGTATAATGCGATTTCATCCTCTTTTGAAGTATCATTTCTTTTCATAATTTTACCAGTTTCATCTTCTGTTATTCATTGTTACAATAATAGTTTAGCAGCATCCCATATACAATCATATTTTAACCATCGGCTACTTAATGTTTCATGTGATCAGTTTTCATCTTTACAAATTTCTTTTACAACGCGAAAAAGATGTTATTTTAGGGGTGAGAAAGGAAGGCCAATTGCACTATCTGTACATTTTCTATGGATTTATTGTCAGACATAGTATCGTAGATCATTTTTCATCTATACAAATTTTTATTACAAAGCAAAAAAGATGTTATTTTGAAGATGAGAAAGGAAGGTCCAGTTCAACAATCTGGGCATTTTGTATGGGCTGATTATCGAACACAGTACCTTTATACCATTTTTAACAAAATACCGAAAGAGATCACCCAATACAGAGAACAAATAGCGATATTTCCTATGGTAAAAATGCTTCTTAGTATCCATACATTTTATCAAAGGGGTTCATTCAATGCGGGGTTTCTTTGATTACAGATGCTCTATGTAGAGTAAGGAGATGAAATAAAGGTTGCTATACCGTTAACAATATATTGATAATATACTGATGGTTGATTTGTAAGATATAAAATTTGGTGGGTTTTTTTCTAATAACAAATCTACTTTTTACAATTTACACAAAGAATACAACTTACGCACGAACCGGATATTTGAGCAATCTTTAAAAAGCAGTAATAATAACTGTAAATCGATTTTAACTCTTTGATAACCTTTTCACTATGTGAATGGTTTTAGTCTAATCCAACAAAACAAGAAATGATAACACAATCGTGTGATTTTATTAATTGTTGCCTTGTTCAATATCCCTGTAACAAAAGCCCTCCTCTAGCTTCTATCAACAGATAGATAATGCTGCTATCTATTCAGATCGATTTGTAGAACGAAATCTAATTGTATCGGTTAATTTAAAGCGCTACCAGTGCTCCTGAATAAACTAGAAACGTCATCACTACTTCCATTTTTTTATCGGGAGTGTGTGTGGGTGTGTGTATGGGTGTGTGTGTGTGTGGGGGGGGGGGGGTAATATGACGGCCCAAAGCTAAAATTGCAATGTATGGAATAAATCGGTAAATTCTCTTTGGTTAGTGTGTTAAAATTACCCTGTCCAATTGTCAGTATCTAATTCAAGTTGCTTCATAATGGAAAAGTGTTATTCTTATGTGGAGTTTGGATGGGAGAGTCTAGAAATTTTGTTAATGGTTATTCTTTGAAGAAACAAAACACAAAAATATCAATAAAAACAAAATTAGATTCCGATGTTTTTAATGAAATTCTACCTTAATTACAATTTCACCAATCTATGGACATTCGAAATACACGATAATTGTTCTTAAATATCTGTAATTGAAATCAAGGTTGATAAGACTAGGGGTAAGATCAAAGAAAACTTCCTTTAAAAAATTAATTTGCAGTTTTAGAAAACTAGGTACTGGTAAAGGTAATTTTCGGATGGCTTCCGCCGTTTATTGCAATATAACCATTCATTTGTTTCTTTGGAAATTCACGAATAACAACACAAGGTGTGGTATGGCAAGAACAAGTTATCAAAGAAACCCTTACTATTGTAATCACTGAAACGAAGCTATCGAAGCAAAGAACCCATAAGACAAAAATTACCCACCGAAACATTAAAATTATACCATTTTGTTTCTCGTACAATACTTCAAACCACCCGTTCAAAAAAGCTAACAATATCTACCAAAAGATAAACAAAAGACAACAATACTCGCCTCGTGGAATATTGTTGTCCTTTTTATTGTATTTTCAAATTCCTGTATTTTTCTTAAACGATCCTCAAGCCAGAGGTTAATGAAATTTAATAAAGTAATATACCCATGATTATTTTCGGCTAGGCCATTCTGGTCGATTCACAAACGGTTTGTCACTTCAGGGGAGAACACTCGTGTTATTTTTTAATCTTTATTAATAATCACTGAATTACTACACGTTATATTTGCACGTTCCTTCTCGGTTGTACAATTTCATATTATACATGACATAAATGTACATCTCCCACAGATGATCCTTTTCTGAAAAATATATATTTAGATCAAAATATTTTGACAATATTATTCGCTTTCTCACCCAAAGAATTTATAAAAAAAAAGTCATGCCATTTGTCTAATAACAGTGATCTCTGACTTATAAAGCATACAACCAATTAAGAAAATGATACACGAGCGGATGTACATATTTGGCATTGTTTATTTATGAGATTATAGTATCTGTAACTGCACTGCATTTTTAACGAGATCATGTCTTTTGTCAAAACGAGCAGAGGCCATTCGTGTGTAGTCGGTAAATAACATATTGAACAAATTAGATGTTTTAATAAGTCCGTGCCTAGAAGAAGTTGAACACGTCAATATCATTAATGATCAAAAACCAGCAGAGGTCAGAAAGTTATATCTGTATATTTATATTTCAGTATGATGTAGAGATCACTTTGTCACATAATATCCCAGACACAAATTCAAATCAGTTTTCAATTTGCAGTGAAATAAATTATTCAAATCTCACTAGACAAATTAGTCATAGAGATAGCTCTTTAGTCGTGACATATCAGACACATTAGCGATAATGAAACGAAATACGTAATTACAGGGCGTGGTAAGATATCACGAAATGTGCTTCTGGTTGTACAGGTAGTGTGGACCGTGGTGGCCCAGTGAATAAGATGTAAGGCACAGCCTCACCGCCCTGGGGCTCCGGGATTCGAACCTGCATGGCGTTGGCCGAGAAAGTTCCAAGGATTTCCCAGTGTGATTTCACCTTGTCACTGGTATAGGACGGGGGCGTCTGACAAGGACGGTGTCTAGTCGCGTGAAAGGTACGGAAATCCCGAGGTACATAAAAGAACCATTGCATTGACAGTTATACTTCGAAACAAGCCGTGACGCCGTGAAGAAAACAGGATGTTAACCGTAGTTTTGTTCACTGCACACATATCGCACACATATTGCGTATTGAACCTCAATAATTATTAATACCGATATGCAGTCATTACACAACATCTAGTATTGTATTTCAAAGTAGGCTATATAAAATAGTCACACTTACTTGTTTTTAAGAAATCTGCGTGAAATATGATACACAGATTCCGATTATGACTTATAATGACGGCACTGGTCTGTTCAGTTTAAATTTAGGGTTTAGATATAAATTTAAACTTTTGCGGTGGAAGACTATCTGGAAATCACGTCATTTTCTCATTATTGAACAGATTTGCATTTAGGCTAAACAAGTGTTTAACCGGAACATATGCCGTGCTTATTGTTAGTAGTTGATATGATCATACCTTTGTCGAGTCAAAGGAGGCCGACATGAATAATTATGACCCAAATTAAAGTATGGAACACTGAACAGACCAGTGCCGTCATTATAAATCATAAACCATACATCACCATAGCTTGATTTAATGGTACGTTACACAGGTACTAATAACAATGGCGATTGAATTAGGCTACTGGACGTGAAACAATTTTCTATTCCAGGTCGTTTTATATGCACTACCGCCACAGTTCCAATCACTGGACTTGCTTTAACCCAGTTGTCATTAGCCTTATGCAACGGGGTTAAAGCAGAAAAGTTTCATTTCATCATTTGATTTATCCTGATCGTACTCCCTGTCTAAGTTCTATTTCAAAATTTCAAAACACCCCTCACCTTTCCCACACCAAAAAGATAAAAGAAAAACATTGGTGATCAATATAAACTGAAGTTGCTTTTATAGAGAGAGAGAGGAGGGGAGAAGGGGTCTTTAGCAGTGAGAGGAAACCGGGGTGCCCGGAGGAAACCCACGAGGTTGAGAAGGCGCCCCTATCAATATAAACTGAAGTTGCTTTTATAGAGAGAGAGAGGGGGGGGAAGGGGTCTTTAGCAGTGAGAGGAAACCGGAGTGCCCGGAGGAAACCCACGAGGTTGAGAAGGCGCCCTATCTCCATGCCACATACGCTCACACCAGGGATCGAGAAGTTGCTTTTATTGTGGGGTTACTATTATCATGGAACAAAAATACAAAATGATATTTTATTTGTTCCCAGAAACATTGTAGTTCTAGGGTATATTAGCATACAATTATCCCTGCCTTAAGAAATAGTTTTAACTTTCTGCGACTTGTTTTTTGTAAACAGTGAATCACGCGAAAGCCATACCAACCCATCTACTGTCGTTCGCAATTATTTATGACATCTCTAATCTCTTAATCGGTTGGTGATCGATACAAATTATACTTTCAAGCTAAGAGTTAATTCTTTACCAGTAAGATGTCATCTATTAAAAGAACATCTGATAGTCTAGCATTATCTGATGGAGATGCCATGATATATTTGATTGTTGACAATAGACGAGTAGGTAAATGTATTATTAAACCGTGTGGTGGTTCAATCGGTTATTGTTTATATATCTCCACCATTAATGCTTCGTAATTTTGAAAACCTTTCTTGCTGTTTCTTCGTTGACTTGTCAAGACAGATAATGTCCCCTTATTGAGGAAGAGTAATTGGTCGATCTTGATTTATAAGATGATACCAAACAGATCAAATCTCTTCTACACCCCTGATTATACCTATGATGATTTTCGTCATTGATCCAACTGAACAATTCAGCTATTGTAGTTGGTTTGAGATATGTAATACAAATGAATGTGGTTTAAACGCCCTACTCTCTCACACCAACCGGACAACTGAAGACATCATGCATTGTATATAACGAGTGAACCTTTGGTCTGACATCGGCGAGTCAGCCGGCTATAAGGGTTGTTTAACGGGCATTGGACACTGTTCCTTGGCATGTTCCCTATCCTGAATCACTGGTAATGGGAAACCACGCTTGAAATTCACCGGAATCGAACCCGGGAACCTCCAGTTTAGTAAACCTACGCTTCAGTCACTGAGCGACCGCTCCACAAAGGTATCAGGCTCTGTGGCCATCTTAAAAGTTTTATTTTATTTTATTTATTTATTTTTTTTTTTGGGGGGGGGGGGGGGAAATAAGAAATCACGTGTGATGGATAAATTAGGCAGAATTGGTATCTATAGAAGGTGGTGGTCTTTCTGTTCTGGACGTCATCAGTTTATGGGTATCACCTGCCGTAAAGGGTTAAAACACGGACACATCAAGAGATTAATCATTAGTCATTATTTTATGTGTTTGGTTCAATATAATACACCTTTTGTATTGAGGAGTCAATGGCGAAGGATTTTTTTAATGTTCGTATTTCAGTTTCATTCGATATAATAAATTATATAATTGTAAATGATACGATCTGTATGAAAAATGACCGGTCCAACCATTTTATTCTTTCTTGAATTGATGTCAGCTCGCGAACAGATGGCAGATATTAGTTGAATTAAATTACATTTATTTAAAATGACAATTAAAATATTGTCTAGACCATCTACCAATATAGCTACTTGACAAAATTGAAATTTTGAAAATATTAGATTATTAGATTTTACATTAAATTTTACACTATTCAAGAATCAAGCGTGTCATAGAAATTCCATTCATGGTTGGCTTAAGAACTCACTTTTACAGAAGAAATTAAAGTAAATATTTTACGCTGACGTGCATTTTCCCTCAGCCCTTTTGATAATTGTTACATAATTTATAAATAATTTAAATTTGAATTTTAACGATATGCTCGACATATGGTAAACGAGTGTGTGAAACGTGCGGTTTTTTTTAAATTTAAATCCATGTATAAAATCAGACCAGTTCACAACAATTCGACTTAACGATTTAGTCAAGATAATAATCGCAAAAATGAAAAGTTGCTATAGGATTCCATTTACTGCAGACCTGCTCCAATGTCTTGGTAGTTTGGATAATGAATGTATTTAGAAACAATGTGATCATGTCGTTCTCATAAATACCAAGTCAAATGGGGTTTAAAGTCAAGGCAAATGAAAACTCATAAAATGAACAGATTTTATATTTTCTTAGCTTATCTATGAGCTTAGATTTATATCAATATATTTCAATATTATCAACATATTTTAATATTTAACTTATCTACAAACAATCGAACTCATTGGAATTGACCTTTAACATTCATGCATTTTGAGACTTCTGTTGAAGTGAAAACAAATTTTTTTAACAACCAGTCCAGCTTGAGCTTTGTGAGATCTTGCTTTTATTTGAGCCAATGTATCACAAACTGAAAACATCATCAAACTATTAGGATATTTTCAATTAGACACGCAATACGTACATCGCACGCAATCTGAACCTCTGAGACACACTACCTGCGGAGAGCTACCTACCATTTAATTTTCGTACGTTGATTACGTACGACATCACACGCTGTGCATAGATAAAGCTTTCACGAAGATGCTGGGATTTTCATGTTTTCAGACTACAATTACTACAATGGTGTAAGCCTGTTGACATAACCAAGTGAAGAAATTAGGTATTTAAGACGAAAACAAATTTCTTTAAAGAATACTTTAAGTATTCCACACCCCGCTATTCCTTATGTATTATACAATATGGCGAAATACAGGTTCGATTCACATACGGCGAAAGCTACTGAAGTTGGCTAATTACAGTGTATAATTCAATGGAGAAGGAGAAAAAGGGTACAATATGAATTATCCAACTACAAGATTCAACAGCTAAAGTATACTAAGTGCAATTCCCGACAGACTACCCTGTTGAGTACTCTTTTGAATAATAACAATTTCAAGTCGATCGGACGATATCTTTTGCCAGTAGAGGATTTCCCAATATCTTCAACGTAAGCAAGAAGGGCAATACTTCTACATCTAAACTAATTACGTGTATCGTAAATCGCCAGGTTCAATATAGTCTAAATCTTACTCGTGTAATCAAAAATTATATACATATCATGAGAAGTCCGGTGTCTGAGGTGTTCGAACGAAATTGTTGATCACCTAGGATAGACGGGCAGGATCGACCGCAATTTAGGATCCCATTTTAGTGTGGCAGAATATATGAAAACAGAAAACGCCTGAGTTTATGAAATATGATTCAATTATTGCCTAATAATTATCGAATTCTTAATTATAGAAAGTAATTATATACTTTGTTCTAAAATAACTAAAAAACAATGAACATTGAAAATTAAAATACTCGTACGTTAGTTTTGATAAGAACTCCGACTCCTTGTTTAGTTTTTCTATTGAACATATGGTTGAACGAATGTATGTTTATCTGTCTATATAAAACATTATGACAATAAAATGGGACGATAGTCTAGCATTACGAACAATAATCCAGTGTTTTTCTTAATAATGTAAAACGATTAAAAAATAATACGAGTTTTCTCCCCTGTGGGCGAAGTTAATCATGGGTGTGTTCCTTTATTGATTCAACGTCATCCTTCTTGACACTCATTTAAGAGAGAGAGAGGGTGGGGATACGGGAGAGAGAGAGAGAAATGTGGTTTAACGTCCACTCGACACAAACTAGGTCATTTCGGGACTAACCTATGGTTTAATTTTATTTCAATTATGCGCTTGCGCGTAGGGGTCTTTAGCAGTGGGAGGAAACCGAAGGACCCGGGGAAACCCACAAGGTTGTACAAGCGACCCTACTCCTTGTCACGTACAACAGGGGATTCGAAATAGGCTTTATGATACAGCACGCACGTGCTCACCATACGGCCACCCAACGACACTCTGTTAAGAAATTGATCTGGAAGGACTGTTATGTAATAATGGAGCCTATATGGAGTCTATTGTTGTCATTGAGGGTTTCCTTGGTTTCCACATAATAAGGAATGGTCGTATATGGAAACTTACCATTATAAATCTTGGGAAGTCGCGGTGGCTCAGACTGGAGGTCACGGATATGATCCCGGTGTTGGACGAGAACGTTCAACGGGATTTTCAGGCCTGGTCAAATTGTCGTGTACGTAAAAGAACAATTAGAATTGGATATAAGAGTCGCTGTCAGGGCCAAATTTCCTGCTTATCATACTGCGTGGTCTTCATTAGCCCAGTCGGCGCAGACCAGTAGGGCAAGTTCTATTAAGGAAATCGGCAGTTTAAAGTAGCCCTATACGTCTCTAACCTAATAGCATCCAAAGTCTTTGATATTGAAAACACGAATTATTTGCCAATTTAAATCAACATTTTTTTGTGATCTTACCGGGAAAAGATGGGTGTCTGATATCCAATATTTGAGATAAAATATACATCTATAACTTTTAAAAAGGTCTAAACTTCGAATTACCAACGCCAAGCGATTCTTGTCAGGCATCGCCTGTACGCACGGATTTGACACTGAACATAAGTTTTCCGTCACATTCGAGTCACAAATCAGGAAGTCAGTAACATCATTGCCACTTCCGATATAATGTTAAAACAGTAAAATAATTGCATATTGATTTAAATATATATACATGTAATAATATGTGGCAGTACAAATATAGAATGTTGTTAGCTGTGAACTCATTAAACGAGATGGGCTCTGTTGTTTCATTGTAGCTGGTAATCCAGATAGTTGAAATGTAATGAAATAATAGGGTTTAACGTCGTACTGTTCTTCTCCAAACTGGGCTAATGGGTGAAATTTTGCCCGGACAGCGGCACTACGGTCTACTCATATATTGAATTCCAACTGTCAAGGGATCCTTTTCGTGATCGCCAATGTGTACATGGGACCTCGGTCTTTCGTCCTATCCGAATGAGTAGACACTGCCCTTGTCAGGCCCTCCGTCCTGCATCACTGACAAGTGCTGGTATATAACACGGTGTTTCTTTTTTTCAAAAACACATTCTAAGACATTCGGGTTAATTCAAATTATCCGGACGAATGAAAACGTATCTAACGAATAATTCTTTTGGCAGCCATAATTAACGAACGAACGTCCAGTGGTAAATTCGCACAAAAATGTCTATTCTGCACGTGTTTATAATTACAGACCCCCTTTGAACCAGCGGATATAAATTAGGGGTAGGAGTGCGAAATAAATCCCACTTAATAACATTTATCTACCATTTGTCGGTGATGGTACATACTCAAGTAGATCATTACACGAGGAAAATGGTGGAATTTTATATTACATGGAGTCGTTAAAGGCACATCGTACACAGCATATAACACTTTAAATGACATAAATGATCTTATACGACACGATCCACTTCAACGGTTTCCTGAAGTCTTAATATTGAATTCTTAGACATTCCACAATATCCACAATTGCATGACAAACATGACAAGCCAGCATATGTCCCCATCAACCAAGCGCAAATTGTGCCCGTTTCGATAGTAACGAATACAAGTCTGGACAAAATACAGCTTATTTTACATTATGGTGTAAGTTGTTTTCGGAGTACCAGTGTGTTTTACGATTGCATGATAAGAAAAACTGAGTGTCACCTTGTAGTTCGAATTAAACAATTTTAATTATTCAATGAGAGTAAATTTATGCAATTATCTTTTTGGTGAAATTATTGTAAAATTTAAGTTAATTGGGTTAATCATTCTTCTAGTTCTCATAACAGCGAGTAAAGTTGTGTCATTATGAACCCACACTCGTTCGTGACAAGAGGCAGGGTCACTTGCCTAACCTCATGCGTTTTCTCCGGGTCCCACGATTTCTGTTGCGAAAATGATAAGATTTTAAAATCAGTTCTACACAAATAAGGACACACAAAACTAAAGTCAGGAAAATGTAATTGCGACAAATAGTAAGTGACCACGCACCCCCCCCCCATTTGTCCCCATTCGTTCATATTGTGGACAGGACGTGATTTCGGTATAAGTTCAGCGGAAAACATGCCTTTAGTAGAAGTCATAGAAGGTGCTACAAACGTCTATAATTCCAACCCCAGGCTACTCTTACCTGAGAGGAGGAAAGTATTTGTCTGACTGGGATTTAACGGACTTCAAACTTAATCCTCACATTGAAAATGTTACATTTTTAGAGTTGGTCATTTAAATACATGTTAAGTCTTGCTTTATTTGTTAAGATTTGTTAGATAAATAAATTGTAATGAAAATCGTGTTTTCAAACAGGTATCGGGCAAGAAAAAAAATGATTTAAAATAACTTAAAACGGTTAATATTTAAAATTTTGAAAGTTGCTTTTTCAATAGAAATACCACTTTTGTTAGGATTCATTAAAATAAACAAGCCAATTAGCTTGACTCTATTTACCATTGACAAACTGGAGTTGTCTTTAAATTCTTCAAATGTGTAGGTATCGAAAACATATCAAATAGTTTGAACGCATATGACAACGACATTTAAAGTATAAGAAAAATCCTGAAGGTATCTTGATAAGGTTTGGCCAATGTGCACTCTCCAAATACAATGACTTTTAGTGGTTAATATACATGAAGACTAGATTTATGCAGATGGTTTCTAAAATGAGATCAGATAATTTATACAGGAGATAAGTGATTAACAATGGGTTCCTAATATTTAATAGAAATACCGAAAATCAAATTATTAATTAATTATTTATGGACTAAACCTTTTTGACTTTGATGGGTGTGTATATAATGGCCGTGATTATTGTTTAGTCTTTATATTCTATTCTTTATAACGTGGTAATACAACATGACTGTCGCACCTCGTCGCTAGTGGTTTGTCCATTCTCACGTCCATTGACCAAATACAATCCACGCGAAGTCTGTCAAATATCAACACTAGTACAATATATGAAAATGCTAATTTAGCACAACAATAAACACCTTTTGTGGTTGAACTCGTAGATACAAAATAACGAGACTTTGACCACAGACACTATCGTGTGCCACAAGGACAGTAAATGAGAGTGAACGTGTGCCCTTTAACTAAACGTAACACATTGTCTAAATGAATATTATACATTTTAGTGCTACTCATCTATATTTACATGTACAAGTCAGCAAAATAACAAATTATATCAACCTAATATATATATGCACAACATATCATCTAAGAAAAATGCTCTCGTTTCTGGAAAACATTTCCAAGATAAATTGTTATATCAATGGATTACAAATCGCGGCTTTTTTGAATTCGAATTCTCGAAATCTTGCCTGGTAACCTTTAAATTTATGTCTTTCGTACAGAATCCGTGTACGTTTAACATACATAGTGATGGATGACAAACAGTGAGCATTGCCATAACTGACACCAGACTAGTTTTCTTATCACCTTAATGTAATTATAATCGACATTGTATATTTGAAACGTGAGTAATTACATGCCCGACTATCATTACATGTATCGTCTCAATTTCACTTGCAATGTCTGCAGTAGTTGTCATTTAGTTGATGTGTTATAAAGGTGTTGGTTAAACTCTAATACTAATAGCGCATTACATATATTTTGATGGCGTCACACAAGGGTCCATACTTTAGGTCAATCCTATTGATGTCGAATATTTACAAATGTAAAACGGAGACCATACACAATAAAGGGTAGTTTTACCATAATGGACATTGGTCGTAATATTGACATCTAGATAGGTATGCTTAACACCGAAATACATCTATGCCTATCAGCATATTAGCTCTGTGATTATTCGCTGTGTCCATTATAGTTGTTCGAATAGGACAAAAAAAACGGGGTCTCCGTATACATTGGCGTGTACGTAAAAGAACCCTTGGCAGTTGGAATTCGTAATAAGAGGAGGCGTAATAGTGCCGCTGTCCGGGAAAACTTTCCTTAATAGTACACTGCTTGGTGTACGTCTGTCTTCATTATCCCCGTCGGTGCAGAATAAAAAGTAGGACGTTTAACCCCGTTTCATTTCGTTTCAAACAAGACCCTGTTTAATTGGATTTTACATTTAGGCAATGCCTATTCAAAAATGATCGCTGTGGTTGTCATCGTCTCCGTGGGAATTACAGCATGGTATTATAAACCGATGATGTCATCATGTTAATTAAAACAAGTAGACTAATAATTATCACAATTCTTGAGTTTAAAATCAACATGGAAACCTTGGACTTCAACAGCCTGATGTCAACAAATAAACAATAGCATACGAAATCTACAAACCATTCCGTTCATAATTGGTCATGATTGTGACAATTTTGACAATTAAAACCGCAGTTGTCCAAATAAAAAGAACGAAGCATATTCGCAACTCTGACATGAGGATAACTTCAAGGTAGTTTAATTACGGTAAAACTTGGTTCTACTATTACATAAGGTGAAAAACATTCAATATTGCCATCAAAATAAGGTAACAATTACCATTATACTATAACTAAAATTAAAGGAGAATGTTAGCCCGGTATAATGGAAAAAATAAAGGGGTAAAACCTCATTTCAATTTTCTATCTTTTTTTTATCAACAATCAAAAGTTGGTTCAGTTTGTATTATCCTAAATTTAACAAGACAAAGTTACAATACAAATTATCTTCTGTTACTTACATGACCAACCCAGGTGAGAATTAAATATTGTTTATAAAAAAAGGGATGATGTCATGATTCTTACAAATTACGGATAAATAGATAATTATCACAGTTACTAGAAACATCCAATCAAACTTTCAACATTCATCACATATAATCACATGGTTGAAGTGTGACGTGAATTAAAATGGTGGGAATCAACACAGACGCGAGCTATTTTACCGTGAAGGCTTTTGAAATCATGAAATAAGTTTTCGACTCCGTACCAGTGCGAGGCATTAAACATCGACGCTTCCCTGTCGTGATAAAGATTGTAAGGTGATGAGTGGGACCATCTTTAATGGGTCTGAGTTAAAATTGCAGGCCCGGAGGCAATGGCTTTGACCATCAATATGAAAATTGAATGGGTTGAATGTCAAATCTGTGTAGTAATTTCTCCAAATCACTTTTATTAACTTTCGAATAAATAACATGAATCAATGCCGTCTAGAAAATGAAACTCGGCGAAATGAAATTTTGACATCTCAGTAATAACCCCATTGTTCTCGGCCATTATAAAAAGTAAAATGTGTTGTATTCCCTCACCAAAATAACGTGTAGAAACCTCGTAAAAGAATAACTTCCTACTGTTCTGCTCCGACTGCCAAGTATTTATTTACGTATGTGCCAAAGTGTAAACTGGACCTCAGTTTTCCGTCCCATCGGAACAACTATGTTGTTTATTTTCAGGCCCCCAGTCATACGCCACTGACAAAGGGGTGGGGGGGGGCTGGATATGTCGGAAAATCCCTATTAACTTTCTTTGTTAACACCGGAGAGAATACTACTGAGTGACACTGTCAGCAAGTTGTAAGATAATTGCCACGTGCTACCCTGGTGAATATCATCATCCATCACAGCTAGAACTGTAGTCCACCGGGAGGCTTATAGTAGGAAACTTTAAATTCAAATATTGTAACTTTTATAAATCAGGAGCTAATTAGTGATCAGCCATAGAATGCACTGATATTATACTTGAAATATTTATAGTTTTCATGAATAACTGCGATATCACCTAGGTAGATGCGGACGTAAAATACAAAATCTCTCACACACAGGAATAACGTCCCAGGAGAATATGTGAATCACCCGAATTCAGTCTCGACTTGGACATTCAGACTAAACTTGACATTATTAACTGGTATAAAATCAAGACCTTTACAATTGTATATGGGCATTTTTCACAAAAAGATAAAATTACGGTAAAGACAAAATGCGAAAATTATTTTTAAATGATTTTAGTTTCCTTAGCTTTAAATGAAGCTCTGTTCAATGCAGATGTTGTATCTCAATTTTGAATGCAAGAAGCCAATATGTTAATGAATAAATCCACTTTATATAAATCCTAATTAGTCTTTACCGTAATCCACATTACGGTAAAGACATTACGGTAAAGACATACGAGAATACATTGACTACATGGGATAAATTACAACTGGCAGATTCACATAGATTTCTCATAATGAAATAAAATAGAGTTAATGTTTTACTTTTCTTAACCGATCAGGCTAATGAAGACGGGCACACATCACGCATTGACTCTTCATCAAATTCCAACTGCCAGAGGTTCTTGTTTTACGTGCACACATGGATTTGATTATCTGAATTACTAGACGCTGTTCCTTTCAGGTCCTCTGTCCTGTGCTACTGACAATGGGTAGGGTAGGGTAGTGTATTGGGGCAGGGTAATAGACAATCCTGTTGAAGTTGATACGTCAACACCAGGATTGAACATCAGACCTCATGTTCGGTAGCAAGTAGCTGTGACTCAGTGGTTAAGGCACATGCATACTAACAAGGATATCTTGGATTTATTACCAGCGCTGACTGAGAAGGTTCCTCCTGATCTTTTAGCATGATTGTCTCTTGTTATTGGTGCAGGACAGGGTCCCTGGTAAGGAATAGAGTTAAATACAGAGGTTCTGTGTACATTTTGGCGTGCATGTAAAAGAATACTAGACAGAATTGGTAATAAGAGTATGTTGCTGTGCCGCTGTCCGGGCAAAAAAGTCCTCATAGCACACTGCAAAGTGTGTGTTCATCTTAATTAGCCCGGTTGGTGCAGAAAACTAGGACGTTAATTCCCGTTTCATTTCATTTCCCAGTAAGTGCCCCCTAACTTAAAATAAATTTGGTAACATTAAAGTTGCAATTTCATATTTTCAAGTTATATTTTTAAAATGTATTAAAATAAAGCCCTAAAATAGATTGTATCTCTATACACAGTCCTACCTTGTTAAAGAATAATCCTATAATTCTCTTTTGCCTGTTCAGAAATTGGCAAAAATATCATTTTCAACTTCAAATTCAAACGAGGGTAAATGGAAAAACAAGGGAGGTAATTGTGTTATTTCCTGTGTGACTGATTTTAATGCCTGGGAAATGATGTCCATGATCGTATAATAGTGAGTTGACAACCTTTTGAGCAAAAGACATAGAAATAATTATGTTTTGACTTTCTTAGAAAATATGAAATTCCCGCTTTAACATAGATAAGTTTTATGTGTTACATCAGAGTTTAACAAGTGGTACATAAACGTTTCACAGCTATGGTAAAGGCAACCAGGAGGACATACTGGCATACAAATTGCATTTTGTATAAGTGATAGAGTTGTTACTGTGAGTGCCAAGGGCCCTAGTGACATCTTAAGCCATGGGCCATATGCAAGCCTATTCCGACCCTTAGGCTGTGTTGAATTGAAACTATGTTTCTTGTCACTACCTTCGTGACAATCCAATGAGGGTGTGAGGCAAACACAACACAAAGTTTATTTTTCAACACAAAGTATACAAACCAACACAAACCATCATTTTGATTTTATTCTACCCCCAAAAGCTCAAAGTTAATTCATATTCCTAGGTATTAACCTATATGGTAAACTGAATGAATGAAATAATGAAGTAAAATACAAAAGTTGTTTGAAATACTTTTTAAAACTTGAATGCCATCACCAAATAAAAGTTGGTTTGAACAATATCCGCTACTAAATTAACTTTTTGATTCAACAAACAATTGGCAAACAATATTCAACACCAAATGTTTAACTTGGTGCAATACATCAGCAATTATTTTGCAGACTTCAAAAAAAAAAAAAAAATCTCCTATTGCACAAAGTTAGTATAGGAAGTGGATCCAAGTTTCAATAAAATCTGACCATAACTTTCAGAGATATAATTTTGACTAAAATTGTTAACTGTAGAAAAAAAATGATTTGGGATATGTTCCATTAATTCATTTTACGTTATGTATTTCTTATAAATTATACAATATTGGCTTATTTTATTTCTTGTTATGTGTATATTTACATGTGTAACTTTGACACATATGCATGTAACTTTGACATACAATGACATAAATGTTATCCTAAACAACAGAACTTAGTAATGGCATTATTATTCTTTATTGAATTATGGGTGTCTGTCAAACTTATTGAGTGATCTACAAAAAATCTAAAGCCATTTTATTTGAAAGTCTTCAAAAATATCTACAAACAATGACGTATTTATCAAGAATATTAGCGATAAACTGACGAGAAGGAATATCTAGGACATCAGCTCAGTGCGCATGCCTAATAACATGATCTGCTTGTTTCTGATTGGACACTTCAACCATTGACCTTAGCGACCGACCAATCAAATAACTTATTCTTAAAATAACTTCATTATGTATGCAAAAACATGGCCACGCCGAGCGAAAGCCGAGAATTTCGCTTGTGGAATACCTGTTTTTAGATTTATATTAAAAGTTTTACTAGTTGAAATACATCTAATAGAGCAAAGTGGCCATGGGCGCATAAAATTTGTGTAAATTGCAGCTATCCGCCAACGAAATCGACTGTTATATCGCTCTGAATTAAACACGGCAACAGACCGCAACATAATGTCACTTATTTTTGTTTAGCCGGTAAATATTGATAAACGAGACATTACGGGTTAACTTATTTCTAAAATAATTGTTAAAAATGTCGGAAACATTCAAATAAAACTTCAAAATTTTTTTGTGTTGAAAAGCTATGCGGCCGAAAATAGACCCCCCGATCCTAAGCGCGCGGGCGACAAGAAACATAGTTCCAATTCAACACAGCCTTAGTGAGCCAGCACCTTATTTACTGCACATAATATATGTGTATATACGTGTATTATATTATTATGTACGTAAGCCAAAATGATCTTCACTTACAATCGGAAAACAAACAATCTAAAATCCTCTAAAAAGCAAAGATACCACCTCTCTTTCAATGTTTTCAATGTTCTATAAACTTGCATCAAAGAAAATACATGTATAAGGCGAAATACATGACATAATTTGTTCTATTTCCACTATTACTTTTCATTTATTGATATATTTTTCATATTAAAGCCGATTGTATTCAGATTTGTTTCGTAAACATTTTGACATTTCATAATTTTTAATACTGGATTTAAATGAGCCCAAATAGCAGAAGGACCATGCCTGGTCTCACTACTGACAGTCCTGTGATACACTTTGTCACCAACTTCTTTAATTCAAGACAATAGGCCTATAGCATGGGGACTCTATGAAAGCATGTGTGTTGCAATTACATGATTAATATTGGTAACTAATTCAGGCAGTAAAGTCTTTTAGTTATTATATGTGTCATTAGCCACAAATAACATCAACAATAAGTCTAAATTTCACTTAAATCTGTCATTCTTCAAACACAAGTCTTTACCGTAATGCCAATTTGTATACGGTAAAGACAGAATGTTATGGCGGTAAAGACATAGTTTAGTGCTTGGATGTCATAGTTATAAGTACACATATATATGGTCTAAGCCCTGGGTTGAGTGATGTATTTGCTGTATATTCTCAATAATTTATGCTTATTAATGACAAACTTTGACAATTATTGTAATGTCGGTAAAGACAGTCCAAAAGTGCGACATTCAGCTTTCAGAACTTCAAAATTTATGTTCTGTCATTCCATCACATCTTCTGGCTAAGGCTTTATGCTAGAAGGACACGCAAAACAAACTGGCACTTTGAAGTTCAAAAAGTGCCCTCTACATCTAAAGGCCTAATGAATTATCTCCCTTAAAAAAAATTGTTATACGGTAAAGACACTGAATTTCAAATTTTAGGTTCAAAAATTGATGCCACATAAAAATTTACCTTTGGTTAAACTAGACATATTGTGTGTTTGATATTAAAGCTCTGTGCTATATGTTTTAAACCATTTAAATATTTATTGACTTGAATGTCATATTTAATGTTGAAAAGATGATTTTTCTCTCTCTATATAAAAATTTTACCATGTCGGTAGGGACATTTAAGGCTGTTTTTTCCACCGAAGTAAATTATATATTGGTTGTAGAAAGAAAATAGTATGTGCCCTCCACACCTAACTATATTTCACATATTCTGTGTAAAATTTATTACCATCAGATCATTAAATGTGACAAAATATTGTGTTGACTGTTTTGACTCAATTTTGTGAAAAACACCCATATATATCATAGATTAGATTAAATCTAATCTATAATATACATGTATATACAAATTTGTGGTTCAATGTGGCATGCTGTATACATACTTTAATTAACTTTAACGTATCAAACTTCCCCAATTAGTGTCTTTAGAGTTTAAAAGACTTTGTATCAATTACTGGACTCTTTAGTTCAATATCTTTCCAGTTTGTTGATTTTAAATAGTAAATACCCTGACAGTTGATTATAGACAATCTGTTACGAGTTTCAGGATTTGTATAAAGATTTGATCTGTATCTTGTATTGAGTAGCCTCTCCTCGTGTAATCTGATTAACACAGTATTATAGTCAAATATGGGCTGGCAGAAGGGGTAAATGACAAGAGAGAAAAGGGGTAAGGAATCTGTGGTCAGAATGACGTAGGGGTTTAGAAAGTTATTTGATTGGGAAAATCCATCGAAAACGCCAGTATTTCTTTCGAACCATCTTTTTCTGGGAAGACATAGTTAAGGAAAAAGCGTTGTGTATATAAGACTGTTTCTATACAGATCCAGGTAAACGAACCGTTCCCTGATTGCCATAGCCAATACACAGTTTATGATATTCAGTGAGGTAGTAAAGATTTAAATTACAACATGTAATCTTGACAAATTAACGTTGATAAAATTTAGCCATGTTAGTCCTGTGCTGGGTAAATGTCTTGGAAGGGATTTTTGTAATAGTTCTAAGCTAAGCAGGTGAATGACAAGATTGAAGAAAATCACAAGAATCCGGTGAAAGAAATTAACACGAACAATTTTATTTTTTCTTTCTGTGCATATGTGTAACGGATTATTTAAAATGATTTCTGTCGTAAATCGATATTTATTGTCGCCAATGCTATAGAATACGGGATTTATTATTGAGGGTTTCCCAAATGGGAGGTAACTATGTTTAGCCGGTGAAGTCAATCAGCTGGGTTCAGACCACGCGTAACGTGCCTATTTGCATGCCTTTTTGGTTTTAATTTTAAGTCTTGGGATGCAAAATTCATTTATCCCAAGATCACCCAAACCTGTCACGTTTTGAAACTGTTGTAGCATTATGGTGCATGGACACCCTTTCTGTATGAAAATACACTTTAAGTCGGCTACTATAATATGTCTGATTAATGGTCAATCTGTAAATTATAACCTTATAACAAAAAGTCCGAGAAAACATATCCATCTATATACATCCTTCTATAAATAACATTTTCTGTGCTCAGGCGTGAAGCTCAAAGACCAAATAATAACGAAGTCATTATCAGACCGAGGAACTTTCTTGGCCAACCCGAAATCTCCAGCCCAGCGAGCCGGCGTCTTATTCACTTAGCTTAAGGAATTTATTACAAGAATTGATTTTTATAACTGATATTTTGCCAAGGAATGTGTTTAAATTTTACTACAGAATTTCTTTCTACCTACAACCCTCGAAAAAAAAAAGAAAGAAAAGAAATACATGCATCTACTCACCGGACCTGTAAGCTTCAATTGCAGGAATGAAACCGAAAGATATACGCCAATTGTTTATATACTTTTGGAGCGGACGTCAAAGAAACATACAATACGATGACGTCAACTTGTCATTTTAAAAGAAATAATTCTGAATTTGTGTTTTCTATTTGATTTTTATCTATTTATTCAATACTTTTTTTTCATAAAATGTTGCAAATTTTTAATGCCTTTTATTCACGCCTGTCTAAATTTTCATTTAAAACCTTCAAAACCATCCGATTAAATAATTATAATTCCCTAATAAAGCTCTAAAGCCAATTTCACAAGATGATTTTTTTTTTTAAATGCTTTAAAAATATTTTTTGTGAATTTTGTTTCATTTAAACTATTTATTTTGAAATTTATCCAATCTCCTCATTAGAATGTGCGAAAATAACCGTGAATTTCGCAAAAAAAACAATTCATAACGAAGCCTTTATTGAAATTAAGAACAATATATTTCCGAATGATCAAGATCATTAACCTTGGAAATGAGATATAATTTTGAGTTCAATGAAAGTATTATAACATTTAGACGTTATTTTTAAAGCGTTTGTCAATACATAGACTATATTTATTTATTTTTTTTTTTTTTTTTTTATTTCGACAAGAAGTGTAGGCTACTACGTAGTTGAATTTGATAGATAGGACTATTGATCTATAAGCAATATTGAAATTCGCACAATAATAAGCCTCTTCTAATCATTCATTTGCCTTCGCATAATGTGATAATGCATAATAATTTTGCTGGGAACAACACGTTTACCGTTTACCGTTATCAAAGAGACTTGTTAATCCAGTCACCTTACCGATCTCGCGAGACTTCGTGCCTGTCAACATGTAAACAGTATGGCCGACAAAATTATTGTTTTATCCAAAACTGACTCTTTTAGCAGATTATCGGCAATTATTCAGATAAATTATGCAATCAACAACGTCTAACTGTAAGAATATTTATTTATTGTACTATAGACCCGAATCCACTCATGGATTTTATTGATTTCAAGAAAAAAATAGACTATAAAATCTATTTATTTTTGCTCCCAGTCACTCAGATCAGGCCAGTCCAGTCTAGATTTGTGATTTCCTCCGAAATTTCGAAACTGATGCAGATGCCAATCATCTTTTTTCAAATTGTTGATGAGTGAGGGCTAGAGTGATTACAGTTTCTGGGGAAGGAATCCCGAGCTGGAGTAAGAAGAATCTTTATGTTTTTGTCATGCCATACCGTTTCAACTTGTCAGATGCAAAGCCTGTTAGACATAGGACTAACAACATTACTAACAAGAAAACATGTTTCTTGTGCACAATGCTGAGCATGTAAAAAAAACCCAAAAAACTTGAGTTTTAGAATTTGAATAAGACTAGGTAGAAAAAATGATATCCTCCTGCCAAAATTTCTCTATCCTTAGCTATAGGCCTAACTATATTTTAAAAGCATTGCACATATCACAAGACCAGTTTAATAGCCTCGGAAAAGGAGGTCACAATATATAAAGTAATAGTATTAGTAATACTTTTTGACATGTTGAGTAAAATTGTATATCTTGTTTATATCATGCCTTGTTTTAATTTTTTGCAAATTTGATTAATTGTTAGCTTAGCGTCACTGATTTAAACAAAAAAAAAACAAAAATCATTTTAGTTTTGATTATAAAGCTTACACATTAATAATGAATTAGAATTTATTAAATAAACTCAAGTTTACTATTGAAATTTGTTTTCCCTGTATTTCAGTTTTAGACAAGTTTTCAACAATAAAAGAAAAATGCCAGGAATTGGTAATGAACTGTTTCCAACAAGCCCGTCCTCTCGTGGTTCTGCCTTTCGTCTCAGACAGAATCGCCATGTTGATTTAATGTTAAGACAAGAACTCATTGATGTTGCACAAAGATCGGTTAATAATATCATTGTTAAGAAACAGGCAGAAAAGGATCTTCCCCTTAATGAAGAAGAAATCTTGTCCAGGTAATAATTTAAGAAAGAAAAGAGATAAGCGGTAGTAATAAGAAAATTTTCAGTAATTATAGTAGATAAGCTTACACGTAAATGTATTGAAAATGAAAGTAATGACCTACTGTTAGAGAAAAATATGATCATATCTTTCTTGCTTTAACTGCAAAGTCTGCATTTGTCATCTACTTAGATTAAACAATTTTTTCCATACTGGTATAATATATTTTTGTTGATATCTTAATAGACAACTGCAACCTGAATTTTTGCCTGTAAAGTACAGAGAAAAGCGAAAAAAACATCCAATATATCATGATGACTTACCAAATAAAAAAGTAAGTAAAAGTGAAGCTAATAAAATGGTTTTAATCTAGTTTCAGCTCTCTGCATTGTATTGTCCAAGCATGTCCAAAGAATGTAAATTAGTTTTTAACAACTGTTTTGTGACTATACTATGTGGAGAATCTGGGCTGAGGTCAAACAGTCTGTGTGATACTGTGACAGGATTCCTGTACAGAGCACTATCGTAGAAGACATTTAGTTAAAGGCCATAGAAATGTAATTCTCCATAATTTAGGTGTTCTTCAATACATTGTATTTTAAATTCTGGTATTTTCCAAATACTGAAACCCCTAAAGAATACTTGTCGTATATCTTTATTAAAGAGGTAGACAGGGGGGAGGGGATAAGTAAAACTCCCTTATTTTGTTTGTTTAAAATTCAAATATATTCTAATGATAATCACCATTGACACTAATTAATCAATGTAGATCTCTAATTGTTCTTAATACAGATCCCAGTGATGTTGATATAAATTTCCCTTATGTGCACAAAAGAGTTGACAATCTTGGTGTTAGGAAATGTTTGACATCAACCAATTTATATGTTCTCTATATTTTCTTTATGGTCGAATTTTAAATCCAAATCCTCTTGATCACATCATATGCAAAGAATGTACAACCCTGAATTCCTGGATGGCAAATACCAACACCCTAACATGCAGCATCTTGAATGTAAATATTGGAGGCCAATTTGGATGCCAAGCTACTAAGAAGGCCAGATTCTATTGTCAAACTATCAAATACGCTCTGAAGTCACATGTTTATTAAAGGGATTAAAACTAAATATTTATCACAAACCTCTTAAATACACCTTAAAGTCACATGTTTATATGTGTTTATAAACACTACAAAAGGGAAGCAAATTAATATTTCTCCAAAAGTCCTTGTCAGAAATACATGATTTTTGTTTGTAATGCACAGTTAAATCTCAAGAACATGTCTAGACTCAACTTTTTACTATAATAGTTAAAACCTAGATTATGTAAAGGGAATTTCCTTGAAATTTTATTTTATTTGATACACTCTGAACCAAGATTTTAGGGATTGAATGCTCAGCCTAGCCTTTATCATCATTATTAAAGTTGAAAGTAGGTTGATTTATGATACCATAGCGGCCGGTTCATTGTTTTACCAATGGGCTTGATTGAACTTCAAGCGAGTAAAGCCGACAAAGAACGCTGATTAACATCCATTCTCTAATTCATAATTTTCTTTCCACATTATTCTTTATTATATTTGATTAATAATCACATTTAGTTTCATTTATTTTGGATGTTTTCATAAATTCAATTTCTGCACTGTGATTATGTTTATAGGAACAGTCTCAAAGAATACCTACAGTTCCGGTATATAATCCATTAGACAGAAATTTAAAATCTGCCTCACCTGGAAAAACCAACAAGTTTCCTTATATCAATGATAAAAGAATTACAACAGAAGGTAAGATGTTTTTTCGAAGTTGCAATAGACTAAGAATTTCTTCAATTTTTTCAACTCCTTATACGCAGAATTAATGTAGGTAATGATTCTGGCAAACAAAAGGTTAAAATTAAATTTATTTGTTCGCAGTCAAGATATAAACTGGTCTGGACTTAATTGTCACATTGTATTCACATATTATGTGAGTAAATGTTTGCAGAATATGAATTTTAATGTCCAATTTACTCCAGATAAAATTTTCTATTTTCATTAAAATGTGTGTATACTTAATTGTCTCGTTTATTTCAAGAAATGAGAAAACCTCGAACGACATCAGTAGGAGTGGTACCATCTAGATTAAGGTAAGCACTATAAGAATGATTAGAACCGGATAGTTAATACCATTTAACAATATTAATTTCTAAATTAAAAAAAAAGGATTAAAATATTATTTATAATACACAAAATCTAAGCCATTAATTTTTGATGAGGAACTGGGCCCCAGATGCTGCTCACCTTGTACTTGTTCTTGGGGACAACCTTCTTTGAAAGTCCTAATTTAAGGCTCTGTTGGTAAGTGCAAACTACCGCACTACATACCAAGCAAAACTGACAAGACAAACCTGCATAGACATTTCAAGAAATAAACAACAAATGCTCATGCTCATTCCTTGTACAAGTACACATTGATTGACAGGCTTCCATTTTAGATATGTCACGATTACAAGATGGCAGCAATGATGTCCTTCTTGGTTGCTAGTCCATGCAGTATGCTTGTACTTGTTTTATGCGAAGTAGCCTCATTATATATTTCTCATTATGATATTTTGTTTTTAGCAAAGATATCTCAAAATTGAATGTAATAATGGGAGGAATGCCAGCTGTTAATATACTTGATACAACATTAGAAGAAATGGAACAGGTAACATTATTTAATCCATTTACATCTAGTTTCAATGTCAAAATATAATTAAATTTTTCCGAAAATAAATTTCTTCAGTTATCATTTTAAAACATAAATATGTGCAGTCTAGACATTTCAAATTCTCAGAAAGCAAAGTCTTCAACGCACTCATACTTCAATGCTAAATCACCATATAGTCGGCACAAATTCATTGAATTGTAGGGAACCATGGTGTCTTAGTGAGTAAATTATTGGTGCATTAATCTGAATGTTCCGTGTTTGGTCCCTACGTTGACCGAGAAAGTTCATCAGGACCTATGGCCTGAAAAAGGACAAAGTATAGTTGTTTGGATAGGACAAAAAACAAGTTCCTGTGTACACATTGGAATGCACATAAAAATTCCTTTGGTTATTGGAATTCAATATAAGAGTAGGCCTGGTGCAGCTGCCTGGGCAAAATTTCCCTCATAGCACACTATATGGCGTAGGCCCCTCTTTATTAGCCCAGTCGGAGAAGAACAGTAGGATATTAAACCCTATTTCATATCATTTCATTAAATAGTAAGAAATATAGGATATGTTTTGCTTGACAATAAGTTTAGAATTCCTAATATTTTATCACATTTTTTGCAGGCTAACAAGGCAAATACAGCTCGATCAAGTAGCGTTAGGTCAGATATTTATGATGATGAGAGTATAGGGGATGAAATAATGGCACACACACCTTTACAACAATCCAAAACAAAACCAGCCATTTTATCTGTAACTGGTACAATACAAACTGTCAAGTTCAGTGAGAGACAAAAGCCTCCAGCTCGACCATCATTCCTTGATGCCAAACGACAGAGGAGAATAAAAAGTAAGCTCATTTTTTATTCATCCACGTTTTCTTCTCTTGCAAAGTGTGGGCCTATCTTGCATGGCAACAGCTTGTTTGTTAAAAATTTGTTAACATGTGGTAATCATGTGGAAATTGAAATCACAATAACATAGAGTCAAAAAACTATATGGTGTGTCATAGAAATAAGTGGAGAAATTGCCTATGGTCTGACTCCATAAAGATGTTATAAAATGGAGTTATTTCCCTTGTGTAAACTAGGATAGAATACATTCTGAATGTAACTTTATGTAGTTATGTCAAGAACTTGTAGCCTACAGAATTTTGGCATGCGTAGCGATGTCAAGCATAATCTGTATGAGCAAATCTACCATTTATATATATATCTTGTACAATTTTCCAATTATTAGTATTCTATTTTAAATGTATATCATCAGGTATTCGTTTATGTGGATATATATTATCTACTTTAATCTCTTTAGTGAGCCATGGTAGCACATGTATGAGCAGTTGACTCACCAACCTAAAGGTTGGCTGAGAAAGTTCATCTGGATTTTCCTGTGTGGTTCCCCCCTTGTCAGTACCGTAGTGCAGGACAAGGGGTCTAAGGGACAGTGTATAGTTATTCGGATTGGACAAAAACAAGGCCAGTAAGTTGGTGCAGAACGGAAGTATCCCAATTCATTTCTTTATGTATCTTCTGCAGGTGCTCGTAGTATACCATCATCATTAAGAAGTAATGATATAGCTCTATCTTCTGGTGATGATTATTGTGCTAAATACGATGATGTTGTTAGAGATATGGATGCTGATTTACAAACAGCTGTTGCCGTGGAGACTGAGAGCCGACTTAGCACTACATCAAGTACAGGAACAGTAAGTAAAACATGTCATTCATTTAACTTTTAAAAGAAAACTTTGGTTATTATTTTAAATGGCTTTACAGATTCACTAACATTTCCTTCAGTATATTGGGGTTGGGGTGGGCATGATGTCTAATGTGGCACACATTAAAACATGAACACGGTTATGGATTCAATCCTACACTTGTGTGGACCAGTTTCCTTCTTGCTCTAAAGATCTGTTCCTCTTCCAAAGACCTGTTCCTCTTCTAAAAAATCTGTTCCTCTTCTAAAGACCTCTACACATAATCTTATAAAGATATACCATATTTGTGTTGAGTTGACATTAAAGATGCTTTATGTATGAGCTACCGTAAATCTGCCTGTTGCAGGTCTTTATTTTTACTTCAAATGTTATATACAAATAATATAATTTGGACATTTATTAGTATGACAAACCCATAATCGACTCTATAGAACTCTTGACCATCTCATGGTAAAGATTAAAAATGCCCACCAAATTTAGAAACTGAATGATAAAATGAATAATAGAGACTTAGTTTCCATTGTCCAGAATTAACGCTTCATCCTCCAACATTTTGCTCAGAATAAAGTAATTTGGATGAGATTTTCAATACACTTTTTTTATACTATTATAGCAAAGGCAACCATCTCTTTATCTTTAACTCATTTTCTATCTCTATTCCTTTACTATAAATACCTACACACAGTCACACATCTATAGTATTGGGTACTCTTGTTTGTAATCAGCTGGTAGTTTTATGTTTATTTTTTTTCAGGTAAAATCAGTACATGAATTAGTTGAAGAAGCTAAGAAGATTGCTGGTCCTGAACCAGAACCTGAACCAGTCATTAATAAATCTCAAAGTTTAACACCAAGAGCATCCAAATCACCACGTAGAAAAAAATCAAAAAAAGAGAACAAAGGTAAATATAAATTTAATTCTGTAAGAGATATACCAGTATGTTTTATTAGAAGAAATATTTGTTTCAAACAGATCTAACTGGCAATAATGTTTGCTATAAGGAGTTCCACGTCTCTTAATCAACCTCCCTGGTTTAATGTAATAAACTATAGGTGTAGGCTATACTTATTTATTTGATTTGTTGAATTGTTCTTATAGTTTTTCTCACTTTTTTGTATTATTTTATTAATTTGATAACATTAAGAGAATACTCTTCGAAATGTCGCCCAAATAAAAAAGTAGCTGTATGTGTTATAGTTTATTACTTTATCTAGTTACTAAATGTCTCTAAATGATTATGGTATAATGTAGACCATTCCTATAGATTCAAGATTCAACTTTTTCAATATGTTTACAGTCGTTTTAATGGAAACATTTGAACTATATCCAGTTATATATAATTGTAATTTCTGTTTGTTTTACCAGTTGATAAACGTAAGACAGGTGTGAAGGATGGAGATGAGGCAGGGGAGGTTCGGGCGGAGAGAACTGTCGATCAAATTATAGCATCTTTGCGAGATCAGTCTAGAGTGGGCGTGTAAGATTATTTTCTTAATATCTCACTTATTGGACATACTAACTAAGAAAAGATATTTATATGTGGACATGTATTTTATTAGATAAAAATAAATACCCGATTAGTCTACATTTAATTTTCAGGTCCCTTGTAATAATGTCATTAACAGTACTCACTTGAGAGCCAAATTTCCTGAAAACAAAAAAAAAACACACTCAAAATTTATCGCTTTTTTATGTATTGAATTATTACAAACAATATTGAACATTAAATTTTTTGAATTTTCAGTGCTTCAGAAGCTGATAGACGAATCAAAGAAATCATGGATGGTGTTATGTCTAGAGCTAGTGCAGTTCTTGATAATTTCGGTAATTTAATATGCTGTAGTTACTTGTTTGAGTACTTAGTAAAGTCTTGGTTGTATTTAGTGAAGTTTAATTATAATAGTAATTAGTAGGATTGTTTCATTAAGTCAGAATATAATCCCAAAAGTACACTATGATATTTATATTTTAAGTAATTATCTCAAAGCAAAATTAAATAATAGAATTGTTTCAAATTGTGTAACTGTAAAATATTTTGTGGTTGTATGTAGTCATTAGTTCAAACTTTCCATAATTTCTCATTTATGCCCTACACATTGAAATTTCAAGATTTAATTTAAAACTTGAAAATGGAAAAAATCATTCAGAATAGATAAGCTAGGATGTTAGTTCCAAAATTTTGCCACAGTCTATATGTTTATACCAGGAACAAAAATTTCAAAAGCTGGATGGAAAAGCTGTTGGTTAGAGTATGTTGTTGTCTGGCAACCCTTTTTAAAAAAAAAAAAAAATATTATCATTAGTTTAGATTTAATTTTATTATTTTGGCTTAAATTTTCTTAGTTGCTTATTTTTGCTTTGCTTTATTTATGTCAATTGTGAATAGAAGACGACAGAAGTCAAGATGAGATAACTCCAGTTGGTGGAAGAACACCTGATGATGAAAACACAGCCGAGTTTAGTGCAAGTTATATTGCCTCTAGTCTATTGATTAATGGTAGGAAAGCTAGTTATTTAAACTAACTGGTTTTATTCAATTCTCGCTAAATCTAAAAGGTTAATTATGTATGCGTCATTTAGTGCAAAATTTGCTTTCTTGTCATGTTTTGAAGTTTTTATCCCCAAAAATTACTTATTCTAATTTTTGTTTCATTCAGTATATATATCTTTAGTTTTTCTTTTTGTTTTCTTTGTTGTTTTTTTATATCCAGTCTTAATTTTTGATATATATTTGTTGACATGTCTGCTTTGTGATTGAACTTTATTTTGCACGAAAAACAATGTACAATCTATGTGGGGATTGGATTTCCATCTGGAAATTAATTTTATTATATCTATGCCAGAGCTGATTCATGAAATTTCCACAAGAACATCCAGTTGGATTTACCCTTGTCAGTAACACAGGACAAATGGCAAGAAATAGAAAAGTGACTAATTGTTCGAATAGTTAAAAAAAAACGAGGTCCTGGGTATCGGTGTATACCTTTTTGGTAGCATGTTAAAGACCCCCTGATATATGGAAATCGTAATCACCCATAGATCACTACATGATACCCATCTTTATTATCCCTGTTGGTGCAGAATAGTAAGATATTAAACCCCATTTCATTTCCAGAGTTGAACACATACCACCTCATTGCTTTCACCACTATATATATATATGGTTATCAGAGCAATGAGGTGGTATAAGTTCAAATCTGGAAATGAAATGGGATTTATAGATATATATAGTGGTCAATTGAAAGTTCAATTTTGGTGGCCATTTTCAGTACTGTCCTATTGTTGCAGAAATGATGGTATTATAAACCTTTCCAAATCCTTCATATAGATATAAATGTAAACAGATTATATAGAAGTTTTTTTTATGAATTTTACAACATGGCTATGTTGCTGTATTACATTTACCTTTGAATTATTCTGACCAACAAATATTTTAAAATTTTAATAGAAAAAACAGTCAGCATTGTTTAAATATATTGTTTTGACAGTTTAATGTATAGTTTTCAAGATATTGACATATAAAAACCATTCATACACTGTTGAATAGGAATGATAACAATGTTTTACTGATTTATTGTTGCATGTTAGATATTTCTATTAATGACCGTTATATTTACAGATAAAAGTCTTGATGATAATGTAAAAGAGGATGATAATACAGATTTAGAAGGTAAATTTAAATGTCCATTATATGTAAATCGGAATGTAAATAAATATACTTGTGTCAATATGAGTGTACAGTAATTAAAAGCTTCATTTTTAATGCCTATCTTAAATAAAACTCTGAGGCAACCATCTTCAACATTATAAGTTTTATGTACTGTCCATTCCATTTCATTATTATGAGACACAGTAACACTGCTCACGAAGAGGGCACTTTATGATAACTAGTTCATCAGGATTTTCTGGCATGGTTTCCCCATTAGTCAGTGGTTTGGATCGGAACGAAAAGTCAAGGTTCCTTGTATACATTGGTTGGTGTGCACGTCAAAGATACTTTGGCAGTTGGAATTCAATATAAGAATAGGTCATAGTGCTGCTGCCCAGGCAAAATTGCCCTCAAAGCACATTGTGTGGCATATGCCCCTCTTTATTAGTCCAGTTGTAACAGAACAGTGGACGTTAAACACCATTTGATTTCATTACAATTTCTATGACAACTAGTTGTTGGAATAATGATTCACATTTATTTTGGTTGTGGTTTATCATATAATTCAATCACCGCTTGTGCCTGACAAGGAGTAGGGTCACCTTTCCAGCCTATTGGGTTTTCTACAGGTCCTTTGGTTTCCTCCCACTGCTAAAGACCCCTACGCACAAGCGAATTATTGAAAAAAAATTAAACCATATGTTAGTCCCAAAATGACATTGTTTGTGTTGAGTCAACATTACACCCCATTTTCCTCTCTCTTTTTTTATCATATGATTCAAAGTAATTGTATGTTATATAATATAGAAAGCTAGTAGCTTGTACCTATGTACATGTATGTTTTATACGTAATGTATGTTTTATATTATAGAGTTAACCGCTAGAACCGATATGTCGGTATCTACTGATGAGGTATGTAGATGTAGAATTTAACCTTTAAATCTCACCAGTTTATTTAAATGAGCTCTCTAAAACTGAAGAACAGTTTTTAAACTCTGTCCTACAGTTGTCACATTTGAGCCATCATTGCAAGACATTCGCAATGAATTAATGTGGCAAATATGCTTTTGCATTTTATGGATAATTTTGTTCTGTAGGAAATAAGTAAACATAGCTCCACTAAGCCTTCAGTCATTTAGGCATTAAAATTAATATTCTGAAACCAAATTTATATAGTAGGCCCAACCTGAAAGGCGATCATATACTTCAGGCTGATATCAATAGTGTGATATTTCAAGACCTCCACATTCAGTAATGCCCACTGATATGAATTATTCTTTTATAGTAATTAAGATTTATGTATCAACTTATAAATTATACCCCCAAAAATATGGTAATTTTGGAGGAATTTGCAATAGGAACGGGTCAGCACATTTTCATTCTATCATATTACGACAAAACGTAATTTTGTTGGAATATTACGGGCATAAATTTGAATACTGTACAGGAATTAAACATGAACAATTTTCCTCAGTACGTAGGAACTTTAATATTTTGTTGACATATGGATTTTTAATTATGGTCCGAAAACGCCTGGTTAAATAACGATTAGAGTTATGCCCCTTTATTTTTGGGAAAAATGAAATGAAATGAAATGGGGTTTAACGTTCTACTATTCTGCTTCATACTGGGCTAATGATGACAGTTTCAGGAAAAAAAGTCTAACAAGAAAAAATTTTGAAATCCCAACACTGGTTAACCCTTAGAACCTGAAATGCCGCAAAACCGGCTTGACGTTGTATCGCATATACCCGAAATGTCGGTTTTGCGGCTTGCGACGTGTGTTAGCTCCAATAACGTAATTAATATGACGTCCTGTAAATCCAGGGAGGGACGTGCAACACCCCATGTATAGTCAGTGTTCAAAGGGTTAAACAGTCCTAGTGTGGTTTTAAGATTTGATTGTCTATTTACAGTTAAACAGTCCTAGTGTAGTTTTAACATCATCTATACAACCACTAGTTACTGGTAGTGAACTGTATTCAGAGAGAGAAGATGATGAAGTAGAACAAGTCGAGGAGACTGGGGATGATGAAGATGAACAGCAAGAAAGATTAGATCTACATAAGGTAATGACCTTAATTTGTCACCTTTATCTGTTCAGATTTACATGGTTTCTTTATTGGATGATAAAAATTCTCTTAAAATTCAGAGTTTATTAATCACATTTATTTTTGAACAAAATATATAACTAGAATTCGGAACATTTTATTTCATATTTTAGGCTTGGGATGATTTACATACACCATCAATGGCTACTTATGAAGATTTAGTTAGTGTACAAGGTCACAAGAAATCCCTGGAATCACGAGTCGAACCAGCACCAGACACGTCAAACAGAACTCCTGTTTATTCTACGTCTGTCTCATTCCTCTCTACATGGGCGCCATCTAGTGTTCAAGAAACAAAGCCAGATACAATAACTCCAACTGAGCAGAAACCACCCAAACATATTCACCATTTCTGTACAATGACTACAGAGTTTCAACTGCCCAAACAGTTTCAACAGATAGGACGTAAATATCATACACCTGATCGCTATAAGGGAGTTAATCCTGATCAACCCTACAGAGTAAGTACTAGATAACATTTCTCACTTCCCCATTAAAATGTAATTGGCTTGTGTGACTGAGTGCTCTAAATCATTGGATTGTTGATGATAAATTTGCCATCTATCCAAAGTGTGACTTCCAATTCCACAATTTTGAATAACAAATGAATAATCTGCATCTAATTTTAACTGAATATCACTTAAAATAAACATAGCAGAGGCAGAACAAATGCTGAATAAAACACAAGATCTACAGGAATAGTGCAGAGAAAATAATCTGATTGCCATTGTCCATATACATGCGTAGGGCAAATAAAACGAAGTTATAATTCTTCGTGATCTTGAATAAGTATCAAGTTGTCTTGCGAATATTTGTTTTGTTTCAAATTTAAAAACTTAAAAATATAGAAGTAAAACCTATGGAGAAGAGTAAACTAGTACTCTTTATTTTCAATTTTTTTTTACTTTGACTCCTGAAAATGTAATATACATGCACCGTGGTTGATTTGTTGTATTTTTTAGTTTGGTAAACTCGGACCTGCAAGTATAATACCAGAAACCATACCAGAATCACCAGAATCGTCAATTAAAACTGAGGATAGGATTGCCATGGCTGCCCAGAGAGTTCTAGAAGAAAGCAAGCAAGTTGACAATGTTGATGATTCTTTGGAAGCTTGGCAGAAACGAGCTGAGACGGTGGTAAGATTTTTTAAGTCGATCATAAAGACTTACTCAAATCATATCGAAAGCTATAAGACTCTTTCTGAAAGTTTGCAATTCTTTGTGGAACCGTCAACCCACAGTGATGATAAGATTATTATGCTTACATTTAGTACGTGGAACAAAGGAACAGACTTTAAAATTATGATAAATTGTGACAGACTTCGTCAGCAGTTTCTTGTTATTGGACAAAACTGGCATAACTTCCTATCATGAACAAAAATCTAGTAGTTTGTGCTTCTGTTTGAACTATTTTTTGTTTGAAGTGATTTTCCAAACCCTCTGCCTCTGGTATTGTTTAACTGGAATATTAATTATTTTGTTTTCCAGTTTTCATCAGGTGACATAGTAGCACAGGGTATGAAGGCATCAGTAAAGTTTGATGAATCTCGAGTTTATTGGAACCCAGCTCCTCCTAAATTAGATGTTCCTCCAGCTCAGGTACGTCAAGTGTTGTTCCCTGAATATAAAGTTCCTGTATTTGGTGCCGGACTTGGTGATGACATGGATGGTATGTCTGATACAGATAGTGATAGTGATGGTGAGAATCAAGTAGACCCGATGGATCCTGAAGATCGAGAAATCTATGAAAGGTAATAGAAAGATATAAAACTTGTCGTTAAATTTTAAAGGGACTATCCCAATTTGAACAGAGTCTCCTTTTCCAGATGAAGACTGACACGTTTAAGTTGTTTGAAAACGTATCATGCATATTGAGTTAGCTGCTCGACCCTAAGCTAGATGATTTAAAGGGATTTTAACACAAAATTAAGCAGTTTTATTCTCCAAAAGATTATCGTAAAGTAACTCGAATGCATCTGATATTTTAACCGTATAAGCATCTGTCTGAACTGAACTTTATATTGGAAAGAAAGAACCTTTTTTGATAGCCTCCAGAGTTATGTCTCTTTGCTGCGAAATCTTATTAGGGGTATCAAGTGTTCTAAGAGTAAGCATACCCTAAATTATTCATGGCTCCCAAATTTCTTAATACTTGAGCTATGGTTATTTGTTGGACCTGTATTTTAAAAGCTGAAGCTACTGTATAGAAATTGAGGTGGAAGTCGAATGCCCCCAGTAGATTCACCCCAGTTGTTTTATATGAAAGTCCTACTAATTATTCATAAAAATCATATCGGAATAACAAACTGGGATAATATTTTTCTTCCCAGCTCTATAAAACTAAAACATCACCATTCCCAAAGAAAGCTTCCAAATGCACTGTAGTATAACATGACATTGATATATATTTTACATGTATAGTAAAAACAGGAAATTAACAAATTGTTTTTGTACTTTTCAGAATTATGTCTAGAAGATATAAATCTATGGATAATTTATCTAATTTAGATAAAGCAATGACTTTATATGATGAGAAAGTTGCCGAAGGTCGAATAAATCCTTATACTGGTTATCATATAGATCCACCAGCTATAACAACAGATGAAGAGGGAGTAGAAACCCCAGCAGTGGTAGCAGACGTTGTTTATACCAGTTATTCATCAGATTTATTATATACTAAAGATATATCGTTTTTACCTAAATATCTGATTAAAGATGATATATTACCAGTATTTACTGTACTCAGGTATTTATAGAATAAGGCTATTCATTTCTCCTTTCTGGTACTATACAGAACCCAAAATGACATCATCACTGTGACATCCTGTAAAGAGTCTGTTATTTGATGCACATATGTCCAAATAACAAATATGCCAAGTTTCATATTGATGATACTTGAATTGGCAGAGCCTTATGGTATTTTTGAAGAACAACAAGATGAGGTGTGGCACTCAGCTCCCCGTACCTGGTCCAACAAGAACAATCCATGTAACTTAAATCATGTCTGGAACCACAAACAAATCATTTAACCACTAATATAATTTACTCTATGATAATGATGCACAGGTCCAGCAGAACTACAGTTGTTTTGGGGAATATAGTGTACTGTGTGTTTTGCTCATTTTATCTGTCAGTGATTTACTCTGCGGTTGGTATATAAAACTGATGGGTAATTTTGTTCTTTTAATTTGTTTAGGAAATCTAAGTCACAGCCTAATCTTTGTACAGAAGATGATACACTGTTAGTACCACAAGATTTTACTACAGCTATGGAAGAGGTACAAATATTAATTTTATTAGTTTGATTTTAAAGGACATGTCTTATATATATTTTAGTGAATGAAACTGGTTAATTGTTCTATCCAACTATAAATCTAGAAAACCATATCTATATACTAGCCAATACGACTGAAGAATGAAATTCCCCAAATTATTACTTACCCCCCCCCCCCCCCCCCCCAAGCTTATTTAGTGATCATAATTACCAAATGCATAAGTATTTTAATTTGAGATTTGAAAATTTACGCACTTAAAGTATCGTTTGATAACACAAGTTTTGTATGAAAAATATGGACTTTCCCTTTAATACACTCTAATTGATATTCAAATCAGTCCTCAATATAATGATAAGTGCACACAGGACACATCAAACTATTTATCCAGTAAGGTATATGCACAAGACAGGTTATGCTTACTTCTTCTAGATTTTCTATCACTTGAGTTTTAAGAGTTCTCATAGCTAACAATTTTTTGTCGTTGCCTGCTTTTTCAGAAAAAATAGTTTGTCCTATTTATATTTTTTTTTAGCTTAATCATTTATATCCTTAATAGCTTTGAGTGTAAATGTAAATTTCTAAGCAATCATTTCAGTCAATGATGGACTGTCCAAATAAATTTCCTCCTTCATGAAATCTTGGAAATTTTTTGAACGTCCTTTAACTCTTACTTGCAAATCTTTTAAAATTTAACCTGAAGTAAAAGCTTTTGAATATATATATTTAGATTGAACGTGGATTTTTTTATCATAAGTGATGTTGTTATTGTAGATACAAGAACAGAAAGCTCAGATTAAAGAGATTAGATTACGGAAAGCACAAGCTGAAAAGGAACCGTCCATAGCCAAAACTACCCCACTAATTGCTGTAGAGGAAGACGAGGTTAGATAATGTTTATTCATTTAAAACAATCACATTCAGGATCATACTTTATTGAAGTATTAAAAATAAATTTTCATTTTTAAAATCATTAAGATCGCTCATAAATTACAAAATTGAAAATAATATGCTCTATTTTGATAGAGTGATTGTTGTTATTACCAGTATATAATTGAGCACCATCAGAAAATGCTGGAATGGGCTGGCTTGTACACAGTTCTTATCATTTTCTAAGGAGATAATAAAAGATGGCCGTGTAAAATCAATAGAAACCAGTTTAGCATCATAAATTTGAAATTGCTTAATTATGAATTTAGCTAATGAAAGTTGGGTGCACACAACCTGATGATGGATTATGTACACAAATAAAATCAAGGATTGGGCTCCAAGCATATTTGTGTATATCCATTTCACATTTACATTAAATTCTCTTTAAAAGATAAAAATGTATGTAAAGAGGTTCTCCATTTTGTTATGTTGTGTTTGTATTTTGTAGGATGAGTTTGATGGAGAGGTAGAAATTGAGGTACCTATGATAACATTTCCGCAAAAAGGTCAGTTGCAAATTTTTAAAATTTTTGCCCAAATAAAATTTATGGTTTCTTCTTTTGAACATATGATATGCCTATTCTATAATTAGAAAATCCCCCCTCCCCCAAATAAGGGCCATATTAATTAGAAAACAAACATTTTGCAGATTATGATCAAATAAGAATGGAGCTATGTTTCAAAATAATTATCCAACATTAAAAGACACTGCCTCTTAAATCTTAAATGAAATTGTTGATTTGATTCAATTTGTTTTGTTCGATGAATATTTTGATGATATTATTAATAATGATATTGTTAATGAGGATTAATTTTTTTATTCAATAGAACATAAATTAACTCCGGCAGAAATAGCTCTAGAAGCCGGGCGTAATTATGTAGTTCTTCCCAAAAAAAAGTAAGTATGCAAACATCACTATGTTATTTTCAGTGTCTGGCAACCTATCATCACAAGCTGTGGTGGAAGACAGAAACCATTTTGAAATTATGCAGTCTTGATTAAAAATTTAATAAAGATTTGTGAATATTCTCAAAGTGTATTGAAAGCAAAAACAAATGTTTTGTGTATTAGAATGATTTTTGTTTGTTTAGAAAGAAAATAGAAGTACCAGTAGATATAAGCAGATTGGAAGACATTGCATCTTTTCTAGCTAAGAAACCTAACACTTTATCGCGATCATCGTCTTTTCCTAATATACCAAGAGTTATAGAGAGAGAACTTCGGGTACCACAGTAAGTACTATGTAATATTCAGTACCTCCATCCCTGCTTGCATTATTTGGTCTCTTTAGGGTAATGATGGATGATTTGCGTTTTTCAGAAAATATCAAATTTCTAACAGCTTATTTCACATTTAATCAAGAAAAGATAATCAAAATACAAACACCAACTACTCTCTCGGCTTAGATTTAATCAGATTTAAAACATGGCTCATCAGTCTGGTTACCTCAATTAAAGATGGTGACGGCAGCCTTGTTACCTGCAGAGCAGCAATGGAATTTTAGTTTGTCATATCTTTTTCCAGAATAGAACCACTTTTGGACTGATATTGCCATTAGAGATATTGTAGTCTTCAGGGGATTCGATATTGCTTAAATCATGCATAGAGTCTTTAGAGTATTTTAGAATGTGTATTGGGCCTTGATTAAATGACATCATATACACTATATCTTGCTTATATATACAATAATGTAGATTCCTGACAAATCTTGAATCTTTCAGACATATTAGAACAGAAATAAGAAGTAGTAAACCTAATTTACTGGACTTTGAAGCATTTAAACATAAAAGTGAAATAAGGTAAGTCACACCATAGACGTTCTTCAACTTTCAAAGCAATCCTATTCAAAGATACTGGTACTTGATATATGTTATATATGTATGTTGTTATAAAAGGCAAGTTACCATTATAGGGGATGGGGAGCGAGAATGGTTTAACATTTGTAATGTTGATTATAAATTCTATCATCTAGTCAAATGGCATGGTTTTGATTTTCCTACTTGCATGTGACAAAGAGTAACGTCTCACTGCTAAAGACCCCATGCACAAGTGGCTTATTGAAACGAAATTAAATAGAGGATATTTGTCGTTTTGTCGTGAATAACATATTTTATTTCATCAAGAAGCAAGAAAACTTATATAAACGTTTTCTTGCTTAGAGATGAAATAAAATATGTTATTCACGACAAAACAACAAATGTTCTATTTGTTTTATGATTTTACAATCAATTTAGGTAAAACAACATGGACTGCTTTGCTAGCCAGTGGAACACTTTTATTTCACTGATAAAATGCGGTATTCCACTACTGATCATAAAATAAACCTTATAATGTTACTCCCAAACTGATCTTGCTTGTGTCGATTGGTTGTTAAAGCCTATTTCTCTGTTATTACCATTACTGTCATGGTATTGACTATGAATACTGGTGTTTTTATTGTTGTGATTACCATATACAAGTACGTCACTTAGAACCTTATAAATAATGTTCATTACACTATGTGCTTTGAGCTCGTAGCTGATAAGGAGACTCATGATAGTGACCTTAATCATTGCAAGTTTTTTGCTTAATGAGTGAAGTAGATTCTAATAATTTTGTTTTCTCTATCAGTCAAGAGCATGCTCATTTTGTGTGTTCTCCTTTTTCCTGTCTGAAGATAGTAATTACCACCTGTAATGTTTATTATTAAGGTTACTCAGTTAGTAATACATACTGAACTGAAGCAGACTGGATGAGCATAAGACCTGGTAATGGGACCAAATCTGTTTTCAAAATGATCGGATTTTGCTTTGTTTTTATTTAGTGGAGATGATGATGAGAGAGAAAGGGTAAGAGATATCTGGAATGCCTGGTTTGATGAACTTTATCCTCCTACCCCATCTGGTTCAGAAGGAGAGGATGATGACGAGAAGTTACCCCAACTTGATAAACTGACATTACTTAAACCTAAACCACAGAAAGAAGTTAAAAGGTAAGTTTAAAGTTGTATTCCTTTGACTGCTAGGATTACTATTACTGTTCAGGAATATCTAAATGACAATGGAAACTTTGTCATAATAATAGATTTGCTAGTGCAGGAGTAACATTGATTTAATTGATGGAGCTACATATTATATGGGTGAAAAGCAAGCTTTTTATTTCCGTCATGTTATTTTGCAGGCGACCGTCTGTGCAGAGTGTATTGTCTGATATTGATGCTTTACAACCTGTAGAAGATACGGAAGAAAACACGGAAATATTAAATGTAAGTTGGAGTTAAAGGCATAATGTCAGTCCTTGCTCAATAAATATGATATGTATATTGCTCCAAATCAGTCAGTTTTTGTTTGAATAATGTCATGTCAATTGTCAAGTTCCCACTTTTCTGTTGATTTTATGGACTCATCATTTTCAGTCTTAGAATGTTAGTCAGCTGTTGAAGAATAACGTATTTCAATCCATCACCATCCAGATCAACATGACTTATATTCTCAATATTTTTATTTAATCATCTAGATTACTATCTTAAGTACACCTTCTACACGTTATTTTTCATAAATTTCATTAAAAAAACAAACTATTAAAAGTTGGAAAACTGACACTCCTGTTGTGGGTGTTGCAGCGTCACAGCCATTTATGTTCAAAGAGTTAATATGTAAAGTGGGATAAATGTTACATTTATTAATGTTAGTACATGTTTGATGTTGATAGATTCAACTGTCGCAATATTTCGATAAAGTGTACTCTTTATAACTTTGATCAGATTTAAACAATTGATGTTGGTGTTGTTTGTAGATTTTACGCGAAGAGATAGAAAAGGTCACTCAGATTATTGAAGCCAATGACAAACCAACAGCGTATGATCTTTGTCGTAGAGGTGCTTTATATAGAAAGGTTTGTATAATTTTATCATCTCATTCTCACTTGGTTTTTGGGGTGGAATACTTTTTGCGACTTGCTTGTCTCTCATATTCTAGTTTACACAGTTCAAATTAGACAATGTATAGTTGCTCTGATGGGACAAAAAAATGAGGTCCCATGTACAAATTGGTGTGCTCAAAAAAGAACCCTTGACGGTTGGAACTGGAAGCAAGAGTAGGCTGTAGTGCCATTGTCCGGGCAAATTTCCTTCATAGCACAAAGCATGGCGTATATGCCTGTCATTATTTGCCCAGCAGGAGCAGAATAGTATTATGGTAAACCCCCATATCATTTCATTTTGTAATAGGATACCACTGAGCTAGTCCTAGGTAAACTTAATGTAGTGCCAATATTTACAACAAAACACAACACAAAGTATGTTCAAAATGTGAGCTGTATGTTTTTGAAATGTTATTATTGAAATAACAGAGTAGTAGTTTTATCCATTTATACAGTTTAACTGTACTTTAGATGTAATATAAAAAAAATTGAGCTCTAAAATTGTGCATGTTGAAAAGTAATTCACGAAAAGTGATTAAAATTCTGATATTTATTTTATTTAATAGATTTATTTTCCATTTTTTTATACTTTCAGATTGGACAGTTAAAGAAATCTTCCAATGATTTGAATACGTAAGTAATATTTAAGGTTTACCTTCCAAAGGTTGCTTCATTTGATAGTCCATATAATGTATACAGATTGATTTTGTCCTATTCATCCTTTTTCTTTGGTATTGGTCAAGTATATTTTTGTTGTTATCTCTTTGTGTCATCTGTGTTTGACCTATGCATTCTGAAAGCACTGCATTTAGGTGGGACATTATCATGCATTTTCAACCATATATTTTGTCATTCTTTCACGCTTGCAGGTGACAAGGAGTAGAGTTGTCTGTCCAGCCTCCTGGGCTTTCTCCGTGTCTTCTAAAGACCTCTACATGTAATTCTTTTTTACTCTATTAATGAAATAATTACTTAAACTTTCTTCATCTATTACAGTGCTATAGAACTAGAACCATTATTACTAGATGCATATTGGCATCGTCATTTATTATATATATTACAAGAGAAAAAACAGGCAGCATTAGATGATCTACAGTTTATTATGAAGAAAAACAAACATCATGGTGGGGCTTATAGATCTATGTAAGTATATATACATAACCCAGGAACCAATCCGTTTGTGGAGGTGCAGGTTGGGGGGGGGGGGGTGGCAAGGTGGGGGTTGGGGCATTCTCATATAATTCTCAAGGCTAAAGTTGATCCAGTGTGACAATAGTCAAAACAATTCGTCGTTTAATTTACTTTACAATCTTCATCAGAGCAAACTGTAATGGTGTACTGTTATTGATTAAAAACATGACCATACAACTCCTACAGTCCTGGAAAAAAAATAATCAGAAACAGGTACATTGTGTCCAGTACGACTTCAATGTTTTATCATTTGTACACAGCTTTTTGATTATTTTAGGGCTGAGATATATCGTAAACAAGGTGATGTAACCATGGCGATCGTTAATTATACACAAGCTATTAAATTTAATCCTAAAGATCATGAAGCGTATTTTCAACGAGCTCAGATGTATGAACAGGTAACACAAATATTTTATTTAGTCTTTTAATTTAAAATGATTTTGAGAACCATGTTTGACAAAATAAGTAATCATTATTTCTACATCTTCATTAGTCTGGTTGGTTCATGGAGACATTAAACCCCGTTTGATATAATCTATATATACAGTTAAACACTGCTAAATAATCAACACAGAATCTGCATTTCTTGAATTCAGAGGATCCCGCACTTATAATGCCATTTCACTCATGATATTCAAGTTTTGTAACCCTAACACCCAGAATTATTATGTCTGGTGAAAGCAGAACTGATTAAAATAAAACATGGCTCAGTTTTACTGACTAAATATGGATTATTTAATTGACAAATCTCACTGATAATGCAGAGATCTTGAAACTGATTCGGACAAAGACAGTATTTTGTCAAAAATTTATATTTGAATTTATGAAGAGAAATTTAGACTTCACAAATAGTTTAGTCTTTCAAATGTCAATTTTTTTCTCAAAATAATCTTTCCAGAGAGGAGAGGTATTATTAGCGTTAGAAGATTATGCAACAACTAAAAAGATCATGCCAACCAGAACAGATGCCATCATGAAACATGGTCTTTATTATTTTGAGCATGAGTAAGTTTTATTGATATCATTTGGTCATTGTGGAATCTCTCTTAGAGTCTTAAGGGCAAGAGTGGTTTGTGTGCTTGCTATAAACAACAGATTGCCACCATGAGCCCCATGATTAAAGGAGCTAAATGTTCAATTGTGTTCGAGCTCTATATATATATTTGATTAAATTTTGTTTTCGAATGATTACAAAATTGACTGTATTTTTTAACATAGATGGATTGAAATCCAACAAATAAATAAAAGCCAACAAAATTGCTAATTTTAAGTTTGACCAAAATTTAAGAGGCCCACCCTGGCCATTTCAAGTTTTCGGCAAAATCTGATATCATTTTCAGATATGAAATTTCGTCCTATTATGGAAACGATATTTCATTCAATATAGTTACATATAATCATACAAGAGTATAGTCTAAAGGATATGAAAACAGGCAAAATGATTATAAATATTGGTTACTGCAAGTTCTCTGATGTTAATTCTTGTATCGTAATTAAAATTAAAGGTGTGATGATGAAGCTAAATTTAATCAATCTGGTAAAGCTTATATCCCAATGAACTTTCCTATTGAAATAAGGTATCCATGTTGTATTAAAGTTCAACAGTTTGTTTGTTTGCATGATAATATTTTGTTTTATTTAAAATTATCTATTTTTGGGGGTTGTAGTTATTTCATTTCATATTTTTTTATATTTTATCTTCTTAATGTCATTAATTTTGCTGGAACAATGTGTCCAAGTAAAACTTAATGTGAAAGAATCAAAATCAAGGAAATATAAAAAGTCTTCTTTTCCAAACAATGTATTGTGACAAAAACAAGCTGATTTACAAGATAAACCATTTTAGATGTGTCATTGAAATTTGAGAAAGTAGTTTAGATTTTGATTTTGGAAATTACCTTTATTTTCAGGAATCCAAATTGGAACAATGCTATCAATGATTTTACAGATTTATTACGAGTTGATTCATTAAATGCTACAGCTAGATTATATCGTGGACGAGCTTACGCTAAACTAGGTCATTGGATTCCAGCAGTACGAGATTTATCAGCAGCCATCCATCTTGATCCACATAACTGGCAAGCTTTTTATCATCGAGCTTGTATTATTAGAAAGTAAGATTATATGATATTTTGAAATTCTGTACTTGCTGATGTGATTCAGGTGTATTAATTTGATATATTAACTTGTTACTGCATCACTGGGTTCAAACATTGACCGTTATAAGGTTGAATTGTATTCATTAAGAAGTCTTGTCTGCAGGTTTTTCTTTTAGCTTTTGTTTGCATATAGTGTGGTCCTCCTGCAACTTACTATTAGTATAAAGGAAATAACACATACATAGCTAAAATTTGTTGGTTATTTGAATTCCTGGAATGTGAAGTGGTATCAAATTTTCACATTACATTTCTGTTAATTTATAGCAATGAAATTGAGAGTGATTGATATAATTTCCTTTCCTTAATCAAATTTGTTATATGAAATATCTATGGGATTTAGCAGGAGACCTCAGCTTTTGGTCCCATCCAATTGACTAGACACCACTCTGGAAAATCCTGACATTTGTCATGTTTGTAGAATTATCATTGTGTATTTAAAACTAAGTAGAAAATCTACATTATTTTTGTAGATCAAATCCTGAAAGAGCATTACAAGATTATAGTGTATCATTATTATTGGAGGATTCTGAAGATAATTTATTATCTTTCATGCATAGAGGTATATTATATGATGAACTAGGCAGGTAAGGCTATCAACTATATATTGTCATTAGTTATCCTAAAACCCATTGCTGATTTCAAGATGCAAATAGGGCTAGGGCTAATCCTTACCCACAATCTTATCAACAATCTTGTCTTACAGACAAGATATTGGTAGACAATTTCCAATTTATCTGAAATCCGTTCTTACTATACATGTATATCCAGGCTTTATGGCACATATGTGCAATCTGCCCCATGGTGAGGAAGCATTTTCATCATTTACTTCATCAAGTACAAAAAAAAAAATATAACAGGGCATGTTTTGTGTTTATGTATTTCAGTCCAGAAGATGCTATAGCTGATTTTGAGAGTGTTTTAGCTTTAAATAAAGATGTAGCATGTGCCCATGTTTGTCTGGGTTTAATTCACATGACAAAGTTTAACAATCATCACAGGTAATACTCGACTCACTTTGATCGGGGGTTGGGATGGCCTAGTGGTCTAGAGTGCCACGCTTCGACCTCTAGCTGGCCGGTCACCTCTGGCTTGCAGCTTTGGTTTCGAGCCCTGGTGTGGCATGGAGATAGGGGCGCCTTCTCAACCTCGAGGGTTTCCTCTGGGCACTCCGGTTTCCTCTCACTGCTAAAGACCCCTACGCGCAAGCGAATTATTGAAATAAAATTAAAACCATATGTTAGTCCCGAAATGACCTAGTTTGTGCTGAGTGGACGTTAAACCCCGTTTCTTTCTCTCTTTCTCATTCTCTGATAGGTTGGGCGGTCGAGTAGTCTAGTGTGTGCACTTTTCAACACTTGTCATTGAGTTGAGTTGAGTGGTGTGACAAGGAATAGGGTGGCCTGCTTAATCTTGTTTTTCCGTGTTCTCCAGATACCCTCCATGTCTAAAATCCCTAGATGCAATCAAATTATTGAAATAGATTTGTACCATATGTTGGTCAGGTGATGCCAAAAGAATAAGGACAGAGATTGAAGAATAGAGATTGCCCTAATCACTCTTTATGACAATACTAGTACAGAATTCGTCAGCACTAACACAAATTTACAATTTTTTTACTTCTTTACTTTTCGACAGTTCTTTGAAATCTTTTTATTGTAATTACACCATTAGTGACTGTCACTACATCGCAATACCATTTTATGAAAGTTTTTTGGTTTATTTCATATCGTAGAGCTATACAATTATGTTATATTGACTTTGTTATTTCTTATTGTAGAACTATACAATTATGTTATATTGAATTTGTTATTTCTTATTGTAGAACTATACAATTATGTTATATTGACTTTGTTATTTCTTATTGTAGAACTATAACATTAGATTATGATGACTTTGTTTATTTCCTATTGTAGAGCTATAACATTATAATGACTTCATCTGCTATTGTAGAGCTATAACATTATAATGACTTCATCTGCTATTGTATAACTATAACATTATATTATAATTACTTTATCTCCTATTATAGAGCTATAAAGAAATTTACAGCAGCAATAAAAGTTGATCCAACTCATCTTAGAGCTTATATATGTCGAGGTGAAGCTTATCATAAAATACATGAGGTATAGTATAATTATTGATATATATTAGAGACAGGTTAGCATCATATATTATTATAGTCCAGTATATTTAATGAACATATTTTACATGTCTTCTGAACTTCTATAGAAGGTATACTGATCTATTATCTAAAATATGAATTACTTATACCTTATTAAATTCATGAATTAGTAAATTCCACCTTCTAACACGGATTCACCATTTATTGTGTTCGAAATATACATTGTATATTGTTGATCTACAAAAGAAAAAAAAATGATTGTGTATTTGTATATTGTTAATCTACAAAAGAAAAAAAATCGTTGAGCATTTGTGCCAAACTTTTGAAATCCTAAAAGTGCACCACTGTATGATGCATTGTTATTGACTTCATTATCTAATTTGGTCATCTTTAGTTCCAATGCAAAGCCAATGGGCTGATTGAATGATCATGATTATAAGCAACTTTTGTAATGTTATAATTGATCGATCGTATCATTTAACCATTTTACTTTATCTTTTAGTTGACGTTGGCAATCCGAGATTTTACACGAGCTATTCATCTTCGACCTGATATACAACATTATTATATGTATCGAGTGAGTTGATCTTTTCCTAAATTTACATCAACATTGTTATTAAATCTTGTAACTACAATTATTTATATCTATATCTCTGAAATTTATATTGCTTGTCCTGTTTAAAGTAGCATTTGCAGTAATAACATCCAGAATTCTTCCCCTTTGCTATAAAATCTTGTTAGCACCATATGATTGACATAATTACAATCTGAGAGTTGTTTATTGTATAACAGCTTGGACACATTATCGACCGTGATACAGGTGAGATTATTCATGTGGGTATGAGGATTAACCCTAACAATTATCAGAATGTTCAGATTGTAAATTTCTGTTCTCATTTTGACAGTTCATACTTTTGGACAGAGTTTATAGCATTCAGGGTTTTTTTTTCATAATCTTTAATGTGTACTTAATCCTTAAATTATTCCTATTTTTCAGGGTCAGTTGATATTGGAAACTGGTAATTTAGAATTAGCAGCATTCTGTGTCAGGTAATATATGCACAGACTTAGTCGTAATACCACTGCCCGTTCAAAAATTTTCTCATGGTACACTGCATGGTGTATACCCGTCTTCATGAGCCCAGTCATTGCAGAAAAGCCCATTTCATATTTCATTTTCAAATTCATCTTGATTAAGATAATAACTGCCAGGAAATAAAGAATGTAAACCCATTGTCTATCAGTCTACAATATCTGAAGAAAGTCTTGTGTGTCAAAAGTTTACATTGAAGCCATGTTGACGATGGAACTATTTTTTATTAAGAGATATTTATATTTATAGACAAGCATCTGAGTTGAGTGTCGATACAACATCTAATTCACTAGGAGAACGTCCAACTCAACAAGCCATTGTACAATCATTCCTTAGAAATTATGATAAGGTAAGATATACAATCACTGTATTTTATTATTTCACATAAATTTACTATTTGTTGAAATAAAAGCACAATTTTTATATTTTTTATCACCATGATTGATTATGTTGTAAATCATGTTGCACCTAAAGATATATGTATATTGGTTTGTAGAATTGTAAAATGTCTACAAATTTTGTTGCTAAAGTTATATTTCTAAGAGGGGTTCAGATGTTTTTTAGAGCCATTTTTACGAGTATTTTGGGTTTAATTTTTAATTCTATAGAGGCATTAAAATACTTTTTTGAGCTAATTTTTGCAAGTATTTTGCGTTTATATTCTTTTAATTTGATACTGATTTTGATAAATCTTGGTTGATATTGTAACATAAAAAGTTGTTACAAGATTAAACTTGTAAAAAAGCTGACATGTTATGAAATTAGCTTATATTTATTAGGATTATAAAGATGATAAGATAAATGTATATATTGTTTCTTTTTTTTATTTTATTTGAAAAGAATGGTCGACCGGAAATTGATAAAAAATCGATAAATAAACCTGATGCACTAGCCGAGGTTATAATTGTGTGATTAAAGTCTCTTAATGTCATTTGAAGTTTTGCAATGTTTTCAAAGTTGAATCTCTAAAAACAATATCAGTCCAAATTTTGTTCAATTTTGTTAGTCAACTTTTGACCATATCATGTTTATAATCACCGGAAGGTACAGGACGAAAAAGCTAACTCCTGTGAACACATCGTTAAAGATCCCTCACGGCATCTCGAATTCAATATAAGAGTAGGCATATGCCTGTCTTCGTTAGTCCAGTCAGAGCAGAACATTAGTGTGCTCGTTAAAGATCCCTCATGGCAGTTGTAATTCGATATAAAAGTAGGCGTATGCGTGTCTTCATTAGTCCAGTTGGAGCAGAACAGTAGGACGTTAAATTCCATTTCATTTCTTTTCCAAGCCCGCATATAGATTATCTACTGTTGATATATTTCTTTTAAAATCCTATTTAAATGTAATAGATAATGAATTTAAGTAGATACAAATGACACATAGAGTCTTTAATAACTAATATTGTGATATTTGAACTAATATAAAAGTGAACACTAATTGTCTAATGATTGAGTTTATTTTATTTGTTGTGGACTACCCATTAATATTTGAAGTTTGTAAAGGACTCATTGAACTCATTGAAGTAATATTCATATTGCATATCTATTGCACATTCCCAGTTGTTGAACATCTAATCTCTTTAAGGGGTTTGAATGTGTGTACTTTGGATCAGGTCTGTTGTCTGTAGTGGCTTGCAGAGAGGGTGACGTTCCTGTGCATCCATTTCAGGCTGTCATGCCATCAAAGATTGAAATTAAAATCATGTTTTTGAAATTTGAAATTAATCCTGTTAATTTTATTGTACAATCTGATTTTACTGGAAACAATCAAGGAGTTTGTCGGTTTGCCCTCTAGGCATTATCATACCTCTGCATATCACTGGTTATCTTTGCAAGTCATGGGTTTTCTGTCTACCTTCAAAGAGCTAAAAATGCTTACATAATGCCTAAAAATTACTGTATTCTTTGAAAAAATATCTAGCTATTCAAAGGTAAACAAAATATGTCAAAAAGTTGAAATTTTTAAGATAAAGCTCTGATAATGTATGTAGATGTATGATTTATTTTGAATGTTTTATTTGGATAGGCTATAGATGCGTTAACAGCTGCTACCAAAACTGTACGAGATCAGGGAGATAAAAAAACTGCTGCTCCACTCTTCATGTTACTAGGTAAAACACAGATGAAAGCGAAACGATTTAAAAATGCTGTCACCAGTTTTAATGAAGCTTTATCTAGATTTGTAAGTATCAACGATTTGAAATAATGCACTTTCAAATAGCTCATATGTGAGTACCTGGTAATACTTTCAAGGAGATCCTCACTAGGCGCTGCGTTTGAGATAGGGTGAGATGTGTCTCCCAAAGTGAGATGTGTCTCCCAAGGTGAGATGTGTCTCCCATGGTTAGATGTTTTTCACAAGGTAAGATATGTCTCTCAGGGTAAGATATGTCTCCCAGGGTAAGATATGTCTCCCAGGGTAAGATATGTCTCCCAGGGTGCGATGTGTCTTATATTATATTGTAAGGAGTATCAGACGGTGTTTTTTGGTTTAACCCTCTTCCTTCAATTAATACAAGTTAACTTTCAGTTGAGTTATATTGTCAGTGCTATGATTAACAGGAAATGAGGTCATTAATTGCTCAGACGATTGGGTTCTGTGATTTGATGTTATGTATTGATTTGAATGGTGCTGCTGTATCCCTTTGATCTTTAGCAAAAAACATTATTTCATTTGTAATGAAAATACATGTGGTATAAATTCCATGTTTGAGTCTGTAAAGAATGTTTTTCCCTTGTAGAAACCATGGCGTATCAGAGAACCATGGCCAGCAGAAACAAGTGAAGCACATTATCTATGTGGTGTCTGTCATATGGAACTTAGAAGTATTCACAGTGCTGTAGAATCATTTAACTCTGCTATTAAACTAGATTCACATTTTGCTGAGGTAAGTTCAATCATATTTAATCTGTCACCAAGGTAATACTCATCATCGTATTCAGCATTATAAAAGGAACATATAGACATTTAGACTCCTCTCACAGCTAAAGACCCCTATTGAAATAAAATAGAGCCATATGTAAGTCCCAATAAAACCTAGTTTGTGTTGAGTAGAGGCGTATGTTAAACCTCAGCTTTCTCTCACACTCTCTCAAGAATTATTCAAATTGCTCAATGCTAAAGTTATTGATTTTACACTGCCATCTTTGTTGTTATAAGATTGTTAGCCGAGCATGATTAATTTCTATCATTGAACATCAAGACATTATTATATCATTCTGACTAAGAAAATACATGTAATTAATTTTGAAAGCAGAATTTTCAAATTAAATTTATAGTCATCTAAAATTTGAAAATCTAAGCTCTGACCTACTTACAGCTAGGTATTTTTCACAATCACTCAAAAATCCCTTATAAAACACTAAACCATCTACAAGAGAATATATTGAACAGTTGAAACTTGTATATTTTGTTTTATTACCAGCAAAGTCCTCCAAAGCAATCATTCCTCTTTATATCATTATATTATCATGTTTAAATAAAACAAAAGAAATCGTTGATAAAAACTAGTTATTAAATTGATTTTTTTAAAAATCATTTTATTTCAGGCCTTCTATCAGCGAGGTTTAGCGCGAATGAAGTTAAAACAGTCTAAAGGAGTTCAAGATTTCAATAGAGCTCTGGCTATCAACCCTAAAATATTCCAGGCATATCTAAGTCGTGCTTGTTACTATGGTATGAAGAAGAACTATACTAAAGCTATACTCAACTGTAATGAAGCTTTAAAATTACAACCTAATAGTGTCAGAGCTTATCTATATAGGTAATGTAGATCCTTTAATGTTTTCAAATTTAACTTGTAATTGAATTATTTTGTCCAAATGGTAGCCTAAAAGATCGATCTGTGACTTTGAGAGTCACAATTGTGAATTCGAAATTGATAGAATTACATTTAAGTACCTATAAATAATGAAATTGAATAACGTTGTGTCTTTTCAACTGTCTTGGTTATTTGTGACATTTTTTCATTCAATCAATGAATGTGTTGTCCAAGATATTCTTGTTTACTCAATTTTCATGGGATCATAAGAATTCAGTTCCAGAATGTGGAGTATCAGATCCATTTTGCAGTTTCAGAACAAACTTATATATGGGTTACCAAACCCACCAAACTTTGGTCAATATATAACTGTTAAAAATAAAACATAATTATGTATAAGTGTACTGATTCCATAATTATGTATAAGTGTACTGATTCAGACTAATTCATGGAACAATATGACCTCACAAAAGTTTTTCCAGTTGCTATTCGGAGTATCATTGGTCCCCACAAACACTTAACATAACCTTTTTCCAGAACTGTGTGCGAGAAAAATCAGACTTAAAATTATTGTCAGCTTTATTAATTGTTATGTTTATACTTTTTAGAGGAGCATTAAAGTTTCATATTAGAGTTTATGACTTGGCTATAAGAGATTTGTCCAAAGCAGCCTCCATTGACAATTCATGTTCACTGGCCTACTTTAACCGTGCCGTTTGCTATCAAGAAAGCAAAATGTTTGACAAGGTAGGATGGAGTGTTCTGGTACTTATATTTTAAAAAATTTAATCTTATTTTCCATGAATCATGCGAAGAAAAAACTTTATTTTTGAGTTTTAGACAGAGTTTCAGGAATATCGTCATGTGAGAAATTAGAAGATTTTATAATAGATAACTATTGGATAACGACCTCTGTATGTGCATATTTCAATTAACACTTGTCTCAGAATGGCAGTACAAACGACATACTAAACTTAGGCTGCCTGTCTACAGACACTAAGCTGGTTGACAGACGTTTTAAGTCTGAAATCGAGGATTTGAGTCGAAGACACTAGGTATTCTTCTAGGATTTTGACGAGTATTTATTCTGCTTCCATTTAATGGAATTGAATAGGATTATTTAGTCTGTGTGTGTATGACAGATGTGAAACAGGCAAGAACCACATTACAAAACAATATACTAACTTTTAGATATGGCGGCCACTCAGGGCAGTGATTTATTCTCGAAGTATGAAGCTGTACACCAGGATCTCGCAAATTTGTTAGAGTGTATGGATTGTTATAGGCCTTGATTTGAATGAGGATAGAGTATATTGAAGTGTATAAGCTAATAACCTAGCTACATGATTTGACATGTGATATTTATTTCCAGATTTATACATATCATGTAAAAAAATCTTAAATAATTAAAATACAAAATTAAAAAAATGAACCTCACCAATCTAGCATTACACCATTATTACATTACTTTCAGGCTCTGATGGATTATGGTATAGTTTTATTACTAGGAGATCAACTATTATTAAAGGTATATTCACATCTTTATAAGTGAATAATATTTATTATCTGTATGATTTGGTATTCAAAGCATGTTACCTGAAAAACTCGCATTGACTATATATGTAAAACCTGCGATACAAAATAATCAAAATGAAATAAATGATATGAAATAGAATTTGATGTCTTACTTTTCTAATGAAGATAGGGATTCACTGTGCACTGAACTATAAGAGAGTTAGTCAGCACCATACTCACTGAACCAACATTATTCCTCACCCCCCTTCCATCAAAAACAAAAGAAGTCTGCTTGTGAAATGATTAATCTTCAACTGACTGTACGCTATGAAGAAGAAAACATTTACGTTTATTTGTCTTGCAGGTATTCATCAATAGAGGATTGTTATATTTTGAAAGGAAGGATTATGCGAATGCACTGTATGATTTCCAAATGTCAGTGAAATTAAGTCCCGAGAATCATCGCATACATCATACACTAGGTCTATGTTATCATAAGTAAGTTTTGTTATTTATTTAATACAGACAATCTCTAGCGCAACTGCATGAGGAGTTATTTCCCCTTTAACCCTTTATATTATTTCTCTGAGGATACTCGATTGAACGTTCCAGAATTTTCTCTTTTGCATAGGGGTCTTTAGCACGGGGACAAAAGCAGACGAACCGTGGAAAACATGAAAGATTGGACAGACAATCTTCCTCAGCTTGTTACTCAGCTTGGGACTGAAACAATTCCACTTGACTCAATGACAGACCTTATGATCTATAGCATGTGTTCCAGATATAAAATTGGATTTATCTTGACCTCATGTAGAAGGTGGGGAGATATTCATAATCCAGATGAAATTAATTATGTGATTGTAATGTATATTTTTAATTAATATAGGTTAGATTGTTTACAAGAAGCAGTTAAAACATTTACACAATGTCTAGAAATCAAACCATTCTTCCTAGATGGTCTTATATCTAGAGGTAATGTCTACATGGATTATGGTAATAAAGATGGACTGATATTTGCGAGGTAAGATATTTAATTTTTACTTGATGATATTTTGTGTGCCTCTCATATTCTCAATTGATGGAGGAAGGTTCAGAACTAGAATAAGATTTTGCCAGTTCCTTGATTGATAGCTTCCACATTTAGATAGAGGACCCTGTCTACTGGAAACAATCTGACAGACTCCTGCTGATGGCAGTGGGATGGTTCGGATACTCCTACCCCCTTGATGCAATGGGGTGTGTTTGGTGGCTTATATTCAACATGTTATTAAAAGTATCATTTCCAGCATTCCCATTCTAGCAGTTATTTTGCGTTGCATTGATCTGTGATGTATTTACGTGAATTTGAAAACATAATTCTCGCAGTGATCAACAAGATGAGATTTACAATTATCGATTTATAAAAGAGGTGCGCTTTTATTGCATCTCAATATATATATATATTTTTTTTGCAGACGTGATTATCAAAGAGCTCTAAAATTAGATCCAATGTGTCTGCCTGCTCGTGTTAACCTGGCTTATACATTACAAGTTGAAGGTCATTTAATGCAGGCATGGAGACAGTTTACAGCAGCTATAGAAGTTAAACCTAGTAAGTCAAAATATAGACATTTTGGTGTGTATTTATTAAGAATAAATGAAGAAAATGGGGTTTAAAATCATACTTTTTTTACACCAACCGAACTAATGAAGATGGGGATACGTCATATAGTGTGCTACATGTATGAGGGAAATTGAATTCCTACCATCATGGGTTCTTGTACATGCATGTCATCATGTACACAGGACCTTGATTTTTCAACAACTGCTACTTAAAGTTACATTATGGGAGATAAGATAAAGAGATGGCAGTTCTCACTATAATAGTTAAAAACTAGATAGTGTAAAGATAATTTGCTGAAAATTTCAGTCAAATTGATCCACTATTAGCCGAGAAAAAGGCGTTTGAAATATTCACATAGCCTCGATCATCATTACTCAAATCATTAATTTAAACAGCATAGTCTTGATTATCCACTTGATTGATTTAATTATCAATGGCCATTAAGCAGCATATAAGAATTTAATCTGCCAACATCGAAGGCTAGCCTTGACATCAAGAGTTTATTATGGTCTGGATATGTTAATTAATGTCTAATTGATTATTTAGATAACATCTCAGGCCTAAAGAAAGACCTGTAATAAGCAGATTTTGCTCTTGCATAATGCTATTTTAAGGGTCAATCGAAGAGTAGAGGTATAGTAGAGAGAGAGAGAAATGGGGTTTAACGTCCACTTGACGCAAACTAGGTCATTTCGGGACTAACATATGGTTTAATTTTATTTCAATAATTCGCTTGCGCATAGGAGTCTTTAGCAGTGATAGGAAACCGAAGTACTCGGAGCAAACCCACGAGGTTGGACAGGTGACCCTACTCCTGGTATAATAGATATTTGATGACTTTAAAATCAAATCTCCCCATATGCAAAGTGTAGATCTTTTCAGAACATGTAGCCATCAGTCTACATAGGGATCTCAAAGGTACACAACATTTCTTGATTGCTTGATGTAACCCCCATCTTGTTTCAGTTGTACCTTGATGGTGCCTGCATATTCTACGACCTGAAGTCACACCATCTTTTCCAAAAACTGTTGTCTATGTATTGTATGCATTCATTTGAATAAGCCTTTGTTTGGCTTCAAAAGTAAAAAAAAAATAATCATACAAATTTCATTAAAATAAGAAATATTTGCAATGATAATTATTATTTTTCAGCGTTTAAACCAGCATTAGAAGGTCGAGCTATAATCAATCTACAAATGAGTAGTACGTTCGCTGCTTCACAAGATATTACAGCATCTATTAAAGTAGCCCCTACAGCTGAATTATTAACTAATAGAGGTGTTATTAATCAGGTAATTATTCATGTGCAGGTTTTCATTTTCATTTTATTAAAAAAATAATATTCTGACTTAGGTTCAGTTTTTTTCTAAGTTTACATTGATTTAACACCACCATCTTTATCTCTCTTAGATAAATATGATAATTATTGGGCAGTGTGTTTAATTACAAAACACCAACTGTCTTTACATAGAAATATGTAATTAATTACAATTGTTGTGACTTTAATATGACTTGACATTTGAATAAAAGTTGGGGGGGGGGGACCAAATGGTTTTTAGTCAAGTGGGGTGATTTCGATTCCCAACCTTTACGTGACAAGGAGTAGGGTTGTCTACCTTGTTGGTTTTCTCCAAGTCGTCTGGTTTCCTTCCACAACTAAAGACACCTACACATAAGCAAATTATTAAAATAAAATTAAACTATTTGTTATTCCGATATGACTTTATTTGTAATCGAGAGGATGTTAAACCCCATTTGACCAATATTGATATGATATATTTATTGATTTTTGATAATTGTTATTTTTATTATTTCAGTTTATGAATGATTCTACCAATGCTATGAAAGATTATCAACAAGCTGTTAAATTAGATGGAACTTATTCTCTGGCTTACTTTAATATGGGAAATATAAACTTCCATACACGACACTTCAAACAGGTAATATACTACTATTAACATTGATATCATCTTTTTCTTTTCATGTTGCACTCTGTTGACAATAAGGGGGGTTTGTTGGCTACATTGTTAACATGTGCACGCAGTATCATAAGGTCAGTCATTGAGTCAACTGGTGTATTTTTGATTCCTTGGTTGTGCGTGACAAGGAGTAGGGTCGTCTCTTCCCACCTTGTGAGTTTTTCTCTGGGCCCTCACTCCTCTGGTTGCCTCCCACTACTAAAGACCCTTACACGCAAACGAATTATTGAAATAAAATTGAACCATATGTTAGTCCTGAAATGACCTAGTTTATGTTTAGCGGACGTTAAACCCCATTTATATAAGAGTTGATTTGATTGGTTCAGAGATTGAAATAAGATATGTATATGATTTTCTGATATGAATAGTCAGAAGTCTCATTGTCTGACCTCAAATCAGCTCCACTAGCACCCTGAATGGAATAGGGTGTTACACCCCACCAACGAACAAACAAAAGTTTAATTAGATTGTTTTACAGCACTAGTCAGCTCATTACTCATATTAATTCTACATAATAATAACTTGTGGTCCTCTGGTACTTACTATTAGAGATATCGGTTTCCACAATTATAGTTAGCCATTATAAATTAATTCACAAAAATTCTTTTAAAGACACTAATAAAGTCTCATTGTCCTCCTTATAAATGATGTACAGTGTTGATGAAACATTAATCCTGATTCTGTAATCCATATATTTGTTATATATTTTTCAGGCACTATATAACTATGATAAAGCTATTGAGTTCAACAAGAAAGATGAATCTGCTTTTCTTAATAGAGCTATTACTAAGGTTTGTTGGATTTTACAATATTATAATCTATATAATCCATATATAATACATAATGTTCGACCAAACCCATTCCCTGGCTTAAGGCCGCAAATGGAAAGATTGCAAAATCATATTCTAAAAACAAGATATCCCTTCTATAGAAACAGATGTTAAAGCACCAGGTAGTAGGGGTAGTAGTAGTACTTTTTTTATGTACCTTATATTTGATATATTTTTCTAGGTGTTGTTACGAGATGCTCAGGGAGCTTTAATAGATTTTAAGGCAGCTATTAAACTAAGTCCCCACTCGGCTCACATGTATTTTAATCGTGGTAATCTCTACAGTTCTCTACAACAATACGATAAAGCTGAGAAGGATTACACAAAAGGTAAGTGAGAATAGTTGTTTAGTTTCATTCAAACAGCCAGTAAATTTAAATGCCACAAAAACTCATGGAGGGCCATTGAAATAGTTGTATCACAAATCTGTTCTTATTAATAAAACGGTTGATTGGTCAGTATCAAGACTTTATAATCACCACTATCCTTGTAGCTTCACTCCTTGATATAAGGGTAAGCCACTCTGGCTCAGTAAGTAGGCCATTGCCTCGCTAACCAAGGGGTCCCATGTTCAATCCCTGTGTGGACCGAGAATGTTCATTAAGATTTACCAGCGTGGTTCCCCCTCGTCAGTGGTGCAAAACAGAGGGCCTGGCAAGGAACAATGTAGTGTTGTTCGGATGGGATGAAAACCCTCTGTGTACATATTGGCATGCACGAAACGGATCCCTTGACAGTTGGAATTTAAAATAAGAGTAGGCTGTAATGCTGCAGTCAGGGCAAAATTTCTTTCATAGCACACTGTATGACACATGCCTATCTTCATTAACCCAGACGGAATAGAAAAGTAAGACATCGAACCCCATTTCATTTCTTAGAAATAAGATTTGTACTTTGTATTCGTATACATTGTGAAGAATTAGGGATGGGATTTGAGGTTTGGCCGGAAAAAAATTCACATGGAGACTAAATTCCAAATAAATATAAATTTGGATTTGCCTGAATTCATTTCAGTCAAACATGGCCTCAAACAAATGAAAAGAAATAAAAAAACACCATAAAATCCTATAAATTAAATTTTCATTAGTTGATATGTATTTAATATGATATAATTATTTATATAATAGCTTTAGAATTGGTACCGGATGATGCTTTAACATTAAAAAGACGAGCGGATGTTAGAGGAAAGTTAGGAAGGAGACAAGAAGCTGTAGCTGATTATAAACATGCCATAGAAATACAGGGACGACCAAAACGAGTCCAATAAAGGGTAAATAAAATGTGATAATATTATAAGGTATATGTAGATATTAATCAGCATTATGCCGATGAGGTGTTTTAAGTTTTAATTGCCAAAATTAACAAAATACCAAAACAAGAATTAGACATGCATGTACTGCAAATTATCTGCGAAATGCATCCAAAATACTGGTCTCTTGTGGTAACAGATTCTAAATTTTAGACTCTTTAAAGGTTTACTACTGTAGTTTTCTTGTGGTTACAGATTATAAATTTTGGACTCTTTAAAAGGTTTACCTCTAGCTAGCCTGCGGTTACAGAATATAAATTTTGGACTCTTTAAAAGGTATTCTGCATATTGTTTGAAATAAAAGATTCTAAATCAACCTTTATCAACATTCCAGCCAAATATTTATCCAGATATGTATTTAAAAATTGATCTCTGATAATTTTTAGTAACTTTTAAGAGCATTGACATTTATTATATATATTTGTAAAAATATCTTGAGTTACTGTGATATAAATTGAAAATCTGTCCATCTATCTATCTATGTGTATACTTTGTATAAGTTTATTATACTGAATTGATCATTTTGTTTGCCAAAATATATATGTATTTAAAAATTGATCTTTAATTAATTTAATTAACTTTTAAGAGAATATTTAATATGTTTATATATTTGTAAATATATCTGGAGTTGCTGTGATATAATATGAAATCTATGTCGATATACATATATAAATTATTACTGGGGTGATAAATTTGTATGCCAAATATTTATTACTTTTGTTAAAAAATCGTTTTTCAACATCGACATTGTTTGTCAAAAATAAAACATAAAACTGAATTATTTTGCTTTTTTTTGTTTATTGATTTGGAGAATTTGGTTTTCTTGTAAGATTGAGTGTCTCTACTTTCCATATACATCAAAATTGCCATGCCCAATAAAAACATCTTCCAGCACTTATCTTTGTTAACCTAAACTAAGGATAATGTTTATTTGCCTTCTGCTGCAGTGCACCTTTAATTGTATGAAGTAAATATCAAACATCATCCATCGAAAGGTCTTCACAAATACAACATACATGTATCCTACATTATTAATTACAACTACAATTGAATATCGTTTCCTGTATGCAATAAAAGAACTGAATTAGATATGCATTAAGTCAATATTGAAACAGCGGGAATCATTGTTTGTTTTACATGTCGCCTAATATGGATTTATTTGTTGAATTGTTTTGTCGTCTGCTCATGTCAACATGGATCCATTAAGATGAACGACCAACCAGTGCACAAATAACACCAAAAAAAAGACTTCTCGATTGTTTTATGAATATTGTTTATTTTAGAAATAAAATAAAAAATAGGACATGCAAAACATGATATGTACAAAATCAATACATTCAATATGAAACCAAGCAGAAACAGCAAAATGTTGAAAAAGTCAATAAATTAATGGACTTGAAAAAAGATCATGAAAATAATAAAGATGTGAATAAAATATTGAATGAGAATAAAGGTATTTATTTATTGGAAGGGAGAAATACATCTAACATAATAAAAGTACACCTATTCAAACACATCCATAGTCTGACCATTCAATAGAATTTATACGTAAAATTTTTTAAAATTTACTTAAAACTTTATAATTTACTATTATATTCATTATTTAATTTTTCTTTTTTAATCCAAAAATTTGACTGAACAGTTGTTTTATGGTTAATAATATGTATTCTATTGAATGCAGCGCTGATTTTAAAGGAGAGTATTATAGCACCAATGTTTCTATGATAAGGCCATTTTAAAATGCATACAACATTTGGTACATGGCGTATTAACTGGTAGGAAAATATGGAAGTCTTAAAGAGAAGTTGTATTTGGTATAAAAATAAGATGATCTTTGAGCATTTCCATGTTCTATATACAGTGGTGATTGTTACAATTAATTATACTTAAAGAACTTGCACAGCAAGATTCAAATTTTTACTGACTTTAATCCCCACCCCCTCCAAATTTGAACCAACATAACAAAATATTAAAGGTAATAATTTTCAAACTTCACACACACATGACAGTAAATATGTATAGCTTACAGAACACATTTCTTCCTAACCACAAACAATAATAAATTACTTTAAACAATACCAAGTAAGTTACTGAATTAATTTTCTATAACGATGAAACATACCTTATACATAACCAGTTTAATGATATAGTTAATCATCACTAATCAGTTGATTAGAATTAAAAATAACCCTATTTAATATTTTACTGTATTACGGCAAGAATTTACACTTTAATGTGATCTATGAAGATTATAACAATAGTTTGGATAATTTTAAGATAATCTTGCTGACCATTTATAAATAAATAATTCTGTATATTAAGCATATTAAGCATCATAACTTAATAATAAAGGAAACAGCGAATTTATCCAGCTATTACACCAATACTGCATAAATAGAACAATAAATAATAACTTGAAAAATTCAAATGAAAAATGTTAATTACAATTATCATTGTATAATTTATAATGTATTGAATCTACAATACTTTAAAAAAATTTACATTTATAGCACACAAATTAGGGAACAAATTATTCTCTTAAACGTAAAACATATTCTGGACCTTAAACTTTAAGTAATATCTTCATAAACACCTTATTAAACATCTAAGGCAAACAAGAAATTTCATCTTGCTGGCACAGACAAAAACGCAAATTTGAACAAAAATGCCAAAATTTGAAAAAGTCATACAGCAGATGGCACAAAACTCTTTAACAATAAAATAAAAATAATTATAACTACATCAGCATTTCTTGCCTATACTCGGTCATGTATAGATATGCTATAACGAATAAGGTATATCAATTTTAAAATTTTCACTTCTTGAATATCAAATAAGTTATCGTTTCAGCTAATATTAAGACTTCTAAATCAAGCCTTTCGACCGACTCATAGAAATCAGAATAGTGCCACTGCCATGACACTCGAACACGTCTGAGGTTATTTGGAGTAGGTCATTCAGCTGTTAATACAAACTCAAAAAGATTACTTAGGCCTCTTTAATTTTTCATAAAAAATAAAATTGTTGATATGTTTTTTGGACGATAACTTGTCTTTGCTTAAAATGTTACATCTACGGACACTATCGACATAAACCAAAATAAAATTAGTAAAAAAGTTGAATTCTGCTCAAATTTTTGAAAACAAAAATTTAATCACATCAGATCAACCCTATTGAATATTTCATTTCGGCCTTATTCAAACAGGTTTAGTGTCTTTAATGAAGCTTAAATTTGGAGGAAAAAAAAACATGTAAGAACATGTATATTTGAAACAAACTTTTAGGAAGTATGATTTGTGGTGATAAAAAAACACACATTTAAAACTTATTTGAACAAGAGAAGCACACACACACAGACTCTTATAAAAAAACAAGATGACACTGTCCCTGTATAATCACCGAGGTCACAGTTTGGAATGCTGAAATTATTGGAAGAAATTCCAAAATATAATGCAAAGTAATGGGCGAAAATGCTTTGATGTTTGCGGTGCTCAGGATTAAAAATTCAGCATGGATGACTGTTACGAAACATAAGAGACGTACGTCTGTGTTGAGAGGATTGTGAGATAAAATGTATGTTCTTACAAGTGAAAACCATGAAGTGATTAGTTAAACAATACTTTTAGGGGGACAAACTCTAATCTCAAAGCTAACTTTATTAGGAAATATTAGAAACGAAAAAAAGTCTTAAAGCCACGGAGTTAAAAGACTTGTTCTGAACTACAGTACCTTTTGGTAACAACATGTATCAGTGTATCTATAGTCTAGTTCATATATTCCAGAAAAAAATATATTTCAGGATAGAATTTTCAATCATTTCTGTTTTGTTAGCCTGTTGAACTGGAACTAATTCAACATCCACAAGAACTGGAATCATCTTACAGTGTATTTTTGGAGTTCTCATTTTCCCATATTGCACATGTTCTGGATTGATGTTTAAAAGTCCAAGCTAGGTATAAGTTTTGGTTTGATTTCACATAAAATTCGAATGAATTTAATATTTAAAATTTTCTTTTTTCTAGCATTTTGAACTACACTTAAGTTACATATTTTTTTTACAGTACCGTAGTTATGTCATATCTTCAGATAAAGTTTACTAAAACTAAAATTGTTCTCATCAAAATCCATAATAAAGTTTAAAATAATAAAAATGTCTAGTTTGTGATTATATTTAATAATGCCCTGATTAATGCGAGACACACAATAAAGTTCTTCTAGCTAAAGGAATTCAGCTTTAAGAAGGCAGGTCTAGGTAATTAGGCTTCACTAGAAGACTATATGGGACTAGAATTTCTATAATATGATGATATATTTATATAATGATATGTCATGGTTTTAAACAATAACATATTTTATAAGATATGATATAGTACGAATATGGCTACATTCTACATGCCTCATGCCTTGCAGACGACCAGTCCACTTACAGCAGACGATCAAATACAACTCTTAAAATTTAGAACAAGGATTAAAACATTGATTCACATTTCGGTCTGGTTTTGAACTGTTTTACTGCCTATCACAACAATCTAATAAAGCAGATGTTTCGGTATTAGCATCTAAAGACATGTTTACGAAAAGCACTTTAATAGTACCTTTGACCTTGATTAGATAGCTAAGTATCAAAGCCTTTTAAATAAAATCTGTGAATGTTCTGCAAGATGGTTTTTGATCAAAAAGTTGAGTACTCAACTATTAGCATATTAATTTAGTTTTTCCAGTAACTAATAGCTTCATTACTAACCAGATATTAAAAAGTGCATGAGATAATAGAAAATGAGGCAAGTGAAATGATGTGGTTCGTACTATAATCATGGACCTTGTAATAAATAAGGTCCATGCTATAACTAACATGATATGACTAAATTCGAAATGATTTATAATATAGGGCACACTTTATAAGGTCGGATATTGGAAATATTTGTTTTAAAATTGGGTATAATATTTACAATCAGATCTACATGTACGTACAAATAATATAAGATAATGATATACTATAAATAATTTATATATCTTATATTTGCATACCAGTATTTCTCAATGAAAAGAAAGCTTAATCCAATTGTTTTAAAGTTTCAAAATAAAAACCTATTATAAATAAGTTTTCTATTTACTTTATAAGGCACAAAAATGAAGTAAAATCACAGTTCTAATACAGCACTCATAATTTACAGGCTTCACCCTACTTAAAAACATTGACTAACAGTCAATACTTTTAATACCCAATACCTGTACGTACGACAATATTAAATATAGCAAACAGCATTTACATCATTACTCTACAGTTAATGAATTTAATGATGCATTATGTAAGAGCTAAATCTTCCTATTGCTTCAAATGTTATTCACATGACACGCCCATAATCAACCCATTAGAACATTGGATGGCTAATATACTGAGTGGATGGAACATATTCCGCCATATCTTTTGTATGGACGTTACTCACAGAGGATTGAAATCTAGACTCTTTTTAATACAGTGGCAATGGTAATTGACAATCAAGATTAATTATTCTATTTTTTGTCAAAACTTCAAACTTTTATAACTTTGTTCAGAATAAAGTACATGTAATTTACTGAAACTATTATAACAAGAACATCCAGCTCTAAATCTTACATAATGCATCTTTAATAACACATATGACTGCAGAATGTTGAATGTAACTAAAAGATGCAGTATTCTAGAAATATAATAGAATTCTAATCTTTTAACTTAAAGAAACTTTCATCTTAATATATTGTGTTATGTAAACAGTTCAATTACAAACATTTTTCAAAAACTATATATAACTTTCTCTCTTCATACATGTATTACTTTGGAATATATTAAAATATTTCCACACAAAATATGTCTTTCTCTGTATACACGTATGTAATATCACTTCCTAGGGCAGCACTTGATTTCCCGAAGTTACATGGCAGATTTTACAAACAAAATAACAGTGGGTCTTTTTAAGGACCCAACACTGATGGTCAGATACAAGTGTAGCTGGCCCCAGTCTCTTTCATATAAAATACAATATACATTAATTTCAAAACTATATAAATCTCTCTTTCAAAATATTCTCTATCAATATTCGTTCCTTTAATCACTGCCTGTGTGTACTGTGTTAACTACAATTTGGTCTGTACTATCTATCTGTATCCAAACGAACACTAACTAGTCTTTTAAAATGGCCGTCAAAATTACCAATATAATTAATGATTAAGCATGTAATAAATATCCTTGTGATATGGCCGTGGTAGTGGCCATATTACAAAATGGCTGCTAATGATATGATGCCGATGAGCTGTTTTAACAGCAATCACAGCCATGACGATATTTGAGATTTGACTTTTTTCAGGTGCAACAGACCAGACGGCCATTTTTTAAGAAGAGCTAGTGAACGTTTGAGGGATAGTCAACTTGTTTGAACGTGAACGACACATGCACCAGCCCGCCCTGTACATAATGACGACACCTATAAAATAAATAAACACTAATTATAGTCACAGTGTAAATCAACACAACAAAAAAAATATATATCTATAGACATATGTGTGACAGTCAATGTTAATTATGGCTTGATTGCTTTCTCCTTATTTTTGCTTTTAAAAACCCAACATGCCTGAATAGGGGTTAAAAATAGAGTTTCAGATCATACACAAAACATTTTATCTAAAAAAGTATTCAAATCAACTTATTGGTTTTATGTGGATTTCACATGGCAATTTTTATGTATCTGATAAAAAAAGTTATAATAATTATATCTTTCCTTGTAAAAGCCAGCCCAGTCCTCACTGAAAGATTTTGGGATACTTGGATGTACTTAATTACATAATAAGGAGGGTCTTTATATTAAAATAGTACATATTTTTGACGTTTTGATATGTGTGCAATCTGGTTGTTGTGCCTTTAAAGAATGTTCTAAAGGAAATAATAGTTTGGGTGGTTAGTGAAAATTAATGCTCTGCAGTAAGATATCTTTGCAACAAAACACAAACTGGAACAACAAGCTATAACATCAGACTAAAGTGAAAACTACTGAAATCATTTTTCAGACATTTCACAAGAATGTAATGAATTGCAATATATATGTTAAATGGTGGACATTACATGTAATCATCTGTGGTCCAGGGCCATAAAGAGACTTATTGATGAATCTATCCCTAACCATGGAACTTGACATGTAACTATCAAGCCAGAAGGGACTGATGGGAGATCCACAATGACAACAACCGCCAAGATCTTCAGTGTATCATTTCAAAACATTAGACCAGTCTAGTTTACATTCATTATTCACCCTGATTTAATTTTCTTATGCTAAAATACACATGAATTTCACACTAACCTTCGTCCATTCATTGTTAATAGGATCATAACATTCAACATCGTTTAAATATTGCTGACCATCATAACCCCCAACAGCAAATATCTTATCACCCAATGGTGACAATCCTACAGCATCTCGTGGACAACCTATTGGTGATATCATTGTCCACTGATCTGTTTTAGGATCATATCTACAAATAAAGTTAATAACAAATCATTTTACAAAAATTTGTTTAATTATAACCAGATCTACACCATTCAGGACCCACTTTTTATTACACCTAGGCTATTTTACTTAAGTCAAGTAGGGGGGAGAGGGAACGGCAACATTTCCCTTGAAATGTGTAGTTTCTGGATCAACCAATAATGTAGGCACCAAGCGTAGACAAGAACAGTACAGAGAGATGGATACAAATGGGGTTTCTAGTTCACTCAACACAACCTAGGTCATTTCGGGACTAACACATGGTTCATTTTATATCAACAATTCACTTGCGTGTAGGGGTCTTTAGCAGTGGGAGGAAACCGAAGGACCTGGAGAAAACCCACAAGCTTGGACAGGTGACCCCACTCCTTGTCAAGTACAACTGGGGAAGCGAAACCACGCCAGTTGACTCAATGACAGACCTTATAACTTGGCTATCCACTCCCATATGACATGACAGAATAGATTTGTAATTTATTATATACTATCAGTACCCACCTTTCAGCACAATCAAATCTACTACATGTAGGATTAGTTGCGGGTGCTTCATGACCTCCTACAGCATATAAAAACCCGTTACAATTAGCCACACCCACACCACCTCGACGTTTAGACATTGGTGTGCAATTGGTCCATTTATTGGTATGAGGATCGAAACATTCTACAGTTTTTAAACAGGAACTACCATCTCTACCACCAACAGCATATAATCTGAAATATTAATAAACATCTAGGAAAGGATATTCTAACACTCTGGAAAAAAAATACAGCACTCTGAAAGACAATACAACGGCAATCATAATCTATGCTAGTATGTGCTATTTTTAATCATACCAACACATGATCTAATATGCGCTAATATTGATCACCCCCAAGCATGATCTTCTTTAGCATGGGCAAATATATTCAGATTCTGTTCTAGCTGGTTCAAAAGTAAATTTTCATATACATACTTCATCCTAATAACATTCTAGAAATCTTAGCGACAGAGTAAGATCCAGTGCTGAATTCGTAGGTCCATAAATGGCAGGATAAGTTAGAAAACGAAAAATTTTGAGAAATTCTCAAACAGCCAACCAGAATTCAAATCAACTAAAATGATTTGATAATTTGGCACAACAAAAACTTTATGGATTTTTTTTTATCCTGCATGGTGGTGGTTTTTATACTTACTTTCCATGAAGAGAAGCTACACCCACTGTACTTCTCATAGTAGACATAGGAGCTACATAACTCCATTGTTTAGCTTGAGGATCCCATCTTTCTACTGTACTTAAATATGACCAACCATCATGTCCGCCTACAGCATACATTGGTCCCTCTAAAACACCAACACCTACAAAACGACGAGTAACAAAGGTAAGAAATGTAATTCTATCCAATGTTAACCATATTGCTGTGTGGTATATACCACACATTTCATTACTCATCAGGGGGCCACGGTGACTCAGTGAATAAGATGTTGGCTCACGAGTCTTAAGATCCTGTGTTCGATCCCTGTGTGGGCAGAGAAAGTTCTTCAGGATTTTCTGCCAAGGTTACCCTTAATCAGTGTTGCAGTACTGAGGGTCAATCAAGGGACAATAATAGTTGCTCGGATGGGATGAGAAACCGAGGTCCCATGTACACATTGGCATGAATGTAAAAGATCCCTTGACAGTTGGAATTTGATGTAAGAGTAGGCCATAGTGCCGTTGTCCAGAAAAAAAAACCCATTTCAATTTTTTTTCATTCATTTGATATATTATGCAGTCCAGATCAATGGAACTCAACGTAAGTACTTTTGTACAAATTTTACGAGCATTAAATAAATCTACATGTATATTATTATTTTTCAGTATTTATTTACTAACCTAAGCCATGTCTGTGTGTTGACATTGGAGGCATCAATGTCCATGTTTTTTTCTTTGGGTCATAACACTCCACAGTATTTAATGTTTTGAGACCGTCGCGACCACCAACCACATATAATTTTTCATCTAAAACAGCTACCCCAAACTGTAATCTTCTACCATTCATATTAGCTACCTGCGTCCAGGTATTCGTACGTAATTCATATTTCTCTATACTTGTTGCTCCTGATAAAAAAAAATAAAATAAATATAAAGCGATTAATTTCATTTTTTCTCTACACTTATAAAAGATGAAATCTCCTCACACAGATGATGAACATCCATCAATTCAAAAACTTGAAATAATCTGATCGGAGTTTCCAAGAAACCAAATGGCTATCCATCAATGAAATAAAAATCCTGGCAAGTACTTATCAATATAGAATTATCTTAAAGTCCCAATATTTAATCAATTCTAATGGAGATTGGTATTACTCTAATCATTACACAAATCAAAAATCAATAATTAACAGAGTTTTTCCAGATTCTTTAAAAATATACAAATCTTGTTTGTTTGTATTTTGTACTAAACACTGCCGAAAAGACACTAACAGTTAAACATTACGAGTTTTAATTTTATAATGATACAAAAAAATCAAAGGGAAGAGAAGTCTATTCAACAATAACAAGGTCATTTCAGGACAAGCATATGATTCAATTTATTTTCAATAATTTGCCTGAGTGTAAGGATCTTTAGCAGTGGCAGAAAACCAGTGGTTAAGCCACTTGACTTAGTCACAGTCCTTATGATCTAAAGTGCAAACATTAGACCATTCAGCCACCCAACCCTCACTTATATATATCCATATTGTCTATTCAATTCCTTTGTAGATCACTAGAGTTATTTGGACTTTAACATTCTTTGCAAACATTACTTGTATTATGATAGTTTATTGACATTTTAAACAGTAAAATAACATGACTCGTCCTAGGTCTTTATTGTAACAACATCAAAGATAAACAAACAAACAAACAATAACGTAAATAAACATCAAAGTGAGGAAAGAAATAAAAGACATTGTGACATTAAAATAGAATTTGTAAGATATGTTTGTATACCTTTTGTACAGTCCATACCACCGACTGCATACAGAACACCAACTGTGGATTTACGAGGTTTTGTTCGGGGACTTTGGAATGATGAGCGTCTTTCAGGTAGCAGATGATATTTTAAAGCTTCCATGATGAGAATCTGACATTCTTTATCATCACGAAATAGAGGATTGGTTTCAACATGGTCCGCAATAAACTACAAATAAAACAAAATATCTAATATGTACTTGAAAGACACAAATACATTAAAAGAAAGCCACAAAAGTTTTTGTAGAATAAGTATTTTGCATGTAGACTATTCTCACTAGTCAATGTCATACTCCCCATTTGTCAGGTGTAATGCAAAACTACAAGGACAGAAAAGGTGAGTGAAACACACCTATTCCTTCAGATAGGATGAAAAACTGAGGTCCTGCATACACAAATGATTGTGAGGCACATCCAGTGTCCAGTAGACGTGGTATAAGGTTTAATCAGTGAACTGGATGTATGAGATGTGTTGTTGACGTTTGGGAAAGTAGGTCGAGGGGAAATGTGTAGGGAGTGATAGTTAGATGTATTATGAATGGTTAGAGTGGCTGTGGTGTTACGGTGAAATACTATGCCGCTACCGTAACACCACAGCTTTATGATTTGTTAGACAGGATTGATACCGTAAGTCCGACAATAATAAATAAACTATTTCTGATTTTAATGTTGTCTTTTCCCACCGGCACTGGCCGCACGCCAGCAACTGAAAATAGCTGACGAAACAGCTAGGGCGTCGATTGTTAGTTCGCGTACAACTTGAAAAACCAAATGTCGTACGCCATTGTGAAACTGAACGTAGCTGACGAAGACAGTTAGGGCGCCGATTGTTAGTTCGCGTACAACTTGAAAAAACCAAATGTCAGTATGGTATTTCTGACATAATTGGTTATCGGTGACCTGAAAGCTGGTAATCTCGACTCAAAGCGAGTAATCTCGACTCAAAAGTATAGTGTATAACCTACTTACTGTCTACAGTCGTCGCTAGTCTTATTATAGTTCCTTCATGATTGTTTGTGGACGATTTACTACTCAGTAAGAAAGCCTGTGCCCAAAAAGAGTTCTCGTCTGTTATTATTAGTATAATGACTTCCTCATGTGCGGCAGGTTCGTTTGTTTTTAAAAACACTGTTTTTCGTTCCAAAAAATAGAAAAGTAATTTTTTACCAGATGATCATGGTTTTTCACCGAGACTAGATAATTTCTCTCGGTGTAAGGATATTATCGCTTATGAAAAAGTTCATACACTGTTGAGAAAATAGTCCCATTGGTTTGCTTAGCTGCAAATACAGCGAGAATAAACTCTGTACTGAAAAATTTTCGCGTGATCTATATAAACTGTCTTCACACACTCGATTTATAATTAGCGATATACAGGTACAGTGGCAAGTGTTATGCTTCTCAGGCTAATACTTCAAAAGTACCTCCGCGCAAAAACCCCGATTTTGGTACATGCAAAAGAAAAAGAAATAGTGCCCGTGCGCGTGCCAGTAATAGGAAAACTAAGAGTTCGCGCATAAAAATGCACGAACGTACCAGGCGCGATGTCATCTAGTCCTTCAAATAGTATGAAAAACTGTGGTCCTGCAAACACAATGCCAGCTGTTAAAATTGATTAATAAACACAGGAAAAATAAACCATATGTCAGTCTCAAAATGTAATTCCATTTATTCTATCAGTATGTTTATAGGTATAAATAAATATTTTTGCAGTCTATATTTATTTATACTTACATTGTTCCAAAATTAGACAAACAGGTTTTATATTAAATAGATGGAATTTATATTCACATATGTCACTATTAAAAATAATTTGTTAGACAAAGTCCAAAAAAGAGATAAATTATATAATTTGCTTGTGGATGACAAATAATCATTTATCATTACACGAATAACAAATGACAACCAAACTCGAGAAACACCATTATTTATATTGCACTTCACAGGCTAAAAATATTATTTTCTTTATGCAATGTATTACACAAACGCCTATTGTGTTTGTTTTTAACAATGGCTGCAGGTTTTTGTTAAGCAGACGGTTGCATGTTTTATGTTGTCTGATAGTTAGCATTGTTTGCCATGCCTGATCGGATCTATTGTTGTTAACATTTACATTATTAATGAGTGAATTGATTAGTTAATAGATTTTACATGTACTTGCTTCCTGCATTATCAGAAACAAATAATTTTTGTTTAATTTCATTTTGCATATGTTTTCTACAGTTTTACATTCCTTTTATTCACTAAGATAAAATCAAACAAATTTGATTCAACAGCAGCATGTAGAGGTTTGGGGATGCCTAGGGTCAACTACTCCATTGTCTGCCCCCAACCCTCATGTATAAGCCCTATATAGTACGGCAAAATGTTAGAAAGGAAGTTAACACAATCTAAATATGTAAAAAGAGATGAAATAAACTTCTTATTCAAATTAAGTAGGGTAGCTTGTATAAATAAACAAGATAAAAGCGACAATTTCATATTTTTTAAAAAAATCTAACTTTTGATTGGAGAATACCCTGAAATGAATGCTTTGGGACATTGCTCCCTCTGTGCCCCACTGATATGATATGAAATATTTATGTGCCTAACTCGAATTCATCTACTGCTCTTGTTTTATGTTTATAATATGCACCTTTATTTGTTCAATTTGGTTTTGATTGTTTTTTTATAATTTTACTGGTACACCTATTGTTCACTGATGTGTTAATTTAGTTTAATTGGTGGCTAAAAATTATGGGGTTTTTTTTGGGGGGGGGGGGGGGTATCATTATTTGAAATAGGTCAATTTTCTTTGATGCTAGATGTTCATTTATTTCATTTTAATAGCATTTTTTTTCAGCAAATTAATTTTATTTTTAATATTAGTCTTAAAAAATACCGATATATTTATGTTCATATTTATTAATTCTATTTCCAGTATTTATATGTTTAAAAAATAGCGATATTTTGATGTTTATATACATTAATCTTATTTTCTAGTAATAATATCTTAAAAATCATCGATATCTTTATGTATATATTCATTAATTTTGTTTATCAGAAATTCTTCATCATATCACTAGTGATGCAAGGCAGTAAGTTCCTGACACGGAATACAGCGTTCGGAATATTTGTAGATAATCATAGAACAAATTGGGGTATATATGGATCTAGTGGCTAAATGTAGAAATACATCGTGGGGTAGAAAATCAATACAATATAGAACATCCTGATGGATGAGTCTAGCATCTGAGCATCCAACAATAGAAACCTTTATTGCTAAACAATGGCTAACAGTCATAGGTTAATTGAATAATTACTGTCTTCTCTCGAGATCTTGTTATCAAATTAAACTCTCCTTAATATACCCATATCTACTGAGACACAAACATGGATGCACAGAAGTAAAGTGAACGGCTCATTAGAGTGCCCATATCTCACTGATCTATTTCAAGTTTCACATTTGAATTCTCTTAGGAATTTTATTGAAGAATGGAGTCTATATTCATTCATAAAACCGGTATATAAGCAGAATATATCTAATTATAAGACGTATACACTTATTGCAAGGCAAAACTAAAAACTTTGCAAACGTCACAATTTAGATCATAGGTTCCCCACTCAATCCCCCAACATGAAATGGTGTAATTTACTTTTTGAAATGAATTGACATGGGTTTAAATGATCTTCTGTTCTGCCCCATCCAAATTAATGAAAGTTTTGATCATGCATCCCAATAAGATTATAAACCTTCATATAACATAACATTCAGTCTACAATACAACAATATCTGTGTAGGATTGACATTTTAAAATATAGTCTGTTTTATGTAACATTAATGTCAGATTACATAGTTAGCATCAGGCATCAGATTTTTGTGTGTATGATATTCGTTCTTTTATTGTATTATCTTGTAGTCAGTTTTATCTGAATTTATGTAAATCTGTATCCCCAGTGTAAAATAATCCATTTTTATTTGAATAAGATTGTTAGCCTGTGTGCATTTATCAATAGAATAATTTTACTAAAACAATAAAGAGAGAGAAATGGGGATTAATGTCCACTCGACACAAACTAGGTCATTTTAGGACTAATACATGGTTCAATTTCGTTTCAATAATTCGCTTGCATATAGTCTTTAGCAGTAAGAGGAAACAGGAGTACCCGGACTGGACAGGCGACCCTTCTCCATGTCCAGACAACCAGGGAAACGAAATCCCGCCAGTTGACTCAATGACAATGATACAGAATGCACATGCTAACCATTCGCCCCCACCCCCTTTAAAGTATAAAATCTAGTCTAAGAATATGTGCAAGCCTTTTCTAATTTGTATCAATGATTTGGGTAAAAAGAATGAAAGTGTTGATTTAATTAGATTTGATGTGTTGATTATTTTTGGAAGTGGAATTTAAGATTTAGAAAGATTTTACATTAAGGCCTGTCCATCAATCTAATATTGAGAAATAATGGAATTTGTGTTGAGTAATCATCAGTTTGAGCCAAAAGCTAAAATTAGTAAACAAACGATTTCCGTTCGATCTTTCAACACAAAAATATAATTGTACAGAGCTTCTCTCATCGCTAATTGAAATAACAAGTCAGTTCAACCCAATTTAATATTTAATTTTCACCAGACACAAAGGGGTTTAACTCCTTTGGGCTTTAATTATACTTCAATTACAAGAGGGCCAAGGGATTTCATCACTCAATTGGTTAAGACAAGATCTGCATAAGCATGTGTGTAAAGCTACAATAGGTAGCTGTATTTGTCACATTAACCAATTTATCAATTTTAAAGCTACCAATATTCGCTACCAAGATGGATGCTACCAAATGTGGTGTTTTTAGGTAATGTGAAACTGAAAATCAACATGGCCTCCCCTATAAAACATTAGAAATTTAAGAGATATTGGTTTAAAATCAAATGGATACAAACTGGGGAATTTTGAGAAGAACACATGGTACAGTTTTTAGTTTAATAAATTAATTGGGTGGAGGGGTATTTTAGAAATAGGAGGAAACCGCATGAATAAGAGAAAACCCATAAAGTAAGACATGCTTTTCACATACAAGTGTGGGATCGAAACCATGTCACGTGACTCAATGCCAGACCTTGCGATTTAAAGTGCTCCCCTCCCCCCTCTCAAAGAAATTAAACATGTCATGTATAGGCCTACAGATTATATATAGATAAACAACAGAAATTACCTGAGGTGACATCAATGGAAGTTTGATATGAAACAGTAATTTAGGAAGGTATTTTTTTCGGTTAGGGAGATCGTGTTTAGCCCATTTAACGAGCGCTTCAAATATGGTCTCTTCATTTGGTACATTTAAATCATCACTAGCTAATAATTTACACACTTCATCAAATGGTAGAATAAAGAACTCTTGATTGTTCATGACCTCAACAAAATTCTCCTGAAAACAAACAAATTATTCACCATTTTAATTAATAACAATTATACTCAAATATTCCTGTAGCACAAAAACAAATTTGGAGTTGAATCAGAACCTTGGATTATTACATGTGTCCAGGCTTTATAGGGGGAAATAACTCTTCCAAATACCTCTTTTATCTCCCCTTACACCACAAAATCCAATAAATCTACTGACAGAGCAGTAACATGCACAATATTCTTTTTATGAAACCCATTTTTGTTTTAAATCTCCTGCTGTTTTGTCTAAATTTATTTTAAAAAACAAAGTTATTTTTAAATGTGTACTAAGTCATTTGTTTCTATGTCACTATCAGCTTACCATAACATAATTATTAGCTACTTTGAAGAGATTAGAACAGCCTTGGATATCAGCAAACTGGCGAATGCCTATACAATTGGACGGATGAAGTTGTTTCATGAGGAAACTACAGCAGGCCTCCACCACTTCAGAAAGTTGTATAAGGCACGCAGTCGACAATAAACTCTCTACAGTTTCTTCTTTCAACTCTATTTTACCTGAAATCAGACAGTAATATCATTTATGATCTAACATAGTTAAATGATACAATTTAAGATGTTTTCAGAGTATGCTGTACCCATGATTTTCTTCTTCTCAGATGAATTTTACCAACCCACATCAAAACTTTAAACTTTAAAGGTCACCAGAAAAGCTTCATAAATTTTTAAATAATGAAAGGAATTCAGTGAAGATATTCTTTCCATAAGTAAAACGTGATCCCGAATGTCAATGTTACCTGTACTGCTGCATGGATTTATTTTTCAAAAAAGTTAAATGATGATTTTTCTATCACATTCGTAATCACATTGGCGCTCATCCGGTTTATTTAGCCGTCAGCATTTCTATCTCATATAGGGATATTAAGGGGAAATATTACCGATCCTGGTTTAGCATTGAAGTGATGCTCATACAAAGTAGCAGATTTATTATAGGGACCTGCGCAAATCCTTCCACCCCAAATTTTCTTTTGTCACAAGAATAAAGTCTTTATATAGAGTTACAATGCCTCAGCTTTATCCTTATTATAGGTATTCAACGATTTATAATTATCAACTCAATTTGTATAAATAACTACATTTCAAGAAGATATTGACCTCTGTGATCACCCTTTTAAAATTACAAAATTTTATGCACTATCATACCCATTTTCAAAAAGGTTCAAACTGCTCTGCATATATAGAACGCCTACGTATATTCATGTAATATGTAATCTACAGTTGGCTGTTTTAAGCTTTTAATTGTTAATTCAAATTCTGTTTGTCCATACAAATGTACTAAAAATGTATAATATACATGTATCCATGACCTTTATGTAGTATTAGAGATTATCAGGTGTCACTCTATTGATTTTTGGCAGTGTCAATATTTAAGCTAACATGTCGCCCTTAACAACAGGCATGCCACAAAACCTGGCAGATTAGGTAATATCCAACGTCAGCAAATTTTATTATTCTAGTCTGATCAGACAGCCAGCAGCCATTTTTCTCTTGGTGATAGCTTATAGCCATTTCAGATCAAGATTAACTAGAAAGCCCAAAGTGTAAAAATGTCTCGTGGGAAATTGTATTGAGAAATAATACCAATTTAATTGAAAGCAAATATGGAGATAGCTAAAAATTATGTTTAATTAATCATAATTAGAAATCAATGCCATTATATAACTAATAAATTGCGACACAATCCACGGCCCAAATTTTTTGCCCATTAGTTTAATCTAATGGTGGCCAACTCTAATGGAAACCATTAGCTAAACTTTTATTTTGTATTTACCATGTACAATTTACTTAAATTAAACAAATATTACAGTATGGTGGATGTGTAGGTATTAATTCTGCCAATAATTCAAATAATTCTGGTGTTTGGAATTAAAGGGACAAACAGGTACATACATGGGGATATTTCCTATAAAAGGACATAATACCATCAAGTCCCTTCTATCTTTCGATTCATTCTGTTTTAAAGAGATATTGTCAGACATTACAGCTGTGTTTCAAAGTCCAGTTTACCAAAGACACAGCAAGTTTTCATCGTTATGTGTCATGCCTAGTGTTAATTTAATAGCAATTAAATTTTTTTGCCCATAAACATCGGAAAGAGGTAATAGTTTTAAACCAAAGTTACTGGGTAAGGAGATATACATATTAGTATTGATTTTATTATCATTGTACAATCAAGCTTGAAATCAATTGCAAAATTTCTATAAGAGACCAAAATTTGGCATCGACCCAAGGACACAAAATTTGTCAATGTCCTTATATAGTACAATTTTAGAAATAGACATGTTATTATCTTTGAATTTGATTTAGTATTGACTTGCTGATCTCTTTATAAACTTTGAGTTCATATCAAATAAAGAATGCATGTGTCCCACTACAGAGAAATCAGTTGTTTTAATTAGAAACCTGCATGATCCTTTGTGATGAAATACCAATATAGATATATCTATACGAAAGGGAAAAACAGGATTAAGTTAGTTTAACACTATGTCTCTTTAATGGTTTTATTTACCCTAATAAAATCAATTAATCAACATACTTGTAAATAGACTATTAATAAATAAATATTTACTAAGAACACATTGACCTTGATCAACAGTACAACAAGACTACAAAACATACATTTCTAAAGAATGTTTCATTTCTAGGCAGCTTGTGCTTAGAAATGCTGTCTCCAGTGTATCAAATATTTAGGTTCAGAGAAGAGAATTCTTTATTATCCTGGGTTTGGTTTAAAATATATATATATTTAATTACATTACAATTATACATTCCAGTATATATGTAAGATACGAAAATAAGCAAGAATATACTTATAAATACAGCTTTCTGAATAAAAAGTAATAAGGCAGAAGAGGATGTGACAAATACCAAAAATATATAAATCTAATATTCAATAAACTATTACCGAGGTCCTTTTGAGACTGGAGTCACTGTAGCTCAGTAAGACATTTGCTCGCTAACCTGATGTCTTGTGTTCGAGACGAGAAAGTTCATATCGAATTTCTGGCATGGTCTCTCCTTGTCAGTGGTACAGGATGGAGGGCCTGGTAAAGGACAACGTAACTACAATCGTTAGGATGGGGCGAAAAACTGAGGTCCTGTGTACACATTGGCATGCACGTAAAAGATCTCTTGGCAGATTGGAATTCGTAGAGCCGCTGTCCAGACGAAATTCCCTCCTAGCACAGTGTATGGCAATCATTAGTCAAGTCGGACTAGAACAATAGGGCATAATGCCATTTCACTTCATTTCTTATCCTTTTGAGACTAATATGATCTAGTCTAATTAAACAATGAAAAAGACCCCAGTGCCCAGAAGAACTGTGTTAGATAAAGGTCAATATTAAATTATAATGATATTCGTAACCAAATACATTTATTCCAAAATCAGATTTCATGTTTAAATTGAATATCTAAATGATCTCCGACCGAGGATGAATTTCATCATTATCTCCACTCCTGCTATTAGATATTTAATTACACACTAACCATTAACCTTAAATTACGAATGTCAATTGATGGCTAGTGTAAAATTAATTCACAGGTTTCATTTTATTCTCAATATTTTTTTATTGTTAATTCTTATGAAAAGATTTATACTATAATCCTATTCACAAGTGTTATAATTAAATCTATCAAGCAATCACTCACTTAAGACAGGTACAAATTATTTAATATAATTACAAGTCACCAGAATGAATAAAAAATCAGCTTTATTAAATCTACTATTAATTTTTTCCAATATTCCCATATTAATCAATTTCACTCACAGCCACTCTGTTTTTAATAATTTTTGGTTATAATAAAAACTGCGCATTAAATGAGCGATTCATGTTAATTAAACAATTTTGTTAGAATAAATGAATTTCCTTTGAGTAACTGACATAATTTAAAATATTCAAGTACTACTTAATAATAATTAATAAGAGAGTTAATTAAGGAGGTCTTTGTTCCTAAAAAAAATTGTGTTAGTGGGCTATAGTGATTTTTTAGTCCAACTCGGATGTCTGATTTCGGGCTCTCATGTTGAATAGAATATTGACTGATAAACACCGACAGAAGTCTAACTAATAAAACAAAATAGTAGTTTAAAAGAACAGATTAATAAGATTATATAATAAAAATGCTATTAAAGCATGTTACATGATAACTATATTATCATTTTCAAGACCTTAACTTAATAATCAAGCTCTAAATGTCAGGAAAAAGAAAATACATGCACTGAGATTAATAAAATAATAAAAGAAATAATAAAAGAAAAAGAAAGACTTTCCGATTGACCGATCCCTTTTTTGGGACCAAGTAACCGTAAACTTATAACACAGGTTATTTTTTTTCCAGGTCTTAGATTAAAATCTCTCAGGAAAAGTGTTGATATTATGACTCAACTACTTTGACTGTCAATATAACTTCTGATCAATTGGTCCTGTATTGGTCATCGTCTGAAGTGATGGCATTCAGGTCTGACAAAATACTGACATGATGCGTGCAGACGTTAAGTTGTGTAAAGTACGAGTGAGTCACGCCACAATACCAAGTTGACATCAACAAGTACTGCTCTGAGACACTCTATTACAGCATTACTTCATGTCATGTCTTGTCAAAACATATGATTCACTCCAAAAAAATCAAATTATCGGCATCGTAATACTGTTGATATACACATGATGCCTTTTTTTTTGATAATAAGGAACATATGCGTAACTGTTTATTAAAATTCTTATTAATGAATGATAACAGTAAAAGGAAAAGATTAGATCAAAATATACCAATGCCTCTTTTTTTGATAATATGGAACATGTATCAGTAATTTAAAGAAAAGGAAACGATTAGATCATAATGTACCAAAAAATTACAGCTTTCTGTCCCTTTGGCTGTAATAATCATATTTTTTTGGTTAATTACACAAGCCTTACTTCCACCCTGAGAATTTCATTAATATAGCTCATGTATCTAATTTTTAGTACACAATCCCCACTTTTAGCAACAAGAACAATATAAATGTTATTTATAAGGTACATCATACTGTGTAACAAAATAACAGAAACTAGCACTTATTGGAAACTTGACATCCCCAAGAGACCCTAGTACACATTAATACTATGCAAATATAGTATCAATTGTATCTCTGTTTACCTTAACGCATATGTCTTGGGAATTTTATCCTGATGTAAATATATCCCTTGTTTTTACAAAACTGGAATAATCGACATAGGCTGGGAAAAACGTGAAAAAAACTGAAATAATGCATTAATCAGTAATGGATGTTGTGGGTTTTGTGAGGCAAGGTGATATTTGATTAAATATCCAAACATCAGGATACTATATATATAATGAAATACATAATATATACGCTTACCTGTATATGAATAATTTATCAAAGCAGTTAACGCCTCAGGATCAACATCTTTTATCTTTATTTCATCCATTGTCTTTTCGCGGACGTCGTTGGTAAACATCGCCGCAAAATAGTCAGATGCAGCACTTAGCACTAATCTATGCGCAGGAATACGTTTCTGTCCTGCTATGATGACCACATCGCAGAGTTGACGCTTTGCAACATAACCCTCCATTTTCCTCATCATTCTCTCCGGGTGATTGATGGAGCGGAATTCATCTCCGACCACATCTTCCATCTTGTTTCTGTTGTAACTTGCATAGGTGTTTTGTACAAGGTACCTGAAGAAGAATAACGAGAGTAAATACAGACATCATCAGATAATGGAATGTCAATTACTCTAGCACATGTCCATTGTAAACAATATGCAACTAAAAATTACTAAACTATTCTCTGCATCATCAAAAGGCCACACAGGATATGAATAATGAAAACTAATTTCCTTAATGAATTTTTGTGTTTTCCTCGTCTGTCTTATTGTTGTCATATGATATAAAGTGATGTAATATCATTCATCATGTTACATCCAAGTCTTAATTAAACAACAGATAATATTATAATCACACAACCTATGAATCATCACATTCTTTGAAGAGGTAAAACCCACCATAACACAAGTGTGTATGTCAGGATATGTAATGGGTTTAAAGATTTCAGGGGCCTATTTCACGAAATTTTAACTAAGATAAGATCCCAATTTTAGTAATTTGATTGGATAATATTAGATTGATTTTAGTGCTTAGCCAATCAAAATTGAAGTATCTACTAAAATTGGATTTTATCTTAAGTTAAAATTTCGTGAAACAGGGCCCAGGCGCTAATATAAATATAAATCCTGAATATTTTTAAGAGACATGTCAGAATATATAATTTTTTTTTTAGAATTTACTCTCAATGGGTTATCTCCAATTAAAAGATTGACAAAAGCAACTAATAAAGGATATTAAAGGATTATATAATATCTATTTAATATATCTCATAATCTAAGAGAATATAAGACAGACTTTTCAGCCATGGATGTTTTTGCCACAATGGTTGGTTTGCTATCACTATTTGGCTATTTGAGGCTATATTTGGTTTCAGAAAGAGATATTTCAATGGAAACGCAAGTCATCAGGAAATGAAGCCATGGAAAATCTGAGTCTAATCCAAGTTTGACACAGTACTTTCAGTGGAAAACGGCATCATAGGGAGAGAGAGACGTTACCATTTTCAGAACTCAGAACGTGTATCACTAATCACATTTGCTTGCAAAGTCTCCAATTTCCAAAATAGATCATATCCCAAATTATTCCTCTAATGAGCTACTGACTTGAAAAACTTGGTGAGGTGTGAGAAAAAAGATTCCATGATATGAATATATAAAAACTGTACAATTATCTACGCAGTATGTGAAATAAACAGCCTAGCTACATACAACAGATGTAAATCTATACTTTATTTGCACATTTCATGCATCTGCACACATTTATTAATGCACAATGTACCCTAATGAGCTGATTACCATCACAGTCTCTATCCATGTTATAAAAGACTGGTGTCATTCTCTCCACCTTTTTGTCTAATACAAATAATATCAAATTGCCAACCCTAGATACACATGTGCACTGAATGTTTCACATATAAACCTTAATAATTCAACAGAGAAAAATAAATATGGACCTGAATTCATACATTCTTCTTAAATGCTAGGACTTTGAGTCATTAAGTTCAATGTCTAGAAATAATATAACATCTAGACAATAAACATATATCTGGGCGATTATGTTAAAGGGGTTCATTCCATTCCATATGATAAACACATTTCCCCAAGGGAATACCAGATAAAAAGACTGAAGATTAACCAACAAATTGTGTCATTTTTATTTCAATAGTCCTCAGACAAATTCTATTTTTGTTTCATTATCATGAGAAAACTATAAAGTCCATATTGTTTTTGTATCAACAATACTGCAGACGCCTAGCCTAAAGGGAAGCCATGGTGATTAACAACTGCACCAGGCTTCACCGCCACAATTTCTTTTTTCATTGATTAACCCACAAACTATTAATTTAACTATTGACATGTGCTGCTTTTCTTCTCCCTGGAAAGGATATTGAATATTTCCCCGCCACTGATGCCATTGACAATAATTCGGCAGTTATTGTCAGACTAGAATTTCAAAGTCAAATGATGAATTCACACCAAGTAATGGTTTTGTCATGTACGGCTATTTCTAATGCAGCTGGTGCAAAATATCATATAATCATACAACTGTGTTAAATCTCATGTGATAGAATTCAACAGGACTGACAGGTATCTCAGCCTTTAGACGACCATCATATTCTACATTGTTGTCAGTGGTTCAAGAATTTTATCATTCCATTCATCATGTTTTATGGAATATTAAAATGGCACACCCTCACCCTCATCGATTCAGATCAACGATAAATATGAGTCTATTTTTTTTCTATAAGATTCATGACACTCTGTTTTTGTTCAAAATTTTTTGTACCCAGATAAAGTTAATGTTGAATATAACAAATTGAATGTTCAAGGCAGAATATGCTACCAAGAACAATCAGAGAAAGTTCAACTCCTATTAAATTTAAACTGGAATCAAAAACACTACAAACTGTAAAGTACTTAAAAAATAACAACAGATATAATGAAGCATTATAAGATGAAAAATATTAATAGTAAATAACCTAACTTCTGTGTAATTAATCCAGTGACCTGGAGAGCAGGGACGTAAATAGCTCAGAGAAACAACAGGGCGAGAAATGTGCTCAGGAGTGCTGTCAAAATGACGGACATTGTATACATATTGTTTTTATGGTCGACAATTTTATCACAGGGGAGGGGATGGGGAAAACTGTTTGCGGGCCTGATGGAGAATTCAAGGTGCGGAGGGGTTATAGCTTATGTTGACTTATGTTGAGTAGCTTAAGATCCTTTAACCATTTACATTTTAGTATTCTAACCAATTTGTACTATTTACATTTAAGTATGCTGACCAATTTGTACTATTTACATTTTAGTATATGCTGACCAATTTGTACTATTTACATTTTAGTATGCTGACCAATTTGTACTATTTACATTTTAGTATGCTGACCATGCATGTAAGGGGTTTGACTTACATGCATCTTGAAACTAATAAAAACAAATGTATCAATTCTCTTACTTAATTAGTTCATTATGGACATCTTGCACATTGAACAATAAAACAGAAGACACAGACAACTATCAGTTAGAGATAATCACATGTACATCATTACTAATTAATCACCATTGATTATTTCTTTGTTTTACACAGTGTTATCTTAGAGACGTTGCCGCAAAGTGATAAGCCGTCTGGAGAAATGTTATTAGAAAATCTGGAAAACATCGAAATTGAAGACCAGCAAAAACACAGAGGATGAAATCAAAAAAAAATATATGAGAACCCTACCTGAAAAAAACAGAAACTTGTAGAATTATGACATTTAAAAATTCCTCGGAGATAGATATATTCCAATTCAAATTACTAACAGCAAGCACAGATGTCCATGTTGTATCAGTGTATAAATCATACAGATAAAGATCATGTTACTAGCACGGCTAGGGGTTTTATTATCAAAAACCATAAAACAAGCTGCTAGTTCACCATGTCAGAAAACAATGTAAGTATTTAGCCAGAAGAAACATTCCATACTGGCACCAAGGATATGGAAGAAGTTAGAAACGGTACCCATCGTTAGATCTTCCCACCATATACCTATACCTCAGTTGTTTACATAAACATAGACAAAGTCTCGAAGGACTTGACCTCACTACCAACAGATGAATTCCGTTTTTTATACAATCGGGTACCAAAATGATAAAAGTGAAAGTTTACTCCGGCATTAAGTGCTTCAATGCTAGTATTAAGTGTTTCAAGATTGAGTAGTATAGAGATAAAAGTACATAACTAGATAGTAGAAAGATAAGACACAATATCAAAGACTCCTCTTATAGATGGTTGACCTCTGTATTAATGTAATAATCAGTACAAAGCTATTCTTCAGATGTCACATTCAAGATCTTTACAAAATCACTTTCACATTTTTTTCATCCTTGCTAATAATATAAATATAATTTTAAACCAAAGACAAACTGTCATATGGAGTGAAGTAAATCCAATTTGAAAATGTAGCCAAGTCTAATTATAGAAGGTTGACCTATACCTATGAATGTAGAACCTATATCTATGAATAAAATGTGTGTTTATAATAAGTAATAGATGAATCTAATTTGTATATCATGAGTTTTAAATTCACTTTCCTGTAGGTGATTTGAAACTAAAGACAAACTTATCAAATCTGTTACCGATAAGAATAAATCAAATTTAGAGAATGTAGTAATAGAAACTTGAACTTTGATATAAAATAAATATGCACTTTTAAAGATATATTCACTCAAGTATGATTAGGTCATCATTTTGACTTACATAATTTTTTTCATCTGACCACATAGTATTTCTATGTTTAAGTGGTCAAATGTAAAATGAACTTTACCTGAAGTATCTGGTATAATATGTTGTTTTTGGCAACTAAAATATATTTTTCCTGATAGTCTGAGTATATTTTCAAGACAATGCCATAATGGTTATGTCTATTAGATCTCAACCTTTGAGAATTTTATCTTTTAAGCAATAAAGCGGATTACACACGTCAAATTTTAAAATTTCAAAATACCATAGCTTGAAAACCGTATCAAATAACCAATTATTTATCATCAACTTATTGAGACTGGTAAATCAAGAATAAATTTCAAAAAGATCAAAAGGAACATTAATCTGATTTTGAACGCTTTTAAATTCTAAAAATACCTGACACGATATTTCAAAACTTTTTATAACTGTTTAATATAGATAAGCCTGAATATCTTGACCCACCTATTCTAGAAACCAAATACAAGAAGATCATTAAGACGCAATCATTGTTTGCTGTATAAAGAGACAGAACAAACAGTCATTGATATTCTTCAGCTCATTTCTACTGATCCCACACACATTTTACTCCTCTCATCTTTCACTTATCAATGCGAAAACAGAAGAATCCTTCCATTGTTAATTGATGCTTGAAACTGGAACCGAGAATTCCTATAATAACAAATATGTGATGATGTCTGTTGATTCAATGGTCACCTCTCAATAAGGAAAACAAAGCTTCATTGATTGCTGTGGAAAAAGAGTCTTTTGGCTAATGCATTTCTTGAACTTCTCAGCTAACAAATATAATTTTGTTTATTAAGATGAACTATGAGAGTTTTCTCAACCTGGTCAATGAATTAATTATGTTATTCTTGTATTGTGTTATGTTTTGTCTACAACTGTCTTAACACCAATTCAACCTACATGTAGACTATTGACATTAATATCATAGCTGTACTGTAATAAAATATATAGTTTTAAAAAAATTCTTGTATAGCAGCACTGTAATAAAGATAGGTTGCCAGGCAACGAACATACGCCCACAGCAGCTAAATCGTCCGGGCAGTCAACAAGGGTTGTCGCATATTTTTACTTATGAAACATTTGTAATACACTAAAAACTGATTAAGAGTAACAACTCATTATGTAATTATCAGAAAATCATTAGAATTTGATTGCTTTTTATAAAGTTTTACCCCACGCTAACAATAAGTATATACATGAAACATTTAATATCATGGATTTAGCTGTTCAGTTATCTAAATTCATTGAAAATCAAAATACTTGTTCGTTTCAACACCTTAAACTCTATGTATCAATCTGAAGTCAATCGGATGGTAACTTTGGCCTCTATAGCGTCACAAGAATTTTTTAAATTATCAAGGGAGATAACTCTGGCAGTAATTATTTGAAATCGCTGAAAATCAATAGGCTTCTTCGTCTCATGACCTTAAACACTGTGCATAAATCTAAAGTCAATCGGATATTAACTTTGGCCTCCAGAGCGTCCACAAGATTTTTTGAGGTGATCAAGGGCCATAACTCTGGCATTAATTATCGGAAATCGCTGAAAATCAATAGGCGTCTTTGTCTTATGACCTTAAACACTGTGTATAAATTTGAAGTCAATCGGATATTAACTTTGGCCTCTAGAGCGTCCACAAGATTTTTTGAAGTGATCAAGGGCCATAACTCTGGCACTAATTATCGGAAATCGCTGAAAATCAATAGGCTTCTTCGTCTTATGACCTTAAACACTGTGTATAAATTTAAAGTCAATCGGATATTAACTTTGACCTTTAGAGCGTCCACATGATTTTTTAAAGAGATCAAGGGCCATAACTCTGACACTAATTATCGGAAATCGCCGAAAATCAATAGGTTTCTTCGTCTCATGACCTTAAACACTGTGTATAAATCTAAAGTCAATCGGATATTAACTTTGGCCTCTAGAGCGTCCACAAGATTTTTTGAGGTGATCAAGGGCCATAACTCTGGCACTAATTATCGGAAATCGCTGAAAATCAATAGGCGTCTTCGTCTTATGACCTTAAACACTGTGTATAAATTTAAAGTCAATCGGATATTAACTTTGGCCTCTAGAGCGTCCACAAGATTTTTTGAAGTTATCAAGGGCCATAACTCTGGCACTAATTATGGGAAATCGCTGAAAATCAATAGGCTTCTTCGTCTTATGACCTTAAACACTGTGTATTAATTTAAAGTCAATCGGATATTAACTTTGACCTTTAGAGCGTCCACAAGATTTTTTAAAGAGATCAAGGGTCATAACTCTGGCACTAATTATCGGAAATCGCTGAAAATCAATAGGCGTCTTTGTCTTATGACCTTAAACGCTGTGTATAAATTTAAAGTTGATCGGATATTAACTTTGGCCTCTAGAGCGTCCACAAGATTTTTTGAAGTGATCAAGGGCCATAACTCTGGTAGTTATTATCGGAAATCGCTGAAACACAATAGGCTTCTTCGTCTCATGACCTTAAACACTGTGTATAAATTTAAAGTAAATCGGATATTAACTTTAGCCTGTAGAGCGTCCACAAGCAATTGTGGACGCCGGACCGACGGACCGACGGACCGACGGACGGGGGCGACGACAATATACGACCACATTTCAATGTGGGCGTATAAAAATTAATTTTACAAAAATTATTTGATGCTAAACATCAAACAACACCACAATATACAGCCTTTTAAAATGAACAGAACTTTTTCAACAATCATTGTTAAGGACTTTCTTGTGACATTATAATTTGCACTTTTTGATCAGGAACATGTTAGAATCATAATTATCATTACAACAAAATGTATGAAAAGTGGTATCGGTGTTCCAGAAAGAGTAAGCACATTGGAGCACTATAAAAAGAGATCAAGTTCAATAACTTCACAAGTGACTCAAAAAATGAGAACATCATCAGAGATAAAAAAAAAAAGTAATTCAATTAATTAAATTCAAAATGCAGAAGTAACAAAACTCAGTGAGCACTTACATAAGTCTATAGATTTCCATTTACATTACAGGAAGGCCTACACAGCAAAGTCACAAGAAGAATGAAGCTGTAGTGTCTCTAACAAGCTTTTCTAGTTGATGAACAGTGATGACTAGTATTTCATTGAGTCAGCTGGCCGACCAACAACCAATATTTTATCAATCCATAGATATCTGCAACACTGATCATAAAGCTTGAACAGCCATTCATTTCATTATTGCAGATAGAATGATTTTCAATGGTTTTTCTATCCGGTAACGTACTAATTCATTTTGCGTGCCGACATCAATTTCTTGCTTGTCTTTCACAACCAAATCACAATGAACATGTATTAATTTGAATGCCAATTGCAGACGGAACTCAATGACGAAACAGACGGCAAAAACATGCTGGTTTCGGTATACACAGTAATTGTATGTAGCAGAAGTTAATCTGTGCGAAAGAGATATATATATATATATAAATCTAATCAATAGTTGCTTAATTTATAATTCATCAAACGATTCAATGGTTTTATTTTCTCAGAATGCGATAAGAAAATATGGAGACTTCTCATTAACCAGTAAGATAAAATTACCATGTACGCCACCAACACGCAATACAGATGGATTTTATAAATGTCATGACAGGATATTGCATGCGAGATTTAAATGAAAGTGGTGACTTTTGGAACAGATATCTATCGATTCAATAGACGTAATTCTATTATCAGATGTACATCAACTTGCATATATATTATACCGATAGAATAAATTTAATGATCAACGAAATCTAATTAGGATTGGTTTACATATTTCTACAAGACACAATTTTATAGATCTCACAATAGACAGCAAAAGTAGAGTTTAATACATAGTTAATGGCTCTCAACCTTATTGATATACAGCAATGACAAATTGAACTTATTGACCAAATTTGGTATCTGATCTATCCAAAGATAGGTTGCCGGGCAACGAAACATACGCCCACAGCAGCTAAATCGTCCGGGCAGTCAACATGGGTTGTCGCATATTTTTACTTTTTTCGGTAATGAAACATTTGTAATACACTAAAAACTGATTAAGAGTAACAACTCATTATGTAATTATCAGAAAATCATTAGAATTTGATTGCTTTCTATAAAGTTTTACCTCACGCTAACAATTAGTATATACATGAAACATTTATAGCGTCACAAGATTTTTTGAAGTTATCAAGCGAGATAACTCTGGCAGTAATTATTTGAAATCACTGAAAATCAATAGGATTCTTCGTCTCATGACCTTAAACACTGTGTGTAAATTTAAAGTCGATCGGATATTAACTTAGGCCTCTAGAGCATCCACAAGATTTTTTTGAAGTGATCAAGGGCCATAACTCTGGCACTAATTATCGGAAATCACTGAAAATCAATAGGCTTCTTCGTCTTATGACCTCAAACACTGTGTATAAATTTAAAGCCAATCGGATATTAACTTTGGCCTCTAGGGCGTCCACAAGATTTTTTTTGAAGTGATCAAGGGCCATAACTCTGGTAGTTATTACCGGAAATCGCTGAAAAACAATAGGCTTCTTCGTCTCATGACCTTAAACACCATGTATAAATTTAAAGTTAATAGGATATTAACTTTAGCCTCTAGAGCGTCCACAAGCAATTGTGGATGACGGACCGACAGGGGCGACGACAATATACGACCACATTTCAATGTGGGCGTATAAAAATAAAAATCTAATTGGGACAGCAAGTTTCAAAATTGATTTTATAATTTTTGACCTCTGTGACTGAGCAGATATTGTGTGCTTGGAAGTTAAAAGAATAGGCCAGATGAAATAATTATGATGGTACATTGTATGATACACCTGATAAATAATCATACTGTTGTATATGAAAATATCATATTTTGGTAGGTATGGCAATCTGTACAACAAAAGCTAAAACTACAGGGCCATTATTACTATTTCCTCAAAGGACTATGGATTTGTACATCTTCAATACCAGAAGAATTTAAAATGATAATGACTATTTGATTGTGTGTTGCAAATGGACTACATGTTTCACGCATTCATATTTCTTAATTATTTGTAGAAATCAAACCATTGCAAATATTGGAAAATATTAATTGACTTTTTAAAGTCCCAATTTGTAAAGTAAGCTATTTGAGGAAATAAGAAATATTTATGCACTTTTGATTTCATATTTATTTTCTAAAGAATATTTTTGTACCTGAAAATTCTGCATCCAGGACCGCTATACTTTCTATGTGATATCAATAATACCCACAACAATGAAATACTATATATCACAAGGAAAATCCAATAAAAACTAACATCTTTCACATTGAACTACTGCAGATAGGTTAATCTGGTTGTATATATGCATGTTACAAGACAACCCCAATTATCACCACAAATGAAATCAAAGTAAATATTTATCAAAATTTTAATCGTAATTTCTCTTTGAGCTGGATATCTGCTAATATACATTCCCCATGCAGAGTAATATCGACAGTTTTATAGAATGTGTGTGGTCTTCCTCAAGGAAATATCTTAAGTAAGGTTCTGTATCTAACTAATCCTTCTTTATTTACTGTGTTTCAGTGGCGACCAGGGGTAGAGAGAGAGTGAAATGTAATCTCATTACACCTAGAGCTGGGGTGTGGGGTCATCTTCAACAAAGCTTATCTATACAAGTTTTTCCTACCTAAAGGTCACCCCTCTGACAAATTACTATACAAGGGCGACATCACACCTTTTCTAAAGTATATCTTCTCTCTAACGATCCTGACTAGTTGAACAGAATGTTTTGTTTTTTATATTACCGGGGTATACCTTTCTCACAACAGTTTCCCTTCATGAGAATTTTAACATGTGTCTCGTATTCAAGATAGATAGGATCTCTAGCAAGCTTATAACTAACTACAAGTTGTGACTGGTGTCATACATGAGGCAGGGTGGGCTTATTCTTTCTATAAACTGGATACCACTGCTGTTTTACTCATTTCAATTCTCTATCCTCAAAGAATTCTCTATCCTCAAAGACATGAGGGGGGTTGGGATGGCCTAGTGGGCTAGAGTGCCGCGCTTCGACCTCTAGCTGGCCGGTCACCTCTGGCTTGCTGCTGTGGTTTCGAGCCCTGGTGTGAGCTTATGTGTCATGGAGATAGGGGCGCCTTCTCAACCTCGTGGGTTTTCTCCGGGCACTCCGGTTTCCTCCCATCGCTAAAGACCCCTACGCACAAGCGAATTATTGAAATAAAAATTAAACCATGTGTTAGTCCCGAAAGGACCTAGTTTGTGTTGAGTGGACGTTAAACCCCATTTCTTTCTCTCTCAAAGACATGAAATAAAATGAGATTTAACGTCCTACTATTCTGCTCCGGACTGGGTTAATGAAGATGGATATACACCATACAGTGTGATATGAGAGAAATTTGGCCCGACCTACAAGTCTTACAACAAATACACGGGACTTCAATACAATTCGTTCTTACTCTCATACCACATCAACCAACTTCGACCAGACAACTGGACAGCAAAAAGACAAAAAAACAACATTTATCCAGCAGTTCTAAGATAACATAGTTGTCTTGATGTTATAGCTGATGAATTGAGAGACATGTTTTATGCACTGTTTGACCAGTGGTAGATTGACTATGTACCTTAAGACAAACTGATCTTTATCATTGAAGCTATGTTTCTATAACTCAGAAACAATATATATGTCCACTATGCACACTATCTCAAGTTTATCACTTTCTAAACATAAAAGTAACTGTCAGAGGCATTTAGTGATTCAGACTGTGATTTGCCCCTGAGGCTGTCCAATTATCTGTCTGGCTTTCAGACCAGAAACTACATGATCTATGGTGATCTTGTAGACCAAATGTTTAGATATGCTCTACAACAGGCTCTAAAGTTGTACATGAAATACAGAACTACTGTTGACCCCCTTGTAAACTCACAGAATAGATAAGATATCACAAAAATATTTACACATCACTTAGGTAAAGGATGTAATTTTTAAATAGTCTTGACATTTTTACTTTGTACCATCTTTTTATTTCCTTTTCATCTTTTGAACTATCAGTCCTGTACTTCTTAATAGATCACCATCAACCTTGTGGATTAAGTGCAATATATTTAAAGCTAATATTAAACTATTCATGAAAATAACACCCGTACAGTTCAGACTGAAAAATGGTGCCATTAATAAAGTATTAATGAAATTACAAAAAATTATGAAATTAAATGAATGTTGATATAGATATTACTAAAAATAGAATTCAATCAAATGCATAAGAAAAAAACTATAAATGTTTTAGATAGATGCATCTTAGCGAACATTAAAGCTGACAAAAATGATTGATCTCTTTAACTCAACATACACATATATAAATCTACCATTTTGTACCTTTCACCTTAAACAAACTATAACATAAGATCCTTATGTAATTAGAGAGCTACCCTGTCTAAAACTTAAGGGAGAGAGAAATGGGGTTAAATGTCCACTTGATATGACAAGAATAGAATCAGGTTTCACACCTTCGTAACAGGATACTTCATTTATTTTCAATCTAACTTTAAAGTAGCTAAGTCTCTAACTCAATATGATCGAAAGTCTTCGACGTTGAAAACACAAATTATTTGTCAATTTAAATCAACATTGATGGTGTGGTCTTACCAGGAAAAGATGGGCTTCTGATATCCAATATTTAAGACCAAATAATTTTTTTACAATTGGTACATGAATCGTGTACCATACAGCGTTTCAGACTCATTTTCAGCTAGGGAACAAGGGTAGGTATGCTCCACATTAGATCTCAAACGATGAGCATGCGTAATAAATACTATGTAGACTGGAATAACCAGACGCTATATATATATATATTGTGATTCAATTGAAACTAATGGTGTACTTCGCCAAACATAACTGATTTGATATTAGAGTAAAAACGGAAACGATTGAATGTAAATCAGTTTATATACATTCATATTAAATTATTATATGGCTTGCGACCCATTTGTGTCAATTTCTAGGCCCCAAATATTAGCGATTTAGCTCCTTTAAGTGTTTGTTTTCTTCAACATTCACATGCAATGTTACAGATGAGAATTTAGCAAAGACAGTGACATATGCCCCCAATTGCCATCAAAAATTCAGTTGTTAAACGGTATTTAAAATACACAGGCCTTGATTTTATTATGTCTTTCAATTTCTTCTTGTATACCCCTTAGACGCTACCCCTATTGTTGAGGGGTTGCTATTGAGAAAAAAAAACTCTCTTCAAATTACTTGTAACTTCAGAATCAACCATAGAAAAACTCGAGACTAGCTTATAATTTAACCACTAAAGTCCTGATTACCCAGATTAATAATTTATTAGATGTCGTGTTTATACAGACAATTTGGTTCAAAAGGGAGAAGAAATACAGCGCAATTTGGAATGATGAAAGAAAAGCTTTGTTTGTAACAGTTTTTCTTTAATTCTTAGTTGGAACCCAGTTCAAATTTGGTAATATTTAACAACAAAATGGTTTAATCTGAATATAGATACGTTTTTCTCAGAATATTGTACATTAGTTTAACTGTAACAGTTATCACCACATAAACCAAGCTAAGAATATCATGTATTATTAATCTAACTGTCATTATGATCAGGCCTTTAAGACAAGACTAAGTTATGATAGGTAGACTGGTTATTGATGATGAGTTGGTTTATACATGTAAAATACACACATACTATCCATTAGATGATGACAAGCTCACTATTATACTAGACATATGAATCATTTCTCTAGGAGCTGTCAATGCTGATCAACACTTAAGGAGATGATTAATAATTTTCATCCATCATATTGTAAGTACAGAGGATCAACATTGCTCACTTGACCTATAACAATCTGATCAGGTGAATAAATTAACAAATAAACTAAGCTAGACAAAATATAAACAGCCTGAAACATATGATAGCTGGTGGTTAATTAAGTCAGCCATTAATTTTAACTGAAAGTATATTTATAACCAGGAAAAAAATAAAATAATAGGCTTAGGCCACATTAATTTGATTTTCTGTTCTGAAGAACACCTGGTAAAATTTTTCTTATTTTTTGGGGAGAAAGAGTAAATCAAAACCCAAAGTACTTGGTTTAACACAAGGTACAATTTTATGGATACTCAATTACTGTGTTAATATGTTCAATTACTAAATGCCAATCAAAGATATACTTGGTTGTAGTTGCACTGTTTTGTAATTTGAGACTAACATTTTTCATGTCATTTAAGAGGCAATTTTTTCATCAAGACCCAGAAGAACTGAAAATTAAATTGTTTTGGTAAGCCAACAAGATATGATATAACAAAGAAACTGTATCTGATTAACCTGTGTTTTCACCAAGTATGCGGTGGTAGATCACATGCTTAGTAAGAAGATCAGTGATTACGGATAATTAATCCTGATAGAATTCAATCTGAGAGATTATCTACTGTTGGTATTTTGATTTTGTTAACTTAATTAAATAACAAATAATCAATCTGCTTACATTTTAGCATGGATAAGCCATTACAATTTTATATATTTCAAAAACATGTTTCATGTCAGACCCTGGATTGAGAGAGAGAGAAATGGGGTTTAACGTCAACTCGACACAAACTAGGTCATTTTGGGACAAAAATATGGTTTAATATTATTTCAATAATTCGCTTGCGCATAGGGGTCTTTAGCAGTGGGAGGAAACCGGAGTACCCAGAGAAAACACATGAGGCTGGACAGGCGACCCTACTCCTTACCACACACAACCTGGTATTCGAAACCACGCCAGTTGACTCAATGGCAGGCCGTATGATACAGCACATGCACGCTAACCATTCTGCCATCCACACACACCCCCACTCCGGATTAAACTCTAGTATAGGATATGTCATAGAACAATTTACTTGATTTCATAATATTTTGATAACTTACTTTTCTGTAGTTGACTTGTTTGCCCTCATGTTTTTTTCTATGTATCTATTCATTTTTTCCTTATTTTACAGTTCACTCGATTTAATGCAAAACCCAAATGAAAAATGCTGGGAATATGATGGTATTAATATGTTTCAACAGTGTACACAGCTTTATCAATTAAATTTGATATTTCTACCAGACATTACTCACCAGAAAAACAAACCGACCCCTGCCCGTATAATTACATAATGATGCTGCCTGTAAACATTACTCTTAATAAACTTATCATCTGAAATCATTAGTCTGACTATTATACAAATATTACATACACAAGCTTACTAAAACTAAAACAGAAAATCTGCACAAGATTTGGATAATCAGTTAAATGTCTCAACAATCACACGACTCTCTCAGGTTTTTTGTTGATTTTCGAGATAATCATTACTATTCTAAATTACAAAATTTACTGATGAGAAGGACTGCAGAGAAAGAAAGAGAAAGATATATTATAATTTGCAAACTATGTTAGCTTAATATGTTATTTCAATAATTCACTCATGTGCAGTGGTCTGTAAAAGTGAGCAGAAATCGAAGTATGCCCTAAAAAACCTTCACAGTTTCATGATAAATCATGTAATATGTTTCAAAATGAAAAAAAAAACCCAAAAACATTGAAATAATCATCATCTGACATAGATCAATAAGCTCTAAACACACAAGATGAATATTTTATAAATGTAGACAACATCCAGCAGGTTTCAATATGGAATCAAAAATCTCTCTCAACATCTCCAGTATTGTCATTGATAATTCTTTTTGAATGGACAAAATATTTTAAGACTGCTTTATTATTCTTTAAAATGTTCATCTTTGTGTTGGCCAAAAATTATAAATTCTTGGCGACCAATTCAACATGACTCTCACCACGAAGATAAAGATGAAAATTCTATAAAAAATAAAAAGGTCTTAAACATCCCATGGATATACCAGTAATCTTTAACAAAATCAATGGAGGGGTTGGATAGCCGAATGGTTAGTGTGTGTGCGTTGTATCATACGGCCTGCCATTGAGTTAACTGGCTTGGTTTCGAATCCCCAGTTGTACATGACAAGGAGTAGGGTTAACCGGCGTGGTTTCGAATCCCCAGTTGTATGAGGCAAGGAGTAGGGTCGCCTATCCAACCTAGTTTGTTTTCTCCGGGTTCTCCGGTTTCCTCCCACTGCTAAAGACCCCTACAGGCAAGCGAATTATTGAAATAAAATTAACCATATGTTAGTCTTGAAATGACCTAGTTTGTGTTGAGTGGAGGTTAAAACCCCACTTCTCTCTCTCTCACAAAATCAATGTCACTCTTTGAGGAAGTACATGAAAACCCATATAATGACAACTGACCTACCTCGTATTATCTAAACCACAAAATCATATAAATATCAAATTTATGCTCGTTTAACTTTTATCAAGTGCTCTCCAATCTCGTCATTGATTAAAGTTTCATAAAGAACACGGTTACTCAAGAGATTTTTATAGAAATATTGATAGAGATTATAAATCCTATAAACAATTTCACAGTAGATTTAATGTACACTTAATAAACTCACCTTAATATATTCACAACTGCAGGTCATAGAGTTTATATAGACCACTTGACATATAGATGTAAGTATAGGAGAATCGGTCAAGCGGAACTAGGATTTAATTAAAAAAATCTACAGTTACCATCACCTGATACTACCAGCAGTTTATACAATAAGCTCGGTCACCAGGTGGACTTCAAGTACTTACTTCCAAAACAGTTTGATTAAAATTTCTTTCGTTTTGATTCATTTGGACATTGTGATTAATTGATTTTGAGTGAAAAATAATTAATAAATTGCCAGTGTAAATGAAAGCATCTTAATGCCCCCCCCCTCTCCTTCTCCCCAACCCCAGCCAATAGTTTAAACATATGTATTCATTGGCTTAAAAACAGGCCAAGAGTCCCATTTTGCCCCAGCTGTGCTGACGGCTCTGTCCACCCCTCAAATTCAATTTCCTTCTGACTGGGGTGAGCAGTTTATATTTCCATAGATATGCTTTGATCACACCCTTTGACCTTGCATGATGGATCAGCCATGATGAGAAAAGAAACAATGTATCCGGAATACTCACACTAACTTTTCATAAGGGGCCACAATCGTTCTGAAATTGATCTTAAATTGCAAGGTACATCTATATATATACATGTATAATGATAGCTTCAAATGTATGATCATTTGTAAAGCCATTTAAAGATTTATTGAAAACTTATATAACAATAATATGGGTGGAATAATACAAATTGAATAAGTTTAACGAATAAAAGTGAAAGTAAATTAAAGTTAATACTCCCTAAACATAAATGTTAGACCTTGACATGTTGTTTATTTAATTATTAACTACTTATGTATACTTGAAAATATACATACAAATATTATAAATGTTACCATCTGCATCAAGTAGTAAGGAAATGAACAGAGCAGAACTTCAAAAATATGTAATAGTACTATTTAAGACTGTTTGTTACTATGTAATTAGTCACATCTGAGTATCAAAACAAAGTTTGGGCAGAACTAGCTGGCAAGATAGCAGAGCTATGATTATTATATCAATCAATAGAAACCAATGTAAACTTTAAATGGCCATAACGGAAGTTAGAAGTGATGATTTGAATTATTTGGTCTTAAAATTTTATAAGCTTATTTAACATCAGAACGTTGGCTTTATTTCTAACAGTATCATTAATTTAATAGTGACAGAAAAATCAGTTCTCAAAATTGGACAAGTCTATAAATATAAAAAAAAAACACTGAGTGTTGAGCTAGTCATTATCTTGTGATGGTTCCGATTAATGATTAATAAATAGGATGGTATGTATTTTAATTATTGCTGATTTATAATACTCATTTGATTAATGTTACACCCTATCAAGATGTTTTAGATGATTCTTGGATTGCGGCACACAAAAAATAATATGCTGAAAGACATCCATTTTATAGAGGTCTTGTCCTTTTCAGGGAGATTCCAACTGAAAAGTATATTGCATTATATTGATATACTGGTATATTGTTACAGCCTTAACAAATGCATTAGGAACAGACATGAATATGACATAAAAAAGATATTCCTCCTACCACCTTTTGAAGATAAAATAAACTCCATGGAAACCAACATGATAATGAGTAAAATCAATATGTTTGAAAGCCATTATATCATATTGTTATCATTTTAACAATTAAAAAGTACTGTATTACCATTATTCTTTCAAAAAAACGGATATTAGACAAGAAATGATATTTAATATTTTATCACTGAGAGTTTTCATAGCAAAATCCAATGATTCATGAATGACGTAAAACAAAGGGACTTTGTAGAGGAACACGAAGGTAATTTGTATAGGACTACATGTAATATGCCATTTAAATCCCACTTTTGAGTGTAATTTCACTCTGACTTGAAATTGATAAAAATCAAACAAATGCAAAGTGAAAATTGTTTTTGAATCTGCTTCCAAAAGTTTGTGTTCTCATTTACAAAGGGAACAAATTGGAAAAGATTGGCCGCACCAGTAAACACAGATTATGTTCCAGGGAAACAATTTTAATCCCAATTTTACAATGAATGTAGGCTAAAATTTTTACCTTTTTACATTTTCAACACACTATTGTGAATTATCCCTCTTCTAAAACCCTTCCACAAATGATTACTAAATACCATCAAAAAATATTTAAAATGTCTGACATAGCCAGACGCAATTCAATAATACCGACAATTACAGCAATTTCTTTATTTCACATTTTTGGCAAAGTTAACAATGAAATGTCAGTATCAAAATACTCCATCTTCCAAGTGAAACAAAAGAAAAGATTATTTTCTACTGTAATCCTGAAAATTTAGCGCCAAGATTAGTGTAAATAAAGGCTAAGTTAAAAGAACTATCATTATATTGAAGGTGCCGATGACACACATGATAAGATGACCTTTCTTTTTATAAATCTTGGATACTGCCATTTCTGTGTGGTCTTAAATTCTTTTCAGAAGGAAAATATCCTAAATGATGAAATAATATGTTCATTTTTTTTATGTCAACATAAAGCTGCTTTTTCAGCAGTCTTGAACAATTATGCAGCAATTACGTAGAAAAAAACATTTTATTTAATCGAATATTAAATGAATTTACATCAGATTTAGCGTGAGAAGAAAACAATTTTTCAGATAAAATGTACACCAGACAAGGTATGCTTTCAAAACAAATAATGAAACTCTATGTATTCGGTTCAATTAACAAAAATTCTCACATATATATAATACTGTAATAGAGAAAAGGTAAAAAAAAATTCTCTCCCTTTCAAAATGATAATTGGATTTTCTACTTTAAATTTGTTTATTATTTTAGTAACAGGCATTAAATTAGTTTCTCATTTAATAGAAACGTAATTTCAATATTTGTTTTCTGACACCTGGTTCATTTAACGAGAGGTGTAATTGGTCTCACAAATTGGATGATTTTCAAGACAGAGCTATTATAAAGTCATTTAAATTTTGTTATTCTAAATGCTAAATGATTAGATAAGTGTATTTTATAGTTCTTCATATTTTCTTTGAAATCCTGATAACTGGCCATCCATGATAAGAACTTGAAGAGGCATACATACACCTTTTATTTTAAATGTCACAGGATAAGATAAATAGACTTTTGTAATACCTCTTCATGGTTTCTTTACTTTATTTAATGTTTGAAATCAAGAGAAAGGGATGTAAATAAAATAAATGTTCTTGATAATTGACTATATATAGATCATACAAAAGAACTTCAAGAGGTACACCCCTGTACCAGTCAACAATTATCCTGTTTAACATATATAACACTCTCCTTCTCTTGGTCCTTCATTTATTAAAATATTTTAAATGGCTATTCTCCATCTATTGCTATCAAGACTAAACAATGAATAAATAAATGAATGAATGAAATAGGGAAAGAGAAATGGGGTTGAACACCCAATCAACACAAACTACGTCACTTCAGGACTAACATATGGTTCAATTTCATTTCGCTTGTGCGTATATGGGGTCTTTAGCAGTGGGAGGAAACTGGAGAACCCAGAGAAAACCCACGGGGGTTGGACAGGTAACCCTACAACCTGAGAATCAAAACCATGTCAGATGACTCAAGGACAGATCTTAGGATACGACGCGCATGCAACTTACCATTCAACCAATTAGAAGGGGAACAAAACACAAACAGAGAGAGAGAGAGAAATGGGTTTTAACGTCCACTCAACACAAACTAGGTCATTTCGGGACTAACATATGATTTAATTTTATTTCAATAATTCGCTTGCGCGTAGGGGTCTTTAGCAGTGGGAGGAAACCGGAGTGCCCGGAGGAAACCCACGAGGTTGAGAAGGCGCCCCTATCTCCATGCCACATACGCTCACACCAGGGCTCGAAACCACAGCCGCAAGCCAGAGGTGACCGGCCAGCTAGAGTTCGAAGCGCGGCACTCTAGACCACTAGGCCATCCCAACCCCCCCAAAACACAAACACCACAGATATATAACACATGAGCTGCAGGTTAGCGAGACAGTGCCTAACTCACTCAACCACCGTGGCTCCAATACTCAAAAAATAAATAAAGTTTTTGTGGAGAGAATAATAAAAACGTCCACTTGGCCATAAATGGTAAAATTATTGGCTCCATGTCATTTGCATCTAAAGAGTGTAATAAATGAGAATATTGCCTGAATTTATCATAATTGACAATAAAAAGCAACAGGAAAGCTTCCATGCTATCCATACCTGGTTGTTATTTTAATTAATAAAATCAATATTCTTTGTAGTTATAACCATAACAAGGTAATAGAAACAAATGACTTGTAGTCACAACATATAAATTGCTTTGTGTGAAATTTTTTTTATACTTTGTATTGAACTCAATTCAATTCATCTAATTTTAATCAGGAAGCCATCTATTATATTGCACTGAATAGCTCTAATGGTACAGTTTTTGCTTTCATTTTGAATCATATCACTGACGACAAACTAGACATAAAGAAACATTGATAACAATTTTAATATCTAGGGTTTTTAGGTTCAGAACCAAGTGAGGAACCATAAAATTTTTTAAGAAGGAAGTTGAGGGGTTGTAAGAGGTAGGGGAAGGGGTTGATTCAAAGAACTATGCCCCGCTCCCCTCCGTTAATATTTTGTTATCTTTAAGTTTCATAACCTTTTTTTCTTAAATCATGTGGATGAAGGTTCAGGAACAATCTAGTTATAATTTTAGTGCTCTCAACTCACAACTTACTACAAGGGGCGATGTGATAGCATAAATGTTAAAACAGTCGGCTAGGAACTTTTGAACAAATTTATAGTCAGGATTGTTTTTGTAGTTAATGATGCATGTCATATTTAAGTTGAACACATACATGCAAAGTTAGTAGAATTACTGATGTAAAAGTTATTAAGACACAAACGTTTCTTTCTTTGAGCTTGTAAGGTATTGAGAGTTAAACTGGCAAATAAAGTAACAGATGATTTGTCTAGGTAGAATATGGGAAGTTAAAGATACCTTATCTTTAGAAACAATTAGTGGTATTGACACACAACTAATGTTTCACTGTGGGGTAACTCAACCTCTTACAATAATAACCTCTACTCTTTATATACTTAACATGCCCCATAGTCATATATATGTCTTAAAGTGGGGGTTTCAGACTTCTAATTTTGACTTCAGAAATGAAATAATATATTATTATTAATGAAAATTTGTGCTTATAAAAAGTGAGATTGTAATTTCGAGAACAGACGCTCAAAAATGTTTACTGTAAATCATAAGGACATTTATTTAAGCAAGATATGAGTTGATCTCGAACTTGTATGTGATATACGATGTATCGATGATTGCTAGGCTAACATCGCGTTATTCTCCTAGTTCTCTAGTCTCCTTCCATTTCTAAGACCTCTGCACACAAATGATTTAAAGAAATAAAACAGATACATCATACATGTTAATATATCAAAATGGCTGCTTTGTGTCGGATGGATGTTGAACACCATTTTGCTATCTCTTTTGTAAAAGGCATTCAACTACCTTCTCATCTTTTTGATGCTATTACTTTCGGTCCGTAATCAATCAGAATCTCAAAGCAGACGCAACAATATTTAGTGGACCTTCTGAACAGGGGAAAACAAATCTCATTTGAAAAGTGCAGCAACCTCACTGAAGTATAGGTCGTTGGTGTACATTGGGAATTTAAAATTGAAAGGCCAATGAAAATAAACATTTAGTCAGATTTTGAAGCATTCTAAGAAAATGTAATTTTATGTTCATTATCATAGAAATGGAAAACACAATTTTCGTCTAAATAGCAAATTTAATAACTTAATGATTGTCCCTTTAAATTGTCAGTTAGAATAAGTCTATAAAATTTGGTTCATCTATGTATTAAAAGCTTGAGGGAAATAAATGTTCTCTGACTGTTTATGAGTTACTTCTAACACAATATATTTTACTGGCAATACTAACAACTGTATAAACATGGTTTTTATTGTCTTTTCTTCACAAGAGTAGATATGGGAGCTTGGGGAATGGAAGACAAGATTGAGATGTGAGCTGTGTATGTCTAAAAGGTTTTGTCTGTCAGCCATAGTTATTTATTAATGCTAAAGTGGCTTCTGGATTTTTTAGGAATTTTTATCTAAAGGATTTAATTACTTTAAAATAGGTCTTGAACATCCTGTCTTTAAAATGAATTGTGTGTTCTGATGTGCACAATTGACAGTTCTGAGACACACTGGAACCGACTGATGCCCTGAAAAAAGAACGCTAGTATTCTCACAGTTGTATTTTTTCTTGGATGAAAAATCGACTGCCACAGGTTTTCCGTTTTAATGAGAAAGGGAAAAAAGATTAAATTTGAACTCGTATATCTCAACCCAAATTTGTCACTTTTTTTGTCGTTTTAGTTTTAAAACATATTGACAGATGCCAATCCACTTAAATCTAAAATGTCAGAGATTTTTTTCTCTCCCTTTTTGTTTGCTCAGATGATTGCATTAAATTCCTAAAATGGAGCCAATAGGTGGGCAAATAACAATCTGTTTTAGTTACTCAAATAAAAGTTTGTCGATTTTACACAACGGGTCAAATATAAGTTATATCTAGTAACATTTGTAAGCCTGGAGAATTTTCATCCTACTCCCACTCACTAGTCTATGATTTTGATATTTTGTAAAAATATATATTCATCAGGGATACTTACTCCATTAATGCTCTCTGCCTTGGAGAACACAGCCCCCAAACAAAGATAATTGGTGTGAAATGTCATTTATTAAACAACGACTGAAGCATGGGTTCTGACAGTAATTAAATGTACGGTAATTATATAGCATTAAAAATACGTGCTTATTGGAGCTATCAAGCAATTACCCGAAGAACCTCATGCTTCTGAGGATAAAATAATTATTGGGCTGAATTGAAACCCATCTATCTGGCCCGACACAGCTCAAATTGATTACCAATTGAACTGTAGTGTCCAACAAGCATTTCTGTCATGTACACGAAGAAAGTTATATTTCAAAAACTTATACATACCATCATATCTATTCATGGATACCATTACTCCTTATCACAAAGATAGGGGAGAAGGGTTTTACATAGGCTAAGCCTGTTCCCCAATCCAATTCAGACAACCAGAATAAAAATATGGTTTTAACAAAAAAAATTACAAAGATAACTGCTGCCACATGACACAATTTTTAACAAATATTCTAATTAATAAAATTTTAGACTACAAACAACCAGAAAGATGATCATTTAAATGGATGGAAATTTCAAATCAAAATTAACGACTTCTCTGTAATTTGAATTATTTAGTGACATTAAACGATATTCAAACTCACACAAGCACCTCAGGCTACATTTGTATTTTGGCCTATTTATTGCTAATTTAAAGTATGATTTGAGAGGTTTTTCTACATGATTATTAATCAACAGTGTTAAATTTCATACATATATATAGCCCACGCGATAATACCCCAAATATTGTTAATACAGAATGTTTACATCAATATATATCCCAAGCTTTACTCCAATACATTATCTATATATATATATCACAAAATATACCAATAAGATATAAATAGAAACATCTGATTCCCTTTATTTGAAACGCTTCTTGTTTAATGCCTGCAATGTCTTTGTATTTTTGTGTATCTTGTCCGTTTGTCTAATGATTTCGTTTGTGTGTGGTGTAGTCCTCCTGACAGAACTTACTATCATATTATATCAAAATATCAACATCATACATTTGATTGATACACACCTACCCTTGAAGGCTGATAATGTAATGTATCATCATTGACGAAGACAGTTAACAATCTATATATAGACAACAAAATATCTATCATTCATTCTTTCTTTCATTCAAATAAGTCAAGTATTAATCAGTGTCAACTACAAAGGGATTATTTCCCATCTGTGACAAGTAAAAAATATCGGCATTTAATCAAATCAATGATGTTATTGTACCCTAACGGTACCATTACCCTACTTCAGTACAATATCAAAAAAAGCTTCAATCAAGATGGTTGGATTACTGATAATAATTTAATAAGTGTTGAATTATTTTAAAACTCTGATACAAAGACAAACTACATTAAAATCAATAAATGACAATTATTGAAACAATTGATGAACATTTTAATCAAAACTGTCTTGAAGATTTCTGTGTATTTTAACAGATCACAACTGATATTTTCCGCAAAAAATTTTCAGTAAAACAATTTTGTGATAATAATGGAAAGAATGAAATTTGTAGATGTCTTTGAATTTTAACAGATCACAAATGATATTTTCCGCACTAGATTTTCAATATAACAATCATCTGACAGTAAAGAAAAGATTGAAATATGTACAGGAAAATTTGAACAGAACAAAAACAATCACATACAGTTGTCATTTCATCAATATCAGTTTCTAACTGAACAAGCATTTTGGAAATATGATTGCTTTTTAGTGATATGAGTGGCTTTATATACCTACATAACGAGAATTTTAATATGAAAAGTTGAATAACACTATACATGCAGGAAAAATATATTAAATATTCAAAAAATATATACCTGCTATTGTCTTTCTTACTATTCATACCAAGGTTGTAATGTTATAGTCTTAACTCCTCCATTGACAACAATATCCTACTTGAATTGTCTCCTGATTGACAACAGTCTGCCATGTAACTGACAACCTCAAACTTTCTATACAACACACCTGACCACAGAGTTAGGGTTTCAATGTTTCATCTCTACCCTAACCTGTGGGTTGTTTGAACTATGAGTGCACATTAAGATAGTATCTCGATCAATTAAGGGTGTTTAACCAGAGATATAACTTGTGGTTTATGGCCCAGCCACAACTTCAATGGGTAGGTATAACCAGTACATGCATGAGTAGTTTCATTCAACAAAGACAGGTAACTCCCACATACAGTAGTACCAGACTATACCTTTATTATCAAAACAAGATATCTTTACCTTTTAGCTCGTTTATCACGACTCATTTCTACTATGAGTATCAGGGTCTTCCACACTGTATCTTAAAAACATTTCCCTCTTATCACCAGCTATCGTAAATGGGAATAACAAAGCTATACTCCTTATATTTGTGTTACATCCAATATGAGAAAATCTCTGTCTATGTCAGATCTTTTTTGAGTTTTCAATAAACAGCATGTGTGAGCCTTTGTGTCAACTTGGCCAGCTGATGTGACCCATAAAGGGACAAGAACAACCAATCAAATCTGACAACAACCCAAAGTCTACCAATCAAAACGCTTCAAACTGTGCCCGTCTGCTAAAAGGCTATTGAGAATGTATTGATAAATTTTGTTAAATGTTGAGAGAGTAGGTGTTTGTTTCATCTGGGAGTGTACGAAACGAGAAGCCAAGATACAAACGCAGATGACATAACTCAATAGCACGGTGTCAAATAACGAATACCACATAAACATACATAACTTAGTAAAGTGATAATTCTTTTGTTTTCTCTAAAAACTTAATGTGACATCATCACACAATGTGTTTAATCTTTCTAACATTTGTATCCACAGTCAATTGGATCAAAACAACAAAACTTTTCCCATAAATTTTAGTTTAAGAAAAACAAAATATGTCGAATATCTAAATTACCTGAAAATGTGTTGCCATTGAAGCAATTATGATCCAAGAACATTACTTTTACGAGCAAACATTTGTTGTTGTTTTTTGCAGTGACAAGAAAATCTGACTGATGGATCTACCGCCTTAATGGGTTTTGAATGGAATTATAACATCGTTACCTGCAAAAAGAATGCATCACAACCGCTTGACGACATAATGGAAGAAAAAATCCACGATTTGAACTATTTGTTGATCTAAAGTGTAATCTGCTATGATTCCATTCCACACCTTCTCAAAGACTTATGATAAATGGAACACTTCACATAAAATTATGATATATGTTACTCATATATACAATCGTTTATTCTTATTTACATTTAAGTTAACCCATTTTTGTTTCATAGAATTCTTTGATATTGGTAGGAGAGGGTCTATTATTAGAAAATAAAGACCTCCCACGACCATCGGACACACCAAATAAAGTTTTATTTCCAGCAATTATCACCACCACGCCTCAGTTGTATCACAAACCAAAACTCTCTTTTCCCCTGTTTTTTTTTATCTTAAACCCATGATAAACTTAAAAGCATGATAAACTGTTTAGTGAAATGATCCAAAAACTTCTCATGAAAAGGCTGTAACTGTTAAAATAAAAAAATAAAAATAAAACACGCCTATCATGTTAATAAAGATTTTTTGGAGCTAGAAAAATAAGTCCATTCATAGTAAATTCCATGTTTAAACTATTTAAACATATGTTTCTTGTATACAAATAAAATACAAGGATATCACAAATCCTGAGGTTGACCCTCTTTGATGAATGGTATGTCCATTAGCCCTGCTCTAATACATGGAACTTGGTACAATCGTATACATATTGCACTTTATAACATTTTCTTGTTGAGTTCCTTCAGTTCAAGTGGTTTAGTTTTACTATATATTTTAACAGATTCTTCCTGTTACCATTTTATTTAATTTAAGAACCCCCTGGATCTAACAGACATTACCCCCTATGTTAAAAAGAACCCATGGATCTAACAGATTATTTCCGCTGCCATCTTATTTAATTTAAGCGAGAGAGAGAGAAATGGGGTTTAACATCTGGTTCTATATTTCATTTTAACAATTTGCATGCGCATGGGTCTTTAGCAGTGGGAGGAAATCCACAAGGTTGGACAGGCGACCGTATTCCTTGTCACAAGACTCATGACAGACTTTATGATGGTTTCGCATGCACAGATTAAACCACTAGATCACCCAAACCCCTCTTCATTTAATTCAAGATTTTTTTTGATCTACCACAGATATATCTGCTGACATTTTATTTAATTTAAGAGCCCTGTCACTTTTTTTTTAATTTAAGAATCCCCTGGATCTAACAGTTATTTCCCCTGTCATTTCTTTTAACTTAAGAACCTCTGGACCTAAAAGATATTTCCCTTGCCATTTTATCACTGGATTTACATCTAACCACGGATATTTCCCACAATATTTCATTTACGTGAATCTTCTTTAAAAGCGTTCATAAATTTTAATGACCCACACTCCCACTATTTCAGTCATTACATGAATCTTTAAATGGCCTTTCTCGCCTTAGAAAAAACAAATCCATACAGTGGAAGAATGGCAACCTAATTGTTTTTCTCAGTAATTACGGTACAGTGTAAGAGAGCTGTAAGGGAGACAACTGCTTTTTATGGGAAAAACTCTAGTGGCTGAGCACCTTACACATACCCTTTTCTTCAAAAGTGTATTTCTTCAATGATTTCATCCAAGCAAATAAATATAATATATATTTCAATGGATACTTCATAAAATAAACAAATGCAAAAGGATACTTCGTAAAATAAAAAAATGCAAAAATAATCATATACATGGAATTGTTAGAATTAAAAACTGGCATGAGTTAAACATGATATAGATATAGGAGCTTTACGGTATATCAGTTGTTTATAATATTTAAACACACAAATTCATATCAAAATATATTACGATGGAAAGATTATTTACACCTATGATAACTTAAAAGAGCTAAATCGCTAACATTTGGGACCTAGAAATTGACACAAGTGGGTCGCAACACATATAATTCTGTAATATGAATGTATATAATTAAAACTGATTTACATTCAATGGTTTCCGTTTTCACTCTAATTTCAAATCAGTTATGTTCGGCGAAATAAGCCAGCAGTCTAAATCAAGCGCAAATTTATAGCGTCTGGTTATTCCAGTCTACATACGCCATTAGATTTGGTGCAATGTGTTTATCCTCGTCCCTCGAGTCTCTTATTAAAACTGGGGCTGAAACGCATTGTGGTACACTATTCATGTACCAATGGTAAAATGTTTATTTTGTCTTAAATATTGGATATCTTTTTCCGGTAAGATCACAGCATCAGTGTTGATTTAAATTGACAAATAATTTGTGTTTTTAACGTTGAAGAGTTTTGATGATATTGAGTTTGAGACTTAGCTACTTAGTTTTTATAAAAGAAATAAGTTTATATGCTTGTATTTGTAGTTACAAGTCTCTAACTCAATATAATCCACAATTTTGGACATTGCAATGTAAATCAGTTTATATTCATATAACATTATTATATGCGTTTCTAGGTCTCAGAGAATTGAGATATAGCTCCTTTAATTTAGTGACATATTAACATATATGGTTCATGATTGGGCAGTATATATGTTGCTGAGGCTTAATTATTAAGTAGCATGTTGGGGAGCCTGCACTGTCTGCCAAAGTGAAATGAAACCTAGGGCCAACATTAGATCGATAAGCTTGGTTTACAAACTTGATAGATAAGAGTAAAATTGTGAAATTTAGAACTAGAAATGAATTATTCTTAAACAATATAGGCCTAATCATAATAATTGTGCTTTTTGGATTTTTCATCACATCAGTGAGAACACTGATATTTGTTATCATCTATATCAGACACGCCATAATTTAATGACAGCTAGTATTAGGTTGTATTTTTATAGCTTCCTCACAGACAAATTATTTCTCTACATCAAAATCTGTCCTCTAGACTGATGGCTGCCGAAATAAATCCATTTTTACTGCCAAATTTACTGCAGGAACAGTAAAAAAATCAATATATCATAAATCTTCATTTAGATTTTAGTATTTCCATTCCTTTCAATTATTAACATGGTGCTAAAACATGTAATTATGAAACAATAGCCATCAAATTTCCTTAAGATCAAAGAGATTATTCTCACAATATTACAGACCCCACTTACACATGACTCACAACACTTCTTGTTTAAAGACTTGAAAATCAGTTGAAATGAATAACAAAAAAATAAAACAAAAGTATTAAAAACAGACAGAATTCTTTCTGAAATTAAAAAAACAGAACTCGTCTGCCATGTGCAGAAGATAAATAAGCCAGATGTGAGAGTTTGGAATGAGTCAGAAGACAGTTAATACATCTAAAATAAAAGTTATAACATCATTTATCTTTATTTTCTCAATAAAATTACCACACACAAAACTCTCGCAACTCTGGGTACACTTTTTTGTGCTTTAGCAGGATCATGTCTTATCTCGACTAAGTTTTGGAGTTTAACCGTTTATAATACTTTAACAAACAAGTTTATATCAAAATATATTACGATGGAAAGATTATTTACACCAACGATAACCTAAGTTTTTATAGCAAAAAAAAGCTTGCACCCTTGTATTTGTAGTTACATTCCTAAATTCACTTAGAAAAATAAATGGATCAAAGTCAATCTCGAAGACTTTCAAAAAAAAAGGTTTATAACTTAAACTTGATGATAAAAGTTCATGGTATAGCTATATCTAGTATTACCTCACAAATCAAAGGGTTTGAGTTCCGGCTGAAAGGACTAACTGTGTGTGATATGCATTTTTTGGAAAATATAACATTTCTCAAGGCTTATACCACATTAATATGTTAGTACTCGGATTGATTATTTAAACAAAATCAAAATATCAATAATCTCCCTCCTTGGATTCAATCCGATTAAAAACAGACCCATTAATTAGATTTCACGAAACATAAAGATGGAGGTGAGCTTGTCACATGACATAAATCCAACAATATATCAACTTGTAACAATTACATATAGATTGCAAAATGGCAGAAGGTGTTAACTTCGAAGAAATGTAGATCGGTGTTATAGACAGATTTTGTCAAGAAAAAGTAGCGTGAAGTCAATAGAAAAACACAAAAAGTAAAGTCTAACAAATAGGGAGCACCATAGATCTACAAAATGTCAGTCCATCATATCTTTGTAAATACTGCCTGAAACTTAATCATTTTAGAGCTTCAAGTTTCACAATATTGCAGTTTGCTAGGGATTTCTATATCACCCAAATCACACAAATGAAATCAATTTCTTTTTTTTTTGCTGAAAACATTACCATCACAATTTTGCATAACCAAGGTAGATCTAAAAACTACCCTTGGCTTAAGCTAAATATTGTGTCAGGTGCCTGGCTGTTTGTTGCTGAATATTTAATATCACAGATCCAGTATGCTGAAATACAGCCAGAGCCAATTAAACTTACAGTACAGAGCCAAGGGTAATATAATGATATTACAGGGCTAAATTTTAAGATGTGCAATGTGAAAATAATAAACCCTAGTCACTTCAAACACCTGCTAACTACAGATTATTACACATTCTGGCTAATCTAATTGGTCATAATCTGGTTCTTCATATCTTAAGATGTAACACCACATTTATAATACAAAAGCTGCATGCAATAACATATACATGACAATGACAGCATAGCATGATGTTAAAAATAAAATGCTAAAGTAAAATATTTTAAAACATTTAATACTGAATAACTAACTGGGTAACGGATCCCCAGAAAAAAAGGACCGGTGCCTAATTCTTGTTGAAGATTGGTGTCGGCAAAAAAAATATGCCCCAAGGAATCAGGCTACAAAATATTCAGCTGTCCAAAAATATTCCCTGAATTGTGTCGCCTATTGAGTGGCCGTTTTATATGGCCAATAAATGAAGGTGTTTGAATCGTGTTACAATAAAATGAAATATCTCTTCAAATTTATCGCTGCCTGGTAGTGTGCCGCGAACCGCACGCTTATCTCGGCCAAGTTTAAACAGGGCTATAGTCTCAAGCTCTTTGTCAATGTTACACTAGGGTAACTCAATCATGGTTACTCAAATTTTTTTAAGCTTGAGATTGCTTTAAATATATTATGCATATGATGTAGCCTCGGCTACGCTCATTTCAAATATTGCTGGTGGAATTATGATCAAGTTAATACTGATTAATTTTTCTGTTGAAAATTTAAAAAAAAAAAGATATATAGAAACAAATATTCCGGGTAATAAAGAGACATTTTTATTATTATTTTGTTCTTGTTACCAAAGTCTGAAATCCATACTTATCAAAGAAACCTTTCTTTTCATCCACATTAGTATACATTTACCAGAAATCTAGTACAATAAATTTAGGCAATGAACATTTAAATTGCTGAATCACAGACAATTTCCTCAACAGCTGAACCATCAAGATAACAAATCAGCCTGACATTCAATGTAATAAAAAATGTAACTGTTACTTGCATGTGCATGCCATACATTATTACTGTATTAAAGAGGTAAAATTAGCCATCAGATAAGCATTTTAACTAGTGATTAAATTGTTTGGATACATGTTAAATGCTTATCTTTTATGTGCATAAACCTTGTCAAATTTTATTTCATTCATTTTTTTTTATGATGCTGAAGTAAAATGCTATATTATTAGGAAAGGGTGTAACTTCGGAACTTAAGTATAAATACATGTATAGTTATCTGTTGGTGTAATTGCCAAAATTTTGAACTACTTATTAAATCATGATAACAGGGAAAGGGAATGTAGCCCCATTTATTCAGAATCTGATTTTTAGTTAAATACCTAAAGAAAACACCAATATTTTTCAGAGAGAGAGAAATGGGGTTTAACGTCCACTCAACACAAACTAGGTCATTTCGGGACTAACATATGTTTTTTTTTTTTTTAAAATTTTATTTCAATAATACGCTTGCGCGTAGGGGTCTTTAGCAGTTGGAGGAAACCGGAGCGCTCGGAGGAAACCCACGAGGTTGAGAAGGCGCCCCTATCTCCATGCCACATACGCTCACACCAGTGCTCGAAACCACAGCCGCAAGCCAGAGGTGATCGGCCAGCACTCTAGTCCACTAGGCCATCCCAACCCCCCAATATTTTTGATGGCCTAAGAGTGAGAAGAGAAATAGGGTCTAATATACTCAACACAAACTAGGTCATTTTGGACTAACATGTGGTAAAATTTTATTTCAATAATTCATGCGCACGTAGGGGTTTTTAGCAGTCGGAGGAAACCAGAGGCCCCACAGAAAACCCATTAGGTTGGGCAGATGACTATACTAACTAACTGACAGACCTTATGATCTAACTAAAGCATACAAGGAAGGCGGGAAGTTGGATTTAATATTGGCACTAAGTTTTTTGCAAAATGTACTTGCATTGTCTTATGAATACTATTAATATAATACAAATATAATTAACTCCTACAGTGTGTAACAATTTGGGAATGACTTATTACAAGGCCTGCTATAGTATAATAGAATAAAAACTGGTGTCTAAAAATGTAAGAAAATGGTTACAAACAGAGGTCGATGAGGAAGAACAGATTAGTACTTTCTACTCAGCACCAAAAAAACGTCCTTAGAAAAACAAATGAGTGAGTGTACAATGTATATATTTGCGCACAAAAAATATGTTTCCTTCGGTGATCACAACCATATGCATCTACTTTACGCAAGCCATATAAAAATAGATCATGTAGATATTACCTCTAATACAGTATTATTTTTCTTGTCGACCGTGATGTTTATAATTATTTAGTGATTAAGGAAGAATAATAAATAATATGTTACATATCACATACATGTGTTAGTCTGACAAGTATGACAGGTCGATAATAGTTTTTTACTAATAACGGTTGATTTACTCCTAGCGGTTCTCCTAGTCGGTTTTTAATGATTTTCTTAGAGAAATAAGAATAGAAATACTAACTATCATGGCTATGAGGATTTAGTTTTGTCACCTATTTGAACGTTTCAAGGAAAAGGATCAGATTAATAGATTTCCTCTATAACATCTTAGGACAGATAATGGTAGGCTGTCATGATACATTATCGATTTCTGCTGTCTATTATGTGATACTGCAAAGATTGTTTGTTGTTGCTTTTTTTTGTTTGTTTTGTTTTATTTTTTGTTTGTTTCAGTTTCAAGCAATTTTCGTGTAATAAGTGTTTTGCTTAATTTATGTAATTGTATGTAGTGTGAAACTGAATTATACGATCACATCAAAATAATTCAAAGCAAAAATGGCTATTCTTCTTTTCTAAAAACATCACATTTAAAAAAAAATTAAAACGTACGAGATATATACATATATGCCAATTAACTATCACAACCTGAGAAAAAAACAGTTTTCTCCAATATTTTTATTTTACAAGTAATCTAACTCATTAATTCATTTCACCATGCTCTATAATCTTCCTAATAGTTGGAAATGAATGCTGATGATATTGGTTACATGTACCAACCCACCCGTCGTACTCAAATTTCCTCCCACAAGTTTACGTACTTCCTTCAAGGTTTTCCCATTAGCTATAATAGTTCACCAACCATCTGTGATTGAGAAGTTTGAATCTACTAATAACAATTATCACCTAATCATCATAATCAAACTAATTTTAACTGTTTGGTCGACTTCAGATGCCTACAGCTGTTTAAACATGGTGTCTACAAATCAATCGACTCCTGATAAAAATATCACACCAGCCCTACAGCTTTATTTTTATTTCTGTACAGATATGTGTAGAACTGCATGTACTTCATACATGTCTTGGAATTTTAACAGCTTTCAAATGAATAAACTTGAAGGTTTGATCATAAACAAAATATCTTCCCAGCTCAAAAATTGGTATCAAAAGTAAGCGGATATGATATTCATTAAGTAAATCCTGACCAAAAGGCAACACCTGATGTAAAATTGATAGAGGTACATCAAAAGGTTTGTACCCTACTCTACATGTGGTACAACTCCAACAACAGATGGCGCCACCAATACTTTCAAAACAGCTAGTACCCAGCATCATCCGTCTGCATTCTAATGATTTTCACATCTTTCTTCAAGATGGAACATTACTACCAGGCAGCCGTCTAATTGATCATTTTTCATAATCAATTTCTTGACTTCAAAAGAATTTGTGTATCTGACTTCTGGCTGAGCCATGGGCTTTTTCTTCTTGAATTACCTGGGTCTAGTGCTTTGTTATCTGAAGTACTTTCAAGAGTATTACATGAATCAGACGTGCTAATTCGATTAATCAAAAAGCTGGTTACTGAATATTTTCAACCCTCATGGGCATTAAATAATTCCTTAAAATTGCATTTGACACTCTTTTATGCTACCGGCTTGCAACAGATGGTTTTTAATGTCAGATATTTGGTTATGGGTTAATCATAGCATGACTCCATTATGAGTGTTCAGGGACAAAAAAAACATGTCTTAGAAAAAAAATCATGTCTCAGACTGAAGATCTGGTATTAGTGAAAAAAGTTGATTAAATTGTTGCTGATTTTAATGAATCCTTCCTGTATGACTGTGCTGTAATTGGGTCACCATACAATTTCATAAAATAATATTTTAACCAACTGTAGGAAATAATACTGGCCCAGAAGTCATAAAAAGAGAGAGAAAAATGGGGTCTAACGCCAACTCTAAACAAAGTAGGTCATTTCGGGACTAGCATATGGTTCAATTTTATTTCAATCATTTGCTTGTGCGTAGAGGCCTTAAGCAGTGGGAGGAAACCAGAGGACTCGGAGAAAACCCATAAGGTTGGACATGCGATCGTACACCTTAATTGTCACATACAACCGACGAATCCTACACTTTGATTGTCACATACAACCGAGGAATCAAAAATACGCCCGTTGACTCAATGAACGACTTTATGTTACAGCAGGCTATCGTGTGTTTAGTGGATGCCAGATGATTTCTCTCTCTATAAATTCTAATTAATTAACATATTTTAGTTCTATTTTTTATAAGCGTAAATGTATTTGAACAACAAAACACTCTGAATTCGATTAGCTTGTTTGAAATTTTACAACAGATGCAAAAAGTCATATTACCAGATAGAGCTAATTTGGCACCTTAACACAATTTCTCTAAGCTGTGATTGACAAGGGAAAAACAAACGAAATAACTGAAAAAAAAAACCCCTCTTACCATGTTTTTTTGCTGACGGCTTTTCTTGGCACCGTTGAGAAATTCATTCGATTATAAAGTGGAATATTGACATATGATCCCATTGGATCTTCCCATGTTCGACTAGACATCTTAAATTTCTCTTTAGATTTCCATCTGCTCTCTGTCTTTAATTTTATGTTGTAATATCAATCAAACAGATTTTTGTGGCTCACAACTGGTACAACTTGATTAATCTGATCAAAGCACTCGTATTCTTAGCTGTATGTGCAGTTCACAGGGATCACATGAACGAAATGCTTCATTTATAAAAGTGATAAGAACATGATTTCAGAATTTGTTATACAAATTGGAAGGTGTTGGATTTCTTTAATGGTGGTGGCAGCAGACACAAACTGTGATCTTATCTCCCAGTTGCAGTCTTGTATAAGTTTCAATTGAACATTTTCTCAAAGGGTTGATTGAGACCAATTGCTATCTACCCAATTATCAAACTTAGATTAATGACCCAATTTGAACAATTTACATATATACAATTAATCTGGCAACTTTCTGGCATGGATATTGGCTTCTGGTAAAATGTAACTGGAGGTCACAGTTAGTCCATTATAATATAATAACATCAATATTTGTCTGCAAATTATTTTGATTATTCATCGGATTCATACACACCACTATAAGGCTAATCATTGAAGTTTGCACCTTAAATCCATTCTTACTCGTGACAGTTAGTATTAAAAATACACTTCCATTCCATGAAGATCATGAATGTGAGTTTTGGTTATGGTAAAGTCAAATTAACAATATGCATACATGGAGACTGTCTCGAAACACAGTTTAAAATTGTTATCTTCAATGTCTGTTCTTCTTCCTTAACTTCTTGTAAAGTATACATAAACTAAATTAAAGTTTTTACTTTTTTCATATAGTTGTATAAATAACTCACACCAAAAAGTTTCGAAAATCAAGAAATTATCTCTTACAAACACCCGAGAAACATATTTCTTTTGACTCCAAAAATATGTAAAATCTTTCAACTCCTGGAAGTTATGTTGATTCTTCTTTTCATCACATGTAACAAGATCAACTTGTAAAAATATTGTTTTTACATTGCCTCCTTTAAAAATATTCTCACAAATCACATAGAGTTTTACAATCCCATTGATTAATTAGCACTCTTAATTTAAAACAAAAATGCAGCACAAAAGAAGTCTAATGAAGGATGATGCATTAAGACTCCAAAAAAATCTATACCAAAAGTTATTAAAGACTCAGTCAACATGTGGTAGATATTTAACCTCAGAATACTATAAGTTCAAAGGTCATTACAAATTGAATCACTGTGTGCTGGCTTTGTTCACTGCAGAAGTAACACAGTACACTTCTGCCATCTGGAGGGTGAGGAAAAAACTAAAAGGTGAATCTGTTCTTAGAGATCGAAATTCCTTCTACATAATGAAACTGTACTATTAATTATCGAGCAAGACATACCATGTACTGCCTTGAACCGAAACACTACCTGAACTCGAAAAAATCCTTCACTTCTGCTGCTGGTTTAGCACTTATACAAAACTAATGCTTCGATTAATTAATACCACACTAAACATAGCCTAGATGTATATGAAGTTCCACCATCATACTCTTAGACCAGCAACTATCTTCTAAGAATTTCTAAACAAACTTTTCTGTAGAGATAATTCAGGCCAAATCTTCTGCCATTTTCCTGATTCCAGCCTCGTCTGTTTAGCTATCTATATAGTACAGTACCATCAGTTTACATTGATAAGGGAAGCTTCACTGAGAATCGGCTTCTATTCTATATTTAGAAACATAAAGTTCAGGATAAGAGAGGGGATCTTTTGGCAGATCTGTTGATCCAAAACAAAGTTAGGTTGCTGTTTATCAGATAGTCTATCTTAACTTTCACGCAGATTTACATGTATAATGTTATTTACAGAGTTGTGTTAGTTTGATAATTTTTTTTTAATTTTCAAAATAAGTTATAAATAAAATTAATACCATATTTTATATACATAGCCATGGTTAAATTAAGACATATTGCCTGATATCTATGAAGATTAGTAAGTGAATTTAGTCATTCTGAGTAAAAGATATTTAATGTGTGTTATGAACTTGTAAATGGTACTTCATTACTTTTACAGAGAGAAAATGACATAGTTAAATTCTCATTTTTGGTGTGAGAGAGAGAGAGAGAGAGAGACGTGGGATTTAACATGGGAATCACAATACATTCTCCATTGATGCTCTTAAGGTATAATTTTTTTTGTGGCACTATGACATTTTAGGACGAGGTACGTACAGGTCCCCAAGCGATATCTATCTTCTTCTTCTTGGGGCCATACACTTCGAAAAAGGTCTAAGACTCTGCCAATTCAAGTACAATCAGCATGAATTCTGTAAATTATATAGAACACTTGATACCACTTCTCATTTGAAATGTTCTCACAATTTACGTTGGGCTTTTGAATATAATAAAATAATTCAGAATTTGAACATGTTCCACTTACTATTTTACATATTATATATTGTAGGTAAATAATATCCAATGATCTAACTCTCAGTTACCCTGATGACATATTCCTGAAGCAATGGCCCGAGAAATCCCTCTCTGACCATTGCTGGAATAGCGTCTGTTTCTTGAACTTATGCGGGAGTGTGTCTATTCTTTCCGTTCAATGAAAGCTATCACTTAAGTACAGCAACATGACAGTCCTTCGCTTAATCTGGGTCTTCCCTAAAACTTTGGACAGTGATTAAGGTATTCAAAACGGTGAAAGTATGTTCGTTTCCAAACAGTATTGTTTACATTTCATTCGACTTGATAGCCTCTTTTGTCACGCAATTAGTTTTACTGCATTATTCTACTATGCACGGGTTAATTAGGCATAATAAAATCGTGAGTCATGACGTAACGTTATGTAAACATATTTGGTCCAATACTGGCAGCTAGTGATTGGTTGGTAGACGGACTACTGACAAATCAAAATTTAAAACAACAATATCCACTCATAATAGCAGTGTGTAGTTGGATTACCTCTAATCAAACGCAACACTGCGCGGAGTATGCCCTGATGATAACATTTTAACACAAATTGAATTTTAAATGGGTTTTTTTTCTCATATACTTCGATTTTACTTATATTATACATGTATGTATATCGTGGTAACATTTTTACCAAGATAAAAGAAGTTATGTTATTTATAGTAAGTACTACATGTAGGTATATATAAGTATAGATGAATCATCCATATGGTGATATCAATAAACAAGATGCTTACTGAGATATTACTAGATATATCAACCAGCTAATATTACAACATCTTTTACATTATCTGCCCGTTCTTACACATTCTTTTTAACATTATATTTAATCATCATGTACTTCAGTGGATCATGCCATCATAATAAGGTGGATAACACATGATAGCACTTAAATGTACCAGTATTAATGATTTTGATTTTAAAAGCATTTTAAATTAAAAATTTAGATAAAAGTGTCTTTTCGGGAAAAAAATCAAACAATTTCATATTGAAAAGATCTTGCATCCCTTCAGATAAAAAAACCCAAAGCAGACAACACATTACAGACAAAATCAAAATGTCAAGGAGAATCAAAAGAGGAAGTCTTGCTTCAAATAACACAAAAGATTTGAAAGCACCAAACCAAAAGAAGTGAATTATAGTGCTATATATTTTTTACATATTTCAACAAATTTATCTAAATCTGAAGATGTGCACCGCGCATGTATCAAAAGATTAATGGATTTTGCTTGTTTTTCTAAAAGGAAAGTGCAGTTGCACATGTAAATGATGTCTAAAATAAAACTAGAAAATGTAACATAAATCTTGGATACGTTTGTTAATAAAAAAGAAGCTTATTACATTGAACATATCCTGACAAAATAAAGAGTGAGCCAAAATAAACCACATTTATAAAATAAATAAATGTTCATGATCTATTTACATTTGCAGTGATAAACCAGATGACATATATATGTGGCTGTCTGCTGTTAATAATTAAAGCGGAGAAAACACAACACCAATATATATCATAAAAACATTGCATATATTTGTATTAAGTAAAAACTACATCAATACGCTATCAAACTATAGCTATTAGATGTATAAAAATGCTGAAATTGTCAGCAAAACCGTATGTTATATCTGTAAATTTCTGTAATTTATCAAAATGTTTCTTCTCTTTGAAAATTAATCTGAAATTGTGTTCAGAGACTTGGCAAAACCTTTTAAACAAATAACTTCTTTGCTTCAAACATTAGACTAAATATCTAAGACAAACAACCTTTAAGAGTGAAATATTAAGCCAAAATATCCATGGAAGAATAAATAAGGAATATTTTTTCAACAATGAAACCTGTTCTTTTCAGACTGCGTAAACAATAATAACATTACAAAGTAGAATCAACATAGAGTAAAATTTCAAAAACTTAATTTCTTTGTGCTGGCTACAAACTTGTTTTTTGACATTTCTCAAAATAGAATTGCATAAAAACTCTATGATTGCAGCCAAATAGACAGACTATAAAAGACAGCTTTTGTTATTGTTATGTAACACACTCTGTATCCCAATGTGGGGTTAAAATAAGGTTACTAAACAACACAACTCACATCCAAAAGATACAAGATGCCAGGTATAAAACATACACTAAATACCATATGGCAGCATTTACAAGACACTAAAAACTGAAGTAATTAAAATTTTACAAGCTTCTTGTTCTTTCTTGTGCTACCATAAACAAAATATGTGACGATAATCTTATGATTCGAGTTATCGGAATTCCATGAAAATAAACAGACTTTTATCCTATGACTTTAGAATAACTTATAAATTAACAGAATGATAATTTTAACATCTAGAGGGTCCACAAGTTATGGGGGGTTCTTTCGAAGTTATCAACAGCCATAACAATGTAAGCGAAAGCAGTTATTGGAAATTGTTGAAAATAAATAATCTTCTTCATCGTATGAAATATGAACACAACAACTGAAAAACTTTGTACTAATCTAGGAACAATCAAATGATCACTTTATATAGTATCCAGAGTATCACTCATGTCTACAGTTTTTACTCTTGACTTTTAACAGTTGTAATTTACTGCCCACATATATTTTCATATTAAACGAACTAAGCTTCTTGATTCAGGCGAAATTAAATAAGGAATTTGGTTGATCTGTACTATTTCAATTAGTGATGGGACACAATCCATACAGATAAAATTCTGTTTTAAAATATTAAGGTGAAGTTGGTCTGTCTGCAAATAATGCCAACATGTGAATAAAAAGCTTATTGTCTGAAAGTTTCAGCTCAAACTGTTGAGCGGTTTAGAAATGGGCTCCAAAATAGTTCATATGGGATTACATAACTCTTTGAGTGACTTGATCAACACCATTATTTGATACTGTATATAATATTTGTCAAGAGTAATTCAAAAGCATTAATAACCTGCAAAACTCTATTAGCTACTGGAAAACAACAAAAAAAGTAGTATATATTGGAGAGAGAGAAAGAGAAATGGGGTTTAACATCCACTCAAATTAGGTGATTTCGGGACTAATATTATATGTTTTTTAATTTTATTTCAATAATTCTCTTCCACGTAGAGGTCTTTAGCAGTGGGAGGAAACCGGAGGATCTGGAGAATACCCACAAGGCTGGACAGGCGACCCTACTCCTTGTCACGTACAACAGGGGAATCAAAACCACGCCATTTGACTTAATGACAGGCCTTCTGATACAACACACACACGCTAACCATTCCGCCATCCAACCGGCACAGTATATATTGGGAAGTTGTCACTGATTTTTAGACTGGCCTATCCAGGCACAAGATGACTACTAATCAAACTCCACCCAACTGAACTTCCGTTCGTTGCTTCGGACTTGAACAAAAGGTACAACGAGTCTTGCACACAACAGCCATAACAAGTTTCATTCTTATATATCTAATATTTCTTGTGATATAAACATTTGAGTGTTGGCTTCTCTTTGATTTTGCCTTCAATGTAATGCTTTAAAATATATGTGGCATTTGACATGCAAAAAAAAATCAAATGAAAATAAAAGCCTTTGTAGAACTAACAGACATAAAACAAATCTTGTGAGAATTGAAACAGAAATATATAATACTGACAGCCCATGAATAAAGACCTCACAATTGGTTTTTTGTTATGTAAGTAATCATCATGTTTACCAAATAATAGAAGCATCTTTAGGCCATATGTTCATAAATGTTTCAATAATGCAGGAATCGAGATGACATCATGTCTCAAGAGAGATTACATCTGCTGGCCTGCATATATAAAAATACAAGTCTGCATATTGCAAATCATACAACACAGCTTCTCAGGTTTTCTCTAAATCTATAAGGTAACTTTATTATTTGAGTTGGTTTTTCTAGCATGGAAGAGCTGATTCCTGATGGAATGTGTATTAAATATTAAATGTAATACTTCATATTTGCGTTATTTGAGTGCCAGCACATGATTGCTTGGCTCGAAACAGTTAGAATTGTTTCAATCGCTGAACTGTCTAGATTGTCGGGAAAATGTGTCTTGGAAGGGCATTACAATTGGACGTTACCCCTATCCCTTAGTTTTTACTTCATTTTTGGATGAATTAAAGGACCAAACTTCATGTAGATTGATTCGAAGGAAGGCGAATTACTGTGTTATATTCTTTTTAACCCATCCAGGAGACAAACCACCATTAATTTCCCAATTGACTTCAAAGTTAATTCTGGTCTCTTTACCCAACTCTAGTTATTTCACAAATTTTCATTGGACTGAACTTGAACATTTTTTACTACTGTACAGAAAAAACAACAAATTGCCACCTCTTTGTTCTAAAGTATGTACGAGATAGATCACTGAAATACACAAACTTAAAGTAGCATGCAAAAAACACGTAACGATCCACATACTAGTATTGAAAGGAACTATATGCCGAAAGTGGAATTTAATGGTGGTCTGCCTTCATCTTGAGACCACCACATATTAGTTACCTCCCTTGTGTTCCTATTCAATGATCTTTCAAAGGGCCAATCCCGATAACTTTTTGGGGAATAAAACTGTTTAATTTTGTGTTAAAATCCCTTATAACCCATTATCTAAGGCCGACCAACTAACCCGATATTTGTGATATGCTTGTAAATAACTTAAACCTGACAGTCTTCATCTGGAAATGGAGACCGTTGTATTATACAGTGTCTGCATAAAACCAGACTTTTTTCTATAAAAATAATATGTAAGTGAAATTTACCTTTTGTTATCAATACAGTACATGGATCATTCACTGTATAGACCTCTCAAGAAACGGGAATCGATTATCAGGTCACCCAATCAAAAAATTGACCCGAAATCTTAAAAGGGTTACGTGTCCGGATAAGCAGTGTTGACGTTAACGTCAAAACGACTCAATATTTTGAGCTGAAACTATGAGCCAAGGTATATACACCATGCCTCTATATTTTGGTCCATAAATTTCATAAATGCTCGGACTTTAATTTTTGAGACTCTGTTCTTATCGGGATTGTCCCTTTAAACATATAAAGCTACTACAAATATTTACAAATAAATCCCAGAAAATATTATTTCAACCTACCTTCATCTATTCTTTTACATCAAACTATTTTCAGAGTTACTGAGCTTTACTGTGGTGTACCATTATCTGAAAAATAATAAACATTATCTACATATGTTTGTCTATTAGGCATTTTTTTCTGATGAGTTTTGGTAATTGTAGTTTATGAACTGTTTTATCATCAATGGCAGCTAATAGACCTAATTCAATTAGGGCTAATGTTTGTTCATGAATGTTGATATAGTATACCATGCCCCTCGTTGACTTCTTATGGTAATAAATTTGGAAAGAAGTAGCATTTTCTGGTTTAAATTAGAAAAGTCCATACGCAAAACAATGAAATCAAAACAAAATTGAGGGTGATCTCCAAAGTCTCAGTCTCTAAATAAATCGATGAAATTCACTGATTACTTGAGCAATTAAATTGTTTGTCACTCTGGAAAGAAAATACTCAGACTCAGAACTCGACTTAATCAATTCAACAATACACCTAGTTTCAACACTCTCACTCAATTAGAATCAAAATCATTGCCCTTCAAATTAAAGCATCAACAAAGCAAATTGCTTACATCTGCTTACCATGTGCAGAAATGTGAAATTTTTATCACTCTTACTCAATTAGAATCAAAGTTATCATGTTCCAAAGTCTATGCAGAAAATGTTCATCATCAAACTCAATCAATACATTTACCAAACAAACATCTACAACAAGTTTGGATATTCTACATCAGTTAGAAACTGGGTTGTACTGTCTTGATTGTGTCTGGAACTAAAACTTCCAAAGGTGGAGAACATTTAAAAACAATAAATGTACAGCATGAAAACTTTCTGTTATTGCTACAGGAACTATATCTTTTGTCATTTAGTGCTGATGAATGACAATAGTGGCCATAAAAGTAGGATTTGAGACAGAAACAAATATGTGAGATGGACAGGTTTATGTCTTTTGGATGTTTGCGAACTTTTCTTGAACCTGAAGGCTACTTAAAGATGTGATCATCCTAACTCTAGGTCTTTTGGATGATTTCACTACTTTACAACCCGCCAGTCTAAAACTATAGAACCTTTTTCCCCAGCCAAACTCTATATTACTTATTTAAGAAATAAGAACACAACATTATGATGAACAATACATTATATGTACTATTCAAAAAAAGTAGGGGATATTTGATTTTGGGGGCATAATACTAAAATATGCAAATGACTACGAAAAAAGTCACTATAGAACCTAACAGAAGAAACATTTCCAGTTACATGTGACGCCCAAACGCACCAATAGCTACCGCATGGAATGCAGGTGATGCTTGGGATCATCATGGGGGTCCAACCCAAGATTTGCACGACTCTGACTTTGAATGTTACAGTCATTGTGGCATTGAATTCCAGGGTGGAAACATCAGTTTAATTGTTTTAGTGACCAGAAAACAAATTTTGATATGCGTTGGCTTACCCAAAATGAAAGGTTACGTGCCCTTGGCATGCTACAGATCGGCACAACACAGGCGGTTGTGGCGCGGACGATGAATGTTTCTCAGTTTGTCATAAGCAGGCTATGGTCCAGATACCGTGATACACAATCTGTACAGGACAGACCACGCTTAGGTCGACCAAGGGCGACAACTCAAGCCCAGGATCGATTTATCCGTGCCTTGGCCTTGAGAAATCCTGTCATCACAGCAAATCAGATCAGCGCTCGTCTTCAAACAGACACTGGTGTGAGAGTGAGTGGGCAGACGATTCGGAATCGACTGCATAGGGGGTCACCTTCGCGCCTGACGTCCTCGCGTGATCCCTTGTTTGAGAGATCATCACATTCAGGCAAGACGTCGTTGGTGTAGGGATCGTCAACACTGGGATAATCGACGCTGGAGCAATGTGATGTTTTCTGTTGATTTTTTGGACAGACGTAGGAGGGTGTGGCGTCGTCGAAACGAGCGCTTCCAAGATGTTAACGTCATCAGACATGATCGATTTGGGGGTGGTTCTGTTATGGTGTGGGGAGGCATCACTGTTGCTAGAAGAACGGCTTTACATGTTGTTGCAGGGCGTGTTACAGGCCAGTACTACCGGGACAACATCTTGGCAGTCCATGTTGTGCCGTTTGCACGACGTCATGCCCGCTGTTTCATCTTCCAGGATGACAACGCAAGATGTCACAGGGCCAGGATCGTTACAGGTTACCTCCAACAACAGAACATCACCACATTACCTTGGCCAGCACTGAGTCCCGACCTTTCCCCTATCGAGCATGTCTGGGACATGCTTTGACAGAGGTTACGTCAACGTCAACAACGTCCTGCCAATGTCCAAGAACTTGCTGCTGCGTTGCAACAGGAATGGGACAATCTGGACCAAAATGACCTTAGACGTCTCATTAGGAGTATGCCACGTCGGATGCTTGTTTGGCAAACAGAGGAGGATTTACCTGTTACTGACTCTGTTGTGATGCTGTGGTAACTTTGCTGTTTGACCCCCGGGTATCATTTTACCCTTATAATGGTCAGTCTGTGCCTTACTTAGTCTAACGATCATTTGGAATAAATCGATGAATGTGAACTTCATTTCATTTTGTCATTTGTTTCTTCGTCAGTTTCATTAGGTGACTTTAATAACACTTAAAAATCAAATATCCCCTACTTTTAGTATAGTTATAAGTTTCAGTGATGCCTAAAGGCTGATGTCCACAAGACATAACAACAACTGCAATGACAACTTCATGATGTTCTCTTGTGAAGTATTAAGCAGTCTGCATGGAAACCAGAGAAGAAAACTTGTTTTCGAGTAACATTTTAGGATGATTTGGTTCAAATTAATTTCAATCATGCGAGAGAGAAAGATAGATATGTGGTTTAACATTAACTTGACTCCAACTAGGTCATTTTAGGACTAACACATGGTTCATTTTTATTTCAATTATTCACTTGTGTGCCAGGGTCTTTAGCAGTTGAAGGAAACCGGAGGACCCGGAGAAATACCCCAAAGAGGTTGGACAGTTGACCCTACTCCTTGTCACGTACTCAATGACAAACATTATGATTTCATTCACACACTTTAAACCACTAGATCACTAAACCCTCCTTCGATGTTAAAACTGTGGTTTATAGTTTGTTAAATTTGTCATTTGCCATAGTGAACATTAATCTTTATACTTATTACCGGAAGAAAGAGACAGTACCGGTGTATATAATATGTAATAATATTGTGTTTTAAGGTATCGCTCTCACCTTGTAAAGTTATACTATCAGCAATACTTCACTTTTACGCAAAACTCATTAACACTCATATTTATTATTCAGCTGTAAAATGAAAACACTGATCGACTTGATTACCTAATATCAAGCTTCATTTACTTCTTAAATTGTATAGGATTGGGAATCGAGGCAATTACATTACACCATCTAATGGTTTCTGCAAATTGATCTACACAAATATTATCATTAGAAGTAAGGAAAAACAATAACTGTTAAAAATACTGGAGTTTTTACTAACTGAATCTTAATCTACAAAAACTATGAATGTGTCTGTTTCAAAAACGATATTATTACGGTACTAATAATTTATAAAGTGTGAAATTATGTTTCTCAGAAAAAATTGAAATACAAATTACTCTTAACAGATAGAAAGTAATTTTGTTGATGCTAAGTAATGTTGTCTGACTGAAATTAACCACAAATGTATTTCATTACAATAATACACATTTTGAGGTAATAACCTGTCAAATAAATGACTGTTAATTAAAAAGAGTAAATAATGAGACCATCGTAGTTTCATTAACCTCAATTAACTCTACATCACTACACAAACAACAAATCGTGTTATGTTGATGACTACAACATTACTGTTATAAGCTTTTTACCTTTATTTACCTTCATATATCACTGTCAGTTATAAGTGAAAATGCCTGGTGGAGAAAGGGAGATAATTCACTAACTAATGTGGATGCAGACTACCATTAAATTTCACGATACCCATAATGACTACAATATTAAAGGACAATATTGGTGCCAGTCATTATCACATATGTGATAGAACTGATTAAACACTTTCCAAATATAATATTAACACAGAGATCATCGCTAGCATAGAGGAGTAATAAAGGATTCATGAATCGGAAGTGACGAACGCCAAAGGAAAACACGAGTTATCTCTCTATGTGAATGACTGAAGTGACGAGTGATGACAGATAAACGGCCGAATTTCTGCTCACTAATAATTCCTTCGAAGACAAAAAGTTGTTATATGGGACCGCAAGAGGTTATCTGACGATACAATAAAGTAATTAAGTGTCATAAGATAAGAGAACACGGGAAAAATAGAAATACTCCGTACAGCCCCTTGTTTTTATTCCTTCTATAGGGGAGACCGGGGCACATTGAACCACTTTGTTCACATACATGTTTGTCCTCATTTCATATCAAATGTTTTTATTAGAAGATCTCTTTATTTCATGATCAAAATTTAAAAAAAAAAAATCAATATGCCCTCTTATATGGATCAAACCCCGGTTTATCTGGATTGTATAGATTAGACATATATGAACTTAAGTACAAGAATTTCCTAGGCTAAGAAGTTAACATATATGGAAAATGTTTCTCTTTTAAGCGCTTTTTTGAAAAATCCACTGCCTAAGAAAATAATTGACAGCATGTGGCTTATTGATGGAGAAATGGGTCTAAGAAGTTATCTCACTTCTGTATAGTGTTGGGTTGTATAGTATTATTTATAAAGGATATATCCATGGTGGTTCAATGTGCCCCGGTCTCCCCTACCTTATAAAAACATGGTAATGCACAGACTTTTAATCTGTTTTTCTTTCCTGTTCTCTTATCTAGTGGCAGTCAATTCTTTTTATGAATTGTAAGATATTCTCTCACAGTGTCACACAGCAACCTTAGGTCTTCCAGGGAATTATTAGTGAGCAGATATTCGCCCATGTATCTGTTATCACTATTCTCTTCAGTTAGTTATATAGAGGAATAACTCGTGTTTTCCTTTGGCGTTCGTCACTTCCGATTCATGAATCCTTTATTACTCCTCTATGGTAGCGATGATCTCTGTGTTAATATTATATTTGGAAAGTGTTTAATCAGTTCTATCACATATGTGATAATGACTGGCACCAATATTGTCCTTTAACACCACACTGATCAGCAGTTAATATTCGCTAGCCCACTACAGTCACTGATAAGGATGACATCGGTGTGACTTAATGAGTCCCCAATATTAACTTTTTTCCTCCGACAAATTAAATTCTAAAACATTTGTTTTAGTAGAAAAATAAATAAAGACATTTGAAGTATTTGTACTGTAGGTAAAATATATTTCCTATTTAGTGTAAATGGGTATTAAAATGAGTGAAAGGTACCATTCTGACCGAAGCAGTCATGTCTTATGTAAACAATGCATGTGTCATTGAGCCAATGATTGACGCAGCCTAATGTCAATTCGCTGTGTAAAGTTCATCAAAATATGGCTGAGCGGTGTAATCTACTTAATATCAGAGTTATTATGGTCTTTTCATGTTAATAAATGTCTAATTAATAGTTCATATAACATTTCAGGACTACAGAAAGACATGCAATAGGCAGAGTTAGTTCTTACATAATGTATGCTCCATGAATTGGATTTTAAGTCAATTCATAAATCTTTCTAGCTCAAACCTAAAAAAACAGTGCAACTCTTATCCATAGATAGTGTATTGGATAACAGATTAAGTTATGAAAGATATGTATGATCTACATGTATTAGTATCTGAATAAATAAATCAAAAACTTAGGCCTCTTCTTGAACATTAAGCTAAACAGTCCTAAATATCAATCAGAGATGTATTGCCTTGAACAAAGTCAGTCACTATTAAATAGCAGAGTCAGTTACCTGATCAAAATATCTAATCTCCACCCCCATTAACATTGGACATTGTTCCTAAGTAATTCTTGTCTGGGAAAGTTCCAAATACAGCCAAAATATCAACATTTTCTCTGGGATATGTCTTTTCTACCCCATGCAGTATTTACCATGAATAAATATATACAAATTGCATAATTCAGCTGTTGTTGACACTTTGGTCAGAATCATTGGAGTAAATATTAAAAGAGATATTGTAAACATAAACAGACAGAGAAAGCAAGATTATTGAAAACAAGTGTAGTCACAATTTTTGAAATTAGAATCCGAGATTGAGGATTTTATTATCATGCCTAATATCAAGCAATAAATGGTTTGTATAACAAACACTCTCTTTCAGATCAACAGATTCCAAGAAAAACTGATATTCTCCAAAACAACATGAAAATAAAATTACCCAACAGTCTCAGTCATCAAGTACAGCACCAGAATCATGCACTGTATTGTCTTGTAACAACAACAATATTTCCAACACAATAAATGACAATATATCTTTTACTTAATCCAGTATATTCAAGCTTTTACAAGAGAAAATTTTTTGAATGAAGACTCAAATATATATCTTAGTAAAACAAATAACATCTCAATGACAAATATACTATATAGATTTGTGTAAACCAATATTATTATACATGTACTATAAGCTTTACTTACTTGTGAAAGAAAGAGGTAAACAGTAGCACCTGTCTAACTCATTGTGTATACCTTTAGTTGAGAGCAGAATGTATTAATATATCTTATCCTAGTATTACACTGCTTCTATCATTCTAGTTCTACTAAAACCAATATTTAAATGATTAACTTCAGTCAAAATCAAGATAAAACAACATATATTTTGGTGGTTTTCCAAGGTTGCCTGATAATGATAATATATCAAAGCTACACTTCTGTTTTTTCTATCAAACTTTTTGTAGAACGTTTAATGTTATACAATATGTATAGTAATTCATTGTAGGTTTATTTAAGAATTTGTGTTTTATGGCACATCAGCACCAACCAGACTATATTGCTGCAGAGTTTATTTAAGAAGAAAATACCAAACACAAGCGGTAGTGTATTTGTTGGGGTGGTGTTGTTATGATTGGTCCATGGCTACCCAATAGGTTTTACCTCTACCCCTCCCTATTTTCTTTTACCTACAGAAGTTCACAAACTGAGTTAATTAACCAATATACATATATTATAAATGTTTATATTTATATATCTCAATATACAATGATGTCATTTAAATTATTTCTACAGGAGATAATCTTATTTCGATAATAAAATTTTCTATAGCACTAAAAAAACGTCTCCTTATGTTGTGAAATATTACAAATAATGTCAACCCTTAAATAGAGGTGCTTACATTCTTAATTTCATTTCAAATGATATACATTCAAAATAACTTACATTGTTATTCTTATGCAGTTAAGACGAGCTTGGAAGACACCATAAATGTGTGGTGATCTAATAGTTGAAATGTAGATTATTATACATACATCAGTGGTGTAATCACAGTATATGTAAAAATATAATGTAGATGAGTTGTATAATACTTCAGACTTTTCAATGGTCACACACCCAAACTCTTATAACTCAACGCACAAATCCAATCAGTAGCCTTTTGGTAATTCCAAATGTTTTATCATTAAAGTACACATACAGTAGTCTTTAATTGAGCACACTGTTTGACCTATATCCATGATATTGTTTCTTAACCTTACACACTTAAATATTTGCAAATTTTGAAAATGTTTTTAAAATTGTTCCATTCTCGTAACTAAAACACAAACACTCTTGTGAAACTGATAATAGCACAATACTGGTTAATGCTTTACAAAAACAGCTGGAGTTGTTACAGACAGTTATTAAAGGATCCACAAGCACACCCAAGGCTTTCACTATCTCTCCAAATTAGGTTAAAAATTAGTCCCAAATAAAAGTGCAAAGAATTCAATGGGGAAGCCGTCTATGAGTGTACTAGAAATGATATGATACTTGATGACTGGTTGTTCAAACGCAACACACAAATATTTGGCACTTGTGCTGTCCTCACAGAAAAATCAATGAAAAATCAGCAACTGGCTTCATGGTTCTGTTCAGTTGACTTTGAGGTATAGATTTTAGATGGTCAGACTATGAGGTATAGATTTTAGATGGTCAGAAGCTAGCCAGACATTTGGTCAGTGAGCGTCCAACCTGGGGTCAGTCTGAAGGAAATCAATAGATCTCTATAATTAGCACTGATTCTACAAATCCTGACATTATCCTACAGCTATTACTAACCACAAAAATCCTGCTATAAAATCATCCCATTCCTATTACCGTGAATTACCCGTATTAGTTTAGATCTACCTACACCAATGGAATAAGTTACCATACTCATCTAATATCCTTCCTAGACATACATTGTATCAAAACCTAATGCACATCTCAATTTCTTATTTTAAAGGACGTGTCCAAAATATTTTTTTTGAATATATCAGGCAAGTCAAATTGTGTGTGTGTGTGGTGGGTGGACTTTTAAAAACCTGTGTCCTAGGTCGGGACAACTATCCATGATACATTTTTGCAGAAATACAAACTTCAAATTTCCATATGTGGCTGCCAATAATTCACCAAATTTAATGATATCTTTCTATGTAACTGCTGGGAATCTATTATCTACATAGGTTACATGTTTCGCATAAGGCCTTCTGGTTACCAAACAGATTGAATTGAGATACGTGTGTACTCAGCTGTATACACAAGATCCGAAATAAATGTTTCATGCTGTGTTGATAAGAACTACACAATACAAATAATATTACATGAAAATTCTACAAGACCGCCAGTTGCATTTTTTTCTGACTGTAAAAGGAAACACAACAGAGTTAACTCCCTTGATGGGCGCGCTTGATTGAGACGCACATAATTCGTATAGTTACACGGTTCTACATGATGTACCGCAAAGAAACCAAGTACGAAATAATATGTTCGATTTAGAAATAAACCAAATTATACAGTCTTATCACTTTCCGAAGACTCCACAATACGTAAGTTTTTTTAAGCAAATCTAACAGCTTACAATATCTGAGACAGCTTCTTTAATGTAAAACTAGAAAGCTACCAAAATGATTTAAAGGAAAAATATACTGCAATAAATTAAAGAAAGCTGAAAGATCAACATAAATGCACACTGAAATTGAGAAATTAATGCGACTGGTTAAACATTACTCTTGTCTAAAAGGAGAGAGAGAGAGAGAGAGAGAGAGAGAGAGAGAGAAATGGGGTTTAACCTCCACTCAACACAAACTAGGTCATTTTGGGACTAACATGGTTTCATTTTTTTTATCTAAATAATCCGCTTGCGCGTAGTGGTCTTCAGCGGTGGGAGGAAACCAGAGAGCCTGAGCTTGAGAAGGCGCCCCTATCTTTATGCCACATACATGTACGCTCACACTAGGGTTTGAAACCACAGCCACACGCCAGAGGTGACCGGCCAGCTAGAGGTCGAAGCACAGCACTCTAGACCACTAGGCCATCCAACCCCCCCCTTGTCTAAAAGGGGGTGGGCTTTATCATGTGCTTGTAAGATAAGCCTACCATCTAGTTAATCTCTGTTGATTAGTATTGCAATAAAAATGCATTTTAAAATCAAAGTGTCTGGTGATGGATCACATTTAATACATGCAACATTTATTTCTTGGTTTTCAGTACAATGATTTCGTTCACTTAAATAGATCCTTTCCTTAAGTCTTTATAAATCTCAAGTGAAATCTCATAATTTGCAGGAGGGAAAAATATTTGTTGGCCAAATCAATTAAAAGATAGTGGCTCAATATAACTAAAGGCCTTTATGATTTAATGGCAGGCAATCAAATTCTAGTCTAACAATGAAAGTGTGTGGATGAATTTTATGGCATGTTTTAATATTTGTGTACATTATGTACATAATGTGAAAGTTTTCAGCAAACAGTCATAATAACAAAATGAAAATTGGATACATCACATCACATAGCTTGTGGTTTAAAACTTTACTGATTGCCAGCTTAAAAAATTAAAATGGTGAAATCTGTATTCACTGAATTGAACTGCTATTCGATGTTGTAAAGTCAATAAAGCAATAAAGACTAAAGAATACTCCTAAAAGCAGTCCCAGTTTTACAGCATATACTCATGGATTGAAATCGTCTTAGGAATACAACTCAAAAGCCAAAATATGAATAAATAACCCAATAATTCTGTTTCACATCAACATATTGAGCTGTTCTCTACATCAGGCACAGGACTAAGATAAATATTTCTAAGAATCTTTCATACAGATTCAACAAGTTTCCTTTCTAAATTATTATTTTAGATTTGTTTCAAATTTAGCAAGCCAAAAGTAAGGTCGATAATACTTGCGTCAATCCCAAAATAAATAGAAGTCACAATTATCTTCTTATTTCAAATCGCTTTAACCTGAGCAAAAAATGTTCATTAATTGATTAAATCAGGATATTGATGCAATGAGACCATACACCACGTTTCATCGCCCTGATTCAATTACAATCAAAGCCATTGTGTCCGAAAGCACAAACAAATTAAGTTTCATCACTCTAACATTGAGTCCCAAAGCATTGATGAATTAAATAGCTTAACCCATGCAGAATATGCTTACTATTGAACAAAGTAAGATATTGACATAATAAACACCTACATGTTTGAACATTCTACCTCAATTAGAAGCGGAGTTATTTGTGTTTCAAAGTTTCAACCTATCAAATTGGTTATTTCTGCTTGGACGTAGTAAAAAATGCTCATCATCGCACTTAATCAAGGTATCAATGTTATGAAACTTAATAATACACCAAGTTTTATTACTTTATCCCTCAATTAGAACAGAAGTTATTGTGCTCGACCAATCATATTGCTAAACCTCAGAAGATTTATATTATGTTTCGTTTTTTTTATACTTTCCATGACTTCCACAATAAGATCTGACCAGTTGTCAACTTTTTATCTTTTAGCCTCTATTACATTCACAGGGTTTTTAAAATTGGTGGGGGGGGGTAACTCTGGAATGTAAGGTCGATAAACCAAATATCATTTGGCTTCATAATTTTATGGTGCTCATGCTTACATCAAATAGGAAAAAAATCTGTTAAAAATTGTAGCCAATATTACGTTCTCAAGGTTTTGAGAAACAGAAGGTTGTGAAAAGCTGAACTTCAAGAGGGTATTTCTTCCCCTGACCCCAAGGCTTCAACAACGAATTTGAAAACAAATCATTAAAGTTTTGTTCGCAGGAAAAACTGATGTTTCAAATTATAGCTTGATCTGACCAACGGTTGCTGAGATATGGTTGTCACAAATGTCAAAAATAAGGGCATATTTGGAATCCTTGTGGAATTTCCATTTCAGAAATACCTAATATAACAATTTTGACTTATTGGTTGCTGAGTAATGGTCAAATGAATAATGGTTGCCACGCCCATTTTGGCCAAAATCCCCAAAATTGAGACAACCATATCTCGGCAACCGTTGGTCAGATCAAGCTAAAATTTGAAATATCACTTTTTCCTGTCCAAATAAGCATATACACCAAATTTCAACAAAATCGAAGGGGGTACAGTCTAATTTTTACATTTTTTGGCGTGATTTGACATGGAATGACCCTGAATTATTAATTTGAGATTTATTAACGTGACAAGAGCATATTCAACTCTCAACGCCATCAGTAGATTAGAACGGATCGGACATTTAATGATTTGATTTAAAAAGGGGGAAGTGAGGCTAAGTCTAGAATACACTAGTACCGGTTATGATAATAAACAATCAATGGACATATCTTGTCAAACTACAAACAGTGATAACTTGGATAGAATAAAGTAATTTGAATGAAATCTTCAATTCATTTTGCATTATCTATTCTATACATGTATTATTAATTGCAAAAACATCCAGCTCTTTATCTAAATCTTACATAAGTACCTTTAATTGGAAGGACCAATAATTAGTGTTTGTAATGTCTAAGACTCTGGATAATATGGAGTTTAAGCTTTAACCCCTTTAATTTAATATGGTCTATAAATTAATTAAATGTTTGAGCATCTCAGTTTCATGTACAACAGCAGTCCTTCACGTTTAAGGAGAGGTTTCGCTCCTGCTCCTTTCGAAGCACCTCGGCTTTCCTTTGCGGGAGTCATTAAAGACTCCTGCAAATTAGCTAAATCGCTCTCTTAAATATTGAGATTAACAAACTACTTTCAATTTTTGTTTGATTTTAAATTGCATACAATCTAGGTACATGTATCAGTTTCCATGTTGATCATACTGATGCTACCATATTAAACAAGACTAAAACATTAATACAATTTGGCTGTCCTTAATTCAAGAAAATATAGCATTACTCTTGCAATATTATTAAGAAGAGTTTTTCTATGGGAGCTTTTTTCTCATTTTTGAAATTGGCAGGAGCTTTTTATGGCTCCAGAACAATTTTATAAACGTGAAGGGCTGCAACAGACAAGAAAAAAATTTCACAGATAACTTATGTATTAACTTCATTAATATTATAATAATAAAGGTCTTGAGGATGCTCGATTGTCAATCTGGAACTTTTTTTTTTTTTTTTTTTTTTTTTTTTTTTTTTTTACAAGCATATATTAAGTACATTTATATCTTAAATGATAAAATACATTGTTCTATATAAATGGTGAGTCGCAGGGTTCCTACTATACACAGATCTAAGTACATAAATCCATCAATGGGGAATCGTTATGGAGGCAATCTGTTAATTCTTAAAAAGATATTTCCATTTATTTGTATATAATTCTGGAGATATCTCAATCTCCATTTTAGCATGCTCTACTAAAAAGCTTTCATACTTATTAATATTGAGCATTTCGTTTCGTAGTTTAGCCCGATATATATAGAATTTAGTTAAGATAATTACATGATTAATAAAAATCCACTCAGTATTACTTATATAATTTGATTTGTTAGTTAGACCAAGGTGTATTATATGTGTTTTTATATTTATCTTTATATTACCACGATCTAGGATAGTATGAAGATGATTCCATATTATTTGTGAAAATGGGCAAAGGACAAAGAGATGTTCTACATTTTCTATATTAGATTCACAGAAAGTGCAGAGTGTGTTATCAACTTTTCTAATTTTGAATAATTTATCATTTGTGAATATAATCCTATGGAGATATTTGTATTCAAAACTCCTCAGTTTTGCACTAAGACATACAGTGTTTCCCCTGTGAAAATACGCACTGAAATTTCAGTGAGATTTCAGTGAAATCTCACTGAAATTTCAGTGAAAGATTTGGTCAAAATATTATTGAAATTTCAGTGAGATTTCACTGAAATTTTAATGAGATTTCAATGAAATTTCGGTGAGATTTCAGTGAGATCTCAATGAAATTTCAATAAAATTTTGACCAAATTTCTCACTGAAATTTCAGTAAAATCTCATTGAAATTTCAGTAAAATCTCATTGAAATTTCAGTAAAATCTCACTGAAATTTCAGTAAAATCTCACTGAAATTTCAGAAAAATCTCACTGAAATTTCAATAATATTTTGACCAAATCTCTCACTGAAATTTCAGTGAAATCTCATTGAAATTTCAGTAAAATCTCATTGAAATTTCAGTAAAATCTCATTGAAATTTTGGTGAGATTTCAATGAAATTTCAGTGAAATCTCACTGAAATTTTAACAATATTTAGACTAAATCTCACACTGAAACTTCATTGAGATTTTACTGAAATCTCACTGATATTTTATTGAAATCTCTTACTACATGCATTGTATTTCAAAGTCTTTATTAACATGCATTCTGAAAAGAAACTCCAAACAATTACAATATTACTCAATATTATTGATTATCCCTCAAATTTCTGTATTCATTCTTCTGATTTTCTTTTTCTTCTAGTAGTTCTAGTGAGACTATAGTGTCGTCCTTTTCTTCTTCTTCCATAATAAAAATATATGGCCTGAAATTACACAATCAAATAATATTAAATAAAGATAGGTATGTGTCATGTAATGTGCTATTTTACTACTATTAGAGCATTCAGAAGTTTCAAAATTATCCTGTCAAAACAAAGCAAACGTCATTTTGGGAACCAGGGATAAATGTGCATCAACAGTCACTAGTGGCAGACATTTATAACACTAATGTGATAATTTACTCTTAATATATAAATATCTTTCGATATATTTTTAGTGGATCCGTAACCTAGACAGAACGGTTTTACTTTATATTTTAAAACTAAACATTCATAATCATAGCCAGGTCACACATATAATTAGATTCAATTTGAATGACGAAAATTACTACCAATCAATAGGTCGATCTACTAGAACTTTACTCACCATGGCTGCTTTGCATTTTATAATTAACTACTTCGAAATTTATCCAACAAACCATTCCGTGATAGGTGTTTTGGGGTCATATAATCCAGAAAATACCGTTTACAAACTCCACTTTGTTATCCAAACGCGCGCCCTTTTACCGGTAATTTCAAGTTACGGAAGCCGTAGGGAAAATGGTGAAAAGAACGTACTTTAACTTGCGCGTTAATTGTATAAAATAGCAGCACCAGTTTATAAGTTTAGCGATGAAACATGCACGCGAGGTCCTGTTTTATTTGCACAAGGGTTTAATATATTTACAACCATTATAGAATTAAAAATTTCTTCGTTTGTTTTCCATTCCAAAATTTTCAAAAACACGGCCACTCTTCTGGTGTAACCTGACACTGACACTGTATACGCTAACCAACAATGGGCTCCAAACTTAAATTTATGATGGTGTAGAATTATTGTCACCTTTCACAATAAAAAAGGTTGATTTCAAGACATGATTTTATTAGTTGATCGTAAAATATTTACTGTACATGAATTTTATGGCTTCCGTACTCGATGACCTCGTTTCAAAATATGGCTATTTAGCGATTGAAACACGTTTATTACGATGTGAAAATAGCCATTCTATCACAATACAATGATTATCGGAATATATTGGAAACAATTTTGATGTTGAGTCATAAGTTTAGACATCATTTTAAACATGTATAGGCTTCTAAAGTTATCATTACTTATAGGCACGTGTTCGTGGATTACACATACGGCGACGGGCGAATAAAAAAAATGATGGACGAATAAAATAAACGTCAATAATGAAATTGTCTGCTTCAGGAAATAGCATGATTAATTAATGGTAATTAAAAAAAACACTATTAGGCCATAATTTCAAAGTGCTCTCTTTCACAAATTACAAATCTTTTATAGGCTATGCAGTTATTAAAATATTTGCTATGAAAAAATGACATTTTTATTTTTTGTAATTTCAATGAAATTTCAATGAAATTTGCAATATAAATATTTCAGTGAAATTTCAGTAGAAAAAAATATAATTTATTTCAATGAAATTTCAGTAGATCAAAATTTTTGTTTATTTCAGTGAAATTTCAGTAATAGACCGAAATATATTTTTATTTCAGTGAAATTTTGGTGAGATTTCACTGAAATTTGGTCATTTCAGTGGGATTGGGCAAAATTTTCAAATCTCACTGAATTTCACTGAAATCTCAGTGAAATCTCAGTGAAATTTCAGTATCATTTTCTCTGGGGTTATTATTTTGAATATATTTTCTACGTCTAAATCACTTAACTCGGTATCTAGAATGTGTTCCCATTCTTTAATGGCTTTTGGCCTGCTGAACTTTGCTTGTATTCGGCTATCATAAATATTTTTTAAGTTTACGTTGTGAAAATGGGTATTATATATTTTGTAAAAATTAGTATTTATATCTTCCAAGGGAGTTCTATTACAATTAAAATTTGTATGTACCGCACTTTCAAGCTCACTCGCTTCCTGTACATACTGCAAGATACACTTTTCTATTCCTTTTAAGATAAATTGATGTTTTTCTAAATATTGATTATCGATCTTATTTATTTTATCAAAATATTCACTAACGTACCGAATATTATTGTTAAAAAGAAATTTTAAAAATATAGTTTTATTATTAATCTTTATATTTGTATTATTCCAAATAATTTGATTTTCAGTGTGGACAATGTTCTTTATATGCGCTGTGTAGATTGTATACCAGTTGGCATACAGGTTTTTATAAAAAGGAATTTTTAGATTTAACTTATCTGGAAAGTTGCATGCAGGTAATAAATTTCCACCATATTCAGCCATAATGAATTCATATGGTATGAGCCATGTTTGGATTGGTGACTGATATATTTTTTTGATCCAAAAAATGCTATTACATATTAGGAGTTCTTTTAAGTCAATCATTTTTAATCCGCAATTTTTATTTTTTTGTATAAGAATGTCTCGCTTTATTCTGTCAGGACCGTTCCATATAAATTTGTAAAAAATTGTGTTTAGTTGTTGAATAGTAGAATCCGGTACTGGATTAACAGTGGCCGGGTAAAGAATTCTTGGAATGCAGAAAGTTTTAATTATTTGTATTTTTCCAATTAAAGATAATTTATGTTTATCCCATACTTTTAATATTTGTTCTATTTCATTTATTTTATTTCTAAAGTTTAATTCACTAGTAATTTGAGTATCTTTTGAAAAATGGATCCCGAGGATTTTTATAAATTTTTCGCATAATACTATACCGGTTGATTTTAATTTTTGCATTAAATTCATATCACAGCTATTTAAATCTATTGCTTCTGTTTTGTTAACGTTAATTATAAGCCCCGAAACTAAACCGAAAAGTCGCAAAACCTCAAGCAAATGTCGTGCAGAGCTAAAATCTTTTAATAATGCCGTTATATCATCAGCAAAGGCTACAACTTTTATGGATTTTTGACCAAATTTTATTCCCTTTATATTTATATCGTCTCTAATAGCGCATAACAACAGTTCTATGATCAAATTAAAAAGATTGGATGACATCGGATCGCCTTGTCGTACACCCCGTTTTACATGAAAATAAGGGGTTGTAAATCCATTGTTTATTACACAACAGGTGATATTTTTATAAAGGGTTTTTATCCATCTAATAAAGTTACGTCCGAAACCGTACGACGATAAAGCTTGTATTAAAAAGTTATGGTTTATGCTATCGAAGGCTTTTTGGAAATCTATAGCCAAAAGAAAACCTATTATTCTTTTTTGTTTCGCAAGATCGAAACAGTCGGAGATAATACGGGTATTTTCATGAATGTGGCGACCTGGTATAAACGCGGATTGATTTGGGTGTATTAATTGGTTCAAAAATGGTTTTAATCTATTAGACAAAACTTTGCTTATCAGCTTCACATCGACATTAATAAGTGTAATGGGTCTCCAGTTAGTTAAGCATGTTCTATCTTTATTACCTTTAGGAATGAGTTTAATAACTGATTGACGCTGTGTTACGGATAAAGATTCTTCTTCAAAGCTACAGTTATACGAGTCTAATAATAATACATAAATATCTGGCCAAAAATGTCGATAAAATTCAATTGTGATACCATCATTTCCTGGAGATTTATTTATTTTAAACGAGTTTAAGGCCTTCTGAAGTTCGAAATAGTCAACTTTGAATTCAAATAAATCCTTCTGGTATTCATTTAGCCTTTCTACGGGTCTAAAATTTGTTATAAAATTGTTTTCCTTTTTAAAAGACGTATCTTTCGACGCATATAAATTTTTATAAAATAGAAATATTTCATCCGAAATTTCAATGGGGTCAAATATAGCTGAATCGTCTGATTTTTTAAGCTTATTTATTGTCGTAGCACATTTTCTATCTTTCTCTAAGTTTAAAAATAATTTCGTGTTTTTTTCACCATTTTCATACCAGTTTTGTTTAGATCTAATAATTGCTCCTTGCGTCTCATCAATGTAAATGTTATCTAATGATTGTTTAACTTCAGTATATTGATCATAAAGTTTTTCGATAATTTGGTTGTCACAAGGTTCCTGTTTATTGATAAGGGATTCAATCTTAACCAGTTCTTCAATTAGACTATTTTTTACAGCTTTTTTAAGTTTTTGTTTCTTTTTGGAGTATCCTATAGAAGATTCCTTTATCTTAAATTTAATGAAGTCCCATAAACCATTTTTATTTTGTTTGTCAAAATATTTACTTTTCCATATCGGTATTGATGATTTTATCATTTTAGTATATGTCTTGTCTTTTGTTAGCGAAGAGTTAAATATCCACAGATTTGGTCCGCGTGGATAATTGTTTATTTTGATATGTAAATGAATTGATGAGTGATCAGTAAAGGAAGTTGGCTTTATTGTACATGATTTTATACAATCTTGAAGTTTTTCCGATATCAGCCAAAAATCAATTCGACTTTGTATCAAAGGCTTCCTTTGTTTCCAAGTAAAACGCTTATTATTTTGATTTAGATTTCTGAAAATATCTAAGAGGTTAAAATAATTTATTATATTGAATATGGCAGTTTGGCCTTTTCTTTTCAGTTTATAATTGCCGCCATATCTATCAAGTTGAACATTTAGGACATTATTGAAATCTCCGCCAATTACCATTGAGAACGTGTCAAGTTCACTACATAGCTGTTGTAAAGATTTAAGTAATCTTGTATAATAAGTGTATTGGTCATTGTCAGATATAGGGCTATATGTATTGACTAAAACTAAGATATCATTATACACACTTATTACTAAAATGTTAAAATAACCTTTTTCATCGGATTCGTTTTTAATAACATTTATGTTATTGTTACTTTTTAAAAAAATAGCTGTCCCTGCTGAGTTGGTTCTACTATGTGAAAACAATATGCGATCAGCCCATTCGTTCTGCCAATCGGTTTCATCGCATACACTGCTGTGAGTTTCTTGAAGGAAATTAATAGCACATGATTGTTCGTTTAACCAATTAAATATCTTTTTTCTTTTTAAAGCATTTCGAATTCCTCTTACATTGATGGACAGAAGTTTAATTGACGTCATTTAATACTATTTAAAAGTAAATAAACAATTTTAAAGCTATGGAGGAGATAATAGATCTGTGTGTAGGGAAGCCCATTTTGAGAAAATAATTGTATGTAATAATAATAATAATACAGTAATAACAATAAACAAAGCATAGTATTTACAATCATAATTACAAAACATGTTGAGGCTGAAACAGGCTTTTGCGAAGCTTCGCTATGTACAGAACGAGTCACAATTAGAAGAGAAACATATATACAGACACATGGTAGACAACTAGTTAAATAACTTGTGAACAGAGTAATGCTCATGTATTACTCCTTTGGCAGAAAAAAAAATGTTTAAGTCAAAAAGCTGTGGATGTGTATACTGTGCTGGTTGAGCGTACAGTTACTTTAAATGATAACAAGTGGTATTATACTGAGTAGCTCTACTGTATTCACTGCAGTGATAGACCTATTGAATGCAAATATCATATTATGATTTTCATACTTTCAGAACTGTACCTGGCAATTTACAGGTAGCTCAGTATATGTATATGGTTCAGTAGCTACGTAATATTGGCATGATGTATTGTAATATCAAGATTATATATATTATATATCTAAGATAAGCCATCGCGATGTATAATACTTCGTAGCTATTGGAATATTTATAGAGTGACGTGCTAAGTAGTTTTATAGTTATATATTAACAGCATTTATCAAATTCAATTACCAGACATATTTTATGCAAATTATATTTTAATTGAAGTGTCGCCGCTTCGTCTGCATGAGAAACATGACACTGGAATATACTCTACACACCTTAATACCAATTTTCATAAAAATAACAATGTGATAGTTATATTATTAAATGCATCGTGTTGTAGCAAAATATCGAGAAGGTAAGATAAAAGTAGTTTCCATTTATCATTATGCAATAATTTCTTATCGAATAGATGTAGGAGTTCAATACATTACTAGGTACCAGTATTCACTGGACAAGACAATGAGCATATGATTTTCATATTGAGAAAGATTTTATCGTGCTGGAAATCTAATGAAGATTTTACTTTTCAGATTTATGAAATGTCTAAATAAATTTATAAGTTTACAGCATCTGATACCATTTGATATCTATTTGAGTTTTGGTTTACATTGCCGACTGTGTCACTTAATATCGCCCCTTTAGGTGTAGATGTTAAACCCATATCCATCAGGGACGGTTGTCTCATATGATGCGTGCTAATATCCGGTAGATAATAAGTGTTATTAGGGTGTTCACGAGTTGCAGACGACGCTTCTGGGCGACCTTGACCTTCTCGCTGATCTGCTTGTAGATGTCGTCTGGGGTTTACATTGTTTCTAAATGATAGCAAATCATCTTCACGTGTAATGAGATGTTTGCGGCCGTCAAAATTACTAACAAATATCTTCCCGTCGTAGGTCCAACAGTTTTTGATAACTTTATCTTTAAATAGATCACGTGTTGATTTGTATAATGCTGAGCGGGTTTTAGTTAGCGCCTCATTTATGTAAACCTTAGTTTTGTTCTGAATATTGTACTCCTTGAGATTTTTTTTTATTTGCATATACTGAAGCCCTATCACGATAGCTAATAAAGCGTACTATGATATCTCTGTGAAACTTGCCATGTTTATCTCCAACTCTGTGGGTACGCCCAATATGTGACTTGTCAAGCTTGGTAGCATCATCTGATAAAACATGATCGTTTATTAAAGACAAAACAATATCATCAGTGCTTTCGTCAACTAACTCGCTGATGCCACTAATCTTCAGACACGTACGTCGGGAATATTGCTCTAGATCATCAATTCTTGATTCCAGATTTTTCAACTTTTTCATTAAATTCGGTTAATATTTGAGGTTTAATTGAGTTCATTATGTGGTTAACAAACACGTCACGTTTTAGCAACTCAGCCAAGAAGGATTTTATTGAGTTATCATCCTGGAGCATAGTGTCTAAAAATTCGTTTATACTGGTTGATATGTCCTGGTGACTCCTTTTTGTCTTTTTAGCTTTGTGGTTCGCCATTTTAGATATATTTATGTAACAAGAAAAACACTTTACTAACCAGTGAAGACTGACTGTAATATCCAGAAATAATTTACTATGAGTACTGTTTATGTGACACAGAAACAAATCTTCATCAATTTCCACATTTAGTTGGAATATTACAATGTTAATCTCGTAAAATCCATCATAAATGTCGAGAAGAAATAATTCACACAAATTTTTTAAGGCTCTATGCATGAGATTATCACTAAGAAATACATTTTTCTTCTCTGCCAGTGGAGTGTGTCAACTTTAAGCCGCCATGTTGATTTCTGGAACTTGCTGAATCGACAGAACTGCAACTGAGTTTTGCAGAATTCAATGTGTGAGTATTAGAACCGTGACGTAATTAAAGACGGGTTATACTATATACCGGAAAACTACCAGAAAACACCCTTACATTAAATACTGGAAAACACTGGAACAACCTAACCCTAACCTTCAGCCGGATGCGGGTCAGTTCATCCCAATCTATTTTTTTATCAGGCCGTTTCATCCCCCTTGTTATAAGAATAGCAGATAATTAACGGAGTTGTACTTTTTGTTAAATAAACTGTTAAACACTTACGTATTGTTATGGATTAGTAATAAAAACATGCGGTGTGGGCAATGCCGGATTAACCATGGTGGGGGCCCTGGGGCCTGGAACATGTGGGGGCCCCTGATCACTGACCGCGAGCGCCAAAGGCGCGAAGCCCCGCATTGGGGGTCTGGGGGTTTTCTCTCCACCCCCACCCACCCCCCCAAAAATTTTCAGAAATTGGAGGCCAGAAACGTGATTTCCTGGCATTTCAGGCACATGTGTTGGAGCCATTCAGAAGTGTCTCACCAGAAAAAAATAAAATTCTGCCACCAAATTAGCGCATTCTGACGTGCTATGAAATGATGGCATTTCTAGAGGAGGAGACTGTAAGTGGGCAGAGCGACATCAAACCTAATTTTGAAGTCACTCAGTGATAAATAACGGGGCTACTTGATTTGGAATCGTATTATACCCCCAAGATGATTTGATGAATGGAGGCCGTAACGTTACGACCAAGCCGAACTCGATGTTTGACAAACAAAATGGTAATACGAGATTTAATCAAGAAATATGAATATTTCGTGTGATCATGGTGTACATCTCATCAAATTCAGCTTATACCCACAACAAATATCAACAACAACAACAACAACAGCTTATATACAATCGTACGTCAATCTGAGGCAAAATTCGCGCTACTCGAAATGATGGGGACGTGTAAGGTGTTCGAGTTATACGATAATTGAGTTAGACGATGGTCGGTCCGATAGGAGATCTCACGACAATAAAAAAACATGTGTTACACCCATCACCGGATTACACCGAATTCTCGGATGTCGATCGCAACACAACATGGATTGAGGGGGCCCAAGGGACTTCCGATGGAGGGCCCTCAAAGCATCGGAGGGGCCCCGTCACTAGGTCACCGGCCGTTGGAATCCTCGGTCCGACCATGCTCGAGGCGCGCAACTGAGATTTTTGTGGGGGGCCCCCTAATGTGGTGGGCCCTGGGGCCTGTGCCCCATGGTGCCCCATGGTTAATCCGGCGTTGGGTGTGGGTTGAGTTATATTTTCCATATACATTTCAGTAATAAGCCAGATAAATTAACAACTTTCAACTCACAAAGTAAAAATAATTTAATTAAATCAACTTGTATTTAACACCTATAATTTTTTTAGCGCAAATTAGTCAGAATGTGAGAATGGAATTCTAGAGGACGCGATCAGCTGTCCTCTGCACGTGAAAAGAGAAGTGTCATGTACAAGTGGGGATAGCATTTGATATTTAATCTAAAGCATGATTTGGGATGCATGCTTTTACTTAGCGGAATTCACATCAATGCACGTCAATTCGAGTCGGAGATTTACAGCTACTCTGGCAATTTCTGCGAATTTTTAGTCCAGCCGATGTCAAAGAAATTAATTATGATATTCAAGTGGATCAAAATAACAGGTCAGTTACTTAAGCGACCTTTCAAGGCCTGTCTGATTAAAGTTTTTCTTTTTTTTTTTTGAAAACCATTAAAACACACACACACACTTTATTGAATAATAGTTGGACCGATAACCTCAACGGCCAACATGTATTACCGTTTATTATGGTGCTACCTAGTTTGCCATTATATACAATAAAAAAAAGGAATATTTTCACGTTAAAAAAAATATTTACTATGCCTTTGTATACAATATAAAAAGGGAATATTTTGACATTAACATTCAAAAATATTTACTTGACACATCATGTTATTGTTATTAATGTATAAAACCACGTACATGTAATACTTGTTTTTTAATTTGTGGGATGAAACGGCCCAATATAAGTGGGATGAACTGACCCCTGTAATTTTGTGATGAAACAGCCCGGAGTCCGGAGTGAAACGGTTGTGGGATGAAACGACCTGCTCCCCCCCACACCAGCCCAGGGGACCAGGCTCCGGATTACCTATTTAGTTAGGTTTTTTTCCAGTATTTTGTGATTTATTATTGGGATTGAGAGAATTCGATTCCGGAACTTTCAATCGAGTTTTCCCTTTGAGTCTTGGCATTAGTTAGTTTGTTGAGTGACTTGAGTGCCTACAAGTACAAGACAAGTACAACATTTATATATCATATAGGCTAGGGGCCTATATAGATAACTTAATAAAACAAGTGACAACAATCACATTTACAAAGTATTTAAACTACATTTACTATAATCACCATTGTCTCTTACCTGCCTTGTAATTGTAGGTCTACTCTTTTTAGTGTTTTATTTTTGAGTATGAGGAATGAGGTCAGTAGCATTAAAGGGGAGTAAGTGGCCTTTTCCAACCAAAACTTCCTGTTGAATAGTGTATAAAAGCAAACAAGGATTCACAATGTATCTTTTAAAAAAAAAATGAAAAGCATCACATTTGCATTCATATGACTTAATTGATTGTCTGATAAGTCTATTCTATATAATCTATGTATAATAATCTCCCAGTAAAAAGATAGAGAATTATATAAAACAAAAATTACTGTAATCCGGATCCAGGTTTCAGAAACAACCTAACTTTGCAAAAATGGCGACTACCATAGCAGTTCGTACAAGGAAAAGTCGTCGAGGTATTATTCAAATTTGTTACATATTTTGGGGCTTTATAGTCATTCGTGTAAATAAATCGTATATTAAATATTATTTTTACATTTGACATTCATTCCAGAGTCACTGGTATGCTATTTTAGTCCCCATCTTCGGGGATTAACCGGCGCTAGTGAGACGGAGTGCACCTGATGATGTTCGTCATTTATTATTTAGTCAGTTCATTTCATCATCATCATCATCATCATTTATGAGGCCTTTGTAGGTCAGCGACCTTCTGGCCTATCAGTCCAAGCAGTTCTTCTTCTTCGTACAAAATGTTTCATAGTTCTTAGTTAAGTCCTATATACTACGCCTACACATTTGGATAGATCTGTTAGCCTAGTATTGATGATGTTTTTGTAATAAAGTTAATCGAATTGTTTGTATGATCGCTTGATCATTGTTTTGTTGGTTACCGATGTTTTTATTACTGAAGTATATACTTGTTTTGTTTGTTAATTGGCATTGTGATTTGAACAGTTCTGATTTTTTGATTAGTATTTACAATGTTTTTTGCAAGAACGAGTGTGGAGGATCACACTAATAAGGAATACCCATGTCCCTAAAGTAAACTATGTCGTGTGGACGACTTTACCGACATATTATTATATCCCGAAATTAAATTAAGTCTTGTGGACGACTCCAACAACGAGTGTGGACGACTCTACCAACGGGTGTGGATGACTTAACCAGATTTTCCGTGCGGACGACATTGCTTATGGACGACTTGACTGGCATTCATTGCATTGCCTGAGTGAAAGAGTGAAGCTGATGTGATTGGTGTCAAATATAAAGGTGATACAAACAATGTTAAATAATTAAGACCATAACTGTATGATTCGCTCTATATTAAAGAATTTACAATATAATCAATGTGGGATAGATAAAGTTCAACTATATGTGACATGGCAGTGCGTAAACAGCTGATTCAACGATTCAGTATCAATAAGGCCTATGTGTATCCTGCATAAAATCTTATCAGCCCCTGTTTCATGTATCAACTGAATGTCTAATAACGATCTACCCTTGTAGACATCTGTATGGGGGGTTGGATGGCCGAATGGTTAGCATGTGTGTATCAGTATCATTAAGTCTGTAATTGAGTCAACTATTGAATAGATTACCATGTTTTCTCAAACATTTGATATCCGGCAACGCCTTCCGCACCCAACTAATTAAATATCTAATTGAAAATAAATTACTGTCTTTCACCCGATTTGATTAACCTTATGTACAATCTATTCCATGTTGCGTGAATTATGAACTTGTTACAGTCAATCCTTCTTAACGCCATGTTGCACTTTTATATGCCAAAAAATGTACATCTATAAATACGTGTACATGTTCAAATTGTTTTGCTTCTTGGGTTTTTTCTGGATGCTTCTTTTTTTTTTGTTTATATTGAGGTATATATATATTTATAATATATATTTTTAATGTATAAATTTCAATCTCTTTTCTGTCTATTAAGGTACATATTTTCTCATTGTTTGAAGAGCAAAATGAATGGCCTGATTTTCAACCCTTTTGAAATAAAATTATATTATTATTAGCACAATGAATGGTTAGGACGCGCGCACTGTATCATAAAGCCTGTCATTTAGTCAGCTGGCGACCTTGGCGTGGTTTTGAATCCCCGGTTGTGCATGACAAGGAGTTGGGTCGCCTGTCCAACCTTGTGGGTTTTTTCCGGGTCTTCCAGTTGCCTCCCACAACTAAAGACCCCTATGCTCAAGGGAATTAATGAAATAAAAACTATATGAGTGTTAGTCCTGAGTGTGTGTCAAATGAATGTTAAAACCCCATTTCTCTCTCACAAACCCCTGGATCTTCTCTTAAATCTGCTGTTGCCAACCTTTACCCAGTTCCTTCCATGTTGAAGGTGTGATCAGGATTGTTCTTGCCAATATGAAGTATGGTACACCTACAACATTTTTGGCGTTAAACAGAACCATTGTCAATTAAAGGCAGAATGGGTTGCTGACTATATAAATAAGTGGTCCCTTAGTAGGCTGCATGGTTTGAGGCCTCTAATTCTATGGATAGGCATACAATACATTTAAATGCTGGGTAGATTTCCATAATACTGTTTAAAGTGGCATAAAAAAAAATAATGGACCTTTTATGGGAAAACTTTTAGTAAGCGATTCCTAAAAATGTGCATTGTTGGAATATTGAGAAAGTGTGTTTTTAAACATGTACATTGTCTTCAAATTAACTAAAGCATTATTTATCTGAAATAACTTACTTTCTTTTCTTTTTTTAGCAGACACAGTGGCATACAGTGAAATGGCATTGAGACAAAATGCTTCTATATTGGAGTATTGTCGGACATCAATGGCTTGTTTAGGTGGTGCTACCGCAGGAATATTAGGATTAACTGGTCTTTATGGTTTTGCATTTTATTTTATCACTTCATTTCTTTTTTCGGTGAGTATGAAATAATATCAGAAAAGAGTCATGTGAATTCAGAATTTTGAAATCTATTCCATGTTTCTTTTGGATTGTATCAAAAGCACAAACAGTTGAATGGGTAGCCATACCAGGCGAATCCTTGGTCCAATTCACCAGGTTCCGTGTACACATTGGCGTGCACGTAAAAGATGCAGTGGCAGTTGTAATTCGATACAAGAGTAGGCCATTATGTCGCTGCCCAGGCAAAATTTCCCTCATAGCACACTGTATGTCATATGCTTGTCTTCATTAGCTCAGTTCAAAGCAAAGCAGTAGGACATTAAACCCCATTTCATTTACTGCTTACATCTGATTTCCACTGTATCTTTTAGGTGATGGTTTTGATCAAGGCTGGATCCAGATGGAACAACTATTTTGTGTCTCGAAAAATTCTTTTTACTAATGGTTTTTTGGGTGGTTTATTTGTATCCTTTAAAAAAATAAGTGTTATAATTCAACCAAATTGCTAATTAAATTCACGCCACATTCAACATATTTTTAATATTGTATTATCTTGACCATTAAGTCAGGCAAAACTGCATCTTTGCCATGTAATGCTATTATCCTATGAAATTGTTAGTTGTATTGTGCATTTTAAAGCTTTCAAATTTCAAATGCTAATTTAATCTGCCACTGATGAAATAACTGTGTTATGTATAAAATATATCAATTTATCTGAATGTTTTCAATAAGTTTGGCATAAAATTGATAATCATACTTTGTCACTAACATATTTTTCTTTTAAATTTAATAGTAATTTTCATACGTAAATGATGGAAAATTTAACTTCTATTTGTTGTTGTTCTTTTTAAAACAATTACGAGAAAAAGTATAAAGAGGACACAATCCAGGAACAATAAATTTATAGTGAACTAGAGATACTTTGTGATACATGTTTTGCTTTTAATGGGAATTTTCTCCTCTTTTTAACAATGATCAATATAATTTTTATGTAATCATAAGGATTTTAGTTTCCTTAACCTTTTGTTTTTCAGACATATGTGTTATCATGGACGTATCCTTTATTTAAAATAATTTATCAATGTCATTTTAATAGTTGAAATATAAAGTTTATATACATGTATATATATTGGGGAGACAGTACCAAAGTGGGTAAGATGCTGGCCCATTAGGCCAGTTGTTCTTTGCATTGGCAGAGAAAGTTCATCCAGATTTTTTGGCGTGGTTCCCCCATGTCAATGATGCAGGATGGAGGGCCTGACAAGGAAATCTGTCTAGTCGTTCAGATGGCATGAAAAACTGAGGTTCCATGTACACATTGGCATGCACGTATAAGATCCCTTGACACAGGAATTCAGTATAAGAGTAAGCCTTGGTGTCACTGTCGGGGCACACTGTATGACGTATGCCTGTCTTCATTAGCCCAGTTTGGAGCAGAACAGTATGACGTTATACCCCATTTCATTTATATTTGACCTCATATTGACAAGGAGGGTGTAATTTACAATGAATCTACAGTCAATGGACTGACAGAATGAGGGTGTGGTTTACAATGAATATGCTGTAAAGGGATGGACAAAAGAAGGGTGTGGTTTACAATGAATATGCTGTAAGTGGATAGACAAAAGAAGGGTGTGGTTTACAATGAACATACTGTAAATGGATAGACAAAAGGAGGGTGTGGTTTACAATGAATATGCTGTAAGTGGATGGACAAAAGGAGGGTGTGGTTTCTAATGAATATGCTGTAAATGGATAGACAAAAGGAGGGTGTGGTTTACAATGAACATACTGTAAATAAATAGACAAATGGAGGGCGTGGTTTACAATGAACATAGAGTAAATTTCAACATTGGAAGGGGTAAATCCTGTATTTTCAATGTTTTAACTTCTTTAATTCAATCAGATTTCTTTATGGAATGGTTCATGTTTATTAGAATCAGAGAAAGTCAGTGTATTAAGTTGGAGTGAAAAATCGATCATCAAAATATTTAATTCCATTTTTAATGTTTGTGTAAATATTAATATACAATGTAATAAAATATGTCTTCATATTAGATGTGTCTTGTCTTATATGCCTCCATGACTTTGTGATACTCGGGAAATATTGGATGTGAAAGCATCAATACCAAAACACTGCATCAAAGAAAGTTTAAATGACTTTACTGACCTACAATAATTAGTCAGGAAGAAAGGGAGTTTAGTAGCAACATAACAATGAATGGAAACTTTTATTGTTTGAGTGTTTACAAGGTAGGCAAAAGGAAACAACTCCAGAAGAAATTAACTGAAATTGTTGAAATTTGTTTACTAATTTAAAATGAATTATGTAAGTGAATTAGAACGTTTCGGACATTTAATGATTTAATTTAAAAATGAAGAAGCAAGAGAATAACAAGTAACGTGTTACGATAATAAACAACAAACAGTGATAAATTCGCCCATAATAAAGTCATTTGAATGAAACTTTCAATATACAAGATTAATTTTGCATTTTCTATTTTGGAACTATAGCAAGAACAGTTAGCTCTTTATCTAAATCTTACATAATGTATCTTTAAATTTACAAAGTGAAACAAGGGCCAGTGATAAACAGTGATAAATTCGCCCATAATAAAGTCATTTGAATGAAACTTTCAATATACAAGATTAATTTTGCATTTTCTATTTTGGAACTATAGCAAGAACAGTTAGCTCTTTATCTAAATCTTACATAATGTATCTTTAAATTTACAAAGTGAAACAAGGGCCATAACTCTAGAAGAAATTAATTTATATTCTTGAAATTAAATAGGATTCATCATCTCACTCTTTGTCATCTCACTAATGTAAACAACATGTTTACATTTCAGAATAATTGGATGATAAATGTACCTATTCACAACCACATTTTTATACACTAATTTAAATGTGGCATACAAATTTCATACAGATCAAATTATAACTTTTGTTGTTACAGCTTTCACAAAGTTCAACACAGTGAAACACCAAGCATAACTCTAGAGAGAGAGAGAGAAATGGGGTTTAACGTTCACTCGACACAACTAGGTCATTTCGGGACTAACATATGGTTTTTGATTTTATTTCAATAATTCGCTTGTGTGTAGGGGTCTTAAGCAGTGGGAGGAAACCGGAGTGCCCGGAGGAAACCCACGAGGTTGAGAAGGCGCCCCTATCTCCATGCCACATACGCTCACACCAGGGCTCGAAACCACAGCCGCAAGCCAGAGGTGACCGGCCAGCTAGAGATCGAAGCACGGCACTCTAGACCACTAGGCCATCCCAACCCCCCGCATACCTCTATAATAGAAGTAATTAATGGAAATTGTGGCAATTAAAGAGTATTCTTCTCACAAATGAAAACAACATACATCAATTTCAAAACAATCAGTTTACAATAAATTGTGGACCCGCAATGACAGTATACAACTACATTTCCATGTGGGCCTAGAAAAAGTATTAATGAAAATAAAGATATAAATACCAACTATACAATTTGAACTTTTTTTAATGAAATTCCTGTATGTAGTGAATAGAATTAATCTCTGATATTTTTAAGTTTTCATAGCTTTTTCTATTCTAGAAATGATATCATGAGATTCGTTTGGTTTAGTTCTTCTCTTTTCATCTATAGCTGTTTTCACATGTTTCTTAATGTCTTCAAGAATGGCATCGTAAGCAAACTCAGAATTTCTTCTCATAGCGTGAGCTTTGCGAAATGTTTTCTTTTGTCCCTTTTTCATTTCTCTGTTAAAAAAAATATATATATATATTTCTTTTAGTACGTTAAACTCCACTTCATTTTGCTTGTCTCATTAAAATTATTGTTATTGGGAACTTAAAATATATTAGTTTTTAGGAAGTTTATTTCTTTAAATGTAGTGCTGAGTAGTAGTAGAACCTGCCCAACCGGTCCAGAACAGTAGGACATTGAACCCAATTACATTTCATTTCATTAAAACTAGTTTTTCAGAAGTTATACATTTCCCTGCCAGGAATAAGGGTGTATCGAAATTATGTTCAGTTTATTTTAGTATACACAGTTTTACCCCAATTCCAGGACATATTATTAAAAATACCAATATATTTCAACAAGAAAAGAATTGACTACCCACTCTATATCTATCTCATTATTGTCATCACTGTCCAGCCTTTGCATCAATAATTCTAATGATGCTACTGATAAGGGTAGATTCATGGCCTAAAAAAACAAACAACAGTTTTGTATTGGAAATGAAAGCAAGTGAAACCAGAAGAAAATATCCGTATAATTTTTAAATGTTAACGCTAGACATGATTTTACTTCTAATGATGCTACCGATTGCAAAGCCAACAAGCAAAGCCTCGGTTAAGTATCCTTTTAATTTTGAATTCAATGCCTGGCATGATTTTACTGGATCATTGTTGGCTTTTTCTGAAATTGGAAATTCTCACTGCAAGACAAATAGTAGGTACTAGAGTTTACATTGGACAACCTTATATTCTATTATAAATAGTATATAATTATTGATACAGCACAACAAAATCCTGGCGTTCTATAAATCTTAGACACAGAATTAATATTTAGTTTAGAAATGCGAATATCAGTAAAACACCTAAATAAATAAAATTTTAGAATTACCAAAAATGCCTGACAGAGTTCTTTTCTAGATAAGGTTCCACTTTGGTCTGTATCAAGAACACGGAACAGATCTATTAATCGTAGATTTTCTTGTCTCATATATTCAAATAGAACCATACAGGGATCATAATGTTCCAGAGCTGCTTTAGGTTTTTCAGTACCCTGGTGAGTTTGATGAAGGTTTTCGCCGTGTATGACTTTAATAGATCTAACATCGTACAATTCAGCCAAACATTTCATGAAATCTTTATCCACTGGAATATCCTGCGATGATGAAACATGTCAACGGTGTTACATAATAACTCTCAAATACTGCCATTCTCTCAATATTATGTGTTTTTGCACATACCGATTATGCATATTTCTACATGGACTTCAAAACTATTCGCCAGAAAAACAAATATTACAAAGTGGATTCTTCTCGCTAGCCCAACATGTCTTTCAGATATGAAAATAGCCATCAAAAAAACCCGTGAAAGAGTCATGCAACCGTATCTAAACATTGTGCAGAATATATCTATGACGTGGGTAAATTACCAAGGTCTTACTTGTGGCCCATGTCAGGAACCCAAATTATCCAAAATACTACTACCTTTTGTAAGTTATAAATCTTGGAGTGAAAACATATTTTACAAACTTTCCCACTTAACCACTAAAAGTATAATATCTGTTTTAAACTTAAACTTGGGTTCACGTCAATACTGAAAAATGGTTTCCCGACGCCTATACTTACTGTTAAATATATTTCTTTGATAGAACATCTGGGTGATAATATAATGGCCCTTAATACAGCTACGGCACCAGTCGTAGTTAAAGGGTTTAACGAGAGCTGAAACATAATAAATAATATTATGCTGTGTATCTTCCTTATTATTCAACTGACTTTAACTACATTCAGGCCTGGATATAGAGAGAGGAGAGAATGAGGTTTAACATCGACTCGACATTTCCTAATAACATATTGCACAATTCCAATATTTCGCTTGCTCGTATAGGTATTTAGCAGCTGAAAGAAACCGGAGAAAAGGCATGAGGTTGGACAGGCGACACTACCCCTTGCCACGTACAAGCTCGGGATTGAAACCCTGTCATTTGAGTAAATTACAGACTATAATGTGATCTATATATCGCTGGCGTCAGACCACTTGACCCCCAACTGATTATTCTTACGCCGAACTGCGTTATCTCGACTTACTTTTAAAACTCGTAGAGTATAATTCTTCACTAGTCCATTGACTACAGGTTTTAAGCCAATATAATCAATTCTGTTACACGTTAAATCTAATTCCTTTAATACGCTATTCCTCTTTAAACATGACTCTAACGCCACACACCCTTCTCTATCTAAACCATTCCATGATAAATCTAAATATTCCAAACATTCATTTACCTGTCAAACATATTTCACAAATTAAATAGATATCTTATTCAAAGATTAAATAAGATTAAAAATGAAAAATTTAATATATATGTAAATATCTAAATGAAATTGGGTTTAACGTCCTACTGTTCTGTTCCTAACCTGGGCTAATGAAGACGGGCATACGATATACAGTGTGCTATTAGCAAATTTTTACCGGCCAGCGGTGCTACGGCCTACTCTTATATCGAATTCCAACTGCCAATGGATCTTTTACGTGCACGCCAGTGTGAACACGGGACCTCGGTTTTTCGTCCCACCGGACGACTAGACAGCTGTCCTTGTCAGGCCCTCCGTCCTGCATCACTCACAGGGGGAAGCCAGAAAATCTGGACGAACTCTCTCGCAAATCTATTCTAGCGAGCCAGCGTCTTACAGTTGTGAACGTAAAATAACCCTTGACAGCTGGAATTCGAATTGTTCCCCACAGTACATTATATGGTGTATATCCGTTTTCATTAGCCCAGTAGGACGTTATTAAACCCCATTTCATTTCAAGTCAACGATTGAATTTCAAATAATCTGATATAATTAATTGTTAATCAAAGTTAGAATTTACGGCTAATCCTTGACAAAACTTTACTGCTCCTCTTTTTCTGATACCATTCCAACTTAAATCTAACGACTTTAAACTAATATTCTCAGCTGAAATAGCAAATTAAACACATGTCTTGGATCGTTATTAGAATGCACAAAGAAAAGGTCATCATATTAGGCCAAATAAAAAAAGCCCAAACATATTCTGGTTCTCCGATAAGCCAGCGTCCCGTTTTTTTTGGTGTTTTTTTTAAATTAACAGTGCCATACCAAATGATATTTTATCCTAATTACTGGGACTTGAGTGAAGCCAAGCTCATATTAATCAACAGGTGCACAACCCTGAAAATGTTACTAGTCATAACTGGTTTTCATGAACGATACTAGATAATTTTACATTCCTTTAATGAATTGGGGTTTAACGTCCTATTGTCCTGCTCCGACAGTCTGCTACGAGGAACATTTTGCCCGGACAGCGGCACTGTGGTCCGCTATATGGAATTACAAATGTCGTCCATGCCAATATGTACACACATTTCTATAAACAACATGAGACAAATGTAGTACCTTGATATATGATGTTTATGAGAAGTCATTTAGCCCAATAATGATACTTTACCAAAAAAAAAAAAAAATCCCACAAAAATACCCCCACCCACTCTAGCATTTTATTTTTTTTTTTATAAACAATATTTTATTCAGGATGTCTGAGTGGGATTGGGGAACAGGCTTAGCCTATGTAAAACCCCTCTCCCTTTTATTTTACATGGCCTTAATTGATGAATTTCGATCTTCTCTTAGAATTTTTCTATTTTTAACAGTTTTTTACTTAGGTCTTAACACTGAAAGTTATCATTCATTCTTGCCTGATTATATTCTCAATTTCATGCACATGTAAGTTATGACACAGTCAAGTTTGAAGTTATAGACTTGTTTCAATAACTAGAATAATATAGATATGGATGATAATTTGTAATGTAACATACCTAGGGCAGATCCTAATAACACTGCGGCTTCTTCATCTATATTACAATAAGTCAACATTAATTCTCCTAAAGTTTCGTTCATCTAGTAAAATTTTAAAATAAAAGTTTTCTCAAGAAATGAATTACTAACGTATGATAGCTTCAAATGTTAGCTCCACATACCCACCTCAGATAATGAGCTATGTGAGTGTGTGTGGTTGGTCGTGGTGGGACTAACAAAAACATGTCATAAAGAATTAATAACATATGGTATAACGCTTATTCAACAATTAACAATAACTTTTCTTATGTCAAAATTTCTCTTATCGATATCAGAACAACTTCAAAATTATGATAAATTTTCAGTGAAATTACTACCTATTCAAACTATCGAAATAAAAGAGAAGTGACATTAGGTGTTCAAGATCAAAATGGATTATGTGATACACGGGACCCTAGAAGCCAACCTGGAGACGCGGCGATGAGTATATACATGCAAACCTATAATAATGTATCAACAATTATTGGCAAGCAAGCATATGAACATGTGTTCACACCATGTGTAGCCTACCGATAAAGTATATGCTATAGAATAATACCTTAAGCATTTCTGCAATATCTTTGGCATTAATTGTTGAAAATTTGTTATCTGTAAGAAATAATTGAAAACGCAGATTCAGGATTTTTTTGTATGGGAGCAGTGGATGGCTGGGTGGGGATTTGGGAGTGAAGAGTGGGCAATTCCTAAAGGGTTCCGTGGCGCCGAACGAGGCGAGTGCTGATCAGTTTGCCTTGTTATACCATGCAATCTCTTTATACATCTACTTCAGTATTGTGATTTTCTTACTTTTAGTTCAGCCCTTAGACACATTTAAAAAGCAATCATTAATGTCACGTTCCTTGGTAAATTATCTGTATTATAGTATCGTTTATGATGACCAGTAAGAAATACCTGACCTGATAAATCGAAGAGCTTAATAGTTTTGTTCTTTTGAAGAGAACGGCATATAGATGTAATTCCGACGTTACCAAGGTTACATGACGCCAGGTACTGGAATAATAAAACAAAATGCTGTTGACAATGGTGCTAATAATAACACACATTTTGGTTACCCCTTTCCCTTTAAAACAAAAATGGAGGTATTCATAAAATGTTTATAGGAGATGTCAATGACCTGAAAACTAATCCTTGTGGATTAACCTTATATTACACAACAATGGATATTATACGGATAACTTTTATTGTCTTAAAGTCAATTTGTTATTATCATACAACCAATTTGGGTTGATTATATTTACATTTCATATATACATGTACATTATGAAACATTACGCAAAAAAATCTCTGATATAACTCATATGTTTTGGACAAATAATGTTGTTTTGTGAAATGTTTCATGTTTTTTTCTCGTTTGTTGTAACGTCCATGTTGACGGTTGAACATGGCCTTCCATGGCAAATTACGAATGGTTAACAAATGCTTTAATAACAAATTAAAACAAGATTAACCAGAGATATAAATATTTTTACGTACAAAATAAATATGAGTGACAACCGAGATTAACTGTTACCGCCTTAAGATAACGTAGATATCGAGCTGTTAACTTAGCAGCCGGGGTGATCCCAACAATTCAATCATGGCTTAGATTTGATGCTTCCCGAACTAATATACAAAATGAAATGAAATGAAATTGGGTTTAACGTCCTACTCTTCTGCACCTAACCTGGGCTAATGGAAGACGGACATATGCCATACAAGTGTGCTATGAGGAAAATTTTGCCCGGGCAGCGACGCTACGGCCTACTTTTATATCGAATCCCATCTGCCAAGTGATCTTTTACGTGCACGCCAACGTGTACACGGGACCTCGGCTTTTCGTCCCATCCGAACGACTAGACAGTTGTCTTTGTCAGACCTTCCGTTCTGCATCACTGGCAAGGGGAAACCACGCCGGAAAATCGAGATGAACTTTCTCGGCCAATGCAGGGATCACTAATATACAAGAGGTGGTAATGGGTGCCGTGTACTACACATTGAACGTTCACAGAGTACTCTTCTCAGGCCAATTTATATATTAGTAATTTGATTATTAAACTCACCAGATGAGAAACATGTTTATTTCCCTTTATCATATCAGCTATATACGCGGCTCCTTCATTACCTATTTTATTACCTGATAAATCCACTGATCGTACAAACTTCTTCCCCTATGAAAACAAAAATTTAAGAATATGAGAGAGAGAGAGAGTATTGTGTATGCCTACTATATATAGTTGCACAAATGCTATGACTAAGGTCGCTGTTTATCCAACAAATAAATGGACACCAAGCCAAACTGGGTACCTACCACGTCCACAGAATGCTAGTGACATTGTTTAAAGAATCTGTTCTTTTGATGATCGATTATTAAATATGCAGTATGTAAGATTATAATAAAGTGCTGGTCGTCTGGCTATAGTTAAATATAGATAATTGAATATGAATTGTAAATTTCATTCAAATTACTTAATTCTTGGAGAAGTTATGACTGTTTGAACACGTGGGGGCTATTATCGTAGCAACGGTATTTGAAACCCAGACTACATCTCGATCATAGATTTATTGAAATCTCTGCCACCCGATGGCTTATAGAATTGATTACGGGCTTGTCATTTGAATAAATATAAGTAATAATTCATATAGAATTTAAAGTCGGAAAGAGACCTGCAGTAGGCAGATTTAGCTCTTTCTTAAAATAGCATTATGCAAGAGCAAAATCTGCTTATTTCAGGTCTTTCTTTAGGCCTGAGATGTTAGACATTAATTAACATATCCAGACCATAATAAACTCTTGATATCAAGGCTAGCCTTCGATGTTGGCGAATTAAAATCCAATATGCCGCTTAATGGCCGTTGATAATTAAATCAGTCAAGTGGATAATCGAGACTATGCTGTTTATGTTAATGATTTGAGTAATGATGACCGAGGCTATGTTAATATTTCAAACGCTTTTTTCTCGGCTAATTGTGGACCAATTTGACTGAAATTTTCAGCAAATTACCTTTACACTATCTAGTTTTTAACTATTATAGTGAGAACTGCCATCTCTTTATCTTATCTCCCATAATGTAACGTTAACGTATCTTTAATCAGTAAAGGAATATTACCATCAGGGCTATACAAATAGGTCGAATATCTGCACCTCCTAACAAACAATTGTCGAGTTCTAGTATGGAACCATGTTGTTGTCTTCTGTAAGCACCACATGGTGTTTTCTTATACTGTTGACATATTCTATCATATACCAGGGCATCATTTCTGTAAAACATGCAGGAGTCACAAAAAGCTCTTGCACTTAAATTCCCGGGAGCACAAAAAAACGCACCTGCAAATTTGCTTGCAAGAGCTTTTTTTTCCCCATCTATCCAAATGGTGTACAAAAAAAAAAAGAGAAAACAGTTAAAAATCCAATTTATTTATTTATAGATTTACCGGTCATATGCTTACAACAGAAAACATTACCTTGGACGTTCGAGTAAATCTCTGGCTCAATGCCAAAGCGGGAAAGGTGCGACGTTGTACTCGATATTCAATTCTATACCGATAGTTTAGAATCCGAATTCTACACTTTTCTCAACGTCAGTGTCACAGGCCTGCACATTAAATTTAAAGCATGATTTTGGACACATGCTTTTACTTAGTGGAATCCACGTCAATCCATGTCAATTCGAGTCGGAGACGTACAATTAATCAGGCAATTCGTGCATATTTTCAGTCCGGCCATGTCGAAGAAATTAATTATGATATTCACAGCCCGGGGTGAAACGGTCGTGGGATGAAACTAACTGCTCTCATCGTGATTATCCAGACGCTTTCTATATGACCACGACAGAAATTCATAACGTTATATTTATTCAAATTTCACAATCAAAAACTCTTATAAAACTAACGCCGTAACTCGGAAAGCATTTTATTTTAAAAAAATCAATCGTTTATTACTAATGTAATACTATCACTAATAAATAATAATCTATCGTGAATGCAAACGCCATGGAGAGACTTAACAACCGAGCTAATAATCTTCAACCCAAATGTCTTGATACCATAACAAAACGCACGCTACTGGATTTTGCTAACAAAACTACTCTTCACGATTTTCGGATACAATAATATTTCATTTAACTTTAAAGCTCGACTTTCTTGATAAAACTGTCGAAATTGTCTGAATTTTTAGCAGGAGCTATAACCTGCGCTTGTGTTTTCAAGATTACAGGCGCAGACGGGCGCAAGCGCGGAAACGCCCGTCAGAAATGATGCCCTGATATACGTCATCATTTCCGGTAGGATCAGTTTCTTCATCTGTTGAATCTAAATAGATTAACGGTTAAATAACTAGAACCGACTATCACCTCTGTCTGACATCAAAATACATTTGATTGTATGTGTCATTTCGTGACGAGACACTGGTTTTATCTATCGACACAAATCAATATATATAAATGTGTATTTTGCTTGATATACTAGGGGTGTTCACAAAGTTTCTGGGTTCATCATGAACGGAAAGTGCTAACTCAGCCAATATGTTCATGTTGCTAGAAAAGTATCCCACGACACACACCACATGAAATCCACACGATATAATTACGTGTATATAGCCGTTAAAAAGCATGAGCCTATCATTGGAACTCAAAATGGACAGAACCGAATGTAGAGCCGTGATTAAATATATTCATTTGAACACGTTTGCGATATTAGGTGACAATGTTCTTAATTTACAAGGGACAGGACAGAATCGGCACTGAAGACGAACCCCAATCTGGTAATAAAATGACCATCTAAGATAAAGTTCATCAGATCATGAGATCATCACTGCTGTGGAGCACTTTTTTAGGGTCACGTGGCAAACTGGTTTTCTGATAAGTTATATGCATATTATTTAGGGATACTGGCAACTTTTGGAACAACCCTTGTACAAAGCCCTTTCCAGATGAAATATGATTAAATTCTGTGAATTCACAAAATTCATCATACTGCAATAGTAACTTACAATTAATTTACATTGCAAAATATGTTTGGCCAATTGGGATTGTCGCTTCGACATGTCCCGTGGGTATTTTCTGCACTTTGAATAATATTACAACATACCATCAAAAGAAGACAGACTGGGATGGTCGCCGTCACGAGTTTTAGAAGTTTGGAAAGTATAGACTTTCAGATAATCACTCTTGGGTCTGTTTTCGTCAATGTTGCTGTTCTTACTTTGCTTATTGCCGTCCATCATTGCATCCTACTGGATCTGGCACTTAATTCCATTAGCAGCTTTCCTTAAAACGATGTCCTTGACACATCGAATTTTAGGGTTGGTTCGTTCTTGTTTCTTAATCAACACTTTCAACGTCAACACCACATGTTTGTTATTGTTTTGACTTTTATACGTTTTAAGTTATTATTTGTTTAATCTAGCATATGATATTAGGGTATGACAGTGAATCTTTAATACAAATAACACCATTAGAATAACACGCATGAAAGACCTTTGGTGATAGGCTTGTTTGGGCTGACGTCCGTCGTGTCAGTCTTAACAAAGTTTATCAACTTTGATTACCATACAACCATGCGTAATTGGCGACATGTCTGGAAGCTTTATTATGTATTTGATCGGAGATCATTCTTTCTGATCAAGAATTTATATCATCTTCATTATGTTAAGACGTTATGACATACGTCTCAACTGATACCTTAATAGCTCACTAATTGTACCAATCAGTTTGCTCGTTACAAATCAATGCATCTATCTTTTTTGTCAAAACCGATTTTACTTCAAAATATACCATTAAACCGGTGTCGTGGTTCGACACGTTACTTGTTTTAGTCCGGTACCTTTTGCATTGGTCACAAGTGGAAAGTATTCGCCACTGATTGGCATGTGTAGCACTGTAGACTCTCGCCATTCCCATGTTCGAGTTTGCAAATAGGAAGTCATTCACACCCAACGTCTATTCACGATCAAAACAACTGCAATCACAGTTACAAAGTCCATAAAACAACATCCAGTGATTCCTCTGTTTGGCATCTTGTAAAATATATCGCCATGAACAAATCATCAGCATAACTGAGATAAGTAAGCCACCAGGAATGTAAGTTGCATGTTGTGAAATAGTGTATCGTCGACCGATTGCACAAAAGACTTTCGATCAGAAATGGTACAATAACCAACCTCGATGTCCGTTAGTACGCCTTTCTTATCTGCAGGCAACTTAGTTAATAAACCGAAATTCTATTCCATCTTTATATTCTTGTCCATAGGTATAATGGGTGGAGGGGGGGGGGCTGAGGATGTTAGGCCGAAAATTTTGTCACCCGTATATTCAAATACAACTTAATATTCCCCATTCTCTGATGTTTGTGCAAACGGAAATACAAAAATGGACGTGTCACAGAATCTTGTGGGGGTGGGGGTGGTGGGTGGTGGGTGGTGCTACATCCAGAAATCTACCTAATATATTGTAACAGGTAAATTAGGAGTAAGTGCCCATCAATGGACATATATAAAAACTACAACAAAACATAAACAACAAGCTTTTTAATAACTACATGTACAGTCTATAGAACATATAATAAATGACGAATTAATATTTCATATAACATGTAAGGCCTAAAGAAAGGCCTGCAATAGGCAGCTTTAGCTCTTGCATAATGTATGTTTAAGAAAGCATCGTTAAAATATATTAAACGTGGGTAATGATGATACCATCATCACAAACCAGTTGATGAGAAAAGTTTGAGCCGAGTCTACAGAACTTCCAAAATCTTCATCAGAACCAACACAATATTGACATGTGAACAAGTTCTCTGGATCCCATTTCTTCTTAATGGTCAACAACCGCGCATAATTCGGCCCCCAGAACTGTTCCTTCCAATCGTTGACATCTTGCGTTGGTTCGTTAAAATATATCCCTTTTCCATATCTTTTTAGTTGATCGCCATATGTAATGGCTGCTTTAGTTGCCTCGTCATCGTTATTGACATCTTCCCAGTATAAATAACATGTGAGGGAATGTAGGCCACTTCTGAAATATGGCGTTATTGATGTTACAGTTTGTGGATTGGTTCTCATTACTCCTGGAAATAATACAATAAAGTTAGAAATAATTGGAGAAACAACTCTCTAAACAAAGATTTGTATGGTGATAATATTTCATATGTATCAGTTAGTTCATTCATTAAAAAGGCTTCATGATTTATGGAGAACTGTGAAAGAAATACAATATTTATTTCATGAATTTTATTTAGTTTTAATTACCTCTTCAATAGCTGAAAATATTCTAGAATGAATCGTGTAACAACCGAGACACCGGGAACGTCCACGGCTCTAAGCGGACCATGCATTCCGGCCTAACTTTCTATTTTATTCATGGTAAACCCCTACTAACAAAATAATGAAATCCCTGCAGTTCTATATAGCCTACACCGACAGGCAAATATTGACCCCACTAGCAACACAATTCCCATTCAGTTAAGCTGTTTATAAAGTACGTAAAGCAATATTTACGGAGTTTCGAATATTGCCACTTACCACCAATCAAAACTGACGTACACCCATGTACAGCGTAGGCAAACTGATCCCGCAGTGAATATTCGCTTGGCCGCTACAATCACTGATAGGCATGACATCGACGAGGCTTAATGAGTACGGCATATTAACTTTTTTACTCCGACAAATTAAATTCTCAAACATTTTTTTGAGGTAAGAGAAAAATAAATAAAGACGTTTGAAGTATTTGTAGTTAAAAAATATTTCCTATTTAGTGTAAATGGGTATTAAAATGAGTAAAATGCATCATTTTGCCCGAAGCAGTTAGGCGTTAAGTAAACATTGCACGAGCCGTTGAGCCAATGACTACGGCGCGTGCAAGTCTACGCACGTGTTCTGGACAGTCATGTGTTACAGAGATAATTCGTAAGTAATTCTCTGTGAAACAGATTGCAGCGTAGGGTGGACCAGACATCGACTGGGTCATTAATGTATCTACCATTCCATCATAATCACTATCATCTTGTGTTAGTGTATTAAACACATATATTCTTCCACCATCAGGAGCTGGTTGCACATCCTTCTCATAATCCTAAAAACTTGTCTTATTAGTGACGTGATTACTGAGCGATGCCTCACCTATATTAGCTATCATTCCGTCCCACTCGGTTTGAACAGCAGAACTCCAGGATCCATAATAATTCATGTAAATTTGTACTTTGCCAAAATTCTTACCACTCAAATCCGTTGGGAGGTTATTAAATAATACATAACCACCCCAACTTTGAGATATGTTTATGGTGGAATCAAAGACTTGTTTCAAGACATTTCCTCCTGGAATTTCTGTATCAACAATCAGAGGAAAGGAGGCACTAAACACTACTAAACCAGGCGGAGCGTGATGTAGTTTAAAGGTGAAGGTCGTTACCATTCCCCATGTACCCCCTCCCCCACCTCGTATTGCCCAGAACAGATCTGTGTCTGAACTTTTTGTCAAGGTACCATCAGCCTCCTGTATTGTAGTTCCATCAGCAGAAACAGTAACGAATCTTCCATCAGCTGAAATTAGCGTCGCTTCGAGTAGATTATCTACAGCTAATCCCAGACTTCTACAGACAGGACTGTGTCCCCACCCTGAGTATATCCTCCCATAGCTACATTATGGTCGCTTCCACCCACCACTACACGATGATCATATCTATCAACCTGAAATAATTAAATATAAATAAGCTTTGAAAAAAACGACCGTCGTTTGGCGATATACTGATATCAAATGGGGTTTAACATCTTACTTTTCTGCAAAAATCGGTGTTATCAAAACGGGCATAGGCCATAATGTATGAGGCCACGACAGTGCGTATCCCTTTAAGCTTCTTTCGAGTCAAACTATCAGGCGCGTCAACGGTTCTTTTGCACGCCAGCGAGAACACGGATGGCATCGGTTTGTTGCCCCATACGATTAACTTCCAGATTTTTCAAACCTTTGTTACGGACCAACCGTAGTAAAGATCACGCCATTATAATATTATATTTGGAATGTGTTTAACTGGTTCAATTACATTTGCAATAAAGTGAACACCGACAGTGTCCTTAAATGAAACGTGTCAAATACTTCATTCGCTTTAACATACCGCTTCGTAAACTCTAGCCCAGTTATTACCACTCTCCACTGTTACTTCCCCTGCTGGATTTCTTGAAGACGTCAAATTGACACGAATATTTCTCATATTGTATAGATCAATGATTACACCCCCATCTACAGTTGATCGACCAACATAGGAGTGACCTGATGATCGTACGGCTATCTTCAGATTGTACTGTCGGGCGAACAAAACCGATTTCTGTACGTCACCACTTGATGTTGCGTTTACAATTAACGCTGGTTTTCTACTAACACGCCTGTTCTTTAACTCATATGTTTCATTGTAGCTTGGGTCGTCATCACCGTACACAGTACCATCGAGAGACGAACTAAAAGTACTGATAGCCGTCGTCGAAGGCCAACAGCTGCTGATACTGGACACTTCACATCGGAAACGACAAACATCATCATCATCAGTATAAGCTTGGTCGGATTCATTAGCTGTTACTGCATGTAGAAGGCAGGAGAAAACAGTACAACAAAGTAAAGCTGCTGACCTGCAAAACAAAAAATAATTCACAAATTCCTATCTTATATAATTAACAAATGAGCTACCTATATTTTTGATTAAACATTTTTAAAAATATGTCTGTAAATATTGCTATCTATGGTATATCGTGGTGTTTCTAGCATTTGCACAAATTTAACGAGTGACAATCTTACCAGTTCACCCAAAAACCTAAATTCAAGACTAAAACATAGATAATTTTAAAATCATTTGCTGCTTTGTTGAATGAAATGTGAATATATTTAGCATTCATCAATGAGAGAGAGAGAGAAATGGGGTTTAACGTCCACTCGACACAAACTAGGTCATTTTGGGACTAACATGTGGTTTTATTTTATTTCAATAATTCGCTTGCGCGTATGGGTCTTTAGCAGTTGGAGGAAACCGGAGTGCCCGGAGGAAACCCACGAGGTTGAGAAGGCGCCCCTATCTCCATGCCATGCATACGCTCACACCAGGGCTCGAAACCACAGCCGCAAGCCAGGGGTGACCGGCCAGCTGGAGGTCGAAGCGCGGCACTCTAGACCACTACCCCCCCCCCCCCCCCCAATTCATCAATGGCCGTATATGATTACAATATATGAAATTGCGAGTACTAGAAAATATCTTGTTGCTATACCAAGAAATATAATTCTAGAGTGGCATAAAAGCGATTGAGCACATTAGAAAAAAACCCAACACAATCATTGGTTTTATACACATATAGCACGAAGTTTCAACATTTGTGCTTGATAACGACAAGAGGATACTTGTTGAAACATCGTGCTATATGTGTATAAAACTAGTGATTGTTATTTCCATATCAATTGTGTTTGTTTTTTTTTTTTTACCAAGAATTATCTTTTACAATCTCAACAATAAACACAGTATTATCAACTTAGTGTTACGAGGTCGTATATTTACGTAGTTTAACAGTTCGATTTGATACTATTCAGATTCACCCCCTTTTCAGACATTGTGTTTATTATAAAATCATTGAGAACATTTAGATACCGAGCAAACACAGGCGGGAGGATATGGGCACCCTGCCTAACGCCTGTCTTATAACAAAAAGCCTTCAGATACTCTGCTTTTATACTTTACAAAGGAAATTCACACCATATTAATATTACCATATGTACCACTTATACCAGTATTTAACAAGAGACCTTTCCTCCATGGCTGTTCAAAAGCTTTAAAATGATAAGTAAATGTCTATTTACACACCATGGTTCTATCTTTCTAATACCGTAGTTGGTCAACATGTCGGATAAGGTTAACGAAGTGGGATTAAATATAAACATGTTGTATATTTGTTCTTCCATTAAAGTTTCCTATTATGTAAACATTATCATATCTACAACAGATTTCATTTACACATTCAGAGTAAAGTTGTTTCTAAAAAAAGGGGGGGATCTATGCTTTAAGATCACAAATTATTTCAGGGTTATGTATGGATTACAATAAAGTTGTATTTATAATAATGAAATTGTGGAATTTAGTCCCTCTAATAGAGACCTTAGAAGATGGTACGAAATAGAAGATCTCTATAGGGGCGATTCCACACTCTTATAATTAGCTCGTGATATTTCGGGACTTTTCTACTGGAAAAGTTGTGCTGTATATAACTATCTATATATCTTGTGATAAATAATAACTTCATAATACAAAGGAGACATTTATAAATTAAGATTAATTACGGGAGTAGAATTATGTTCATAAATGTATGGTGGGTAATGAAGTAATTTCTTAAATTCAGCGTCTTTATAATGGTAATATAAATATAAAGCGCGGCACTCTAGACCACTAGGCCATAACACCCCCCCCCCCCACGAACATTAAACAACTTAAGAAAACAGACACCAGCCCGAACGTGTAATTCAATGAAATCGTCAAGCGAGTGCAATATTTCATCTTGTGTAAATAATGTACGATTGGCAAGTTGCCCTACCATTATCTGAAATAAAATTACGTCAATATCTGAGGATGACGTCACATCTGTATTGTAATAGCAAATAAAGCAACCATTTCTGAAGAGCTCATTTGTATTTAAAATTTCCAGAGAACTTTGACCGCCTCCTTAAAGCGCCGTATAAAAATATTGGTTGGCGGATCATAATAATAATAACTTGTATGAAATTCTCAAATCATCAGATGATAAAAAAACCCACGGAAAATATGTTTACCTATTCATTTTCTTAAATTCCTCTGCCAGTCGCCACCACAGAACTACTAAGAGTCTATCTTGAAACGGAGATTGGTAAAATATATACATGTAGTATTGTGAAATACCTGCACTTATACGTAACCCTGACCTAAATAAGTATACCTGTCATCTATATGGGATAAGTGCTTTTATATGAAATGGCGCACTGTACAAGCGTTTCTATAAAAGTGTATTGCGGATATTTTAACAACTGAATACAACTACGGTGAAGCAGCCTGAATACTGTTTCAATAATCATTATATTCAAACCATATTATAATGTCCATAAATTGTTTATACTTGGCGGAATCCACGGATTATAGAACCATGGGAATCTTTCGAGTCCTGGGTCCATATGGACAAAACATCTTAAGTGCAAGAAATTCCTTAAAATTATGAACTGTTCATAAAAGCACAGTGCACTACGACTGCCTAACCTAATTAGAATAGAAATTTATGTCTGTATTTACGTACATAAAGTGTCTCCATCTCTCGGATTTCTCTGTGCAAGGCCCTGTGCTCAAGTCATGAGGTGAGGGGGGGGGATACAAACAATTACACCCCACTGTTGTAAGGCACTGATTGGTGATAAAAAATGAATTCTGTTTAACACTCTGAGTTGATTGAAAATGACATACTTCGAAGAACTGAGAAAACCCAAACCGTTCCGCCATTGCGGCAATTATTTGTGGCTTTGCAATTAAATTCTTGTTGACGTTTCCAACAAGTGATTACAAAATCTTGGAATCCACCAGAACACAGCTTGTAGGATTTGACATAGTTCAGCTCTGAACGTAAGTCTCGTTACACTCGCCAGTACTACGTTCAGTAAAAAGTTGCCCAGTAAATTTGACCTGGACAGATTCCAGTTTCGACATGGATTCAATGGGACGAAACCTGAACGTAGTACTGGCGAGTGTAATGAGACCTACGTTCAGAACTGAACAAGATTTGACATGAAAGGTGTGTTGGATCTCCGAGCGGGGATGGACAGATCAAACTTATGGCACTTATGGAGATGCAGGGGCGGCGCCAGGAAAGTTTTGGGTCTGTGGCACATGTTAGAATTGATTTGACACAAATCTTACCCCTGACAAAAACATAACAAAAAATGACAATTGGTTGAGTTGAGGGATTATGTTCCGAATATCTGGCCATGAACATTTTTTAGCAACAATCTGTATTCGAGTACTAAACAGTTTAAAATCGCTCAGTGTGTGGTAGCTTGCTATCTGTATTCAATAAGTAATAGTTTAATAGTTTAAAATCAATCGTGTATCACCAGGGTTAACACAAAGCAGAGAGAGAGAGAAATGGGGTTTAACGTCCACTCAACACAAACTAGGTCATTTCGGGACTAACATATGGTTTTTAATTTTATTTCAATAATTCGCTTGCGCGTAGGGGTCTTTAGCAGTGGGAGGAAACCGGAGTGCCCGGGGGAAACCCACGAGGTTGAGAAGGCGCCCCTATCTCCATGCCGCATACGCTCACACCAGGGCTCGAAACCACAGCCGCAAGCCAGAGGTGACCGGCAACACAAAGCAGAAGCCACCAATTACATGGGTTAAACTACTGTCACCGGGGGTTATACCATGATGTTCTATAACATTATTAGTTCAAATTGTCCACCAATGCCACTTTCTGTCACGATTTGATGAGAGCTCTCTTGACACTACCTACGAGAACGTAACTAAAAACGTTGAGATATACTGATGTGCTTGTTTTTAGCTACGATTTTAAATGTTTAGTTCTAAGTGGCAAACTCAATTTCTTTATCAGTGCATGTATCATCTTAAAAGTAAGTTAATTTTATACACTATAGCATTTATTACACATACGCAGCCCAATCTTATGAAACAACCATCAAATATTGATAAAGTAAATCAAGCGTTGTTTTTATCAAAATTGATTTGGACATTCATAATTACGTCGTATTACTTACTCCTGCGCAACTTTGATCCGATTTGTACTTTAATTGGCTATTGCACACGAGGCCCTGCCTTTATGAGCAAACGACGTAAATTTAAAATGCCGGAAAAAGCAATCTACTATCGCCTTAATTTAAAAAGAGGGGGTGTGACCCGTGTCCGGTAGGATTTTATACTTAATTGTAGTTGGAAGTGGCAGAAATGTTATAAATAACAATAATCAATCGTTGTTTTGACGAAAAATACTCACTCGGCAAACCTCGGCAGATTCCGGACCCTACATCTAGTCTCGGCTGTATGGCAGTAAGTGATATGTACCTACGCCCATACGACACAGATGTGTCCTCCACTGAGCCAGTGTGTCCTCCACTGGCTCTTACGCACGCTGTGCAGCGACGTAGCATGGAATTAACCATCTGTGTCGTACTTTTGGTTTTGACCCCTCTGACTTTGTACCGTTGATTACAGATTAAACATCTACAAGTGTACAAACGTGTTGTTGTTGATGTGTTCCCATTTGAATATTGTTCACAGTAAGAAGCAAAATAAATAGGATCATTTTGTTATACGAAAAACTAAGTCATGCGTATTCTATGGCGCTAAGTATATATATTTGGGGGGGGGGGGGTACAAATGAAATTAAAATGTTGACAATCTGTGACGCCGGGGGCATGAGTCTGCGAGCAGCCGATGTAGAGCGATAGGGAGAGTGGTGGAGGATCCCCCTCACGCTGGGGAGAGGGGTACCCAGTTTCAGTCTTTTGTAAACACCGTTTTGACATATTTTACGGGGCTAAAAGCATTTATTTGGGCAGCATTTTATGCATATTTAAACAAACTATATATATATAAAAATGTTTCTGTCATTTAAAATAATGACCCGAAATCCCAGAAGACTATCCATTTGTTGTATGCGGCAAAAACGAGTGCACAGGATATATATTGCTAAAGACTTTTAGTATTAATGACCAATAAAAATGAAGTTATTTGATGAAAACACAATATCCTGGATTCTCCTGATTTTTCATTGTTGGTCTCCTGTTTTTTCTAACCTGGGAACTTTCTCGGCCAATGCAGGGATCGAAACCCGACATCCAGGCTAGCGAACCAGCGCCTCATCCACTTTGCCACCGTGACCCCCAAACCTAAGAAGAGAGAGAGAGAGAAATGGGGTTTAACGTCCACTCGACACAAACCAGGTAATTTCGGGACTAATATGGTTTAATTTTATTTCAATAATTCGCTTGCGCGTAGGGGTCTTTAGCAGTGGGAAGAAACCCACGAGGTTGAGAAGGCGCCCTTATCTAGATGCCAGTAATGCCACATACGCTCACACCAGGGATCGGAACCAAAGCCGCAAGCCAGAGATGACCGGCCAGCTAGAGGTCGAAGCGCGGCAGTCTAGACCACTAGGTCATCCCATCCCATCCCATCCCACCCTAAGAAGAAAAACAGGAATCGGTTAGCTGAATAACACTGTATATATTGGTAATTCCCATTTCTCGAAAAGGCTTCACAACAAATTTGAAATAATATTACCATTATCTGAACGAAACACACTGACACTTTTTTTTATAGCTCTTGGGGAATGGGCATCGATCTGAAGAACGATGCAAAATCTATAAATAACATTTTTCAGCATGCTAAATTTGGGGCATTGACCAATACTAGCTCCTAAATAAATAAAAGAAAAACAGTGACAAATTACGCGGACTTTATTTTATCCAAAGGTTTACAAACACTTCATAAAAACTTTCACCTTTCTATAAACTTTATTAACTACATGTAGTTTAAATTAGATTTATAAAAGAGAAGGTAAATCAGAATTACTTGTAGTAAACATTTCTACGTTGAGGTATATTTAACCACAAGTAGAGAGTTGGAAATTTTTGTAATAAGTGTAAGTATCGACGGTTGATGCCCAAGATTCATCACTTCCACCGAAGAATGTGGAAAATACAATTCCATCAATCCTAATGTCATTTTGGTTCCTAAAAACCAGTGCCATTCTCTCGTAAACTTGTGTGCCGTCAAGCCAAACCTTTACATAACCATTAAGATTAGATGGATCATTGAGTTTCACTTCCTGTTCTAGTCGTAACCATTGACCAATCGCGAACTTCCACGACCCTCTCCCTAATGAATTTCCATACTGGAAGTTACAATGGACGTCGGCACTTGTACAGAAGTCCGATCTTTGGTTATCCGGGATGTAGGCATACACTTCTCCATTTCCTTGAGAACGCCACATGAATCTGGTAGTAAAACAATCCAATGCATCACGACCACCAGAGCAACTGGTAGAACCACCCCAAAGACCAGGCAGTTTTCCTCCACGAACGAAGTCAAAGTTTGGTTCAAAATACAGATCGTAACTTAACTTTACACATATTCTTCCTTCAGCAAGATTTTCAGCATAAAATCCCACTCCTCGGTAGCTGGTCTTAGAGTAAGATCCATTCTTGTAGAAATTTCTTAGGACTATTTCTCCAGAACCAGCAGGATCGTCAACAAAACTCAAAGACTCCTTGCCCCAAGGTCCGGATTTCATATTCCAGTTACTAAATGTGTAGCTCTGTGTGAAAGCATCATTTTGCCATAAAACACAGCCACCTACAAGATAAATTTGAAAGATAGATCTGGTATTTCCATAGTCTTGTGGGTTAGTCTATTTAAAACGATACCCCCTTTTTTAAAAAGTGCTTCCACGGTTACTGCATCCTGATATATGGGTGTTATTTAAAGGACATGTCCTTATGTGCTTTATATACAGTTATGTTACTGACGAATTTTCACATTCGAAAACACACCCTCAACCCCCAAATAGAGGAAAAATAAATGATCAAGAAAGACGAAGCTGCTGGTGACATTACGTTACATTGGCTGGCAAACGATGTTTTATTAAAAAGAATGGATATTTTTCATATTTCGACGGTAGAAATCAATGTTGAATTTCTGATAAACTTTCAAATTTTAGGCAAATAATTCTAAAAACAAATATGACAAATCTAAACGAATAGCTTACCCACAACAGTAAATATTGCTAAAAGTACAATGTGAACACCACGACCACAAATCTTATCATACATCATGGCGTCTGATAAAATACGTCAACAAAACTGTCACCTGGGAACTGTCCGTCTTATTTATATCAGTGAATTCTGTGATCCAATTTATTTTATCTAAATTGCTAAATATACATACATTACGGGGTTATATAATCATAATATTTACTTAATGTCTTTATTTGAAAAAAAAAAATCCAACAAAAAACAACTTATATAACTCACCTGTAGCCTCCAACCCGAATGTTTTGTCAAAATGACACGATGGGTTATTTTTATTTTTTTTTTTTGGGGGGGGGGGGTAACTGAGATTGCGGCAGCTTGAATAAACATTAACGAAATAAATTGTCTCGTCCACCCTCGCCCAACAGAACACTTTAACTCTGACCTAGCCGAATAATCTCTTTGATTTAGAGGGGGCTTGCCTGTATGGCCGAGTCAACCGCATGGGTTTTCTCCAGGTCCTCCGGTTTCGTCCCACTGCTAAAGAACCCTACCCGCAATACACTTGAAACATATGTTAGTCCCGCAATGACCTAGTTTGCTTCAAGTGGACGATAACACCCCCTCTCTCCCTGCCTGTCTGTCTGTCTGTCTCTCTCTCTCTCTCAAAATAAAGTACAATAAGGCTGTTCTTACTATTTCGGTAAGTCAGGGGCATTTTAAGGTTTATCATGGCGGGGGCTATACTATTTTGAGGGCCCTCTTTCGGGGGTGGGGGGAGGTGTCTTGATTGATGACTTTTATGCCAATGCAATGACTGCATTCTCATTCAGTAATGAATTCAAGTCACAGTGTATAGATTGATTCGGACTCGGAACCCTTTCCCTTGGCCAGAGGGGCCCTTTTGTCAGAAGTGGGGCCTGCCTTTAGGGCCCCCTAACTAGGGCACATTTTCATTTTTCTAATCGGCTTTAGCATTTTTCTCCCGTTTTATTTTTCCAATTTCTTTGATTTTTTTCGTGAGGAGGCTGGCGCCTCTAGCGCCTATAAAACGCCTTTGCGGTAAGTGATGGAGCAAGCTCTATACGGTTAAACTGTGTCTAGTCGTTCGGAAAGTATGCACATAAAAGAACCTTTGACAGCAGGAATTCGAAGTAAGACTAGGCTGCAGTGCCGTTTTGTGGACAACGTCTCCCTTATAGTACACTGTATGACGTACAACCGTCCTAATTAGCCCACTCGGTGCGGAAACGTAGGAAGCTGGTTTGTTTACTAATTCTAGTTTCGTTTTTATATGGAACTATGGGCTACCGACAATTCTTAAACTTGCTGAGCTACTCGGTAACAATCTCAAGTATGTTAATCTTTATTGACTTTTGAAGAATATTTTCTGAATAGACAAGGAGAGTAGATTATGCATTAAAACGCGACAATTAAAGATGCATTATGTAAGATTTAGATAGAGAGCTAGCCGTTTTATTATGCTAATTCAAATATTGGTATATATTGAAGTTATGACTGTTTGAAGGTGTAGCAAAGATTGTTTACTTTCGTAGCAACGATATTTGACAATCAAGGCTAAGTCTCGATTATCCAAGTTATCGTTAAATTTGTAACGTTGAGAAGTTGATATTAAGCTTGTCGTGTGAATGAATGTCTAAATAATAGTGAATATCAAATTTAAGCCAAAATAAAAACCTGCTATATGCCGATTGAACTGTTATATAATGCATCTTTACGGATTAATCCCACACGTAGAGATTTGGAAATTCTTGAAATAGGTGTACGTATCCGCAGTAGAGGCCCAAGATTCATCACTGCCGCCAAAGAATGTCGAAAATACGATCCCATCAATCTTCACGTTATCACCGTTCCTATAGAGCAACCCTGACGTCTCTTGTTTTAGTACTCCGTCGAGCCAGACTTTGACGTATCCATTGCGTTGTGGTGCATCGTTGAGTTTGACTTCCTGTTCAATACGGAACCACTGTCCCACGGGATAACGCCATTTTGCTCTTCCGATTGAGTGCCCAAAATTGAAATTGCAACGAATGTCTGGGCTTGTGCAAAAGTCATCTGCTTGGTTATCAGGTATGTAGGCATAGACTTCACCATCACCATGAGCGCGCCAAACGAATCTAGTAGAAAAGCAATCAGTGGCATTCCGTCCACCAGAACATGAAGTAGAACCACCCCAAAAGCCTGGGAGTTTGCCACCTCTTACGAAGTCGAAACCCGGTTCAAAGTATACATCAAATCCAAGTCTGGCACAATTTCTTCCCGGAAACAGGCTTTTGGAATAAAAAGCGGTTCCCCTAAAGGCGGTTTTGGAGTAAGAACCGTTCTTGTAGAAAATCCTTATAACCTTTTCACCAGAACCGCAAGGGTCGTCATCATAACTTAAGGAGTCTTCTCCCCATGGTCCGGCTATGATATTCCAGCTACTGAAGGTTGTATCACGTGTAAAGGGGTCATTTCCCCACAGAAGGCATCCGTCTAAAATTAAACAAATAAAAGTTTTATTAATTCTAGAGTTATAAATACTAATGCTCTACCAAAGACCTTCACTCCCCCACACCCTCGTTTGGGGATGGGAGTGCAAAAATGGACTTGCCAAACACTGGGCCCCTAGCCAAAATCGAATTAGCCCCCCCCCCCAAAAAAAAAGATTTCTTAAGAGTGTTCTTAGTCGATATCATCTTCAGCCCCCCCCCCAACAAGTTCAGTACCCCCCCCCCCCTCCAATTTTATGTGCTGGCTACGGGCCCGCCACACACGCCCGATAACATTAAACATACATCACATTAAATTGTGTTCACAATAAATAATAAAATGCGGAAAACATTGGCAAAAACATGACAATAATAATAAAAAAAAAGAGAGGGGTTTAACGGCCACTCAACACAAACTAGATCATTTCGGGACTAACATGGTTTTTAATTTTATTTCAATAATTCGCTTGCGCGTAGGGGTTTTTAGCTGTGGGGGGAACCGGAGTGTCCGGGGGAAACCCACGAGGTTGAGAAGACGCCCCTATCTCCATGCCACATACGCTCACATCAGGGATCGAAACTACAGTTTCAAAGGTGACCGGCCAACTAGAGGTCGAAGGCGGCACTCTAGACCACTAAGCCATCCCAACCCCCCAATAATGAAAAAAAACCATTGTATCGAATTTGACCGTTGACTTGATCATTGATAGTCGTGAGTATAGCTGTGGATTTTTTTTACGAAGTGGCAGCAACTACAATCAAGTCACATGGTCTGTCCTTTCTACGAAATCACAAGTTTTTAAAACATTATGTCGGGATGGAAACTGATTTCTATGTCTTTTGATACATATATTTTACTCATGACCCTCGCCGTCTGTCAATTTACACTTTGCGACTATTTACGGAGTTATTACCCTTGCAAACGAGAGAAGTTAATTATTCAAGTCAACGTAAACTTTATATTTCCATATTTTCCATATAAACTTGTCTATAAGATAATAAACAAAACAATTCGACGTGAAAGTGTGCTATATCTCCTTTTGAAATGTCAAAATCAACAATTATTTAGAGTTATTATCCCTGGCTTCAAAACTTGCTTAGTCCAATCGTTTTATCATAAACATAAAGCTTCTCAATTTTTGGCGTGAAATACGTTATTGACAATGCTTCGACATCTTCGAAAAAGTAATCGGAAAATTTATTTTTCGGAATATTTGTGGTTTTATATTATCACTGCCGATGTGTTGTTTTCTGGGGGTTGTAGCTTAATTCAACACTAACGACGAAAGCTAAGATAAATAGTTAAAATTGTACTTTTAATAAACGAGTGTCCAAAACTGGTTAACGGTTACAATAACGAGATAGGTATCGATGAGGTTTATTCCCGCGAAGGCGCAATTATTGACCGTAACGGATTAAAAGAGGTCGTTTTCGACGACTTCGCGGGAATCCAGCTCCTAGTTATTAAAATGGATTAAAAACGTAACAATGGTGTTATAGATTGTTATGATAAGAATTTACACTTTCATAAACCCCAATGTAACTTTTTAGCATCATTATTGGCATAAGAAATAAAAACATAACTATACCAGAACAAAAATTAATTTAATTTCGCCAAATAAGAAATACAAAAAAATATAACTATACTTTAACAAATTTCGCCAAATAAAAACATAACCATACTATAACAAAAATTAATAGTAATGAAAACATAAGGAAGAAAATTCGTCTGTATGTGAATAGATTGGAGTTTATCTGGCAGGCAGGAAAAAAATGCCATGGGAAAAGGTTTCTCCAAAAATTGTATCTGACTGGCAAAGATATCTCAAATTGGTTGGGTAACAAAACCAAGATTCCTATCATCGACATCATCATCGAATAGATAAAATGGCTCAATATCGGGTATTTCAAGTTCATGTTTTGTTGTTGGTATTTTTGGATATATTGTTCGTCTGACGCGATACAGGATATTTTTTCGTAGACGCAAAAGTTGGAAAGTACTATTTTAGACTCATCTGTCTATTCACCGCCACGAAGCTTACCCAGTTCTTCATCAAATAGAGAGGAAATTGGTTTTTAGAATACTATCTGAATTTCGAATAGTGTAACGGGATTTTATGCATCTTTAAAAACGACACTGATTGAGAGTGAGCGAATAGGTGAACATTATTTGGATGATTTGATGATATTCATCATTCAAATCATTGGTTGCCAATTGGTGAATAAAATTCAGAGTGAACATAAATTCATAAAATCTTAACACCGTTAATTGGGTCCTAATAACAACATGCCTCTCTCGAAACGAAAGCCGACAAGTCGATATCCGCGCCTTCGCGGGAAGGATTAATTCTGGTCACGCTCTGTAACTGCGCCTTCGCGGGAATACACCATCGATGGGGTGAGCCGCTCACCAGACTAAAGTTACAGTAGAATACAGAACATATAGGCCTATACAAGCTTAGGATTAAACTAATTATAAAAAGATGTTAACTTTCACATGGGAACAGATGTTTAAATAAAGATATGGACATAGCAAGAACGCGTGTTAACTATAATTACGTATATATATATCGTTACATTAAATATAAACTCAAACCGTTAAAAGACTTGACAGATTAGAGGGAATTCAATTCGGACATTGGTCATTTACTATTTTAACTAAAATCATGCGATAAATATATACAATGATACACTATAACATCACTATAAAAATCATGTAAACATTATAATGCATACCATGGAAGAAAAATTCGGACAATTCAACGAATTTTATTACCTTGTCAAAACTAAGCGCAATTATTAATCGCAGGTAGAGGTTAATTTTTATCACAATTCAATTATTTTACATTATTTAAACTTACTTGCTAAAAAAACACCCCAAAATAGTAAAGGGGTAAGAAAAGTTGCAATGGAAACCATGACTGTCGATGTCTTCTATAGCTAACACGATAGGCTCCGCACATACACACGTAGGAGATTGCTCAGGTTTTATATATAAAATATTGTCAAGCAGATGTCACTATATACTACACAGCGTCTTTATTATTAATTTTATTTATTTAAAGTTCTAATGTATACTTTCAAAGAATAATGAAGAATTTAAAAATGAAATCACAAAAGCTAAAGCCCATATGATACCCCCTCCCCAACCAATCAATTATGGAATAAATCTAGTTAAGCCAAGTTTCTAAATAATTTTGAATTCTCAATTACTATGTAAATGCCAACCGAACTGTACCCCACAAAATTATGTTAACCACAAGAATATGCATACACCATACCAAACTAGAGACAATACATCATTCTTTTTTTAATTATAATATATATTGTCTAGTTCGTTATGATATATGCATGCGGATAGCAGGTCAGATTCCTGTCGAACGTATTATTTTTCTCGCGCATTAGGACATTGGTGATTCCGCTAATATTATTATTATTATTGTCGACATTTTGATTGCCGGTAAAATGTTTGTTATTCCAGCTGCATTTTTCAAATAAAAAATGAATGTGTCTATGAAAATGTCTACTGTCTTCAAAGATACATTCAGGCGCACCCGGTCCCTTCTTTTTTTTGTGGTGGCGAACAATTTTTAGCTCCATATATTGTCGCGAGAAAGGAGAACAAAACCATAGGCGTACGGGCTCGATGACGGTTAGGGGGGCAGAACCCGAAATGCCCGAAAAAATTTTGGGTTTACAGAGTGCTGTGTTGGTCTTCCTTGTGCCCCCCCCCCCCACAAGCCAAAAGAAAATTTTGGAATAATTGACGGCTGCAAACACGTTTACCTGCTATTTCAGCCCGTGAACAAAGTAACTTCAAAGTGGTCTAAAATATAGCCTTATTAAGGTGGCTGACTCGAATCTCAATCAATTGTTTACAGTCCATGAAGACGGGGCCGTTGGGAGAAAATTTAACTGCCGCAAACGTGTTTTCCTGCTATTCCAGCCTGTGAATACAGCAACTTCAATTTGGTCCAATAAAGCTTACCTGGCTGGCCGGAATTCCAAACAACCAATCAATTGTCGCTGCGTTCGGCAGTATACCCTTCCAGAGAAAATTTTGAAAATTTAACCACCGCATATGAGTTTTCTGCTATTCTAGACCGTGAAAACTACAAAAGTATACAATGGTTTTCTAACCGAAATCCCACTCTGAATTCCAACCATCCAATCAGACTGTTGCAGCTGCATTCACAAATAATAATCGATGCCCGAAAAATGTCGCACAAAGTAGAATGGCTCCAGGCAACATTTTTCAGTCCATAGTCAACTCAGTACAAATTCGTAGTATTCAATTAAAAGAAAAGTAAAATAAGTGTTATATTAGGACTCGATAACAAAGCAAAACTAGAAATGCGGAACTGACCTTGTATGGACCCCTAAAGAAAATTTTGTAATATTTGATAGCCGCAAACGCGTTTTCCTGCTTTTCCAGCCCGTAATATTGATGTTTTATTAGATTTCGGGCACTTTATTTTGCCAAGTAGATGAAATAATTTTTTTTCACTTTACCCGTCTGCCCGAAAAGTCAGCTTGTCCGAAAGTTAGACCCCCCCCCCCTCCTGCCCCCCTGGCTCGTACGCCTATGAACAAAACTAGTTTAGGTTGGAAATCGTAATTTACAGTACTAGTGTGAAATTAGTCCTCGTGGGCAATTTTTCCACTCAAAAAATACGGGTCGAAGCCCCAAGTAGGTGCAGCACGCCGCCCCCCTCCCTTTCTGAAAATCCTGTTTTCGCCCTTGACATTATATAGGAGTTAGATAAAGAGCTGACCGCTCTAATTATAACAGTTCAAAAATAGATAATACAAAAGGAATATATTGAAAATTTCATTGAAAATATAACTGTAGTTTGACAAGTTGACATGATGTGTGCATTGATTGTTAATTATCGCGACCACGGTACTGGTATAATCAAGACTTACCATCGGTGCTGATTGCTTGTTCTAATCTAGTTAAAATCTCGCACATCCGACTGCATCGAGAGTTAACTATGGTCTTGACATGTTTATAAATGTCTAGTTGATAATTAACAAAGCCTCAAAGAATGACCAAGAAAAGGCAAATTTCGCTCTTGAATAATGTATCTTTAAATTTTAAATCAACTCAAAGAATTTAGCTCTATTTTGATTATCAATACGATTTAATCTTAAACATATTACTTCCGCTTAGAGTGAGCGAAATTAAATCAATAAGTTTTATGACAACTGTTCACATTATAAAGGAAATAACATATTCTAAAAATTCAAATAAACACCATATGCCACGAAAAACAAACTTTTTCGAGATATAGACAAGATTTAATATAATCATATTTCTTCCGTTTAGAATAGAGCGAAATGAAATCAATAAGTCATCCATGACAACCAGACCTTTTCGATAGACAAGAGAAATAATAAAACCAGTAGAATTTTAAATAAATTCTTATTATTCAATCAATAGATTTATGTTAATCAACTAAATCATGTCTGGTTCACTTATACAAAGTTCAAAGACGACTAACTGACCCTTAATACCCCCCACCTCCAATGAATTCGGTTTTAAAATAGGACTACTGATTATTGTTTATGGTGAAAAGAAATGGTTAAATGCGGAAGTGTTAGACTACATGTTAGTTGGAAACTCGCACTTGAGGGGTGCAACGAAATTAGAATCTATCTGAGTACACGACTAAATGGTACCTGTAATTTATGGGTATCGGCAATTAAAATACCACGTGTACGAGACGCAACTTCAACAGATGAACTACACATTCACCTTTTTAAAAAAAACAATTTTCATTATTATGGTCCCGAATCAATATTCTATTTGTCATTTTTCAAAACTCTTTTATAATATCTTGATTGTGGATAAAAAAAAGTTACAGTCGCCACTGATAAGGTATTATTGAACTCAATTTGTAAATAGTCAGTAGTCTTACTCCTAATATTCAGCAAGGTTTACCCAGAATTATTCATCCAGGCGTCGCCGTCGTTAAGTAGGGAAACCACCACTGACGTCACTGTGTTGGATGATCGTGATTGCCATGCTGCATGGTTGTACGTCTCGAATCGAAAAAGTATTTTGACAGAGAAAAATAAGTAACCCTTTTCTTGCTTTCAGGCGTTTTGAAGTAGATTATTCCTACGAGAAGACAACCAGAAGTGTTTAAAACATAAACATGCCAAAGAAACCAGCCAGAAATGCATTTTATTTTTACATGAAGGAAATAGAATCAGATCTAAGAAGAGAAGGTCGGGTTTTCTCAAATGGAATGGCAGACCTTGTGCCAGTGGCCCACCCGAGATGGAAGGAATTGCCAGAGAAAGAAAAAGAAAGATTTGAGTTTATGGCCAAAGAATACAAAAGTAAAATGCGTGGAGTGGAAGGCGACCAATATAAAATGGATAATGTTGGTAATATTATCAGTAAAAGGGTAAACCCGGCTGAGGTAAATGAGAAGAGAAGACAGAAGGAGAGAAGAGAGGTGACAGCGAAATGGACAGGCAAAGATATCACAGAAGAAAAATTTTACTTCATACACTTCCAGACCCTTTGTAAAACAGAAAATGGTGACTATTTACCCTGTGAAATGGCTGTGATAGAATACTCACTTATTAAAGGAATAACTAAAAAATTTCACCGATTTGTGGAACCTGGACAGATGCCTACAGGGTACCGGTATGTGTGTATGAATACCAGTGAAGAAACTCATCAGATTCCCATAGAAAATTTTGAAAAAGCAGACAGCAACTACACAGGACTGACCATTCAACTAGAAAACTTTATAAATCCTAATGGCGAGCTCCCGGAATATCCACCATTTTATTGTTTAGCAGAGAATAGAGACATGAATAAATATTGTCTGGATTGGATACATGATCGTAGTCGCATGGGCCGTGTTAGTAGAATTCGTAATGTTTATTGTCTCGAGGATTTGTTAATGGATTTGTATGTTCATGGACAAGGACCGAAAATTTCTCAAAGTGGTTGTCTCGATATTCTCACTAGTCATCACTGGGATTATACGTCTGGGACACGGTGTGATTTTCACGAAGAACTAGAATGTAAATATTGTTCTCTTGCAGTCGTACAAAGATATGCCTATGCATTTTCTGATGCTTTGGCAGTTGTCTACCAGTTCAGACTGACAGACAAGCACTTACCATCTACTGCCGACGATGACATTCCCTGTGTTATAATGCCACCTGCTCCTATGTCTAACAGCAGACAGTACGATTCGTCTCAAAGAAGCCAGAACAGCTGGTCAAAAGGTAGAGGACAGAGAAGTGAGGGCTATAGATCAGGTCCATATAGAGGCAATGATGACGATGATGATGAAGATGACACAGCTAGTTTATGTAGTACTTCTACATGTACTACCGAGCCTCTTAAAAATAGTCTTAGGCGACCTAACATGTCAGGGATTGCCTTGAGTAGCAACAGTTGGGGTAATGTTCCAAATAAAATACCAGGGGGTACATTTGATAATACGGAGTGGCCCTCCATAGGGGGAAGCAATTCTGGAAAATATGCTGGAAATGCAGCACCTCCTCTGGCATCAAACGCTCCAAAACCTCCAGCTGCCTGGCAAACTCCTGAAACAACAGAAACAAATATATTCGGCCAATCAAATATACCATTACAAGATAAAACTCCTGAATCTGCAGGAAAACCTGTGAATCCTCTAATACAACAAAATAGTTTGGTGCGTCCACTTGGCTCCATGGGTATACCTCCACCCAATCAAACATTTAATATGAGAGGTGTTCAAAATCCAGGGGCAGCAAGGCTGCCCATGTCTTTGGGAATGGCAGGTCGTGGCAGTAATATCGCAGGTGGACAAGCACGGATGCCAGTTGGGAGAGGGTATGCACCATCAGTAGGTAGAGGATATGCACCTCCAGTGGGAAGAGGTTATGCACCACCAGTAGGAAGGGGTTATGCACCACCCGTAGGAAGGGGTTATGCACCACCCGGAATGAATAAAGCAGAGTAGCAAATTGATTGAATTTGAATGTTGATCAACAGTTCTATCCAGATCAATTTTATATCTAAACAATTTATCATACGGTAATATGAAATCCAGGTTTTTCTGAAATGGTACTAATACTGTTTGTTAGAGAAAATCAGTGTTAAAAATGTTCAGGGCCTTATATCTAAACTCTTCTTCATGTACATAACATAGTCTTGCAATTTTGATATTAAAATTTAAATCGGAAATAACCATACACATGAGATATGTGAAATAATTTATTTTTGTTTAAAATCCAACTCATTGATTTTGAATGTGGTTTGAAAGCTATAAATACATTGATGTACATATGTATACTGACTGTATAAATTGTGTGTATACATAGGCCATGTAAAACAAATTTTGTGGTCCTGCTCTTAAAGGGTTGCAGTTATTTACCAATTGTAAATGCCATCCCCAGGTTACAGGAATGGATTGAAATATACTCAATTATTGAGTACACAACCTTGATAAATGTTGACAATCAAAAGTGAGTCTGGATAATCATGCATTTAACATTTTGTTAAGATAAATGTACTGTCTTGAAACAGGGAGTAAGACTCTGTTTCGATAATATTAAGATCTCAGGTGTACTGCCTGAGTTGACTGATAAAGTTCATCATGATTTTGTGGCCTCTCCGTGTCAGAAATGCAGGACAGAGGGAATGACAAGGACAACTGGTTTAGTCTTTGTCCAGTCTTTTGGATGGGACAAAAAAACAAGATCCTTTGTACAAATTGGCATGCACTTTAAAGATCCCTGGGCAGTTGGAATTCAATTTAAGAATTATCTGTAGTGCCACTGTCCAGGCAAAATTTCAATTATATAGCATTCTGCATGGTGTATGCCCGTCTTATTAGCTTCATTTCATTTTATTACACATTTAGACCACTAGTAGTGATTATTTTATAAAATAAAAACCAAAAACTTCCTCTGTTTTTTATGAAGGATTTTCTGAAAACCCAAATATATTTCTTTGTATGGCCTAAAATTAATATCACTATTGATATTATTTTATCTGCAGTTAAATCAGTTGTAACATTTTACTGTTATTGATTTACCAAAAAAACGGATGTTTGCTTTGAGTTTGAATATTGTTAGCTGAATTGTGTTAGGAATAATATCTTTCATTATTATTATAATTAATTTTTTTTGCTTGTCACAGGTAGTGGTGGTATACAGTTAGTTATTGATGAATAGATATTCTCTCATTTTGTTTAAATTATTCCGATATTAAAGTGATGTTTATTTAATCCCATGTAAATACAATATACATGTATCTCTAAAACAATGTCAGTTTTGTCCAGTAGTATGATAAATTGACAAAAACAAAAAATAAATCAGGATATGGTTAAAGCAAGCCAGCAAAACCCTTTAATCTCCAGTAATACGAATTAATCCAAACTTAAAAATTGATAGTTTGATTTTGTTTTCTTCATTAAATATTTTAGCATGATTTAAGCAGTGACAAATTCAATATTGTCAGAAAAGGCAAATGACGATTAGTTGCTTTATGTACATGAAGCGCCTCTGCATTATTATTGTATTTTTTTTTATACTGTTAAATACTTTTTTTAATATGAAAATGTGGTACTGTTTCGAGGTAATATGCAAAGATTATAGACATCTTATAATGTCTTTAAGGGTAATCTGCTGTATCTTACTGTTTTAAAGATCAATGGTTTATTCTAAATTTAAGTTGGGAGACGAGATATAATAGAAACGAACGAACGAACATGCTTTTGTTTCGTTAGGCTGTGTTGTTTCTTGTAATATGTGATACATGTATTTATGAATTGAATGCATAGTTTGTTCAGGTATATATGTTCAGGTATATATGTGTACATATTCAGTTTCAAAGTGTAAATATTTCATTATACATGTAAGTATGTCATACTTTTCATACTCAATGCATAAATGGTGCTTTTTTATCAATAAAAATTGATTATTTTCTTTTATAATTATTTAGTAGTTTTTCAACAGATTATTTTGAAAGACAACAAAATGTCAAATCCAGGCCCACGAATTCACAAAGCATTCTCAGACTTCAGTCAAGAATTTACTCAAAATTGTTCCCCTTATTTTATCTTTTAATGTGTCAAATATCTTAATAAGAAACTGTATGCAAAGTTTTGTGTTTCTGGATCAAAGATATTTCTTTTAAACAGTGATTGAAAATTGAGTAAATTCTCAAAGGAAGTCTGACAATGCTTTGTGAACTTGGGGCCTGGTCTTTCTATCAAGAGGTTCAGCTATGTATTCTTACAGCAAACAGGTGCTTCAATTGCTAAAGAAATGATGTGATTAACTTCCTATTTTTCTGCATCAACTGGTCTCATGGAGACTGCAGTGTGCTATGAGGGAAATTTTGCCGGGGCTGTGGCACTACGGCCTGATCTTATTTCAAATTCCAACTGGACGTAGTTATTTGACACTGTTCCTTCTCAGACCCTCTCTGTTCTGCACTACCAACAAGGGTGGGGGGGGGGAAAAACCACCAGGAACAGGAACAGATGAAGACCATTTATATTTGGCTTTTATCCACCTTACAAACAATGTGCAATATGCCAGTCAAAGGACACGGTCCTTAGCAATCAAAGAATTGGGTTAAAGTGTTGAATAACTATAGGTGACTACTGACTACACTACATGTATTTAGTTGTCGTTAATTAAAATAGGATTCACCAATTGTAGTTGACTGGAACTGCCTGTTGTGGAGGTTAATACATATACTCTATAGTTGATACTTACATACACAAACATCACTGCACAACTCAGGAGAAATTTAATCAACAAATATCATTTAAATAAGATAAGCTTTTATTTTATTTGTATAAAAGGTATTTCTGAAGACCCACTTTTCACGTTTCATTTCACAAACACACACAAAGTGTACCAGAATGATATATAATCTCTACAATATAAATATGGAAAATGTCAAATTTGGCACATTATTATTTATAGGTGGTTTATAAGCACATTTGTCTTGTAAAGGAGATTTATCCATACTCATTTCGCACTATATATTCAAAGAATGACGAAAATTGAATGCTGCCAGTGAGAAACAGGCCACCCTACGTTTCAAACGTAAGCCTGATCCTTTTGATATGTCAACAGAGGCGGATTCAGCACGCCCCCCTAATTTTCGACAGTGTCATTTTTTACTGCTGAAAGTGCCTTTTCTCAGATGCAAGGAAATGACGGATAATGATATTGTGGGACCACCCCTCCCACCGAAACCCCCCTCTCAGTGGTGTGTCCCCTCTCCAAGGTCAGTGCCCTCACTTTTCGGCGCCCACCCTTTTCAAAATTCCTAGATCCGCCCCTGGTCAAATATTATGTCTAAATTAATTTATAACATTTAAAGGTAATTGAACAAGAAACAAAAAAGAATTTTAACAAAAGGTGTAAAAAACGATAGAATTTACTATGTAAATGGTAATTTGATATTGTATGGATTATACTGTGATGATTTTGAAATATTAGGATGCACTGGTAAACTATAATTTGGAAGAAAGTTTGGTTTTTCTCCACCTGCCAAAGGGAGTGTTATAACAGAGTTATTTCCCTTTGTTGTTGGACTGGACACTGGAGGGCACTCAAATTGATCTTTTAATTTTGATTCAGTATCATTCTTTTTCCTTTTGTATGGGATAATTGTCTGAGGTGTTTCACTAGATCTCTTGACACTCGTAAAAGTTGAAATATTTGGCACTGTATCATTGACAGTGTTAGTTAATGTCTCATTATATGAATTTGTTGTTAACGATAAAGATGAGTCTATTCTGCTCGTTACTGTTGCTGATCTTTTTCGAACATATGGTTTAATTTTTTGCGGATCGATTGTTTCGACACTGTCCAATATTTTATCACTTCCATAATTCATTCTTCTCTGAAACTGATTCCTGTTGAATAAAGAAATATAAGAGATTTAAAGTCACAATCATTTAATATCTAAAGATAGGTTGCCAGGCAACGAAACATACGCCCACAGCAGCTAAATCGTCCGGGCAGTCAACAAGGGTTGTCGCATATTTTTACTTGTTTCGGTAATGAAACATTTGTAATACTCTAAAAACTGATTAAGAGTAACAACTCATTATGTAATTATCAGAAAATCATTAGAATTTGATTGCTTTTTATAAAGTTTTACCCCACGCTAACAATTGAATTAGTATATATACATGAAACATTTAAAATCATGGATTTAGCTGTTCAGTTATCAAAATTCATTGAAAATCAATATACTTGTTCGTTTCAACACCTTAAACTCTGTGTATCAATCTGAAGTCAATCAGATGATAAGTTTGGCCTTTAAAGCGTCCACAAGATTTTTTGAAGTGATCAAGGGCCATAACTCTGGCACTAATTATCGGAAATCGCTGAAAATCAAAAGGTTTCTTCGTCTCATGACCTTAAACACTGTGTATAAATCTAAAGCCAATCGGATATTAACTTTGGCCTCTATAGCGTCCACAAGATTTTTTGAAGTGATCAAGGGCCATAACTCTTGCACTAATTATCTGAAATCGCTGAAAATCAATAGGCTTCTTCGTCTTATGACCTTAAACACTGTGTATAAATTTAAAGCCACTCGGATATTAACTTTGGCCTCTATAGCGTCCACAAGATTTTTTGAAGTGATCAAGGACCATAACTCAGGCACTAATTATCGGAAATCGCTGAAAATCAATAGGCTTCTTCGTCTCATGAAATTAAACACTGTGTATAAATTTAAAGCCAATCGTATATTAACTTTGGCCTCTATAGCGTCCACAAGATTTTTTGAAGTGATCAAGGGCCATAACTCTGGCAATAAATATCGGAAATCGCTGAAAATCAATAGGCTTCTTCGTCGCATGACCTTTAACACTGTGTATAAATTTAAAGCCAATCGGATTTTAACTTTGGCCTCTAGAGCGTCCACAAGATTTTTTGAAGTGATCAAGGGCCATAACTCTGGTAGTTATTATCGGAAATCGCTGAAAAACAATAGGCTTCTTCGTCTCATGACCTTAAACACTGTGTATAAATTTAAAGTCAATCGGATATTAACTTTAGCCTCTAGAGCGTCCACAAGCAATTGTGGACGCCGGACCGACGGACGGACCGACGGACCGACAGACCGACGGACGGACGGACGGACAGGGGCGACGACAATATACGACCACATTTCAATGTGGGCGTATAAAAACAGGACTAAAAGAGAGACGGAAAGAAAGAACTCGACACAAAGAGGCCATTTCAGATTAACATACACTAAAATTTTATTTCAATAATTTGCTTGCATCTAAAGAATCTTTAGCAGTGGGAAGAAACCAAAGAGAACCCATCAGTTTGGGTAGACAATCCTAGTTCTTGTCATAGACAAGCTTGGAATCATAACCATACACTAGACATAATGAGAGAATTTAAGATCTTAAAACCACTTAGGACTTAAGGTCTTCTAGGTAGAAGTCCAGATGATTAAACAAAATATGTATGGTAGATGCCATTTTATCCTTGATTTTTGTGGGTAGAAATAAATTACTGGTATTGCTCAAGAATTGGCCAATGTAATCATGAAAGAAAAGGATGAAATCAATAAAAGTAATGAGGTCTTTAAATGGTTAGAATTTCTGACTATCTATACTTGCTGTTACTTTGTTTGGGAAATATTGTGCCTTTTTAGTGAATAAATTTTGAATGGAATGTCAGTTCAGTAATATTAAAGATAATTATATTTCTTAAGCTGTCATTAATTATCTGCATCCACCTTAATCATTCACCATCATTACAGACAAGGAATCAGAAGACTTTATGTCTCATAAAAAAAAAGCCACCTTAAAGTGGGTTATCTTGTATGCTACTTCTACTGTAACAACTAACTATTTTGTAACAGAAAATTGTATTAAATTTAATACATGTTTTGAAAATTCGCAATCATGTTTTTCATAAATTATCTGAATACTTATTACTAACTTATTATTTAAACGCCTTTGATTACTCCAAACACCACCAAAAGATGGCAGCCATGATGCAGATACCACAGAATGACGATCAAAATTAGCTCCCACACGGTTTTCTGGTAATTTTTTCTTCTTCTCCAATTTCACTAAAACCAAAATAAATATTTTTCAAAGTAACACAAAATTTCGATATTTTTAATCAAATTGTTTGATATGATCCTTTTTTTTTGGATATCTTGTAGATATCTCAAAAATGTTTTTTTCCATAGTATTCTATTGAACTGGGAGAACAGGCTAGTTCAACTCCAAGTTATTATTCTGTGAAGACTAAAGCAGGGATTATACTTTTAAAAGCCGTCGCAAGATTTCAGTGAACACAATGTCGAAGATGAAGTCAAATCAACGACATATGTTGGCATCAACCAAATTTTTGGAACCCAAAGTAATTCTAGGGAATATATGACAGATTTTAGTGACAAAAATGTCCTTTACTTTCTACAACTTCAGGCATTGGTGCGAATTTAATGAGCAGGATGAACAGAACAATCTTACTAGGTCGTTAATTAGGCTCATATATACATGACGTAGATGCCAATAGGATTTTTATCACCATGTTCATCAGCGTCAATTGTCAGATAGCAAATACTTCGACAATCCTCCTGCTGTATAGGTCTCCATTAGAACATGTTCCAATGCTCATATAATCATCTGTCCTTAAGGGCAGAAAATTCTTGGGAAGGTCAGCATCGTCGACATCAGCCTTGAAAGTTCAACAAATTTAAAGCGTCGGAACTCGGAAGTATAAACCTGGCTTTACAGGTGATACAAAAGTGGGGTCTCTCTCCCAAATAGAGTAACACATAGAAGTTAGGGCACCAACCACTACCATGAATACAGGTTTATCATGTTATATTACGTCATGATTATACTTAAACTACATCTAATATTGGGACTGACAAAACTCTCATTGAACTTCTCACAGTTCAGAACATTCTGGACTTTCTATACTGAATCTCCCTATAAGTATGAAGGCAATTGCCACACATCACCAATACAATCTAACACTCAGTTGATAATTAACCAACTAATTCAGATTATTTCTTGAGCTTGGAAAAGTATGAGATGTGTATTGTTTCTGCCTGTGTAGTATTTAAAGTATAATTACTTACAATGTTTTTCATAATCCGATAATGTAGGACCAACATCTTGCCTTTTTATATCATCTGTAGAATGTTGTAACCAAGGGGGAACAGCACCAGTAAATATATTTCCCATTTCTTTACATCCCTGACAATTATAAATCATATTAAAATAGAAATTCTTTCTGTCTGTCCTGTCGACATTAGCATGTTTGGTGAAAAAGTGTAGGACATTAAACCATTATTCCATTTTATTGTCTTTGAACCTGGTATTTGTAAGAGTTATTTCCTCCATTCACTTGATTTGATATTTGTTTATTTTTTGCAATGTCTATTTTCTGTTTTGTCCGCAGGTTTATCTTGTAGATATTTGTTTTATGTGTAGGGCGGTCCTCCTGCACTTACTATTAAGGTAGTATTTCTTAAAGATTTATGTAAGGGCGAAATATGTGTAATTCTGATCTTTGGTTTGGCTGCAAATGTTACATAAATCATTAATTGGGTACTTATTCACATGCCAAATCCATAATCAACTATCTATACCCTCAGAGTGCCACATGTAGTTATTTCCCTTTATTCTAAAATGTCTGGTATTTATCAAGAATGATGTAGTTATTTTTTGTACCTATTAATAAGCAGACAATAAATGAATAAATCATAAATGCAATTTGTAACCCTTTGACACAATAATTATAATTGTAGCAATTATCATTATCAGGATGTCTCTCTTCCTCATGCAACATAAATATACCTTGGGGATGGTGTTATCAGAAATTTGATTAAAATTATACCTTCGGTCTTTGAATAATCGTCAAACCAAAACTGTTGGTTCTGGGTGCATTGGTGAGTCTTTCCACATCTCTATCATTATCATCATCATACGCAGAAGTTGGCGGATTCATTTGTCTAATTGGCTGATAAAGATTCAGGAAACATATAACGGTAATATGAACAAAAACAAATGGTATTTGAAAAGATATCTGATTCAAGCAATCTGAATAGATTTTAGAATCAGTTTACCTTTATCAATACTATAAACACATGGGTCTGCTTGTTTTTTTATACAAAGTTAAACTAACTGTGTGACAGATTCAAAACATCATCAGCTTTCCTTCATAAGTTTCATACAACAAATAGTTAAAATAAATATTTAAAAACAATAATCCAAGTTTTTTATCCAGTTGTCAAGCAGTTTGATGATTACCAAATGCTTCAATACTTAGACCTGAAACTTTCACTTATAGCCTATTTCTTCTCATATTGTTCTGGGAGGAAAGCAGGTGGTGAGACATTGAGGAAATAACCGATTTACGATGTCTAAAAGTTTCAGTACCATTGTCTAAATATACCATTTTTCATAAGCTAAATGTACTATCTTTCATTCAGAACTGGTAAGTATGAGAGAAATGGGGCTGTGGATATTCTAACTATTCCATGACATTCATTTAGTCCGTTGTACACATGTATATATATCTACCATATCAATGTAATTTAACAATTTCAACAACTGATTTTTTTCATAATGGATACTATTTGGTCAACCAGCACACACCTTATCCTGTTGGTACTGTGTCTGGTAGTGATGAGATAAATAGTTTTGTCGTAATTCTTTTTGCTTCAATTTCTCAGCAACCTACAAGAAAAAAAATTGGACATCTGACATCATATTACATTTTTTGAAAAAAATCAAAAAAATCGACTTTTAATCTTGATTTCGTACCCCAAAAATATGAACCAGGAGCTGAAATTCAAAAATCTAATTCACCCAATCGATGTAGAATAGTTCAAAGAAAAAGCATGCCAAATTTCATGTCGATCGGACTTGAATTGACAGAGCCTTAGTTTTTCTCAAAGAACAAAAAGATCAAGATGAGTAGCAGTTAGCGACCAGTTCCTGGTCCAAAAATGCTGGTGCATCGCAAATGTATACTGCAATATATTCAATGTACTGGTATATTGGGAATACCGGGCAACAGCAATTTGCATAACAATAATGGGGCATTTCTGCTTGTATATCATTCCAATTTGTAACTAACTGATTTCATATGGATCTAAAAATTAGATTTGATTAATCAACATGATTTTAGTTCTTCTTTCGAGTAATAAATGAATGTATCGAATGTACCTTTAATAAGTGACTCTTCTGTTCTATTTTAAACTTCTCCACAGCTTCTTCTAACTTCTGCAAAAATCTACATCAAAATAAAAGACCACTCAAATTAAAAGATGTGAAACAAGGGCCATAACTCCAAAAACAAATAAAATGAAATTATTAAATCAAAAAGGGGACTTCATCTCACTGATCTAAACAGCATTATTAAATTCTAAACAATTGTATAGAAGCAATAATCATATACTGCAAGCAAAACATCAATTAATTAAAACAATTAAATTTTGGATATTTCTTTCATATATATTGTAACAAGCTCATAACAATTACAAGTTGTAAATAGTTATGAGGCATTGTAAATATTGTTTCTTTAGAAATTCTTGATACAAAAATAACTCTCACAGACAATGGATATTTATGTCACAGTTACAACATACAGATACATGTGAGCCGATAAGTTCATTTCTAGACACCGTGGATAACTGGAAGAAATGGGTATTTGTCATCTCAGTCAGACTATTTCCTCTTTAAAACAAAAAAAACAAAAAAACTCTGATTTCTAAAGGCTTACTATTAATAATTATGAGTACAAAAACTTACTTTTTCAATTCCTTGTCAGTAATGACATAGTGAGACTTCTTCTTTTTATCAATGATATTTTCCCAGAAAAAATCATTCATCTTTTGAACATGTTCTTGTCTAAAAATATAAATATTGAGAAACATTCTTATACATGTATGTAGCTCATTACTTTTAAAGTCAATAAAAACCAAATGGAGGTCAAACATTTACCATTGTTTCAAGAAAAGAGAGCAAAGGATGTTCACAGCATTATTTTTCAAAATAGATCTATGTTCTTCTAATTCTTTTAAATCTTCCAAAAATATAATGCATGCATTTACCAGTCAATGTAATAGACTTATGTAACACCATGATATAAGATGTTAGTGGCATTGATTTTAAAACTTTTGTACTTTATATGTGGTTAAAAATCATCTTCATGACATGGGATTAAATTCATCCTTAATGACAATTTATGGGTAATCGCAGTATGGCAGTGAATGCTGAAGTTGTATTAATAAAACCTATAAATTGCTTTGGATGCAGGCTTACTTCAAACTTTATTTAGTTATTAGCTTAATCAATCACACAGATTAGTTTAAATTCTAATTAAGCGTAATGATGCTACATGTACAGCATCTGATTTTATGCATGCTAATGCCAGTAATTGTAAAAGCCAAATCACACATTGTACATGTAACTAAAGAAAAGCTAGACATACAAGAGAAACAAACTTACGATGCCAAATGTTGTAAGAACTGACCACAGGTTACGGTATATTCATTGTGAGAGATATGTTTATTTATTGCCTTGCCACAAAAATAACACCATATACATGCTTCTTTTTCCCATCCTAGATTCATTACTTGAGGATTTTTAAGAAAAGCTTTGGCCTCATCAATCTGTAATAAAATAGGACATGTAAATGTAATAATTTTATTGAAAATTCTTCTGAACTTAGGTTTGTGTTTGTGCAAACCAAAATTAAAGCAACCAGGCACCCGATGTGATCACAAAAGTCCTATTGTGAAACAACCGAAAATTGACTTTGGTCAAAACAGCCAAGAAACTATTGGATAAAGATTAAAGATACTGTAACGATTGACACTTAATCAATTTGAATAGGGTTTCTTCAACTAATCATCATAATTAGTTAATCACACTAATTTACATGTACCAAAAGTTCTTGTAAATTAAGGGAGCTATAGGTATAGGCCAGAAAACTTTTTGTGGTCATTTGACTAAAAAAAGGAACTCTGTAGGAAAAGCCTCTACTGTGCCTGGAGTAAGACGAAAAACATCAGACGTAGTGGAACCAATTCTAGGGTGTTACGTGTATGTCTAACTCTTGGACATACATATTATGTAACAAAAGTTTAGGAACAGTTTTACAATACAGTTTGGAGAAAATCAAAATCTCCCATTTCTAAAGTTAAAGTGGATGTTTCAGTTACCTTTTTCTTCAATTTCAGAAGTATGCCTTTAATAATTTCTTGGTGTCTTGATGAATACACGTGTTTCTTATTCTTATGTTTATGACTAATTTTGCAAAGATTACAATACTTAAATTGTATGAATGAAGTAGATTTCTTTTCGTTGTCAGCCATGTCGAACAGCAGATGTATTCTTTTAGACTACCAAAAGAGATCTTTTGAAAACTGTTGGTAATTTGAAATATATTTATTTCCCCATATTTCCGTCATATGGTTGAGTCATTAATTTTTCTATGGATGACCTAAACTAGAGAATGCTATCATTATTTTGTAACTTATTACAGACAGATAATATAATAAATATACTGAGTAGATTGAAAACAATCCTCCGAGGACAGCGCACCTGCTAAGAACTGATTTCGGTTGCTGTAATAAACCAATCAAATGCACGAACCGCCGATATGCCGTCAAAACCACGATTTCCGTTTCCGGTATAGACATTTTACCGGAGATTTTGTTCAATTTTTGTCCAAATTGATTAAATTTGATAATTTTGTGTGTAAGTTTGTTTTTATCGTCTCTGTGTGCTGTTGTCTATAAACTAACTGTCAAAAATAAATAATGTAACTTGTATTATAAAATGTAACAGGCATTTGAGCAGAGCGAATCTGATGTGATTGTTCGAGTTCAAGTGTTACATTACATTACTCACTGTCATTTATACGGTATCCAGACAACTCATCCCAAAGACAACTAGAAGACAAATGACAGCTAGAAGACAACTCATCCCACTATAAAAGACAACTCATCCCATCTTTAAAACATGGATAGAGAGAGACTCGTGTTATAATTATAAGACAACTCATCCCAGCAAATATAAGTGATATTTGTTTCAATACAGATGCTATCTTTGAAGACCACTCAGACCAAAACCAATCAGATTGGTGAAGCACTTCAAAGACAAATATTATAACGTTTATTAAAATGATTTGAGTAAGTGTTAAAGCTGGGGTATTGTATAAAAATACTGAAATCAAATATTTTAAATTAACTTTTTAATATACAAGGACTTTTTATTTTGTTTACTTTCAACTCACAAAGTGTAAATACATGTAATTTAATTTAATCAACCTGTCCATAATATATAACATATATTGGATGTTTAATCTGTAAATGTCTGATAGGTGTATAGTCTGTGAATCAGTAGTTTGCCTAATACAGGGGGCTGTTCACTGTGACGGGTGTGAACGATGGCAGCATAGAACTTGTAATACTGGTAAGACTTTAATGTCAAGTAATGAGTAATGGAAGATTTCAAAAGTAATGAGTAATGGAAATGTAATTAATTACATTCCAAAAATCATGTAATGGTCAATTACATTTCAATTACTCTTCAATTACATATGAATATTTACATATGATAAACATCAAATTTGGTAGCAACAAAGAAAAAAATTAGGTGTATCTGACACAAATCCAATTCATTATTTTTTTTTAAAAGATTTAAATCAGTTTTAACAAATTATAAGAAGGCATTCAACATTTTCTTTTATTACTTTTTATGTAGGATTCTTCTTTAGACATGTGACTTAAAAAAGTGAATCTTTGAGGAAAAGATTAAGTGTTAATTTTCAGTCAATCATTCAATCAATCAATCAGTTAGATTAAAAGACAATAGTTTTACTTCACTTTAATCTTAATCTCAAGGTAACAAATGACAAACCAAAGAATGGCTTTCAATTATCTCATTATTTTATGGTTACTTAATATATTAACCATCATATATTTTGTTATAGAATCATGCTGAATAATTTATCAGTTATGCAATATATTAATTATTATAGACAAACTATTTGCAGTGCTTGCCACGAAGAATCTCTGCGTGAGTACTCAATTACTCACGCAAAAAAGATTTTGCGTGAGTTAGGCGAGTAACTGACTTACTCATGCAAAATTTTCCTAGGAGAGTAAAATTATAATAGAGACCAAGAACTCTGGCAAATAACAGTGCATTAATTAACTGCCATTCCAGAGATGTAAGACTGTTTTCTAATGTTCTTCACTAGAAGTAGAAGTGAGCCTTCTTGTCAGTTGTAATATTAAATATTACTAATATTAATTCAATACTTGAATTATTCATATTCGCGTAGGGAGAGCTTAATTTAATAAAGAATAATAAAGGAATATTTTGTCCAATTTATTTTAGCTTAATGTGAAAATAATAGTAGTTTACTATAAAAAAAACCCAAAAAAAACCCCACAATATCAAAGAAAAAAAAGAGAACCGGTGAAAATAAAAGTAGTCATCGTGTCACGGTGTGTAAAGTCGTATGTAAAAACCTTGTCACCGTGTGTAAAGTCTTATGTAAAAACCTTGTCGTTTGAGGTCATATTCATCTTTAAGATATATGTTTTCCGTTATCCTGTTTAGCAAGATCTGAAAGTTTTCAAAAATACGTCCCTACCCATCGGCATTTGTAATGTGCATTTGATGTTCGAGTTCGAAAATCGTAGAAAGCAACTAACTCAACTAACTGTCGCCACACGATGTTGACCGTGATATTGTCTGCTATGTAATAACAGTAATTTAATAGCACTAGCACTTGTAAATGCGGCAATCCAAATACTTCTCGGCATTTCTAACTATATTATAGCTTGTTTAATATTTATTTTAATATGAAACCACCATTCAAAATTTAATCATAAAGACTAGAAAATGACATATAATATATAACGTTCGTTACAACATTCTACAAATTTTCATATCTCGTAATATTTCTCGCGAGAATTCTACTTTGGGTTTCAGTTAAATTAACCAATCATAAAAATTCTACGTTACAAGCCCGGAATACAACTTCCTTATTGTCCAATCAATAGACGCCTTCTATGTTTACTTTATTCTATTCTTAGTAACATTGTGAAATCGTATTCTTATCGCCTGTTGGTCTGCTGTCTTGTATTTTATCGTGGATATTGAATTGAATTAAAAATCAAATGACTATAGCCTTAGATAGTTTTGAATTTTTATTCAAGAAAAGTTTCCAGAAATGATTGCGCGAGTAATGCCTTACTCTCGCGAATAACATTTCAGGCGAGTATAGCGTGCGCGCGAGTAATGACTCGCGCCTCCTGACGAGGTCTGATTTGGATTGATTAAAAATCTTATAATATAAAATTATTTTATAATTTATCAGTTATGCAATATATTATAGACAAACTGGATTTATTAAGAATCTTATAATATAAAATTACTTAAAAGAAAATTCAGTTAATCAACACTTTCAATTCATTTGTTGTTATAACAGATTGGTAGATGTGTTTGTTTTATTCTTTCATCATGAAGCACTTCCAACAAAAACAACGATTAACGAAACTGAGTTGTAGTATTTACCTCTATTACAAACTAATTAAATTGGTTAAGCACTTCAAAGACAAATATCATAATGTTAGTGACCAGACTACATCCCATTTATCAGTTTGCCCTGACGTCGATATGCCAGAAAATATAATTTAATAAATTGTTGATGTAATAAATTCATATTAGTGATTAAGTTGTGATATTTCTTTGTAACTTGGAATGAGTGGGGGGTTTTAAAAGTTGGGATGAGTTGTCTTTTGACTTGGGATGAATTGTCTTTTGACTTGGGATGAGTTGTCTTTAAAAGTGGGATGAATTGTCTTTTATTGGGATGAGTTGTCTGGGATGAGTTGTCTTTGGGATGAGTTGTCAGGTATTCATTTATACACTGACTGTGAGTGTGACTGTTTTCATTTATCAGTATCATAATCAGTATTAGTATTGTCAAATAAAACCTTCATCATAGTATTATTATTGTCAAATAGAACCTTCATCATAGTATTATTAATTTTTTCAACACTTCAAGTGACACAAAAAATGTTAAATAATATTGTTTTTCCAAATTGATTTTTATTTAGATCTACATGTAAATTGTATGATTAATTTTGTTTTTTAAAAAAAAGAACATAAAAATGTGAGAATTATTTTCATTGACGTCAAAAATATGATAAGACGCATTATAGAAATAATTCTATGTGAATGAGAAGCGTAATCTTGCCTAGATTAGCTAAATTGACATGTGCATTGCCTGTAGTGTTTTGCTACAAATCTGGGCAGAATTTCTTTTTTAACCAACAACAGTGGGGTAACAATTTCAGTATCGCATCCTGTGTTAACGGAAAAGAACTTTGCTCAAGCACTGTGTGATGCTTTATATTATTTCTCTTATTATATAATGGGCCGAGGAGAGGAATTAAAAATATAACATAGCTTATAATTACATGTACATCATGTTATTAAAGGAGCTGAATCACTAATATTTGGGACCTAGAATTGGCACAAATGGGTTGCAACACGTATAATAATATTAATAATGTAATATGATTAATATGAATGTACATGTATATAAACTGATTTACATTCTGTCGTCCGGCAAAATATGCCAGAAGTCTCAATCAAATGGCAATCTCTAGTGACTGGTTATTTCAGTCTACATAGTACATGTATTTATTGTGCATTCTCTCAAGAATTTTTAAAATTTGTGTGAAACGCATTATGCTACCTGATTTACAATGAAATGTAGCCTCATAAGAGTCGGTAAAGTGTGGGGTCCACCTCTATGAGCAGATGTAAGGCCATCGGACACGCAATTCAGCAGAAAATAGTCAGCTATGAACAATATTGGCACTGATGAAACCATTGGGCTTGGTGACAGTAACAGCACGCGATCGTGCACATGCTGCCAGTCATACACTGTTATCCAGGTCCTGCTTGGCAGATTTCTAGTGGATGCCGTCTCTTGGTAGCGATCTGCCAGACTCAGGATGGTAGTCCGATGTTTGATTGACGACTCTTATATTATCACAATGGTGCTTTCACAGTGATCAGATGTCAAACTTGAAATATGGTTGTATGTTTTTATACGCCCACATTTTCATGTGGACGTATTATGTCGTCGCCCCTGTCCGTCCGGACGTCCGTCCGTCCGTCCGGACGTCCGTCCGTCCGTCCGTCCGTCCGTCCGTCCGTCCGTCCGTCCACAATTTGTTTGTGGACTCTCTACAGGTCACAATTCTTATCCGATTTTGACGAAACTTGAAATATAGGTTTATCCCCAAAAGATCTCGGCTGCTTTCGATATTGGCATGTATCGGATCAAAACTTCATGGATTATGGCCCCTGATTGTACGAAAAATCACGTTTTTAGCTTGTGGACCCTATAGAGGTCACAATTTTGAACCGATTTTGATGAAACTTGACATGCATGTTTGTAACCCAAAGATCTTGGTTCCTTTCGATATTTGCGGCTATCGGAATGTAATTTCCTGAATTATGGCCCCTGATTGTCCGAAAAATCACCCTTTTCAGCTTGTGGTCCCTCTGGAGGTCACAATTATTATTCGATTTAAAAAACCGTTTGATTATATCACCGTTACACCCTAAGGAAGGTTGAGTTCGAATTTCGGGAAAATCGGACGAAAATTGCCATACAAAATGGCCGCCGTTTGTACGCGAATACTGTTAGAAAATGGTATATCAAGGTTGTGGAGGTCACAATTTTGATTCGATTTTGATGAAACTTGAAATTCATGGTTATAACCCAAAGATCTTGCTTCCTTTCGATATTTGCGCATATCGGATCGTAACTTCCTGAATTATGGCCCCTGATTATACGCAAAATCGCCTTTTTTTTTAGCTTGGAGGTCACAATTATTATTCGATTTAAAAAACCGTTTGTTTATATCACCGTTACACCCTAAGGAAGGTTGAGTTCGAATTTCGGGAAAATCGGACCAAAATTGCCATACAAAATGGCCGCCGTTTGTACGCGAATACTGTTAAAAAATGGTATATCAAGGTTGTGGAGCCTGTAAAGGTCACAATTTTAATTCGATTTTGATGAAACTTGAAATTCATGGTTATAACCCAAAGATCTTGGTTCTTTTCGATATTTGCGCATATCGGATCGTAACTTCCTGAATTATGGCCCCTGGTTAAACGCAAAATCCCCCTTTCTTAGCTTGTGGTCCCTCTGGAGGTCACAATTATTATCCAATTTAAAAAAACGTTTGATTATATCACCGTTACACTGTAAGGAAGGTTGAGTGTGAATTTCAGGAAAATCGGGCCAAAATTGACAGACAAAATGGCCGCCGTTTGTACGCGAATACTGTTAAAAAAATGATATATCATGGTTGTGGACCCTGTATAGGTCACAATTTTAATTCGATTTTGATGAGGAAGGTTGAGTTCTAATTTCGTGAAAATCGTACCAAAATTGACGGACGAAATGGTCGCCGTTTGTACGCGATGAGTGTAAAAATATGGTATATCATGGTTGTGGACTCTCTACAGGTCACAATTCTTATCCGATTTTGATGAAAAGTCACATTTCTAGGTTGTGTACCGTCACACCATAATCAATGTCGGTTTCGAGTTTCATTAATATCAGACTGGAACTGACCAACTAAATGGCTGCTCCCAATACAGTATGAAATACAGGACTTAAAGATGTAGGAAAAATCATTTTCGGTATTGCTTGTTCTCTGTCCATCTCTCGAAAATGTGGGCGTATCCTGCCTGGCAGTGCCAGCCTATCTTTTAGTCATCAGGTCAAATTATATTTGTCACCACCAGTAACAGTGTAAATGCTAGGTGAGTCTCAGTTCTCAGAATTTGTGTATAGGCACACATGTACTTAGAACTGATCCGAGCATCTGTTTGACAGCACCAGTTTGTCAAAATCCTGAATCATCAAATTTCTACTTGTAATGTACATTTAAGAAAATACAAACAAATTTTACAATTGATAAATTATATTTATATTTCTTTTTGTTTCAGCAAAATTAACATCAAGCTCTTTTGTTGGATCAGAAACGTAATACACCTGGGAACAAAATGCCTGCTTTAGTTGAAAGACCAAAGTTGACAAAAATGATGTACAAAGTTTTACAACAGCATATAATGCGTGAGAGAGAACGAAAAAAACAAGGTAGATTAATATATTATTAATCAAAGTGATCATTCTAAGGACAACATTTATTCAGGAATAAATTTAGATGACAAATCATTAATATAGGTCCATTTGTTGATTGATTAAACATGATGTGCTAATGGACGAAAAGAATGACTTGTGCCCTTATCATATAATTGATAGGTTCATATATTGTTTATTTTTCATGGCACATTATAGCTTCAGGAACAATGTTATCAATATGTCTTTTTCTTATCAGAGCAAGAACAGGATGAATTGATGGAGAGATTGAAGAAAGAACGTGAACAAAAGAAAAAGCAAGAGGAAAGAGACAATTTGACTCTTGAACAGACCAAAGAAGAGGTAAAGATAGTAGAAATACCTATTTATAGACAAATGGAAGAATACTAAGAATTTCTGCAGTGGATCATAAAAACTCAGTGGTTGCCATCTATTGACATTTTATTCAGCTATATAATAAAGTTTGTAAAATGCAAAATCTGAAATGCAAATCATTTCCACTCTTCTTGGTGAATTAAGAGAAAGAGAGACAAATGGGGTTTAACAGTTTAACGTCCACTTGACACAAAATAGGTCATTTTTGGACTAACACATGGTTTAATTTTACTTAAACTTAAATAGGGGGGTGGGGAATCGGAGGACCCCAAAGAAAACATACGAGGATGGACAGGCGACCCTATTCCTTGTCAAGTACAACCTTATGGTATAGCACGCACATGCTATAACCATTCCGTCATCTCACCCCCCACCCCCCAGTGAATTAAGAATACAAAAGTTTAAACACTATGCTTTTGCAATTATAGCTACACGCTGTATAAAATTGTTACAATGTTAATACAAGGGGATAAAGTCATTGACTTTACAAACACATGCATCTTGTTGTTAACAGTGATTGTTAGATCCTTTCAAAATGTCAAAACTAACACCTTGATGTGCTAATTCAGGTGGAAATGATTGGTGTTCGTTTTTAATATTACGTAAAAGAATAATACATACAAGAATAGAAAAATAGAAACTTCTTAATCAGTCAAAATAACTGCAATTCTTTTACAAGAAGATTGACATGAAAGTCGTAAAATTAACTACTTTTTTCGTTGAATGAGTTTTTTTCAATATTACATAAATGAATGGTATAAGAATATAAAAATGGATTTATTTCAATCATTTATTGTATATAGAAATAAAGCCAATATAACCATAATTCTTTTACAGCAAGATTGAGTTGATTAAATCCTCTTTTCGTTGAATCATGAATGAGTAAATAAATGTTTTCAGATTCAGAAATTTGAACAGAAACTTGAGAGTCTGAAACAAGAAAAACACACATTGTTTTTAAAACTGAAGAAAATTCTTAATCAAGAAGAAGAAAACAGAAAACGAGTTCAGATTAAGGAGCAAAGGTATAATGTTATTTAACTGATAAAGTGTTGAATTTTGCTTTAAATTCTTCATGGCATTAAAATTTAAACAAACCATCTTCTATAGAGTCCTGGATCACACAAGGCGTAGTGTCGTCTGTTCGACCTCAGGGAGTTTCTCTTGGTTTCCGGTTTCATCCTACTGACAAATAGCCCTACCTATGTACAGGCAAATTATTGAAATACAATAGAACCATATGTTAATCCCGAAAAGAAATTGTTTGTGTTGGGTGGAACTTAAACACCATTTCTCTCTTTAACGCTGTTTAGTTAGACTTTATTCTGGAAATGTCTTTGGTGTGTTAAAAAAAGCAAACAAAAGTTGTGTTATTAAAAGTAGATCAGTTACACAAATAATCAACCACTCACTGTTTAATAGAGCTAAATGACGTCTGATGTGACTGTTATCTTAATATAAAATATGACCAGAAAGTCAATTCTGTATATTAATGAGATTATGATTGTCAGAGGGCTTGGAAGCCCAAGTGGTCTAATGCCTTATGTTTACATTAAATGTTCTGTCATAGATTCAAGTGTCATGGTTTTGATTCCATAAACTAAGTCAGTTTGTGGTTAACATAGGTTAGGGATCTTTAGTGTGTAGTAGGGATCTTTAGCAGTGGGTGGATACTGGAGGACCTGAAGAAAACCCACAAGGTTGAACAGGTGACCCTATTCCTTGTCATGTTCAAGCAGGGAATTAAAACCACACCACTTGACTCAATGACAGAACTTATGATTTCAAATACATGCATTAAACCAATAACCCACAGAAGCCACCCACCCCATGCCATGTTTTAATGAAGCAGCGTCATCTACATAACCTCATGTGTTTTCTTTGAGCTCTCATGTTTATTCCTATTATTAAAAACACTGACATACATGTGCATTTTTAAATTAAAGACCAAATGACCTGATATCCTAAATGACTTGGGCAGTTCCTAAATGACTTTGGTAGTTCCTAAATGACTTGGGCAGGTCCATAAATGACTTATGCAGTTCCAAAATAATCTGGGCCATTCCCAAATGACCTGGATATTTCCTAAATAACCCAATCATTCCCAACTTCCCTGGGGAGTTACTAAATGAAATTTTATTTCTCTGCCTTTTGAAGACTAATATTTATTGAATTTGATTTCAGTGAATTAAATTTACAAGCAAGTTATGCACCACCACCAACCCATTCTCTGCCTGTATCTGGTCATCCAGTTATGTTACAACCTGCATCAATATCTGTGCGACCACAGCTCTACAAACCTCCTCATATTATGCATGTAAGTAATTTCATTGGTTGATTCCAGTTACCAAGCTACCAATCACAACCCATGATACAATTTTATTATGTTTTGTAAAGGTGTTTACTTTGAATGTAAATTTCGAAGATTATCAACTTCAGGGTTTAATTTTGAAAGAAAAAAAGTATTCATTTAAAACATATGCATATGTGCTGTCTTGATTTGCTGTGGTCATTTAGGAAAAACTTATTGAGGTTATTCGCTTTATGTAGGGACCAGGACTGGGGTAATGGCATAATCGTTAAATGTTTTGAAGTAATCATTATATAATGCTTAATGTAATTGATTACATTACAATAACAACATAGAATGGTGAATTACATTTCGCTTGGCAACAGATTCAAAACAAGGAGTACATTATCTTTTCTATATTTTTCCTTATATAGACATACTAGCTCTCTATAAATCAAACATAAAAATGTGAAATTAAATTTAGGGCTTTATAGATAAATAAGTAAATAAAAATTGTCATGTGAATGCCTATTTTGGCCGAATTTTTGGCGTGTGTCAGTGCTCATAACTTCATTATGATTATTTGAGAATTTGTCATTTAGAGAGATGACATTCTGAGAAGTATGTTGATTTATATAATCACACACATTTGAAGCATTAGAACTCCATACCTCAAGGTTGCAAGTGTCAAAAACCAAACCATCCATTCCAATGCCCTTCAAATATTACATTAATATATAGTTACATAATATAAACAAATATTTACATACTCAAATAACGACAGTTTTTATCGCCATGGCTCCTCACTTGATAGATTTACTATTGCTTTGATGTGATGATTTATTGAAATAACAATAGAGAAAAAATATAATTGTCAGTCAAAAAAAATTTTTGAGTCTGTTTTATTTGATACGACATGATAAAAAATTATGTTTCATTTTTTTATGTATGTTAATAATAAAAAATGGTTGTTATGTAAATTGTTGTGTATATTGAGTTATGGTAATTAATTGCTTTCAATATAATGGGTTATGGAAATTAATTGCTTTCAATATAATAGGTTATTGTAATTAATTACTTTCAATATATTGGGTTATTGTAATTAATTACTTTCAATATAATGAGTTAATTACCTTCAATATAATTGGTTATGGTAATTAACTACTTCGATTTAATGGCTGATGGTAAATTTTTGCTTTCAATATAATGGGTAATATTAAATGAAATGTAATGTAATAGGAATGGTAATTAATTACATTGCTAAAAATGAGAGAACAACTGTAATTGGTTACATTTAAAAAGAACTGTTAAAAGTAGAGCAACTTATTACTTGTCTTGTGCATGAAACCGGACATACTTACTTTTTCTAAAATCCCCAACATTATTTCTCATTATTTAGAATTTCCACATAACTAATTGTTGTACTTCCTCATTATAACATCTTGGCAGATTTCCCTGTTAATTAATGCGTATCACACGGTTGTCGGTTAGCCTTTAACCAGTTTGATTGAAATTAAGATCTAATTATTATGCTTTCGAAGACCCCTACTCTATGCCGAGCTGATTGGTTTACATGGGAGTTATAGGTGGAGTTTGACTGAATCATGAAAACTGTTTATATTTGAATTTTGTTATCAGTGGCTGTATATACATCTGTTGTAATTCAGTAAACGTATGTATGTGTAAGCCTTGACTAACTAGACCTCGATAAAAAAAGAAATTTTTAAAAAACTGAATTCTTCCAGTATCACTGTAATGAAACGAGATGAGACTTTAACATCCTATTGTTCTGCTCCTGATAACACAAATGGGGTCAACTAAAACCAGATTTGAACCTTTAAAGATGAAAAACAAAACACAGTGTGATTTAATCAGATTGCTCTTGAGCTTCTAATATTATGGTCAAAACTATCAGCCAAATAAGCTATAGGTAGTGATGTGTTCCATGCACAGGACAGTGTATGCGTAAATATCTTAGAACAGCTGATGACACTTCTCACTTATTTCTGATGTTCAAATAGCTGAAACAATTTCTTTCTTACTTTTGTATTGAACAAATTGTTATAACTAATTATGAGCATGTCAGTGTTTCCTGATAAGCTTACTACTTCAAATTATCTGTAATGTTACTGTATGATTTTTTTTCCAATATTTAGCAACCAGTAAAACGACAGAGATCTCCATCTCCACCTCCTCATTCGTCGGCTTCCTATCAGACGTATGCTCATAGTGAGGCAAAGTATCCACATAGTTCATACCCACAACAAGCTAAAGCAGCAACAGCCCATCCTGCTATATATCAACATCAACAACCTGATTATAGTAAGAGACAACGTAAGTTAATACATTAGAATTTAAGATTCCGTTATTATGGCTGATCTTGTAAACGTACTATGTAAAAGCTAAATCTGCCTTTTGAAGGTCATTTTTCTAGATTCAAATGTTTTATGATCGTGTTTAGATGGGAAACCAGAGTCAGATACTGTTCAGATGACTTTCCAAAATCAGATCGTGTTTAGATGACTAACCAGAGTCAAATCATGTTTAAAGTGCTAACCAGAGTCAAGTCGTGTTTAAAGTGCTAACCAGAGTCAGATCGTGTTCATAACAATGGTTTAAGCTATTTGACTCATGAATATAATAGTCCTTTTTTTTAAAGATTATTGCAGAATAGTAGGACATCAACACCATTTCATTCATTTATTCATATAAGATTACATCAAATTATTAGTTTATTTATGGCATTATGTACGTTACAATTTTACAGAGGCTGCTAGCTATCCACAGTCCCAGGCAAGTCATGTGGTTTATGCTAATCAACCGGGAGCCTCTTATCAACAAGGTGTCAACTACTCTCCAAGCCAATCACAAGCAGGAAAATACAATCCTGCTAACCCGTCTGCATTTCAGTCTTATCCAAGTCACTATACTCAACATCAACAGAAGGCTATAGGTGAAGCCTATTCACAAGGTTATGCTATTCAGAGAGCTCAGCAACCAGGTTAGAAATTATATTATGTCCAATATATGTAAGCTTGACCAAGTTGAGTACAGTCAAATGATTTATCTAAAGTGGTGCTAAGTACTTAAATATGTATGTTCCATTGTCTGCCATCTTTCTTTAAATCGTACAGTATATTTTTAGTTTATAATTTTTGACACATCTGATTTAATCATTCATGATATATCTTTCAGCTTATTTAAATTCTCCACATTCATCTAATCTACAACAACTAGAACATCAAAAACCAACTGGCTTTAATGAAGAAAAGTTCAAAATACAACAGGTCAGTCTACTCAGTAAAGAATTTTGTGAGAGAGAGAAATGGGGTTTAACGTCAACTTGGCACAAACTGGGTCATTTCGGGACTAACATATGGTTTAATTTTATTTCAATAATTCACTTGCGCTTAGGAGTCTTTAGCAATGGGTGGAAATCGGAGCACTCAGAGTAAACCCACAAGGTTGGACAGGCGACCATACTCCTTGTCACTTACAACCAGGGATTCGAAACCATGCCAGTTTACTCGATGACAGGCTTTATGATACAGCACGCATGTGCTAACAATTCATCCATCCAACCCCCCAAAGAATTTTGTCCGCTTGTGGCTGACTTACAAGCTTTTCTAATCCTTTTAGTAACAGGATAGAACAATAAACTATAGCACATACTTATGATGAAATAATAATAACTAATTGCTTGAAAACTGTGATGGAATACTCTTTGAAATGTCACCAAATTAAATTAGTAATTGTTCTTTCATAAGTATGTGTTATAGTTTATTACAGTCTATTCTCTCTTAGTTTATGGAGACAGCTAGAGTGAAACAATCAAACTGTTTGATTGAATAACACCTGATATGACATAGTTTGTGTCAAGTGGATGTAAAACCCCCTTTTCACTCTTGCTTTATATCTTAATAAACAAATAAAGTGATTAGACTTTGGCAGTCGGAGTGAAATGAAGCCATTTCTAATTGACTTTCTTTATAATACCACATTATTAAATATAGGTGTGGGAGGTGGAGCTAAAGTATTAAATGATACAGCAAAGTTATTTACTTATGATGTACTGTATTTATTTTTAAGCCTTCGATTCGTGGCATGGCTCCAATGCCTGGGCAACAACCAGCTTTAATGCAACAATTACAGTTACAACAACAGCAGCAACAACAACAAGCCCCACCAAAGGTAAATCACCATTTTTTTTTTTAAAGTCTGCATTTAATGGGGAAGTATTTTGTCCATGACAAAGTCTATTGGCTCAGTCTTCCTATTCAAAATTATTGTAACACTCTGTAGACTGTGTTTAGTGATTTTGTAATCTTGCTATGATTGGTTGATTTATCTAAGAGAATCCAACTCCATATTTAGAGCTGCACATTGAATTTAACTTGTACGTGGAATTATTTCCCCTGTCATAGACACTTTGTTGGTTAGAGTGTGCTTTAACAGGGGTCCCAACGCATTTCAAATAAAATTCATATGCAGAATTTACACGTTTCTTTAGAGCTCATGAGATAGGGGTTGATAAATCAGTCAGTTTATTTGCAAGGCAGACAATTTTACTTTACTATACTTAAATTTAATAAAAGAACTTATAGTTTTTTTCTGTTAAAATTCAAAACACAAAGATAAATGAATGAAATTGAGTATAGTACAGATTTTCATAGGGCAAGTTTTGTTTAAGCAAGTAAGTCTCTAGTCTGGTGCAGTTTGTGGATAAAAATTATAGGTGTTTGTTAAAAGTGAGGAATTATAAATGTATATTATATTATAGGGGAGTATAGTAACAGGTTATCCTGCTAGAACTCAAGGTTCATCACAGGTCCCAGTTAGTTCTTATCAACAACCTACTACAGTGCAGGTAAAATATTCCTAATATCTTTCTGAATAGACTGGTAAAATATTCCTAATATCTTTCTAAATAGACTTTCAGTCAATATTATCTTGAATTCTGAAAAAAAAGGTAATGCTAGTGGGGGGGGGGTATTTTAAAACAATTACAGATCTTACTGCTATATGAAGCCAAATGATATGATGTTTCTACCATAAAAAAGAACTAAATAAAAGTAGGATCTGTATTTGATCATATTGAAGAGCTAAATAAGAGCTAAATTAAAGATACATTATGTAAGATTTAGATAAAGAACTAGCCATTCTTGCTATAATAGTTCGAAAGAAAATAATGTAAAATGAATAATTTGAAAATTTCATTCAAATTACTCTATTGCAAGCGAAGATATTAGCCTTTGAAGGTTTGACAGACGTGTGCAATAATTTCAACCACGATACTGGTTGATCAAAGCTAAGTCTGGGTCCTCCATATTTGATTAAATCAAAGTATTGCTGAACTATTCTAATCTGTTTAATATCGGAGAAATATGATGCCATCGAGAGATGATTAAGGCCTGGATGAGATAATTAATGTCTAATTAATACTTTAGAAAACATTTCAGGCCTAAAGAAAGACCTGCAATAGGTAGATTTTGCTCTTGCATAATGCATGTTTATATAAGACGGCCATCATTTAATGATTTAATTTAAAATAGGTGGGCAGGGGCTAAGTCTTGAATGAAAAGTACCAACTTAAATAAAAACAATCTATGCTACATCTTGTCAAAACTTCAAGATATCTTCGCTCAGACTAAAAGTAATTTGAATGAAATTTGGAATATATTCATTTTGCATGATCTATTTTTGAACTATTATAGCACGCACTGTCTGTTTTATATTAAATACTTGTATTATTTTTCTTTTTTTTACTGTCTATTATCAATTTTTATCTTCCAGAGTAATTTTAACACTCAACAAGGTGGTCGAGCAAGTTTCAGTAATTCGGCTAGATATTACCCCTAAATAGTATATAATTTTATTTTATAATTGTATATTACTGTTATGTCACAACTACATGACTAACTGTGAAAACTACCCGGCATTGTAAATATAGATGTAATTGTATACATGTAAATCATCATTTTACTCAGAAATATCTGTATTGTTCAATCATCATCATCATCATCATCATCATCTGTTTCTGTACATTTAAATTGTAAAGAAATGATAATAATGTTTTTTTGTTATATTATTAAACTACATGTAATCATGAATTAAATCTATTATTGCTATTAATATTATGCAATCTCAGATTGCTATATCCGGGGCGGATCCAGGGGTGGGGGATCATGTTGCACAAAGTCAGACCTCTCCCTGACATAATGATGTAGACATATGTGATATCACATATATTACTTTGCATCAGTGAAACTGATCGTAATAAAAGTTGAGGTCCAATGGGGTGGATTTCTCTCTTTGAAAAGCAGTCTGTATGTATGCATTTGTAAGTTGGACACTAATATATACTGTCTTAGGAAACTGGCAAACCTCCTCCTTCAAAAATTCCTGGGTCTGGCCCCAGATTTTGTAATTTTAATTATGTAATTAGGCCTACATATTATTCTGTAATTGCAATTCGTTATTGCTATAATGTAATCTCAGATTTGTTTTGACTATTCAGTACTCCTACTTTTAAATTTGTTACGAATATTATAATAATTGTTTAAGTGATCATTATCTGAATGATCTGTATCCAGTCACAGATTTATCTGAAATGAAATGAAATGGGGTTTAACGTCCTACTCTTATGCACCTAACCAGGGCTAATGGAAGACGAGCATACGCCATACAGTGTGCTATGAGGGAAATGTTGCCTGGGCAGCGGCACTACGGCCTACTCTTATATCGAATTCCAACTGCCAAGGGATCTTTTACGTGCACTCCAATGTGTACACAGGACCTCGGTTTTTCATCCCATCCGAACGACTAGGCAGCTATCCTTGTCAGACCCTCCGTTCTGCATCACTGGCAAGGGGAAACATACTGGAAAGTCGAAATGAACTTTCTCAGCCAATGCAGGGATCGAACACCCAACCTCCAGGCTAGCGAGCTAGCGCCTTACCCACTTAGCCACCTGATCCCCCAGATTTATCTATTTTATTTGATGTCACTGCTTAGACCCAGTCATTGTTTTTTGACATTGGGGTTCTACTTGTAATTTTATACTCAAGATATACTATTTTTCATACATTTTTTTTTTAAAATTCTGTTTTCAGTATGACTATCGGTTGTTTAAGAACCTCTTTCATATCATGTCTTCAATTCTAAATTGCTAGAAATGGAATTATTTTATAATGAAGATCCAAGATTTGTTAAATAGATATTGTTTTGTGTGTTGTATATTAAAAGAACTTGTAAAATTTATCAGCTTTTTTTATTTTTACCTTGTCTTGTAGCTTTACTCTACATGTAGACGCAGGTCATTAAAGATAGATGTACAGAAAATATATCTGGTTGTTTTGTTTCCCCTCCTGTATTATTGTCGTCCTCTCTTTGAAATCTCTACTTAGAAATGAACAAAAGCGTAATTTTTGCTCCGATTTCATTGAAACTTGATACAATTATCATCGATCTGAGATAAAATGAATTTTGAAGTTATTCACCAATAATTGGAGCAGTTACAGCAGTTGTATTGATTGTCACAATTTCTCCAGGACTTTGGTCTTAAAGGAGCTAAATCGCTAACATTTAGGACCTGCAAATTGACACAAGTGGGTCGCAACACATACAATTCTGTAATATGAATGTATATAAACTTACATTCAATGGTTTCCGCTTTTACTCTAATTTCAAATCAGCTATGTTCGGGGAAATAAGCCGGCAGTTTCAATCAAATGCAAATTTCTAGCGTCTGGTTATTCCAATCTACATACGCCGTTTGGTTTGGTGCAATCAGGGGCGTACATAATGGTTTCGTTTGGGGGGGGGGGTGTTTAGCAAAAATGCGACCGACTGATGCACACCCCCCCACCCAGTGCGAGTGACGCAATCAGGAGCCGAGCACCAGGTGCGAGTTTTCTAGGGAATATGGGGGTGGGGTGGGGTAGGGGCGGTTTCAAATGTAGGGCGCCATCCACAATCCGACCCCACAGTGAAAGTAAACAAAATACTAGCTATAACTAGCTAGGTAGAACATAGATATTATTATATAATTGTGTAGTTGTTCGCCGATCGTTGTCTCGTCGGAAAGTAGTTTTATTTTAATTCACATATAGTTTATGTATGTCATATCAATGGTGGTGCCTATAACACTGAGTAATTTGAGAAAATTTTTGAAAAATTGATTCAATATCCTGGCATTTGAAGTCATTGCTGGGAGTAATTCCTGTGGACGAGTGTACCAGATGTCAGTCAATGGGACAGAATCTCCAGATGTGTTTTGCAAGAGTTGGCATAACATCTGTACAATCTGACGCCTCCGCCCCATACACCAGTGGAACTACATCTGTGAAGTTCACTATAATCGTGAATATGATAGTGCTGAGACAGTATAAGACAACTGAGGAGTAAAAGAATGATTTTAAAATGAAATCAAGCGCCGCAGGCGCGAAAAAATTTCAGATATGTAACCCAGTAGAAGAATGATATTATAATGGCCGTAGGCGCGAAAAAAATTCAGATATTTAACCGAGCTTTTAAATTTTTGATTGTATGTTTATCTCATTAATTCATTTAGTCGGAGACCGACTGCGGTAAGTACTTTTTTTTGAGACCGACTATTTTTTGCCATGGTAGAAAACATTTCATAGAACAACATACTCACAACAGAATAAGAAATACAAGCATACAGGGTTATTTTATACTATAGTTTTGTGTGACGTATGCAATTTAGGCACACGGATTCACGCAAATACATAGCATTTGGGATCTATTCTGGCATTGTTTTTGAGACCGACTATTTTTCTCCCTTGGTGAAATTTTGTTGTTAGACCAACATACTTACAACAGAATAAGAGTGACGTATGCAATTTAGGCTCACGGATTCACGCAAATATATAGTATTTTAGTCTCGGTCACCCAGACCCCCCTAGTCTTCAACGCACGGAGGGTCTGGGTCGGTTCTCAATTATTGACGAAAATTACTGGATAATCTACCACATAAAAAACCAAACTCCCGGTTACGCATGGGCAATGGAACCCTTTGGCTAAAGGCTCGGTAAGTGATAGATATTATGAAGCCGTGCCGATTTTGATAGATTCTATAAGGCGAGGATAAAATATATCCCACAATTCACTTGGCACATCTATTATTAGAAACAAAATAGAGACGATACAACAGCATGAATCGTGATTAAGGAGATTGTGAGAAGCCATACGTTTGATTCATGACGAGAGAAAATTACCATTTCAATTAAAAACTTTAAAACAAAATTTTAGAGAGTGTCATTGTTGACAAGCGAGATGTTTTGATAGATTCAGCACGTGGTAACTTAAAAGACTGGATAATCCAGACAGTGACCGACTTTCTGTCAAATTTTGAGGACCCATCCAGACTAATATTCGTAGAATATTTGTTTGGATGATAAGAGACTAATAGTATTTGGGATCTATTCTTGCATTGTGTTTGAGACCGACTGCAGTGACTGCACTTATTTTGAGACCGACTATTTTTCTCCCTGGGTTACATTTTGTTGTAAGACTAACATTATACTCACAACAGAATGAGAGTGAAACACGACATCTTTTCAAAAATGATAAGTTAACAAGGTTATTTTATACTAAGACTGCTCCTATTTTGCGACCGACTGCACTGATTTTGCAGCCGACTATTTTTATACTAACAAGTTTTGCGTGAGTAGCGTGACGTATACAGTGAGTACTTATTTTGATACCGACTACCCTTACTTTGCAACCGACTGCTCCTAATTTGCGACCGACTGCACTGATTTTGCGACAGACTATTTTTATACTAAAGTTTTGCGTGAGTAGCGTGACGTATACATATTTTGATACCGACTACCTCTACTTTGCGACCGATTGCACTGATTTTGCGACCGACTATTTTTTTGGCTGGGGGGGGGGTGTACCACCCCCCACCCCCCCCACATTTACGCCCCTGTTTGGGATGCATCGAACCTTCCGTTCTGTAGTAATATGCCCTGACTTTTATGCAAAGTGTGAAATATATTTAGATGGAATTTAACATATGGGAGAAAGGATAAAGAGATGGGAGTTCTCACTATAATAGTTAAAAACTAGATAGTGTAAGGGTAATTTGCTGAAAATTTTAGTCCACTATTAGCCGAGAACGAAGCGAGTGAAATATTCACATAGACTCGGTCATCATTACTAAAATCATTCATATAAACAGCATAGTCTCGATTATCAATTTGATTGATTTTATTATTGATTTAGTTAAGCGGCATATAGGAATTTAATCCGCCAACATCGAAGGCTAGCCATGACACCAATAGTTTATTATGGTCTGGATAAGTTAATTAATGTCTAATTGATTATTTAGATAACATTTCAGGCCTTAAGAAAGACCTGTAATAAGCAGATTTTGCTCTTGCATAATGCTATTGTAAGGATTAAAAGATCTTAAATGAGTACAATTTGGTGCGCATAAGAGAGCAACCTATTGGGTTATATATGTCAAGAATCAAAATATCTCGACAGTCGAATGAATTTGATTTTGATGTGAATACAATAAAGTCTTAGTTTTTAAACACATTTGTTTCTAATTCACCATAAGAGGGTGAACCCTATTGGTATTCTGCGACTAGAAACATTACGCCCCCCCCCCCCCCACACACACACCCCGCAGCCACACGCAAACGGCCTCCCATATTCAAAAATCTTGTGAACGCGAGAGAGGCCGCTGTTTTTAACGTATTTTTTTTAATGGGCCCTATTGATTGTTTATTTCATGACAACCGTTTTAGTGGACATCGGTGTTTTTGCACATTCTTTTCCGATTTCCATCTAACAGGGATCTTTTACGTGTTCTACAAAGTTTCATCGGGGCCCCGATTTAGCGCATCGCTCGAAATATTAAGCACACTTTCCTCGTTAACGCCCGGAACATGGTGACTTGATGGTTTGACATACGAAGTTGATTATACCTTCTACATAATGTACATTGACATTACATGCGTAATTAAGTATACGTAGTTAGTTTAATGACTGTGTTTTCTATGACACCTTAGACATTAATAATATTCGTGATAAGTTAATAAATCCAAAAGAAAAGTTATTTGTTTAACAAATCAGGTTTGTAATGTCATGTTGTATATCAAATGTCTTAATATATATTACCATACACGTCGTCATGCACATTAATTAAAGAGAAAAGGCTCACTCACGTCCAAGAAAAAAGCATTAAATGCCCGGGTCCTTTCGAAATAAAATGATGAGCATGAAATTCATTTCACCAGAACCGTGTAATATACTTTAAATAATATACAGGAATCATGTATTTTGTAGAAGATCTGGGGTTCGACTGAGGTCAGCAATACCCTTCGGCATGCTCTGCGAAACCACCATCCTGGCGCCGTCGCTCTACAGACACCGACACCATCCTGTCCTTGAAATCTCATACTCCGCGCAGTGTTGCGTTTGTTTAGAGGTAATCCAACTACACACTGCTATTATGAGTGGATATTGTTGTTTTAAATTTTGATTTGTCAGTAGTCCGTCTACCTACCAATCACTAGCTGCCAATATTGGACCAAAAATATGTTTACATAACGTTACGTCATGACTCACGATTTTATTATGCCTAATTAACCCGTGCATAGCAGAATACTGCAGTAAAACTAATTGCGTGACAAACGAGGCTATCAAGACGACTGAACTGTAAACAATACTGTTTGGAAACGAACATACTTTCACCGTTTTGAATACCTTAAATCACTGTCCAAAGTTTTAGGGAAGACCCAGATTAAACGAAGGACTGTCATGTTGCTGTACTTAAGTGATAGCTTTCATTGAACGGAAAGAATAGACACACTCCCGCATAAGTTCAAGAAATAGACGCTATTCCAGCAATGGTCAGAGAGGGATTTCTCGGGCCATTGCTTCAGGAATATGTTGAAATCTAGGACCTCGAGAACTCTCACTGTGCTAGCGAAGGCTCAATCTACTATTTTTTTCTTAATTGGGTGCGTTTCAAACCCACAATATTAGCAGATGCAAGTCATAAATAATGACTTAATCACAGTGTTGTGGCTAACATTAAACACATGGGACAACTTCCAACGTATTATATATTGATTCCCCTTTTCATAAATGTAGTTCGACGCTAACGCTAGAAATAGTAAAGAATCCACGTTACGGTTGTTGTTTATTACAAATTTGACGTCCAATACATAAGGCATATTCTCATGGACCATTTGAATCCACGTATTAAATCACATATTTTTACGCGCTAGGATCGCAATTTTTACATGTTCCTTCCAAGCATCTGTACAATTGAAATACTATTTCGTTCAAACGAAATACCAACTCGTTTAAACGAGATAATTCCTTCCTTTAAACGAGATAATGCAAAGGAGAAAATTAATTTTTCTTTCAAACGGGATAATTAATTCGTTCAAACGATATAAATTAAAAGAGACAGCAACTCGTTCAAACGAGAAAAATAATTCGATTAAACGGCATAATTAATTGGTTCAAACGATATAATTAATTCGTTCAATCGATATATAAACTCCTGCAAACGGATATATATTTTGTTTGGCACAAAAAGGCCTTCGTACACTATGTATGATAAACAATTTCTATTCTATTCTTAGGCCATATTTCTGTATATAAACAAGCCAACAGTGAGTGTGATGTCCCCCGCCTAAATCCTAAAATAAAAAGATGACACATGAAGATTATCTTGTCCCAAAGCACCGACCAATGGAAGTGATTAGCCCTGCTTAGCTTCAGCTCGAAATGTTAATCATTGAACTCAGTCAAGACATTCACCTAATGAACATCAACATCTAGTTTAAACATTCTATCTCAAATAGAAGCAGAGTTGTTGTATTCCAAAGTCTTGACCGATCAAATTGCTTATCAATTCTTAGCCTAAGCAGAAAATTCGTACTATCGAACTTAGTTAAGGTAATGATATAATGAACCAATATTCTGAGTTTCATCACTCTCACTTCATTATAACCAAAGTTATTGTGCCCCAAAGCATCAACCAATCAGATTGTTTATCTCTGCTCACTGCAAGCAGAAAATGATCATCATCAAATTCCATCAAGGCATTCACCTAATGAACGCCAACACCAAGTTTGAACACTGTAGCTCAGTAAAAAGGAGAGTCATTGTGTTCCAAAGTTTCTGCCAATCAAATTGCTTATCGCTCTGCTTTCCCTGGGCATTATCGAACTTAGTCGAGGTATTAATGTAACGAAACTATACACCAAGTTTCATCACCTTCACTTAATTAGAACTTAAGTTATAATTGTCCCAAAGTACCAACCAATTAAATTGCTTATCTCTGCTTACCCTAAGCAGAAAATGCTCATCTACGAACGCCATCAAGGCATTGACATAATAAGCACATAAACCAAGTTTGAACATTTTAACTTAATTAGAAGGAGAATTATCGTGTTCCAAAGTTTCGGCCAATCAAAATGCTTATCACTCTGCTTACCCTGAGCAGAAAATGCTCATTATCGAACTTAATCAAGCTATTACTGTAATGAAACTATACACAAAGTTTCATCACTTTTTTTTAATTAGAACTAAAGTTATCGTGTCTCAAAGCATCAACCAATCAAATTGCTTATCTCTGCTTACCCTAGTCGGAAAATGCTCATCTTCGAACTCCATCAAAGCACTGACCTAATAAGCATATACACCAAGTTTGAACATTTTAACTTTCTTCGAAAGGCGGGGGACAATATTGTAGACCTTACTCTGTATTTTTTGAATTAGAGTTGTTTTGTTTTCATTTTGTCATGCTTTGTGGTGCTTTAAATAGGCATTTATAACAATATTATGTATAAATTATACATTTGTCATGTTATATCACTGATACATGTACACTCGAAATGACATGCCCCAGGTGCACATTAGCCCGAAAGCAAGTCTGCCTGGAAGATATTTGACTGCTTTCATCTTTTAGATTTGATTGTTGACAGACATTTATGGGTAAATTATACACGTCCGCTTCCACTTTGGATCCATGGGCGCCGACTGTCTGACCCGAGATGCACGTAAACATAAGCCTCTGTGGTCAAACCATAAGATCATTGATATCATCCCCGCACACGAAATCGTGGACGAACGCATTAAAACGCATATCATATTTCGTGTCGGTTTTTATAGTTCTAAATTTTTCTTTTACTTGCCTTTATTACACTAGGAGTGTGTGTGAAATCGCTGTATTATACGTCCGCTTCCATCGAAGTGATATCGCAGACAAACTACACTAGGATTTGTTATATATCCCGCTTTCTGGTGGAAGTGAGGGATTGGCCAATGAAACAGTCTGTTGCAGCGAGTTCTTGGCGTGAGATACACGGAACTGTGGGTATTCCACAAGAAACATCGACGCTGGTTGGTAAATCAATTAATGTCTCACGTTATAGGCCAATAGCCGCTCTCATGACCCATAACGCAACCCCCTTACAACAACTTCCCTGATCTTCATGCAGTAAAGACCCTATCAAAAGGAACGAAATATAGATTTGTATTTTTTGTCTGCGATATCACTTCTATGGAAGCGGACGATTAGCCACCAGGTAGTAGTAGTACCAGGTCCCGTGTACATATTGGACTGCACGATGTAAGAGTAGTCCGTAGCGCCGCTACCCGGGCAAAATTTCCCTCATAGCACACTGTATGGCGTATGCCCGTCTTCCATTAGCCCAGGTTAGGTGCAATAGAGTAGGACGTTAAACCCCATTTCATTTCTCCATTTATACTGACCGTAAATGAGAACACGGATCCTTACGCGACCACTATCCACTGTGCACGAACGCACATTCGTTGGGGAAAGCGCTATTGCCGATTTGACCATGGATGCCTTTTGACCTAGCACCCTGAACGGCTAATCTAAATCGCTCAGCGCAAACTTCATTCAAATATTAGTTAATTAGTGAAATGCGTTCGCATTAATGACACTTATTATAGACGACCCTTGATAAAGCGTCCCCTCTCTAAGACATTTCCTTCATTCAAGTTACGTCTTCCACTTTTACCAATATTACCAACTGTCTTTAGTTAATGGAAGCCTATTACCTTTCTTTATATTTGTTAATCAGTTGGCTTGCCCACTACTGAAAAGTACTTTTCTCTTGATAAAGCATTCTTGCACTTTTAATCATCTGTTTGCGTCACATAAACCTGAAATAGATTTGTGGTGATGTATTATTCACATAGTTCCCGGCTTACTAGTCTCGGTCACCCAGAACCTCCTAGTCTTCAACGCGCGGAGGGTCTGGGTCGGTTCTCAATTTTTGACGAAAATTACTGGATAATCTACCACATAAAAAACCAAACATTTGGTTACGCATGGGCAATGACCCTATTGGCTTAAGTATCCAATGAAAGTATCGGTAAGTGCTAGATCTTATGAAGCCGGGCCCATTTTGCTAGATTCTATAAAGCGTGTTTGAAATATATCCCACAGTTCACTTGGCACATCTATTATTAGAAACAAAATAGAGACGATGAGGAATTAAGAAGATTGTGAGAAGCATTACGTCTGATTCGTGACGAGAGAAAATTACCATTTCAATTGAAACCTTTACAAACAAAATTTTAAAGAGTGTCATCGTTGACAAGCGAGCTGTTTTGATAGATTCAGTACGTGGTAACTTAAAAGACTGGATAATCCAGACAATGACCTATTTTCCGTCAAATTTTGAGGACCCATCCAGACTAATATTCGTAGAATATTTGTATGGATGATAAGAGACTACCGGCTTACAAATTATCAATGCCAAAAAAATAAAAAAAAAACCCCCTTAATAATGAATGTGTTTTTGTAATCATTTTGTTATTGATTATATTTTGTTATTGATTCTTTGTTACAAAACATTTGCCTATTACCGGTCTTTCTTTAGGCCATAAATGTTATACAAATTATTGATTAGACATTTACTAATATGACAAGACCATAATCAACTCTCTGGACCATCGGATGATTTAATTTAAAAATGGAAGAGCGAAGCTAAATGTCGAATAACGAGCACCGTGTTTACGATTAGAAACAATCAATGCATACATCTTGTAAAAACTTAAAATACATTGACGACTTCCCTCAGAATAAAGTAAATTGAATAAAATTTCAATAATTATATTCACTTTGCATTATTTATATTTGTACTGTTATAGTACGGGAGCGTATAGGGGTCTTTGTAGAAGGTCTCGAGATCCTGCGATCCAGTGATACTTTCTCGAGATCCCGTAACCACTTGGTAATTTTCTCGAGATCTCAATTTAATGTTCTCGAAATCCCCTGATAATTATCCCGAGATCCTGTGTAAATTTTCTCGAGAATTCGAGTTAATGTTCTCGAGATATTGAAATCCTATTTAAATTTTCTCGAGATCTCGAGTTAATTTGAAATCTATTATTATGGTGTCTTCACGTTGTGAAACAACCATTGGCCGAATACTTCGCACCAACTTTGATACAAAAAAATACTGTTACGTAGGAAAACTGCTAACTAATGAATAAATAAACGGACAATACTAAGGGTGCCCATGATTTACATTAAATTTGAAATATGATTTCAATCAATAGGTTTCATCGTCTTATAGCTCCAATGAAATTCAAAACCCTACCAAAATTGTAAAAGTGAAGCCTCTGTGACCTGAACAAAGCGTCAAGGGAGCGGGCGTCTGTCTGTGTGTGTGTGTGTGTATGTGTGTGTGTGTGTGGATATATTAAGAAACAGAAGATAGCAGAATGCTGAATAACGGACAAACAGGGTAACTCTCGAACATAAATTTGAAGAGTACTGATAAAATCGAAAGAACTCAGTGCTTCACCACTCATTTGAAAAACAAAATCAGTTAAAGACTGTAGCCTCTATTACGTTAACAAGTTTTTCGGAAAAGGGGAACAGCTCCAGAACGACAAGGTGCACTAGAAGCGACAGGGGGCGTCCTCTCATGGCATCAATGCTTTACCTCAAATTTGAAACAAATTCGATAAATCTGTAGGCTCTATCGCGCTACTAAGGTTTTCGGGAAAGTGTGTGTATGGGTGTGTGTGTGTGTGTGTTTTTTTTTTTGGGGGGGGGACCCGAAACGACAGGTAGTTGGGCACTGAGAATTCGTTACAACTACGCACACGCATAAATATACCCGAGACCCCGAGAATATTTACACGGGATGGCAAGATCCCGAGAACATTATCTCGAATTCTCGAGATCTTTAACACATGATGGGAGATTCTCGAGAAAATTATTAGGGGATTTCGAGAACATTATATTGAGATCTCGAGAAAGTATCACAGGATCGCAGGATCTCGCGGTATTCTACAAAATTTTGCATGACCCCTATATGCTTCCGTAGTATAGCAAAACAGACAGTTCTTTATCTAAATCTTACATAATGTATCGTTATATTCCGTTTTATATCTAAATATGTAATGCTATTTATAGCCGAGAAGAATAAGCACGCGGACAACGCCTATCCGCTTCTCGTGCCCTTTATGCTAAGTTGTCTGGAATCAAAGCCGGAATGTCAATCAAACTTGAATCCAAAACACGCCGGATCTACGATTGTGTATGTGACGGATAAGATGGATAGTTATTTTAATATATTCATTACGTATATATTCTTTGTCGTTTGCACGACAATAACTATGACAGGAAGACGTAGATATATTTATTACCGAGTCAATTCATCACGATTTGTTGAAGTTTAATACCACCTCAAAAAAACGAAAGCATATTTTTATTATAAATTTTATAGGTTCCTCTCGACTGACGTGGACCATGCCTTGCTAAATAGAACCACATTGTTCGAATGACGAGGGAAGAGTGAACACGAATAATTCGCTCTTGGATATATATAGGAGGATTTCCAGTTAAACGTACGTAATAAGCAAATTAATTTAAATCGCTCTTTGAATTAAATTATAATTAACTTTAATTTTCTTTACTAATAATATCAGGAAAGTTCGTAATTAAACCTAATTAATACCTAAAAATATTCAATATTTGCATAGAATTATAATTATTGGTAAACATTATTTGCTTACAACATATTATTTTCTTAAAATGTAAATATTTTAAATGGTAAAACCCCCGTCCAAAATATATAAATATTAACTTAAATACACATGTTATTGTGTATATGATTCCAGGTATACACAGGGACAGAAACACCCTTATTGTGCCAATATGTCATTTCTCAAAATTTTAGCTTTTATTATCTTTCCCCCCTTTTGGCGTTAAATCACGTTTGATGGTATTACATTATGGGATTTAACACCAAATAGGAAGAATTGTTTATTACGAAAGAAAAAGAACGAAAACGGAACATATTTTAAAAAACTATATTTTATGGACACAATAAATAAGGAGTTCCTGTCCCCACGTATCCATGTCTTTGGGAGGTTGTGACATAGACACAAACTCACAAAGACATGGATACATTCGGGTGCTTAGAGGGTTAAATGGTCTGTCTGTCATTGAGTCAACTGGCGTGGTTTCGATTCCTCGGTTGTACGTGACAAGGAATTGCGTCACCTGTCCAATCTCGTAGGTTTTCTCCGGGTCCTCCGGTTTCCGCTCACTGCTACAGACCCTTACGTGAAATGACCTAATTTGTGTCGATTGGACACCCACTGCTACAAACCCCTACGTGAAGTGACCTAATTTGCGTCGAGTGGACGTTAAAACCCATTTCTCCCTCTTTCGCATAGTGTTTTTTGTTCTCAACATGTTCTGTGTGATTTCGGAATAAGGATCTTTACAGATAAGAACCGCTGGCTGGGGCCCCGCCAAGCCACCGTATATGTTCAATGTTATGTATTTGGTTAACAAGTAATATGTGTATATGTTGGTTGAAATATCTGACTATTGGTTTCTCACTATGAGTTGTCTTTTTATGCGTGGGTAGATGATTAATTGAATAAAACATGACGTATTATTGTACGTCATGACCTTCTTCTGGGTGCAACAGCCAACCTCGCATTAAGATTGTGTTTCCTTTCCATTTGGGATAATATCATATAATATCCGAGACCGGAAGTACCTCAAGGGAATAGCAAGTTTTAGCACTAGCCTCCACCCACCCCTCTGAATCTCGATTCTAAACTTTTTGACTAAAAAATAAATTCTTAGTGTGGTTTTCACCCAACAAATTAAATTCCATTACTAAAATTTGGGTATGCATAACACTCCGTATTCGGCATTGTTTTCCGGAGCCTTAAGCTAGATATGTCAGGAAATAAATAATAAACACTTGGAGGTAATCAAATAATACGACAATGCACGTATTGATAATTAGTTTAGTCAGTTCTATACAATCTTAGCTCACAAACGGCAAAAAACAAAGAAAACAAACAGATTTTCCAACCGACCGACGGACCGACCGTTTTCATTTGGCTTTGTGCAGGGGCGGACCCAGGGGGGTCCAAACCCCACCCTGCTCAGCTACATAAAAATGATTAATGCCTTGCATCAATGAAGTTAAATCACTATGTGATAATACATCGTTATAAAACATCTTTAAAACGCCCCATTTGTATGTATGCCTATGTAATTAGAGACGATGATGGCAGATTTCCATAACCCTGGCAAACCCCCTCCTGAAAAAATTCCTGGACCCGCACCTGTTGTGTTGCTAAGTATTTAACTTAATATCATCCAAAGTCTTCGACATTGAAAACTGAAATTATTTGTCAGTTTAAATGAACATTGATGTTGTAATTTTACCAGGAAAAAATGGGCTTCTAATATCCAATATTTAAAACATTTTACCATTGATACACGAATCGGGTACAGAGAGAGAGAGAGAGAGAGAGAGAGAGAGAGAGAAATGGGGTTTAACGTCCACTCAACACAAACTAGGTCATTTCGGGACTAACATATGGTTTTGATTTTATTTCAACAATTCGCTTGAGCGTAGGGGTCTTTAGCAGTGGGAGGAAACCGGAGTGCCCGGAGGAAACCCACGAGGTTGAGAAGGCGCCCCTATCTCCATGCCACAGACGCTCGCACCAGGGCTCGAAACCACAGCCGCAAGCCAGAGGTGACCGGCCAGCTGGAGGTCGAAGAGCGGCACTCTAGACCACTAGGCCATCCCAGCCCCCCCGAATCGGGTACCATAATCCGTTTGCAACAAGGTACCCAAGAACGAGGCTAGCAATATTCCACAAAATCATGCTAAACGGTGACCTCATATTCTTATCCGGATAGCATGCGCAATAAATACTAGCGGTGTAGATTGGAATAACCAGTCTCGCGTATTTCGCCGAACATAACTGATTTGAATTTTTAGTAAAAACAGAAACGATTGAATGTTAATCAGTTTATATATTTCGTAATACATTATTATGCGTTTCGACCCATTTGTATCAATTTCTCAGTCCCAAATATGGTATATTTATCCCAGTTTTAGGTTAAATGGCCCAAATCAAACTATAATTATTTATCCATTTATCATTTGTGTTTAATCTTTAAATAGTAATTCATTTGCATTGGTGTTATTTTTATTCTAAGAATAATACATCCCTTATTGCTTTATTCCTCCATTGCAGCTGGAAATTGAGTCCTGAATAAATTTCGTGTACCAGGAGCGGGCTCCTTGGTTGTCATTTCCTCAAGTAAATTTCTAATTTCTCACAGGTAATTTTCAAGCATTTAAACATCCCAATTATAATGCAAAATGAATATATTGAAACTTTATTCAGAGCTAAGTTATCACCATTTGAAGTTTTGACAAGATGTAGCATAGGTTGTTTATTATCGTAACAACGATACATGTACTTGTTATTTGAGATATAGCTTCCCTTTATTCGTTTGAATATCCACCACCCGACAAGCTAGCGAGTAAGTTATAGCCTTGTCAGGTGAATAAATGTCTTAATAATAGTTTATATTATTTTTGACGGCACAATGAAGAGCTGCAACATGAAGATTTAGATCATACATTATGCTTCTTTAAATTAAATGTATTTCATTAAAGTGTAATGAAAGTGTTTCTCTACAGGAAGATAGTGAAACCTGTAGTGAAAAATAAAATTTTCCCTTGACTACATTCAAATTAAAAGGAATGGACAGACGCTTCATATATTAAAGGTCGTTGGCGGTAAAAAAAATATAATTTTAAACAGATTGGTGAAGTGTACATAATTAATTTGAATTTGAACAACAGTGCGATTGTCTGCGCGATCCATCACCAGACGATACCTTTGAACTTTTCTATTTTAAAATCGTGTGCACATAATTGGAAACTCTTCTGCAATCCTTTATATTATACTATATATGCCCCAGGGCTAAACATAGTTGGACTGGGGTGCAGTAGGCCTAATGTCGGGATAATCAACACGATTACCTGTTCTTTGATTCACACATCAACCAGATTTCTCTTTTAACATTGAAGGATTAAGCAAACAAGATGGCCAATCACAGAATTATAGTAGTATCCTTCCTTCTCCTAAACCTAGATCTGACGACTGCTATGTCGCACATGGTGACTGCATCATTAAATGGAAAGCTCAGTGCTCCAGCCAATACAGGTATGGTTTACTATCATTAATTCTTATTCTTAGAATTTCTTAAAGATGGTTTATTAATTGGATCCTCGTCACATATACATAATTTTTAATTAAAGATAAATGGGTAAATGAAAATATAAGTTGTAGTCTGCAAAATTCCCTTACTTTGAGAACCCAGTAGAAATTGATGGCTATAGACTGTTTTAGATATATAAATAAAATTCTCCAGGACAGAGATCTAATGCGACGGTGAGATATGGTCTCCGTGAAAATGTGACGTTTGACATTGTCGTTCGGAAAATTATGACACAATCATGTAATTCTATGGTTATTAATAGCTACATACTATAAATGTATATCTAGCTTGACAAGGACCATCAGATAACTTGGAATGTCAATGATAAAGACATCAACATCGCTCATAAAAATCGGTCTACACCCTTTCTGTAATCCTTTGTACGTTTGATTTTAATATATAGCAAACGCTGATGCTTTTATTATAAAGTTAAGGGGTTTCTGACATGTTTGCGATAACTCGATATATCGTTATTTTACAAAATTCATAATACGCATACATTTAACTTAACATGATTAGTGTTTTTGTTTTTAATTTATTGCAGATGGTAGCAAATCTTCGCCTAATTTGTTGGTACAGCTACCCACTACGATACAGTTAGCCACACAAGTGGGAAACGACAACACTGTTAAAAAACCGTGGTCTACTCCTAATAATCTGAACACGTTGGAAACAAAAGTCGGCTCAAAAGGTGGACAAAAAACATTAAACAGTGCGCAGCCACCAATAAACATATTAACAAATGCTGTCGCCCCGCGACCTGAAACCAAAGCCAGCAATGGTTACATTGTTGAAGGCCCACCAAGTTCCAACTTCAAAACCTACACCCCTCCCGGGTCTAATTTGATAATAGCTGTACCTGTTGATCGTCAAGTCAATCCGGTTGTTTCTGGTCCTCAGAGTGGTACTGCAGGCTTACCAAATCCCACCATAGCAACTAACCCGGTTGTTTCTGGCCCTCAAGTTGGTACTCCAGGCGTACAAAATCCCACGATACCAACTAACCCGATTGCTTCTGGCCCTCAAGATGGTACTTCAGGCGTACCAAATCCCACGATACCAGACAATCCGATTGTTTCCAGCCCTAAAGATGGTTCTCCAGGCTCACCAAATCCCACGATACCAACTAATCCGATTGGGTCTGGTCCTCAAGGTGGTTCTCCGGGGACTCAATCTGTTATACCGGAGACAAAGCCTTCTCTGATTCAAACAAAAACACCAAGCGGTCAATCAGAACCAACTGGACCTGTTGGTCCTAGAATTATCATCGCAAAAGAAAGTCCATTTCAAAAGGTCCCTGGTTCAGAGCTGATTGTAGTCAAAACGAACACAGCAGAAAGGCTACCCACCATTGTCGTTGATACAGCCCCAGGCCAGAATCCAGGTGTTGTTGTACCAGGATCAAGTATTATCGTAGCAAAATTACCAGAGGCTCCTACAACGAAACCGCCTATTGTCATAACAACGCCAGCTGTTCCTGGTAAGTCAACGAATAATAATTATATTGTTAAGAGTAGGCTAAAAAAAAGGGTCTTTTAGTGGTAAGGGTAAAGGCCGTGGCAGTCGTTTTATCACAGCCTTACATGTTAGTAACATCACTCGTTGCTGCAGGGAAGTTAATCGTGGAATGCTTTACTAATTATATTATATTTCAGTCCCAAGTTGTAATTTATGTTCTCTACATATTTGCACACTGGGTCCTTGGCTTTCGCACGGCTCAAACGAGTAAAAACGTTTTACTTGGGTTGGGGCATGACAGTATATTTATGGTATAGTAAATCCCATTTGTGCAAATGGTGTAAGGGGTATCTTTTCATTTCAGGCGTTTGCTTAAATGGTCTTGGGTATGTTTCTCATCCCTCAGAATGTACAAAATTCTACCAATGCGAGAAAAAAGCCTCTGGCAGTGTTACAGCAACAGAATTCCAATGTCCTTATGGATTATTTTGGAACAGTCGAGTTCTATCTTGTGATTATCCAAGAAATGTTCTGTGCGATAACCGTGAGTATAATCCGATTGGTATAAAAAATGCCCCCCGCTCTTTGTGCTTGATAATCCTATCCGTAGCTCTGGTATGTTGTTGGTTCAGATTCTGGATTCGTGATTAACAGGCAACGAGGGTGCTAGAGGCCAAAGCGTTTTAATTTATTCGCATCGATGTTAGTTGGATAGCTATCAAAATCATTATCAAATGCCCGACAAAATATATTGCTTTAGATTAAATGATCTATAGCTCGATATCGTTGAAGGGATCGCGTAAATTATATAAACTTTTGGTAATTCTGCGATATTGCGTCACATTATGAATTCATTTATTACCTTATCTTGAAAGCTTGTGCATAAATCCTACATTTTTTGTGTTGACGTCTTGAAGTACTATTTTTAGAATGTTTTTATGATATAGCTATATAATATAGCGACGAATCAAAACTGACACCATTCGTGATTTATGTAGGTATTTGAAAAAAATTCGAGCTCGTGACTAACATTGACATGAGGTAATACATGGTGTCATGCGATTTTCAAGACATTTTTCTCAGTTTTAAACATTGTGTTATATATGTATATTTTTGACTCAAGATAAAAGTATATAGGTGAACAGATATAAAATAAATAACAATATTTCAATTTTCAGAATTATTAAACCCATAGAATTTTGCATATTACTAGCAATTATAAATTGGATCAGAAATTCCGTGTTTATAGCAATGTCTTATAAAGTGATATGAAATAAAATGAGTATTATCATCTTACTGTTCTGCTCCGACTGGACTTACGAAGAGGCCTAATAAATGTAACCTTTAAGTTCAAATGTGCCATTTAAGCGTCCTAGAATCATTTGCAAGCTACAATATTGTGAAAAATCAATCTCCAATAGAAATAGCAGTTCAATTATTGTTCAATCCCGTTCTCTTTCTTCTACAAAGATGTATGGAATTGAAATTTCATCGATATGCTAGTCGCTATGCAAAAACCCGCCGCCGCTTTCTTATCCGCCTTTTCTTTTTTGTTTCATAAATCCAATTGAATCCAAATCGGGAAATTATCTAGCGTTCATATTATGATTTTGTTTTGTTAAATTGAATATTAGATAATCAATCTAGGTACACATTATCGTTGATTAAGACGTGAGAAATTTGATAGTTTAGCAAATAATGCAAATGGGGCATAGGGACCTTAAGCTAACCCCATACTCCATCATATTCACGAAACACATCCGGGAGTTTTCCTCTGCCTTCTACGTTATCTTACGAGATAGATATTTTTATGGCACAATAGCTGGTATGTTATGTGGATATGGACTGACTCCTTATTTATTCATTATACGTAATAAGAAATGACGTGGATGTTTTCTTATTGAAATAAACAACGTTTACGCCGTGTTGTTATTATCTACGTACAATCACAGTTTACATAAACGCCCAGCATAATTAGTCATTTTAAATTTAGACTGATAGGTGAATACAATTTATTTTGATGAATACTTTGTTGTCTGGTTCATGAAATCGTTTAAATTTTGTCTATCGTTTATCCATCTGTCCACAAATTACCCCCCCCCCCCCCCGCCACAAGGTCTATTACAAACATATACGACCAATTATTATGCATAGACACCTAATTATATGTCTTCATGATACGTTTATAACGAAAACTATATGCACTAGATAAACAACTCAATTCGTTATAGATCTCCTTTTTTGTATATTTGAATATGAACATCTTTTAAACCTGTTTAATAGAAAATCGCCCATTCTTATATTATTCTGATATACATCCATTCTTTGGGACAATTTAGATGTAATTGTTCAAATGAGGATAAAAACCGAATTTGGGAATCTTTTTATTTCAGATCCATGCACGAAAACAAATTCGAGATATGCACCGATGACTAATAAATGTAATGGATTTTGGTTATGTAAAACAGGGCGGGCACCAAGGGCTCTGTGTTGTGCACGTGGTGCAAGTTTCAGCAATAAAAGGCAAAGGTGTGTTCGAAATAAGAAATGTCGTGTTAAATGTAGACGAGTCAACAGAGGAGGTGATAGCGATGATAGCGATGACAGCGATGAGGACGACGACGACGATGACGATGATGATGATGACAGTAGCGAATCTAACGAATCAGAAGAATCAAATGAGATTGGTAATTGATAATTAGCTTAATTTATAATAAAAAAGATCTATAAAAGAGCTAAAAATCTGATATTTTTTGTAATATAAACCCCTTTTAATTTCCAAAGAAATTTCAAACGTTAACTGCATGCATCACGTCTGGGGCGCTAAAGATTTTTAATCTACAATAAGAACTGTTCAAATGGTTAATATCATCGACCTGATTACCTTACAGAATAGCATGCCATTACTAATAATTAATATTTAGGATATAGGTGAAGGCACCGTTTAGTAAATTGTGTCATTGTAAAGTCAGAATGGAAATATTCCAGTGTCTAGTTAAATTGAGGTATATCAACCTTCACACAAAGTTCTTTCTTTTTGTGAATTAAAGAGCTTTTTACTTCCCCTTCACTGGCCATTGGGTCAACTAGTATGGTTACGAATTCCCGGTAGTACGTGGCAAGGAGTAAAGTCGCCTGTCCCACCTCGTGGGTTTCCTCCGGTTTGCTCCCACTGCTAAAAACCCCTACTCGCAAGCGAATTATTGAAATAAAATTAAACTAAATTTGTTAGTCCAGAAATGACCTAGTTTGTGTAGAGTGGACGTTAAACCCCATTTCTCTCCCTCTTCACTGTTGACTTCGCATATTCGTTGGTTTAGTTTTGCCATGAACATGAGTTTACTTCGGTGCATGGTTGAAGGACACACCCCTTTTTTACACTCGTTAATCCGACCCAATAACTCCAATCCATACGGTTGTGGATACAGATGATACCCAAATCCTAAATTCCATTTTAACTTAATTGTAATGAAGTAAACTCTGTCGTGGTTGAACTATTCTGTAATATCTAGGGATGTGAGTGGTCTAGTGGCTTAACGAGTGGTGATCGCACCAAGTGGTGTGGTTTCGATTCCCCGCTTGTATGTAACAAGGATTACAGTACAACCTCGTAGGTTTTCTCCGGTATTCCGGTGTCCTTATCATGCTAAAGACCCATACCCCATGCGAAATATTCAACTAAAATTAAACTCAGTTTGTGCCGTGTGAAATACCAACTTCCAATCTCTCTCTCTCTCTCTCTCTCCCTCTCTCTCTTAGTATTACGATTTATTGATTGAAATTCTAAAGCAAATTTTGTACTTTTGTATATCTTCATACATCTTGTTTAATGATCTATTATTACACAGACTTGTTATGGGTGAGAATCCGGCTTACGCTGTAAAGAACATTTAGAAATCTCACTAATTTATGCGTGCGTAGCGTAGCGGCGTTCACAATAACATGTGTGGTAGCAGTCTTATAAGGATCTTCACAAGAGTAAGAAAAATACTCCGGGGTTGAGTTTTATTTGGAATGAACTGTTTATATCGAGCTTTGCGCGAGGTGTGCACACAATTCATGGAACCGTCATTTAAGCTCTTCAAAAGATAAATATAAATATTGTACGTCATTCAGTCAATTTAGGTCTTATCGTAATCAGATTGGGAAGCTGGTGACAAACTCGTACAATGCGTTTAAGCCTTGTCTTATGCTGGTCGAACGTCCTGAAATGATGGACGAAAACGAGGATGCGTGTATCAATATGGCAGTGGACGTACCACAGGAAGGGTCTGAGTAAAGGAGGCGAAATACTCGTGTGCACCAGTCTCACTATCCAATAAAGGACTACGTTGAATCTTAGTTTTCTCTGTCATCTGCTGTCACTTTTGAAGGACGTATTTGAACCTAGGTCGCATATAACAACTTCAGTTTGGAAATCAACAAAGGTAGGACAATCTATTTCCGGAGTAAGGTGTCAATTATAATGAAATAAAACGTTTAGTTTGTGGTTTGGGTGTAGATTTTAAAACGTTTAACCTCTCTCTATCTGTGGTGGCTAAACCCTCTTTTCTTCCACTTTCTCTCTTTCTATAAAAAAAATTGTGTTTTTGAATTGTAATGTTTAGATTTTTAAATGTCATACCTATCATATGAATTTTATTTTAAAGCTGAATGTGACAAGAGAGTAGCACCGGATGATGACAGATTTTATGAACATAAAGTTCCTGGTAATAAATGGACAAGAATGCCGTGTCCTCTTACTACAGCTTTCGATGATAACACCTGTGCTTGCACCAAAATAATCTTAAAACGGCCATCTGGAAAACGTCCATCTTTCCTCTCGCCAGGTATTATTAAACACAAATTATTTCGCATGTTGTGAGTGATAAAAGAATCCCCGTGGATATGATAAGTTGCGCTTACGATCCTAACAGGGCCGTCTGAAAAACGCCCATCTTTTCCCCGTGCAGGTATTATTAAACTCCAAGTAGTTGTGATGAGTGTAGAAAAGAATCCCCGTAGGTATGATACGTTCCACATCCGATACTTTGATTTAATTGAAACATCTTGTCGGTGTGTAATTAAGCGTTTCAAAATAATCCACATACACCCTACCATCATTTGCGAAACTGTCAGTGTTGAAACTTTATCATATATATATATCTATATGATTTATCACTTTGAACTAGCATAAATGTAATTAATTTTAAAAAGTGTCATATTTGAGTTAACTGCAGATTCACGAACCTCTGCAGAACACCCGGGACCATACAAGCTTTGTTAATATATTCACATGTATGAGTAATATAAAAAGCTGTGTGGTTAAACCCTAATGATATACCAACACACATTGACAAGGTAGTAAATTGATTGAATGGTAATAAGCATTTTATTGTTCCATCATCTATCAACTATGTTGGCCCATAAGCTACATTAAAATAATGATATACTCAAATATCGACAACAAACAACGCTCTTATAAAATATATATCACTTTTTGATTTCGTTTATTATCTTCGCAATTTCAATCTGCATTATCGCGATGTTCTGCCAAGAAGAGTTCTTTCTATATCACATGCCATATAAGGATTCGTCAAGGTATTCCAAATACAAACGACTTTAGACAACAATGTGGGCGGGGTTTTGCCAAATGGTCTAATAATATGTGCCCTTTTGATCACAAAACCCGCCATTGAATCAAATGACGTGATTTCGATTCCCACGCTGTACGTGACATTGAGTAGAATCGCATTCTTAATCCGATTTTCTCCCAGTGTTAAAGACCTCGAATTATTGTAATAGAATTGAATCGTAAGTTGACCTAGTTTTTGTCAAGTGGACGTAAAATCCCAGTTCTCCCCCTCTAACAAAAATATGGCAGACATTAATTAAGTATAATAGAAGATAAAAAGAAAAAATCAATTTGAAATCTGATTTTAATGAGATTGACCAAACCAATTAAGATTACTCAATTAGATCAATACCATAATATAAGGAGCGTTATGACCACATAAAAGAAATTTAATGTCTTTTTCTTTCAAGACGAAATGTATTTCACTTGTATCCACTAACATGTAGATCAAAACATTATCAAACACTAATCTGCTAAATAGTTATCTATCTGACGCTTATGAGATCTTGCCTCGAGTCCACAAACCATTCTCAGACCTTACTCAGCTAAGAATTTACTCACAATTGTTTGCCTTATTTAAACAAAAATATAGCCCCTTATAAAACCTTTGTTGTTTTAATATATCAGATACATCAATAAGAAACTATGTGCAAGGCTGTGTGTTTCTGGGTCCAAGATATTTCTTATAGAAAATGATTGAAAGTTGGTTAAATTCTCAGCTTAAACCTGAGAATGCTTTGTGAACTCGAGGCCTTTTCTATGTTTTATGTAAATAATGAAATTTGTATAGTCCCTTTGTCACATAACCTCTTTAGGACAACAGTGACGCAGTCGTAGTTTGTATCTTTGTCGTATCTGTTTTTGATTAATCAGTACATTCATTATCATAAATTATATATCCCAGTGTCCTTTATAACAAATAGAGCTGACCGTTCTAAACTTGGCCTGTGGCAGATCCTGGTTCGTTTCGAATATTATGAATTCAAAAACAAAATCCTTAAAATTGTTAGTCAGAATAAATAATAGTTTTGATACAGTAAGGTGGGTGAGGAATAGTCTAACGCGTGTGCTTTATATCATAGGGTCTGGTGGCTTGTCAATATTTAACCATATGTTTGTCCCGAAATGACTGAATTTGTGTCAAGCGGATATTATCCCACATTGTCTCTCACTATATAATCACAAGCACATTTTGGTTTTTGCACATTTATCTGAATAATTTGTTTTCTTTTTTATATGATATTTCTAACAAACTGTGGTAAGCAAGATGTCAAGAATTAAATATATGTCCACCCCCTTATATCTGCATCTTTCTTTCCAGCAAACCGATGTGAACCAGAACTTTATTTGTCGTTCACGGGAGGCATCAGGGATATTTCTAAAAATCGTCACTACATTGAAAATAAAGGTGTTGTGGTTAAGAATGGATTGGCAGTTTTCAATGGCAGGAGCAAACTGGAAGTGAACCGTTTTGCTAATTCCCCATTGGGTAGAAATTTGGAGATAGAACTGATGTATACACCATTTAATAGAAATAGGAAACAAGTTTTAATAAGTAATGGTGATCGTGGTGTAACTCCCAGTGTGTATATCTCGATGGGGTCTTCGGCAAAAACACCGTATATTACATTCAAGTTAAGAACCATCCGACCCCGTAGAATAAAGACGATTAAATTGCCTGTAGTTTCGGTAAGTATACCAGGAATAGACATACTAAAAATAAATACCACCAAAAGAAAGCCTCGTCTAAAAACGTTATTACGTTCTCAAAGACACCCCATCTAAAAAAAAATATTATTTTATCATGAAACCCCAAATTTCAAACGTTACTACTTACCCAAGAAATCCCATCTGTAATGTTATTACGTTCTCAGGAAACCCCGTTTAAAACCTAAATACTTTCTCACTGAAAAAAAAATCCCATCTGTAATGTTATTACTATCCCAAAAAAACCCATCTAGAAAGTTATTATTTTGTCAAAAGAAAACCCATCTAGAAAGTTATTATTTTGTCAAAGAAATTCCATTTCGAAAAGCTATTACTTTTCCAAGCAACCACATTTAAAAAGAACGCTATTACTTTTTCAAAGACCCAATTTGAAATGTTAATACTTTCTCAAAAAAATCCCCCCAAAAACAAAAACACCCCCCCCCCCCCCCCAAAAAAAAAAATATCTACTATTTTCGTAAAGAAATCCCATATAAAAACATTATTCCCAAGAAACCCTATCTAAAAACCTTATTACCTTGTCAAAGAAACCCCATACTATTAATGTTATTACCTTGTCAACGAAAGCCCAAGCTAAATCGTTTTTAGTGTCCTTATGTCGTTGTCCTTATTCTTTTACTCTTAATTGAACAAGATTGACCCTTATTTTCCTTAAATAACCCAGTATGGAAGGCATAAAAATAAAATGTCTTCTCCAATTTAAATCTATAAATCTTTGAGAAATACATGTACTACAATTTTAAAACACTTTTTTTTATGATGTATTGATTTATTAAAAAAAAAAATATAAAGTGCACCACTGCTTTCAACATACTTTTAATAAAAAAATTAATTTTTTGATTCTCCAATGAAGGCATCAAATACACAACCAAGGTTTAATTGCTAGATTTGGATCAATAAATCAGCTTGAAGTATAAACAATACTAAGACTATTACACTGCACTTTTGTGTTTTAATTTGTCAATAAGAAAAATAGTACCACTGCGTAACACGCATTTTTTTATATCTTTTGAATGGTTTATTGCTGATAACGCTTTTGAAGTTTAAAAATAATATGACAAATTGGGTTCATCGAGTATTTAAAATATTGTTTTCTTCTGTATTCCCGGGGGCACCGATAAAACATTTCCTAACCTATCAGAATAAAAAGGTAAGCAACGTTTAATATGTGAGCATTGGTGGTTTCTGTAACAAAACGACTAGTCTAGAAAAACTCTGAGCTAGTTAAACTTCGAAACACATAGACACATTTACAAAACCTTAGGCTATTTGTTCTTGAGGTAGTTGTTTAAACGTGTAAACGAAATTATAAAGAGTCAACCGAACTTCTTCTGGAGCTCACATCCGAGAAGGATACCGTATTTCGTCTTGAAGTTCTTCTACGCGGTCGCATCATCGTGGGTTCATCCGTTCCTTCAGTTGGCCCAGTATTTACACTGCCCCGTCTTTTTAATTCCGGTGGACTTTTGTCTCTTGCTAAAAATGTTTTCGATCGAACTAATTTGAGTTGTCGCTCGCACGATTCTTCACTGGGTAGACGATAACTTTTAATCACACTCTTATGTCTCTTAAGCAATTTCTCTCGTTCGCGATCCTTCCATGCTTGGTACTGGGCCTCGTGTTGCTTCAGCCATATCTCTGTTGGTGGGGTGCATTTGTGGATGCTCTGCTGTTCTTGTTGGATTCCTCGTGTCGTATTTCTAGATGACCGCGCTTCTTTGTCAAGTATTTTGTCTAGTCGTAAATTAGACAATTCTAACAGTTTATCCTGCGCTGAATTCATCTGATGACTTTTAATTTCACGATTAATTGAGTCCTTTTGAATTTGTCTTTGCTTATAACTTTCGTGACCATCAGGGCTGCCGGTGACGTTCATGTTGATCGGTAAATGTCAAGCCACTACGAAAAACTAACCACTCAGTACTGTAAGAACACAAATTAAATTGTGAAAGTATGTTTAGGCATTGTATTTATATACTTATATTGACAATGTAGATATAGATATCGGTTAGTTGATCACTAGTATATAGATCGTCATATCGAAACATTTGTAAAGACACACTTCTTTATTTATTCATTTATTCGTTGGGGTTCTAGGTGAAAAGATTCATATTGTTCTAAAATAATAGACTCTTTGCATGATATGATTTTCTTTATATGCCTGACGAAACCCCAATCTGTTGACAAAAAGTGTTATTCATAACAAGGGCAAACTGGATTAATATATGTTTACGTGACGCGTTGACTGTGTTAGTGAACCGATCTCTGGATTGGATCAGCATTTGAATAACTGTATTGTTGCTATTCAGTATTTTTGTATAATTGTTGTAATAGTTAATATTTGTACCACAAAAAGTCTGAGTAATATTATTCCGTGTCGTTTCATATCTTTATCTCTTTTTGATATATTTGTTTACAAGGAAAATACAAAATATATTTGCCAGATACGTAATATAAGCTTTTATTATTTGTTAGTAGGTGCAGGGAAACTACACATCACATCACGCCACACAAACAACAATAAACAATATATTAACTTTTGATCTCCTAATAGACTTCAATATTATAATTAGATCACAGTAAGAAATATTACAGCCATCAATTATGACATCCACCATGAAGAGTATCATAATTTATAAGCACAATATTCCACCCAGACTAAAAGGATGGAAAATATACACCCTCGATAATTTATACACATTAAAATTCATTTCATTACGCCAACGCTTACTCTCACAGTTTGTCAGTCTTCTACTAAAGAATAATGTTTTCTATTTATAAACACCGCGATCAAGATGGCATCTGACCTGAGGGGGGGGGGGTTAAATAATCCAGATTACTATCTAAAGTCCAGTTTTTAAATCTTTTGTGCTATTTGAGATAAAGAAACTCACGACTAAACACAATATGTATACGTGTGACAGATCAATTTAAAATTCAATATTGGGAAATAATGAATAGTCCAAATGGGCGGCATACAACAAAGGTGATATTAACTAACATTTATTCGACAACTTATATCACTGAAGTTTCATGGGTTTGTTCTGGCGAGATAGGGTTCAAAACAAACCGAAATAGGTAATGATTAACTAGCTAACAATTTATACTATTTATATATGTATTTCATTATTATTTGATAATTTGTCCACTTTTCTTTCCTCAGAAATCTGGTCCTATTCATGTTAAATTAACACTCAAAAATGGTGTATTTACTGGCACAGTTGATGGTCAAAGTCGATCTCAAAATGGATTTGGTGAGTTGTTATTATCAATCTGTATTTTATTAAAACAAAAACCGAAATTCAGCCAGATCTATTACTCGTAAATTTCGTATGGTCTTCCGAGTTACAAATTGTCTAAAATATGTATTATGGCACACAATGTTTCAAATGATATATAAAGGTTGTTCTCAGGGTGAAATAAAAAACAAAATCCACAGTCAAATACAACAATGTCTCTTATTTATTTTTATATATTTCAGGTGAAATTGCTGTTGCGAAAAGTAGTCTTGTTATAGGAAGTTCTACACGCAAGAATAAATTTAAAGGATATTTAAATTATGTAAGTCTTTGGTACTAAATTTGATTATTACTGCTAATATATACCGACTCTTAAGAAAACAATTTTTGGTATTATCGGTGTGGGATAATACTAGGTTTTTTTATATAACTAAGGACAACATGTAGGATAACCACGAAGGATTGGCATGATCTCGTGTGAATCCCCCACCTTTATCCCACTGATTATTTTTAAGAGATATGAAAAAGAACAGTCAAGTAGACGAACCTTGTATTACCCCACAAATGATATTATGAAAAGGCAACAAAGGGAAAACTTTTAGATCATTATCCACATTTCTGTACAGGTTAATTATTTTTTTTTATAGAATTCATGATATGAGCGATTTGTCAAACAGAAAGTAATATGGTTCAGTGATATTAACATTTGATCGATTTGATGTTAAAACACCATAAGTATACACTATAGATGTTATACTAAATTTGCTAAATGTTAATATAGAACGATGGCACTGCACACATTAAATGATTTTATAATAATAATAAAGGGTTGAACAATGTTCGTATACAGATGTTCCGGTATGGTTTCCCCTTGGTAGTGATGCAGGACGGGGGACTTGACAAGGACATCTGTCTAGTCGTTCGGATGGTACGACAAACCGATACCCTGTGTACACATTGGCGTGCACGTAAACGATCCCTTGGTAGTTGGAATTCAATATAAGAGTAGGCCATAGCGGGATAAATTGCCCCCACAGCACACTGTATGGCCTATCGTTACACCCCAATTCATTTCATTGTGTATACCAACTATAGTCTATTTCTGTAATTAGTTTACAGGGTCAACCAATCAATCATAACATGCGTAGTGTTCATGTTTATGTATGATCTTAATAATAAATAATCATCGTCAGAAATATAGTCCAGGTTATCGAGACATTTTTTATCTGCTATTATTTTACTTCCAGGTCAAGATGTACTTTTGCGACAGTCAAGAAAAATAGAACAACAAGAGGGCTAGGGACCTCTATCACAAAATCCACCACCTCACATCTCATTTCCCAATATGGCTTTCATTATGGTCACATTAGCCCCGGAGCTCGTGTTAGATGTCTATAGGAGATCGGACATTTATATCAGGATAATAAAAGTCATTTTTTATATTTGAGATTTAGATTAATATAAAACAGAAATTATAAATATTTCGTATATTGTCTATCTAAGAAATATTACTTTTCTATATTTATAATTGCTTTTCTGTTTAAAACATTTTTGTACACGTTTGTAATTGCTTTGGTATACATTATGTATTTTTTTCCAGTTATTGAGATTTAATTTCGTTAAGAGCTAAATCATTTAATATGCCAGAACAAAATTTGGCATACCTTACTTTAAAAGAGCCATATATCTTTGGCAACTAGAAATGGACAAAAATTGGTCTCAAAGCACATAATAATGTAAAGTGAAAGGATAAAACTGATTTATTTTCAATCGTTTCTGTTTTTACGATTTCAAACGCCTATCTTTTCATTTTAAGATATCAACATCAATGTTGATTTAAATTGAACAATAAGTCGTGTATTGAGTTGTATATTTGGCAGTAGACTATAATATTTTGTTATTATTTTTATAAAACTATGTGCATATTTATGAAATTTCCTTACTTGTATTAAAATAGAAAGATAAATGTCGATGTATTTCTTTTATTATATTGTGTGTGTGTGTGTGTGGGGGGGGGGTAAAGTCGATTTACGGGGCGAGAGAGAGAGAGAGAGAGAGAGAGAGAGAGTATTTCTAGGGCCCAAATGTTAGCGATTTAGCTCCTTTAATTTGTTTGGGGTTCTGGGTTAAAACACGACACCAGGTCTGATGGAAAATTACCGTTACATCATTCTGTGTAATTGACCATTCACATCACTAATTGCACAGTACCAGGGTCTTGAGAAGAGTGCTCTGAGCGTGATAGAGCTGTCAATGCCACTGTACATATTATTCAAATACTGATATGAGCTCTATAGCTTTCAGACACACATTGGATTCTGAGAGCAGATACCATATAGGTTGGCTGGGAGATACGTGGAGGTTCACGAGACGCCTTCTAGGTTTAGTAGACTCTGTTGATTCGTTGTAAGGTGGTAAGCAAGTTGTGGCGGAGCTGGGAGAAAGGCGTGCTAATTTTAAGTATTGTTTAACCCACTTCCATATAAAACATAGAAACGGACAGTTGTATGGTTATTCCTGTGTTAAACCATAAAATGAGTAAACTGAAGAAAATACACAACGTGAACATGAGTCACATTGGATGTGATGAGTTTTTTGATCGCTCTCACATTCAACATCTGACCAGCCACGCATATTGCTACAAATGTTGTTAACTGAAAGTATAAAAGGTAACTTATGTTTCAATAAAGTTAGAGTGGGGTGATGTAGCTGAGTTTATATATGCGCACAAATCGCCATTGTCGCCCCAATGTTTCAAATTCAAACTTTTCTCGAGAGACTCACTGACCCATCTAACCCAATTTTTAACTTTCTATTTGGTTTGAATTATTGCAAGAGCTGCCCTGTGATGGTTCGCTTAGCTGACAGTTTTGTATTAATATTTATATTCGGTTTATTCTCGTATGTCGTGAATTGTTCTTTTTATTTCTTTATAGAGGTCATTGCCACTGACAGCGTCACTTATAAATTTCATTACGTTGTCCAAAGTATCTTGAATGGCTCAAATGAGACTGTCAATGAAGGGCGTACTGACACTCATTTGATGTTTTAAAAAATCGACACTGCCTACATTACTTAATAAGAAACACATCGTGATTAAAGCAGTTTCATTTCAGACAGTCTGATTAAAACACAGATCCTATTTCGTTTCGTTTTTATAGTTCAAAATTTCATTTTACTTGTATTTACCACACTGGAATCTGGAAGAGTCGTTATATAATAGGCGTTCTTATTGATGTGAAGAATAAGCCAATGAAAAGGTCTGTTACGGCGACTTCTTGGCATTCTCTGTGTGGAACTGTGCGTAAACCCCCTAGAAACACCGACGCTAAATGATTAGTCAATGTCTGACGTCATAGGGTCAAAAGCCTCTCGTTTGACCAATGCCGTGAATTCCCACTATAACATGTCAGATCGTCGTGTAGTGTAGGCCATCGAAAGTATAAAAACGAAATAAACATCTGTATTTGAAGTCATTATCATGAATCCCTAAAGCTGGACAGAGACAGACAGACAGAGAGAGGTGGTGTTTAACGTCCACACGACACAACTTGGTAATTTCGGAACTAACATATGGTTCAAATTTATTCAATAATTCGCTTGCGTGTAGGGTTTTTTAGCAGTGAGCGGTACCTGGGGAATATTACGAGGTTAGACAGACGACCCTACTCCTAATGCCCCGTCAGACCGGAGTGGTGACCCTACTGCGCTTTGAGACCGAACGGCGGCCTGGAAATACACAAGGTCGTCGACAAGCGTGAACACAACGCTGACAAATGTCCCAAAATTACTGACTTAAAAAAGTCGCTTTCTTACTGCGACCTGTGCGTTTATACAGCATTCTCTCAGCGGGCTCGTCACGATCTCTCCGCACTTGTGGCGTTTCTATTGAGATCTATTAGCTTTGCAACGGCGGTCATCGCGAACCCGCGTCGTTCAACCACACGTCTTATCTGGACTACACGCGCGTTTCCACCACGTGATCACGGCGATTATATAAGCTGGTTAGATTTTTTTCGAAATTTCAAGATGACCTTTGAATCGCCCGTTTTCAAAGCAAGTTGAACATGAAAAGCATTATCGCCATAGGCGAGTGATGCAAACTTGGTAACCGCGCCATGGTCGTATTAAGAACTCCATACACGTAGCGGGAACCTCATAACATCGCCATATGCTTAGAGGTAGCCCCATGAGGTCGTGATGCAATCGTGTAACAGTAGTGGAATCATCGTACCATCGCCATGCCAACGCCATAAGGTCCCAGAACGCTTGGTGGGGTCGCGGCCGACACGTGAGGGTTGTGGTGAATATGAGCATTTTCAAAAAAAACTTCATGGCTCGGCGATCATTGGCGACCATGGAGACCACAGCACGATATCTACCGTTTCCACCACGCCTTTACCACGCTTAAGGCGATCTTGACTCGCTCTGAGACCATTTTTTTGTCGCAGTAGAAGCGCAGTAAGGACGCAATCCCGGTCTGACGGGGGTATAAGCCACGCCACTTGACTCAATGACAGACCTCAGACCATTCGGTCACTCAAACCCTCAATTTAAGAAGGACCTTTCGGGCAATAACAGCATGTTTTTCTTCGTTTAAGACAACCAGACCCCACCCACTGACAATAAACATTTTTTTTTTTGGGGGGGGGGGGGGTATTCTTGTTTCGAAACAGTATATAATACTGTAATATGGATGTATATAAACTGATTTACATTCAATGGTTTCCGTTTTTACTCTAATTTCAAATCAGTTATGTTCGGCGAAATAATCCAGCAGTCTAAATCGAGCGCAAATTTCTAGCGTCTGGTTATTCCAGTCTACATAGGGCGTTTGATTTGGTGCAATCAGGGGCGTACATAGCGATTTCGTTTGGGGGGGGGGGGTGTTTTGCCAAAATGCGACCGATTGATGCGAGCACCACGTGTGAGTTTTCTAGGGAATATGGGGGTGGGGTAGGGGCTGTTTCAAATCTAGGGCGCCATCCACAATCCCATCTCACAACGAAAGTAAACACAATACTGGCTATAACATTCAGCGTAGGGCGTTTGATTTGGTGCAATCAGGGGCGTACATAACGATTAATTAACGTTTATCTCATTAATTCATTTAGTCGAAGACCGTCTGCGGTCTCATAGAACTACATACTCACTACATAATAAGAGTGACAAGCAGACATGGTCATTTTATACTATTTTATACGGATTCACGCAAACGCATGCTATTTGGGATCTATTCTGGCATTGTTTTTGAGACCGACTGCAGTGACTGCACTTATTTTGTGACTGACCTTTTTTCTCCCTGGGTAAAAGTTTGTTGTTAGACCAACATACACACAACAGAATAAGAGTGACGTATGCAATTTAGGCCCACGGATTCATGCAAATACATAGTATGTGGGATCTATTCTGGCATTGTGTTTGAGACCGACTGCAGTGACTGCACTTATTTTGAGACCGACTATTTTTCTCCCTGGGTGAAATTGTTGTTAGACCAACATACTCACAACAGAATGAGAGTGAAACACAGCACCTTTTCAAACATGATAAGTTGACAAGGTTATTTTATACTAAAGTTTTGCGTGAGTAGCGTGACGTATACAGCAAGCACTTATTTTGATACCGACTGCTCCTATTTTGCGACCGACTGCACTGATTTTGCGACCGACTATTTTTATACTAAAGTTTTGTGTGGGTAGCGTGACGTATACAGTGAGCACGTATTGTGATACCGACTACTCCTATTTTGCGACCGACTGCTCTGATTTTGCGACCGACTATTTTTTTTGCTTGCGGGGTGTACCCCCCCACTCCCACATTTACGCCCCTGGGTGCAATGTGTTTAGCCTCGTCCCTCGAGTCTGTTGTTACAACTTGGACTGAAACTCATTATGGTAAACGATTGGTGTACCAATAGTAAAATGTTTATTTTGCCTTAAATATTTGATATCAGAAGCCCACCATTTTCCGGTAAGATCACAGCATCAATGTTAATTTAAATTGACAAATAATTCGTGTTTTCAATGTTGAAGATTTTGGATGATATTGAGTTAGAGACTTAGATATTTTAACTATGTTTTATCAAATTATAGATCATTTTAGGTATCAATTTATCAATTATTTCAGTTTGTCTACGCAAGGGGGATCGGTGGCTAAGTGGGTGAGACGCTAGCTGGAGGTCGGTTGTTCAATCCCTGCATAGGCCGAGAAAGTTCATCCAGGTTTTCCGGTGTGGCTTCCCCTTGTCAGCAATGCAGGACGGAGGGCCTGGCAAGGACAACTGTCTAGTTGTTCGGATGGGACAAAAAACGAGGTCCCGTGTACACATCAGCGTGTCCATAAAAGATCCCTTAGAAATTGGAATTGTCTATAAGAGTAGGCTGTAGAGCCGCAGCCCGGGCAACGTTTCCCTCATAGCACACAGTGTGTCGTATGCTCGTCTTCATTGGGACAGATTAGGAGCAGAACAGTAGGACGTTAAACCCCATTTCATTTCATTTTATTTTGTCTATGCATGCAAAGGCCAAGGGAACAATATAACGCTCATATTCTTCTAACATTATTTTGCATAAAGCTACAAATATTATTATTACACCTTCCTTGTGTTTTGTATAATATTATACTGCAAAAACAGATTCAATCAAGATCAAGAAATTTTACAGAAAAACATAGGCTATGTTAGGCAGGCATTTTTTTCTCTGTTGGGATATTATGTGACATTTATTTCATTAAAATAAGATATTTGAAAATTATGTTTTGATAGTTATAAAATATTGATAAAAAGTAGTAAGAAGACAATTTATCACGTATATGTAATAATATATCACAGTCGACAAGTAATGTCCATTTGAAGCGGTTTATAAATATATCCCGTCAAATTGAAGTACACATAGATCATATGCTAACCTAGCATCCTTTAAATAATATACACGACAGAAGACCATTAACCGATTTTTCATTTTTTAAATTAAACAAAATAGAAACTGAAAAGGTTTTTTTGTAATAGATTTTAATGTTTTCAATAACAAATGTAAGTTAGGTAACACACTGGCATGGATGTTGTTGGATACATTACACATTGTTGTGGAACTCACCTGTCTGTATCAGTGGCATGGTATAATGATATTAATGGCTACTAGTCTAAATGAGCATAACTTAAACTTGCATTATGCAAGTGCAAAATCTGCCTATTACTTGTCTTTCTGAAATGTTAGCTAAACTATCAAATAGACATTAATTAATTTATCCAGACCATAATAAACTCTCGATGTCAAGGCTAGCCTTCGATGTAAGCTGGATTAGATTCAAATATGCTGCTGAACGGCCATTGTAATTAAATCACAACATTGAATAATCGAGACTACTCTGTTTATATCAATGATTTTAGTAATGATGACCGAGGCTATGCAGAAATTTCGCGCTTTGTTCTCGGCCTATAGTGGATCAATTTGACTGAAATTTTCAGCAAATTGCATTTACACTATATAGTTTTTAACTATTAAAGTGAGAACTGCCAGCTCTTTATCTTTTCTCCCATAATGTATCTCTAATATAGGTAATGATGATCAATTTGAAATATTAGACTTAATGACTTTGGTAACATTAGTTTGAATTTTGTGTACATGTCTATTATAAACATGGTCTGCTATCTATGCAAGTCATCACGTCGATCTCAAACTTGTTCTTGACATATTTATGCCTTTTATTTTTAACGGATCATAAAGTTTCCTTTGTGGTGCAATGGTTGTAAATAAAGATAGTTGTTAATTGTTAGCTGTGAACTTTACAAAGTAGATTTTCTAAAACATATGCACTTTAATGAGGATGAAACACTGGTGAAACGGTTTTGTGTTGTTCTCAGTTTCCACAAGTAGGCCTAAGGCACCACCAGTACTTTTGTTTCCCAATAGTTTTATTGGATGCGTTAAATTTGGGCGTATTAAAGAATCTTGAAGACAATTCCGCAGTTTAAGGTAGAAATGTTTTGAATTCCGACACTGTTCTTCTATTTGCCTCAATCAACAGTCTCGCCAAGTATTAATATATTGCTAACCAAACCGAGTACTTAAAATAGCATTATGCAAGAGCAAAATCTGCTTATTACAGGTCTTTCTTTAGGCCTGAAATGTTATCTAAATAATCAATTAGACATTAATTAACATATCCAGACTATAATAATCTCTTGATGGCAAGGCTAGCCTTCGATGTAATGATGACCGAGGCTATGTGAATATTTCAAACGCTTTTTTCTCGGCTAATAGTGGATCAATTTGACTGAAATTTTCAGCAAATTACCTTTACACTATATAGTTTTTAACTATTATAGTTAGAACTGCCATCTCTTTATCCTATCTCCCATAATGTAACTTTAATCAAATTCAGAAACTATGGGTAAATTTCGGTTTCATGGAGAAAGTCGGATTAACTTAAATTTTAAAGCTATGGATATATTTCGATAACAATGGTAACGAGCATCTAAGCTGAAAGTTAAATACTAAATAGGAAAATGATTTCGTGATTCACGTCCCAAATTTGTGGCCACTTTTTTTTAAAATTGTTGACGGAATACCACCTTATGCTAAACATTTATTCGAGTGGTTTGCTCTGCATTTAAAAGTCAAGACAACGCGAAGGGGGAGATAACTCCAAAATATACACGGAAATATTATTCGGAGTGCCCTATTGAACATCCCCAACAAAAATCGTGTTCTTAGGTTTGGAGATCTTTGTATGCATGCAGGGTCATGTAATTAGGGTTTCACACTGCGTAGCTTGTGTGAAACATTATTGTTTTTGTTCGGATTATTATTCTTATTATATTTTTCCATCGGATCATATCTCAGAAACTACTTGACGGATCGATTCGGTGTCTTCGGTTTTAAGAAGAAAGTGGGTTTAACTTAATTTAACTTAAATTTTAAAGCTATTTCTGACGTTCTGCGACAATGCGAAATAGCCGAAATCACCAAAGTTGTCGTTTTTCGAAATTTTGCCGTAACATTATCAATAATTGTCGGATTGTAATATTTGATACATTTTGACATAGCCGGATACAAGGTACATAGCTACAGTTCTTTAGATTATTTATTTTCGACGAATCTGCGGAGATATTAGGCGCCAAATTTTGGAAATTTAAAATTTTACAAATTTTTTTTTATTAATAAATATTTTATTATATGTTATTTTACCAATGGGTAAATTTCGGTTTCATGGAGAAAGTCGGATTAACTTAAATTTTAAAGCTATGGATATATTTCGATAACAATGGTAACGAGCATCTAAGCTGAAAGTTAAATACTAAATAGGAAAATGATTTCGTGATTCACGTCCCAAATTTGTGGCCACTTTTTTTAAATTGTTGACGGAATACCCCCTAAACATTTATTCGAGGGGTTTGCTTAGTCTCTTGTCATCCAAACAAATATTCTACGAATATTAGTCTGGATGGGTCCTCAAAATTTGACAGAAAGTCGGTCATTGTCTGGATTATCCAGTCTTTTAAGTTACCCCGTACTGAATCTATCAAAACAGCTCGTTTGTCAACAATGACACTCTCTAAAATTTTGTTTTATAGGTTTTAATGGAAATGGTAATTTTCTCTCGAAATGAATCAAACGTAGGGCTTCTCACAATCTCTTTAATCGCGATGCATGCTGTTGTATCGTCTCTATTTTGTTTCTAATAATAGATGTGCCAAGTGAATTGTGGGATATATTTTATCCCCGCTTTATAGAATCTATCAAAATCGGCCCGACTTCATAATATCTATCACTTACCGAGACTTTAGCCAAAAGGTTCCATTGCCCATGCGTAACCGGCAGTTTGGTTTTTTATGTGGTAGATTATCCAGTAATTTTCGTCAATAATTGAGAACCGACCCAGACCCTCCGTGCGTTGAAGACTAGGGGGTTCTGGGTGACCGAGACTAGGGGTTTGCTCTGCATTTAAAAGTCAAGACAACACGAACAGGGAGATAACTCCAAAATATACACGGAAATATTACTATTGAACATCCCCAACAGAAATCGTGTTCTTAGGTTTGGGGATCTTTGTATGCATGCAGGGTCATGTAATTAGGGTTTCACACTGCGTAACTTGTGTGAAACACTATTGTTTTTGTTCGAATTATTATTCTTATTATTATTTTTCCATCGGATCATATCTCAGAAACTACTTGACGGATCGATTCGGTGTCTTCCGTTTTAAGAAGAAAGTGGGTTTAAACTTAAATTTTAAAGCTATTTCTGACGTTCTGCGACAGTGCGAAATAGCCGAAATCACCGAAGTTGTCGTTTTTCGAAATTTTGCCGTAACATTATCGATAATTGTCGAATTGTAATACTTGATACATTTTGACATAGCCGGAGACAAGGTACATAGCTACAGTTCTTTAGATTATTTATTTTCGACGAATCTTCGGAGATATTAGGCGCCAAATTTTGGAAATTTAAAATTTTTACAAATTTTTTTTTTATTAATGAATATTTTATTATATGTTATTTTACCAATGGGTAAATTTCGGTTTCATGGAGAAAGTCGGTTTAACTTAAATTTTAAAGCTATTTCTGACGTTCTGCGACAAAGCGAAATGTCCGAAATCACCGACGTTGTCGTTTTTAAAAATTTTGCCGTAACATTATCAATAATTGTCGGATTGTAATATTTCATACATTTTGACATAGCCGGATACAAGGCACATAGCTACAATTCTTTAGATTATTTATTTTCGACGAATCTCCGGAGATATTAGGCGCCAAATTTTGGAAACTTAAAATTTTACAAAAATTATTTTCATTAATGAATATTTTATTATATGGTATTTTACCAATGGGTAAATTGTCATCTGATTTGACCTAAAATGGCAACATTTTTTGTCACCGTCTTTTTCCTTGGCCCCCATTGGCTAATTCAATTTTTCGGTCCTATATTAATTATTTATTGTTCGATTTATATAAGGGGGGTTGGGATGGCCTAGTGGTCTAGAGTGCCGCGCTTCGACCTCTAGCTTGCCGGTCTTCTCTGGCTTGCGACTGTGGTTTCGATCCCTGGTGTATGTGGCACGGAGAATGGGGCGCCTTCTCAACCTCGTGGGTTTCCTCCGGGCACTCCTGTTTCCTTCCACTGCTAAAGACCCCTACGCGCAAGCGAATTATTGAAATAAAATTAAACAATATGTTGGTCCTGAAATGACCTAGTTTGTGTCGAGTGGACGTTAAACCCCATTTCTCTCTCTCTCCCTCAATTTATATAAAACAAAGTTCATATGCTCCGTGGTATTAAATGAAGCTATGCAAGTTATGCGTACTGAAGCTATGCAAGTTATGCGTTTGTATGAGTAGAATCGCCTTATTAATTTCGTCAATTAGTGCGGTCGTGTCGCCTTATTAATTTCGTCAATTAGTGCGGTCGTGTCCCTCTAAAGCAATAGTTCTGAACCTTTTTTATCCCCCCCGCCCCTCCGGCTTTCATAAAATTTCCTCGTATCGCCTGTCTAAAATGACTTACGGAATTAAATGAAATTATAATAAGTTTATTTATACAAAGCATTGAATACATACAAATATACTGAATACATAAATAGTCTTTCAAGTACAACCGTACTTACACAGTACCCCGAGACCCAGAATTTTTATTATTAGTTTTATGCAATCTAAGTACCAGAAGGCCTATACAGTATTGAATTTGACCCCCTGGTTTGATGCCTTTGAGACCGACTATATTTCCGATCCGAATGCTGCTAAGTGTGTCTGTGTTTTTGTTTTTTTTTTACAAAATCGCGTATGAATAAATATGCATTTAAAGTGATTCTGAGGAGTTTTTACCAAATAAAAAAAAGTTTAATTTTGATTTGAAGGCCCATGACTGGTTCTACCATTTCTAAATCATCAGTAAAAGAGAAATAAATTTATTTACTTGTAATATACACAACTAAAAACAGTTGTTTATGTAACTGTAACTCGTGGCTTACTGTACTCCAAACAATAGAGGGTTCGAGTCTAAAGATTTTTATTTAACTGCCTAACTATAGCTGTTAAATTGGACGCATTCAAGAACACAATATTTTTTCTATACAACTGTTACAAAGAAGTACAATAGTGTGCCCAAATTCGTTCCCCCCCCCCTCCCCCCCTCCCCCAGCTCGTACGCTATGCAGCTGTCCTTGTCAAGCCCTCCGTCCTGCGATCTACAACAGTGTTACATATCTATTATTAGGAAAACGTTATAAAGAGTTATAAATCTGTTAAATATTCTAAAGAAATATATATATATATATTATATTAAAGTATAATGGGATGATTATAATGTAGGAAAAGACCACATGGGTCCACAGCTGTTATTGTTAAATATAATGTTGGTAACTTTGATATATCAGGCATCTCGATGGTAAGGGAAGCGACTTTTGTCTCTTGCCATTGTATAACGTCCGCTCCTCCCGGCGAAGTTCCTAAACTGATTTCATAATAGAGGTTCTTCCATGGGGACGTAAATAAATCTCTCCATGACATTTCCATTGATTTACCATCAAATGATTTGGCAATTAGTAATTTTGAACCCGCTGAAATATAAATAGAATAATAATAGTATCATTATTCATTCAGAATATATCATTCAATATAAACCAGTAGTCACATTGCACTGTCCAATCGACGTGGCCTCACTGCATGAACATGTTTCTAAAACAGAGCCAAAAAACAAAGTTCATCTCGTTAAATGCGCTATCGTTTCAAATTTACAGCTGCACATTTATACTACAGTGTTTTCGAACTCCACTTCATAAACGAAATTAAAGATATCTCTGAATCCAATTCTTGACATAATCCAATAAATAAAAAAGTAAAGACTTTTGTTACACGCGGATAATATTACACATAATAAAATTTGTTTATTGGCAGAATGACTTATACAAACCTAGTAAAATAGGAGGTTGAGCTACAGATGATATTACTGTTGATAAATAATTGTCTTGTCGTCCTAATACATTAATAGTAGAAACACTAACATTGTAGTTAGAGTAAGGTTGTGGAGATAAACTTCTTAATATAGCCTGGTTATAAACAAAATCTGTAACTCGAACTTCTTTATCTAAATTATAACCTGGACCATACACTGATACCTAATAATAAAATACATAAAACTAATACTTATAATAATCATTATAAGCCGTGTAAAGAAGACATGTCGCATATTTTTCTTAAGTTTATTTTAATAAGTTTCCTGCCAGTCAGGCAATATGTTTCACAGAGGATTAAGAAAGTCACGCGGCGTCAATCCTTGGTGGGTGCATTGTTTACATAAGCCATTACTGGTCCGGGTAGAATGGTGTCCTTTACTCATTTTACATACCCATTTATTTTTTTACAAAACATTTAATTATTTTTCTAAAGCTTCAAACAAATGTTCTACAATTTCATTTGCAGAACCGAAAGATGTTAATATTTTGGGCTCATTAACCCGCATCGATGTAGCTGAGTGGCTTATATACACTGCTGATCAGGGTGCCAGTCAGGGTGATTATTCTAAACACTAAACCGCTTTATTATGATGAAAAAGACACTGTTAATGTTTGGCGTTCAAATAAGGACCGATAAGATAAAAAGCCAATCTATCGGGAATTCCCCCTTTTCTTAAAAGATATATACCTGTATAGACTTGGTATCAATTCTGGTATTTTCTAAATCCCATTTTAATCGTAAACTATCAGTCATTGGATAACAATCATCCTTCACGGGATATGCAGATACTCCATCTTTGTGAATGGTGATCTGACCGTCTGCTATAGCAGCCATTTTGATTATAACCAGAACGCCATCTGTAGTAGCTGTAGTTGGTAAACCAGCTTTATTATAACATCTTACAGTAGAATAAACTTGTTTAGAGTTCTGTATTTGATCAACACTGAGTTTTACTTGAATAAATGATTGTTTATCTGGTACAGGAGTAAATGGCTGTATATCAACACCACCGTGCGTTGAACCTGGTATGTGAAATACATTATAGATACATTATGGGAGATTAGATAACGAGTTGGCAGTTCTCACTATAATAGTTAGAACTACATAATGTAAAGGCAGTTTGCTGAAAATTTCAGTCAAATTGGCCCATTATGAATCGGGAACAAAGCGGATGAAAGTTCCGCTTAACCTCGATCATCATTACCGAAGTCGGTAAGACAAAACTGATAGTCTCGGTTATGAATTGAATCGCTAACCACGAAGGAAAGTTTTGAGTGTTAATCGGACTATAATCCAACAAATAGCGCGGGCTAGTCTCGATATCGAGAGCTTATTATGGCCTGGATAAGTTAATTAATGTCTAATTAATAGTTTTTATAACATTTCAGGCCCAAACAAAGACCTACAACAAGCACATTTTGCTCTTGCATAAAGTATGTTTAATTGATACATAAAGTATAACCATTTGTATAAATACGTGAATAATTAAATAAACTACATTTTCTCTCGTTGATACAAATAGTAGCTTCGACTTTTATTACATAGAGATATGTCATTTGTTATATGCTGTAATGCAAAATGAAATTGGGTTTTACGTTCTACAGTTCTCGGCCCGTAGCCAGCTCATAAAGTTTGTGTGTGTGTGTGTGTGTGTGTGTGTGGGGGGGGCTACAGAATGTGTTTTTTTTTTGGGGGGGGGGCTATGGAATGTTTTGGAGGGGCTGAGGATGTGGCCGGCTAAGAACACTCCTAAGAAATCACTACTTTTAGCAAAATATTGGGGGGGTGGGGGCTAAGCACCCCGTGGCTACGGTCCCGACAGTTCTATACTGGCTGGGCTTGTAAAGACAGGCGTTCGCTATACAGTGTGCTATCTTGGGTATCTTGCTAGATCTCATTCACAAACTGCGTTATTGAAAATTGTGAAGAATTACCTATAGCCCATTGACAATATTCTATTCCCGATTCTTGATCTCCTACTTTCCAATTAACAGATATCAGTTTCGTTATCTGGAAATTTACATCTTCCCCTAAAATGATTAAAACATATTTATATCAACAAAACGGAAAGAAAAGTTAATGTATTGAACAAGAAACCACGAGAGAGAGAGAGAGAGAGAGAGAGAGAGAGAGAGAGAGAGAGAGAGAGAGAGAGAGAGGGGTAACGTTCACTCGACAAAAAGTAGGTCTATCGAGTTGATGCGAATTCTTCTTTCACAATTTTGATGACACCAGAGAGAGAGGGGTAACGTTCACTCGACAAAAAGTAGGTCTATCGAGTTGATGCGAATTCTTCTTTCACAATTTTGATGACACCAGTTATGTGGTTTTGATAAGAACCACTATATTTCAACCCTAAACTTGGTCTTGATAACCATTCTGAAAATAACATCGGTTCTGTCAGTCTTATTTAAATAGCTCATCTTTCAGTGTGGTGGACAATAATATTTTCCATTAAAGTACCCCACAATAAACATTTAATTTCTTACCTATACCATCGTTTATCTCTGATATTATTGGTGGAGTCATATCAACAACAATACTCTCTGATTGGCTGACAGATGTCAGTCCGGCGCCATTGGTTGACATCACAGTCAGGTAAAGTAGTGTATTATGGGCTAGTTTTAGACCGGATGCTGTAGCTTGCTGATTTCTGCCAACACTTGTGAACGACTGAATCTGTGTTCCGCCTTTTACAGTTCCTGAAATTAGTATGAATGTTTTGATTGAAAACCTTTGCTAAAACGATTTTAGAAAAGAAGAATGCACCCTGAGTAATTTTCCAATATATTATTTGATACTAAACTCAACTCGATTTCCAAATGAAATAACTAAATACCATTATGATGCAAACAATATGTTTCAAACTAAACTTACCTAGTGCCCATTGATAATCTGTAATAGGACTTTGATCATCTTTAAAATGCCAGGTAAGATGAAGAGATGACCAATAAGGTCTAAACACTGTATGATGTATTAAATGATTAGAATCACTCGTTATATCTATATAATTAACTTGTTGTACATATATATCATCTACAGCTAATATCATATGTAATTTACTTGTACCAATTCTTATCACTTCGCTTGCTTCTCTTGGATGGAATACATAAGTAAATTTATTCCATAATATTAATGGTTGTTGGTCGATGTCACATATCCCCTGACATCGTTCTGGGTCAAGACTGAAAGTGTGAGTTTCTTGTCCGAATTGCATGAAACCTTCCACATTGTGATGCTGAATGCTAACATCATGTGGATATCCGACATGTACTATAACATGGTAAGCACTCTGGGTGTTTAAATTAAAAACTGTTTGTTGAATATGACCTTCCACTTTAACATAGGCCCCACCTTCTTTTGAAACTGAAGGTTGTGATTGGATGATTTTAATACACGAGGTGGAGTCACCATACCAACCAGTTGGTAGTTGGTCGTCACATTCCGTATTTGATTCTGTCACGCCTTCTTCAAATGATGGATTGGCGATGAGATTTTCTCCAGTATATTCTATATCAACCGGTACTGGGGGTGTGGTATCAATTGTAATACCATCAGACACTGCTACATCAGATTTCAACCCACTTCCATCTACAGCATACACTTTATTATAAATTGTCAGACCTATAAAAAATAAAGTACAGTAATCGTATTTTCATGGTGGCAGTAACAGATGGATAATAATAGATCACATCGGTATCATCAGCAATTGGAAAGAAAATTGAGAACTCATTGCTTGGAAACAGATGGCTTGGGGCGCTGCAGTGTGGTCTTGTGGTATAGTACATTAATCGTATTTTCATGGTGGCAGTAACAGATGGATAAAAACAGATCACATCGGTAGCATCAGCATTTGGAAAGAAAATTGAGAACTCATTCCGTAGAAACAGATGGCTTCGGGCGTTGTGGTGCGGTCTTGAGGTATAGTATATAATATTTGAGGAAACTCTTTGCACAGGGATAAAAAAATATTTCATTATCTTGTTCACTATACACAACCAGCATCGCACCTGTCGCACCTGTCGATTGAGACAAGAAAGCAACACGACGAATGATATAACTTATCCCTACTGAAGAATACATAGTGTCACGATAATCAAAGGACTTTTATTTAATCCCTACAACTCTTTGTCTGATGGAAATTGACATTCGATTTCATCAATTAATATGGAAACTTTGTATTAGAATGCCTACCATGATTTACAGGTGAGGTTAGGTTTACAGATACTCTAGTATTTAATCCTACATTCTTCCAGTCGTGTATATTACAATTTGTAGTACTAACATCAGTTCCAATACACCGGTAATATTTAACTATACCAGTACCACTATCAGTAAAACCATACCACGATGAGGATGTAACTGTTGTAGAGCTTTGGTAATCTTTATCATAGATATCTGTTAAATATGAATGTCTATAATAAGCTAACTTTTCTTTTGCGAAAGAATAAGGCTTTTATGCAAAGCGACCAAAAAAACTGAAACTTTGGGAAATGATCGTACCCAGACTGAAGTTCAAGAAATTTACTGGACCTTTGTAGGATTTTAACCAAATTTTCTGGGGTTCTTTTTGGGCCACACTACATTCAATAATCTCATTAGTTTACTTACCATTACCATCATGTATAATACCGGAACTGGGAGTTGTATTGTCTATTAATATTCCATCACTATTGGCCCAGCTCAATAATCCTGCTTTATTATAAGCTAGTACAGTACTATAATATTCTCTATTCTCTTGTAGATTTAGATTTGTAGCTGTATAGACACTAATATTTCCAGGTACTCTTGTAGATGACTGATGCACGTTGTGGCCTACATTTTAGAAAAAGAAGCCAAGATCGCTTTTGATTACATTATTAAGATGAGCTAGGTAAGATCTAGGTAAAGAGCTGATAGTGCTCGCTATAACAGTTTTAAAACAGATAATGAAACAGCAATAATAACAAAAATATATTGCAAAATTCAGTTCTGTATTCTGGGGGTAGTTGTCAGTGTTTGAGGTTTTAATGGGTATTGCGTAACCTCGATTTTTTTTGCTGTCGTATTTCAAACTGTGACATTCCGATGTCCTAGAGAGATGATTAAGGGCTTGTCATGTGAATAAATTTCCAATAATTGATAGAACATTTGAGACCAAAAGGAAGATTTGCATAGGAATATTTAGCTCTTACATAATAATTTATCTTTAAGACTGACTATACTAAAGAATGAGGTTGGGCGGAATTGGTTCAAAAATACCTTTAGGAATGTAAACATCAGTTTAAATATGTTGTCATGAAAACAATTAATATTTGTTTCCGCAAAACATTCTGACTGGGTAAATTTATTCAATGTAATTATGTTAGTATTAAAACCCACCTTGTGGATGAGTGCTTATATAAGGCTTAAAATAATCGAATCCATGAATTCCTCCTCTAAATTTATTCTTCCAACCAACAATAATCTGATTACTGGATGTTTGGTAATCTATATCGTTAACACTTGATATAGTTTCTAATTCTTTTATCTGGATATAAAAATAGAGAAATATATCACAAACCCAAATAAATAATTTTTTTTAAAAAGGTTAATCAAAACGAACAAAAATGTTATCGTTATAATAGCAGTTACAATTAAATAGTTTGATTTCTTTAATCTTTTTTAATATACTTACAGCAGCTCCCGCTATATGACTGACACTGGGGGCAGACGTCAGTGGTATAATACCAGGAGACTTAAATATCGCATACTGATTTACATTATACCATACCCTCACAAATACACTATATGGCACAGACTTATCTAAAACTTTAGCTGGAATATATAAAATAATATTACGAAATTAGATGTACTAGAAACACAAGGGACCTAAAGCCTATCCCTGTGGCACACCTTTACAAGAAAGAAGATTTTTTGTTTTTGGAGCTTTATAAGTATGCGTCAATGTTGATATATTGATGAGATATCCTATTGTAACTGGGTAAATATACAGTAGTATTGATTGTTTCTTCAAAAAAATGAATAACAATTTTGTACCTGTTGGTAAAGTAATTATAGTTTCGGTATTTTCACCAACATCAAACCAAGTTCTATCAGTATCAGTGTCGTATATTCCACTGGGTGAATTCTCACCGGAATGTCCGGCACTGCATTCATATCTAAAATACCATACATACTCTATGTAGTTAATAATGATTTAATATTGTCTTGTCAGGCTGAGGCCGGGAGCCTCAAGATCTATCGGGCCTGTGGCAAAACAGTAGGATGTTTTTGACACAATCATCCGCATTGTTTTTACACGCACTGTAGTCTTAATCACCCATCATCATCGGTTTATTAAAGGGGGGTAATTTTCCTTATAGACGAAAGACATAGTAGGTTTATTAAAGGGGTTTAATTTACCTTATAGAAGAAAGACATAGTTGGTTTATTAAAGAGGTTTAATTTAACTTATAGATGAGAGACCGTGTTGGTTTATTAAAGTGGTTTAATTTATCTTTAAGATGGGAGACCGTGTTGGTTTATTGAGGGGGTTTAAATAATGGAAGTTTAATGTACCTTATTGGGGAGATGCCTTGTGGGTTTATTATGCTCCACCTGGCAGCGAGAAAATTATCAGACAATGTGTAATAAGTCTGAGCAGCATCAGATGACACCAAATTAGTCAAGTCAGTAACTTGGATAATGTTATTTGGATTCCCTGCAAGGATCATTATAAATAAAAAAATCAATCACATGGGGTATACAAACTTACACAAATAGTGTGGCATAATATCTGAAACTGTTTAAGGTAGACTAAACACTGTGGGCCATTACTGTGGCGAACGTGAAGGTAAATTTTGCAGAAAAGTACTACAAAGAATTAATTAATATGAATAATTTTAAACAAATTTGATAGATATATACCTGTTGAGATCTCATTGCATTCATCTATATCTGAACATGTTTTGTCTTGTGCAGCACAAACACAATGTCCGAGACAATTATACGGTTGACATCTCCTGACTAAATCTAACATTCCCCCTTCCACAAGTTCAAATTCAGAATGAGCAGGCTGACTTTTTAATCCAACCTAAGCCAAAAATAAAAATGAGATAAACCATATTCATGGTTGTGTTAATAGATAAGGATGCTAATGTCGGCAATTTTGCATATGTAATTTCCCACCTTCTACTGTAGTACATAGTATATACTAGAAACTGATTAAATAGCAATAATTACCCCGTTAACAGCCCATACAGATATGAAAACAGAGTTGTCCATATGAAGTATCTTGGTAGTTATTGTAACTGATTGTACCATTCCTTCATCATTAAAATTATCTCCAGCCACATGTTGAAACGTTGTTTGTTGATCGTCCTGTTAAAACATGTTTTGTAGAAATGATTTTCGTGAAAGTAAAGAAAATATTATGACATATTATCTAAGATTAATTGGATACCGAAGTCAAGCATTTTATTATACGCCCACATTTTCAGGTGGACATATATTGTCGTCGCCCCTGTCCGTCCGTCCATCCGAGCGTCTTGAATTTCGTCCACAATTGTTTATGAACACTCTACAGGTCACAATTTTCATCCTAGTTTAATGAAACTGAAATGTAGGTTTATCACCCTAAGATCTCGGACTGGCATGTATCGGGCTGTAACTTCATGGAAAATGGCCCCTAAATGTACAAAAAATCACGTTTTTAACTTGTGAACACTGTAAAGGTCACAATTTTGAACCGATTTTGATGAAACTTGAAATTCATGTTTATAACCCAAAGATCTTGGTTTCAGTCGATATTTGTGTATATTGGAACGTAACTTTCTGAATAATGGCCCTGATTGAACGAAAAATCGCCCTTTTTTAGCTTGTGGTCACTCCGGAGGTCACAATTGACATCCGATTTAAAACAAAAAACGTTTGATTATATCTCCGTTACACGACAATGAAGTTTGAGCTCGAAAATTCTGAAAATCAAATCAAAACTGCCCAAAAAATGGCCACCGCTTATACGCGAATAGTGTAAAAAAAATGGTATATCATGGTTGAGGACCCTGTAGATGTCACAATTTCAATCCGATTTTGATGAAACTTCACATACATGTTTATATCGCAAAGATCTTGGTTTCTTTTGATATTTGCACATATCGAATTGTAACTTCATGAATCATGGCCCTTGACGGTAGGAAAAATCACTTTCTTTTTAAAATGTTCTCTATCAATCTCTCGAAAATGTGGTCGAATCCTGTCTGGCAGCCGCTGGTTTAGAAGATTAGTGGTGGTTGAATGCAGCTAAATTACGCCAAAAATGCATTATTCTCATGAAAGAATGTGACATATTAACGTAACCAGAGATACTTGCCTGGTTGAGGTCAGTAAAGAAAGGCTTAGTCCCTACACTGATTTTATACTCGGTTATACCAGTATGAAGATCGGCAAATCCCAACCATGATAACTTAATAGACGTAGTAGACCAGTTGTTCCAGTTATTCCTATCTCTGTTTAAGTTAGCTGTGTGGTCAGTATTAATGGCAAACATACCTGGAATATTTACAAAATATTTCATCAGAGCAGAAGCACAATTTGTATGATGGGAAAACTTTAAATCTATTGTGTATAATTATCAGATTACTTACTCATTTTAGAGTGCAAAACAAATGCAAAAGAAAAAAACAAGTTTAAATTTGTCAGCTTTCTAGTGTAATTGGATTTATTTGTGATTAGATATCTTGATCATTGTTCTGATATAATCATAACACGTACCTCTGGTAGGTGGTGTAGAATCAACTATTATATCATCTGTAACACTTGACTGACACAAACCAGCTAAATTACATGCAATGACTTTAACTTTATATTTACTACCGTCGTGTAGATCTAGCCCAGAAAAAGTAAACTCTGTCACCACACTAGGAATCTTAAACAAAAATAGTAGCATATTCCCTAAATTATTACAACAACACACCGTTCACATTTCATTATACAACCTCGTAATAGGACTATATTTTAAAACATAGTAATATAGCCAACTATACAATTTTACCGCAGCACTATCCATCGGATATCCTCATATTACTGGATTCATTATAGACGTGTTATTTTCGGAAAAGAATGTTTCATTTTTCGGAAAAGAATGTTTCATTTTTCATTTTAAAAAGCAAAGTAGTTTTCAAATTATCGATAGGACATACCTCCATTGCTGAAGAATTGAAATCTCCCAATAAATGAGGTGAAATAGAAATGTATTGCCTTTCTATATCTGATTCATCATCAGTAAACTTCCATTCAATTTTAATACTAGATTTTGATATGGTAGTTGAGGGTAAAATAGAATTAAACGATGAGACGGGAACTGCCCTTTTTACCACTGCTGGTAATGTTGTATCGATTTTAAAACCATTTGATGTAACTTCGCTGTATAAACCTAATAATATAAAGCCTGGGTGCAATGGTGGCTACGAAATGCACAAATAACACAAACTATGATGATATAAATATTTGTAATCCTATGGAATTTTACAAAAGAAAGATGCCGATTCGTCTATAGGGGTATGGGCCTGGTGGGCAGACGTTCGGGCAAGCTGACTTTTTGGGCAGACGTTTAAAGTTAGAAAAAAAACCAAATTCATTTACTAGTCATATAAAGTGCCCGAAATCTAATAAAACACTAATTTTACGGGCTAGAATAGCATTAAAACGCGTTTGGAGGCCGTCAAATATTCCAATTTTCTTGGGAGGCCTATGCAAGGTCAGCGCCGCTTCTCCGGGTCTCGAAGAAAACCCGCGCTGCTGTTTGTAAACCTGAAATTTTTTCAGGCATTTATAGTTTTGCTTCCTTAACCTTCACCGAGCTCTAATAAAACACAAATTTTACTATTTTACTATTCTTTCAATCTGTATTAAAGTTCCAATTTCATATTTTCTAAGAAAGTCAAAACATAATTATTTCTATGTCTTTTGCTCAAAAGATTGTCAACTCACTATTATACGATCATGGGCAAAATTTAACAGGCGTTAAAATAGCTGACACAGGCTGATTGAGGAAATAGTAACTCAATTACCTCCCTTGTTTTCCCATTCCTCTTAACGGACGGCCATCTTCAAACGTTTGAATTTGAAGTTGAAAATGATATTTTTGCCAATTTCTCAACTGACAATAGTGAATTATAGAATTATTCTTTAATAAGGTAGGGCTGTTTATAGGTACAATCTATTTTAGGGCTTTATTTTAATAATAATAATAATAATGTACATTTGTAGAGCGCCAAATCCATCCAAAAGCATGCTCAAAGCGCAATGAGACAATGGTTATATACACAGTGAACAGAAAGTCTAATTCTCATAGCATTCTCGAAATAAGTGAGTCTTTAGTTGTGATTTGAAAATAGTCAAGGTTTCACTGTTTCGAATTTTCAATGGCAAACCATTCCACAATTTAGGAGCAACTACACCAAAGCTTCTGTCACCAAAATGTTTCAGTTTTGAGTGTGGAACGACAAGCGTATTCTGGTAGTGAGATCGCAAGGACCGGTTTGGTTGATATACTGTTAGTAGATCTGATAAATACAATGTGCATGAAATGAAACTGCCATAATTGAAATGAAACTGACAGATCGTGCGTTCTTCATGTAATCATCGTGATGCCCGCAAACAGAGCCCGGAAATTTTAGTAAGGGAGATAACTGTGAATATTTCGTGTAGGAAGCCCCTTTTACTACTTATATAACAACCGACCACCGCCCCTTCAAGCCTGTTGTAGTATATTGCGGAGTTTGTTCAAGTACATTATAGTTCTGTAAGCAGAACTAGCGTTATTAAAATAATTTGAGTCATTTTACCTGCTTTATTGTAACATCTAACAGTAATATAAATTATAGTATCAATAGGCAATAGTTTATTATCAGGTAAATTAGATCTATACGCCAGTTCCACCACTGGTAAAACTTCAGGGCTAAGTAATTCTTCGCCTCCAATGGTTGTTCCTACTCTCCATTCATATCTCGCTATACCAGATTGTGCATCTTTAAACCCATGCCATTTGGCACCAACAAAGTTTCTGAAACCAAGAAGGCAAAACTTAAAAGATTCACATGGCACATTATGTTAACGTATTCAGTAGCAGAATCTGATTATGGCAGATAATAATTGCAACTCTCTAATATACCCCTATACCTGCTGCCCAGGACCTCTTTAACGGTGTCAATCACCTAATTAAGAACGGTTGCCAGCTACATCGTCCGGGCGGTCAACAAGTTACGTAGCATATTTATTCTTTAGTAGGGAAGGGGCCATATAAAAGACAAATTGTCGAAATTGAGAAGGATTCTTCGTGTATCAGATGATAAATATAGTCTGTAAGGTCGTCAAGCTACTTCTTTTGGACAAACGTGCCGATGGCAATTTACTACCACATTTGTATGTGGGCGTATGAAAAATGAGTTATTGTGAAATGGTCTCACAGTGAAAAGAGACATGATAACCGTGATCCAATAATAATCTTGGATCCTCATGTCAATTTTACAGTCTGATCTATCAAAGGAAAATTAAACAGACTTGATAATCATGTTTCAATTACCTGGTTGCTTGGAATTCTACATCTAAATCTTTCGTTCCATCTAAAACTCTTCCCACGTCCGGTGGTGTCACGTCAATTATTACCCCGTCAGATATGGCCGACGTACACATGTCAGCCATATTGCATCCTGTTACCGTGGTGATATATTTTGTTCCAGGAGTAAATTTGGAAGGTAGAAAGGTAAAATCTGAAATATAAATCGGTTGTTAAAATTTATTAGAACATCTACCTAATTTATTTCAAATAAAATATCCCATACAATGAAGCATAGCTACTTCTTTTGGGGAATATCATAAAAATTTATATTACAGAAAAGTTGGATTGCACTTAGAAAAAGACCTTTATAATATTATTTTCCTTACGTGTAGATATGCCTGTTTTGATTTCTGGAATTATGTCATCACAATCATCACAGGTACCGACTTTAACAATAAAGTACTGCATTGATGAATGGGGATCATGGAATCCTTGCCATCTAACAGAGAGTGGTGATTCGTTAGTTATATAATCTACGTCATCTCCGGTATAGTTTGTATTAAGAATGTCGATGACATGTCCTGCGGTAGGAGGAGTTGTGTCTACTGTCACTGGACGAGATATTAATGTAGTAGATAATCCTGCACCATTAATGGCCTGAAACACCACAATAGACACGAGTTATATAATTATTTTAAATTTGGTATATTGAATACAAAAATAACCAGAATATAGCATGAATTTGAAAACTTTTCTAGAGAAAACAGCCTTAACGATTAAGGCGCACAATGTAAATTGAAAGCTATACTATCATCCTCTATGTTTGTTTCCAACTTATCTATAATTCATTAAACTTTTTTCTATCCAAGAACGTAATGCAAAATTACGATAAGAGATATACCTGAACTGTGACATAGTAAACATGTCCATCTTGTAATTTTTGTTCTAGATTCACTTCATCACAATCATTATCTGTTATCATATATGTCATAACGTCTTGATGACCTGGTTTAGTACCTATTGACCATCGATATTGACTTATACCGCTTTCAGTGTCTTTAAAAGATCCGCTCCAACTGTAAATAAAACATATGAAAGTGATGATCCACTTTAATAATTTCTGTACAAACACGAAGTGTGCTATGGAGGGGGGGGGACTTCCAACATGCCAAGGGAACTTATACATGGGATCGAAACCGAAGCATTGTGTTCTTTTACGTTTACACGGAACTTAAATGTTTCATTACATCCAAACGTCTAGACCGTTTTTTGCCAGGCTACTCGTTTTAGTGAATGCCACGAGCTTCTGAAATCAAAGTTCAAAGCATCGATGCATTTGATTTTGTTTTCTAAGACTAGATTGTATATAAACCTACCACACAGACAATACATCATTCGACTGTATATATGTATTAGTAAATTGTATTGGTTTAGATGTAGTTTCTGGTGGACTATTATCAATTATGAAACCTTCAGAGGAAACCGTTTTTGTCCTGTTTACAAAATCAATTGCTGAAAATAAACAAAAAACAAAACAATATTGTTATTAACGCTTAACAAACAATAGTAGGGTCATCTTATGGAACCAACGGATGACTGAATGGGTGAATACTAAAGAACAACAGAATTGTATATAGCTTTATATTAAATTATACGAATGTAATACATGATTAACAAATTTAATTTTCTATTTGGTTTTATTTTATTTATATATTTTTCTATAATTAGAATTGTGAAACAGAAACAAGAATTTATACCTACCTTCTACAGTGACGTAATAAATGTGGCCATTTTGTAAAGAAAGATGGTGGAATATTTTATGATTAATCAAACCAACGTTATGTTTAGTTACAATATCTTCACCTCCCTCTACAGAACCTTGATAAATAAAAGAAAATTTACAAAATGTAAAGAACATTGGCAATAAGGTATGTTCATTCACTATAAGATCGTTGTTACATGTCGCATCTTTGAAAAAAAATTAACCTTACCGATATATAAATGATATTTTGATATTCCACTTGGATGAACAGTTTTTCCACCATTTTCTTCTACGTCAAGAAAGCTATCCCAGTAGACAGCTACATCACTGTTGGATAACTGAAATAATATATTGGTTATTCATATAAAACTATTACAACATTAAGTCAGTACGTATGTAAAATATATTAAAACCGCTATATGGTGCATAAGAACAACGTAATAAAACGACATATTCATATATATTTCGAACTGTATAATACAACACGTAGGCTGAATCAAATACTAGAAAGCGGGTAACTATATAATATATTATTCGAGGATTGAAACATTATCCTGAAGTACTATTAATCAGACTAACAGGGAATTACAAGGAATGAATGGAACACCAAATATTATACGTGTTAGAGTATGTTAGGATCGACATAATGGGGTTCGACTATATTTATATTGAACTATTACCTGGTATTTAAAATCTTTCAACTTCTCCACCCACACCCGACCACCTTTTGGTGGAGTCAAATCAACAGTTACTCCATCACTACACGCGTTCACCTCTTCCAAATCTTCCGTCCATTTTTCATGACCAGCAACCACAGCATCAGCATGGATGCAGATATAATACCGTCGTCCGTGTATTGAAGTATTTTGAGTTAACACATTGATGTATTCGTTTTCTGTTAAAAGAAACATAAAGAAATATGGTAAAATTTAAGTCTTAATGATAAAGTCAACAAAGAAACCTTCAAAACAAGTGTTCTTATTGTAGGTGTTGGGCGTAAGAAAAAAAGGGATTAATGGAGTATAGCCTAGATGACATAAGAAGATTACCGAAACTCACTCACCAGTTTGTCCACACGTTATAACATCTGGGTGGGAACAGGGATCTCTTATCGTCACCTTCTGTTGAGTAAAATGTGTTAAAGAAGAAATGGCTGGGTCTTCCAGTAAACCCCACGTATAGTTTCTATGTCTTAATGTAGGCCATACGGCTGATATAATATTTTTATAAGGAGTGTAGTCCACATCTGGTTTAGACCAGGCTGCGTTCTGTTCCAGAGAAATTGACTTTCCTACTTTATTTGTGTTGGGATCTGAAATACAAAACAAACAAAATCTTCAAATTCTTCAAACGCTACTCATAAAAGGGCGCATGGATCTTTATCTTTCAAAACCACCCGTGAGTGTATGTATGTGTGTGTGTGCGTGACGGTGTGCTGTGTGTGTGAGTGTGTATGTGTATGTGCGTTTATTTCAATTTCGAGATATATTCAAAAAGTACTTACCTTTATTTAATGGTTGCCCTATAGCGTCTATAACAATAGCGGGTGTAATTAATACAGGATCTATTGCTGAACAGTTTTTAATATCCGATGATATTATTGTTGATAAACCAGCTTTATTAAATATTCTTACAGCCAATCTTCTACATTCACGAAAATCAACTTCACCATCTAAATTAATGCTAAACTGAAACTAAGAAATACAATAATTTTACATGAAATAGTTTGCCTTTAAGACACACAGTTTGTAAGCAGGTTCGCGTGATTGCATAGTTATCGTGTTGAAAAGAAAAACCACACAAATGCTTTTGCTTCACGTTTCTGTTGAGTACATCACTTTTGCTTACTACTTCTTGAAAACCTGACACAATTTGTAGTCATGCAGTTATTGGGGTGTTGTCCCGTAACACAGTTATTTTTTTTTCTTCCTTTCTGTTGGTGTGCCCAAAGTCTGTTATCAAGTTTACGTTTTAGGTCATTTTCATAATGTATACAGCTGTAACATACAAAAACATAAGGCAATCTTAGAATTTAGATTCTTACCGTTGTCTCACTGATTTTCTGCACATTGTTTACTTTGCTCCATTTAGTAAATAGGTGACTATTGTGTTTATTATCTGTAATACTCCACATATATTTATCTATGGTAGACGCCACAGTACACACTTTATCTTCGGTATTACTCTTGTAAGTCAAGCTAACATCTAACTGGGATATGGAACAAAATATGAAATGATAACACTATTATAATCATCCAGACCGTTAAATTAGGTTACATTTAGTAGCTGATTAACAGATTTTAGATTCACACTGCGTTAATGATATACTTCATTAATGTGTTGGTACAACGTTATATTAACGTTAAATGGTTATCTGGGTAATTGTGTAACATTCGGCCAACAACTATTACTATAGTGAGCTGCATATTAAATACTTGAATAGGTATAAATATTAGACATATACAAAGAAATCATTTTAATTCGTTAGATTATATTTCTTTATATTTCAATTACCTGGGAACTTTGCGTCTTTTTGTGGAGTATATTTATCTCTGGCATATCAGGTTCGCTCAACACTGTCACACCATTACTGACTACAGATTGAGAACAAACTTCACCCGAACAAAACCTCACACTACTTCTATATGTTTTACAATAATTTAATGCTACTGGTTGGAAGATTCGACCAGAATTTGATAGAAAATTCTTATCTTCTACATTGTGCCATATATCCTCTGTTAAACAATGAATAATAAAATTTAATAATAACAATAGCAACACTCTAATATCAGTTTGCCGAGTAACCTCTATTTTTATCAACCATACAATTTATGTAAATTTTAACAATCGAGATCTATTACTCTACATATTTTTTATTCTAATTTTAAATATATCCAAATGCTAGAATCAACAGTATGAACCCTACAATACAATATATTCATTTATTTCACAGTAATTTTTTCATTTATTTCAAAAGTAATTTATTCATTTAATTAAAAATAATTCAAGTCATTTATTCCGAAGTAATTGAATTATTTATTTCAAAATATAAGTCAATCATTTATTTGAAAGTAATTCTATCATTTATTTCTAAGTAATTCAATCATTTATTTACCTGTGTTTTTCTGCCTCATTTGTAACGTCCATTTAATATCAGGATACATATGTTTATATGCATTTGAAATTGTCCAATGTGCCATGTAATAAGATGTTGCTATTTGATAGTCAATATCCGACTCACATTCTGAGCTTGAATTCTGCGTCAAAAAAAAAAAAAAAATAAAATACAAAAATTAAAAAAAGTGTTCTCAATTGAATTTACTATCGGTAAATATATGAACATTGACTATATCAGTTCAACAATTTATTTTTCATGAGCAAAATATAACGTACAATTAAAAATAAAAATTAAAACACAAATAAAATCATGTTGGACTATTCTTAGCTTACTATATGAGCAAAATAGTTTACCTGTTGCGAATGGTGGTTTGGTAGCCAGGATATTCTTTCTATGTTTTTTATTATTATAAAGTGAAAAAAAGTAATATGGTATTAGGATAGTCATATAAAATAATATGATGTTTGATTTGAAAAAGTTTTTGAACAGTGCAGTAGTACTTATATGGAATACAAGAGACTTAAATGTAACCCATGCTCTTGGCCTACACCAACAATTGGTTTTATGAGGTGATATATAGTTGATGTGAAATATTTATATCTACAAGGTAATCTGAATTTAAACATTAATACAGTATTTACGAGGTAATGTTTATTCTTTAAAAAACTTGGTTGTGAGATAATTTGTATTCTAAAAGATTTTTATTAATTTACCTTTTTGTTGACAACCAGAGCCATCTTTTATCTGAACTTCACTATTCAGGTTAACATTTTCCTGAACTATAGTGATACCATTAGATGATGCCTTTGTTGTTCCAGCGTCACTCCTAGCTGTTACCGTTACAAAGTATGTCTACAAACAGTAACAATAATAATATTAATACATACATATATTATACATTTCTGTATTTGTGCACATGTCTGAATGGGGGGCATCCATGGGCAGAGCATTAAGAAGGTGTTTCTGAAAACCGAGTATCTTTTGTATACAAATGTTGCATTAAACATCCCACCTACCTTGTGCAGCTGTAAATTAAGCTCGAGAAACGTATGCTTGGTCTTACTGCCAACGTTTTCATCTTTTATATCATTAACGAGTGGTTGTGAGCCAATACCAATACTGTAAGTTACGTGCTCTGCCATATCACCGGATTCAAACCCAAACCATCTTGCTTTTAATTTACTGGTGGATAGTTGAAAATTACTGTCTTCTAACTCCTAGAGGGAACATCATATAACTATAAACAAATGTTTTCCAATACCGAAATATAGTGGAATCTGAATACACTGCCAACAAATGATCAAATATAGTCCAAAGACTATAGGGTTCCTTTAACCAGCTATGTAAGTTGCAATGTATGAGAAGCGTCCCTGGTTCAAGTTAACAAACATGATTAGAGATTATATTTAATTTCAACTAAGCTACCCTACTGTCACAATACTACCAACTGTTGAAAACAGCTACCCCAAAGATAGAATGACAATACCATTAGGTTATAATGCGCATTAAACAATCTGGCCCATAGAAATTGACGCATATGCGCCTTGCAAACGAGTCCGAAATAAGCATGTATGAAAAAGCTTACATTAACACCAAAGTCATCTGCCTCATCAGGTAGAATAACTTCAAATACAACCCCCGTGGCTGGCTTTCTGGTATTATGAATATATGCATTAGATGTGAACACACTGCGTAATCCAACTATGTTCTCTACTCTAATTGATACAAAGTAGGTAAAGTTGTGATGTAAATCCCAATGAAGATCCTCCATGGAAAAAGCTGTACAGGTTGGTGGGTTAGCTAACGTACATCTTCCGCCAGACGATAAAGAAGAATACGGATACACATCTTGGGTTCCTCGTGAACTACCTGTAAAATGAAATACATAGCTTCTGTATATACTCATGACAAAGAACAAACTTCGTTTTCCAGATCCGAATCCAATCATATGGCTGCTATTCTCAAAGCAAAGTTGGTAGATTTGACCCTATTACCGAGCACTATTAACTACTAATTAAATATATTATCAGCACTCATGCATAAACGTACCTACGGCCGTTGTAAAGGTAAGTTGCGACGTGTCGGGATCAGAAACAGTTGCTGCTGACCAATCGGCCTCCAAAATCTCATCCTCAAATTTAACCAATACCTCGCCACCAAGAGTAGGGGGAATAGTATGAACTAAAATCGGGCCTAATCCCTGGAAAATAATTATAACATGTTTTATGGACACCATAAGTCTTATCCAAATATTTCAACTTTTTAAAATTTGTAGAAAAATAATCCAATATTTGATTAAAGTACTAAAATCACCCACCTGAACAGTTTCCTTTCCAGCTTTGTTAATTGCCTTAATACTGATGTAGAATTCTGTTCCATCACTTAGTTGTGGATGGTAACCACGGTACCAAGAATGGTGATGGGTTGATGTAAATGGTAAAATATTAGGGGCAGAAACTGAACTTTTAGCAGATGCTAGACCAAATTCATAATTGTAAATTTCTGTATTCATCAAACTACCTTTAGCAGTCCAATTAACATATAACTGAAATAAAATTACTATTTATTACGTTCTTGTCTTGTTTTAGATTGTTAAGACCTATGAAAATGGGACCCACGATTTTTATTGCGTTTGGGATGTAGCCTCCAAAGAAAATCTAATTCGGAGTTACTAGAGATGTGACCAGAAAGAATGCCTTCCAATTCCGAAAATGATCACACAGTCACCGGAATCAGCTGTATCTTCCCAGTGAAAATTGCGGACATTGTATTAAACCGATGGCTCCTCGTCAAAAAATCTGATTGCATCAATATTATCAATTAAGACTAAATTATACAACGCACTGGCCCCTAAAGCTCTACGTGTAGCCTAGTGTTTAATTTGGGTATGATAAACTCACAAATCTAAATACTAGATGTTTTTGTGTTAATCTTTTAGTTATGGCTGTCTTCGTAAGGCTGTCGGAATAGTACAATAGGACGTTAAACCTCATTTATATCACTTACATTGAACGATATTCAGGGTTTAATGGCATGCTCTATTAAGGAGAGTTCCAATTCTGAATTCGCCTCAGAAAGAGAAACAGAATGTACTTACATGAGAATGCATTGCAAGATACATCTTTGACAAAAATATATCTGTCATTGAGCTTTCACCACAAAAAATACTCGCCGGATATGTATGTATTGTACCATTGGAAAACCGCTCAATAGGAAAAAGATCAGTAACCTCGACAGTTTTGGCTTTTCTCCTGAAATATATTGATCTATCCTGTTAAGTATGTCTACGATATCAGCTTACACTTAAAATAGCTTTCTCTTCATTTAATCTAGGAATGTCTCGGGGCTAAGCTTCGTTTGGAATGAAAAGGGTTACAGTCATCGTTACTTGTAAATATTGTGTATTGTTAAATAGATCAATTCGTGTACTTATTCCTATGTTTTAAAGATGTAAATATGAGATCTTTAATAATGGTGAAGGTGGAAAGAGGTACAGGCACGAATATAAACTATCAGACTAAGCTTTTTGTCAGCTGAGAAAATACATGGATACAAGATGTTTAATTTTACATTTATATTACAGATTACACTTACATACAAGCTGTATCCGGGTTTTTAAGTAAATATTTGCGTCTTGTATTTGATATATAATATACTTGATTATTTTCTTTTATTAAACCACCTTTAATTCTAGCTCCTTCTATATCTATTTCACTTATAGTAGGCAATGTTCTATCTACAACAACTCCATCAGAACAAACTGGTAGAGATACTTCTAAAGCTCGGTTATATGCTACCACGGTGATGTAATATTTACCATCAGACGGTGCTGTCCAAGAAGCATGCGTAGATGTAGTTTGTTGAACATCCTATAATATAATAGTAAGAGATAAGCCTTATAAATGTTCTACCATAAAATGATAAATATTACCAAGGACGAATACATTTACTTTAAAAAAGATTCATTTTATTTGCTTAGATTACCTGTCTATTTACAAGATTCAGTTGAAAATTGTTGGCGTCCAAACAAGACGTAGCAAAACCATACTGATAAAATTTTACTCCACTTTCTCTATCAAAGAAACCTTCCCAGTGTGCAAATAGTTCTAAATCTGGCTGAAAGTCTACTTCCGGTGTGCCATATTTACCGTCATGCACCATCCCTTGATGCGGCGGACTTGTATCAATTGTAATCTGAAATTTGACGAGAATATAAATTAAAGACGTAGTTAATAATATTGATATATCCACCAGCTACAGCTTTATATATCCAGTCGTCTTCAACCGCCCTTCTTCCCACTGCTAAAAGACCCCTACGCGCAAGCGAATTATTGAAATAAAATTAAACCATATGTTAGCCCCGAAATGACCTAGTTTGTGTTGAGTGGACGTTAAACCCCATTTATCTCTCCCTCTCTCTCTTCAACCGCCCAGTCGGGGCTAAACAGTAGGACGTTAAACCCCATTTCATTTCATATCACGTTAGCTTGATAAATCCAACATTACAACGTGCCTTGAAAAATCAAATTATTCTAAATATAAAAAGGCAATCACCTCGTAAGGTAGATTTGTTGTCATAATATATCCATAACAATGTCACATTGTTTAATTATCACCAATAATAACAAATCAAAACAAATCTTGCATGGAGCAAGGGGAAATCTAGAGCAGGAAACACTGTAGTGTATAATAAATATATTTGTACTTAATGGTCCATTATAAAAAAATCTAATACATGCCTGTTTAGTTAGAGTTGTGTTTAATTTAGCTTGATTCATCACAGTAACCACAATACGATAATCATGATCATGCGTACCAGTATTTTTATTGTTTAAGATGCCTTCTCCGGGTGTAGCAGTCGTAGTTGGTTTTATTTGAAAATGGCGATGATAACATGTTTCAGTAGGTATGCAATAACAATTGGCTCCCCTGGCATTATTAGAATATTTACTTTGACATTCTTGAATGTTCTGAAAGATAAAATCAATACAGAGTATTCAATAGTAGTTAGAGGGCTTGTGTGCGAAGAGTTGTCGCCCCTGTTGCATTGTGAAGCAACTTCCACTCTCTTGAACTAATATTCAAGTATTCTTAAATTCAAAATATATAAAAGTATATAATTGAATAAGCAGTTCAAGATATTAACCCACTTTCCATTTTCTTTCATTATCGTATACTTACCGTTGTTTCGCCTTGTGGTGGAATATGCTGAGATCCATGTTCTATTTCCGTTAAATGATCCATTATCTTCCATTGTACTGTTTCTATTCCACTATGATCATCATAGGCTACCCATTCTATGCTGTAAATTATATAACATGATATCGTCCGTAATACTGATACTATTACCTACCCTATAAGGCAATTACTATGATATATCATATAATATCAAAACATGTATCCAATATGTACATAATGTAATTCCATCTTTCAACCATTCCGTACTATCAACCAATCTCTAAATCTCTCACATAATGTTAACCATTCTATGATTTTGTCAATATGGCGTCAAAGTCAAAACTGGACAGATAAATTGGATGACAAAATACTAAAGGAAAAGGGAACTATTCCGCTTGTTTGCTCCATTCAAGTTTCACTTAATTTCCATTCTCTTTTTGGTAGTTGATATACGAGATATACGTTGAAGACATCGTAAATATCAGGATGATTGTCCAGAATTCAAATACTTACACCATTTTATCAAGTTCTTCAAAACCATGAACTGTTAGATTAACTTCATCACCTTTTGTTAACCATAGATGTTCAATAACAGGTGGAGAACTATCAAAATGGACGGTCAACGATTCTTCCTTGTATTGAGATAAAATATCGTAAGCTCTGATAAAATATCGTAAAGTATCACCATCTTTCAAGACAGGTGTTATTGTCACTTGCTGATCAAGTCCAAGATCTACGTATTCATTTTCAGCAGGGTGCTTAATCGAACTTCCTCCAGCGTGGTCTACTTTATACATGGTTTTAAATTTAACAATTCCTACAAAATAAATGGATACTATGTTCAAATGTCAAAAACAGATCACATCTCTGATAACAGAGATAGAACGAATTTTTTTAGCAAATGTAAAAATAGGTCTGAACCATTTCATTTTCCTCTAATACAAAGTAGAAATGGAGAAGGCGGGGAGGTGGGTGGGGGCGGAGGATGCTTTAAAATTTTTGTAATGGTAAAAACGAGGGACAGTCTACAACCATATCCCTACGCCATAATTAAACCCCTGTTACCTTGTACATTGCTGATTGCCTGTGTTGTTCTAGACCCATAATTATCATCATATTGAGACTCCACACCAGGCTCTGATATAACTGCTGCTAGAAAACGACCATTATGGTGTACTGTGTTGATATATCTATTAGTCCAGGTGATTATAAGTGAATTTAAATTAGTCTGCCATTTGTAATTGGTAGCAGGAAGAGCCGTTGTCACTCTGAGTACACTTCCAGATGTCGTTGTTACAGCAGACGTGTCATCAAATATAACCAATCGTCTGGCTTTCTTATAATTTCCCGCTTTATCATAGGCTGATAAAATTATGGAATACACCGCGGGATCGGGGAATGTAACAACAGCACTTTTCTGAAAGGGTAAAATATTTACGTTAATGACAAGTATATTATTAATATTCCCGGACTGAACATTTTGATTCACACTTCCTTTTGTAGTCTGATTTACTTTAATTCTAAATATTTTGGTTTTTATATTTTATTCGTAATCAGGTTTTATTTGATTTTGCCAACAATTTTATTTGTTTGCTTTTACTGCCTTTACAGAATTCATTATCTCCAACAAATGTAAGACTGCTTTAATAAAATGTTGATTCGTAATCAGGTTTTATTTGATTTTGCCAACAATTTTATTAGTTTGCTTTTACTGCATCTTTTACTGCCCTTACACAATTCATTATCTCCAACAAATGTAAGACTGCTTTACTAAAATGTTGATACCGCAATTGTTATTTTCTCTTTGTAAATATTGTATATGGTACTCACTGACGTGGTTTTCGAGTCCGACTTCCTTGCCTTAACACCAAGTTCATTACCAATACGATGAAGTTCAAATAGTTCATACTCGTATTCTTTAATCCCAGCATCGGCATCCACCCAACCCTCCCATGAAAGGCGTTGAGTACGCTAGACAAAAATAATGGGATTACGTAGAAATAATAGCATTGTATGTGAACTATTCTCATGTCGTCCCAATTGAGATTATATAACTGTGAATTGCATTTAAATGTATTAAAAAGAAGTAGAAACATTATGGTCTGATTCCCAAGAGTCTGGGTAGATTTTCAGGAATAACAGGAGTTCTGAGGGTTAAATTATTAAGTGGCAAACGGTACACTAAGTATTTTAGATTCAGGTTATTCTGTCCAACATACTCTAAAGGGTATATTTGAAGCTGTATTAGGAACGAGGATATGTGGATGATATAAATTATTATGGGAATTCACAATGATACCGACCTGCTCGGAAAATCAAGACGTTTTACAACCATGAGTTGTCTCGACACTACTCCCTGTTTGATACTCTAATATACGTCATATCCACCTATGACAATCCCTACCAACAATCTGCCCGAAAGCCAGGATGCTTAAAAATCTCAGTAAAATCTCAACATCACAAAGCATGCCCAGGGAACATGTTCATTGGTGTTACAATGAAATGGATTAAAACGGAATGAATTGTGATATACAATAATATGTGTATTATCTATTCTATTTGAGTTTAACAATTATATTTGGTCTAGAGTATATGCACCTGTTTAGATAAGTCTACATCAGACAGCATATCTAGAGAACATCCTGACTGGGGTTTACAATGGTATGGATCTACAGTATCAAATGTCATAGAAAATGTATTGGTTTGAGTCAATCCTTGTAGATATCTGGTTTCCACCGAGTTGTTTTCTTTATTTTCAATCTTAACAAATCCACCATTGGCAACTGACATCGAAAACGAGAGTCTAAAATGTACATTATAATAAACTATAAACAAAACAGCTTGTGTCAAATGCAGGATATTAAGTATTAGGTTTCATATCCGTATAAAAACATCTGTCAACAGTGAAAATTCATCAACTTTCCTTGAATTTTGAAACGGAAATAATTTTAAACAGAGAAGACAACCACTTTATACTCTATTTAAATATGCCTCGCAGTTATCAGAATTATTCCAGTCTACCCTGCTATATGCAGTTTCATAGAAACTCGTTCGCACTTTAGACAGCACATTTTGGTACCTTACCCAAGGTTTCTAGTACTTAAACATGCACAACGCAAGAGCTTTATCTGCCTATTGCAGGTCTAAATTAATTAGACATTAATTAACTTTTTCAATCGCTAAAATCTTGGTTCATCGTGGATCAAATTGGCTGAAATTTTCAGCAAAATTCCCATTGAATTTCTAGTTTTTAACTAGTGAGAATTGTCAGCTCTTTATCTAATCTCCCATAATGTATATTTAAGGCAGATAATTTGACTTTTAGTGTATTCTACCCATTTGAACATAATAATTAGTTTAGTGGAACGCAATGCGCATGCACATTATTAGCTTGTTATGAATAAAAATGCTTATCCTCTCGTGCATGTGTTTTGTGACATCCTGTAATTATAATTGAGATAAACTTACACATCGTTGTGATTAAATGGTAGAGATAATTGAGATAAATCTGTTAATGTCTGTTCACAGGTAAACACGCCCTGATTAGGATTACTTCGACTCTGTGATCCACCACAAGGATGAGAAAGAATATTATTGGTATCTGAAATAGAAGAACGATTTCCAAGAATAAAGGAAACAATTTGAGACTAGCATCAAGTAAATATAAGTTGGTTCATTTGAACGATGTGCTGTTATCAAATGCATTACTAAATAATATGGTTCGCAGGACGTGAGTAAATTAATGGTAATGAAAACGAATAGGAAATTGTGTTGGATTAAAACTGTGTATTTATGAGGAAATCCCATAAAGACCTTTACCTTTTTCCAGACGTAAACTCCCACTAATAATGCCAACTTCAAAATCATTGACATACGCCTGTCGAGTAGGTACAACTGGTTGGTAATCGGCAGTAAATCTAAAGTTAATATTAACAGGGTTAACCATATTAGTCCATACAGTATCTTGAACTGGTCCAGCATTTGTATTTCCTGGTGCATCAGTTTTGCCACCATTGTTGACTGTCAGACTTAGCCTATTCTCTAATATTGAAGGCTTTGTGGTTACTGAAAGAGATAAATTGTCTAGTAACTGATTTACGTTTACGGTACACAATAACAATGTATAATAGAAATTTGTGATTAGTTTTTGCATTAGTAACTTTGTAACTTTTCTTTGAATATATACTGAGCGCCATAGAAAACGCATCACTTAGTTTTTAGTATAACAAAATGATCCTGTAAACATATCTTATTTATTTTGCTTCTTATTGTGAACAATATTCAAATGGGAGCACATCAATAACAACACATCTGTACACTTATGGATGTTTAATCTGTAACCAACGGTACAAAGTCAGAGGGGTCAAAATCAAAAGTGAGACACAGATGGTTGATATGTTTACAGGATCATTTTGTTATACGAAAAACTAAGTGATGCGTTTTCTGTGGTGCTCAGTATATGTCAGATGTATCACTGTTAATGTGAATATCAATGCCGCGGACTACAGCTTCATCTACTTTGGGTGCTAGTGTAAATATCATTGCTGTATAATCGCAATATGCAATGCTGCAGAATAAATAAGCCCAATCAGTTGCGAAGAGAAGAGATTAATTTTACTGCTTAGCAACACACCATCTGAAGTGGTTACTAATGAATCATTTGTTGTGATCTTTAAATGGCATTTAGTAACTTGATAGAGTAACAACAAAACACATACTTATGTTGAGAGAATACTCTACGAAACGTCGCCTAAAATACACAGTAGCTGTTTTCCATAAATAAGTGTTTTGTTGTGAATCATTTGTTATTGGGACCGTTATATAACCGAGCAGAATATGACGCTTACAATTTCCGCATTCAGGATATTAGACACAGTATTTTGGAGCAGGCTAGACCTTAGTGTAACATAATGTTCTATGATTCTTGTGCGACTATGCCTCTGTTGATTTTAAAAGAATACGCTAGTGATACTTACTTTTATCGCATTTCGATCCTGTAAATCCTGACGTACATACACAGTTGGATGCCAGTTCATTAGCACAGCTTCCAGGATAACACGGTGTACTGTCAGATCGCCAGGAGCACGCCTCTGTAATAATAGAAAATTAATTATACTGTTGACCTTGGGTTTATTTAATTCCCGAACCACTGACCCCTGCCAAATATAACGACACACACAAACGTCAGACAAAACTTATTCAACTCGGCAACTCTGGGATTCTATCATGCTCTTGGGGGCACGATGGCTAAGTGATTAAGACGCTGGCTTGCTAGCCTAGAGGTTGCAAGTTCGCTCCCGGTATTGGGCAAGCAAGTTTATCGGATTTTCCGACATGATTTCCCCTTGTCAGTGGTAATGGGGGAGGGGTGTGGCTGACAAGGACAGCTGTCTAGTCGTTCGGATGGAAGGAACAACTGAGGTTCCGCGTACACATTCGCGTGCATGTAAAGATACATTGGCAGTTGGAATTTGATAATAATGGCAGAAAATAGCAAAATGTCCCCCGCAGCACACTATGCCCGTCTGCATAAGCCCAGTCGGCGTACACGATTTTATTTGTCCATTATATTCTTGAATATCTGCATCAACCACGACGACCGCCACTACATATTGCGAGACAATGGTTTGGGCCTCGATTTCATAAGACGGGGATCACTGCACTGGGTGGAAGATATCCCCTGTACCACATGCCGTCGTCAGAGAATTTTTATTTCTTTATTTTAACTTCAAGGGTGGAATTTAAGTTGGCCACATAATAAAGTATAAAATATTGATACCTATATGGATTGAATACTAACTTGTACAACGTTTTCTATCACTGGAAACAACATAAGCTCTAAAGCCAGGTGTTTCATCTCGAACTCCTTCACACCTTGAGCACCTCTGGTTTGATGATGATGTACAGGTTTCCAGATCACAGTTTGTAATTGCTGAACACACTATAAAGTATAATAAAAATAAGTTACTACACCATCAATGACAAACTTAGATGCCCGATTACTATTGAATGTGGTTCACGGTTCACAATATCTTTCATTGTAGCCCACACTTTTAGTTTAATAAAATTTGGTGTGACATTTGCGTTTACTGCATGAAAAGATCATAGAATTATAAATATTACTACTTGACCATTTTAATCGTCACTCTCTTAATGGATTTTGAATTACGTCGCATTGTTTGATCTGTGGATAGTATATCACATGTAATATGTTATGTTATGTAATAGTAACACGTCGTTAACATGATCTATATGTTTTACCTGCCTGCTCGTATCTTTCAATACCAACTTTATTTAGTATTTATAATAAAAATACTATACAACAATAACTGATGAACAAGAAAATTAAGAATACATACTCTCACATGTTGGACCAGCCGAATAAAAACCATCTTCTGAACAGCTGCATTGTCCAGGATTTGAACACGTACCATATATATATCTTTGGATACTACCATCACTATATCTTATATGGGAGTTGGGGAAATAGTTATTACAAGCTGATGGGTCAATCTTGTTATCACATATAGCTAGAATACAAAAAACACACAGTTCAATGTGTAAAAGACAATAAATAACATTTCACCCATATGTTACAATCATCTCGATTTTTGTTCTCTGCGGTATATTCATAATAATGTATATGCTGTGACGTTTTGTTCGTCGGTAAGTTCACTGTGTGTGACGTGCCTGTTTATCTCCTGGACATTCCAACTCAGAACCATGGATATCCAAGAAAAAGGGGAATATGTATAAATAGACCAAATATATTAGCTTATCGTGAAATCAACGGGTATGATTGCCTTTCAGATATTTATAATATACCACATTCCTCCCTATCAGACCGGGGCCACGGTGGATAAGACGCTTGCTCGCTAACCTGGATCCCTGCCATCAATAGCCGAAGAACTTTATCCAGATTTTCCGGTGTCTCTAAGCTTTCCTGGATCGTTTATTGCTACGTTTATACCAAGTTTATTTACATTTAAAAGAACGAAGCAAAATAACTATAAATGATATTTATATATATATATAATATAGCCCACTAGCTCTCCCCATTCCATCGTGTGATTGCTAAGTTCAATGCACAACATTACAACCATGGATAAGCGGGACATGCCAAAATATGAACTAAATATGTTTACCCTTTATTAAGGGTGAAATGGAGTGGCATTTAAGGTAGTACTTTTTTTAAGACGGTTTACAAGAGGCAGTTAACTCTATTCCATTTCATGAGAAAGTGCATCATAGGTACTGACAGGTATTATGCGTAATAATATAAAATATATTTACCCTTATCACACGACAAATCAGAACCAACTGATCTCCACCCAGCACAACACAAACTTTTAGTTCGATATCCTGTTCTGGAAAATACATATTTCACAACATGTAACATATACGGTATACAAATAACTTTAACGTGGAGAACTATACTGTCCATTTCGGATATATTCTGCGTTCCCAATCCTTTAGGAACGCTAACAAAAAATTGCTGATCCACGAGTTTTAGTTTGGATAACTGATGCTGCTAGATTAGTGTTAAAGTCCTCTTAGTAGTTACTCGCACCTGCCTTTCGGTTTATCGGCGCTTCGTCTGTGATTATCACTTATGATTTATGACACATGGGATTTGTATGTACTTTTTGTGGTACATATGAACACATCTGCCACACTTAGTTTTAATTAAAAAAGGAACTAGCAATACTGACTGGTTTAACTTTAAAACCTTAATGTAGTCCTATTCTAGTATAATCTGTTTAGTACAATAATTTAAGCTAAAACAAACCCCAATATCTTACCTATATTTTGAGCATCGCGACAACCAAAGGAATCCACAGCTTGTAGTGTCTCTGTGTTTGTAGGATACTTGTACTGTACAAACATGGCTACTACAAATTAAATATAGAAACGATCCAGATTCAAGGTTTTTGTAATAAATGTATGGTTTTATTCTCAAGTTATCGATCCCAATCCATAGATAACCTACCGAACTTGCTGTGGTCTATGTGGACTTTCAGATGATAATTGTTATTGTGTATAATGTATTTTTATGAATCAACAAACATGGGAAAACTATGTGATGAAACACACATATTACATATCATTTGTATACAAACTAATTAGAATGGGTCTAATATGGATCTCTGTTTTGCACCAGGGTACGGCAGTAAATATATTTTCGATCTGGATAAAGCTTACACTACCGTTCATATAGAAATATGGTATCAGGTATTACTTCCATAACCTTATGTTATTTATCACATTCCAGTTGTGGGCGAAACTAAATTCTGACATTAATATTTGTTATAAAGTTATCATTTCCTAAATACTAAAATCAACACCATCCAAACGAAATGAGTGTAAATCTTTAAGGGAGTTATATCTCTATTCTTTGACAGGTAAAAATGATCACAAATGGGTTATATAATAATGTAATATGAATGTATAAGAACTAATAATTTACATTCAATCTTTTCCGTTTTTACTGTTCTTTCCAGGGGTGTAGCCGTGAAATATATATTGGGGGGGGGGGTGTTCCACAATTTGGGGGGAGGGGTACCCCCATAAATTTTGTTTAAAGTCTCAGTCTTCTGTAAACATTGTTTGGCATATTTTACGGGGTTAAATTAAAACATCACACCAATACAACGTTTATCATGTTTACAGACAGCGACACCGATCTTCCGCGAGAGGCGAAGAAATGTGGCTTACCCTCACCTAAGAAAATTTTGGAATATTTGAATGCTGCAAACAGTTTTTTCTGCTATTTCAGCCCATGAACAAAGCAATTTCAAAGTCGTCTAAAATAGCGTAATTAAGAAGGCTTGCTAACTCGAATTCCAATCAATCGTTTACACCCACGAAGACGGGACCTTTGGGAGAAAATTCTGAGAATTTAACTGCCACAAACGCGTTTTCCTGCTATTCCAGGCTGTAGCCTGTGAATACAGCAACTTCGATTTGGTCCAATATAGCCTACCTGGCTGCCCAGAATTCCAAACAACCAATCAATCGTCATGGGCTATGGGAGCCTCACCCTCCGCAGAAAAATTTGAAAATTTAACCACCGCAAATGCGTTTTCTGCTATTCTAGCCTGTGTGAGCAACTCCAAAAGTATCCAATGATTTTGTAACCGAAATCCCACTCTAAATTCCAACCATCCAATCACACTGTTGCAGTTGCATTCACAGGTAATAATCGATGCCCAAAAAATGTCGCACAAAGTAGAGTGGGCCCAGACAAAATGTTTTAATTAATAGTCAACTCAGTACAAATTCGTGTTTTATTAGGACTCGATGACAGTTAGGGAAGCAAAACTAGAAATGCCCGAAGGAGGTTTACGGGCTGCGACCAATTTTGGACCCTCCAAGAAAATTTTGGAATATTTGATGGCCACAAACGCGTTTTACTGCTATTCCAGTCCTAAAATTAGTGTTTTATTAGAATTAGATTTCGGGCACTTTATTTTGCCAAATTGGGGGGGGGGGGGTCCAAAAGTGTATTCAGACCCCCCCCCCCCCCCCGGAAAACAGTGTGACCCCCCCCCCACCATGTGTGACGTCCATGGTTCCTTCTAATCAGTTATGTTCGTCGAAGAGTCCGAATTGAATGGCAGTCTATGGTGTCTGACTATTCTAGTCCACACCGATAATATTCTCCTACATTTGATATGTTTAGAATCGTTCACCTAGTCGCTTCCTACAAATGACACTCGAAAGCATTCTTGCACGCGATTCGTGTGCAAATTTTAAAATTGGATATCAGATGCCTAACTGTTGTAGCACCATGGGTCTTTTTGTCTGACATGGAGAGCGGGTGATTGTCAGTCCGGTCGCCACATCCTACGTATGACCCATGCATCTTTTCTTACTACATATTTTCGTAGCCTTGTGATCGTCTAGAATTTATCTCTGATCGTCTTTGCTTCTCCTTCACGTTGTGTTTACTTCTTACTGGTTTCTTAAGACGTTTGTCTTCTTCAGTTATAACAAGGCAATAGTTCGTTTTTACCTTTTATGTAGCATAAGTATACATACAAGCATATTACAATTACCGTCAATGCTACCTAAACTCTTCTCAACCTTGACACCTCGCGGTGCCTAGGATTCTTAGATGGTAACCCTCTGGAACCTAATCGAAGTCTGATTTAAAGACATACTATAGCTTCCTTTATAGCCGCAATGGTATCACGCAGACCCATGCGTGTTCATGACCATGAACCTGTGCAATCGACGTAATGATTGGTTAAATTAAGCCAAATGATGCAATAGGAATATTTCGACTCACATGTATTTTGTTGAAAGATATAACCAGTATGCCATGGCTCTATACCCTTTTTTATCTAACAACATGTCAATCAAATGTTAGTTGATATCAGTACACACCTGCATATATGTGAACATGTTAGAAACATAAAACTATATCCTATCTCCCCATTCCTTGTCTTTAATCTTTAAAACAATATCAACACGACTATATTGCTACACTGTTCAAGGTAAGTTAACAACATCATTTTGATTTAAATTGGCCAATAAGTTATGTTTCCAATATCGAAGACTGTGGGTGATACCAAGTTAAAGATCTGGTTTCTTTAACACATTGACAATTATGTCAAACACTGACTGGGGAGCATCCGTTACATTTCCAATGCATAGTTTTCATGTTCAGAGGCAGATGCACTGCAGTATGTAATAAGTTTACAACTGTACCTCATTCATATAATACCATAAAGAAGAACAAAGGTAAGATAACCAATTAAAGTTCGCATGATCGATCAACAGTTGCCATAAAAAGGTGCAATTTTCGAAGCATAAGATTCTTCTTTGAAAAATTCGACGGACGGAGGAGGCTATAACAGATGTATGGGTAACTGCAAGAATATTCTTTTACATTTATTTGATCATAAGGTTTCTTGGGGTTTTTTGGCTGCTGTTACCGTAGGTGTATTTCACTATCTTTAATGGTTTTTGTAGAAACTACAGGAAAACATAATATTAATAGCAGTAGACCACCCAATCATTCGATATAAGAGTAGGCTGTAGTGCCAATGTGTAGCTGGCAAAGTAAAGTGCTCGAAATTCCATGACTTTTTGGTCTGGAGCCATTCCGGATTGTGTGACAGTTTTCGGTTATCGATCTTTAATTTTGTATCATTATTATTTCGGGAATGAAGATTTAGTTTAAATTGTGTAATGGATAAAACATTTAAAATCAGTGTACTTTAAATAAAAAGTATGTGTCGCCACGCTGCTCTAAGCGTGACATGGTTTTCGGGCATATTTTTTTCATCAGTGAAATTTTTGGTGACATGTGAATGCAACGACAACAGCCTGGTTGATTTGTTGATTGGAGTTCAGATGCCTTCTTTAACATGGACCACTTTCAGATTGATGTAATTCAAGGTCTTAACTTCGTAGCAAGTCAGTGCGTTTACCGGTTTGTAATTATCTTCAGTTTTGTGGGAGAGACAGGCCCCAACAAATCCCCCAACGGCGTGAGTAAGACAGTATGATATATGATTCAACTGATATATGATTACACTGATTAAATATAAACACTCGTGTTTAACCAAGTGTATCTAACAATTTTAAATCTTACTTCGAACTGAATAAACTATATGATTCATTGTCCTTAAAGCGGCAATGGCTGGTTAACAGTGTGTAATTAAAGACTATAATTGGATCTTTGTAGAAATAATCATATTTATAAATATATCATAATTCAGGATGCCTGAGCAGTGGATTCATATAAAAACTGCTCTTTCTCCTTGTTTTTTGATATTGGCGAATCTCGAAAAATGCTCTGGCATCCTCAATTATGATATCTTTAGTTCGTTTTAGATCACTGATTTAATCGAATGTGTCTTGAAGACATTCTTATGTGAATCCATTGCTCAGACATCCCCATTTATGATATTTTTGGTATGTTTTAGATCACTCATTTAATAAAATGTGCTTTGGCGAAATTCTATCAAATCTTCTTCTTTGAGATTCAAGTTTGAATATCGAAAAACGAGTGACTCGAGAAAGAAAAGTTTATATGTAAATCCACTGCTCAGACATCCTCAATTTTTAGTTCGCTTTAGATCATTGATTTAATAAAATGTGTTTTGGAGACATTCTGAAGATATACATCCATCAAATCTGCTTTTTTGATATTCAAGTTTGAATATCGAATAACGAGTAGCTCGTTTTTCGAGATTCGCCAATATCAAAAACAAGAAGAAAGAGCAGTTTTTATATGAATCCACTGCGCAGGCATCCTGAATTATGATATCTTTAGTTCGTTTTAGATCACTCATTTAATCAAATGTGTCATGGAGACATTCTGTAGATAAACATCCTTCAAATCTGCTTTTTTGATATTCAAGTTTGAATATCGAAAAACGAGCCACTCGTCATTATCAAAAAACAACGAGAAAGAAAAGTTTTTATGTGAATCCTCTGCTCAGGCATCCTCAATTATGATATTTTTAGTTTGTTTTAGATCATTGATTTAATAAAATGTGTTTTGGAGAAATTCTGTAGATATACATCCTTCAAATATTTTTAGTTCGTTTTAGATCATTGATTTAATAAAATGTGTTTTGGAGAAATTCTGTAGATATACTTCCTTCAAATCTGCTTTTTTGATATTCAAGTTTGATATCGAATAACGAGTAGCTCGTTTTTCGATATTCGCCAATATCAAAAACAAGGAGAAAGAGCAGTTTTTATGTGAATCCACTGCTCGGGCATCCCAAAATTATGATGTATTTAGTTCGTTTTAGATCACTCATTTAATAAAATGTGTCAATTTAGACATTCTGTATATAAACATCCATCAAATCTGCTTTTTTGATATTCAAGTTTGAATATCGAAAAACGAGTGGTTGCTCGTTTTTCGAGATTCGTCAATATAAAAAAAAACAAAAAAAAAACAAGGAGAAAGAGCTGTTTTTATATGAACCCACTGCTCGGGCATTCTGAATTATGATATCTTTAGTTCGTTTTAGATCACTCATTTAATCAAATGTGTCATGTAGACATTCTGTAGATAAACATCCATCAAATCTACATATTTGATATTCAACTTTGAATATCGAAAAACGAGTGGCCCTTTTTTCGAGATTCGTCAATATAAAAAAAACAACGAGAATAAAAAGTTTTTATGTGAATCCACTGCTCAGGCTCAGACTCGTTTTTCGAGATTCGCCAAAATAAAAAAACAACGAGAAAGAAAAGTTTGTATGTGAATCCACTATCCAGGCATCCTCAATTATGATATTTGTAGTTCGTTTTAGATCATTGATTTAATAAAATGTGTTTTGGAGACATTCTGTAGATATACATCCTTCAAATCTGCCTTTTTAATATTTAAGTTTGAATGTCAAAAAACGAGCTAGTTGTTTTTCGTTATTCGCCAATATCGAAAAACGAGTAGCTCGTTTTTCGATATTCACCAATATTGAAAAACGAAAAACGAAAATCGAGCTAACTTCACACTGCCACTCTTTTTATTAAACAGATGTTTTATTACTGCATAACATATCTACATATGGTAGTTGGATCAGGAGATATCTAACTAAAGATGTTCTCCCTAGGTCACAGAAAACCCAACTGCCCCGGGGGTCTGAGGGCAGACCTCTAGATCTGGGAGCCGACCGACTTCTCCCTAAGACCTCACTCTGGTCTCTGGTCCCTGGTGTCCTCCCTAACTCTAAACTAGGCTTTATATAAACTATCCCGCAAACCCTGTCAAATAGCTGAGGTACGCCATCGTTAATAGCATTAACATGAGAACAATGAAAACGATTAATTAAGATAAACACATCTTAGCTCCAAAACAAGAAGTGTTAAGCTTACGACTTATATCAAATAGACACTTCGATGATAAAAGTTTGTACGACCAATGCATCTACATAATACAATGTCAGATAAGCTCGCACCTGCAACAGATTAAAGCTTGTCACTTAATATGTCCAAATGAGTTACAATTGAAATTACAATATAAAATATGAATTAAGAATATGAATTAAAAATATGAATTAAAATGAATTAAAAATATGAATTAAAAATACAATATTACATTTTAGGTCCCAAATGATATTGTATTACATAGTCCGTGTTTTGCCATAGTCTGTGATTGTGGGTCAATGTAAAGGTTAGTCTTGGCCCAGGGTTAGGGTAAGGGCTGGCCCTGTTTACATCTCAAGATAAAATCCACAGGTGCTAGCCCTTACCCTAACCATAACTCCCACAATCTATACATGGTGTCATATGTGCTCAAATGCGTAGGACCGTCTTTGATCGAGCGTTCTGTTGCTTTGCAATAGTTTCGCAGTTATCCAACTCTAAAGGTAACTGATTAGTAACTTATTCTTGTAGTCTAGTATAATCAGTCGACTATACCTGCTGCTCAAACCAATGTTCGTGTTCCACAGTGTTTCGCTTTTGGGTGTTTTATCAACATAAATCCTTTGACGAAAGCCAAGGGTGTTAATCTTCACAAGTAAATGTTAATATTTAACGAAATCGGTCAGGAAAAGAAAAAAACCCAACAAAATCTCGATCTGCCTTCCTTATTTTTGTAGTCTCGACTCTACCTGCGGTAAAACCAATCTGCTTGATTGCTCCGCCGGTACGCGAAACGGTTTATAAACGGCGTACGTAATATTTGTCTGTCTTGCACCATTGGCAAGGTGGAACCACGTCTCAAGGCTTGGCCAAGACCAGGATCAAAAACAGGACCAACAGGACAGCGACCCATTGTCATATCCTTGATTCATCCCCCCTAAAAGATATTCATACTTACTTATGACGTCATGTATAGATTGTGGGAGTTAGGGTTAGGGTAAGGGCTAGCACATGTACTTTTCGTCATGAGGTGTAAACAGGGCTAGCCCTTACCCTAACCCTAGGCGAAGACTAACCCTTGCCATAACCCAAAATCACGGACTATGGCAAAACACCGACTATGGCAAAGCACGGAACATGAAAAAAAAAATTCTATAATTTATATATATATATATATTCGTTATTCGCCAGTGTGATAGTTGAATCGTTTTTCGTTATTCGTTATTCACCTCGTTATTCGTTATTCAACTATATATTAGGGATTCCAATATGCAGCTAGCCATGACTAGAATGGTGGATGACAAGTATCCCCCACTAGTATAAAACACAGCAAAACGACCTCTAGACCATAAACAGTCCACATTGTTATTCGAGCAGCGAATATCGAGCTGTTTGTTATTCGTTTTTTTTTACCTCGTTATTCGGGATTCACATATAAGGTTTTCACGTATCTTTAATGAAGATATGTCAGGATTTAATTCTAAACGATCATTAGAAAACAACAGAATAATGGATTGTAGGTATCCCCTAGCAGTAGAAGCAGATTAAATGACGTATAGTCGGAAAATAAACCAGATTGTTATTCAAGCGGTGAATAACGAATAACGAGGCAAGTTACCTCGTTATTCGTTATTCAACTTTATATTCGTAATTCCATTATACAGCTAGCCAGGACTAGAATGATGGATGGCGAGTATCCCCAAGTACTATAAAACACAGCAAAAGGACCTCTAGACAAAAAGCAGTCCACATTATTTTTCAAGCAGCGAATAACGAACTGTTTTTTCTTCGTTTTTTCACCTCCTTATTCGGGATTCACATATAAGGTGTTCATGTATCTTTAATGAAGATATTTCAGGATTTAATTCTAAACGATCATTTGAAAAGAACAGAATAATGGATTGCAAAGTATCCCCTAGCAGTAGAAAACACATTAATTGACGTATAGTCGGTAAATAAACCAGATTGTTATCCAAGCGGTGAATAACGAATAACGAGGTGACTGGCGAATAACGAGGTAAGTCACCTCGTTATTCGTTATTCAACTTTATATTCGGGATTCCAATATGCAGCTAGCCATGACTAGAATGGTGGATGGCAAGTATCCATTATTCTGTTGTTTTCTAATGATCGTTTAGAATTAAATCCTGACATATCTTCATTAAAGATACGTGAACACCTAATATGTGAATCCCGAATAACGAGGTAAAAAAAACGAATAACAAACAGCTCGTTATTCGCTGCTTGAATAACAATGTGGACTGTTTATGGTCTAGAGGTCGTTTTGCTGTGTTTTATACTAATGGGAGATATTTGTCATCGATCATTCTAGTCATGGCTAGCTGCATATCGGAATTGGTGAATAACGATTAACGAAAAACGATTCAACATCACACTGCCAATTCTTTTTGGAAGATAATTTTTTTTTTTTTACTTTCAGAAAATAAAATAAAAAAGTTATTTGTGAATTTTTTTATTTTTATAAACTACAGGGTACATGATTGATCAGAGAGAGTCTATCCGAACTACAGGATACATCATAGTTTAGAAACTCAATACGAACTACATGAGCATCATAGTTTAGAGTCTCCAATCGAACTACAGGGTGCATCGTGGTTTGGAGACCCTCGACTCCCGGTTATACCCTGGTTACCGCGGGTTCCTTTCTGTCTGTTATTCATTTCACGACAGGCGGTTGTAATTCACCCTGTAGTACAGTTTTTCACAATGGGTGCCTACTCTATTGGAGGTCCGGTGAGATTCTCTCCTCGCCTTCATAAAACTGACCATAAAAAAAAATGTTTTCTGAAATTTATCCGATGTTTCTACTTAAACAAATTTTGTGCGTGACAATCCTATTTGAAATTAAGTTTTAAACCCAATATTGAATTCAGTGACCCTAAATATAAGACATATCCAACGGGGAAAACAGGCCATATCCAACGGGGAAAAATGACTGTTAATTAAAATTCCACCAAATAAGATTTCATTTGGCCGGCCATTTTAAATTTCTACAATCAAGAATTCTCGAAAAAATTTTTTGAGATAATAGTTGAAGCCAACATATATATAAGATATCTAACCAAATCTTTCAATTTTGGAATAAATTTTGCCGGCCATTTGGGATTTTTGCCAAAATGGATTCATTTTTGAGATCAGTATTGAACCCGGCAACATCGCGAACCGTGTAAATGACTTGTTTCAAGTAATATCCAACAGGGAAAAATGACGATTAAATTATCATCTGCCGATTTGTATTGCTGCCATTTTCGGTTTAAAATTTTTTTTTTTTAAATTCGGACATTGAAAACCATATAAAAGTCATTCAAAAATCATATCTTACGAGATTATCGCTGCCCTTTAATTGCACTATATAACCAACTTTGGTAGCCATTTTGAGAGAAATGCCCGTCACCATATAAAAAATAATTTTTAATTTATTCCGACAGCCAAACCCCATTTTGAAGCTTAACATGGAAATATAGTCCACCTAATGTTTTTTGATGGATTATATATCTTCGATACGTGTAGATTCCGAATCCGGATGTACCACCCTGGCACCCTTGGGGACATTTAATTATTCAAGATGGCCGCCATAACGCATTTTCTGGTTATTCAATGGGCTAAAATTCAAAACAAATTCTCCGCGAGCATGGTTTGAAGGTGGTTTCAGTAGAAATTCGACCCGCTGAATCCAATGAGCTTGAGTATTACTCCCCAAAATGACGGCTAATCCCGCTAGAGGGCAAAACTCAAAATGGAGGCTCATGTTGGCGGGAAACTCACAAAATTCCAGTAGTTCCCTAAATAAGGTGTGTAATATATTGAAATATAGCTTTTTGGTGGATTATGTATATCCACAATCTGAATGACACCCCTGAGGAAATTCAAATATTCAAGACGGCCACCATGGAGGAATTTTCTGTTTATTAAGACCTCGGTTTGAAGGTGGTTTCTATAAGAATTCAACCCGATGAATCCATTGAGCTTGGGTATTCCTTCAAAGTTGAAGGTTACTTCCGCTAGGTGTCCAAATTAAAAATTGAGGCTCATTTAGGCGGGAAACTCGCAAAGTTCCCTAAAAAAAAACAAAAAAAAAATTGCCCAATGTATTGAAATATAGGTTTTCGATGTCAAATATTCCAGATTCAAAAATAAAAACATGTTCCGACCAAAGTTGTTCGTTCGAGGCCGAGCTCATATTCAAAATGGTAACCATATTTGGCGGGACATTTCGATGTTAGTAATGTGGTAGTTTCATACGTCAAGCTATAGGTTTTCGGGATAACTGAATGCTTATCTGAACAGCTGAATGTCATACGATCGAAATAAACAACAATATGGTTCTCAAACCCGGCATTATAGCTAAGTTTGGGAGACCATGGAAAAATATAGTAAAACGGAACATGGACAGAACATATTTCTAAAATTCACAAAAAAGCTTGCAATAGACTCAACATTCTACGCCAATTAAAATTCAAATTAAATAGATCTGCGTTATGTACGATATTTACGTCCTTTATACGCCCGCTTATGGAGTATTATATGGGGATAGTATGTGGGATAATTGTAAACCAAAGATTCAGAAATACTTGAGAATATACAACTAGAAGCAGGGAGAATCATAACTGGTTTGCGCCGAAATTCTCACAGAAAACATGTTTGCGATGAATTAGGGTGGGAACCGCTGTTCAAACGCCGTCTAAAGCATAAACTCCTATATTTTTTTTTATAAAATCCTTAACTGCTATAGTACCCAGTACTTATCAGATATTCTTATGAAAATACAACCCGAAATAAATTATTATAATCTTAGAAACCATAAACTGAAAATACCACAATGTAAAACGTCTTCTTACATAAAAAGTTTTTCCCCAACACAATCAAACTATGGAACAATCAAACTATGGAACAGTCTTCCTACACATGTGCAGTTATCGCCGTCTCTCAATACCTTTAAGTCACGTCTATTTAGTCAATATCCCATACATAATACACCTAGTTACTTTCTCTATGGAAACCGCAAGGAAAATATCTTTCACTGTCAACTAAGAAATGAATCTAGTAATCTCAATAATCACCTTTTCCGCCACTATCTATCTGAATCAAAAATATGTCCTAAATGCAATTCTTCGAATGAAGATAACTTCCACTTCTTCTTCTCATGTCCATCTTATTCAGCTACCAGAACCGACCTATTAAATTCATTAAAGGTAATCACAGATACTATTAATTTAGATTTAATTTTGAATCGCTCTACAGAGCTTTCGAACACAACTAATATTTTGAATTTTGAAGCTGTCCATAATTTTATTAAACGTACTAAGAGGTTTTGATTTACTTTTAAATATTGTTTTAATATCAAATAATTGCTTTAACTATATTTCATATATATATCATTTCCACACGAATCTGTATATATGTTCGATTTTACAATTTATTATACCTAATCTTATTTTTAAGTTTATCATGTTTATATTTAATGTTTATAATTTTTGTATACCAAGGGAAGAACTTATATAAACCTTGCCTGTTGTTCAATCCTTTTCAAACGAATAAAATATTGTTTAAACTCTATAGTAATGTAAAAAGATTTGTATCAAGAACAACCAACCCGAGGATATTGTTCCCCTTGTATTCTTAAAAAAACCCAACCTCACAGAGTTGTCGATTAAATCACTGGAATACTAGCAATCGGTATGGACTTCCACTGACAGTTATTAGATCACTCATACGCACGGATAAAGCCGAAGTTTCGTATGGTGCTAGCAAACATTTTCTATATGATATTGACCTCCGTTTTTTTAGCAGAGAAGGTGACACGGGTGGGTGTCACAGTGGATCCTAATGTATGCTTGATAATTCGCTCTTCGTGACATTTGTTCGTACGGCTCTGTAATTTGTGGTAAACAGCAAAGCGCCTTCTTAGTTCCATATAGAAGCTCAAGAAACTGCCAAAGTATCAGTCCTCTTGACATTGTACACATGTATATTACATCACTGTATTCCCATGTCCGTGGACAAATTTCGAATTCACTGTTGAGTCTTAAATTATAACAAAAATAACCAGAAAGAAACATTCATCCGGCCCAGAATGAACGTGTAGGTGGACTATTGTATCAGAAGTAAGCACCAGTTAACTTTTAGCAACATTTGCTTTCGACTATGGTCCAATGGTGGATTACGTTTGGCTGTGAAGATTTTGTGTTCTTATAAGAATACAAGGAGTAGAGTGTCTTCGAGGTAGTTTAACGCTCATTCTGTAGTAGGCCTACTCTTACTATTTTCTTCCTTGGTTTCCTAAACTTAGCTATTCCGTCGAATTTTGGCACCATATTGGCGTTTCCTTCGGTCATGGCACACGAAACTCGGCGAACACGAAACCTATAGTTTGAGGTATTACATTATCACATCACTAATATTGTTATGTTTCGCCAACAAATATTGAGCACAACCTGGAATATTTTTTGGTCGAAACATATTTTTATGTTTATATCGGAAGTAATTGACACCTATATTTCACTATTAATTGTAGGAGGAATACCCCAGCTCGTTGGATTCAGCAATTCGGTTAGAAACCACCTATGCCAGAAAGAATCAGTCACAAATTTTACCCAATAAATAACCAGAAAATGCCCTAGGGCGGCTATCTTGAATGATTTAATTTCCCCAACGGTGTCAGGGTAGCATCACCCGGATTCTGAATCTATACATATCGAAGATATAATATAATCCTTCTAAAACCTATATTTCAATATATTACACACCTTTTTATGGAACATTACCAGTTTCCCGCCAAAATAAGCCCCCATATTTAATTTGTCCCCCGCCCCTCCTCCTACCGGAGTAGCCGTCACCCGAAGGGGGAATATCCAAGCTCGTTGGATTCAGTGCGTCAAATTCTTATAGATACCATTTTCAAACCAAGGTCCGAGAGAACAAGGTTTACTCCAATAAATATCCAAAAAATGCCTCATCCTAAATATTTAAATTTCCCCAAGGTTGTCAGGGTGGCATCATTCGGATTCAGAATTTACACATATATAATATAAATAATCCAGTAAGAATCTATTTTTAATATATTACACACCTTTTTAGTGAATATTTTTACTTTCCCGCCAAAATGAGCCTCCATTTTGATATTGGACCCCTAGCGGAAATAGTCATCATGTTTAGGAGGAATAACCAAGCTTATTGGATTTAGCGGGTTGAATTCTTTAGAAACCACCTTCAAGGCGAGGTCCGAGCGAATCTGTCACAAATTTTACCCCATTAAATAATCACAAAATACTTCATGGAGGCCATCTTAAATATTTAAATTTCCCCAAGAGTGCCAGTCTGGCATCATCCGGATTCGGAATCTACACATATCTTATAAAAAATAATCCAGCAAGAATCTAGTTTTTAAAAAAAAAATACACACTTTTTAACGGAACTTCATTAGTTTCCTGCCAAAATGTGCCTCCATTTTAAATTTGGACCCTTAGCGGAATTAGCCGTCACTTTTAGGAGGAATAACCAAGCTCATTGGATTCAGCGGATCATATTCTTCTAGAAACCACCTTCAAGAGAATCTGTCTCAATTTTTACCCACTAAATAACCAGACAATACCTCATGGCGGCCATCTTGAATATTTAAATTTCCCCAAGGGTGCCAGGGTGGAATCATCCGGACCCTGAACCTACACCCTCTGAAGATATATAATCCATCAAAAAACATTAGGTGGACTATATTACCAGGTTTGTCGATCGGCTGCCGGACTAATTGATATTTATCAAATTTGATTTTTCGGCACATTTCGCTTGCATAATCATTGTGTGTTTGAGGAATTTAAAAAAAAACATTTATCCTTCCACCACGGAAATACACTGATTACGGGATATCGCTCTCCAAAAAATCATGAAGACCCTCATTTTGAATTATGTTGATTACGTCTTTTTTGCCTTGGCTGAATTCGGCTGATTTTGAGTATGATTTTGTCTGACATATTTATCATTGAACCAAACTGTGTTGGTGCAATTTGTTTAAGGTAAAACCTTATCTCACCAACCTACATAATACTGCATGAAGTAAATAAAACGTGTTATAATGTTTTTGTGGCGTCATAGTTGGGATCCAAAATGGGGCCTGGAAATGAGTTGTCGTAACTTTCCCTATACTGGGCTTTGGTTACGACAAGGCCGTAGGAAAATAATGTCGGCATTGTTCAACTCGTGAGTATCCATTTCCATCTGGTCGGTAATACATTTAGTTGGAATTATGCTAATTACGCAAATTTCCTCAAGACAAATCAATGTCCGCTTATCTACATACTAGCCAAGTGAATATGTCATTAAATATGGCGATTATGTTCATTTTTCTATACCCGGTTGTACAGAACTAGATTTTTTTAAAAAGGTGCTCTGAAATACTTGAGCTGTTCCAGCATCAGTTACTCAATCGATCAAGTGTTCCAAACACAACAATAAGTTCTATGAATGTGTTTTTGTCGTTAAATCTGTACAAATCCCAACACGGCAACAGTGAGGCTGGTGTCTCCCGCCGAAATCCCGAAATAAATACAGGACACATATTAATTAATTGCACGTTAATCTTTATCAAAAATATCAAGGAATCAAACTGAATATCATATATACAGTAAGATTCATTACTCTCTATCAGATAGAATCAAGCTAATGAACATCATGATCAACTTAAAGCATTCCACCTCAAGTCTTGACCTTATGGCTCTGCTTCCCCAGAGCAGAAAATGTGCATAGACACCTACACTAAGTTTGAACATTCTAGCTCAATTAGGAGGAGAGTTGTTGTGTCCCAAAGAGTGTAACGGTCAAACAGACAGACAGACACATAGACGTACGGGCTCGGTGACAGTTAGGGGGGGGGGGACAGAACCCGAATCGTTCGAAAATTTTCGAGTCTACAGACAGCGACCCCCGCTCCCCCAAGAAAATATTGGAATATTTGATGGCTGCAAACACGTTTTCCTGCAATATCAGCCCGTTAACAAAGCATCTTCAAAGTGGTCTAATATAGCTTAATTAAGGTGGCTGACTCGAATTTCAATCAATCTCTTTCAGTCCACCAAGATGGGAAAATTTTGAAAATTTAAATGCCGCAAACGCTATTCCAGAGTGTGTATACAGCAACTTCAATTTGTTCCAATACAGCCTACCTGTATGGGGCCTCACCCTCCCGGAGAAAATTGTGAAAATTTGACCACCGCAGCTCCAAAATTATAATATGGTTTTGTAACCAAAATCTCACTCCGAATTCCAAGTATCCAATCAGACTGTTGCAGCTGCATTCACAAATACTAATCGATGCCCGAAAAACGTCACAAAGTAGAGTGGCCCAAGACAAAATGTTTTAATCCATTGTCAACCCTGTACAAATTCGTGGTATTCAATTAAAAGAAAAGTAAAATTAGTGTGTTATTAGGGCTCGATGGCAGTTAGGGAAGCAAGAAATACCCGAAAAAATTGCAGGTTTACGGACCGCGGCGTCACTTACGAATATTTTTAGTCTTTCGCCCCCTTTCCCTCTTTTGCATGGCTATTTTTGTTGCCTTTTGGGTGTAGAATCAACATGTGGAAAACTCTTACCCAAAAGCATGTATGAAATTGAAATGAAATGAAAGGGGGTTTAACGTCCTACAGTGTGCTATAAGGGAAATTTTGCCCGGGCAGCGCCGCTAGCCCCTACTCTTATATTGAATTCCAACTGCCAAGGGATCTTTTACGTGCACGCCAATATGTACACGGCACCCCGGTTTTTCCCACATAACAACCTATGATGACGTCACGAGAGGTTGTTATGAGATATTACTGCTATGGACTCATTTGTATATTGCAAAATAACGGTTTAAAACACATTAATACATAATATAAGTACTAGGCCCAAAATAACCACATTATGTCATTACTGTACACACACTAAAATGTTGCACACTAGACTCAGTAAGCACGCAGAAAAGGGTACCTGAATCAAAAGGTATTCAAACCAGCTTTAGTGGCAGCATGCTTAATATTTCACAGAATCATGGGATGAACAAACTACTAGATTTCCGAAGCCTCATTTGCTGTTTTGTCGACATATATTACCATAGACATACCAAAAATATGGGAAAATCGGGTTAGTTTAGGTTCACTGCGCACATAATAACTTCTACACTAGGTCTTGTGGCTCCAAGATATTTATGTTTTAGAATTAACTGATGAATAAGCTATGAACAAAACATTCATGCTGTGACGCTAGTCACATAATAATATATAGGTGGAATGTGGCGACGAAGCGTGATGGGCAAACACACACCCATACACACTTAGATTTTATTTATATATAGGCCGTGGTGTGAAATTTCTAGCTAGCCTGCTTCTGTTTTTTCCGTCCTACCAAATTTCGGGTGAAAAAAAAGTACATGTACATCATCTAATTCTTCTAGTATTACTTCATTGCCACACAACTGTTATCCATTCTTTGACGTTCGACAGAAAGCGTAAAATAGATACAGGCTTACTTAATGTGTGATGGTAGTTGAATTTCGCGATGATATAGCTCGCCAATCAGACACACACACTGGAAGGTTCAACGTTTTGATAGTAATTTTGTTAAAAACACTGAGCGAAAACAGTACCGGTGTGTTATTCCATTCAGCACACAGAGATTCATCTATAACTTCATATTTCGAGAATAGATCTCTTCCTTATATGGCCGCAATATCAAAAAAATATATACAGTTTTATATTGCGGTTTTAGTTTGTTTCACATCTCTCAAACACAAATAAATTGGATGCAGAATAAATAGGGCCCAAGTTTAGTATGGTGTTGTACAGACATTGTTGACATCTACTTAAACTTCACTCATGACTGAATCCCTACCTTGAACAACGGCGAGTTTATGATTGTTCATGTCACGTTTCAGGATCACACGATAAGAGAAATAAGTAGGTTTAATTACGTAAATATAATTTCAATATACAGTATAGCTATGGTTACACTGCGTGGAAAATGGAGACATATTATGGCCAACCTGTCATGGGAATGGAAAGTGTATTTCCTCGGAAAAGTGTAGATGTATTCACGTCTACAAATCTTTCACAGTATTATTCTTTTAAAAGATTTTGAAAAAAAATATTTTATTTTAACAGATTCAATGATCAATAAATGTCCGTTATTTAATGCGCCTCTTTAATGTGGATTTAGTGTGGACTCAACTGTGAAAAAATAGACATTGTTAATAAAAAGCAAATGACGACTATCGGTTTTAAATAGCTTTTTGATCAGTTACAAATTCGCTTCTTTAGCATGTTTTTGTAATTAACTGATTGATCTCTCTTTAATGTTTTGCACGGGTCATAATTCTATGGAATATCGTAATTGCTTATTATTGAGCGACGAATAGACGAGACCTGCTTGATACAGACTAGGGAATCCTAGTCTTTGTAATAATTGTATTACGTAGAATTACGACCTGGGGCTCCGTTTCATAATTTTTTTTAGCTAAAATCACTAACATATTATATCTAAAATCAATACGAAATTTTGCATTTTATGCATTTTATGACGTTTGAGTGTAACTTAAAATTGATTTTTAATAGTTAAAACTGATTGCAACTGCGCCTTTCCGTTCGTTGCAAGCTGACATTGACATAGGGATTGAAACAGCCTTCGGAACTGAAAACTGTTGAGAAGTTACACTAACGGTTACGATATCAATGGGGGTGGGGGTCATAGTTAAACGATGGTCAGACAGTAGTCGAGAGATGAACTAAATAAGTTTATTTCGTTTCAAATTGTATCGGTGGGATGGTTTTGAACTTACTTGCTGCTTTCGTGGCCTTGGTATTTGATTTATGGACAGACTTCATTGGAAATAGTGTGTATCGATAAACTAAATCGCTTGAACTTCGTAGTTTTATGGAATTGTTTCGGGAATTTATAAAACATGATTACAATTTTCAAAAGATGAATAAACGGAGCACACCGTTGTAACGCCCGATTCAACCGATTGATCTAGACTGTAAATTATTATCAAATTTTAAAAGTAGTTAACAAATTCGTAACTAATCTACCAAGTAGCCAATGTTGGAAATGTCGGCCCCGCCATTATTGACCATTCAGTTTGAAAATTCCAAAGCGCACGCTCCTTAGGAAAATGGCTATCTATCTCACTCAATTAAAATAAGTTTTTCCTAAGATAAAATATTTTTGGCTCCTAAAACTTCTCTGACTTTATGTTATTAAAGTGAGCTTTCATTAAGAAAAAATAATAAAGTTCAGGTATTTTACGTTCTTATTTTAGTGGATTTTATCTAAAATGCGTAAAATCGTTTTGTGAAACTCGTGTATCTTACGTTAGTATGGAATTTTAGTTTAAGACGACTTTAAGGAAATTTACGTTTTGTGAAACTCGTGTATCTTAAGTTAAGATGGAAGTTTAGTTTAAGATTTACGTTTTTGTGAAACAGGACCGTTTGTGTTCCAGTTCAATTATTCTGAGAATGCCACTGATGCATATTCTAGTAAAAGATGGTAAAATGAAACAAAATACTTACACTGCTTGTACTCTGTATGTAAGAAACCATACTAATAACAACACAATAACTACCTCGGCGTAAACATTTCTAACATAATTCCTCATATTAACAATTATATTTTTAAAGTCTCCATCGATACACAGGGAGACAGTATCTAAGCAATGCGCAATAGACGGCTTTTCGCGCTACAGGTACCTTACTACTACTTAGTGATGCGTGATACCAACGAAATTGTTCATTAGTTAGTGTAGCCTACTGGCCAATACAATACCGACTGAAACCAGAATATATATTTCCTGTTTACGCATTATTTGTTAATTAAGCAGCATGGACCTGTGAATGTTTTAGGTCATCGAATGTGGGACGGGTCGGAACTGGGCCTGGGCAACGAGCGGACAACGCTCTCCACCCCACATATAGGGGTACCAAAGTAACCAGCATGAATGTGCCGACCATCGAATTTGGGCCCCTGGCGAATTTGGATTTTGGACTCTTGGAGACTATGGACCCCTGGCGAATTAAGGGCGCGGGCGATGCCGGGTGTCCTGATAGTTCCAACTATAACCAATTATATATTTCCTCTAGACTAAAATGGCGGTTGTAGTGAGGAAGTGGACTCTCTAATGAAACCAGTTTTACATCGTAATTAATAATATTTAAACAAAATCATTTCTAATGAATGATCAACAAGTTTAAACTGGTAAATATTCGATAATTTAAACTAAATTCTTTCTAAATATATAATAAGACATTTTATAAAATATTTTAGTAATATATCCTTGACATTTCATAATGAAGATATTTTTTGTGTGTGTGATTTTATGTGTGACGGACTGTATATACTGTAACCTGGCGCGGACATTATCTTTTATGTAGCCCATCATTTACAAATGCAAATTTATAAAAGATCGGATATCGTGATTTAAAAAAGATACACTAAAAATTTCTCTAATACATTATGGAACCCTCCCTGTTCATTATAAAGTGATCTTTTTTTACAAAAAAGAGAAGTTTGTTCTATGGTCTTAGTCAAGTAGTGGTAAAATGTAGCAAATTTATTCTACCCTCTTTTGTTTCTTTTTTTCATCTTTGAGTGAATTAAAACAAATCATGGCTAGTCAGAACCGCCCATACGAAACACTAACAATTTAAAATTTCTAAATCATCAATAAAAGAGAACTAAATTTTATTTACTTGTAATATACACAACTAAAAACAATTGTTTATGTAACTGTAACTCCTGGCTTACAGCAGTTCCAAACAATAGCGGTTTCGAGTCTCTAAAGATTTCTATTTAATTGCCTAACTATAGACACCCTGAATTTCAATTCGCTGTTAAATTGGACGCATTCAAGGACACAATATTTTTATACAACTTTTACAAAGTACAATTGTGTGTTCAAATTTTCCCAATATTTGGTGCCCCAGCTCGTACGCCAATGAGTATAGTCACCTGTTTTTTTTTAGCGGCATGACGTTTGACACAGTGTGAAAAATGACCCATACTCAAGTCTCGGGAAACCGTCAAACTATACAGGCACTAGTTAAAACAAATAAACGACTAGTCAGACATTTTAATTTTACTTATCGGTATATCGATGATATTCTATCACTGAATAATCCTAAATTTAGTGCTTGAAATTAAAAATACTACTGACAGTGACAATTACGCTTCCTACTTGGATCTGCGTCTCGATTTTGACAATTGCCATAGACTCAGTGTTAAATTGTATGATAAACGTGATGACTTTGACTTTCCGATTGTTAACTTTCCATTTATTAGTAGTAACATTCCTGTATCACCAGCTTATGCAGTGTTTGTGTCTCAGCTTATTCGTTACGCGAGAGCTTGTTCTTTTTATTCTGATTTTTTAAGTAGATCGAGACATTTGTCAACTAAGCTTCAACTACAAGGATACTTACGCACTAAACTTATAAAATCCTTTAAAAAGTTTTATGGCCGTCATATTGACTTGATTGGTAAATATAACATGTCGCTCTCAGCTATTATTCTTGATATATTTAATTGACGCGTATCCTATTTACTATCTCTCTGATTATGTCTACTACACCGTTAACAATGTTCATCACGTGCATTTTTCATACCTATAGTCTATTGGCCAATCACGTTATTTTACCTACATTTTGCCTAGTAGTTTGGATGCAGCGATCGCGGGTGTGGCGCGCCAGGCAGGGTAAGCTTACTCTTCCGGACACCTGTTACCACTGTTTGTTGTGTATTTCGTACACGATGAACAGTCCATTTGCTGATTACACTACTTTGCCTAACTATTTTGCCTATTACGTTCTTTAGGACTTCGATTTTTGCCTAATGGTTTGGATTGTTCGTACTTGGTTTTATTTTATTTGAACAAAGTGATGTAACGTAGTGCCCCAAATATTAATGGGAAGACCCGATATTTACGGAAATGATTTTTATTTGTAATACCCCAAATATTTAATGGGAAAAGCCCCGGTATGTAACGGGAGAAACTTTATGTGAATAGGTTTAACCCCAGGAGGGTTGTGCTCGGATTTAGAGCGAACGTATTGTCTTGTTTTGTGTTGTGTTTACAAATTATAGAGATAAACCGTTAGTTCTTTCAAAAATATCTTTTTTAAGATTGGTTAAATGTGTTCAGATCATTCATTATTCTTGAGATAAAACAAAATGACATCCTAATTTCAACTGTATCCATGTAAATGATAATGCAAATATCGTTACATTGTTATCTAAAGTCAAGTCTGTTCCACTTGCTAATTTGATTAACTAGTAATTAAGTTCACTCCATGATATGATAATCAGGTGATAAAACTTCGGCACGGGTGGCAGTTATAATACTTTTCATAGCACATGTCATAACACCGTTGGGCCAAACGGTATGAATAAAGAAAGGACTACCGGACAAAACAAATGGTGGCAAATAATGCCAATAGTTGATCTACACAAAGCAGGGAAAATTCTGACCCCTCACCATAACCGGAACCTGGAACAGTAGAAGTAGAAGTAAAAGAGGAAGGGCATCATCTGTACCCCTCCCTACAGTTGGCTACGACAGTGAAGTAGCGATCTAAGAAGACGGATCTATTCGCGCACCTATCCGTGTGTGCTAACATCAGACCAGAGTGCACCATAATATGTGAATAATTAGAGTAGTGTTTTCGTGATTCCAGACTGCACCATATATGTGAATAATTAGAGTAGTTTTTGTTGTGTGACTCCATATCTCGTTTGGTTTTATTTCATTGACTCGCGTGTGTGACTGATTGTGTATATATAACTTTTAAGTTCGTGGGTTTTTAATTGACCTTTTCTTTGTGTATAAAGACATTTTTGGATATTATGACATTTTGCAAGTATATATAACTTTTAAATTCGTGTGTGTTTCATTTACCTTTTCTTTTCGTTTATAGACATTTTGTATACGACATTTTACAAGTGTTTTTCATTTTTAAATTTTCATTCATATTGTAATAGTAATTACGATTGTAAAGGTTTCTTTGAGAATGTGAGGAGTGTTACACAATTGATGATATATCATTGAATATCCTCATGAAATCAATATATGTTACAGAATGACAGAATCTAGAGACGCGTTATGTCATCTTGGCAGGCGATATCAACACCCCTGGTGTTCTTGGTAGAATTCCTTATGCCATTATGTAACCTTAACTAAGCTAACTTTAGTGAATGATAAACCTGATATGATGCATGATACATTAGACAGGTGTCTAATGAGCTTCTTTGTCTTGAACTCAGAACAGAAACAAATGGTCAGTGAGGTCCAGTGAGGGCCATCAGTGAGATCCAGTCAGGGCCAGGAGTGAGGTCCAGTCAGGGCCAGGACTGAGCGAAGGCCATGGGCGCCTTGGCACGAGACGAGACGAGACGAGGGCTTCTGGAGTTCGCACACTCGTGCTAAGCCAAGCTAAGACATTCGACTCTTTCCATTTAAGTTAGTTCTACGGTCGTTTACAGTATGATGTTTGTACCTAATATGTAAGAAGCTGAATAAAAGTATTACTAGAAGTTAACACCAGTGTTGTCCTCAAGAACCTGATTAAAGAACAAATACTGTCACATAATGGCGAATGGTAATTATACGTATAAACAACGGGATAAACAAAAATACATACTTAAATTATTAAGCAAGTCTTAATCTTTATAAACTTTAATTCTGTAAAGCTTAACAATAATTATCGAAACAAAAACACGAGGTCAACCAAAGCTTCTATAGATTATGGCTTGTATTTTTCTTTACGATGTCAATTGGAAACACAACGCGTAAGCACTTTATACAAAGGCAGGATTGTCATCAAAAAAAGAAAAAAAATCAGCCCATACCACTGACACCTTTTACACAAAGGAAAGAGGATAGATTTCATTTTATTTTAGCATAGGTTTCATTTTATATAATACAGTGCGTGTAGGTGGGACATGCCGAGGACAAACGCTCTAGTAAACACGGTCAACTGAAAGAACAAGGGAGAAATTTCAAATAGTTGAGGAATGCAATGAATTACGTCTTCGTTAAAAGAAATATAAAGATTGGCTTATCTCCCAAAAGTTTAAGCCCCTTTGATATTTGCACATTTTAGACCCTAACTTTCTGCATTATTGCCCCTGATTGTCTCAAAAATCGCGTTTGTTTTTAGCTTGCTCCCCCCCCCCTCCATCTCTTGCAAAATATGGGCGTATCGTCCCTGGCAGCTGCTGGTTTTGTTTTCACTTTACCCGTCTGCTCGAAAAGTCAAATTGTCTGGTGATTTCCTCCGAGACAATTTTGGATAATAGAGTTTGCACCTGAAAATGACGGAAAATTTCAATTTCGAAGCTGAATTTGCGACACTGGCGCATAAATAATAACCGCCTAACTAATCTCACTAGCGTTATAGTGTGGGCGCTCATGGTCTCGCCATTGTGGGCGCGCCTCCGGAATGAGACATGACCAAATCATATCATTGGAATTTTGAAGATTATTTGGGCGCCCAATTCATTCGTGGGCGACTAACCAATCTCAACAGCATTATAGCATGGGTGCCCATGATCCCGGCATTATGGTCGACCCTCCGGATGAGGCACCCCACAAATCATGCCGTTTGAATTTAGAAAATTATCACGCCGTTTTGGGCGCCCAATTGATCAAGTCGTGGGCGCCCAGCCAATCTGATTGGGAATTATGCACCCAACATTATAAGGCGCCCACCAATCATGTCATTATGGGCGCTTCTCCGGGCTAATGCACCCCACAGATTAAGCCGTTTTGGTGTTAATCGTGTGGGTAATTATTAGGCGCCTCACCATTTGGGGAGCCACTTCTATGAAATGGAAAGGACCTCAGTTATTCATCACGGTCAGAGAAAATGGAATTTGATCAAATTTTATCAACCACCCCTTTCACTAAAATAAACATAAATGGTTAATGAATTGATTGCTGTGGAGTATTTACAACGATTTGATCTGGTTTTAATAACAGCGGGCCTGAAAACCCAAATAAAAAAAAAATAAAATAAATAAAAATAGATATAAAAATAATAATAAAAGTAAAAATAGTTGACAATTATTGATTTTTATTTTTGCAAATTATAGTGTTCCTCCCCAGGGCGTATGGCGCTCTTATCGCATAATCGAAGGCTAAGCATAACTATCATACTCATACTCAATACTTTACAATATTCGAGTTTAAAAATAAATTTTTAAGTCTGTAATAACACTATAATTTGATCAAATTCCATTTTCTCTGACCGTTTGTAATTATTAAAACCTACTAATTATTGTATATACTCCACAACACTTAACCATTAATCAATTAGTCAGTTTGTTTTTATTTTTAGTTAAGTGGTTTTACCAAATGTTGTCAATAACGTTTCAATTTATAAACCTTAATTAAATTAGATGCCCTTTAGGTACGAGCAAATGTAGATCTCTGGTTTGTCAGCATTAAGAATGTATTGTTGTGTACATGTATATATTGACTATAATTTGATCAAATTCCATTTTCTCTGACCGTTTGTAATTATTAAAACCTACTAATTATTGTATATACTCCACAACACTTAACCATTAATCAATTAGTCAGTTTGGTTTTATTTTTAGTTAAGTGGTTTTACCAAATGTTGTCAATAACGTTTCAATTTATAAACCTTAATTAAATTAGATGCCCTTTAGGTACGAGCAAATGTAGATCTCTGGTTTGTCAGCATTAAGAATGTATTGTTGTGTACATGTATATATTGACTTGTCTCTTTTTTAGATTTTATCATTGCTTGATAACGACTAGAGATGCCTAGTCGAAACGTCGCTCAGTAATAAGCAGTAACTGTATTCCATGGAATTGTGACCTGTATACTCTAGTTGAATTACTAAATGCCATTGAAACAGTGCATTACAGATAGATGGACTTGTTACAAATGAAAACTGTCTTAAATGGATTTGTGTAAATGTGTAAATTATTGTTCGACAGTGACATTAGTTTTAATACCGATGATGAAATTGGTGAAATTATGTGATTTTTTTATGAGTAGGCCAACAGCAGTATACATGTACATGTATTTTTGTTAGCGGATTTTAAAAAATTTAATACATATTTTAAACATGTTTTAATTAAATGTACTGTACATGTCAATAAATTTTCATGTTATATTTTGTAACATGCTTTATTATATGTTTTTGTTTTATTTTTTTTTTATTCTCGTCAGTGGTGCAGGCGGGGGAGCTAACAAGGTACAAGGACAGCTGTCTAGTCGTTCGGATGTGACGAAAAACCGAGGTCCATTGTATATATTGGTGTGCACGTAAAAGATCCCTTGACAGTTGGAATTCGATATAATAGTAGGCCGTAGCACCGCTGCCCGGACAAAATTTTCTTGATAGCACACTGTATAGCGTATGCCCGTCTTCATTAGTCCAGCTTAGGAACAGAGCAGTAGGACGTTAAATCCCATTTTATTTTTTTTATTCTGTTTCATTTCCGCCGTGGTTTCTCCTTGTCAGTGGTGCAGGCGGAGGGGCCGGCAAGGCACAAGGACAGCTGTTTAGTCGTTCGGATGTGATGAAAAACTAAGGTCCTTTGTATACATTCGTGTGCACGTCAAAAGATCCTTTTGCAGTTGGAATTCAATATAAGAGTAGGCCATAATGCTGTACCGGGAAAAATTTCAATCATAGCACACTGTACATGTATGCATTGCGTATGCCTGTTTTCATTAGCCCAGTACATGTATAGGAACAGAACAGAAGGACGTTAAATTCCATTTTATTTCTAATTCATTTTATTTATATAACTATTTGTTTTCCTTTTATATGTATTTTTATTTACTGATATATATTTTTTAATTTTGTTCAGTGTAATTAGGCACACAAGACCTGCTCTGTGTGTAAATACATGTATTCTGTGAATATAAGAATCTGAACAGCAGATTAGAAACCGTTCTCCAGTATTAACACACTTTATAAATGATGATATTATTATAATTATTATATACATTTTTCATCAATACTATAGTGGTGTGTTCGATCCTTGCATTGGGCGAGAAAGTTCATCTCGATTTAACAGTGTGGTTTCCTCTTGTCAGTGATGCAGAACGGAGTGCCTTACAAGGACAGCTGTCTAGTCGTTTGGATCGTATAAAAAACCAAGGCCGCGTGTTCATATTGGCGTGCACTTGAAAGATCCCATGGCAGTTGGAATTCGATATAAGAGTAGGCCGTATCGGCGCTTCCCGGGCCAAATTCCCATCATAGCACATCGTCTATTTATAACTATTGACCCGTGACCCTATGACGTTGATTGCTTTTATGGTTTCTGATTGGCTTAGAATTTGATTTTTTCATCCCATTATGGCAACACTTGACAAATATAGTACGAGACGTAATTCGAATGCTGGACGTATTGTGCAATGCATCGGAAAAGAAATGTATGCGACGGCTGTCTGGTTAACTTATGCAACAAAGCGTCAGATTTTCACCCGGAATTTGCTGAGTCGAGATGGAACGATTTTCGGAACTTAATCGCAGCCTAAGTGGGGGAAAGCCGGGTAAACCCCACACGGTTGGAGATGACCCTAATTATTGTCGCGTTCAAGCGGCGAATCGAAACCGAGCAACTTGGATCAATGACAGGCCCACCTCTTCCCTACGTCCACGGCAATGTGTAGGCTACACGGTCCCCCGTTTTTTGTCCCATCGGAACGACAACATGTTATCCGTTGCCAGGCCCTCCATCACCCATCCTACACAACTGACAAGGAAGGACGTCTCCAGAAATAGCCCGGTGCACTTCGATGAAGCTAGAGAGCAAACGCCCTACACACCGAGACACTGTAGCCACCACTCCATTTCAATTTCGGACAAGGAACTTCGTTTTTTATTTATACCATTCGAACGACTATACGTTGTCCCTTGTCAAGCCTTCCTCCCTATACCACTGACAAGCAGGGACCCCGACCGAAAAATCGCGGAAAACTTTGATAAAGTAAGTAAACAAACGTCGATCCTACTCACTGAGCCATCGTAGCTCCATTTCTTTTCCGGCCACGTGATCTCGGTTATTTGTATTCCATCCGAACAACTATATTTTGTCCCTTCTCGCCCCTACCCCGTCCTACACCACATACACCACTGGGTGTTCGATCCCTGCATTGACCGTGAAAATTCATCCAGATTTTCGGGTGTGGATTCTCCTTGTCAGTGACAAGGACAGCTATTGGCGTGCACCTAAAAGATCCCTTGGCAGTTTAAATTCGATATAAGAGTAGGCCGTAGCGTCCCTGCCTGGACAAAATCTCCTTGATAGCACACTGTATATCGTATGCCCGTCTTAATTAGCCCAACTTAGGAACGGAACAGTAAGACGTTAAACCCCATTTTATTTCATTTCAATTGAATTTAGGAACGTTACCTCGGTCATGTCAACCGAACAATTGTACGTTGTCTCTTGCCAGGCTCTATCCTACACCACTGACAAGGGTGGACATAGCCAAAAAAATCACGATGAACTTTGATGAAGTTAGAGAGCAAACCTCCAACTCACTGGGCCACCGTAGAAGCAACTTCATTTCGATTACGTTTTTTTTTTAAAATTCCATTCGCACGTCTGTCCCTTGTCAGACTCTCCATCCTTCAGCACTGACAAGAATCCGATGTTTTCTCTTTTACTTTTGATTTCATACTTTTTACTTTTGATTTCCTACTTTTTACTTTTGATTTTCTACTTTTTACTATAGATCGCATTTTTAAACCGATACACCACCATATGCAAGAAACCATACTAATAATACCACAATTATTACACTGGAGCAAACATTTCTAGCACAATTTCTCATATTTACACTTATAAAGAATTATCTATAATGGGTTTACACACTACATAACTTATTGTTACCAGGCCCGTAGCCAGCTTGCAGGCTTCGGAGGGGCAGTGAAGTTTTTAGGAGGGGCACACCCGTTACAGTCTACAGTAGTTATTTTAGAGTTATGGTTGGCAAATTTTCTTTCGGGGGGGGCAAAACATTTTTTCAGGGGGGCATTGCCCCCCCCCCCCCTTGCCACCCCCTAGCTACGGGCCTGATTGTTACTTAGTGGTGCGTTTAATCAACCACACCCGGGTTCCGTTTACGTATTATTTATTAGTTTCTGTACTATCAAATGCAATACATGTTAATGTTTGATTTATAAAGTTGATACAATAAAAGACCAAAAATGATATGACCCATGATAGGTAAACAGTGTAATATACGACACCAGGGGGTTCTTGTTTGAACATGTATGTAAAATGAAAGAGGGTTTCTGGGAATCCATAATGTTTAAAACTCCCGTTTGTCACGACTTGAACTAATACAGTGACGACTTTGCTCGCACGATACTGATCCGTATGAAGATCCTGGTCATTTGACTTACGAGAACCATTTTAGAAAGTGATAGCACTCTAAATGCGGAGCCCCCTCACTTCACTATTCCACTTATTTATTTCGTTTAAAGAATTATTTATTTCGTTTAAAGAATTATTATTTCGTTTAAAAGAATTAATCATTTGGATTGATCGATTTAGGATTTAACACGTAGACGAATGACCCAATTTAAAAATAAAATATATTAAAAAACAATTGTGATCTCCACACTGTTAAAAATTTTAAGCCACTTTACATGTTTTTGGGTGGCAACTTTGCTGCCACCTTTTTTAGTGTAAAATAATTAACACTTTACTTGTATAAAGTAATACCTAGAATGGTGTATTATTAACACCATAGCAAATGCAATGTAGACACATGAGTTGGTGTTGTGTGAGCATACACACTTACAGTGTCTTTCCTACGGTATTCCTTTTATGGTGTTTTGTCCATGAAAATACACCCAACTCCTGCTATGTTTACACTGTAACTAGAGAAAGCATATCCTTCAAATGATGTAATATTACACTACTTTGAAGATAAACAGCTCATTATAATTATCGTAACTCCTCTTAATTTACACTGGATGAAGTGTAGGTTTACACTTTTTATATGTTAAAATAACACATAACAGGGAGTAGAACCTTACACTTTTAATGGGGTAATAAAGAAGACACACTTGGTAGGTGTATACTATCGCAACACTTCAACAGGTGCTTTTCAAACCAAACAAACCCTGTATATGGCATTATGCTTACACCCTTCTAAGTGGCAACTTTTGCTGTCACCCAAATAAAGAGGTTTAATATACACTTTACACCAAATAGTTTTGTTGTACAGTAACACCTAAATAAGGTTTAACAAAAAAATTAACAGATCTATGAAAACTTATAAAGTCCCTATCCGAGTTATGTATATAATAGATTTGAACTTTTAAAGAAACAAAAAGGATTATAAGATACGAAAATAGTTTATTATAAGTTTGCTTTTAAAAATACACGTAATTAGAAATAATACTGATATCAATTTAATGAACATTTTGAAGCAATACTTTTAAGTATGGTTGAAGAAGCCCAGTAAATGGGAGGAGGATCAACAGAATAATAAAAAGGTTGACAACATAGTAAAAGTGAATAATAGTTCTATTCATATGGCATAAATTCTGCCAGAGACTAAAAAAATCTTAAAATATTTTTATAAATCAATGTATGAGCAAATGATTTCTGCATGTCTATATGTTGTCTAATATATTAACAAATAAAATTATTAAATGTAACATTTAAAACTTTCAAAATTCCTTAAAATCTTCTCATATATCAATTATATGCAAAACATTTCTTCATCATTTCTAAACTAAATCATGGCCAAAATTTAGGATAAACAAAACTAAGGCTATCCTTGCCTTTCATCTGCATACAACAAAAACACAAACTATGGAATACTCTACATAAATCATATATCAACATATACAACTGGTAGTAGTTTTTTCTTTGATATCCATAGCAGTTATATCTCATAACAACCTCTCATGACGTCATCAGAGGTTGATATATTGGGTTCATATCAACCGCTGATGACGCTTATGACGTCATCCAAGGTCGATATATTCGGCTCATATCAACCGCTGATAATGTAGATGATCGAAATAATACAAAGAACACAGACATAAAATTTTATTCTTTTGACAATAAAAAAAAGTTATGGTACAGTTTGTAGCATGCAGTAACGAAATAGACGGTGTACTTATCGGCATATTTAAATCGTTTATCTTGGGTAGGTTAATATGCTCTACATAAAAATTTACAGGAGCCTCTTATCTCTGAATGTACTTATGGAGTACATTTTAGCTTAGACATAGTTTAAAGTTTACCAGAAAAACTTTATCAACCATTTAAATAATGTCACCATATCCTGAAGGTCTAAAATGATGTCACAACTTTCTTATTGGTGGAAAATTACGACTGCCCGTGGAGGACTTCAGAAATCACTAACTTGGAAATTTACCTGTTGAAGGCTACATTAACATTCGGAATCATTTTATGCTTATGGAAAGGATATGGTGACATAATTACTTTCATTATTTAAATGGTTTATAAAGTTTTTCTGGTAACCTTTAAGGTCATCATTATTTTCCAAATGAAAGTCCATTGACTTGATCACATGCATTTGTTTATGGAATTCACTAATGTGGGATTATTCTGAGACAATTAAACAAGCCAATCCCCTTTAAATCATTACCAACTGTTGATAGGTCAATAATAAGACAGTTATTACGCAATAGCATATCAATGCAACAAAAATTGAACACGTGTACCGTGTATGGCATGATTAAATATCTGATACTGCTGGAAATACTATCCTCCAACCAAACTCTCATAAAAAATCCTATAATACTCTATCCAAGGATATTGTTAAATGCAATACTTAGCCCAAGTACAATAACTTAAGTATTAATAAGTATACAGGAACTTACTATTAAGTACACCAACAAGTACAGTATTAATAACAGTAACAAGTACAGGAACTTGAATATTAAAAGTACACTAATATAAGTACAGTAACTTAACAAATACAACAAGTACAAGAACCTTTAAGTATTACCTGGTACACGAAACCACTTTTACAAAATGTACATACTACTTATACTACTACTTGTAGCCAAAACCATTGACCTTATAAGGTCCATGCAAAAACAAAGTTTAGAAATTCCGATAATAGAAAGACCCATTTATAAAACCCCACAATAACTTGCAATTGAAAAATGGTAAATACTATTATAACTATGCGTGACATAATGAGTTCTTGCTATATATTATTCTTTTAGAAAATACCTAGGCCAAAACAATCGATAGTGCAAAATAGCCTATTTATTATTTATGAAAACAAATATCTAGAATAGTTTGTACGTAAAATATTTATTATTTTTAACAGAAAAATGTCGCCGTGTCTGTCGGGTTGTGGAAAAAGCGCGATTTTACATTCTCCTCAGTGAGCCACCATACAATTATAAAGAGCGCAATCTGTTATCAAAATTTGAATTATGACCCCTTTACCGCGAAACATAGTTCTTGACTTGTCAAGTGGCTATATATTTATCTAGAATTGTTCAAGCGGCTCGACGTTTTAACTAGACAGCCCCTGGTGGATCAAAGCGAATGTAATCTCTACCTAGAATAGATCTTTGTTTAAATTTGTGTAAATTATCCATTACATCCTATTTTACTTGCCCTCGGGGTTCGAAAATATTTTAAAATCCAAGTCGCATTTGAAAGGGTTTACGTTAATCTTTTCAAATCATGTAGTGGAATTTTTCCAATTTTTTAAATTAGGTGTGTTAAGATGAAATTTTTATCATCAATTAATTGGAATATTGTAAAATAATACAAGTTGTTGACCAGAATAGAGATTGAGACATATTATTCAATCACAACAAGAGTGGTATTGAGCATTTAACAAGGCATGTTAACCCCAATATGAATATCTTTGAAAAGAATTCGCGTGCTTGATCAATGTTTATTTCTTAGTACCATGTAACAGGTTTTGTATTTATTTCTTTTGAAAATTTGTTGCATCAAATACGAAATAATGAAGAGAATGTATTATTTTCTTTACGGTCGATATTTATGCTAAATTCTTTCTAATGAAACAAATTTAACATATTAAACGATTGATAATTTAACTTAAGTTCTCTCAACCAATTTCACACGCCAAACGTATTGAAACCGTCGTTGTAATGTACAATTTTATTAAAGTCAAATGTTCACAAATAATGTATATAATACCATATTAATGTCATATAATAAAATCTTGTTGACGTCGTCAGTGTCATAGGATACTGATATGTTTCTTTGATAGTAAAACAGAGTTATGTCGTGCAGGGTTTATATGTGGCGAATCGTAACCTGGGGCGGGGTGCGAATTTTTTTCCCAACCAACATAGCCACTGCACTTCTATTCGGCCTCTGATTGGCTGAAAGTATGACGTCATATTCATATTGACGTCATAAGCTGAGCTACTGACACATAGAAATATATTTATATATTTCTATGTACTGACATCCCGGTCAGAGTCAGACACTGCCATTTTCACCACCTCACTTTAGTGTCACTTAACTCCCCCCCCCCCCTTAACTCATGCTAACAGATTGGCGGTAACAGACGTCAGACGGACATTATAAAAATAAATACTGTCAGTTTGCTCAACGACGTTATGAGACGGTATCTACATGTCATGACGATTCATTGAAGTAATACAAACACGACAAGGTCAATTTGGCTAATTTTATACTAGTATGAGTTGACAATAAAAGTTCTTACTGAAATTTCACCGCAATATTATAACTTTTCCTAGTTCTTTAAGGCCTGGTTTAATTTGGGCCTCAGTTGAAATTTAGCTAACTGAGTAGCCTACTTGAAGGCGATATATTGTCACGATAATGTCGTTGTTGTTGCATTTGTTTGTTGGTTCTGTAAAGCACGAGACCTAGGGGTTATGGTGGAGAAAGAAAGGTTGAAAAAAAAAAATAACCCGAGAAAAAGAAAAAAAAACGAGGCCGGCATCCCAAGGTTTTTATATCAATTTTTTTTTCTAAAGTATTTCTTCCCGAGCACAAAGTATTTCTTCCCGAGGAATTTATCTTGCTTATAAACCGTCTATGTTTACATTTACCCAAAATGAGATTATCCCTTAAGAAAGACATTATATCACGTTTTCTATTTAAGACTGAAAACTGATACACAATGATAAATGTACGGTGGCTGATAAGGGACATGAAAAATAATGTAATTTTTTTTTCAATATTCACCAAAATCAATTTTTAATATATTTTTTTTATTTTTTATAATTTTCACCAAAGTCAATTTTAATTTCCACCCAATAGTGTGGTATGACATGTCATCAAAACAGCTTCCGTAGGATTTGTGTGCTAAAATTATTTTTTTTTTTTTTGGGGTTGATTAGGGACCAAACTATCCAAAAATGTTGGGGTTCAAATTTTCGGACACCTTGACCCCTATGGGAGGGGCATTTTTTTTTAAAATCGGGACCCCTATGAACGAGGACGTGGCTTTCTCCGCCAATAATGGTTGGATTTTCATGATCTGAAGTTCCTTCTCGTGTTTTTTCATCATGCGGATCCCATCTATGATACACTTAAAGTTCCAATAGCATTTTTTTAAGTTATATTTTTAAAATGTATTAAAATAAAGCCCTAAAATAGATTGAACCTATAAACAGTCCTACCTTGTTAAAGAATAATCCTATTAATCATATAATTCACTATTGCCAGTTGAGAAATTGGCAAAAATATCATTTTCACTTCAAATTCAAACGTTTGAAGATGGCCGTCCATGGAGAGGAATGGGAAAACAAGGGAGGTAATTGAGTAACTATTTCCTCAATCAGCCTGTGTCAGCCTCTGTACTGCCCAAAAAATTTTGCCCATGATCGTATAATAGTGAGTTGACAACCTTTAGAGCAAAAGACATAGAAATAATTATGTTTTGACTTTCTTAGAAAATATGAAATTGGAACTTTAAAGCGATTCCGGTGGGGAGTAACAATTTCCGGTGTCAAACACCGATTGATTTCAATACAAAATGGAAACTTAATCAATAAAATTTGACCCTTAAAAAGATAAAAAGCGTTCACCGTATGGGCTTGGATGGTTGGTAAACTGTTTCAATTTTATTCTACTCTCTTATGCTGGATGGAATAAATGATCTGGAAAAGGGTTCAGTACGGCATCAAATTTCGTCTGGTTTATCTTCATTTGGATGTGAATTATGTATAATTGGTTCACCACTTAATAAGGTGGAGTTAGATTGTTGACGATTTTGTATAATACTTATATAAGGTTAAAGTTTCTGTCTTGGCGAATTTCACCGCTGCTCTCTGGGTCACCAACAGAAATGGCGTTGGAATCTGGCATACTGTTGCCTGCCGACAGTCAAGATAGTTCTTGAACCACAATAATAGCTCTCCTTTCACCCAAAGTCGTTTGCGGCAACAAGCAAGACTCTGGTAAAAGCTTAGTATACATAATATTTTTTTTAAACAAAATTTTTATTCAGGTTGTCTGAATTAGATTGGAGAACAAGCTTAGCCTATGTAAAACCCTAGCCTAGTAAGGCAAGAATTTTGAATAATAATAGGCAACATTATAGCGACTGCCCAAAATGTAGCAATATAGTCGTGGTGACATTGTTTTTAAAGATTATAGACAAGGAATGAGGAGATAAGATATAGTTTTATGTTTCTTACATATTCACATATATGCAGGTGTGTACTGAAATCAAATAACATTTGATTGACATATTGTTATATAAAAAAGGGTTATAGAAACAAAACATAGCTGGTTCTATATGTCAACAACATGATAACAGATATCTCATGCGCAATTTCTAGAGTAAATTTCCATAACCATATAAGGGTGTGTTTTGACGTCATTGGGCTCAATTAACCACTCTCTCTAATTATTTACATCATGTTTGACCAATTAGATAATTGAATGTCCAAAACCAGTTGATACAAAATTAGGATACTCGTGAGAATTCAGCAGACTTCGATTAGATTCCAGAGGGTTAGCATCTAAGAGTCCTAGGCACTGCGAGGTGTCTAGGTTGAGAAGAGTTTAGTTAGTATTGACTATAATTGTAATATGTACTATGCTTGTATGTATACTTATGCTACATAAAAGGTAAAAACGAACTGTTGCATTGTTATAACTGAAGAAGACAAACTTCTTAAGGAACCAGTAAGAAGTAAACACAACGTGAAGGAGAAGCAAAGACAGCTAGAGACAAATTCTAGACGATCACAAGGCTACGAAAATATGTAGCAAGAAAAGATGCATGGGTCATACGTAGGATGTAGGGTCCGGTTTGACCACCGCAACCCCTGCCCGCTCTCCACGTCAGACAAAAAGACCCATGATATTACAAAAATTATACATAAAATAGACGATAAAATATTATTTGTTCGAGTTTAAAATCTGTTTGACATATCTATAAACTTATGGACCCGATTAAAATTATTAGTGTTAACATCAAGACTGTAGGTTGTGGAGCCAAATAGAAGACAGTTTATATTTTCAAAATCATGTCTGTGGTTTCTGTTCGTGCATTTGAATATGAGGAACACCGCAGAAGGTAATGGCCGGGATCTTCAAATATATGACCACAGAGGCAAGCAGGACTGTCTGCAAGATGTCTTGGGAATTTGTGGCGCTGACAAATATGTGATTTAGATCTATTAGTGTTGAATTATTCTTTAAGAAGTTAAAGACACCCTGATATATTGTTATTGTGAATTAAGTTTCATTTTCGATCTACTCACAACATACAGCGGCAGTTTCAACAAAGCTGATTAATCGTGTAGTACGCTTGGGTTATCGTGTGATTCCCTACAACTGGTCGACAATTAGATTTGGGATTAATACACTAAATTAATTCCACGAATGAAATAATAAAATAAATATAATTTTATAAATATTGTAAAATCAAGTCATGTTATACTTACCTGGCCTGTATTTCATAAAAATAAAAACACAAAAGTAAACCAGCAATTAATCCGTTTATAACATTTAACATTATGTATTTTGGTTCATTGTAGCCTTCAGTTAATAAATTGTAGACAGATGTAGTGCTATTATATAATCTTCTCGTGTGTGACAGAATTCTAGGAATAGTAAAGACCCTAATATGTGATTTGAATAGACTATGTACTGATTTGTATTCAGATTAATAGAATGTCGAATGCAATATCTTTTCATAAATAGCAACGCCTCTTCTTAGGCCGTTTTCAAGGATTGTTTATTTGTCTACCAACCAATATGCGTGTAACTAAACATGATTTAGTGTCAAAATAAGTTGCATTATATCTTCGATTTAACAAATTAAATAATCGTAGTTTAAAGATGGCGTTCTTATATAAACTAAAATTAAAATATGTTATTAGCCAGGTAATATATATAATGATTTTATATCAGCTATATGATCTGCATTTGTTGTTTTTAATGTTTACTCCTGCCTGCAGATGTCATTTAATAGTTATAGATGGCCTGTCAATTACTTTGCTCATTTTCATTTTATTATAATTTTGTACTTTCCGCCAGTGGGTTTGAGTAAATCAACGATAAAATGTCTTGATATTACCCTTTTGACAACCCTGTTTCCGGGGTCCACGGTGGCTTAGTGGGTAGGACGTTGGTTCACTAACCTGTATGTAGCGTGTTCGATCCGTACATTCGCCAGAAAATTCATCGTGGTATAGTTTGTTGCTTGTCTGGCGAACCGACGAATCTGAAATATTTATGTATTGAGAATTATGCGTTTGAAATTTGCGCTCTGTCGTTATCTCTATGTCCATTCAATAATAACGTTATATGTAAATGGCGTCATGTTTCCTGATGTATATGTATGAAATATTAAATCATAAATAAATGTTAATATTTGATGGCTACAGAGATAACAACAGAGCGCAAATTTCAAACGCAAAATTCTCAATACTTAAATATTTCAGATTAGCCAGTTCGCCAGCAAAGCGACGAGTTGTTCGGATGGTACGAACAATCGAGGTTCCGTGGGCACGTAAAAGAACTCAAAACAGCTGGAATTTGAAATAAGAGTAGGTCAAAGCGCCTCATAGCACACTTCGTAAACCATTCTATGGTTCATTTGCCTAGTAGGTGCTGCACAGTAGGACGTTAAACTTCATTTCATTTCATTTCGACCTCGTGCACTGGACATGCACTGGTATGCTTCTATTCAATGACTTTCTTATTGTATATTCACAATAGTATGTACATGTAGTTATAGACATTTTGAGTTTCAGTCTAAGTACCTTAATACAACTCCACTTTGTACTGAATTGACCCGGGTTATACCAATTTGTCCTTGACATCGATTATAATTTTTTTATCTATTTTTCTAGAATCGAAATTTTATTAAATTAAACTTATAAAATTAGTGTCCTTCGCCTCTATAGTATAGTCACCTGCTTTATTAGCGACATTTTATTTAGAACTTTCCATACAGCAGTTATATTTTCTTGATGACGTAGTAAACACACCACATTAATTATTCAGCACTAGACACAATCAAGAGTTACTGATATTGACCAGTTAAATTCTCGCCATTTAATGTTTTCACTGAGTTCTAATGATTTCATACCGACAAAAATATTTAGCCAGACAAGATTAACATGATTACTATTCTGGCGAAAACGTTTATGTATATGGAAGGGAAATGTATTTTGACACAAATGAAAGAGAACAGGATTCATTTTATTTTAAGTATTAATCCAATATATTAAGCTTATATATAATACGAACCCGGACCTTTGCACCTGGCACGTCTATGCGGGTTACACCCATAGCTTATATAATACGAACACGGCACGTCTATGCGGGTTACACCCATAGCAAACAATCTATTAAATAACAATAAAGTGAAAAAACAAGGAAGAAATATTAAATGGGCCAGGAATGGTATATATTATCATTTCCCGCATTTCGAAGAAAGCAGGGGATTACTAAAATACTAAAATGGGTATGTCTGTCTGTCTGTCTGTCTGTCTGTCTGTCTGCCTGCCTGTCTGTCCGTCCGTCCATCCGTCCGTCCTTAGTCGAGACTTTGGAACACAATAAGTCTCATTCTAATTGAGTTAGAATGTTCACATTTAGTGTCTATTGGGTGTATGCCTTGATGGAGTTCAAAGATGAGAATTTTCAGCCTATAGAAAAAAGATAACACCACGTCGACTATTCTAGATAGGTAAGTAGTTGACACCTAGAATACAACAATTGTTAAATAGTTGACACTATTCTAGGAAGCAACAGCAATCGCTTGAAACTCTGTAATGAACCGTCACTGTTAGATATATCTCGTCATAGTATAGGTATACTACTTGCTGCAGCCACAATTTGGGTTATTCAAAAGATCAATAATTATAATATAGGAAATAATTATAAGGATCTACGATAACCAACGATGGACATACTTGCTTTATAAGAATAATGAGTGAAACATCAGTGTTAAAGAGTTATATCTCTATTATATTAAAAATATAGGAATAAATTATAAAAGATTGACAGTAGTCTGATAAATATATTTTTAAAATTATATTGTTGAAACAAATCATTGATATTTACAGGGAGCACTATCGTAGAAACAATTCACAAGAATGTACAATGATATTTTCAAATAGTAATTTTAAAATGTTAAATTACGATGGTATGATTATAATGTTGGAAAAGACCGCATGGGTCCACAGCCGTTATTGTTAAATATAATCTTGGTAACTTCGATATATCAGGTATCTCGATGGTAAGGGAAGCAACTTTTGTCTCTTGCCATTGTATAACGTCTGCTCCTCCCGGCGAAGTTCCTAAACTGACTTCATAAGACAGGTTCTTCCATGGGGACGTAAATAAATCTCTCCATGACATTTCCATTGATTTACCATCAAATGATCTGGCAATTAGTAATTTGGAACCAGCTGAAATATATAGATTAGTAATAATAGTATTATTTTTCATTCAGAATATACTGAGCGCCATAGAAAACGCATCACTTAGTTTTTCGTATAACAAAATGATCCTGTAAACGTATCTTATTTATTTTGCTAGTCAAATGGGAACACATCAATAACTTATGGATGTTTAATCTGTAATCAACGGTACAAAGTCAGAGGGGTCAAAACCAAAATTACGATCAACTAAGTGATGCGTTTTCTATGGCGCTCAGTATATCATTCAATATAAACCAGAAGTGTTACTGTTACCCGCACACCGTCAGTCTTAAGAAATTATTTTGTGAATATTGAATATTCGTTCGGTAGGGGATTAGCCAGCAGCCAATTCGGGTAATTCGGAACGAAATGGACGGGACGTCTTGCCAACGTCTCTAACAATGTATTAAAAACAACGTCTTCAACAATTCAGTTAAATAAAAAAACATCAGGTAAAAACAGCAACAAGTATTCTAATAATCAAATCAAATCTTCAGTATCATACACAATTATTGTCTTCTACGAATCAGTCTTTTCAGTCAAGTCACGTGACGTATTGGATTTTCAGACCATATCAATTCCCTCACTATGCCAAGCGCTTTATATTTATATTAAGCTCCACAAAAGTAAAATAACCAACCCCCGCCTCAACTAAAACAAAATACGGGCGATGATAAAACCATATATCCTAAGTTTTGGAACATAAGAATAATACAAATTATAGAAATTTAACACATACAAACAAAATTACAAAAATAGTAAATTTTACATAATCAAATTATCTCCCTTGGATCAACCCTACATTCACTCAATAAGTAAAATACAAAAATGATTATAATTTCCGGCACGATTAAGGCTCAATAAAAATATGAATAGGCACTGCTTCGGGAAAACATTCCAAACAAACAGAGACAATAAAATCATGAAAATAATCTACTGCCGATCCCTGCCGATGAAACCAAAATGCTCCCCTATGCCTTAAACAATGGGCTAAGTACATCACATATAATTACTCGGCATCATAAAACATAATTAGGCACATATAGAATTTACACTGGTAAAGATTCCAAATTAATGATAGAACAAGATTAAATAAAGATAAATTCTCTAATTACTTAATGAATTACGAAGCTTACACATAAAATGAAAATATTAAAATCTAGCTGTTCCGGCCACAGTAGTCACACTGCATAGTCCAATCGACTTGGTCCCACTGCATGAACATATTTCTAAAACAGGGCCAAAACAAAGTTCATCTCGTTAAATGCGCTATCGTTGCCAATTACAACTGTGTATAAACGCACGAAAAGAGTTATCGGTCTTTCGTCATAACCGGAAGTGAAAGAAACTGTTGTAAATGGACACAGATCACTAAATATTCATGGGCCGTCACCCACGAATGTTGGGCGAAAGTTATTTTTAGTCTTTCTCTCCCTTTCCCTTTTTCACCTTTTTGCATGGCGATTTTTGTTGACTTTTTGGTGTAGAATCGAAGAACCCAGACAGCCACTCGGCTTTGGCCCAACTATGGCCCACATGTGGCAACATCTGGCTGGACGTGGCTCACATCCAGCCAGATGTTGCCACGTGTGGGCCATAGTTGGGCCAAACTTGGCAACTATTGGCTCACTACTGATGAATTAAACTTATTTTTGGAACTGGTATCAAAGAATATCTTGTCAGTTTGTTAAAAAGTTTTAAACTTTTTGTTTTACATTCAAAGCAATGTAAAACATTGGCCCACATCCATCTGGCCAAATGCCCCAAAATATCAACCCAATAAATGTCGGCTCAGAATATGACATCTAGTTTCCAGCAGAATTTTCCTGTGTGCTGTGATGTTCTATATTAGTTTTATAATAACGAATAAAAATCAAAGTCTTCAAATAATATTTTTTTTAATATAACGGTACTGTATATAATATGAATGGAATCCTCTCACCCCACCCTCCCCAAAAAGCCAGTAAAACTAAATCTTCAAAGCAAAAATGATAAATTATTCTTGAAAGAATTCAGTGAAATAAAGACAAAGTTTGTTTGAGTGTTGGGTATCATGCTACTGTGTTAGTAGTTAGATTTTAATTACTATAGCAGATTCTGTACTCAGATTATACAATTTGTTGAAGCCAGCAGGTCAACCATGTAAATCTTTCAACAAAACATAATTAACAGCCCATTTACTATCTTGAAATCTGTTTGGTCAATAAAAGTAAGTGTGGAACAACTTAATAGAAATCAGTATTAACAGAACTTAGTTAAAGACAAAAAGATAAGTATATTTTATTACTATCTCTACAATAATATTATATTAGATAAGTTCTTTGTGATTTTATAATTTAAATAACTTCATTTAACTATTCTTTTGCCTTGGCATTAACAGACCCCTTGGCCATGCTTGATATAAAGAAGGAAAAACATGTTTTTATATGTACATTTGTTTGCATTTATTGCAGGTATGATCAAACTTCACACACAGGGACGTAGCCGTGAAATATATATTGGGGGGGGGGGTCCGCAACGGGGTGGGGGGTACCCCATAAATTTTGTTTAAAGTCTCAGTCTTCTGTTAACATCACACCAATACAATGTTTATCATGTTTACAGACATTAGCACCGGTCTTCCCCGAGGGGCGAAGAAGCGTGGCTTACTTACCCCCACCTAAGAAAATTTTGGAATATTTGACGGCTGCAAACACTTTTTCCTGCTATTTCAGTCCATGAACAAAGCAATTTCAAAGTGGCCTGATATAGCCTAATTAAGGTGGCTTGTTGACTCGAATTCCAATCACTCGTTTACACCCACGAAGACGGGACCGTTGGGAGAAAATTTTGAAAATTGACCTGCCACATACACGTTCTCCTGCTATTCCAGCCTGTAGTCTGTGAATACAACAACTTCAATTTGTTCCAATATAGCCTACCTGGCTGCCCAGAACCAATCAATCGTCGCGGGCTATGGGAGACTCACCCTCTCGGAGAAAATTTTGAAAATTTAACCACCGCAAATGCGTTTTCTGCTATTCTAGCCTGTGTGAGCAAGTCCAAAAGTATCCAATGGTTCTGTAACCGAAATCCCACTCTGAATTCCAACCATCCAATCACACTGTTGCAGTTGCATTCACAAAGTAGAGTGGCCCAAGACAAAATGTTTTAATCAATAGTCAACGCAGTACAAATTCGTGGTATTCAATTAAAAGAAAAGTGAAATAAGTGTTTTATTAGAACTCGATGACAGTTAGGGAAGAAAAACTAGAAATACCCGAAGCAGGTTTACGGGCTGCGGCCAGTTTTCTTCGACCCCTCAAGAAAATTTTGGAATATTTGATGGCCACAAACGCGTTTTACTGCTATTCCAGTCCTAAAATTAGTGTTTTATTAGATTTCGGGCACTTTACTTTGCCAAATTTTTTTTGTTGGGGGGGGGGGGGGGGGCCCGACCCCCCGGACCCCCCCCCCCCCATGTGTGACGCCCGTGTTCACACAAGGATGCAATGGAAAATATTTTTAAAAATGTTGGATAAAAATGGTTGAATGGGGGAAAAAAAAAACAAGGTGAAGAGGACGAAGAGACAGAGAGAGAGAGAGAAATGGGGTTTAATGTCCGCTCGACATAAACTTGGTCATTTCGTGACTAACAAGGAGATAGCTGCAGAAAAAGGAACAAGGGGAGAATGATATTGACATGGATAATTTGTATGCCTGATAACAACCATTGAATGTTTTGTGTATTAATATAGTGATTCAAAGTGACTGTTGTTATACATAGAACTGTGTTATATGGATGAATAAATTTTATAATTGAAGATTTAGCTTGTGTTGTTAATGTATGTAGTTTGTGCTGCATGCAAGATATTCTTAATTTCTACTATCTAGAGAAAGGCCAATAAGGAGAAAAATGGGTTGTAACTGAAATGGGTTTAACGTCCTACTCTTTTGCACCTAACCTGGGCTAATGGAAGACGGGCATACGCCATACAGTGTGCTATTTAGAAAATTTTGCCCGGCCAACAACCTACTCTTATATCGAATTCCAACTGCCAAGGTATTTTTTACGTACACGCCAATGTGTACAAGGGACCTCGGTTTTTCGTCCCATCTGAACGACTAAGCAGCTGTCCTTGTCAGTCCCTCTGTTCTGCATCACTGACAAGGAGAAACCACGCCGGAAAATCAAGATGAACTTTCTCCGCCAATGCAGGGATCAAACACCCTAGCCAGCGCCTTAGCCAGAAAAATGGGTTGTAACATCCATATGACACAAACTAGGTCATTTTGGGACAAACATATGGTGCAAACCTATTTCTATAATTCGCTTGTGTGTAGGGTTCTTCTAGTAGGGGAGGGGGGACCTGGAGAAAATTGGCGAGGTTGGACAGGTGACCATACTCCTTGTCACGTACAAGCGGGCATTCAAAACCACGCCACTTGACCCAATGACATACCTTATAATTTCAAGTGTACGTGTTAAATCACTACACCATCCAACAGGGGTACATGTATGACGGGGAATAACCGTATGGTTGCGGCTTGCCATCTACGGTCCACATCTGGCCCTGATGTGGCAGGCCATATCTTTGCCAGCTGTTAGCCAGATCTGCACCATACAAGGCGGGCGTGTGCATTAGCGAATGTGGGCCAGATCTGGCTGTGACTGGGCCACATCTGGCCCAGATGGGCCAGACTTGGCCCAACTGTGGCATGCCATATCCGGCCCAATCGTTTTGCCAGATGTTGCCAGATATGGGCCATGCCTGGGCCAGATGTGTTGTTTAAAAAGGGTTTAAAAAAACATTTTCTGCCAGGTTTTGGTGAATATTCATGATTTTGAGGCGGAAGGATACAAGGGTTGTGAGGTTGGTTACGTTGGTTACGGCCGAAAATTGCTTGTTTAGTTGTCTCTATTTCCAGCCTGTGTATCTCAAGTTTTTCATGGTGAACCTCATACATGCTTTTGGGCCAGAGTTTACCACATGTTGCTCCATCTGTGGCAGGAAGGGTTCTACCCAACGAATATTTGGGAAAAAGTTACAGCCGGTCTATGAGACGAGAATTAACATTAACGTCAATGGGGAAATAATTAGTGATCTGTGGCCAGGTCACGTGATTAGTGTGACATAACTGATCTAAGACACCTCACTTATTTTACAGCAACCAAACTATCAACACGTCGCTACTACAGCTCGTCTACTTGTGTGTTTGGTGGTTCAACATAGTAAGTCACGAAATATTACAAAACCTTAAACGGAATCAATTTCGGACATATCCATTACAAACAGATAATATTGCAGAATGATTTATACAAACCTTGTAAAATAGGAGGTTGTGCTACAGATGATATCACTGTTGATAAAGAATTGTCTTGTCGTCCTAATACATTGATAGTAGAAACACTAACATTATAGTTAGAGTTAGGTTGTAGTGATAAACTTCTTAATATAGCCTGGTTATAACCAATCTCTGTAACTCGAACTTCTTTATCTAAATTATAACCCGGACCATACACTGATACCTAGTAATAAAATACATAAAACTTCTTTATCTAAATTATATCCCGGACCATACACTGATGCCTAGTAATAAAATACCTAAAACTAATACTTGTAATAACCAATATTGGTCCGGGTAGAATGGTGCCCTTTACTCATTTCACATATCCATTTACCCTAAATAGAACATTTGTTTCAAACAATCTACAATTTCATTTGCAGAACGAAAGATGTTAATATTTGGGGCTCATTAAGCCGTACAGGTGTAGTAGCAACCTGTTTCACAGAGAATTACTAACGAAATATCCCTGTAACGGATGGCAGTCTAAAACACGTGCGTTGACTTGCACGCCTCGTAGTCATTGGCTCAACGGCTCGTGCAATGTTTACTTAACACCTAACTGCTTCGGGCAAAATGATGCATTTTACTCAGTTTAATACCCATTTACACTAAATAGGAAATATTTTTTAACTACAAATACTTCAAACGTCTTTATTTATTTTTCTTTTACCTCAAAAAAATGTTTGAGAATTTAATTTGTCGGAGTAAAAAAGTTAATATGCCGTACTCATTAAGCCTCGTCAATGTCATGCTTATCAGTGATTGTAGCGGCCAAGCGAATATTCACTGCGGGATCAGTTTGGTGTAGTAGCTTGGCTAATATACACTGCTGATCAGTGTGCCAGTCAGGGCCCTGTTTCACAAAAACTTAAGCTAAAATCACTAAAATAGATTTTAACTAAAATCAAAATGAAATTTTAAATTTTATACGTTTCACAAAGATTGATTGTAACTTAAAATGTGATTTTAATAGATTTTAGTTAAAATCGCTTGCGCCCGCGCAGTGCACATTTCCGCTGCGGGTACTTACGGTGAAAGCAAATACGCTTCGAAACTGAAAACTGTTGACAGGTTGAATTAACGGTTGCAATATCAATGGGGAGAGTTTCATACGTTGAAGCAATGTTTGCACACGGTCAGACATAAATGATTGTACTGCGTAATATGTGATTCGAAAAGTATCGGTTGGTTGGCCTTGAACTTGGCATTTGATTCGTGACATGGGAATTTGATTTACTCGCAGGCTTCAGTGGATGATGGATATAAAGTGTATCCATATACTAAATCGCATGGATTTGTAGTTTTATGGAAAATTGTCACAAACATTATAATATTTGTGACTCAAACGGCTAATCTAGGTTGTTATTTTTCGTCACATTCTAAAAGTATTTATCAACTTCGAAATTACTACACCAAATAGCCAATGTTCAGATGACTAGATTTGACATTCCATCCTCATAGACCCACCCTTTCAATGATACTTTGAAAATGATACTTACTCAAATGATTTTTTCCCTAAGATAAAATAGCTTGGCTCCTTAAATGCCAGTTATTTTTGTTGTTTTATTAACGTAAGACTTCATTAAGAAATAATAATAAATTTATATTAAAATTTAATTTCAAATAGGACTAGGCCTACAACATTTTTCAATAAACACATTTGAGATTATTGATTTATTTCTTTACATATTGTCATAACCCCCAAAAGTATGCGTAAATACTACATATGGTTTGCGTAGTATTATAGGCCTTTAGGTCTTCTATAACCAAGAAATGAGCCATATTAAACCATTGTACACGAACATATTTTCTTTATAGACAAGAGGACTCTTCTTTCCAAGACATTGGATATGAATAAGTGATTTTCTTTTAGTGTTTAGTTTACTGGGGTTTTGAGTGGGGTTTTTCTTGGAGTTCTAATATGGAGCGCCATCCAAATGCTTAAATTGACTTACAATAAAATAAACGGGCGAAAAGAATTTGAATGAGAATTGTTTCTGTGAATGGTGGTTGGAATATTAAAATTATGTGACCCGGGCCGTTCATAATATTATGATATCATTATTCCAATTATATCTATATGTCGCAATATATGTAACAATGTAGCTCTTAATCAATGTTTGATAATGTTATGATTTTAAGTTAGGACAGGATGAAGGTTATCCTAAGTTAAAATTGATTTTAGTTAAGATTGTCCTTTAAATGGGTTTGTGAAACGCCACTATTTTAAGTTAAGATTAGATTTTAACTAATATATATTCTTTTAGTGGATTTTAACTAAAATGCTTAAAATTGTTTTGTGAAACTCATCTATCTTAAGTTAGGATGAAATTTTAGTTTAAGACGATTTTAAGGAGATTTAAGTTTTTGTGAAACAGGGCCCAGCGTGATAATTCTAAACCTGAACACTGAACCGTTTTATTTCTTGGCGTTCAAATAAGCACAGATAAGATAAAAAGTCCATTTGTCTGAAATTTCTCCATTTATTAAAATATATATACCCGTATAGACTTAGTATCAATTCTGGTATTTTCTAAATCCCATTTTAATCGTAAACTATCAGTCATTGGATAACAATCATCCTTCACGGGATATGCTGATACTCCGTCTTTGTGAATGGCTATCTGACCGTCTGCCAGGGCAGCCATTTTGTTTATAACCAGAACGCCATCTGTAGTAGCTGTAGTTGGTAAAGCAGCTTTATTATAACATCTTACAGTAGAATAAACTTGTTCAGAGGTCTGTATTTGATCAACACTGAGTTCTACTTGAGCAAGTGATTGTTTATCTGGTACAGGAGTAAATGGTTGTATATCAACACCACCGTGCGTTGAACCTGGTATTAACAACATTAATTATTAAAAAAAATATAATCATTTGTATAAATACGTGAATAATTAAATAACCTACATGTTCTCTCGATGATACAAATAGTAGCTTATATTTTGCAGAAATTAACAATAATTATAACCAGTTCTAAACTAGCTGGGCTAATAAAGACAGGTGTTCGCCATACAGTGTGCTACCTTGGGAATCTTGCTATAACCCATTCACAAACTACCTTACAAACAAATTTGAAAATTGTGAAGTATTACCTATAGCCCATTGACAATATTCTATTCCTGATTCTGGATCTCCTACTTTCCAATTAACTGATATAAGTTTGGTTATCTGGAAATTTACATCATCCCCTAAAATGATTCAAACATATTTATATCAACAAAACGGAAAGACAAGTTAATGTATTGAACAAGAAACCATGAGTTAAAGAGAGAGCGATAGAGGAGGGGGGGGGGGGGTAACGTTCACTCGACAAAAACTAGGTCTTTCGGGCCTAACATATGGTTTTGATTTTATTTCAATAATTCGCTTGCGCGTAGGGGCCTTTTGCAGAAGGAGGAAGGCAGAGGACCGGGAGAAAATGCGACACTCCATGTCACGTACAACAGGGGATTCGAAACCACGCCAGTTGACTCCATGACAGGCTTAATGATACAGTGTGCACGTGCTAAACATTCGGCCATCGGACGTCCCCCCGCGCTTAACCATCGACAATGTTAACTTAATGTTCATAACCATTCTGAAAAAAATCGTAGGTTCTGTAAATGTTATATAAATAGCTGTGCTTTCATTGTGGTGGGCAATACTATTTGCCATTAAAGTACCCCACAATACACATCTAATTTCTTACCTATACCATCGTTTATCTCTGATATTATTGGTGGGGTCATATCAACAACAATACTCTCTGATTGACTGACAGTTGTCAGTCCGGCGCCATTGGTTGACATCACAGTCAGGTAAAGTAGTGTATTATGGGCTAGTTTTAGACAGGATGCTGTAGCTTGCTGATTTCTGCCAACACTTGTGAACGACTGAATCTGGGTTCCACCTTTCACAGTTCCTGAAATTAATGTGATTGTTTTGATTGAAAACCGTTGCCAAATTATTTTTGAAAAGAAAAATGCTCTCTGAGTAAGTTTCCAGTATAATCAGTTAATATATTTGATACCAAAATCAACTGGATTTCTAAATAAAATCTATGAAAACAGGGAACGATTTGCTGTAACTAACTACTTGTATGATTTTAACAATTAATTAATTAGTCACTGATATATCTTTATCTGTAACTTTTCATTTACTACTAGATGTAAATTGTCCAGCGTCACGTCCTTGCCTCGTCTGGGGTTGAAGTGGCTTTTGTTCCGCACAATATCCTCTGACGCAATTCCATCCGTTTCTCCGAAAAATTCCTTCAGTCTTAGTTTCCTACAGAAAGCGTTTACATCACACTCTAACTCCTGAATGTTGGCTCTAGGCGTCGGTGTGAATTTCAGGCCTTTCTGTAGGAGTTTTTTCTCTTGATCATTTATGACTGTGGAGGATATATTGATTATTTTCGGGTGTACTGGTTCTTGCGATTGGGTATTGTGGTCCCGTTGTTGGGGTGACGCGGAGTTTTCTTGTAGTGTTGTGGAGGTCTGTGCGATTGATTTTGTGAGGGTGGTCGGTGCGGTTGGGATTGGCCTTTCTGAAAAAAACGACCCTGCTATACATCTAGTAGTAAATACATTCAAACTAAACTTACCTAGTGCCCATTGATAATCTGTTATAGGACTTTGATCATCTTTAAAATGCCAGGTAAGATGAAGAGATGACCAATAAGGTCTAAACACTGTATGATGTATTAAATGATTAGAATCACTCGTTATATCTATATAATTAACTTGTTGTACATATACATCATCTACAGCTAATATCATATGTAATTTACTTGTACCAATTCGTATCACTTCGCTTGCTTCTCTTGGATGGAATACATAAGTAAATTTATTCCATAATATTAATGGTTGTTGGTCGATGTCACATATCCCCTGACATCGTTCTGGGTCAAGACTGAAAGTGTGAGTTTCTTGTCCGAATTGCACGAAACCTTCCACATTGTGATGCTGAATGCTAACATCATGTGGATAACCGACATGTACTATGACATGGTAAGCACTCTGGGTGTTTAAATTAAAAACTGTTTGTTGAATATGACCTTTCACTTTAATATAGGCCCCACCTTCTTTTGGAACTGAAGGTTGTGATTGGATGATTTTAATACACGAGGTGGAGTCACCATACCAACCAGTTGGTAGTTGGTCGTCACATTCCTTATTTGATTCTGTCACGCCTTCTTCAAATGATGGATTGGCGATGAAATTTTCTCCAGTATATTCTATATCAACCGGTACTGGGGGCGTGGTATCAATTGTAATACCATCAGACACTGCTACATCAGATTTCAACCCACTTCCATCTACAGCATACACTTTATTATAAATTGTCAGACCTATAAAAAATAAAGTACAGTAATCGTATTTTCATGGTGGCAGTAACAGATGGATAACAAGCCAACAGTGAGGCTGATGTCCCCCGCCGAAATCCCAAAATAAACAGATGACACATATTAATTAATCGCACATTTATATTTTTCAAACGTATCGAGCAATCAAACTGTACACGAAGTGTCATCCAAAAGTGTTTTATAAAGAAAAATGCTAAAACGACGAGAAAAATGAAAATGTACCCAAGTTAGGGGGACCCTAAAGGCAGACAAAAGGGCCCCCACGCTTGACAAAAGGGCCCCTCTGGCCAAGGGAAAGGGCCGTGTCCGAGTCAATCGTTTCTATACACTGTTACTGTCGAATCCATTACTGAATGAGAATGCAGTCATTGTATTGGCATAAAAATCATCAATCAAGATGAACCTAAGTTATCTTGTCCCAAAGTATCAACCAATCAAATTGCTTATATCTGCTTACCCTAAGCGGAAAATGCTCATCTTCGAACTCCATCAAGGCTTTGACCTAATAAGCATATACACCAAGTTTGAACATTTTAACTCAATTAGAAGGAGAGTTATTGTGTTACAAAGTCTCGACCAATCAAATTGCGTATCGCTCTGCTTACCCTGAGCAGAAAATGCTCATTATCGAACTTAGTCAAGGTATTACTGTAATGAAATTATACACAAAGTATCATAACTCTCACTTAATTAGAACTAAAGTTATCGTGTCCCAAAGCATCAACCAATCAAATTGCTTATATCTGCTTACCCTAAGCGGAAAATGCTCATCTTCGAACTCCATCAAGGTATTGACCTAATAAGCTTATACACCAAGTTTGAACATTTTAACTTAATTAGAAGGATAGTTATTGTGTTCCAAAGTCTCGACCAATCAAATTGCGTATCGTTCTGCTTACCCTGAGCAGAAAATGCTCATCTTCGAACTCCATCAAGGTATTGACCTAATAAGCTTATACACCAAGTTTGAACATTTTAACTTAATTAGAAGGAGAGTTATTGTGTTCCAAAGTCTCGACCAATCAAATTGCGTATCGTTCTGCTTACCCTGAGCAGAAAATGCTCATTATCAAACTTAGTCAAGGTATTACTGTAATGAAACTATACACCAAGTTTCATCACTCTCACTTAATTAAAACTAAAGTTATCGTGTCCCAAAGCATCAGCCAATCAAATTGCTTATCTCTGCTTGCCCTATGCAGAAAATGTTCATCTTCGAACTCCATCAAGGTATTGACCAGATAAACACCTACACCAAGGTTGAACATTCTAGCTCAATTAGGTGGAGAGTTATTGTGTCCCAAAGAGGGTGACGGACAGACAGACAGACAGATGGACGGGGGACAATAATAGATCACATCGGTATCATCAGCAATTGGAAAGAAAATTGAGAACTCATTGCTTGGAAACAGATGGCTTGGGGCGCTGCTGTGTGGTCTTGAGGTATAGTACATTAATCGTATTTTCATGGTGGCAGTAACAGATGCATAATAACAGATCACATCGGTAGCATCAGCATTTGGAAAGAAAATTGAGAACTCATTCCTTGGAAACAGATGGCTTAGGGCGTTGTAGTGTGGTCTTGAGGTATAGTATATAATATTTGAGGAGACTCTTTGCACAGGGATAAAAAAAAATATTTTTCATTATCTTGTTCACTATACACAACCAGCATCGCACCTGTCGATTGAGACAAGAAAGCAACACACGAATGATATAACTTATCCCTACTGAAGAATACATAATGTCACGATAATCAAGGGACTTTTATTTAATCCCTACAACTCTTTGTCTGATGGAAATTGACATTCGATTTCATCAATCAATATGGAAACTTTGTATTAGAATGCCTACCATGATTTACAGGTGAGGTTAGGTTTACAGATACTCTAGTATTTAATCCTACATTCTTCCAGTCGTGTATATTACAATCTGTAGTACTAACATCAGTACCAATACACCAGTAATATTTAACTATACCAGTACCACTATCAGTAAAACCATACCACGATGAGGATATAACTGTTGTAGAGCTTTGGTAATCTTTATCATAGATATCTGTTAAATATGAATGTCCATAATAAGCTAACTTTTCTTTTGCGAAAGAATAAGGCTTTTATGCAAAACTGAAACTTTGGGAAATGATCGTACACAGACTGAAGTTCAAGAAATTTACTGGACCTTTGTAGGATTTTGATCAAATTTTCTGGGGTTCTTTTTGGGCCACACTACATTCAATAATCTCATTAGTTTACTTACCATTACCATCATGTATAATACCGGAAGTGGGAGTTGTATTGTCTATTAATATTCCATCACTATTGGCCCAGCTCGATAATCCTGCTTTATTATAAGCTAGTACAGTACTATAATATTCTCTATTCTCTTGTAGATTTAGATTTGTAGCTGTATAAACACTAATATTTCCAGGTACTCTGATAGATGACTGATGAACGTTGTGGCCTACATTTCAGAAAAAGAAGCCAAAATCGCTTTTGATTAGATTATTAAGGATGCACTAGGTAAGATATAGGTAAAGAGCTGACAGTGCTTGCTATAACAGTTTTAAAACAGATAATGAAACAGCGATAATAACAAAAATATATTGAAAAATTTAGTTTTGTATTCTGGGGGTAGTTGTCAGTGTTTGAGGTGTTGATGAGTATAGCGTAGCCTTGATTTTTATTGCTGTCGTATTTCAAACTGTGACATTCCGATGTCCTAGAGAGATGATTAAGGGCTTTTTATGTGAATAAGTTTCTAATAATTGATAGAACATTTGAGACCAAAAGAAAGCTTTGCATAGGAATATTTAGCTCTTACATAATAATTTATCTTTAAGACTGACTTATACTAGATAATGAGTTTGGGCGGAACTGGTTCAAAAATAACTTTAGGAATGTAAACATCAGGGGCCTATTTCACGAAATTTTAACTAAGATAAGATCCTAATTTTAGTAATTTGATTGGATAATAGAAGTATCAAAATTGAAGTATCTACTAAAATTGGATTTCATCTTAAGTTAAAATTTCGTGAAACAGGGCCCTGTTTAAATATGATGTCATGAAAATAATTAATATTTGTTTCCGTAAAACATTCTGACTGGGAAAAGTTATTCAATGTAATTATGTTAGTATTAAAACCCACCTTGTGGATGAGTGCTTATATAAGGCTTAAAATAATCGAATCCATGAATTCCTCCTCTAAATTTATTCTTCCAACCAACAATAATCTGATTACTGGATGTTTTGTAATCTATATCGTTAACACTTGATATAGTTTCTAATTCTTTTATCTGGATATAAAAATAGAGATATATATCACAAACCCAAATCAATAATTCTTTTTGAAAAGGTTAATCAAAACAAACAAAATTGTTATCGTTATAATAGCAGTTACAATTAAATAGTTTGATTTCTTTAATCTTTTTTTTATGTACTTACAGCAGCTCCCGCTATATGACTGACACTAGGGGCAGACGTCAGTGGTATAATACCAGGAGACTTAAATATCGCATACTGATTTACATTATACCATACCCTCACGAATACACTATATGGCACAGACTTATCTAAAACTTTAGCTGGAATATATAAAATAATATTACGAAATTAGATGTACTAGAAACACAAGGGACCAAAAGCCTATCCCTGTGGCACACCTTTACAAGCAAGAAGATTTTTTATTTTTGGAGCTTTATAAGTATGCTTCAATGTTGATACATTGATGAGATATCCTATTGTAACTAGGTAAATATACAGTAGTATTGATTGTTTCTTCAAAGAAATGAATAACAATTTTGAAAGGTGTACCTGTTGGTAAAGTAATTATAGTTTCGGTATTTTCACCAACATCAAACCAAGTTCTTTCAGTATCAGTGTCGTATATTGCACTGGGTGAATTTTCACCGGAATGTCCGGCACTGCATTCATATCTAAAATAGTTAATAATGATTTAATATTGTTTTGCCAGGCTGAGGCCGGGAGCCTCAAAATCTACCGGGCCTGTGGCCAAACCGTATGATATTTTTGATACAATCATCCGCTTTTTTACACGCACTGTAGTCTTAATCACCCATCATCATCAGTTTAGTAAATGGGTTTAATTTACCTTATAGACGAAAGACATAGTTTGTTTATTAAAGGGTTTAATTTACCTTATAGACGAAAGACATAGTTGGTTTATTAAAGAGGTTTAATTTATCTTATAGATGAGAGACTGTGTTGGTTTATTAAAGGGGTTTAATTTACCTTATAGATGAAAGACATAGTTGATTTATTAAATGGGTTTAATTTACCTTATAGACGAAAGACATAGTTGGTTTATTAAATGGGTTTAATTTACCTTATAGACGAAAGACATAGTTGGTTTATTAAAGGGGTTTAGTTTACCTTATAGATGAGAGACCGTGTTGGTTTATTAAGAGAGTTTAATTTATCTTATAGATGGGAGACCGTGTTGGTTTATTGAGGGGGTTTAAATAATGGAAGTTTATGTACCTTATTGGGGAGATGCCTTGTAGGTTTATTATGCTCCACCTGGCAGCGAGAAAATTATCAGACGATGTGTAATAAGTCTGTGCAGCATCAGACGACATCAAATTAGTCAAGTCAGTAACTTGGATAATGTTATTTGGATTCCCTGCAAGGATGATTATAAATAAAAAAAACAATCACATAGGAAAAAAGTACAGGAATAGGGTGGCATGTAACATTTGAAATTGTTCAAGGTAGACTAAACACAGCGGGTCAATACTGTGGCGAATGTGAAGGTAAACCTTGCAGAAAAAGTACTACAAAGAATTAATTAATATGAATAATTTTAAACAAACTTGATATATATATACCTGTTGAGATCTCATTGCAGTCATCTATATCTGAACATGTTTTGTCTTGTGCAGCACAAACACAATGTCCGAGACAATTATACGGTTGACATCTCCTGACTAAATCTAACATTCCCCCTTCCACAAGTTCAAATTCAGAATGAGCAGGCTGACTTTTTAATCCAACCTAAGCCAAAAATAAAAATGAGATAAAACATATGTATGGTTGTGTTAATAGATAAGGATGCTAATGTCGGCAATTGTGCATAGGGCTGATACACACAATTTAGATATGTAATTTCTCATCTTCTACTGTAGTACATAGTATATACTAGAAACTGATTAAATGTCAATAATTACCCCGTTAACAGCCCATACAGATATGAAAACAGAATTGTCCATATGAAGTGCCTTGGTAGTTATTGTAACTGATTGTACCATTCCTTCATCATTAAAATTATCTCCAGCCACATGTTGAAACGTTATTTGTTGATCGTCCTGTTAAAATATTTTTTTAGAAATGAATTTCGTGAAAGTAAAGAAAATATTATGATCTATTATCTAAGATTAATTGGGTACCGAAGTCAAGCATTTTATTATAGGCCCACATTTTCAGGTGGACATATATTGTCGTCGCCCCTGTCCGTTCGTCCGTCCGAGCGTCTTGACGTTCGTCTACAATTGTTTGTGAACACTCTACAGGTAACAATTTTTATCCTAATTTAATGAAACTGAAATGTAGGTTTATCACCCTAAGATCTCGGACTGGCATGTATCGGGCTGTAACTTCATGGATCATGGCCCCTAAATGTACAAAATATCACGTTTTTAACTTGTGAACACTGTAAAGGTCACAATTTTGAACTGATTTTGTTGAAACTTGAAATACATGTTTATAACCCAAAGATCTTGGTTTTGTCGATATTTGTGTATATTGGAACGTAACGTATAATGGCCCTGATTGAACGAAAAATCGCCTTTTTTTTAGCTTGTGTTCACTCTGGAGGTCACAATTGTCATCCGATTAAAAAAAACGTTTGATTATATCTCCATTACACCACAATGAAGTTTGAGCCCGAAATTCCTCAAAATCAAACCAAAACTGCCAACAAAATGGCCACCGCTTGCACGCGAATAGTGTAAAAAAAATATGGTATATCAAGATTGTGGACCCTGTAGATGTCACAATTTCAATCCGATTTTGATGAAACTTCACATGCATGTTTATATCCCAAAGATCTTGGTTCCTTTTAAATATTTGCACATATCGAATTGTAACTTCATGAATCATGTCCCTTGACTGTAGGAAAAATCACTTTCTTTTTAGCTTGTTCTCTATCCATCTCTCGAAAATGTGGTCGTATCCTGTCTGGCAGCCGCTGGTTTATAAGATTAGTGGTGGTTGAATGCAGCTAAATTTCGCCAAAAATTGTATTATTCCCATGAAAGAATGCGACATATTAACGTAATCAGAGATACTTGCCTGGTTGAGATCAGTAAAGAAAGGCTTAGTCCCTACACTGATTTTATACTCGGCTATACCAGTATGAAGATCGGCAAATCCCAACCATGATAACTTAATAGACGTAGTAGACCAGTTGTTCCTGTTATTCCTATCTCTGTTTAAGTTAGCTGCGTGGTCAGTATTAATGGCAAACATACCTGGAATAATATTTACAAAATATTTCACCAGAGCAGACGCACAATTTGTATGACGGGAAAACTTTAAATCTATTGTGTATAATTATCCGATTACTTACTCATTTGTGAGTTGAAAACAAATGCATTTAAATTTGTCAGCTTTCTAGTGTAATTGGGTTTATTTAGTGATTAGATATCTTGATCATTTTTCTGATATAATCATAACACGTACCTCTGGTAGGTGGTGTAGAATCAACTGTTATATCATCTGTAACACTTGACTGACACAAACCAGCCAAATTACAAGCAATGACTTTAACTTTATATTTACTACCGTCGTGTAGATCTAGACCAGAAAAAGTAAACTCTGTCACCACACTAGGAATCTTAAAACAAAAATAGTAGCATATTCCCTAAAACTTAAAGTATTACAGCCGCACACCATGTTCATCGTTCATTATACAAGCTCGTAATAGGACTATATTTTTAAAAATAGGTTGCCAGGCAACGAAACATACGCCCACACAGCAGCTAAATCGTCCGGGCAGTCAACAAGAGTTGTTGCATTTTAAGTAATCATCAGAAAAACATAATTCAAATTCACCCATAACTACGGTGTAACTGTGATATAATCAAACGTTTTTTAAATCAGATAATAATTGTGTCCTCCAGAGGGACCACAAGCTAAAAAGGGTGATTTGGCGTACAATCATCGGCCATAATTCAGACAGTTACGATCCGATATGCGCAAATATGCAATGGAACCAAGATCTTTAGGTTGTAAACATGTATTTCAAGTTTCATCAAAATCAGTTAAAAATTGTGACCTCTATAGGGTCCACAACATTGATATAACATATGTTCACACTATTCGCGTAGAAACGGCGGCCATTGTGTCCGTCAATTATGGTCCGATTTTCACGAAATTCAAATTCTCTCTTCATTACCATGTAACAGTGATATAATTAAACGTTTTTTTTTAAATCGGATAATAATTTTAACCTCCAGAGGGACCACAAACTAACAAAAGCGATTTTTCGGACAATCAGGGGACATAATTCAGGAAGTTGCGATCCGATGGGTGCAAATATCGAAAGGAACCAAGATCTTTGGGTTATAAACATACATGTCAAGTTTCATCAAAATCTGTTCAAAATTGTGACCTCTATATATAAGGTCCACAACTTTGGTATAACATATTTTCACACTATTCGCGTACAAACGGCGGCCATTTTGTCCGTCAATTTTGGTCCGATTTTCACGAAATTTGAACTCAACCTCCATAACCATGTAACGGTGATATAATCAAACGGATTTTAAATCGGATAAAAATTTTGACCTCCAGAGGGACCACAAGCTAAAAAGGGCGATTTATCGGACAATCAGGGGACATAATTCAGGAAGTTACTATCCGATTGGCGCAAATATCGAAAGGAACCAAGATCTTTGGGTTATAAGCACGCATTTCAAGTTTCATCCAAATCGTTTCAAAATTATGACCTCTACACTGTTCACAATCTAAAAAACGTGATTTTTCGTACAATCATGGACCATAACCCATGAAGTTACAGTACGATACATGCCAATATCGAAAGGAACCGAGACCTTAGGGTGATAAATCTATATTTTAAGTTTCGTTGAAATCGGATAAAAATTGTGACCTGTAGACTGTTCACAAACAATTGTGGACGGACGGACGAACGGACGAACAGGAGCGACGACAATATACGTCCACATGAAAATGTGGGCGTATAAAAATAGTAATATATCCAACTATACAATTTTACTGCAGCACTATCCATCGGACAACCTCATATTACTGGATTCATTATAAACGTGTTATTTTATGAAAAGAATGTTTCATTTTTCAATTCAAAAAGTAAAGTATTTTTCAAATTATCGAAAGGACTTACCTCCATTGCTGAAGAATTGAAATCTCCCAATAAATGAGGTGAAATAGAAATGTATTGCCTTTCTATATCTGATTGATCATCAGTAAACTTCCATTCAATTTTAATACTAGATTTTGATATGGTAGTTGAGGGTAAAATAGAATTAAACGATGAGACGGGAACTGTCCTTTGTACCACTATTGGTAATGTTGTATCAATTTTAAAACCATTTGATGTAACTTCGCTGTATAAACCTAATAATATAAAACCTAGGTGTAGTGGCGGCTGTGAAATGCACAAATAATACAAACGATGATGATATAAATATTTTTAATCCTATGCAATTTTACAAATGAAAAATGTCAATTCGTCAATAATCAACACGGGTCTAGAGGACATGACCGTCATGCTTCTACATCCGAACACAAGATTGATTACGCTTCCAGCTTATAGAATCATCCTTTAAAATACTCCAAGATCTACACCTCCTTTCAAGGCTAAACTAAATTATAGCTTATTTTTGTGAAGTCACAGGATAGCTAAACGACCAATAGTGAACAAGTATAAAGAATTGGGCTAAAAGGACATTTCTCTCACTATCTCGCTTATGTTATTGCAGACGTCCCCATACCATCAACAATCTGAATGAAATGAAACTGGCACAGTTGAAATGAAACTGACACATCCTGCATTCTACATGTGACCATCGTGACGCCTGTAAACGAAGCCCGCAAATTTTAGTAAGGAACCCCTTTTACTATTTATATAACAACCGACCACCACCCCTTCAAGCCTGTTATAGTATATTGCGGAGTTTGTTCAAGTACACTATAGTTCTGGAAGCAGCACTAGCGTTATTAAAATAGGTTTAGTCATTTTACCTGCTTTATTGTAACATCTAACAGTAATATAAATTCTAGTATCAATAGGCAATAGTTTATTATCAGGTAAATTAGATCTATACGCCAGTTCCACCACTGGTAAAACTTGAGGGCTAAGTAACTCTTCGCCTCCAATGGTTGTTCCTACTCTCCATTCATATCTCGCTATACCAGATTGTGCATCTTTAAACCCATGCCATTTGGCACCAACAAAGTTTCTGAAACCAAGATGGCAAAACTTAAAAGATGCACATAGCACATTATGTTAACGTATTCAGTAGCAGAATCCGATTATGGAAGATAATAATTGCGACTCTCTAATAAACCCCTATACCTGCTGCCCAGGACCGCTTTAACGATGCCAATCACCTAATTAAGAACGGTTGCCAGCTACATCGTCCAGGCGGTAGACAGGTTACGTAGCATATTTATTCTTTGGTAGGGAAGGGGCCATATAAAAGACAAATTGTCGAAACTGAGAAGGATTCTTCGAGTACCAGATGATAAATATAGTCTCTAAGGTCGTCAAAAGAAAATGTGGACAGATGGACAGACGTGACGATGGCAATATACTACCATTATTGTGAAATGGTCTCACAGTGAAAAGAAACTTGATAACCGCTGTCCAATAACAATCTTGGATCCTCATGTCAATTTTACAGTCTGATCTACAAAAGGAAAATTAAACAGACCTGATAATCATGTTTCAATTACCTGGTTGCTTGGAATTCTACATCTAAATCTTTTGTTCCATCTAAAACTCGTCCCACGTCCGGTGGTGTCACGTCAATTATTACCCCGTCAGATATGGCCGACATACACATGTCAGCCATATTGCATCCTGTTACCGTGGTGATATATTTTGTTCCAGGAGTAAATTTGGAAGGCGGAAAGGTAAAATCTGAAATCGGTTGTTAAAATTTATTAGAACATCTACCTAATTTATGTCAAAGACAATAGCCCATATTTCTTACAATGAAACATAGCTAGTTCTTTTGGGGAATATCATAAATATTTCTACTACAGAAAAGTTGGATTGCACTTTTGTAATATTATTTTCCTTACGTGTAGATATTCCTGTTTTGATTTCTGGAATTATGTCATCACAATCATCACAGGTACCGACTTTGACAGTAAAGTACTGCATTGATGAATGGGGATCATGGAATCCTTGCCATCTAACAGAGAGTGGTGATTCGTTAGTTATATAATCTACGTCATCTCCGGTATAGTTTGTATTAAGAATGTCGATGACATATCCTGCGGTAGGAGGAGTTGTGTCAACTGTCACTGGACGAGATATTAATGTAGTAGATAATCCTGCACCATTAATGGCCTGAAACACCACAATAGACACGGGTTATTTTAAATTTGGTATATAGAATACAAAATTAACCAGAATATAGCATGAATTTGAATGAAAACTTTTCTATAGAAAACAGCCTTAACGATTAGTATCAATTTCTTTGAAATAATTAAGGCGCACAATGTAAATTGAAAGCTATATGACCGTTCTCTATGTTTGTTTCCAACATATCTATAATTCATTAAACTTTTTTCTATCCAAGAACGTAATGCAAAATTACAATAAGAGATATACCTGAACTGTGACATAGTAAACATGTCCATTTTGTAATTTATGTTCTAGATTCACTTCATCACAATCATTATCTGTTATCACATATGTCATAACGTCTTGATGACCTGCTTTAGTACCTATTGCCCATCGATATTGACTTATACCGCTTTCAGTGTCTTTAAAAGATCCGCTCCAACTGTAAATAAAACATATAAAAGTGATGATCCACTTTAATAATTTCTGCACAAACACGCAGTGTTCTATGGGAGGGGGGAATTCCAACTGCCAAGGGATCTTATACATGGGATCGAAACCGAAGCATTCTGTTCCTTTACGTTTACACGGAACTTAGATGTTTCATTACATCCAAACGTCGAGACCGTTTTTTGCCAGGCTACTCGTTTTAGTGAATGTCACGAGCTTCTGAAATCAAAGTCCAAAGCATCGATGCATTTGATTTTGTTTTGTTTTCTAAGACTAGATTGCATATAAACCTACCACGTAGACAATACATCATTTGACTGTATATATGTATTAGTAAATTGTATTGGTTTAGATGTAGTTTCTGGTGGACTATTATCAATTATGAAACCTTCAGAGGAAACCGTTTTTGTCCTGTTTACAAAATCAATTGCTGAAAATAAAAAAAACAAAACAATATTAACGCTAAACAAACAATAGTAGGGTCATCTTATTGAACCAACGGATGAATGAAACACAGGGACTTGAAGGGATTAAAATAAAACTTCTTACTACTGCTTGACTATAACTATATGATAAAGGGATGGCAGACGCCATCTTTGTTCTGACTTTTTTAATGATATATTGTCTGGTGTCATCTCACAATACTCACTAGTTCTGACACTTCATGTCATTTTTATTGCCAACGAGACTTTATTTGATCATTATTCACCTTCCGATGTAATTAAATTTGTCCTTTTACAGCGTTATTAATAACAAATCAAACTTAAAAAGCTATCATTTACCGATATTCAACTTGCCGAGCCCGGAAGAAACCCGAAATAAGGTCAAAAGAAGTCTGTATCACTCAGTCCCTTTATAAACCTATCATTACCCGATATGTGCATAGGAACTAGGTGATCAAGTCTCACTCGACAGCGGCCTGGCTTCGTAAGTTCTATCACGTGATAAAGCCTACGAAGCGAGGCCGCTGTTAGGCGAGACTCGATCACCCAGTTCCTATGCACATATAGAGTAATGATAGGTTTATAAAGGAACTGGGTGATACAGACTTCTTTTGACCTATTTTCGGATTACTTCCGGTCTCGGCAAGTTGATTGTGGATAAATGATAGCGGTTCAAGTTTGATTTGTTATCAATAACAGTGTTAAATGACCAATATAATTACATCGGAAGGTGAATAATAATCAAATAAAGTCTCGTTAGCAATAAAAATGACATGAAGTGTTAGAACTAGTGAGTATTGTGAGATGAATTCAGACGAATTATGGTATCTCAGTCAAAACAAAGATGGCGTAGTGACTTACCTTCTTGTATTTATTAAGCAGTGGTAAGAAGTTTTATTTTAATTTATTTTAATCCCTTCAAGTGCCTGTGGAATGAAATGGGTGAATACTTAAGAAGGACAGAATGGTATATAGTTTTATATTAAATTACACGAATGTAATACGTGATTAACAAATTTAATTTTCTATTTGTGAAACGGAAACAAGAATTTATACCTACCTTCTACAGTGACGTAATAAGTGTGGCCATTTTGTAAAGAAAGATGGTGGAATATTTTATGATTAATCAAACCAACATTATGTTTAGTTATAATATCTTCAGCTCCCTCTACAGAACCTTGATAAATAAAAGAAAATTTACAAAATGTAAAGAACATTGGCAATAAGGTATGTTCATTCACTATAAGATCGTTGATACCTGTCGCATCTTTGAAAAAAATTAACCTTACCGATATATAAATGATATTTTGATATTCCACTTGGATGAACAGTTTTTCCACCATTTTCTTCTACGTCAAGAAAGCTATCCCAGTAGACAGCTACATCACTGTTGGATAACTGAAATAATATATTGGTTATTCATATAAAACTATTACAACATTAAGTCAGTACGTATGTAAAATATATTAAAACCGCTATATGGTGCATAAGAACAATGTAATAAAACGACATATTCATATATATTTCGAACTGTATAATACAACACGTAGGCTGAATCAAATACAAGAAACAGCGGATAGCTATATAATATATCATTCGAGGATTGAAACATTATCCTGGAGTACTATTAATCAGACTAACAGGGAATTACAAGGAATGAATGGAACACCAAATATTATACGTGTTAGAGTATGTTAGGATCGACATAATGGGGTTCGACTATATTTATATCGAACTATTACCTGGTATTTAAAATCTTTCAACTTCTCCACCCACACCCGACCACCTTTTGGTGGAGTCAAATCAACAGTTACTCCATCACTACACGCGTTAAGCTCTTCCAAATCTTCCGTCCATCTTTCATGACCAGCAACCACAGCATCAGCATGGATGCAGATATAATACCGTCGTCCGTGTTTTAAAGTACTTTGAGTTAACACATTGATGTATTCGTTTTCTGTGAAAAGAAACATAAAGAAATATGGTAAAATTTAAGTCTTAATCATGAAGTCAACGAAGAAACCTTCAAAGTAAGTGTTCTTATTGTGGGTGTTAGGCGTAAGAAAAAAAGGATTAATGGAGTATAGCCTAGATGACATTAGAAGATTACCAAAACTCACTCACCGGTCTGTCCACACTTTATAACATCTGGGTGGGAACAAGGATCTCTTATCGTCATCTTCAGTTGAGTAAAATGTGTTAAAGAAGAAAAGGCTGGATCTTCCAGTAAACCCCACGTATAGTTTCTATGTCTTAATGTAGGCCATACGGCTGATATAATATTTTTATAAGGTGTATAGTCCACATCTGGTTTAGACCAGGCTGCGTTCTGTTCCAGAGAAATTGACTTTCCTACTTCATTTGTGTTGGGATCTGAAATACAAAACAAACAAAATCTTCAAATTCTTCAAACGCTACTCATAAAAGGGCGCATGGATCTTTATCCTTCAAAACCACCCGTGAGTGTGTGCGTGATGGTGTGTGTGTGCTGTGCATGTGCGTTTATTTCAATTTCAAGATATATTCAAAAAGTACTTACCTTTATTTAATGGTTGCCCTATAGCATCTATAACAATAGCTGGTGTAATTAATACAGGATCTATAACTGAACAGTTTTTAATATCCGATGATATTATTGTTGATAAACCAGCTTTATTAAATATTCTTAGGGCCAATCTTCTACATTCACTAAAATCAACTTCACCATCTAAATTAATGGTAAACTGAAACTAAGAAATACAATAATTTTACATGAAATAGTTTGCCTTTATGACACAAGTTTGTAAGCAGGTTCGCGTGATTGCATAGTTATCGTGTTGAAAATAAAAAGATAGGCTGGCACTGCCAGGCAGGATACGCCCACATTTTCGAGAGATGGATAGAGAACAAGCAATACCGAAAGTGATTTTTCCTACATCATTAAGTCCTGTATTTCATACTGTATTGGGAGCAGCCATTTAGTTGGTCAGTTCCAGTGAGATATTCATGAAATTCGAAGCCGACAATGATTATGGTGTGACGTTACACAACCTAGAAATGTGACTTTTCATCAAAATCGGATAAGAATTGTGACCTGTAGAGAGTCCACAACCATGATATACCATATTTTTACACTATACGCGTACAAACGGCGACCATTTCGTCCGGCAATTTTGGTACGATTTTCACGAAAATTAGAACTCAACCTTCCTCATCAAAATCGAATTAAAATTGTGACCTATACAGGGTCCACAACCATGATATACCATTTTTTTAACAGTATTCGCGTACAAACGGCGGCCATTTTGTCTGTCAATTTTGGTCCGATTTTCCCGAAATTCAAACTCAACCTTCCTTACGGTGTAACGGTGATATAATCAAACGTTTTTTTTAAATCGGATAATAATTGTGACCTCCAGAGGGACCACAAGCTAAAGAAAGGGGGATTTTGCGTATAACCAGGGGCCATAATTCAGGAAGTTACGATCCGATATGCGCAAATATCGAAAAAAACAAAGATCTTTGGGTTATAACCATGAATTTCAAGTTTCATCAAAATCGAATTAAAATTGTGACCTTTACAGGGTCCACAACCTTGATATACCATTATTTAACAGTATTCGCGTACAAACGGCGGCCATTTTGTATGGCAATTTTGGTCCGATTTTCCCGAAATTCGAACTCAACCTTCCTTATGGTGTAACGGTAATATAATCAAACGTTTTTTTAAATCGGATAATAATTGTGACCTCCAGAGGGACCACAAGCTAAAAATTTTGCGTATAAACAGGGGCCATAATTCAGGAAGTTACGATCCGATATGCGCAAATATTGAAAGGAACCAAGATCTTTGGGTTATAACCATGAATTTCAAGTTTGATCAAAATCGAATTAAAATTGTGACCTCCACAGGGTCCACAACCTTGATATACCATTTTTTAACAGTATTCGCGTACAAACGGCGGCCATTTTGTATGTCAATTTTGGTCCGATTTTCTCGAAATTCGAACTCAACCTTCCTTAGGGTGTAACGGTGATATAATCAAACGGTATTTTAAATCGGATAATAATTGTGACCTCCAGAGGGACCACAAGCTAAAAAGGGTGATTTTTCGGACAATCAGGGGCCATAATTCAGGAAATTACATTCCGATAGCCGCAAATATCGAAAGGAACCAAGATCTTTGGGTTACAAACATGCATGTCAAGTTTCATCAAAATCGGTTCAAAATTGTGACCTCTAGAGGGTCCACAAGCTAAAAACATGATTTTTCGTACAATCAGGGGCCATAATCCATGAAGTTTTGATCCGATACATTCCAATATCGAAAGCAGCCGAGATCTTTTGGGGATAAACCTATATTTCAAGTTTCGTCAAAATCGGATAAGAATTGTGACCTGTAGAGAGTCCACAAACAAATTGTGGACGGACAGGGGCGACGACATAATACGTCCACATGAAAATGTGGGCGTATAAAAACACACAAATGCTTTTGCTTCAACGCAACCGTTTCTGTTGAGTACATCACTTTTGCTTACTACTTTTGGAAAACCTGATACAATTTGTAGTCGTGCAGTTATAGGGATGTTGTCCCGTAACACAGTTATTTTTTTTTCTCTCTTTCTGTTGGTGCGGCTAAAGTCTGTAATCTAGTTTATGTTTTAGAGCATTTTCATAATGTATACAGCTGTAACATACAAAAACATACAGGCAATCTTAGAATTTAGATTCTTACCGTTGTCTCACTGATTTTCTGCACATTGTTTACTTTGCTCCATTTAGTAAATATATGATCATTGTGTTTAATATCTGTAATACTCCACATATATTTATCTATGGTAGACGCCACAGAACACACTTTATCTTCGGTATTACTCTTGTAAGTCAAGCTAACATCTAACTGGGATATGAAACAAAATATGAAATGATAACCATATTATAATCATCCAGACCGTCAAATCAGGTTACATTTAGTAGCTGATTAACAGATTTTAGATTCTCACTGCGTTAATGATATACTTCGTTAGCTTCTGCGGTCGATGTACTCATTAATGTGTTGATACAACGTTATATTAAAGTTAAGTGGTTATCTGGGTAATTGTGTTACATTCGGCCAACAACTATTACTATAGTGAGCTGCATATTAAATACTTGAATAGTTATAAATATTAAAAATATACAAAGAAATCATTTTAATTCGTTAGATTATATTTCTTTATATTTCAATTACCTGGGAACCTTGCGTCTTTTTGTGGAGTATATCTATGTCTGGCATATCAGGTTCGCTCAACACTGTCACACCATTACTGACTACAGATTGAGAACAAACTTCACCCGAACAAAACCTCACACTACTTCTATATGTTTTACAATAATTTAATGCTACTGGTTGGAAGATTCGACCAGCATTTGATAGAAAATTCTTATCTTCTACATTGAGCCATTTATTCTCTGTTAAACAATGAATAATAATTTAATAATAGCAATAGCAACACTCTAATATCAGTTTTGCCGAGTAACCTTTATTTTTATCAACCATACAATTTATGTAAATTTTACCAATCGAGATCTATTACTCTACATATTTTTTATTCTAATTCTAAATATATCCAAATGCTAGAATCAACAATATGAACCCCACAATACAATATATTCATTTATTTCACAGTAATTTTTTCATTTATTTCAAAAGTAATTTACTCATTTATTTCAAAATAATTCAAGTCATTTATTCCGAAGTAATTCAATTATTTATTTCAAAATATAAGTCAATCATTTATTTCTAAGTAATTCAATCATTTATTTACCTGTGTTTTTCTGCCTCATTTGTAACGTCCATTTAATATCAGGATACATATGTTTATATGCATTTGATATTGTCCAATGTGCCATGTAATAAGATGTTGCTATTTGATAGTCAATATCCGTCTCACATTCTGAGCTTGAATTCTGGGTCAAAAAAAAAAAAAAAGAAAAAAAAAAGGCGTATAATCTTAAAGTGTTCTCAATTGAATTTACTATCAGTAAATATATGAACATTGACTATATCATTTCAACAATTAATTTTTCATGAACATAATATAACATACAATTAAAAATAAAATCAAAACGCAAATAAAATCATATTGGACTATTCTTAGCTTACTACATGAGCAAAATAGTTTACCTGTTGGGAATGATGGTTTGGTAGCCAGGATATTCTTTCTGTGTTTGTTATTATTATAAAGTGAAAAAAAAGTAATATGGTATTAGGATAGGCATATAAAATAATATGATGTTTGATTTGAAAAAAAATATGAACAGTGCAGTAGTACTTAATATGGAATACAAGAGACTTAAATGTAACCCTTGCTGTTGGCCTACACCAACTACTGGTTTTATGAGATGATATTTATATTTACAAGGTAATCTGAATTTAATCATTAATACAGTATTTACGAGGTAATGTCTATTCTTTAAAAAACTTGATTGTGAGATAATTTGTATTCGTAAAATAAATTTATTTAATTTACCTTTTTGCTGACAACCAGGGCCATCTTTTATCTGAACTTCATTATTCAGGTTAACATTTTTCTGCACTATAGTGATACCATTAGATGATGCCTTTGTTGTTCCAGCGTCACTCCTAGCTGTTACCGTTGCAAAGTATGTCTACAAACAGTAACAATAATAATATTAATACATACATATATTATACATTTCTGTATTTGTGCACATGTCTGAAAGGGGGACATCCATGGGTAGAGCAATAAGGAGGTTTTTCTGAAAAACGAGTATCTTTTGTATACAAATGTTCCATTAAACATCCCACCTACCTTGTGCAGCTGTAAATTAAGCCCGAGAAACGTATGCTTGGTCTTACTGCCAACGTTTTCAACTTTTATATCATTAACGAGTGGTTGTAAGCCAATACCAATACTGTAAGTCACGTGCTCGGCCATATCACCAGATTCAAACCCAAACCATCTTGCTTTTAATTTACTGGTGGATAGTTGAAAATTGCTGTCTTCTAACTCCTAGAGGGAACATCATATAACTATAAACAAATGTTTTCCAATAGCGAAATACAGTGGAATCTGAATACACTGCTAACAAATGATCAAACATTGTCCAAAAACTATAGGGTTCCTTTAACCAGCTATGTAGGTTGCAATGTATGAGAAGCGTCCCTGGTTCAAGTTAACAAACATGATTAGAGATTATATTTAATTTCAACTAAGCTACCCCACTGTCACAATACTACCAACTGTTGAAAACAGCTATCCCAAAGATAGCATGACAATACCATTAGGTTATAATGCGCATTAAACTATCTGGCCCAGAGAAATGGACGCAGATGCGCCTTGCAAACGAGTCCGAAACAAGCATATATAAAAAAGCTAACATTAACACCAAAGTCATCTGCCTCATCAGGCAGAATAACTTCAAATACAACCCCCGTGGCTGGCCTTCTGGTATTATGAATATATGCATTAGATGTGAACACACTGCGTAATCCAACTATGTTCTCTACTCTTATTGATACAAAGTATGTGAAGTTGTGATGTAAATCCCAATGAAGATCCTCCATGGAAAAAGCTGTACAGGTTGGTGGGTTAGCTAACGTACATCTTCCGCCAGACGATAAAGAAGAATACGGATACACATCTTGGGTTCCCGGTGAACTACCTGTAAAATGAAATACATAGCTTCTGTATATACTCATGACAAAGAACAAACTTTGTTTTCCAGATCCGAATCCATTTATATGGCTGCTATTCTCAAAGCAAAGTTGGCAGATTTTACCCTATTCCCGAACACTATTAACTACTAATTAAATATATTATCATCAGCACTCATGCATAAACTTACCTACGGCCGCTGTAAAGGTAAGTTGCGACGTGTCGGGATCAGATACCGTTGCTGCTGACCAATCGGCCTCCAAAATCTCATCCTCAAATTTAACCAATACCTCGCCACCAAGAGTAGGGGGAATAGTATGAACTAAAATCGGGCCTAGTCCCTGGAAAATAATTATAACATGTTTTATGGGTACCATAAGTCTTATCCAAATATTTAAAATGTGTAGAAAAATAATCCAATATTTGATTAAAGTACTAAAATCACTCACCTGAACAGTTTCCTTTCCAGCTTTGTTAATTGCCTTAATACTGATGTAGAATTCTGTTCCATCACTTAGTTGTGGATGGTAACCACGGTACCAAGAATGGTGATTGGTTGATGTAAATGGTAAAATGTCAGGGGCAGAAACTGAACTTTTAGCAGATGCTAGACCAAATTCATAATTGTAAATTTCTGTATTCATCAAACTACCTTTAGCAGTCCAATTAACATATAACTGAAATAAAATTACTATTTGTTACGTTCTTGTCTTGTTTTTAGATTGTTAAGACCTATGAAAATGGGACCCAAGATTTTTATTGCGTTTGGGATGTAGCCTCCAAAGAAAAAATCTAATTCGGAGTTACTAGAGATGTGACCAGAAATAATGCCTCCTAATTCCGAAAATGATCACACAGTCACCGGAATCAGCTGTATCTTCCCAGTGAAAATTGCGGACATTGTATTAAACCGATGGCTCCTCGTCCAAAAGTCAGATTGCATCAATATTATCAATTAAGGCTAAATATTACAACGCACTGGCCCCTAAAACTCTACGTGTAGCCTAGTGTTTAATTTGGGTATGATAAGCTCACAGATCTAAATACTACATGTTTTTGTTTTAATCTTTTATTTATGGCTGTCTTGGTAAGGGTTAAACCTCATTTATATTACTTATATGGAACGATATTCAAGGGTTAATGGCATGCTCTATTTAGGAGAGTTCCAATTCTGAATTCGCATCTGAAAGAGAAACAGAATGTACTTACATGAGAATGCATTGCAAGATACATCTTTGACAAAAATATATCTGTCATTGAGCTTTCACCACAAAAAATACTCGCCGGATATGTATGTATTGTACCATTGGAAAACCGCTCAATAGGAAAAAGATCAGTAACCTCGACAGTTTTGGCTTTTCTCCTGAAATATATTGATTTATCCTGTTAAAACTGTCTACGATATCACCTTACACTTAAAATAGCTTTCTCTTCATTTAATCTAGGAATGCCTCGGGGCTAAGCTTCGTTTGGAATGAAATGATTTACAGTCATCGTTAATTGTAACTATTGTGCATTGTCAAATAGATCAATTTGTGTCATTGTTACTTGTAACTATTGTGTATTGTTAGATAGATCAATTTGTGTACTTATTCTTATGTTTTAAAGATGTAAATATGAGATCTTTAATAATGGTGAAGGTGGAAAGAGGTACAGGTACGAATATAAACTATCAGACTAAGCTTTTTGTCAGCCGAGAAAATACATGGATACAAGATGTTTAATTTTACATTTATATACGAAAATGACTAAAGATTACACTTACATACAAGCTGTATCCGGGTTTTTAAGTAAATATTTGCGTCTTGTATTTGATATATAATATACATGATTATTTTCTTTTATTAAACCACCTTTAATTCTAGCTCCTTCTATATCTATTTCCCTTATAGTAGGCAATGTTCTATCTACAACAACTCCATCAGAACAAACTGGTAGAGATACTTCTAAAGCTCGGTTATATGCTACCACGGTGATGTAATATTTACCATCAGACGGTGCTGTCCAAGAAGCATGCGTAGATGTAGTTTGTTGAACATCCTATAATATAATAGTAAGAGATAAGCCTTATAAATGTTCTACCATAAAATGATAAATATTACCAAGGACGAATACATTTACTTTAAAAAAGATTCATTTTATTTGCTTAGATTACCTGTCTATTTACAAGATTCAGTTGAAAATTGTTGGCGTCCAAACAAGACGTAGCAAAACCATACTGATAAAATTTTACTCCACTTTCTCTATCAAAGAAACCTTCCCAGTGTGCAAATAGTTCTAAATCTGGCTGAAAGTCTACTTCCGGTGTGCCATATTTACCGTCATGCACCATCCCTTGATGCGGCGGACTTGTATCAATTGTAATCTGAAATTTGACGAGAATATAAATTAAAGACGTAGTTAATAATATTGATATATCCACCAGCTACAGCTTTATATATCCAGTCGTCTTCAACCGCCCTTCCCCCCACTACTAAAAGACCCCTACGCGCAAGCGAATTATTGAAATAAAATTAAACCAAATGACCTAGTTTGTGTTGAGTGGACGTTAAACCCCATTTCTCTCTCTCTCTCTCTCTCTTCAACCGCCCAGTCGGGGCTAAACAGTAGGACGTTAAACCCCATTTCATTTCATATCATGTTAGCTTGATAAATCCAACATTACAACGTGCCTTGAAAAATCAAATTATTCTAAATATAAAAAGGCAATCACCTCGTAAGGTAGATTTGTTGTCATAATATATCCATAACAATGTCACATTGTTTAATTATCACCAATAATAACAAATCAAAACAAATCTTGCATGGAGCAAGGGGAAATCTAGAGCAGGAAACACTGTAGTGTATAATAAATATATTTGTACTTAATGGTCCATTATAAAAAAATCTAATACATGCCTGTTTAGTTAGAGTTGTTTTTAATTTAGCTTGATTCATCACAGTAACCACAATACGATAATCATGATCATGCGTACCAGTATTTTTATTGTTTAAGATGCCTTCTCCGGGTGTAGCAGTCGTAGGTGGTTTTATTTGAAAATGGCGATGATAACATGTTTCAGTAGGAATGCAATAACAATTGGCTCCCCTGGCATTATTAGAATATTGACTTTGGCATTCTTGAATGTTCTGAAAGATAAAATCAATACAGAGTATTCAATAGTAGTTAGAGGTCTTGTGTGCGAAGAGTTGTCTCCCCTGTTGCATTGTGAAGCCACTTCCACTCTCTTGAACTAATATCCAAGTATTCTTAAATTCAAAATATATAAAAGTAAATAATTGAATAAGCAGTTCAAGATATTAACCCACTTTCCATTTTCTTTCATTATCGTATATCCTTACCGTTGTTTCGCCTTGTGGTGGAATATGCTGAGATCCATGTTCTATTTCCGTTAAATGATCCATTATCTTCCATTGTACTGTTTCTATTCCACTATGATCATCATAGGCTACCCATTCTATGCTGTAAATTATATAACATGATATCGTCCATAATACTGATACTATTACCTACCCTATAAGGCAATTACTATGATATATCATATAATATCAAAACATGTATCCAATATGTACATAATGTAATTCCATCTTTCAACCATTCCGTACTATCAACCAATCTCTAAATCTCTCACATAATGTTAACCATTCTATGATTTTGTCAATATGGCGTCAAAGTCAAAACTGGACAGATAAATTGGATGACAAAATACTAAAGGACAAGGGAACTATTCTGCTTGTTTGCTCCATTCAAGTTTCACTTAATTTCCATTCTCTTTTTGGTAGTTGATATACGAGATATACGTTGAAGACATCGTAAATATCAGGATGATTGTCCAGAATTCAAATACTTACACCATTTTATCAAGTTCTTCAAAACCATGAACTGTTAGATTAACTTCATCACCTTTTGTTAACCATAGATGTTCAATAACAGGTGGAGAACTATCAAAATGGACGGTCAACGATTCTTCCTTGTATTGAGATAAAATATCGTAAGCTCTGATAAAATATCGTAAAGTATCACCATCTTTCAAGACAGGTGTTATTGTCACTTGCTGATCAAGTCCAAGATCTACGTATTCATTTTCAGCAGGGTGCTTAATCGAACTTCCTCCAGCGTGGTCTACTTTATACATGGTTTTAATACTAACAATTCCTACAAAATAAATGGATACTATGTTCAAATGTCAAAAACAGATCACATCTCTGATAACAGAGATAGAACGAATTTTTTTAGCAAATGTAAAAATAGGTCTGAACCATTTCATTTTCCTCTAATACAAAGTAGAAATGGAGAAGGCGGGGAGGTGGGTGGGGGCGGAGGATGCTTTTAAATTTTTGTAATGGTAAAAACGAGGGACAGTCTACAACCATATCCCTACGCCATAATTAAACCCCTGTTACCTTGTACATTGCTGATTGCCTGTGTTGTTCTAGACCCATAATTATCATCATATTGAGACTCCACACCAGGTTCTGATAAAACTGCTGCTAGAAAACGACCATTATGGTGTACTGTGTTGATATATCTATTAGTCCAGGTGATTATAAGAGAATTTAAATTAGTCTGCCATTTGTAATTGGTAGCAGGAAGAGCCGTTGTCACTCTGAGTACACTTCCAGATGTCGTTGTTACAGCAGACGTGTCATCAAATATAACCAATCGTCTGGCTTTCTTATAATTTCCCGCTTTATCATAGGCTGATAAAATTATGGAATACACCGCGGGATAGGGGAATGTAACAACAGCACTTTTCTGAAAGGGTAAAATATTTACGTTAATGACAAGTATATTATTAATATTCCCGGACTGAACATTTTGATTCACACTTCCTTTTGTAGTCTGATTTACTTTAATTCTAAATATTTTGGTTTTTATGTTTTATTCGTAATCAGGTTTTATTTGATTTTGCCAACAATTTTATGTGTTTGCTTTTACTGCCTTTACAAAATTCATTATCTCCAACAAATGTAAGACTGCTTTAATAAAATGTTGATTCGTAATCAGGTTTTATTTGATTTTGCCAACAATTTTATTAGTTTGCTTTTACTGCATCTTTTACTGCCCTTACACAATTCATTATCTCCAACAAATGTAAGACTGCTTTACTAAAATGTTGATACCGCAATTGTTATTTGCTCTTTGTAAATATTGTATATGGTACTCACTGACGTGGTTTTCGAGTCCGACTTCCTTGCCTTGACACCAAGTTCATTACCAATACGATGAAGTTCAAATAGTTCATACTCGTATTCTTTAATCCCAGCATCGGCATCCACCCAACCCTCCCATGAAAGGCGTTGAGTACGCTAGACAAAAATAATGGGATTACGTAGAAATAATAGCATTGTATGTGAACGTTATTCTCATGTCGTCCCAATTGAGATTATATAACTGTGAATTGCATTTAAATGTATTAAAAAGAAGTAGAAACATTATGGTCTGATTCCCAAGAGTCTGAGTAGATTTTTCAGGAATAACAGGAGTTCTGAGGGTTAAATTATTAAGTGGCAAACGGTATACTAAGTATTTTAGATTCAGGTTACTCTAAAGGGTATATTTGAAGCTGTATTAGGAACGAGGATATGTGGATGATATAAATTATTATGGGAATTCACAATGATACCGGAAAATCAAGACGTTTTACTACCCTGAGTAGTCTCCACACTACACCCTGTTTGATACTCTAATATACGTCATATCCACCTATGACAATCCCTACCAACAATCTGCCCGAAAGCCAGGATGCTTAAAAATCTCAGTAAAATCTCAACATCACAAAGCATGCCCAGGGAACATGTTCATTGGGGTTACAATGAAATGGATTTAAACGGAATGTATTGTGATATACAATAATATGTGTATTATCTATTCTATTTGAGTTTTACAATTATATTTGGTCTAGAGTATATGTACCTGTTTAGATAAGTCTACATCAGACAGCATATTTAAAGAACATCCTGACTGGGGTTTACAATGGTATGGATCTACAGTATCAAATGTCATAGAAAATGTATTGGTTTGAGTCAATCCTTGTAGATATCTGGTTTCCACCGAGTTTGTTTCTTTATTTTCAATCTTAACAAATCCACCATTGGCAACTGACATCGAAAACGAGAGTCTAAAATGTACATTATAATAAACTAAACAGCTTGTGTCAACTGCAGGATATTAAGTATTAGGTTTCATATCTGTATAAAACATCTGTCAACAGTGTAAATTCATCAACTTTCCTTGCATTTTGAAACGGAAATAATCTTAAACAGAGAAGACAATCACTTTATCCTCTATTTAAATATGCCTGGCAGTTATCAGAATTATTCCAGTCTACCCTGCATAGAAACTCGTTTGCACTTTAGACAGCACATTTTGGTACCTTGCCCAAGGTTTCTAGTACTTAAACATGCATCACGCAATGTAGCAATATAGTCGTGGTGACATTGTTTTAAAGATTATAGACAAGGAATGGGGAGATAAGATATAGTTTTATGTTTCTAACATATTCACATATATGCAGGTGTGTACTGATATCAACTAACATTTGATTGACATATTGGTATATGAAAAAGGGTTATAGAAACAAAACATACTGGTTCTATATGTCAACAACATGATAACAGATATCTCATGCGCAATTTCTAGAGTAAATTTACGTAACCATATAAAGGTGGGTTTTGACGTCATTGGGCTCAATTGACCAATCTCTCTTATTATTTACACCATGTTTGACCAATTAGATAATTGAATGTCCAAAACCAGTTGATACAAAATTAGGATACCCGTGAGTATTCAGGAGACTTCGATTAGATTCCAGAGGGTTACCATCTAAGAGTCCTAGACACCGCTAGGTTGGGAAGAGTTTAGTTAGCGTTGACTGTAATTGTAATATGCTTGTATGTATACCTATGCTACATAAAAGGTAAAAACGAACTGTTGCATTGTTATAACTGAAGAAGACAAACGTCTTGAGAAACACACAACGTGAAGGAGAAGAAAAGACGATCATAGAAAAATCCTAGACGATCACAAGGCTAACGGTAATATGTAGCAAAAAACCAAGATGCATGGGTCATACGTAGGATGTGGCGACCGGACCGACAACGCACGCTCTCCACGTCAGACAAAAAGGCCCATGGTGCTACATATACGATTTGGTGCCGTAACAGTTTCGACCTTTAGGGTTAATATCAACTTTAGAAGAAGAAGAAGAAAACATATTTGTTTTGGTGATGTAACACAGTTTCGACATTTGGGTTACGAAGTTGTTTTAGAAGAAGAATACCTATTTGTAGACGTTCAGCGAAGAAAAATCAACCGTACCATCCAGAGACGGGGAAAATTTTTGGTGGAAATACGAAAACCTGATGATGATATTCGAAAAAATCGTGGTAAATAAATTTTGTTTGTTAAATTAGATATGTTACATTAGTTAAAAGACCAATTAATTAGGGTTTCACACTGCGTAGCTTGTGTGAAACACTATTGTTTTTGTTAAAATTATTATTCTTATTATTATTATTATTATTATTATTATTCAGATTCCAATTTGAATAGATCTCAGCAACTACGTGTCGCATCGTTACCATTTCTTCGGTTTTACTGGGAAAGTGGGTGTGACTTAGAGGATAAAGCTATTTTGAACGTTCTGCGACAATGCGAAATGTCCGAAATCACCGAAGTTATCGTTTTTAAAAATATTGCAGTAATTTTAACAATAATCATTGGATTTTAACTTTCGATACATTTTGGCATAGCCTGAGACAGGGCACATAGCTACGCTACTTTCGATTTTTGATTTTCGGCAAATCTTCGAAGATATTAGGCGCCAAATTTCGAAAATTTAAAATTTTACAAAAAACTTTTTTATTTATGAATATTTTTTAGTCGTATTGTGCACAGAATTAAAGGGTCATCTGACTAGTGCAAAAATGTTAAAAAATTTTGTCTCAGTAATTTACCTTGGCCGCCATTGGCTAATTCAGTTTTTCAGTCCTAGATTAATTTTTTATTGTTCGATTTGTATAAAACAAAGTTCATATGCTTCGTTGTATCAATTGTCGTTTTTTTTATTACCGAAAGTGTTATCTGTCGGCACCGGAAGTGGCATAATTTTACCAAAAACTACAATTTTGACAGTTATTTACGATCTTCATAAACAAATATTATTTTTTTGAAAAATTATATGACTCAAAGAGTGTGCCCTTTCAAGGCGCAAAAAATGTAGGAAGCAGTTTTTTTAATTTCGATTTCATTTTCGAGCAAATTCGATTAAGAGGCTAAAAATGGTGTAAAATTGGCCTATTTACAACCTATTCAGGCTTTTCAGATTTTAAAATATTTCTTCGTAACTTTTATAAACTTGTAGCTATAATCCATACGAAGAAAATGTATGTTAAAATTCGTTTGTAATATAAGCAGTTGCGAAGAAATGGGCAGTTCTGCATAAGTCACTGTTTTCGTTATTTTGCCTGTAAAATAGTCAATTATTATTGGATTTTTATAAAAGTGACATCATTTGATTCAAAAAGCACGTAGCGTCATATCAAGTTGATTACAATTTAAAATTGACACCGGGAGTGACATCATTTGGTCAAAAAATGCATTTTACACTTTTTTAAATCAATGTTTTATTCAACCAAGAATAACTTAATATGTATTAATAATTTTAACTTTTGGTTTAAATTCACATATAAACAAAACTCATATGGTCATATAGATATCATAAAATGGTTTCTAACTTGTTCGGTTGCCGAGAAATAGACGGTTTTCTACAGGTCACTTTTGAAGGTTTCGGGGCCATAAAAGGGTCAATTATTATTCGATTTTCATAAACGTCACACCATGTTATACCTAATGCCATTTGGGATTTCATACAAGTAATTTAAGATTTTCATTATCACCGGAAGTAACGTCATTTTGGCAAAAACTGTATTTTTAGCCTCCAAAACAGATATTTTATTCAAATGAGTCTGTTTTGAAATCTTTTTCAAATTATGGTATTTGATGCCAATCAACAAATAGAATGAACCCATACGATCATACAGATACCACAAAATGGTTTCTAACTTGTACGGTTGCCGAGAAATAGCCGATTTTCTACAAGTCACTTTTCAAGTTTTTTGGTCTTTAAAAGTGGCAATTATTATTCGATTTAACGTTTTTATTTATAAATATTATTTAATCGTGTTGTGCACAGAATTAAAGAGTCATCTGACTAGCGCAAAAATGTTAAAAAAATTTGTCTCAGTAATTTTCCTTGGCCGCCATTAGCTAATTCAGTTTTTCAGTCCTAGATTAATTTTTTATTGTTCGATTTGTATAAAACAAAGTTCATATGCTTCGTTGTCCCAATTGTTATTTCTTTTATTACCAAAAGTGTTATCTAGCAAATTGGATTAAGGGGTGAAAAAAGGCGTAAAATTGACCTATTTACAACCCATTCAGGCTTTTCAGATTTTAAAATTTTTTTACTTAACTTTTATAAACCTGTCACTATAATCCATACGAAGAGAATGTATGTTAAAATTAGTTTCTAATATTAGCAGTTGCCGAGAAATGGGCAGTTTTGCATAAGTCACTGTTTTCGTAATGTTGCCTGTAAAATAGTCAATTATTAATGGATATTCACAAAAGTGACATCATTTGATTCAAAAAGCAAGTGTGCGTCATATCATGTTGATTACTATTTAAAATTGACACCGGAAGTGACGTCATTTAGTCAAAAACTCAATTTTTAACTTTTAAAATCGATCTTTTTTTCAACCAAGAATTATGTCACATGTAATAATAAAATTAACTTTTGGTTTAAATTCACATATTAACAAAACTCATACGGTCAAATAGATATCATAAAATTGTTTCTAACTTGTTCGGTTGCCGAGATATAGGCGATTTTCTGAAAGTCACTTTTGAAGGTTTTTGGCCCATAAAAGTGTCAATTATTATTTGATTTTCATAAAATTTTCACCCTTTGAAGCCTAATGTCATAGACGATGTTATAAAACTAATTTAACGTTTTCATTATCACCGGAAGTAGCGTCATTTTGGCAAAAACTGTATTTTAAGCCTTCAAAACCGATATTTTATTCAAATGAGTCTGATTTGTAATGTTTATACAATTATGATATTTGATTCCAATCAACAAATAGATTAAACCCATACGGTCATATAAATACCAAAAAATGGTTTCTAACTTGTACGGTTGCCGAGAAATAGACGATTTTCTACACGTCACTTTTCAAGGTTTTTGGTCTATAAAAGTGGAAATTATTATTCGATTTACATAAAATTTTCACCATATGATGCCTTATGCCATTTCTGATTTCATAAGACTAAGGGAACATTTACATTATCACCGGAAGTACTGTTATTTTGTCAGGATCAATTACATGTAACAAATGTATAAAATAAAATTGCTGGATTTGTTTGATTCTGTTTCCATTTTATTTGATGTGTGCAATGCTTATGTGGAAACCTGTATATTGGTTTCATTGGTACCGGAAAGGACATATGTTCAAGGGTAACGTAGCACCAAAAGTGACACAAGTTCAAGTTCAAAGGTAACATGGCAAAAGTGAAACCCGTCATTCCTGCATGCAGGTCTAGTATTAATTTAAGTTTAAAAATCTAATTAGAAACAAAATTGTAAAAATTTAACTGTTAGTGAATAAAGGATATTCATTCATCAGTTTTGATGGACAGGTTTGGTAAACAATATAATATCACTGGTTATCGGGTTAACATGACCTGTAGTAAATTCGAGTAATTAAAGATAAAGAGAGTCTCTACGGAGTAGGTTTTTAAAACAAACAAAATTTTCTTTGATATAATTACGAATTAATAAAAAATAAAATAAAGAAACGGAGTAGGGAATATAACCAAGGAATAATAAATAATGATAAAGAAACGGAATAGGAATAAAATAGGAACTAATGTTGTCTCCGGATTGCAGTGGTAAGACGGCAGATCTAAGCATGACGTTTGTGAGTGTTTAACTCTAGTTTTCAAGATGGCCGTGCTTTCTACTGTGATTCGTTAATCTGTATTTTTCGATGTTTCGTGTATAATATAATTTTTGGGATCCTTGTCCAAAGTCTCAAGAATTAGGATTTTAGTCGAGTTGGGCTAAATGTGGGTAGTTTAGCTTTTGACTAAAAGGTTGAATTGCTATTATTGTTTGTGTTTTGTGTCGTCCATGTATGTGGTTCGATAAGTAGAGTAATGTAATTTTGAAGCTCTAGTCCAAGGTTTCAAAGATTACGATAATTTAACTTTTGAATAAAAAAAGTTGGGTTATGTTAAAATCTCATGTGGTTAAAAATCTAGGGATGTAGGTATAGTTTTCCTGGGGAAAAAACTAAAATTATAGGCTCGTTAAATTGTGAGATTATCGCATACGAGTTTTATAGGAGTTTAAGGTGAGGATATGCGGTGGATTTTGTCTGTATATAACTATTAACTATGTGTCATTACATTTTTGCTTTAGAAACGTAATATATAGGCTACGTTTAATATATTTTTGCTGTTATACGCTGTCGCTGTCGACATAATACGCGATGATTGGAATGTGTAATTTGACATTAGGTCGAATTACTACAAACACTAGGTTCTAGCACCTGTGTTAATGTATATAGAATATAATATATATTGGATATAGTATTATATGTGTAGTAAAAAGCTCGGTATATTTTGATTGTTGTGTTTATAAAATATAGACTGTATTCTAGGTGAATGGAGTGTACAGCCATTTGCTCTGGATATAATTCTATATAATGTTTATATATTACTAATGTGGAATAAGTAACCGCGGGCTTATTTCATCTATTGGGGTTTAGCGTCCTACTGTAGGATAATATGGAATGTCATTCATATACTGGCCATATTTGATTGACATTCTCGATAATGTAACACTGGTATTGTCATAAGTTTGAGCTCAGCTCTTATCAGTGTCAGTCTGATAGGAATGTTTATAAAAAAAACTGCTGTTAAAATTGTAAATGATTAGGTCAAAAAAAGGTCACATTACTGACGTGTAAATTATAAAATTGTTATGATGTTATTCTAAAACACAAACGGAAATTACAAAATGAAAACGCACTTACAAAATTATAAACCATTCACTTACTCAGTTCAGGTCACGAGGTCAAAGTTAGCTTGTATATTTATATTTATAATCAAAGGGACACATCAAAGTTTATTAATAGTTAAATAAAGTTTAATTGTAATTAAGAGTAAGGTTTGCTAATAAGTGTTCGAAATAATATATTAATAATAATGTTAGGTTAATAATTAAACTAAAGTTTTAAAAAAGAATTAGGAATAGTTAGTTCTTGGTCTGATGGCAATGACATGTTTGATTGACGAATAAGATTGTACAAGCCAATCTTAGAAGAAAAAAAGAAAGTTTTCAACTTGACACTATGGTAGCTGAAAAGGACAACCAAGAGGCAAGAAAAAATGGTTTACCAGTTTACCAAATTGAGATTTCCTGAGACAGAATTTAAAGTGAAACTGAACTTTAAAAAATTGAAGTGATGTGCTATAGTGTTTTGAAATTAGGACACTTGAAGATTTTAAAAAGACAATTTGTGTTTTTTGAATTTAGGTTTCGGCTTAGTGAATTTTCATAGGACTTTGAGATAGTAGTTGCATGCGATTTTTGATTTTTGATTATTTGTGTTTTTCTTTCACAGCTCGGTTGTATAGTAATCATTTATATTTTCCTGATGCGTGCATAATTAGTTAGAATATCTATATTCTATATATATTCTTAAAGGGGGAAGTAGTGTAGCAATATAGTCATGGTGACATTGTTTTAAAGATTATAGACAAGGAATGGGGAGATAAGATATAGTTTTATGTTTCTAACATATTCACATATATGCAGGTGTGTACTGATATCAACTAACATTTGATTGACATATTGGTATATGAAAAAGGGTTATAGAAACAAAACATACTGGTTCTATATGTCAACAACATGATAACAGATATCTCATGCGCAATTTCTAGAGTAAATTTCCATAACCATATAAAGGTGGGTTTTGACGTCATTGGGCTCAATTAACCAATCTCTCTTATTATTTACACCATGTTTGACCAATTAGATAATTGAATGTCCAAAACCAGTTGATACAAAATTAGGATACCCGTGAGTATTCAGGAGACTTCGATTAGATTCCAGAGGGTTACCATCTAAGAGTCCTAGACACCGCGAGGTGTCTAGGTTGGGAAGAGTTTAGTTAGCGTTGACTGTAATTGTAATATGCTTGTATGTATACCTATGCTACATAAAAGGTAAAAACGAACTGTTGCATTGTTATAACTGAAGAAGACAAACGTCTTAAGAAACACACAACGTGAAGGAGAAGAAAAGACGATCAGAGATAAATCCTAGACGATCACAAGGCTAACGGTAATATGTAGCAAAAAACCAAGATGCATGGGTCATACGTAGGATGTGGCGACCGTACCGACAACGCACGCTCTCCACGTCAGACAAAAAGGCCCATGGTGCTACAGCAAGAGCTTTATCTGCCTATTGCAGGTCTAAATTAATTAGACATTAATTAACTTTTTCAATTGCTAAAATCTTGGTTCATAGTGGATCAAATTGCTTGAAATTTTAAGGAAACGCCCATTGAATTTCTAGTTTTTAACTAGTGAGAATTGTCAGCTCTTTATCTAATCTCCCATAATGTATATTTAAGGCAGATAATTGGACTTTTAGTGTATTCTACCCATTTGAACATAATAATTAGTTTAATGGAACGTAATGCGCATGCACATTATTAGCTTGTTATGAATAAAAATGCTTATCCTCTCGTGCATGTGTTTTGTGACATCCTGTAAATATAATTGAGATAAACTTACACATCGTTGTGATTAAATGGTAGAGATAATTGAGATAAATCTGTTAATGTCTGTTCACAGGTAAACACGCCCTGATTAGGATTACTTCGACTCTGTGGTCCACCACAAGGATGAGAAAGAATATTATTGGCATCTGAAATAGAAGAACGATTTCCAAGAATAAAGGAAACAATTTGAGACTAGCATCAAGTAAATATAAGTTGGTTCAATCGAACGATGCGCTGTTATCAAAGCATTACTAAATAATATGGTCCACAGGACGTGAGTAAATTAATGGTAATAAAAACGAATAGGAAATTGTGTTGGATTAAAACAGTGTATTTATGAGCAAATCCCATAAAGACTTACCTTTTTCGAGACGTAAACTCCCACTAATAATGCCAACTTTAAAATCATTGACATACGCCTGTCGAGTAGGTACAACTGGTTGGTAATCGGCAGTAAATCTAAAGTTAATATTAACAGGGTTAACCATATTAGTCCATACAGTATCTTGAACTGGTCCAGCATTTGTATTTCCTGGTGCATCAGTTTTACCACCATTGTTGACTATCAGACTTAGTCTATTCTCTAATATTGAAGGCTTTGCGGTTACTGAAAGAGATAAATTGTCTAGTAACTGATTTACGTTTACGGTACACAATAACAATGTATAATAGAAATTTGTGATTAGTTTTTGCATTAGTAACTTTGTAACTTTCCTTTGAATATATACTGAGCGCCATAGAAAACGAATCACTTAGCTTTTCGTATAACAAAATGATCCTGTAAACATATCTTATTTATTTTGCTTCTTATTGTGAACAATATTCAAATGGGAGCACATCAATAACAACACATTTGTACACTTATGGATGTTTAATCTGTAACCAACGGTACAAAAGTCAGAGGGGTCAAAATCAAAAGTGAGACACAGATGGTTGATATGTTTACAGGATCATTTTGTTATACGAAAAACTAAGTGATGCGTTTTCTGTGGTGCTCAGTATATGTCAGATGTATCACTGTTAATGTGAATATCAATGCCGCGGACTACAGCTTCATCTACTTTGGGTGCTAGTGTAAATATCATTGCTGTATAATCGCAATATGCAATGCTGCAGAATAAATAAGCCCAATCAGTTGCGAAGAGAAGAGATTAATTTTACTGCTTAGCAACACACCATCTGAAGTGGTTACTAATGAATCATTTGTTGTGATCTTTAAATGGCATTTAGTAACTTGATAGAGTAACAACAAAACACATACTTATGTTGAGAGAATACTCTACGAAACGTCGCCTAAAATACACAGTAGCTGTTTTCCATAAATAAGTGTTTTGTTGTGAATCATTTGTTATTGGGACCGTTATATAACCGAGCAGAATATGACGCTTACAATTTCCGCATTCAGGATATTAGACACAGTATTTTGGAGCAGGCTAGACCTTAGTGTAACGTAATGTACTATGATTCTTGTGCGACTATGCCTCTGTTGATTTTAAAAGAATACGCTAGTGATACTTACTTTTATCGCATTTCGATCCTGTAAATCCTGACGTACATACACAGTTGGATGCCAGTTCATTAGCACAGCTTCCAGGATAACACGGTGTACTGTCAGATCGCCAGGAGCACGCCTCTGTAATAATAGAAAATTAATTATACTGTTGACCTTGGGTTTATTTAATTCCCGAACCACTGACCCCTGCCAAATATAACGACACACACAAACGTCAGACAAAACTTATTCAACTCGGCAACTCTGGGATTCTATCATGCTCTTGGGGGCACGATGGCTAAGTGATTAAGACGCTGGCTTGCTAGCCTAGAGGTTGCAAGTTCGCTCCCGGTATTGGGCGAGCAAGTTTATCGGATTTTCCGACATGATTTCCCCTTGTCAGTGGTAATGGGGGGGGGGGGTGGCTGACAAGGACAGCTGTCTAGTCGTTCGGATGGAAGGAACAACTGAGGTTCCGCGTACACATTCGCGTGCATGTAAAGATACATTGGCAGTTGGAATTTGATAATAATGGCAGAAAATAGCAAAATGTCCCCCGGAGCACACTATGCCCGTTTGCATAAGCCCAGTCGGCGTACACCATTTTATTTGTCCATTATATTCTTGAATATCTGCATCAACCACGACGACCGCCACTACATATTGCGAGACAATGGTTTGGGCCTCGATTTCATAAGACGGGGATCACTGCACTGGGTGGAAGATATCCCCTGTACCACATGCCGTCGTCAGAGAATTTTTATTTCTTTATTTTAACTTCAAGGGTGGAATTTAAGTTGGCCACATAATAAAGTATAAAATATTGATACCTATATGGATTGAATACTAACTTGTACAACGTTTTCTATCACTGGAAACAACATAAGCTCTAAAGCCAGGTGTTTCATCTCGAACTCCTTCACACCTTGAGCACCTCTGGTTTGATGATGATGTACAGGTTTCCAGATCACAGTTTGTAATTGCTGAACACACTATAAAGTATAATAAAAATAAGTTACTACACCATCAATGACAAACTTAGATGCCCGATTACTATTGAATGTGGTTCAGGATTCACAATATCTTTCAATGTAGCCCACACTTTTAGTTTAATAAAATTTGGTGTGACATTTGCGTTTACTGCATGAAAAGATCATAGAATTATAAATATTACTATTTGACCATTTTAAACGTCACTTTCTTAATGGATTTTGAATTACGTCGCATTGTTTGATCTGTGGATAGTATATCACATGTAATATGTTATGTTATGTAATAGTAACACGTCGTTAACATGATCTATATGTTTTACCTGCTCGTATCTTTCAATACCAACTTTATTTAGTATTTATAATAAAAATACTATACAACAATAACTGATGAACAAGAAAATTAAGAATACATACTCTCACATGTGGGGCCAGCTGAATAAAAACCATCTATTCGGCAGCTACATTTTCCAGGAATTGAACACGTACCAAATATATATCTTTGAATACTACCATCACTATTTTTTATATGGGAGTTGGGGAAATAGTTATTACAAGCTGATGGGTCAATCTTGTTATCACATATAGCTAGAATACAAAATACACACAATTCAGTGTGTAAAAGACAATAAATAACATTTCACCCACATGTTACAATTATCTTGATTTTTGTTCTCTGCGGTAAGGTCATACTAATGTATATGCTGTGACGTTTTGTTCGTCGGTAAGTTCACTGTGATGTGCCTGTTTATCTCCCGGACATTCCACCTCAGAACCATGGATATCCAAGAAAAATCAACGGGTATGGTTGCCTTTCTCATATTTATAATATACCACATCCCCCCTTTCAGACCGGGCCACGGTGGCTAAGTGGGTAAGACGCTTGCTCGCTAGCCTGGATCCCTGCCATCAAAAGCCGAAAAACTTTATCCAGATTTTCCAGTGTCTCTAAGCTTTCCTGGATCGTTTATTGCTACGCTAAAAACCAAGTATATTTACATTTAAAAGAACGAAGCAAAATAACAATAAATGATATATATATATAAGAAAGAGAACATGAATACGTACTTCCACTCGCACTATCCAGTGAGCCCACAAGCTATCCCCATTCCATCGTGTGATTGCTAAGTTCAATGCACAACATCACAACCATGGATAAGCGGGACATGCCAAAAATGTGAACTAAATATGTTTACCCTTTATTAGGGGTGAAATGGAGGGGCATTTAAGGTAGTACTTTTTAAACGGTTTACAAGGGGCAGTTAACTCTATTCCATTTATGAGAAAGTGCATCATAGGTACTGACAGGTAATATGCGTAATAATATAAAATATATTTACCCTGATCACACGACAAATCAGAACCAACTGATCTCCACCCAGCACAACACAAACTTTTAATTCGATATTCTGTTCTGGAAAATACATTTTCACAAAATGTAACATATCGGTATACAAATAACTTTAACGTGGAAAACTATACTGTCCATTTCGGATATAATCTGCGTTCCCAATCCTTTTGGAACGCTAACAAAAAGTCGCTGATCCACGATTTTTAGTTTGGATAACTGATGCTGCTAGATTAGTGTTTAAGTCCTCTTAGTATTTACTCGCATCTGCCTTTCGGTTTATCGGGGCAACTGTGATTATCACCTATGATTTATGACACATGGGATTTGTCGTTACTCTCAGTTTATTCAAACAGTATCAAATAATGTTCCGTTCCGTGTGAAAACAATGATCAGGTTAGTCGTTTAATAAAAACAAAAGATTGATTAACAGATAATCCCGGGTTAATTGTTATTTTCATATTTCTTTTTACCTGATCAGTGGGAGTCCAGTTAATTGATTACTACGCACGGGATTAGCGGGGGTGTTACGAAGAACGACAAGATGGTATCATTCAACAATGGCCGTTGAATGGGCGATGTTTTGTTAAATTTATTAACAAAATAGTGGCCGCTGGACGCGTTAGAGGAGTGACCGTTGAATAAAGAGATGAAACAATAGAATCTTTACGGGGGGAATATATTGTGACCGCTTACAAGGAGATGTCGCTGAATAGGAATGGCCGCTCATACGGATTCTACTGTACTTTTTGTGGTACATATGAACACATTTGCCACACTTAGTTTTAATTAAAAAGGAACTAGCAATATTGGATGGTTTAACTTTAAAACCTTAATGTATGGTATCACTGTCAACTGGTAGAACTAGTCCCAATTCTAGTATAATCTGTTTAGTACAATAAGGTAAGCTAAAACAAACCCACAATATCTTACCTATATTTTGAGCATCGGAACAACCAAAGGAATCCACAGCTGTTAGTGTCTCTGTGTCTGTAGGATACTTGTGCTGTACAAACATGGCTACTACAAAGCAAATATAGAAACGATCCAGGTTCCAGGTTTTTGTTATAAATGTATGGTTTTATTCTCAAGTTATCGATCCCAAACTATAGATAACCTACCGAACTTGCTATGGTCTATGTGGATTTTCAGATGATAATTGTTATTGTGTATAATGTACATTTACATGTATGAATCAACAAACATGGGAAAACTATGTGATGAAACACACATATTACATATCATGTATACAAACTAATTAGAATGGGTCTAATAAAGATCTCTGTTTTACACCATGGTACATAGTAAATATATTTTCGATCTGGATAAAGCTTACACTGCCGTTCATACAGAAATATGGTATCAGGTATTACTTCCATAACCTTATGTTATTTATCACATTCCAGTTGTGGGCGAATCTAAATTCTGACATTAATATTTGGTATAAAATTATCATTTCCTAAATACAACACCATCCAAACGAAATGAGTGTAAATCTTTAAAGGAGTTATATCTCTATTCTTTGACAGGTAGAAATGATCACAAATGGGTTAACGCATATAATAATGTAATATGAATGTATAAGAACTAATAATTTACATTCAATCTTTTCCGTTTTTACTGTTCTTTCCAGGGGCGTAGCCGTGAAATATATATTTTGCGGGGGGGGGGGGGGGGGGGGGGTCCACAATTTTTTTTTGGGGGGGGGGGGATACCCCCATAAATTTTGTTTAAAGTCTCAGTCTTTTGTAAACATTGATTGGCATATTTTACGGGGTTAAACTAAAACATCACACAACGTTTATCATGTTTACAGACAGCGACACCGGTCTTCCGCGAAAGGCGAAGAAGCGTGGCTTACCCCATCTAAGTAAAATTTTGGAATATTTGACGGCTGCAAACAGTTTTTTCTGCTATTTCAGCCCATGAACAAAGGAATTTCAAAGTGGTCTAATATAGCCTAATTAAGGATTCTTGCTAACGTGAATTCCAATCAATCGTTTACACCCACGAAGACGGGACCTTTGGGAGAAAATTTTGAGAATTTAACTGCCACAAACGCGTTTTCCTGTAGCCTGTGAATTCAGCAACTTCGATTTGGTCCAATATAGCCTACCTGGCAGCCCAGAATACCAAACAACCAATCTATCGTCGTGGGCTATGGGAGTCTCACCCTCCCGGAGAAAAATTTGAAAATTTAACCACCGCAAATGCGTTTTCTGCTATTCTAGCCTGTGTGAGCAACTCCAAAAGTATCCAATGGTTTTGTAACCGAAATCCCACTCTGAATTCCAACCATCCAATCACACTGTTGCAGTTGCATTCACAAGTAATAATCGATGCCCCAAAAAAGTAGAGTCGCCCCAAACAAAATGTTTTAATCAATAGTCAATTCAGTACGAATTCGTGGTATTCAATTAAAAGAAAATTGAAATTAGTGTTTTATTAGGACTCGATGACAGTTAGGGAAGCAAAACTAGAAATGCCCGAAGGAGGTTTACGGGCTGCGACCAGTTTTCCTCGCGGGGCGAAGAAGCGGAGCTGGCCTTGTATGGACCCTCCAAGAAAATTTTGGAATATATTATGGCCGCAAACGCGTTTTACTGCTATTCCAGTCCTAAAATTAGTGTTTTATTAGATTTCGGGCACTTTATTTTGCCAAATTTTGTGGGTGTCCAAGTATATTTAGATCCCCCCAGGAAAACAATTGGGGGGGGGAGTGGTCCGACCCCCCAGGACCCCCCCCCACCATGTGTGACGCCCATGGTTCTTTCTTATCAATTATGTTCGTCGAAGTGTCCGAATTGAATGACAGTCTATGGTGTCTGACTATTCTAGTCTACACCGATAGTATTCTCCTACATTTGATATGTTTAGAATCGTTCTCCTAGTCGCTTCCTACAAATGGCACTCGAAAGCATTCTTGCACGCGAGTGCAAATTTTAAAATTGGATATCAGATGCCTAACTGTTCAAGGTAAGTTAACAACATCATTTTGATTTAAATTGACCAATAAGTTGTGTTTCCAATGTCGAAGAGTGTGGGTGATATCAAGTTAAAGATCTGGCTTCTTTAAAACATTGACAATTATGTCAAACACTGACTGGGGAGCATCCGTTACATTTCCAATGCATAGTTTTCATGTTCAGAGGCAGATGCACTGCAGTATGTAATAAGTTTACATCTGTACCTCATTCATATAATACCATAAAGAAGAACAAAGGTAAGATAACCGATTAAAGTTCGCATGATCGATCAACAGTTGCCATAAAAAGGTGCAATTTTCGAAGCATAAGATTCTTCTTTGAAAAATTCGACGGACAGAGGAGACTATAACAGATGTATGGGTAACTGCAAGAATATTCTTTTACATTTATTTGATCATAAGGTTTCTTGGGTTTTTTTGGCTGCTGTTACCGTGGGTGTATTTCACGATTTACGTGGCTATCTTTAATGGTTTCTGTAGAAATTACAGGAAAACATAATATTAATAGCGATAGAGCACCCAATCATTCGATATAAGAGTAGGCTGTCGTGCCAATGTGTAGCTGGCAAAATAAAGTGCTCGAAATTCCATGACTTTTTGGTCTGGAGCCATTCCGGATTGTGTGACAGTTTTCGGTTATCGATCTTTAATTTTGTATCATTATTATTTCGGGAATGAAGATTTTGTTTAAATTGTGTAATGGATAAAACATTTAAAATCAGTGTACTTTAAATAAAAAGTATGTGTTGCCACGCTGCTCTAAGCGCGACATGGTTTTCGGGCATATTTTTTTCATCAGTGAAATTTTTGGTGACATATGAATGCAACGACAACAGCCTGGTTGATTTGTTGATTGGAGTTCAGATGCCTTCTTTAATCACGGACTATGGCAAAGCACGAAACATGAAAAAAAGTTTTCCATAATTTATATATATATATTATATAAATTCTTTTTGGAAGATAAAATGTTTCCTTTTTCTTTCAGAAAATAAAAAAAAATGTTATTTGTGAATTATTTTTATTTTTATAAAATAAAAAAAAAAAAATTTTCAGAAATAAATGTGCATGATATAAAAAAAAGATAATAAAGATAAAAAAAAAATATTTAGATAAAAAAAATATAAAGTATTTAAAAAATAATTTATAAAATAAAATTAAAAAAAAAATTATAAAATAAAATTTAAAAAATAAATAATTAATAAAAAAGACATTTAAATAAAAAAAAATAAATAAATACATGTAATATAAAAAATAAAAAAGTATTGAAAAATATAATTTATATATAAAAAAAAATAAAAAAAATAATTTATAAAAAAATGTCTTAAAAAATAATTTATAAATAAAATGTTTTAAAATTAATTTATAAAAAAATGTTTTAAAAATAATTTATAACAAGAAAATTAAAATAAATATAAATTTAAATTGTTTTTAGATGTAAGAAAAAAGAATTAAATAAAAAATGGATAAACATTAAAATTTCATGAAAATAATATGTATTTGCTATGGCAGCCATAGTCCACCATACATAGCTCCAAGGTTACTAACTTGAATTATCTTGAAAATTCAAGTTACTAACTTGAAAAATTGAAAATAGAATAATAATAAAAAAATATATGTGGCCCTATTACGCTTCCGTACATAAGATATCATTACATTCTTTAAATACAATCCCAATATTGTGTAATACTATGACTATAATCAAAACAAAAAATCCCGTCCTATACCACAAACAAGTCATAGCAAGAAATCCCTCATATTGCTAATATTTTAACGCACTTAGAAGTTTCTACACCAGGGCTATTGCATACAGATATTTAAAGCGTGTTAAAATATATTCTTTTAAGTGAACCTATGTCATTTTGGAGAGAGAGAGAAATTGTAGTACCATAGGCCTTCCTGTCAGACGCGGAGAGTAGATCTTTCACAAACCGGTCGCCACATCCTACGTATGACACATGCATCTTTTCTTACTACATATTTTCGTAGCCTTGTGATCGTCTAGAATTTATCTCGGATCGTCTTTTCTCCTCCTTCACGTTGTGTATTTCTTCTTACTGTTTTCTTAAGACATTTGTCTTACCAGGAATAACAATGCAACTGTTCATTTCTACATTTTATATCAAGCTGGATACATTACATGCATAGTATAGGTTACAATACAACAATCATTCTCAACCACTAATCAGCCAAACTCACTGGGTGAGTTTTCTGCTGTCAAGGAATTCAGATGGTAATCTCTATCTGGAATCTAAATGTCGTCTGATTTAAAGACATACTGTAGTTTCCTTTATAGCCGCAAGGGTATCACGCACAGTCGTGCATGTTCATGACCATGAACCTGTGCAATCAACGAAATGATTGGTTAAATTAAGCCAAATGACGCAATAGGAATATCTCGAATCATATGTATTTTGTTGAAAGATAGAACCAGTTTGTTATGGTTCTACAACAATATGTCCATCATTGACTAAGTTGATTTAAGTACATATATGTGAATCTACTGATTTGCCAAAGATAGTAATTAATGAAGTAATATGCCATCTTATTTTCTCGAACAAAAATTCTTCTAAAAGTATTACAAAATGGGGTTTAACTTCTACTCAACACAAACTAGGTTATTTCGCGACTAATGTCATTTTGGGATTAACATATTGTACAATTCGTATTCATTTAATGATCAACCTCCTATTTACAAAAATATGGTTTATGCAATCTACAGTATAAACGTGGTTTAGAAACTCTATCTGAACTACAGTGTGCATCATGGTTTAGAGACTATATGAACTATAGGGTACATCGAACTATAGGGTACATCTTGGTTTAGAGACTCTATCTGAACTACAGGGTACATGACTAATTAGAGAGAGTCTATCCGAACTACAGGATACATCATAGTTTAGAGACTCAATACGAACTACGTGAGCACCATAGTTTAGAGTCTCCAATCGAACTACAGACTTTGGAGACCCTCGACTCCCGGTTATACCCTGGTTACCGCGGGTTCCTTTCTGTCTGTTATTCATTTCACGACAGGCGGTTGTGATTCACCCTGTAGTACAGTTTTTCACACGCTTGGGGGCCGAAGGTTCCTGTACTTGGCTCCGCAATGGGTGCCTACTCTATTGGAGGTCCGGTGAGATTCTCTCCTCGCCTTTATAAAACTGACCATAAAAAAATGTTTTCTGTTTCTACTTAAACAAATTTTGTGCGTGACAATCCTATTTGAAATTAAGTTTTGAACCCAATATTGAATTTAGTGACCCTAAATATAAGACATATCCAACGGGGAAAACAGGCCATATCCAACGGGGAAAAATGACGGTTAATTAAAATTCCACCAAATAAGATTTCATTTGGCCGGCCATTTTAAGTTTCTACAATCAAGAATTCTCGAAAAAAAAATTTGAGATCATAGTTGAAGCCAACACATATTTAAGATATATAATCAAATCTTGCAATTTTGGAATAAATTTTGCCAACATGGATTCATTTTTGAGATCAGTATTGAACCCGGCAACATCGAGAACCGTTTAAATTAGTCACCTTGCACCCCCCCCCCCTTAGAATCTACAAAGTGATGTTTTTCTGGAAGGTTATTATGTATATTTAAATATTCTATATGTTACCACGCGACAAATTGGGTCTCACTAACTTTTCTAGGTAGTTTATATGTAACTGTCACCACAAATGGAGCAAAATAAAAATTGGGGTAGGGGAAATTAAAATGACCATAGCTCCAAGTAGAATAGGTGTATAATAATGGTTGACCCCTCAAAATGTGTCCTTGGGTTTCTTCTACACCTTGCAATGAGATTATTTAGTAGGTCACCAGAGGTCAAAAGGTCACCAATTTCGGGTGTTGCTTGAAATTGGGCACTACTTTGTGAATCCCACTAAAAATAGATGATAACATGCAATTTTCTCATTATAATACTTGGAATTCTTTATTATAGATATGATTTGACAATTACAAATCACCCATGTTTAATTATTTTAGTACAAAATCATTTTGAGACAAAGGAGAAAAAGGGCTTATTTACGAACTCACCAAACGACTGCTTAACAGTACAATATTCTCTAAAATACGTCGGCTGATAAGGGACATGAAAAATAATATAATTTGATTTTTTTTAATATTCACCCAAGTCAATTTTAATATAATTTGTTTTTTTATAATTTTCACCCAAGTCAATTTTAATATAATTTGTTTTTTATAATTTCCACCCAAGTCAATTTTAATATAATTTGTTTTTTTTATAATTTCCACCCAAGTCAATTTTAATATAATTTGTTTTTTTTATAATTTTCACCCAAGTCAATTTTAATTTAATTTGTTTTATATAATTTTCACCCAAGTCAATTTTACTTTCCACCCAAGTCATTTGTAATATAATTTGATTTTTATAACTCACCCAAGTCAATTTTAATTTCCACCCAAGTCAATTTTAATTTTCACCCAAGTCAATTTTAATTTTCACCCAAGTCATTTGTAATATAATTTCGATCCTGTTGAATTTCCACCCAGCGCGTGACGTCGTCAACAAGGAAATTTGATCATATCTCCCCAGTTCTCTGTTTCCTAAACGGGCTGCTCGTCAAAAAAGGTTTAAGGGTTCGGACTTTGGGGTCTAAACCCCAAGGGGATTAGTAGGCATTACCAAGGTCTACCCTCATGCCACATTTGGGGCCCACGGGAGGGGCAGGGTTTAGAAAAACGTGACCTTGAGAAAAACATGTCTCGGAGGGGGGAGTAGAAACGGGAATATGGGGTTTAAGGATGAATAGTCTCCCCCACACACACACACACCTTGGCCTATGAATTCAGGCTAAACCCCTAAAAATGACAAAAATTATAAGAGATCGGGGGGGAGGGGATCAGTCGAGTAGAGCACTGATCCGACACCTTCCTACCCTTAATTCAATTGGTTGGCGTCCATTTTTCATGTGGATTAATTGCTACGCCCGACCCTTTCAGAGGGTCAATTGACACCAAATTTGCAGGTATTCCACCCAAGCATCCATCTTTCGGACAAACAAAATTCCCCAAAAGAAAATGTTAATCCTGACCCATGGGGAGTGAGCGGTGGCCATTTTCCCAGGGATATATAAAGTTTTAAAAAAAATAGAGATGGAACTAGATGTTCGATTTTAATTTTGAGACCAATTTTGGATGCCCCAAAGTGGAAATGGAGTGCGAATGAGGGGTGGTGAGGTAGCTGAAGTTTCGAAGAGATAGGACCATTTTTGAAAAGGGGGCCTTTCAGGCATTTTGATGCAAAAAATCACGATTCCCCCCATTTCCGGTTGCCGAGGCTGAAATGTGAGCTCCCCGGCGTCGATATACTTCAAGAATTCCCAACCTCGGAACCTCCCAATGGGTGCATCTGGGTCTTTAAAGAATGAAATCGGGTGTTTTTTGGTCCAAATTGGCCAAGTTCTAGCTATTGTCTGAAACGAGCGGCCATGTTTGCGGCCCTATATCTCGGCCCCTATAAATCAGAATCCATTCACTTCTTTCGGATCAGTAACCAGGCGTATTATCCTCCATTTATTAAATTCCAAGTTACTGAGCATTACCACCGGGGCGGAGGGACGTCCCAAACATGGCTTTCCAAATCATCCGGATTACTTCAAAGGCCACATATATCGGTTCCTATGATGCGTGCACCCTCGATTTTTATACCCCACATTTTCATGTTGACGTATATTGTCGTCGCCCCTGTTCGTCCGTCCGTCCGGACGTCCGTCCACATTTGTTTGTGAACAGTCTACAGGTCACAATTTTTTTCCGATTTCGATGAAACTTAAAATATAGGTTTATCACCCTACGATCTCGGTTCCTTTTGATATTGGCATGTATCGGACTGTAACTTCATGGGTTATGGCCCCTGATTGTACTAAAAATCACGTTTTTTAGCTTGTGAACAGTGTAGAGGTCAAAATTTTGAACCGGTTGTATGAAACTTGAAATGCATGTTTATAACCCAAAGATCTTGGTTCCTTTCGATATTTGCGCCAATCGGATCGTAACTTCCTGAATTATGGTCCCTGATTGTCCGAAAAATCGCCCTTTTTAGCTTGTGGTCCATCTGGAAGTCAAAATTTTTATCCAATTATAAAAAAAAATACGCGAATAGTGTAAAAATATGTTATATAAAGGTTGTGGACCGTATAGAGGTCACAATTTTGATGAAACTTGACATGTATGTTTATAACCCACAGATCTTGGTTCCTTTCGATATTTGCGCCCATCGGATCGTAACTTCCTGAATTATGGCCCCTGATTGTCCGAAAAATCGCCCTTTTTAGCTTGTGGTCCCTCTGGAGGTCAAAATTGTTATCGGATTTAAAAAACCGTTTGATTATATCACCGTTCCATGGTTATGAAGAGAGAGTTTGAATTTCGTGAAAATCGGACTAGCACTGACGGACAAAATGGCCGCCGTTTGTACACGAATAGTGTTAAAAAATGTTATATCAAGGTTGTGGACCCTATAGAGGTCACAATTTTGAATCGATTTTGATGAAACTTGACATGTATGTTTATAACCCAAAGATCTTGGTTCCTCTCGATATTTGAGCCCATCGGATCATTGCTTCCTGAATTATGTCCCCTGATTGTACGAAAAATCTGGAGGTCATAATTATTATCTGATTTAAAAAATGTTTGATTATATCACAGTTACACCGTAGTTATGGGTGAGTTTGAATTATGATTTTCTGATGATTACTTAAAATGCAACAACTCTTGGTGACTGCCCGGACGATTTGGCTGCTGTGTGGGCGTATGTTTCGTTGCCTGGCAACATCTTTTTGGGAGGGACATGGCCCGAGAGTTTAGAAAAAAGTTGTTCGAATTTTTTGATAAAAAAAGAACACAAATGGGGGGGGGGGCATGCCCCCCCCTTTCCCCCGAATTTTTTTTTTCCTGAACACCCTGAGAGAGTACAATGCGAGTAGGTGACACAAAATGAAAACAAAAATGTGAATGCCCTCCCCACCCCCGTCGGGAATACAACCCCATATCCCCCAAAACTTGCTCTAACCATCCCCGGGCCCCAAGGGGACAAAACTCCAATTTAAGGTGATCGGGAGTCTTGTTTTGGTTAACAAACCATTTTTTAATGAAATGTGGTGGGTGATCTGTAGACTATGGTCCCGCTCACGGTGATCTAGAGAAAAATGAACCAGCAACGCTAACAAACACTATCTGTCGATCACAAAACGTGAGCGAGAGACAAAAAACACCTACCCTAACCCACAATCCACATATGACGTCATAATTTCCGATCTAGCGTTCTCCGATGACATTACGCGCTGGGTGGAAATTCAACAGAATCGAAATTATATTATAATTGACTTGGGTGAAAATTATAAAAAAACAAATAATATTACAAATGACTTGGGTGGATATTAAAATTGACTTGGGTGAAAAGTATAAAAAAAAACAAATTAAATTAAAATTGACTTGGGTGAAAATTATAAAAAACAAAATATATTAAAATTGACCATGCAACTCTGAACATTGAAGATGGTAATGCAACGTTCTATTGCATGAGAGATGTTCCACCAACATTTAAACAGATCAGCGAAAAACTGCTTGATATGAGCACAGGAGGGAAGTCGAAAGTTATATTCAGTACAGACATGTATAAGGACGACTCGATAAAATCGATGGAAAGACGCAGAAGAGGCTGTGGAGAGAAAAGGATAATTCAAGGCGAAAACACAAGAAGACCAGAGAATTGGAAAGAATTCCTGGGCAATGATGACAATAAACAACAGCTGATTGCCTTGCTTCTCAAGATTTGGAGTAGCCCGGAATGCAGTAGGAAATTGCAGAAAAAAGAGGTTATCGCCATATGTGAAGAAAAAGCCTATATTTTAACATCAGGTGGTAAAACAGTTGAAAAGTCTTAGATTCTATCTCTTGAATCTGACCAGGTGGAGACAGATACCCGGGTGGTGCTCTGCTGCTCATTTGCTGAACAGGAAAAAAACCAGTTCGTACGAGTCAGGAGTCCCGACAGCGACATATTTTTCATCTTGCTTTATTACGCATCCAACTTCAACATCCATATTCTGTTTGACACGGGCTCTGGTAATTACAGAAGACTGCTAGATGTGACAGACATGTCAAAGGATTTTACTCCAATCTATTGTGCAGCATTATTGGGTCTTCACGCCTTCACAAGATGTGATACAACCAGCACGTTCAACGGGATCGGAAAAGTCAAGCCAATAAAACTGTTGCAGCAGAAACCACGCTATCAGGAGGTTTTTCAAACCCTAGGAACAGCTTGGAGAATCCCCGATGAAGTATACCAAGGCCTTGAAGAGTTCACATGCAAGATGTACAATAAAACGACTAAAGCATCAACAGTGAACGAGGTCCGATATGAAATGCTTGCTTCTAGAACTACCAGGTCGGCATTTGGAAGAGCGCACACATCCCGAAGCCAATAATTCCAGAGGCAACGGATGATCATGAGTGGGTGAAGGGTAATGGCCAAATCGAACCGAAATGGAGCGCCGGGGATGTAATCCCAACCAAATTGGCAGATGTACTTGAGAAAATGGAATGCAATGATGATGATGAAGATCAGGATGATAGCGAGACTAACTCAGATGATAGTGAAAACGAAGAAGAGATTTCAAGTAGTGACAGTGATGATGACTAAGATACACAAAGATATCATGGGTCTTTTCTATGTATACTCCGGCAAATCATGGTCAATTCAGTTGTAAATATTTATAAACGCAATTTTGATTTGGTGTTGTCATGTAGATCACATTGTATCATCGGGTATATTACTAAGTCTGAAAGATATTTGCCCTTTATTGATTATTTTAGCGGCATGAGTACAAAACTTCGGAATCGGTGAACAAAAACTTTGTTGGGGCAGTTTTATAGAATATTGTACTGATAAGCAGTCGTTTGATGACTTCGTAAATAAGCCCCTTTTCTCTTTAGTCTCAAAATGAGTAGTGCCCAATTTCAAGCAACACCCGAAATTAGTGACCTTTTGACCTCAGGTGACCTACTAAATAATCCCATTTTCATAAAACCAATTGCAAGGTGTAGAAGACACATTTTGAGGGGTCAACCATTATTATACACCTATTCTACTTGGAGCTATGGTCATTTTAATTTCCCCTACCCCAGTTTTTATTTTGCTCCATTTGTGGTGACAGTTACACATAAACTACCTAGAAAAGTTAGTGAGACCCAATTTGTCGCGTGGTAGCATATAGAATATTTAAATATTCATAATAACCTTCCAGAAAAACAGGGGGGGTGCAAGGTGACATGTTTCAAGTAGTATCCAACAGGAAAAAATGACGATTAAATTATCATCTGCCGATTTGTTTTGCTGCCATTTTGGTTTTAAAAAAATATTTTTAAATTCGGACATCGAAAACCATATAAAAGTCATTCAAAAATCATATCTTACGAGTTTATCACTGCCCTTTAATTGCACTATATAACCAAATTTGGCAGCCATTTTGAGAGAAATGCCCATTACCATATGAAAATAATTTTTAATTTAGTCCGGCAGCCAAACCCCATTTTGAGGCTTAACATGGAAATATAGTCCACCTAATGTTTTTTGATGGATTATATATCTTCGATATGTGTAGATTCAGATTCCGGATGATGCCACCCTGGCACCCTTAGGGACATTTAAATATTCAAGATGGCCGCCATAGCGCATTTTCTGGTTATTCAATGGGATAAAATTGATAACAGATTCCCTGGGAGCATGGTATGAATGTGGTTTCTGTAGGAATTCGACCCTCTGAATCCAATGAGCATGGGTATTACTCCCAAAAATGACGGCTAATCCCGCTAGAGGGCAAAACTCAAAAGTGAGGCTCATGTTGGCGGGAAACTCACAAAATTCCAGGAGTTCCCTAAATAAGGTGTGTAAAATATTGAAATATAGCTTTTTGTTGGATTATGTATATCCAATATGTGTATATTCACAATCTGAATGACACCCTTGAGGAAATTCAAATATATTCAAGATGGCCGCCATGAGGCATTTTCTGTTTATTCAGACCTCGCTTTGAAGGTGGTTTCTATTAGAATTCGACCCGATGAATCCATTGAGCTTGGGTATTCCTTCAAAGTTGAAGGTTATTTCCGCTAGGGGTCCAAATTCAAAATTGAGGCTCATTTAGGCGGGAAACTCGCAAAGTTCCCTAAAAAAAAGCGCGCAATATATTGAAATATAGGTTTTCGATGTCAATTATTCCAGATTTAAATATAAAAACCTGTTCCGACCTAAGTTATTAGAGGCCGAGCTCATATTCAAAATGGTAACCATATTTGGCGGGACATTTCGGTGTTAGTAATGTGGTAGTGTCAAACTATAGGTTTTCGGGATAACTGAATGCTTATCTGAACAGCTGAATGTCATACGATCGAAATAAACAACAATATGGTTCTCAAACCCGGCATTATAGCTAAGTTTGAGAGACCATGGGAAAATATAGTAATGTAAAAAGATTTGTATCAAGAACAACCAACCCAAGGATATTCTTCCCCTTGTATTCTTAAAAGAACCCAACCTCACAGATTAAATCACTGGAATACTCGCAATCGGTATGGACTTCCACTGACAGTTATTAGATCACTCATACGCACCCTCTGAAGATATATAATCCATCAAAAACATTAGGTGGACTATATTACCAGGTTTGTCGATCGGCTGCTGGACTAATTGATATTTGTCAAATTTGATTTTTCGGCACATTTCGCTTGCATAATCACTCTGTGTTTGAGGAATTTAAAAAACTATTTATCCTTCCACCACTGAAATACACTGATTACGGGATATCGCTCTCCAAAAATTCATGAAGACCCCCATTTAGAATTATGTTGATTACGTCGTTTTTGCCTTGGCTGAATTCGGCTGAGTTTGAGTATGAATTTGTCTGACATATTTATCATTGAAGCAAACTGTGTTGATGCAATTTGTTTAAGGTAAAACCTTATCTCACAAACCTACATAATACTGCATGAAGTAAATAAAACGTGTTGTAATGTTAAGTAAAGCTATATGACGCCATGGCGCCATGGTTTTTGTGGCGTCATAGTTGGGATCCAAAATGGGGCCTGGAAATGAGTTGTCGTAACTTTCCCCATACAGGGCTTTGGTTATGATAAGGCCGTATGAAAATAATGTCGGCATTTTTGAATCGATTTCCTACTGGTCGGTAATACATTTAGTTGGAATTATGCTAATTACGCAAATTTCCTCAAGACAAATTAATGTCCGCTTTTGTTATGGGAGTACTAGAGATCACACAGAACAGTTCTCAAAGATATGATTTCTGTTGCAGATTGTTTTAGCCCCCACCCCTCATATTGTTATCTCTACATACTAGCCAAGTGAATATGTCATTAATCTTTATCAAAAGTATCAAGGAATCAAACTGAATATCATCTATACAGTAAGTTTCATCACTCTCTATCAGATAGAATCAAGCTAATGAACATCATGATCAACTTTAAGCATTCCACCCCAACTCTTGACCAATCAAATTGCTCATGGCTCTGCTTACCCTGAGCAGAAAATGTGCATTATCGAAATAAACACCTACACTAAGTTTGAACATTCTAGCTCAATTAGGAGGAGAGTTGTTGTGTCCCAAAGAGTGTAACGGTCAAACAGACACATAGGCGTACGGGCTCGGTGACAGTTAGGGGGGCAGAACCCGAATCGTCCGAAAATTTTCGAGTTTACAGACAGCGACCCCCGCTCCCCCAAGAAAATATTTGATGGCTGCAAACACGTTTTCCTGCAATTTCAGCCCGTGAACAAAGCATCTTCAAAGTGGTCTAATATAGCTTAATTAAGGTAGCTGACTCTGCAATTTTTTCGGGCATTTCTAGTTTTGCCTCCCTAACTGCCATCGAGCCCTAATAAAACACTAATTTTACTTTTCTTTTAATTGAATACAACGAATTTGTACTGAGTTGACAATGGAGTAAAACATTTTGTCTGGAGCCACTCTACTTTGTGTGACATTTTTCGGGCATCGATGTGCAAAGAGGGGGTGGGTTTATCCTAACTAATTATGCCTAATGCATTTAAATTAGTCATATTAATTATCATCAAGATGATAAGCCAAAAAGAGATAAACATATTTAATTGTGTTGTTAATGGGTTTTGATTGCATTTTAGTTTAGGCGGTGGCTTCTGTCCCCATTTAACACCTTAGATTGAAGAGAAATGGTGAAGTCATATTCAAAGGGAAATGTTTGTTGTTATAAGTCTTAATTAATGTTATGTTTTGATTGTTAAATTGTTCTTACTCATGGATGTACTATAAATGTAGAGTTGTTATTCATTATTGATCATTGCTTGATAAAGATACCTGTAAGAGTATTGAAACGTTGCATGTAATAAACCAAGAAGTAGTAAATCCATAAAGTTGTGTTATTATGAATATTATACCTCTACTTCTAAATGCCATTCAAGGAACCCAAAATGTATTTATTTTCAATGTTAATATCAAATGCAGAAAATGTTCAAACATTCCTACAGAAAATTGATAACGCAGTGTTAATAATGTACAGTAGGGGTCCTCAGCCTCGCTTTAGCATTCTTTTGTATATGTTTATTTGTAACATGAATAGCTTTGTGTCCATACTTTGAACAATGGCGGGTTTATGTGTGTTCATGTCACGTTTCAGTTTAAAGGGGCTACAAGGATATATCATGTAAAAAAAGATTGCAAAAATATGTCTAGAGAATAGCGACTATCTTTTACCATAGACAAGGTCAATGTTGTATTGTGTATTTTCATACGCATTTAATGTTATAGGATTTAAATTGCGTATTTTATTTTAAAATAAAAGTAACATTTCTTAAACAAAATAATATGAATTTCAAATAAGTTTATTTCTATGTTTTCTATGGTATGAATTGCGTAATTCTAATAATAAGTTTTGTTATTGATTCCATACGTTATTTTATAGCATCGATGAACTGAATTATGGATTATATTTCATTCTATATTTACAAAGCGAGTTATATTTATCTTATTATGTTTATATTACACCACACATACTTGATTATATTTGTTTATTTACACCACATTATGCTAATAACTACAATATTTGAACTCCATTTGTATTTGTAGGATATGGAACGCACTTTATAAAAAATATAAGTGTGTTTTCACTGGGTGGAATTTGGAATGACCAACCTGTCATGGGAACTGACAGTTTGTATTTCCGCGAAAAAGTTCAGTTACAAGTCGTTCATAATATTATTGTTTTAAAAGATTTTGATAAAAGCAATATGATCTTCATTCTGATAAAAAATACAGATCTATATTTCGTTGCGTTTTTGTCCCCCGCCTTTCGAAGGAAGTGGGGGACTATTAAAATGGGTTCATCCGTACGTCCGTCTGTCTGTCCGTCACACTTTCTGGGACACAATAACTCTCTTTCTAATTGAGCTAGAATGTTCAAACTTGGTGTAGGTATTTATTAGGTCAATGCCTTGATGGAGTTCGAAGATGAGCATATTCTGCTTAGGGTTAGCAGAGATAAGCCATTTGATCGGTTGATGCTTTGGAAAACGATAACTTTAGTTCTAATTATAGGAGAGTGATGAAACTTGTATAGTTTCATTACATCAATACCTTGACTAAGTTCGATAATAAGCATTTTCTGCTTAGAGTAATCAGAGTTATAAGCAATTTGATTGGTCGAGACTTTTGAACACAATAACTCTCCTTCTAATTAAGATAGAATGTTCAATCTTGGTTTAGGTGATCATGAGGTCAATACCTTGATGACCAATTTCTGCTTAGGGTAAGCAGAGATAAGCAATTTGATTGGATGATTTTTTGGACACCATAACTTTAGTTCTAATTAAGTCAGAGTGATGATACTTGGTGTATAGTTTCATTACATCAATACCTTGACTAAGTTCGACAGTGAGCATTTTCTGCTCAGATTAAGCAGAGCGATAAGCAATTTGATTGTTCGAAACATTGGAACACAATAAATAAAGTTTAAACTCGATGTAGGTATGCATTAGGTCAATGCCTTGATGGAATTTGAAGATGAGCATTTTCTGCTTAGGGCAAGCAGAGATAAACAATCTGACTGGTTGATTCTTTGGGGCACGATAACTTTGGTTATAATGAAGTGAGAGTGATGACTAAGGAGCGACAAGCTATTTGAATGGCCAAGACATTGGAACATAACAAATCTGCTTTTAATTGAGGTAGAATGTTTTAACTTGATGTAGATGTTCATTAGGTGAATGTCTTGACTGAGTTCGTGATTAACATTTCCAGCTAAAGCTAAGCAGAGCTAAGCAATTTCATTGGTCGAAGCTTTGGGACAAGATAACTTTGATTCTATCGAATAGAGAGTTATGAAACTTAGTGTATAGTTTGATTGGTCGATATTTTTGAAAGAAATAAATGTGCGATTAATCAATATGTGTCATCTATTTATTTTGGGATTTCAGCGGGGGACATCAGCCTCACTGTTGGCTTGTTTTTTTTTATACTTTCGATGGCCTACACCACACGACGATCTGACAAGTTATAGTGGGAGTGAGCGGCTTTCACGTCAGACATTGATTACTCAATCAGCGTTTGCGTTTACACACAGTTCCATGCATCAAAAGGCAACGAACTCAACGTAATAATAATAATATTATATCTCAATTTATGTTCGCGCAACAATACTAATGAAAGTTTCTATAGGCAAATTTTCCAATACTGGTCTAGGAAAGCAGTTGTGAAAAGCAGAGTCTTCATCCGTTGTTTAAACACACACGCATTGATGATATTATTCGAATATTATTGGGGAGGGAGTTCCACAAGAAGGGTTTGCAAACCCAGAAGATCGCTTTCTTGATTCCAGATGTATTGGTGGTTTTGTCCATAGGTTTTTGTCTGACGACCTCAATGTTCTGTTACATGTTTACAGTATCAACAAATCTGTGGGGTTTAACGTCCCACTGTTCTGCACCTAACCTGGGCTAATAAAACATGGAATAATTTTGAAAGTAAGGCTTATATTGAACACAATTCTCTGCTTAAAGGGCCAATCCCGATAACTTTTTGGGGAATAAAACTGCTTAATTTTGTGTTACAATCCCTTAAAACCCATTACCTAAGGCCGACCAACGAACATGATATTTGTGTTACGCTTGTAAATAACTTAAACCTGATAGTCGTCATCTGGAAATGGAGACCGTTGTATTATACAGTATCTAGATAAAACCAGATTTTTTTCTATAAAAATAACATGTAGATGAAATTTACGCGTTGTTATCAAGTACAGTACATGGGTCATTCACTGTATAGACCTATCAAGAAACGGGAATCGATTATCAGGTCACCCAATGAAAAAAATTGACCCGAAATCTTAAAAGGGTTACGTGTCCGGATAAGCAGTGTTGACGTTCACGTCCAAACGACTCAATATTTTGAGCCGAAATTGTGCGACAAGGTAAATACACCACGCCTCTATATTTTGGTCCATAAATTTAATAAATACTCGGACTTTAATTTTTGAGACTCTGTTCTTATCGGGAGGGTCCCTTTAATGTGGAGCCAATGTGTGGTTTCAAGATTAGTGTTATGTGTTGGTACCTTCTGCTGCCCGTTAACAATCAACAATCGTGATGCTGAATTTTGGATTCTCTGTATTTGATTGCCTTTACATTAGCTAGTTTTTAACTATTGTAATGAGAACTGCCAACTCGTTATCTAATATCCCATTATGTATCTTTAAGCAGCAAAAATCGGGTCTTATTCCAGTAAATATCACAAGCTAGCGATGACATCGAGAGTTAATTTATTATGTCTAATTAATAATTTAGATAACATTTCAGGAATAAAGAAAGACCTGCAATAGGCAGATTTAGCTCTGGCATAATGTATGTTTAATGTTTTACACGGGTCACATTCTATGGAGTATCGTTACTGATTATTATTGATAAAGCCTAGTCGGAATGTCTCTAAGTAACACCCAGTAAATGTATTTCATAGCATTGTGACCTGTGTATTCCATTTCCAATAAAATAGCAGTTAACACATTTTTAAATTCGATAATGTTAATTTGATTATGTATAACATCACTGATACATATTCCTCTAAAATATGGCCAAATCAAACAAAATACTTACACTGCTTGTACTCTATATGTAAGAAACCATACTAATAATAAAATAATTAATACATTGGAACAAACATTTCTAACAAAATTCCTCATGTTCACAATATATCTTCAAAATCTTAATCGATACACAGTGATGCACATATTTTTATGAAATGTGCCACAGAAGGCTTTCACACTATATATACCTTATTTTGAGACTGAGTGATGCATGAAATCAACGACATCCGGTTTCTGTTTACATATTATTTTTTTTTAGTTTACTGTACATTACTCCTTTTACATAATTAAAGAAAACAGTACCAACTATACTATTCAAAAAAGTAGGGGATATTTGATTTGGGGGGCATAATACTAAAATATGCAAATGACTACAAAAGCAGTCACTATAGAACCTAACAGAAGAAACATTTCCAGGTACATGTGACGCCCAAACGCACCAATAGCTACCGCATGGAATGCAGGTGATGGTTGGGATCATCATGGGGGTCCAACCCAAGATTTGCACGACTCTGACTTTGAATGTTACAGTCATTGTGGCATTGAATTCCAGGTTGGAAACATCAGTTTAATTGTTTTAGTGACCAGAAAACAATTTTTGATATGCGTCGGCTTACCCAAAATGAAAGGTTACGTGCCCTTGGCATGCTACAGATCGGCACAACACAGGCGGTTGTGGCGCGGACTATGCATGTTTCTCAGACTGTCATAAGCAGGCTATGTTCCAGATACCGTGATACACAATCTGTACAGGACAGACCACGTCCAGGTCGACCACGGGCGACAACTCAAGCCCAGGATCGATTTATCCGTACCTTGGCCTTGAGAAATCGTGTCATCACAGCAAATCAGATCAGCGCTCGTCTTCAAACAGACACTGGTGTGAGAGTGAGTGGCCAGACGATTCGGAATCGACTGCATAGGGGTCACCTTCGCGCCCGACGTCCTCGCGTGATCCCTTGTTTGAAAGATCATCACATTCAGGCAAGACGTCGTTGGTGTAGGGATCGTCAACACTGGGGTAATCGGCGCTGGAGCAATGTGATGTTTTCAGATGAGTCAAGGTTCACTGTTGATTTTTTGGACAGACGTAGGAGGGTGTGGCGTCGTCGAAACGAGCGCTTCCAAGACGTTAACGTCATCAGACATGATCGATTTGGGGGTGGTTCTGTTATGGTGTGGGGAGGCATCACTGTTGCTGGAAGAACGGCTTTACATGTTGTTGCAGGGCGTGTTACAGGCCAGTACTACCGGGACAACATCTTGGCAGTCCATGTTGTGCCGTTCGCACGACGTCATCGCCGCCGTTTCATCTTCCAGGGTGACAACGCAAGATGTCACAGGGCCAGGATCGTTACAGGTTACCTCCAACAACAGAACATCACCACATTACCTTGGCCAGCACTGAGTCCCGACCTCTCCCCCATCGAGCATGTCTGGGACATGCTTGGACAGGTTACGTCAACGTCAACAACGTCCTGCCAATGTCCAAGAACTTGCTGCTGCGTTGCAACAGGAATGGGACAATCTGGACCAAAATGACCTTAGACGTCTCATTAGGAGTATACCACGTCGGATCAATGCTTGTTTGGCAAACAGAGGAGGATTTACCCGTTACTGACTTTGTTGTGATGCTGTGGTAACTTTGCTGTTTGACCCCGGGTATCATTTTACCCTTATAATGGTCAGTCTGTGCCTTACTTAGTCTAACGATCATTTGGAATAAATCGATGAATGTGAACTTCATTTCATTTTGTCATTTGTTTCTTCGTCAGTTTCATTAGGTAACTTTAATAACACTTAAAAATCAAATATCCCCTACTTTTTTTGAATAGTATATAACAAGAATACATGTATATTTATTATAGATTAAAATGGCGGCTTGTGGTCAGGGAACTTGGGCTCTCGAATAGAATGAAACCTTAAAAAGACCGTTTATCGTATGACGATAGTTATTCATTTTAATGGTGGTAAAGTGTACTGAGTTTATTATATTCTCAAATTTTCTTTTCGTTTATCTCCGTTGAGATGTGAATGACAGAGCCGTTAGATTATGAAAATACTTGACAGCTTTGTCGTAATGGCGAATGGTAATTATGCGTATAAACAATGGGATAAACAAAAATACATACTTAAATTATTAAGCATGTCTTAATCTTTATAAACTTTAATTCTGTTAAGCTTAACAATAATTTATCGAAGTTTACCTTGTTTAATAGAGCGTTTGTCCTTGGCATGTCCCACCTACACGAGGTCAACCAATACAATATTACATTCTGACCAAATTTAAAGCTTCTATAGATTAAGGCTTGTATTTTTCTTTACGATGTCAATTGGAAACCCAACGCTTAAGCACTTTATACAAAGGCAGGATTGTCATCAAAAAAGGAAAAAAAAATCAGCACATACTGTCCACTGACACTTTTTACACAAAGGAAAGAGGATAGTTTTCTTTTCATTTTTAGCATAGGTTTCATTTTATATAATAAGCTCTTAGATAATACAGTGCGTGTAGGTAGGACATGCCAAGGACAAACGCTCTAGTAAACAATGTAAACTGAAAGAACAAGGAAGAAATTTCAAATAGTTGAGGAATGCAGTGAATTACGTCTTTGTTAAAGAAATACTATCCGATATGCACGAATATCGACAGGACAAAGATCTTTGGGTTATAAAGATATGCTTCCAGTTTCATCAAAATCGGTTAAAGTTGTGACTTCTAGATGGTCCACAACCTTGATATACCTGAAGTTTTACCCCTATATACGACACAGCTCACCAAATATTTCTACTACACCGTCACCTACGAATAGTCTTTCGCTCCCTTTCCCTTATCCCTCTTTTGCATGGCTATTTTTGTTGCCTTTTGTGTGTAGAATCAAAGAAAAGGGTTCATCTCGATTTACCGGTGTGGTTTCCTCTTGCCTGTGAGGCAGAACGGAGTGCCTTTCAAGGACAGCTGTCTAGTCGTTTGGATCCCATGTAAAACCAAGGCCGCGTGTTCACATTGGCGTGCACTAAAAGATCTCTTGGCAGTTGGAATTCGATATAAGAGTAGGCCATATCGGCGCTTCCCGGGCAAAATTTCCCTCATAGCACATTGTATAGTGTATGTCCGTCTTCCATTAGCCCAGTTTAGGACGTTAACCCCATATCATTTTATTTACTAGTAGTGTATGGTATTGTGGTGTATGAGGAAATTTATATTATTGCATTTGTTTAATTTTTTTTATTTGTTTCTTTCTTCGAATAAATGTACATATATTATACTCTCTTATAAGGGGGTTGGGTAGCCGAATGGTTAGCATGTGTACGTTGTATCATAAGGTCAGTCATTGAGTCCACTGATGTGGTTTAGATTCCCCGGTTGTGCGTGACAATGAGAAGGGTTGCCTATCCAACCTCGTAGAGCGGGGTGGGTGGATGGGTGGCTGTATGGTTAGCAACTGACAAGGAGTAGGGTCGTCTGTCCAACCTCATGGGTTTTCTCCGGGTCCTCGGGTTTCCTCCGACTACTAAAAAATCTGTACGCGCAAGCGAATTATTGAAATAAATTAAACAATATGTAAGTCCCGGAATGACCTAGTTTCTGTCGAGTGGACGTTAAATCCCATTTCTCTCCCAACCTCGTCGGTTTTCCCTGTGTCCTCCGGTTTCTAACCACTGCTAAAGACCACTACGCACAGACGGATTATTGGACTAAAATTGAACCATGTGTTAGTCCCAAAATCACCTAGTTTATGTCGAGTGCAGGTTAAACCCCCTCTTAACATTATATATAATTATAGTACCAAACCAGTATTTCAATCATGCCAAAATCGTTTTCATGTGTATTTAATATATATTTCTCTTTGATATTGTTTCACTGAAATAGTTTTGAAAAAATACTTGTTTCCAGTAAATAACAGATTCTTTCGAACATTTGTGCTATTTCTCTACTATTGGTCATATCTAATCCACAGATCAGGGATTAGTCGTTTTCATCGTGTCAATGCAAAATTTAACATGTGGTATTATACAGTAATCCCGGCATATTTGCAGAAAAATTATCTCAGACAAATGAAAACAAACCAACGTGTCCGTCTATTTATAGCTATTGACCCGTGTCCCTATGACGTTGATTTCTTTTATGGTTTCTGATTGGCTTAGAATTTGATTTTTTCATCCCATTATGGCAACACTTGACAAATATAGTTCGCGGCGTAATTCTAGTGTTGGACGTATTGTGCAATGCATCGGATAAGAAATGTATGCGACGGCTGTCTTATGTATGCTACAAAGCGTCAGATTTTCACCCGGAATTTGCTGGGACGAGATGAAACGATTTTCGGAATTTAATCTTAGCCTAAGGCCGGATAAACCCCACACGGTTGGAGACGACCCTAATCATTGTCGCGTTCAAGCGGCGAATCGAAACCGAGCCACCTGGATCAATGACAGGCCCACCTCTTCCCTACGTCCACGCCAATATGTAGGCTACACGGTCCCCCGTGTTTTGTCCCATCGGAACGACAACATGTTATCCGTTGCCAGGCCCTCCATCACCCATCCTACACAACTGACAAGGAAGGACGTCTCCAGAAATAGCCCGGTGCACTTCGATGAAGCTAGAGAGCAAACGCCCTACACACCGAGACACTGTAGCCACCACTTCATTTCAATTTCGGACAAGGAACTTCGTTTTTTATTTATACCTTTCGAACGACTATACGTTGTCCCTTGTCAGGCCTTCCTCCCTATACCACTGACAAGCAGGGACCCCGACCGAAAAATCGCGGAAAACTTTGATAAAGTAAGTAAACAAACGACGATCCTACTCACTGAGCCATCGTAGCTCCATTTCTATTCCGGCCACGTGATCTCGGTTATTTGTATTCCATCCGAACAACTATATTTTGTCCCTTCTCGCCCCTACCCCGTCCTACACCACGTACACCACTGGGTGTTCGATCCCTGCATTGACCGTGAAAATTCATCCAGATTTTCGGGTGTGGATTCTCCTTGTCAGTGACAAGGACAGCTATTGGCGTGCACCTAAAAGATCCCTTGACGGTTTAAATTCGATATAAGAGTAGGCCGTAGCGTCCCTGCCTGGACAAAATCTCCTTGATAGCACACTGTATATCGTATGCCCGTCTTAATTAGCCCAACTTAGGAACGGAACAGTAAGACGTTAAACCCCATTTTATTTCATTTCATTTGAATTCAGGAACGTTACCTCGGTTATGTCAACCGAACAATTGTACGTTGTCTCTTGCCAGGCTCTATCCTACACCACTGACAAGGGTGGACATAGCCAAAAAAATCACGATGAACTTTGATGAAGTTAGAGAGCAAACCTCCAACTCACTGGGCCACCGTAGAAGCAACTTCATTTCGATTCCGTTTTTTTTTAAAATTCCATTCGCACGACTGTCCCTTGTCAGACTCTCCATCCTTCAGCACTAACAAGAATCCGATGTTTTCTCTTTTACTTTTGATTTCCTACTTTTTACATTTGATTTCCTACTTTTTACTTTTGATTTCCTACTTTTTAATTTTGATTTTCTACTTTTTACTATAGATCGCATTTTTAAACCGATACACCACCATATGCAAGAAACCATACTAATAATACCACAGTTATTACACTGGAGCAAACATTTCTAGCACAATTTCTCATATTTACAATTATAAAGAATTATCTATAAAGTCTCCATCGATACATAGTGGTAAATATATACTTGTTATGCAATGCTCAGTAATGGGTTTACACACTACATAACTTATTGTTACTTAGTGGTGCGTTTAATCAACCACACCCGGGTTCCGTTTACGTATTATTTATTAGTTTCTGTACTACCAAATGCAATACATGTTAATGTTTGATTTATAAAATTGATACAATACAAGACCAAAAATGATATGACCCATGAAAGCTAACAAGGTAAACAGTTGAATATACGACACCAGGGGGTTCTTGTTTGAACATGTATGTAAAATGAAAGAGGGTTTCTAGGAATCCATAATGTTTAAAACTCCCGTTTGTCACGACTTGAACTAATACAGTGACGACTTTGCTCGCACGATACTGATCCGTATGAAGATCCTGGTCATTTGACTTGCGAGAACCATTTTAGAAAGTGATCTTACGGAGGCCCTTAAGTGCACGATAGCACTCTAAATGCGGAGTCCCCTCACTTCACTATTCCACTTATTTATTTCGTTTAAAGAATTATTTATTTCGTTTAAAGAATTATTATTACGTTTAAAAGAATTAATCATTTGGATTGATCGATTTAGGATTTAACACGTAGACGAATGACCCAATTTAAAAATAAAATATATTAAAAAACAATTGTGATCTCCACACTGTTAAAAATTTTAAGCCACTTTACACGTTTTTGGGTGGCAACTTGGCTGCCACCTTTTTTAGTGTAAAATAATTAACACTTTACTTGTATAAAATAATACCTAGAATGGTGTATTATTAACACCATAGCAAATGCAATGTAGACACATGAGTTGGTGTTGTGTGAGCATACACACTTACAGTGTCTTTCCTACGGTATTCCTTTTATGGTGTTTTGTCCATGAAAATACACCCAACTCCTGCTATGTTTACACTGTAACTAGAGAAAGCATATCCTTCAAATGATGTAACATTACACTACTTTGAAGATAAACAGCCCATTACAATTATCGTAACTCCTCTTAATTTGCACTGGATGAAGTGTAGGTTTACACTTTTTATATGTTAAAATATCACATAACAGGGAGTAGAACCTTACACTTTTAATGGGGTAATAAAGAAGACACACTTGGTAGGTGTATACTATCGCAACACTTCAACAGGTGCTTTTCAAACCAAACAAACCCTGTATATGGCATTATGCTTACACCCTTCTAAGTGGCAACTTTTGCTGCCACCCAAATAAAGAGGTTTAATATACACTTTACACCAAATAGTTTTGTTGTACAGTAACACCTAAATAAGGTTTAATAAAAATATTAACAGATCTATGAAAACTTATAAAGTCCCTATCCGAGTTATGTATATAATAGATTTTAACTTTTAAAGAAACAAAACGGATTATAAGATACGAAAATAGTTTATTATAAATTTGCTTTTAAAAATACACGTAATTAGAAATAATACTGATATATCTACTGTTATCAATTTAATGAACATTTTGAAGCAATACGTTTAAGTATGGTTGAAGAAGCCCAGTAAATGGGAGGACGATCAACAGAATAATAAAAAGGTTGAAAACATAGTAAAAGTGAATAATAGTTCTATTCATATGGCATAAATTCTGCAACAGACTACAAAATCTTAAAATATTTTTATAAATCAATGTATGAGCAAATGATTTCTGCATGTCTATATATTGTCTAATATATTAACAAATAAAATTATTAAATATAACATTTAAAACTTTCAAAATTCCTTAAAATCTTCTCATATATCAATTATATACAAAACATTTCTTCATCATTTCTAAACTTAAACATGCCAAATAGTTTCAAACAAAATTTAGGATAAACAAAACTAAGGTTATCCTTGCCTTTCATCTGCATACAACAAAAACACAAACTATGGAATACTCTACATCAATCTTATATCAACATAAAAATTTACAGGTGCCTCTTATCTCTGGATGTACTTTTGGAGTACATTTTAGCTTAAACATAGTTTAAAGTTTACCAGAAAAACTTTATCAACCATTTAAATAATGTCACCATATCCTGAAGGACTAAAATGATGCCACAACTTTCTTATTGGTGGAAAATTACGACTGCTCGTGGAGGACATCAGAAATCACTAACTTGGAAATTTACCTGTTGAAGGCAACATTGACATTCGGAATCATTTTATGCTTATGGAACGGATACGGTGACATAATTACTTTCATTATTTAAATGGTTTATAAAGTTTTTCTGGTAACCTTTAAGGTCATCATTCTTTTCCAAATGAAAGTTCATTGACTTGATCACATGTATTTGTTTATGGAATTCACTAATGTGGGATTATAATGAGACTATTAAACAAGCCAATCCCCTTTAAATCATTACCAACTGTTGATAGGTCAATAATAAGACAGTTATTACACAAGAGCATATCAATGCAACAAAAATTGAATACGTGTACCGTGTATGACATGATTAAATATCTGATCCTGCTGGAGATACTATCCTCCAACCAAACTCTCATAAAAAATCCCATAATACCCTATCCAAGGATATTGTTAAATGCAATACTTAGCCCAAGTACAATAACTTAAGTATTAATAAGTATATAGGAACTTACTATTAAGTACACCAACAAGTACAGTATTAATAACAGTAACTTGAATATTAAAAGTACACTAATAAGTACAGTAACTTAACAAATACAACAAGTACAAGAACGTATAAGTATTACCTGGTACATGAAACCACTTTTACAAAATGTACATACTACTTATACTACTACTTGTAGCAAAAACCATTGACCTTATAAGGTCCATGCAAAAACAAAGTTTAGAAATTCCGATAATAGAAAGACCCATTTAAAAAAACCCACAATAACTTGCAATTGAAAAATGGTAAATACTATTATAACTAGAAGAAAATTAACCCTATTTTAACTTAGAAATGCACCTTATGGTGCACAATATTAGCCTACAAAGAAAATCAGAATATACTGTTCTACTGATGTACATGTTTCTCTATAAATACACGAATGGAAGGCTTTACAAATCTCACCAGTATATTTACCTACAAAAGTGTAGGTCATAAGGATTGAAGAAAGTAGTATTATGTCCTATTAAAAGAAGTCGGTCTCTGTAGGCTTCTTGCACACTTTCGAATGATAGGGTGTTTGAATCAGAAATGGAGACTCACTAATATTTCCTTCTGTTTAATGTATTGAAAGATATTAACCAATATTTCTGTTGGTAAATTATGAATACCTGAAAATGGAAATTTGGGAATGAATCATAAGACAGTAAGATAAAAACTTAAAATCTGTATAATCATTTAGGAAATATATAACTCAGTTATATAAACATAAGTTACCTCAGTCTAAGACAAATATAAGAATTAAATAGTGAACAGCTAGCCTACATGACAAAAATGAAGGAGGCTACAAACTCACATGTTGTAAATGCCATTAAACAGAGAGACAATAAGGATTTTTTTAGAATACAGTTGAATGGGAGACAGACAAAAAAAATAACCCATTAATTCTCTCAAAAAGAGTATTGGAATAAATGATAGGCTAAATCAATCGATAACGCCGTGTTAGGGCAAATTCACGACAAAGTAGCCTCATTATTCAACTCAAAAATAAAATATTTAGAATAATTTGCTTTTGTACGTAAGTATCTTAATATTTTTGACAGAAAAATGTCGTCATGTCTGACGGGGTATGAAAAGGGCGAAATTTTACGGTGATGATGGTGGACTATGGCTGCCATAGCAAATACATATTATAAAAAAAATTGTTTTTAAATGAAAGAAAAACGAATTAAATGAAAACAGATATTCATATTAAAATTTCATACAAATAATATGTATTGGCTATGGCAGCCGGCAGCCATAGTCCACCATAGTGATGGCATAATACGTGCACATAAAAATATTGATGGATTCAAATCTTGAAAGCATAATGTTTGTCTATGCTACCCTATGTTAACTAATTAATTTTAACTTCTTCTTAAACCGGGATGTCGGACTATTTATACCAAGGGCTTATGACCAACTTATAAATTAATTCCAATACTTTATTTCTATTTCAGGACTTATCCGGTTTTCACAGTCTAATTACACATCGTACATATCTTAATTTTCAGCACTTATCCATTTTACAGTCGGGGGATATTTTTCACAATTTTTGGTTTCAGTTTATTGAAAGAATATATTTTTTGTTTCCCCCATCCAAATTAAGTCTAATAATAGGTTTCTTTCATGATTTTCAGCTTACAGAATTAACACAATTCAGTGATTATCCAGTTTTACAGTCTAATTATATACTTTACATACCTTTATTTGCAGTGCTTATGCAGTTTTACAGCCATAATATAAATATATTTCACATGATTAACCTTTAATACATGGAAATAATATATTTACAGTTTCTTTCTTCCAGATTTATACTCTGATAATAAGTTTTATCCCTCAGGACTTCCAGCTTATTGATTCTCATACTTTTGTTCCTTTACAGTGGTTATCCAGTTTTTTTCACAGTCTAATTATACATTTTATATATGTTTCTTTGCAGTACTTACCAGTTCTTACAGTCTAGAGATATAATACACAATCCTCGATTTTCAGTTTACTGAATCAATATATTTGAACATCTTTCATGGTTTTTTTTGGACATTCAATTAATATATTTTATATTTTTATTTCTGAATTTTAATTTATTATTTTATTTTTCTTTACACATACATCAGCGATCACTCTTGTTCACTTATGCGTACAGACTTCTCTATATATTATTGTTTATCTATAGCTCCGGTTAATTGGTTTTCCATTAATAGTGTTAATACACTGATCTTTCTATAAATAATAGCAATCACCTTCTTTTAATCCCTGTAAGAGCTTTCCGTTGCGTGGGATTAGTCCTTAATGGCCCCTAATCAAAGGTGTTAAACTTTAATTGTATTTATTCTTATCTTTGTTGCATATTCTGTATATATTTCCCTACTATTCACATTTGTGTATCATTTGCTTGATAAAGACGAGAGTATCCTCGTCGAAACGTCGCTTAGTATCAAACTCAGTAATTGTGTATCCATAAAATTGTACCTTGAATTAATTTTCAGGTTATGTACCTTTGCAGTCCTGATAAGTATCATTGGTATATATTTATTGATTCCAAATTTATAGGCACGGGAAGAATAAAATATAAGAGATGATGGTGGTGACAATTACCCCGGAACCCCTCAACAGGAGCAGAGTATGGGGCTTTGAGGTGATGTAAACAATGCAGAACTTTAACTATGACACCAAACTATAGAATGAGTTCAATAAGAGTGGTGAATCGTTCGCCCAATCCACAAAGAGACTGTGCTAATGAAGACGGTCATACGCCATGAAGTGTGCATTGCCCGGGGATTTTTGTACGGACAGGGGCGCTATGGCCTACTTTTGGTGTACGCCATTGGGTTTTCGTCCCATTATACACCGTCCTGTACCACTGAGAGGCGGAACGCACGGCAAAGCCCGATTAACTTTCTCTTCCAACTCCGAGAGCGAATCCAGGACCCCCTGGTTACCGAGCCTGTGACTTACTCACCGAGATACCGCGGCTCCCGAAGATTTAGAGTCCTGATCCGATATAGATTACTTCAAAAATACTTTACTAGTGTGCGTAAAATATACTATTCAAAAAAAGTAGGGGACATTTGATTTTTAAGTGTTATTAAAGTCACCTAATGAAACTGACGAAGAAACAAATGACAAAATGAAATGAAGTTCACATTCATCGATTTATTCCAAATGATCGTTAGACTAAGTAAGGCAGAGACTGACCATTATAAGGGTAAAATGATACCCGCAGTCAAACAGCAAAGTTACCACAGCATCACAACAAAGTCAGTAACGGGTAAATCCTCCTCTGTTTGCCAAACAAGTATTGATCCGACGTGGCATACTCCTAATGAGACGCCTGAGGTCATTTTGGTCCAGATTGTCCCATTCCTGTTGCAACGCAGCAGCAAGTTCTTGGACATTGGCAGGACGTTGTTGACGTTGACGTAACCTCTGTCCAAGCATGTCCCAGACATGCTCGATGGGGGAGAGGTCGGGATTAAGTGCTGGCCAAGGTAATGTGGTGATGTTCTGTTGTTGGAGGTAACCTGTAACGATCCTGGCCCTGTGACATCTTGCGTTGTCATCCTGGAAGATAAAACGGTGGCCGTGACGTCGTGCGAACGGCACAACACGGACTGCCAAGATGTTGTCCCGGTAGTACTGGCCTGTAACACGCCCTGCAACAACATGTAAAGCCGTTCTTCCAGCAACAGTGATGCCTCCCCACACCATAACAGAACCACCCCCAAATCGATCATGTCTGATGACGTTAACGTCTTGGAAGCGCTCGTTTCGACGACGCCACACCCTACTACGTCTGTCCAAAAAATCAACAGTGAACCTTTACTCATCTGAAAACATCACATTGCTCCAGCGTCGATTATCCCAGTGTTGACGATCCCTACACCAACGACGTCTTGCCTGAATGTGATGATCTCTCAAACAAAGGGATCACGCGAGGACGTCGGGCGCGAAGGTGACCCCTATGCAGTCGATTCCGAATCGTCTGGCCACTCACTCTCACACCAGTGCCTGTTTGAAGACGAGCGCTGATCTGATTTGCTGTGATGACACGATTTCTCAAGGCCAAGGTACGGATAAATCGATCCTGGGCTTGAGTTGTCGCCCTTGGTCGACCTGAGCGTGTTCTGTCCTGTACAGATTGTGTATCATGGTATCTGGACCATAGCCTGCTTATGACAGACTGAGAAACATTCATCGTCCGCGCCACAACCGCCTGTGTTGTGCCGATCTGTAGCATGCCAAGGGCACGTAACCTTTCATTTTGGGTAAGCCGACGCATATCACTAAAACAACTAAACTGATGTTTCCACCCTGGAATTCAATGCCACAATGACTGTAACATTCAAAGTCAGAGTCGTGCAAATCTTGGGTTGGACCCCCATGATGATCCCAAGCATCACCCGCATTCCATGCGGTAGCTATTGGTGCGTTTGGGCGTCACATGTAACTGGAAATGTTTCTTCTGTTAGGTTCTATAGTGACTTTTTTCGTAGTCATTTGCATATTTTAGTATTATGTCCCCAAAATCAAATATCCCCTACTTTTTTGAATAGTATATTTCATAATTTTGAGGGGAAGAGATAAGCTAAACTAGGCATTACTGATTTTTTTTTTTTTTATTCACTTTCATGCGTGACTTAATGAGTTCTTGCTATATATTATTCTTTTAGAAAATACCTAGGCCAAAACAATCGATAGTGCATTATTTGTGAATACGCACTACAAAATGGCCTATTTATTTATGAAAACAAATATCTAGAATAGTTTGTACGTAAAATATTTATTATTTTTAATAGAAAAATGTCGCCGTGTCTGTCGGGTTGTGGAAAAAGCGCGATTTTACATTCTCCTCAGTGAGCCACCATACAATTATAAACAGCGCAATCTGTTATCAAAATTTGAATAATAACGCCTTTACCGCGAAACATAGTTCTTGGATGTCAAGTGGCAATATATTTATCTAGGATTGTTCAAGCGGCTCGACGTTTTAACTAGACAGCCCCTGGTGGATTAAAGCGAATGTAATCTCTGCCTAGAAAAGATCTTTGTTTAAAGGGACAATAACACTCTTGCTTGGTTGGCAGCTCCAGAAAATAAATAGCCTTATTCTAAGTACTAGATGTTTTAAAGTGTCATGCTTCTTGTGTAAATTATCCATTACATCCTATTTTACTTGCCAACGGGGTTCGAAAATATTTTAAAATCCAAGTCACATTTGAAATGGTTTACGTTAATCTTTTCAAATCATGTAGTGGAAGTTTTCCAATTTTTTAGATTAGGTGTGTTAAGATGAAATTTTTATCATCAATTAATTGGAATGTTGTAAAATAATACAAGTTGTTGACCAGAATAAAAAAGATTGGGACATCAATCACAACAAGAGTGGTATTGAGCCTTTAACAAGGCATGTTAACCCCAATATGAATATCTTTGAAAAGAATTCGCGTGCTTGACCAATGTTTATTTCTTAGTCCCATGTAACAGGTTTTGTATTTATTTCTTTTGAAAATTTGTTGCATCAAATACGAAATAATGAAGAGAATGTATTATTTTGTTTACGGTCGATATTTATGCTAAATTCTTTCTAATGAAACAAATTTAACATAGTAAACGATTGATAATGTAACTTAAGTTCTCTCATGCAACCAATTTCACACGCCAAACGTATTGAAACCGTCGTTGTAATGTACAATTTTATTCTTTTCTTAAAGACAATTAAAGTCAAATCTTCACAAATAATGTATATAATACCATATTAATGTCATATAATAAAATCTTGTTGACGTCGTCAGCGTCATAGGATAGGTTTCTTTGATAGTAAAACAGAGTTATATCGTGCAGGGTTTATATGTGGCGAATCGTAACCTGGGGCGGGTGCGAATTTTTTTTCCCAATAAACATAGCCACTGCACTTCTATTCGGCCTCTGATTGGCTGAAAGTATGACGTCATATTCATATTGACGTCATAAGCTGAGCGACTGACATCCCAGTCAGAGTCAGACACTGCCATTTTCACCACCTCATATTAGATTGTAACAGATTGGCGGTAACAGACGCCAGACGGACATTATAAAAATAAATACTGTCAGTTTGCTCAACGACGTTATGAGACGGCATCTACATGTCATGACGATTCTTTGAAGTAATACAAACACGACAAGGTTAATTTGGCTAATTTTTTATTAGTATGAGTTGACAATAAAAGTTCTTATGAAATTTCACCTTAATATTATAACTTTTCCCTGTTCTTTAAGGCCTGGTTTAATTTGGGCCTCAGTTAAAATTTAGCAATCTGAGTAGCCTACTTGAATGCGATCTATTGTCACGATAATGTCGTTGTTGTTGCATTTGTTTGTTGGTTCTGTTTGTTGGCTAAAAAAAAATAATCTGAGAAAAAGAAAAAAACCAGGCCGGCATCCCGAGGTTTTTATATCAAGTTTTTTTTTCTAAAGTCTTTCTTCCCAAGCACATATTATATAACCAAAGTCGAGGAGTTTATCTTGCTTATAAACCGTCTATGTTTACATTTACACAAAAAGAGAATATCCCTTAAGAAAGACATTATATCACGTTTTCTACTTAAGACTTAATAGTTATCTGGGGTTGAGTCATGTTACTGTTATGCGTTATAATCAAGTTAAGAAAATAGCATTATCTGGTCCCTGGTTGTCTAACTTATCACCAGGTGTCTTGGCTACACATTGTTGTTGTGTGACAATTTGACCCATGTAACTGTACATAGCAATTTTGTGACAGAAGTAAGTTTTTAAGCCTATTTTGCAAGCTTAAAGTTCCTCAAAATTTCATACAGTCCACGCATAAATGTTAACTCATTGTTTAGAGCTCTCGGTAGATTAAATTTGCAATCTTTGGAGATGTGTCATTGTTACACACTTGGGGAAACCGAACTAATTGAAGTTGCTAGACTTGTACCTGACATTGAAGTTCTGGATATAAGTTTCTGCTCGAAAGTTGAGCCATCGTTGTCTAAGTTTCTCGATCATATCCGTATTTTCTGCCCGTTCGTCATTTTCTTTGTTTGTTCGCCATCGTCCTGAGACCCGAAAGTCAGAATACTTAGGGGTAAGTGTTGCTCGGTTGACCATCGTCACTGAATTGAACAAACCGCTTGTCATACACGATTTTATATCTTTTGTTCTTGGGGCGTGTCCAAAGACGGCGGTCACGTGATCTGGTTATCTTGAACGGATTGGCTATGACCAGAGGCTCGTTTTGATTGACGTGCCGTACATTCTCCTTCATGATGGCGTAATTCAGCTGTTGGGAGGCACGATAATTCAAGGTGAATCCCCGGACTTTGCATACAGCTTTTCAATCGCTCTGTTGGTACGCGTAATTCTTCGGCCCTCCGCTAACAAATTCTCGAATGGTGACATCTTCGGGCAACCCGTTCTTCCACTGGCCCAAACTAGAACCTTCCGGGGGATTCCATGACGTGGAGTGGTATTGATAGATGACGCTATCGGTGTCAAAATAGCATACGCGTTCTCCCAACTTTTCCAAGACGGAATAGAGTTTCAAACGGGCCTGGGCAGTGACAAAGGCGACGATAACCACGTTGGTGATGGGGCAGGGTGCCACGTTTCCATCAAGACCATGTTATCGTTGACTAACTGCACATTTTGTACGGTTTGGGTTACATCCAACATTTTTTCAAAGTAGACGCTGGGCTCCGTGGTGTACTCGGTCTTGGGAAAGTTGTCTCCCTGTCCGAATTTGCCCCATGCTGTGTTCAATTGGAGCTTACTAAACGCCCGCATCCCTTTGTTAGGTTTTATCGACGCGGGATCCAGACGAATACCTTCGGTGTCGTTTGACGAAGCGGGCCTTGTCTTCTTCGGTGTGGTAGGTGTCGGGATAACCGCTACTTTCCATCTACTTCTTGGGGTAGTGATTAATGTACCCCGTGAAAAGACCGCCCGTTTTGGCCTCGGGATCGTAGGTGCTGAATTATTTCCAGTGCCAAACGTCGTATACCTTCAGTACTCGGTATCCTAGGCCCACCGCTTTCTTTAGTTCCAGGGTGACAAACGTACCCACCCAGGCTCGCTGTTCGTCGGTGTGATCACAAGGTTGGTATTCGGCAATCTCCCCTTGTTGCATGTGTTCGTCGACGCAGCTTCGAGTCAGGGCAAACACCAACTTTTGTTTGCGCCGAAACGGGAGCACTGGATGATACAGGCCACGGGATGGCAAGACGAAACACTGGATCAATCCTTCGTACTGTTGCCACTGGTCTTGATCGGACTGTGTGACGATCGTGGGTTCCTTGATGGGAAAGGTACCGTACTTGCAGATGTAAGGGTACAGGGACACCACGTCGATGTAACGCATGTCTTCCACCGATGGCATTGGTTCTCCCGCCGAAGAAAGCGTTGCGGGGCATCAGAGGTTTGGGAGCGGGCCATTGCTGATCTTCCAGGCCTTGTAAAAATTCGCTCATCTCGGGATCCCACATGACGCGGATGGTCTGCATACCGTACTGTTCTTGGAGTCGACGGTGACGTTCTTGGGTCTTCTGGTACAAGTCCCCCATACTGCGAGATGGATCGTAGGGATGTTTATGCTGAACGTCTTGGACGGGACCCGGGTAACATTTGGGACAACCGTGAAAGGCACACCCGTGAAACTCGTACACCGTACCCGTGGTCGTGTCCATATCATCTAAACTATAAGGGCCAACTCAGCATTCACTACCGTTACGGGCTTGTCGAATGTTGGGTAGGGGAGTCTGGTTTCGGAAAGCTGCCATGGTCTGTCGATGTTGTTCCCATTCCAACCATCGAAGGGCTTTGTTGGACTGTTGTCGAGGCTGGGCCAGTCCTTACCAGGTTTCGGCTCTTGCATCAGGGCTCAAGGAATGACGACGAGGGCGTCTTTCTTGAGGTAGTGCGTGCGTAACACGCGACTGCAAGAGGAGGCCAGTGTCAAACTCTTCTCAAAGGGATCGATTCCCGTGTCCATGAGGAATATCTCTCGAAACACACCACAGCATCGGCGGAGGACATCGACGTCACTCTTACAGTAGGCCACAATTTCCTGGCGAAAATCAAAGACATCGTGACTGTGCTGTTCGTACCACTCGTGAAATTTTTCTCTTTCCGATACACTCATGCCATCCGGATCGTAATCGGTGTCAGGAGGATAGGCGCCTACATATTCTTCGTTCTCCGGTCTGTTAAAGTGATGGGGGAAATAACCTTTCTTGGGTTCTTGTAGGCCAAAAGTCTTGGGCATGTCCCGTAAATCCATCGGTAAAAAGTTGAGGGAATCGATGAATTTTACCGTCCGACAGTGATCGTCATCGCTTTACCACCATTCATAATGACTTTGGGTTGCGCCACGGAATGTTTGTGCAGCGTCTGTAAAATCAGCAGTCCGTCGTAACCTTTGAAGTTGTGGGCCACGGCAATCATGGGACTCGACTCGTGACTGTCATGTTTCCGACCATCTACCACCGTACCTTGAGCAGCGAGTTGTAAAAAACCATTTACCACATCGTCCAGTGTGTCTGGGCCTTTAAACACAATTTCCCGTTGGTGATTCCAGTACGTGTCGCAGTGCTCGCAAGGATCTTGGTTGTCGATGCAAGAGTGACAGCAGGTTTGCAAGACACATAGGTTGGGAATGTGTTCACCGGTATCTTGCTGGCATTCAAAGTCAAAGAAGACGAAGCGGGTCAACGTTGATTTCTGTTGTTTGTCGATTTGGGTCTTTCGGTCTCCATTCATGTTGATTTCAGTGGTTGGATGTAACAAAACTGTTTCTCGGCCGTGTGCCACTCTGCAAGACATCGATAACGTGCTAGGCAGTATGATGGACGATCCACGGGATCAAGTCAAGACGTGGGATGACGAACAACGATGGCGAGAAGACGTCGACAAAGCCTTGAAAAAAGTTCTGGACGGTGGTACCGGGCTTTGAGACGGTGTTGATCAAACGCAAAGACGAGTTTGTCGAACAGAAAGAAGACCCCATACGCCAGTGGATGGACGGGTTGCCGAAGAAAAAGAAACGATGGTCTCTGGATCAAATGGATATCAATGTCATGTTCGGCAGCATGGGAGAAGGCTGGGAATGTATTGGCAGACATCTGGGGAGCAGAGAAGCGCGAATCAGTCAAGCCAAGATGAGTCATCCCAACAACGCGCGCACGCAAATCTTCAACGTGTTCAACCATTGGCAACAAAAACACGGTAATCGAGCCGACCTGATGACGTCGTTGGAAGCCTATCACTTGAGTGAAGCCTTAATCGATTGGGACGAAGTGGAAAAGTACGTGGAAAGCCTGGAAATCATAGAGACTAAACAATGAACCAATCAAAACGAAGGAAAAGAAAGAACCAATCAAAAACGAGTGACGTCACGACCAAGACTATAAGAAGTGAAGTGTCATACTGAAATTTCATTCTGCTCTCGATGGCTAGTCAAGCTTGTTTCTCCTGTAACAATGTCGGACACGAGTATAGAGACTGCCCTGCTCGTTACCAACACCCAACAACAACAGCAACGACAACCAAGACAAGACAGACCAGCCTATGGTTCCTATGGAATTTGTTACCTCTGCAGAGAACCAGGACAGTTACTTACTCGTTGATTTGAAGCCCGACACACTCGAAGCTTTGCGATGAGATCCAACATTTTACCCCAAGAGGAACCACCCATCGTCTACGTCCAAAAAGTATGAAAGGGGGACCTGTACCTCGAATTGACTCTTGTTTGTCACGATGGCTCGTACGAAGAATACGAAGAGGAAAAACCCACCCACAACCCTCCCCAGGGAGACGTTCCCGACGCTGGCACCGGATCTTCGTGATCCCACGGTACGAAGTCAGACTCGCCCGAGAATGAGGGCCCCCAGAACACAGTGGTTACCCCCTCGTTGACACCACCCACGAGTCCCATGTCTTCCTTACCGGCCACACCACCACCACGCTTCACCTTACCGGTCACACCTCCACGCCCCACATCACCACCTTCCCCTGTTCGGTCTCTCTCCCCGATCTTTCGCAGGCCACGAAGAGAAAAGAAGAGTTCTATGAAACGACTCAAGTCCTTCATTCGCAAGTTACAACATCTGACTCCCGATATGGCTTATGGGCAGTTGGTCAAGAACACGGGCCGGGCACGTATTGGATTGTTGCAGTGGTTCAAGTTGGCGACCAACCATTTGCTGAAGGGTAACATTCAGCCACTGCACGCTCAGCACAAGAAATGGGTGGAACGAAATCGACAAGTGTTGACCCAACTGACGGAAAGAAACATGCCGACGACCGAAAAACTCTCCCTGATCATGAAACCTGGGGGACGTGGATTTTTTGGGCGACTTGTCGATCAACAGGGTGGTGCCATCGGTGCATTGCTGGCCATGGCTCTCCCAGCTTTGACCCCCTTAGTATCTAAACTATTGGGAGGACAACAGGGTGGTAAACATCCCATCCTTAGATGGTTACAGACTGTTGGACGAAAGAGGTGAACCCATACAGGGCACCTTTTATCCCGAAGAATTACAAGCGGTCAAAGTCAACGACGATGAGATCTTTCCCATCGAAAGAGTACTCGAAAGAAAAAAAGACAAAGTATTGGTGAAATGGTTGGGCTATCCGGCGAGTTTTAGTTCGTGGATCGCAGACCAGTCTTCAAAACGTATAAATAGGAGCGAGAGACGCCAACGTCAGTCAACATGCAAGACGAAACCACGTCTACGTCCGTGAGTGCCCACAATTGGTTGCTCTTGGGAAAACGTGTGCCACAAGCGGAAATCGTCTTTTTCTGTCAAGTGATTTTAGTGTACGTCGTGGCGGGTGTTTCTTTGCCCCAACTGGCTTTCAAACCCGACGGATCGTAACCTGGTTTACCTGTTACCTTCTCCAACCTTGAAAACCAAACATAATGAACAACGACCGACCCTTTTACCTCACGCTCCCTAGTGACAGTTCCATGTCGTGGTATCCCGACAACAAAGTCTCCACGTATCATACACATCTGGAACCGCCACTTCTCGTCGATCATCGAGAATGGGAAGTGGGTCTGTCCATGATCACGTTACCTGACCAATGGCAAAACATCGATCAACGAGACAACACGATCGGCTTACGCATTCATCCTTGGTCCCCCTCGAGCGACGAATCACGTGCAGGCGCTTTTCTGGTTTGACGTGTTGCCAAAAATCGAACTTCGTCTGTGTGGACCCATCGTGTCATTGTTGGGATGGACTGGAAACGAAATGTTGGTAGCCCTGCAGTCAATCGCTATGACCGGCGAAGATGGCCAAAGTCTACGGTATTTCTACGCCCACCTCACCCCAAATCTTCAAATCCAGTACGATCTATTTTACATCTACACGGACATTATCGAACCCCAGATCGTGGGTGACGTGAAGGCTACTTTGTTGGACGTGATTCCCAGTCGACGATTGTATCACCGTCCCGATAGGATTCACTACTTACCTCTGAAGTACAGTCGACTAAACTCGGTTGGTCTCTATATAAAGAACGGAATGGGGAAAGCCGTGCTATTTCTCGACGGTAAGGTGGTGGTCCAACTTCATTTTCGCCGCCGATGATGATTCGAGTGTAAAAAGGTGGAGTGCTCAGACAGCGAGGGGCTGGCAATGGTCTGGTGGTGTACAGGGGAAGAATTCTGAGACAACAGGGTGCCGGTCGATGGTCGGGGTTATTGAATGTCGTCAAATCGGTCGGGAAGACCTTGTGGTCGGCCGGTAAAGCTGCCGTGAAAAAGATTGTGGCCCAAGTGTTACCCAAAGTGGGGCAAAACGTACTCGACGCCGTCAGTGGTCGTGAAAAATGGAACTGGAAGAAAGTCGCCCAGGACACGCTTCGCCCCGCGGTGTCAAACACGATGTCCGACACACTCAAGAACGTGGTCGCCCACCTGGAACCTATAAAAGACTCCTCACGAACCCCGTCCACTTCACATCGTCCGACGAGGAAGAAGACACAGGTCACCTCTCACAAGCTACGTAAACTAGATATCTTCGACCATGGCTACGCAATGATTCCTGTCCCTGCGCGCGAGACGAATTGCAGGATTTGTTCAGTGTGCCCGACACGCAGACGGCCATAAACAAGGTGACGAAAATCAGAAAGTATCCACTGACGCCAGACTTGAACAACGACGGACCCATCGAATTTTATATTTCCAATGCCACCACCGATTTCATCGATATGGCCAACATGACACTGCACGTGGCCCTGAAGGTGACCAAGAACAACGGGGAAGACTTGGATGCGGATAGTCACGTCGCACCCATTAACAATTTGTTTCATTCGTTGTTTAAAGACGTCAAATTACGCCTTGGAAAAGATGCCGAAACTTTGGTCACCACCTCTCTGCCCACCTATCCCTACCGGGCTTACTTGGAGAATTTGCTGAGTTTCGGTAAAGGAGCCAAGAACGACCACCAGTCGAAACAATTCTTGTGGGAAAAAGACACCGCCGGGCAGTTCAATTCCACGAAATCCGTTGCCACCACTGGGGACGGTGGACGACAGCAGGCCCCGAATAACAAAGGATTGGAACAACGTCAGAAAACCATCGCTGCCAGTCGCACCTTTGAATTGCAGTCGCGTCTACAGTTGGGCATGTGTTTACAAGATCGGAAAAGCAATCCCCAAAATTTTTTCTGATGTACGGCGAAGGCAACGATGCCGAAGACTACAAAGTCGAGTTCACCAAAGCCTACCTGGATATCCCGTTCGTCACTCTAGCTCCCAGTACCTACACACGGGTGGCCGCGCAACTTCAATCGTCCAACGCCAAGTACCCCCTGAAGCGCGTGGTGGTCCGCGACATGGTCATTCCCGACAATCGTGCCAGTCACGTCCTAGACAATCTGTTTGTCAACGAAAGCTTGACCAAGAGATTAATCGTGGGTATGGTACGTAACACGGCCTACGACCAAAGAAAAAACAGAAATCCCTTCCAATTCGAACACAATCAATTGCAAAACATCAAATTGACCAAGAACGGGGAAATTGTGGACGAATACGACGTCAACTTTCCCGAGCGACATGCCATCGCACCATACCTGGATTTGATAAAAAGAGTGGCCGTCTTAAACACCCGGGAAGACCTGGACGTCCCTTTCAACGACTATATCAATGGGTACACTTTGTATTGTTTCGATTTGACCAACGACCACGGAGCCGACGGTAATTACTTTCATCCCAAAGCAGCGGGTAACCTGTCTTTGGAACTCAAGTGCGGTGCGGCCCCGACCAATCACCTCAGTCTTGTTCTGTTTGCCGAATACGACAATGTCTTGGAAATCGACGCCAACCGACAAGTCATCACAGATTGGTGAGGCTCTCTCAAATCGACAACTGACATGGGCTTTAGAAAAACACCTCCCCTCTACGGTGTTCGGGGGCGTGTGGGCTCGTAATCATCTGAACATACTGCGCCCGACCTCGTACCCCAAAGCCTACGTCATCAACATGGACGACGAAGACCAACCCGGTAGACACTGGACCGTGTTTGTGTGGGAAGGACCAGATCACATTACCTTTTTCGATTCCTACGAGTGTCCACCTGATGATTACGGAGTAGCCTTTCGACGTTTCGTCCAAGATCTTCAACTCCACTACCAAACCCGATTCAGGGACTCGAGAGTGTCGTCTGCGGCCATTATTGTTTGTATTATCTGTGTCATCGGTTTCACGTTCCCTCTCCGCACGCCCTTTCGGTGTTCGGGCACGGGTATCGTGTGAACGATATACTCGTCGAACAGTGGGCTAGGGATCATTTTCCCTACTTGCAAAAAGACCAGAAGAAGGGACAACGATGTCGATGCTTTTTTGCTCTGTAAATATGTTTGCTTTGTGTTCAATGCCTTTGTGTTCAAGTTCAATTTTGTGTTGAATAAAATGCTTTGTAAATATGTTCAATAAAATGCTTTGTAAGCAACATATCACGTGTCTGTTTTTTGTGACGTCATATGACGTCATGCTATTCTGATTGGTTGGAAAATGGTATCGTCCCAACACCTTAGACTCGTCCCGTCTCGACCTATAAATAGGAGTGTCGAAGCCAAAAGAAGTCACAAACACCATGGATCGAAAAGACAAACGATATTGCGCCACTTGTGGAAGGTATTACCCTTTGTCTAAGGGGAACAGTCCGGAGGTCGATTATTTAATTTGCTTCTGGTGTGGGGTAGATGTGTCGAACACCTACCAAAGGCGGTCGAAGCATGCTGTCAAATGCGAGAAGTGACCTGTACCACGGTACTCGGCGGAACATCCAAGATGTTCCTGCTAACCCTCACATGCTTAATCAATGCAAAAAGAGTTGTTTCCCCCTCCTCTTCCCCCTCCTCTCTCTCTTTCTCTCTGTCTCTTTTCCCGCGCGCGCGCCCCTCTTTCTCTTCGTACGTGCAAGGGGTCACCCACGCGCAAGGTCACGCACCGCACGTGCAGGGGTCATGCACGTGCAAGGGGTCACGTACATGCTCTAGGTCATTCAGTGCAAGGTCACGTGCACGCCCATGCACCCACGCGCATGCGTGCACGCACGTGCAAAAAAATTTGCCAGACAGGCGCCCTTACTACTTCGAGGTTTCGTGGGCACGTAAAAGAACTCAAAACAGCTGGAATTTGAAATAAGAGTAGGTCATAGCGCCGCTGCCCGGACAAAATTTCCATCATAGCACTCTGCGTAAACCATTCTATGGTTCATTTGCCCAGTATGTGCAGCACAGCAGGACGTTAAACTTCATTTCATTTCATTTCAACCCCGTGCAAATCACATTTAATTTAGCCGACAGGACATGCACTGGTATGTTTTTATTCAACGACTTTCTTATTGTATATTCACATTTGTATGTACATGTAGTTAGAGACATTTTGAGTTTCAGTCTAAGTACCTTAATACAACTCCACTTTGTACTGAATTGACCCGGGTTATACTGAATTGACCCGGGTTATACCATTTTGTCCTTGACATCGATTATAATTTTTTTTATCTTTTTTTCTAGAATCGAAATTTTATTAAGTTAAACTTATAAAATTAGGATCTAGCGCCTCTATAGTATAGTCACCTGCTTTATTAGCAACATTTTATTTAGAACTTTCCATACAACAGTTATATTTTCTTGATGACGTAGTAAACACACCACATTAATTATTCAGTTCTGGACACAATCAAGAGTTACTGATATTGACCAGTTAAATTCTCGCCATTTAATGTTTTCACTGAGTTCTAATGATTTCTTACCGACAAAAATATTTAGCCAGACAAGATTAACATGATTATTATTCTGGCGAAAACGTTTATGTATATAGAAGGGAAATGTATTTTGACACAAATGAAAGAGGACAGGATTCATTTTATTTTAAGTATTAATCCAACATATTAAGCTTATAATATAATACGAACCCGGACCTTTGCACCTGGCACGTCTATGCGGGTTACACCCATAGCTTATATAATACGAACCCGACACGTCTATGCGGGGGTTACACCCATAGCAAACGATCTATTAAATAACAATAAAGTGAAAAAACAAGGAAGAAATATTAAATGGGCCAGGAATGGTATATATTAACATTTCCCGCATTTCGAAGAAAGCAGGGAATTACTAAAATACTAAAATGGATATGTCTGTCTGTCTGTCTGTCTGTCTATCTGTCTGTCTGTCTGTCTGCCTGCCTGTCTGTCCGTCCGTCCTTAGTCGAGACTTTGGAACACAATAAGTCTCATTCTAATTGAGTTAGAATGTTCACATTTGGTGTCTTTTGGGTGTATGCCTTGATGGAGTTCAAAGATGAGAATTTTCAGCTTATAGAAAAAAGATAACACCTTATAAACACCACGTCGACTATTCTAGATAGGTAAGTAGTTGACACCTAGAATACAACAATTGTTAAATAGTTGACACTACTCTAGGAAGCAACAGCAATCGCTTGAAACCCTGTAATGAACCGTCACTGTTAGATATATCTCGTCATAGTATAGGTATACTACTTGCTGCAGCCACAATTTGGGTTATTCAAAAGATCAATAATTATAATATAGGAAATAATTATAAGGATCTACGATAACCAACTATGGACATACTTGCTTTATAAGAATAATGAGGGAAACATCAATGTTAAAAAGTTATATCTCTATTATATTAAAAATATAGGAATAAATTATAAAAGATTGACAGTAGTCTGATAAATATATTTTTAAAATTACATTGTTGAAACAAATCATTGATATTTACACGGGGCACTATCGTAGAAACAATTCACAAGAATGTACAATGATATTTTCAAATAGTAATTTTAAAATGTTAAATTACGATGGTATGATTATAATGTTGGAAAAGACCGCATGGGTCCACAGCCGTTATTGTTAAATATAATCTTGGTAACTTCGATACATCAGGTATCTCGATGGTAAGGGAAGCAACTTTTGTCTCTTGCCATTGTATAACGTCCGCTCCCCCCGGCGAAGTTCCTAAACTGACTTCATAAAACAGGTTCTTCCATGGGGACGTAAATAAATCTCTCCATGATATTTCCATTGATTTACCATCAAATGATCTGGCAATTAGTAATTTTGAACCAGCTGAAATATATAGATTAGTAATTATAATAATAGTATTATTTGTCATTCAGAATATACTGAGCGCCATAGAAATCGCATCACTCATTTTTTGGTATAACAAAATGATCCTGTAAACGTATCTTATTTATTTTGCTTCTTATTGTGAACAATGGTCAAATGGGAACACATCAATAACTTATGGATGTTTAATCTGTAATCAACGGTACAAAGTCAGAGGGGTCAAAACCAAAAGTACGACACAGATGGTTAATTAATTACGAAAAACTAAATGATGCGTTTTCTATGGCGCTCAGTATATCATTCAATATAAACCAGAAGTGTTACCCGCACAACGTCAGTCTCAAGAAATTATATTGTGAATATTGAATATTCGTTCGGTAGGGGATTAGCCAGCAGCAATTCGGGTAATTCGGAACGAAATAGACGGGACGTCTTGCCAACGTCTCTAGCAATGTATTAAAAACAACGTCTTCAACAATTCAGTTTAATAAAAACATCAGGTACAAGCAGCAACAAGTATTCTAATAATCAAATCAAAACTTCAGTATCATACACAATTATTTTCTTCTACGAATCAGTCTTTTCAGTCAAGTCACGTGACGTATTGGATTGTCAGACCATATCAATTCCCCCACTATGCGAAGCGCTTTATATTTATATTAAGCTCCACAAAAGTAAAATAACGAACATCCGCCTCAACTAAAACAAAATACGGGTGATGATAAAACCATATATCCTAAGTTTTGGAACAATAGAATAATACAAATTATAGAAATTTAACATATACAAACAAAATTACAAAAATAGTAAATTTCACATAATCAAATGTGACCAAGGGGAATTAACAACAACAACCATGTTGTAACTCTTGTCAATACAACGAAGATTAATTTCTTGAAGAAATCAATCATGATAATAAAAAAAAAGGGTGGAGGTAACAACCCTGAAAATACACAAAAAAGAGGCAAACGTTAATAAATTTGTTACATGAAGTTGATAAGGATAAAGAGGCTATTAACCGCTGAACATGACCTAGGCCACTCCAGGACCCTCATAAATTCACCTGCACATGGGGGATTTTAATGGAACTGGAATGCTCTGATAAAAACCCACGAGGTTAGGAAGGCGACCTCAACCATGTCACGTACAAGCGCATGATCCAGAACATGCAACCCAAGTCATTAACGGACCATATGTTCCAAAGATCATATGTCAGACCACTTGGCCACACCAAAGTCCTTAGTTTGTTAACAAATATTTACATAATCCAACAATGTGAAGGAGGGTTGACAAACATTAATTGCTGCAGATGCCTCATGTCCCTGTACAGTACTTGAATACCCTGTGACATATACATGTACATAAAGTCGAAAACCTAACACCATTATAGTATTAATGATTAATTGACTGTACTGCAAATTCCAAGCACATGGCTAATAATGAAACAGGGGTCATCGGAGAGTTGTCTCCCCTCAATCATAAAACACATGGCTTTCATATTTTGTCTTTACATATGACTTAGGATAAATAAAATACCGTCTAATAACACAATTAATCCTTATCAATAAACAACCTATTTAGAAGACAACAATTGCCATACAACCTATTACCAATTCGACATAATATCAACAAATCTGACATAGGTCAAAGATCGCGAACAGCGCGGGACATTAGTCAAGTGCTTCTTTCGATAAATGACAATATATCAACCTAATATTAGAGTAATTGCGCTACAATTATAAATCTACATGTACAGATCTTAATTAATAGTATTTAAAGTGAATAGGATATACAAAATAAACATTATTAAATCACCTCTGACTGGGCGTTCAAAAACCGTTGCTATCAGTTTGTTTGGGTAATAAAATGGCGGACACATGAAAGTGAGGCAACATGTGATAATTGACTGGACTAAGCAAGACTATTATTTTGTGACTTTATCACTTGGTCACATTCTCCCCTGCTAAACATAGTAACGTCCCTGTTACATTAACAGATAAAATACAAATTGAAATCAAATCACAAAAGTACAAATGCAATTAACAATATGAAAAGTCTAACTATTTCAAAGCTTAAAACAATTTTACACAATCTAGTCTTATATGACTGATTTAGGTAAACGGTATGGGTTTTGGTGAGTTCCTGCTGTAGATCTAGTACTCCTGCGCGGTTGTGTACATGTACCTGTGTCAGGTAAGGTGTTTGGGGCACAGTTCAATTCACTGTCTACACTGAAGTCATTTTGACAATGTTCAAATGTCTCATGTGTATTACTGTCAGAAGGAGAGGGATTGAGAGTTCTTTCGTGAAGATTATCAGCTGCTCCGTCCACTATCACCACATATTCATCTTCTGATGATGAATCATAATACATGTCATTAGAGACTTGGCTATATTTAGTATCAATCTTATCACTAATATCACAATTTTCTGAATTGAAAACTTTATCACGATTCTGCCTTTTACACTTAGCAGCAATATCAATTTCACATTCAGACTGACAGGGCTTAATATTAACACGGTTCACAACTTTACACTCAGTTCCATTAACTGGCTTAATACTGTATATATGCCTATCTGGATCAATGCGTTTCACAATTACGTATTTTGTTGGGTCCCATGCATCTTGAATTTTATTACGACCAATTACTCGATTGCGCAAATAAACAAGGGTTCCTGATTCTAAATTATATACACACGGATTTTGTCTAGGTTCATTTCTCCTTTGTCTATCTTCTGCTTCTCTCTGTAGACGCTCCCCTGCTTTTCTGTATGCCAATTTTAACTTTTGAATATGATTCTGGACATATTCACTTACTGGAACATAATCAGATGTGCTATTGTTTTCTGTATTAAACAATAAATCAACAGGTAACCTTGGGTGTCTACCATGCATAAGATAAAAAGGGGTAAATCCTGTTGTTGCGTGAATTGTGGCATTATACATGAAAACTAATTCGGGTAAGTGCTGTGGCCATCGTTTCTTATCACGAGGATCCAGTGATCGTAAAAGATCATGTAAAGTGCGATTAAAGCGTTCGCATTACCCATTTCCTTGAGGGAAATACGGCGTGGTTCTGCTTTTCTTAATTTTGTAGATTTTGCAAAGTTCAGCTATCAAATTTCCTTCAAAATTCCGACCTTGATCCGAGTGTAATCTTTCAGGTACTCCGTATTTCTGAAACCATTCGCGAACTAAAACGTGAGCAGTTGTGACAGCTGTTTGATTACGCGTTGGGACTGCAATAGTGAATTTCGAAAACACGTCGGTCATGACAAGTACGTTTTCACGTCCATCACTCGCTTTATCTATCAGAGTGTAGTCTATGGCAACTATTTCATTCGGACGAGAAGCTAATAAGTGACTCATGGGAACTTTAACACGAGGATTTGGCATTTTTGACAAAACACACCTTTCACAGTTTCTACAATAGTCAATGACGTCACTGAATAAACCTGTCCAATAAAATCTTGATCTTAATAGGTTAGTAGTACGTTCCACTCCCTGGTGTCCAGCTTGATTATGAAGATATGATATCACCTTCACTTGTAGGCACTTAGGTACTACCAATTGCTTTAATTGTCCATGTTGAGGATCTAAAACTCTCCTATAAAGAATACCATTCTCAATCAAAGATCTATCTCTCTGACGAAGCATGTCAGTTACCATTTTTGATTCATTTCTTCTTTCTTGACGAGTTGGTTTTCTATTATTTACTAAATAATGTAGAACCCTTTTAATGACATAGTCCTCTCGCTGAAGCTTTTCAATGTCCTTAGTTTCGTATGATGGCAAAGCGAATATGGAGTTACAATTGATATCAAATTGAGAATCGGATTGACTTGTGTGTGGTGATTCGTAAAACTGAATAACCTTTTCCAAAGCTGTAGCTTGTAGTTCATTAGGAATGCTTGTTGATTGTGTGTACCTTGCTAAGATTGAGGAATTTACATCTTTTCTTGAGAGAGCATCAGCCGCAGAATTCAACTTCCCAGGGCGATATTTTATAGTAAAATCGTATTGAGCCAGTTGAGCTGCCCATCGTTGTTCGACTGCACCCAGTTTTGAACTTGACTGTAGATAACTAAGTGGATTGTTGTCAGTTATTACTTCAAATTTCGAACCGTACAGGTAATCCTTAAACTTTTCTGTCACAGCCCATTTTACTGCGAGGAGTTCCAATTTGGCAGAACTGTAATTAGCATCATTTCGTTCAGGAGGTCGCAGAGTTCTGCTTGCATAGACAATTACTCTCTTACCACTTGGTTGTACTGCTCCTAAACCTACCAAGCTGGCATCTGTTTCCAGAGTAAAAGGCAATGAAAAGTCTGCATAACCCAGTATTTCTGATGAAGTTAGTTTGGTCTTCAGTGAATTAAAAGCATCATCACACGCCTGACTCCATGACGACTTTAATTCGATGTTTGCTCTGGAAGGAGTTTTACACTGGTTGCATATACTCATTAAATTGTAGAAAGGCTTTGCTGTGTGGGCAAACTGGTTAACAAATCGTCTGTAGTAACTGGCAAATCCAAGAAATGATCTCAATTCTTTGACAGTTTTAGGTTTAGGCCAGTCCTGCACGACTTTGATTTTATCAGGAGACGTTGAAACACCATTTGCAGAAATAACGTACCCCAAGTAGCTAACACTGGAGCCAAAAAATTGACACTTCTTTCTATTCAGTTTCAAGCCATGTTCTTTTAACTTAGTAAAAACAATGTCTAATCGCTCTAAATGTTCTTCTAAATCACTGGAGTATACAATAATATCATCTAAGTAAATTAAAAGTATCTGAAACACTGTATCATTAAATATCTGCTGCATAAGTCTTTGGAAAGTTCCAGGTGAGTTACATAGGCCCATCGGCATTCTGGTATATTCGAACAGACCCATCGGCGTAACAAATGCCGTTTTATGTTGATCTGCAGGATCCATGGCAATCTGATGAAATCCAGCCGCCAGATCTACAGTGCTGAACACACTAGACCCATGCAGTGCATCTAAAGACTCCTGAATGCGTGGTAATGGGAAGGCATCTCGGACTGTTTGAAGATTTAGTTTGCGATAGTCGACGCACAGACGAATTGATCCATCCTTCTTCCGACAAATGACAGTCCATATGGACTTATACATTCCTTGATTATCCTCTTGTCTAATAGCTCTTGGATGTGTCTCTTTACTTCTTGATACTGATTTGGGGGAATTCGTCTGTAAGGAAATGATACTGGATCATCAGTTCTTGTCTTTATTTTATGTGTGATTGTTGTAGTATAGCCCATTCCAGAATCTAAATCAAAAACATTTGCATGTTTATTAAACAGTTCAATAATTTTCTGTTTCTGAATATCAGTACACTCTAACTCTGGAGGAATAATAGATTCAATGTCAAGGTTCAAAGGCAAATTTACATCACTTTTAGGCACAACAGTCTCTTCGTTTACACCAGTTTCAAAAAATTCATATTTTGATTCTAAGCTGGGAATAACCTCACATTCGCGCACGAGACCTAGCCTGCTATTACCTTTTAACCAAACATCAGTTTCTCTAAGATTAGCAATTTGTACTGGATAGCAATTCTTTCCCGATAAAGATACCGAACTAAGAACAACGAGTTCATTATTTACTTTCAAAGGTTCAATGCAAATAGTTCTATTGTCACATGTACTAGCTTTCTTATTAGGACCTAATACATTAACTGTACTTATTGAGTTTGCGGGAATACAAAAATCACCTTTACCTGCGACACGTGCAAACCCAGTTAGTTCTGATAAAGCGCTTTCTTGGCAGGCTTTAATTAAACTAGAAGTTCCAGTCGCAGAAACTGTGTGCACATAATTCGGGCCAAATTCTTTACGAAGCAAGTCTTGACATTCTCTGATAACGTTCATGCCTAATACACATTGATATTCAATACCGTCACTGCCTCTAGTGACCAGAATTCCGCGATTTTTAACTGTTTTATTGACCGACTGTAAGAATATATCTGTTTCTATATACCCTACGTAAGGTATTTCTAACCCGTTGGCTGCTTTTAACGTAATAAATTTGTTCTGAATCAATGGAATCTTTTTCAAGTACGCCTCATAAAATGTCTCTGTTATTGTTGTAACCATGGATCCTGTGTCCAGCAAACAGTTCACAGCTTTACCTCCAATCTCCACAATAACCGTAGGACATGTTCCCAAGACACTACTTTCCTTAGGATCTGAGCCTAATACTGTCTTACTTAAAGGATTATAGTCTATCGGCTGGCTCCCGACGACAGACTCTGTTCGTTTAAATGACCTAACTTAGGGCAGTTTCTTTTAAAATGTCCAGGCTCATGACATTTGTAGCACAATTTACTTGTTGTAGGTTTTGAACGCATTGTGTTTACTTCTTGTTTCAAAGACACAACCTCTGAAGTTCCTTCAATAAAGTTTCTATTGAATCTTTGTCTGACTTCATGACATATGAAGGCACGTCAACACATTTCTTTGGTTTGTTATTAATATTATTACTATCGATATCTGTGGAACACAAGTTCGCTTCTTCTCGAAGATCGGCAAATGATATCTGCGGGTGTTCTCGAATTTTCCTTTTTAATTCCCGACGTAACCATTTATCTGATACGTTTTCCGCAAATTGATCTCGAAGCATGATATCGCGATTCAAAGTCATTTGTGGATCTACTCTGAAAATTCTATCAAGTTTTTCCATCAAGATGTGTGAAAATTCTGTCAGGGTTTGTTTCTCATCTTGTTTAGTCTGGTAAAACTGACCTAACAATTCAGTAACCGAAGACCGTTCACCAAATACTTCTACTAATAAATCTAATATTTCTTCTGGGTTTTTCTTATCAGCTGCCGGGCGATAACGTAATTCCTCCTTTGCAGGACCATCTAGATGACCTAGAATAAACTCTACTCTTTCTTCTAAGGAAGTTGGTCTAGCCTTGAGGCTTCTAGTTACTTCTTCTCGAAATTCATAGACTGAAACTGTCCCTTTGACACCAGAAAATCTTTCGATTCTTCTTTCTCGAGGACCAAAAACTAATCTTTCCCTTGGCTCTTTCTGTTGAACATCATCCAAGCTTGCTTTTAAAAGTTGAAGCTGTGTCCGTAGATCTTCAATCTCAGTTAATCTTGGCTGATTTACACCCTCAGCTACCTCAGTATTTTTACCTTTACTAGCCATGGTCAGCTGTTCCAACCTTCCACCCTTTCTAAAAGTATTGACGGAATCCTATCGGCGACGCCATTTGTGACCAAGTGGAATTAACAACAACAACCATGTTGTAACTCTTGTCAATACAACGAAGATTTATTTCTTGAAGAAATCAATCATGATAATAAAGAAAAAGGGTGGAGGTAACAACCCTGAAAATACACAAAAAAGAGGCAAACGTTAATAAATTTGTTACATGAAGTTGATAAGGATGAAGAGGCTAATAACCGCTGAACATGACCTAGGCCACTCCAGGACCCTCATAAATTCACCTGCACATGGGGGATTATAATGGAACTGGAATGCTCTGGTAAAAACCCACGAGGTTAGGAAGGCGACCTCAACCATGTCACGTACAAACGCATGATCCAGAACATGCAACCCAAGTCATTAACGGACCATATGTTCCAAAGATCATATGTCAGACCACTTGGCCACCCCAAAGTCCTTAGTTTGTTAACAAATATTTACATAATCCAACAATGTGAAGGAGGGTTGACAAACATTAATTGCTGCAGATGCCTCATGTCCCTGTACAGTACTTGAATACCCTGTGACATATACATGTACATAAAGTCGAAAACCTAACACCATTATAGTATTAATGATTAATTGACTATTTAGGGATTCAATTAAATGTTGAGAATTATACTCAACGAGTAACTATACGACATACACAACGTGCACACCGGTAACCTGTCTATTCAAGCCTGTATACTGCAAATTCCAAGCACATGGCTAATAATGAAACAGGGGTCATCGAAGAGTTGTCTCCCCTCAATCACACATGGCTTTCATAATTTGTCTTTACATATGACTTCAGGATAAATAAAATACCGTCTAATAACACAATTAATCCTTATCAATAAACAACCTATTTAGAAGACAACAATTGCCATACAACCTATTACCAATTCGACATAATATCAACAAATCTGACATAGGTCAAAGATCGCGAACAGCGCGGGACATTAGTCAAGTGCTTCTTTCGATAAATGACAATATATCAACCTAATATTAGAGTAATGGGGAATGTCAGTTAGCCTCTCACCAGGGCGGCGACACTAAACCAAGGGGGAAACTTCTTACTTCCGGTTATTTCCCGCTGTTTACGTTAACGTACAGGCTAATTTTTTAGTGCCTAACTTTTGATTATTTTTGCCTTAATTAAGAATTTATTGCTATTTCTCTGGGTAAACTAAATGCCTCGTTATTGTGCTGTACCTTGTTGCAATAATACAGGTGGTCCAAAATTTCCGGACGATGAGGAAATCAGTAAAAAATGGGTAATTGCCATTAAACGTTTACAACATGGAGCGCATGGAAATGATAAATTATGGAAGCCTGGAAAGTGGGATAGTGTTTGCCACAAACACTTTAAAGAGTCAGATTATAAACCTGGAGGTTTATTAGGTATGTGCAAGTTTACTATGACCCTTAATATAATAAATAGAAAATAGTAATTAAAATTTTGTGACCATAATATGGCATGGCCCGAACGAAACGTCGATGGATTGGGATTAATCGCGATTCGGCGAAAGCGTAATTCTTAAAGACTACAAGATTATCACGATATCCACGTTAATCGTCATTTGTTTGGGTTTTATTTTTTAAAAGCTTTAACATTCCATTGGATTATTTACCGTTATGATAATCGTGACCCAAGCATAGGCCTATATTACATCATAGAACTGTACTAGAAAGGAAGTCCGACTGGTGGTTTATGTTATTTATCGCATGCGCGAAAACACAGAACCTAAGTTACTTCCGGTTAAACAAACCCCTGAAGAAATGCGTATGGAGTCCTGTGAGCTTCGGAATAAAATAAGAAAAAAACATCGTCTGCACAACTTCCAATTACCAAGATATATCCGAAATTAATGTTTAACCATGTGTAAGTTATTTTGTATCAATACGGGTAGTTGTCAGTACATGTTTCGTTCGTATAAAAATTAAAAGGATACGACGGTACCCAGCCGACACAGGCCTACAACAATAACACGAACACATAAAAAGTATGATAAGTTATTGAATAATCATTTTCAGTCAGAATGCGTCCAGGACGCATTCTATTGTATTATAAAACCTCAATTTGTTTCTATTCGATATAATAATATTTCGTCAAACGTAATAAAAACTATGCAGCTAGTATAGAATCTACAATTTTCTAATTATATAGGCCTGTATACATGTAGGCCTATAGTCATGTTTTATCTTTACTTTAGGCCTACGTTTTTTTTTTGGTGTATCAATATTCATTACTTCAAGGTGTCTTCATAGCCCCTCCCCCCTCAAAAAAAGTAAGTTAATAGCTAAAATTTCCCTTTTAGTTTTAGATTGTAAGAAAATTTACATGTATAAATAAATAAAAAATCTGTCTTTATCAATTAAAGATGTAGGAAAAATCAAATAATATCCTAAGGAAATTTTCTATAAAATTTAGACTTTAATGAATGGTCTCAGCATTTTGTCAAATTCAAATGTGCTATCAGTATTTTAAAACAATATGTTTGCACACTGAAATTTCAAGGTAAACTTTTAAAAAAAAAATCATTTGAATAGATGTTCTGTTTCTAAGCCGTCATTTAATATTGAAAACATTATATGTGTAGGTGAAAAATACCGATCGCTATCAAGTACAGCACATAGGCCATTCACTGTATTATAGACCTTAGGGAATCGATTTTCAGGTCACCCAACGAAAAAAAATGACGCGAAATTTTAAAAGCGTTAAGTGTCCGGATAAGCAACTTAGCCATTCTTAGTCAAAACAACTCAATTTTTTTTAGCTCAAATTTTGAGACAAGGTATATACACCATTGCTCTATATTTTTACGTTGAAATTTCATAGGTACCCAGACCTTTATTTTTCCGACTATGTTCAAATTAGGATAATTCTTTTAAATATTGGTCGTATTGACATTATAAAATTTGCATGAATGTAAATCTAAATGTCAGATAGTGTCATGTTTTTTTCCATTCTTACACCATATTTATTTAATGATACATAATTATTGGATCTGAAAACTGTCTGTTAGGATTATGTTGAAAATATTATTATTAATACCCCTTTAAACTCCTCAATTTCTTTATGAAAATGTTAATACCAGTTACCCTGTACTTTCTTTCTTTTGTAGGCCTCTGAATATAAGATAAGCTCTTCACTGCTACAACCTTCCATAAATAATAAAGTGTGAAAAATACTTTGTCAGTAATTTCGGAAGAGGGCCTGGCAAGGACATTGTCTATTCGATTCGTTGGAGTACATGTAAAAGAATCCTTGACAATTTTCGAAATAAGAGTAGGTAATTAATTAGTCTGCTGTCTGGACAAAATTTACTTCATAGCACACTGTATGACAAACACTTGTCATTATTTGCCAAACCATGCAGAAAAATAGGAGATAAACCTCCATCTGTTAAAATATGCAGCCTCTATCGTGTTCAGAAAAAACTGATCCTCTATTGCTATTCAGAGGTTTTCAGGTTATTTTTTTTTAATGTCTGTAATTGTTAAAATAAATAAAGGGGTTCTTTTTTTTATGCATCTTATTGTTGTTGAAATATTTGTTAGTAATATTCTTCTAACAAGAAAAGACCCCTGTACATATGTACTTCAAAATTGGGGGGTTGGGATAATATCGAGTGCTGTGCATCAACCTCTTCTGGCCGATCACCTCTGGCTTGCTGTTGTGATTTCGATCCCTGGTGTGAGCGTATGTGGCTTCGAGATAGGGGCGCCTTCTCAAATTCATGGGTTACTCCCACACGAAAGACACCTGCGTGTGCGCTTTGATAATAACAATGCAAAATAAGACTTGTCTATTATATCACCTTCGGTGGAAGTTGTCGTTTAACGCTTAAGAACAACAGTTCAAAATTGAAGAAGCATGGACAGGAAGATGCTGTCCGGGCAAAATTCTCCTTCCTTGGATTTTGCAAATAGTCATAGAATAAAGACTACCATATGTTATCGTAACGAAATACTGAAGGATTGCATGTGTTGACAAGATAATGTTAAAACCCAATTCCATATAGTTCAAAATTGAAGAAGCATGGACAGACAAATGCTGTCCAGGCAAAACTCTCCTTCCTTTTTTTCATTGAAAATTGTTTTGAAGAATCAGTTTGTTTACAAAATTATGATGCCAATGTGTACCAATGAGCTTGTGTTTTTTGTCCCATCTAAACAACTAGACACTGTTCTTTGCCATGTTGTCCCTCCTACACTACCGACTGGGAGAAACCATGCTGCAAAATGCTGGAGAACTTTATTGAATAACACCAGCATACATAATCCTTATATATTCAGATTGGTATTTTTTTTCTTTGGAAAAAATTATAATGAATCAATTTGAATTAAAAAGATTAAGTATGAAGACAATGATTCTAATATCAAGATTTTTATTTTTGCTACGAAAATATTTTAAGTGCATCTTTTCTTTTGTGTGAAAATAGATTTGAAGAATGAGTTTGGTTACAAAAATACACATGATATTTACATCCTTAAATAATGGACCCAAAACAAAAAAGTAGTTTTATTTTTACAAGAAATTCTGTAGATCGATAAAATATAAAAAATTATTTATAAACGAAAATATTTTAAGTGCATCTTTTTTTTTCTCTGTGAAAATAAATTTAAAGAATCAGCTTGGTTACAAAAATACACATGATATTTATATTACATCCTTAAATAATGGACCCAAAACAAAACAATTCAAGAAAATCTGTAGATCGATAAAATATAAAAATTAAAGTAAAAAAATACAGTATTCATGTTATTATTAACTTCATAAATATAGGAAAGTTGTCTCAAAATTTCCAGTCGCTATTTCAAAATTATTACAAAATAATAACAAAAACATCAAATATCAGTTCACGCATGCATAGGCTTTGCAATCTACTGCTATATGGCCCATAGTATGGGATCTATATTTAAGTACTTTTTAAAAATATAAATACCGAAGTAAAAAATACGGTCTTCGTGTTATTATTAGCTTCATAAATATAGGAACGTTGTCTCAAAATTTCCAGTCGCTATCTCAATTACAATTATTACAAATTAATAACATTAATATCAGCTCACACGACTCCGCTTCATTATAAACAATAGCAAAGCCTTCGACCGGAAGTAACTTAGGTTCTGTGGACTTCGCGCATGCGATGAACAACATAATTCATCGTCCAATGACAGATACTGCAGGGTCAGTTATCCATTATTATACGATCTATGATTACATTGATAGCAGTAGCTACGGACAGGGCCTAACAGTAGCAGTAGCACGCGATGTTTGACTTTGTTGTCATAGGAACGTGGTGGCAGATAAGTGTACTTGCTTAACTAGTCTTTCCCGTTCTATACGTTCTGGTCAGTTTAGTCTGGATAGCATTTCTTTTCACAATTCCGGTTGTGTTGTAAACATGTCCCGAGAAAAATAAATACTAACTCGATCAGTCTAATAGGATGGAACACGGAGCTCAACCTAAAACTTTTACGTTTGGCAACTCATCCTACGACACCTGCTACCACTCCACTGTATTGCTGTTTTGACGACTGGGCATTCTGCTGTAGTTTTCAGTTTGTGTTTTGATCTAAATTTGATCTAAATTTGCACTTTTTTTTAGTAATTTTACGACCTTGCCTTCAGTTTCATTTTTACTTTTGGATTATGATTTTGAACATTCTTAGTTGATACTATACTTTAATTTTTTTAAATCGAATCAGAGTTTGTATAGAGTGGTACATTTAATTTGAAATTATATTGCCTAGGCCTACTTTTCTATGTGATAAGAAAATCACTAGTATTGTTTCAACTAAAAAATTTTTTTATATTTTAAGGAGAGAGAAAGCATGTTTTGGAGACAGCAGTCCCATCGATTTTCAACTTTCGACCGAGTTCATCAATCCCCAAATCTGAAGATCGGCAAGCCAGAGCCAATAAACGTAGGAAAACAATGGAGGCTCCCTGTAACATCAATGATGTCGGAAATGAAGAAGAAACAATTTCAATTATGGCGCCTGAAAATAATGAGGCGACAGGCATTGCCACACAGGATGCACCAGAGACTGAGGACAAAACCAGTCAGTGCAGCATCTTAACAGTCTCGTCATCTCGATTCTCCATGGCTAACATTAAAGAAAATCAAAATGCAGTTAAGTACTATACTGGTTTCGAGGATTACAATCATTTCATGATGATGTTTAATGTTTTAGGACCAGCAGCAAAAGAACTTAATCAAAGACAGTGTAGTTTACATCCAACTGAACAGTTTCTTTTAACGATGATAAAACTCCGCATTGCCAAAGACGATGAAGAACTTTCATACATGTTTAAAATCAGCTGTACATCAGTTTCATCAATTTTTATTACCTGGATCAATTTTATGTATTATCAGTTCAAAGATTTAAATTTGTGGCCTGACAAAAATGAAGTCCTACAATACATGCCGTCTGGATTCTCGAAAAAATTCAATTCTACCAGGGTTATCTTGGATGCAACCGAGACCCCCATTATGAAACCCAGCAATGTTTCTGCACAAAGTGCTACCTTTTCGACATATAAGAACAAGAACACCATAAAAACGATGGTTGGCTGTACTCCTAAAGGCTTAGTGTCATATATAAGTGATAGCTATGGTGGGTCAGCATCTGATCGTCAAATAATTGAAAGATCTTCATTGCTTTCAGAAAAAAAAAAATTGTTTACCTCAGGGGACTCAATAATGGCTGATCGCGGAATAATGGTCCAGGATCTGTTTGCCAGTGTTAATGTTAAGGTAAACACGCCTCATATGCTAAAGGGGAAAAGTCAGCTTGAACCTGAGGAAGTAGTAAGCGACCGAAGAATAGCCTCAAAGCGTATTCATGTTGAAAGAGTTATTGGTTTGGCTAAAACCTACAAGATGTTGCAAAGACCTCTACATCAAAATAGAATTCAACTGGGATCAAGGATTGTATTTGTCTGTTTTAACCTTGTTAACTTCAGGCCATGCATTGTTGGTAAAAATGCATGAATTTCTATTTTTAAGCCATTTTTAACTCGGTGTTCAGAGATAATAATAATTCAAAACACAAACACTTTTATATGGTTATATTACTTCTGAATTTATTAACTTTCAAGATGCAACATTTTCGATTCGCATACAGGATCATTATCAAGCAAAAAATGATTATTAACAGTGTTGCAATTGTTTTTTTTTATTAAATATACATTATGCAAGAGCTAAATCTATCAATTTCAGGTCTATCTTTAAGCATGAAATGTTATCTAAATTATTTATTAGATATTAATCAACTCTAGATGCTATCGCTAGTCTGCAATATTTACTGGATTAGAACCTGGTTTGCTGCTGCCAATTAAATCAAAAAATGGATAATCAAGACTATTTTGTTTATTGTACCGACTTTAGTTTAGATGATCGAGGCTAGGTCCAAAATTCAAACGCTAATATCTTGGTTCAGACTGGATCAATTTGACTGGAATTTTATCAAATTCCTTTTTCATTATTTTTATATGCCCACATTGAAATGTGGTCGTATATTGTCGTCATCCCGTCCGTCCGTCAGTCCAGCGTCCACAATTGCTTGTGGACGCTCTAGAGGCTAAAGTTAATATCCGATTGACTTTAGATTTATACACAGTGTTTAAGGTCATGAGACGAAGAAGCCTATTGTTTTTCAGCGATTTCCGATAATAACTACCAGAGTTATGGCCCTTGATCACTTCAAAAAATCTTGTGGACTCTCTGGAGGCCAAAGTTAATATCCGATTGACTTTAAATTTATAGATGTTTAAGGTCATGAGACGAAGAAGCCTATTAATTTTCAGCGATTTCAAATAATTACTTCCAGAGTTAACTCCCTTGATCACTTCAAAAAACCTTGTGACACTATAGAGGCCAAACTTATGATCCGATTGACTTCAGATTGATACACAGAGTTTAAGGTGTTGAAACGAATAAGTATTTTGATTTTCAATGAATTTTGATAACAGCTAAATCCATGATATTAAATGATTCGTATACTAATTGTTAGCGTGGGGCAAAACTTTTTAAAAAGCAAGCAAATTCTAATGATTTTATGATAATTACATAATGAGTTGTTACTCGTAATCAGATTTTAGTGTATTACAAACGTTTCATTCCCGAAAAAAAGTAAAATTATGTTACAACCCTTGTTGACTGCCCGGACGATTTAGCTGCTGTGGGCGTATGTTTCGTTGCCTGGCAACCTATCTTTTTTTTTTTATAGTGAGAACTGCCAGCTCTTTATCTAATCTCCCACAATGTATCTTTAAGTGATTAAAGTTGTAGTGTTTTTTAATTATTTCATTTTTGATTTATTATATAAAGTGTAGAAACTTGAATTTGTGTTGTTATATATTCCACCCACCCCACCCCCTAAATAATTATAAACTATTTGCAATATATTCCCTGTAGTATTTTTCATAGAATAACTTGAGCTTTGGGATTAATGACATTTCACAGTAACTTCTATCATAGTCAATTTTTTCAATCAAAATATCCTGGAATGTATAAACTACAAAAAAGCAGTGTTTTCTATTTGATATGTGCAGCTGTCCTTGAATTTGATCAAAGTAACTGTGTGAACGTTTCAATATTATTTTATCAGCACAGCTTTCCAAACATTTAAAACTTTTCCCTGGAGTTATCCTACAATTTCTTCCGGTATATGGACATTTCACTTCAATAAGAGCATCATTGCCCACGAGCCCATCAGGTGTAGCCCCAAGGAACGGGTGCTCAACACAGACAAACAAGCCACATGGGGTTACTTTTATGTTCATGATCTCTTCAAATAATTGTATAGCTTTGCCTTCATATTGTTTGCCATGCAAAATCGCAGGAGTATTTAGCTGATGAGGCGTTAACATGGACTTGGCCAGTTTTGTTCTATTCCGTCTGTCAGTGCATTTTGATATCTCACCAAAACGTGAAGCAGTTATGCGCCATGATCTTTCATCATGCCATATGGTTGATGAGCTCTGACGTATTGTGTTTTGTTGAATCTTATCTGCTTCAACTTCATTAACCTGAAAAAAGAATAATTCTATTATATAGACAATAAATTTTTAACAAAAATTGAAAGTATTTTACTTTTAAATAGACTACATTAAACTGATGTGTAACTGAAGGAAATTTTAAAGTTTTATTGACCAAGGTAGGGATAATTAAAATGGCTGTTTGTCTATCACACTTTCTGGGACACAATCATGAGCATGTTCTGCTTGGGCTAAGCATTGATACATGCAATTTACATTGTAACTGGTCGATCCTATGAGACACATAACTTTGCTCGAATTTTCCATTTGGCATGGAATACCAGCCTCACTGTTGCCGTTTGCTTGTTATTTGTAGCACAGGATTTCATGATTTCAGGAATTTTTATTTCAGTTTAAGCATTATTTCTTTTTTATCTATTTATATTTTTGCTTGAAAATTATGATAAGTTAGATTCTGAATTTAAGGAGAACGGTACAAGATTTTATTATCTTCAATGAAATATTGTATAAATGTGTATATTAAATTGTTAGTTTACCATGTTTGCTCTGTCTACCCAATGTTGAGTAAAGGGGAGTTTTAGGTAGGCATGATCCTTGGCAGCTTCCTGTATATCTGCTTTTTTATAGAGGTAACGTATTGTCAGGTCTTTACTGAAATTTCCACAATAGTTAAGGACAACATTCCTGACATGGTCCTGATAACCAGACATTTTTCTGTATTTGGATGGACGAGGGTCTTCTGAGGTTAGCGTTCTTTTTCTTTTACATGGAATGTTCTGTGCCTTTACTGGTGATCCTAAAGTTAAAAGGGCATATTGAATACATGTTATGTTATATTGTGAACTTTAATTAAAATCCTTCCATATCACATCAATATCATATAGCGCCGTTTCCACAAAAATGCTCAAGGACTGTTAACAATAATCATAAAATGAAGGCATAAAAAAATAGATAAGATTAAAACACAGGAATGATAAATATAAAGCCTTTTTAACCAAGTGAGTTTTAATGCAAATTTTTAATGACAGAGAAGTAGTACCTGACCAGATAGAATAAGGAATTTATTCCATAGTTCAGGGCAGCAACCTCAGTTTTACGCCTTCTCTTGAAAGTGACGTTATTGACACTTTTGTCAACAAGGATCAAATTATCACTTGAAATAGAAGATCGTGATTGCTTCTATGTTCATAAGAACATAATCAACTCTAACTTACAGGTGAAACAATTATGAAATATTTAATAATTGTGTTGTATAACAAAATATATATGTACCGTGGTAATTCAGTTTCGGTTTGTGGAATGTTTGCAGGGTTTCTGTACATGATTTGCCTACAAGCAAATCCCCATCCTCTGTAAATTTTTTCAACATTAGAAGTACAGCTGCCAAATGTTTACAGGTGGCATGTGGACCTTTACCCGAGGGGCACTCGCAATCAGTGTTGACAATGTCACCAGTTGTTGCCTCCACTTTCAGTCTGTAGCTGTATGAAACCTAAAATAATGACAAATACGAAGTTAAAATTTATAACTCAAATTTATAAATTTTTTCAACATTAGAAGTACAGCTGCCAAATGTTTACAGGTGGCATGGGGACCTTTACCCGAGCGGCACTCACAATCAGTGTTGACAATGTCACCAGTTGTTGTCTCCACTTTTAGTCAGTCTGTATTTTTAGAGGGAGTGGCTAAAACCAGCACCAAATCTGATAACGGAAAGCAATGACCATGGCATCGGGGAAAAGCCTCAAGGGGGACTCAAGGCTACAATACCTTATTGCCCAGCAGCTGGCAGATTAGTTTTAGAAGGGTGAGATTAAAAAAAATCAAAAGCGCTCGACTAGGCAATGTACCGTTTACTAATCTTATACTACGAACTAACGTAGGCCTACTGTACTGTTGTACAAAAAAAAAGTGTAGGCCTATAATTAAATTGAATAAAAGAGTTTAATACAAATTATACATATGATTTAATCACACCTTTTTTTTCATTGCTGCCCCAACTATTCCTGTGAAGAACACACTCTCTCTGTTATCTTGAAAACTGCAGGCATAGATTTTCCTCGAGTCTATCAAGGCCTGTCCCTTTTCTACAGCTTTGATATCTGCAGCGCATTCACTATCATGAGCAAGTCTATACTTGAAATAACTAACTATTTGATTCATTGTAATCTTTGGTACATCATTCATATGGGCAATCAGTAGCTGTCTAAATCCACTGTCAGGCCAACGGGCTATCTGGACTGGAGGCATTATGATGGGATCATTTTCAAAGTTTTTATTTCTGTCATAAGACTCGAGTCTAAAATAAATAAATGCAATAAATGACTATGCATGTTGTTATCTATAAGGTTTTATTGTTACGATTTTACGAAATTACTCAAAATCATGAAAATGACATGGCAGAAAATCGGGTAAAGGCAAAATCATGATGAAACAAGACTGATGAACTGTCAAAATTCGCATTTTGACGTTTATTTGATCAAAAAACTATTTCTGAATCGGAAGTTTTAACAAGTATTAAAATTATAATAACAGTTTTAAATTGTCTGGAAAATAACTAAACAAAATACTAAAATAGTCAATCCATTACTATACATCTGACATAGACAATAGAATTAGTACCAGTGATAAGCCTACTGCCTAGTAGCTACGAACGGGTCGTATCGACATCGCCGTGTCCAGTCGTTGGGCCTACTACTATTAACCTTTTTACAAAGGATTTAAGCAAACAATGAAAGGGAAGATGAATGGAAAAGTATTGTTCTGATTCTTACCTTTCAATTAAGTCGGCTTTTCTCCCGCTGGTCTTGGCTCCTCTCCTCGAAAGTTCCGATTTAAGTTTAGAAATAGTCCAGTTGTAGAAAATGGCAGCCATTGTTGTTCGGTTTTTCTTGCAGACGAGTTTCCCCCTTTAGTTCACGCGCGCCATCTACTGGCAAAAAGTTAGCTTACATTCCCCATTGCGCTACAATTATAAATCTACATGTACAGATCTTAATTAATAGTATTTAAAGTGAATAGGATATACAAAATAAACATTATTAAATCACCTCTGACTGGGCGTTCAAAAACCGTTGCTATCAGTTTGTTTGGGTAATAAAATGGCGGACACATGAAAGTGAGGCAACATGTGATAATTGACTGGACTAAGCAAGACTATTATTTTGTGACTTTATCACTTGGTCACACAAATTATATCCCATGACAACCAGTTGGTGATAATTCTCAATAAAAATAACCTCTTTTATTGTCTGGATTTTCTTTTGTCGGTTTTCATTGAAGAGGGGAGAATGGTTCCTATAGACATGCAGACCGATGATTTGTTATCTTTAATGTGCCTGGAGAAGATTGGAAAAGAGGAGGCAGAAAGTATCTTCGAAGAAAGAGAAGTTTTAGGCATCATAACGATTTCTAATGCAACTGAGGTTACCGGAATTCAACCTGATATTTGGCGCAACTGGGTAGATGAGAGTCGTGTCACATTTGGGGCAGTCTTTGATGGAAGACAAGTCAATGCACCACAGTCATCAACTTTAACCCAAGTCAGTCAGTTTAATAGGAGGTATGATGTAGTTGATGAAAATCGTCGTTGTGCAGCAGCATCACCTACAGAATCAAGAAAATTGGGACTAAACCTGTGGTGCCAAGTCTGATGGTTATATCTGCCTCCAGTTCGCACCAAAATCATTAGCCCGATCAGGTGACACAGGTTCGGACGAAGCATGACACCTCTCAGCAAGACCTGGCTCAGAATCCGGCACTGGCTAAGAAATACAAACTGTGGTGCATTGACTTGTCTTCCATCAAAGACTGCCCCAAATGTGACACGACTCTCATCTACCCAGTTGCGCCAAATATCAGGTTGAATTCCGGTAACCTCAGTTGCATTAGAAATCGTTATGATGCCTAAAACTTCTCTTTCTTCGAAGATACATTCTGCCTCCTCTTTTCCAATCTTCTCCAGGCACATTAAAGATAACAAATCATCGGTCTGCATGTCTATAGGAACCATTTTCCCCTCTTCAATGAAAACCGACAAAAGAAAATTCAGACAATAAAAGAGGTTATAGTTATTGAGAATTATCACCAACTGGTTGTCATGGGAGATAATTTGATTATGTGAAATTTACTATTTTTGTAATTTTGTTTGTATATGTTAAATTTCTATAATTTGTATTATTCTATTGTTCCAAAACTTAGGATATATGGTTTTATCATCGCCTGTATTTTGTTTTAGTTGAGGCGGATGTTCGTTATTTTACTTTTGTGGAGCTTAATATAAATATAAAGCGCTTCGCATAGTGAGGGAATTGATATGGTCTGACAATCCAATACGTCACGTAACTTGACTGAAAAGACTGATTCGTAGAAGAAAATAATTGTGAATGATACTGAAGTTTTGATTTGATTATTAGAATACTTGTTGCTGTTTGTACCTGATGTTTTTATTAAATTGAATTGTTGAAGACGTTGTTTTTAATACATTGCTAGAGACGTTGGCAAGACGTCCCGTCTATTTCGTTCCGAATTACCCGAATTGCTGCTGGCTAATCCCCTACCGCACGAATATTCAATATTCACAATATAATTTCTTAAGACTGACGGTGTGCGGGTAACACTTCTGGTTTATATTGAATGAGATACTGAGCGCCATAGAAAATGCATCACTTAGTTTTTCGTAATTAATTAACCATCTGTGTCGTACTTTTGGTTTTGACACCTCTGACTTTGTACCGTTGATTACAGATTAAACATCCATAAGTTATTGATGTGTTCCAATTTGACCATTGTTCACAATACGAAGCAAAATAAATAAGATACGTTTACAGGATCATTTTGTTATACGAAAAACTAAGTGATGTGTTTTCGATTGCGCTCAGTATATTCTGAATGAAAAATAATACTATTTTTACTAATCTATATATTTCAGCTGGTTCAAAATTACTAATTGCCAGATCATTTGATGGTAAATCAATGGAAATGTCATGGAGAGATTTATTTACGTCCCCATGGAAGAACCTGTTTTATGAAGTCAGTTTAGGAACTTCGCCGGGAGGAGCGGACGTTATACAATGGCAAGAGACAAAAGTTGCTTCCCTTACCATCGAGATACCTGATATATCGAAGTTACCAAGATTATATTTAACAATAACGGCTGTGGACCCATCTGGTCTTTTCCAGCATTATAATCATACCATAGTACTTTAACATTTTAAAATTACTATTTGAAAATATCATTGTACATTCTTGTGAATTGTTTCTACGATAGTGCCCCTGTAAATATAATATCAATGATTTGTTTCAACAATGTAATTTTAAAAATATATTTATCAGACTACTGTCAATCTTTTATAATTTATTACTATATTTTTAATATAATAGAGATATAACTTTTTAAATCTGATGTTTCCCTCATTATTCTTATAAAGCAAGTATCTCCATAGTTGGTTATCGTAGATCCTTATAATTATCTCCTATATTATAATTATTGATCTTTTGAATAACCCAAATTGTGGCTGCAGCAAGTAGTATACCTATACTATGACGAGATATATCTAACGGTGACGTTTCATATTACAGGTTTTCAAGCGATTGCTGTTGCTTCCTAGAGTAGTGTCAACTATTTAACAATTATTGTATTCTAGGTGTCAACTACTTACCTATCTAGAATAGTCGACGTGGTGTTTATAAGGTGTAATCTTTCTTCTTCTATAAGCAGAAAATTCTCATCTTTTAACTCCATCAAGGCAACCATATGTGAAAATTCTAACTCAATTAGAATGAGACTTATTGTGTTCCAAAGTCTCGACTAAAGACAGACGGATGGACGGACAGACAGACAGACAGACAGACAGACATATCCATTTTAGTATTTTAGCAATCCCTTGCTTTCTTCGAAATGCGGGAAATGTTAATAAATACTATTCCTGACCCATTTAATATTTTTTCCTTGTTCTTTTACTTTATTGTTATTTAATAGATCGTTTGCTATGGGTGTAACCCGCATAGACGTGCCGGGTTCGTATTATATAAGCTATGGGTGTAACCCGCATAGACGTGCTAGGTACAAAGGTCCGGGTTCGTATTATATATAAGCTTATGTTGGATTAATACTTAAAATAAAATGAATCCTGTCCTCTTTCATTTGTGTCAAAATACATTTCCCTTCCATATACATAAACGTTTTCGCCAGAATAGTAATCATGTTAATCTTGTCTGGCTAAATATTTTTGTCGGTATGAAATCATTAGAACTCAGTGAAAACATTAAATGGCGAGAATTTAACTAGTCAATCTCAGTAACTCTGGATTGTGTCTAGTACTGAATAATTAATGTGCTGTGTTTACTACGTCATCAAGAAAATGTAACTGCTATATGGAAAGTTCTAAATAAAATGTCGCTAATAAAGCAGGTGACTATACTATAGAGGCGCTAGACAATAATTTTATAAGTTTAATTTAATAAAATTTCGATTCTAGAAAAATAGATAAAAAAAATTATAATCGATGTCCCGGACAAAATGGTATAACCCGGGTCAATTCAGTACAAAGTGGAGTTGTATTAAGGTACTTAGACTGAAACTCAAAAAGTCTATAACTACATGTACATACAATTGTGAATATACAATAAAAAAATCATTGAATAGAAGAATACCAGTGCATGTCCTGTCGGCTAAATTAAATGTGATTTGCACGGGGTTGAAATGAAATGAAATGAAGTTTAACGTCCTGCTGCGCTGCACCTACTGGGCATGGTTTACCATAGAATGGTTTACGCAGTGTGCTTTGAGGGAAATTTTGTCCCGGCAGCGGCGCTGTGACCTACTCTTATTTCAAAATTCCAGTTGTTTTGAGTTCTTTTACGTGCTAACGGGACCTCGATTGTTCGTACAATCCGAACAACTATACCACGCCGGAAAACCCGATGAATTTTCTCGGCGAATGTACGGATAGAACACGCGACATACAGGCTAGTGAACCAACGTCCTACCCACTGAGCCACCGTGGACCCCGTATAAAGGGTTGTCAAAAGGGTAATATCATGACATTTTGGCGTTGATTTACTCAAACCCACTGGCGGAAAGTACAAAATTATATTAAAATGAAAATGAGCAAAGTAATTGACAGGCCATCTATAACTATTAAATGACATCTACAGGCAGGAGTAAACATTTAAAACAATTCATTGTTAATTTATCGTTTCTATTATTATCATTAGTGTACATATTATAACGCTTTCTCATGTGTTTTCCCCCACTGCTAAAGACCCCTACACGCAAGCGAATTATTGAAATAAAATTAAACCATATGTTAGTCCCGAAATGACCTAGTGTGATTCGAGTGGATGTTAAACCCATTTCTCTCTCTATCTCTCTCTGGCTTTCCAAGTTTTCCTCATTTGTATATAATATAGTGATTGTCATACATGAAACTATGGTGTGTTATTCTATTCTGCACACAGAGATCCATCTATAACTTCATATTTCGAGAATAGATCTCTTCCTTATATGGCCGCAATATCAAAAATATATACAGTTTTATATTGCGGTTTTAGTTTGTTTCACATCTCTCAAACACAAATAAATTGGATGCAGAATAAATACGACCCAAGTTTAGTATGGTGTTGTACAGACATTGTTGACATCTACTTAAACTTCACTCATGACTGAATCCCCTCTTTGAACAACGGCGAGTTTATGATTGTTCGTGTCACGTTTCAGGATATCACACGATAAGAGAAATAAGTAGGTTTAATTACGTAAATATAATGTCAATATATAGCTATGGTTATGTTAGGCGCAGATTGCCCTCCTTGCGCAGATTACCCCTGCGCATGCGCGAATCTCCGTCTAATTTCCGATGAGCAATCTGCGCGCGCGAAGTGAACTTTGGCCGGGCAATTTAATTGATTACTGCGATGATAATAATCCGCTTAATCTTAATCTGTAATCACCATGGATCACTGCCTTAGTATTATAAGTCATTTTAATGAAATTTGCGAGAAATGAACCGAGTCTTTTATAACACCAGGCGTTCAGATTTTACGCCAAATTACCACTTTACCGAGCCGGGAGCCAACGCCGGATTAACCATGGTGGGGGCCCTGGGGCCTGGAACATGTGGGGGGCCCCTGATCACTGACCGCGAGCGCCAAAGGCGCGAAGCGCCGCAGGGGGGGGGGGGGGCTGGGGGGTTTCCCTCCCCCCCCACCCCCAAGAAATTTTCAGAAATTGAAGGCCAGAAACGTGATTTCCTGGCATTTTAGGCACTTATCTTGGAGCCATTTAGAAGTACTTCCCCCAGAAAAAATAAAATTCTGCCACCAAATTCTGTCATTATTTCAGTGGACCAATCCATGCGAGTGCTATGAAATGATGACATTTCTAGAGGAGGGGACTATAAGTGTGCAGAGCGACATCAAAGCTAATTTTGAAGTCGCTCAGTTTTAAAAAATGGGGTTACTTGATTCGGAATCGTATTATAACCCACGATGATTTGATGAATGGAGGCCGTAACGTTACGACCAAGCCGGACTCGATGTTTGACAAACAAAATGGTAATACGAGATTTAATCAAGAAATATGAATATTTCGTGTGATCATGGTGTGCATCTCATCAAATTCAGCTTCTACCACAACAAATATCAACAACAACAACAACTACAGCTTATATACAATCGTACGTCAAACTGAGGCAAAATTCGCGCTACTCGAAATGATGGGGACGTGTAATTTGTTCGAGTTATACGATAATTCGAGTTAGACGATGGTCGGTCCGATAGAAGATCTCACGACAATAAAAAAAAACACCACTGGATTACACCGAATTCTCGGATGTCGATCGCAACACACCATGGATTGAGGGTGCCCCAGGGACTTCCGATGGAGGGCCGTCGAAGCATCGGAGGGGCCCGTCACCAGATCACCGGCCGTTGGAGTCCTCGGTCCGACCATGCCCAAGGCACGCAACTGAGATTTTTGTGGGGGGCCCCCTAATGTGGTGGGCCCTGTGGTTACGATTTATATGGTTACAATTTATAGAAAAATGATTTTGAAAATATTCACTTATTCAACTTGTTAGCCAATAGCTACTCTAATTTTACCCGCATTTAGACGGCCCTAACCAATGAAAAAGTATCGTTGTTTGTTGCACGTAGTAATTTAGTCAGCCATTTTTATAAAAATATTTCCTCTCGATGGAATATGAATAACAGACAGAATAAAACGATGACCAAGTTGAATCAGTGAATATTTTAAAAATATGTTTTTCTATTAATTGTAAACACATAAATTGTAACCACATGTAACCACTGCAAAGCCGATAAGGGCAGGTCATAATATATATATTTACGTCTGACAGACAACTAACATCTCGAAAAACATCGAGGGGTAATCAGCGCAACGTGGGCAATCTGCGCACCAGCTTCATCATCGCAGATTATAATCTGCGCGCGCGAGGTGCAATCTGCGCGCGCGGAGTGCAATCTGCGCAACACTACAGCGCAGATTGCAATCTGCGCGAGGGGTGAAGATTGCGCCTAACAGTTACACTGCGTGGAAAATGGAGACATATTATGACCAACCTGTCATGGGAATGGAAAGTGTATTTCCTCGGAAATGTGTAGATGTATAAACGTCTACAAATCTTTCACAGTATTATTCTTTTAAAAGATTTTGAAAAAACTTTTTTTTTTATTTTAACAGATTCCATGATCAATAAATTTCCGTTATTTAATGCGCCTCTTTAATGTGGATTTAGTGTGGACTTAACTGTGAAAAAATAGACATTGTTAATAAAAAGCAAATGACGACTATCGGTTTTAAATAGCTTTTTGATCAGGTTACAAATTCGCTTCTTTAGCATGTTTTTGTAATTAACTGATTGATCTCTCTTTAATGTTTTGCACAGGTCATAATTCTATGGAATATCGTAATTGCTTATTATTGAGCGACGTATAGACGAGACCTGCTTGATACAGACTAGAGAAGCCTAGTCTTTGTATTAATTGTATTACGTAGAATTACGACCTGGGGCTCCGTTTCATAATTTTTTTTAGCTAAAATCACTAACATATTATATCTAAAATCAATACGAAATTTTGCATTTTATGCATTTTATGACGTTTGAGTGTAACTTAAAATTGATTTTTAATAGTTAAAACTGATTGCAACTGCGCCTTTCCGTTCTTTGCAAGCTGACATTGACATACGAATTGAAACAGCCTTCGGAACTGAAAACTGTTGAGAGGTTACACTAACGGTTACGATATCAATGGGGGTGGGGGGTCATACGTTAAACGATGGCCAGACAGTAGTCGAGAGATGAACTAAATAAGTTTATTTCGTTTCAAATTGTATCGGTGGGTTGGCCTTGAACTTACTTGCTGCTTTCGTGGCCGTGGTATTTGATTTATGGACAGACTTCATTGGAAATAGTGTGTATCGATAAACTAAATCGCTTGAACTTCATAGTTTTATGGAATTGTTTCGGGAATTTATAAAACATGATTTCAATTTTCAAAAGATGAATAAACGGAGCACACCGTTGTAAGGCCCGATTCAACCGACTGATCTAGACTGTAAATTATTGTCAAATTTTAAAAGTAGTTAACAAATTCGTAACTAATCTACCAAGTAGCCAATGTTGGAAATGTCGGCCTCGCCATTATTGACCATTCAATAATAGTTTGAAAATTCCAAAGCACACACTCCTTAGGAAAATGGCTATCTATCCCACTCAATTAAAATGAGTTTTTCCTAAGATAAAATATTTTTGGCTCCTAAAACTTCTCTGATTTTATGTTATTAACGTGAGCTTTCATTAAGAAAAAATAATAAAGTTCAGGTATTTTACGTTCTTATTTTAGTGGATTTTATCTAAAATGCGTAAAATCGTTTTGTGAAACTCGTATATCTTACGTTAGTATGGAATAGTTTAAGACGACTTTAAGGAAATTTACGTTTTGTGAAACTCGTGTATCTTAAGTTAAGATGGAAGTTTAGTTTAAGATTTACGTTTTTGTGAAACAGGACCGTTTGTGTTCCAGTTCAATTATTCTGAGAATGCCACTGATGCATATTCTAGTAAAAGATGGTAAAATGAAACAAAATACTTACACTGCTTGTACTCTATATGTAAGAAACAATACTAATAACAACACAATAACTACATCGGCGTAAACATTTCTAACATAATTCCTCATATTCACAATTATATTTTTAAAGTCTCCATCGAGACACAGGGAGACAGTATATAAGCAATGCGCAATAGAGGGCTTTGCACGCTACAGGTACCTTACTACTACTTAGTGATGCGTGATACCAACGGAATTGTTAATTAATTAGTGTAGCCTACTGGCCAATACAATACCGACTGAAACCAGAATATATATTTCCTGTTTACGCATTATTTGTTAGTTATTGTATTATAATAAATATATTATATAAAATCAAAGCGTGTATGTGTGTATTTATGTATGTGTGTGTGTGTGTGTGTGGGTGTGTGTGTGTGTGTTGTTGTGTGTGTATGTCACTCATCACGCATCGTCGCCGCGACCCCCCCACCCCCACCCCCCAGCTCCAACATATGCGGTATCAAATTAAGCAGCATGGACCTGTGAATGCTTTAGGTCATCGAATGTGGGCCCCGGTCGGAACTGGGCCTGGGCAACGAGCGGACAACGCTCTCCACCCCACATATAGGGGTACCAAAGTAACCAGCATGAATGTGCCGACCATCGAATTTGGGCCCCGGAAGAATTTGGGCCCCTGGCGAATTTGGATTTTGGACTCGTGGAGACTATGGACCCCTGGCGAATTAAGGGCTCGGGCGATGCCGGGTGTCCTGATAGTTCCAACTATAACCAATTATATATTTCCTCTAGACTAAAATGGCGGTTGTAGTGAGGAAGTGGACTCTCTAATGAAACCAGTTTTACATCGTAATTAATAATATTTAAACAAAATCATTTCTTATGAATGATCAACAAGTTTAAACTGCTAAATATTCGATAATTTAAACTAAATTCTTTCTAAATATATAATAGCACATTTTATAAAATATTTTAGTAATATATCCTTGACATTTCATAATGAAGATAGTTTTTGTGTGTGTGATTTTATGTGTGACGGGCTGTATATACTGTAACCTGGCGCGGACATTATCTTTTATATAGCCCATCATTTACAAATGCATATTTATAAAAGATCGGATATCGTGATTTAAAAAAGATACACTAAAACTTTTTCTAATACATTATGGAACCCTCCCTGTTCATTATAAAGTGATCTTTTTTTTACAAAAAAGAGAAGTTTGTTCTATGGTCTTAGTCAAGTAGTGGTAAAATGTAGCAAATCTATTCTACCCTCTTTTGTTTCTTTTTTTCATCTTTGAGTAAATTAAAACAAATCATGGCTAGTCAGAACCGCCCATACGAAACACTATCAAATTAAAATTTCCAAATCATCAATAAAAGAGGACTAAATTTTATTTACTTGTAATATACACAACTAAAAACAATTGTTTATGTAACTGTAACTCCTGGCTTACAGCAGTTCCAAACAATAGAGGTTTCGAGTCTCTAAAGATTTCTATTTAATTGCCTAACTATAGACACCCTGAATTTCAATTCGCTGTTAAATTGGACACATTCAAGGACACAATATTTTTTATACAACTTTTACAAAGTACAATTGTGTGCTCAAATTTTCCCTATATTTGGTGCTCCAGCTCGTACGCCAATGAGTATAGTCACCTGTTTTATTAGCGGCATGACGTTTCACACAGTGTGAAAAATGACCCATACTCAAGTCTCGGGAAACCGTCAAAAACGCATGACTTTGGACAAAGTACAGCATCGACAATGACAGAGGGTCCCGGAAAGGGCAGGATGAACCATTATGCGGGCCCTGGTACCTTGAGGATAAGAGGGGCCCCGAACCTAACACAGGTGGCCAGAACTTGGGCAGTATTATTCCACACACATTAATTTAAATTCGGTCACTCATAGATAAAGGAGGAGCTTAAGTCATATACGCGAAGTAACCGACCGGGGTTGATTTTTGACAGAGAAGCCCGTGACAATACAGTCAATTAGGAACTAACTTTGACTTCACGTTGTGTATAAACTATTGGCACAGAACAGTTGAGTCTGGAATACTGTGTTGTTAAAACTATATTTTATATCTTTATTACATCCAAAATACAATGGTTATATACAGGAAAAGAAAACACACACAATTATGTCATTAAATATGAGTAAATGTTACGCTCTTCTTTCTAAGTCTAAAAGATCATATCCCATTGGCCTGTAGGGCGAGGAATCTGTTGGTATGATATTCCTCTAGGAATTCCGAATGATGTCTAAAGGCAAATCTAACCCCGCTGGTTTTATTTAAATAGCGAGTATATTTGTGTCAGCTGTTAGGGCGGGGCAGTTACCATTTTAAGGTAAATGTTTCGTATGAGCACCGTTTTATGTCAACAATGTTCTATTTAATTGTACTAATCTGTGCATCAGATGCCTAGACGATAATAACCTACTTGTAGCAATTGATAATGACAGGGACTATCCATGGATTAGTCTAAGAAAGTTGAATCTTGCAAAATACCTTCTTAGTCGATTTCTCGTTGACGTCCATTTGTTTCTACACTTCAGTATATTAAACAGAGTTAAGTAACATGAACACGGCTGACCCAAATTTAAATTAAATTTGTTGGACTCAAAATATGAAATATGGTAAGTAAATAATGTTGTCTATACCGAAATTAAACCAATTATACACACTACGTTACCAAATAATTATATTCTAGGGGCTAAAAGTTGAGGGATACGAGTCCAGAAACCAACGTTCTTCGATTCACCGGCAACAACAAGAAAAGATATGTTCGAAGATTATATATACAACTAGAATACTAATTAGTTCAAAATTACCTTGATTAAAGCCCCAATAACACTCTTGTTGTAACTGAATAATATGTCACAATCTTCATTCTGGTCAACAAATCGTATTATTTTACAATATTCCAATTAATTGATGATATAAATTTCATCTTAACACACCTATTTTAAAAAATTGGAAAAATTCAACCAATTGATTTGAAAAGTCTAACGTAAACCTTTTCAAATGTGACTTGAATTTTGAAATATTTTCGAACCCTCTGGACAAATAAAATAGGTTGTAATGGATAATTTACACAACAGGTAGGACACTTAAACATCTAGTACTTAGAATAAGGGTATTATTTATTTTCTGGAGCTTTCAAGCCAGCAAGAATGTTATTGTCCCTTTAAATCTCCAAGTAGTACAACAAGTTATAACCAAAATATTGCCGCTAAAGAAGATTTGAATGCGTTTTTCTTGATACACTTTTCCAACTAAATAAACAAAAAAGTCGAAAGTACGACGTGGCATCTACAGATTACCCCGATTTCTCGGATGTCAAGCGCAACATGAGCCCACAATAGATGGAAGGGGCCATATTGTCCACGACTTTTAAAATCTGATGGTCTCGGAGGGCCAGGTCACTGCTACTAGCAGATGTAGTCCTCGGTTCGACCATACTCACATCGCTTTTAATCCGGCTCGGGGCCTAGTCTGACTCCCAAACATCCCTGTACACATCAAATTCGCCTCGAAATTGAGCGTCGCGGAACGCTGAATTAGTAAAAAACTATAGCTGCTATGGCGTTAACAAGGGTAATAAATCTGAAACCAAACGTCGCAGAGGGCCGAAATTTGAGAGTTCGTTCTATCATGACTCAAAATGTGTCAAACCTAATTTGAAAGATATTTGTTGCAAACAGTAGCACCTTAAAGGTTTTGAGAAAAAGGAAGGTGATAATGGAAGGTCGTGAAACGATGAATGTTATTAGGGTTCATCCGGCCACTACACATGGGACACTACAAGCGTGTTAATGAACCAAATGTTGATGCATGGCTGGACCGACAGGCATAGGTGATGACATAATGAGTTTCAGCGCCATTTGTATCTGGAGAGCATGTGCTATAAATACTACAGGTAGAGACTGGAATGGCCATACGCTAGATATTGTTATCTGATTGCGAATGATTTGAAATTTGAGTCAAAACGGAAAACGATTGAAGTTAATCAGTGTATATACATTTACAATTATTATATGCGTTGCTATCCATTTTTGTCAATTTCTAGGCCCTAAATATGAGCGATTTACCACCTTGTCACTGATTAATCTATCTAATCATAATAATGTAATACAACTTACATCAGCCACACAACGTTATTCAAAAGATCGGTAATTATAATATAGGAAGGATTTATAAAGATCTTCGATAACCAACGTTGAATATAACTGCCGTATAAGTATAATGACAGGAAACACCAGTGTTAAATATTTATATATCTATTGTATAAAATATAGGATTTATACAGATTGACAGCAGCCTGTTCAATATATTAAGGAAACAAATATATTTGCAGTCGGTAAATTTATAGAAAAAATCTACAAGAATCTACACAGATATTTTGAAATAATAATTTCAGTATGTTAAAGTACAATGGTATGATTGTAATGTAGGAAAAGACCGCAAGGGTCCACAGCTGTTATTGTTAAATATACTTTTGGTAATTTCGATATATCAGGCATCTCGATGGTAAGGGAGGCAACGTTTGTCTCTTGCCATTGTATAACGTCCGCTCTTCCCAGCGAAGTTCCTAAACTGACTTCATAATACAGGTTCTTCCATGGAGAAGTAAATAAATCTCTCCATGACATTTCCATTGATTTACCATCAAATGATCTGGCAATTAGTAATTTTGAACCGGCTGAAATATATAGAATAGTAATAATAGTAAAATTATTCATTCAGAATATATCATTCAATATAAACCTGTAGTCACAATGCACAGTCCAATCGACGTGGTCCGACTGCATGTTCCTAAAACAGGGCCAAAAACAAAGTTCATCTCGTTACATGCTCTATCGTTGCTAATTTACAACTGTGAATAATTGCACGAAATGGGTTATTGGTCTTTCGTCATAACCGGAAGCAAAAGAAACCTCAAACGGAAACAATTTTGGACATATCCGTTGCAAACCGATAATATTACACATCATAATAGATGAAAAATGAAATATTTTTATTGGCAGAATGACTTATACAAACCTTGTAAAATAGGAGGTTGTGCTATAGATGATATTACTGTTGATAAAGAATTGTCTTGTCTTCCGAATACATTAATTGTAGAAACACTAACATTATAGTTAGAGTTAGGTTGTAGAGATAAACTTCTTAATCTAGCCTGGTTATAACCGATCTCTGTAACTCGAACTTCTTTATCCAAATTATAACCAGGACCATACACTGATACCTAATAATAAAATACATACATCTAATACTTGTAATAATTAATAAGCCGTGTAACGAAGACACTTGCATATTTGCTTAAGTTTATTTTAATAAGTTTCCTGCCAATCAGGCAATCTGTTTCACGGCGGATTAAGAAAGTCACGTAGCCTCATTGTATACATAAGACATTACTGGTCCAGGTAGAATGGTGCCTTTTACTCATTTTACATACCCATTTTATTTACAAAACATTTACTTAATTTTCTATAGCTTCAAACAAATGTTCTACAATTTCATTTGCAGAAGGAAAGATGTTAATATATGGGGCTCATTAACCCGATTAGGTGTAGCTGAGTGACTTATATACACTGCTGATCAGTGTGCTAGTCAGGGTGATTATTCTAAACCTAAATACTAAACCGCTTTATTATGATGAAAGACACTGTTAATGTTTGGCCTTCAAATGAGCACACATAAGATTAAAAGTATATTTGTCTGAAATTTCTCCTTTTCTCAAAATATATATACCTGTATAGACCTGGTATCAATTCTGGTTTTTTCTAAATCCCATTTTAATCGTAAACTATCATTCATTGGATAACAATTATTCTTCACCGGATATGCAGATACTCCATCTTTGTGAATGGTGATCTGACCGTCTGCTATAGCAGACATTTTGTTTATAACCAGAACGCCATCTGTAGTAGCTGTAGTTGGTAAACCAGCTTTATTATAACATCTTGCAGTAGAATAAACTTGTTTAGAGTTCTGTATTTGATCAACACTGAGTTCTACTTGAGCAAATGATTGTTTATCTGGTACAGGAGTAAATGGTTGTATATCAACACCACCGTGCGTTGAACCTGGTATAAACAACATTAATTATAAAAAAATATAATCATTTGTATAAATAGGTGAATAATTAAATAACCTACATGTTCTCTCGTTGATACAAATAGTAGCTTATATTTTGCAGAAATTAACAATAATTATAACCAACCTTCGACTTTTGTTATATAGAGATATGGCAAATGTTATATGTTGTAATGTAAAATGAAATTGGGTTTTACGTCCTACAGTTCTATACTAGCTGGGCTAAACAGGCGTTGGCCATACAGTGTGCTACCTCGGAAATCTTGCTATAACCCATTCACAAACTACGTTACAAACAAATTTGAAAATTGTGAAGTATTACCGATAGCCCATTGACAATATTTTATTTCTGATTCTGGATCTCCTACTTTCCAATTAACTGATATAAGTTGGGTTAACTGGAAATTTACATCTTCCCCTAAAATGATTAAAAGGCAAGTTAATGTATTGAACAAGAAACCATGAGTTAGAGAGAGAGAGGGAGAGAGGGCGAAAGAGAAAGAGAGAGAGAGAGAGAGAGTAATGTTTACTCGACAAAAAATAGGTCTTTCGGGCCTAACATATGGTTTTAATTTTATTTCAGTAATTAGCTTGCGCGTAGGGGTCTTTAGCAGTAGGGGGAACAAGGAGGACCGGGAGAAAACGCACGACGTTGGACAGGCGACCCTACTCCTTGTCACGTACAACCGGAGATTCGAAACCACACCAGTTGATTCTATGACAGGCTTAATGATACAGCGTGCACGTGCTAAACATTCGGCCATCCGCCCCCCACTTAACCATCGACAATGTTAACTTAATCTTCATAACCATTCTGAAAACAATCATAGGTTCTGTCAATGTTATTTAAATAGCTGAGCTTTCATTGTGGTGGGCAATACTATTTGTCATTAAAGAACCCCACAATACACATCTAATTTCTTACCTATACCATCGTTTATCTCTGATATTATTGGTGGGGTCATATCAACAACAATACTCTCTGATTGGCTGACAGTTGTCAGTCCTGCGCCATTGGCTGACATCACAGTCAGGTAAAGTAGTGTATTATGGGCTAGTTTTAGACCGGATGCTGTAGCTTGCTGATTTCTGCCAACACTTGTGAATGACTGGATCTGGGTTCCACCTCTCACAGTTCCTGAAATTAATGTGATTGTTTTGATTGAAAACCGTTGCCAAAATTATTTTAGAAAAGAAGAATGCTCCCTGAGTGAGTTTCCAGTATAATCAGTTAATGTATTTGATACCAAAATAAACTTGATTTCTAAATTAAATCTATGATAACAGGGAACGATTTGCTGTAACTAACTACTTATATGATTTTAACAATTAATTAGTTAGTCACTGATATATCTTTATCTTTAACTTTTCATATATATATATATATATATATATATATATATATATATATATATATATATATATATATATATGAAAAGTATATATATATGAAAAGTTAAAGATAAAAATATATCAGTGACTAATTAATTAATTGTTAAAATCACATATATATATATACATCTAGTAGTAAATACATTCAAATATATGAAAAGTTAAAGATAAAGATATATCAGTGACTAATTAATTAATTGTTAAAATCATATATATATATATATATATATATACATCTAGTAGTAAATACATTCAAACTAAACTTACCTAGTGCCCATTGATAATCTGTTATAGGACTTCGATCATCTTTAAAATGCCAGGTAAGATGAAGAGATGACCAATAAGGTCTAAACACTGTATGATGTATTAAATGATTAGAATCACTTGTTATATCTATATAATTAACTTGTTGTACATATACATCATCTACAGCTAATATCATATGTAATTTACTTGTACCAATTCTTATCACTTCGCTTGCTTCTCTTGGATGAAATACATAAGTAAATTTATTCCATAATATTAATGGTTGTTGGTCGATGTCACATATCCCCTGACATCGTTCTGGGTCAAGACTGAAAGTGTGAGTTCCTTGTCCGAATTGCATGAAACCTTCCACATTGTGATGCTGAATGCTAACATCATGTGGATATCCGACATGTACTATGACATGGTAAGCACTCTGGGTGTTTAAATTAAAAACTGTTTGTTGAATATGACCTTTCACTTTAATATAGGCCCCACCTTCTTTTGAAACTGAAGGTTGTGATTGGATGATTTTAATACACGAGGTGGAGTCACCATACCAACCAGTTGGTAGTTGGTCGTCACATTCCTTATTTGATTCTGTCACGCCTTCTTCAAATGATGGATTGACGATGAGATTTTCTCCAGTATATTCTATATCAACCGGTACTGGGGGTGTGGTATCAATTGTAATACCATCAGACACTGCTACATCAGATTTCAACCCACTTCCATCTACAGCATACACTTTATTATAAAATGTCAGACCTATAAAAAAATAAAGTACAGTAATCGTATTTTCATGGTGGCAGTAACAGATGAATAATAATAGATCACACCGGTAGCATCAGCAATTTGAAAAAAAACCCAGTGAGAAATCATTCTTTGGAAACAGGTTGCTTGGGCGTTATGGGGGGGGGGGGGTCTTGAGGTATAGTGTATTTGGGGAGAATCTGTGCACGGGCGTTTAAAGCGATACAAAATACTCTTTAGTATCTTGGTCACTATAATACAGTAGTGTACCAATATCGCACCTGTCGATCGCGCCACGAAAACAATATGACGAATGGTATACCTTATCCGTACTGTAGAATGCATAGTGTCACGATAATCAAAGGACTTTTATTTAATCCCTACAACTCTTTGTCTGATGGAGATTGACATTCGATTTCATCAATTAATATGGAAACTTTATATTAGAATGCCTACCATGATTTAAAGGTGAGGTTAGGTTTACAGATACTCTAGTATTTAATCCTACATTCTTCCAGTCGTGTATATTACAATCTGTAGTACTAACATCAGTTCCAATACACCAGTAATATTTAACTATACCAGTACCACTATCAGTAAAACCATACCACGATGAGGATATAACTGTTGTAGAGCTTTGGTAATCTTTATCATAGATATCTGTTAAATATGAATGTCCATAATAAGCTAACTTTTCTTTTGCGAAAGAATAAGGCTTTTATGCAAAGCGACCAAGAAATCTGAAACTTTGGGAAATGATAGTACCCAGACTGAAGTTCAAGAAATTTACTGGGCCTTTGTAGGATTTAATCAAATTTTCTGGGGTTCTTTTTGGGTCACACTACATTCAATAATCTCATTAGTTTACTTACCATTACCATCATGTATAATACCGGAAGTGGGAGTTGTATTGTCTATTAATATTCCATCACTATTGGCCCAGCTCAATAATCCTGCTTTATTATAAGCTAGTACAGTACTATAATATTCTCTATTCTCTTGTAAATTTAGATTTGTAGCTGTATAGACACTAATATTTCCAGGTACTCTTGTAGATGACTGATGAACGTTGTGGCCTACATTTCAGAAAAAGAAGCCAAAATCGCTTTTGATTAGATTATTAAGATGGGCTAGGTGAGATCTTGGTAAAGAGCTGACAGTGCTCGCTACAACAGTTTTAAAACAGATAATGAAACAGCAATAATAACAAAAATATATTCTGGGGGTAGTTTGAGGTTTTGATGAGTATAGCGTAGCCTCGATTTTTATTGCTGTCGTATTTCAAACTGTGACATTCCGATGTCCTAGAGAGATGATTAAGGGCTTTTCATGTGAATAAATTTCTAATAATTGATAGAAAATTTGAGACCAAAAGAAAGATTTGCATAGGAATATTTAGCTCTTACATAATAATTTATCTTTAAGACTGACTATACTAGATAATGAGATTGGGCGGAACTGGTTCAAAAATATCTTTAGGAATGTAAACATCAGTTTAAATATTTTTTCGTGAAAATAATAAATATTTCTTTCCGTAAAACATTCTGACTGGGAAAAGTTATTCAATGTAATTATGTTAGTATTAAAACCCACCTTGTGGATGAGTGCTTATATAAGGCTTAAAATAATCGAATCCATGAATTCCTCCTCTAAATTTATTCTTCCAACCAACAATAATCTGATTACTGGATGTTTGGTAATCTATATCGTTAACACTCGATATAGTTTCTAATTCTTTTATCTGGATATAAAAATAGAGATATATATCACAAACCCAAATCAATATTTCTTTTTAAAAAGGTTAATCAAAACGAACAAAAATGTTATCATTATAATAGCAGTTACAATTAAATAGTTTGAATTCTTTAATCTTTTTTATGTACTTACAGCAGCTCCCGCTATATGACTGACACTAGGGGCAGACGTCAGTGGTATAATACCAGGAGACTTAAATATCGCATACTGATTTACATTATACCATACCCTCACAAATACACTATATGGCACAGACTTATCTAAAACTTTAGCTGGAATATATAAAATAATATTACGAAATTAGATGTACTAGAAACACAAGGCACCTAAAGCCTATCCCTGTTGCACACCTTTACAAGCAAGAAGAATTTTTTTGTTTTTGGAGCTTTATACGTATGCTTCAATGTTGATATATTGATGAGATATCCTATTGTAAATGGGTAAATATACAGTAGTATTGATTGTTTCTTGAAAGAAATGAATAAGAATTTTAAAAGGTTTACCTGTTGGTAAAGTAATTATTGTTTCGGTATTTTCACCAACATCAAACCAAGTTCTTTTGGTATCAGTGTCGTATATTCCACTGGGTGAATTTTCACCGGAATGTCCGGCACTGCATTCATATCTAAAATACCATACATATTCTATGTAGTTAATAATGAATTAATATTGTCTTGCCAGGCTGAGGCCGGGAGCCTCAAGATCTAGCGGGCCTGTGGCAAAACTGTGTGATATTTTTGACGCCTTTTATACACGCATCGGGTTATCAAAGAGGTTTAATTTACCTTATAGGCGAAATACGTAGTTGGTTTATTAAAGGGGGTTAATTTACCATATAGACGAAAGACATAGTAGGTTTATTAAAGGGGTTTAAGTTACCTTATAGGCGAGAGACATAGTTGGTTTATTAAAGAGGTTTAATTTTCCTTATAGATGAGAGACCGTGTTGGTTTATTAAAGGTGTTTAATTTATCTTATAGACGAGGGACCGTGTTGGTTTCTTGAGGGGGTTTAAATAATGGAAGTTTAATTTACCTTATTGGGGAGATGCCTTGTGGGTTTATTATGCTCCATCTGGCAGCTAGAAAATTATCAGACGATGTGTAATAAGTCTGTGCAGCATCAGACGACATCAAATTAGTCATGTCAGTAACTTCGATAATGTTATTTGGATTCACTGCAAGGATCATTATAAATAAAAAATCAATCACATGGGGTATACAAACGTACAGGAATAGTGTGACATAATATCTGAAACTGTTTAAGGTAGACTTAACACAGGGGGTCATTACTGTGGCGAATGTGAAGGTAAACCTTGCAGAAAAGTACTACAAAGAATAATTTTAAACAAACTTGGTAGATATATACCTGTTGAGATCTCATTGCAGTTATCTATATCTGAACATGTTTTGTCTTGTGCAGCACAAACACAATGTCCGAGACAATTATACGGTTGACATCTCCTGACTAAATCTAACATTCCCCCTTCCACAAGTTCAAATTCAGAATGAGCAGGCTGACTTTTTAATCCAACCTAAGCCAAAAATAAAAATGAGATAAAACATATTCATGGTTGTGTTAATAGATAAGTATGCTAATTTTGCATAGGGCTGATACACCCAATTTAGATATGTAATTTCTCATCTTCTACTGTAGTACATAGTAAATACTAGAAACTGATTAAATATCATTAATTACCCCGTTAACAGCCCATACAGATATGAAAACAGAATTGTCCATATGAAGTGTCTTGGTAGCTATTGTAACTGACTGTACCATTCCTTCATCATTAAAATTATCTCCAGCCACATGTTGAAACGTTGTTTGTTGATCGTCCTGTTAGAAATGATTTTCGTGAAAGTAAAGAAAATATTATGACATATTATCTAGATTAATTGGAGATCTAAGTCAAGCGTTTTATTATATGATCACATTTTCAGGTGTACATAATATATTGTCGTCGTCCCTGTCCGTCCGTCCGTCCGGACGTCCTGACGTTCGTCCACAATTGTTTGTGAACACTCTACAGGTCACAATTTTTATCCTAGTTTAATGAAACTGAAATGTAGGTTTATCACCTTAAGATCTCGGACTGGCATGTATCGGGTTGTAATTTCATGGATTATGGCCCCTAATTGTACAAAAATATCACGTTTTTAACTTGTGAACACTGTAAAGGTCACAATTTTCAACTGATTGTGATGAAACTTGAAATGCATGTTTATACCCAAAGATCATGGTATCTTTCGATATTTGTGTCTATTGGAACGTAACTTTCTGAATAATGCCCCTGATTGAACGAAAAATCGTCTTTTGTTTGCTTGTGTTCACTCTGGAGGTCACAATTGTCATCCGATTTAAAGCTGAACTCCGGTTACAAAAATACCGAAATAATTAAGTAAAAAAAAGTTAACGCCCCCTGCCGCCATACTTGTTTCCAAGTTGTGAAATAAATATGGCGGACATGGAGGCTTATGACGTGGAAAGGTAAGCCGCCCTCACTTCCTGTTTGTTTGTTGTCAGCGAGCTGTACACATCCGGTTTTATTCTTACACTGATTGCTCTGATTTTTCCCAACAGTTTACGAAATTATTGAAGATTGCAAAATGTCTGATCAGGTAAGCCTGTAAATATTTATGTGAACTACGTATACTACAATATAGCCTAATCTTTACTCTAAAACAAAAGATGGAAAAACATGACTTACCGCAACCTGAAATTTTCAACCATAACAAATCCCCTACACAAACTATTGTCTTCTTCCATAGCCATATCCATATCATTACAGCGTAGATAGGCCACGTCTTATTGTAAATATCTTATATGTAAATCACCCACAAAGTTATCACAGCAAATGTCCAGTGTAATTATAACTAATACTATGCAATAAACAGATAGTTTAGATTAGATTTTCACATGTCAGCATGATGTCACCATCTTCAATTGTATTTGGCGCACGAAAAGGGACATAACTACATTTTGGGACGTCTCTCATTTGGGGAGTGTTTGACAGTGCTAAATTTTTTGATGTTATGTTTTTTTTTCTATTTCACCAAAAGTGGAAGAAATTGATATCTATGAATTTTTCACTGACCCTTCAATGCCTTATGATATCGATAGGCCTAAAGATATCAATGGTAGCTACCGTAGCTCTACCGTCCGGCCTACTACTGTGGAACATCAGGCACCTCTAAATGTACAAAATAATTATACAAAAGTAAAACTCAAGCAAAACAAAACATCCAATATTAGGCCCAATTATGTATAACAAAAAAAAACGTAACATCAATAAATTTAGCACTGTCAAACACTCCCCCAATGAGAGCCGCCCCAAAATGTAGTTATGCCCCTTTTCGTGCGCCAAATACAATTGAAGATGGTGACATCATGCTGACATGTGAAAATCTAATCTAAACTATCTGTTTATTGCATAGTATTAGTTATAATTACACTGGACATTTGCTGGGTGATTTACATATATGTGCAAGATATTTACAATAAGACGTGGCCTATCTACGCTGTAATGATATGGATATGGCTATGGAAGAAGACAATAGTTTGTGTAGGGCATTTGTTATGGTTGAAAATTTCAGGTTGCGGTAAGTCATGTTGTTGCATCTTTTGGTTTAGAGTAAAGATTTGGCTATATTGTAGAAGACGTAGTTCATATAAATATTTACAGGCTTACCTGATCAGACATTTTGCAATCTTCGATAATTTCGTAAACTGTTGGGAAAAAATAGAACAATCAGTGTAAGAATAAAACCGGATGTGTGCAGCTTGCTGACAACAAACACACAGGAAGTGAGAGCGGCTTACCTTTCCACGTCATAAGCCTCCATGTCCGCCATATTTATTTCACAACTTGGAAACAAGTATGGCGGCTGGGGGCGTTAACTTTTTTTTATTTAATTATTTCGGTATTTTTGTAACCGGAGTTCAGCTTTAAGAAAGAACGTTTGATTATATCTCCGTTACACCACAATGAAGTTTGAGCTCGAAATACCTGAAAATCAAAACAAAACTGCCAAACAAAATGGCCACCGCTTGTACGCGAATAGTGTAAAAAAAATATGGTATATCAAGGTTGAGGACCCTGTAGATGTCACAATTTGAATCCGATTTTGATGAAACTTCACATACATGTTTATATCCCAAAGATCTTGGTTTCTTTTGATATTTGCACATATCGAAATGTAACTTCATGAATCATGGCCCTTGACGATAGGAAAAATCACTTTCTTTTTAGCTTGTTCTCTATCCATCTCTTGAAAATGTGGGCGTATCCTGTCTAGCAGCCGCTGGTTTATAAGATTAGTGGTGGTTGAATGCAGCTAAATTACGCCAAAATGTATTATTCTCATGAAAGAATGCGACATATTAACGAAATCAGAGATACTTGCCTGGTTGAGGTCAGTAAAGAAAGGCTTAGTCCCTACACTGATTTTATATTCGGTTATACCAGTATGCAGATCGGCAAATCCCAACCATGATAACTTAATAGACGTATTAGACCAGTTGTTCCAGTTATTCCTATCTCTGTTTAAGTTAGCTGCGTGGTCAGTATTAATGGCAAACATACCTGGAATAATATTTACAAAATATTTCATCAGAGCAGAAGCACAATTTGCATGATGGGAAAACTTTAAATTCTTGATAATCATCAGATTACTTACTCATTTTAGAGTGGAAAAAAAATGCAAAAAAAACCCCAAGTTTAAATTTGTCAGCTTTCTACTGTAATTGGATTTATTTAGTGATTAGATATCTTGATCATTGTTCTGATATAATCATAACACGTACCTCTGGTAGGTGGTGTAGAATCAACTGTTATATCATCTGTAACACTTGACTGACACAAACCAGCTAAATTACAAGCAATGACTTTAACTTTATATTTACTACCGTCGTGTAGATCTAGACCAGAATACGTAAACTCTGTCACCACACTAGGAATCTTAAACAAAAATAGTAGCATATTCCCTAAAACTAAAAGTATTACAGCCACACACCATGTTCATCGTTCATTATACAAGCTCGTAATAGGACTATATTTTAAAAAATAGTAATATATCCAACTATACAATTTTACCGCAGCACTATCCATCGGACACGCCCATATTACTGGATTCATTATAAACGTGTTATTTTCTGAAAAGAATGTTTCATTTTTCATTTTAAAAAAAGCAAAGTATTTTTCAAATTATCGAAAGGACTTACCTCCATTGCTGAAGAATTGAAATCTCCCAATAAATGAGGTGAAATAGAAATGTATTGCCTTTCTATATCTGATTCATCATCAGTAAACTTCCATTTAATTTTAATACTAGATTTTGATATGGTAGTTGAGGGTAAAATAGAATTAAACGATGAGACGGGAACTGCCCTTTGTACCACTGCTGGTAATGTTGTATCGATTTTAAAACCATTTGATGTAACTTCGCTGTATAAACCTAATAATATAAAGCCTGTGTGCAATGGTGGCTACGAAATGCACAAATAATATAAACTATGATGATATAAATATTTGTAATCCTATGCAATTTTACAAAAGAAAGATGCCGATTCGTCTATAATGGCCCCATAGGCGTACGGGCTAGAGCGACAGGGTTGGGGGCGCAGCTGACCCCCTAACTTTCGGGTAAGCTGACTTTTCGGGCAGACGTTAGAAAATTTTTTAATTTACTAGGCATATAAAGTGTCCGAAATCTACGGGCTAGAATAGCATTAAAACACGTTTGATGCCGTCAAATATTCCAAAATTTTCTTGGGAGGCCTATGCAAGGTCAGCGCCGCTTCTCCGCCTCTCGAAGAAAACCGGCGCTGCTGTCTGTAAACCTGAAATTTTTTCAGGCATTTATAGTTTTGCTTTTTTAACTGTCACCGAGCCCTAATACAACACTAATTTTACTTTTCTTTCATTTGACTATGTTTTAAACCATTTGGTCTTGAGCCACTCTACTTTGTGCGACATTATTTGTAAATGCGTCGTCTGCAACAGTCTGATTGGATGCATTGAATTCGGAGTGCGATTTCGGTTACAAAACCATTGGATACTTTTGGAATTACTTACACGGGCTAGAATAGCAAAAAACGCATTTGCGTTGATTAAATTTTCATAATTTCCTCCGGGAGGGTGAGACCCATACTCCGTGACGATTGATTGGTTGTTTGGAATTCGGGTAGCAGGTAGGCTGTATTGGACCCAATCGAAGTTTCTGTATTCACAGGCTGGAATAACAGGAAGTCGCGTTTGCGGCAGTTAAATTTTCAAAATTTTCCGGATTGTAAACGATTGATTGAAATTCGAGCCAGTCACCTTAATTAAGTTACATTAGACTACCTTGAAGTTGCTTTGTTCACGGGCTGAAATAGCAGGAAACCGTGTTTGCAGTCGTCAAATATTCCAAAATTTTCTTGGGGTGGGTGGGGTGGGTCGCGTCTGTAAACCCGAAAATTTTTCCGGCAATTTGGGTTCTGCCCCCCAAACTGTCATCGAGCCCATACGCCTATGAATGACCCTCATGCTTCTACATCCTACCCAACACAAGTTTGATTACGCCTCCAGTTTTAAAATCATCCTTTAAAAGCTTGCAAGATCTACACCTCCTTTCAAGCCTAAACTAAATTAAAACTTATGTTTGTGAAGTAACAGGATAACTAAACGACCAATAGTGAACACGAATAAAGAAGGAGTTGTCATCTCCGTTACACACGTAGTATCGTAAGGTAAAAGCCATTTCTCTCACTATCTCGCTTATGCTATTGCAGACGTCCCCATACCATCAACAATCTGAATGAAATGAGACTTGCACAATTGAAATGAAACTGACACATCGTGCGTTCTACATGTGATCATCGTGATGCCCGTTAACAGAGCCCGCAAATTTTAGTAAGGGAGATAACTGTGAATATTTCGTGTAAGAAGCCCTTTTACTATTTATATAACAAGCGACCACCACCCCTTCAATCCTGTTATAGTATATTGCGGAGTTTGTTCAAATACGATGTAACTTACATTATAGTTCTGTAAGTATCACTAGCGTTATTAAAATAGTTTTAGTCATTTTACCTGCTTTATTGTAACATCTAACAGTAATATAAATTCTAGTATTAATAGGCAATAGTTTATTATCAGGTAAATTAGATCTATACGCCAGTTCCACCACTGGTAAAACTTGAGGGCTAAGTAACTCTTCGCCTCCAATGGTTGTTCCTACTCTCCATTCATATCTCGCTATACCAGATTGTGGATCTTTAAACCCATGCCATTTGGCACCAACAAAGTTTCTGAAACCAGGATGAGAATTTTTAAATGTTGCACGTAACACATTATGTTAACGATTATGGAAGATAATGATTGCAACTCTCCAGGACCGCTTTAACGATGTCAATCACCTAATTAAGAACGGTTGCCGGCTACATCGTCCAGGCGGTCGACAAGTTACGTAGCATATTTATTCTTTAGTAGGGAAGGGGTCATTTAAAAGACAAATTGTCGAAATTGAGAAGGATTCTTCGTATATCAGATGATAAATTTAGTATGTAGAGTCGTTAAAAGAACTTGTTGACAGATATAGAGACGTGTCGATGGCAATGTAATACCATATTTGCATGTCGGCGTATACAAATGAGTTATTGTGAAATGCATTCGAAGGCAATATCCATGCAGTGGTCTCATAGTGAAAGAAGACTTGATAACCGTTGCCCAATAATATTCTTGGATCCTCATGTCAATTTTACAGTCTGATCTATCAAAGGAAAACTAAACAGAATTGATAATCATGTTTCAACTACCTGGTTGCTTGGAATTCTACATCTAAATCTTTCGTCCCATCTAAAACTCTTCCCACGTCCGGTGGTCTCACGTCAATTATTACCCCGTCAGATATGGCCGACGTACACATGTCAGCCATATTGCATCCTGTTACCGTGGTGATATATTTTGTTCCAGGAGTAAATTTGGAAAGCGGAAAGGTAAAATCTGAAATATAAATCGGTTGTTAAAATTTATTAGAACATCTACCTAATTTATTTCAAAGACAATAGCCCATACAATGAAACATAGCTACTTCTTTTGGGGAATATCATAAAAATTTATGTTACAGAAAAGTTGGATTGCACTTTTGTAATATTATTGTCCTTACGTGTTGATACTCCTGTTTTGATTTCTGGAATTATGTCATCACAATCATCACAGGTACCGACTTTGACAGTAAAGTACTGCATTGATGAATGGGGATCATGGAATCCTTGCCATCTAACAGAGAGTGGTGATTCGTTAGTTATATAATCTACGTCATCTCCGGTATAGTTTGTATTGAGAATATCGATGACATGTCCTGTGGTAGGAGGAGTTGTGTCTACTGTCACTGGACGAGATATTAATGTAGTAGATAATCCTGCACCATTTATGGCCTGAAACACCACAATAGAGACGAGTTATTATAAATTTGGTATATAGAATACAAAAAGAACCAGAATATAGCATGAATCTGAAAACATTTCTATAGAAAACAGCCTTAACGATTAGGTATCAATTTCTTTGAAATAATTAAGGCGCACAATGTAAATTGAAAGCTATATGACCATCCTCTATGTTTGTTTCCATAATTCATTAAACTTTTTGTCTATCCAAGAACGTAATGCAAAATTACAATAAGAGATATACCTGAACTGTGACATAATAGACATGTCCATCTTGTAATTTTTGTTCTAGATTCACTTCATCACAATCATTATCTGTTATCATATATGTCATAATGTTTTGATGACCTGGTCTAGTACCTATTGCCCATCGATACTGACTTATACCGCTTCTAGTGTCTTTAAAAGATCCGCCCCAACTGTAAATAAATCATATAAAAGGGATGACCTGCTTTAATAATTTATGTACAAACACGCAGTGTGCTATGACGGGGGACTTCCAACTGCCAAGGGAATTTATACATGGGATCGAAACCAAAGCATTCTGTTCTTTTATGTTTACACGGAACTTCGATGTTTCATTACATCCAAACGACTAGACCGTTCGTTGACAGGCTACTCGTTTTAGCGAATGCCACGAGCTTCAGGTCCAAAGCATCGATGCATTTAGTTATAAATTATAATAGGTGTTATGCACGTGTCGAGGTAGGCTTACTTTTTACGCCTTCGGAAACACCGGTAGCCAAATACTTTCGCTGGTATTAATTGCTTTGATTTTGTTTTGTTTTCTAAGACTAGATTGTGTATAAACCTACCACGCAGACAATACATCATTCGACTGTATATATGTATTAGTAAATTGTATAGGTTTAGATGTAGTTTCTGGTGGACTATTATCAATTATGAAACCTTCAGAGGAAACCGTTTTTGTCCTGTTTACAAAATCAATTGCTGAAAATAAAAAAGATAGGCTGGCACTGCCAGGCAGGATACGCCCACATTTTCGAGAATAGAGAACAAGCAATACCGAAAGTGATTTTTCCTACATCATTAAGTCCTGTATTTCATACTGTATTGGGAGCAGCCATTTAGTTGGTCAATTCCAGTCTGACATTCATGAAATTCGAAGCCGACAATGATTATGGTGTGACGGTACACAACCTAGAAATGTGACTTTTCATCAAAATCGGATAAGAATTGTGACCTGTAGAGAGTCCACAACCATGATATACCATATTTTTACACTATTCGCGTACAAACGGCGTCCATTTCGTCCCGCAATTTTGGTACGATTTTCACGAAATTAGAACTCAACCTTCCTCATCAAAATCGAATTAAAATTGTGACCTATACAGGGTCCACAACCATTATATACCATTTTTTTAAACAGTATTCGCGTACAAACGGCGGCCATTTTGTCTGTCAATTTTGGTCCGATTTTCCCGAAATTCATACTCACCCTTCCTTGCGGTGTAACGGTGATATAATCAAACGTTTTTTTAAATCGGATAATAATTGTGACCTCCAGAGGGACCACAAGCTAAAGAAAGGGGGATTTTGCGTATAACCAGGGGCCATAATTCAGGAAGTTACGATCCGATATGCGCAAATATCGAAAAGAACCAAGATCTTTGGGTTATAATCATGAATTTCAAGTTTCATCAAAATCGAATTAAAATTGTGACCTTTACAGGGTCAACAACCTTGATATACCATTTTTTAACAGTACTCGCATACAAACGGCGGCTATTTTGTATGGCAATTTTGGTCTGATTTTCCCGAAATTCGAACTCAACCTTCCTTACGGTGTAACGGTAATATAATCAAACGTTTTTTTAAATCGGATAATAATTGTGACCTCCAGAGGGACCACAAGCTAAAAAAAGGGCGATTTTTTGGACAATCAGGGGCCATAATTCAGGAAATTACATTCCGATAGCCGCAAATATCGAAAGGAACCAAGATCTTTGGGTTACAAACATGCATGTCAAGTTTCATCAAAATCGGGTCAAAATTGTGACCTCTATAGGGTCCACAAGCTAAAAACGTGATTTTTCGTACAATCAGGGGCCATAATCCATGAAGTTTTGATCCGATACATGCCAATATCGAAAGCAGCCGATATCTTTTGGGGATAAATCTATATTTCAAGTTTCGTCAAAATCGGATAAGAATTGTGACCTGTAGAGAGTCCACAAACAAATTGTGGACGGTGGACGGACGGACGTCCGGACGGACAGGGGCGACGACATAATACGTCCACATGAAAATGTGGGCGTATAAAAAAAACAAACAACAAAACAATATTAACGCTAAACAAACAATATTAGGGTCATCTCATGGAACCAACGAATGAATGAAATGGGTGAATACTATAGAAGAACATTTGCTTTTATTTCATTTATATATATTTTTCTATAATTAGAATTGTGAAACAGAAACATGAATTCATACCTACCTTCTACAGTGACGTAATAAGTGTGGCCATTTTGTAAAGATAGATGGTGGAATATTTTATGATTAATCAAACCAACGTTATGTTTAGTTACAATATCTTCACCTCCCTCTATAGAACCTTAATAAATAAAAGAAAATTTACAAAATGTAAAGAACATTGGCAATAAGGTATGTTCATTCACTATAAGATCGTTGATACCTGTCGCATCTTTGAAAATAATTAACCTCACCGATATATAAATGATATTTTGATATTCCACTTGGATGAACAGTTTTTCCACCATTTTCTTCTACGTCAAGAAAGCTATCCCAGTAGACAGCTACATCACTGTTGGATAACTGAAATAATATATTGGTTATTCATATAAAACTATCACAACAACATTAAGTCATTACTGATGTAAAATATATTAAAACCGCTATATGGTGCATAAGAACAACGTAATAAAACGACATATTCATATATATTTCGAACTGTATAATACAACACGTAGGCTGAATCAAATACTAGAAACAGCGGATAGCTATATAATATATCATTCGAGGATTGAAACATTACCCCGAAGTACTATTTATCGGACTAATAGGGAATTACAAGGAATGAATGGAACACCAAATATTATACGTGATAGAGTATGTTAGGATCGACATAATGGGGTTCGACTATATTTATTTTGAAATATTACCTGGTATTTAAAATCTTTCAACTTCTCCACCCACACCCGACCACCTTTTGGTGGAGTCAAATCAACAGTTACTCCATCACTACATGCGTTCACCTCTTCCAAATCTTCCGTCCATTTTTCATGACCAGCAACCACAGCATCAGCATGGATGCAGATATAATACCGTCGTCCGTGTTTTAAAGTATTTTGAGTTAACACATTGATGTATTCGTTTTCTGTGAAAAGAAACATAAAGAAATATGGTAAAATTTAAGTCTTAATGATGAAGTCAACGAAGAAACCTTCAAAGTAAGTGTTCTTATTGTGGGTGTTAGGCGTAAGAAAAAAAGGATTAATGGAGTATAGCCTAGATGACATTAGAAGATTACCGAAACTCACTCACCGGTTTGTCCACACTTTATAACATCTGGGTGGGAACAAGGATCTCTTATCGTCATCTTCAGTTGAGTAAAATGTGTTAAAGAAGAAAAGGCTGGATCTTCCAGTAAACCCCACGTATAGTTTCTATGTCTTAATGTAGGCCATACGGCTGATATAATATTTTTATAAGGTGTATAGTCCACATCTGGTTTCGACCAGGCTGCGTTCTGTTCCAGAGAAATTGACTTTCCTATTTCATTTGTGTTGGGATCTGAAATACAAAACAAACAAAATCTTCAAATTCTTCAAACGCTACTCATAAAAGGGCACATGGATCTTTATCCTTCAAAACCATCCGTGAGTGTGTGCGTGATGGTGTGTGTGTGTGTGTGTGTGTTGTGTGTGTGCGTTTATTTCAATTTCAAGATATATTCAAAAAGTACTTACCTTTATTTAATGGTTGTCCTATGGCATCTATAACAATAGCTGGTGTAATTAATACAGGATCTATAGCTGAACAGTTTTTAATATCCGATGATATTATTGTTGATAAACCAGCTTTATTAAATATTCTTACAGCCAATCTTCTACATTCACTGAAATCAACTTCACCATCTAAATTAATGCTAAACTGAAACTAAGAATTACAATAATTTTACATGAAATAGTTTTCCTTTATGCCACAAGTTTGTAAGCAGGTTCGTGTGATTGCATAGTTATCGTATTGAAAAGAAAAACCACACAAATGCTTTTGCTTCAACGCAACCGTTTCTGATGAGTACATCACTTTTGCTTACTACTTTTGGAAAACCTGATACAATTTGTAGTCGTGCAGTTATTGGGGTGTTGTCCTGTAACACAGTTATTTTTTTCTTCCTTTCTGTTGGTGTGTCTAACGTCTGTAATCTAGTTTACGTTTTAGGGCATTTTCATAATGTATACAGCTGTAACATACAAAAACATACAGGCAATCTTAGAATTTAGATTCTTACCGTTGTCTCACTGATTTTCTGCACATTGTTTACTTTGCTCCATTTAGTAAATAGATGACTATTGTGTTTATCTGTAATACTCCACATATATTTATCTATGGTAGATGCCACAGAACACACTTTATCTTCGGTATTACTCTTGTAAGTCAAGCTAACATCTAACTGGGATATGGAACAAAATATGAAATGATGACCTTATTATAATCATCCAGACCGTCAAATCTGGTTACATTTAGTAGCTGATTAACAGATTTTACATTCACACTGCGTTAATGATATACTTCGTTAACTTCTGCGGTCGATGTACTCATCAATGTGTTGGTACAACGTTATATTTACGTTAAGGGGTTATCTGGGTAATTGTGTAATTTTCGGCCAACAACTATTACTATAGAGAGCTGCATATTAAATACTTTAATAGGTATAAATATTGGACTTTTACAAAGAAATCATTTTAATTAGTTAGATTATATTTCTTTATACTTTAATTACCTGGGAACCTTGCGTCTTTTTGTGGTGTATATCTATATGTGGCATATCAGGTTCGCTCAACACTGTCACACCATTACTGACTACAGATTGAGAACAAACTTCACCCGAACAAAACCTCACACTACTTCTATATGTTTTACAATAATTTAATGCTACTGGTTGGAAGATTCGACCAGAATTTGATAGAAAATTCTTATCTTCTACATTGTGCCATATATCCTCTGTTAAACAATGAATAATAATTTAATAATAACAATAGCAACACTCTAATATCAGTTTGCCGAGTAACCTTTATTTTTATCAACCATACAATTTATGTAAATTTTAACAATCAAAATCTATTACTCTACATATTTTTTTTATTCTAATTCTAAATATATCCAAATGCTAGAATCAACAATATGAACCCCACAATACAATATATTCATTTATTTCACAGTAATTTTTTCATTTATTTCAAAAGTAATTTATTCATTTATTTAAAAAGTAATTTATTCATTTATTTCAAAAGTAATTTATTCATTGATTTCAAAATAATTCAAGTCATTTATACCGAAGTAATTCAATTATTTATTTCAAAATATGAGTCAATCATTTATTTGAAAGTAATTCTATCATTTATTTCTAAGTAATTCAATCATTTATTTACCTGTGTTCTTCTGCCTCATTTGTAACGTCCATTTAATATCAGGATACATATGTTTATATGCATTTGATATTGTCCAATGTGCCATGTAATAAGATGTTGCTATTTGATAGTCAATATCCGACTCACATTCTGAGCTTGAAGTCTGCGTCAAAAAAAAAAAAAAAAAAAAAAAAAAAAATAAAATAAAAAAAATAGCGTATAATCTTAAAGTGTTCTCAATTGAATTTACTATCGGTAAATATATGAACATCGACTATATCAGTTCAACAATTTATTTAATTTTCATGAACATAATATAACGTACGATTAAAAATAAAAATAAAAACGCAAAATCATGTTGGACTATTCTTAGCTTACTATATGAGCAAAATAGTTTACCTGTTGCGAATAGTGGTTTGGTAGCCAGGATATTCTTTCTATTTTTTTTATTATTATAAAGTGACAAAAAAAGTAATATGGTATTAGGATAGGCATATAAAATAATATGATGTTTGATTTGGAAACAATTAGTGCAGTAGTACTTAATATGGAACACAAAAGACTTAAATGTAACCCTTGCTGTTGGCCTACACCAACTATTGGTTTTATGAGATGATATCTAGTTGATGTGAAATATTTATAACTACAAGGTAATCTGAATTTAAACATTAATACAGTATTTACGAGGTAATGTTTATTCTTTAAAAAACTTGGTTGTGAGATAATTTGTATTCGTAAATTTATTAATTTACCTTTTTGCCGACAACCAGAGCCATCTTTTATCTGAACTTCATTATTCAGGTTAACATTTTTCTGAACTATAGTGATACCATTAGATGATGCCTTTGTTGTTCCAGCGTCACTCCTAGCTGTTACCGTTACAAAGTATGTCTACACACAGTAACAATAATAATATTAATACATACATATATTATACATTTCTGTATTTGTGCACATGTCTGAAAGGGGCGCACCCATGGGTAGAGCAATAAGGAAGTGTTTCTGAAAAACGAGTATCTTTTGAATACAAATGTTGCATTAAACATCCCACCTACCTTGTGCAGCTGTAAATTAAGGCCGAGAAACGTATGCTTGGTCTTACTGCCAACGTTTTCATCTTTTATATCATTAACGAGTGGTTGTGAGCCAATACCAATACTGTATGTCACGTGCCCTGCCATATCACCAGATTCAAACCCAAACCATCTTGCTTTTAATTTACTGGTGGATAGTTGAAAATTACTGTCTTCTAACTCCTAGAGGGAACATCATATAACTATAAACAAATGTTTCCAATACCGAAATACAGTGGAATCTGAATACACTGTTAACAAATGATCAAATATTGTCCAAAGACTATAGGGTTCCTTTAACCAGCTATGTAGGTTGCAATGTATGAGAAGCGTCCCTGGTTCAAGTTAACAAACATGATTAGAGATTATATTTAATTTCAACTAAGCTACCCCACTGTCACAATACTACCAACTGTTGCAAACAGCTATCCCAAAGATCGCATGACCATACCATTAGGTTATAATGCGCATTAAACAATCTCTCCCATAGAAATGGGCGCAGATGCGCCTAGCAAACGAGTCCGAAATAAGCATATATGAAAAAGCTTACATAAACACCAAAGTCATCTGCCTCATCAGGTAGAATAACTTCAAATACAACCCCCGTGGCTGGCCTTCTGGTATTATGAATATATGCATTAGATGTGAACACACTGCGTAATCCAACTATGTTCTCTACTCTTATTGATACAAAGTAGGTAAAGTTGTGATGTAAATCCCAATGAAGATCCTCCATGGAAAAAGCTGTACAGGTTGGTGGGTTAGCTAACGTACATCTTCCACCAGACGATAAAGAAGAATACGGATACACATCTTGGGTTCCCGGTGAACTACCTGTAAAATGAAATACATAGCTGCTGTATATACTCATGACAAAGAACAAACTTCGTTTTCCAGATCCGAATCCAATTATATGGCTGCTATTCTCAAAGCAAAGTTGGCAGATTTTACCCTATTCCCGAACACTATTAACTACTAATTAAATATATTATCACACTATAAACCGCATTTCTGTCGAAACGAGGTAAAACAGATGCCTCGTTGTCTGGAGTTCAAGGTAGCTGATGTTGCTTTACACCTACATCTATGGCGTGTATTCTTGTCTTGTCTATTTCTCTGATTATAATATCATAGTTTGGACTAGTTTTATTTCCGTATTAAATAACATAAATTTTAATTTTTACAAATTCGCTGATAGGAAATACTGCTAATAACTATCTTGAAAAAAAGACACGTTTAGTCAACGAAGCATTTTTACCAAGCCTCGTTCTGAACAAAATACCTCGTTCCAATAACAGGGCAATTTAAAAAACCTCGTTTTGGAACTCCAGACAACGAGGCATTTGTTTTACCTCGTTTGGACAGAAATGCCGAACGAGGCAATCAGCGGTTTATAGTGTCAGCACTCATGCATAAACTTACCTACGGCCGCTGTAAAGGTAAGTTGCGACGTGTCGGGATCAGATACAGTTGCTGCTGACCAATCGGCCTCCAAAATCTCATCCTCAAATTTAACCAATACCTCGCCACCAAGAGTAGGGGGAATAGTATGAACTAAAATCGGGCCTAGTCCCTGGAAAATAATTATAACATGTTTTATGGGTACCTTAAGTCTTATCCAAATATTCCAACTTTTTAAAATGTGTAGAAAAATAATCCAATGTTTGATTAAAGTACTAAAATCACCCACCTGAACAGTTTCCTTTCCAGCTTTGTTAATTGCCTTAATACTGATGTAGAATTCGGTTCCATCACTTAGTTGTGGATGATAACCACGGTACCAAGAATGGTGATGGGTTGATGTAAATGGTAAAATATCAGGGGCAGAAACTGAACTTTTAGCAGATGCTAGACCAAATTCATAATTGTAAATTTCTGTATTCATCAAACTACCTTTAGCAGTCCAATTAACATATAACTGAAATAAAATTACTATTTATTACGTTCTTGTCTTGTTTTAGATTGTTAAGACCTATGAAAATGGGACCCACGATTTTTATTGCGTTTGGGATGTAGCCTCCAAAGAAAATCTAATTCGGAGTTACTAGAGATGTGACCAGAAAGAATGCCTTCCAATTCTGAAAATGATCTAACAGTCACCGGAATCAACCGTATCTTCCCAGTGAAAATTGCGGACATTGTATTAAACCGATGGCTCCTCGTCCACAAATCAGATTGCATCAATATTATCAATTAAGACTAAATTATACAACGCACTGGCCCCTAAAACTCTACGTGTAGCCGAGTGTTTAATTTGGGTATGATAAACTCAAAAATCTAAATACTAGATGTTTTTGTGTTAATCTTTTAGTTATGGCTGTCTTCGTAAGGCTGTCGGAAAAGTACAGTAGGACATTAAACCTCATTTATATTACTTATATTGAACGATATTCAAGGGTTAATGGCATGCAATGTTTAGGAGACTTCCAATGTACTTACATGAGAATGCATTGCTAGATACATCTTTGTCAAAAATACATCTGTCATTGGGGTTTCACCACAAAAAATATTCGCCGGATATGTATGTATTGTACCATTGGAAAACCGCTCAATAGGAAAAAGATCAGTAAACTCAACAGTTTTGGCTTTTCTCCTGAAATATATTGATCTATCCTGTTAAAATTGTCTACGATATCTTACCTTACACTTAAAATAGCTTTCTCTTCATTTAATTTAGGAATGCCTCAGGGCTAAGCTTCGTTTGGAATGAAAAGGGTTACAGTCATCGTTACTTGTAAATATTGTGCATTGTTAAATAGATCAATTTGTGTACTTATTCTTATGTTTTAAAGATGTAAATATGAGATCTTTAATAATGGTGAAGGTGGAAAGCGGTACAGGTACGAATATAAACTATCAGACTAAGGTTTTGTCAGCTGAGAAAATACATGGATACAAGATGTTTAATTTTACATTTATATACGAAAATGACTAAAGATTACACTTACATACAAGCTGTATCCGGGTTTTTAAGTAAATATTTGCGTCTTGTATTTGATATATAATATACTTGATTATTTTCTTTTATTAAACCACCTTTAATTCTAGCTCCTTCTATATCTATTTCACTTATAGTAGGCAATGTTCTATCTACAACAACTCCATCAGAACAAACTGGTAGAGATACTTCTAAAGCTCGGTTATATGCTACCACGGTGATGTAATATTTACCATCAGACGGTGCTGTCCAAGAAGCATGCGTAGATGTAGTTTGTTGAACATCCTATAATATAATAGTAAGAGATAAGCCTTATAAATGTTCTACCATAAAATGATAAATATTACGAAGGACGAATACATTTACTTTTAAAAAGATTCATTTCATTTGCTTAGATTACCTGTCTATTTACAAGATTCAGTTGAAATTTGTTGGCGTCCATACAAGACGTAGAAAAACCATACTGATAAAATTTCACTCCACTTTCTCTATCAAAGAAACCTTCCCAGTGTGCAAATAGTTCTAAATCTGGCTGAAAGTCTACTTCCGGTGTGCCATATTTACCGTCATGCACCATCCCTTGATGTGGTGGACTTGTATCAATTGTAATCTGAAAATAGATGAGACTATAAAGTACAGACGTATTTAATAATATTGATATATTCACCAACTACAGCCTTATATATATACATTCGTCTTCAATAGCCCCGACTAGCCCAGTCGGGGCTAAACAGTAGTACGGTAAACCCATTTCATTTCATATCACGTTAACTTGAAAAATTGGCTTTGAAAAATCAAATTATTCTAAATATAAAAAGGCAATCACCTCGAAAGGTAGATTTGTTGTCATAATATATGCATAACAATGTTACATTGTTTAATTATCACGAAATAATAACAAATCCAAACAAATCTTACATGGAAGAAGGACAAATGTAGAGTAGGAAACATTGTAGTGTATATATTTATGGTTAATGTTTCATTATAAAAATCTAATACATGCCTGTTTAGTTAGAGTTGTTTTTATTTTAGCTTGATTCATCACAGTAACCACAATACGATAATCATGATCATGCGTACCAGTATTTTTATTGTTTAAGATGCCTTCTCCGGGTGTAGCAGTCGTAGGTGGTTTTATTTGAAAATGGCGATGATAACATGTTTCAGTAGGTATGCAATAACAATTGGCTCCCCTGGCATTATTAGAATATTTACTTTGGCATTCTTGAATGTTCTGAAAGATAAAATCAATACAGAGTGATCAGCGTACGTAACTAACTAACCCACGCAAATTAATTGGTGGTTAGCTTTTTTTCGCACGTATACAGTGAATGTCCATTTTGCTCAGTCATCTCAGTCAGAATTTGGCTATTTTTTTTTTTAAACATTTGCGTTTAAGTTTAAAATATTTGTTTAGAACTGAAATCAATTAACTATTAGTCAATTCCCACGCTGAAAAAATAAACAGAATTGATTGTGTATATCTGAAATAGACACGACCGACACACAAAATAGTGCCAAGATAGCAGCCTCCACGAACAACCATTCGCAGACGCTGTCATTGAAGACGATGTTAATTCTATAGGTTGTAGATGTTATTTTTGTGATAAATCATTGGAAGAAGCGAGAATATGTTGGGACTGTACGGATTATATAGTCCTAATGGATGCAAAGGATACAATGCTGAAAATAGACCTATTGTTTACAATGCAACGTGTTGTTGACCTCATGATCCATTGACGTCAATGTCATGACATGTGATGTGTAGATCACGTGATATTGATATCATGGCTATTGACTGTGTCTGAGATAATTCTCCGCAGGTAGCGTGTCTCAGATGTTCAGAATGAGTGATCAGTAGTAGTCAGGGGGCTTGTGCGCAAAGAGTTGTCTTCCATGTGAGGCTTCATCCCCTCTCTTTTATATTTGAAATATAGAAGAGTAAAATATTTAAAAACAAGCAGTTCAAGATATTCACCCAGTTTCCCTTTTCTTTCATTATCGTATACTTACCGTTGTTTCGCCTTGTGGTGGAATATGCTGAGATCCATGTTCTACTTCCGTTAAATGATCCAACATCTTCCATTGTACAGTTTCTATTCCACTATGATCATCATAGGCTACCCACTCTATGCTGTAAATTATATCACATGATATCACTCAGTATATACTGTTGCTATTACCTACCCTATAAGGTAACTACTATGGTATATCATATAATATCAAAACATGTATCTAATATGTACATAATGTAATTCCATCTTTCAACCATTCCGTACTATCAACCAATCTCTAAATCTCTCACATAATGTTAACCATTCTATGATTTTGTCGATATGGCGTCAAAGTCAAAAAGAAACTGGACAGATAAACTGGATGACAAAATACTAAAGGAAAAGGGAACTATACTGCTTGTTTGCTCCATTCAAGTTTTACTTAATTTCCATTCTCTTTTTTGTAGTTAATATACTAGGCATACATTGACGATATCGTAAATATCAGGATGATTGTCTCAGAATTCAAATACTTACACCATTTTATCACGTTCCTCAAAACCATGAACTCAAATACTTACACCATTTTATCAAGTTCCTCAAAACCATGAACTGTTAGATTAACTTCATCACCTTTTGTTAACCATAGATGTTCAATAACAGGTGGAGAACTGTCAAAATGGACGGTCAGCAATTCTTCCTTGTATTGAGATAAAATATCGTAAGCCCTGATAAAATATCGTAAAGTATCACCATCTTTCAAGACAGGTGTTATTGTCACTTGCTGATCAAGTCCCAGATCTACGAATTCCTTTTCAGCAGGCTGCTTAATCGAACTTCCTCCAGCGTGATCTACTTTATACATGGTTTTAATACTAACAATTCCTACAAAATAAATGGATACTATGTTTAAATTTCAAAAAAGATCACATCTCTGATAACAGAAATAGAACGATGTTTTTTTTCGCGATTGTTAAAATAGGTCTGAACCATTTCATTTTCTCAAATACAAAGTGGAAATGAAGAAGGCGGGCGGAGTCGTGTTGGGTAGAAGGATGCACGCTGTTGATTTAAAATTTATTGTAATGGTAAAAACGAGGGACAGTCTACAACCATATCCCTACGTCATAATTAAATCCCTGTTACCTTGTACATTGCTGATTGCCTGTGTTGTTCTAGACCCATAATTATCATCATATTGAGACTCTACACCAGGTTCTGATTTAACTGCTGCTAGAAAACGACCAATATGATGTACTGTGTTGATATATCTATTAGTCCAGCTGATTGTAACAGAATTTAAATTAGTCTGCCATTTGTAATTGGTAGCAGGAAGAGCCGTTGTCACTCTAAGTACACTTCCAGATGTCGTTGTTACAGTAGACGTGTCATCAAATATAACCAATCGCCTGGCTTTCTTGTAATTTCCCGCTTTATCATAGGCTGATAAAATCATTGAATACACCGCGGGATCGGGGAATGTAACAACAGCACTTTTCTGAAAGGGTAAAATATTTACGTTAATGACAAGTATATTATCAATATTCCCGGACTGAACATTTTGATTCACACTTCCTTTAGTAGTCTGATTTACTATAATTCTAAATATTTTGGTTTTTATGTTTTATTCGTAATCAGGTTTTATTTGATTTTGCCAACAATTTTATTTGTTTGCTTTTACTGCATCTTTTACTGCCTTTACAAAATTCATTATCTCAAACAAATGTAAGACTGCTTTAATAAAATGTTGATTCGTAATCAGGTTTTATTTGATTTTGCCAACAATTTTATTAAGTTTGCTTTTACTGCATCTTTTACTGCCTTTACACAATTCATCATCTCCAACAAATGTAAGACTGCTTTACTAAAATGTTGATACCGCAATTGTTATTTGCTCTTTGTAAATATTGTATATGATACTCACTGACGTGGTTGTCGAGTCCGACTTCCTTGTCTTCGGACTAAGTTCACTGCCAACAGGATGAAGTTCAAACAGTTCATACTCGTATTCTTTAATCCCAGCATCGGCATCCACCCAACCCTCCCATGAAAAGCGTTGAGTACGCTAGACAAAAATAATTTGTGTTTAGATAGAAATGAAATAAAATGAAATGTGGTTTAACGTACTTAATGGGATTACATAGAAATAATGTCATCGTATGTGGACGTCATGACGTCCCAATTGACATTATATAACTGTGAATTGCATTTAAATGTATTCAAAAAGACGTAGAAATATTATGGCGTGATTCCCAAGAGTCTGAGTAGATTTTCAGGAATAACAGGAGTTCTGGGGGTTAAATTATTAAGTGGCAAACGGTACACTAAGTATTTTAGATTCAGGTTATTCTGTCCAACATACTCTAAAGGGTATATTTGAAGCTGTATTAGGAACGAGGATATGTGGATGATATAAATTATTATGGGAATTCACAATGATACCGACCTGCTCGGAAAATCAAGGCGTTTTACTGCCCTGAGTAGTCTCTACACTACTCCCTGTTTCATACTCTAATATACGTCATATCCACCTATGACAATCCCTACCACCAAACAATCTGCCCGAAAGCCAGGATGCTTAAAAATCTCAGTAAAATCTCAACATCACAAAGAATGCCCAGGGAACATGTTCATTGGGGTTACAATGAAATGGATTTAAACGGAATAAATTGTGAACCGTAGACGCCTTGGAATATTCCAATAACGGAAGTGACTTCGCCACAGCCTAAAATATGACGTGTGCACCGCGGATCTGAACCATAGCACAATACAATAATATATGTATTATCTATTATATTTGGTCTAGAGTATATGTACCTGTTTAGATAAGTCTACATCAGACAACATATCTAAAGGACATCCTAACTGCGGTTTACAATGGTATGGATCAACAGTATCAAATGTTATAGAAAATGTATTGGTTTGAGTCAATCCTTGTAAGTATTTAGTTTCCACTGAGTATGCCTCTTTATTTTCAATCTTAATAAATCCACCATTGGTCACTGACATCGAAAACGAGAGTCTAAAATGGACATTATAGTAAACTGTAAACAAGACATTTTATTTTAACTTCAGAATATCAAGTACTGGATGTGATATCTATATATAGACATCCGTCAACATTGTAAATTCGTCAATCCTTCCTTGAATTTTAAACGGAAATAATCTTAAACAGAGAAAACAACAACTTTATCCTCTATTGCATTCATAAAACTCAACCTATGCCCATGCTATATGCAGTTAGATGAAACTCTTTCGCACTTTAGGCAGTATAGTTTGCTACTTTACCAGGGCTTCAAATACTGAAGGCAGATAATTGGGTTTTTACTGTATTTCACCCTCTTGAACGTAATAATTAGTTATAAGGAAAGTATACACACTATTATGTTTTCGTTATGTCAAAAAATCGGAAAACATTTTCAATCTCTCATTTGAGTGTTTTGTGATATCATGCGGGTTATTTAAGAAAACTTACACATCGTTGTGATTAAATGGTAGAGATAATTGAGATAAATCTGTTAATGTCTGTTCACAGGTAAACACGCCCTGATTAGGATTACTTCGACTCTGTGATCCACCACAAGGACGAGAAAGAATATTATTGACATCTGAAATAGAACAACGTATTCAATCTGAGACTAGAATCAAGTAAATATAACAAGTTGGTTTCAATCGAACGATGTGCTGTTAACAAATGCATTACTAAATATGAACATTAATGCTTATGAAAGCATAGTGAATAAGAAATTGCAGTTTTGTGTTGGATTAAAACAGTGAGGTGGGATGAATTGATGAGTAAATATTATAAAGACCTATACCTCTTTCCAGTCGTAAACTCGCACTAATAATGCCAGCTTTAAAATCCTTGACATACGCTTGTCGAGAGGGTACAACTGGTTGATAATCTGCAGTAAATCTAAAGTGAATATTAACAGGATTAACCATATTAGTCCATACAGTATCTTGAACTGGTCCAGCATTTGTATTTCCTGGTGCATCAGTTTTACCACCATTATTAGCTGCTGTCAGACTTAATATATTCTCTTTTATAGACGGCTTTTCGGTTACTAAAAAAGATAAATTGTGATTAATAGACATTTTCCAGTAACTGGTGCATGTTTACGGTACTCAATAATAAAATGCGATAGGAATTGATGATTAGTTTATCCATTAGTAACTTAGTATCTGTCCTTTATATTTGAGATGCGGCACTGCTGGTGTGAATACCAATGCCATTGATAATTATGGAAATCGAAACAGCTCTTTGTTCTTATTTCGTAGAGCTTCATTCATAGTCCTTAATATGTATTTCCTCATACATACGTCGTCGTATTTCGACATATGTCGTCGTATTTCGACATTTGTACACTAAAATAAGAACTAAGAATTAAAGACAATGAATGAAGAGCTAAGGATTACGAACACCGAATAAAGAGCTGTTTGGTCTTCCATAGATAACAGCTTCATCTATTTAGTGAAGTGAACACTGCTAGTGTAAATATCATTGTTGTATAATCACAATATGCAATGCTGCGGAATAATCAAACCCAGCTAATCAGTAGCGAAGAGAAGCGGCTATATTTACTGCTAGGCAACACACCGTCTGAATAAGTTACTAATGAGTCATTCGTTATTGGGACCTTTATATAACCGAGCAGGATATGATGCTTGCAGTTTCTGTCTTTCAGGAAATTAGACACAGAATTTTGGAGCAGACTAGACCTTAGGGGAACACACTATGATAAAACTTTTCTTAAACAACTACCTGTTTGTATGATTATGCCACCATCGTTTCTATTGATTTTAAACGAATACGGCAGCGATACTTACTTTTATCGCATTTGTTTCCTGTAAATCCTGGCGTACATTTACAATTTGATGCCAGTTCATGAGCACATCTTCCAGGATAACATGGCGTACTGTCAGATCGCCAGGAGCACGCCTCTGTAATAATAGAAAATTATTTATACTATTATCTTGGGTTTATTAAATTCCTGAAACAGTGACCTCTGCCAAATATAACGACATATGCAAACTTCAAACAAAACTTAGTCAACGCGTCAACTCTATGATTCTATTATGCTCTTGGGACCACGGTGGCTAAGTGATTAAGACGCTGGCTTGCTAGCCTAGAGGTTGCAGGTTCGCTCCCGGCATTGGGCGACAAATTTCATCGGATTGTCCGGCTCGGGTCCCCTTGTCAGTGGTACTGGATGGAGGGCCTGTCAAGGTGAGCTGTCTAACCATTCGGATGGAACGAAAAACTGAGGTCCTGCGTACACATTGGCGTGCACGTTAAAGATACATTGGCAGTTTGAATTTTATACTAAGAGCAGAACGTAGCAAAATGTTCCCCGCAGCCACTGTTTGAAGTATGCCCGTCTGCATTAGCCCAGTTGGCGTACACCATTTTATTTGTCCATTATATTCTTGAATATCTGCATCAACCACGACGACCGCCACTACATATTGCGAGACAATGTTTTGGGCCTCGATTTCATAAGGCGGGGATCACTTTACTTTGTGGAAGATATCCCCTGTATCACATGCCGTCGTCAGAGAATTTTTATTTCTTTATTTTAACTTCAAGGGTGGAATTTAAGTTGGCCACAAAATATAGTATAGAATAAATAGATTAAAAATACTAACTTGTACAACGTTTTTTATCACTGGAAACAACAAAAGCTCTAAGGCCAGGTCTTTCATCTCGAACTCCTTCACATCTTGAGCACCTCTGGTTTGATGATGATGTACACGTTTCCAGATCACAGTTTGTAATAGCTGAGCACACTATAACATATAATGAAAATAAGTTACTACACCATCGATGATAAACTTTAAACCAGCGGCTGCCAGGCAGGATAGGCTCACATTTTCGAGAGATGGATAGAGAACAAACTAAAAAGAAATTGATTTTTCCTACAATCAAGGGACATAATTCATTAAGTTATGATCCGATATGCCGCAAATATCGAAAAGGAACCAAGGTCTTTAGGTTATAAACATGTATTTCAAGTTTCATCAAAATCGAATTAAAAGTGTGACTTCTACAGGGTCCACAATCTTGGTATACAATACTGTTAAACTATTCGCGTACAAGCAGCAGCCATTTTGTCCCGAAATTCGAACTCAACCTTCATTACGGTGTAACGGTGATATAATGAAACGTTTTTTTTTAATCGGATAATAATTGTGACCTTCAGGGGGACCAAAAGCCATAAAAGGCGATTTTTCGGACAATCAGGAGCCATAATTCAAAACGTTACAATCCAATGTGCGCAAATATGGCAAGGAACCAAGATCTTTAGGTTGTAAACATGTATTTAAAGTTTCATCAAAATCGAATTAAAATTGTCACCTCTATAGGGTCCACAACCGTGATATAACATATTTTTACACTATTCGCGTACAAACGGCGGCCACGTTGTCTGTCAATTTTGGTCCGATTTTCACAAGATTTGAACTCAACCTTCATTATGGTGATATAATCAAACGTATTTTTAAATCGGATCATACTTTTGACGGACCACGTGCTAAAAAGGGCGATTTTTCGGACAATCAGGGGCCATAATTCAGGAAGTTACGATCCGATGGGCGCAAATATCACAAAGAACTAAGGTCTTTGGGTTATAAACATACATGTCAAATTTCATCCACATCGGTTCAAAATTGTGACCTCTACAAGGTCCACAACCTTGACATACCATATTTTTACATTTTTCACGTACAATAGGCGACCATTTTGTCCGTCAATTTTGGTTTGATTTTCATGAAATCCAAATTCAACCTTCTTTACGGTGTAACGTTTATATAATCAGACGATTTTTTTAAATCGGATAATAACTTTGACCTCCAGAGGGACCAATAGCTAAAAAAAAGGATTTTTCGTACAATCAGGGGCCATAATTCAGGATGTTACTATCCGAAATGCACAAAGGAACCAAGATCTTTGAGTTATAAAATGCATTTAAGTTTCATCAAATTCGGTTCAAAATTGTGACCTCTACAGTGTTCACAACCTTTACATACCATATTTTTTTTTACACTTTTCGCGTTTAAGCGGTGGCCATTTTGTCCGTCAATTTTGGTCCGATTTTCACGAAATTCGAACACAACCTGCTGTATGGTGTAACGGTGATATAATCAGACGGTTTTAAATCAGATAATAATTTTTGCCTCAAGAGGGTCCACAAGATAAAAGATAGGCTGGCACTGCCAGGCAGGATACGCCCATATTTTTGAAAGATGGATAGAGAACAAGCAATACCGAAAGTGATTTTTCCTACATCATTAAGTCCTGTATTTCATACTGTATTGGGAGCAGCCATTTTGTTGGTCAGTTCCAGTCTGATATTCATGAAATTCGAAGCCGACAATGATTATGGTGTGACGGTACACAATCTAGAAATGTGACTTTTAGTCAAAATAGAATGAGAATGGTGACCTATAGAGAGTCCACAACCATGATATACCATATTTTTTACACTATTCGCGTACAAACGACGAACATTTCGTCCGGCAATTTTGGTACGATTTTCACGAAATTCGAACTCAACCTTCCCAACGGTGCAACAGTAATATAATCAGAGTTTTTTTTAAATCAGATAATAATTGTTCGAGAGATAGACAGAGAACAAGCAATACCGAAAGTGATTTTTCCTACAATCAAAGGCCATAATTCATTAAGTTACAATTTGATATGCGCAAATATCGAAAAGAATAAAGATCTTTAGGTTATAACAAGCATTTCGGGTTTCATCAAAATCGAATTAAAATTTTGACCTCTACAGGGTCCACAATTTTGGTCCGATTTTCCCGAAATTCGAACTCAACCTTCCTTACGGTGTAACGGTAATATAATCAAACGTTTTTTTTCAATCGGATAATAATTGTGACCTCCAGAGGGACCACAAGCTAAAAAGATAGGCTGGCACTGCCAGGTAGGATACGCCCACATTTTTGAGAGATGGATAGAGAACAAGCAATACCGAAAGTGATATTTCCTACATCATTAAGTCCTGTATTTCATACTGTATTGGGAGCAGCCATTTTGTTGGTCAGTTCCAGTCTGATATTCATGAAATTCGAAGCCGACAATGATTATGGTGTGACGGTACACAACCTAGAAATGTTACTTTTCGTCAAAATCGGATAACAATTGTGACCTGTAGAGAGTCCACAACCATGATATACCATATTTTTACACAAACGGCGACCATTTCGTCCGGCAAATCAGATAATAATTGTTCGAGAGATAGACAGAGAACAAGCAATACTGAAAGTGATTTTTCCTACAATCAAAGGACATAATTCATTAAGTTACAATTTGATATGCGAAAATATCGAAAAGAATAAAGATCTTTTGGTTATAAACAAGCATTTCAGGTTTCATCAAAATCGAATTAAAATTGTGACCTCTACAGGGTCCACAACTTTGATATACCATATTTTTACACTGTTCGCGTACAAACGGCGGCCATTTTTTCTGACAATTATGGTCCGATTTTCTCGAAATTCAAACTCAACCTTCTGTAGGGTGTAACGGTGATAGAGTTCAATGTTTTTTTCTAAATCGGATAATAATTGTGACCTCCAGAGGGACCATAGGCGATTTTTCGGACAATCAGGGGCCATAATTCAGGAAATTACGATCCGATATGCGCAAATAACGAAAGGACCCAAGATCTTTGGGTTATAACCATGCATTTCAAGTTTCATCAAAATCAAATTAAAATTGTGACCCCTACAGGATCCACAACCATGATATACAATTTTTTAACAGTATTCGCGTACAAACGGCGGCCATTTTGTATGGCAATTTTGGTCCGATTTTCCCGAAATTCGAACTCAACCTTCCTTACGGTGTAACGGTAATATAATCAACCGTTTTATTAAATCGGATAATAATTGTGATAATAAAAGTTACGATCCGATATGCGCAAATATCGAAAAGAACCAAGATCTTTGGGTTATAACCATGAATTTCAAGTTTCATCAAAATCGAATTAAAATTGTGACCTTTACAGGGTCCACAACCTTGATATACCATTTTTTAACAGTATTCGCGTACAAACGGCGGCCATTTTGTATGGCAATTTTGGTCTGATTTTCCCGAAATTCGAACCCAACCTTCCTTACGGTGTAACGGTAATATAATCAAACGTTTTTTTAAATCGGATAATAATTGTGACCTCCAAGCTAAAAAAAAGGCGATTTTGCGAATAATCAGGGGCCATAATTCAGGAAGTTACGATCCGATATGCGCAAATATCGAAAGGAAGCAAGATCTTTGGGTTATAACCATGAATTTCAAGTTTCATCAAAATCGAATCAAAATTGTGACCTCCACAGGGTCCACAACCTTGATATACCATTTTTTAACAGTATTCGCGTACAAACGGCGGCCATTTTGTATGGCAATTTTCGTCCGATTTTCTCGAAATTCAAACTCCACCTTTCTTAGGATGTAACGGTGATATAATCATACGGTTTTTTAAATTGAATAATAATTGTGACCTCTAAGCTAAAAAAAAGCGATTTTGCGTATAATCAGGGGCCATAATTCAGGAAGTTACGATCCGATATGCGCAAATATCGAAAGGAAGCAAGATCTTTGGGTTATAACCACGAATTTCAAGTTTCATCAAAATCGAATCAAAATTGTGACCTCCACAGGGTCCACAACCTTGATATACCATTTTTAACAGTATTCGCGTACAAACGGCGGCCATTTTGTATGGCAATTTTCGTCCGATTTTCCCGAAATTCGAACTCAACCTTCCTTAGGGTGTAACGGTGATATAGTCAAACGGTTTTTTAAATCGAATAATAATTGTGACCTCCAGAGGGACCACAAGCTAAAAAGGGTGATTTTTCGGACAATCAGGGGCCATAATTCAGGGAATTACATTCCGATAGCCGCAAATATCGAAAGGAACCAAGATCTTTGGGTTACAAACATGCATGTCAAGTTTCATCAAAATCGGTTCAAAATTGTGACCTCTATAGGGTCCACAAGCTAAAAACGTGATTTTTCGTACAATCAGGGGCCATAATCCACGAAGTTTTGATCCGATACATGCCAATATCGAAAGCAGCCGAGATCTTTTGGGGATAAACCTATATTTCAAGTTTCGTCAAAATCGGATAAGAATTGTGACCTGTAGAGAGTCCACAAACAAATTGTGGACGGACGTCCGGACGGACAGGGGCGACGACATAATACGTCCACATGAAAATGTGGGCGTATAAAAATTGTGACATGTAGAGTGTCCACAAACAAATTGTGGACGGACGGACGTGTGGGCGTATAAAAAGGCGATTTTGCGTATAATCAGGGGCCATAATTCAGGAAGTTACGATCCGATATGCGCAAATATCGAAAGGAACCAAGATCTTTGGGTTATAACCATGAATTTCAAGTTTCATCAAAATCGAATTAAAATTGTGACCTCTACAGGGTCCACAACCTTGATATACCTTTTTTAACAGTATTTGCGTACAAACGGCGGCCATTTTGTATGGTAATTTTGGTCCGATTTTCCCAAAATTCTAACTCAACCGTCCTTAGGGTGTAACGGTGATATAATCAAACGTTTTTTTTAAATCGGATAATAATTGTGACCTTCAGAGGGGCCACAAGCTAAAAAAGGTGATTTTGCGGACAATCAGGGGCCATAATTCAGGAAATTACGTTTCGATAGGCGCAAATATCGAAAAGAACCAAGATCTTTGGGTTATAAACATGCATGTCAAGTTTCATCAAAATGGGTTCAAAATTGTGACCTCTATAGGGTCCACAAGCTAAAAACGTGATTTTTCGTACAATCAGGGGCCATAATCCATGAAGCTTTGATCCGATACAGGTCAATATCGAAAGCAGCCGATATCTCTTGAGGATAAACCTATATTTCAAGTTTCGTCAAAATCAGATAAGAATTATGACCTGTAGAGAGTCCACAAACCAATTGTGGACGGACGGACGGACGGACAGACGGATGAACAGACGGATGGACGGACGGGCGGATAGGGGCAACGACAATATACGTCCACATAAAAATGTGGGCGTATAAAAAGGCGATTTTTCGTACAATCAGGGGCCGTAATTCAGAAAGTTACAATCCGACATGCGCCAATATCGAAAGGAACCAAGATCTTTGAGTTTTAAACATGCATTTCAAGTTTCATCAAAATCGAATTAAAAGTGTGACCTTTACAGGGTCCACAAGGTAAAAACGTGATTTTTCGTACAATCAGGGGGCATAATCCATGAAGTTACAGTCCGATACATGAAGTTACAGTCCGTATCTTTCTAAGTCATACCATCTTTATTTAGTATTTAGAATAAAAATACTATACAATAATAATTGATAAACAAGAAAATTAAGACTACGTACTCTCACACGTTGGGCCAGCTGAATAAAACCCATCTTTTGAACAGCTACATCGTCCAGGATTTTGACACGTACCATATATATATATTTGGATACTACCATCACTATATCTTATGTGGGAGTTGGGGAAATAGTTATTACAAGCTGATGGGCCAATCTTGTTATCACATATAGCTAGAATATAAAAAACACACAGTTCAATGTGTAAAAGACAATAAATAACATTTCACCCACATGTTACAAACATCTCGATTTTTTCTGATAGTGTATGACGTGCTGTTTCGTGGATGACTTCACTATTACGTGCCTGTTTATCTCCTAGATATTCCACCTTAGACTCATGGATATCCAAGAAAAGACAGAATAAGCATAAATAGACCAAATATATTCGTTTATAATGAAATCAGCGGGTATGGTTACCGTTCTGATATTTATAATATACCCCATCCCTCCGTTTCAGACCGGGGTCACGGTGGCTAAGTGGCTAAGTGGGTAAGACGCTAGCTCGCTAGCCTGGACCCCTGCATTGGTTGAAAATGTTTATCCAGATTTTCTGGTGTTGTTCCTCCTTGACAGTCGTCTAGTCGTTCGTATGGGAAGAAAAATCGAGATCCCGTGGACACACTGGTGCCTTGGACGTTCGAATTCGATGTAAGAGTAGGCCACAGTGTTGCAAAATTGCCGTCATTTAAATACAACACTTCCCCAAATTCAATGATTTGAATATTTAAAAAAAGCTTGACGGGCGAACTTGGTCGAAATGCGAAATTATGCGATAAGTGGATCACGATTCACAATATCTGTCAGTTTAGCTCACGCTGCAATCTATTGTGTCTGTTGGATTTCGTATATGAAAAGACATTCAATTGTTTTCTATTCGTTGGTCAGCACGACGTACCACAACGTTGAACTTCGTTACGCTTATTGAAGGGATTCTCTAAGCATTCCTAGCTCGTTTCTTCCTAAGTTAATACCAAATTTATTTAACATTTAAAAGAACCAAACAAAATAACAATAAATGATATATAAGATAAAGAACATGAATACGTACTTCCACACACACTATCCCTATTCCAAATTAAAATTCCATCGCGTGATTGCTAGTTCAATACACAACATCACAACCATGGACAAGCGGGATACGCCAAAAATGTTAACTAAATATTGAAATGAAGTGGCATTTAACGTAGTACTTTTCTATACTGACTGGTTTATGAGAAAATGCACCTTAACTACTGACAGGTAATAGACCTAATAATATAAAACATATTTACCATGATCACACGCCAAATCAGAACCAATTGATCTCCACCCAGCGCAACAAATACTTTTAGTCCTATATTTTGTTCTGGAAAATACATATTTCACCAACGTTAATCATCTTGGTTTGAACAGGCAATTTTAAACGTATCACGGGGGTATTATAGTTTTTCATAGGATGGGAAACGCAAACAAAAATGCGCTGATCCACTATTTTTTGGGAGGAGGTGACGTTTTATTGCAAAAATGTACCGCGCCCGACCCCAAATCTGCTTCTTATTTCGAAGTGAAGTATGGCTGTAGCTGTAGAATAGATTGATTTTTTTTTTGTGGGGTGGGGGGGGTATTACAACAATGTAATATTTCGAAGTGAAGTATCTCTGTAGCTGTAGAATAGATTGATTTTAGGGGGTGGGGCGTATATTACAACAATGTAGCGCACACGACCCCAAATCGGCTTCTTACTTTGAAGTGAGGTATGTCATTGCCTAGTTTTCCAAACTGATACTTCTAGATTATTGCGTGTTACTATTTACTGTTTACTGTCATCTGCCTTTGATTAACACTTATAATTTATGATACATGGGATATGTATGTACTTTTTGTGGCACATTTGGAACACATCTGACACCTTTGTGGCCTTGTAAAATAATAGATTTAATCAAAAAAGTGACTAGCAGTTCTGACTTTTTTAACATTAAAACCTTAAAGTGATATCATGTTCATTTTGTAAAATCTGTTTTGCGTAGTAAATTAAGCTAAATACAATCACATTATATCTTACCTATATCGTGTACATCGATCCCAGCCACCAAATCCACAGTCTGAGCGGTATTTCTCTTGGTACGATTCTTGTGTTGTACAAACATGGCTACTACAAATCAAATATAGAAAACGATCCAAATTCCTCCATTTTGTAATAAATTTCTGGTTTTATTCTCAGGTTGCGATCCAAAATCATAGATAACCCACCGAACCCGCTATGGTATATATGGACTTTCAGATGATAATTGATATTGTGTATTATGGACATTTGTAAATCATTAAACAAATAAAACTATGTCATGAAATACATATAATAAATATCCTTTGTATACAAACTAATTAGAATGGGTCTAATATGGATCTCTGTTTTACACCACGGCACACAGGAAATATCTTTTCGATCTGCATAAAGCTTACGCTACCGTTCATAATATGGTATCAGGTATTACTTCAATAACCTTTTGTGATTTATCAAATTTCAGTTGTGGACGAAACTAATTTTTTGACATTATCATTTCCTAAATATTAAATACAACACCATACAAACGAAATGAATGTAGATCTATAAAGGAGTTACATCTCTATTCTTTCACAGGTAGAAATGGTCACAAATGGAACGCAACGCGTATAATAATGTAATATGAATGTATAAGAACTAATTTACATTCACTCGTTTCTGTTTTTACTGTTCCTTCTAATCAGTTATGTTCGCCGAGAGTCCGAATTGAATGACAGTCTCTGTGTCTGAGTATTCTAGTCTACACCGATAGTATTTTCCTACATGGGATATGTTTAGCCTCGTTCACTGAGTTGCTTCATGTACATGGCGCTTGACAAACTGATCCCGCAGTGAATATTCGCTTGGCCGCTACAGTCACTGATAAGCATGACATTGACGAGGCTTAATGAGAACGTCATATTAACTTTTTTACTCCGACAAATTAAATTCTCAAACATTTTTTTGAGGTAAAAGAAAAATAAATAAAGACGTTTGAAGTATTTGTAGTTAAAAAATATTTCCTATTTAGTGTAAATGGGTATTAAAATGAGTAAAATGCATCATTTTGCCCGAAGCAGTTAGGTGTTAAGTAAACATTGCACGAGCCGTTGAGCCAATGACTACGAGGCGTGCAAGTCAACGCACGTGTTTTAGACAGCCATCCGTTACAGGGATAATTCGTTAGTAATTCTCTGTGAAACAGGTTGGGCGCTTGAAAGCATTCTTGCACTCGATTCGTGTGCAAAATTTAAAATTGGATATCAGATGCCTAACTTTTTATGTTAAGCTAACAACATTAATTTTAGTTAACTAATAAATCATGTTTGCAATGTCGAAGACTGTGGGTGATATAAAGTTAAAGACTTGTTTTCTTTAAACTTTAACACATTGACAATTGTGTCATACACTGCCTGGGAAGCATCCCTTACATCTCCAATGCATAGTTTATATGTGCATGCAGTGCAGTGTGTATATAAATAACCCTCCGTGTTTCCACATGAAAGTTGTCCCCATATGATTCAACGTTGCAAATGCGATTGTGATTCGTATTCGCTATTACTATGCAAAATTGACAATATTTTTCATAAAAACAACGATTGATTATTGTTATTTATAATATTTCTGCCACACCCAATTACAATTAAGCATATAATCCTACCTGGAACGGGTATAAATCGTCGTATTTAAAATCGAGGCGTTAAGCCGTTATTAAGACCGCCATCTTTTTAGACAGGAAACTGTCATCGTCAGGGCGGTGATGAATATAAGGCTTCATAACATCCAATCAAAAATGCAATCGTAAGTGTTTGCGCATGCGTAAGCACTGTAACTATGAATGGATTTGGATGGCGCTGTGTTTTCGGGCAAAACAACGCTTAATAAATTGAAATGGGAATACTTAGAGTTGGGCGATAGTTGTGCCACAACATTGGCCTCTGTTGGTTTAATTAGTCATAACAGTATAAACTTATGTTACGTGTATTACTAAAGAAATTGAGTTTGCAACGTCAAACTGAAGGCTCCCCATCGTAGCTAAAAACAAACAACATCAGTATATTTCAACGTGTTAATCTACGTCCCCGTAGCTATGCAGTATGTAGCAATTTTACATCAGTACCTAATTCATGTAATAACACAAAGAAGAAAAAGGAAAGATAAACGATTAAAGTTAACATCATCGATCAACAGTTGCAATACAAATGCGCAGTTAATACACGTTTGCACTTATTTGATCATAAGGATTCATGTTTTATTAGCTGCTGTTGAGACATTACCGTGGGTGTATGTCCACGATTTACGTGGCTATATTTAATAGTTTCTGTAGAAACTACAGGAAAACATAATATTAATGGCACTAGACCACCCAACCCCTCGTTTAAAGTAGCTTTATATTATTACCAGATACTGATCAGCATAAACCTGTAAGTTTTTAGAGTAAATCACCGCTGACTAATCCATGTAAGATATACGCTTAAATACACGTATCAGGTATCTCGTGTTTGTTACAGCTAATTTGGGGCAATGATTAAAGTCATTAATGAACTCATTTGACATACACAAGGGCTGTACGTCTCTAACTCGACTCTTGACTATGGAAGACCAAACAGCTCTTTATTCAGCGTTCTTAGTTCTTAGTTCTAAATTCATAGTCCTTAATTCTTAATTCTTCATTTGTTGTCGTATTTCGACATTTGTACACCAAAATTAACATTTGTATCTTAAAATCAACATTTGTTTCACAAATCAGACATTTGTCATATCAGATTTGTAAAATGTATTTTAATATAAGATATTTATTTTTTTTTAGAAAATCAAAAAATTAGTCTATATTTACATTTCATCAGAAAAATACAACAAAAAACAACTATCGAACAACAAATTTCAAAATACAAATCTTCAAATACAAATCTTGAAAAACATTTCTCCAAAAACATTTCTCCAAAAACATTTCTTCAAAAACATTTCTCCAAATACATTTCTCCAAAAACATTTCTCGAAATTCATCGAATTAGAAATCAACCTGGCATACAATAAGTCACCATACAATAATGGGAATCGAGTATAAGCAATGTACAATAAGAACAATCGCTCAGTGTCCGCGACGCTAGTGAAACGATCCCTTGGTAGTTGGAATTCACAGGCACTTGAAGGGGTTAAAATAGATTAAAATAAAACTTCTTACCACTGCTTAATACAAGAACGTAAGTCAGACGCCATCTTTGTTTTGACTGATTTAGTTGGAATTAGATATAAGAGTAGGCCGTAGCGCCGCTGCCCGAGCAAAATGTCCCTCATAGCATACTATGGCGTATGCTTGTTTTAGCCCAGTTTAAGAGCAGAACAATTGGATTTTAAACTCCATTTCATTTACATCATTCAGGTGGGGGGGGTTATAAAATTCAACTGTTCTGGTCTTAAACTGGGCTAAGACAAGCATACGCCATAGTATGCTATGGGGACATTTTGCTCGGGCAGCGGCGCTACGGCCTTCTCTTATATCTAATTCCAACTACCAAGGGATCGTTTCACTAGCGTCGCGGACACTGAGCGATTGTTCTTATTGTACATGTGCTTATACTCGATTCCCATTATTGTATGGTGACTTATTGTATGCCGTCTTGATGTTCCGGTTCGATGAATTTCGAGAAATGTTTTTGGAGAAATGTATTTGGAGAAATGTTTTTGAAGAAATGTTTTTGGAGAAATGTTTTTGAAGAAATGTTTTTTGAGAAATGTTTTTTGAGAAATGTTTTTGGAGAAATGTTTATAGAGAAATGTTTTGCAAGATTTGTATTTGGAGATTTGTATTTTGAAATTTGTTGTTCGAGATTTGCTTTTCGTTGTATTTCTCTGATGAAATGTAAATATTGATTAATTTTTTAATTTTCTAAAAAAAAAATTATCTTATATCAAAATACATTTTACAAATCTGATATGACAAATGACTGATTTGTGAAACAAATATTGATTTTAAGGTACAAATGTTAATTTTAGTGTACAGATGTCGAAATACGACAACAAATGAAGAAGTAAGAATTAAGGACTATGAATTTAGAACTAAGAACTAAGAACAATGAATAAAGAGCTGTTTGGTCTTCCATACTTGACTAATAAAACGTGAACTGTTTGGTATTTGTTCACAGATAAAAACTAGAAATATATCATAATTTGACTTGAATATGTTATTTAACACATGCAGCGATTTTAAATTTTTGGCCTGATATTGAACGTGATCGTCTTGTAAACAATTGCAAATTATAATTACGAGGAAATTTGTAGTTGGAATAATTGAACTATATGCGGGTGTAGATAACAATGCACCAAGAACAAATTGCAACAGAAATCATTTCTTTGGGAACTGTTCAGGTGTGGTCTCTAGTACTTCCATAACAAAGGTGGCCATTATCGGTCTTGGGGGAAAGTGCATAATTAACATGAATCAAAAATGGCCGGCAGTGGACCAGAAAATCTCTGAAATCTCCGAATCGGTTGACTTTAGTGTAACGACCTACAATAAATCGATTCGTGCATGTTCAATTAATGCTAACATTTTTATTTACGACCTTATTATGTCGTCGTAACGTCATATTGATGGAATTACGTCGTTCTCATTGTGACGTCATTATTAAACCGTATTCAACATAGAAATATATAAATAGACTATTTTATTGTGTATTCGCTCTACATTTATTCATCGAGCACTCTGTGTTCAGTAAATGTGCACTACTTGGATTTTAATAAATAGACTATTTATATATTTCTATGGTATTCAAAGCGAAAGTTACGACAACTCATTTACAGGCGCCATTTTGGGTCCCAACTATGACGCCATAAAAACTATGACGTCATGGCGTCATATAGCTTTACTCAACAAAAGGGTTTTTTTTCTTGGTATATCGTTTTACGGAATACAATTAATTCTAAACAAATTGCAAGAGAATAGATCGGGTAGAGTCTATAAACCATGGTGTACCCCTCTTAGTTAGTATTATCCTATAGTTCAGAAAGCCTCCAATCCATCATCTACACTGTAGTCTCTAAAACATGATGTACCCTGTAGTTCAGATAGAGTCTCAACCATGTTTACACTGGGATGTAAATAGGAGGTCGGTCGTCAAATGAATATGAATTTTACGATATGTTAATCCTGGAGTGACATAGTTTCTCTTAAATGAATATATTGTTAACGCATTTAAAATATATGGATACAATAGCAGGCCCGTAGCTAGCCCAAAATTGTTTGAGGTGCAAAGACTTCTGGGGGCGCCGATGGAGCTTCTGTGGGCGCCGATGTACCTACCGTGGAAAGTTCTATAGGGTGCTCTCCATAGGCGTATGTTAGGGGGAAGAATTTGGAATGCCCGAACCAATTTTGGGTTATGCCTACAGACGTCTATGAAAATTGAGGAAATTTGACGACCTCAAACGCATTTTCTTGCTATTCCAGTCCCTGAATTCAGTGGGTGGTCTGATATAACTTTACTATGGTGGCTGGGCCGAATTCCAATCAATTGTTTATATTCCACGGAGATGGGGAGGTCATGAGCAAATTTTGACTGCCGCAAACGTGTTTTCCTGCTATTTCAGCCTGTGAATACAGCAACTGAAATGTGATCCAATATAGTCTACCTTGCAGTGTTTCGTTTGATTAGAGCTAGGGAAGACCCCAGATTAAACGAAAGGCTGTCATGTTGCTGGCCAACAATGACCAAGGATGGATTTCATGGGTTATTGTTCAGGAATATGGTGGCTTACCTGAACTCAATACAACCGCCGCATATACGGGTTTTTTTTTTGCTATTCTAACCAAAGAGTAAAAGCAACTTCCAATATTTTTGTAACCGAAATCCTACTCTATTCCGACCTGAATTCCATCCATCCGATCGGAGTGTGGCAGCTGCATCCACAAATAATAACCGATGCCCGAAATATGTGGCACAAAGTAGTATGGCTTCAAACAAATTTTTTTAATCCATTGTCAATTTAGTACTAATTCGCAATATTCTATTATAAGCAAAGTAAATTTAGAATTAGTGTTTTATTACATTTCAGGTACTTTTTTTGCCACCTGTTTGAATTTTGAAGATTATCAAGCCATTTCGGGTGCCCAATTCATTCGTAGGCGCCTGACTTATCTCATTAGCATTATATTATGGGCGCCTGTGATCTCGTCATTATGGGCACCCTTACGGAATGAGGCACCCCACAAATCATGCCGTTTGAATTTTTAAGATTATCATATTATTGGTGTCCACGATCTCGGTATTATGGGCGCCCCTCCGGGATGAGACCCCCACGAATAATGCCGTTTTGGGCGCCCCGTTGATCAAGTTGTGGGCGCCCAGCCAATATGATTCGACATCATACGGCGCCTCACCAACAATTAAGGCCGTCTCTCCGGGATAAGGCAATCCACAGATCAAACCGTTTTGGGCGCCCAATTCATTCGTGGGCACCTAACTAATCTCACTAGCATTATATTATGGGCGCCCATGATCAAGTCGTTGGCGCCCAACCAGTTCAATACGGCATTATACACTATGTGCAGCCCATTATTATACGCACCAATCATGTTATTATGGGCGCCTCTCCGAGATAAGGCACCCCACAAATCGGGCCGTTGTCGTGTTAATCGTGTGGGTTATTATGAGACGGCTCATATATAGCGACATGATTAGCGAGGCGCCCATAAAACCAAGTGACATTGGTTGGGCGCCAATCTAGTCGTTGACCTCGTGGTGCGCGCTTTGGCGCCCATTGTCGGAGCCGATTTTTCCACAACGGCCAAAGGGCGCCTGCGGCCCCCATAGGGGGCGCCGAAATTTTCCAGGGGAGGGGGGCAGAAAGTTCTAGTTACTCACTGTTAACCACACATAGACGTCTTATGTCAATAATTCATATACTTTATTTAGCTCGACGAAAATTAAAAAAAAATATACACAGTTGATTAAACTTGAATGTAGATATAAATAATCTACGTTGCATATACATAATGTATGTACCTTTCGGTTGAATCATATTATAAAAATATCTTACTTCATAAAGTCTTACGTATTTTTCGATCTACTTGTTCCATTTAGCCTTTGAATTTTCTTGTTGCACATTTGGTAGGGATGTATGATTTTATAGATGGAACAAAAAGCCGAAAAATGTTGGGATATGTGGAACAAACTCGAAACAATTTGTAACAAATCTGATATGTCTTTGATAGAGCCTACTGGTTGAGAACCAGAGGGGCAAATATCCAAAGGAGTCGGACAAACTCAAAACTAACTGCGTCCCCTTCATTGTCTAGGCCGACCTTTGGAATAACATGTATTTGTATCTGTTAAACTTGTGTCGTTTATATATTAGACAAACACATGTCGCGCATAGACATAAAGAAATTTCGATTTTTGAAATATTGATGATACAATTAATGATCGATGACCGAAAACTGACACACAGGAATGGCTCCAGACCAAAAAATCGCGCAATTTCAGGCTAGAAGGAAAAATGGTTTATCTCCCAAATTATTATATAATATTTTGGTTTTTCAATTTAACCGTCTGCACAAAAAAATCTGATTTGTAAAAGCGTATGCAAGTTAAATATATTTGATAGCGCTTTTATCTGGGAAATCTTTTACTTATTTTTTTTTTATGAATCCGGCTATATAACAATAATGTACTCGTGTGGTATAATAATGAATGATGATAGTATGTTCATCTATACTTTTCGTTTTAAACATGTATGATTTATCGCCTATAGACTCTTTTTCGCAGAATTCTATAGCATATCGATCAACATTTCATATCCCTATAGGGCCGATAAGTAAATCCCGCAAAATTACGAGATTTCACGAGAAATTGAACTTCCGGTGACGTGTTAATATCACGCGATTTTGTTAGCCTGATAATGTTGAATGCAAGCGAGTAAATTGGGTTAAATATTTATTCATTTGTGCCTACCCGAACCAATGTTGTACTTTTCGCTCACCAGTTACTAATTCTATAAAAAAAAAACAAAGTCATAAATTATGCAAGAGTGAGAGTTTTGGAGATTTATTAGCTGTGAAAAATGACGAAGCGACGATCGACTGACTGCCGTCTGCCAGTACGAGTGCGACGATTCAACTCCGTTGAGTCCTTGAGCAGGTATGTCGAAAATCCATTATCATTACTTAGTTAGGCCTATAATTTGTACAATCTAGTCATGGTTCCATTTATTTGATAAAATACAAATCAAGCGATTGAAAATAATATACTGCATGGTTAAAACCGGGGACAATTGCCAGAAAAACTAGGCTTGGGCTGTCACATCGAGCGGCTTGTAAACGCTTACGGAAATACAAAACATGTTTGTTTACTGTATTCATACACGTTTAATATATATTACGGATTGTCTTTTGACTTGGAATAGTCACACACACATTCATCCACTTGCCAAACCACTTAACTTCGAAAAATGTTTCCGAGTAGAATACCGTATATTTAAGTGAACATTTTACAAAGTTTTGGAATTGATAAAGCCAAAAATAATGAGATAAAGATCAAGTTGATTTTTCTTTTTTTTTTTTAAATCTAAATTTAGAAATAATTTTATCAAATTGGACTTGGAGAATCATGTGCAGCTAAGCAGAATATCAATGGAATTTGGAATATTATTTCTTCTTTGTGAGCAGAATCACATTATAATTTATAATCATGAAGAAATAGATATCAGATTAGTGTTGTGAAAGGGGTGGATTTGTACATACATTAGGGCCTTTGGGAAAAATTAAGAGATGCTGGTTGAAGCTTAAAGGAACTTTTTATTTAAACCCTTTTTCAAAGTCGTGTGCAAATTCCAACTACGTGAACAAAGTGGTACTTTCTTGGCATTAAGTTGGATTTGATTATATACCCATCTGTAAAGTGATAGCCTATGAAATCTGAGAACTCCGTTTTAATTTAAGCATAACAAAAACTGCATTTTTATTCAAACATACTAATAATTAATATGTATTTTTTTTTTTTCAGCCCACCAAAATAGAAGCCTCTGTATTTACTTTTATGAAGAATTTTCATTTGATGACCACAGGGATTTTTAAACTGATAAATTTCTAACATGGAAGGAACAATGTCAAAATAATGCTTAAAATGGTTATTGACACTGAGCGATTGATTCATCCATAAATTCTAATTTTAAAACAGTTTTCATTGAACGATAAGCAGGTTTGTTATGAGAGTGCCTGAATGACTTTGAAATGCATATTTCTTGTAAAGAAGTGGAATACATATAACTCTCAACTGTACATTAATTACACATTTCTTTGTTTTGGAAAAATATCAATAAATATATTAATTGAAATCATTGGATTATTGTGAAATATTTCTTTCTAACAGAATGTTGGGAGAATGTACCAGGTATAGAGATTATTTATCTATTCACAAAATTATAAATTTTCCTCACTCAATGAAATAAACCTGATATTTGTGTAAAAGTCAATTTCTAATATACATACATGTATCTGTTATGTGTACATGTATTCAGTAAACTGCAAAAATTATCAGTTTTGTTTTGAATTTGACTCGCACCCCCCTTTATAATGGTGTAAAACCATTTATTTTAACCTACACAGATCACAATTTTTAAAACTAAACACAGTGAATGAAAATATGTCATTCTCATACTTTACTTTTGCCATGTATCTGGTAAAGTTTCTCTTTGATAATGTAAATGTCCAAATTTCTTGCCATATAAATCTGTACAAATTTAAAGTGAAATGTGAATGCAACTATGGTATATTTTCTTGAGCAAATTTTCAAGGCCACAAAAACTTTTAACTTCACACAGTTTCAACTATAATGTATAGGGATAGATCAGCATTGTACTATCTTTAGATTTTCTGGGTCTCTATTATATTGCAATGTAAATACACATATAGGCTTTTCATATTTCAGATTTATTATTTCTATTAAAAAACAAATTGATTATTTCGTTCTGATTTGCAGACCGACAAATGTTCTTGGTAATCTATGAGAAATGAACTTGGTGCCAATCCAAACTTTGTCTTTATATCTAATTGTCCCCCGCCTTTCGAAGAAAGTTGGGGGACTATTCAAATGGGTTCGTCCGTCTGTCTGTCTGTCTGTCTGTTTGTCCGTCTGTCTGTCCGTCACACTTTTTGGGACACAATAACTCTCTTCCTAATTGAGCTAGAATGTTCAAACTTGGTGTATGTGTTTATTAGGTCAATGCCTTGATGGAGTTCGAAGATGAGCATTTTCCGCTTAGGGTAAGCAGAGATGAGCAATTTGATTGGTTGATGCTTTGGGACACGATAACTTTAGTTCTAATTAAGTGAGATTGATGAAACTTGGTGTATAGTTTCATTATAGTAATACCTTGACTAAGTTCGATAATGAGCATTTTCTGCTCAGGGTAAGCAGAGCTATACGCAATTTGATTGGTCGAGAATTTGGAACACAATAACTCTCCTTCTAATTGAGTTAAAATGTTCAAACTTGGTGTATATGCTTATTAGGTCAATGCCTTGATGGAGTTCGAAGATGAGCATTTTCCGCTTAGGGTAAGCAGAGATAAGCAATTTGATTGGTTGATGCTTTGGGACACGATAACTTTAGTTCTAATTAAGTGAGAGTGATGAGACTTGGTGTATAGTTTCATTATAGTAATACCTTGACTAAGTTCGATAATGAGCATTTTCTGCTTAGGGTAAGCAGAGCGATACGCAATTTGATTGGTCGAGACTTTGGAACACAATAACTCTCCTTCTTATTTAGTTAAAATGTTCAAACTTGGTGTATATGCTTATTAGGTCAATGCCTTGATGGAGTTCGAAGATGAGCATTTTCCGCTTAGGGTAAGCAGAGATAAGCAATTTGATTGGTTGATGCTTTGGGACACGATAACTTTAGTTCTAATTAAGTGAGAATGATGAAACTTGGTGTATAGTTTCATTACAGTAATACCTTGACTAAGTTCGATAATGAGCATTTTCTGCTCAGGGTAAGCAGAGCGATACGCAATTTGATTGGTCGAAACTTTGGAACACAATAACTCTCCTTCTTATTGAGTTAAAATGTTCAAACTTGGTGTATATGCTTATTAGGTCAATGCCTTGATGGAGTTCGAAGATGAGCATTTCCCCCTTAGGGTAGGCAGAGATAAGCAATTTGATTGGTTGATGCATTAAGACACGATAGCTTTAGTTCTAATTAAGTGAGAGTGATGAAACTTGGTGTATAGTTTCATTACAGTAATACCTTGACTATGATTGATAATGAGCATTTTCTGCTCAGGGTAAGCAGAGCGATAAGCAATTTGATTTGCCGAGACTTTGGAACACAATAACTCTCCTTCGAATTGAGTTAAAATGTTCAAAATTGGTGTGTATGCTTATTAGGTCAATGCGTTGATGGAGTTCGAAGATGAGCATTTTCTTCTTACGGTAGGCAGAGATAAGCAATTTTTGGATGACACTTCGTGTTCAGTTTGATTGGTCGATACGTTTGAAAAAAATAAATGTGCGATTAATTAATATGTGTCATCTATTTATTTTGGGATTTCGGCGGGGGACATCAGCCTCACTGTTGGCTTGTTCATTCTTTATTTTAAAATAGGCTTCTTTTCAAACATCAGCTTGCTTGTGACGTGCATAATATTTACAATGCTGTCTGAAATGTAGAAAATTGAAATTAAATAAAATTAAGAATATTTGAATGAACAGCAGCTCCACTGCCTACGCTTATATCGAATTCCATCTATCAAGGGATCTTTTACATACATGTCAATGTGTACACAGGATCTCGGTTTATTATCCCATCCGAGCGACTAGACATATGTCTTTGTCAGCCCCCCCCCCCGTCCTGCATCACTGAATCATGCCGGAATATCTGGATGAACTTTCTCGTTCTCAGTCAATGCAGGGATCGAACACCCAACCTCCAGGCTAGTGAGTCAGCGTCTTACCAACTTAGCCACCGTGGTCCTGTTACTGAGCAATGCCAATTAGTGTAAAACATAAAATTTAGCACCAATTGTTGAATGGGAACCATCAGCAGTGGAAATAAATGTGTTCTGAATTAAATGAACAACCATAGGCAATCATTTTAGAGAAATGAAATGAGTTAATGTCCTACTCCAACTGGGCTAATGAAGACAGACTTACACCATACAGTGTGCTATAAAGAGAAATTTTGCTAAGGCCTACTCTTATATCAAAATCTGACTGCCAAAGGAAACTTTTACGTATACACCAATAAGTAGACTGGACCTCAGTTTTCCGTCCCATTAAACACGACTAAACAGCTGTCCTTGTCAGGCCCTCCGTCCTGCACCACTGACAAGAGGGAAACTACACCGGAAAATGTCGAACTTTATCGGCAAACACCAAGATCGGACCTGTGACCTTTCGGCTAACAAGCCAGAGTCTTACTCATTTAGACAGTTGCTTCGCAATCATGATAGATAATTACATGATGGCACTGTTATAAAGGGAAAGGAATCATTTTACAGGTATTCCTTTCCAAATATATAACAGTGTCATCATGTAATTACTTTTAAGGTAAATAGATACTGCTATGTATGGCTAACTTTTTTTAGAATTCTGTCACAATTAGAACCGTATATGCCTACCTTTAACATAACACCAAGTTATATTTAATCAATATTATGGTATAAACTGTCACAATGGTTTTTCCCTTTTCATTCATCTGAGGAAGAAAATGTAATAAATATCAGACAAATGCGCTGCCAAACAATTTAAATACTCCACATATTGTGTGTCCTTATTTTTTTTTTACAGTTGATCACTGTTTTGTAAGAAATAGGTTGGCCTATATCATGATGACTAGTATTGTCTTAACTTTACAAATCTTCACAAAAGGCTGTGAGATATCCTGCCTGCATATCCTGACTTTTTTTTTTGAGAAATGATCACCTTTTCCTTTAGAAAATATAGGCATATCACATGGCTTGGTATTATTTTAAATTTAATTTACAAATCTTCACAAACTGCTGTGTGATATCCTGCCTGCATATTGTGACTTTTTTTTGAAAGCAGATCACTTTTTTTTTTAGAAATATATAGGCCTATATCACAAGACCTAGTATTTTTTTAAAATTTAGTTTACAAATCTTCATAAAATGCTGTGATCCCAGTTTTTAGAAATAGGTAGGCCTATTTCATGAGGCCTTGTATTCATTATTTTAACTTTACAAATCCTCACAAAATGCAGGGGTATATATTATATATAGCCTGCTTTTTTAAGATAGCTGATCATTTTTTAAAAATATTTACGCCACGGTAGGCCTTTGGCCAAATATTTAAACTTTACAAATCTTCAAAAAATGCAAAATCTTCTTGAGTTGAGGCCTAGTATTATTTTATTATTACAAATCTTCGGAAAATGTCTGTCAAGTAAAACCATACAATCCAATCCAAGGGTACTAAATTATACTGAATATAGGCCTAAGTAAATTGAAATATTTCAATAATGATATTCGTCCATATTCGTTATTTGACAAATTACATGTACCTACTTCTTCAATCAGAACACCTTCCACGTTTTCTACGGCAGTTTTACGCCCATCCTCTCTGTGCTAAAAACTTGAATATTTCCTCAACATCATATTATAATCCACCAATATGCTGAAATAAAACACGCTGTAGAGCTAGTAAAGTTTTAAACTTATCGAACAATTCCAGGGAGATCGTGAAACGAGAGCGTACGTACTCGATCTTTTTAGATTTTTTTAAATCTTAAAACACAAGTACGGAAGTAGTACTAGGCCTAGTAGGATTACTATAACACATTTTGCAAGATTGCATTACCTGTACTTAGAATTAAAACCCATGGGAATAATTCTTTCAACTTTATATAACAATCAAGACATTAAAATATAAATTTCTCGAAGCACTAAATGTGCAGGCGGAAGAATAATGTACTGGTAATGGGGTTTGTTTGTAAACAAATCTAACTCAGACCGCTACTATAATACGGTATTGGATAAGGCTACAACTATTTCAAGAATAATATCAAATATTTGATTAAGATATGTTTAAATAATTGATTTACATACCTTGATAAACAAATTAAAATATCTGTTATTTTTCTTTTGTAAAACGGAAGTAATTGGTGCTTCATCGATTCACAATCAATGCCTTGCGAGGCATCGTCTTTTCCGCCATTGCTGGGTACATGTCACCGGAAGTAGATTACCGAAGAAATCGTCGCGAGACTTAGCGGCCCTATTGGGACAGGCAACTTCGACAATATAATGGGCATAAAATAGATAGTGGCGTCATTTTACACTTGACGTCATATTTTCATGACGTCATATGAAATTTCTGGCTTCACAGTTGTCGCAACTTTATCTATATACGGCTTTGATCGTATTGTAACTGCGCTCGGAAAACTGTACAATATCTATAAAAAAACACATCTTAAGCCTAACTAAAACTGTACATCATCGTTCATCTATAGCTTGGAGACACGGTGACTCATTGAATATGACGTTGGCTTGTTTACCTGGCGGTTCAGTGTTTGTTCTCTGCGTTGGCCGCGAAAGTTCATCGGTGTTTTACAGCGTGGCACTCTTGTCAGCGGTGCAGCACAGAAGACCTGGCAAGGGACAACGAATAGTCGTTGGGAAGGGACCAAAAGCCGAAATCCCGTTTACACACTGGCGTGCACTTTAAGGTCCCCTTGACAGCCTGATATAAGAGTAAGCCGTAGTGCCAATGTGTAGCCTGCAAAATAAAGTGTTCGAAATTCCGTGACGTTTTGGTCTGGACCCATTCTCGATTATGTGACAGTTTTCGATTATCGATCTTTAATTTTGTATCAACAATATTTCGGGAATCAAAATTTCTTTAAATTGTCTAATGGATCAAACATTTGAAATCAGTGCAATTTAAATAAAAAGATAGGCTGGCACTGCCAGGCAGGATACGCCCACATTTTTGAGAGATGGATAGAGAACAAGCAATACCGAAAGTGATTTTTCCTACATCATTAAGTCCTGTATTTCATACTGTATTGGGAACAGTCATTTTGTTGGTCAGTTCCAGTCTGATTTTCATGAAATTCGAAAACGACAATGATTATGGTGTTCGCGTACAAACGGCGGCCATTTTTTCTTGCAATTATGGTCCGATTTTCTCGAAATTCGAACTCAACCTTCCATAGGGTGTAACGGTGATAGAGCCAAACGTTTTTTTTAAAATCGGATAATAATTGTGACCTCCAGAGGGACCATAGGCGATTTTTCGGACAATCAGGGGCCATAATTCAGGAAGTTACGATCCAATATGCGCAAATAACGACAGGAACCAAGATCTTTGGGTTATAACCATGCATTTCAAGTTTCATCAAAATCGAATTAAAATTGTGACCTCTACAGGGTCCACAACCATGATATACACTTTTTTAACAGTATTCGCGTACAAACGGCGTCCATTTTGTATGGCAATTTTGGTCCGATTTTCCCGAAATTCGAACTCAACCTTTCCTTACGGTGTAACGGTAATATAATCAACCGTTTTTTTCAATCGGATAATAATTGTGACCTCCAGAGGGGCCACAAGCTAAAAAAAAGGCGATTTTGCGTATAATCAGGGGCCATAATTCAGGAAGATACTATCCGATATGCGCAAATATCGAAAGGAACCAAGATCTTTGGGTTATAACCATGAATTTCAAGTTTCATCAAAATCAAATTAAAATTGTGACCTCTACAGGGTCCACAACCTTGATATACCTTTTTTTAAAACAGTATTTGCGTACAAACGGCGGCCATTTTGTATGGCAATTTTGGGCCGATTTTCCCGATTTTTTAAATCGGATAATAATTGTGACCTCCAGGGGGACCACAAGCTAAAAAAGGTGACTTTTCGGACAATCAGGGGCCATAATTCAGGAAATTACGTTCCGATAGGCGCAAATATGTAAAAGAACCAAGATCTTTGGATTATAAACATGCATGTCAAGTTTCATCAAAATCGGATCAAAATTGTGACCTCTATAGGGTCCACAAGCTAAAAACGTGATTTTTCGTACAATCAGGGGCCATAATCCATGAAGTTTTGATCCGATACATGCCAATATCGAAAGCAACCGAGATCTTTTGGGGATAAAGCTATATTTCAAGTTTCGTCAAAATCAGATAAGAATTGTGACCTGTAGAGAGTCCACAAACAAACTGTGGACGGACGTCCTGACGACAATATACGTCCACATAAAAATGTGGGCGTATAAAAATACGTATCGCCACGCTGCACTAAGCGGGACTTGGTTTTCGGGCCTATTTGTTTCATCAGTGACATTTTTGGTGACACGTGAATGCAACGACAAGCCAATTTTGTGGGAGAGACAGGCCCCAACAAATGCCCCGATGGCGTGAGTAAGACAGTATGAACATAACACATGATATATGATTCAACTGAAAGGAGGGATATATGCAACATAGATATGATTAATATCGGCACTCAAGTTAAACAAACTATATCCATTGATTTCAAATCTTACATTGAACTGAATAAACTATATGATTTATTCTTATTAAAACGGCAATGGCTGGGTTAACAGTGTGTAATTAAAGATTATAATTGGATCTTTATAGAAATAATCATATTTTTAAATTCAAGGTGTCATACGGTTGCACATACCCCCAAGGTACATTCAAAGACATTTTATAAACATACGATATCACTTGACCTGCATGCAGGAATGACGGGGTTCACTGGTGCCACGTTATCTTTGATCTTGTGTCACTTTCGGTACCACGTTACCCTTGAACATGTCACTTCCGCTACCAATGAAACCAATAAACATGTTTCCACATATCAAATAAAATGGACGCAGAATCAACCAAATCCAGCAATATCAATTCATTTTATATATATATATATATATAGATGTTACTTGTAAGTGATCCTGGCACAATTACATTACTTCCGGTGATAATGAAAGTGTTCAATTAGTTTTAAGAAATCAGAAATGGCATAAGGCATGATGAAAATTTTATGTCAATCGAATAATAATTGCCACTTTTAAAGACCAAAAACCTTCAAAAGTAATTTGTAGAAAATCATCTATTTCTCGGTAACCGTACAAGTAAGTAACAATTTTTGGTATCTATATGGTCGTATGAGTTCAATATATTTGTTGATTGGAAACAAATATCATAATGTTAAAAACATTACAAATCGGACTCATTTGAATAAAATATCTGTTTTGAAGGCTAAACATTCAGATTTTGCCAAAATGACATCACTTCCGGTGATACTGAAAATGTTAAATTAGTTTTATGAAATCATAAATGGCATAAGACATCATATGGTGAACATTTTATGAAAATCAAATGACTTACTTTTTAATAGACCAAAAACCTTGAAAAGTGACTTATGGAAAACCGTCCATTTCTCTGCAACCATACAACTTAGAAACCATTTCGTGGTATCTATATGATCGTATGGGATCATTCTATTAGTTGATAGGAACCAAATTTTATAATTTTAAAATTATTACAATAACAATACTCATTTGAATAAAAAATGTATTTTTAAGGCTAAAAATTCAGTTATTGCCTAAATGACGTCACTTCCGGTGACAGTGAATGTGCTAAAATGGTTTTGTCACAGTCGACTGACGCAATAAGCATCAAATAGTGAAAGAAAAATGAAATCGAATAATAATGGATACCCTTACAGCAAAAATAACGTGAAAAGTGACTCATTTCTCGGCAACTGCTCATATTACAAACTGATTTTCACATACATTCTCTTCGTATGGATTATTGCTACAAGTTTATGAAAATATCGAAAAAATATTTTAATATATGAAGACACTGGATGGGTAGTAAATAGCTTATTTTTACTTCTTTTTATCTTTAAATCAAAATGGCCTGAAAGCGAAATCGAAATTAAAAAAAAACGAGTCTGAGATTATGTGCACCTTGACAGGGTGCATCTTTTGGGTAATATCAAATTTGTAAAAAAATGACATTTGATGTCAAAAAGTGGTTCCGAACTGCCAAAATCTGTCAAATTGGTAGTTTTTGATCAATTTACGCCACTTCCGGTGTCGACAGGAAACTATACCGGTAGCAAAAAAAATATGACATTTTGGACTATGCAGCATATGAACTTTATTTTGTACAAATCTAATAATAAATAATTAATCAAGAACTGAAAAACTGAATTAGCCAATGACGGCCAAGGAAAATTACGGAGACAAAAAATGTTGAGATTTTTAGTCAAATCAGATAACTCTTTATTCCTTGGTAAATGTCATCAAAATGTTTATCAATAAAAAAGTTTTTTGTAAAATTTTAAATTTTCTAAATTTCGCGCTTAATATCTTCGAAGATTCGTCGACAATCAAAAAAAAAAGCAGCGCAGCTATGTGCCTAGTCTCCGGTTATGTCAAAATGCACCATATTTTAAAATCCGATGATTATTGTTAATATTACAACAATATTTAAAAAAAACGACATCTTCGGTGATTTTGAACATTTTGCATTGTCGCAGAATGTCGGAAATAGCTTTAATGTCTAGGTAACACCCACTTTTCCAGTAAAACTGAAGAAATTGGATCAATCCGACAAGTAGTTTCAGAGATATGATCAAATTGGAATAATAATAATAACTAGATCTGCTACTGTCCCATGCAGATATGAAAGCTTTCATATTCATCGTCACGTGTCATCGATTATATCAAGTATCTCAAATAAAAGGATAAGAATAACAAACTATCAAAATTGGTCAAAAACTCGCGAAGTTACAAGTCTAAATATAGTATGAAACATTGCATAATCTGAAAACTAAAGGGAAATAACTGATACTTGTGTTGCTGTAATCGGGATGACTTCCGACTTCAAAACTTTCAGAAAAATGAAATGAAAATGGTAAGAAAACATCGAAAAATTAAATGAGATAACTTTGAACAAAACTAAAACTTTTTGAATCAGGTTGAACTCAACTGTTTGAATATGTACGTTAAATATGTAGATTTGGTAAATTATAAAGACATAATTATCAAAATCGATCAAAAACTCACAAAGTTACAAATTTAAATGTAGTGAGAAACATTGCACCCAGGCAAAAAAACTAAAGGGAAATAACTGAAACTTGTATAGCTGTAATCGGGCTTCCAAAATTAGAGATATGTTATATAATTATGGTTTCCAATATGTTTGGTTATAAGTAGGAAATCGTGACGACTTCTTAAGCATGTTTTAAACAAAGGATCATAGACTGCAATATACAAGAATGGCACTCTGCAATAGTTTTAAACAAAGGATCATAGACTGCAATATACAAGAATGGCACTCTGCAATAAAAAACTGGCCAAAGCAAGATTTCTATGCAGAAATTAAATAATTGCTAGAACCAGAAAAATATTTATCCACTATAATAAATAAGTAACATAGAGAAAATGAAATGAAATTGAATGGGGTTTAACGTCCTACTGTTCTGCTCCTGAAATGGGCTAATGAAGACGGGCATACGCCATAAAGTGTGCAATGAGGGAAATTTTACCCGGGCAGCGGCGTTACGGCCTACGAGGTTGGACAGGCGACCATACTCCTTGTCACGTACAACCAAGAAATCGAAACAACGACAGTTGACTCAATGACAGACGTTATGATACAGAGCGCACGTGCTAACCATTCAGCCACGCAACCTCCCTAATATCGGCAAATTGCTGACCTACAGCGAGAAACATTTCAACCGGGCCAAATTTTCTATTTTAACAGTTAAATTTGCACGGTACCTTTAGTTATCAACCGAATATTACAAAACTTTTAAAAATAAGCTCCCCCTGACCAGCTTAATCGTTCGCAATAAACGTTTGCCCCTTAAAATCGGCAAATTGCTGACTTTAAAGTGAGAAACATTACAATCGGGCGAAATTTTCTGTTTTATCACTTTTACAGTACCTTTGATTACCAACCGATTATTACTAAACTTTAAAAATAAAAGAGAAAGAGAGAAATGCGGCCTAACGTCCATTCGGAACAGACTAGGTCATTTCGGGACTAACATATGTATTTTAATTTTATTTAAAAACTCCCGTTGCGCCTACTGGTCTTTAGCCGTTGGAAGGAAACCGAAGAACACGGAGAAAACCCACGAGGTTGGACATCATACACCATGTCACGTGCAACCTGGAGATCGAAACGACGCCCGTTGACTCAATGACAGACGTTACGATACAGCGCGCACATGCTAACTATTCAGCCATTCAGCCTCCCTGAATTCGGAAAATTGCTGACTTATAGCAAGAAACATTTCAACCGGGCGACATTTTCTGTTTTAACAGTTTAATGTGCACGGTACTTTAATTACCAACCGATTATTACAAAACTTTTGAAAATAAGCTCCAACTGACCAGCTTAATCGTATGCAATAAATGTTTTGCCTGAATTGAAAGTTCTGCACGGAGAAAGTTCATCTCGATTTCCCGGCGTGGTTCCCCTTGTCAGTGAGGCAGAACGGAGGGCCTGACAAACACAGCTGTCTAGTCGTTCGGATGGGACGAAAAACCAAGGTCCCGTGTACACATTGGAGTGCACGTAAAATATCCCTAAGCAGTTGGAATTCGATACTGTTGAATAAGCTCTATACGATGACTAAATTTGTTGGAGGTAACCTGTAACGATCCTGGCCCTGTGACATCTTGCGTTGTCATCCTGAAAGATGAAACGGTGGCCATGACGTCGTGAGAACGGCACAACATGGACAGCCGAGATGTTGTCCCCGTAGTACTGGCCTGTAACACGCCCTGCAACAACATGTAAAGCCGTTCTTCTAGCAACAGTGATGCCTCCCCACACCATAACAGAACCACCCCCAAATCGATCATGTCTGATGACGTTAACGTCTTGGAAGCGCTCGTTTCGACGACGCCACACCCTCCTACGTCTGTCCAAAAAATCAACAGTGAACCTTGAATCATCTGAAAACATCACATTGCTCCAGCGTCGATTATCCCAGTGTAGACGATCCCCACACCAACGACGTCTTGCCTGAATGTGATGATCTCTCAAACAAGGGATCACGCGAGGACGTCGGGCGCGAAGGTGACCCCTATGCAGTCGATTCCGAATCGTCTGGCCACTCACTCTCACACCAGTGTCTGTTTGAAGACGAGCGCTGATCTGATTTGCTGTGCTGACACGATTTCTCAAGGCCAAGGTACGGATAAATCGATCCTGGGCTTGAGTTGTCGTCCTTGGTCGACCTGAGCGTGGTCTGTCCTGTACAGATTGTGTATCACAAAACATCGGGCTCAGTTTTTTTAATTTCAATTTCGTTTTCGGGCAATTTGGATTAAAGGGTGAAAAAAGGTGTCAAAATAAGCTATTTACAACCCATCCAGCGTCTTCATATTAAAAAATATATCTTCGTAACATTCATTATCTCGTAGTAATAACCCATACGACGAGAATGTATGTGAAAATTAATTTGTAATATGCGCAGTTGCCGAGAAAAAGTCAATTTTGCATGAGTCACTTTTCACGTTATTTTGGCTGTAAAAGAATCAATTATTATGTGATTTTCAATTTTCTTTCGCCATTGGATGCCTAAGGCCATAGTGGACAACGTCAAACCATTTTACCTCATACGTTGCCACCGGAAATGACGTCATTTGCTCAAAACTCAATTTTAGCATTAAAATACAATATTTTATTCAAATGGGTCGTACTTATTATTTTTTGCAAATTATGATATTTGATTCTATTCATCAAATAGAATGAACCCATACGATCATACAGATACCACAAAACGGTTCTAGCTGGTACAGTTGCAGAGAAATGGGCGATTTTCCACAATTCACTTTTCGAGGATTTTGGTCTATAAAAGTGCCGGTTATGATTCGATTTTCATAAAATTTTCACCATATGATATCATAGAACTAATTTAACATTTTCAGTATCACCGGAAGTAATTATATTTTGGCAAAAACTGTATTTTTATACGGAAGCGTAATAGGGCCACATAATTTTTTTTTATTCTATTTTCAATTTTTCAAGTTACTAACTTGAATTTTTAAGTTACTAACTTGAATTTTTTTTCAAATGAGTCTGATTTGTAATACATTTAAAATTATGATATTTAGTTCGCAGCAACTAATAGAAAGAACCCATGCGATCATTCAGATACCACAAAATGGTTTCTCACTTGTATGGTTGCAGAGAAATAGACGATTTCCTACAAGTCACTTTCCAAGGTTTGGGGTCTATAAAAGTGGCAATTCTTATTCGATTTACATAAAATTTTCACCATGTGATTATTATTTCTGATTTTAAGAAACTAATTTAATATTGACTTGAGCAAAAATGAGATTTTTTTTTGTCTCGGTTATTTTCCTTGGCCGCCATTGGCTAATTCAGTTTTTTTAGCCCTAGATTAATTATTTATTGTTTGATTTGTATAAAACAAAGTTCATAAGCTCCGTTGTCTCGATTGCCATCTTTTTTGTTACCAACAGTGTTATCTGTCGGCAACGAAAGTGGCGTAAATTTACCAAAAACTACAATTTTGTCAGTTAGGTACCATTTTTCAAAAGAAAATATTATTTTATTTAAAAACTGATATAACTAAAAGTGTGTGCCCTTTAAAAGCGCAAAAAAGTGTGAGCTCAGTTTTTTTTTTTAATTTCAGTTTCATTTTCGAGCAAATTGGATTAAGGGGTGAAAAAGGTGTAAAACTGACCTTTTTTCAACCTGTTCAGGCTTTTCAGATTTTAAAATATTTCTATGTAACTTTTATAAACTTGTAGCTTTAATCCATACGAAGAGAATGTATGTGAAAATTAGTTTGTAATATAAGCAGTTGCCGAGAAATGGGCAGTTTTGCGTAAGTCACTGTTTTCGTAATTTGCCTGTAAAATAGTTAATTATTAATGGATATTCACAAAAGTGACACCATTTGATTCAAAAAGCAAGTATGCGTCATATCAAGTCGGTTACAATTTAAAATTGACACCGGAAGTGGCGCCATTTGGTCAAAAGTTGCATTTTAACTTTTAAAATCAATATTTTTTTTCAACCAATAATTATTAAATATGTAATAATAAAATTAACTTTTGGATACATTCACATATCACCAAAACTCATACGGTCATACAGATATCATAAAATTGTTTCCAACTTGTTCGGTTGCCGAGATATAGGCGGTTTTCTAAGAGTCACTTTTGAAGGTTTTTGGCCCATTAAAGTGTCAATTACTTTTCCATTTTCATAAAAATTTTACCCTTTGATGCCTAATGTCATAGTCGGTGTTACAAAACAACTTTAACGTTTTTGGTATCACAGGAAGTAATGTTATTTTGGCAGAAACTGTATTTTTAGCCTTCAAAACATATATTTTATTCATATGATTCTGATTCGTAAGTTTTTAAAATTATGATATTTGATTCCAATCAACAAATAGACTGAACCCATACGATCATATAGATACCCAAAAATAGTTTCTAACTTGTACGGTTGCCGAGAAATAGACGATTTTCTACAAGTCACTTTTCAAGGTTATTGGTTTATAAAAGTGGCAATTATTATTCGATTTACATAAAATTCTCACCATATGATATGTTATGCCATTTCCGATTTCATAAAACTAATTGAACATTTTCATTATCACCGGAAGTAATATAATTTTGCCAGGATCACTTGCAAGTAACATATATATAAAATGAATTGATATTGCTGGATTTGGTTGATTCTGCGTCCATTTTATTTGATGTGTGCAATGCTTATGTGGAAACCTGTTTATTGGTTTCTTTGGTGCCGGAAGTGACATATGTTCAAGGGTAACGTGGCACCGAAAGTGACACAAGTTCAAAGGTAATATGGCACCAGTGAAACCCGTCATAGCTGCATGCAGGTCTAGTTTTTTATTTAGAATTGTAAGGGTGCTGAAGACGAAAATCGTTGAAAATGCACTCTTTTTTGTAACGAAAAATCCACAACATCATAGTGTTATACTGAAGAACAATCTATACATTAGTAGTAATTTGTATATTAAAACTTTGGTAGGATTAACTGAAGTTAATCTCATCAATTAATTAGCACCTTAGTGTCAGCTAGTGGACAGGAGATTAAGATTATTGTTGACTGGGTAATCAGCTGTACGTGTGTTCATTTAACACGTGAATTAAAATAAGATTTTGGGTGTAAGATACGTCTATAATATTTTCAGATACCGTAACGTTATCAAAGTATGAGTCCCTATAGATAGCTGTCAATTTCATAGTCAAGTAAAGCTTAAGTTCACTTTCGTGCATTTTGGCTTTTATGTAATTAAGCAATGGCAGGTTCGAGAATCGTCGCATTTCGGCTCGTTGGTCGTTCTCATTTTTTCGACCTATGGTGATAAGAACATTTTAAACAATGATACTCAATACGCATTCCTTATTTTACATGCCGTATAAAGAAGCGACAGTTAACAGAATTCAGCTATCGATAAAATTCCCTTTGAAAAGAAAATTATTGGCCATTTTTATTTCCATTTAATGCCTATAAATTATTTTTTAAAGATGGTATGAGATATTATTCGCAGTAAATAATGAGTTGTCGACGGTTTTATCACTGACCCGTGACAGTTGATTAGTATTACCAAACTGATCCCGCAGTGAATATTCGCTTGGCCGCTACAATCACTGATAAGCATAACATCGACGAGGCTTAATGAGTACGGCATATTAACTTTCTTACTCCGACAAATTAAATTCTCAAACATTTTTTTGAGGTAAAAGAAAAATAAATAAAGACGTTTGAAGTATTTCTAGTTAAAAAATATTTCCTATTTAGTGTAAATGGGTATTAAAATGAGTAAAATGCATCCTTTTGCCCGAAGCAGTTGGGTGTTAAGTAAACATTGCACGAGCCGTTGAGCCAATGACTTACGCCGTGTGCAGTCAACGCACGTGTTGTGGACAGTCATCTGTTACAGAGATAATTCGTAAGTAATTCTCTGTGAAACAGATTGTAGTATTACATGTACTCAACGACACACAACCGCTTGCCGATTAATTTACATAATCAGCCACATGGTTTTGAGTAACACTCAACGGCAATCTATATACGATCAGAATTAATTTTTTTCTGTCACTTATCAGTGTGAATCGCATGTAGGTACCCCAAAACATTATTGCCTAAACCAAATATTTTTTGCCCGCTCAGCCATTCGCGTAACCATAATGCTTTGCACGCGATGTCTGGGCCAATCAGCAAACGAGTTATGTAGACAGCATGGCCACATGGTGTTTGTTTATATACTCTCCCAAAAAAGAAACGCAAAGTTACATTTCGTCGTCGGTATATCCCCGCTCTACCATCGCCTTGTTGCAACAAGAACCGCGACACGTCGCTGAACCAAACTGCTGTTCAGTGATGCTGTGTCCATACCGTCAGTGTCTGATCCATTAAAGTTGGATTTCAAGGTGTTGGCGTATTTCAAAACAAAAGCTCTAACGGGGACGTCTGCCTTGTTATTCGGTTTCACGTAGGCGTTTACCTACTGTCTGGTACGAGATTCTACGCCGTCCGGGAATTGCTGCTGCAGTAGAGGTCGCTGTTGAAAACCATTTACGCCAATGACGTAACCGGAAGTGACGATCCAGGACAGGTGGGATCACTCCTGTTTGGCTTGAGCTAGGGCGGTAACGTGTTGAACTTTGTTGTCGGTACCCATCCCAAATGCGAGAAATGGAACCAAGAGAAACATTCAGCAGCCTCGCTACATCTGTCTTGGATTCACCTGCTTGTAATCGTCCAATAGCGTTATTGTATTTATTTGGTTTGTTGAGTGTTTACATGTGCAACTGATTTGGAAACCGAGAACCCCGGGATTTTAAAGACCTTAGATCTAGGTTCCATGCGAAAATCTCGCGAAGTTGTTAAATTCATGTTTCTTGGTGCAATCAAGCGATAACAAATTTCGACAAAAAGGATGACCAGTCATAATTAGTGACCCTACCTTTAAAATCAATAATGAATTTCTTTTATCCTTGCATAATGGCATTGAAAACAAGTAAGATTTACCGAAACAACGACCTCGTTCAAATAAAAAACTGATGAAAAATGGGTTGTGCGTTTCTTTTTTTGAAGAGTACCCATCCCAAATGCGAGAAATGGAACCAAGAGAAACATTCAGCAGCCTCGCTACATCTGTCTTGGATTCACCTGCTTGTAATCGTCCAATAGCGTTATTGTATTTATTTGGTTTGTTGAGTGTTTACATGTGCAACTGATTTGGAAACCGAGAACCCCGGGATTTTAAAGACCTTAGATCTAGGTTCCATGCGAAAATCTCGCGAAGTTGTTAAATTCATGTTTCTTGGTGCAATCAAGCGATAACAAATTTCGACAAAAAGGATGACCAGTCATAATTAGTGACCCTACCTTTAAAATCAATAATGAATTTCTTTTATCCTTGCATAATGGCATTGAAAACAAGTAAGATTTACCGAAACAACGACCTCGTTCAAATAAAAAACTGATGAAAAATGGGTTGTGCGTTTCTTTTTTTGAAGAGTATATTTTCTAGGGGTTTTAAAACTCGAGCGTGTCCGTTCAAAATCAATTCAGCGATGATATTTTGATAATATTTGTAATCTAGAGATTCTCCGCTTTACAACGATGCCAATTATTATGCAAGAGGAATGACCGGTCGTTCCACAGCCAGCGAAGAAACCTAACTAATTTCGCCGAGAATTGTAAGAAATAGGACAGATTTAAGAATACAGTACTCTTACAAAACGTTCAAATAAAGGTGTTCTAAGATCTTCTATTGCTATTTTGATCTTTTATGTCGATAGATAGTATATTTATAGACTCATTTTTGAGAAAATCTCAATTTCGATCGAAATCACTATTTTCACTTATTTTGCCTCTACTCCAAAATTAGATTTTGCGCATTCCGACTCAAGATGGCGTGTTCAATCACCTATATTTACAAAGTGAGTTATATTTATCTTATTATGTTTATATTACACCACACATACTTGATTATATTTGTTTATTTGCACCACCTACAATTGTTTATACATCCGTACTTTAATTTCATATGTTTGGATATTGATTGGAATAAATTATGTTAATAACTGCAATATTGGAACTCCATTTTTATTTCTAGGATATGGAATGCACGTTTATTAAAATATAGGTGTGTTTTCACTGCGTGGAATTTGGAATGGCCAACCTGTCATGGGAACTGAAAGTTTGTATTTCCTCGAAAATATCCAGTGCAACGAACGTACTTGGATAAAAAAAACCAACCTATAAGTCTAATAATATTATTGTTTTAAAAGGTTTTGAAAAGGCAATATGACCTTCAATCTGATTAAAATACAGATCTAGATTTCGTGGCGTTTTTTGTTACTTTTTCATTGTGGTAGTTCACATCAGGGGTCAAACGAGCGGCTTTAGAACCTATGACGTCAGACAATGATTAAACGGCGTTGACGTTTCTAGTGGTTTAGCCACAGTTCCGTGCATCAAAGGGCCAAGAATTCGACGTAACAAACCGTTTCATTGGCTTATCTCTCACATCATCCAAAACACGTCAATGATAACAACTCTTCCAGATCCTAGTGTAGTAAAGACAAGTGAAAAGAAATTTTGAAGTATAAAAACGAAACAAAATAGGGTGTGTATGATTTTTTGAATACCCGTCATTTGATGGGAAGAACGAATGCCTTGCAAAATTTCCCTCATAGCACACTGTATGGCGTATGCCTTCCCTCATAGCACACTGTATGGCGTATGCCCGTCTTCATTATCCCAGTTTATGAGCAGAACAGTAGGACGTTAAACACCATTCCAGTTCTGATCAGTTTTAAAACTCTACATCCTGTCCAACTTATTTATAATTGAACTCTGCTTTAAAGATACATCATCGGAGATTATATAACGAGCTAGCAGTTCTCAATATAATAGTTATAAACTAAATCATTTAAAGGGAATATGTAACACTACAGATAACAGACGATCAGCATAGTTGGTAGATCTTAGAATAGACATAGATCGGAAGGAGCTCTATTCAAGTCTGACTTACCGTCAGTTAATTGTGGCTTTATAAAGCATACGGCCATTAAGAATAATGATACATGACAGATTAACTTATTTGGAATTGAGAGTATAGTTTCTATAACTGCACTGCATCTTTCCTTTAAAGTCGCGAAGTTCTGCCGAGTGTTAAACACATAGATCATGTATAGGTTATAAATAACATATGAATAAATAAGATATTTAATGAGATCGTGCCTTTTGTCAAAACGAGCAGAGGTCATTCGTAAGTTGCCCGTAAATAACATATTGAACACATTAGCAGAAGTTGTATATAGTTGAAAACGTCCAATATAATATAATGTCAAATCTAGCAAAGTTCTATGTATAAATTACTTTGTCACAAATACGCGGAAAATTTCAGTCAAATTGATCCTCTCTGATCTGAGAATTTAGCGATTTAATTTCCGGCCCAGCCTTGATCATCATTACAAAAATCGGTTCGACAAAAGAACACAAAGTCTCGATTATCCATTAAATAATTAAATCAATAATGAATGTGGAACAGAAAATCAGGACATATTCCAGTAAATATCGCAAGCTAGCGATGACACCGAGAGTTAATTTATGTTTAATTAATAATTTCAAGAATAAAGAAAGACCTGCAATTGTAGGATTATTATTGAGCAGGCGCGGATCCAGGGGTGGGGGGGTGGGGGGTGGGGGGGGTGGGGGTGGGGGTGCAGGGGGCCATGCCTCCCCAGCCCCAGCGACATAGTTGATTTACATTTCCGTTTTCTTTTTTATTGTTGTAGTTCATACATCTGCTCTATAAACATGATTTTCGCATTGTTTCAGCCCAAACAATCCAAGGTTGCAAAGTATTACCATTTCTCCAATGTGTGCCCCCCCCCCCCCCCGCCTCGACAAAATCCTGGATCCGGGCCCGTTGAACGATGTTTAGACTAGGCATGCTTGATAAAGACTGTTAAAGCCTAGTCGGAACTCCTGTAAGTAACACCCAGTAAATGTATTTCATAGCATTGTGACCTGTGTATTCCATTTCCAATAAAATAGCATTTAACACATTTTTAAATTCGATAATGTTAATTTGATTATGTATAATATCACTGATACATATTCCTCTAAAAGATGGCCAAATCAAACAAAATACTTACACTGCTTGTACTCTATATGTGAGAAACCATACTAAAAATAACACAATTAATACATTGGAGCAAACATTTCTAGCATAATTCCTCATAGTCACAATATATCTCTAAAGTCTTAATCTATTCACAGTCATGCACATATTGTTATAAATGTGCCAGAGAAGGTTTTCACAATATATATATATACCGTATTAATACTGAGTGACACGTGAAATCAACGACATCCGGGTTCTTTTTCTTAGTTACTGTACTTTAATTAATCGAAATAACAGCCCATACTATCCACTGCCATTTTTATACGCCCACATTTTTATGTGGACGTATATTGTCGTCGCCCCTATTCGTCCGTCCGTCCACAATTGTTTGTGAACAGTCTACAGGTCACAATCTTTATCTGATTTCGATGAAACTTAAAATATAGGTTTATCACCCTATGATCTCGGTTCCTTCCGATATTGGCATGCATCGGACTGTAACTTCATGGGTTATGGCCCCTGATTGTACGAAAAATCACGTTTTTTAGCTTGTGAACAGTGTAGAGGTCACAATTTTGAACCGATTTGGATGAAACTTGAAATGCATGTTTATAATCCAAAGATCTTGGTTCCATTTGATATTTGCGCCCATCGGATCGTAACTTCCTGAAATATGTCCCCGATTCTCCGAAAAATCGCTTTTTTTTAACTCGTGGTTCCTCCGGAGGTCAAAATTATTATCCGATTTAAAGAAAAAACCGTTTGATAATATCACCGTTACATGGTAATGATGGATGAGTCTGAATTTCGTGAAAATTGGACCAAACTTGTCGCACAAAATGGCCGCCGCTTGTCCGCGAATGGTGTAAAAATATGGTATAGCAAGGATGTGGACCCTATAGAGGTCACAATTTTAATTCGATTTTGATGGAACTTGAAATACATGATTATAACCTAAAGATCTTGGTTCCATTGCATATTTGCGCATATCGGATCGTAACTTCCTGAATTATGGCCCCTGATTGTACGAAAAATGGCTTTTATTTGCTTGTGGTCCCTCTGGAGGTCACAATTATTACCCGATTTAAAAAAAAAAACGTTTGATTATATCACCGTTACAGGATAATCTAGATTAAGTTTGAATTTCGTGAAAATCGGACCAAAATTGACAAAATGGCTGCCACTTTTACGCGAATAGCATAAAATATGGTATATCAAGGTTTTAAACCCGGTAGAGGTCACAATTTTAATCCGATTTTGATGAAATTTGAAATGTAAGTTTATAACCCAAAGATTGCGGTATATTGTCGTCGCCCCTATTCGTCCGTCCGTCCACAATTGTTTGTGAACAGTCTACAGGTCACAATCTTTATCTGATTTCGATGAAACTTAAAATATAGGTTTATCACCCTATGATCTCGGTTCCTTCCGATATTGGCATTCATCGGACTGTAACTTCATGGGTTATGGCCCCTGATTGTACGAAAAATCACGTTTTTTAGCTTGTGAACAGTGTAGAGGTCACAATTTTGAACCGATTTGGATGAAACTTGAAATGCATGTTTATAATCCAAAGATCTTGGTTCCATTCGATATTTGCGCCCATAGATAGATTTCCTTTTATTTTGAGCATAAGTTTCATTTTATATAATAAGCTCTTAAATAATACGGCACGTGTAGGTGGGTCATGCCGAGGACAAACGCTTTATTAAACAAGGTAAACTTAAGTTAAAGAACAAGGAAGAAATTTCAAATAGTTGAGGAATGCAGTGAATTACGTCTTTGTTCAAAGGTGTTTTATAGCGGAGGCGCCAGAGGCGCCAGTCTCCCCGCCTAAAAAATGAAAGAAATTTGAAAAATAAAACGGGAAAAAAATGCTAAAACCGATGAGAAAAATGAAAATGTACCCTAGTTATGGGGCCCTAAAGGCAGACAAAAGGGCCCCACGTCTGATAAAAGGCCCCTCTGGCCAAGGGAAATGGCCCCGAGTCCGAGTCAATCGTTTTCTATACACTGTTACTGTCGAACCCATTACTGAATGAGAATGCAGTCATTGAATTGGCATAAAAATCATCAATCAAGCCCCCCCCCCCGCGAAAGAGGGCCCTGTCTTAGTTAAAAGAAATATACCAACATTTGTTTCCCCAGATTATCAATTATTATTTCAGAGGAAGAAAATACGATGCAATATTAAATTCTATTAATTTTTTTTTTTTTAAAAAAAAGTCCACGCGATAAATCATATAAAATCCTGTAATACTTAAAATGTGTAAATTAGAAGCTTTGTCTTAAATTTTACATGCAAGCGAACTCCAAGATGCAACTGCATTTTATAATTACCTCAAATGGAAATATCTAACAAGATAGTTTAACCTATATGATGTTAATAATATAACATGTATTGGGAAAGGGATATGGCCAAACACTAGCCGCGTCATCTCGAGGGACTGTCCAGAAATCCCTTGAAGTTTGACGCAACACGATACCAACGACCAACGTCTACAAAATAGTATGGGCGCCACATAATGTCCCACACGATTAACACCACAACAAATGGGGCGCCCAAAAGGATTGAGGTGCCCATAATGACATGATTGGCGGGGCGCCTTATAATGTTGGGCCACACTTAGTGCATAAAACTAATCAGATTGGTTGGGCGCCCAAGACTAGATCAATGAGGCGCCCAAACGGCATGATTTGCGGTGTGCCTTAGCCCAGAGGGGCGCCCATAAAGCCGACATCGTGGGTGTCCGTAATGCCGAAATCACGGGCGCCCATTATGTAATGCTAGTGAAATTGGTTCGGCGCCCACGAATGAATTGGGCGCCCAAAACGGCGTGATCATTTTCTAAATTCAAACGGCATGTTTTGTGGGGTGCTTCATCCCAGATGGATTCGCATAATGCCGAGATCATGGCATGCATAATGCCTTTAAAAATGGCATGATTTGTGGGGTGCCTCATCCCAGAGGGGCGCCTATAATGCCGAGATCATGGGCGCGTATCATTCAATGCTAGTGAAATTGGTTAGGCGCCCACGAATGAATTAGGCACCCAAAACGACATCATGCGTGGGGTGCCTCATCCCGGAGGGGCGCCCATAATGACGAGATAATGGGCTCTCATAATATAATGCTAGAGAGATTAGTTAGGCGCCCATAATATAATGCTAGTGAGATTATTTAGGCGCCCATAACATAATGCTAGTGAGATTAGTTAGGCGCCCACGAATGAATTGGTCGCCGAAAATGGCATATCTTCAAAATTGTAACAAATCGCACTCTAACCCGATTCCGTACTTTTTATTTTTCTCAAAAATTATTATACACTGTAACAAAAATATCCGTGAAAAAACGGAAAAAGTTCCGGAAACAAAAATCACCAGGAAAATTTTATCCGTATTTGTTTTTCCTGTAATTTACACAAATTCCATTTTCAAATACAGAAAAAAAATCCTGGAAATTTTTGTTCCCTAGACTCGAAAATGATAAGAATTTCATTGAATTAACCATTGACTTTGTATGCGTGTGCGAATTAGCTTTATTTAACATCTGTTTCCGCCGAAGTGCTGTCGCTGACGAATTTTACCTCTTTCCGCTAATATAAGAATACCCTCATCGAGAAAAGGGCGTGTCGAACAACTATTAATGGCCAGTGTTAAGACCGTTTAGAGGCTTTCAGATGTAAGTTTGCGGCTTACACTGGGCAATCGGTTATAGAATGAAGCGTGCTTGATTACCAGACAATACAACCTGTACTGACTGGTTTTGAAAATTGTTTTTACACATTAATGAAAATACTTACAATCTGATTACCGTATGATGAATGGGAGTACACTTTATAGATCTTATAAATCATGGAAATTAGCAATACATGACTTTTAATATACCAAACTTTACACAATATGATCCTTCATATTATGGTTGATAAATTGAAATGAATACTATAAAATGATAATTATTAGGAATGATTATATATGTATACGCTTTCTTATCGTTGCATTTGAAAACAGAAATAGTCCGTTATATAATGGAATAAAACATTTTATCCCTAAATTTTACGTAACTTTCCTGCCATTCCACAGTTTATTCCGTAAAATAACAGAATTAAGTCCGTTATAGAAGGGAATAAAATTTTCTTTCCCTAAATCTCACGGAAATTTCCTGTTTAATACTGAATATTCCACAGAATTACATAATCTGGGGTCTTCCCTAAAAATTGTGGACAGTGATTTAAGGTATTGTATCCGTTTAAATATCCTCCTTTGTCACACAATTACTTTTTTTGCAACTTTCTGCTATATGCACTGGTTAATTGGGTATAATAAAATCATGAGCCATGACGTAATGTTATATAAACATGTTTGGTCTAATTTGGATCTATGTTTAAAGCGTAATGGCATTGTTATGCAGTTAGCTATTGGTTGTTTATCAGACTATTGACCAGTCATAATTTTAAATAGAAATTTGCTTCCATTACAATGGTGTTAAGTGTGATTAGCTCTAATCAAACGAAACACTGCTAGGAGTATGGTACGCCACCGAAGGTAGACTATATTGGACCACAATTCAGTTGCTGTATTCACAGACTGGAATAGCAGGAAACACGTTTACGGCAGTCAAAATTTGCTCCCGACGGCCCGTCTTCGTGGAAAATAAACGATTGATTGGAAATCGACTCGGCCATCTAAGTTAGGCCATATCAGATGGAATAGCAAGAAAACGCGTTTGAGGTTGTCAAATTTTCCCACAAGGCGTCTGAAAGGCTAACCCGAACCCCGCACGCGTTTGTTTTTAGCTTACTATCAGGGGCAATAATGCAGAAAGTTAGGGGCCTAAAATGTGCAAATATCAAAGGGGCTGAAACTTTTGGGAGATCTTTATAATTTATAATTCATTCCTACATTTTCAATACAACAGAGATATAAATAACACTGGTGTTTCCCGTCATTATACTTATAAAGCAGTTATCTTTATAATTCTTTCCTTGTGGCATCTGTATTATAGTAATCCTATATTATGATGAGATGTATTAAATAGCGGCGGTTAGTATTTTCTACTCATTTAGAGGCGATCTACAATTGTTCTGCGGTTGTCCATTGGGTTTCAATCGTTTGATTTCTCTCCATAGAGTAGTTAAGAGTATATTTATTACCCATGGGGTGTCAAGCGGATGGGCACCTTACCTACAATAGTACGTTCACGGGATACCATGCGGGAGAAATCAGCTCCTAGCATAGTTGTCTAGGTGTCAATTATTTAAAAAGTATTTTCAAGAGGCATGTCCCCGTTTGAACTCGCGCATAATTCATTGTGGAGTGAAGGTCCAGATTGGTTAAAGGACAAGTTTGAATTTACGAATAGCGATGCCAATTTAGATATCCAAGAATGCCAAGATTATGATCCAGAGTGTTTAGAAGAAATGAAGATTCGTGACAAAGAAAGAATTATTAAATTTGATCCAGAGACAATTTCAATGTTAGCCACAGACAATGAGCCAGTTTGTCTAAGCCAAATAATTCAGTGTGAGAACTTTAGTAGTTATCCAAGACTGTTGCGTGTTACTGCTTATGTTTTAAAATTCATAGACATTTTAAAATTGAAACGTGTTAATTGTGTTATCGCCAGTTGATATTAATAAAGGACATACAAATTGATTTAAAGCCAAAAAGAAGTTTCGCCAGTGGAAGAGTGAATTTGATTTCATTACGGACAATCAATGTATTATTAAATGTAATGGTAGATTAAAATTTGCGGACATTCCAGAATTATCTAAACAGCCAATTGTTCTAGACACTAGCCATTACATAACGTCCTTGATTGTACGCGAAGCCCATCAGAAAGTGTTTCATAGTGGTGTTAAAGCAATATTAACTCAAATTCGATCTAAGTTTTGGATAATACGCGGTCGACAATTCATACGGAAAATCTTGTACCGTTGCGTGATATGTCGTAGATTAGAAGGGAAGCCATATTCAGTTCAAGCCACGCCTGTACTTCGGTCATTTAGAGTCCAAGAAGCTCAACCGTTTCAATATACAGGAACTGACTTTGCAGGTCCATTGTATATAAAAACTAATAACATCCATCGTTCAGGTAAAGTTTGGATAGCTCTATTCACGTGTTGTGCTACTCGAGCAGTTTGTTTAGACATTGTGCCAGATTTGTCAGCTTTAGCCTTTATTCGTTGTTTTAGGAGAATTTCCGCCCGATTTGGTACGCCAACCATGATTATTTCGGACAATGCAAGATTTTTAAGGCAGCCTCCAAGGAATTGTGTTCAATTATAGCCAGTGACACCGTTAAAGATTATTTTGCCAGTGAGAGGATAAAATGGAAATTCAATCTGGAGAAAGCACCATGGACAGGGGGTATTTAGGAAATGTCAAATTAAGTTATGATGAACTTTTAACTGTTGTTAGGGAGGTTGAGACAATATTAAACTGTAGACTTTTAAGTTCTGTTTCAAGCGAGGATCCATAAGAGCCATTGACACCATCTCACTTGTTGTATGGGAGACGTATTTTAGGATTGAAGGAAAAGGAACTTTCAAATAGTGACATGTCAGATATGGATTTTAATTCTTTAGAACCTAACCAAATGTGCAAAAGACTTAATCATTTAAATTGTGTTATGAGCCATTTTTGGACAAGGTGGAAACACGAATATTTGTTAGAACTCCAAAACTCTCACCGCGATATCGCCAATTCCAGTCAAATGTCTATCAGTGTAGGAGACATTGTTGTAGTAAATGACGAGAACAAGAAACGACATTTGTGGAAATTGGGTAAAGTGGAAAGCCTAATAGCCAGTAAGGATGGAGTTAATCGTGGAGCCGTTGTTCGTGTCTCTTCCAAGAGTGGTGTCTCATTTCTTCGAAGACCTATCCAGTTACTATATCCATTAGAAATAAGTAGCCAAAGCCAAGCAGTAGATCTACGTAGTCAGCCAGTATCTAGAACGCGCAGAGCCGCAGCCATAGCATCAGATGTTAAACGAAAGCAATGGATTTCTGATGATGTTGTGTAGTGTTGTTGACTAGATGTATAGTTAGGACTCTTTTTCACATCTAGTCAAGGGGGGAGTGTGACATTAGGGACTACAAGGGGAGATATTTTTTTTTTCAATTGTTCAAGTCAATGCGCGCCATATAGTTGAAATGTTTTTGTAAGAATCCAAGATGAATAAAGCCAATTATAAAGTTGTAATATGATTTCCGTATTACGCCTGCCAGAGCCATCGACCGCCACAATCTAAATCTAAGTACAATACGAAAGTATTGCACAGTATGACAGTAAGTGATATATACCTACGCCCATACATTTGCGATGCGGCTACCGGTTTACTTTAACAGGAAAACATGACGCTATTACAAACAAACAAGACACCATGGGAGCAGCCATGTTTCATCCGGGACCTTTAAAGTAGTTACAATATGGCGGAATTCGTCATACAGCCGAGACTAGATGTAGGTTCCGGAAACTGTCGAGGATTGCCGAGTGTGCGATGGAGCGAGAACACGAGGAAACAGGGCAAGAATACGAGGATCTCGCTCCGAGAAGTCGAGGACGAGAAGAGAGAAGTCTCGCTCTCTCGACTTCTCGCATTCGACGTCTCGCTCTCTCGTGTTCTCGCCTTTGAAAAACCTCGACGTCTCGCTCCCTCGTGTTCTCGCGCCCTCGCTTCGTCACAACCTGGTCTTCTCGTCTCCAAAGTGCAGTTTGTACACACGTCCACTGACTACCGTATCGGAAAGCTGCGAGAACGTGATGTGGTCGCAAAAGTCCTTATTGCGCTGCTACGGCGACAAAAAATGTTTTCAGAGCGTGCCAAGATCACCCCGAGCGCTGTGGAAACGCGAGATATCGTTCTGTGGTCTCCATGGTCGCCAATGATCGCTGAGTCACAGCGTTTGTTTTGAGTATGTTCAAAGCAAACGCCAAGGTCCTGTCATATGACATTGAAAACCGAGAAAACGTGGTGGGTCGCGAGGGTCGCGCGATAAGCGTGGTAACATCTCTATGAACGTAGCACACGCGCAATACACACGTGGAAAAGACGCTGCGACAATTGTAACATTTGCAACGGTGCCTTCATGGCGTCTTCACCACAACCCTCACGCGTTGACCGAGACCCCACCAAGCGCTCTGAGTCCTTATGGCGTTGCCATAGCGATGTTACGATGATTCCACCACTGTTGCGCGACTGCATCACGACCTCATGGGGCTACCTCTAAAGCATATGGCGATTTTATGAGGTTCCGACAACGTGTATGGAGTTCTTAATACGACCATGGCGCGGTTACCAAGCTTGCATTATTCGCTTATGGCGACCATGCATTTCATGCACGACTTGCTTTGAAAACGGACGATTCAAAGGTCATCTTGAAATTTCGAAAAAAAAATCGAACCAGCTTGCATAGTCGCCGTGATCACGTGGTGGAAACGCACGTGTAGTCCAGATAAGACGTGTGGTTGAGCGACGCGGGTTCCCGATGACCGCCGTTGCCAAGCTTATAGATCTCAATCGAAACGCCATATGTAATACCATGGGTCTTTTTTGTCTGACGTGGAGAGCGGGCGAGGATCGCGATGGTCAAACCGGTCGCCACATCCTACGTATGACCAATGCATCTTTTCTTGCTACATATTTTCGTAGCCTTGTGATCGTCTAGAATTTGTCTCTAGCTGTCTTTGCTTCTTCTTCACGTTATGTTTACTTCTTACTGTTTTCTTAAGACGTTTGTCTTCTTCAGTTATAACAAAGCAACAGTTCGTTTTTACCTTTTATGTAGCATAGGTATACATACAAGCATAGTACATATTACAATTACAGTCAATACTAACTAAACTCTTCTCAACCTAGACACCTCGCGGTGCCTAGGACTCTTAGATATGGAAGCGTATAGGGGTCAATAGCGCGATAGATACCGCAATAATAAGTTGATAATAAGTCAACATATTGTGATTTTTCTGACGATTTTATCTCCGAAAAGGCAATTTTTGCCGAGTTAATCGAATAATATGCTAATTTGCATGTCGTCATTTTGTTTTAGATGTACACGTCGACATAACGCATGGCAATATTTTGCGAATATGTCGACATATACTACGGCGAAATGGAATATGTCGCCAAAGCTTCCGAATAGCAATATCTTACCGCAAACGTATACATTTAAGACGAAATGGGGACATAAAACATAGCGTGTTGACTCAATTACCTCGGCAAAAATTGACTTTTCAGAGATAAAATCATCAGAATAATCACAATATGTTGACATAATACCAACTTAATATCGCGGTATCTATCGCGCTATTGACCCCTATACGCTTCCATACTTAGATGGTAACCCTCTGGAATCTAATCGAAGTCTGCTGAATTCTCACGAGTATCCTAATTTTGTATCAACTGGTTTTTGACATTCAATTATCTAATTGGTCAAACATGATGTAAATAATTAGAGAGATTGGTTAATTGAGCCCAATGACATCAAAACACATCCTTATATGGTTATGGAAATTTACTCTAGAAATTGCGCATGAGATATCTGTTATCATGTTGTTGACATATAGAACCAGCTATGTTTTGTTTCTATAACCCCTTTTTACATAACAATATGTCAATCAAATGTTAGTTGATTTCAGTACAGACCTGCATATATGTGAATATGTTAGAAACATAAAACTTCCTCATTCCTTGTCTATAATCTTTAAAAACAATGTCACCACGACTATATTGCTACACATAAGCGCGGAGAGATCGTGACGAACCCGCCGCGAGAGTGCTATATAAACGCACAGGTCGCACAGTTTGTAATTTTGGGACATTTTTCCGCGTTGTGTTCACGCTTGCCGACGACCTTGTGTATTTCCAGGCCGCCGTTCGGTCGCAGAGCGCAGTAGGGTCACCACTCCGGTCTGACGGGGGCTTTAGACACTACATAATTTATTGTTACTTAGTGGTGCGTTTAATCAATGACATCCGGGTCCCGTTTACATATTATTTATTAGTTTCTGTACTACCAAATGCAATACATGTTAATATTTGATTTATAAAGTTGATACAATACAAGACCAAAAATGATATGACCCATGAAAGCTAACAAGGTAAACAGTTGAATATACGATACCAGGGAGTTCTTGTTTGAACATGTATGTAAAATGAAAGAGGGTTTTTAGGAATCCATAATGTTTAAAACTCCCGTTTGTCACGACTTGAACTAATATAGTGACGGCTTTGCTCGCATGATACTGATCCGTGTGAAAATCCTGGTCATTTGACTTGCGAAAACCATTTTAGAAAGTGATCTTACGGAGGCCCGGATGCGAATTTTTTTCGCCAACCAACATAGTCATTGGACTTCCTATTCGGCCTCTGATTGGCTGAAAGTTTGACGTCATATTCATATTGACGTCATAAGCTGAGCATAATTTACATACATTCTGACATACCAGCCAGATACTACCATTTTCATCATATCGCTTTAATGTCACTTACACCCCCCCCCCCTTAAATCATGGTTACAGTCTGAAAAATGTTGTCAACAGACTGACGGTAACAGACGGGCATTATAATACAAACACTGTAAGATCGCTCAACGTTCTGAGACGGTATTTACATGTCATGACGATTCTCTGAAGTAATACAAACACGACACATTAAAGCGACAATTTGATATTTTCTAAGAAAGTCAAAACATAATTATTCCTATGTCTTTTGCTCATTAGACTGTCAACTCATTATTATACGATCATGGGCATTATTTCCCACACTTACAAATCTTTCACACCGGAAATAATAACACAACACAACACAACCACCATCAGATATTACCAAATGCCACAAGTCTTTAACTTTCTAAGTTGGCAAATCGAGTTCCACATCTAGGACCCGGTTTCGAGGCGAGGTTCCTGGGTTGAATAAGCCAAGGACACGCACCCATCTGCATCAGAAAGTACCAAAATCAGCTTTGCAATGAAATAACTCGATAAATCAACAGAGAAAGTTAATGAAATTTGGAATGCTCAAATTAGTCGCATGGGCAAATAATACGTCACGTTTTCGGTAGGTTTTAAATGGAGGGGGTTTGCGGCACTACTACATTAGTGCCCTATTAATATAAAGTCACGGAACGGGGGCCCTGTGTTCTCCCCCCCCCGTCCTTGAAAAGTTTTAAGAAGTACAGGGTGGTGTCCTATAGATAGATAGGTAGATAGATAGATAGATTTTTTATTGTATTTAAACACCCCATAAGAGGCAGTATACAAATATCCACAAAAAAAACCCCAAAACATGAACATCATTTATGACAAACGCTAAGAATTAAAATTAAAAAACAACATAGCAGGTAAATATATGACTTGCGCTCTGAAAGTAAGGGGCGGCGTTGTATATATACAGGGGAATTCAGAGTTATTTTTGTGATAGTTTTTCTTAAGTTATATTCTCATTTTGCGTAAATGAAAACATAGACGGTTTATAAGCAAGATAAAGTCTTCGACTTTGAATAATGTATGCCGGGAAAGAAAGACAACTCGACATAAAAACCTCGGGCTGTCGGACTCGTTTTTTTTCCAGGTTATTCTTCTGAGCCTTTCTTTCTCTACCTTACCCAATGTCTCGTGTTTTATAGTCCCTACAAACAAATGCAACTACAGCGGTATTATCGTGAAAATAGATCGCATTAAATTGCGTAGTCAGTAAGCTAAATTTCAACTGAAGCCCTGCAAAAAACTAGACAAAGTCATAATGTTATATTAAGATGTAACTTTTGTTGTCAACTCATACTAGTACAAAATTAGCCTTGTCCTTGACATGCAGATACCGTCTCAGAACGTTGTTTTATAAAGCCCGTCTGTTACCATAGTCCGCGCAGCGTTTCGTTTGATTAGAAGTAATCCCACTACACACTGCTATTATGAGTATGAGTGGATATTGTTGTTTTAAATTTTGATTGGTCAGTACTCCGACTACCAACCAATCACTAACTGCCCTACAAAAGCTTTACATTTAAAACGAGTGCCAAAATTGGACCAAATATGTTTACATAACGTTACGTCATGGCTCCCGATTTTATTATGCCTAATTAACCCGTGCATAGCAGAATACTACAGTAAAACTAATTGCGTGACAAACGAGGCTATCAAGTCGAATGAAATGTAAACAATACTGTTTGGAAACGAACATACTTTCACCGTTATAATACCTTAAATCACTGTCCAAAGTTTTAGGGAAGACCCAGATTAAACGAAGGACTGTCATGTTGCTGTACTTAAGTGATAGCTTTCATTGAACGGAAGGAATAGACACACTCCCGCATATAAGTTCAAGAAACAGACGCTATTCCAGCAATGGCCAGAGAGGGGTTTCTCGGGCCATTGCTTCAGGAATATGGTCTGTTACCGTCAGTCTGTTGTTGACAACATTTTTCAGTCTGTAACCATGATTTAAGGGTTTAAGGGGGGGGGGGTAAGTGACATTAAAGCGAAATGATGAAAATGGTAGTGTCTGGCTGGTATGTCAGTATGTATGTAAATTAATTATGCTCAGCTTATGACGTCAATATGAATATGACGTCACACGTTTAGCCAATCAGAGGCCGAATAGGAAGTGCAATGGCTATGTCGGTTGGGAAAAAAAACGGATCCCCTCAGTTCACTATTCCACTCTTATAAAATTATTTCGTGAACGATTCTACTTTTATGTAATTATTTCGTTTCAAAAAATTATTTATTTCGTTTAAAAGAATTTTTTAAAAGAATTATATATTTCATTGAAAGAATTATTTTTTCGTTTAAAAGAATTAATCATTTGCATTGATCGATTTGTGATTTAACACGTAGACGAATGACCCAATTTAAAAATAAATTATATTAAAAAACAATTGTGATCTCTAGTTGATATTTCGTTTAAACGAACTGATATATCGTTTAAACGAAATGGTTATGTAAGAGTGGAATCGTGCACTTAGGGGCACAATAGCTCCGTATGTAAGAATGGGAACGTGCACTTAATGAGTTCCGTAGGTTCCCTTCCTAGAGCCGTTCTTTATAGAGCGGAATTTCCCCCATATAATTCTAACTTCTAACCTAGTAATGCGTATGTCAATAAGCTTACTTCTATACGTGTAACTTCTTACTAACAAATGTTAAATTGGCTACTTATACATGTAAAAATGCTAATTTATGTGACTTATTTTTTAAATATTGCAGTTAGAACACATATTTTGTGATATTTCCATTATTACTTTTGATTTATTGTAGTCGGTTAACATTTTGACAATTACACAAATGTTTCGCGGTAAAGGCGTCATAATTCTAAAGCCCATTTTGATAACAGATGGCGCTGTTTACAATTACAATTTACGTAATCGAACCTTTGGCAGCGAGAATTTTAAATAAGAGTTGGCCGTAGCGCCACTGTCCGTGCACAATCCCCTCCCAATTCACACTTCATTCACACTTGATGACGTAACCCCATCTTCATAAGCAGAGTTGGTGCTAAACGACGGGGCGTTAAACTCTTATTTCATCTAATTTAATTTCCAAATCACCGGTTTTATCTTATGAGGTATGAGGTCTTTTTGGGGATTGGCTGTAATGATCTTATCATCGTGAACACCCTCTTAACGTCCCATAATATGCTCCCAAAATACGTATTATACATGTTTGTCCGATTAAGATGACACTTAAAATATGCGTTAAAGGTCGAAGAATCTGTGACATAGGCGTACGAGCTTGGGCGGGGGGATACCAAATGCTGGGAAAATTTGGACACACAAAATTTGTATAAAAAAATATTGTATTCTTGAATGTGTCCAATTTAACAGTGAATTTAAATTCAGAGTGTCTATAGTTAGGCAATTAAATAGAAATCTTTAGACTCGAACCCTCTATTGTTTGGAGTACAGTAAGCCACGCGTTACATTTACATAAACAACTGTTTTTGTTGTGTATATTACAAGTAAATAAAATTTAGTTCTCTTTTATTGATGATTTAGAATTTAAGAACTTATTCATCGCAAAAGAGATATTGTAGAACCTGTCATGTGCCTTCAAATAAAAATTGAACTTTTTATTATTTGATAAAAACTCCTGAGAATCACTTAAAATGCATATTTATTCATACGCGATGCTGTACAAAAAAACCCCAACAACACAGACACGTTAGTTTAGTAAAAGAATCTGCACACCTCGTTTCCATCCTACAGGCCTGGTACATGAACCTATATATTTTGTATTAATAATATTAGTTGCCATTACCCGTTATTGAGATGGCATTATTATTATGTAACATATCAAGAACCTAACTCCATTTTTTGAGCACCAATCAACACCCCGCCCCCCGTCTTTTACGCAAAAAATAAATAATGTGCGATGTTTTTTCACCCAAGTTGAACTTATAATTCTTTCGACAAAAAAAAAAAAAAAAAAAAAATAACCCATTACTTCTCTCAAAAATATCGAGAAAGAGTATTGGGATAGGCTAAATCAATCGATAACGCCGTGCCAGCCTAATTATTCAACTCAAAAATAAAATATCTAGAATAATTTGCTTTTGTACGTAAATATCTTATTATTTTTGACAAAAGGTTATGAAAAGGGCGAAATTTTACGGTGATGTATGGTGGACTATGACTGCCATAGCAAATACATATTATTATAAAAAAAATGTTTTTAAATGAAAGAAAAACGAATTAAATAAAAACAGATATTCATATTAAAATTTCATACAAATAATATGTATTTGCTATGGCAGTCGGCAGCCATAGTCCACCATAGTGATGGCATAATACGTGCACATAAAAATATTGATGGATTCAAATCTTGAAAGTGTGCATTGCCCGGGGATTTTTTACGGACAGGGGTGCTATGGCCTACTTTTGGTGTACGCCATTGGGTTTTCGTCCCATTATACACCGTCCCTTGTCAAGCACTCCGTCCTGCACCACTGACAGGTGGAACGCACGGCAAAGCCCGGTTAACTTTCTCTTCCAACTCCGGGAGCGAATCCAGCCCCCCCCCCCCCTGGTTACCGATCCTGTGACTTACTCACCGATATACCGCGGCTCACGAAGATTTAGAGTCCTGATCCGATATAGATTACTTCAAAAATACTTTACTAGTGTGCGTAAAATATTTCATAATTTTGAGGGGAAGAGATAAGCTAAACTAGGCATTACTGATTTGTATTTCTTTTTATTCACTTTCATGCATGACATAATGAGTTCTTGCTATATATTATTCTTTTAGAAAATACCTAGGCCAAAACAATCGATAGTGCATTATTTGTGAAAGCGCACGACAAAAGAGCCTATTTATTTATGAAAACAAATATCTAAAATAGTTTGTATGTAAAATATTTATTATTTTTAACAGAAAAATGTCGCTGTGTCTGTCGGGTTGTGGAAAAAGCGCGATTTTACATTCTTCTAGTGAGCCATCATACAATTATAAACAGCGCAATCTGTTATCAAAATATGAATTATGACGCCTTTACCGCGAAACATTTGTGTTAATTGTCAAAATGTTAACCGACTACAATAAATCAAAAGTAAATAATGGAAATATGAAAAATATGTATTCTAACTGCAATATTTAAGAAATAATGTCATATAAATTAGCATTTTTACATGTATAAATAGACAATTTAACATTTGTTAGTAAGAAGTTACATGCATAGAAGTAAGCATATTGGCATACGCATTACTAGGTTAGAAGTTAGAATTATGGGGAAAATACCGCTCCATAGTTCTTGACATGCCAAGTGGCTCATATATTTATCTAGAATTATTCAAGCGGCCCGACGTTTTAACTAGACAGCCCCTGGTGGATTAAAGCGGATGTATCTCTACATAGAATAGATCTTTGTTTAAAGGGACATTAACACTCTTGCTGGCTTGGCATCTCCAGAAAATAAATAGCCTTATTCTAAGTACTAGATGTTTTTAAAGTGTCCTACTTCTTGTGTAAATTATCCATTACATCCTATTTTACTGGCCCACGGGGTTCGAAAATATTTTAAAATCCAAGTCACATTTCAAAGGGTTTACGTTAACCTTTTCAAATCATGTAGTGGAATTTTTCCAACGTTTTAAATTAGGTGAGTTAAGATGAAATTTTTATCATCAATTAATTGGAATGTAAAATAATACAGGTTGTTGACCAGAATAAAGATTGGGATATATTATTCAATCACAACAAGAGTGGTATTGAGCCTTTAACAAGGCATGTTAACCCCAGTATGAATGTATTATTTTGTTTACGGTCGATATTTATGCTAAATTCTTTCTAATGAAACAAATTTAACATAGTAAACGATTGATAATTTAACTTAAATTCTCTCAGGCAACCAATTTCACACGCCAAACGTATTAAAACCGTCGTTGTAATGTACAATTTTATTTATTTTTTTCTTAAAGACAATTAAAGTCAAATCTTCATAAATAATATATATGATACCATATTAATGTCATATAATAAAATCTTGTTGACGTCGCCAATGTCATAGGATAGGTTTGTTTGATAGTAGAACATAGTTATATCGTGCAGGGTTTATATGTGGCGAATCGTAGCCACTGCACTTCTATTCGGCCTCTAATTGGCTGAAAGTATGACGTCATATTCATATTGACGTCATAAGCTGAGCGACTGACATCCCAGTCAGAGTCAGACACTGCCATTTTCACCACCTCACTTTAGTGTCACTTAAATTTCCCCTCTTAACTCATGCTAACAGACTGAAAGGGTAGCAACAGATTGGCGGTAACAGACGCCAGACGGACATTATAAAAATAAATACTGTCAGTTCGCTCAACGACGTTATGAGACGGTGCCTACATGTCATGACGATTCTTTGAAGTAATACAAACACGAAAAGGTCAATTTGTCTAATTTTATACTAGTATGAGTTGACAATAAAAGTTCTTAATGAAATTTCACCGTAATATTATAACTTTTCCTAGTTCTTTAAGGCCTAGTTTAATTTGGGCCTCGATTCATAGGCGTACGGGCTCGATGACAGTTAGGGGGCAGAACTTGAATTGCCCCAAAAATTTTCGGCTAGCTCGAAAGTTGGGGGGGGGGGGGCGCCCCCTGACTCGTACGCCTATGCCTCAGTTGAAATTTAGCTAACTGAGTAGCCTACTTGAATGCGATCTATTGTCACGATAATGTCGTTGCTGTTGCATTTGTTTGTTGGTTCTGTAAAACACGAGACCTAGGGGTTATGGTGGAGAAAGAAAGGTTGAAAAAAAAAAAAAAAAATAACCCGAGCCACTCTATTTTGTGCGACATTTTCGGACATCGAGTAGTATTTGTGAATGCAGTTGCAACAGTCTGAGTAGATGCTTGGAATTCGGAGTGGGATTTCGGTTACAAAACAGAGGATACTTTTGGAGTTACTTACACGGGCTAGAATAGCAGAAAACGCATTTGCGGTGGTTAAATTTTCAAAATTTTCAAAATTTTCTCCGGGTGGTTGGGGCCCCTATACCCCGCGACGATTGTTTGATTGGTTGTTTGGAATTTGGGTCAGCAGGTACGCTGTATTGGACCAAATTGGAGTTGCTGTATTCACAGGCTGGAAAAGCAGGAAGACGCGTTTGCGGCAGTTAAATTTTCAAAATTTTCCCGTCTTCGTGGACTGTAAACGATTGATTGAAACTCGAGTCAGCCACCTTAATTAAGCTATATTAGACCTCTTTGAGAGAGAGAGAGAGAGAAATGGGGTTTAACGTCCACTCAACACAAACTAGGTCATTTCGGGACTAACATATTGTTTAATCTTATTTCAATAATTCGCTTGCGCGTAGGGGTGTTTAGCAGTGGGAGGAAACGGTGGCTCAGTGGGTAGGACGTTGGTTCACTAACCTGTATGTGGCGTGTTCGATCCGTACATTCGCCGAGAAAATTCATCGGGTTTTCCGGTTTGGTATAGTTGTTCGGATGGTACGAACAATCGAGGTTCCGTGGGCACGTAAAAGAACAGCTGGAATTTGAAATAAGAGTAGCACACAGCGTAAACCATTCTATGGTTCATTTGCCCAGTAGGTGCAGCACATACAGTAGGACGTTAAGCGTCATTTCATTTCATTTTAACCACGCGCAAATCACATTTAATTTAGCCGACAGGTCTTGCACTGGTATGCTTCTATTCAATGACTTTCTTATTGTATATTCACAATTGTATATACATGTAGTTATATAAACATTTTGAGTTTCAGTCCAAGTACCTTAATACAACTCCACTTTGCACACCGCATTAATTATTCAGTGTTACTGATATTGACCAGTTAAATTCTCGCAAATTTGATGTTTTCACTGAGTTCTAATGATTTCATACCGACAAAAATATTTAGCCAGACAAGATTAACATGATTACTATTCTGGCGAAAACGTTTATGTATATGGAAGGGAAATGTATTTTGCCACAAATGAAAGACGACAGGATACATTTTATTTTAAGTATTAATTCAACATATTAAGCTTATATATAATACGAACCCGGACCTTTGCACCTGGCACGTCTATGCGAGTTACACCCATAGCTTATATAATACGAACACGGCACGTCTATGCGGGTTACACCCATAGCAACAGATCTATTAAATAACCATAAAGTGAAAGAACAAGGAAGAAATATTAAATGGGTCAGGAATGGTATATATTAACATTTCCCGCATTTCGAAGAAAGCAGGGGATTACTAAAATGCTAAAATGGATATGTCTGTCTGTCTGTCCGTCCGTCCACCCGTCCGTCCTTAGTCGAGACTTTGGAACACAATAAGTCTCATTCTAATTGAGTTAGAATGTTCACATTTGATGTCCATTAGGTGTATACCTTGATCGAGTTCAAAGATGAGAATTTTCTGCTTATAGAAAAAAGATTACACCTTATAAACACCACCTCGACAATTCTAGATAGGTAAGTAGTTGACACCTAGAATACAATAATTGTTAAATAGTTGACACTACTCTTGGAAGCAACAGCAATCGCTTGAAACCTTGTAATGAACCGTCACTGTTAGGATATATCTCGTCATAGTATAGGTATACTACTTGCTGCAGCCACATTTTGGGTTATTCAAAAGATCAATAATTATAATATAGGAAATAATTATAAGAATCTGCGATAACCAACTATGGACATACTTGCTTTATAAGAATAATGAGGGAAACATCAGTGTTAAAAAGTTATATCTCTATTATATAAAAAATATAGGAATAAATTATAAAAGATTGACAGTAGTCTGATAAATATATTTTTAAAATTACATTGTTGAAACAAATCATTGATATTTACAAGGGGCACTATCGTAGAAACAATTCACAAGAATGTACAATGATATTTTTAAATAGTAATTTTAAAATATTAAAGTACAATGGTATGATTATAATGTTGGAAAAGACCGCATGGGTCCACAGCCGTTATTGTTAAATATAATCTTGGTAACTTCGATATATCAGGTATCTCGATGGTAAGGGAAGCAACTTTTGTCTCCTGCCATTGTAAAACGTCCGCTCCTCCCGGCGAGGTACCTAAACTGACTTCATAAAACAAGTTCTTCCATGCGGATGTAAATAAATCGATCCATGACATTTCCATTGATTTACCATCAAATGATCTGGCAATTAGTAATTTTGAACCAGCTGAAATATATAGATTAGTAAAAATAGTATTATTTTTCATTCAGAATATACTGAGGGCAATCGAAAACACATCACTTAGTTTTTCGTATAACAAAATGATCCTGTAAACGTATCTTATTTATTTTGCTTCGTATTGTGAACAATGGTCAAATGGGAACACATCAATAACTTATGGATGTTTAATCTGTAATCAACGGTACAAAGTCAGAGGTGTCAAAACCAAAAGTACGACACAGATGGTTAATTAATTACGAAAAACTAAGTGATGCATTTTCTATGGCGCTCAGTATATCATTCAATATAAACCAGAAGTGTTACCCGCACACCGTCAGTCTTAAGAAATTATATTGTGAATATTGAATATTCGTTCGGTAGGGGATTAGCCAGCAGCAATTCGGGTAATTCGGAACGAAATAGACGGGACGTCTTGCCAACGTCTCTAACAATGTATTAAAAACAACGTCTTCAACAATTCAGTTTAATAAAAACATCAGGTACAAACAGCAACAAGTATTCTAATAATCAAATCAAAACTTCAGTATCATACACAATTATTGTCTACTACGAATCAATCTTTTCAGTCAAGTCACGTGACGTATTGGATTGTCAGACCATATCAATTCCCTCACTATGCGAAGCGCTTTATATTTATATTAAGCTCCACGAAAGTAAAATAACGAACCCCCACCTCAACTAAAACAAAATACGGGCGATGATAAAACCATATATCCTAAGTTTTGGACAATAGAATAATACAAATTACAGAAATTTAACACATACAAACAAAATTACAAAAATAGTAAATTTTACATAATCAAATTATCTCACTTGGATCAACCCTACATTCACTCAATAAGTAAAATACAAAAGCGATTATAATATCCGGCACGATTAAGGCTCAATAAAAATATGAATAGGCACTGCTTCGGGAAAACATTACAAACAAACAGAGACAATAAAATCATAAAAATAATCTACTGCCGATCCCTGCAGATGAAACCAAAATGCCCCCCCCCCCCCTATGCCTTTAACAATGGGATAAGTACATCACATATAATTACTCGGCATCATAAAACATAATTAGGCACATATTGAATTTACACTGGTAATGATTCCAAATTAATCATAGAACAAGATTAAATAAAGATAAATTCACTAATTACTTGTGCCTACGAAAATATAATGAATTACGAAGCTTACACATAATATGAAAATATTAAAATTTAGCTGTTCCGGCCACAGTAGTCACACTGCATAGTCCAATCGACTTGGTCACACTGCATGAACATATTTCTAAAACAGGGCCAAAACAAAGTTCATCTCGTTAAATGCGCTATCAAGGGGCGGATCCAGGAATTTTTGCAGGAGGGGGTTTGCCAGGTTTCTGTTACGGAAATCTGATATCATCATCGTCTCTAAATTACATAGGCATACACACAAATTGAGCTTTTTACACAGAGAAATCATTTTTATACTGATGTAGGATCACTTTGTGATGTAATTTCATTGATGCAAGGCATTATTTTTTTTTTCATGTAGCTGAGCAGGGGGGGGGGGGGTGGACCCCCCACCCCCTCTGGATCCGCCCCTGTTATCATTGCTAATTACAACTGTGTATAAACGCACGAAAAGAGTTATCGGTCTTTCGTCATAACCGGAAGTGACAGAAACTGTTGTAAATAAGGGGTTTCCTACAGGTCACGTGATTAGTGTGACGTAACTGATCTAAAACACCTCACTTATTATACATAATCTTTAAGTGGCATTTAGCGATCGGGAAAACGCATTAACAGAACACAGTTTTTATGGGATACAATCACTAGTTTTATTCTAAAAGCACGACGTTTCGACAAGTATCCTCTTATCGTTATCAAGCACAAATGACAATTTAATAAACTTGAGGTCAGAATATATGAAATTAATAAGAAACCATTTACATGGATTAAAATAACAGTAATAGAAATAATATAAGGAGTTAAGGATATTTAACAAAAACAACAAACGTAACAAGGTAATTAGCTACAAATATCCTTTACTCCTTTCGTTTCTTATTAATTTCATATATATTGACCTCAAGTTTACTAAATTGTCATTTGTGCTTGATAACGATAAGAGAATACTTGTCGAAACGTCGTGCTTTTAGAATGAAACTAGTGATTGTATCCTATAAAAACTGTGTTCTGTTAACTTATTATACAGCTACCAAACTATCAACACGTCGCTACTAAAGCTCGTCTACTTGTGTGTTTGGTGGTTCAACACAGTAAGTCACGAAATATTACATTGGCGTCGCTCGTAAATTCACTCGTCTCCGACTACGATTGAATATTGGGTTATTATTGTTTATCGACTGAAGAAAGTGCTGATTTAGCAATTTCAAGTTGGTCAAGTCAATCAGGTGTGTCGTAAATTTCACGCTTGAAAACTAGGTCATAGCTTTCAGAGATTTCTTTTGAAGGTCCTACAAGAAGAAAGGAGTGAGAAGAGTAAATAATAAAGATTACATCATAAATCCATTGATACAGATTATTTATTCTTTGTTTCACGTAAACGAAGAAAAGTGGTCACGTGAGTTGTTTTCATTGACGACCGTGTTAGTTACACTTTATAGGCGGAAATAGCTGCCAAAAATTACAACTTCTAATTAATCTAAGTCAGTTTATTTATTCCCGATAATATTCACGAATTGTGCTGATGTACATCGAATGAAAACTTATTTAATTATTTGAATTATAAATTAATATTTTTGGTGACTTTTTCAAGTCGGTTCTTCAAGTTCTATCATTTACAGTCTCTGTTGCACTTGTTATTGGTACAAGTGCATAATTAGTCAATTCAATTAGGTGTACGGGAGATCATCTCTGACAAAATAACTTCTGGACATTGACAACCAGTTGGTGATAATTCTCAATAAATATAACCTGTTTTATTGTCTGAATTTTCTTTTGTCGGTTTTCATTGAAGAGGGGAGAATGGTACCTGTAGACATGCAGACCGATGATTTGTTATTTTTAATGTGTCTGGGGAAGACTGGAAAAGAGGAGGCAGAAAGTATCATCGAAGAAAGAGAAGTTTTAGGCATCATAACGATTTTTTGATGCAACTGAGGTTACCGGATTGTAACCTGATATTTGGCGCAACTGGGTAGATGAGAGTCGTGTCACATTTGGGACAGTCTTTGATAGCAGACAAGTCAATGCACCTTTAGCCCAATTTGAAGCAAGTCAGGCGAAGCTTTATCATCAGTTTAATAGGAGGTATGGTGCACAGTTTGCGCTACATTGTGAAGCAATGGGAAATCTTGTTAGTAAGGTTACGTCGGTGTTAGAGCGCTTTGGATTACATTTGCCCATGTCAAAGTCACTCCCGACACCTTCCATTCCTGTCCAATCTGACCCAGTTAAACCACCACACTCTGTGATCGACAACATATTGGGCACCATTCCAGAAAGCAGTAAGTATGGAAAATCTTTATCCCATCACTTTAGGAGTGATGTTCAGTCTTCGGTCCCTGCTGAAGGCCATCAAAATAAGATTCACGATTCAGATAAAAAGGCAATGACCTCTACTTGTCAACATTAAAGACTTCCCTTTGCCCCCGCTTCCCATGCCTTGTTGCCAGATGTTAATTCCCAGACTCCAGTTTGTATGTCTCAGCCAGTGCCGGATTCTGAGCCAGGTCTTGCTGAGAGGTGTCATGTTTGGTCCGAACCTGTGTCATCTGATCGGGCTAATGCTTTTGGTGCACCAACTGGAAGCAGATATAACCACCAGACTTGGCACCACAGGTTTAGTCCCAATTTTCTGTCCTGCAAACTACCTGGGAATTCTCTTGATTCTGTAGGTGATGCTGCTGCACAACGACGATTTTCATCAACTACAACCCATGATCAACATCTACAATCCCCATCAGCTTCCGGAATTAAACTTGTCCCAATGCAACAGCTGGAGACATTACCATCCTCTGAAGTTAGTGGTGCTGCAGACATACCAGCAATGTTTGACACCCAACAGAGTATGCTGCGTCATGAGACGCGGTTCATTCAACAGAATACATTTACACCCCAACATCCCTTTTCTAGCTCTCCACTGCCCAACCGTTGGTATGAGAATTCAGGTGATCACAGTTCTTCTCACGATGCACGTAACACGTTTGGCCGATCATCTGGTCAGTTTTCCAGATCATCATCTAGTTCTCGTCACCACTGTCCTTCCCGTAAGCATCCCCGGGTTTCTCCAGGTGATGCCGACGCTAATCAACTGAGATGTTCATCCTGTAACAATCGTGATCAACGTACACAACCAACACCCATTTCTGAAGACAGGCCATATGGCAGCTGCAGTACATTAAACTACAGTCGACTGGCTGCGAAGATGCTCAACCAGTCTCAGGATTCCCGTAGGACGTTTGACCGTTCCTCTGATCAGGGCTTCCAGGCACAACCCTGGCCTAGATCCAATTCTCCTTCTCGCAAGCTTCGCTGGAATCCTCGGAATTCTCCAAGTGGTAACACTGATAAACAGCACAATCTTTCTTCCAGTACTCGGGACTTACTGCACACGCAATCTTTATCTGATTCTGAGGATAAGCAGAGTCCTTTAAACTACAACCAACAGTCTGCAGGGGCGCTCAGCCAGTCGTAATACCAGGACGCCCAATTTATGACGACAGTATTCTTCATGTTCTGAGGGGCTCTTCTGGGGTGAGTTTAATGCTACCCGTCCACTTGTTTCAAAGGCAAATTGATGCTGTGATTAATACAGGCGTAATACTGTCTTTTGTATCGACTTCCTTTTTGAATGGGGTGGAGAAAGTGCAGCTAGGCAAAGCTGTCCGATTGAAGGGAATCGGTTCCAAGCTGATTTCTAGTCACTTATTGCCGGATGTTACTATTACAATTGGAAGTTTCAGACAAAGTGATTCTTTTTGCTTTCGTAAATTGCATAGCCTCTTCTGAAGCAAAGATGTCAAAGAAAACCTGTACCGGTTCACATCTTGATAATTCCAAGTCTATTAAACATGTGGTGGCTCCAGATTCCGGTTCCAAATTTCATGTCCAGACAGTTTCCATAGGCGTCGAATTTGAAGTTGTAAATGTTAAGCCGTTTCATGTCAATTTGAGTTCGGTACCAATGTTACACACAAGATCTTGGAGTGATTCGAGGATATACCAACTTTATCATCGTGTTGGAGGAGTCAGAGATGGCTGCATTTTACACGGTCCCTAGTTATACCGATAGTGAAATAATCATATAAATATATGAAAAGTAAAAGTTCACTCACGAAAGAAAGTCACATGTTCACGGTTTCACTAGAATGACTAAATTACAGAACATTAAGAGTTCACCACATAATTAACTGTTCACAAAATGTTCACGGCGATTCGCTCTTCATATTCACAAAAGTTCAATTCACGGTTCACATATTTACCACAACAATGCGGTGAAAAACAGAAGCCGGTGGGGACATTCTCGCCCTCCACGCCAGGCTTCGTTCACCTCCCATAATTATCAACGATCACTAAGACAATAGACGCGATTATACAACAATGACATCTTGATAAGAAATAAAGACTAGGTCAATTCGACTTTAATTACTAAAATTTTACACGAGTAACTCACATTTCAATTCACGTTGTCAAATAACTATTAAATATTTACGGTGTACATGCAGTTCATGGAACGTTTAATATACTGATTTTAACACGATGTTTGGTCCCTGTACGATGTCTTCTGGAGTGTTGTAATATTCCTCCCTGGGGGTTTTTTCTACGGGTCACGTGATTAGTGTGACGTAACTGATCTAAAACACCTCACTTATTATACACACTCGGCAAATCTCGGCAGATTCCGTAAACTACATCGAAGCCTCGGCTGTATGACAGTAAGTGATATGTACCTACGCCCATACATTTGCGACGCGGCTACCGGTTTACTTTAACAGGAAAACTTGACGCTATTACAGAAATTGGGAACCTATTCGGCTAGCGACCTATTCGACCGATCGAGCTGCAACCTGTTCGTTGGAAACCTATTTAGAATAAAGACAACAGTCGCCACATCTCATCTATTTATCAACCAATAAAATCCAACGTTATGTCTATCAAATGAATGTGGAATATATTATTTTTTATCCATTCCTTTAGCTTAGAATAGAAGCGTAATTTCGCCAGCTGGATCGGTCGAATAGGTCGCTAGACAAATAGGTCGCCAATTTGTGTTCGGAATGGCCGCAGCCATGTTTCATCCGGGACCTTTAAAGTAGTTCCAAAATGGCGGAATTCATCATACGGCCGAGTTTACATTGTCCGAAATCTTCCGAGGTTTGCCGAGTGTTATTATACAACTACCAAACTATCAACACGTCGCTACTACAGCTCGTCTACTTGTGTGTTTCGTGGTTCAACATAGTGAGTCACGAAATATCACAAAACCCTAAACGGAATCAATTTCGGACATATCCGTTACAAACAGATAATATCGCAGAATGATTTATACAAACCTTGTAAAATAGGAGGTTGTGCTACAGATGATATCACTGTTGATAAAGAATTGTCTTGTCGTCCTAATACATTGATAGTAGAAACACTAACATTATAGTTAGAGTTAGGTTGTAGTGATAAACTTCTTAATATAGCCTGGTTATAACCAATCTCTGTAACTCGAAGATCTTTATCTAAATTATAACCCGGACCATACACTGATACCTAGTAATAAAATACATAAAACTTCTTTATCTAAATTATATCCCGGACCATACACTAATGCCTAGTAATAGAATACCTAAAACTAATACTTGTAATAAACAATATTGGTCCGGGTAGAATGGTGCCTTTTACTCATTTTACATACCCATTTACCCTAAATAGAACATTTGTTTCAAACAATCTACAATTTCATTTGCAGAACGTAAGATGTTAATATTTGGGGCTCATTAAGCCGCACAGGTGTAGCAGCTTGGCTAATATACACTGCTGATCAGTGTGCTAGTCAGGGTGATTATTCTAAACCTAAACACTAAACCGCATTATTATGAAAAAAGACACTGTTAATGTTTGGCCTTCAAATAAGCACACATAAGATTAAAAGTATATTTGTCTGAAATGTCTCCTTTGTTTAAAATATATATACCTGCATAGACTTGGTATCAATTCTGGTATCTTCTAAATCCCATTTTAATCGTAAACTATCAGTCATTGGATAACAATCATCCTTCACGGGATATGCTGATACTCCATCTTTGTGAATGGTGATCTGACCGTCTGCTATAGCAGCCATTTTGTTTATAACCAGAACGCCATCTGAAGTAGCTGTAGTTGGCAAACCAGCTTTATTATAACATCTTACAGTAGAATAAACTTGTTTAGAGGTCTGTATTTGATCAATACTGAGTTGTACTTGAGCAAATGATTGTTTATTTGGTACAGGAGTAAATGGTTGTATATCAACACCACCGTGCGTTGAACCTGGTATATATATATAAACAACATTAATTGTTAAAAAAAATATAATCATTTGTATAAATAGGTGAATAATTAAATAACCTACATGTTCTCTCGTTGATACAAATAGTAGCTTATATTTTGCAGAAATAAACAATAATTATAACCAACCTTCGACTTTTGTTACATAGAGGTATGTCATTTGTTATATGTTGTAAAGTAAAAATGAAATTGGGTTTTACGTCATACAGTTCTACACTGGCTTTGCTAATATAGACAGGCGTTCGCCATACAGTGTGCTACCTTGGGAATCTTGCTATAACCCATTCACAAACTACCTTACAAACAAATTTGAAAATTGTGAAGTATTACCGATAGCCCATTGAGAATATTCTATTCCTGATTCTGGATCTCCTACTTTCCAATTAACAGATATAAGTTTGGTTAACTGGAAATTTATATCTTCCCCTAAAATGATTAAAACATAAAACAGAAAGACAAGTTAATGTATTGCACAAGAAACCATGAGTTAGAGAGAGAGAGAGAGAGCGAGAGAGAGAGTGATAGAGAGAGTTAGAGAGAGAGATAGAGAGAGAGATAGGTAGAGAGAGGGTGTGGTGGTTAACGTTCACTCGACAAAAAGTAGGTCTTTCGGGCCTAACATATGGTTTTGATTTTATTTCAGTAATTCGCTTGCGCGTAGGGGTCTTTAGCAGTAGGAGGAAAGAGGGGGACCGGGAGAAAACGCACGACGTTGGACAGGCGACCCTACTCCTTGTCACGCACAACCGGAGATTCGAAACCACGCCAGCTGATTCCATGACAGGCTTAATGATACAGCGTGCACGTGCTAAACATTCGGCCATCCGCCCCCCCCCTTTTAACCATCGACAATGTTAACTTAATCTTCATAACCATTCTGAAAAAAATCATAGGTTCTGTTAATGTTATTTAAATAGCTGAGCCTTCATTGTGGTGGGCAATACTATTTGCCATTAAAGTACCCCACAATAAACATCTAATTTCTTACCTATACCATCGTTTATCTCTGATATTATTGGTGGGGTCATATCAACAACAATACTCTCTGATTGGCTGACAGTTGTCAGTCCGGCGCCATTGGTTGACATCACAGTCAGGTAAAGTAGTGTATTATGGGCTAGTTTTAGACCGGATGCTGTAGCTTGCTGATTTCTGCCAACACTTGTGAACGACTGAATCTGGGTTCCACCTTTCACAGTTCCTGAAATTAATGTGATTGTTTTGATTGAAAACCGTTGCCAAAATTATTTTAGAAAAGAAGAATGCTCCCTGAGTGAGTTTCCAGTATAATCAGTTAATATACCAAAATCAACTGGATTTCTAAATAAAATCTATGAAAACAGGGAACGATTTGCTGTAACTAACTACTTATATGATTTTAACAATTAATTAATTAATTAGTCACTGATATATCTTTATCTTTATCTTTAACTTTTCATATATATATATATATATATATATATATATATATATATATATATATATATATATATATAAATAAACATTAAACATTAAAGTATTTATATAGTGCCTTAACACCAAATGAATGGTTCCAAAGGCGCATGTTTGATTAAGAGATCCACCAATTATCCAAAGTGTAATTGGAACAAATAAGTTTTGAGTCTTTGTTTGAATATGTCAATTGTTTCAGAGTTCTTCAGGTTGCTATTAGAGGAGATTGAATTCCATAATTTAGGTGAAGAGTATTGGAAGGATCGTTTACTCATTTGAAGGTTGGATTCTGGGATGACAAGAAGGTTTTTATCTTCTCAACGGAGAGATCGACAATAATGTGGCTTTGATATTAATTCTCTAATGTAATCTGGGGCCAAACCGTGTAACGCTTTGTAAGTCAACAGAAGAATTTTGTATTCAATTCTGGCTCTGATTGGCAGCCAGTGGAGTTCACGCAGAACAGGAGTGATGTGGTCTCGTTTCTTGGTGCCAGTGATGAGCCTTGCGGCAGCGTTTTGAACGTGTTGAAGTCTTTGGATTTGATGTTCAGGAATTCCGTATAATACCGCATTGTGATAGTCAAGTTTAGATATTACAAGAGACTGTACAAGAAGTTTACGGTTATCCATAGAGAGATACTGTTTGATTTTACTCAGTTGGTGTATTTTATAAAATGAAGATGATGATACAGCAGATACTTGAGGTTGAAATGACAGGTTTTTATCTAAGACTATTCCTATGTTCTTTACTTTAACAGATGGCTCAATCTTTTCACCACCAACTGTTATGTTGTAATCTCTGATTTGTTCGAGCTTCTGTCTTGTACCTGCGAACATCACCTCTGTTTTATCAGGATTCAGCTTAAGGAAGTGGAAGGTCATCCAGTTGTGGATTTCCTTTAAACAGCGTTCAATGTTTGTCATGGATGCCTGTTGTGTGCCGGTATGAAACCCGATATATAGTTGAGTGTCGTCGGCGAATAAGTGAATGTTTAGTCCATACTTGAGTGCTATCTTGCTCAAAGGTTTTGTGAATATAATAAACAGTACAGGACCTAAGACTGAACCTTGTGGTACTCCACAAAGCAGGGTCCTGTCTGTTGAGTAAATACCATTGATGAGCACTTTCTGCTTTCTGTTGGTTAAGTATGATTTAAACCAATTAAATACTGTTCCTCTTAAACCTATTTCAGTCCAAAGTGTATCGAGGAGGTCAGCTGTGTCCAAGGTGTCGAAGGCTGCCGACAGGTCTAAGAGCACCAGAACAACGGCTTTCTGTTTATCAATCTCAACATAAACATCGTTGACAATTTTGATGATTGCTGTTTCAGTGCTGTGGTGTGGCTTTTGACACATAGCTTAAGTTGCTGACAGGCCTGTAGACAGTTATGATCCAGTGTGGCTTTTTTGATCAGTGGTGTTATTGTAGCATGTTTAAGTTCATCTGGGAATATACCAGTTTCAAGGGAAGAGTTAATGATGGCTAGCAGAGGTTGAATAAATACATCGATATGGTTCTTTAGTAACCATGTAGGTAATGGATCTAGGTTGCAAGATTTGGTTTTTGTTTTCTTGATGATGTTACGGAGTTCTGGTTCTGAATAGTTGGTGAAAGTGCAGAAAGTGGCAGAAGAAACATCTTTGTAAGACGAGGGTGGTGCTGTACATGCTGTCTGAACTGTTATTATATCTGAACGGATTTTCGATATTTTGTCGTGAAAATATTGTACAAAGGTCTCGGCAAGGGCCGCTGGTAAGTCATACTCAGGTAGGATGTTTTTCGACTTTGCAGAGTTCAAAAGATCGTTAGCAGTTGAATAAAGTTTTTTCGGATTAGATTTACATTCGTTGATCTTATTATTGATATAATTCACTTTTGCGTCAGCCACTAACTTCTTCACATTGTGTATTTCAAAAGTAAAAGACTGTTTATGAACGTGCAGTCCAGAAGACAACCATGTATGCTTTGCTTTTCTACGCTTTTTTCTTGCATTTCGAATCTCCCAACTGAACCATGGACAACCATCTTTGATAGCCAAGGTAGATGTTTTCTCTGGTGCATGTTTATTGAGGGCAGATGTAATGACAGTATTATAACTTAAAATCAATTGTTCAGGTGACACAGATGTAGATATGCTGGTAAATGGTTCTTGTAGATCGCTTTTAAACTTTTCAGAATCAATATTCTTATATTTTCTAAATTTGAAAGTTTTTGTAGTTGGGACTTGAGAACCTCCCACTTCAAATGGTATTGAGAAATGTACAGCATAGTGGTCGCTGATTTGAGGGTTGCATACTTTTAGGTTTGCTATTTCAAGATCCGCCTGACTGGTTATAACCAAATCCAGGGTGTGCCTAGGCGATGGGTTTCTCGGTTTACGTGCTGGTGCAAACCAAAAGATTCGAGTAGCGACATGAAGTTCTGCGCAGATGTGTCATGAATGTTAAAGTCCCCCGCTAGAAGCAGCTTTCCAGTCTCGGAAATCAATGTTTCATAGAATGTGCCGAATTCAAGAAAGAAGTCGGTTATCGGAAGAATACGTTTAGATGATTTCTCTTTTACCATTGGTGGTCTATATAAAACGATCAAGTGTATGACATCACTCTTAGATTTTAACTTGACTTGAATGCATTCGAATGTTTTGAATGTTAATTGGGGTTTTGTGCAGATTGTCAGGCTGTCTTTGAACACGACACCGACACCCCCTCCTTTGCCGCTGCGCGGAACATGTTCTAGTTTATATCCGTGGGAGCGAAGTTCGCTAATAATTGGGCCGGATGTATTTGTGTTAAGCCAGGTTTCTGTAACAAGAGCGACATCACAGCTTTTATCTAACAAATGTTCAGTTAAAGTGATTACTTTGTCGTTTAGAGATCTTACATTCAAAGTACATACATTTAAAGTGTTACTAGACTGAGTAGATTGTACTGAGTATTGTTCAGTTTTAGAGTTAACTTTTCTACCCGATCGTTTGCCCCTTTTCGACTTTTTAAACTTAGAGATGTTCATCTCACACAAGGTTTGGTTGAGACCTGAGTTCACAGTGAACATGTGTGAGCTGTTTATAGAGTGAAGTGTTTCTGAACTGGACTTGATTTTCATTGTAAACAGATATTCTGAGTAGCTGATCACTGTTCCATATAATAGATATCCAAATAGCAATGCAGACAAACTGGTATAGTTCATGTGCACATAAAAATTCATTTCCAATTCTTTCAAACAGATGTTCCCTGGTGTCTGACACACAACTGATCCCAAAACATATCCATTAAAACTTTAGAAATTAGGAGAAATCTTAAAAACACTGCAGGGCTCTCGACTGCTGCTACCAAGCGCAAGGGAGATAACTGCCAATTATATATATATATACACAAAAAAAGTTCTGAAAACAACTCTCAGGTGATATATAAATAAATAAGATGTTTGAAAAGAAAACAGACTACATATTTAAAGTTAGCGCTTTCAGTTCCGTCGGAATATATATACATCTAGTAGTAAATACATTCAAACTAAACTTACCTAGTGCCCATTGATAATCTGTTATAGGACTTTGATCATCTTTAAAATGCCAGGTAAGATGAAGAGATGACCAATAAGGTCTAAACACTGTATGATGTATTAAATGATTAGAATCACTCGTTATATCTATATAATTAACTTGTTGTACATATACATCATCTACAGCTAATATCATATGTAATTTACTTGTACCAATTCGTATCACTTCGCATGCTTCTCTTGGATGAAATACATAAGTAAATTTATTCCATAATATTAATGGTTGTTGGTCGATGTCACATATCCCCTGACAACGTTCTGGGTCAAGACTGAAAGTGTGAGTTTCTTGTCCGAATTGCATGAAACCTTCCACATTGTGATGCTGAATGCTAACATCATGTGGATATCCAACATGTACTATAACATGGTAGGCACTCTGGGTGTTTAAATTAACAACTGTTTGTTGAATATGACCTTTCACTTTAATATAGGCCCCACCTTCTTTTGAAACTGAAGGTTGTGATTGGATGATTTTAATACACGAGGTGGAGTCACCATACCAACCAGTTGGTAGTTGGTCGTCACATTCCTTATTTGATTCTGTCACGCCTTCTTCAAATGATGGATTGGCGATGAGATTTTCTCCAGTATATTCTATATCAACCGGTACTGGGGGTGTGGTATCAATTGTAATACCGTCAGACACTGCTACATCAGATTTCAACCCACTTCCATCTACAGCATACACTTTATTATAAATTGTCAGACCTATAAAAAAAATAAAGTACAGTAATCGTATTTTCATGGTGGCAGTAACAGATGGATAATAATAGATCACACCGGGAGCATCAGCAATTGGAAAAAAAAACACTGAGAAATCATTCTTTGGAAACAGGTTGCTTGGGCGTTATGGGGTGGGGTGGGGGTGTCTTGAGGTATAGTATATTTGGGGAGTATCTTTGCACGGCCGTTTAAAGCGATATAAAATACTCTTTATTACCTTGGTCACTATAATACAGTAGTAAACCAGTATCGCACCTGTCGATCGAGCCAAGAAAACAATATGACGAATGATGAACTGTAGAATACATAGTGTCACGATAATCAAAGGACTTTTATTTAATCCCCACAACTCTTTGTCTGATGGAAATTGACATTCGATTACGTCAATTAATATGGAAACTTTGTATTAGAATGCCTACCATGATTTACAGGTGAGGTTAGGTTTACAGATACTCTAGTATTTAATCCTACATTCTTCCAGTAGTGTATATTACAATCTGTAGTACTAACATCAGTTCCAATACACCAGTAATATTTAACTATACCAGTACCACTATCAGTAAAACCATACCACGATGAGGATATAACTGTTGTAGAGCTTTGGTAATCTTTATCATAGATATCTGTTAAATATGAATGTCCATAATAATCTAACTTTTCTTTTGCATAAGGCTTTTATGCAAAGCGATCAAGAAAATTGAAATTGTGGGAAATGAAGTTCAAGAAATTTACTGGACCTTTGTAGGATTTAATCAAATTTTCTGGGGTTCTTTTGGGGTCACACTACATTCAATAATCTCATTAGTTTACTTACCATTACCATCATGTATAATACCGGAAGTGGGAGTTGTATTGTCTATTAATATTCCATCACTATTGGCCCAGCTCAATAATCCTGCTTTATTATAAGCTAGTACAGTACTATAATATTCTCTATTCTCTTGTAGATTTAGATTTGTAGCTGTATAGACACTTATATTTCCAGGTACTCTTGTAGATGACTGATGAACGTTGTGGCCTACATTTCAGAAAAAGAAGCCAAGATCGCTTTTGATTACATTATTAAGATGGGCTAGGTGAGATCTAAGTAAAGAGCTGACAGTGCTCGCTACAACACTTTTAAAACAGATAATGAAACAGCAATAATAACAAAAATAGGTTGCCAGGCAACGAAACATACGCCCACACAGCAGCTAAATCGTCCGGGCAGTCAACAAGAGTTGTCGCATATTAAGTAATTATCAGAAAATCATTAGAATTTGTTTGGTTTTTATAAAGGCCTGCCCCATGCTAACGTTAAGTATACGAATCATTTAATATTATGGAATTAGCTGTCACCTCCACTGGATACGAAAAATTTAATATTATGGCGATTTTTCGAACAATCAGGGGCCATAATTCAGGAAGTTACGATCAGATATGTCCAAATATCGACAGGAACCAAGATCTTTGAGTTATGAACATGCATTTCAAGTTTGACCAAAATCAAATTAAAGTTGTGACCTCTACAGGGTCCACAACCTTGATATACCATATTGTTTTACTGTTCGTGTAAAAGTGGCGGCCATTTTGTTCAGCAATTTTGGTACGATGTTCACGAAATTCAAACTGAAAATTCATTACAGTGTAACAGTGATATAATCAAATGTTTTTGAACTCCAGACGGATCACAAGATAATAAAGGCGATTTTCCGTATAATCAGAGGCCATAATTCAGGAAGTTACAATCCGATATGCGCAAATATCGCAACGGACCAAGATCTTTAGGTTATAAAAATGTATTCTAAGTTTCATCAAAAACGAATGAACCTTGATTTTCCATATTTTTACACCATTCGCGTACAAATGACGGTCATTTTGTTTGTCAATTAATTTTGGTCCGATTTTCATGAAATCCAAACTCAACCTAGATTACCCTGTAACGGTGATATAATCAAACGTTTTTTTTTAAATTAGGTAAAAATTGTTACCTCCAGAGGGACCACAAGGTGATAAAGGCACAATCAGGGGCTATAATTCAGGAAGTTACGATCCGATATGCGCAAATATCAAAAGGACCCAAGATCTTTGGGTTATCAACATACATGTCAAGTTTCATCGAAATCGGTTCAAAATTGTGACCTCTATAGAGTCCACAAGCTTGATATAACATATTTTCACACTATTCGCGTACAAACGGCGGCCATTTTGTCTGTCAATTTTGGTCCGATTTTCACGAAATTCGAACTAAACCTCCATAACCATGCAACGATGATATAATCAAACGGTTTTTAAAATCGAATTACAATTTTGACCTCCAGAGAGACCACAAGCTAAAAAAGGCGATTTTTCGGACAACCATGGGACATAATTCAGGAAGTTACTTCCGCAGGGCCCAAATATTGAAAAAAACCAAGACCTTTGGGTTATAAACATACATGTCCAGTTTCATGAAATTCGGTTCAAAATTGTGACCTCTATAGGGTCCACAACCTTGATATTGTAGTAGGGTGAATTACGGCCCAATAGTAAATGATTAATACGTCGTGCTAATCCGCTCAGTAGTGCTTAATTTTGAAGGCCATATTTTAATGGATCTTAATCCACCTTAATTACCCCCATTTATATCTAATTTATATTGTCTTATATATCTCATTAATAACAAGTCTCCAGTATTCTTTGTTTTACACTTTAAATCTACCTTATTAATTGTAATTAATGTCTACGGGCGAAAGCGTTTTAGTTGCCACGGTATATTGTTTGTATATACGATAGATTTATGGGATTAATGCCCTAGGCGATGCATGGAGATATATAGACCCAAATGACAGAATTAGGGGAGACCTGGCTACACACCTGTCTTGGGAGATCAGCTCAGATCACATTCCTAAGAACAGACCTGTCAATTTCCTTATCCACATTGGAGCTTATATTCTATTAAGCATTTAACCAATAATTGTTATATTAATTATGTGCTATTAAGTGTTGTTGACTAAAGAATATATCGAATTATTAACAACCAACAAGAGTCCTGTCTTCATTTAATCAACAACGAGATTCCAGAAAATACACCAGAAACGCACTTCTACAATATAACATATTTTCACACTATTCGCGTATAAACGGCGGCCATTTTGTCTGTCAATTTTGGTCCGATTATCACGAAATTCGAACTCAACTTCCATAACCATGTAACGGTGATACCATCAAACGTTTTTTTTAAATCGGATAACAATTTTGATCTCCAGAGGGACCACAAGCTAAAAAGGGTGATTTTTCGGACAATTAGGGGCCATAATTCAAGAAGTTACGATCCGCTAGGCGCAAATATCGAAAGGAACCAAGATCTTTGGGTTATAAACATGCATTTCAAGTTTCATCCAAATCGGTTCAAAATTGTGACCTCTACACTGTTCACAAGCTAAAAACGTGATTTTTCGTACAATCAGGGGCCATAACCCATGAAGTTACAGTCCGATACATACCAATATCGAAAGGAATCGAGATCTTAGGGTGATAAACCTATATTTTAAGTTTCATTGAAATCGGATATAAATTGTGACCTGTAGACTGTTCACAAACAATTGTGGACGGACGGACGGACGGACGGACGGACAGGGGTGACGACAATATACGTCCACATAAAAATGTGGGCGTATAAAAATATATTCTGGGGGTAGTTTGAGGTTTTGATGAGTATAGCGTAGCCTCGATTTTTATTGCTGTCGTATTTCAAACTGTGACATTCCGATGTCCTAGAGAGATGATTAAGGACTTTTCATGTGAATAAATTTGTAATAATTGATAGAACATTTGAGACCAAAAGAAAGATTTGCATAGGAATATTTAGCTCTTACATAATAATGACTGGCTATACAAGATAAAGACATTGGACGGAACTGGTTCAAAAATATCTTTAGGAATGTAAACATCAGTTTAAATATGTTGTCATGAAAATAATAAATATTTGTTTCCGTAAAACATTCTGACTGGGAAAAGTTATTCAATGTAATTATGTTAGTATTAAAACCCACCTTGTGGATGAGTGCTTATATAAGGCTTAAAATAATCGAATCCATGAATTCCTCCTCTAAATTTATTCTTCCAACCAACAATAATCTGATTACTGGATGTTTGGTAATCTATATCGTTAACACTTGATATAGTTTCTAATTCTTTTATCTGGATATAAAAATAGAGAAATATATCACAAACATAAATCAATAATTCTTTTTTTAAAAAGGTTAATCAAAACGAACAAAAATGTTATCGTTATAATAGCAGTTACAATTAAATAGTTACTTACAGCAGCTCCCGCTATATGACTGACACTAGGGGCAGACGTCAGTGGTATAATACCAGGAGACTTAAATATCGCATACTGATTTACATTATACCATACCCTCACAAATACACTATATGACACAGACTTATCTAAAACTTTAGCTGGAATATATAAAATGATATTACGAAATTAGATGTACTAGAAACACAAGGGACCTAAAGCCTATCCCTGTGGCACACCTTTACAAGAAAGAAGATTTTTTGTTTTTGGAGCTTTATAAGTATGCTCCAATGTTGATATATTGATGAGATATCCTATTGTCACGAGGTAAATATACAGTAGTATTGATTGTTTCTTCAAAAAAATGAATAACAATTTTGAAAGGTGTACCTGTTGGTAAAGTAATTATAGTTTCGGTATTTTCACCAACATCAAACCAAGTTCTTTCAGTATCAGTGTCGTATATTCCACTGGGTGAATTCTCACCGGAATGTCCGGCACTGCATTCATATCTAAAATACCATACATACTCTATGTAGTTAATAATGATTTAATATTGTCTTGTCAGGCTGAGGCCGGGAGCCTCAAGATCTATCGGGCCTGTTGCAAAACCGTAGGATGTTTTTGACACAATCATCCGCATTTTTTTTACACGCACTGTAGTCTTAATCACCCATCATCATCGGTTTATTAAAGGGGGTTAATTTTCCTTATAGACGAAAGACATAATAGGTTTTTTAAAGGGGTTTAATTTACCTTATAGACGAAAGACATAGTTGGTTTATTAAAGAGGTTTAATTTAACTTATAGATGAGAGACCGTGTTGGTTTATTAAAGCGGTTTAATTTATCTTATAGATGGGAGACCGTATTGGTTCATTGAGGGGGTTTAAATAATGGAAGTTTAATGTACCTTATTGGGGAGATGCCTTGTGGGTTTATTATGCTCCACCTGGCAGCGAGAAAATTATCAGACGATGTGTAATAAGTCTGTGCAGCATCAGATGACATCAAATTAGTCGAGTCAGTAACTTGGATAATGTTATTTGGATTCCCTGCAAGGATCATTATAAATAAAAAATCAACGTACAGGAATAGTGTGGCATAATATCTGAAACTGTTTAAGGTAGACTAAACACTGTGGACCATTACTGAGGTGAATGTGAAGGTAAATTTTGCAGAAAAGTACTACAAAGAATTAATTAATATGAATAATTTTAAACAAACTTGATAGATATATACCTGTTGAGATCTCATTGCAGTTATCTATATCTGAACATGTTTTGTCTTGTGCAGCACAAACACAATGTCCGAGACAATTATACGGTTGACATCTCCTGACTAAATCTAACATTCCCCCTTCCACAAGTTCAAATTCAGAATGAGCAGGCTGACTTTTTAATCCAACCTAAGCCAAAAATAAAAATGAGATAAACCATATTCATGGTTGTGTTAATAGATAAGGATGCTAATGTCGGCAATTTTGCATAGGGCTGATACACCCAATTTAGATATGTAATTTCTCATCTTCTACTGTAGTACATAGTATATACTAGAAACTGATTAAATGTCAATAATTACCCCGTTAACAGCCCATACAGACATGAAAACAGAATTGTCCATATGAAGTGTCTTGGTAGTTATTGTAACTGATTGTACCATTCCTTCATCATTAAAATTATCTCCAGGCACATGTTGAAACGTTGTTTGTTGATCGTCCTGTTAAAACATTTTTTGTAGAAATGATTTTCGTGAAAGTAAAGAAAATATTATGACATATTATCTAAGATTAATTGGATACCGAAGTCAAGCATTTTATTATACGCCCACATTTTCAGGTGGACATATATTGTCATCGCCCCTGTCCGTCCGTCCGTCCGAGCGTCTTGAATTTCGTCCACAATTGTTTGTGAACACTCTACAGGTCACAATTTTTATCCTAGTTTAATGAAACTGAAATGTAGGTTTATCACCCTAAGATCTCGGACTGGCATGTATCGGGCTGTAACTTCATGGAAAATGACCCCTAAATGTACAAAAAATCACGTTTTTAACTTGTGAACACTGTAAAGGTCACAATTTTGAATGCAGCTAAATTACGCCAAAAATGTATTATTCTCATGAATGAATGTGACATATTAACGTAATCAGAGATACTTGCCTGGTTGAGGTCAGTAAAGAAAGGCTTAGTCCCTACACTGATTTTATACTCGGTTATACCAGTATGAAGATCGGCAAATCCCAACCATGATAACTTAATAGACGTAGTAGACCAGTTGTTCCAGTTATTCCTATCTCTGTTTAAGTTAGCTGTGTGGTCAGTATTAATGGCAAACATACCTGGAATAATATTTACAAAATATTTCATCAGAGCAGAAGCACAATTTGTATGATGGGAAAACTTTAAATTCTTGATAATCATTCAGATTACTTACTCATTTTAGAGTGGAAAACAAATGCAAAAAAAAAACAAGTTTAAATTTGTCAGCTTTCTAGTGTAATTTGATTTATTTAGTGATTAGATATCTTGATCATTGTTCTGATATAATCATAACACGTACCTCTGGTAGGTGGTGTAGAATCAACTGTTATATCATCTGTAACACTTGACTGACACAAACCAGCTAAATTACAACCAATGACTTTAACTTTATATTTACGACCATCGTGTAGATCTAGCCCAGAAAAAGTAAACTCTGTCACCACACTAGGAATCTTAAACAAAAATAGTAGCATATTCCCTAAAACTAAAAGTATTACAGCCACACACCATGTTCATCGTTCATTATACAAGTTCGTAATAGGACTGTATTAATAGTAATATATCCAACTATACAATTTTACCGCAGCACTATCCATCGGACATCCTCATATTACTGGATTCATTATAGACGTGTTATTTTCGGAAAAGAATGTTCCATTTTTCATTTTAAAAAGCAAAGTATTTTTCAAATTATCGAAAGGACTTACCTCCATTGCTGAAGAATTGAAATCTCCCAATAAATGAGGTGAAATAGAAATGTATTGCCTTTCTATATCTGATTCATCATCAGTAAACTTCCATTCAATTTTAATACTAGATTTTGATATGGTAGTTGAGGGTAAAATAGAATTAAACGATGAGACGGGAACTGCCCTTTGTACCACTATTGGTAATGTTGTATCGATTTTAAAACCATTTGATGTAACTTCGCTGTATAAACCTAATAATATAAAGCCTGGGTGCAATGGTGGCTACGAAATGCACAAATAATACAAACTATGATGATATAAATATTTGTAATCCTATGCAATTTTACAAAAGAAAGACGCCGATTCGTCTATAGGCGTATGGGCCTGGTGGGAAGACGTTCGGGCAAGCTGACTTTTCGGGCAGACGTTTAAAGTTAGAAAAAAAACAACAAATTCATTTACTAGGTATATAAAGTGCCCGAAATCTAATAAAACACTAATTTTACGGGCTAGAATAGCATTAAAACGCGTTTGGAGGCCGTCAAATATTCCAATTTTCTTGGGAGGTCAGCGCCGCTTCTCCGGCTCTCGAAGAAAACCCGCGCTGCTGTCTGTAAACCTGAAATTTTTTCAGGCATTTATAGTTTTGCTTCCCTAACTGTCACCGAGCCCTAATAAAACACTAATTTTACTTTTCTTTCAATCTGTATTAAAGTTTCAATATCATATTTTCTAAGAAAGTCAAAACTTAATTATTTCTATGTCTTTTGCTCAAAAGATTGTCAACTCACTATTATACGATCATGGGAAAAATTTCACAGGCGTTAAAATGGCTGACACAGGCTGATTGAGGAAATAGTAACTCAATTACCTCCCTTGTTTTCCTATTCCTCTCCACGGACGGCCATCTTCAAACGTTTGAATTTGAAGTTGAAAATGATATTTTTGCCAATTTCTCAACTGACAATAGTGAATTATAGGATTATTCTTTAACAAGGTAGGGCTGTTTATAGGTACAATCTATTTTAGGGCTTTATTTTAATACATTTTAAAAATATAACTTAAAAATATGCTATTGGAACTTTAAGTTGACTATGTTTTAAACCATTTGGTCTTGAGCCACTCTACTTTGTGCGACATTATTTGTAAATGCGTCTGCAACAGTCTGATTGGATGCATGGAATTCGGAGTGTGATTTCGGTTACAAAACCATTGGATACTTTTGGAGTTACTTACACGGGCTAGAAAAGCAAAAAACGCATTTGCGTTGATTAAATTTTCATAATTTTTTCCGGGAGGGTGAGACCCCCATACTCCGTGACGATTGATTGGTTGTTTGGAATTTGGGTAGCAGGTAGGCTGTATTGGACCCAATCGAAGTTTCTGTATTCACAGGCTGGAATAACAGGAAGACGCGTTTGCGGCAGTTAAATTTTCAAAATTTTCCCGATTGTAAACGATTGATTGAAATTCGAGCCAGTCACCTGTATTAAGCTATATTAGACCACCTTGAAGTTGCTTTGTTCACGGGCTGAAATAGCAGGAAAACGTGTTTGCAGTCGTCAAATATTTCAAAAATTTCTAGGGTGGGTTGGGTGGGGCGCGTCTGAAAACCCGAAAATTTTCCCGGCTATTTGGGCTCTGCCCCCCAAACTGTCATCGAGCCCCGTACGCCTATGAATGGCCCTCATACTTCTACATCCTACCCAACACAAGGTTGATTACGCCTCCAGCTTATAAAAATCATCCTTTAAAAGCCTGCAAGATCTACACCTCCTTTCAAGCCTAAACTAAATTAAAACTTATGTTTGTGAAGTCTCAGGATAACTAAACGACCAATAGTGAACACGAATAAAGAATGAGTTGTCATCTCCGTTACACACGTAGTATCGTAAGGTAAAACCCATTTCTCTCACCATATCGCTTATGCTATTGCAGACGTCCCCATGCCATCAACTATCTGAATGAAATTAAACTGGCACAATTGAAATGAAACTGACACATCGTGCATTCTACATGTGATCATCATGGCGTTTGTAAACGGAGTCCGCAAATTTTAGTAAGAGGGATAACTGTGAATATTTCGTGTAGGAACCCCTTTTAATATGTATATAACAAGCGACCACCACCTCTTCAAGCCTGTTATAGTGTATTGCGGAGTTGGTTCAAATACGATGTAACTTACATTACAGTTCTGTAAGTATCACTAGCATTATTAGTCATTTTACCTGCTTTATTGTAACATCTAACAGTAATATAAATTCTAGTATCAACAGGCAATAGTTTATTATCAGGTAAATTAGATCTATACGCCAGTTCCACCACTGGTAAAACTTGAGGGCTAAGTAACTCTTCGCCTCCAATGGTTGTTCCTACTCTCCATTCATATCTCGCTATACCAGACTGTGCATCTTTAAACCCATGCCATTTGGCACCAACAAAGTTTCTGAAACCAAGATGGCAAAACTTAAAAGATTCACATGGCACATTATGTTAACGTATTCAGTAGCAGAATCCGATTATGGAAGATAATAATTGCAACTCTCTAATATAACCCTATACCTGCTGTGTCAATCACCTAATTAAGAACGGTTGCCAGCTACATCGTCCAGGCGGTCAACAAGTTACGTAGCATATTTATTCTTTAGTAGGGAAGGGGCCATATAAAAGACAAATTGTCGAAATTGAGAAGGATTCTTCGTGTATCAGATGATAAATATAGTCTGTAAGGTCGTCAAGCTACTTCTTTTGGACAGACGTGTCGATGGCAATATACTACCACATTTGTATGTGGGCGTATGAAAAATGAGTTATTGTGAAATGGTCTCACAGTGAAAAGAGACTTGATAACCGTGATCCAATAATAATCTTGGATCCTCATGTCAATTTTACAGTCTGATCTATCAAAGGAAAATTAAACAGACTTGATAATCATGTTTCAATTACCTGGTTGCTTGGAATTCTACATCTAAATCTTTCGTTCCATCTAAAACTCGTCCCACGTCCGGTGGTGTCACGTCAATTATTACCCCGTCAGATATGGCCGACGTACACATGTCAGCCATATTGCATCCTGTTACCGTGGTGACATATTTTGTTCCAGGAGTAAATTTGGAAGGCGGAAAGGTAAAATCTGAAATATAAATCGGTTGTTAAAATTTATTAGAACATCTACCTAATTTATTTCAAATAAAATATCCCATACAATGAAGCATAGCTACTTCTTTTGGGGAATATCATAAAAATTTATGTTACAGAAAAGTTGGATTGCACTTAGAAAAAGACCTTTATAATATTATTTTCCTTACGTGTAGATATGCCTGTTTTGATTTCTGGAATTATGTCATCACAATCATCACAGGTACCGACTTTGACAGTAAAGTACTGCATTGATGAATGGGGATCATGGAATCCTTGCCATGTAACAGAGAGTGGTGATTCGTTAGTTATATAATCTACGTCATCTCCGGTATAGTTTGTATTAAAAATATCGATGACATGTCCTGTGGTAGGAGGAGTTGTGTCTACTGTCACTGGACGAGATATTAATGTAGACGATAATCCTGCACCATTAATGGCCTGAAATACCACAATAGACACGAGTTATTTTAAATTTGGTATATTGAATACAAAAATAACCAGAATATAGCATGAATTTCTATAGAAAACAGCCTTAACGATTAGTATCAATTTCTTTGAAATAATTAAGGTGAACAATGTAAATTGAAAGCTATACGACCATCCTCTATGTTTGTTTCCAACTTATCTATAATTCGTTAAACTTTTTTTCTATCCAAGAACGTAATGCAAAATTACGATAAGAGATATACCTGAACTGTGACATAATAAATATGTCCATCTTGTAATTTTTGTTCTAGATTCACTTCATCACAATCATTATCTGTTATCATATATGTTATAACGTCTTGATGACCTGGTTTAGTACCTATTGACCATCGATATTGACTTATACCGCTTTCAGTGTCTTTAAAAGATCCGCTCCAACTGTAAATAAAACATATAAAAGTGATGATCCACTTTAATAATTTCTGCACAATCACGCAGTGTGCTATGAAGGGGGGGGGGGCTTCCAACATGCCAAGGGAACTTATACATGGGATCGAAACCGAAGCATTGTGTTCTTTTACGTTTACACGGAACTTAAATGTTTCATTATATCCAAACGTCTAGACCGTTTTTGCCAGGCTACTCGTTTTAGTGAATGCCACGAGCTTCTGAAATCAAAGTCCAAAGCATCGATGCATTTTATTTTGTTTTGTTTTCTAAGACTAGATTGTATATAAACCTACCACACAGACAATACATCATTCGACTGTATATATGTATTAGTAAATTGTATTGGTTTAGATGTAGTTTCTGGTGGACTATTATCAATTATGAAATCTTCAGAGGAAACCAATTTTGTCCTGTTTACAAAATCAATTGCTGAAAATAAACAAAAAACAAAACAATATTATTATTAACGCTAAACAAACAATAGTAGGGTCATCTTATGGAACCAACGGATGACTGAATGGGTGAATACTAAAGAACAACAGAATTGTATATAGCTTTATATTAAATTATACGAATGTAATACATGATCAACAAATTTAATTTTCTATTTGCTTTCATTTTATTTATATATTTTTCTATAATTAGAATTGTGAAACAGAAACAAGAATTTATACCTACCTTCTACAGTGACATAATAAGTGTGGCCATTTTGTAAAGAAAGATGGTGGAATATTTTATGATTAATCAAACCAACGTTATGTTTAGTTACAATATCTTCACCTCCCTCTATAGAACCTTAATAAATAAAAGAAAATTTACAAAATGTAAAGAACATTGGCAATAAAGTATGTTCATTCACTACAAGATCGTTGATTCGGTGATACCTGTCGCATCTTTAAAAAAAAAAACTTTACCGATATATAAATGATACTTTGATATTCCACTTGGATGAACAGTTTTTCCACCATTTTCTTCTACGTCAAGAAAGCTATCCCAGTAGACAGCTACATCACTGTTGGATAACTGAAATAATATATTGGTTATTCATATAAAACTATCACAACAACATTAAGTCAGTACTGATGTAAAGTATATTAAAACCGCTATATGGTGCATAAGAACTACGTAATAAAACGACATATTCATATATATTTCTAACACGTAGGCTGAATCAAATACTAGAAACAGCGGGTAACTATATAATATAGTATTCGAGGATTGAAACATTATCCTGGAGTACTATTAATCAGACTAACAGGGAATTACAAGGAATGAATGGAACACCAAATATTATACGTGTTGGAGTATGTTAGGATCGACATAATGGGGTTCGACTATATTTATATTGAACTATTACCTGGTATTTAAAATCTTTCAACTTCTCCACCCACACCCGACCACCTTTTGGTGGAGTCAAATCAACAGTTACTCCATCACTACACGCGTTAAGCTCTTCCAAATCTTCAGTCCATTTTTCATTACCAGCAACCACAGCATCAGCATGGATGCAGATATAATACCGTCGTCCGTGTTTTGAAGTATTTTGAGTTAACACATTGATGTATTCGTTTTCTGTTAAAAGAAACATAAAGAAATATGGTAAAATTTAAGTCTTAATGATAAAGTCAACAAAGAAACCTTCAAAGCAAGTGTTCTTATTGTAAGTGTTGGGCGTAAGAAAAAAAGGGATTAATGGAGTATAGCCTAGATGACATAAGAAGATTACCGAAACTCACTCACCAGTTTGTCCACATTTTATAACATCTGGGTGGGAACAGGGATCTCTTATCGTCATCTTCTGTTGAGTAAAATGTGTTAAAGAAGAAAAGGCTGAATCTTCCAGTAAACTCCACGTATAGTTTCTATGTCTTAATGTAGGCCATACGGCTGATATAATATTTTTATAAGGTGTATAGTCCACATCTGGTTTCGACCAGGCTGCGTTCTGTTCCAGAGAAATTGACTTTCCTATTTCATTTGTGTTGGGATCTGAAATACAAAACAAACAAAATCTTCAAATTCTTCAAACGCTACTCATAAAAGGGCGCATGGATCGTTATCTTTCAAAACCACCCGTGAGTGTATGTGTGTGTGTGCGTGACGGTGTGTGTGCTGTTGTGTGGGTGTGTATGTGTATGTGCGTTTATTTCAATTTTGAGATATATTCAAAAAGTACTTACCTTTATTTAATGGTTGCCCTATAGCGTCTATAACAATAGCTGGTGTAATTAATACAGGATCTATTGCTGAACAGTTTTTAATATCCGATGATATTATTGTTGATAAACCAGCTTTATTAAATATTCTTACAGCCAATCTTCTACATTCACTAAAATCAACTTCACCATCTAAATTAATGCTAAACTGAAACTAAGAAATACAATAATTTTACATGAAATAGGTTGCCTTTAAGACACAAGTTTGTAAGCAGGTTCGCGTGATTGCATAGTTATCGTGTTGAAAAGAAAAACCACACAAATGCTTTTGCTTCACGTTTCTGTTGAGTACATCACTTTTGCTTACTACTTCTTGAAAACCTGACACAATTTGTAGTCATGCAGTTATTGGGGTGTTGTCCCGTAACACAGTTATTTTTTTTCTTCCTTTCTGTTGGTGTTCCCAAAGTCTGTAATCTAGTTTACGTTTTAGGTCATTTTCATAATTTATACAGCTGTAACATACAAAAACATACAGGCAACCTTAGAATTTAGATTCTTACCGTTGTCTCACTGATTTTCTGCATATTGTTTACTTTGCGCCATTTAGTAAATAGATGACTATTGTGTTTATTATCTTTAATACTCCACATATATTTATCTATGGTAGACGCCACAGAACACACTTTATCTTCGGCATTACTCTTGTAAGTCAAGCTAACATCTAACTGGGATATGGAACAAAATATGAAATGAGAACACTATTATAATCATCCAGACCGTCAAATTAGGTTACATTTAGTAGCTGATTAACAGATTTTAGATTCACACTGCGTTAATGATATACTTCATTAATGTGTTTGTACAACGTTATATTAACGTTAAATGGTTATCTGGGTAATTGTGTAACATTCGGCCAACAACTGTTACTATAGTGAGCTGCATATTAAATACTTGAATAGGTATAAATATTAGACATGTACAAAGAAATCATTTTAATTCGTTAGATTGTATTTCTTTATATTTCAATTACCTGGGAACTTTGCGTCTTTTTGTGGAGTATATTTATCTCTGGCATATCAGGTTCGCTCAACACTGTCACACCATTACTGACTACAGATTGAGAACAAACTTCACCCGAACAAAACCTCACACTACTTCTATATGTTTTACAATAATTTAATGCTACTGGTTGGAAGATTCGACCAGAATTTGATAGAAAATTCTTATCTTCTACATTGTGCCATATATCCTCTGTTAAACAATGAATAATAAAATTTAATAATAACAACAGCAACACTCTAATATCAGTTTGTCGAGTAACCTTTATTTTTATCAACCATACAATTTATGTAAATTTTAACAATCGAGATCTATTATTCTACATATTTTTTATTCTAATTTTAAATATATCCAAATGCTAGAATCAACAGTATGAACCATACAATACAATATATTCATTTATTTCACAGTAATTTTTTCATTTATTTTAAAAGTAATTTATTCATTAAATTAAAAATAATTCAAGTCATTTATTCCGAAGTAATTGAATTATTTATTTCAAAATATAAGTCAATCATTTATTTGAAAGTAATTCTATCATTTATTTCTAAGTAATTCAATCATTTATTTACCTGTGTTTTTCTGCCTCATTTGTAACGTCCATTTAATATCAGGATACATATGTTTATATGCATTTGATATTGTCCAATGTGCCATGTAATAAGATGTTGCTATTTGATAGTCAATATCCGACTCACATTCTGAGCTTGAATTCTGCGTCAAAAAAAAAAAAAAAAAAAATTAAAAAAATTAAAAAAAGTGTTCTCAATTGAATTTAGTATCGGTAAATATATGAACATTGACTATATCAGTTCAACAATTTATTTTTCATGAGCAAAATATAACGTACAATTAAAAATAAAAATTAAAACGCAAATAAAATCATGTTGGACTATTCTTAGCTTACTATATGAGCAAAATAGTTTACCTGTTGCGAATGGTGGTTTGGTAGCCAGGATATTCTTTCTATGTTTTTTATTATTATAAAGTGAAAAAAAGTAATATGGTATTAGGATAGGCATATAAAATAATATGATGTTTGATTTGAAACAAATTTTGAACAGTGCAGTAGTACTTTATATGGAATACAAGAGACTTAAATGTAACCCTTGCTGTTGGCCTACACCAACTATTGGTTTTATGAGATGATATATAGTTGATGTGAAATATTTATATCTACAAGGTAATCTGAATTTAAACATTAATACAGTATTTACGAGGTAATGTTTATTCATTAAAAAGCTTGGTTGTGAGATAATTTGTATTCTAAAAGATTTTTATTAATTTACCTTTTTGTTGACAACCAGAGCCATCTTTTATCTGAACTTCACTATTCAGGTTAACATTTTCCTGAACTATAGTGATACCATTAGATGATGCCTTTGTTGTTCCAGCGTCACTCCTAGCTGTTACCGTTACAAAGTATGTCTACAAACAGTAACAATAATAATATTAATACATACGTATATTATACATTTCTGTATTTGTGCACATGTCTGAATGGGGGGCATCCATGGGCAGAGCATTAAGAAGGTGTTTCTGAAAACCGAGTATCATTTGTATACAAATGTTGCATTAAACATCCCACCTACCTTGTGCAGCTGTAAATTAAGCTCGAGAAACGTATGCTTGGTCTTACTGCCAACGTTTTCATCTTTTATATCATTAACGAGTGGTTGTGAGCCAATACCAATACTGTAAGTTACGTGCTCTGCCATATCACCAGATTCAAACCCAAACCATTTTGCTTTTAATTTACTGGTGGATAGTTGAAAATTACTGTCTTCTAACTCCTAGAGGGAACATCATATAACTATAAACAAATGTTTTCCAATACCGAAATATAGTGGAATCTGAATACACTGCTAACACATGATCAAATATAGTCCAAAGACTATAGGGTTCCTTTAACCAGCTATGTAGGTTGCAATGTATGAGAAGCGTCCCTGGTTCAAGTTAACAAACATGATTAGAGATTATATTTAATTTCAACTAAGCTACCCTAATGTCACAATACTACCAACTGTTGAAAACAGCTATCCCAAAGATAGAATGACAATACCATTAGGTTATAATGCGCATTAAACTATCTGGCCCAAAGAAATGGACGCAGATGCGCCTTGCAAACGAGTCCGAAATAAGCATATATGAAAAAGCTTACATTAACACCAAAGTCATCTGCCTCATCAGGCAGAATAACTTCAAATACAACCCCCGTGGCTGGCCTTCTGGTATTATGAATATATGCATTAGATGTGAACACACTGCGTAATCCAACTGTGTTCTCTACTCTGATTGATACAAAGTAGGTAAAGTTGTGATGTAAATCCCAATGAAGATCCTCCATGGAAAAAGCTGTACAGGTTGGTGGGTTAGCTAACGTACATCTTCCGCCAGACGATAAAGAAGAATACGGATACACATCTTGGGTTCCCGGTGAACTACCTGTAAAATGAAATACATAGCTTCTGTATATACTCATGACAAAGAACAAACTTCGTTTTCCAGATCCGAATCCAATCATATGGCTGCTATTCTCAAAGCAAAGTTGGCAGATTTGACCCTATTACCGAGCACTATTAACTACTAATTAAATATATTATCAGCAATCATGCATAAACTTACCTACGGCCGCTGTAAAGGTAAGTTGCGACGTGTCGGGATCAGATACAGTTGCTGCTGACCAATCGGCCTTTAAAATCTCATCCTCAAATTTAACCAATACCTCGCCACCAAGAGTAGGGGGAATAGTATGAACTAAAATCGGGCCTAATCCCTGGAAAATAATTATAACATGTTTTATGGGTACCATAAGTCTTATCCAAATATTCCAACTTTTTAAAATTTGTAGAAAAATAATTCAATATTTGATTTAAGTACTAAAATCACCCACCTGAACAGTTTCCTTTCCAGCTTTGTTAATTGCCTTAATACTGATGTAGAATTCTGTTCCATCACTTAGTTGTGGATGGTAACCACGGTACCAAGAATGGTGATGGGTTGATGTAAATGGTAAAATATTAGGGGCAGAAACTGAACTTTTAGCAGATGCTAGACCAAATTCATAATTGTAAATTTCTGTATTCATCAAACTACCTTTAGCAGTCCAATTAACATATAACTGAAATAAAATTACTATTTATTACGTTCTTGTCTTGTTTTTAGATTGTTAAGACCTATGAAAATGGGACCCAAGATTTTTATTGCGTTTGGGATGTAGCCTCCAAAGAAAATCTAATTCGGAGTTACTAGAGATGTGACTAGAAAGAATGCCTTCCAATTCCGAAAATGATCACACAGTCACCGGAATCAGCTGTATCTTCCCAGTGAAAATTGCGGACATTGTATTAAACCGATGGCTCCTCGTCCAAAAATCTGATTGCATCAATATTATCAATTAAGACGAAATTATACAACGCACTGGCCCCTAAAGCTCTACGTGTAGCCTATTGTTTAATTTGGGTATGATAAACTCACAAATCTAAATACTAGATGTTTTTGTGTTAATCTTTTAGTTATGACTGTCTTCGTAAGGCTGTCGGAATAGTACAATAGGGCGTTAAACCTCATTTATATCACTTACATTGAACGATATTCAGGGGTTAATGGCATGCTCTATTTAGGAGAAATTAAATTCTGAATTCGCCTCTGAAAGAGAAACAGAATGTACTTACATGAGAATGCATTGCAAGATACATCTTTGACAAAAACATATCTGTCATTGAGCTTTCACCACAAAAAATACTCGCCGGATATGTATGTATTGTACCATTGGAAAACCGCTCAATAGGAAAAAGATCAGTAACCTCGACAGTTTTGGCTTTTCTCCTGAAATATATTGATTTATCCTGTTAAAATTGTCTACGATATCACCTTACACTTAAAATAGCTTTCTCTTCATTTAATCTAGGAATGCCTCGGGGCTAAGCTTCGTTTGGAATGAAATGATTTACAGTCATCGTTAATTGTAACTATTGTGTATTGTTAAATAGATCAATTCGTGTACTTATTCCTATGTTTTAAAGATGTAAATATGAGATCTTTAATAATGGTGAAGGTGGAAAGAGGTACAGGGACGAATATAAACTATCAGACTAAGCTTTTTGTCAGCCGAGAAAATACATGGATACAAGATGTTTAATTTTACATTTATATACGAAAATGACTAAAGATTACACTTACATACAAGCTGTATCCGGGTTTTTAAGTAAATATTTCCGTCTTGTATTTGATATATAATATACTTGATTATTTTCTTTTATTAAACCACCTTTAATTCTAGCTCCTTCTATATCTATTTCCCTTATAGTAGGCAATGTTCCATCTACAACAACTCCATCAGAACAAACTGGTAGAGATACTTCTAAAGCTCGGTTATATGCTACTACAGTGATGTAATATTTACCATCAGACGGTGCTGTCCAAAAAGCGTGCGTAGATGTAGTTTGTTGAACATCCTATAATATAATAGTAGGAGATAAGCCTTATAAATGTTCTACCATAAAATGATAAATATTACCAAGGACAAATACATTTACTTTAAAAAAGATTCATTTTATTTGCTTAGATTACCTTTCTATTTACAAGATTCAGTTGAAATTTGTTGGCGTCCAAACAAGACGTAGAAAAACCATACTGATAAAATTTTACTCCACTTTCTCTATCAAAGAAACCTTCCCAGTGTGCAAATAGTTCTAAATCTGGCTGAAAGTCTACTTCCGGTGTGCCATATTTACCGTCATGCACCATCCCTTGTTGCGGTGGACTTGTATCAATTGTAATCTGAAATTTGACGAGAATATAAATTAAAGACGTAGTTAATAATATTGATATATCAACCAGCTACAGCTTTATATATCCACTCGTCTTCAACCGCCCTTCCTCCCACTGCTAAAAGACCCCTACGCGCAAGCGAATTATTGAAATAAAATTAAACCATATGTTAGTCCCGAAATGACCTAGTTTGTGTTGAGTGGACGTTAAACCCCATTTCTCTCTCTCTCTTCAACCGCCCAGTCGGGGCTAAACAGTAGGACGTTAAACCCCATTTCATTTCATATCATGTTAGCTTGATAAATCCAACATTACAATGTGCCTTGAAAAATCAAATTATTCTAAATATAAAAAGGCAATCACCTCGTAAGGTAGATTTGTTGTCATAATATATCCATAACAATGTCACATTGTTTAATTATCACCAATAATAACAAATCAAAACAAATCTTGCATGGAGCAAGGGAAAATCTAGAGCAGGAAACACTGTATAATAAATATATTTGTAGTTAATGGTCCATTATAAAAAAATCTAATACATGCCTGTTTAGTTAGAGTTGTGTTTAATTTAGCTTGATTCATCACAGTAACCACAATACGATAATCATGATCATGCGTACCAGTTTTTTTATTGTTTGAGATGCCTTCTCCGGGTGTAGCAGTCGTTGGTGGTTTTATTTGAAAATGGCGATGATAACATGTTTCAGTAGGAATGCAATAACAATTGGCTCCCCTGGCATTATTTGAATATTGACTTTGACATTCTTGAATGTTCTGAAAGATAAATTCAATACAGAGTATTCAATAGTAGTTATAGGGCTTGTGTGCGAAGAGTTGTCTCCCCTGTTGCATTGTGAAGCCACTTCCCCTCTCTTCAACTAATATTCAAGTATTCTTAAATTCAAAATATATAAGAGTAAATTATTGAATAAGCAGTTCAAGATATTAAGCCACTTTCCATTTTCTTTCATTATCGTATACTTACCGTTGTTTCGCCTTGTGGTGGAATATGCTGCGATCCATGTTCTATTTCCGTTAAATGATCCAATATCTTCCATTGTACTGTTTCTATTCCACTATGATCATCATAGGCTACCCATTCTATGCTGTAAATTATATAACATGATATCGTCCATAATATTGATACTATTACCTACCTTATAAGGTAACTACTATGATATATCATACAGTTTTTTTTACTATTTTATATTCACTTTTTATGTACATGTATGTCTGTTTTGTATGCATAATATGTACTATTTACATGCTGCCCGAAATGGGTGTTTTATGTAATAAACTATCTATCTATCTATCTATCTATAATATCAAAACATGTATCCAATATGTACATAATGTAATTCCATCTTTCAACCATTCCGTACTATCAACCAATCTCTAAATCCCTCACATAATGTTAACCATTCTATGATTTTGTAAATATGGCGTCAAAGTCAAAACTGGATAGATAAATTGGATGACAAAATACTAAAGGAAAAGGGAACTATTCTGCTTGTTTGCTCCATTCAAGTTTTACTTAATTTCCATTCTCTTTTTGGTAGTTGATATACGAGACATACGTTGAAGACATCGTAAATATCAGGATGATTGTCCAGAATTCAAATACTTACACCATTTTATCAAGTTCTTCAAAACCATGAACTGTTAGATTAACTTCATCACCTTTTGTTAACCATAGATGTTCAATAACAGGTGGAGAACTATCAAAATGGACGGTCAACGATTCTTCCTTGTATTGAGATAAAATATCGTAAGCTCTGATAAAATATCGTAAAGTATCACCATCTTTCAAGACAGGTGTTATTGTCACTTGCTGATCAAGTCCCAGATCTACGTATTCATTTTCAGCAGGCTGCTTAATCGAACTTCCTCCAGCGTGGTCTACTTTATACATGGTTTTAATACTAACAATTCCTACAAAATAAATGGATACTATACTATTCAAAAAAAGTAGGGGATATTTGATTTTGGGGGCATAATACTAAAATATCCAAATGACTACGAAAAAAGTCACTATAGAACCTAACAGAAGAAACATTTCCAGTTACATTTGACGCCTAAACGCACCAATAGCTACCGCATGGAATGCAGGTGATGCTTGGGATCATCATGGGGGTCCAACCCAAGATTTGCACGACTTTGACTTTGAATGTTACAGTCATTGTGGCATTGAATTCCAGGGTGGAAACATCAGTTTAATTGTTTTAGTGACCAGAAAACAAATTTTGATATGCGTCGGCTTACCCTAAATGAAAGGTTACGTGCCCTTGGCATGCTACAGATCGGCACAACACAGGCGGTTGTGGCGCGGACGATGAATGTTTCTCAGTCTGTCATAAGCAGGCTATGGTCCAGATACCGTGATACACAATCTGTACAGGACAGACCACGCTCAGGTCGACCAGGGGCGACAACTCAAGCCCAGCATCGATTTATCCGTACCTTGGCCTTGAGAAATCGTGTCATCACAGTAAAGGCTACGGTCCAGATACCGTGATACACAATCTGTACAGGACAGACCACGCTCAGGTCGACCAGGGGCGACAACTCAAGCCCAGCATCGATTTATCCGTACCTTGGCCTTGAGAAATCGTGTCATCACAGCAAATCAGATCAGCGCTCATCTTCAAACAGACACTGGTGTGAGAGTGAGTGGCCAGACGATTCGGAATCGACTGCATAAGGGCCACCTTCGCGCCCGACGTCCTCGCGTGATCCCTTGTTTGAGAGATCATCACATTCAGGCAAGACGTCGTTGGTGTAGGGATCGTCAACACTGGGATAATCGACGCTGGAGCAATGTGATGTTTTCAGATGAGTCAAGGTTCACTGTTGATTTTTTGGACAGACGTAGGAGGGTGTGGCGTCGTCGAAACGAGCGCTTCCAAGACGTTAACGTCATCAGACATGATCGATTTGGGGGTGGTTCTGTTATGGTGTGGGGAGGCATCACTGTTGCTGGAAGAACACCTTTACATGTTGTTGCAGGGCGTGTTACAGGCCAGTACTACCGGGACAACATCTTGGCAGTCCATGTTGTGCCGTTCGCAAGACGTCATGGCCGCCGTTTCATCTTCCAGGGTGACAACGCAAGATGTCACAGGGCCAGGATCGTTACAGGTTACCTCCAACAACAGAACATCACCAAATTACCTTGGCCAGCACTGAGTCCCGACCTCTCCCCCATCGAGCATGTCTGGGACATGCTTGGACAGAGGTTACGTCAACGTCAACAACGTCCTGCCAATGTCCAAGAACTTGCTGCTGCGTTGCAACAGGAATGGGACAATCTGGACCAAAACGACCTTAGACGTCTCATTAGGAGTATGCCACGTCGGATCAATGCTTGTTTGGCAAACAGAGGAGGATTTAGCCGTTACTGACTTTGTGGTAACTTTGCTGTGGTAACTTTGCTGTTTGACCCCGCCTATCATTTTACCCTTATAATGGTCAGTCTGTGCCTTACTCAAAACGACCTTAGACGTCTCATTAGGAGTATGCCACGTCGGATCAATGCTTGTTTGACAAACAGAGGAGGATTTACCCGTTACTGACTTTGTGGTAACTTTGCTGTGGTAACTTTGCTGTTTGACCCCGGGTATCATTTTACCCTTATAATGGTCAGTCTGTGCCTTACTTAGTTTCTAACGATCATTTGGAATAAATCGATGAATGTGAACTTCATTTCATTTTGTCATTTGTTTCTTCGTCAGTTTCATTAGGTGCCTTTAATAACACTTACAAATCAAATATCCCCTACCTTTTTTGAATAGTATATGTTCAAATGTCAAAAACAGATCACATCTCTGATAACAGAGATAGAACGAATTTTTTTAGCGAATGTAAAAATAGGTCTAAACCAATTCATTTTTCTCAAATACAAAGTGGAAATGGAGAAGGCGGGGAGGGGGGGGGGGGTAGAAGGATGCACGCTGTTTCTTTAAAAATTATTGTAATGACGGACAGGCTACAACCATATCCCTACGCCATAATTAAATCCCTGTTACCTTTTACATTGCTGACTGCCTGTGTTGTTCTAAACCCATAATTATCATCATATTCAGATTCTACACCAGGTTCTGATTCAACTGCTGCTAGAAAACGACCATTATGATGTACTGTGTTGATATATCTATTAGTCCAGCTGATTGTAACAGAATTTACATTAGTCTGCCATTTGTAATTGGTAGCAGGAAGAGGCGTTGTCACTCTGAGTACACTTCCAGATGTCGTTGTTACAGCAGATGTGTCATCAAATATAACCAATCGTCTGGCTTTCTTGTAATTTCCCGCTTTATCATAGGCTGATAAAATTATGGAATACACCGCGGGATCGAGGAATGTAACAACAGCACTTTTCTGAAAGGGTACAATATTTACGTTAATGACAAGTTTATTATTAATATTCCCGGACTGAACATTTTGATTCACACTTCCTTTTGTAGTCTGATTTACTATAATTCTAAATATTTTGTTTTTTATGTTTTATTCGTAATCAGGTTCTATTTGATTTGGCAACAATTTTATTTGTTTGCTTTTACTGCCTTTACAAAATTCATTATCTCCAACAAATGTAAGACTGCTTTAATAAAATGCTGATTCGTAATCAGGTTTTATTTGATTTTGCCAACAATTTGAGTAAGTTTTCTTTTACTGCATCTTTTACTGCCTTTACACAATTCATTATCTCCAACAAATCTAAGACTGCTTTACTAAAATGTTGATACCGCAATTGTTATTTGCTCTTTATAAATATTGTATATGATACTCACTGACGTGGTTTTCGAGTCCGACCTCCTTGTCTTCAGACTAAGTTCATTGCCAACAGGATGAAGTTCAAACAGTTCATACTCGTATTCTTTAATCCCAGCATCTGTATCCACCCAACCCTCCCATGAAAAGCGTTGAGTGCGCTAGATAAAAATAATTTGTGTTTGGATAGAAATGAAATAAAATGAAATGTGGTTTAACGTACTTAATGGAATTACATAGAAATAATGGCATCGTATGTGGACGTTATTCTCATGTCGTCCCAATTGAGATTATATAACTGTGAATTGCATTTAAATGTATTTAAAAAGAAGTAGACATATTATGGTCTGATTCCCAAGAGTCTGAGTAGATTTTCAGGAATAACAGGAGTTCCGAGGGTTAAATTATTAAGTGGCAAACGGTACACTAAGTATTTTGGATTCAGGTGTATTAGGAACGAGGATATGTGGATGATATAAATTATTATGGGAATTCACAATGATACCGACCTGCTTGGAAAATCAAGACGTTTTACAACCATGAGTTGTCTCTACACTACTCCCTGTTTGATACTCTAATATACGTCAGATCCACCTATGACAATCACAACCACCCAACAATCTGCCCGAAAGCCAGGATGCTTAAAAATCTCAGTAAAATCTCAACATCACAAAGCATGCCCAGGGAACATGTTCATTGGGCTTACAATGAAATGGATTAAAACGGAATGAATTGTGATATACAATAATATGTGTATTATCTATTCTATTTGAGTTTTACAATTATATTTGGTCTAGAGTATATGTACCTGTTTAGATAAGTCTACATCAGACAGCATATCTAGAGAACATCCTGACTTGGGTTTACAATGGTATGGATCTACAGTATCAAATGTCATAGAAGATGTATTGGTTTGAGTCAATCCTTGTAGATATCTGGTTTCCACCGAGTTTGTTTCTTTATTTTCAATCTTAACAAATCCACCATTGATAACTGACATCGAAAACGAGAGTCTAAAATGTACATTATAATAAACTATAAACAAAACAGCTTGTGTCAACTGCAGGATATTAAGTATTAGGTTTCATATCTGTATAAAAACATCTGTCAACAGTGAAAATTCATCAACTTTCCTTGAATTTTGAAACGGAAATAATCTTAAACAGAGAAGACAATCACTTTATCCTCTATTTAAATATGCCTAGCAGTTATCAGAATTATTCCAGTCTACCCTGCATAGAAACTCGTTTGCACTTTAGACAGCACATTTTGGTACCCAAGATTTCTAGTACTTAAACATGCATCACGCAAGAGCTTTATCTGCCTATTGCAGGTCTAAATTAATTAGACATTAATTAACTTTTTCAATCGCTAAAATCTTGGTTCATAGTGGATCAAATTGCTTGAAATTTTCAGCAAACTCCCATTGAATTTCTATTTTTTAACTAGTGAGAATTGTCAGCTCTTTATCTAATCTCCCATAATGTGCATTTAAGGAAGATAATTTGACTTTTAGTGTATTCTACCCATTTGAACATAATAATAAGTTTAATGGAACGTAATGCGCATGCACATTATTAGCTTGTTATGAATAAAAATGCTTATCCTCTCGTGCATGAGTTTTGCGATATCCTGTAAATGTAATTGAGATAAACTTACACATCCTTGTGATTAAATGGTAGAGATAAATGAGATAAATCTGTTAATGTCTGTTCACAGGTAAATACACCCTGATTAGGATTACGTCTACTCTGTGGTCCACCACAAGGATGAGAAAGAATATTATTGGCATCTGAAATAGAAGAACGATTTCCAAGAATAAAGGAAACAATTTGAGACTAGCGTCAAGTAAATATAAGTTCATTCGAACGATGTGCTGTTATCAAAGCCTTACTAAATAATATGGTCCACAGGACGTGAGTAAATTAATGGTAATGAAAACGAATAGGAAATTGTGTTGGATTAAAACAGTGTATTTATGAGGAAATCCCATAAAGACATTTACCTTTTTCCAGACGTAAACTCCCACTAATAATGCCAACTTCAAAATCATTGACATACGCCTGTCGAGTAGGTACAACTGGTTGGTAATCGGCAGTAAATCTAAAGTTAATATTAACAGGGTTAACCATATTAGTCCATACAGTATCTTGAACTGGTCCAGCATTTGTATTTCCTGGTGCATCAGTTTTACCACCATTGTTGACTATCAGACTTAGTCTATTCTCTAATATTGAAGGCTTTGTGGTTACTGAAAGAGATAAATTGTCTAGTAACTGATTTACGTTTACGGTACCCAATAACAATATATAATAGGAATTTCTGATTAGTTTTTGCATTAGTAACTTTGTAACTTTTCTTATATATACTGAGCGCCATAGAAAACGCATCACTTAGTTTTTAGTATAACAAAATGATCCTGTAAACATATCTTATTTATTTTGCTTCTTATTGTGAACAATATTCAAATGGGAACTCATCAATAACAACACATTTGTACATTTATGGATGTTTAATCTGTAACCAACAGTACAAAGTCAGGTGGGTCAAATCCAAAAGTACGACACAGATGGTTGATTCCATGCGACTTCGCTACACAGCGTGTAATATACATAAGATATGTTTACAGGATCATTTTGTTATACGAAAAACTAAATGATGCGTTTTCTATGGTGCTCAGTATATGTCAGATGCGTCACTGTTAATGTGAATATCAATGCCGCGGACTACAACTTCATCTACTTTGGGTGCTAGTGTAAATATCATTGCTGTACAATCGCAATATGCATTGCTGCAGAATAAATAATTCCAATCAGTTGAAGAGAAGAGATTAATTTTACTGCTTAGCAACAGACCATCTGAATTGGTTACTAATGAATCATTTGTTATTGGGACCGTTAGATAACCGAGCAGAATATGACGCTTACAATTTCCGCATTCAGGATATTAGACACGGTATTTTGGAGTAGGCTAGAACTTAGTGGAGCATAATGTACTATGATTCTTGTGTGACTATGCCTCTGTTGATTTTAAAAGAATACGCTAGCGATACTTACTGTTATCGCATTTCGATCCTGTAAATCCTGACGTACATATACAATTTGATGCCAGTTCATTAGCACAGCTTCCGGGATAACACGGTGTACTGTCAGATCGCCAAGAGCACGCCCCTGTAATAATAGAAAAGTAATTATACTGTTGACCTTGGGTTTATTAAATTCCCGAACCACTGACCTCTGCCAAATATAACGACACACACAAACGTCAGACAAAACTTAGTCAACTCGGCAACTTTGTGATTCTGTTATGCTCTTGGGGCTACGGTGGCTAAGTGATTAAGACGCTGGCTTGCTAGCCTATAGAGGTTGCAGGTTTGCTCCCGGTATTGGGCGAGCAAGTTTATCGGATTTTCCGACATGGTTTCCCCTTGTCAGTGGTACAGGACTGGGGAGGTGGCTGACAAGGACAGCGTACACATTCGCGCGCATGTAAAAGATACATTGGCAGTTGGATTTTGATAATAATGGCAGAAAATAGCAAAATGTCCCCCGCAGCACACTGTATGGCGTATGCCCGTCTGAATCAGCCCAGTCGGCGTACAACATTTTATTTGTTCTTGAAGATCTGCATCAATCGACGACGGTCACTACATATTGCTAGACAATGGTTTGGGCCTCGATTTCAGAAACAGGAGATCACTGCACGGTGGAAGATATCCTCTCTACCACATGCCGTCGTCGGAGAATTTTTATTTCTTTATTTTAACTTCAAGGGTGGGATTTAAGTTGGCCACATAATATAGTATAAAATATTGATACATATGGATTAAATACTAACTTGTACAACGTTTTTTATCACTGGAAACAACATAAGCTCTAAAGCCAGGTTTTTCATCTCGAACTCCTTCACACCTTGAGCACTCCTGGTTTGATGATGATGTACAGGTTTCCAGATCACAGTTTGTAATTGCTGAGCACACTATAAAGTATAATAAAAATAAGTTACTACACCATCAATGGTAAACTTAGATGCCCGATTACTATTGAATGTGGTTCACGGTTCACAATATCTTTCAATGTAGCCCACACTTTTAGTTTAATAAAATTTTGTGTGACATTTGCGTTTACTGTATGAAAAGATCATAGAATTATACATATTACTATTTGACCATTTAAATCGCCACTTTCTTAATGGATTTTGAATCTCTATGTTTTACCTGCTCGTATCTTTCTAAGTCAATACCAACTTTATTTAGTATTTATAATAAAAATATTATACAATAAAAATTGATAAACAAGAAAATTAAGACTACGTACTCTCACATGTTGGACCAGCTGAATAAAAACCTTCTTTTGGGCAGCTACATTTTCCAGGATTTGAACACGTACCATATATATATCTTTGAATACTACCATCACTATATTTTATATGGGAGTTGGGGAAATAGTTATCACAAGCTGATGGGTCTGTCTTGTTATTACATATAGCTAGAATATAAAATACACACAATTCAATGTGTAAAAGACAATAAATAACATTTCACCCACATGTTACTATCATCTCGATTTTTGTTCTCTGCGGTAAGGTCATACTAATGTATATGCTGTGACGTTTTGTTCGTCGGTAAGTTCACTGTGACGTGCCTGTTTATCTCCTGGACATTCCACCTCAGAACCATGGATATCCAAGAAAAAGGGGAATATGTATAAATAGACCAAATATATTAGCTTATCGTGAAATCAACGGGTATGGTTGCTTTTCTGATATCTATAATATACCCCATCCCTCCCTTTCAGACCGGGGCCACTTGGGTAAGACGCTTGCTCGCTAGCCTGGATCCCTGCCATCAATAGCCGAAAAAATTTATCCAGATTTTCCAGTGTCTCTAAGCTTTCCTGGGTCGTTTATTGCTACGTTAATACCAAGTTTATTTACATTTAAAAGAACGAAGCAAAATAACAATAAATGATATATATATATATATATATATACGAAAGAGAACATGAATACGTACTTCCACTCACACTATCAAGTGAGCCCACAAGCTATCCCCATTCCATCGTGTGATTGCTAAGTTCAATGCACAACACAACCATGGATAAGCGGGACATGCCAAAAATGTGAACTAAATATGTTTACCCTTTATTACGGGTGAAATGGAGTGGCATTTAACGTGGTACTTCTTTAAGACGGTTTACAAGAGGCAGACAACACTATTCAATTTCATGAGAAAGTGCACCATAGGTACTGAAAGGTAATATGCGTAATAATATAAAATATATTTACCCTGATCACACGACAAATCAGAACCAACTGATCTCCACCCAGCACAACACAAACTTTTAATTCGATATGCTGTTCTGGAAAATACATTTTCACAAAATGTAACATATCGGTATACAAATAACTTTAACGTGGAGAACTATACTGTCCATTTCGGATATATTCTGCGTTCCCAATCCTTTTGGAACGCTAACAAAAACTCGGTGATCCACGATTTTTAGTTTGGATAACTGATGCTGCTAGATTAGTGTTAAAGTCCTCTTAGTATTTACTCGCATCTGCCTTTCGGTTTATCGGCGCTTCGTCTGTCATTATCACTTATGATTTATGACACATGGGATTTGTATGTACTTTTTGTGGTGCATCTGCCACACTTAGTTTTAATTTAAAAAAGAACTAGCAATACTGGCTGGTTTAACTTTAAAACCTTAATGTAGTCCTATTCTAGTATAATCTGTTTAGTACAATAAGTTAAGCTAAAACAAACCCACAATATCTTACCTATATTTTGAACATCGCGACAACCAAAGGAATCCACATCTGCTAGTGTCTCTGTGTCTGTAGGATACTTGTGCTGTACAAACATGGCTACTACAAATCAAATATAGAAACGATCCAGGTTCTAGGTTATTGTTATAAATGTATGGTTTCATTCTCAAGTTACCGATCCCAAACCATAGATAACCTACCGAACCTGCCATGGTCTATATGGATTTTCAGATGATAATTGTTATTATATATAATGTACATTTATGAATCAACAAACATGGGAAAACTATGTGATGAAACACACATATTACATATCATGTATACAAACTAATTAGAATGGGTCTAATATGGATCTCTGTTTTACACCATGGTACATAGTAAATATATTTTCGATCTGGATAAAGCTTACACTACCGTTCATATAGAAATATGGTATCAGGTATTACTTCAATAACCTTATGTTATTTATCACATTCCAGTTGTGAGCGAAACTAAATTCTGACATTAATATTTGTTATAAAGTTATCATTTCCTAATTACTAAAAACAACACCATCCAAACGAAATGAGTGTAAATCTTTAAGGGAGTTATATCTATATTCTTTGACAGTTAGAAATGATCACAAATGGGTTAACGCATATAATAATGTAATATGAATGTATAAGAACTAATAATTTACATTCGATCCTTTCCGTTTTTACTGTTCTTTCCAGGGGCGTAGCCGTGAACTATATATTGGGGGTGGGGGGATCCACAATTGGGGGGGGGGGGGTACCCCCATGAATTTTGTTTAAAGTCTCAGTCTTCTGTAAACATTGTTTGGCATATTTTACGGGGTTAAACTAAAACATCACACCAATACAACGTTTATCATGATTTAAGACAGCGACACCGGTCTTCTGCGAGAGGCGAAGAAGCGTGGCTTACCCCCACCTATGAAAATTTTGGAATAGTTGACGGCTGCAAACAGTTTTTCCTGTTATTTCAGCCCATGAACAAAGCAAATTTCAAAGTCGTCTAATATAGCCTAATTAAGGAGGCGTGCTGACTCGAATTCCAATCAATCGTTTACACCCACGAAGACGGGACCTTTGGGAGAAAATCTTGAGTATTTAACTGCCACAAACGCGTTTTCCTGCTATTCCAGCCTGTAGCCTGTGAATACAGCAACTTCGATTTGGTCCAATATAGCCTACCTGGCTGCCCAGAATTCCAAACAACCAATCAATCGTCGTGGGCTATTGGAGCCTCACCCTCCCGGAGAAAAATTTGAAAATGTAGCCACCGCAAATGCGTTTTCTGCTATTCTAGCCTGTGTGAGCAACTCCAAAAATATCCAATGGTTTTGTAACCGAAATCCCACTCTGAATTCCAACCATCCAATCACACTGTTGCAGTTGTATTCACAAGTAATAATCGATGCCCCAAAAAATGTCGCACAAAGTAGAGTGGCCCCTGACAAAATAGTCAACTCAGTACAAATTCGTGGTATTTAATTAAAAGAAAAGTCAAAGTAATGTTTTATTAGGACTCGATGACAGTTAGGGAAGCAAAACTAGAAATGCCCGAAGGAGGATTACGGGCTGCGACCAACTTTCTTCGCGGGGCGGGCGAAGAAGCGGAGCTGACCTTGTATGGACTGCTATTCCAGTCCTAAAATTAGTGTTTTATTAAATTTCGGGCACTTTATTTTGCCAATTATTTTTTTGGGGGGCGGGGGGGGGGGGGTCCAAGTATATTCAGACCCCCCCCCCCCCCAGGAAAACAATTAGGGGGAACGCCCCCCCCCCCATGTGTGACGTCCATGGTGCTTTCAAATCAGTTATGTTCGTCTAAGAGTCCGAATTGAATGGCAGTCTATGGTGTCTGACTATTCTAGTCTACACCGATAGTATTCTCCTACATTTGATATGTTTAGAATCGTTCACCTAGTCGCTTCCTACAAATGGCACTCGAAAGCATTCTTGCACGCGATTCGTGTGTAAATTTTAAAATTGGATATCAGGGCCCTGTTTCACAAAAACTTAAGCTAAAATCACTAAAATAGATTTTAACTAAAATCATAATTAAATTTTAAATTTTATACGTTTCACGAAGCTTGATTGTAACTTAAAATGCGATTTTAATAGATTTTAGTTAAAATCGCTTGCGCCCGCGCAGTGCACATTTTCGCTGCGGGTAGTTACGGTGAAAGCAAATACGCTTCTAAACTGAAAACTGTTGGCAGGTTGAATTAACGGTTGCAATATCAACGCAGGGAGTTTCATACGCTGAAGCAATGTTTGCACACGGTCAGACATTCGTAGAGAGGTGAAATAAATGATTGTACTGCGTAATGTGATTCGAAAAGTATCGGTTGGTTGGCCTTGAACTTGGCATTTGATTCGTGACATGGGAATCTGATTTACTCGCAGGCTTCAATGGAAATAAAGTGTATCCATATACTAAATCGCATTGATTTGTAGTTTTATGGAAAATTGTGACAAACATTATGGTATTTGTGACTCAAACGGCTAATCTAGGTTGTAATTTTCGTCGCATTTTAAAAGTATTTATCAACTTTGAAATTAATACACCAAATAGCCAATGTTCCGATGCCTATAGATTTGACATGTCATTCTCATAGACCCACCCTTTCAATGATACTTTGAAAATGATACTTACTCAATTAAATGATTTTTTCCCCCAAGATAAAATAGCTTTGGCTCCTAAAATGCCAGTTATTTTTGTTGTTATTAACGTTAGACTTCATTAAGAAATAATAATAAATTTATATTAAAATTTAATTTCAATTAGGCCTAGGCCTATAACATTTTTCAATAAACACATTTGAGATTATTGATTTATCTCTTTACATATCGTCATAACCCCCAAAAGTATGCGTAATTACTACATATGGTTTGCCTAGTATTATAGGCCTTTAGGCCTTCTATAACCAAGAAATGGGCCATATTAAACCATTGTACACGAACATATTTTCTTTAGAGACAAGAGGGTTCTTCTTTCCAAGAAATTGGATATAAATAAATGATTTTCTTTTAGTGTTTAGTTTACTGGGGTTTTGAGTGGGGTTTTTTCTTGGAGTTCTAATATGGAGCGCCATCCAAATGCTTAAATTGACTTACAATAAAATAAACGGGTGAAAAGAATTTGAATGAGATTTGTTTTTGTGAATGGTGGTTGGAATATTAAAATTATGTGACCCGGGCCATTCACAATATTATCATTATTCCAATTATATCTATGTCGCAATATATGTAACAATGTAGCTCTAATCAATGTTTGTTAATTTCTTGATTTTAAGTTAGGACAGGGTGACGGCTATCCTAAGTTAAAATTGATTTTAGTTAAAATTGTCCTTAAAATGGGTTTGTGAAACGCCACTATTTTAAGTTAAGATTAGATTTTAACTTAAAATATTATTTTAGTGGATTTTAACTAAAATGCTTAAAATCGTTTTGTGAAACTCATCTATCTTAAGTTAAGATGAAATTTTAGTTTAAGACGATTTTAAGTTTTTGTGAAACAGGACCCTGATGCCTAACTGTTCACGGTAAGTTAACAACATCATTTTGATTAAATTGACCAATAAGTTGTGTTTCCAATGTAGAAGACTGTGGGTGATATTAAGTTAAAGATCTGGCGTCTTTAACACATGGGGGGTTGGGATGGCCTAGTGGTCTAGAGCGCCGTGGGGGGCTTGGTGATGGCGGCTGAATGGTGATGTCGTGCTCCTAAGAGCTCCGACACAAATCCAGCTGCATCGGATTTACAAATAAACATTGGTCTATTAATTTAGCACTAGGTTGTTTGTAAAACACCACGGACGATTTAGAACTCATTATTTATCACATATATATTGGATTATCGGTGATTCAGCTGTATAAAGAAAATCACTCTTCCCTCTTCAAGAAGAAGAAGAAGCCAATATGGCTACCGAACAGACCAAACAACAAAGGGAGATAAGCCGAAGCCAAGCCATCAAGAACTGTACGATTAGGTTACATGTTGGTGATATAAAGAAGATATCTGCAGCTGATTTGATAGAATTGGTAGAATTAAACAGTACAGATGAAGATGTAGTTAAAGCCTGTGTCCCTCGAGGGAACAACAGGTATGAGATTACTTTGTCAAATGAAAAATTAGCACAAACAATATTAAATACAGAAATTAAAATAAACAATGAAATAATCGACTGCAGCTATGTTTCCAACAGATTAAAAATAGTTAGTATCCTTCATTTACCATATTACATTGAAGATTATATTATCGCAGAAAAAATTTGCAAAATGGAACGTAAAAATAGAAGGATAAATTCGAGAACGAATCGACAGGAAAAGTGGGTACCCGGACGGAACAAGAATCATGAAGGTGTCCTTCCCCCCTGGCGTTAGTTCACTCCCTTCTCCGTCGGCTTTAAAACTGTAGAAGGCTATGAATACTTTCCATTAAGACATGATGAACAAGACAAGGTATGTTTCTACTGCCTGTCTAATAACCACCTCAAGATAGACTGCCCTAACTATAGATGTAATCGCTGCAACATGTCAGGTCATGAATACCACAACTGCAGCAAAAGTTTTTGCACATTATGTGAAAAATACACAACCTTATGTATATGCACACCAACAGTTCCAACGAAAGCAGAAATGGAAAATAAAAAAGGGAGAGAAACACTTTCTCCTCCTACTCTCCTTTAAATGACCCAAAACGCGCAAGAGGCGACCAGCCTAACACAAGGTTAGCTTCGGGCGCCTCAGAAGATAACTTGAATTTTAGTATTGATAGTGAGACAGATCGGCTAGCTTCGGGCGTCCCCCTTCAACATACGAACTCAGAAACAGAGACAGAAGAGAAAGGGCAAGATTCGGGCGGTACCATAAGCTGTAACGAAAACCAAGTAAGTGGGCACGATTCGGGCGGAGTTCCTGTAGACACACCAAATCCGCTACCGAGGAGCTACGATGACGTAACAAACAAAGCCAAAAGTATAGAGAGTCCACATCTCGAAACTGTTCGATCAGAAACGTTAAATTTAGACAAATTCACAAAACCTGGAACAATCAAAACGAACGATAAGACTAAAATGACAGGACAGAAAAAAGAGGGAGATAGAGAGAAGGAAGAAGAACAAACAGGGTACACAATAGTAAAACGAAGAAAGATACAGACAACACCTAACATAGACAAAGATAAGTCGAGATCAAGATCGAGATCCAATACAAGGAAAACAGACACCTAACTTAAAATGTTTAATATAGTGACATATAATGTAAACAAACTTCGCAATGTCAATAAAATAGACACAGTTTTCAAACAGTTAATTTTACTTAACACATCGATCGCATGTCTCCAAGAGACCTATTGGGATGAGGAGCTCATCCAAATAGTGTCAAATAAATGGAATGGTCTAGTGTTTTGCAATAACTTTAATAACAATACAATTAGCCGCGGAACAGCCATTCTATTTACAGATGCTCTTCTAACCAAGATTTCAATCGACAACGTCAAGAACGACAGCGAAGGTCGGATTCTTAGTGTAAAATTTACTCACAAACAATATGAACAAAAAAATCAACATTATTAGTGTATATGCACCTTATAATTACTGTGACCGCGCCAATTTATATTTATCATTATATAATTATGTCGACGAAAACTATGAAACTATAATATGTGGAGACTTCAACGAAATCATGGATCCATGTCCGAGGACTGTACAAAAACTAAAAGATTTTCTAGAATTTGCAGCATTGATAGATTTATGGCGAGACAGAAACTCAGACAGAAGGGAAACACTCGACGGCAGTTCGTTAACGGTTGTCTAAAAAAATCCCGAATAGACTACTTCTTTGTAAGTAGAAAGCTATTAGAATACATAGTAAGTTGTTATATAAAGCATTATTCCTATAGTGATCACGATCTATTACTGTTAAAATTAGAATTTAGATGTCGAGATAAGGGACCCGGGCTATTCATTCACAACAATACCCATCTTAAAGATAGTAATTATGTACAATCAATCGAAAAATAGATTATTAGTAGTAAAGACTGTCCTCTCTACGAAAACGAAATACAGATATGGTGGGACAATCTAAAATACAAACTGAAATGTTTCGCTAAGGAGTACGGCCAATCGAAACACAGAAACAAATTCCTAAAAAAAATTAAGTTAGAAAAGATTTAAAGAGAGAATACAGCAAATTATCTAGAAATCAAAACCACGATCAATGTAAGTTAAAAGAATTAGAATTAGAATTAGAAGATATTAATAGACATAAATGTGAGGGCGCTATCCTACGATCTAAAAGTAAGCTAGCGCTCGATTCAGACAGAAACACACAGTTCTTTTTAGGTCTCGGAAAATCAAAACAAACAGACTATCCATAGTCTAATTAACGAAAAGGGAAATATTGTCTATGATACGAAAGATATACTAGAAACTCAGGCATCTTTTTATGAAAAACTCTATCAAAAAGAAGAGATATGTACTGAAAAACAAAGTATATTATTAGAGCTTATCAAAATCAAACTTTCAGAAAATGAAAAAGAACTGTGCGAGGCTGATTTTAGTTTAAATGAATTCACAACAGCACTCTATGCAATGAAACGTAACAGGTCGCCAGGGGAACTCTCCAGATCCATGCGGAGTGGAGTTATCTCCCTGTTCTTCAAAAACAAAGGCGACAAGGAAGACCTCAAAAATTGGAGACCTATTACGCTACTCAACATTGACTATAAACTGATCTCTAAAGTTCTTGCGTCCAGACTAAAATCTGTAATTAGTAACTTAATATCAAAAGATCAATCATGTAGTATACCCGGAAGAGATATCCTTAATAACATATGCTCCATGAGAGACGTAATCGATATCATATTAGAAAGAGATGATACAGCCTTTATTGTGAAATTAGACCAAATGAAGGCCTTCGATATGGTGTCGCACGAATACCTTTACAATATATTAGAAAAATTTGGTTTTGGTATTAGATTTATTAATAATATAAAATTGTTATATAACAACATTAGAAGTTGTACAAAATCTAATGGACATCTATCCAAAATGTTTCACGTAGGCCGGTCAGTCTGTCAAGGTTGTCCAATATCAGGCCTCCTGTATATTCTATGCGCAGAACCCTTATCCCTACTATTCAAGTCAAATTCGCGAATAAGAGGTATAGATATTAACGGTAATACATCATTGGTCTACCAACACGCAGACGATACCTCTATTACCGTCCCGAACATAAGCTCAGTGACAGAAATATTTTCATGTGTAGAAACATACTCACGTGGCACTGGAGCTAAAATTAACAAAAATAAGTCAGAAGTGCTAGTAATCTCAAACACCAGACGACAAGTGAATCTGAAATGCGATGCCTCCATTAAATACGACGCCATCGAAATTTTAGGTATATATTTAGGCCCCGATAAAGAAACAAATTGACTAAAATCAAACAGCTACTTGGTCTATGGACCAAAAGGCAGCTTACTTTACAAGGAAAGACCTTGGTCATTCAATCGCTGATAATGTCTAAGATGCTATACACAATAGCAATCTGCCCAGTTCCTAACTGGTTTATACAGGAGTTTACAAGTACTATGAATAAGTTCATCTGGAACAATAAGCCACCCAAAATTAAGCACGCAACAATGATAGGCACCTATCAAGATGGCGGACTAAATCTCCCTGACATCCCTTTAAAAATTGCTGCCCTACGACTTATTATGGTTAGAAAATATTTCAATACTAATATATCATGTATATGGAAGGAATGTATGACACTGTTTCCAAAGCAGTATAAAGACATGAATATGAGCCATAATGTCTTCAATATACTTCTTGATCTTAAATTTGTTAAGTTATTACCCCCTTTTTATCAAGAAATCTTAGAGGCATGGTATACCATATCAGATTACCATTTTATAGAACCCGATAACTATAACGATATAATAAATCAACCATTATTCGACAATAGGTACATAGTGGACAATGAAAAACCGTTATATTTTGAATCATTTACAAAAGCAGGTATTAAACAGATAGCAGATATATGTTATATATACGTTCCCAAGTTCTTACCGAATGATGTCATTATAGACGAAATACACAATGACGACCCCGAGATAAATGAAAATGTCATAGAACAAAATTATGAACTCCTATTAGCAACCATTCCACAAAAGTGGAAAGATGTCATAAATACTAGGTGTAAGCAAGAGGAATCTGTCCCAAAACTTAGTCTTAGAATCAATGATAAAGTATGTAATTCTGACTGTCTAACAACAAAGTTTGTATATAATATCCTAAGAAAAGAAAAATTCAAAGAGGCATCTTCCATCCCTTTCTGGGAAGGCCAAGGTACCATACTTGATACCGACGCCTGGAAAAGACTCGTGTCTAGATGGAAAGACTCACAAACAGTAGAATTAGATTTTAAAATTCTACATAACATAGTATATACAAAGGAAAAATTATTTAGATTCAATATTACAGAAAACGATTTATGCCCAGTATGTATTCAGGAAGTAGAAGATCTTAGACACCTATTTATATCTTGTTCATGTATAACTATATTTAAGGAATATATCAGAGATATTGTAGAAAATTTCTACGCAAATACGAATATCTCAATATCGGATTTCGAATACTTTTTATTGTTTGGTGTAAAGAGTAAACATAATAAACATCATATATTTATAAACTTAGTATTAGCCTTTTATAGACAAGTAGTATATATACAAAGAATGTCCTCTCTTAAAAAGAGAACAATTTTAAAATAGATTGTAACTACGTTTTTGTTGCCTGTATCTTTTATTGCCTTTACACTTGTTAATATGTTAACCTTATTATGTGAATAAAAATGTTTAAAAAAAAAAAAAAGAGCGCCGCGCTTCGACCTCTAGCTGGCCGGTCACCTCTGGCTTGCGGCTGTGGTTTCGAGCCCTGGTGTGAGCATATGTGGCATGGAGATTGGGGCGCCTTCTCAACCTCGTGGGTTTCCTCCGGACACTCCGGTTTCCTCCCACTGCTAAAGATCCCTACGCGCAAGCGAATTATTGAAATAAAATTAAAACCATATGTTAGTCTCGAAATGACCTAGTTTGTGTTGAGTGGACGTTAAACCCCATTTTTTTCTCTCTCTCTCTCTCTCTCTCTCTCTTTAACACATTGACAATTATGTCAAACACTGACTGGGGGGTTGATAATTTTACTTTCGATCGAGGACCCCTTAGAAACATGAGGTCTACTATACTGATTATTCAACAAAAAAAATTTGGGGATCGGAACCCTCTAACCCCCCTGTACATAACCCCTGAAGGTTCCTACCCCTATTTGACCCCAAAATAACGTTTTTTTCGCGTAATAGTCCACAGAAATATGTAAAAGGTGGTTTGTATGTTGTCTTTTTACAAGTTTGTAATGATGCTGAGTCTTATTATTGACTTTATAATTATTTTCGATATTTCAAAATGACGGAAATTCAAAATGGCGATCACAGTGACCCCAATTTTGCTGGAGATCTTTGTTTATTTCTAATGTATGGCTTGTAATATGTCTTTTTATGGGTTTTCGCTGCTGCAAAGTCTGAATCGGATCTTGAAAAATAGTTTCGACCATCCAATATGGCGGATATTCAAGATGGTGGATACAAACATGGTCGCCATTTTGAACAAACACATACATAATCAGGTGACAACTTGAAAAAGAGCTCAAATTTAGTGTTTAATTTAAAGTGCTCATATGATCCCCATGTAATGGTAATGTCTGTATGTTTGTGTCTCTAACTGTGTCTACCATGTAACTAGATTAGCTAAATGTATACTCTGCAATTGTCTCATTCCATGCACGATTTGCAGAGCATTGGCGCAACAGTTGTGTACTTTCAGATGTTGTTATCGTAGTGTACTAGTGATGTCTTCCTATGTGTATCATCCAACATGTACAGCTTATCAAAAACGCCATCTTGATCTTCAGCAAGGAAGGACCTGGCAGACAGAAAGTATATGGAAACTGCAGGCTTTTTAAGTGGAATATTGCCAACCAAATTGATGGTCATCAAGAAAATGATGTATCTACCTAGAACGACTTGAGCTAAACAAGATCAGCGAAGCAGGGACTCTGTCGAATCTATTCTATCATAAATTTTACAAGAATTTTGTAAGGATGAAGATGTTAGAAAGTGTTTAGAAGTAGTGTATGGTGTCAAGATGATCGAAAACGAATGGGAATTCCACGAATTCCTACAAGATCAGCACAATCAGCAAAAACAGTTCTGGAAAACAACATCGTGATATGCAGTCCTTTGAGTCAAATGAGAGCTAAAATAGAAGCAAAAAAACAGTATGAGTAAGCAATAGACTTTAGTACTCTTTGAGATGAAGATGGTGCGAACCCATCCCAAAGTGATATCGATTATGGGCCACTATGGCATGATTATTTGTCGACGAAACGTTCGCAAAACTGTTTTCCTGATTGTGCTGAGCTTGTAGGAATTCCCACATCTTATTCCTCACAAAATATTTTAAATAGACATGTAAAATGTTCTTGTAAAATTTCAGATAGAATAGATTCGGCAGTCTTTACTTCGCTGATCTTGTCTAGCACTAGTCGGTCTAAGTAGGTACATCAAATTGATGATGACCATCAATTTGGTTGGCAATATTCCACTTAAAAAGCCTGCAGTTTCCATATACTTTCTGTCTGCCAGGTCTTTCCTTGCTGAAGGCAAGTTGGCGTGTTTGATAAGCTGTACATGTTGGAGGTACACATAGGACAACATCACTAGTACATTACGATAACAAAATCTGAAAATTACACGAATGTTACGCCAATGTGCGAATCGTGCATGGGATGAGACAACAGAAGTGCATACGTGTACATCTAGTTAATCTAATTACATGATAGACACAGTTATAGACACAAATATACAGACATTACCATTACATGGACATCAGTTATAGACACAAATATACAGACATTGCCATTACATGGACATCATAGCATTTTAAGCATTTAATTTGAGGCGGGGGGGGGGGGGGGTCGAGTTGTCACTAGATTATGTACCAGTATGAGTTTTACAAAATGGCGGCCATGTTTGTATCCACTGTCTTGAATATCCGCCATTGGATGGTCAAATCTATTTTTCAAGGTCCAATTGAGACTTTGCAGCAATGAAAACCTACAAAAAGACATATTACAAGCCATATATTCGAATTACTAAAAGCTTTGTTCAAAATGGCGGCCATGTTTGTATTATCAGCTTGAATTTCGGGCATATTGAATGGTCAAAACAAAACTATTTTTCAAGATCTGATTAAGACTTTGCAGCAGCGAAAACCCATAAAAAGACATATTACAAGCCATACATTAGAAATAAACAAAGATCTGGTCATTTTGATCGCCATTTTGAATTTCCGCCATTTTGGAATATCGAAAATAATTATAAAGTCAATAATCAGACTCAGCATCATTAAAAACGTATAAAAAGACAACATACAAATCATCTTTGACATATTTATGTGGCTTATTACGCCAAAAACTGCTATTTTGGGGTCAATATACATGTAGGGGTAAGAACCTTCAGGGGGTATGTACAGAAGAACAAAGGAAAGATAACCGATTAAAGTTTGCATGATCGATTAACAGTTGCCATAAAAAGGTGCAATTTGCGAAGCATAAGATTCTTTTTGAAAAATTCGACGGACGGAAGAGGCTATATATACAGATGTATGGGTAACTGCAAGAATATACTTTTACATTTATTTGATCATAAGGTTTCTTGGGTTTTTTTGGCTGCTGTTACCGTGGGTGTATTTCACGATTTACGTGGCTATCTTTAATGGTTTCTGTAGAAACTACAGGAAAACATAATATTAATAGCACTAGACCACCCAGTCATTCGTTTAAAGTAGCTTTATATTATTACCAGATACTGATCAACATAAACCTGTAAGTTACCATAGTAAATCACCGCTGTCTAATCCATGAAAAATATACGCCCGTATTTTAAACACACGTACAGTGTATATCGTTTTTCTAACAGCTAATTTGGGACAATGATTAAAGTCATTGATGAACTTATTTGACAAAAGCGTGAACTGTCTTGTATTTGTTCACAGATAAAAGCTAGAAATATGTCAATTAACTTGAATATGTTATTTAACACATGCAGCGATTTAAAAGTTTTGGCCTGATATTGAACGCGATCGTCTTGCAACAATTGCAAATTATAATTATGAGAAAATTTACAGTTGGCAGAAGTGAACTATAGGCGGGTGTAGATAACAATGCACCAAGAACAGATTGCAACAGAAATCATTTCTTTGGAAACTATTCAAGTGTGGTTCCTAGTACTTCCATAACAAAGGCAGCCATTATCGGTCCTGGGGGAAATGTGCACAATTAACATAAATCAAAATGGCCGCCAGTGGACTAGAAATCTCCGAATCGGTTGACTTTAGTGTAAATAAATCGAACTACTCGCGAGTTCAAAAATGCCAACATTTTTTACCTACGACCTTATTATATTATCAAACAGTATTATAACTCAGCTCGGAAAACTGCGCAATATCTATAAAAGAACACATCTTAACCCAAACTGAAACTGAACATCATCATTCATCTATAGCTGGGAGACACGGTGGCTCAGTGAATAAGACATTAGCTTGTTGCCTGGGGGTTAAGCATTTGTTCCCTGCGTTGGCCGAGAAAGTGCATCGGGATTTTACAGCATTGTATCCATTGTCAGTGGTGCAGGACAGAAAACCGTAGCGTATAGTCGGTGGGAAGGTACGAAAAGCCGAAACCCATTTTACACATTGGCGTGCACTTTAAGGTTCCCCTGGCAGATTGAATTCGATATAAGAGTAGGCCGTAGTGTCAATGTGTAGCTGGCAAAATAAAGTGCTAAAAATTCCATGACTTTTTGGTCTGGAGCCATTCCGGATTGTGTGACAATTTTCGGTTATCGATCTTTAATTTTGTATCATTAATATTTCGGGAATGAAGATTTTGTTTAAATTGTGTAATGGATAAAACATTTCAAATCAGTGTACTTTAAATAAAAAAGTATGTGTCGCCACACTGCTCTAAGCGCGACATGGTTTTCGGGCATATTTGTTTCATCAGTGAAACTTTTGGTGACATGTGACTGCAACGACAACAGCCTGGTTGATTTGTTGATTAGAGTTCAGATGCCTTCTTTAACATGGACCACTTTCAGATTGATGTAATTCAAGGTCTGAACTTCGTAGCAAGACAGTGCGTATTCCGGTTTGTAATTTTCATCAATTTTGTGGGAGAGACAGGCCCCAAAAATCCCCCAACGGCGTGAGTAAGACAGTATGATATATGATTCAACTGATATATGATTACACTGATTAAATATATACACTCAAGTTTAACCACCTATGGTGGACTATGGCTGCCATAGCAAATGAGAGAGACGGAGAGAGAGAGAGAGAGAGAAATAGGGTTAAACGTCCACTCGACACAAACTAGGTCATTTTGGGACTAACCTATGGTTTCATTTTATTTCAACAATTCGTTTGCGCGCAGGGGGTTTAGCAGTGGGGGGAAACCAGAGTGCCCGGTGGAAACCCACGAGGTTGAGAAGGTGCCCCTCCACATACGCTCACACCAGGGATCGAAACCACAGCCGCAACCCAGAGGTGACCGTCCAGCTAGAGGTCGAAGCGCGGCACTCTAGACCACTAGGCCATAGCAAATACATATTATTTTCATGAAATTTTAATATTTTTATCAATTTTTTATTTAATTCTTTTTTCTTTCATTTGAAAACAATTTAAATTTATATTTATTTTAATTGTCTTTTTATAAATCATTTTTTAAAACAATTTTTTTTATAAATTATTTTTTTTTAATTTCCTTTTTATAAATTTATTTTTTTAGATTTTACTTTATAAATAATATTTTTTAATACTTTTTTTTTATCTATTTCAATTACATTCATTTCTAAAGAAAAAAAAATATTTTCCAGAAATTGTTTTTTTTTATGTTCCGTGCTTTGACATAGTCCGTGTTTTGCCATAGTCTGTGATTGTGGGTCAATGTAAAGGTTAGTCTTGTCCCAGGGTTAGGGTTAGGACTGGCCCTGTTTACATCTGGAGACGAAATCTAGAGGTGCTAGCCCTTACCCTAACCCTAACTCCCACAATCTATACCAAATTAAATTAAAATTGACTTGGGTGAAAATTATAAAAAACAAATTATATTAAAATTGACTTAGGTGAAAATTATAAAAAAACAAATTATATTAAAATTGTCTTGGGTGAAAACTATAAAAAACAAATTATATTAAAATTGACTTGGGTGAATATTAAAAAAAATCAAATTATATTATTTTTCATGTCCCTTATCAGCCACCGTATTTTAGAGAATATTGTACTGATAAGTAGTCGTTTGGTGACTTCGTAAATAAGCCCTTTTTCTATTTTGTCTCAAAATTATTTTGTACTAAAATAATTAAACATGGGTGATTTGTAATTGTCAAATCATATCTATAATAAAGAATTCCAAGTATTATTATGGGAAAATTGCATGTTATCATCTGTTTATAGTGGGATTCACAAAGTAGTGCACAATTTCAAGCAACACCCGAAATTGGTGACCTTTTGACCTCTGGTAACCTACTAAGTAATCTCATAAAACCAATTGCAAAGTGTAGACGAAACCCAAAGACACATTATTATACACCTAATCTGCTTGGATCTACGGTCATTTTAATTTCCCCTACCCCAATTTTTATTTTGCTCCATTTGTGGTGACAGTTACATATAAACTACCTAGAAAAGTTAGTGAGACCCAATTTGTCGCGTGGTAACATATAGAATATTAAAATATTCATATTAACCTTCCAGAAAAACATCACTTTGTAGATTCGGAGGGGGGGGGGGTACAAGGTGAGCCCACCCCCAACCCACGGACTAAATGACATGTTTCAAGTAATATCCAACAGGAAAAAATGACGATTACATTATCATCTGCCGATTTGTGTTGCTGCCATTTTCGGTTTTAAAAAATATTTTTAAATTCGGACATCGAAAACCATATAAAAGTCATTCAAAAATCATATCTTACGAGATTATCGCTGCCCTTTAAGTTGGCAGCCATTTTGAGAGAAATGCCCGTCACTATATAAAAAATAATTTTTAATTTAGTCCGGCAGCCAAACCCGATTTTGAGGCTTAACATGGAAATATAGTCCACCTAATGTTTTTTGATGGATTATATATATATCTTCGATATGTGTAGATTCAGAATCCGGATGATGCGACACTGGAAGCCTTGGTCACATTTAAATATTCAAGATGGCCGCCATAACGCATTTGCTGGTTATTCAATGGGTAAAATTGATAACAGATTCTCTGGGAGCATGGTTTGAAGGTGGTTTCTGTAGGAATTCGACCCGCTGAATCCAATGAGCTTGGGTATTACTCCCAAAAATGACGGCTAATCCCGCTAGAGGGCAAAACTCAAAATGGAGGCTCATGTTGGCGGGAAACTCACAAAATTCCAGGAGTTCCCTAAATAAGGTGTGTAATATATTGAAATATAGCCTTTTCTTGGATTATGTATGTACAATATGTGTAAATTCACAATCTGAATGGCACCCTTGAGGAAATTCAAATATTCAAGATGGCCGCCATGAGACATTTTCTGTTTATTCAGACCTCGGTTTGAAGGTGGTTTCTATAAGAATTCGACCCGATGAATCCATTGGGCTTGGGTATTCCTTCAAAGTTGAAGGTTATTTCCACTAGGGGTCCAAATTCAAAATTGAGGCTCATTTAGGCGGGAAACACGCAAAGTTTCCTAAAAAAAGCGCTCAATATATTGAAATATAGGTTTTCGATGTCAATTATTCCAGATTTAAATATAAAATCCTGTTCCGACCAAAGATATTCGAGGCCGATCGCGAGCTCACATTCAAAATTGTAACCATATTTGGCGTGACATTTCGATGTTAGTAATGTGGTAGTGTCATACGTCAAACTATAGGTTTTCGGGATAACTGAATGCTTAACTGAACAGCTGAATGTCATACGATCGAAATAAACAACAATATGGTTCGCAAACCCGACATTATAGCTAAGTTTGGGAGACCATGGAAAATATAGTAATGTAAAAAGATTTGTATCAAGAACAACCAACCCGAGGATATTGTTCCCCTTGTATTCTTAAAAGAACCCAACCTCACAGATTAAATCACTGGAATACTCGCAATCGGTATGGACCTCCACTGACAGTTACTAGATCACTCATACGCACGGATAAAGCCGGAGTTTTGCATGATGCTAGCAAACATTTTCTATATCTTATTGCCCTCCGTTTTTTAGCAGAGAAGGTGACACGGGTGGGTGTCACAGTGTATCATAATGTATGCTTGACAATTCGCTCTTCGTGGCATTTGTTCGTACGGCTCTGTAATTTGTGGTAAACAGCAAAACGCCTTCTTAGTCCCATATAGAACTCCATTTAGAAGCTCAAGAAACTGCCAAGGTATCAGTCCTCTTGATATTGTACACATGTATATTACATCACTGTATTCCCATGTCCGTGGACAGATTTTGAATTCACTGTTGAGTCTTAAATTATAACAAATATAACCAGAAAGAAACATTAATCCGGCCCAGAATGAACGTGTAGCTGGACTATTGTATCAGAAGTAAGCATCACTTAACTTTTAGCAACATTTGCTTTCGACTATGGTCCATTGGTGGATTACGTTTGGCTGTGAAGATTTTGTGTTCTTATAAGAATACAAGGAGTAGAGTGTCTTCGAGGTAGTTTAACGCTCATTCTGTAGTACTCTTACTATTTTCTTCCTTGGTTTCCTAAACTTAGCTATTCCGTCGAATTTTGGCACCATATTGGCGTTTCATTCGGTCATGGCACATTGCGGCAGTCAGAAATAAACTCGGCGACCACGAAACCTATAGTTTGAGGTATTACATTATCACATCACTAATATTGTTATGTTTCGCCAACAAATATTGAGCACAACCTGGAATATTTTTTGGTCGGAACATATTTTTATGTTTATATCGGAAGTAATTGACACTTATAATTCAATATATTAATTATACACCTTTTTAGGGAACTTTATTAGTCTTCCGCCAAACTGATTCCCATTTTGATTTTGACATCCTTGTGAAATTAGCCTTACTTGTAGGAGGAATACCCAAGCTCGTTGGATTCAGCGAGTCAAAGTCGGGTAAAAACCACCATCAAACCTATGTCCGAAAGAATTAGTCACAAATTTTACCCAATAAATAATCAGAAAATGCCCTAGGTCGGCTATCTTGAATAATTTAATTTCCCCAAGGGTGCCAGGGTAGCATCACCCGGATTCTGAATCTACACATTTCGAAGATATAATATAATCCTTCTAAAACCTATATTTCAATATATTACACACTTTTTTATGGAACTTTACGAGTTTCCCGCCAAAATAATCCCCCATATTTAATTTGCCCCCGCTCCTCCTCCTACCGGAGTAGCCGTCACCTGAAGGGGGAATATCCAAGCTCGTTGGATTCAGTGCGTCAAATTCTCATAGATCCCATTTTCAAACCAAGGTCCGAGAGAATATGTCACAAAGTTTACCCCAATAAATATCCCAAAAATGCCTCATCCTAAATATTTGAATTTATCCAAGGTTGTCAGGGTGGCATCATCCGGATTCAGAATGTACACATATATAATATAAATAATCCAGCAAGAATCTATTTTTAATATATTACACACCTTTTTTAGGGAACTTTTTTAGTTTCAAGCCTAAATGAGCCTCCATTTTGATATTGGACCCCTAGCGGAAATAGTCGTCATGTTTGGGAGGAATAACCAAGCTCATTGGATTCAGCGGGTCGAATTCTTTAGAAACCACCTTCAAGGCGAGGTCCTAGGGAATCTGTCACAAATTGTACCCCATTAAATAATCAGAAAATACTTCATGGAGGCCATCTTAAATATTTAAATTTCCCCAAGAGTGCCAGCGTGGCATCATCCGGATTCGGAATCTACACATATCTTATAAAAATAATCCAGCAAGAATCTATTTTTTAAATATATTACACACCTTTTTATGGAACTTCATTAGTTTCCCGCCAAAATGCTCCTCCGTTTTAAATTTGGACCCCTAGCGGAATTAGCCGTCACTTTTAGGAGGAATAACCAAGCTCATTGGATTCAGCGGATCAAATTCTTCTAGAAACCACCTTCAAGAGAATCTGTCTCAAATTTTACCCACTAAATAACCAGAAAATACCTCATGGCGGCCATCTTGAATATTTAAATTTTCCCAAGGCTGCCAGGGTGGAATCATCCGGACCCTGAACCTACACCCTCTGAAGATATATAATCCATCAAAAAACATTAGGTGGGCTATATTACCAGGTTTGTCGGTCGGCTGCCGGACTAATTGATATATATTTGTCAATTTGATTTTTCGGCACATTTCGCTTACATAATCACTCTGTGTTTGAGGAATTTAAAAAAACTTTTTATCCTTCCACCACTGAAATACACTGATTACGGGATATCGCTCTCCAAAAATTCATGAAGACCCCCATTTTGAATTATGTTGATTGCGTCTTGTTTTGCCTTGGCTGAATTCGGCTGATTTTGAGTATGATTTTATCATTGAACCAAACTGTGTTGGTGCAATTTGTTTAAGGTAAAACCTTATCTCACCAACCTACATAATACTGCATGAAGTAAATAAAACGTGTTGTAATGTTAAGTAAAGCTGTATGTGGCGTCATAGTTGGGATCCAAAATGGGGCCTGGAAATGAGTTGTCGTACCTTTCCCTATACAGGGCTTTGGTTACGATAAGGCCGTAGGAAAATAATGTCGGCATTTTTGAACTCGTGAGTATCGATTTCCTACTGGTCGGTAATACATTTAGTTTGAATTATGCTAATTACGCAAATTTCCTCAAGACAAATTAATGTCGGCTTTTGTTATGGGAGTACTAGAGACCACACAGAACAGTTCCCAAAGAAATGATTTCTGTTGCAGATTGTTTTAGCCCCCCACCCCCATATTGTTATTATCTACATACTAGCCAAGTGAATATGTCATTAAATATGGTGATTATGTTCATTTTTCTATACACGGTTCCACTGAACTGTTACACAATTGGGGGGATATATAATTGCATACCCTCACGAAATCAATTAGCAATCTTATCACAGGGCTAGCAGACAGATCGCAGGTGGTCAAAAGATGGCAGTAAACATGATAAGTCTAACAGACAGACAAAGGTCGTTAGGAAGTCATTAATCATCACAGCTGTCCCGAGTTACGCAAGATCTTGAATAGTAAAGCAATCTGCACGGGAAGCTTAATCTGTTATTATATAATGACCAGCTGCCAATCCCGGTCCTAATATAATCTGAAAAATAATACCTGGAATTAGTTGATTGGCCAATAGCTATATGTCCATCCAGGTTATTGACCCACCCCGACCGGATACTGACCAATCAGGTTACGATGCATGGGTGTGGTATCAAGAAAACAAGGCTGGACATGGATCCGGCCCAGGAATTAAAAGATTAGACAAACCGTTTTGGTATCAGGGCAGGTCCAGGAGGCCATGCTAGGCGGGCGCCTAGTTAAGATACCTCAGGAGTACTATAGTCAGGTCTAGGCGCCGGAGACGAGACGAGGAGTTAGCACATTCGTGCTAAGCCAGGCTAATTAAGTCATGACTCCCTCCATATAGTTAGTTCTACGGTCGTTTACATCACGATGTTTGTACCTATTGTAAGAAGCAGAATAAAACCATTATTTGAAGTTATACCAGTGTTGTCATCCAAGAACCTGATTTAAAGAACGAAATACTGTCACAGAACTCGATTTTTTTAAAAATGTGCTCTGAAATACTTGAGCTGTTCCAGCATCAGTTACTCAATCGATCAAGTGTTCCAAACACAACAATACGTTCTATGAATGTGTTCTTGTCGTTAAATCTGTACAAAACACAAAACGGCAACAGTGAGGCTGGAGTCCCCCGTCGAAATCCCGAAATAAATACAGGACACATATTAATTAATTGCACGTTAATCTTTATCAAAAGTATCAAGGAATCAAACTGACTATCATCTATACACTAAATTTCATCACTCTCTATCAGATAGAATCAAGCTAATGAACATCATGATCAACTTTAAGCATTCCACCTCAAATCTTGACCAATCAAATTGCTTATGGCTCTGCTTACCCTGAGCAGAAAATGTGCATTATCGAAATAAACACCTACACTGAGTTTGAACATTCTAGCTCAATTAGGAGGAGAGTTGTTGAGTCCCTATGTGTCCGTCTGTCTGTTTGACCGTTACACTCTTTGGGACTCAAAAACTCTCCTCCTAATTGAGCTAGAATGTTCAAACTTAGTGTAGGTGTTTATTTCGATAATGCACATTTTCTGCTCAGGGTAAGCAGAGCCATAAGCAATTTGATTGGTTAGCGGGGCAGAACCCGAATCGTCCGAAATTTTCGAGACAGCGCCCCCCCCCCCTCCCCCAAGAAAATTTTGGAATATTTGATGGCTGCAAACCCGTTTTCCTGCAATTTCAGCCCGTGAACAAAGCATCTTCAAAGTGGTCTAATATAGCTTAATTAAGGTGGCTGACTCGAATTTCAATCAATCTCTCACAGTCTACCAAGACGGGAAAATTTTGAAAATTTAAATGCCGCAAACGCTATTCCAGACTGAATACAGCAACTTCAATTTGTTCCAATACAGCCTTCCTGCTGACCCGAATTTTAAACAACCAATTAATTATGGCGGGGTATGGGGGCCTCACTCTCCCGGAGAAAATTTTGAAAATTTGACCACCGCAACTCCAAAATTATCCTATGGTTTTGTAACCGAAATCTCACTCCGAATTCCAAGCATCCAATCAGACTGTTGCAGCTGCATTCACAAATACTAATCGATGCCTGAAAAATGTCACACAAAGTAGAGTGGCTCCTGACAAAATGTTTTAATCCATTGTCAACTCAGCACAAATTCGTGGTATTCAATTAAACGAAAAGTAAAATTAGTGTTTTATTAGGGCTCGATGGCAGTTAGGGAAGCAAAACTAGAAATGCCCGAAAGAATTTCAGGTTTACGGACAGCGGCGCCGGTTTTCTTCGAAAGGCGAAGAATCGGAGCTGATCTTGTATAGACCCCCCCCAAAATTTTTGGAATATTTGACGGCCGTAAACGCGTTTTACTGCTATTTCACACCGTAAAATAAGTGTTTTATTAGATTTCGGGCACTTTATTTTAATTTTTTCTCACTTTACCCGTCTGCCCGAAAAGTTAGCTTGCCCGAAAGTGGGGGCAGCTGCCCCCCCCCCCTGGCTCGTACGCCTATGGACAGACAGACGGACGAACCCATTTTAAAAGTCCTCCACTGACGGGGGACAAATATTCGGGACACAAATGAATATTTTTTTCAAAATGCGAATGTGTATGTTACGCCAAATCGTTATTGAAAAATAACGTGGAAATCCAATATTATTGAAAACTCAAGTGGAAGACTTTCGAAATGACTCAAAATGTCCTTATTTTCAATGTTAATATCAAATGCAGAAAATGTTCAAACATTCCTACAGAAAATTGAAAATTGATAACGCAGTGTTAATAATGTACAGTAGGGTTCCTCAGCCTCACTGTTGCTTTCTTTTGTGTATGTTTATTTGTAACATGAATAGTTTTGTGTCAGATTAATCTTAGATGAAAGACGCGTATTGTTGAAACTGCATCCATGCTTTGAACAATGACGGGTTTATGTGTGTTCATGTCACGTTTCAGTTTAAAGGGTCTATAAGGCTATATCATGTAAAAAAAACAATTGCAAAAATATGTCTGGATAATAGCGACTATCTTTTACCATAGACAAGGTCAATGTTGTATTGTGTATTTTAATACGTACTTAATGTAATAGGATTTAAATTGCGTATTTTATTTTAAAATAAAAGTAACATTTCTTAATATAAATTTCAAATAAGTTTATTTCTATGTTTTCTATTGTATGAATTGCGTAATTCAAATAATAAATTTTGTTATTGATTCCATACGTTATTTTATAGCATCGATGAACTGAATTATGGATTATTTTTCATTCTATTTTATGTTTATATTACACCACACATACTTGATTATATTTGTTTATTTGCACCACCCACAATTGTTTATACATTCGTACTTTTATTTCATAGATTTTGATTTTGACTTGAATACATTATGCTAATAACTACAATATTTGAACTCTATTTTTATTTGTAGGGTATGGAACTCACTTTATAAAAATATAAGTGTGTTTTCAGTGGGTGGAATTTGGAATGGCCAACCTGTCATGGGAACTGAAAGTTTGTATTTCCGCGAAAAAGTTCAGTTACAAGTCTTTCATAATATTATTGTTTTAAAAGATTTTGAAAAAAGCAATATGATCTTCATTCTGATAAAAAAAAAAAATACAGATCTATATTTCGTTGCGTTTTTGTCCTCCGCCTTTCGAAGAAAGTGGGGGACTACTAAAATGGGTTCATCCATCCGTCCGTTCGTCCGCCCGTCTGTCTGTCTGTCCGTCACACTTTCTGGGACACAATAAGTCTCTTTCTAATTGAACTAGAATGTTCAAACTTGGTGTAGGTGTTTATCAGGTCAATGCCTTGATGGAGTTCGAAGATGAGTATTTTCTGCGTAGGGTTATCAGAGATAAGCCATTTCATCGGTTGATGCTTTGGGACACGATAACTTTAGTTCTAATTAAAGGAGAGTGATGAAACTTGTTGCATGGTTTCATTACATCAATACCTTGACTAAGTTCGATAATAAGCATTTTCTGCTTAGGGTAATCAGAGTTATAAGCAATTTGATTGGTCGAGACTTTTGAACACAATAACTCTCCTTCTAATTAAGCTAGAATGTTCAATCTTGGTGTAGGTGATCATGAGGTCAATACCTTAATGATAAATTTCTGCTTAGGGTAAGCAGAGATAAGCAATGTGATTGTTTGATTCTTTGGACACCATAAATTTAGTTCTAATTAAGTCAGAGTGATGATACTTGGTGTATAGTTTCATTACATCAATACCTTGACTCAGTTCGACAGCGAGCATTTTCTGCTCAGATTAAGCAGAGCGATAAGCAATTTAATTGTTCAAAACATTGGAACACAATAACTCTCCTTCATTGAGGTAGAATGTTTAAACTTGGTGTAGGTATGCATTAGGTCAATGCCTTTATGGAATTCGAAGATGAGCATTTTCTGCTTAGGGCAAGCAAAGATAAACAATCTGATTGGTTGATTCTTTGGGGCACGATAACTTTGGTTATAATAAAGTGAGAGCGACAAGCTATATGAATGGCCAAGACATAGGAGCATAACAAATCCGCATTTAATTGAGGTAAAATGTTTTAACTTGATGTAGATGTTCATTAGGTGAATGTCTTGACTGAGTTCGTGATTAACATTTCCAGCTAAAGCTAAGCAGAGCTAAGCAATTTTATTGGTCGAAGCTTTGGGACAAGATAACTTTGATTCTATCGAATAGAGAGTTATGAAACTTATTGTATAGTTTGATTGGTCGATATTTTTGAAAGAAAGAAATATGCAATTAATCAATATGTGTCATCTATTTATTTTGGGATTTCAGCGGGGGACATCAGCCTCACTGTTGGCTTTTTTTTAATACTTTCGATGGCCTACACCACACGACGATCTGACAAGTTATAGTGGGGGTGGGCGGCTTTCACGTCAGACATTGATTACTCAATCAGCGTTTGCGTTTATAGTGGTTTACACACAGTTCCATGCATCAAAAGGCCAAGAACTCAACGTAATAATAATATTATATCTCAATTTATGTTCGCGCAACAATACTAATGAAAGTTTCTATTGCGCTAGGCACATTTTTCAATACTGGTCTAGTAAAGCAGTTGTGAAAAGCAGAGTCTTTATCCGTTGTTTAAACACACACGCAGTGATGATATTATTCGAATATTATTGGGGAGGGAGTTCCACAAGAAGGGTCCTGCAAACCAAAATGATCGCTTTCTTGATTCCAGATGTATCTGTGGTTTTGTCCATAGGTGTTTGTCTGACGACCTCAATGTTCTGTTACATGTTTACGGTATCAACAAAATTGTGAGGTTAACGTCCCACTGTTCTGCACCTAACATGGGCTAATGAAACATGGACGAATTTTGAAAGTAAGGCTTATTTTGAACACAATTCTCTGCTTAAAGGGCCAATCCCGATAACCTTTTTGGAATAAAACTGCTTAATTTTGTGTTAAAATCCCTTAAAACCCATTACCTAAGGCCGACCAACTAACATGATATTTGTGATACGCTTGTAAATAACTTAAACCTGACAGTCTTCATCTGGAAATGGAGAACGTTTTATTATACAGTATCTGGATAAAACCAATTTTTTTTCTTTTTCTGTAAAAATAATATGTAGGTGAATTTACCCTTTGTTATCAAGTACAGTACATGGGTCATTCACTGTATAGACCTATCAAGAAACGGGAATCGATTATTAGGTCACCCAATGAAAAAATTGACCCGAAAACTTAAATGGGTTACGTGTCCGGATAAGCAGTGTTGACGTTCACGTCCAAACGACTCAATGTTTTGAGCTGAAATTTTGCGACAAGGTAAATACACCACGCCTCTATATTTTGGTCCATAAATTTAATAAATACTCGGACTTTAATTTTTGAGAATCTGTTCTTATCGGGAGGATCCCTTTAATGGGGAGCCAATGTGTGGTGTGAAGATTAGTGCTATGTGTTGGTACCTTCTGCTGCCCGTTAACAATCGTGCTGCTGAATTTTGGATTCTCTGTATTTGATTGATTTGATATTCTGGTATATTGTATAGAAGTGCATTATGGTAATCTAGTTTATTTGTGATGAACAAATGAATAAGAAGTTTCATAGTATCTACGGTGAGATATTTCTTGATTAACAGACCGTTTCAGCAAATTGCCTTTACATTAGCTAGTTTTTAACTATTGTAGTGAGAACTGCCAACTCGTTATCTAATATCCCATAATGTATCTTTAAGCAGCAAAAATCGGGTCTTATTCCAGTAAATATCCCAAGCTAGCGATGACATCGAGAGTTAATTTATTATGTCTAATTAATAATTTAGATAACATTTCAGGAATAAAGAAAGATCTGCAATAGGCAGATTTAGCTCTGGCATAATGTATGTTTAATGTTTTACACGGGTCACATTCTATGGAATATCGTTACTGATTATTATTGATAAAGCTTAGTCGGAACGTCTCTAATTAACACCCAATAATTGTATTTCATAGCATTGTGACCTGTGTATTCCATTTCCAATTAAATACCATTTAACACATTTTTAAATTCGATAATGTTAATTTGATTATGTATAATACCACTGATACATATTTCTCTAAAAGATGGCCAAATCAAACAAAATACTTACACTGCTTGTACTCTATATGTAAGAAACCATACTAATAATAAAATAATTAATACATTGGAACAAACATTTCTAACAAAATTCCTCATGTTCTTCAAAATCTTAATCGATACACAGTGATGCACATATTTTTATGAAATGTGCCAGAGAAGGCTTTCACACTATATATACCTTATTTTGAGACTGAGTGATGCACCCCACAAATCATGCCGTTTGAATTTAGAAAATTATCACGCCGTTTTGGGAGCCCATAGCACATTTAGATAACTATTTGTTTTCCTTTTATATGTATTTTTATTTACTGGTATATATCTTTTAATTTTGTTCAGTGTAATTGGGCACACAAGACCTGATTTGTGTGTAAATACATATATTCTCGATCCTTGCATTGGCTGAGAAAGTTCATCTCGATTTACCGGTGTAGTTTCCTCTTGTCAGTGATGCAGAACGGAGTGCCTTACAAGGACAGCTGTCTAGTCGTTTGGATCGTATGGAAAACCAAGGCCGCGTGTTCACATTGGCGTGCACTTAAAGATCCCTTGGCAGTTGGAATTCGATATAAGAGTAGGCCATATCGGCGCTTCCCAAGCAAAATTTCCCTCATAGCACATTGTATAGTGTATGTCCGTCTTCCATTAGAACAGGGGCGACGTGAAGTTAGCTTGTTGTTCGTTGTTCGTTGTTCGTTATTCGCGAATACCGAACAACAAACTGGCTCGTTGTTCGGGGGTTGGGTAGCCGAATGGTTAGCATGTGCACGTTGTATCATAAGGTCGGTCATTGAGTCCACTGATGTGGTTTAGATTCCCCGGTTGTGCGTGACAACGAGAAGGGTTGCCTGTCCAGCCTCGTGGAGCGGGGTGGGTGGATGGGTGGCTATGTGGTTAGCACGTGCGCGCTGTATGACAAAGCTTGTCATTAATTCAACTGACGTGGATTTGAATCCCCGGTGGTACGTGACAAGGAGTAGGGTCGTCTGTCCAACCTCATGGGTTTTCTCCGGGTCCTCCGGTTTCCTCCGACTACTAAAAGATCTGTACGCGCAAGCGAATTATTGAAATAAATTAATTCATAAACAATATGTAAGTCCCGAAATGACCTAGTTTGTGTCGAGTGGACGTTAAATCTCATTTCTCTCCCAACCTCCTTGGTTTTCCCTGTGTCCTCCGGTTTCTAGCCACTGCTAAAGACCACTACGCACCAGCGAATTATTGGATTAAATATGAACCCTGTGTTAGTCCCGAAATCACCTAGTTTATGTCGAGTGGAGGTTAAACCCCCGCTTAACATTATATATAATTATAGTACCAAACCAGTATTTCAATCATGCCAAAATCGTTTTCATGTGTATTTAATATATATTTTCACTTTGATATTGTTTCACTGAAATAGTTTTGAAGAAATACTTGTTTCCAGTAAATAACAGATTCTTTCAATCATTTGTGCTATTTCTCTACTATTGGCCATATCTATTCCACAGATCAGGGATTAGTCGTTTTCATTGTGTTAATGCAAAATTTAACATGTGGTATTATACAGTAATACCGGCATATTTGCAGAAAAATTATCTCCGACAAATGTAAACAAACCAACGTGTCCGTCTATTTATAGCTATTGACCCGTGACCCTATGACGTTGATTGCTTTTATGGTTTCTGATTGGCTTAGAATTTGATTTTTTCACCCCATTATGGCAACACTTGAGGCGTAATTCTAGTGCTGGACGTATTGTGCAATGCATCGGAAAAGAAATGTATGCGACGGCTATCTGGTTAACTTATTCAACAAAGCGTCAGATTTTCACCCGGAATTTGCTGGGACGAGATGAAACGATTTTCGGAACTTAATCGCAGCCTAAGAGGGGGAAAAGCCGGATAAACCTGGTAAACCCCACACGGTTGGAGACGACCCTAATCATTATCGCGTTCAAGCGGCGAATCGAAACCGAGCCACAGGCCCACCTCTTTCCTACGTCCACACCAATGTGTAGGCTACACGGTCCCCCGTTTTTTTGTCCCATCGGAACGACAACCTGTTATCCGTTGCCAGGCCCGCCATCACCCATCCTACACAACTGACTTAAGGGAGGGCATCTACAGAAATAGCCCGATGCACTTGGATGACGCTAGAGAGCAAACGCTCTACACACTGAGACACTGTAACCACCACTTCATTTCGATTTCGGGCAAGGAACCTCGTTTTTTATTTATACCATTCGAACGATTATACGTTGTCCCTTGTCAAGCCTTCCTCCCTATACCACTGACAAGCAGGGAACCCGACCGAAAAATCGCGGAAAACTTTGATAAAGTAAGAAAACAAACGTCGATCCTACTCAGTGAGCCATCGTAACTCCATTTCTTTTCCGGCCACGTGATCTCGGTTATTTGTATTCCATCCGAACTATACTTTGTCCCTTCTCGCCCCTACCCCGTCCTACACCACGTACAACACTGGGTGTTCGATCCCTGCATTGACCGTGAAAATTCATCCAGATTTTCGGGCGAGGATTCTCCTTGTCAGTGACAAGGACAGCTATTGGCGTGCACCTAAAAGATCCCTTGGAAGTTTAAATTCGATATAAGAGTAGGCCGTAGCGCCCCTGCCTGGACAAAATCTCCTTTATAGCACACTGTATATCGTATGCCCGTCTTAATTAGCCTAACTTAGGAACGGAACAGTAAGACGCTAAACCCCATTTTATTTCATTTCATTTAAATTCAGGACACGTCACCTCGGTTATTTCAACCGAACAATTATACGTTGTCTCTTGCCAGGTTCTATCCTACACCACTGACAAGAGTGGACATAGCCAAAAAAATCACGATGAACTTTGATGAAGTTAAAGAGCAAACCTCCTACTCACTGGGTCACCGTAGAACCAACTTCATTTCGATTCCGTTTTTTTTTTAAAATTCCATTCGCACGACTATACATTGTCCCTTGTCAGACTCTCCATCCTTCAGCACTGACAAGACCACGCATCAAAGAATCCGATGTTTTCTCTTTTACTTTTGATTTCATACTTTTTACTTTTGATTTTCTACTTTTTACTATATATCGCATTTTCAAACCGATACACCACCATAAGTAAGAAACCATACTAATAAAACCACAATTATTACATTGGAGCAAACATTTCTAGCACAATTTCTAATATTTACAATTATATCTATAAAGTCTCCATCGATACATAGTGGTAAATATATACTTGTTATGCAATGCTCAGTAATGGGTTTACACACTTCACATCTTGGTCTTACTTAGTGGTGCGTTTAATCAACCACACCGGGTTCCGTTTACCTATTGTTTATTAGTTTCTGTACTACCAAATGCAATACATGTTAATGTTTGATTTATAAAGTTGATACAATAAAAGACCAAAAATGATATGACCCATGATAGGTAAACAGTGTAATATACGACACCAGGGGGTTCTTGTTTGAACACGTATGTAAAATGAAAGAAGGTTTCTAGGAATCCATAATGTTTAAAACTCCAGTTTGTCACGACTTGAATAAAATATTTGTTTATTAGGTTAAAAATACAGTTTTTGCCAAAATGACGTCATTTCCAGTAACAGTGAAACTGTAAAATTGGCTTAACCTAGTACCAAATTGGCATTAGGCATGAATGAAAAAAATATATTGAAAATCGGATAATAATTTACAAAATAACGTGAAAAGTGATGCATGCAAAATTGCTCGCACGATACTGATCCGTATGAAGATCCTGGTCATTTGACTTGCGAGAACCATTTTAGAAATTGATCTTACTATTCCACTTATTTATTTCGTTTAAAGAATTATTTATTTCGTTTAAAGAATTATTATTTCGTTTAAAAGAATTAATCATTTGGATTGATCGATTTAGGATTTAACATGTAGACGAATGACCCAATTTAAAAATAAAATATATTAAAAAACAATTGTGATCTCTACACTGTTAAAAATTTTAAGCCACTTTGCTGCCACCATTTTAAGTGTGAAATAATTAACACTTTACTTGTATAAAGTAATACCTAGAATGGTGTATTATTAACAGCATAGCAAATGCAATGTAAACACCTGAGTTGGTGTTGTGTGAACATACACACTTACGGTGTCTTTCCTACGGTATTCCTTTTATGAAAATACACCCAACCCCTGCTATGTTTACACTGTAACTAGAGAAAGCATATCCTTCAAATGATGTAATATTACACTACTTTGAAGATAAACAGCTCATTACACTTATCGTAACTCCTCTTAATTTGCACTGGATGAAGTGTAGGTTTACACTTTTTATATGTTAAAATAACACATAACAGGTAGTAGAACCTTACACTTTTAATGGGATAATAAAGAAGTCACACTTGGTAGGTGTATACTATCGCAACACTTCAACAGGTGCTTTTCAAACCAAACAAACCCTGTATATGGCATTATGCTTACACCCTTCTAAGTGGCAACTTTTGCTGCTACCCAAAGAGGTTTAATATACACTTTACACCAAATAGTTTTGTTGCACAGTAACACCTAAATAAGGTTTAAAAAAATATTAACAGATCTATGAAAACTTATAAAGTCCCTATGTATATAATAGATTTTTTTAACTTTTAAAGAAACAAAAAGGATTATAAGATACGAAAATAGTTTATTATAAATTTGCTTTTAAAAATACACGTAATTAGAAATAATACTGATATCAATTTAATGAACATTTTGAAGCAATACTTTTAAGTATGGTTGAAGAAGTCCAGTAAATGGGAGGAGGATCTACAGAATAATAAAAAGGTTGAAAACATAGTAAAAGTGAATAATAGTTCTATTCATATGGCATAAATTCTGCCACAGACTACAAAATCTTAATATATTTTTATAAATCAATGTATGAGCAAATGATTTCTGCATGTCTATATATTGTCTAATATATTAACAAATAAAATTATTAAATGTAACATTTAAAACTTTCAAAATTCCTTAAAATCTTCTCATATATCAATTATATGCAAAACATTTCTTCATCATTTCTAAACTAAATCATGGCCCAAAACTAAGGCTATCTATGGCAAGCCAAAGCGGAATTAATTGTAAGACCGTTTTTCTGTATGGAAAGAAAAAAAAACGAGTATATAACAAATTTTTCATCACCTTCCAAGCATTTTTCACATGTCAAGACGAAAAAATTCACATGTCAACACTATAAAATTCACGTCAAGGCGGAAAAATTCATGTAAAAACGAAAAAATCACATTTCAAAACGGAAAAATTCTCATGTCCAGACGAAAAAAAAAATTATATATTACGAGCACGTGACTATTCAAGAGCACATGATCTTTCAAAAGCACGTGACCACAAAAACCGATGACGTTGTCAACTTTGTTGTAAGAAAATATGGCGGGACCGTCAGCAGACGATAAGTTGTTCGTTTCGTCAAATTTTGAGGATCTTCTTTGTGATCTTCGGCACAGAACCGCCGGGGCCTCAAATGAGATACGAGACGTTGTGTCTCGTATCCCAGAGAACCCCCATTTGGATCGAATCCGGAGAGAGGTTAGTATACTTTAGTTCGTTTTCAATATTATTCGTGCCTGACCTGAGTGACCTGAATGTCACTGTCAGACTGCCTTTTGCCATTTGGCGAAGTTTCAGGGGACATAACTAGTCAATGATTTCGGCTTGTTTATTAATATTTTGCAGTCGATCTTGTAAACAGTAATGGATCAAAAGTCATGTACCTAGAGCTCTTCCATAATATGTATTTAATGTTCAAAATAAAAACTCTTGCAATGTTCATAAATATCAAGAAAATTTTTATACGCCCACAGCCGGCGTTCACAATTGCTTGAGGCTAAAGTTAATATCCGATTGACTTTAAATTTATACACAGTGTTTAAGGTCATGAGAAGAAGAAGCCTATTGATTTTCAGAGATTTCCGTCAATCGGGTATTAGCCTCTACAGCCGTCACAAGAAATTGTGGACGACGGACGGACATGGCGACAGCAATATACGACCACATTTGCAAATGAGGTTGCAAAATCAAGTGTACGCAAGCTTTCGGACTGACTGTTCAGCTTGGGATACACGAACTTATAAATTCAACTGTTTGAAGAAATGCCTGCATTCCACGATACTGATCATCTGCTAAAGGATCAACTTGTTCATGAAGTCTTTGCCAGTCCTCACCAGACAGCTGAAAGGATAGTTCAGGTACTTGAACATTATTGTTAGTCTGCAGGTCAGGAACAGGATCATTGTCATCAAACAAATCAACATGGAAATAGCCATCATTATCGGGATTGAGAGTCATGCCTTCATGCCACAACATATTTGGGCTTTTGAATCCAGCTGTACGCAGAGGATAGTTGTTCCATTGTTCCCTAAATTCTTGTAAAGCACGATTGATGCGTGGAAGAAAGATGTATCTAATTGATGCAATATGCACTTCATTGTAGCGATCTGCCACACCAGAATCTTCCATGTAAAAGAAGAGGTCAGTAAAAATGCTGGTAATGCATTCACTCACATCACGCCAAAGTCTCTCAATGCGTTGATTGTGAGTTGACTTCCCTGTTATGAAGCTCCCTCTGTTCATACCTCTATGTTCAATCATGTAGGAGGCACCTTCCACATTTTCGGTTCCATAATCCGACCTCACACGCATGGGACAGCCATAGTATACCAACGCATCCTTGAAATTGTCAAGCACAACTTGGGAAGTATTATTGGTGTTACAATAGAGATAAACGCACAGTCTCGAAAATCCATCTATACCTCCATGGATCACAAAACCCCAGGGATCAATGAGCTTGTGGTTGCCATCGATGTGCCTGAAGGAAATACAAGAAACCTGTACATTACAAAGTCTTAAAAACCAAGGTCTCTTTTTGACTGAAGTCCAAAACAAGGAGAATCATCCAGTTGACTACACATTAACAACGAATCTTCAACTTCTTTACTAGTACTTACCAAATGTAATTTGGATATGGTACAGAGTATGTTTTTCTGTAGGTCACACGCCTCCGCCTCAGTGCTCTCCCAACTGGATCAATCGGATAAGGCTCTCCCGTATGCGCCACCTCTGGATACGAATGCCTGTAGAAGCTGTAGAAGGAAAATGAGCATAATGGAGAAAAGTTTGCAAGTGACCTGTAAATAATCCTAACCACTTGGTATTTTTGTTCTTACATGGCTTCCAACAGGGATTGAGAATTTTGTCCCCCACCCTTACCAAGTATGAGGTATTGGGTTCGTGGGATTCCAGGATCCACTGAATTTGTACATAATGTTGCAGCTTTCCAAAATAATATTCTGACTAGCGTAGCAATGGGGTTTGGCAGGTGTACCATTGATATCATTCTGGGTAGTTTCATAACACCATTTGCATTCATTAAATATCATTTATTTTATCATCATATCATTCATTTTGGGTCAAGTATAGCGGACAAAATGCGGGAAGTGGCCAAGACTACAGTCTGTTCGGTTCACTGTAACCAGATGTTACATTGCAATCACAGGCGACAAATGGTGGAACGGAACTAGTGACTCAATACTCAACTGGTTCATTCTTGAGGGCCAGGTGGTGTGTGTGGGGGGGGGGATGGCCTAGAGTGTCGCGATTCGACCTCTAGCTGGCCGGTCACCTCGGGCTTGCGGGTGTGGTTTCGAGCCCTGGTGTGAGCATATGTGGCATGGAGATAGGGGAGCGTCCCCAACCTCGTGGATTTCCTCCGGGCACTCCGCTTTCCTCCCACTGCTAAAGACCCCTATGTGCAAGCGAATTATTGAAAAAAAAATAAAACCATATGTTAGTCCCAAAATGACCTAGTTTGTGTCGAGTGGAGGTTAAACCCCATTTCTCTCTCTCTCTCTCTCTCTCTCTCTCTCTCTCTCTCTCTCTCTCTCTCTCTCTTGAGGGCCACTGAAAACCACCTATAGAAACAGCACGACAAATGCTGTTTTAGGTAATAGTTTAATACACATCAAGCGATTTTCAAGCAACATAGGACATTGAGTCACCTGATGTGTAATGGGCTAGATGCATCACTGTATGGCCAGGAGGTCGAGTGTTCGATCCCTGCATTGGCCGAGAAAGTTCATCTCGATTTTCCGGCGTGATTTCCCCTTGTCAGTGATGCAGAAGGAGGGCTGACAAGAACAGCTGCCTAGTCATTCGGATGGGACAAAAAACCAAGGTCCCGCGTACTCATTGGAGTGCACGTAAAAAATCCCTTGGCTTTGGAATTCGATATAAGAGTAGGCCGTAGCGCCGCTGCCCGGGCAAAATTTCCCTCATAGCACACTGTATGGCGTATGCTCGTCTTCTATTAGCCCTGGTTAGCTGCAAAAGAGTACGACGTTAAACCCAGTTTCATTTCATTTCATTTGCATCACTGTATGGTTGTCACTTGCGCCATTTATTTTACCGAAAATGGGTAAAATTAATTGGTGGTTTCAAAATGTGGTAACTGAATAGTAAGCTGATGGCATTTTATTTTTATTATAGGAAACAGTAAGGAACTACTGACCTCTCGAACGCAAAGCTCCAATCATGAATGTTTCACCTGACCTTTCAGTAATGCTCATTATATTTCGAAGATGTTCATCAAGCTGGTCGTCTGACATGTCTGAAAACTGCACATTGAATCTTTGGAAAGGCTCTTCATTACGTCTATTTCTTAAAGTTCTTTCACTGACACCCAATATTCTGGCAATCGAACGCCATTTGAAACCCATTTCCCACAATGCTTCAACTTCTCTTGGGTCTATTTTGATATGCAGACGGCCAGGTCCACGATGACTTTGAAAATGTTGCAAGTGTGAGTGTAGCCTAGTAATATCTCTGACTCCACGACCTTCCGAATCAGATGAGTCCTGCTCTTGTGTTTCAGATACGACAGAATCGTGATCATGGACTTGTTGTTGTTGGTCATCAACTGCACCAGTGCGTGCACCACTTGAAATTTTCTCTTCAAAATGCTCTCTAATTGCCAGGATATGGACCAAAAGCATTTCCATGAGTTCGCACAGTTCTCTGGTATCCTGATTGGAGTCAAAGCTTCTAGCTGCATTCCTGGAGTCCTCTTCCACCAGGCCCACCGTGACCATTGACATAGCATACAGTGCACGGGCATAGTCATCAGCCGAGTTACGATAATACTCTGCCCTGTTCAAGTCGAATGTGCCCCATTGTGAGCCAGCCTCAGCAGCAAAACGCGGAAGGGATAAAAGAAAATCAACTTCAATATCTGGATGAGGCGTTCTCCGTAACATATTTAATACAAATTAAATAAACCGTTCGGTAACTTATTAAAATTTTGGAATAGTATGTAATCATTAAAAAAGGAAAACGCACTAATTCCAATACTTTTTATTATTGTTTTTGTCTATTAATATTGAGCGACTTGTTGTAAATGTTTATTCGACTGAGTTATTAGACTGAATTATTTGACTGGTTTTATCGACTACACCCAGTCGAAAATGTCAGTCGCTAAAAGCACCCCCCCCCCCCCACCTCAACAAGCTCTGTCTAACTTGAGTATGCTCATCATACTAATAATGCACATAGTCAGGGGATAGGACCGAGTAGGGCTAAATGATATAGATAAAACCTGTCAAATAGCTCAGTAGAATAAATCAGTCAATAAAATCAGTGAAATATCTTAGCTGTAAAAAAAAACCAGTCAAATAATCCAGTCGGAAAAAAATAGGCAGATAATTCAGTCGCATAACCCAGTCGAATAATCCAGTCGCTCAATATGACGAGGAAAAACGTAAAGCATGACTTTATTACGCAGTGGTGGCAGTAACGAAGAAGATGAACATTGTTGTTAACATTCCGAAGCTTCTAGATACTATGCTGTCATCAATCAGTTTTGTGCATCGGGCACAGAATAGATGTGTGTAGTACGGTCATTTGTTTTCAGGAGATGACCTCAGTTTTTGACCCTGAACCTTGATGGCCTTACTCGCAAAGAGCGGTCAATAAGTTGTTTTAGGGATTGATATTGAAGGAAAATCTAAATAAAGTTTTGATTTTAACTGTCAGATTTGAACTTGGGGGGTGGGGGAATAAAGAAAACAGGCAAAAAACGATTAAATGATATTCGGGTTAGTGCGTTTTGTATTTAAGTCAAACAAACTATTCCCTAATTTTAACCCAACCATTGACCGAATTTGCTGACTGTAAATGTTAATGGTACTTATATAAGGGTAATTGGAAAAATCGGCCAGAAAAAATGAAAAGCAACCATCTTTCTTTGCAGTGACGTCATCGGTTTTTGTGGTCACGTGCTCTTGAAGGATCATGTGGACACAGATCACTAAATATTTCTACGCCGGTACCCACAAATTGTAGGTCCAAGTTATTTTTAGTCTTTCTCTCCCTTTCCCTTTTTCCCCCTTTTGCATGGTGATTTTTGTTTACTTTTTGGTGTAGAATCAAAGAAAAGGGGTTGAAAATACATTTTCTGCCAGGTTTTGGTGAATATTCGTGATTTTGAGGCGGAAGGGTACAAGAGTTGTGAGGTTGGTTACGTTGAAAGCGGGGGCCGACAATTGCCTGGTTTGCTGTCTCTACTTCCAGCTTGTGTATCTCAAGTTTTTCATGAAGAACCTCATACATGCTTTTGGGCATGAGTTTGTCACATGTTGCTCCATCTGTGGCAGAATGCGTTCTTCCCAACGAATATTTGGGAAAAAGTTACAACCGGTCTAAGAGACGAGAATTAACATTGAAGTCAATGGGGAAATAATTAGTGATCTGTGGCCATGTGCTCTTGAATAGTCACGTGCTCGTGGTATAAGATTTTGTTTTTCGTCTTGACATGTGATTTTTTTTCGTCTTGACATATGAATTTTTCCGTGTTGAAGTGGATTTTTTAGTGTTGACATGTGAATTTTTTCGTCTTGACATGTGAAAAATGCTTGGAAGGTGATGAAAAATAGTTATATACTCGATTTTTTTGTCTTTCCATACAGAAAAACGGTCTTGCAATTAATTCCGCTTTGGCTTGCCATAGCTATCCTTGCCTTTCATCTGCATACAACAAAAACACAAACTATGGAATACTCTACATAAATCATATATCAACATATACAACTGGTAGTAGTTTTTTCTTTGATATCCATAGCAGTTATATCTCATAACAACCTCTCATGACGTCATCAGATGTTGATATATTCGGTTCATATCAACCGCTGATGACGTCATGGCAGGTTGATATTTCATATCAACCGCTTATGACGTCATCCAAGGTCGATATATTCGGCTCATATCAACCGCTGATAATGTAGATGATCGAAATAATACAAAGAAACACAGACATAAAATTTTATTCTTTTGACAATAAAAATAGTTATGGTACAGTTTGTAGCATGCAGTAACGAAATAGACGGTGCACTTATCGGCATATTTAAATCGGTTATCTTGGGTAGGTTAATATGCCACACATAAAAATTTACAGGAGCCTCTTATAGCTTAGACATAGTTTAAAGTTTACCAGAAAAACTTTATCAACCATTTAAATAATGTCACCATATCCTGAAGGACTAAAATGATGTCACAACTTTCTTATTGGTGGAAAATTACGACTGCTCGTGGAGGACTTCAGAAATCACTAACTTGGAAATTTACCTGTTGAAGGCAACATTAACATTCGGAATCATTTTATTCTTATGGGAAGGATATGGTGACATACTTACTTTCATTATTTAAATGGTTTATAAAGTTTTTCTGGTAACCTTTAAGGTCATCATTATTTTCCAAATGAAAGTCCATTGACTTGATCACATGCATTTGTTTATGGAATTCACTAATGTGGGATTATTCTGAGACTATTAAACATGCCAATCCCCTTTAAATCATTACCAACTGTTGATAGGTCAATAATAAGACAGTTATTACACAATAGCATATCAATGCAACAAAAATTGAACACGTGTACCGTGTATGACATGATTAAATATCTGATCCTGCTGGAAATACTATCCTCCAACCAAACTCTCATAAAAAATCCTATAATACCCTGTCCAAGGATATTGTTAAATGCAATACTTAGCCCAAGTATTAATAAGTATACAGGAACTTACTATTAAGTACACCAACAAGTACAGTATTAATAACAGTAACAAGTACGGGAACTTGAATATTAAAAGAACACTAATAAGTACAGTAACTTAACAAATACACGAAGTACAAGAACCTATAAGTATTACCTGGTACATGAAACCACTTTTACAAAATGTACATACTACTTATACTACTACTTGTAGGAAAAACCATTGACCTTATAAGGTCCATGCAAAAACAAAGTTTAGAAATTCCGATAATAGAAAGACCCATTTATAAAACATCACAATAACTTGCAATTGAAAAATGGTCAATACTATTATAACTATGCGTGACATAATGAGTTCTTGCTATATATTATTCTTTTAGAAATACCTAGGCCAAAACAATCGATAGTGCATTATTTGTGAATACGCACGACAAAATAGCCTATTTATTTATGAAAACAAATATTTAGAATAGTTTGTACGTAAAATATTTATTATTTTTAATAGAAAAATGTCGCCGTGTCTATTGGGTTGTGGAAAAAGCGCGATTTTACATTCTCCTCAGTGAGCCACCATACAATTATAAACAGCGCAATATGTTATCAAAATTTGAATTATGACCCCCTTTACCGTGAAACATAGTTCTTGACTTGTCAAGTGGCTATATATGTATCTAGTTGTTTAAGCGGCTCGACGTTTGAACTAGACAGCCCCTGGTGGATTAAAGCGAATGTAATCTCTACCTAGAATAGATCTTTGTTTAAAGGGACAATAACACTCCTGCTGGCTTGGCAGCTCCAGAAAATAAATAGCCTTATTCTAAGTACTAGATGTTTTAAAGTGTCACACTTCTTGTGTAAATTATCCATTACATCCTATTTTACTTGCCCACGGGGTTCGAAAATATTTTAAAATATTTGAAAGGGTTTACGTTAATCTTTTCAAATCATGTAGTGGAATTTTTCCAATGTTTTAAATTAGGTGTGTTAAGATGAAATTTTTATCATCAATTAATTGGAATGTTGTAAAATAATACAGGTTGTTGACCAGAATAAAAATTGGGATATATTATTCAATCACAACAAGAGTGGTATTGAGCCTTTAACAAGGCATGTTAACCCCAGTATGAATGTATTATTTTGTTTACGGTCGATATTTATGCTAAATTCTTTCTAATGAAACAAATTTAACATAGTAAACGATTGATAATTTAACTTAAATTCTCTCATGCAACCAATTTCACACGCCAAACATATTGAAACCGTCATTGTAATGTACAATTTTATTCTTTTCTTAAAGACAATTAAAGTCAAATCTTCACAAATAATGTATATAATACCATATTAATGTCATATAATAAAATCTTGTTGACGTCGTCAGTGTCATAGGATAGGTTTCTTTGATAGAAAAACAGAGCTATATCGTGCAAGGTTTATATGTGGCGAATCGTAACCTGGGGCGGGGTGCGAATTTTTTTTTCCCCAACCAACATAGCCACTGCACTTCTATTCGGCCTCTGATTGGCTGAAAGTAAGACGTCATATTCATATTGACGTCATAACCTGAGCGACTGGCATCCCATTCCCAGTCAGAGTCAGACACTGCCATTTTCATCACCTCACTTTAGTGTCACTTAACCCCCCCCCCCTTAACTCATGCTAACAGACTGAAAAAGGTTGTAACAGATTGGCGGTAACAGACGTCAGACGGACATTATAAAAATAAATACTGTCAGTTTGCTCAACGACGTTATGAGACGGTATCTACATGTCATGGCGATTCATTGAAGTAATACAAACACGACAAGGTCAATTTGGCTAATTTTATACTAGTATGAGTTGACAATAAACGTTCTTACTGAAATTTCACCGCAATATTATAACTTTTCCTTGTTCTTTAAGGCCTGGTTTAGTTTGGGCCTTAGTTGAAATTTAGCTAACTGAGTAGCCTACTTGAAGGCGATCTATTGTCACGATAATGTCGTTGTTGTTGCATTTGTTTGTTGGTTCTGTAAAGCACGAGACCTAGTGGTTATGGTGGAGAAAGAAAGGTTGAAAAAAAAAAAAAATAACCGGAGAAAAAGAAAAAAACGAGGCCGGCATCCCGAGGCTTTTATATCAATTTTTTTTCTAAAGTCTTTCTTCCCGAGCACATAATATTATATAACCAAAGTCGAGGAGTTTATCTTGCTTATAAACCGTCTATGTTTACATTTACACAAAATGATATTATCCCTTAAGTAAGAAAGACATTATATCACGTTTTCTACTTAAGACTGAAAATTGATACACAATGATAAATATACGGTGGCTGATAAGGGACATGAAAAATAATGTAATTTTGTTTTCAATATTCACCAAAGTCAATTTTTAATATAATTTTTTTTATTTTTTATAAGTCAATTTTAATTTCCACCCAATAGTGTGGTATGAGTTGTCATCAAAACAGCTTCCGTAGGATTTGTGTGCTAAAATTGATTTTTTTTTTGTTTTGGGTTGATTAGGGACCAAGCTATCCAAAAATGTTGGGGTTCAAATTTTCGGACCCCTTGACTCCTATGGGAGGGGCATTTTTGAAATCGGGACCCCTATGAACGAGGACGTGGCTTTCTCCGCCAATAATGGTTGGATTTTCATGATCTGAAGTTCCTTCTCGTGTTTTTTCATCATGCGGATCACCTCTATGATACACTTAAAGCGATTGGAAGTAGTTTTCATCGACTTACGGTGGGGAATAACAATTTCCGGTGTCAAACACCGATCGATTTCAATATAAAATGGAAACTTAATCAATAAAATTTGACCCTTATAAAGATAAAAAGCGTTCACCGTATGGGCTTGGATGGTTGGTAAACTGTTTCAATTTTATTCTTCTCTCTTATGCTGGATGGAATAAATGATCTGGAAAAGGGCTCAGTACGGCATCAAATTTCGTCTGGTTTATCTTCATTTGGATGTGAATTATGTATAATTGGTTCACCACTTAATAAGGTGGAGTTAGATTGTTGACGATTTTGTATAATACTTATATAAGGTTAAAGTTTCTGTCTTGGCGAATTTCACCCTTGCTCTCTGGGTCACCAACAGAAATGGCGCTGGACATACTGTTGCCTGCCGACAGTCAAGATAGTTCTTGAACCACAATAATAGCTCTCCTTCACCCAAAGTCGTTTGCGGCAACAAGCAAGACTATGGTAAAAGCTTAGTATATATAATATTTTTTTTAAAACAATATTCTTATTCATGTTGTCTGAATTGGATTGGAGAACAGGCTTAGCCTATGTAAAATCCTAGCCTAGTAATGCAAGATTTTTGAATAATAATAGGCAACAATATAGCGGCTGGCCAAAATTATACATAAAATAGACGATAAGATATTATTTGGTCGAGATTAAAATCTGTTTGACATATCTATAAACTTATGGACCCGATTAAAAATATTAGTGTTAACATCAAGACTGTAGGTTGTGGGGCCAAATAGAAGACAGTTTATATTTTTAAAATCATGTCTGTGGTTTCTGTTCGTGCATTTGAATATGAGGAACACCGCAGAAGGTAATGGTCGGGATCTTCAAATATATGACCACAGAGGCAAGCAGGACTGTCTGCAACATGTCTTGGGAATTTGTGGCGCTGACAATTATGTGAATTAGATCTATTAGTGTTGAATTATTCTTTAAGAAGTTAAAGACAACCTGATATTTTGTTATTGTGAATTAAGTTTCATTTTCGATCTACTCACAACATACAGCGGCAGTTTCAACAAAGCTGATTAATCGTGTAGTACGTTTGGGTTATCGTGTGATTCCCTACAACTTTTCGACAATTAGATTTAGGATTAATACACTAAATTAATTCCACGAATGAAATAATAAAATGAATATAATTTTATAAATATTGTGAAATCAAGTCATGTTATACATACCTGGCCTGTATTTCATAAAAATAAAAACACAAAAGTAAACCAGCAATTAATCCGTTTATAACATTTGACATTATTTATTTTGGTTCATTGTAGCCTTCAGTTAATAAATTGTAGACAGATGTAGTGCTATTATATAATCTTCTCGTGTGTGACAGAATTCTAGGAATAGTAAAGACCCTAATATTTGATTTGAATAGACTATATACTTATTTGTATTCAGATTAATAGAATGTCGAATGCAATATCTTTTTATAAATAGCAACGCCTCTTCTTAGGCCGTTTTCAAGGATTGGTTATTTGTCTACCAACCAATATGCGTGTAACTAAACATGATTTATTGTCCAAATAAGTTGCATTATATCTTCGATTTAACAAATTAAATAATCGGATTTTAAAGATGGCGTTCTTATATAAACTAAAATTAAAATATGTTGTTAGCCAGGTAATATATACATGTATAATGATTTTATATCAGCTATATGATCTGCATTTGTTGTTTTTAATGTTTTCTCCTGCCTGCAGATGTCATTTAATAGTTATAGATGGCCTGTCAATTACTTTGCTCATTTTCATTTTAATATAATTTTGTACTTTCCGCCAGTGGGTTTGAGTAAATCAACGCTAAAATTTCATGATATTCCCCTTTTGACAACCCTTTTTCCGGGGTCCACGGTGGCTCAGTGGGTAGGACGTTGGTTCAGTAGTCTGTATGTCGCGTGTTCGATCCGTACATTCGCCGAGAAAATTCATCGTGTTTTCCGGCGTGGTATAGTTGTTCGGATGGTACGAACAATCGAGGTTCCGTGTTCACGTAAAAGAACTCAAAACAGCTGGAATTTGAAACAAGAGTAGGTCATAGCGCCGCTGCCCGGACAAAATGTCCCTCATAGAACACTTCGTAAACCATTCTATGGTTCATTTGCCCAGTAGGTGCAGCACAGTAGGACGTTAAACTTCATTTCATTTCATTTCATTTCAACCCCGTGCAAATCACATTTAATTTAGCCGACAGGACATGCACTGGTATGCTTCTATTTAATGACTTTCTTATTGTATATTCACAATTGTATGTACATGTAGTTATAGACATTTTGAGTTTCAGTCTAAGTACCTTAATACAACTCCACTTTGTACTGAATTGATTTGACCAGGCGCGGATCCAGGATTTTTTGCAGGGGGGGGGAGGTCCATGTTTGATAATTGCATAACTAATTGCGCTCAACCGATTAAATTAGTAAATTAGATTCAATTTGGTTCATTCTGACGTATTTCCGGAAGGTAAATTCCAAACTTACTGGTCTAAATCGCCAATAAAATCGCGCCTGTTGACCCGGGTTATACCATTTTGTCCGGGACATCGATTATAATTTTTGTTCATCTATTGTTCTAGAATTTAGAACTTTCCATACAGCAGTTATATTTTCTTGATGACGTAGTAAACACACCACATTAATTATTCAGTACTAGACACAATCAAGAGTTACTGATATTGACCAGTTAAATTCTCGCCATTTAATGTTTTCACTGAGTTCTAATGATTTCATACCGACAAAAATATTTAGCCAGACAAGATTAACATGATTACTATTCTGGCGAAAACGTTTATGTATATGGAAGGGAAATGTATTTTGACACAAATGAAAGAGGACAGGATTCATTTTATTTTAAGTATTGATCCAACATGCGCAACATGAGCCCACAATAGATGGAAGGGGCCATACTGTCCACGACTTTTAAAATCTGATGATGGGTCTCGAAGGGCCCGGTTACTGCTACTAGCAGATGTAGTCATCGGTTCGACCATACTCACATCGCTTTTACCGCAACTGCAGGGGCGTGGGGCGGGGCTGGTGTCGGAGACCCTGGGCCCCCCATGCCCTGTTGTTAATCCGGCTCGGGGCCTAGTCTGACTCCTAAACATCCCTATACACATCAAATTTGTCTCGAAATTGAACGTCGCGGAACGCTGAATTAGTGAAAAACAATAGCAGCTATGGCGTTAACAAGGGTAATAAATCTGAAACCTAACGTCGAGAATTCGCTCCATCATGACTCAAATGTGTTACGCCTTATTTGAAAGATATTTGTTGCAAACAGTAGCAACTTAAAGGTTTTGAGAGAAAGGAAGGTGATGATGGAAGGTCGTGAAACGATGAATGTTATTAGGGTTCATACACATGGGACACTACAAGCGTGTTAATGAACCAAATGTTGATGCATGGCTGGACCGACAGGCATAGGTGATGACATAATGAGTTTCAGCGACATTTGTATTTGGAGAGCATGTGCTATAAATACTACCGGTATAGAATGGAATAGCCATACGCTAGATAGTGTTATTTGATTGCGAATGATTTGAAATTTGAGTAAAAACGGAAAACATCGAAGTTAATCATTGCATACAATTATAATTATTATATACGTTGCTATCCATTTTTGTCAATTTCCAGGCCCTAAATATGAGCAATTTACCACTTTGTCACCCATTAATCTATCTAATCATAATAATGTAATAATAATAATAATATGTCCATTTATATAGCGCCAAATCCACAAAATCGTGCACAAGGTTATTCAAGATCGATAATTATAATATAGGAAGGATTTATAAAGATCATCGATAACCAACGTTGAATATAACTGCTGTATAAGTATAATGACGGGAAACACCAGTGTTAAATATTTATATATCTATTGTATAAAATATAGGATTTATACAGATTGACAGCAGTCTGTTCAATAATTACGGAAACAAATCACAGCCATTTGCAGTCGGTAAATTTGTAGAAAAAATCTACAAGAATCTACACAGATATTTTGAAATAATAATTTCAGTATGTTAAAGTACAATGGTATGATTGTAATGTAGGAAAAGACCGCAAGGGTCCACAGCTGTTATTGTTAAATATACTTTTGGTAATTTCGATATATCAGGCATCTCGATGGTAAGGGAGGCAACGTTTGTCTCTTGCCATTGTATAACGTCCGCTCCTCCCAGCGAAGTTCCTAAACTGACTTCATAATACAGGTTCTTCCATGGAGAAGTAAATAAATCTCTCCATGACATTTCCATTGATTTACCATCAAATGATCTGGCAAATAGTAATTTTGAACCGGCTGAAATATATAGAATAGTAATAATAGTAAAATTATTCATTCAGAATATATCATTCAATATAAACCAGTAGTCACAATGCACAGTCCAGTCGACGTGGCCCGACTGCATGTCCCTAAAACAGGGCCAAAAAACAAAGTTCATCTCGTTACATGCTCTATCGTTGCTAATTTACAACTGTGTATAATTGTACGAAATGGGTTATTGGTCTTTCGTCATAACCGGAAGCAAAATAAACCTCAAACGGAATCAATTTTGGACATATCCGTTGCAAACCGATAATATTACACATCATAATAGATGAAAAATGAAATATTTATATTAGCAGAATGATTGATACAAACCTTGTAAAATAGGAGGTTGGTCTTTCGTCATAACCGAAGCAAAAAAAAAACCTCAAACGGAATCAATATTGGGCATATTCGTTACAGATATTACAAATCATAGTAGATCAAAAATGAAATATTTATATTAGCAGAATGATTGATACAAACCTTGTAAAATAGGAGGTTGTGCTATAGATGATATTACTGTTGATAAAGAATTGTCTTGTCTTCCTAATACATTAATTGTAGAAACACTAACATTATAGTTAGAGTTAGGTTGTAGAGATAAACTTCTTAATCTAGCCTGGTTATAACCGATCTCTGTAACTCGAACTTCTTTATCTAAATTATAACCTGGACCATACACTGATACCTAATAATAAAATACATAAATCTAATACTTGTAATAACCAATAAGCCGCGTAACGAAGACACTAAAATTGCATATTTGCTTAAGTTTATTTTAATAAGTTTCCTGTCAATCAGGCAATCTGTTTCACGGCGGATTAAGAAAGTCACGCAGCCTCATTGTTCACATAAGACATTACTGGTCCAGGTAGATGGTGCCTTTTACTCATTTTAGATACCCATTTTATAAACATAACATTTACTTAATTTTCTATAGCTTCAAACAAATGTTCTACAATTTCATTTGCAGAAGGAAAGATGTTAATATATGGGGTTCATTAACCCGATTAGGTGTAGCTGAGTGGCTTATATACACTGCTGATCAGTGTGCTAGTCAGGGTGATTATTCTAAACCTAAATACTAAACCGCTTTATTATGATGAAAGACACTGTTAATGTTTGGCCTTCAAATGAGCACACATAAGATTTAAAGTATATTTGTCTGAAATTTCTCCTTTTCTCAAAATATATATACCTGTATAGACCTGGTATCAATTCTGGTATTTTCTAAATCCCATTTTAATCGTAAACTATCATTCATTGGATAACAATTATCCTTCACCGGATATGCAGATACTCCATCTTTGTGAATGGTGATCTGACCGTCTGCTATAGCAGCCATTTTGTTTATAACCAGAACGCCATCTGTAGTAGCTGTAGTTGGTAAACCAGCTTTATTATAACATCTTACAGTAGAATAAACTTGTTTAGAGTTGTGTATTTGATCAACACTGAGTTCTACTTGAGCAAATGATTGTTTATCTGGTACAGGAGTAAATGGTTGTATATCAACACCACCGTGCGTTGAACCTGGTATAAACAACAATAATTATAAAAAATATAATCATTTGTATAAATACGTGAATAATTAAATAACCTACATGTTCTCTCGTTGATACAAATAGTAGCTTATATTTTGCAGAAATTAACAATAATTATAACCAACCTTCGACTTTTGTTACATAGAGATATGCCATTTTGTTATATGTTGTAATGTAAAATGAAATTGGATTTTAAGTCGTACAGTTCTACACTAGCTGGGCTATACAGGAGTTCGCCATACAGTGTGCTACCTTGGGAATCTTGCTATAACCCATTCACAAACTATGTTACAAACAAAATTTGAAAATTGTGAAGTATTACCTATAGCCCATTGACAATATTCTATTCCTGATTCTGGATCTCCTACTTTCCAATCAACTGATATAAGTTTGGTTAACTGGAAATTTACATCTTCCCCTAAAATGATTAAAATATATTTATATCAACAAAACGGAAAGACAAGTTAATGTATTGAACAAGAAACCATGATTTAAAGTGAGAGAGAGGGGGGGGGGTAACTTTCACTCGACAAAAACTAGGTCTTTCGGGCCTAACATATGGTTTTGATTTTATTTCAGTAATTCGCTTGCGATTAGGGGTCATTAGCGGTAGGAGGAAAGAGGGGGACCGGGAGAAAACGCACAGGCTACCCTACTCCTTGTCACGTACAACCGCGGATTCGAAACCACGCCAGTTGATTCCATGACAGGCTTAATTATACAGCGTGCACCTGCTAAACATTCGGCCATCCGACCCCCCCCCCCCTTTTAACCATCGACAATGTTAACTTAATCTTCATAACCATTCTGAAAAAAAAATCATAGGTTCTGTCAATGTTATTTAAATAGCCGAGCCTTCATTGTGGTGGGCAATACTATTTGCCATTAAAGAACCCCACAATAAACATCTAATTTCTTACCTATACCATCGTTTATCTCTGATATTATTGGTGGGGTCATATCAACAACAATACTATCTGATTGGCTGACAGTTGTCAGTCCGGCGCCATTGGTTGACATCACAGTCAGGTAAAGTAGTGTATTATGGGCTAGTTTTAGACCGGATGCTGTAGCTTGCTGATTTCTGCCAACACTTGTGAACGACTGAATCTGGGTTCCACCTTTCACAGTTCCTGAAATTAATGTGATTGTTTTGATTGAAAACCGTTGACAAAATTATTTTAGGAAAGACGAATGCTCCCTGAGTAAGTTTCCAGTATAATCAGTTAATATATTTGATACCAAAATCAACTGGATTTCTAAATAAAATCTATGAAAACAGGGAACGATATTTTGCTAACTGACTACTTATACATCTAGTAGTAAATACATTCAAACTTAACTCACCTAGTGCCCATTGATAATCTGTTATAGGACTTTGATCATCTTTAAAATGCCAGGTAAGATGAAGAGATGACCAATAAGGTCTAAACACTGTATGATGTATTAAATGATTAGAATCACTCGTTATATCTATATAATTAACTTGTTGTACATATACATCATCTACAGCTAATATCATATGTAATTTACTTGTACCAATTCTTATTACTTCGCTTGCTTCTCTTGGATGGAATACATAAGTAAATTTATTCCATAATATTAATGGCTGTTGGTCGATGTCACATATCCCCTGACATCGTTCTGGGTCAAGACTGAAAGTGTGAGTTTCTTGTCCGAATTGCACGAAACCTTCCACATTGTGATGCTGAATGCTAACATCATGTGGATATCCGACATGTACTATGACATGGTAAGCACTCTGGGTGTTTAAATTAAAAACTGTTTGTTGAATATGACCTTTCACTTTAATATAGGCCCCACCTTCTTTTGAAACTGAAGGTTGTGAATGGATGATTTTAATACACGAGGTGGAGTCACCATACCAACCAGTTGGTAGTTGGTCGTCACATTCCTTATTTGATTCTGTCACGCCTTCTTCAAATGATGGATTGACGATGAGATTTTCTCCAGTATATTCTATATCAACCGGTACTGGGGGTGTGGTATCAATTGTAATACCATCAGACACTGCTACATCAGATTTCAACCCACTTCCATCTACAGCATACACTTTATTATAAAATGTCAGACCTATAAAAAAATAAAGTACAGTAATCGTATTTTCATGGTGACAGTAACAGATGAATAATAATAGATCACACCGGTAGCATCAGCAATTGAAAAAAAAACAGTGAGAAATCATTCTTTGGAAACAGGTTGCTTGGGCGTTATGTGGGGGGGGTCTTGAGGTATAGTGTATTTGGGGAGAATCTGTGCACGGGCGTTTTTTAGTGACCAAGATACTAAAGAGTATTTTGTATCGCTTTAAAAAGCGATACAAAATACTCTTTAGTATCTTGGTCACTATAATACAGTAGTGTACCAATATCGCACCTGTCGATCGAGCCAAGAAAACAATATGACGAATGATATACCTTATCCGTACTGTAGAATACATAGTGTCACGATAATCAAAGGACTTTTATTTAATCCCTACTGATGGAGATTGACATTCGATTTCATCAATTAATATGGAAACTTTATATTAGAGTGCCTACCATGATTTAAAGGTGAGGTTAGGTTTACAGATACTCTTGTATTTAATCCTACATTCTTCCAGTCGTGTATATTACAATCTGTAGTACTAACATCAGTTCCAATACACCAGTAATATTTAACTATACCAGTACCACTATCAGTAAAACCATACCACGATGAGGATATAACTGTTGTAGAGCTTTGGTAATCTTTATCATAGATATCTGTTAAATATGAATGTCCATAATAAGCTAACTTTTCTTTTGCGAAAGAATAAGGCTTTTATGCAAAGCGACCAAGAAATCTGAAACTTTGGGAAATGATAGTACCCAGACTGAAGTTCAAGAAATTTACTGGGCCTTTGTAGGATTTAATCAAATTTTCTGGGGCTCTTTTGGGGTCACACTACATTCAATAATCTCATTAGTTTACTTACCATTACCATCATGTATAATACCGGAAGTGGGAGTTGTATTGTCTATTAATATTCCATCACTATTGGCCCAGCTCAATAATCCTGCTTTATTATAAGCTAGTACAGTACTATAATATTCTCTATTCTCTTGTAAATTTAGATTTGTAGCTGTATAGACACTAATATTTCCAGGTACTCTTGTAGATGACTGATGAACGTTGTGGCCTACATTTCAGAAAAAGAAGCCAAAATCGCTTTTGATTACATTATTAAGATGGGCTAGGTGAGATCCTGGTAAAGAGCTGACAGTGCTCGCTATAACAGTTTTAAAACAGATAATGAAACAGCGATAATAACAAAAATATATTGAAAAATTTAGTTTTGTATTCTGGGGGTAGTTGTCAGTGTTTGAGGTTTTGATGAGTATAGCGTAGCCTCGATTTTTATTGCTGTCGTATTTCAAACTGTGACATTCCGATGTCCTAGAGAGATGATTAAGGGCTTTTCATGTGAATAAATTTCTAATAATTGATAGAAAATTTGAGACCAAAAGAAAGATTTGCATAGGAATATTTAGCTCTTACATAATAATTTATCTTTAAGACTGACTATACTAGATAATGAGATTGGGCGGAACTGGTTCAAAAATATCTTTAGGAATGTAAACATCAGTTTAAATATTTTGTCATAAAAATAATAAATATTTGTTTCCGTAAAACATTCTGACTGGGAAAAGTTATTCAATGTAATTATGTTAGTATTAAAACCCACCTTGTGGATGAGTGCTTATATAAGTCTTAAAATAGTCGAATCCATGAATTCCTCCTCTAAATTTATTCTTCCAACCAACAATAATCTGATTACTGGATGTTTGGTAATCTATATCGTTAACACTTGATATAGTTTCTAATTCTTTTATCTGGATATAAAAATAGAGATATATATCACAAACCCAAATCAATAATTCTTTTTAAAAAGGTTAATCAAAACGAACAAAAATGTTATTGTTATAATAGCAGTTACAATTAAATAGTTTGAATTCTTTAATCGTTTTTATGTACTTACAGCAGCTCCCGCTATATGACTGACACTAGGGACAGACGTCAGTGGTATAATACCAGGAGACTTAAATATCGCATACTGATTTACATTATACCATACCCTCACAAATACACTATATGGCACAGACTTATCTAAAACTTTAGCTGGAATATATAAAATAATATTACGAAATTAGATGTACTAGAAACACAAGGCACCTAAAGCCTATCCCTGTGGCACACCTTTACAAGCAAGAAGATTTTTTTGTTTTTGGAGCTTTATACGTATGCTTCAATGTTGATATATTGATGAGATATCCTATTGTAACTGGGTAAATATACAGTAGTATTGATTGTTTCTTGAAAGAAATGAATAACAATTTTGAAAGGTGTACCTGTTGGTAAAGTAATTATAGTTTCGGTATTTTCACCAACATCAAACCAAGTTCTTTCAGTATCAGTGTCAAATATTCCACTGGGTGAATTTTCACCGGAATGTCCGGCACTGCATTCATATCTAAAATACCATACATATTCTATGTAGTTAATAATGAATTAATATTGTCTTGCCAGGCTGAGGCCGGTAGCCCCAAGATCTAGCGGGCCTGTGGCCAAACTGTGTGATATTTTTGACACTATCATACGCCTTTTTTACACGCACTGTAGTCTTAAACACCCATCATCATCGGGTTATCAAAGAGGTTTAATTTACCTTATAGGCGAAATACGTAGTTGGTTTATTAAAGGGGGTTAATTTACCTTATAGACGAAAGACATAGTAGGTTTATTAAAGGGGTTTAAGTTACCTTATAGGCGAGAGACATAGTTGGTTTATTAAAGAGGTTTAATTTTCCTTAAAGATGAGAGACCGTGTTGGTTTATTAAAGGTGTTTAATTTATCTTATAGACGAGGGACCGTGTTGGTTTATTGAGGGGGTTTAAATAATGGAAGTTTAATTTACCTTATTGGGGAGATGCCTTGTGGGTTTATTATGCTCCATCTGGCAGCTAGAAAATTATCAGACGATGTGTAATAAGTCTGTGCAGCATCAGACGACATCAAATTAGTCATGTCAGTAACTTGGATAATGTTATTTGGATTCACTGCAAGGATCATTATAAATAAAAAATCAATCACATGGGGTATACAAACGTACAGGAATAGTGTGACATAATATCTGAAACTGTTTAAGGTAGACTTAACACAGCGGGTCATTACTGTGGCGAATGTGAAGGTAAACCTTGCAGAAAAGTACTACAAAGAATTAATTAGTATGAATAATTTTAAACAAACTTGGTAGATATATACCCGTTGAGATCTCATTGCAGTTATCTATATCTGAACATGTTTTGTCTTGTGCAGCACAAACACAATGTCCGAGACAATTATACGGTTGACATCTCCTGACTAAATCTAACATTCCTCCTTCCACAAGTTCAAATTCAGAATGAGCAGGCTGACTTTTTAATCCAACCTAAGCCAAAAATAAAAATGAGATAAAACATATTCATGGTTGTGTTAATAGATAAGGATGCTAATTTTGCATAGGGCTGATACACCCAATTTAGATATGTAATTTCTCATCTTCTACTGTAGTACATAGTAAATACTAGAAACTGATTAAATATCAATAATTACCCCGTTAACAGCCCATACAGATATGAAAACAGAATTGTCCATATGAAGTGTCTTGGTAGTTATTGTAACTGACTGTACCATTCCTTCATCATTAAAATTATCTCCAGCCACATGTTGAAACGTTGTTTGTTGATCGTCCTGTTAGAAATGATTTTCGTGAAAGTAAAGAAAATATTATGACATATTATCTAAGATTAATTGGAGATCTAAGTCAAGCGTTTTATTATACGCTCACATTTTCAGGTGTACATATATTGTCGTCGTCCCTGTCCGTCCGTCCGTTCGGACGTCCTGACGTTCGTCCACAATTGTTTGTGAACACTCTACAGGTCACAATTTTTATCCTAGTTTAATGAAACTGAAATGTAGGTTTATCACCTTAAGATCTCGGACTGGCATGTATCGGGTTGTAATTTCATGGATTATGGCCCCTAATTGTACACAAATATCACGTTTTTAACTTGTGAACACTGTAAAGGTCACAATTTTCAACTGATTGTGATGAAACTTGAAATGCATGTTTATAACCCAAAGATCTTGGTATCTTTCGATATTTGTGTATATTGGAACGTAACTTTCTGAATAATGCCCCTGATTGAACGAAAAATCGTCTTTTGTTTGCTTGTGTTAACTCTGGGGGTCACAATTGTCATCCGATTTAAGAAAGAACGTTTGATTATATCTCCGTTACACCACAATGAAGTTTGAGCTCGAAATACCTGGAAATCAAAACAAAACTGCCAAACAAAATGGCCACCGCTTGTACGCGAATAGTGTAAAAAAAATATGGTATATCAAGGTTGAGGACCCTGTAGATGTCACAATTTGAATCCGATTTTGATGCAACTTCACATACATGTTTATATCCCAAAGATCTTGGTTTCTTTTGATATTTGCACATATTGAAATGTAACTTCATGAATCATGGCCCTTGACGGTAGGAAAAATCACTTTCTTTTTAGCTTGTTCTCTATCCATCTCTCGAAAATGTGGGCGTATCCTGTCTAGCAGCCGCTGGTTTATAAGATTAGTGGTGGTTGAATGCAGCTAAATTACGCCAAAATGTATTATTCTCATGAAAGAATGCGACATATTAACGAAATCAGAGATACTTGCCTGGTTGAGGTCAGTAAAGAAAGGCTTAGTCCCTACACTGATTTTATACTCGGTTATACCAGTATGCAGATCGGCAAATCCCAACCATGATAACTTAATAGACGTAGTAGACCAGTTGTTCCAGTTATTCCTATCTCTGTTCAAGTTAGCTGCGTGGTCAGTATTAATGGCAAACATACCTGGAATAATATTTACAAAATATTTCATCAGAGCAGAAGCACAATTTGTATGATGGGAAAACTTTAAATTCTTGATAATCATCAGATTACTTACTCATTTTAGAGTGGAAAAAAAACGCAAAAAAAACCCCAAGTTTAAATTTGTCAGCTTTCTAGTGTAATTGTATTTATTTAGTGATTAAATATCTTGATCATTGTTCTGATATAATCATAACACGTACCTCTGGTAGGTGGTGTAGAATCAACTGTTATATCATCTGTAACACTTGACTGACACAAACCAGCTAAATTACAAGCAATGACTTTAACTTTATATTTACTACCGTCGTGTAGATCTAGACCAGAAAACGTAAACTCTGTCACCACACTAGGAATCTTAAACAAAAATAGTAGCATATTCCCTAAAACTAAAAGTATTACAGCCACACACCATGTTCATCAATAGGACTATATTTTAAAAAATAGTAATATATCCAACTATACAATTTTACCGCAGCACTATCCATCGGACACCCCCATATTACTGGATTCATTATAAACGTGTTATTTTCTGAAAAGAATGTTTCATTTTTCATTTTAAAAAGCAAAGTATTTTTCAAATTATCGAAAGGACTTACCTCCATTGCTGAAGAATTGAAATCTCCCAATAAATGAGGTGAAATAGAAATGTATTGCCTTTCTATATCTGATTCATCATCAGTAAACTTCCATTCAATTTTAATACTAGATTTTGATATGGTAGTTGAGGGTAAAATAGAATTAAACGATGAGACGGGAACTGCCCTTTGTACCACTGCGGGTAATGTTGTATCGATTTTAAAACCATTTGATGTAACTTCGCTGTATAAACCTAATAATATAAAGCCTGTGTGCAATGGTGGCTACGAAATGCACAAATAATACAAACTATGATGATATAAATATTTTTAATCCTATGCAATTTTACAAAAGAAAGATGCCGATTCGTCTATAATGGCCCCATAGGCGTACGGGCAAGAGCGACAGGGGTGGGGGCGCAGCTGACCCCCTAACTTTCGGGCAAGCTGACTTTTCGGGCAGACGTTTAAAGTTAGAAATTTTTTTAATTTACTAGGCATATAAAGTGTCCGATATCTAAAAATAAATCCACTAATTTTACGGGCTAGAATAGCATTAAAACACGTTTGATGCCGTCAAATATTCCAAAATTTTCTTGCAAGGTCAGCGCCGCTTCGCCGCCTCTCGAAGAAAACCGGCGCTGCTGTCTGTAAACCTGAAATTTTTTCAGGCATTTATAGTTTTGCTTTTTTAACTGTCACCGAACCTTAATACAACACAAATTTTACTTTTCTTTCAATTGAATACCACGAATTTGTACTAAGTTGACTATGTTTTAAACCATTTGGTCTTGAGCCACTCTACTTTGTGCGACATTATTTGTAAATGCGTCTGGGTGGGGTGGGTCGCGTCTGTAAACCCGAAAATTTTTCCGGCAATTTGGGTTCTGCCCCCAAACTGTCATGAGCCCGTACGCCAATGAATGGCCCTCATGCTTCTACATCCTACCCAACACAAGTTTGATTACGCCTCCAGTTTTAAAATCATCCTTTAAAAGCCTGCAAGATCTACACCTCCTTTCAAGCCTAAACTAAATTAAAACTTATGTTTGTGAAGTCACAGGATAACTAAACGACCAATAGTGAACACGAATAAAGAAGGATTTGTCATCTCCGTTACACACGTAGTATCGTAAGGTAAAAGCCATTTCTCTCACTATCTCGCTTATGCTATTGCAGACGTCCCCATGCCATCAACAATCTGAATGAAATGAGACTGGCACAATTGAAATGAAACTGACACATCGTGCGTTCTACATGTGATCATCGTGATGCCCGTAAACAGAGCCCGCAAATTTTAGTAAGGGAGATAACTGTGAATATTTCGTGTAGGAAGCCCTTTTACTATTTATATAACAAGCGACCACCACCCCTTCAATCCTGTTATAGTATATTGCGGAGTTTGTTCAAATACGATGTAACTTACATTATAGATCTGTAAGTATCACTAGCGTTATTAAAATAGTTTTAGTCATTTTACCTGCTTTATTGTAACATCTAACAGTAATATAAATTCTAGTATTAATAGGCAATAGTTTATTATCAGGTAAATTAGATCTATACGCCAGTTCCACCACTGGTAAAACTTGAGGGCTAAGTAACTCTTCGCCTCCAATGGTTGTTCCTACTCTCCATTCATATCTCGCTATACCAGACTGTGCATCTTTAAACCCATGCCATTTGGCACCAACAAAGTTTCTGAAACCAGGATGAGAATTTTTAAATGTTGCACGTAACACATTATGTTAACGATTATGGAAGATAATGATTGCAACTCTCCAGGACCGCTTTAACGATGTCAATCACCTAATTAAGGACGGTTGCCGGCTACATCGTCCAGGCGGTCGACAAGTTACGTAGCATATTTATTCTTTAGTAGGGAAGGGGTCATTTAAAAGACAAATTGTCGAAATTGAGAAGGATTCTTCGTATATCAGATGATAAATTTAGTATGTAGAGTCGTTAAAAGAACTTGTTGACAGATATAGAGACGTGTCGATGGCAATGTAATACCATATTTGCATGTCGGCGTATAAAAATGAGTTATTGTGAAATGCATTCGAAGGCAATATCCATGCAGTGGTCTCATAAGAAGACTTGATAACCGTTGCCCAATAATATTCTTGGATCCTCATGTCAATTTTACAGTCTGATCTATCAAAGGAAAACTAAACAGAATTGATAATCATGTTTCAATTACCTGGTTGCTTGGAATTCTACATCTAAATCTTTCGTTCCATCTAAAACTCTTCCCACGTCCGGTGGTGTCACGTCAATTATTACCCCGTCAGATATGGCCGACGTACACATGTCAGCCATATTGCATCCTGTTACCGTGGTGATATATTTTGTTCCAGGAGTAAATTTGGAAAGCGGAAAGGTAAAATCTGAAATATAAATCGGCTGTTAAAATTTATTAGAACATCTACCTAATTTATTTCAAAGACAATAGCCCATACAATGAAACATAGCTACTTCTTTTGGGGAATATCATAAAAATTTATTTTACAGAAAAGTTGGATTGCACTTTTGTAATATTATTTTCCTTACGTGTTGATACTCCTGTTTTGATTTCTGGAATTATGTCATCACAATCATCACAGGTACCGACTTTGACAGTAAAGTACTGCATTGATGAATGGGGATCATGGAATCCTTGCCATCTAACAGAGAGTGGTGATTCGTTAGTTATATAATCTACGTCATCTCCGGTATAGTTTGTATTGAGAATATCGATGACATGTCCTGTGGTAGGAGGAGTTGTGTCTACTGTCACAGGACGGGATATTAATGTAGTAGATAATCCTGCACCATTTATGGCCTGAAACACCACAATAGAGACGAGTTATTATAAATTTGGTATATAGAATACAAAAAGAACCAGAATATAGCATGAATCTGAAAACATTTCTATAGAAAACAGCCTTAACGATTAGTATCAATTTCTTTGAAATAATTAAGGCGCACAATGTAAATTGAAAGCTATATGACCATCCTCTATGTTTGTTTCCAACTGATCTATAATTCATTAAACTTTTTTTCTATCCAAGAACGTAATGCAAAATTACAATAAGAGATATACCTGAACTGTGACATAATAAACATGTCCATCTTGTAATTTTTGTTCTAGATTCACTTCATCACAATCATTATCTGTTATCATATATGTCATAATGTTTTGATGACCTGGTCTAGTACCTATTGCCCATCGATACTGACTTATACCGCTTCTAGTGTCTTTAAAAGATCCGCTCCAACTGTAAATAAATCATATAAAAGGGATGACCTGCTTTAATAATTTCTGTACAAACACGCAGTGTGCTATGACGGGGGACTTCCAACTGCCAAGGGAATTTATACATGGGATCGAAACCAAAGCATTCTGTTCTTTTACGTTTACACGGAACTTCGATGTTTCATTACATCCAAACGACTAAACCGTTCGTTGACAGGCTACTCGTTTTAGCGAATGCCACGAGCTTCAGGTCCAAAGCATCGATGCAATTAGTTATAAATTATAATAGGTGTTATGCACGTGTCGAGGTAGGCTTACTTTTTACGCCTTCGGAAACACCGGTAGCCAAATACTTTCGCTGTTGTTAATTGCTTTGATTTTGTTTTGTTTTCTAAGACTAGATTGTATATAAACCTACCACGCAGACAATACATCATTCGACTGTATATATGTATTAGTAAATTGTATAGGTTTAGATGTAGTTTCTGGTGGACTATTATCAATTATGAAACCTTCAGAGGAAACCGTTTTTGTCCTGTTTACAAAATCAATTGCTGAAAATAAAAAAGATAGGCTGGCACTGCCAGGCAGGATACGTCCACATTTTCGAGAGATGAATAGAGAACAAGCAATACCGAAAGTGATTTTTCCTATATCATTAAGTCCTGTATTTCATACTGTATTGGGAGCAGCCATTTAGTTGGTCAATTCCAGTCTGACATTCATGAAATTCGATGCCGACAATGATTATGGTGTGACGGTACACAACCTAGAAATGTGACTTTTCATCAAAATCTGATAAGAATTGTGACCTGTAGAGAGTCTACAACCATGATATACCATATTTTTACACTATTCGCGTACAAACGGCGTCCATTTCGTCCCGCAATTTTGTACGATTTTCACGAAATTAGAACTCAACCTTCCTCATCAAAATCGAATTAAAATTGTGACCTATACAGGGTCCACAACCATGATATACCATTTTTTAAAACAGTATTCGCGTACAAACGGCGGCCATTTTGTCTGTCAATTTTGGTCCGATTTTCCCGAAATTCATACTCACCCTTCCTTGCGGTGTAACGGTGATATAATCAAACGTTTTTTTTAAATCGGATAATAATTGTGACCTCCAGAGGGACCACAAGCTAAAGAAAGGGGAATTTTGCGTATAACCAGGGGCCATAATTCAGGAAGTTACGATCCGATATGCGCAAATATCGAAAAGAACCAAGATCTTTGGGTTATAATCATGAATTTCAAGTTTCATCAAAATCGAATTAAAATTGTGACCTTTACAGGGTCAACAACCTTGATATACCATTTTTTAACAGTATTCGCATACAAACGGCGGCTATTTTGTATGGCAATTTTGGTCTGATTTTCCCGAAATTCGAACTCAACCTTCCTTACGGTGTAACGGTAATATAATCAAACGTTTTTTTAAATCGGATAATAATTGTGACCTCCAGAGTGACCACAAGCTAAAAAAAGGGCGATTTTGCGTATAATCAGGGGCCATAATTCAGGAAGTTACGTTCCGATATGCGCAAATATCGAAAGGAACCAAGATCTTTGGGTTATAACCATGAATTTCAAGTTTCATCAAAATCGAATTATAATTGTGACCTCCACAGGGTCCACAACTTTGATATACCATTTTTTAACAGTATTCGCGTACAAACGGCGGCCATTTTGTATGGCAATTTTGGTCCGATTTTCCCGAAATTCGAACTCAACCTTTCTTAGGGTGTAACGGTGATATAATCAAACGGTTTGTTAAATCGGATTATAATTGTGACCTCCAGAGGGACCACAAGCTAAAAAGGGTGATTTTTCGGACAATCAGGGGCCATAATTCAGGAAATTACATTCCGATAGCCGCAAATATCGAAATTAACCAAGATCTTTGGGTTACAAACATGCATGTCAAGTTTCATCAAAATCGGGTCAAAATTGTGACCTCTATAGGGTCCACAAGCTACAAACGTGATTTTTCGTACAATCAGGGGCCATAATCCATGAAGTTTTGATCCGATACATGCCAATATCGAAAGCAGCCGATATCTTTAGGGGATAAACCTATATTTCAAGTTTCGTCAAAATCGGATAAGAATTGTGACCTGTAGAGAGTCCACACACAAATTGTGGACGGTGGACGGACGGACGTCCGGACGGACAGGGGCGACGACATAATACGTCCACATGAAAATGTGGGCGTATAAAAAAAACAAACAACAAAACAATATTAACGCTAAACAAACAATATTAGGGTCATCTTATGGAACCAACGAATGAATGATATGGGTGAATACTATAGAAGTACAGAATGGTATATAGCTTTATTACACGAATGTAATACATGATTAACAAATTTAATTTTCTATTTACTTTTATTTCATTTATATATATTTTTCTATAATTAGAATTGTGAAACAGAAACATGAATTTATACCTACCTTCTACAGTGACGTAATAAGTGTGGCCATTTTGTAAAGAAAGATGGTGGAATATTTTATGATTAATCAAACCAACGTTATGTTTAGTTACAATATCTTCACCTCCCTCTATAGAACCTTAATAAATAAAACAAAATTGGCAATAAGGTATGTTCATTCACTATAAGATCGTTGATACCTGTCGCATCATTGAAAAAAAATTAACCTTACCGATATATAAATGATATTTTGATATTCCACTTGGATGAACAGTTTTTCCACCATTTTCTTCTACGTCAAGAAAGCTATCCCAGTAGACAGCTACATCACTGTTGGATAACTGAAATAATATATTGGTTATTCATATAAAACTATCACAACAACATTAAGTCAGTACTGATGTAAAGTATATTAAAACCGCTATATGGTGCATAAGAACAACGTAATAAAACGACATATTCATATATATTTCGAACACGTAGGCTGAATCAAATACTAGAAACAGCGGATAGCTATATAATATATCATTCGAGGATTGAAACATTACCCCGAAGTACTATTAATCGGACTAATAGGGAATTACAAGGAATGAATGGACACCAAATATTATACGTGTTCGAGTATGTTATGATCGACATAATGGGGTTCGACTATATTTATATTGAACTATTACCTGGTATTTAAAATCTTTCAACTTCTCCACCCACACCCGACCACCTTTTGGTGGAGTCAAATCAACAGTTACTCCATCACTACATGCGTTCACCTCTTCCAAATCTTCCGTCCATTTTTCATGACCAGCAACCACAGCATCAGCATGGACGCAGATATAATACCGTCGTCCGTGTTTTAAAGTATTTTGAGTTAACACATTGATGTATTCGTTTTCTGTGAAAAGAAACATAAAGAAATATGGTAAAATTTAAGTCTTAATGATGAAACCTTCAAAGTAAGTGTTCTTATTGTGGGTGTTAGGCGTAAGAAAAAAAGGATTAATGGAGTATAGCCTAGATGACATTAGAAGATTACCGAAACTCACTCACCGGTTTGTCCACACTTTATAACATCTGGGTGGGAACAAGGATCTCTTATCGTCATCTTCAGTTGAGTAAAATGTGTTAAAGAAGAAAAGGCTGGATCTTCCAGTAAACCCCACGTATAGTTTCTATGTCTTAATGTAGGCCATACGGCTGATATAATATTTTTATAAGGTGTATAGTCCACATCCGGTTTAGACCAGGCTGCGTTCTGTTCCAGAGAAATTGACTTTCCTATTTCATTTGTGTTGGGATCTGAAATACAAAACAAACAAAATCTTCAAATTCTTCAAACGCTACTCATAAAAGGGCGCATGGACCTTTATCCTTCAAAACCATCCGTGAGTGTGTGCGTGATGGCGTGTGTGTGTGCTGTGTGTGTGCGTTTATTTCAATTTCAAGATATATTCAAAAAGTACTTACCTTTATTTAATGGTTGCCCTATGGCATCTATAACAATAGCTGGTGTAATTAATACAGGATCTATAGCTGAACAGTTTTTAATATCCGATGATATTATTGTTGATAAACCAGCTTTATTAAATATTCTTACAGCCAATCTTCTACATTCACTGAAATCAACTTCACCATCTAAATTAATGCTAAACTGAAACTAAGCAATACAATAATTTTACATGAAATAGTTTGCCTTTATGACACAAGTTTGTAAGCAGGTTCGTGTGATTGCATAGTTATCGTATTGAAAAGAAAAACCACACAAATGCTTTTGCTTCAACGCAACCGTTTCTGATGAGTACATCACTTTTGCTTACTACTTTTGGAAAACATGATACAATTTGTAGTCGTGCAGTTATTGGGGTGTTGTCCCGTAACACAGTTATTTTTTTTCTTCCTTTCTGTTGGTGTGCCTAACGTCTGTAATCTAGTTTACGTTTTAGGGCATTTTCATAATGTATACAGCTGTAACATACAAAAACATACAGGCAATCTTAGAATTTAGATTCTTACCGTTGTCTCACTGATTTTCTGCACATTGTTTACTTTGCTCCATTTAGTAAATAGATGACTATTGTGTTTATTATCTGTAATACTCCACATATATTTATCTATGGTAGATGCCACAGAACACACTTTATCTTCGGTATTACTCTTGTAAGTCAAGCTAACATCTAACTGGGATATGGAACAAAATATGAAATGATAACCTTATTATAATCATCCAGACCGTCAAATCTGGTTACATTTAGTAGCTGATTAACAGATTTTACATTCACACTGCGTTAATGATATACTTCGTGAACTTCTGCGGTCGATGTACTCATTAATGTGTTGGTACAACGTTATATTTACGTTAAGGGGTTATCTGGGTAATTGTGTAATTTTCGGCCAACAACTATTACTATAGAGAGCTGCATATTAAATACTTGAATAGGTATAAATATTGGACATATACAAAGAAATCATTTTAATTAGTTAGATTATATTTCTGTATACTTTAATTACCTGGGAACCTTGCGTCTTTTTGTGGTGTATATCTATATGTGGCATATCAGGTTCGCTCAACACTGTCACACCATTACTGACTACAGATTGAGAACAAACTTCACCCGAACAAAACCTCACACTACTTCTATATGTTTTACAATAATTTAATGCTACTGGTTGGAAGATTCGACCAGAATTTGATAGAAAATTCTTATCTACTACATTGTGCCATATATCCTCTGTTAAACAATGAATAATAATTTAATAATAACAATAGCAACACTCTAATATCAGTTTGCCGAGTAACCTTTATTTTTATCAACCATACAATTTATGTAAATTTTAACAATCGAGATCTATTACTCTACATATTTTTTTATTCTAATTCTAAATATATCCAAATGCTACATTGTGCCATATATCCTCTGTTAAACAATGAATAATAATTTAATAATAACAATAGCAACACTCTAATATCAGTTTGCCGAGTAACCTTTATTTTTATCAACCATACAATTTATGTAAATTTTAACAATCGAGATCTATTACTCTACATATTTTTTTATTCTAATTCTAAATATATCCAAATGCTAGAATCAACAATATGAACCCGACAATACAATATATTCATTTATTTCACAGTAATTTTTTCATTTATTTCAAAAGTAATTTATTCATTTATTTCAAAAGTAATTTATTCATTTATTTCAAAAGTAATTTATTCATTGATTTCAAAATAATTCAAGTCATTTATACCGAAGTAATTCAATTATTTATTTCAAAATATAAGTCAATCATTTATTTGAAAGTAATTCTATCATTTATTTCTAAGTAATTCAATCATTTATTTACCTGTGTTTTTCTGCCTCATTTGTAACGTCCATTTAATATCAGGATACATATGTTTATATGCATTTGATATTGTCCAATGTGCCATGTAATAAGATGTTGCTATTTGATAGTCAATATCCGACTCACATTCTGAGCTTGAAGTCTGCGTCAAAAAAAAAACAAAAAAAAATAAAATAAAATAAAAAATAAAAAAAATAGCGTATAATCTTAAAGTGTTCTCAATTGAATTTACTATCGGTAAATATATGAACATCGACTATATCAGTTCAACAATTTATTTAATTTTCATGAACATAATATAACGTACGATTAAAAATAAAAATAAAAACACAAAATCATGTTGGACTATTCTTAGCTTACTATATGAGCAAAATAGTTTACCTGTTGCGAATGGTGGTTTGGTAGCCAGGATATTCTTTCTATTTTTTTATTATTATAAAGTGACAAAAAAAGTAATATGGTATTAGGATAGGCATATAAAATAATATGATGTTTGATTTGAAAACAATTAGTGCAGTAGTACTTAATATGGAACACAAAAGACTAAAATGTAACCCTTGCTGTTGGCCTACATCAACTATTGGTTTTATGAGATGATATCTAGTTGTTGTGAAATATTTATAACTACAAGGTAATCTGAATTTAAACATTAATACAGTATTTACGAGGTAATGTTTATTCTTTAAAAAACTTGGTTGTGAGATAATTTGTATTCGTAAATTTATTAATTTACCTTTTTGCTGACAACCAGAGCCATCTTCTATCTGAACTTCATTATTCAGGTTAACATTTTTCTGAACTATAGTGATACCATTAGATGATGCCTTTGTTGTTCCAGCGTCACTCCTAGCTGTTACCGTTACAAAGTATGTCTACAAACAGTAACAATAATAATATTAATACATACATATATTATACATTTCTGTATTTGTGCACATGTCTGAAAGGGGCGCACCCATGGGTAGAGCAATAAGGAGGTGTTTCTGAAAAACGAGTATCTTTTGAATACAAATGTTGCATTAAACATCCCACCTACCTTGTGCAGCTGTAAATTAAGGCCGAGAAACTTATGCTTGGTCTTACTGCCAACGTTTTCATCTTTTATATCATTAACGAGTGGTTGTGAGCCAATACCAATACTGTATGTCACGTGCCCTGCCATATCACCAGATTCAAACCCAAACCATCTTGCTTTTAATTTACTGGTGGATAGTTGAAAATTACTGTCTTCTAACTCCTAGAGGGAACATCATATAACTATAAACAAATGTTTTCCAATACCGAAATACAGTGGAATCTGAATACACTGTTAACAAATGATCAAATATTGTCCAAAGACTATAGGGTTCCTTTAACCAGCTATGTAGGTTGCAATGTATGAGAAGCGTCCCTGGTTCAAGTTAACAAACATGATTAGAGATTATATTTAATTTCAACTAAGCTACCCCACTGTCACAATACTACCAACTGTTGCAAACAGCTATCCCAAAGATAGCATGACCATACCATTAGGTTATAATGCGCATTAAACAATCTCTCCCAGAGAAATGGACGCAGATGCGCCTTGCAAACGAGTCCGAAATAAGCATATATGAAAAAGCTTACATTAACACCAAAGTCATCTGCCTCATCAGGTAGAATAACTTCAAATACAACCCCCGTGGCTGGCCTTCTGGTATTATGAATATATGCATTAGATGTGAACACACTGCGTAATCCAACTATGTTCTCTACTCGTATTGATACAAAGTAGGTAAAGTTGTGATGTAAATCCCATTGAAGATCCTCCATGGAAAAAGCTGTACAGGTTGGTGGGTTAGCTAACGTACATCTTCCACCAGACGATAAAGAAGAATACGGATACACATCTTGGGTTCCCGGTGAACTACCTGTAAAATGAAATACATAGCTGCTGTATATACTCATAACAAAGAACAAACTTCGTTTTCCAGATCCGAATCCAATTATATGGCTGCTATTCTCAAAGCAAAGTTGGCAGATTTTACCCTATTCCCGAACACTATTAACTACTAATTAAATATATTATCACACTATAAACCGCAGAGCGCCTCGTTTGGCATTTCTGTCGAAACGAGGTAAAACAAATGCCTCGTTGTCTGGAGTTCAAGGTAGCTGATGTTGTTTACACCTACATCTATGGCGTGTATTCTTGTCTTGTCTATTTCTCTGATTATAATATCATAGTTTGGACTGGTTTTATTTCCGTATTAAATAACATAAATTTTAATTTTTACAAATTCGCTGATAGGAAATACTGCTAATAACTATCTTGAAAAAAAAAACACGTTTAGTCAACGAAGCATTTTTACCAAGCCTCGTTCTGAACAAAATACCTCGTTCCAATAACAGAGCAATTTAAAAAACCTCGTTTTGGAACTCCAGACAACGAGGCATTTGTTTTACCTCGATTGGACAGAAATGCCGAACGAGGCAATCTGCGGTTTATAGTGTCAGCACTCATGCATAAACTTACCTACGGCCGCTGTAAAGGTAAGTTGCGACGTGTCGGGATCAGATACAGTTGCTGCTGACCAATCGGCCTCCAAAATCTCATCCTCAAATTTAACCAATACCTCGCCACCAAGAGTCGGGGGAATAGTATGAACTAAAATCGGGCCTAGTCCCTGGAAAATAATTTTAACATGTTTTATGGGTACCATAAGTCTTATCCAAATATTCCAACTTTTTAAAATGTGTAGAAAAATAATCCAATGTTTGATTAAAGTACTAAAATCACCCACCTGAACAGTTTCCTTTCCAGCTTTGTTAATTGCCTTAATACTGATGTAGAATTCTGTTCCATCACTTAGTTGTGGATGGTAACCACGGTACCAAGAATGGTGATGGGTTGATGTAAATGGTAAAATATCTGGGGCAGGAACTGAACTTTTAGCAGATGCTAGACCAAATTCATAATTGTAAATTTCTGTATTCATTAAACTACCTTTAGCAGTCCAATTAACATTTAACTGAAATAAAATTACTATTTATTACGTTCTTGTCTTGTTTTAGATTGTTAAGACCTATGAAAATGGGACCCACGATTTTTATTGCGTTTGGGATGTAGCCTCCAAAGAAAATCTAATTCGGAGTTACTAGAGATGTGACCAGAAAGAATGCCTCCCAATTCTGAAAATGATCTAACAGTCACCGGAATCAACCGTATCTTCCCAGTGAAAATTGCGGACATTGTATTAAACCGATGGCTCCTCGTCCACAAATCAGATTGCATCAATATTATCAATTAAGACTAAATTATACAACGCACTGGCCCCTAAAACTCTACGTGTAGCCGAGTGTTTAATTTGGGTATGATAAACTCACAAATCTAAATACTAGATGTTTTTGTGTTAATCTTATAGTTATGGCTGTCTTCGTAAGGCTGTCGGAAAAGTACAGTAGGACGTTAAACCTCATTTATATTACTTATATTGAACGATATTCAAGGGTTAATGGCATGCAATGTTTAGGAGACTTCCAATGTACTTACATGAGAATGCATTGCTAGATACATCTTTGTCAAAAATACATCTGTCATTGGGGTTTCACCACAAAAAATATTCGCCGGATATGTATGTATTGTACCATTGGAAAACCGCTCAATAGGAAAAAGATCAGTAACCTCAACAGTTTTGGCTTTTCTCCTGAAATATATTGATTTATCCTGTTAAAATTGTCTACGATATAACCTTACACTTAAAATAGCTTTCTCTTCATTTAATTTAGGAATGCCTCAGGGCTAAGCTTCGTTTGGAATGAAAAGGGTTACAGTCATCGTTACTTGTAAATATTGTGTATTGTTAAATAGATCAATTTGTGTACTTATTGTTATGTTTTAAAGATGTAAATATGAGATCTTTAATAATGGTGAAGGTGGAAAGAGGTACAGGTACGAATATAAACTATCAGACTAAGCTTTTTGTCGGCTGAGAAAATACATGGATACAAGATGTTTAATACTATCAGACTAAGCTTTTTGTCAGGTGAGAAAATACATGGATACAAGATGTTTAATTTTACATTTATATACGAAAATGACTAAAGATTACACTTACATACAAGCTGTATCCGGGTTTTTAAGTAAATATTTGCGTCTTGTATTTGATATATAATATACTTGATTATTTTCTTTTATTAAACCACCTTTAATTCTAGCTCCTTCTATATCTATTTCACTTATAGTAGGCAATGTTCTATCTACAACAACTCCATCCGAACAAACTGGTAGAGATACTTCTAAAGCTCGGTTATATGCTACCACGGTGATGTAATATTTACCATCAGACGGTGCTGTCCAAGAAGCATGCGTAGATGTAGTTTGTTGAACATCCTATAATATAATAGTAAGAGATAAGCCTTATAAATGTTCTACCATAAAATGATAAATATTACCAAGGACGAATACATTTACTTTAAAAAAGATTCATTTCAATTGCTTAGATTACCTGTCTATTTACAAGATTCAGTTGAAATTTGTTGGCGTCCATACAAGACGTAGAAAAACCATACTGATAAAATTTCACTCCACTTTCTCTATCAAAGAAACCTTCCCAGTGTGCAAATAGTTCTAAATCTGGCTGAAAGTCTACTTCCGGTGTGCCATATTTACCGTCATGCACCATCCCTTGATGTGGTGGACTTGTATCAATTGTAATCTGAAAATAGATGAGACTATAAAGTACAGACGTGATTAATAATACTGATATATTCACCAACTACAGCCTTATATATATATACACTCGTCTTCAATAGCCCCGACTAGCCCAGTCGGGGCTAAACAGTAGTACGGTAACCCCATTTCATTTCATATCACGTTAACTTGAAAAATTGGCTTTAAAAAATCAAATTATTCTAAATATAAAAAGGCAATCACCTCGAAAGGTAGATTTGTTGTCATAATATATGCATAACAATGTTACATTGTTTAATTATCACGAAATAATAACAAATCCAAACAAATCTTACATGGAAGAAGGACAAATGTAGAGTAGGAAACATTGTAGTGCATATATTTGTGGTTAATGTTTCATTATAAAAATCTAATACATGCCTGTTTAGTTAGAGTTGTTTTTATTTTAGCTTGATTCATCACAGTAACCACAATACGATAATCATGATCATGCGTACCAGTATTTTTATTGTTTAAGATGCCTTCTCCGGGTGTAGCAGTCGTAGGTGGTTTTATTTGAAAATGGCGATGATAACATGTTTCAGTAGGTATGCAATAACAATTGGCTCCCCTGGCATTATTAGAATATTTACTTTGGCATTCTTGAATGTTCTGAAAGATAAAATCAATACAGAGTGATCAGTGTACGTAACTAACCCACGCAAATTAATTGGTGATTAGCTTTTATTTCGCACGTATACAGTCAATGTCCATTTTGCTCAGTAATCCCAGTCAGGATTTTGCTATTTTTTTAACATTTGCGTTTAAGTTTAAAATATTTGTTTAGAACTGAAATTAATTAACTATTAGTCAATTCCCACGCTACAAACATAAACAGAATCGATTGTGTATATTCTGAAATAGACACGACCGACGCACAAAATAGTGCCAAGATAGCAGCCTCCACGAACAACCATTAGCAGACATTGTCATTGAAGACGATGGGTTGTAGATGTTATTTTTGTGATAAATCATTCGAAGAAGCGAGAACATGTTGGGACTGTACGGATTATATAATCCTAATGGATGCAAAGGATACAATGCTGAAGATAGACCTATTGTTTACAATGTAACGAGTTCTTGACCTAATGATCCATTGACGTCAATGACATGTCCTGTGATGTGTAGATCACGTGATATTGATATCATGGCCGCTATTGACTGTGTCTGAGATACTTCTCAGCAGGTAGGGTGTCTCAGATGTTCAGAATGAGTGATCAGTAGTAGTCAAGGGGCTTGTGCGCAAAGAGTTGTCTTCCCTGTGAGGCTTCATCCCTTCTCTTTTATATTCACCCAGTTTCCCTTTTCGTTCATTATCGTATACTTACCGCTGTTTCGCCTTGTGGTGGAATACGCTGAGATCCATGTTCTACTTCCGTTAAATGATCCAATATCTTCCATTGTACTGTTTCTATTCCACTATGATCATCATAGGCTACCCACTCTATGCTGTAAATTATATAACATAATATTACGATTAGGGCTATACCCACGTGTGACGTCGAAGGCTGCACGAGCACATTGGGCGCTTTGTGTACATGTTGATAAACTCTACAACACTTTCTGAGATAAAAATAATGGAAAAAGACGCAGGCAGTGGATAATCCGAGAATTTAATTAGCATTCGATATTTCCAATAAACATTCAGCGATTACAGACAACAACGTCTTGTGTATGCAATGAATTCTCACCCGTTTCCGCCCCCGGTTGCCATAGGGACGGAGAAGGGTTATCCCCTGACGCAAACATGGCCTCTTTTGATCGATTTTCATAGCGGGATATTCTTGGCAATTACAGTGTTTTGAGAAGGATTTGATAAATTAATTTGTTTGAATATGTTTTTAGTCCCGGGAAACCAACTTTAATTCCATCTTTGTTGTCAATATAATTTCAACTTGATTTTGTCAATATGGCGTCAAAGTCAAACAGAAACTGGACAGATAAACTGAATGACAAAGTACTAAAGGAATAGGAAGTATTCTACATAACCATTTAATGGAACAAGTTTTACTTAATTTCCATTTTCTTTTTAGTAGTTAATATACGAGACATACATTGACGATATCGTAAATATCAGGATGATTGTCCCAGAATGTAAATACTTACACCATTTTATCAAGTTCCTCAAAACCATGAACTGCTAGATTAACTTCATCACCTTTTGTTAACCATAGATTTTCAATAACAGGTGGAGAACTATCAAAATGGACGGTCAGCGATTCTTCCTTGTATTGAGATAAAATATCGTAAGCCCTGATAAAATATCGTAAAGTATCGCCATCTTTCAAGACAGGTGTTATTGTCACTTGCTGATCAAGTTCCAGACCTACGAATTCATTTTCAGAAGGCTGCTTAATCGAACTTCCTCCAGCGTGGTCAACTTTATATATGGTTTTAATACTAACAATTCCTACAAAATAAATGGATACTATGTTCAAATATCAAAGATCTAAATCATTTCATTTTACCCAAATACAAAATGGAGGTGGGTGGGTGGCGGAGGATGCTTCTAAATTTTTGTAATGGTAAAAACGAGGGACAGTCTACAACCATATCCCTACGTCATAATTAAATCCCTGTTACCTTGTACATTGCTGATTGCCTGTGTTGTTCTAGACCCATAATTATCATCATATTGAGACTCCACACCAGGCTCTGATTTAACTGCTGCTAGAAAACGACCATTATGGTGTACTGTGTTGATATATCTATTAGTCCAGCTGACTGTAACAGAATTTAAATTAGTCTGCCAAATGTAATTGGTAGCAGGAAGAGCTGTTGTCACTCTAAGTAGACTTCCAGATGTCGTTGTTACAGCAGACGTGTCATCAAATATAACCAATCGCCTGGCTTTCTTATAATTTCCAGCTTTATCAAAGACTGATAAAATCATGGAGTATACGGCGGGATTGGAAAAGGTGACATCAGCACTTTTCTGAAAGGAGAAAATATTTATATTTGACAATGACAAACATCTTTATACATCGATTTGTTTTCAGTTCATTTTGTTGTAGTATATTATGTTGTTTATACTTTGATCCTGGAAGTAGTGTTTAGTTATAGTAAATATTGTAATCGTCTAGTTTTCTTATAATTTCCAGCTTTATCAGTTGGTTTGGTTCTAGTATATTATGATGTTTATACTCATGAGGGCTGGTCTTTACTTTGATCCAGGAAGCAGTGTTTGGTTAGAGTAAATATTGTCTGATACTCACTGATGTGGTGCTTGATCCCGACTTCCTACCCTTCACCCCAAGTTCATTGCCAACAGGATGAAGTTCAAACAGTTCATACGAATATTCTTTAATCCCAGCATCTTCATCAATCCAACCGTCCCATGAAAAGCTTTCAGTACGCTATACAATAAATAATTTATGATTATTCACGCATGATGTATTTTTCGTTGGCTAATATACTCTTTTGGTTTCTGAGCACAATCTGATATTTCGAAACCATGTTAAATGTTCATGGCATTCCGAAAAAGATACGGGCGATATTTCCAAGAATGTAAATTGGATTTTAAAAAAAGAAATAAAGCCAGAGGTTACCCATGAAACAGTAGCTAGGTAGCAAGACTTGTCTATGCCCCGTAAAAGTTTTCAGACCCTATTTGTGCTATTGAAATTGAGTATTACAGTGACATTTGACTATAGTACAAGAGCACACCAGACAGAATATCTAAAGAACATCTGATGGAAGACGGCAACATGTTAAAGAACATCCTGGAAGTTTACATTGACATAAATATAGTGTCCAGAACATCAACACCAGAAAGCAACAGCTCATTAACGTTCCCAATAATATGGATTGATAATATACATCTACTTTTTTTAAATTAAATAATATCTGAAGAACAGCAACCATATAGTGAATATCAAGGTTTACAATAATATTGGTCTGGGGGATAATGTACCTGTTTAGACAAGTCTACATCAGACAGCATATCCTGCGAACAATCTGACTGCAATTTACAATGATATGGATCTACCGTATCAAATGTTATAGAAAATGTATTGGTTTGAGTCAATCCTTGTAAGTAAGTAGTTTCCACCAAGCTTGTTTCTTTATTTTCAATCTTAACAAATCCACCATTGGTCACTGACATCGAAAACGAGAGTCTAAAATGGACATTATAGTAAACTGTTAGCAAAACAGCTTAAAAATGTCAAGTATTGGGTTTAATTAATATCTATATAAATCATTTACCAACAGTGGAAATTCAGAAACCTGTCTTGAATTTTAAAAAGGGAAAACAGTAATAGATTGTTGATAGTCGTCGTTTCTTGGACAGCTACATCTGAATATTGTATGTTAATTTTAAACAGAGAAAGATAAGAACTTTATCCTATATTGCGTTCTCAAGATTCGACAAAATGAAATAATGTGTCTGGCAGTTATTATCAGAACTACAAAGGGTCATAGCTGTGCCACTAACTGTTGTAAATTATTGTTGTTTTCCAGATTACTACATCCGAACTTTGCATGTTAATCATCTACTACTTTCACAAGATTCAGCAACGTGATATATGCCAGGCAGTTATTGTGAGATTTCTTTGAATTTAAATACCAGTTCTGGTTTCCTTAAATAAGACCCTTAATTTATCCTCCACCCAGTCTATCCATGTATTTTGCAGTTACATGGAAACTGTTGAGAGCTTTGGGATTTCGCTTAGACTTTAAAAGCAAAAAGCAAAAAATGGACCTTTAACAATTGTGCCGTCCTACCAACAAGGCATTTACCTCTCTGGATATAGCGAGTGGTAAAAATACACATTATTGTGTTATTGGTTTGTTTTTTTTTTTTTTTTGTTTTTTTTTCAAAAAGGATCGAGTAATATTTTTTATCGTCTCGCCCATATGGTTTTTATTTTGATATCCTGTAAATATAAAACTTACACATCGTTGTGATTAAATGGTGGAGATAATTGAGATAAATCTGTTAATGTCTGTTCACAGGTAAACACGCCCTGATTTGGATTACTTCGACTCTGTGGTCCACCACAAGAATGAGAAAGGGTATGATTTTCATCTGAAAGAAGAACTCACATTAGGAATATGGAGTTGAAACACAAGCACCACCAAACAAATACCTACACAATACAGTGACAGTGTGCTATATAGTTTCGACTTTTCCTCCGTTCCCGGTGATCTGTCTCGACCATTAAAGGTCCATATTAGAAATAAATATGCGTACATACATTTGTGTTTTATGGTTATCCGGAAGAAGCAGATCAGTCATGAAATTCATATTATATTTATATTAGCTGGTTCTTATCAATGAAAGAGCCGATGATAATACTATAAATATATTTGTCACATTATATCTATACGAGCCGAACTCTGATTTTGGATTTGATTATTCAGATATTACATATTCAGATCTGTAAAAGTGTTAATAACACTAACATGCATGCCAGCAAACGAATAAGGTATAGGGGATGTCTTTTTGTCTGTTGGATGAAAATTGGTGGCGTTGGATTTGCATAAAACTAAGCAATACAAAGACTTGTACCTTTCTCCAGGCCTAAACTTCCACTTATAATGCCAACTTTAAAATCCTTGACATACGCCTGTCGAGAAGGAACAACTGGTTGGTAATCGGCCGTAAATCTAAAGTGAATATTAACAGGATTAACCATATTAGTCCATACAGTATCTTGAACTGGTCCAGCATTTGTATTTCCTGGTGCATCAGTTTTACCACCATTATTAGCTGCTGTCAGACTTAGTATATTCTCTTTTATAGACGGCTTTTCGGTAACTGAAAGAGGTAAATTGACAAACTGACAAAAGATATAGCAAATAGTTGACATTAGTTTACATTGGGGTTTTTTTTATCCAAAAGTACATTTTCTATTAACTCAGCTACTTTTACACAACAAAATGTTCGGTTGTTCATTCAGTTGTTCTTGGGGTGAAAAACGCCAATACTTCACAAACCCATACAACCCCTGGACGAGTAACCGGACATGATGTAATCGCATCCAACACGAAATTCCGATGTTCTTTCAAAAACCGAAGTCTGTCAAAGGAACACGGATACCAAGTTTAATGTCGATCTTACATGAATTAGTGGATCCTTAAACTTCTTAGAACAGTTTCGGACAAAAGAATAACGAGAATATAATATACCCTGTAGCCCAGTCCCGGTTCCATGAACGCCTATACTACTAGCTAATGTCCATACCATTACAAACCACAGTACCAAACATCATTAATGATAATAACTAATATTTTAGGCATTAGAATGCTTATGCATATAGTAATGTGATTCAGTAAATTTAACACAAATTCGTGTACAAGAATTAAAGAAGATAAAACAGATTAAAATCATAAATATCTTTCAAAGCGCGGATTAAATATATTTTCGATACCATCTCCCGTCCTGTTTCACCAATACAAACGACACCGTTAAACCGAATTCAACTATTGCAAATTTTGACGAGTTTGTTTGTCACTTTTAATTTTAAGATCGTTGTGACTATTTGATAACATTTAGATCATGTCACCAGTCGACACAATTAAACTAGGTCATTTCGGAACTTCATTAGTGAACATGGAGCAGAGAAGCATTATGTTAAATCCATTTCATTTCATACATCATGCCACTTCCTCGTCTTCAACCGATTGTTCGTCTTCACTGGCCTTGTCGGTGTAGGAAAGTAGCCGGTTAAACCCATTCCATTACATATCTTAACCACTTGAAAAGAATGAATATTTCTACACTTACTCCTTTCGCATTTTGTGCCAGTAAATCCTGACGTACATACACAGTTTGATGCCAGTTCATTAGCACAGCTTCCAGGATAACATGGAGTACTATCAGATCGCCAAGAGCACGCCTCTGTAATAATATAAATATAACTATACGAATGGCTTTTACAAAAATGGCTTGGATATACACGGCCGACAAAGCCGTAAAATGTATCGTTGATTTCCAGTAAGCGTAAGCATGATCTGCATCAAGCACGAAACCAATCATTACTTACTGTGGGGCGGAAGAACAGTGGGTGGGCGATAACCTCGGGGTTACATGCGCCCACCAGAGAATTTCAATTTCTTGATTTCACATGTTATAAAAAATTGATAGGCCTACCTATGTATTAAATACTAACTTGTACAACGTTTTTTATCACTGGAAACAACATAAGCTCTAAAGCCAGCTTTTTCATCTCGAACTCCTTCACATCTTGAGCACCTCTGGTTTGATGATGATGTACAGGTTTCCAGATCACAGTTTGTAATTGCTGAACACACTATAAAATTTAATGAAGATAAGTTACTCAATCATTCCACACTGTTAATGCCATTATAAGAAGTCGGATTAATATTGTATGTGGATTTCAATCCATCCATCCATCAATCCATCCACTGAACAACTACAAGACGTCTGAACACCTAATATCAATTAGAAGCAGTGTTATTGTGTTTTTAAGTCTCGATCAATCGAATTTTATAATTCTAGGCAGACAATGCTGTTTCTATCATAGAACTATAATGATAATGATAATGATTTATTTTTAATATAGCGATTTACATAAAGGCATCTCAAACCGCTTCACATCAATATAGTAATTAACTAGTGTATAATTCAATGATAAACAGTACATAAAATCATTCTAAAAATAACATTACAAGCAATTAAAAGAAATATCAACAATAATACTATAAAACTCTCGAGTATGTTATATAATTTCTAGTTGCATATTTACAATATATGGCATATTTCATAATCTTACGGCCTCAACAATAAAATTTCCTAAAAACGCGTGTTTTCAGTGCGGTTTTGAAGGAGGCGAACAAATCTATATCACGGAGAGAGGCTGGCAGGCTATTCCACAGATGTGGTGCATAGATGCAAAAAGCGCGGTCACCGTATGCTCGTGACGGTTTTGGTCTCATTTTTTTTGATTTGGTAATCATACAGGCCGTAAAACAAACTGTTACAATAATCTATCCGAGAGCTAACGAAGGCGTGGACTAATATTAGCCAACCCCACCGCACCTAGTCAAAACAAAAACGGGTCTAGATCAATGACATTGCAGAATTATTGTTTTGAGAGACTGGCGGGGAGAGCGACGACCACACTTTAAAAGTCTCCTGCCTTCTCCGAAAAGACGGGGTAATAAATATTCAGCTGAGTCAATATACAAAAAGAGTTCACTATGTCTAATATTGATAAACATCAAAGCAATCGTGTGAATAATAAATCAAATATAGTCTTAATCTTTCACTTATAAGAGTTGATTTAAGGGACATAATTTAATTTTTGGCCCACAAAAATACCACAAGGAAGTAGATATACAAAATACAAAGCATAGTTTCGTATGTAAGAATAACAGAATTTATTATAGAGATAAATTACATGCTATGAGGCAAATTTGGACCGGACAGCGGCACTACATGCTACAGTAACATCGAATTTCAACTGTCAATGGTTCTTTTACGTGCACGACAATGTTCAATCCGAACGACTAGACAGCTATCCTTGTCAGGCCCGTGTCCTAAACTAATTCTAATGGAGAACCATATCAGAAAATCCCGAGGAATTTTCTCGGCCTACATCAGGAGCGAAGGCGAAACCTCCAGTGAGTGAGCGCCTGGGCCATCGAAGTCCCTCCTTTCATGTTATGATAGTTTGGGGTTTTTTTTGGACTTTGTAGATCTTGATGTATTGTTGATTAGATTTTAAGAATGTCCACGATACTAACTTCTTTGTAACACATGTTTATTAAATAAAAAAAATAAGATTGAATAAATCATAATATATATCTTAAAAAATATATAGCATAATGCATACTTACTTTGACACGTTGGTCCAGCCGAATAAAAACCACCCTTTGGGCAGCTACATCGTTCAGGATTTGGACATGTACCATATACATTTTTTTGAACACTCCCATCACTATATATTATATGGGAGTTGGGGAAATAGTTATCACAAGCTGGTGGGTCAATCTTGCCGTTACAAATAGCTAGAACAGACAATACATACAATTTAAAGATGCTTTATCTAAGAGCTAAATCTGCCTATAGAAGGTCTTTCTGTTGGTCTGAAATATATATACATGTATATATCAAAAATTATTAGCACAACCGTTAAGCTGCACTACTTTGTTTGCCGACACAAACTGATTTCAAAACTGGTTTAATAACATTTTAACATTTTGAAGCACTTTTCATCCCATAAATAATGTCATTTTATCCCATTAATTCTATACCGTACTATTGTCAGATTATACCAGAAAGACTACGCATATTAATGTCATATTGTGTACTTTATAACCCTTTGTTGTACATACCTGATATTATTTATAACTAAATAAAAAAATATGTTAATTTAAAAAAAAAACATAAACCACTTTACTTCATTCTGATATACATCAAATCATAAGGTAGCTGCCTGCTCTGTATTGAGCGTCTCCAGATGTTATCTCAGTTTTAAACGTCATCAAGTATATATTCATGGCAAACCCATTATCAATCTCTAGATGTTTAATTAATATTTGATTTATTTAATCGAAAAAAGGTTAGCAGGTGCGCGTTGTACCATGAAGCCTGTCATTGAGTCAACTGGCGTGGTTTCGAATCCCCGGTTGTACGTTACAAGGAGTAGGGGCGACTGTCCAAACTCGTGGGTTTTCTCTGGGTCCCTCGGTTTCCTACCACTGCTAAAGACCCCTACGCGCACGCGATTTATTGAAATTAACCACATTATGTTACTTTGTGTCGAGTGGACGTTAAACCCCATTTCTCTCCCCCTCTCTCTCTCCCCTTCTCTTCTGTATATTCTATTTAGGAAACCTTTCATGGACTGCAGTAGACTATATATGATTTTAAAGGACTTGAACTATATATATGGAAATATTCGCACGAGCAGTTATATAATATTCAAATAATTTACGGGTCCAGCTAATTTCACTTTTCCCCCAAGGTTTTTTTTTCTATCTGCACTGATAACACCAAAACCTCAATCAGCGGGACTTCCTGTTTTAACTAGTTTCTATTTGACAAGGGGAGAAGATCACCCTCCCTCCCTCTCTTCTCATTTTGTTTTAAAGTGACAAATTGGTATACAAGAACTTTATGTTATATTTTCTTTTTTTTAATTTTGTATTACGCCTTGATATATAAATAACTTAATTAGATCAAAGTCAAGCAGGGTAAGCTTACTCTTTCGGACACCAGTTACCACTATTTGTCGTGTATTTTGTACACGGTGAACAGTCCATCTGTTGATTACACTATTTTTTGCCTCAACCGTTTTTTAGGTCTTCGAATTTTTACTAATGGTTTGGATTGTTCGTACTTGGTTTTATTTTATCATATTATAATGTTTTGAACGTTAAATTTGTAATAAACAGCAACAACATATTTATTACCATTAACTGGTTATTAACATTTAGGTGTCGTTTATAGTTATTGTGTCCCATATAATGCTATTATGATTATACACACTACACAATTACTGACAGAATAATAATAAGACAATATTTACCATGATCACAAGCTAATCCAGATCCAGCAGATCTCCACCCGGTGCAACAATAGCTCTTCACTCTATATCTTGTTCTAGAAAATACATGTAAACAACGTAACATTGTAAGTCTTCTAGAAAATACATATTAAAACATAAGTTTGTAAGTCTTCTAGAAAGTATATATTAAAAATATAATTTTGTAAGTCTTCCAGAAAATACATATCATTAGTAACGTAACATTCTAAATCGTCTAGAAAATACATATTAACAACCCAACACTGTAAATCGTCTAGAAAATACATATTAACAACCCCACACTGTAAGTCGTCTAGAGAATACATATTAACATCCCAACAATGAAAGTCGTCTAGAAAATACATATTAACAACCCAACAGTGTAAGTCGTCTAAAAAATAAATTTTAACAGCCTAATATTATCTTCTAGAAAATATATATTAATAACCCAACATTGTAGTCCTCTAGATAAAACATATTTACAACCTAACATTGTAAGTCTTCTTTCCAGTTAAAATTGTAAGTCTTCTTTCCAGTTAAAAATGTCTGTGTGCGTTTTGTGGTAAGAGCAGGGGCGGATTGGGGCCGGGAACCGACCTGGGGTCCTGTGTCGAAGCGGTCGCTTTTACTGAAAAATGAACTCCAAATATGCGATATGGTGGCATATCTGATTTTAATCTCTGTCAAATAATATATTTCATAAGTCGATTAACTTAGGCCAAAACCCCGCCGTGCAAGTAATTTACAACAATCTATACCTGTGAAATTATCATATCGTCATATTATTAATTAACTAATTATCATTATATCGTCAAGAGTCAAGAGAATTTAACTGGATGAAATTCAGAATACCCATTGCAGGATTCCGAATTCTGGCCCACACCCAGCACACCCGGCCCGGAAAATCTATTATACCAGCCCATTCCAGACTCCAGTCCAATCCGCCCCTGGGTAAGAGGTTAATATTACAAAAATAAAAAAAGAGAAATTGTCACATTATCTACCTTTACAAATATTTGCTTTAATCAATTAGCAATAATTTACCTTATAAAATTTAACCAAGTATTATTTTCCAATCACTAAAGGTAGGACATTAAGACTTACTATTTGTATGAGAGTAGTACAACTTGCTTAGTTCAATAAATTTAGCTAAAAGAGAATCCGCATCACAATACTTTACCTGTGCCTTGTGCATCGCCTCCAACCAAACGTACCACATTTTGTTTTGTATCTTTGCTGGTAGGCTTCCGGTTTTGTACAAACATGGCTACTGCAAGTCAAATATACAAACATATCAGTAAATTTCCATTGACATATTTTCCCAATGCTCAAAACCCAGCCACATGTCTTCTCTGCGGATCTAGAAGCTGTGAATAGGGGAGGGACGGTTCCATATCCTGGACGCCATTCACAATCCCACTCCACAGTGTCTATAACACTGCCTGAGCTTTCCGGTAAAACACAGATCGTATGGCCTTTGTTGTTCGTCAATCGCTATAGCTCGCAGGAAAGCAGTTTTATTCAGGTTCACAAAACGTCCATTTCATATCATTGTTTGTTATTGATTTTTGTAAATCATAGAGAAGTGACTAAGGCACGGAGCAACCTGAAAGGTTAAGAAATTTTTGAAAAATTGAGTCAACATCCTTCATTTGAGGCCGTTGCTGGAGCAAATTCTTGTGAACGAGAGGATCAGAAATCGGAGTCAATGGGACAGAATCAATTACGCCTGCACTAGTGGTACTACTAACTGGGCACTTCAATATAATAGTGATGAGATAGTATAAACCACAGCATACCCCGCGCAGTGTTGATTTTGATTAGAAGAAATCCTACCTGGGCCATTGCTTCAGCCAGAGAGGGATTTCTCGGGCCATTGCTTCAGGAATATGAAACCACAGAGGAGTGGCGGTAGAAAGATGTTATAATAAAATGTACTACGTACATGTATAATATGTAATTAAACTTTTATTTTTTGTGGCTGGTCCTAAATTTCATGGTATTTGATAAAGGAATATAAGAAAAGGGACAATATTTTGAGGCCCGCATGTTAATTGCGTCAAATAAAATTGAGAGTATGAATTGAACGTTTACACGAAACTGTACATAACTATAATCCAAATTACCATAAAGACTAGGCCTCGTATTCTTTTTAAAAACAATTTGGTTGCGATTAATTTATTTCGATGGCGGAGTTATCCTACCGGTGTGCTGTAGAGTATAAGATCTGCCATAAATGACAGTCGTGAATTTAATAACCGACTGCGTACGTGACAAGCAACCTGACTGGTTTACCCCAGCTCGAGGCTTTTCCTTACTAACCTTATCGACATTGTTTACGTACATATATACATGTATGTGTCTTTGTGTGTAAGTGTAAGTATACGGCATAACTTCGCATTGTTTAACTCAGACTAGCCTAAGATAAGATATTCTCGTGATGTCTACAATTATATGTACTGGAGTGACGTGGGTCGTTTGGGCCCTCCGTATCAGTATAAAGAACATATCTCCCGTAACCTGGAAAAACCTAGTAAGTCAAATTTTGGTGAAAATTGAGTTAGACCCATATGTATATAATAATAGTTTTTTTTTCTCCTTCACCAAAAGTCCTTCTAATTCTCTTCATCTAAAAAGAAAAAATCAAATTGGTTATATATTCAGTAGCTTAACAAAACTGTTTTCCTTTGTTTACTCAAAACTACATTCAACAGAGTTACTAGGTTTTTCCAAATAATAATAATAATAATGTCATTTGTATAGCGCTATTCCACACTCAAAGTATGTTCACAGCGCTTGTGATTCAGCTCTGCATAAAGTAAGTTCAACATAAAGGCACTACTAAATATAACGTCTAAATAAATAAGTCTTCAGCGAGGTTTTAAATGTTGACAAAGATGGGCATTTTTTAAGGTGAATAGGAAGATTGTTCCAAGATACTGCTGCGCTGTATTGAAAAGTTCGTGCACCAAATGTCTTTAGGTTGTAATTTGGAACCGTTAGTAGAGATTTTTCATTTGATCGAAGGTTTTTAGATGAAGAATGGTGATGAATAAGTTCATTTAAGTATGAAGGTGCTGTCCCATTCACTGCTTGGTATGTTAGACACAGCAGTTTAAATTCAATTCGTTCGTTAATCCGGAGCCAGTGCAATGATGTTAATACTGGAGAAATGTGATCGCGGGGATTAGTTTTACAAACGATTCTAGCTGCTTTATTTTGAATTCTTTGTAAACGTTGTGACTGTTCTTTTGTTATTCCATTTAAAGCACTGTTGCAGTAATCAGATTACGGGAGATATGTATATTATGGGAAGAAGGATATCGTTAATGATGTCGTTGCCAAAACAAAAGTAAATAATTCGATATTTATTTACTTTTTTATGGTTTTGAGTTTGTCAGTTAAGAAATGATGCTTTTGGAGATGCTTAATATACCTTTCAATAAAACGTTAACCATATAATAAATACAACAATAATCGTATAAAAAACATTTTGAAGTAGCAATGTTTTCTTGCTGTATAGCGTAGAGACACGTGTATTTGCCATTCTCTAGCTGTACTTGACTTAAATAACTGGTAGAATTATTTTTTTTAGAATTAACAATTTTAAACTTTACTGCTACCTTAGTACATCTTCTGATTTCTCTATTAATGTGACATTATATAAGAGCTAAATCTGTCTCTTTTGACTTAAAATGTTCTAAACATATTTATTCACATTCTGATGGAAGACATGTAAAATGATTCAAACAGGATGGCGATTTCATAATTTACGTTGTAAAATACCGTTGTTGCTACAACAAACAATCTATGCTACCCTCAGAACAAAGCAATTTTACTGACATTTTCAATATATTTAGTTTTCATTATCTATTTTTAAACTATTACAGCATCGATAACCAAATCTTTATCGTAATCTTACATAATGTATCTTCAGTGATTTATAATTAATTAGTAAATAAAGATTATATGGATATTACTCAAATAAAAATAGAACAGGTAAAGGAATCAATTACTTACGCTGCTTGCAGTGTATATATATTAAACAATACTAGTAACACAATGGATACAAGATTCCTCATATTCTTAAAATTATCCTTAAATTCTTATTTGGTACAAAACAGTAGGTATTTGTGTGTACGCAATATACCGAACTGACAGATTAAATACACACTACTTGCCAAGTGTGAAATCAACAAATTACGACAGTCCCGGATATATATTGCATTGTATGTATTATTTATGTGATCTAGTGCGTTCTTTCTTTCGAGGAATTTAAATTTAGCTCATTCAATGGGAGATAATACCGGACTTTATTTTGCTAAGAAATAAAAAGTGACCATTAGTGGACGGACCCCATTAAATTACCTGGAGGACTAGGGAAAGACAGTGTCCGGTCTCTTAGATAGAACGAAAATCGGAGGCCCCAAGGACACATTGGGTTGCAAGAAAAAGAACAACTGACAGATGGAATTCGAAAAAAAAGTAGGCCGTACAGAGAAAAATAGAGAGAGAGAGGGGGAGAGAGAGAGAGCGAGAGAGAGAGAGAGCGAGAGAGAGGGAGAGAGGTGGGGTTTTAAGTCCACAAACTAGGTAATTTCGGTACCAGCATATGGTTCAGTTTTATTTCAATAATTCGCTTGTGTATAGGGGTCTTTAGCAGTATATGAGGAAATCGGAGGAGCCACAGAAAACCCACGAGGTTGGACAGACCCTTCTCCTCGTGACGTACAACCAGGGAATCAAAACCACGTCAGTTCACTCAATGACAGACCTTATGAAAATAAGTGCACGCGCTAACCTTTTGGCCATCCAAACCCTTCCGTATGTTGTAGAACCGTTATCTGGACATATTTCTCTCATTACCCCAGCCGATGCGGTTAAATAGAACTTTAAACTATATTTCATTTCAGGGAGAGGGGGCGGCGCGTGTTTAAACGCGTGCGCGTTAGATCGTAAGGACCGTCCATGAGTCAAATAGCGCGATTTCAGTTACCAACTTGCATGTCATAAGGGGTGTGTCACCTGTCCTACCTCGTGGATTTTCTCCGGGTGGTCCTTTTTCCTGTCACAGCTAAAGAGAGAGAGCGAGCGAGAGAGAGAAATGGGGTTACTTACATTCCTTTGACATTATGCAATTATTGTTAGCATAAAGACGTTTTTATTATACACAAAAGTATTAAAATGTATAATATATTAGCAATTCAAACTTGTTGACGTGACAACTCGGTCGGGATCTCGCGGAAAGAGCCTATCAAGTAAACACGGTCTTATTAGAAATACTTAAAAGTGAGAGCACGACCCGGATATTCTCGCTTTTCATTAAACATTAGAAAAATTTCAGGGAAGTTTAAAATTAAAACAGAATGTTGTTAGCTATGTGAATTCCTCAAATGAGACTCAGTATGGGTGTGTTCTTGAAAGAAATCTCGCCTTGTGAACAAATTATTCATTATTTAAAATAACCAATCAACGTTGTTAGAATCCTCCTCGTATGGTACATTATGGAGGATTTCACCTATAACTAGAAATAAAATACACAGATTTTGAAAGCCAACTCTTCTAAACACGATCGCGACCTGTCATAGGATTTACAAATATTCCATACATGTGCGCGATACACATCTTGGTTTAAAGGGACAATCCCGATAAGAACAGAGTCTCAAAAATTAAAGTCCGAGTATTTATGAAATTTATGGACCAAAATATAGTGGCATGGTGTATTTACCTTGTCTCAAAATTTCAGCTCAAAATATTGAGTCGTTTGGACGTGAACGTCAACACTGCTTATCCGGACACGTAACCCTTTTAAGATTTCGGGTCAATTTTTTCATTGGGTGACCTGAAAATCGATTAATGTTTCTTGAGAGGTCTATACCTATGACCCATGCCCTGTACTTGATAACAAAAGGTAAATTTCATCTACATATTATTTTTATAGAAAAAGTCTGGTTTTATCCAGATACTGTATAATAAAACGTTCTCCATTTCCAGATGAAGACTGTCAGGTTTAAGTTATTTGAAAGCGTATCACAAATATCGGGTTAGTAGGTGGGCCTTAGGTTATGGATTGTAAAGGATTTTAACACAAAATTAAGCAGTTTTATTCCCAAAAAAGTTATCGGGATTGTCACTTTAAGTTGACCTCTGTTTTTCGATCCATCCGGACGAACGTATAGTCGTTTGGATGAAACGAAAAAAAAAACGAGGTGCTGTAGACACATTGACGTGCACGTCAAAGAACCCTTGGCGGATAAAATTCGAAATAAGAGTGGGCCACACCGCAGCTGTCTGGTCAAAACTTCCTCATAGCACACGACATGTCGTCTGCCCGTCTTCATTAGCCCAGCAGAATAAATGAAATGAATAGGTGTGACGTTCTATTTTTTCATTTTGTTTATATATAGAAAGCAATTTAAATCAACAATATCAAATTTAACTGAAGATTCAGACTATAGTGTTACGTATCATACATACCAAGCAAATGTTTAGTGACAAGATAAATGAGAAACGGGGTGGGACGCTTAGCATAAAATTGGGCTAAACCTAACGTCTTCGGCCCAGGTTTAAAAGAAATGTGATACAACAACACGTTCTACAAGATACAACTTATTAGAAATACAATAACATATTGTTTGGGGTTTATTGTAAAAAAGCCGAAGTATAAAAGAAATATTTAACACCCTGTAGAGAGACTATTAGTTTCGATAGATGGATGAGACTCTCCTTGTATGTTAAAGATACATGTACCTTCTTCCCACTTACAGACTGTGTGACTTTGTGATAAATTAGGGACCAATTCAAACTAATTTAAAATAACATTATACAAGCGCACAATCTGCTTATTACGGGTCTTTCTTTAGGGCTGAAATTTTATCTAAATAATCAATTAGACATTAATTAACATATCCAGACCATAATAAACTCTTGATGTCAAGGCTAGCCTTCGATTTTGGCGGATTAAAATCATATATGCCGCTTAATGGCCGTTGATAATTAAATCAATCAAGTGGATAATCGAGACTATGCTGTTTATATTAATGATTTGAGTTATGATGACCGAGGCTATTTGAATATTTCGAACGCTAATTTCTCGGCTAATAGTGGATCAATTTGACTGAAATTTTCAGCAAATTACCTTTACACTATCTAGTTTTTATTTTAACTATTATAGTGAGAACTGCCATCTCTTTATCTTATCTCCCATAATGTAACTTTAACTATCAAAGTTTGTGTCAAGGTCCTTTATCAGCGTGTTTGTGTCGTTAGCCGCTGTCTATTTACCATAAATATCGAAACCTACTCTACGTAAAAGTCTCAGCATCTTCTTATAACCAAGCGCGCCCTTATACAAGCCGCGATATGGCCAGTTAGTGTTACACTTACATATTTATATTGTACGGCCCGTGGAGGATTTCGCGATACCAGGTATTTTCTAGTCAGATTGGATGTTTCTACATTCTATTTACAGCTGTTTTGATCTAGTGTGGCTTTACAAAATTTTCAATGTGTCCAGTAGTTGTTACATAATCAAGTTTCAATTTGCTTATTATGACTATATTTTAACATGATGTGTTAAATTGTTATTAAAATAATATGTAACATTAGAGACATTACTATCTCTTTATTGTATTTTAAATGAGAGGTAGATACATGTTCTGTGCGAATTCATCGGGATATTCTAGAAAGAGTTAGCATACCCTGTCCCGTGTTCTAGATTCCTATGGTGCGATTGTATGGGTTTTCAGAAGCCGGCGATATTGGGTAAAATAATACTTTGGGCTAAAGTCCATCATCAAAACCACCAGCTCAATGGTTTACATAATGTGCGTAGCCCGCAGAATGCTTTTAAAAATATTCTTCTATGGGGTGGGGGGGGGAACCTCCACTTTAAACCATATGAAACCATACCCTTGTAACTTACACTGTTTATTTGCTTTATATATTAAACTTGAAAAGATAAGAGAACACCATAGTTAATACCCCCGTCAGACCGGAGTTGCGTCCTTACTGCGCTTCTACTGCGACAAAAAATGGTCTCAAAGCGAGTCAAGATCGCCATAAGCGTGGTAACAGCGCGGTGGAAACACTAGATATCGTGATGTGGTCTCCATGGTCGCCAATGATCGCCGAGCCACGACGTTTGTTTTGAACATGCGCATATGATCTGGAAAGCTGCGAGAACGTGATGTGGTCGAAAAAGTCCTTATTGCGCTGCTACGGCGACAAAAAATGTTTCCAGAGCGTGCCAAGATCACCCTGAGCGCTGTGGAAACGCGAGATATCGTTCTGTGGTCTCCATGGTCGCCAATGATCGCTGAGTCACGGCGTTTGTTTTGAGTATGTTCAAAGCAAACGCCAAGGTCCTGTCATATGACATTGAAAACCGAGAGAACGTGGTGGGTCGCGAGGGTCGCGCGATAAGCGTGGTAACATCTCTATGAACGTAGCACACGCGCAGTACACACGTGGAAAAGACGCTGCGAAAATTGTAACATTTGCAACGGTGCCTTCATGGTGTCTTCACCACAACCCTCACGCGTTGACCGCGACCCCAACCAGCGCTCTGAGTCCTTATGGCGTTGTCATAGCGATGTTACGATGATTCCACGACTGTTGCGCGACTGCATCACGACCTCATGGGGCTATCTCTTAACCCTTGTCGGTGCACGTGGGGTCTCCGTGGACCCCATGCACTTGTTTTATAGTGTTTTCTGATAACTACTGGGCACTGCTTTCTGAAATTTAGTGACTTTGTCTCCAATATATTTTTAAACATAGCGAATAGATCGGTATTCATCTGCTTCCCACATGAAGAGTTATGTTACATGCCAAACAGGCCCAACGCTTGTAGGGCACAAGGGGTCCAATCGGACCCCAAACTTACAACTCGCAGTAGGAATTTTGCTAATGTGTTTGCTGCCTGATACCATATTGCGTATACCAGACTATTCTCTCTTTCAACATCTGCATGTTACAAATACCAAAAATTAAATGATGAATTCCAAAAATTCTATGTTTTTTGTATCAAGCGTGAATCGCCATTTAACCTCGTTATAACATAGTATACAAAGTAGCAATTTTGTGAGTATTATTGAATCTGTTCAAAATATCACTTAAATGTTTTTGTATAATAATTTAGTTGTTTTTCAGTTGTCAAATATAAATGCAAATAAAAACTTAACCGCTGCTTTTAAATTCAAATACATCTGTACGTAAAAACTTTGAATTACAACTGGGGTCCATACGGACCCCTTGTTACCTGCTATGTGATTCTCACCACGTGCACCCACAAGGTTTAAGCATATGGCGATTTTATGAGGTTCCCACAACGTGTATGGAGTTCTTAATACGACCATGGCGCGGTTACCAAGCTTGCATTATTCGCTTATGGCGACCATGCATTTCATGCAAGACTTGCTTTGAAAACGGACGATTCAAAGGTCATCTTGAAATTTCGAAAAAAAATCAAACCAGCTTGCATAGTCGCCGTGATCACGTGGTGGAAACGCACGTGTAGTCCAGATAAGACGTGTGGTTGAGCGACGCGGGTTCGCGATGACCGCTTATAGATCTCAATTGAAACGCCATAAGCGCGGAGAGATCGTGACGAACCCGCCGCGAGAATGCTATATAAACGCACAGGTCGCAGTAAGAACGCGACTTTTTTAAGGTTGTAATTTTGAGACATTTTTCCGCGTTGTGTTCACGCTTGCCGACGACCTTGTGTATTTCCAGGCCGCCGTTCGGTCGCAGAGCGCAGTGGGGTCACCACTCCGGTCTGACGGGGGCTTAAACGATTAACCACAGTTCAATAGTCTGGGTTATAAAGGGGATTTCCCCAAAACTTTAGTCATTCGACTATTTCGTTGATTGGTATACGCAAAACAAATTCAACAAAACAAACCTGCACACAAGACAACTACACTATACAGAAAGACACAACATAATATAAAGTCCCTGGGTCTAAGGACCAGTAATATTGTCGTGCTGAAAACTTTTGGTCAGCGTGCCACCAGGTTATACCACACATTCGGGTATAAAAGGAGATTTCCCTCACTCTTCAATTAGTCGATTTATTTATCTCGATCGTTCTCCGGCAATGGGGGAGAGAGAGGGAGAAATGAGGTTTAACGTCCACTCGACACAAACTAGGTCATTTCGGGACTAACATATGGTTTAATTTTATTTCAATAATTCGCTGGCGCGTAGGGGTCTTTGGCAGTTGAAGGGAACCGAAGAAACCCACGAGGTTGAGAAGGCGCCCCCTATCTCCATGCCACATACGCTCACACCAGGGATCGAAACCACAGTCGCAAGCCAGAGGTGACCGGCCAGGATTATTCAAAAGGGATATTGAGGGAGGAAAAAAACCCAACTCAGAATGAACTTATATGGGATTTAACTTACTTTTCTTCGCCAAGACAGATATATGCCTTGAGAGAAAATCTGCCCGGACAGCGACGTTGCCCTAATATAATCTCCATTCAATTCAAACCCAATTTTTTTATTATTTAATGAATCCGACCCTGCATACACACCTTAGTTAATAACAGACATGTACATACAGTATGTACATACAATGGTTACCATTGAATACCACATGTTTACTCTTATTAATCAAAAAAAGACATGAAACTGTATATCTTGGTATTTCAAAGAACAATACTATCTGTATATCATTCCAAAATCTACATTAAATTTAATACAGTACACAATGTGCACTTTATTAAAGATATATAATTCCTTTCTGATCCTGTGTATCAAGTAATCGTTCATCAAATATAATACGATATACAATGGGTCAATTCAAGTCCAGTGTTACGCTTGTGTTAAGGTTATTATGTAGTGGTGCATAACTGGTGTTCTCTTCTTTATGCCTTAACCTGAGCCTCTAAATTTAACACTAGTGTTTACTATATACACTAATTTAATACCAGTGCGAACGAATTTGAAGCTTGACAAGATTATTAATTGCATATAGACTCTCAACCTAGTGGTTCCAAACCTGTGGTACGCGAGCACTTTCGGGGTCATGAACGAATTTTAGTTATCTTTTACTTCACAAAAATGTTTATTTCCTAACAAAAGCTGGTGGAGAAGAAACAGGTACAGCACTTGCATAGAGTTGAGGGTTTTTTTTTTAAATTCATTTACGTGTTCTACTTGAAAAATTATGTGATATTGGGTCGAATTGAGTTTCTATGGAACCAGATGGTACACGGCGACTGCACGGGATCTCCAAGTGGTACGCTATCACAAAGAGGTTGGACACCACTGCCCTAACCAGTAAGATTGATGCATACAGATTCGCCATGAAGTCCCCAATAGGCCGTATCTCTCTATACTACACCATTAAGTTGAATAGTGTTAAAATATATAATAAAAAACAAACTTGGCAACTCTGACACAGTTTTGTCAAGTGCAGCGAAAGGGAAACCACTTATGATGTATCTTCTTACCACTCACTTCCAGTCCAGGACATTACACGAGATGGGCGTTGTAATTTAGCAACCATACCGCCAATGTACAATACTGCAAGCAGACTTCTGCCATCTGTCAAGAACTCTAACGTCAGAAAGGCCAGTTTGTTCAGGACATTTTATGAATCTCTACGAAATGAAAAACAAAAAATCGACAACTTCATGTGTAAATAAATGACATGTACTCCTTGCAATTCCAAATGCAAGAATTTGCTGACTAAAAAAACAAATGAAACGTAATTGAGGAAAATGTCCAATAACTATCGAAAAGTTAAGTAACTGAGACCTATGTTCAGTGTCATCTATTTGACCATTATTCAGTCGAAATTTCATTTCTGGAATTTCTCGTAAATCAGTCGTTACGCGATCAACATTTCTGTGCCTTATGTTTTGGCCATTTATGCATAAAAAATCATTTAACGGAGCTAAATCGCTAACATTTGGGACCTACAAATTGACACAAGTGGGTCGGAACGCATATAATAATGTAATATGAATGTATATAAACTGATTTACATTCAATGGTTTCCGTTTTTACTCTAATTTCAAATCTAGTGTCTGGTTATTCCAGTCTATATACACCGTTTGATTTGGTGCAGTGTGTCTAGCCTCGTTCCCCTAGTCCCTTGCTAGAACTGGGACTGAAACGCATTATGGTACACGAATGGTAACATATTTATTTCGTCTTAAATTTTGGATATCAGAAGCCCGTCTTTTTCCATTAAGATTACAGCATCATTGTTGATTTAAATTGACAAATAGTTCGTGTTTCCAATGTTGAAGATTTTGGATTATATGGAGTTAGAAACTTAGCTACTTTAAGCTTGAAAACTAAATCAGAAAGCTTTAACAAAATCCCTTTTAGTTGTCCCCGGGGATACTTTTTTTTAGCCCTTAGGGGTTATTGTTCCCCACCTTTCGAAGAAAGTTGGGGGACTATTAAAATGGGTTCGTCCGTCTGTCTGTCCGTCACACACTTTGGGACACAATAACTTTCCTCCTAATTGAGCTAGAATGTTCAAACTTCGTGTAGGTCTTTATCAGGTCGATACCGTGATGTTCTGCATACGGTAAGCAGAGATAAGCAATTTGATTGGTTGATGCTTTGGGACACGATAACCTTAGTTCTAATTAAGTGAGAGTGATGAAACTTGGTGAATAGTTTCATTATATCAATACCTTGACTAAGTTCGATAATGAACATTTTCTGCTCAGGGTAAGTAGAGCGATAAGCAATTTGATTGGCCGAAACTTTGGAACACAATAACTCTCCTTCTAATTGAGTTCAAATGTTCAAACTTGGTGTATACGTTTATTAGGCCAATGCCTGGACGGAGTTCGAAGATGAACATTTTCTGCCCAGGGTAAGTAAAGATAAGCATTTTGATTGGTTGATGCTTTCCATTACACCAATAATTAGCTAATCAATTTCATTGGCCGGTGCTTTGAGACAAGATAATCTTGATTCTATCTGGTACAGTGATGAAACTTAGTGTATAGTTTGATTGCTCCTTACGTACTTTTGAAAAAAGTAAATGTGAGATTGATTAATGTGTTGTCTATTTATTTTGGGATTTCGCCGGGGGACATCAGCCTCATTGTTGGCTTGTTTTATTAAACAAGAAAATAACTTTTATCAAGCTAGTTTTTTTTTTTCAAAAAACAGTTTTATTTTTAAATGAGACATGTTGTATACAATTTTCACTATTATCATAAAATAAGGTGATTATATTTATATTGTGGCGTCAAAAAGATTTCACATACTATACAAAACATGCTATACAAAACATTTACATCAATTTACAGCAATAAAATAAAGAGTTTTACCGTATAAGAATGTTCTTTTTTAATGTATACTTGTATCCTTCTATTGAGAAGTAAAAACCTTTTTAAGTTAAGTTACTGCAATATGATCTTTTCATAAGTTTGGTCTTCAAATTTCCCCCCGTTTAGTTATTATACCAGTCCAAAATTACGTCGTTTTAATTCACACATTCATATTGAAATACTCTTTTAACAGGGTTGGAGATTAAGAGAATTGTGAGCTTTTCTCATAATTTAACCCATTGTTTACCCTTAATTTCATAACTTGACAGAGTTACCTTGAGTGATTAAGACATGCAGTTAATCGGCAGGGTAATTGAGTGAAGTCTCTGAGGCAGAACTATTGCTAAATTGAAACAATAGGCTGGCTAATTCAATTAAGGCTGGCAGGTTAATTGGGATTGAGCTGTGACGCTTAAGTTAATCCGTAAAGCTGACCAATCTTAGGTTAATACACATTCCATGCCATGGAAACCTCAACTGTAGTTTGGGACACACGAATTGGGTATACAAGTTCATGTTGCCTCTGAGATTCTCATAATATACTTTACCAACGATTGAAACCACTGTCTTCTTGTTATTTAAGGTGAGCGACTGTTAATGTATTATTTCTACTTGTTCTCATTAGTTTTCTATTGTGATAATTGAAATTGTGTGGTTATTAGTTTACTATAGTTTATCCAATTTTAGATATTAATTATTGCATTCTAGTTCGAATGTTGTGATCAATATGCGCGTTTATTTATTCTACAAAAGCAATTAAATCGATATTATCGATGCCGTAGAATAATCCACAACGCTTTGCATATAGGCTTGTGTTGCAAGTAATAGTTAACGACATATTTTAATAATACATAGCGTCGACATTTCATTTCATTATTATTATTATTTGTCGACCCAACCATGCATGACGTAATATAGCAAGGTATGTAAATAGTGCCTCGTCACAGGCCGTAGACTGGAATAGCAAGACCGCTTTTATAGCGCTTGATATCCGTGTCTACGTATAAGCGAGTATCCCAAATAATTGCTTAAATCACCCAATTATATCTTTAACCCCCAATTTATAATAACTCCTTGTTTATCTAGTTATACATATATTTCTATTGCTCTTTTGTTATTTGTACTTATAATATGTTATATAATATACTTTACCAACGATTGAAACAACTGTCTTCTTGTTATTTACGTTAATTGAAAAACCCAAAGAAACCCCAAAAATCAGACTTGCACAATTCGTGGATTTGCTATAAGAAACCGTACACATGTCAACACCTGATAATTATAAGTATCAAACATGAGCAGCTTTAGAGGAACAACGAAGACATATTAGTGTTACAACAAGAGATAACCAATCCGAAAGGGATAATTATAATCGAGTCGAAAATTCAAATTCAAGCACTAGCGTTATTCAAAACACCGAAGAAAACAATTGAACAATCATGCCTGGAAACGGTGCGCAAGCTCCACAAATAATCGTACCAACAAATATATCACTGCAAACTTTCCACGGTACGGCTAGAGAATGTGTTCACACGTGGTTGCAGAATTTTACGCAGTATTGCGGAATGAACTTCATAAATGACCAAGAAAGACAAATTTGTGCTCTCGTATTTCATTTACAAGAAAGTGCTCGAAGATGGTATGACAACCTCAGTGAAGACATTCAAAGGGATTTAGAGCGACTCAAAGCCCAGTTAAAACAAGACTTTACTAGGGAAGGACTAGACGATTTGTTCACAATATCTCAGCAACCCGGAGAAACATGTGAGCAATACTTAATTAGGGCAGAGAAACTGTTTCATCATCAAAGAAAAGTTTCTAAAGATGTGCTATTGAAGGCCACTCTTAATGGGCTCCATAAGGCATACCACAAGGATGTAGAATTAAAGTGTCCAACTAATTGGGCAGAAATACGCAAAGTGTGTTTTTTAGTGGAAAAATATATTGAAGTACCCAACATTTCGGCAACATATAAACCAGCGCAGCAAGAAATACAAGCGGGACCTGTAGATCAGTTATGTCAAGTATTTGGCAAAATGTGTGAACAGCAAGTGTCATTAATGCAGCAGATGCAGGAAACTGTGGCAGCAAGTCAACAACACCATTGGCACAAGCAACGAAATAGTCGACAGTATCACTACCAGAACAGACCTCATAACAACAACTATTCCCAAAGAGGCCCGCCAAATCAGAAACATAAATTCAATAATAACTTTCAGAGACAGGGTGAGTACCATAATTCTTATAATGAAGGTGGCAAACACTGTACTAATTGTGGTGAAAATGGTCATGTAGCTAAATGGTGTAAATATGCATCAACACAACCACAATAGGATACGGCGCCTGTTACAAAGATTCCTTTGGACAGGCATACTAACAAATTAATATATCTCATAGCCCCTATTCAAGATAACCTTATTAAAGTGGAAATAAATAACCACAGTATACATTCGTTATTAGATACTGGTGCCCAAATAACATGTGTGGCTAAAAGTTTGTTAGAAAAATTAGGTTTCTCTAAAGCAAAATTGAATTCTTCAGATATACCTGAAATTGTAGGCGTTGGTGGTGAAGCTCATGGAATAATTGGAACTATAAATTTAACATTACACATTAAAGATAGTATATATAAGCGCAACTTTTATGTTATCCCTCACTTACACCATCCTCTAATCTTAGGTATCGACTTCATTAAAAGTACAAACTAACGTTGAATTTCGCAAACGAAACGGTCACAGTTGAGGATAAATTATCAGTCAAGATGGAAGGCACAAATGAATCTAAAGTATCTAAAAATTGTATAGGTCTTGTTAGGACGGCTAATGCTATTACATTAGAACCCCACGGGGAAACGCAAATGTTTGCTAAAATATCTAAAATCCCACACGATCATTTGACTTTGTTAAAACCAAATTCAAATCTGGTCAATCATACCATCGCTGGTAGCAAATGTGTAGTTAAAGTGAATAAGGGCAAATGTATATACTTAATTCTAAATCCCACTGATTCACCAATATATATACCTAAGAATAGGATAATAGCTATGACAACACAAATACAGGCGGATGACATTAACACTGATGATTTACCTTCTCTTAATAACATTAATAGAGACGTATTAAACAATAAGAAGCGTGTAGATGATTACGAGGATATTGAATTCAATCTGTCTGACTCAGACCTAAATGAACACCAAAAGCAGAAGCTAAATAGCTTTTTGAAGACACACAGACCTGTTTTCGCCAACAATCTACATGAATTAGGAAAAACGTGGGTTTATAAGCATCATATAGAAACAGGAGATGCCCCTCCAATTAGGATGCCCTTTTATAGACAATCACCTGAGATGAGAGTAGAATGTTTTAAACAAATCAAGGACATGTTAGACGGAGATATCATAAGAAAATCAAATTCGGAATGGAGGTCGCCCGTTGTAATGGTTAAAATGTCAAACGGTGATTTTAGATTCGCAGTTTTTTACCGGAAATTAAACAACGTTACTAAAAGTGTATTTTTCCTTATTATTCGATTTGAAGACGTCATCGATTCCATTGGTGAGACAAAAGCGACGCTCTTCTCAGATCTTGATTGTGCTAGTGGGTTCTGGCAGATAGGAATGGATGAACGCTCTAAGCATAAATCAGCGTTCATTACTGTTTGAATGGCAGCGTATGCCTTTTGGGATTAGTAACGCTCCAATGAGTTTCCAAATAGTTATGACGGATATCTTACGCGACATGAATTGGAAATATGTCCTTGTCTATATAGACGATATTATTATATTTTCTTCATCCTTCAATGAACATTTAGATAACGTTTTCAACAAGCCAACAGTGAGGCTGATGTCCCCAGCCGAAATCCCGAAATAAATAGATGACACATATTAATTAATCGCACATTTATTTTTTTCAAAGGTATCGAGCAATCAAACTGTACACGGAAGTGTCATCTAAAAGTGTTTTATAAAGAAAAATGCTAAAGCCGACGAGAAAAATGAAAATGTACCCTAGTTAGGGGGACCCTAAAGGCAGACAAAAGGGCCCCTCTGGCCAGGGGAAAGGGCCCTTGTGTCCGAGTCAATCGTTTCTATACACTGTTACTGTCGAATCCATTACTGAATGAGAATGCAGTCATTGTATTGGCATAAAAATCATCAATCAAGATGAACCTAAGTTATCTTGTCCCAAAGTATCAACCAATCAAATTGCTTATCTCTGCCTACCCTAAGAAGAAAATGCTCATCTTCGAACTCCATCAAGGCATTTTGACCTAATAAGCATACACACCAATATTGAACATTTTAACTCAATTCGAAAGAGAGTTAATGTGTTCCAAAGTCTCGGCAAATCAAATTGCTTATTGCTCTGCTTACCCCTAGCAGAAAATGCTCATTATCGATCTTAGTCAAGGTATTACTGTAATGAAACTATACACCAAGTTTCATCACTCTCACTTAATTAGAGCTAAAGGTATCATGTCCCAAAGCATCAACCAATCAAATTGCTTATCTCTGCTTACCCTAAGCGGAAAATGCTCATCCTCGAACTCCATCAAGGCATTGACCTAATAAGCATATACACCAAGTTTGAACATTTAAACTCAATTAGAAGGAGAGTTATTGTGTTCCAAAGTCTCGACCAATCAAATTGCATGTCGCTCAGCAGAAAATGCTCATTATCGAACTTAGTCAAGGTATTACTGTAATGAAACTATACAAAAGGTTTCATCACTCTCACTTAATTAGTACTAAAGTTATCGTGTCCCAAAGCATCAACCAATCAAATTGCTTATCTCTGCTTACCCTAAGCGAAAAATGCTCATCTTCGAACTCTGTCAAGGCATTGACCTAATAAGCATATACACCAAGTTTGAACATTTTAACTCAATTAGAAGGAAAGTTATTGTGTTCGAAAGTCTCAACCAATCAAATTGCGTATCGCTCTGCTTACCCTGAGCAGAAAATGCTCATAGTCAAGGTATTACTGTAATGAAACTATATACCAAGTTTCATCAATCTCACTTAATTAGAACTAAAGTTATCGTGACCCAAAGCATCAACCAATTAAATTGCTCATCTCTGCTTACCCTAAGCGGAAAATGCTCATCTTCGAACTCCATCAAGGCATCGACCTGATAAACACATACACCAAGTTTGAAAATTCTAGCTCAATTAGGAAGAGAGTTATTGTGTCCCATAAAGTGTGACGGACAGACAGACAGACGGACGGACGAACCCATTTTAATAGTCCCCCAACTTTCTTCGAAAGGCGGGGGACAAAAAACTCATGTCAGCCGGTATTACTTTAAAGCCCACTAAATGTAAATTTGCGTGTAAAAAAGTAAAATATTTAGGACATATTTTCTCAGCTAAGGGCATTGAGGTGGACAATTCTAAAGTCGAATCCATCCAAACTATTTCTATTCCAAAAACGGTTCACGATATCCGTCATTTCCTGGGATTATGTAATTATTACCGAAAATTCATCCATAACTATGCTAAAATTGCCAACCCACTAAATCAGTTGCTTCAGAAGGAAACGGAATTTGTATGGACAGATGAACGCCAACTTGCCTTTGATACACTTAAGAAAGCTCTTACCACATCCCCTATCCTAAAATATCCAGACATGTCTAAGCCATTTATTCTGACCACCGATGCCTCTGGCCATGCTCTAGGATACATACTCGGTCAAATTGGGGACGATGGGTTGGAGCATGTATACTATGGTGGACGATCATTGAACCAACATGAAAGAACGTGGTGTGTAACAGAACAAGAATGTTAAGCAGTTCTTGTTGGTATCCGAGCTTTCAAAGTCTATTTATCACATGCTCCATTTACGGTGTACACCGACCACAAAGCCTTGGCGTCACTTCAAGACAACAAAACGGAAACTGGTAGATTAGCACGATGGGCACTCGAAATTCAGGGATACAAATTCAGACTTTTACATAGAGCTGGCAAGAAGAACACCAATGCAGATGCCTTATCTAGAAGAACATATCCCGAACACACATTGATAGAAGACGAATTTGAGATACCTAAAATACAACTCATCTCCTAATCTGTCGACAAAATCATCACAACTGCCACCTTCGTCTTCCCAGGTGAACCAGATCCTCCGTTAGTTGGGCATATCTCCATCGAGCCCGATGAAAGGATTGATCCTCAAAGAGAATGTCCAGACTTCAAGTATATCATAGAGTTCCTGGAGACTGGATCCATCCCACCACAGTTTTCTACTGGCGAAGCTAAAGGGTTAGTGGCAAAGTCAGAACAGTATGATATGAAAAATGGCATCCTCTATCATTTCTGTCAGCCTAGGCGGAGGAAACCAAACCAAGACGAGGTTCAAATTAGCCAGATAGCATTACCCACAATGTTACGGGATAAAGCAATGTTCGCATACCACGATTCGCTGGCGGGAGGGGGTCACAAAGGTCGAGATGCTACACGACAATGTCTTATCCAAAAATATTATTGGCCAAAAATGTACCAAGCTATCTCGGAAAAGTGTGAAACTTGTCAGCGAATCAAACCAGGGCATCCTACCAAAGTCCCACTCACCCCTATGCCGATTGAAGCACCTTTCTCTCGACTTCCTGGGTCCTCTGCCCACCTCCCATGATGGCTTTAAACACATTCTGCTGGTGGTAGATTCTTATACAGGATGGTGCGAGAGTTTCCCCAACTAGGACCCAAGAAGCAGAGGAAGTTAGTGACCGTCTCTCTAAAGAAATATTCACTCGGTACGGATGCCCAAGAACACTGGTCAGCGACAGAGGTGCTAACTTTATGTCCAAACTTGTCAATGCTGTATGCGAATTATTCAGTGTAAAGCATATATTAACAAGCTCCTACCACCCATCGACGAATGCTAGCTGTGAAAGGAGGAACTCGGATATCGAAAAAGCTTTACGCGCCTACTGTAATGATAAGCAAACCAACTGGTCTTCAATACTTCCATCCATCATGATGTCGTTTAGGTCCACAGTTTCTCAGACAACAGGATTATCCCCGTATCGTTTACTTTTCGGGCGCGAAATGCTTCTACCGTTTGATACAAATGTAATTCCAAAGGACACAATAGGACAGAATAATAACGCATATTTAAATGAATAAATTGAAAAGTTAAAAATATCAAAAGAAATTGTTACTGACAACATAAAAATGTCCCAGCAACGCAATAAGCTAAATCATGATAAAAAGGCCAAAATCCCCATATATAAAATAAACGATAAGGTTGTGTTAACAAATGTTAGGAAAATAAAAGGCCTTTCGCCTAAAGTATATCGGTCCTTACTATGTAACAGACATTGGTCCAAATTATACATATAAAATAAGGTCATGCTCAGATGATTAGGATTATGGCTCCTATGTAAACGCAAGCCGTCTGAAGTTATTTCTAGACAAAGCAGACAACAATTTCGATACTATAATTCGCCTGAACAGGACAGCGGCGAGGAGAGTATCCAAACGTCACTGCAAGACGTACAAACTAATGATGATGATAATGATGACGATGATAATGTGCCAGATGACGACAGTGTATATGATCAACCTACACAAGTTGGTCCTTGTCAGGCAAAAACAATTGAGGTTGAAAAAATTATTCGTGCAAGATTTCGAAAGCACAAAAAGGAATATCGAGTAAAGATAAAAGGTCAACGAGAATCCATCTGGATATCTGCAGAATTGATAAACTCCGATCTTATTAAAGACTTTCATACCAGACGAACTCTATCAGGCAAGAGACGCTGAAGACCACGTAACAAATACTTTGTGTAACCTTATAGTCCTTTACGTCTTTTCACAAGTGCTAATTTGGTTGTTTTTTTTTCTCTCTCTTGGATCTCATTCGTCTTGGGTTCTTACTTTTTGTGTATTTCTCCTTCTCGTGCTCCCGATACATTCTAAAGAAGTAGTTCATCGGATCAACTATGGAATAATTTTCAAGCCAACATTGCCTGTGGAAACCGTAACGTTTGGTGTAAATAATTGGATACACACATTTAAGTTCTCCTTACCAAGTATTCCGCACAATTCCGAAGATGTTAGATGTAGTAAAGGCAACTCCACGTGTGTTTTTTTTTCAGCAAATCCTGCATGAAATTAACAACATCAAAATACGCACATCTACCATCTTGAACAATACCAATATCCACATCAAAAAGTTGATTCCCGAACTAAAAATACAACTATCTGCCAAATCCAGAAGATCAATCTTGGGATTCGTAGGAGAAATCTCCAAAACCTTGTTCGGAACTGCAACAGAAAGTGATGTCCAGCTGTTGGCAAAGCACATAAATGCATTGGCAAATCAAAACAGGGCAATAACCAACGAATTAAGTCAACACGCAAATTATTTTTCATCATTTATGTCGACTGTTAACACACGATTCAATAATGCAGTTAACGGCATAAGACAAAACCACGACGCCATTTTATTTGCAACAAAGAATATCGAAAAGACATATAAAAGCCTCGAAGAAAGCTTCTTGGCAATGTCTCATCTGTTAACAGACCAGATGCAACAATCGGCATTCATTGAATCTCATTTAGATGAACTAAAATTTGGTGTTAACAGCTTGATTCAACAGAAATTATCTCCACTGATCATATCTCCACAACAACTACAGCACAAGATTCAGGCACTGTTAACTAGTAAATACCCTAATTTTCATGTTATTCACACTAATGTGCAATTTTATTATTCAAGTTCCAAATTCTTTATTTCTCGTAAGCACAACGATATTTATGTATCATTATCCGTACCCATTATCAGTAATTCCAACTAATTAAATTTATACGAAATTATTACGTTGCCTATTCCCTTTAACTCCACATCACCACACTACACAACTACTCGATCTTTCGAGCTATTTAGCTCTATCACGTGATCACCAACATAATGCGAAATTTAATTTTGACCAGATTAAGTCTTGCAATGGGAATGTACATCTCCATTGCAATAATAGGTTAGCCTTATTAGCAAGCACGGCGCCTTCTTGTGAAATTGCCTTATTTTTTGACAATAAGCAGATGATAAAGGATTTGTGTAACTTTAGGTTTAGGGGAAATGCTGTACCCAGTTCCATTATTGAGTTATCACCCACTTCTGTAATTGTCTACAATACGCCCCTTTTAACCTTGAATTGTAAGACAAATCAGAAAATGTTACAAAGATGTCAATTTTGCATTATCTCATTACCATGCCGATGTTCCTTGTCTACCCAAAAGGTTTATTTTGCCGAAAATCTTAATACATGTGGTCAAAATTCATCCCATGTAACCAAGCTGCATCCGGTAAACCTGGGTCTTTTGCAACATTTTGTTTCTAACCAAGAACTTCTTGCCATTACCACGTTTCCTGCCCCCATTAACATAACTAACCTGCCCAAGTTTCGTCTTTATAACCACCATATGTCCAATATCATTGCTAACGATAACAAGGAACACCTGAGTTTGAGCCGCATGGTTGATAGTGCAAAACTTGATTCAACAATATTTAAATCTCTGTCAGAATCCATGCTTGACAGTCACATTGAAATGCAGACATCCTTTATAGATACGAAGTCAATTCTTAAATTTTGTTTCGCTTACCTTGTCGATTATAACAACACTTGGGTGTTTGTATTTATTTTGTAAACTTCGTACAATTTCAGCTGCGCTGATGTTGGTCAAGAAGGTCCAGTCCGCTTCGTTAGCGGATTCCAAATTTTCATCATTTTATTATCACGCAAATAATAACATGGTAGAAAATAGTAAGGGCGTTAATGGTCCATTGGATCATTTTGGCATTCTCACTGTTCTTATATGTATCATGATCATAGCTATTGTTGTGTATTTGTTTTTTAAACGTCGTAGAAACAATACACTTTTAATACTTGAGCTGACTACAGGTTCTATATGCGTTGCTCTTCCTATTATTAACCTTCCACTTTGTCCCGCTCACTATGATATCATTCACCCTTCTATTCTTAATAATCTTTCTGTCACTTATAACCCCCTACCTTATCTTAATATTAACTGGCCAAACTTTCAGGCCATTAACAAATTAACTGCTAACTCGTATCCTATACCGAATAGCTTCCGTATTTCCTTCTATCAAGCCTTTAAATTAAGATCATTTTTGAAAAGCCAATATACAGCGTATCTGTTTATTGCCCACCACGGATATTTACACCCCGTTATAAATAATTCATCATATAAAAACATTTAAGCGACCTTCATATGTGAGAATTATTGTACTTTGCGTATATTACATGTATATATAAATTTATTTCATCTTTTATTCTTACCATGTATATAATATATATGTATGATGCATCCTTAATTTTTATTCTTACCATGTATATATATGTATGTTTTATTCTTAACTTTTGAGGACAAAAGTAAAAACGACATGGAGGAATATTATACCAGTCCAAAATTACGTCGTTTTAATTCACACATTCATATTGTAATACTCTTTTAACAGGGTTGGAGATTAAGAGAATTGTGAGCTTTTCTCATAATTTAACCCATTGTTTAACCTTAATTTCATAACTTGACAGAGTTACCTTGAGTGATTAAGACAGACAGTTAATCGACAGGGTAATTGAGTGAAGTCTCTGAGGCTAATTCAATTAAGGCTGGCAGGTTAATTGGGATTGAGCTGTGACGCTTAAGTTAATCCGTAAAGCTGACCAATCGTAGGCTAATACACATTCCATACCATGGAAACCTCAACTGTAGTTTGGGACACACGAATTGGGTATATAAGTTCATGTTGCCTCTGAGATTCTGGCCGGTCACCTCTGGCTTGCGGCTGTGGTTTCGAGGCCTGGTGTGAGCGTATGTGGCATGGAGATAGGGGCTCCTTCTCAACCTCGTGGGTTTCCTCCGGGCACTCCGGTTTCCTCCCATTGCAAAGACCCCTGCGCGTGCGCTAAGATAATGAAAATGGAAAAAATAAGACTTGTCTGCGATATCACCTTCGGTGGAAGCGGACGTTAAACACCAAGAACAACAACAACTGAGATTATCATAATATACTTTACCAACGACTGAAACAACTGTCTTCTTGTTATTTAAGGTGAGCGACTGTTAATGTATTATTTCTACTTGTTCTCTTTAGTTTTCTATTGTGATAATTGAACTTGTGTGTTTATTAGTTTACTATAGTTTATCCAATTTTAGATATTAATTATAGCATTCTAGTTTGAATGTTGTGATAAATATGCGCGTTTATTTATTCTACAAAAGCAATTAAATCGATATTATCGATGCCGTAGAATAATCCATAACGCTTTGCATATAGGCTTGTGTTGCAAGTAACAGTTAACGTCATATTTTAATAATACATAGCGTTGACATTTCAGTTCATTATTATTATTTGTCGACCCAACCATGCATGACGTAATATAGCAAGACATGTAAATAGTGCACATGTAAATAGTGCCTCGTCACAGGCCGTAGACTGGAATAGCAAGACCGCTTTTATAGCGCTTGATATCCGTGTCTACGTGTAAGCGAGTATCCCAAATAATTTCTTAAATCACCCAATTATATCTTTAACTCCCAATTTATAATAACTCCTTGTTTATCTAGTTATACATATATCTCTATTGCTCTTTTGTTATTTGTACTTATAATATGTTATATAATATACTTTACCAACGATTGAAACAACTGTCTTCTTGTTATTTAAGTTAATTGAGAAACCCAAAGAAACCCCTAAAATCAGACTTGCACATTATGTTATCTCCCTTGCTTGAGTTGGGGAGTATACATATTTCGAGGGTTACAGAACACTGTCCAAAAGAAAAAAAAAATACAGGTTGCTATACTCCTTTCTGCGAAAAGTCGATAATAAAATGCCTGGTACATGTAATATATTATAAGGTTTATGTTCATATCATAGGTATATTAATATTATTTCAATGATAAGGGTATACGATCAGTCTAATTCTACAATAATGCGTTGCATTCTACATATTTCCATTTATTTCGGGTGTAGATACTTGATTTAAATACTTACAAATCTAATGAAATTTTACTCATTAAAAAAAAGCATTATATAGCGATAGTGACGGCTTAACGTTTTCTAATTTGGATCTAAATATATAATATTTGGTTAAGAGTATCAAGTGGTTTGTAAAGCCCCATTCATATAAATTATTGAACTTTGATTTTCCTGTATTTGTTAGTGTTATATTAATATTACTTTTAAGGGTAATTTCAAGCATTTCTCTCCAAATTTGTTGGGCATAGCTGCAGAAAATGAATAAGTGATTTACTGTTTCAATATCGGATTGGCAGAGGGTGGTTTCAGTTAAGTTTGATTTACATAAAAGTGTGTTTGTGTATATTATTTTATGAATATATTTGTATTGGAAATTTTGAAGTTTGCTGTCTATACTGTGTTATGTGCAAGATTAAAGATATCTTTCATATGCTGTTCGTTAATTTCGATTTCTAATTCCTTTTCCCATTTACCTATAGCCAACGGTTTTTCATATAGTAACCTGATCCGCGCGGAATATATTTGTTTAGCGGTGATTGATTTTAAGTCAGGTTTATACCAAGATATTAAGTTAGTGTTTATTTCTTCTAAATAAGTAACACACTTACAAGTCTGTGTTTCTTTGTGTGGGGTAGTTTTCAGAAATCTTCTGACAACTGACGATGTACTTTTTATATAATTTTTACTGTATTCGTCGGTTACCTGTTCATTTTGTGTCTTTGGAGAATACTACACCTAAGATTTTTATGTTCGAACTTTGATATACAAAACCAAATTCATGTATTTCAATAATAATAATAGTGAGTTCTTATATAGCGCACAAATCCATTAAAATTAATGCTCAAGGCGCTTTTAGCTTTCCACTATCACAAGATGTTAATAACTAATAAGCAGTCTTAAAAAGATGGCAGATTAGGTATTCTACTATTTAGATCAATTGCTTCAGTTTTTTTAATATTAATTTCTAATCCTGACACTTTACTGAATTTTTTAAGAACTTCATATAGATGTCTAGCTGATTTATAATCTTTTAAAAAACATGTCACGTCATCAGCAAAAGCAATTAGTTTTAATGTTTCATGACCAATGTCAAACCCTCTAATATTAAAATCATTTCTTATAAAATTACATAGGGTTTCAATCACAAGATTAAATAAGTTGGTGCTGCTCGGATAGCCCTGACGAACTCCCCTTTCTATTGGAAAAAATGGTGTTGTAAAACCGTTATTTATCACACAACATTTGACATCATTATAAAGGGTACGAATATATTTAATAAAATTACGTTTACACCCAAAAGAGGATAAAACATTAAACAAAAACTTATGACTAATACTGTCAAAAGCTTTTTTAAAATTGATAGCTAAGAGAAAGCCCTTTATTTTCTTCAATTTTGCTAGATAAAAACAATTATCTATTATTCGTATATTTTCCTATGACGCCATGGTAAAAAGCAGTCTGATTAGGATGTATTAGTAATTTTAGAAAGTGTTTTAATCTATTTGAAAGAGCTTTACTTATGATTGCAACATCTACATTAATCAAAGTTACAGGTCGCCAGTTCGATAGCAGAGATTTATCTTTTCCAGGTTTAGGTATCAGTTTGATTATTGATTGTCTTTGCGACGGTGAACGGATTCAAATTCAAAACTATAATTGTAGGAGTTTAAAACGTAGTTTTTAATTATGTCCCAATATGCTTGATAAAATTCCACTGTTAAACCGTCGTTTCCAGGAGATTTATTATTTTTGAAAGATTTTATAGCCTCCTTACACTCACTTTCGTCTAGTTTGTATTCTAACATCTGACTTTGATATTCGTTCAGTTTTGGTATGTTCTGGTCAGTGTTTGTAAATTGATCATTTTTAATATTAAGATTAAATCTAAGGCTATTGTCACACGAAGAGTATAATGTTTTATAGTAATTATGAATTTCGCTTAATATATCATTACATTGGTTTACTTCCTCGCCATTAGACCGGGTTATTCTATTCAAAGTTGTATTTTGTTTTCTGGACTTTTCTAAATTTAAGAAAAATTTTAGATCTCAATATGGCCCCCTTGGCTTCGTAAATCTGATCTAGTCTGTTTAATAGAAATTGGTATTCTTTTTCAATAATTTCTATTTCATTATTTTACCAGTAGTATAAGATTGTATTTTTTCATCCTCATCCTTCTAACTTATCTAATAAGTACTTTTTAATCTAACTTTAACGTGTTTCTTGTTTTTACAATACTTAATAGTACTATATTTAATTTTAAATAATCCCAGAGACCCACCTTGTCCAGTGGATTATGGAACTCATGACCCCAAGCTTCTATAGATTGTTCAATATATTTATAAAAATTCTTATCAAAAACAGGCTATTATTAAAGATCCATAATCCCGGTCCTCGTTTATTTTCAACAAGGTTCAGACTTAGGTAAATTGCCGAATGGTCACTTATTGTATTAATTAGTATTTTATATCCTTTAACATAATCCTGTACAGTTTTAGTTATAAGCCAGAAGTCAATTCTGCTTTGAATTAGGCGTTTTCGTTGCTTCCATGTTTATTTTTTTACATTATTATGTTTAATTCGGAAAATATCTAAGAGGTTAAATTTTTGGATAATATTATTTATTGCCTGCCTGCCGTTTTTCTTAACTTTATAATTACTCCCTCCCTGTACGGTCCATTACGTTATTAAAATCTCCCCCCACGATAAATGTGTTAGAATCATATTCTTCTTCAAGATTTTGCATCAATTCACTGAGACTGGTAAAATATTTATATTGGTCAGTATCGGAGATAGGGCTATACGTATTGAGAAGATATAATTTTCAGTTAGTATCTTAATTACAACAGCAGTATAATATCCGTTTTTATCTATTATTTTTGATAATATATTCTCATCACACGTGTCTCGAAAGGGAATAGCCGTTCCAGCTGAATTACTTCTACAGTGAGAAAAAATTATATCTCATGGTGTCTACCATTTTAATATGTACAGTATTCATACTATAGCTTTTAATGATAATATATAAGGCATATCCTTTTAATAGTATTATACTCAGTTTTGATTTACCACATGTTTTTCATCCTATAAAGGGACTACCTCTTTAATAGAATATAATATTCATCCTATAAAGTTTTAAATTGCCATATAGCTTAGGGGCTACCCCTTTAAAAGTATGCACTATTTATCTTACAAAGTTGGAAACTTTCATATCGTTTTGGGGCTATCGCTTAAATAGTATGCAATATTCATCCTATAAAGTTGTACATTATCATATAGCATAAAGACTTCCACTTTAGTAATATAAAATATTCATCCTATAAACTTGTAACTTGTCATATAGCTTAGAGGCTACCACTTTAATAGTATATAATATTCATCCTATAAAGTTGTAAACTGTCATATGGTTTAGGTACTACCACTTTAATAGTATAAAATATTCATCATATAAAAATTGTAATTTGTCATATAGCTTAAAGGCTTCCACTTTAATAATATAAGACATTCAGTTGTAAATTGTCATATAGCTTAAAGACTACAGCTTTAATAATATAAAATATTCATCCTAGAGAGTTTTAAATTGTCAGATAGCTTAGAGACTACCGCTTTAATAGTACATAATATTCATCTCGGGTTACATATTGTCATACATATGTAGCACAGGGACTATCATTTCAAGTGATTACAATGATCATACTTTAATGTTATATCCTTCATAAGAAATTCTAATATATTTTAGAGACTAGTATTATAAACGTATATACATAGAGTAATATGTAATAATCAACTTAAAAGGTTTAGTTCTTGTACTATTCATCGTTAAAATTGCAGATAATAATATCCTATAGAGATTATCCAATTACGTTGTATATATTTTATTCATGAATAATGTTATAGCTTATAACATTGCACAAGGAGTATAGCTTTAGTGGTATCATATTCAGGTAACTTTCATTTTACTAGAAGGCACTATCCATTCTTAAAAAATGTAACTTGTATTATCTCATAAGAGATATCACTATTTGTATGTAAATTAGATACTATCCCGGTAATTCGACAATACATTATATTTATTCATGAGAACTATCACTTTAACTATATGTAGTATTCATATTATATATTTTGTAAAATGTGATATCAAAGTGAGATTCATTTTAATTTTATGTATTGTTCATACTATTTTGACTCTGGGAGTTTCTAATATTCATAATACATTGTGCAATATAGTTAGCTAAGTTTTACTCCTAATGTCTCTTCAGAGAAAGTACCTTTTCATTATGACATCCTATTTCTTTTACTGAGCCATCAGGAATTGTTGATGATAGATAAGGGGTGGGGCATTTTCCAAAGCAGTTCTGGCTTAAGATTTTTAAAAAAGGTGTATAAATAAGAACATCAAAAATAATTTTACACATAGCTCCTTACATGGTTATTTTTTCATGTAAATTTGTTTTCTGAAATGGTGAAATTTGTATTTGTACAGTTGCAGATAAATAACGATTAAAGGGAGGTAACAACATTACAGTATGGTTTCGCACCATAATTCCGTAGTTGATTTCTCTAATCCATGCATAGGAAATACCTCACCACAGATTTTTTATACTTATTTGGTACAGCAATTCAAAATTCGCCCAGGACATTTTCCGCCGCAATTTGATACTTTAAGACTTTAAAATCGATATAGATCTAAGTAAGGCTAATATGTGAGCCCGGTAGTCGACCGAGAGGGTGGGCTGGTGCCAGTCTCAGAGTTTGAAAGAGCGAAGAGAGGAGACACGCAGCGTTACTCGGGCAGTGGAATTCCTCGGGAGGATTGACTAGTAACAAAGCAGCGGTCACCAGCTTTCCCACGTGGCCTTCTCGTCCGAGGACTACCCGGAACATTGAAACTGTCGATTTATACAGCAGAAAGCTACTATTTTCTTGTATTTACAAGGCCGTCTTGTCTTCTGTCATTAATACAAAATCAGAATAATATTAACCAGATCTGAACGGAAAGACAGGACACTGCGCAAAATGATCAGTTTTTACCGGTTTGTGATAATGTAAGAATTTATAACAACAATGTATACGTAATTGGTACACGCACAGGTCATAGAGTTAATAAATGTGTTTACGTGGTTTGCAATGGTGTAGGAATGTGCAAACGCACTGTCTTGAAGATACGACATTGACCGTTTAATGATTATGGCCTTGTAGATACGACCGTACATGGCCTTGACCGTTTAATAAAAATAACCCCTGACCCAGTGTTACGACAGTATTAATACAGAAAGGCTTTATACACAAAGTCTACACAACGCCTTAACGCTATTAATTTGAATCCCCACTCAGTTTTCAAAATTATTTATCTTTGTAGGTTCTTTGTCAAATACATAAGATGCTTAACTATAATACAAAAGGGAAATAATTATAATATCGGTGTAAAAAAGAATATAATACTAATCGAAGCAAAACGAACAAAACCTATTAAAGCCAACAGCGACGTATAACTGTGATACAGGGTATATTAAATAATTTATACATGATCAAATAGCCATGAAAGTATTTTAAAAAGAAGTGCATCTCTATTATTTCTTACCTTCCGCCCCACCCCCTATCTCTAACATTTCTTAACCTTCCTGACGCCCTGTCGTTTATTGTGCAACCATTTTCCGCTATCCTGTTTCTATTATTTCTTTACCCGCTGTATCTACCCCCTCTCTCCTACACCCCGTATGCTATTTCTTAACCTTCCGCCTCAAATTCTACAGAAAGGGGGAAAGTAATGGAGCTGTTTTAAGATGATCGGGTAAGGAATTCCACAAAAAGGATGCATTGTACTGGAATGTTCTAGAGCCGAAAGTTTGTAGATTGTACTTTGGAATGCGTAATAAGCACATATCTTGTGATCTAAAGTTACGGGATGGTACGTAATGATTTATTAGCTCTGATAGATATGCTGGACTGGAACCATGAAGACATCTATAAACAATACAAAGACGTTTGTAGTCGATCCTTGAGAGAACTGTTAACTAGTGTAGTTCCTTCAATATGGGTTTAATGTGAGATCATCGGAATGATTGACTTACTATCCCGTCATCAACCGATAAGGATACTATTGCAGTAGTCCAATCACGAAAACACTCAAGATCGGATAAGTGTGTGCGTAGCATCTTTTGTTAGCAGGTGTCTGATATTACTAATGGATTTCAAATGAAAATAACAAATTTTGCACAGATTGTTTACACGAGCTTCCATTGTTAGGCTTAAGTCTAAAAATTAAAAATACACCGAGATTTTTAATCTGATCTTGAGTTATTATATTAGAGTCGGCAATAATTAATGTTGATGAATCAACTTTCTGAAGATTATGTCTTGTACCCACGATCATTACTTCCGTTTAATCATCATTTAATTTAATCATGCTTGCGGTCATCCAGGTTTTAATGTGCATTTTTCTGTTTTAAGAAAGGAATCTGAACAAGTTTATGGGCATGTCTACAACCCCACAGCATTTGGCTAGATGTTCAAGAAGTATCCTGTGATCTATAGTGTCAAATGTTGCCGACAGATCCAGCATTACTGGTGAGGAAATATTGGCACTAACAATAGTTCGATGTAAATGGTTAACCACTCTGAGCAAGGCAGTTTCAGTACTATGATTTTGGCAATAGGCAGATTGAACTTTATCAAGCAATGAATCTGTTCCTTTAACCGTATGCTTACAGCCTTTTCTAGAACCTTGGATAGAAAAGGAAGATTGGACACAGGGCGGAAATTCTCGAGCACATCTTGATCCAGGCTGTCATATTTAAGAAGCGGAAGAACCACAGCTGATTTAAATTTTGCTGGAAATACACCAGTGGCTAGTCTGTTATTTATCAACAGAGTGATGAAAGGTATAAGTTGATCCAGAAGTTTGAGTATTAAAGGAGTAAGAATTCGATCTGTAAGATAAGTTGTAGGTTTAGATGACTTGATTATTTCTCTTGTTTCCTTTCCACTGAAAGGCCTGAAACACTCTAACTGCTGACCGCTGAAGAATTCGAATTCCGATTCATTATCTGTGTTTTTTGTGGATGATTTAAGCCCATGACGAATTTTCTCTATCTTATCGACGAAGAAGCTATTAAATCTATTTACAAGATTTACGTTAGAATCTGTATTTGTAAGTTTAGATTCTTTGGGGCAACCCAGAAGTGACTTTAAAAAAATGGTATTTTTCGAGAATCTTTGTAGCGGTTCTGAATGCATGTTTGACAATGCAATAACAAAAGAAAGTTTTGTTATTTTTCATCACAATTAATATTCCTCCAGGAGATTTTTCTTGAGTTTTCTCCGTACAAGGTACAAACATTTTTTTTAAACCAGCAATTACGTCATCCCAGCTCTTTAAAAATTGTTACAGAGATTGGATTATCTTGAAAAAGAAAGACAGATAGTCATTACCACTGAAAGCATGTAACATGGGCCGAGTTATTCTCGACACTTTAAAGTTCCAATAGCATGTTTTTAAGTTATATTTTTAAAATTTATTAAAATAAAGCCCAAAAATAGATTGAACCTATAAACAGTCCTACCTTGTTAAAGAATAATCCTATTAATCCTATAATTCACTATTGCCAGTTGAGAAATTGGCAAAAATATCATTTTCAACTTCAAATTCAAACGTTTGAAGATGGCCGTCCATGGGGAAGAATAGGAAAACAAGGGAGGTAATTGAGTAACTATTTCCTCAATCAACTAGTGTCACCCTTTCTAACCCCCCCCCCCCCCCCCCCAAAAAAAAATTTTGTCCATGATCGTATAATAGTGAGTTGACAACCTTTTGAGCAAAAAACATAGAAATAATTATATTTTGACTTTCTTAGAAAAAGTGAAATTGGAACTTTAAATACTAATCTTGATCGGATCAAAATATATCAAGATTAGTATTGAAAGTGTCTTACTTCTCTTCGCATTTCAAATTAATGGAGGTGCTGAGACGGGTAAAGGAAGAAAATATCGCGAAAGGCGACTTAAATCAGTATGCATATGTATGATTTATATTAAACTGTATAATGATTTTATTCTGGTATCTCGGTTTTGTGATGGATAATGGCCCAAGACTGTCCATTATGTAAATAGGAATCGAGATCTTTGGACTATAAACATATATGTTCAGTTTTATCAACATGGGCCAAAATTAATGACCTTTGGTGTGTACAATCGGGAAACAAAATCCATACAATTACGGTCCCATACAAGCCAATATCGAAAGGAACTGAGATCTTTGCGATATAAGTAGTGTCCACAAAGAAGATGTGAAAATATGAGTGTATCAAAAGTTATCATGACCTAGTGACGAACGTACTATTAACCGGACAAGTGAAATATAACGGACGGATTTAAGGGGAATTCTTTATATAGACAAACACATGAAATCAACACTCGGTCATCTGACATTTCGGTAACTTTGAGGTTTTAAAGTAATCTCATGTACTGTAATTTAATTTGTTCAGTGAATAAATTATCCGAAAATACGTGTTCATTTTTTCAGATAAGTGTCTATTATTGGTAAACCTGTCTTTATTTTCAATAAATAATGAACAGTTTTATAAATAATAGACGACTGTTTAAATAAAGCGTACATTCTCCTGTATACTGGTTAAAAACATCAAGGGTGACGTCATATCAATTACTCTATATCCGCTGTTAAATCGTGTCTTCCTTCATCCGTTCACAATCTGATCAAAACTGTACAATTTTGGATTGACGCGTGCGATTTGGGGGATGGCTCCGGACACGATCTACATTTGATTCTATATATACTTATACTGAGGCAAGCTATAAAAACTAAACTATAGATTCCAATTTGAAAATGCCTAAAAAAATTTTAACTAATATGCAATAGGATACATACAAAAACTAAGTAAAAAGGCATCCCTGCCACACCGCCGTAGAACTAAAAGATCCAACACAAGATGGAAGTCAGTCCATCACCAACGGAACTCATTGACACCAAATAGTCAATCCATCTCAAAGTATTCACTGTGGCATTTACATTTCCTAAATAAGGTAAGCATCAGATATATCAGGGGTGCACAATGCACATAACCCGACGCCCGAGACAGGTTAATCAGTAAGTTGGACAGCTGATTTGTCGCATTCTCTACGCCTGCGGACAACCCGTTTCTCTGACATAAATTCATTGAAATTAAAATCAAACAATACTTTGTGATTACATGAAGAATAGACACAAAATCAAGCCACAGGTCAGAACTTTATTCGGCAAACCTACAGAACAACTTACCACGCGAAAGTACCCGGAGGTAAACGTCTATATATATATATTCTATTCTAACGCTAAAGATAACGTCCTTTATAAACTCGGTCTTCATTAGTCAAAATATGCACTCGTTTCTGGGTCTCTCTTCCAATGAAAATCGTCGTTTATTAAATTAGATGTACAATAGGCGGTTCTCTTTTGTGTGCTTGTGACGTCTTCTCGTCTCCGGTAAAATTGTTGACGATTTTGAATAGCAGTAAAATTTAGATTCTTGGTTATTACAGATGCGTTAGAAATTACTTTCTAAATAATGACTATGACCAAAGAAAAAGCAAATACCTAAATACATTGGAAGAGAATTGGACTTGACTGTACCATGATATAGAAAACAATGTCATGCTTTGCAAATATTGTAAAAAAAAATCCAAGTCTAGCTAAAAACCTGAAGAAAAATCGAATGCCCTTTTTGATGACTGCACTAAATTCCATGTAGAAAAAAAAGTCATCAACTAAGTGAATCACATAGAGTATGCGCCAGCTACTACAGGTGTGCCATTGCTAATTCTATTCCTCCATCAACTAATACCGAAAGAAATACTACGATAAACCGAGCATTTCAAATGTTAACGGAAGAGCAAGAAACTAAAATGAGAGCTTTGTTTAACATAGCATATAAGATTGCCAAGCACGGCGAACCTTTCTCTAGTTATGAACTCGACTGTGAACTTGCCAAAACAATTAGGGGTAGATTGGTGATAACTATTTAAATCGATCAGAATTCATAGAGAGCATTAGTGAATCAATGAAAGAAGAATTCATTATAGACATCCACCAAAGCCGAATTGTAAAAATATTGACAGATGGCTCAGATAAGTACTCGAGAACAGGAAAACATTCTTATTCGATAGCTATGTTTCAAGAAATTCAAATTATACACCTATAACTGCTTTAGGTGACATAATTAATTTGAAACATGGTCAAGCTGTTGGAGTGCCGGATATCATATGGAAAGCACTTAAGGTTTAGATAAAGAAAATCGTAAACCAGAAAATAAGATCCTGGTCCCGTAATTATTGGTGCAAATTTTGACGGGGCTTCTGTGATGCAGGGCAGAAGGGTTGGAGTTGCTGGACTCCTATTGAAAGTCTTTCCCCACATAATACCTGTATGGTACATTGTACATATGCTACACTTAGCAATCATGGGCGTAGTTAAAGCTGTGGAGCATGTTAGTACCTTAGAAACGACTGTAAGTATACCCTGGTCCTAATATGCTTGAGTTTTTACAATCTTATATTTCACCAGAAAATAATAGTCTGGATGCAGCTATGGCGGGTGTGGCGCCAGGCAGGGTAAGCTTATTCTTCCGGACACCTGATACCACTGTTTGTGGTGTATTTTGTACACGGTGAACGGTCCATTTGCTGATTACACAATTTTGTCTATAACATTTGTTTTAGGACTTCGAACTTCAGTGAATATTTTGATTGTGTAATGAAGAATGTTGACATATCAGAATCAGTACTGCAAAATGAATACCATTCAATGAAATTCATTTTAAATTCTATGTATGTGTCTCAGTCTGAACAGTATGATTCCAACATAATGCTAATGCAAACTGCCCCGGAAAGATCGAGTAATATACTCACTTTAGTTGAGTTTTTTCTTTGTATTAGTTTCTCAACTGCAAAATGTGAAAGAGTGCAGGGCAGGTATATATTTCTGTAGGGCAAGCAAATTTTGTCATAACACCGTAGGCCCGGATCCAGGATTTTGTCAAGGGGGGGGGGGGGGGGTACATTGGAACAAAGGGTAATACGTTGCAACCTTAGATTGCTTGGGCGGAGACAATGCGAAAAGCATGTTTATATCATCTATTATAGAGCTGATATGTGAACTACAACAGTAACAAAGCAAACGAAAATCAACTATGTCACTGGGGCTGAGGGGGAGGCCGCGTCTGCACCTGTCCATGGGCTAGTGTTTTTTATGTGTCATAATAGTTAGAACAAATTAAAAAAAAACTTGCCATTAAACATCTGTCTCTTGATGCTTCAAGTAGGTAATTATGACTAAACTTTGCTTTACTGCTGCATGATATGAAAAAAAAACCCCACCAGAAACAAATTGATATAGTGCAAACTTTTATTGCTTTTAACCGCATTACACCGTTTATATACAATTATAAATAATTAAGCAAGGAATAATATAAGTAAATAAATGAAATGGGGTTTAACGTCTTACTGTTTTGTATAAGTAAATAAATATGTATACAAAATGTCTAAAATAATTAATGATCATATTAGATAAAATATGTAAACTAGACACCATCGGATGAAAACTCATCGAAATATTAACCCACTAAAAATTGATAAAAAAAAATTGATTTCAAGATTAAATATATAGGTGGGTTGGCAATTTAATCTTGAAATCAAATCACATATATACAGTTCTTTTGAAAACTTGAGATGAATTTTAATACAACTTGAAAGTCTTTCATTTGAACTTGAGAACAGTACAGTTAATTGTCATTCAATATGAATATTGAATCTGTGATATGATAAACTGATAATATTATAATAATAGGCACATGTTAGTGATGAGTAAACTCTTTTGATTGGTCACATTTTTAATCCGGTTGAATCCAAGTCGGGAGATTATCTACTGGTTATTTTTTCTTAATTAAATGTTAAGTCATCATTTTTGGGTGAAAAATTAAATTTGATCGTAAAATAGAAAGGAGAAAATACATTATTATCAATAAGACACCAGCTTATGGCTGAAATATATATTATCAAAAGGACACCAGCTCAGGACTCAAAATATATATTACCAAAAGGACACCAGCTTACGGCTTTATATTTTATGGCTTTATGTTTTCATATATACGTAATTGTTGATAATCTAAGCTATCTGTGTTTCTTAAATCGTCGTAACGTTCTTCGGCTGGTATTTGTAGAGGAGCACCGGGTACTGTAATAAAGCAGGATTTAATATCATTCATTAATAAGATCGTGATTCAATTTAAAATAACCAGGCTTCTAAGTCACAATCCAAAATAAAAACACGAATTAAAATTCATTACTGGGCCATATACGAGTCATATATTTCTTTGGTTTCGGACGCCATTTGTATTGGCTGATTCACTAACTATAAAAAGTGTAGAATAGACAAAGCAGGCTTAAACAGCCGCCGTTCAATTTGGACTGTTCGTGCTTACACCGAACAAAATTGAAAAGTTAATAAAAAAAATAATTCTTTTAATATAAATCACTATGTTACAATAATATGTGCTTTTAGACCATTTTTACCTATTTTAAGGTTCCAAAAATAGAGCCATGCCCCTTTTAAGGTATAATGAGCAACATTAAGAAGTCTAGAGCCACCTTTGTTTAGGTAAATTAAAATATTTTTTTTTTCACCCATACACTTCCATTACCCACACCCACCAATTAATAAAAATTGGAGTACCATAACTCCACGTCCAGTTTGTATAAGAACATTTTTTGGAATTCGACATAATGCAATAGCTACGGTTTTTGTATAGTGAACTAGAAGAAAGGGGACATGGTTGCACCGAGGAAATAGTAATGTCATCGGAGAGATCCATCAATACACAATATCAAAAAGAGAAATATAATTTAAAGGAAAAGATAATTTCAAAACACGTTATTCACTACATGAAAACCCACCTGGTTGTTTTTTGTCTAGTGTGATAAGGATTACATGTATGATGAATGTAACGATTATTATGAGAAGAAGAACGGCGCACACAGCTCCAAGAGACACGATTATTGTGGTATTTATTGGTGATGGTATTTGTGGACAGGTTACAGATTCTGTAAGTGCATTTCCATTCACTGAAGCAATACAAATGTAAAAGTACTATTTTATGTCTCATTCACATATGCAACTATAAGGCACAACGAGATCTGGCCCCGAGTTCACAAAGCTTTCCCAGACTTAAGTCAAGAATTTACTCAAAATTGTTCTCCTTATTGTAACTAAAATATAGACCTTTATAAAACTTTTGTTGTTTTAATTTATCAAATACCCTAATTAGAAACTATGTGCAAAGTTTTGTGTTTCTGGGTCAAAGATATTTCTTTTAAACAGTGATTGAAAGTTAAGTAAATTCTCAACTAAAGTCTGAGAATGCTTTGTGAACTTGGGGCCTGGATATTCTGGTCCCAGAAAAAAAAACCTCTTCCTACGATACAGCAGGTATACTACCGGTGGATTCGTATGAGTTACAGTAAACAAAGGTTTGCGCCATATAGGACTCTTAGCTAGAGCCGTGGGACGAATACACCGGACCCGGAGAAAACCCCACAACATTTGAAAGGTGATCCTTTTCGTTGTCACGTACAAGCTTAAGATAGAAACCACGTCGATTGACGCAATGGCAGACTTTATGATCATAAGGCATGATTTAGACCACTCCTCCCCCGATTTACCTGGGATCTTTGCGAAATGGTAAAGTTCGGTATGTACATGTAGTTTAATTACAATGCTATCAGCATCCGCATCACTCATTTTGACTGAAGAAATAAAAGTAACGACGGGCTCCATTGAATGACAATAGGCTATAGGTAAACCAAAACCATGAGCGTTATTAAAGAAACCTTAAAGAAAATGATGTCAAATCAGTTATTAAGTGCTAAAATATTTGTATTTGAATCAAAAGATTCGGGCCTCTCACAACACTCCCGAGTTTGATGGTGCACATACCTTTAGCTGTTATAGAGACAGTGTTTGAAAAAGTGTTGTTATCATGTGGATGTTTACACTGCCATTGAACTGTACCAGCATCTTTAACAGATAGAACAGTTAACTGATGATCATATGTCTTGTTGTATTTAAGGTAAGTTATGGTACAGTAGAAACCATCTGTGTTGTTCACCATACAAGGTGTCCCAGCATATCCACTACGATCAATACTAACTCTTTTTCTGTTATTTCTGTAGAAATCAACTAGATGATATATAGATCTACACGTGACACTGTATGAATCTCCTAGACAAACCTCTGTTACATTGCTAGTTATATTCATTACAACCCCTGAAACATGCAAATATATATACACAATTTGAAAATAAATGTTTTTTTAACACCCATTCCGGTGCTAATCATAATAACGAAGTATATGAATAAATTTTAGCAATGATCATTAGTATACTTTCCTTTATAATAACCCGCCAGACGACAGAGAAGCAAATTTTTAATTTCTTTGACAAACAGGCATACTTTATCAATTCGTCGACCATATAAACGGGCGACCGACATCATCTTTCCTGTATCTATATACTAATCCATCTATTTAGCCATCATAATCTGTCGTATTTGACATTCCAAAAAACTATACCCTTAAAAGCTAAACAAACGCTAACCTTTATTATTGGACCTATTGCACCTCATGGTGCCATATTAAGCTTGTGAATAAAGTTGATATCCTCCCGGATACTCCCATCTCAGCTTCACTACTGATATCTCTGGGGGAGGCCAGATATGATTGCCTTGACACGAGTTGCATTGTCGAAATCGAAACCAATAAGAGATTTGATATCCAGGCAATCGTAGTGTTATGCAACTGAGATTCGTATGCAGTTTCCACCCATGCATGACCCACCACTACCTTATGAAGAACTATCAACCCTTTCGATTGCAATGACACTTATTATATTATATTAGTTTGTTCTAATGTTAATCTATTAAACATAGAGATTGAGTCACACAATGGCGGTTGCTCAGATTCTCTCAATTTGACCCCACCCATATCTGCTGAATAATCTAACGTCGTTGTTGTTAAATGTGTCCAGTATCGTAATGCAATTAAAGTTAAGGGTCACCCCATTACCAAGATTTATGCGAATAACCCAAGTCTGCTTATATCCGACCCGAAGACCACATTCTCAGTCAAATCTCTGTTCACTTAAGAAAAAGCTTGAAATCAATTGTTTGATACCCAAGGAATGATTATCGATTATACAGTAGATTTTTTGATAAAATGGATGACCTACCTGAAGAAAAACTGCATAAATTGACACATGAGCAGACACATAATAACCATCTGTAGGACGCCATATTAATTCAGGATACTAATGTGACATTATAATCAAGAATACTTATGACTCTACTTCTCTTCTTGTAAACACTGAGGGGAAACAAGATCATCTGATTAAAACCAAGTTTACTCAGACCTCTATACGCCTTGTCACATTCAAATATGGACAAACATATTTCCATAGATAATAAACCTGATTACAAATTAGACTACTTCCACCACACCCAGATCAAAGTAGAATGAAAAGACAAAATATTTTTATTAGAACTATTTTAATCATCAGTGTCAATTTTTGCAGTTTGCAATTATTTAATATGTGGGTTTTTTTAAATTCAGTAAATATTATAATATCAAGGTTAAACGAGATTATGTTGATAAAACCCAACATGAATTTAAGCTGTCTGGTGATCAGCGTGATTGTGTAATTCGTGCCTTCCTTCATCTGTGTCATCTAGTGACACATAACATAACAAACTACAAACAACTTCTATACTGAGCGCCATAGAAAACACATCACTTAGTTTTACGTTAAACAAAATGATCCTGTAAACATATCTTATTTATTTTGCTTCTTATTGTGAACAATATTCAAATGGGACACATCAATAACAACTTTTGGATTTGACCCCGCTGACTTGGTACCGTTGGTTATGGCTGCCAAAACAAAGGGGTAAAGATGGTACATGTGACTCAATCGAAGGTTAGCACTAGACCAATAGATTATAAAAAAACAAAGACCGCGCTAGGTAATCTTCAACATTGACTTTTCTCAAATATGTTTTAAACTCACTTTTAGTCGTGCGGGTTGGGAGGGGTTTGATAGTGGATTATATCTATTCATCTAAATCCAGTACTGGTGGGATGCATGCTATTTAGTCCGGTGGCTGAAGGGGGGGGGGGGGGGTCACCACCCGAGCTGTGAATTCATGAGACCAAGTTTTTCTAGACCAGTTTTTTTGTGTAGATTCCGAATTTGGGTGGTGATCAGGCGTTTGAGGGGGCTTTTTCGAGATATAGGGGGTCAAATGTCTACAATGAGCGTGTGGTGGGCGGAATGACATGTTGACATGATATATTAATAAAACATAAATTTCGAGACTTTCCATCTTTAACTAAGTGTTTAAGGTGCCCTTGACAACTGTTTTGATTAGAGGGGAGGTGGGTGGGGTAGCAGGCATGGATGTGCGTATGTGGGGCATTACGTTGACATAAATAATGATGATCATGTTATATATTAATAAAACATAAATTTCTAGGAATGCCCATCTCCCATCTCTAATTAAGTGTTTATGATGCCCCTGGACAACAGTTTGATTTATGGGTTGGGGGTAGCAGGTGTGGAGGGGTGCGTGGGTGGGGATAAAATTGGCGGGAAATGAGTCCGCGTTTATTTAAATGATGATTGTCTAGGAGCTTGATGAAACATCTCTAAATATGTGTATAAGATTCCCATTGTGTCCGGGTGGACGCTGGTGTGGATTTCCGTGTGTATGTGTGTGTGTGTGTGGGGGGGGGGGCTGACAACATGTATGTTTGTGGACAGAAGTCATTTCGTTCATACTTGAGCTTTAAGTTGTATTTCGCTAATGTTTTCGTTCAAAATATTATATTATAATCTGGAAATGTAAATCAAAAACACAGTAAACCAGAGATGTGCTTAGTTATTAGTTTATTCATAGTCTTCATCAGAAGATTTAAAATCAAATGTTCATATTATTGAGATAAATATTTTCTTGGTTGCTGGCCAACAGCTCGCATATAATTTGGATATGCTTCAGAAACCAATTCACATTGTAAATCTCCTTTCCAGTCCTGCTGTGTATACGGCAAGGTGGTAATAAAGAAAGATCTTGGATATTTTCATGCAGAAATTTATTTTTCTAGCCTTATCTACTGATGTAAGTCGCCTTTCGCGATATTTTCTACCTTTGCCCATCTCTAAACTATAACACATACCTATGGAAGAACAATTACTGTATTTTGCCCGTCTCGTTATCGATCAAAATTTGTATATTTTTGGATCATCGTTTGAGAAGGGAATGATTGGGATGTCTATTTCGCCCGAGCAAGAATGCAAAATACAATATATTTCAGCACCGCCATAAATTTGAAATGCGAAATTCTCGAAAGTGCCATTATAATTTAATATTTTGAATGATAATATTGGCACTCGACGAAAAACTCAAGAAAACATTTTTCAGATCAATTTGGAACCAAGGGGTTTCTGTTCTCCGAAATACATTTATCCCACCCCCTTCCCCAAACAATGGTAATCTTATACCCATATTTAGAGATGTGCAGTGTAGTTAAAAAGTAATGTTTTACCAAGCTCTAAGAAAATCATCATTTAAATCAACGCAAACTCATTTCCCGCCAATTATATCCCCACTCAACTCCTCCACACACGCACACCTGCTACCTCCACCCCATAAATCAAACAGTTGTCCAGGGGCATCATAAACACCTATTTAGAGATGGACATTTCTAGAAATGTATGTATTAGTAATATATAACATGATCATCATTTATGTCAATATAATGCCCCCCCACCACCTCCCCCTAATCAAACCAGTTGTCAAGGGCACCATAAACACTTAGTTAAAGATGGAAAGTCCTCAAAATTTATCTTTTATTAATATATACTATTCAAAAAAAGTAGGGGATATTTGATTTTGGGGGCATAATACTAAAATATCCAAATGACTACGAAAAAAGTCACTATAGAACCTAACAGAAGAAACATTTCCTGTTACATGTGACGCCCAAACGCACCAATAGCTACCGCATGGAATGCAGGTGATGCTTGGGATCATCATGGGGGTCCAACCCAAGATTTGCACGACTCTGACTTTGAATGTTACAGTCATTGTGGCATTGAATTCCAGGGTGGAAACATCAGTTTAATTGTTATAGTGACCAGAAAACAAATTTTGATATGCGTCGGCTTACCCAAAATGAAAGGTTACGTATCCTTGGCATGCTACAGATTGGCACAACACAGGCGGTTCTGGCGCGGACGATGAATGTTTCTCAATCTGTCATAAGCAGGCTATGGTCCAGATACCGTGATACACAATCTGTACAGGACAGACCACGCTCAGGTCGACCAAGGGCGACAACTCAAGCCCAGGATCGATTTATCCGTACCTTGGCCTTGAGAAATCGTGTCATCACAGCAAATCAGATCAGCGCTCGTCTTCAAACAGACACTGGTGTGAGAGTGAGTGGCCAGACGATTCCGAATCGACTGCACATAGGTCCACCTTCGCGCCAGACGTCCTCGCGTGATCCCTTGTTTGAGAGATCATCACATTTAGGCAAGACGTCGTTGGTGTAGGGGTCGTCAACACTGTGATAATCGACGCTGGAGCAATGTGATGTTTTCAGATGAGTCAAGGTTCACTGTTGATATTTTGGTCAGACGTAGGAGGGTGTGGCGTCGTCGAAACGAGCGCTCCCAAGACGTTAACGTCATCAGACATGATCGATTTGGGGTTGGTTCTGTTAAGGTGTGGGGAGGCATCACCGTTGCTGGAAGAACGGCTTTACATGTTGTTGCAGGGAGTGTTACAGGCCAGTACTACCGGGACAACATATTGGCAGTCCATGTTGTGCCGTTCGCACGACGTCAAGTCCGCCGTTTCATCTTCCAGGATGACAACGCAAGATGTCACAGGGCCAGGGTCGTTACAGGTTACCTCCAACAACAGAACATCACCATATTACCTTGGCCAGCACTGAGTCCCGACCTCTCCCCCATCGAGCATGTCGGGGACATGCTTGGACAGAGGTTACGTCAACGTCAACAACGTCCTGCCAATGTCCAAGAACTTGTTGCTGCGTTGCAACAGGAATGGGACAATCTGGACCAAAATGACCTTAGACGTCTCATTAGGATTATGCCACGTCGGATCAATGCTTGTTTGGCAAATAGAGGAGGGTTTATCCGTTACTGACTTTGTTGTGATGCTGTGGTAACTTTGCTGTTTGACCCCGGTTATCATTTTACCCTTATAATGGCACTTCTGTGCCTTACTTAGTCTAACGATCATTTGGAATAAATCGATGAATGTGAACTTCATTTCATTTTGTCATTTGTTTCTTCGTCAGTTTCATTAGGTGACTTTAATAACACTTAAAAATCAAATATCCCCTACTTTTTTTGAATAGTATATTATGTCAACATGTTATTCCGCCCCCCCCCCACGCGCTAATTGTAGACATTTGGCCCATTATATCTCGGAAAAGCCCCCTAAAACGCCTAATCATCACCTAGTTTCGGAATCTACACAAAAAAACTGGTCTAGAAAAACTTGGTCTCATAAATTCACAACTCGGGTGGCGATTTCCCCCCTTCAGCCACCGGACTAATTTAAAACATATTGCAATCAGGAGGGAGATAAGATAAGATAAGATTTTATTGTATCATCACTATAAGGACAGCATACACAGTTTAAACAAAAGTTGATCAAAAAATTATAACATAACATCTGGGGTTATCCTATACGGATGTACAATGTGATATAATAAGTTTAAAAGCATTAAAAGATGGTCACTAAAATGAAAATCATGGTTGAACCAAAACGAAAATGATCTAAACTAGCTTGGGAAGTAAACAAGCTATGTCTACCGTACGTATTAGTATAATAAACATACTATATTGAACAGGGGTGTTGGTTAACAGGTAACTCTGATGTGCTTTCTGTGTCATAGTAACACAGTAGTACAAAAATGGGACATACATAGAATATCAAATCAGACAACAATAACTAGGCCTATACATTGTATGTAATGAAATTACTACAATTTTGCATTTAAAGCTGGCCGATATTTGTCAATAAAATATGCCTCTTTGGCTTCTAACAAATCATTATTGTTGTTATTTAGCTTATACGTTGGAAAAACGCTAAATTTGCAACCACCACAAATATCTATATGTCCACTAAGTGGGATCATCCTATATTGTGGATTGAGTATATGGTGTCGATGGAGGTTCATCCTTGTCTTTAGCATACTTATAGTTTTTCCGATGTACCGTCTATTACACCAGAACAAACAATCACATATATGACATGACTGGTTTTACAGTTCATGGGTTGCTTAACATGGAAAAGTTTATTATCGGTGATCTGGATTGAGGAGCCAGTAATTATTATTTTACATGTTTTACAATTTATTTCTCCACATTCACTTACCACCGGTGTATCTGAACTAGAAACATATATAGAAGATATAAATAATTTCGCAAGATTACGTGGCTGTTTTAGGCTGTTAATGATCTTAGTTTTAGACGAAATTTTTGACATAACTTCGCTATTCTTAAGAATATGTAAATTGTTATTTACTAAGGACATTCCATCTTCTTGTGAGGGGTTAAATGTTGTGACTAAAGCAACATTTAGATTTTTGCATGCTGGGTGTGTTTTTGGTAGTCTTAATTTTGTCTGGTCTAAATTTAAGGCCCGAGTCGTTGCATCTTCTATGAGACCTAGTGGATATTCTTGTTTCAATAAGTATGTTTTTAATTCCTCTAGTCGCTTAATTTTGACAACTGGGTTAGAAACAATGGTACACACTCTCATAGCTAAATTATATGGAATGTTACGTTTGGTATGAGAAGGATGGCAACAGTGAAAGTTTAGATATTGGTGGGTATCTGTTTGTTTGTAAAACAGATCCGTTTCAATCACTCCCTTTGGTGAAAGATTTATGGTTACGTCCAAAAAGTTTAATGATGTTGGGCTAAACTCTATAGTGAATTTGATATTATTGTCCAACTCATTCAATGTTTTATGTAATTTGGAGATAACTGTCATATCTGTTTAAGTATTGTTACGCAGTCATCCAGGAAGCGAAACCATAATCTTTTTATCATATTACTAAATTCTCTATCAAACTCAATAGCAACCCTGTCATACCAAATCTCTTCTAAATATCCTAAAGTTAAAGTTGCATAGGTGGGGCCAACTTTAGTACCCATGGCCACACCTTTAATTTGTGAATAATAATTATTGTTGAAATAAAAAATATTATTAGACACAACTAAGTCCAAAGCTTCCAGGATGAATGATTTGGTAAAGCGTTCTAATAGTAATTCTGGATAAGTATCAATCCAATATCCAATTGCTTTCAATCCTAGATTTTTATCTATGTTGTTGTAATGGTTGACCGCGTCGAAGCTTATTAGCGTGCTTCCTGGTTCAACCTCTTTCGGTAGATGATGAAGGAAATCTATGTCATCGCGAAGGAAGCTTTTGACTTTGGTGCAAAATGGTTTTAGAATGATATCAATAAAGTTACTTAAACGTTGAGTACTGCCTAAAGGTTAAATCACGCGGATTGTGAATATTAATAACTTCGCTCTTTGTAATGTTAACGGCTTCGTGGATAGCCGTGCTTTTATGGATTTTGGGAGTCCATTAATATAAGCAGTGGAAGGCTGAAATTTACACAAGTAATCTACTTCTTCAGTGTGAAGAATGTTTGTATGTGCACCAATAAAGTTTTGAATTTTTCGTAGAATCATATCGTTGGCATTTAGTGAAGATTCTGCGTAATATTCCTTGTTAGAAAGTATTTTTGACATGTTCTCTTGGTAAAATGAGGTATCCATAACCACTATAGCACCGCCCTTGTCAGCCTTTTTTATAATATTATCAGAGGTATTTTTCAAGGCATTTAAAGCTTCTCTTTGCTCCTTATTAAGGTTTCATTTAAATTGTTTTATTTTGAACTTGGTGGGTGGATATCGTGGTTATGAATCTATCAAGAAAAACATCCTGTCCAGCACGTGGTGTAAATGTTGATTTGTTCGCACTAGATATTCTGGTTCTGATAATCTTGATTCATCTAAGTTGGGGTCGTCTTTATGAAAATTATGTTGTAGTCTCAATTTTCTACAAAATTGTGACAGCTCTGACTTTAAAGTACATGTTCACTTGTGGCATGTTCCCTTATGATCTTGTGACGCGCCACAAGGACAATGAACCTTTGTTTTTTAGGCCCTGTATCCATAGACTGTTCCCTTGTGACACGTTCCCTTGTGACCCGACCCTTTACCCGTCCGTATCCATAGGCTGTTCCCTTTTGGCGTGTGCAATGTAAGATGGTAACGAATTTCAAAAGTGTAGATGTATCTCCATACAATATCGTACTGGTAATAGGGTGTTCCCACTTGTGCACCTGCAAAACAATTGACAAGTTCATTGTCTGTATTCCCGGCCACAAGACCACATGTTCGTGTGCCAGGTCACATGTTCCCTTGGTACAACTTATGAGAACAGTCACAAGGGAAAATGCTCATCTTTTAGCCATGTGCCAGGTGGGAATATACGAGCCACCTAGAAGTAACGTTACCAGTAAATTATTGTAAAGAGAACGAATATCACAGAAGTAACTGCTGCAAAAGAACAACCTTTTTCTCCAAATAATCAATTAAATATACGGTGTACATGACGATAGTCTCGACATTTCCGCCCTGCAGACCAAATTCCTACAATGGATGTTTCTATCAATTACAATGAAATACCGTTATCACTTGAAATATACGAATTAGTCTTTAGCTAAATTACAAAGACAATACACAAACACAAGTAAGATCACCGATTTATATAATATACGCGGGTTTAATATTAGAAGCGCATTGTCAAAAATTTAATTCAATAACATATTGATCATGTTTTTTTAAAAAATGATAAAATATATACAGCTATATTTTGTTATAGATTAAATAATATATTCATCTAATCATGTGCCAACTGTATTACTGATATCAACTGAATATAATCAATTAAATAATAATATTTTATTTTAAATGGTAAAATAACTACAGTTATAATTTTGTTATTCATTTTATACTTTTTTTCATCTGTTGATATACAAACTTAATAACTGAAATCAAATCAGACAGAATTAAAGTACCAAGGGTTATAACAATGATAACAATTCCTATATATCCGGTATAAACAGCTGATGGGCGCTCATCTTTTGCACTCGTTTTCTTTCGTATAGTACTGGACAATTTCTCAGCAGCAACAGTAAGATTTTTTATAATCTCATCTTTGGTCTGCTCAATAAATTCCGTGGTTTTCCCTCCCTGATGAACAACATGACAAAAACATTCACACGAAGACGACTCATTCAAAAAAATGGCGCCTGTTGGGCTAGCCACTTCCGAGCTGCCATCAGTGGTCCCTTCTTGGATATCAACTGGCCCGACAGTAGTTTTTAGTGCTGTAGAAACGGTTGTTAGTGTTGTAAAGACTGATGGAATTTGTAACCAAGGGCTAACCAATTTGGCGCTTTTCGTAGTGGTAACTATCGGCTCAAGTGATCCGACTTCAGGGATAGATGGTGTGCTTAGCTCTGAAACAAATGAATTGTGTGTATATGGCAATTTCTGTTCGGATTCCGCATGCTGCTATGACAATTAAAGCTAACTTCAAGATCATGCATGCCATCTTAAATGGTACCCTGGCCTCGCTCATCAATATCAATCGATAGACACCTCAATCACTTACTGGTAGTAGCCATTTATCATATGAGTTTTTATGTAAGTCCTCCCCTTGCCCCAGGTCGTATGGATATAACAGGGGTCTTGCAGGCATAACCCAGACAGAGATAGCATAGGCTAGGTAGCGTATCAGCGCCGGGTTATTCACTTTAAGTGGGTGTAGAGGTTATATAGTTTATATATTCCAGAAATATTTACCTTGGCCGAGTTCCGCATATATCTGGACTTCGCAAAGGGAAAATGTTGTTTGAAGTAAATTTCTTATCTTGATGTATCTAGCGATACAGTTGGTGATTATAAGATGATGTACTTTTTCTTCTGCCTGCTGATGATAACATTCATTATAGCATATGCTCTGGCCATTTTCGTTACAAACTACAGCCCCTAGCAACTTATAATTACTCAAATTGTATTCTGTAATTTAAGAAACAAACATTGTAGTTATCCACAAGCATTCACAGGAAAAAAATCATCATTTCATCATAAACATCACCATTTTAATTTTGAAAATTATGAATGGGTGTTAATAACTTACCGAACCCTTCCCTATTGTACACAATCACTTCTTTAATATTGTACGTTGCTTCCAAGTCCACTTCCCACCAGCCACCCAAGAAAAGAGTAAAAGTGCAAGAACCATGGCTATAATTCTGATTGGTGTCCCCATCTACTGCCTTGTTAGCCCACCCATTCTTGACTAAGGAGGTACTACTCTGTATTGCACCTTTATTTAAAGCAAGGTTTATCCTTTCGCCTGTAGCCACTGCAAAATAACACAGACCAGGACGTTACTCCTACGAGGCTAATGTACATGAGACAACTAGTCAAAATCATAGTAACAAAACAAAACGGGAGGAACTACATGGCAGTGCAAATATACAATGACATTAAATTAACATAACAACATATTATGAAAAACAATCATTATACATATCAATTGGCTTTTATTCCATAATTTGGTTTGATATATATTTATATACAAAACATATGAATTAGAATATTGAGATATTTTTTTAATTAATTATGATAGATGGCACAGTTCTCTTGCTGGACACTTCACACGCATTGAAAATAAGCCGGATGAATATAAAACGCCTAGAAAGTAATAAATTTTATTACAAATGCATACTTTTACTTTTAATATCATCGCAGTCCTCTACGCCAGAAACAAGTTGTTTTGGCGATGTGGCTAGTTTTGTTCTAGTCATCTACTGCTGAGTGCAGTCTAAACAAACACGTGCCTGTTTTACGCTCAGGGTCAAACAGATCCCGCAGTGAATATTCGCTTGGCCGCTACAATCACTGATAAGCATGACATCGACGAGACTTAATGAGTTCGGCATATTAACTTTTTTACTCCGACAAATTAAATTCTCAAACATTTTTTTTTTGAAGTATAAGAAAAATAAATAAGAGTCCTTTGACGTATTTGTAGTTTAAAATATTTCCTATTTAGTGTAAATGGGTATTAAAATGAGTAATATGCATCATTTTGCCCGGATCAGTTAGGTTTTATGTAAACAATGCACGAGCCGTTGAGCCAATGACTGACGCCACGTGAAGCCAATGCACGTGTTGTAGACAGTCATCTGTGACAGAGATAATTCGAATGTAATTCTCGGTGAAACAGATTGGCTCAGGGTATGCAGCAAGACGCACGTGTAAATATTACTTAGGTCGCGAGGCACAGAAAGGGGTAAATGGAAGAGCAGAAAGTATTTGTCACTTTTCGATTGAAACGACTCGACAATAAATGCTATTTTTCTTCACAATACTCGGTAGAAATGTGATGTTAACAACACCTTTCCACGGTGTATAGGTGAATATCCTGCCTGAAATATCGCACACGGGCTAACTGAGCATGCAAAAAATGTGTACGTCCATTTTGCATCAAAACGCACCAAACCAGCTTTGGTGGGAAAATGTTTTTTGATTCACGGAATGAGGAGAGGAATAAACTACTAGAATACAAAATTACAGAAGGCTCCTGAGCTGGCGTTTCGAGATATATTACCGTAAACATACTAATTATATGCGATGGGACAATCGGGTAAGGGTAGCCTCACTGCGCACGCAATAACTTCTAAATTAGCTCTGGTCGCTTCAATAATTTAATTTCACTAAATCGACAGATGCATAAGGTATGCACATGGAAAATTTTATTAACCGGGATACGAGGCGGAGTTTGTGGGTCTAGAAAAGCCAACAGAGGAAGCTTTTGGATTTTTGTATTTTAATAGTTTATTCATCGGTTAATTCTGGGAAACAAAAACATTATGGCTGCGTTTTGCTGCAAAATGGACGTACACCTTATTTGCATGCTCCAGTTGGCCTGGTGTGCGATATTTTAGTATGTTTACGGTAATAGTATATTTTAGGGGGTGGGGTCGGGGCTCTGTTAGATATATACTTTGCATTAATATGTTTTAAAATTTTATTTTTTAATATAAAGGTAACAATTGTTTTCGTGATGAATATGTGTGCTAACTTGATATCGAATCCACTTGCTGGAATACGGTTGGAGAATATGGGTGCTAACTTGATCTCGAATCCAGATGCTGGAATACGGGTGAGAGATTCCGCTCGGTATCGCCACTTAAGTAACGAACCTGTGAGAAACCGCATCAAAGCTGCTGAATTAAGAGCCAGATGGGTCATATGGCGCCCACAGCTCACAACTCACAACGAACGTCAGCGTAGGTTATGGTGTAAACGCAGGCAGAGGTGGAACCTATGATTATGGAGGATAATATACTGGAGCGACGAAAGTTATTTCCTTCTGGAGGACTGGGAATAAACGTCTTGTTCATGGACGACCTCATCGTTCACGTGCTGTAAACCAACATCTGTCAAAAATGTTGTTACACGAATTCCATGGTCAGCAATGTCTCCTGATTTGAACCCAATCGAACATGTTTGGGACAACGATGGATTCCTCCTCCACAAAACTCTTCGTGAGGAGTGGCAGAGGAGAGTATGCCAAGAAGAGCGGCTGCAGTCATTCAGGCGCGTCGTGGCAGCACACGCTACTGATGTTTTGTGATTCGTAGGACAGGACACTGGTCTACTTTATTTAAGCTCCTTTTACCGGGTGGCACAGACCAAGACATTGAATTGACGATACTTTTGGATGAAATTCCATTTCAATTTCGGTGCATGTTCTGATGCATTTTTAGTGCTCATACCGTTACAAAACTTTACATCCAAATGATCATACCATACTTCCACAAAGTTCACCCTTTTGTGTAAAATCAAGATGGTGCTTAACTTTTTTTTCTGTGCATCATTGTCGACCAGGATGTTTGCGCAAATATGGTTACTTTTGGTCAGATAAAACAATGTAGCGGAGAAGATCTGAATGAGAACAGTGTTTTGAAAGGTTAACGATTTATCGAGTCTCTGTTGATGGATCGAACCGTGTCTAAGAGACGCACAATAGAGCGCTTATTGGCAGCACATGTTCATGTTGACATATATTATCGTCCGTCCGCCCACATTTTGTTTGTAGACACTCCACAGGTCACAAATTTTATTTGATTTTGACGAAACTTGACATACAGGTTTATCCCCCTACGATCTCGATTCTTTTCGATATTGGTATGTGTCGGACCGTAACGTTATGGATTGTGACCCATGATTGTACGAAAAATCTCTTGTTTAGCTTGTGGTGCCAATTTGTTATTTGATTTTGAAATGTAAGTTTATATAACCCAAAGATCCCAGTTCCGCGCGATATTCGCACATGGTTCGACCGGTGCTGTATCACGGGGCAAGAAACAACTTTAGCGAAAACAAATTCAGAAAAAGATTGATTCAGTCGTTTTTGTAACTTTTATTATTCATATTCACTTTATTGTGAATGAAATTTCCTCATGGACCATAGAGAGAGAGAAATGGGGTTTAACGTCCACTCAACACAAACTAGGTCATTTCGGGACTGACATATGGTTTTAATTTTTATTTTAATAATTCGCTTGCGCGTAGGGGTCTTTAGCAGTGGGGGGGAAACCGGAGTGCCCGGAGGAAACCCCACGAGGTTGAGAAGGCGCCCCTATCTCCATGCCACATACGCTCACACCAGGGCTCGAAACCACAGCCGCAAGCCAGAGGTGACCGGCCAGCTAGAGGTCGAAGCGCGGCCCTCTAGACCACTAGGTCATCCCACCCCCACCCCTCATGGACCAGGATTTGCTACATAATATATTCATCAACCATTGTTCGTGTCCAGTCAATTAACTTAATAAATCTGGCCCTAAGTTCTCCAGCAAACAAAGTGAAAAACGAGAAAAATTCTGAACAGTTTATACATATTGAATACAAGATCTGACCGTCGTGGATTCGTATATCGCCCCTCCTTCAACACGTGTTGTTGCTGAACTATTTAATAATCTAAATACTGGACGTTTACTAATTCTTGGAGATTTCACTTTTCCTATTGATAAAGTCAAAGATTCGAACATTAATAGGAAATTCACAGACAAATTTGCAATAAGACTCGAACTACCACTAATAATTTAAATGAATTGGCTAAACAATCCTTCACTAAGAATAATCCACGTGAAGTCTACAAAATAACAAACAGTCTGCTAAAACAAAGATAAGCAAAGATTCAATCAGATCAATTTTCTGAATCTCGAAGAAAAAATTTCAAACAGCACACACAAAAAACGGCACAATACGGAAACCGCATTACTTCGTGTTCACAATGAAATCGTTTGCAGCTTGGACCGGAAGAAACCGGTGTCCTAGTTTTATTGGACTTAGGTGTTTCATTTGATACGATAGGTCAATCAGTCCTACTCGGAAGACTTGAAACTCGATACGGTATATACGGAGACACATTGAAGTGGTTTGAGTGTTATCTGAGCAGAGTATTGTTATTGGCACATCCCAATCAATGCCTAGAGTTCTTGATTTGGGTGTTCCCCGTGGATCCTTATTGGGATTGATTTTGCTCACAGGGATATACCGATTGGAGATCATCCGTGAGATGAATCTTAATTACCACCTGTATGCGGATAATATTCATTTATATGTTGAACTCGGTCCATCACCAGGTACCACTAGATCAGAACGTGAAGTTTTATTGGACTTGAGTACGGCATTTGATGTGATAGATCATTAAACCTATTCGAGAGACTTGAAACTCAATACCGTATACCCGAAGACGCATCTCAGTCAATGCCTAAAGTTCTCGATTTGGTGTTCCCCTGGGATCCGTATTGTGATATGTTTTCTTCACAGCATGCACTGCGCAAATTGAAGATATCGTCCGTGAAATGGGTCTTAATTACCACCTCTATGCGGATGATACTCAATTATTTTAGGTTGAACCAGATACCCCTACATTTAGAACTTGAAGCATGCATTGAACGAATTAGAATCGGGATGCACTGCAATATTTCTTTTTTAATTGAGGGTGACCAAACAGAAAATATAATATAATGTGACTATTGGAAACACAGCCAAAACCCCGTCCAACTGTTTCAGGAATCTTTGATTTTTCCTTTGATATGACAACCCATGTATCCAGCTTTCACTTGTATTACATTGGCAAAATTTGACCATATATTGACCTTGACACTAAAATGTTAATGAATGCTTTTGTTAAGTCATCTTTAGATTATTGTAATTCATTATTGTAATCTCTTCTTAAAACTCCTGTAAGTCAGCTTCAAAAAATCCAGAATAAAGCAGCTCGAATGGTATCTCTCACCAAACCGTCTGACCATATTACACCTGTTCTGAAACAGTTGAATTGGCTACCGATTAATCAACGCATCATTTTTCAAATTAACAAATCACTTTCACCTGTTTAAACGACCATTTGGCACCATCCTTTTTATCCGAATATGCAGTTTCTCGTTCCTTGCGCTCAAAACCAACTTGTATGTCCCGTACAGAAACAGAATTTGGTGAGAGAGCGTTTGCGTACGCAGCACCGATGGAATGGAACCAATTGTCTCGAGAAGTGCAGTATAGCCCAAACCTGACTATATATTTAAACGACGTCTAAAAACCCTGTTTTGTTTTACCCAAACAATAAATTAAATTTTTCACTCTCCAGTTGTTTTATATCTATATATATGCATGTTATTTTATAATCATATCTGCATTGTAAAGCGCCACAGAGCAGTCAGACTGAATGTTCAGCCTTATCGACAACGTTTATTAGTATTATTATTTAGTATTATTATCATTTTCATTGTCGTGGACCAGATACTTACTCAGATTTAAGAAGTCTGCTTTATCCAGTTAAACCAGCAAGTACATATTATGAAACGATAATACAAACTTTACAAAATAACTTTGCACTCACGCCTTCAGAAGCTGTTCAACGTTTAAGTTTCAAAGCTGTATTTAAAAAAAGGAGACAAATGCCCAATCGCGCAATATGTTTCTTAATTCAAAATTACTTTGCACCCGAGCCTTCAGAAGCTGGTCAACGTTTTAAGTTTCAAAGCTATATAAAATAAAAAGAGACAATTGCCTAATCGCGCAATATGTTTCTTAATTCAATAAACTAGCATAGAAATGTAATTTCGGTGAATCTTTAAGTGACGTTTGAAGAAACAGAATAGTTTGTGGGGTAGTTGATGAACGTGTCCAATGTGGAATTTTAATATAAACTGATTTAACTTTTGATAAAGACTTATACACTAGGTTTTGCGAAAGGATTTGCGACGACAAATGCTTTCGTTTCACAAGGTTCGAGTACCATAGACATGTCTTTAAATAAGGTCGGGTTGAACAAATGAACCTTCCGTTTTTCCAAACAGAGAGATACGCGTAAAAATGTTCCTGTGATGTAGATTCACACCAGAGTGATGGTTGTCGTTTTACTGGTACAGTGTGTGACTTCTGTCATAAAAATGGACACATAGCAAACGTTTGTTTTTCCAGTCGAATCAAGAATAAACAAATAAAAAATAAAAAGCAGAATTCTGCTCTGCTAATTTAGTAGTTGAATCTGTTTTTTCACGCACTGAAAATATGATTTTTCGTATAATAAGGAGTCATAATCCAGAATTATTGGCCTGATATGTGTGAATATTACATGGAACCGAGAATTTTGGGGTATAAGCACACGTTTCATGTTACATCAAAATCGGATATGTACATTACATTACCTTGTACAAGATAGACACAACTATATTCTCTACATTTCCTGATAGTACAACATGAAGACAACTACCTATTTTCTACATTACCTAGTAGTACAAGACAGACACTACGATGTTGTTTTACATTAGCTTATTGTGCAGCATGGAAATGAAATGGGTTTTAACGTCCTACAGTTATGCTCCAATCAGGCCTAATGAAGACGGACAGGGTTAATGAAGACGGCCATACCCATACAGTTTGCTATGGGGGAAATCTGGCCCGGACAGAGGCATTACGCCCTACTCTTATATCGAATTCCATCTATCAATACCATCCCAAAGACTAGACAGCTATCCTTGTCAGGCCATCCGTCTTGCATCACTGACAAGGGGCAACCACGCCTGAAAATCTGGATGAACTTTCTCGGCCAATGCAGGGATCGTATTCTCCCCATTACCTAATAGTACAACCATGTTCACTACCTTTCGTGACAGTACAACATTGATACAACTATATTCCCTACATTATGATAGTCCAACATGGATACAACTATTTCTTTACATTATGATAGTACAACACGGATACAACTATTTACATTATGATAGTACAACATGGATACAACTGTGTTCACTACCTTTCGTGACAGTACAACATGGATACAACTATTTCTCTACATTATGATAGTACAACATGGATATAACTATTTCTCTACATTATGATTGTACAACATGCATGCAACTACATTCTCTACATTTCCTGATTGTACAACATAAATACAGCTATATTATTGGTTACCTGCTAACAGAATATAGACGCAACTATATTCCCAAAACTTCATAGTACTTATTCCAAATTCACATGATAGTTTATAAAACTGAAAAACCAAATTTTATAAATTTTTAAAGCAAAGTCGCCAATCCGTATAGGCGATTAAACATACACAGAAAGGGGATAATGTTGATGGGTATATTCCCGACAGGTTTATAATGTTTCAGTCAAAGAACTCATTCTAAAATTAAAGTCTAATTCGGGGTATTACCCCCCCCACACACACACACACACACACACACACACTTCACCTGTGATATATATCTATATATTTAGACAAACACCTGTAACGATATGTTCACTTACTTTTATAATAAGAACTTGTAATAATAGCTAAATCTTAGTTGCATAACATCTGCTTGTAGCTAACAGTTGTCACTCCATAAACATCCTGTGCTTAAATCACAATGTCGTGGACGTTGTTTTAAGATTAATAATTCATTCAAAATCTTTTTCTGGGTCGTTTGTTGAAATTAATTTTGCATCAGTTGCAATCGATATGATAGCTTTCAAGATCATTTCCGAGGATTATTGTAACATGATGTTTTTATATGACTAGATTCAAGCTATTAACGTTGCGAAATTTGTGCTAACATGCTTATTTCCATAATTCGTACTTTTAGTAAATATGCATTCAATATGGCGTTTATTTCGGTTTTAAAGTACCGTTGCCACGACAGTAACCGATCTATGCTATATCTCCAAACAGCCCTAACTTAGCCAAGACTAAGGTAATTTGAATGAAATTTTCAATACATTCATTTTACATTATCTAAATCTTACATAATACATCTTTTCTTTTTTTTTATATAGCATCTTAAATATAGCCCCTCGTTTTATTGTACAAAACATTCAGACATTGATAAATATCACGTGCTACATTTGTTCATGGTCAAATCTAAGATACATTTGGTCACCTGATCTTAAAATGTGTAGTTATTTACTAAATATTCATAAACATGTCCGGTCGGTTGACAACATATTGCACAAATGAAATGGCTTCGGTGTCATTGATCACATTTACTGAACGAATAGGCAAACCTATAACCATATAATTTAATGTCCGGGTATGACTTTAAGTTTAAATGGCTCATCTACAATTCCGGGTTGTGGTTCTACAACCGGGAAGGGAAGGGTTGGGCGTCACGTTACCGTGCAGAGTGGTTAGAGGATAACAGAAAAGTGACCATAGAAAGAAGGAAAAGCATGTTCATAAACGAAGAGGGGAGAAAGGGTGGTGGTTATGATTGACTAAAGAAGGCTGTGAGTGCAAGGGAAGTAAATGGAATGGGGCTTAGATTCCTGCTTTTATAAGACTAATCTTATTTCAAATTCCAACTGTAAATTGTTTTTTACATGCTTGAGTTTTCGTTCTTCTGAGAGACTAGGACAGTGGTACTGCACGAGTGGAAACCAAGCTCAACATTCTAGAGGCACTTTCGAGGTCAGCACTGGTGTCGTAAGGAAAAGGAAGACAAAATCGACAGAAGACTGTCAGATCCATCTATTTTAGACCCTCGAGACGCGGGATATGTATGCGCAGTCGCGTCCACTAAAATGATCGCCGACCTTACCTGGAAATATTTATAAACATACCACATACTTTCTATAACTACCGTCATTGCTGAGTACTTGGGCGGGCAACTCGACCAGTGAGTTGTTTTATGTGAGCTAGGGTATCTTAATTACCAAAGGAGATGGCCTGCCTAGTGTAACTTGTAAAGCCAGGCAGGCGGACAGGCATGGTAAGCTTACTCTTCCGGACACCTGTTACCACTGTCGTATATTTTGTATGCGGCGAACAGTCCATTTGCTGATCAAACTATTTTGCCTCGACCGTTTTTTAGGACTTTGAATTTTTACTAATGTTTTGAATTGTTCCCACTTGGTTTTATTTTATAATTACTGTAGTGCTGAGAATTCAGTGTTTGATAAGGGAATTTCGTCGTTTGCTATTGTACTCACATTTTTGCGGATGTATGTAATTGATTCACTTTGACTGAACAGTGTCAGTTTTGTCTTGTAGGGTCTCGGGAAATCATATTAAAAAAGCATACAAGCTGGAAGGAAATAATATGATGGAATTCTGAACATAAAATCGATTAATTATAATCCATGTAGTCGCAGTCTTCTAATGTACCCCTAGCATACTATAAGTTATTACAAATTATCGAACTAAATGTTAATGCTGCAAATACGACTAAATCAGATTTCATTTAGACCCCATTCATGAGCATTTATATTTGCTGAAGACCTACGTCATTCCATTTGGTATTCGCATTCGACTTCTTTTGACAGTATTGCAAATACCCCACTCTTTGAGACTCCACCCCAAATATCGATTTCGATCTTACACAACATAAAAAGAGAGACACAAGCTCGGCGATGTTCCAATCTCTCTTCCGAGAACTACGGTCTAAATGTGGTGATTATACTCCCTTTTGGCATGCCGCTATATTCGCCATGGAAGGGTGACTTTTTAATCGTCTCTTTAGGAGCGGATTTGCAATCATTATACCATGTGTTTTAAACGTTTTGGTTCAGCCGTGGTTTTTTAAATCGACTTCTTAGCTATATCTTGTAGAATTGAAGTAAACAAGGCCATGGGCGTAGGCTATGCACGTATCTGCATCTCCTAACTTATTTGCATCAAAAGAAAAGAGACACAAAGATTTTAAAAAAAAAGCCCAATCAGCCTTATGCAACTTCCATCTCTGAGGTCTTTCGACCGGAGAGGTGCCATTATTATCAATCAAGATAGGAAAGTGGTCACTACCACATTCTCTCCATGTACAATCCCGAAAACGGAAGTGACGAACGCGAAAGGAAAACACGGGTTATCCCTCTATATAACTGACACACGTGACAGGTAATAACAGATAGATGGGCGATTTTCTGCTCACTAATAATTCTTTCGAAGACAAAACGTTGTTGTATGAGACTGTGGGAGGATATCTGACAATTAATAAAAAAATGACAGCCATTAGATAAGAGAACACGAAAGAAAAACAGATAAAGTCCGTGCATTACCATGCTTTTATAAGGTATAGAAGGAATAAAAACAATGGAATGTACGGACTATTTCTATTTTCTCGTGTTCTCATTTCTAATGACACTGAATTACTTTATTGAATTGTCAGATATCCTCTTTAAAGCTGAACTCCGATTACAAAACTACAGAAATGATCAAATAAAAAAAATTACTGGCAAACATAATCACCATACTTGTTTTCAATTTGCAGAAGAAGTATGGCCGCTGTACGGTGTATGAAAACAGAGGCAGGCCACGCCCACATCCAGTATACACTTTGGCCACCACACTGTCCACATCCGGCTAGCAATATTTCAACTACCAATTTACCTACTGAGTGAGCGGTTTTTTCTCTATAAGTTTACTGAAAATATTATTGCTACACAATTATTATGTCTGATCAGGTACATATTTTTTTACTAATTGTACGAAATAAGTAACCTACGGTATATTTTTGCTGGGAAAAATTGTCTTACCCCAAACAATCAACAAATCTACCGACATCATCCAACCATGTTTATTCTTATTTCTTGAAAGGTTTTGCACAACATGTTAGAAACACCAAATGATTTCTAGTATTATAAAGTTCAGTATTATCGTTCCAAAATATATCCAAAGCAGCAATAAAACAACTGTTCTCTCCATCGAAGAAGTATGTCTTCACTTCAAAATACTTTTCGTCTTGTTATTTATGACGATCAAGGGACATAGGTGGTTATGTCCCTTGATGTTATGTCAACAAGATTTGTTGTTGTTTGGAGTAGTTTTCTTTCATTTTTAGAGCAAAGGTACACCGGACTTTACTTATTTCTTCTAATTTGTAAAATAATATGTACCTGATCAGACATAATAATTGTGTAGCAATAATATTTTCAGTCAATTTATAGAGAAAACCCGCCCAGTCAGTAGCTGGTAATTGGTAGTTGAAATATTGCTAGCCGGATGTGGACAGTGTGGTGGCCAAAGTGTATACTGGATGTGGGCGTGGCCTGCCTCTGTTTTCATACACCGTACAGCGGCCATACTTCTTCTGCAAATTGAAAACAAGTATGGCGATTATGTTTGGCAGTATTTTTTTTATTTGATCATTTCTGTAGTTTTGTAATCGGAGTTCAGCTTTAAGAGCGGATTTGCAATCATTATACCATGTTTTTTTTCTTTAAAAGTTTTGGTTCTGTCGTGGATTTTGGAATCGTCTGGTCAGCTACATCTTGTAGAATTGAAGTGAATATGGGCATGGGTTCATCTGCAGTCTGCACCTTCTAACTTATTTGTATCAAAAGAAGAGAATGTACGGACTAGTTCTATTTATCTCGTGTATTCTTATCTAGTGACATTCAATTACTTTATTGAATTGTCAGATATCCTTTTGTAGTCCCATATAACAACTTTTGCTCTTCGGTGGAATTATTAGTGAGCAGAAATGCGGCCATGTATCTGTTATCAATCGTCACTTCAGTCCTATAGAGGAATAACTCGTGTTTTCCTATTGCGTTCGTCACTTCCGATTCATAAAACCTTTATTACGCATCTATCGTACCAATGATCTCTGTGTTAAAATTACATTTGGAATGTGTTTAACCAGTTCTATCACATATGTGATAATGACTGACACCAATAATGCCTTTTAATAAACACAAATTATTAATGTTAATGAAGTCCGCTATTTGTTTACCCCTGTTGTTTTCATCTGGACTCCCCCAGGGGTAATGGTGGCCATTGAAATTTCTCGTAAGTACAAAGGTCATCACGATCTCTGGGATAAGTATGATATATAAATCGTTAGTGCAGATTTAATATATTTTCTAAAATATTACCACAGTCGTAAATATGCTGTACTTTTTTCCACGGTAAAAGGTAGGCTGACACACGTTGGTTAGTTTAATAAAATGTCTAATATTTTAAGAGTACTTTTTGTTCATCTTTTATCCATGTGCCAGCTGGGAATATACGAGCCACCTAGAAGTAACGTTACAAGTAAATTATTATAAAGAGAACGAATATCACAGAAGTAACTGCTGCAAAAGAACAACCTTTTACTCCAAATAATCAATTAAATATACGGTGCACATGACGATAGTCTCGACATTTCCGCCCTGCAGACCAAATTCCTACAATGGATGTTTCTATCAATTATAATGAAACACCGTTGCCACTAAATTACAAAGACAATACACAAACACAAGTTAGATCACCGACTTATATAATATACACGGGTTTAACATTAGAAGCGCATTGTCAAAAATATAATTCAATAACATATTGATTATGTTTTTTTTAAAAAAAAATGATAAAATAAATACCGCTATATTTTGTTATAGACTAAATAATATATATCTAATCATGTGCAAACTTTATTACTGATATCAACTGAATATAATCAATTAAATAATGATATTTTATTTATTCATTTGTTGACATACAAACTTTACTACTGAAATCAAATCAGACAGAATTAAAGTACCAAGGGTTATAACAATGATAACAATTCCTATATATCCGGTATACACAGCTGATGGGCGCTCGTCCTTTGCACTCGTTTTCTTTCGTATAGTACTGGACAATTTCTCAGCAGCAACAATAAGATTCTTTTTAATCTCATCTTTCGTCTGCTCAATAAATTCTGTGGTTTTCCCTCCCTGATGAACAGCATGACAAAAACATCCACACGAAGACGACTCATTCAAAAAGATGGCGTCTCTTGGGGTAGTCACTTCCGCGCTGCTAGCAGCGGTTCTCTCATGGATATCAACTGGCCCGACAGTAGTTTTTAGTGCTGTAGAAACGGTTGTTAGTGTTGTAAAGGCTGATGGAATTTTTAACCAAGGGCTAACCAAATTGGCGCTTTTCGTAGTGGTAATAATCGGCTTGAGTGATCGGACTTCAGGAATATATGGGGTGCTTAGCTCTGAAACAAATGAAGCATGTTTATATAGCAATTTCTGTTCGGATTCCGTATGCTGCTTTGACATTTAAAGCTAATCTCCAGATCATGCTTCACCTAATTCAATGCATGCCATCTTTAACGATTCCCTGATCTCATTTGTCACTATCAAACAATAGACAGACACCTTAATCACTTACGGGTAGCAGCCATTTGTCATACTATCATATGAGTTGATATGTAAGTCCTAGTCGTATGGATATAAAAGGGACCTTGCAGACACAACCATATATATTTTGTCTGCGATATCACCTCGGTGGAAGCGGGCGTTAAATAAAGCTATTTCACACGCACAACCCGGGCAGGTGTAGCACAGGATAGGTGGCGTTACGGGCTAGGTGGCGTTCGGTGTTACGGGCTCAACGCGGGCAGCACCGGGTTATCCGCTAGCTATACATTTATATGGTATCAAACTTAGAATCATTTTAGATTAAAATTCGCATAAACATACTGTCATTAATTAAAATTAAAAAAACCTGCAGAAACCAACACAAATCAACACTTGTGGATTTTGTATGCTTTAAGTGAGTGTACTGATATTTACCTTGCACTTGTTCTGCATATATCTGAACTTCGCAAAGGGAAAATCTCGCATCAATTAAATTTCTTATCTGGATGTATCTAGCGATACAGTTGGTGATTATAAGATGATGTACTTTTTCTTCTGCCTGCTGATGATAACATTCACTATAGCATGTGCTCTGGCCATTTTCGTTACAATCGACAGCCCCTAGCAACTTATAATTACTCAAACTGTATTCTGTAATTTAAAAACAAACATTGTAGTTATCCCCAAGCATTCACAAGTATGAACAGCATTTTATCATACACATCGCCATTTTAAATACAAAAATTATGAATGGGTGTTTAACAACTTACCGAACCCTTCCCTACTGTACACAATCACTTCTTTAATATTGTACGTTGCTTCCAAGTCCACTTCCCACCAGCCACCCGAGTAAGTAGTTTGAGTGCAAGAACCATGGTCATAATTCTGATTGGTGTCCCCATCTACTGCCTTGTAAGCCCATCCATTCAATAATCCATCAGTACTACTCTGTGATGTAGGTTTCGAAAAAGCAATGTTTATCCTCTCACCTGTAGCCACTGTAACAGAATACACACATGGGCATATAACTGAATTTGGCGTTTCTACCGCTCCACAACAGAAGAGATCACAATTTTTATCATACAAAAAAGGAGCACAAGCAAGGATGCGACAGGTCTTCTGTTGAAAGTTAACAAGATAACGTGGACAGAGTTTTGGAAAAACGCTATGTTAAAAATTAACAATTTCGAAAAAAACAACACATTAAAGAGGTGAAAACCCTCGTATAATTTTATCATATCATTGCATAAAAAATCTTAATCTATATATTTGGTATGTTCGGAATTTCTATTTAAAAACGTATCTGTGCTGAAGCATGTCATCTTTCCAATTCTCTGTCCTCGCTTCAAGCAATCCATAAACAGTTTGATCATCAATTAGTAGTACGCCTGCTACAAGCTATTGCTAGTCCCCCAATCACGTCGATATACAAGCGATCAACCAGATTTATCTGCTTTAGATCTTCCGTTGGCACAATTTTTAATTCCTTTCAAAGATTGTAAATCTTTTCATTATCGGCCGCCGGGTTCGGACAGTGGATTTTATAGAACTAACGGGAGGGATAAAGTTGTTTTGTGTTACTATCGAATTGGTCATACCATGTGAAGATTCTTTTTCATACCTAAGCGAGAGCCTCAACCAAAATGTGACCACTGTTAATTTCCTTTGACATATAAGCACAATTTGATTGAGTACAAACATCTCAAGGGTACATTTATATACTCCAACATTTTCACGTAGACGTACATTGCCGTCGCCCCTGTGGTCCGTCAGTTCATGTTTTGTTTGTGGACACTTTACAGGTGACAATTTCATCGGATTTTGACGAAATTAGAAATATAGGTTTATCTCACAAAGATCTCGATTAGTTTCGATATTAAATATATTTACGAGATAGTGCCATAAAACAAGATTTCATTTTGTTGGGGGTCACGGTGATTAAGTGGGTAAGAAGCTGGCTCACAAGCCCTGCTGCTGGCGTTGTAGTGTGAATGATTCAACCAGGTATGAGGGTGCATGTAATGTGGCTGGTCCTGCTGAACAGCGCTTGCAGCATGAAAATCATAGGGAACACATTACCATCTCAAAAGTCAGGTTGCATTTTCGAGAACACTTCCTTGGTTCAATTCTGTGTTGAGAAAGGAGCCATTTTGTATAGGTAAAGTTGGATATGTGGTCACAAGTATGTGATATAAACATTTGGTAAGTTTTACGCAATGCCTCTATTCAGAGTAACATACCGACCCGACGTTTCTTTTGCTGCTTAGTATATACTAAGTATAATCACAATCGACTCTCTACATTACATTACCTTGTACAAGATAGACACAACTATATTCTGCGGAAGCCCATAAGGGTCAATCAAATGTGACTGCCTAGAATAACCTATCGCCTATCTTGTAATTACAAGATAGCGAGAAGCCCATGGGTATCAATTTTAAGGTCGCCATACACCGATTTCATGCTCCCATAAATACCACTGACTTCATACTTTCACCAAGTACATTATTTATATCATAATTCATAATCATAATGTGCTCTTTGAAGCCACAGAGCGCTATTTATATTTTTCGGAAAACTTTGAATTTTGAATTATAGACAGTAAGTAAGGAAAAAGATATTCTGAAAAATGGACCCTTCCTCAATGAAATGAGCTGACTGACAGAGCTTTTATTTATAGCTTGTGGTATCTCCAGACGAATACAAAGTTTTGAGAGTGATTTGAACCAAATATGACCTAGTTTGTGTCGAGTGGACGTTAAACCCCATATATATATATCTCTCTCTCTCTCCTGTCTCCCCCCTTACTTCGTTGGCCTATAGCTATCCGATAAATCAGTGTGGGACGACCTAAATATAAACTAGTTAGGCTATCTTGTAATTACAAGATAGTTATAAAGAAATGGCTATCTTGTAGCTACAAGAAAAATATCTTGTTATAACAAGATAGCATAATTTAGCTATCTTGTAATTACAAGATAGGCTATGTAAGGCTATCTTGTAATAACAAGATAGGTATAAAAATGGCTATCTTGTAATTACAAGATATATTTTGTTTTCATTTGATTGACCTTTATGGGCTTCCGTAATATTCTCTACATTTCCTGATAGTACAACATGGCACAACTATATTTTCTACATTACCTTATTGTGCAACATGGATACAGAAAAGAAATGAAATGGGGTTTAACGTCCTACTATTCTATTCCAAAATGGGCAAATGAAGACGGCCAAACGCCATACATTGTGCTATGGGGGAAATTCTGCCGGGATAGCGCCATTACGGCCTACTCTTATATCGAATTCCATCTGTAAATGAATAGTGTACGTGCACGCCAATGTGTACACAGGACCTCGGTTTTTCGTCCCATCCCAAAGACTACACAGCTGTCCTAAATCACTGACAAGAGTAACCACGCCGGAAAATCTGGGTGAACTTTCTCGGCCAATGCAGGGATCGAACATATTCTCTACATTACGTAATAGTACAACTATATTCCCTACATTATGATAGTACAACATGGATACAACTATTTCTCTACATTATGATAGTACAACATAAATGCAACTATATATTTATATATTATTGCTTACCTGCGAATAGAATATAGACACAACTATATTCCCAAAACTTCATAGTACTTATTCCAAATTCACATGATAGTTTATAAAACTGAAAAACCAAATTGTATAATTTTTTAAAACAACATTGCCAGTTCCTATAAGCGATTAAAAAATACAAACAAAAATAATAACGTTGACGGGTATATGCCCAGGTTTACAACGCTTTAGTGAAAGAACTTCGTCTTTTAGATCCTTAATCAAAACATAAATTCCCCCCCCCCTCACCTGTGATACATATTATATATTTAATAAAAACACCTGAAACGATATGTCCACTTACTTTTATCATAAGAACTTCTAGTAGCTTTCAAATCCTAAGTTACGTAACATCAGCGTACAGCTAGCAATCACCACTCCATAAACAACCTGTGCTTAAATCATATTGACGTGGTTTAAAAATTACTACTTCTTTCCAAATCCATTACTGGGTCGAGCATTTGTTGCAATTAATTTTCACATCGGTTGTAATCGATATTATAGCTTTCAAGTCCGTTTTCCAGGGGCCCTTGTTACACGACTACGGATTATTATGATCTATGAAAACTATATTGTTTAAGGTGATTTTGCGTTGCTTTTATTCGCTTTATATGACTGCCAACTCTCGCGCGGAATTGAAATTGTCTTATATAGAACTAAATTATGTCAGCTGGTCATTTGTAAGCGCTTCACATTGATTAAACGAGCTGCATTATTTTGAGAAACCTGTAGGCGGTTAAAAAAATATTTTGGTGCTTCTGGTAGCAGTCCGTTTACATAACCAAGATAAGATAACACTAGGGGTGCCAATCTGTAATCAACGGTACTAAGTCAGAGGGGTCAAATGGAATTAACCATCTGTGTCGTATATTTGGTTTTGACCCGTCTGACTGTGTACCGTTGATTACAGATTAAACATCCACAAGTGTACAAATGTTTTGTTATCGATGTGTTCACAGTAAGAAGCAAAATAAATAAGATACGTTTACAGGATCATTTTGTTATACGAAAAACTAAGTGATGCGTTTTCTATGGCGCTCAGTATATTAAGTTATCAACTGACTTCCAAGCTAAATGTGGAATGATCATGTGGAATAATGTTGCATTGGAAACATAAAGTATTTCAACGATGTGGTCGGCTACTTTAACATCACTGTCACCAGTTCTTCCGATGGTGGTGGCAGAGATGTCATAAATGACAGTGGTGATATAGTTTGTTTTCCAACGTAACAACATTCCTCTGAATGACTCCTTACACACGCAACTTGGGGTCAGTTGATAATATAACCTATGCCACCAAGGTTTCTTATAGCAAGTATTATTATTTCATTTGCAGTACTTGTTTTTATTTCTTTGTATACTGCTTTATATTTAATATCAAACAATTCTGTTCTAATTTTAATACGCCCACATTTTCACGTGGACGTATTTTGTCGTCGCTCCTGTCCGTTCGGACGTCTGTCCGTCCACAATTTGTTTGTGAACACTCTACAGGTCACAATTTTTATCCGATTTCAACGAAAGATGAAATATAGGTTTATCTCCCTAAGATATCGGTTCTTTTCGATATTGGCATGCATCGGACTTTAACGTCACAATTGAAACCTGGAATACATGTATATAACCCACAGATCTTGGATCCTCTCGATATTCGCGCATATCGGGTTGTTTCCTGAATTATGGTTGTAGGAAACGTCACAATTTCGTCCGGTTTAAAAAAAAAACCCGTTTGATTATATGACCGTTACGCCATAATGAAGGTTGAGCGCGAATTATATTGTGAAAATCTGACCAAAAATGACAGACAAAATGACCGCAACCTCGTACGCAATTAGTGTAAACAACAGGTATATCAAGGTTGTGGACCCTCTGGAGGTCACAATTTTGTGCCGATTTTGATTAAACTTGAAAGGCATGTTTGTAACCTACAGATCTTGGTTGCTTTTGATATTATTCGCGTATATTGGATCGAACCTTCATGAAAGATCGCGTTTTTACTTTGTGGACACTCTAGAGTTCACAATTTTGATCCGATTTTGTTGAAAGTTGAAATGCATGTTTATATCCCAATGATCTTGGTTCCTTTCGATATTCACGCCAGAGGGAGGAGGGGGCATTGTCACCCGAGTGGAGGCAAAATCTGAGTTGACTTTTCTAGAGGCATTTTTCACCAGGAATCCGAATCTGGTAGGTAAAAAGCCAGGTGAGGAGGCGTTTCCGAGATAATCGAGGTCAAAGGTCACGGAAGGACAAAAAACGACAAAACCGCGTGGAATTGCGAATTGAACTAAATATCGGGTACAAATTCATTGATATCATACAGAAATCGGTGAAATCCTTAGAATATATGCATGGTACATATATAAGTCATGATTTGGATGACCTATATTGTTTTATTATTTGTTTATGTTTAGTGTACAAGAATGTACTGTCTTAATCACCTATACAGCCATTACCCATCTGCCTGCATACGGTAACAGAGATATACACATCGTGTTCATTCTTTCAAATTTTGTTAATTCTTGTTTCAAAATATTATAATTCTTTACAATTTACTGGCTTAGTAATTGATGAATGGGAATTAGTGGATTAGCGTTTTTCACGATGCGTGTTTCAAATTGTGTTGTGCACTACAAGGGAATCGGACCTTATATAGCGATGAAAACTCACTACCGCTGACACTGCATAAGTACAACCGATTACTTGAGCGAAGGAGGCCCGTTTACAGCTTGGAGGAGATAATATTCACCATTCCCACGGTAAGATCATACCTTCCATATTTGAAAATGGTATTTAAGCATGCCACCAGTCATGTTATAAGAGGCACACCGTGGCTATCTCTGGCTGCAAAGAAATCGAATGTCGCACGGAAGTCACCGAACGGTACTCCATCCGTCAGAAAGAAATGACACGAAAGCTCAACCCCAAACACTGTAATTTTCCCAAAACACTGTATGAATCCAAAATGCTTGTCGGAGAAAGCGATAAAATATCGGGGGTGGGGGGGGCAGTTTCGAGAGAGTTCAGGATGCATCGAAAATGTTTCCGGGATTACACGAGGGGTGTGTCACGTAATCGGGGAGCTCCTGGAGATGATAATGACGAATCCGAACAATCGAACGCCGACAATATGAAATATGACCGCCCTTAGAGACTTCGTGCAAGAACATGTTCTTGACAACGGAAGATCAGTGTCGTTGCCTCTTCTTACTACGATATATGGGTTTGATCCCGATGACAACAGAAGACGGGGCAAGGTGAAAGATAAGTTACAGCGTTTGTTTCCAGTCTGATTACTTAATCCCAAAATCAGAGAATGACGTCGTCCGCACCATTTTCTGGTGGGATAATTATGATGAGACAAAAGAGAACACGAGTGGGGGGATTCACACGACACACGGAATATGTTGGCAAGAGCGCGACACTGGCACGGTAGCCCGCAGCTCAGTCCCTAGCTCAGATACCGAAAAGAAGAGAGCGTACCATTCTCGACATCTGCCACTCCCGGCTGTGAAGTTCAATCCTCACGCCCCGCCACCCGGACTTTCGGACTCTCATCACAATGACCAGTCGACATTGGCGATTCGTGAACGGGGACGGGAATTATTTCTTTGGAAGATCATGAGAAACAATTCCGGGCGTCAGAACCAAGATGTGCCAACTTTCAGTGGACACAATATTAGTCCAGTACGCCAACCCAATGAGACCGAAAACTGATATGACATTTCTTTCTCCCATAATGCGTCCGATCACCGATTACGCCACTGTCACGGAATGTATTTATCAGTCACAGAAAATGGCATATCACAGCAACATGAAATACGTTCATATCCTGGTTGAAGTAGGGGCTGCTGTTAAATTTTACCATGTAATCTGGAACAATCCCAACACGTTCGCAAATGTCTTGATCCATCTCGGTGATTTGCAAGCGTTCATGGAGAATTTCGCAGTAGTCGGGAAGTTTGTTCAAGGGAGCGGGTATGCAGGTGTCATCGCTGCTCATTGTTATTATTATATTACTGTATTATAATTGTCTCATTGCTGTTATCAATGATTTTCGGCCCTTTTCTGAACAGATTTTGAATTCTATACGTTTCTTTCGTTTTTTGGCTTTCCGTGACCTTTGACCTCGATTATCTCGGAAACGCCTCCCCACCCGGTTTTTTACCTACCAGATTCGGATTCCTGACGAAAAATGCCTCTAGAAAAGTTAACTCAGATTTTGACCACACTCGGGTGACAATGCCCCCCCCCCTTCTCCCTCTGGTCTATATCCCCTGATGCTCGAAAAATCACATTTTTAGCTTGTGGATTCTCTAGAGGTCACATTTTTTCTAAATTTAAAAACCGGTTAGATATATCACTATTCAACCATAATGAAGGTTGAGTTGGAATGAAACGGTCCGACAAAATTGCGGCTCTTTGTACGCAAATTGTATGTAAGAATGTAATTCAAAGGTTAAGGACCCTCTGGAGGTCATAATTTTTATACAATTTTGATTCCGACTGCCAAGGGATCTTTTACATGCACGCCAGTGTGTACACGGGACCTCGATTTTTCGTCCCACCCGCACGACTAGACAGCTGTCCTTGTCGGGCCCTCTGTCCTGCATCACTGACAAGAGGAAACCACACCGGAAAATCTGGATGAACCTTCTCGGCCAATGAAGGGCCCGATTCCTAGAAAATTCTTTAACGTAAGCACAAAGTTATGCTTCACTTTTGCTTACGTAAGAAACTTTATGAAATACCGTCTCTAGAAAAATTCTCATGACCGTTCTTACGAAAGAACGAGCCAAGTACGAGTCTAAGCACATTGTGACTGGTAAATTGAGACTAAGATGCTCTCTAACGTCATAAAAACAATTTTGGTATGCAAATTACACCGTAAATTCCTCTGCACATAGAGTTATAAATAGATCAATGACATTAACTTCAAATAGTCGATTTAGATGTATCTGACAAATGACATGAAATGAAATGGGGTTTAACGGCCTGTTTTGCTCCTAAACTGGGCATACGCCATAAAGTGTGCTATGAGGGAAATTTTGCCCGGGCAGCGGCGCTACGACCTACTCCTATATCGAATTACAACGGCCAACGGATCTTTGACGTGCACGCCAAATTTTACACGGGACCTCATTTTTTCGTCCCATCCGAACGACTAGACAGCTGTCCTTGTCAGGCCCCAGCCTGCATCACTGACAAGGGGGTGAACCTTCTCGGCCAATTCAGGGGGGTGAACCTTCTCGGCCAATTCAGGGATCGAACACCCTACCTCGGCCCGATTCCCCAAAAAATTCTTCAGCACGTTCTTGCGCTTACACGTAGATTTTAAGCAGACTTTGCAAATAAGTAAACTTATCTTAACAGAGAATTCTTAAGAACGTTCTTGTGCTTAGATTTTAAGTAGACTTCAAAGCACAAGCACGTTATTATGTGTTCCGAGAAAAAACTTAAGCACAACACTTCGTTCTTAAAATTGTCAATCTAAGCACAAGTCCCAAGCAAGGTATAGGGCTTGCTTCCCAACATTAAGCTTGTTTCTGCTTCAAACAATATGGCTGACCGTAGAGTTATTCGACGGCATTTGCTACATCTTTTGTTACCTAAAAATCAATTGACAGACAGAAAATCCTTTAGAAACATATTCTCGAGAAGAATGCTATAGAAAATTTCGCTTCTACCCTAAACACATTTTATTTATTTCCAAATTGGTAAACAACACACACGCGGGCTACTTAAAGATCAGGCGCTCTCACAATTATTCGGTCTGTTTGCATGTGCTTGCGTTTTGGTTTTTTTTTTTAGTTTGTGGTACATTTTATATGTGTAGGCCTATGGGGGACACGTCAAAGCAATGGCATCAGGAGATCACGTGGTTAAGTGGGTAAGACGCTGGTTCGCTAGCCTGGAGGTCGTGTGTTCGATCCCTGCATTGGCCGAGAAGGTTCATCAAAATTTTCCAACGTGGTTTCTCCTTGTCAGTTATGCAAGACGGAGGACAGCTGACTTGTCAATCAGATGGGACGAAAAAACGAGGTTCCGTGTACAAACTGACGTGCACGTAAAAGCTCCCTTGGCAGTTGGAATTCGATAGCCTAGAGTAGGCCATAGCGCCGCTGCCCGGGCAAAATTTCCGTCATAGCACACGCACTGAATGACGTATGCCCGTCTTCATTACCCCAGTTTATTAGGAGCAAATCAGTAGGAAATGAAATATGGTTTAACGTCCTACTGATTTGCTCCTAATATATTTCATTTCATTTATCAAATACATCTAAATCGACTATTTGCCGGGAAGTTAATGTCATTGATCTATATATAACTCTATGCAGACCATAGAGCTATATATAGAAACTCTGTGATGCAGACGAATTTACGGTGTAATTCGTATACCAAAATTTTTTTTATGACGTTAGAGAGCGTAGTACTCTCAATTTATCTGTGCTTAGACTCGTACTTAACTTGTGCTTACGTAAGAACGGACTTGAGAATTTTCTAGAGACGGTATTTTATAAAGTTTCTTACGTAAGCAAAAGTGAAGCATAACTTTGTGCTTACTTTTAAGAATTTTCTAGGAATCGGCCCTGGCTAGCGTCTTACCCACTTAACCACATGATCCCCCGATGCCTTTGACATGTCCCCATAGGTCTATAAGCTACCCCCCCCCCCAAAAAAAAAAACGCCAGCACATGCAAACAGACGGAATGATTGAGAGAGCGTCTGATTTTAAAGTGGCTAAGTCTCTAACTCAATATCATCTAAAATCTTCGACATTGAAAATACGAATTATTTGTCAGTTTAAATCAAAATTGATGATGTGATCTTACCGGGAAAAGATGGTCTTCTGATATCCAATATTTAAGACACGATAAATATTTTACCATTGGTACACGAATCGTGTACTATAATGCGTTTCAGCCCAGTTCTAGCAAGAGACTCGGGGAACGAGGCTAGAAACATTGCACTAAATCAAACGGCGCATGTAGAGTGGAATAACTAGACGCTAGAAATTTACATTCGATTGACACTGTTGGCGTATTTCGCCGCACATAACTGATTTGAAATTGGAGTAAAAACGGAAACCATTGAATATAAATCAGTTTATATACATTCATATTAGAGTATTATATGCGTTGCGACCCACTTGTGTCAATTTCTAGGTCCCAAATGTTTAAAGTGGCCCGCGTTTACCAATTTGTAAATAAATCAAATGTTTTTAGTGTAGAAGCGAAATATTCTATAGCATTCTTGTCGAGAAAATATATTTCTTAAGGATTTTCTGTCTTCAAAGGTATCAAAAGATGTAGCAAATGCCGTTGAATAACTCTACGGTCAGTCATATTGTTTGAAGCAGAAACAAGCTTAAGGTTGGTAAGCAAGCCCTATACCTTGCTTGGGACTTGTGTTTAGATTGACAATTGTAAGAACGAATGTGTGCTGAAGTCTACTTAAAATCTAAACACAAGAACGTTCTTAAGAATTTTCTGGGAACATAAAATAAGATAAGTTTACTTAATTGCAAAGTCTACTTAAAATCTAAGTACAAGAACGTGTTTAAGAATTTTCTAGGAATCGGGCCCAGGGCTCGAATACCCCATCTTTAGGCTAGCGCGCCAGCGTCTTATCAACTAAGCCACGTGATCCCCAGCTCAGTGGTCAGCTTGGATGAGGAATTTGCATTGTTGCATAATATGCCTAATGGGCAAACACGGTACTGGCTTCCAGGGAGATAGTTTCAGTTTATACATAGCAGAAATGCATTCAGAACCCTGTTCATTGTGTTTAGTAAACTTCCTGCCAAACAACGGCGGCCATCTTGGAAATATGTTGAATGGGTGAACATACCATTATTTCACGCAGTCATATTTAACAATATGCTAAATATATGAACATGTGATCATTTTACACCGCTGTGAACGTCCGAAATGGAATCTGCTCCCCGAAAACATACGAAGAGCGCAGGGGAAGAACGATTAAAGTCACTTTTTCATCGAACCCCAGTTCATGGCGTCATCTGGTAGCAAATTGTATAAGTTTTCTGTGGAACAATCAATTTCAGGTAAAAACCAAGTCCCTTCTGAAATGACCAACCGGATCGACAAATACGTCGATCATACACTTTATTTGACCTGAAATTTGGCTGAAAAGTGTAAGTCAGTTGTTGTACTGGTATCATGATTCGTATTAAACATCATTTCGAAGTTGTAATTAAACTCACTTGTTGGTCTGTTTGTAGCAATATAGTCATGGTGACATTGTTTTAAAGATTATAGACAAGGAATGGGGAGATAAGATATAGTTTTATGTTTCTAACATATTCACATATATGCAGGTGTGTACTGATATCAACTAACATTTGATTGACATATTGGTATATGAAAAAGGGTTATAGAAACAAAACATACTGGTTCTATATGTCAACAACATGATAACAGATATCTCATGCGCAATTTCTAGAGTAAATTTCCATAACCATATAAGGGTGGGTTTTGACGTCATTGGGCTCAATTGACCAATCTCTCTTATTATTTACATCATGTTTGACCAATTGGATAATTGAATGTCCAAAACCAGTTGATACAAAATTAGGATACCCGTGTGTATTCAGCAGACTTCGATTAGATTCCAGAGGGTTACCACGGTGTCTAGGTTGAGAAGAGTTTAGGTAGCATTGACTGTAATTGTAATATGCTTGTATGTATACTTATGCTACATAAAAGGTAAAAACGAACTATTGCATTGTTATAACTGAAGAAGACAAACGTCTTAAGAAACCAGTAAGAAGAAACACACAACGTGAAGGAGAAGAAAAGACGATCAGAGATAAATCCTAGACGATAACAAGGCTAACGGTAATATGTAGCAAAAAACAAGATGCATGGGTCTTACGTAGGATGTGGCGACCGGACCGACAACACATGCTCTCCACGTCAGACAGAAGACTCATGGTGCTACATATTCGCGTCAAGCATTCTCGTTCAAAAGTTTGATTTGCCTTTTATGCGAAAAGACACAAATGTGACTTAGATCGTTCTTCCCCTAGACTCTTCATAATATTAAATTGACACAAAAAAAACAACTACTTAATTGAAATCAGAACTTCGTCCCATTTTCTTTTCACAAACGGCAGCCATATCAGAAATAATCTAAATAGTGAAAAAGCAAAGCTCTAGAGAAGAAATTTGACCTGGGTGACGATGAATAAGTCTACGTTAGACATATAGATTTACCCGAATGACGAGTAAAAAAACAGAAAACAATTAGACCTTGTGATTGTTGAAAAGGCTTAGGTGATTGGCTCAAGATGTAAGAGGACACCGTCCGAGACTGCAGCAAATTGTTTCAATGACACTTAGTAATTGAACTAATACTCATGTTGGTTATTCTTGTGTTACAATTAAATTGCATATTAAAGGGCCAATCCCGATAACTTTCTGAGGAATAAAACTGCTTAATTTTGTGTTAAAATCCCTTAAAACCCATTACCTAAGGCCGACCAACTAACACGATATTTGGGATACGCTTGTAAATAACTTAAATCTGACAGTCTTCATCTGGAAATGGAGACCGTCGTATTATACATTATCTGGATAAAACCAGACTTTTTTCTATAAAAATAATATGTAGGTGAAATTTACCTTTTGTTATCAAGTGAATGGGTCATTCACTGTATAGACCTCTCAAGAAATGTGAATCGATTATCAGGTCACCCAATGAAAAAATTGACCCGAAATCTTAAAAGGGTTACGTGTCCGGATAAGCAGTGTTGACGTTCACGTCCAAACGACTCAATATTTTGAGCTGAAATTTTGAGACAAGGTAAATACACCATGCCTCTATATTTTGGTCCATAAATTTCATAAACTCTCGGACTTTAAATTTTGAGACTCTGTTCTTATCGGGATTGTCCCTTTAACAAAAGTTTAAAAACTCATAGACCCAGAGAAACAATTGTGGTCACATCTAAGTTTGACAAAACAGAAATGAAAAACATAAAAAGGAATGTTTGGAGAAGGGGGAATATTTTTTGCTAGACGCCCCAGTTCCATAGTGGACCAAGTCCTGATTGTTGGTATGGGTCCAGCTAAAAGGATTGAAATTCCCAAATAATCAGTGTATGACAGAGATTAAATTGACAACGTAAAGGGGACCGAGGTTTGTAATGCTCGAACAAATACTTACAGGTCATATTCGATCAACTCAATCTCTAGCAATGGAGAGAGAAGTTCTGAGTATCATGAACATTGATCAAATCTCCAAATGGATGCTCTCATACCAACCATGGGTAAAAGCTGGCTGCGAAGAAATATATCTAATGCGGGAAAACCAAAATGCTTACGTGTGTGTGTGCTAGGTTGCATCAAATGAAAGGTCCAGATAATTGCATGTATTCAGATAGAAGTATCGTTCCAATATCCAAAATAAACATAAAGCGGCAGATGATATGTGACGTGTAAATTGTGGGTGGGCTTTTGTCGTAAAAGCACGAGAATTAATAATGCTGTCAAGATGTCTTTAAAATAATTTGAAAAAAAATTATTCAAATTAATTTTGTGTTCATTCTCAAACGATATTAAAGCTTTTACTTCTGATATGGTCTCATATATGAGGGGTATTGTTATACCATTTTATACTAAAAATCATTTAAAGATACATTATGGGAGATTTTGACAAGGAGTTAGCCATTTTTGCTATAAAAGTTCAAAAATAGATGTTGAAACAAGAATATATTGAAAATTTCAGTCAAATAACTTTATCCTGAACAAAGTTGTTACTAGAAATGGTAGGTAAAATCATCGACACCCTTTTGCCACTATGGCCGATTGTTGATTGACAGGCGTTAACTCCACCTACATAGTCTCGATCATCAAGTAATGTTTAAACGGTATCCAGTGAATCTTGTTTATAGCCTCGGTCATCATTGTCTTTTATGAATAATTTCCGGAAGTATGAAGACGTCAACGTCACTGAGAAACCCCACCCACGACGCCATAGTGATTAAATCAGTCGACGAAATTCTGTTTTAATCCAAGCCCAATCCAAGCCATCCGTGTGTCTACAGTGTTCATTTTGGGCTAATTTATAATTTCTATGACATCTGAGGCTCAAAGGAAGACCGACAAAAGTCAGTTTTTGCTCTTCCATAATGTATGTTTAATTGATTCATGAATTATGAAATTAAAGCTTTTTCTTCCGATATGCTCTCATAGAAGAGGGTATTGTTATACAACTTTATACTAAAAATCATTTTAATAATTTATGACGTATAACAAAAAACACAAATGCTCAAGAAGGTTTTTTTCGTCGCTGATTATTATTGTAAACTCTTAAACATGCATTATGTATGAGCTAAATCTGCCTATTGCAGGTGTTTCGTCAGGCCATAAATGTTATCTAAAATATTAAATAAATATTAATTACTTATCAAGACAATAATCAACTTTCGATGTCAACGCTAGTCAGCGTTTACTTGCATTGGGATACGTTTTGCTGCTCAACTTTCATACGTGATTTAATCATGAAATGGATAATCGAGGCTATGTTTTTATCGTACCGACTTTATTAGAGATGATTGAGGCTAGGTCGGAAATTCAATCGATAAAACCTCGGCTCAGCGTGGATCAAATTCTCTTCACATTATCTAGTCTTAAACTATTATAGCGAAAACTGCCAGCTCTTTATCTAATCTCCCCTAATGTATCTTTCATTTCATTTTTAATTTCCGTTCGGATTATTATAGTCTCATAAGCCGATTGGTGCGGAATAAATAAACTAAAACCAAGTACGAACAATCCAAACAATTAGACAAAATTCGAAGTCCTAAAACTCGGTATAGGCTATATAGTGTAATCAGCAAACTGACTGTTCACCGTATACAAAATACACAATGAACAGTGGTCTCAGGTGTCCGAAAGAGTAAGCTTAACCTGGCTGGCGCCACACCCAGCTGCATCCCAACCATTCGACTAAATCTTGGTAAAATAGCGTAATTATACCCAATGAACTTTCAATATTGTTTTATTTAAGGCATTCCTGCCCTTGATCCAAACAAAGATACCAAGACCAGTATATCTGTATCACGTAGAGAAACAGGTGTATATCAATCCATGTTTTAGCTTATCCACTACCTGTTTTTACCTGGTATTATCAAAAAAATGGCAGTGAAAGACTGATTATAGATTTTAGAAGTAACCAGACAGATGATGGTCTATCATCAACATTAACTATACAAGATGTTACAGTTAATAATTTATGTTAATAATAGTCTTGGTACCAGATATATTGTATTCTACTTAGCTGTAATGACTAAAGATGACGATGCTGCTTACAGAAATCCACTGTTTAATAAAGATGAAATTTCTAGAGACCAAGGTGTTGGTATAGCTATTTGTTTAGGTATTAGCCTTTTGATCTGTTTTGTTATATCTGTTTTACTATGGGCCATCTTGGAAAGGGGTGTAAAACGAATTTGCATCAATAAGTTAACAGGTAATAATTCGGTTTTGTGTTGGGAATAATTAACCATCTAAGTCGATATTACACTAACAACACGATTTCTGATTTATAACATTGGTCATCACGAAGGTTGGATTTTGGTATTCAATTTACACAATAGCTATTTCGCCATGCATCGTTTGTACATACTGAACATTAGTTGAAAATAATGATGATGAATCGATACACCATACAGATCAACATATGAGGGACTGGATAAACAAACCACAGATCAACAACCCAACACTTATAAACAACTCAGCCCCTATCAAAATGTAGCATAAGGGACCGCAAGGCATATTCAAAGTAAAAGGATGATAATTGTGTTAATGCATTGTGTTAATGCCTGGCCAGTACTTGAATGTCTTTATGTTAATACAATACAAAATAAGAAATAGAAAAAGTTAAATTTTAATAGACACATACAACATCCATAACATATTATACCATCTCATAATTATTTCCTTATTTCTTGGGGAAGTATTGTTACCGTGAAATATTGTTAGCGTATTATAGTGGCAAAACCGTGTTGTGTTGCTTTTAAGACAGATAAATGCGATTGACACGTAGAAAAACAAAGTTGTAAACAAGACTGCATAAATAATACCATTTTTATGCGAGATCAGGAAATTATAAACTTAAATTTGTTTGAGCTTTAATCATAATGTTATGGATGATTATGCCCAGAAACGGCATCTTTGCAGTTGGTGGGTGTAGATTTAAGATTGTCCATGTTATAAAATTATATGTGTATGTAAATAATGATATCATTTAAAGTAGCTAAGTCTCTAACTCAATATCATCAAAAATCATCCACATTGAAAACACGAATTATTTATCAATTTAAATCAACATTGATGCTGTGATCTTACCGGAAAAAGATGGGCTTCTGATATCCAATATTTAAGACAAAATAAACATTTTATCATTGGTACACGAATCGTGTATCATAATGCTGTCAACATCACATTGCGTACATACATATCAAACAACAATCTTTGGGATAAATTTCAATCTGCTTATCGTTCTGGACAGAAACTACCGTGCTGAGAGTTGTAAATGATTCGAGGCGTTCAGTTGACAGTGGTGATGTATCAGTACTCACTCTATTCGACCTTTCGGCGGCTTTTGAAACAGTCGATCACCAGATCCTTGCTGAATTCAGTATCACTGGAACGGCTCATAACTGGTTGATGTCATACTTTCAAGGTCGTCAACAGGCGGTATTAATAAATAATGTTCAATCGATGCCCGTCCGCCTTACCTGCGGTGTGCCGCAAGGATCGGTACTCGGTCCAATACTGTTTCTGCTATACTGTCATAATTTGGCTGGTGTTATCAACAAACATAACATTGATCACCATTCGTATGCTGACGATACTCAGCTTGTCTCATCTTTTAAGCCCGAGGAGGTAACCAAGGCTATGGGTTATGTGACTGATTGTTCCCATGATGTTAAGAATTGGATGACCTCAAATAAACTTAAATTGAATGATGACAAAACTGAGGCTATGTTATTTGGAAAAAATAGACGCCTTCAGAACATATCTCAAACCAATGTTAAAATTGGAGACTCGGTTATTCAGTTAGCTAGTATTGTGAATGGTCTTGGTGTTTATCTAGATCCTTGTTTGTCATTTGAAACACAGGTTGATAAGCTGCGTCAGTCCTGTTACTTTCATTTGCGACGCATCAGTGATATTAGACATCTCATCACGATTGATGCCACCAAATCTCTAGTACAGTCACTAGTTCTGTCAAGGTTAGACTATTGTAACAGTTTGTTGTCTGGGATAAATCATTCAAGTCTCTACAAATTACAGAAACTGCAGAATACATCAGCCAGAATCATATCACGAACCAAAACATCATCTCACATAACACCTATTCTAACATCCTTACATTTCACCTATTCTAACATCCTTCCCAATTTCAGCTCGCATCAACTTTAAGGTTCTGTGCCTCACATACCAACCAGTGCCTACGAAATCTTGCACCCAGCTATTTATCAGAACTACTAACAGTATATCAACCAAACCGGTCCTTGCGATCTTGCCACCAGAATACGCTTGTCGTTCCACACTCAAAACTGAAACATACATTTTGGTGACAGAAGCTTTAGTGTAGTTGCTCCTAAATTGTGGAATGGTTTGCCATTGAAAATTCGAAACAGTGAAACTTTGACTATTTTCAAATCACAACTAAAGACTCACTTATTTCGAGAATGCTATGAGAATTAGACTGTCTGTTCACTGTGTATATAACCATTGTCTTATTGCGCTTTGAGTATGCTTTTGGGTGGGTTTGGCGCTCTACAAATGTACATTGTTATTATTATAATGCGTTTCAGCTCCAGTTTTAGCAAGAGACTTGAGGGACGAGGCTAAACACATTGCACTGCATCAAGTCAAACGGCGTATGTAGACTGGAATAACCAGACGCTAGAATTTTAGCGATTTAGCTCCTTTAAAATATAAGCTTCCCCGAAATAGATATAGAAAAATATAAAAACATACATTGTACTATGTTTACAGTCCATATATAATAACCTTCCTGGTATATATATAACAGTAAAATGTCGGCCAGCATGTATTATAATATTACTGTTGTATTACTGACTATATACTTTAGTTACATACAAGGTATAGTAGTAGTTATTTGTGTTCTAATGATTGTTATATTATTATGACATTGCTGTTTGTGTTTTATTATTATACAATATTCGAAATTAGTTATTAGCAATGATGAATCCCGATTTTTGTCTCTGGGAGATACTATAAGGGGGGCACATACCACTGAAATATAAGTATTACGGAGTAGGGCTGAAAGGAGCTGAATTCGCACAAACATTCGTTTATTTTACAATGATAACCCGTCTCTTCAAATACGTATATAGTATGTAATGACGATTTAGGTCAAGGTTTTATTCCAACATTATGATGTTACGCTCTAATGGTTAGCCCATAAAATCATGGTCCAATGCTGAACCCCACCATTGCAATATATTGCCTTTTCGTACAGTACATCATTATGGATTATCGTATGATGTAATGTCAATGAAATATCTACACATCTACCACGAGTCAAAAGTTACTAACATACGTCCTACATCTTAAACGATAAATAGCTCGAACAAAGTAGGACTAGAAATAGCTAACTCCTCATTCATCTAAATTGAAAGCAGCCTTTATTGCCGACCTTACTCTTTGGGAAATCTAGTGCGTCTCTGATAACGCTTGCGGGATTTGTTTTTATAATATGGTAATGTGCAACCTCGTACAGTTCGCATATTCAATTAAGATTTTCTGGGAGGACCTTAAATGTCTAAACCATAGTTGGAATAAAATGAACTTGGGTTTAGCGTCCAACATTTCTGTTTCAATCGGGCTAACTTGTACAATTTGACAAAATGTTATCCATTGTGTCGATTTTAGGGATTGATTTCTAGAAATTCCACGTTATGTGTAGTCACGGTTTGATATTTTTAGCATTACTTGAATATAATTTCAAACTCTGCTTTTGATGTTGTGCATTCTACTTTATATGGTTTATAGGTCAGACATACAGTATACAAGGATTGGCATCGTATGGTATTAGAGGGGCTGATTATAGGTTTACATGTCAGATATCTGGTGGTAATATACCACAAGGTGTAGAGTTTAATAGAGATGCTTCGCAAATATGTTCATTATTACTAATTGGTGGTATATGTGAGTCATCATCAACTAGTACCAGATACACGTGTGGTTGTATCAATGGTAACAATAGAGCGCTGTATCTTAATATAACTGATGTTCAATCAACAGATGGTGGGGATTGGACCTGTAGTGATATTGGTGGAAACAGTGGCAGTAGTCCATCCTCTACACTTCTTGTCTACTGTAAGTTGGTGGGTCTTTATGATATGCTATAGAACTTCTATCTTTAAAACTCCTTTGGATGGAATTTAGTAACTGATATACTTATGGAAGACCGGTAATTAATGATGTATTTTGGCAACGTTCCGAATAGTATTTCCCTTAAATTTTCAAGCAAACACAGTAACAAATGTATAAAGCAAAATAGTTCATTTTATCTAAAAGTGCACATAAAGTAGCCCTGAAAATATTTCTACGTGAGCATCCATGGTCATTTTATCCACTTTACGGAAAATTCACATCAATCCCGACCAAAATTAATTCAGCTATTTTCTCTCAAAGTCGTAAAAATAGACCTCCCGTAAAAACGACTTTGCCAATTATGGGAGGGATCCCACACCCCTTCTCAGCGGCGTGTCCCGTCTCCGCGGTCAGTGCCCTTATTTTGCCCCCCCCCCCCCCGTTTCAAAATTCCTAGATCCACCCCTGTATTGTGTATTGTAAATCGGTTTATATTTATGATACAGTGTATATATGTCTGTAATAGCAGTGTCACTAAGTAGGAAGTCGAGTTTAGATTATTTGTATCGACATGTCTGTTAATTATGTTAAATTGAAATGAAATGAAATTAGTGTAACGCCCCGACTTCCTTTTAAAGATGGACCGGATAATGTCAGCTTTACACCAACTAGTTCTAGTATAACAGTGATAGAAAATGAAAGTAGATCTGTAACCTGTTCAACTGACTGTAATCCACCATGTAATATCAACTGGTATAAAGGATCTACTATAATATCATCTACTGAACTTCTCTCACTGAACAACATCAAGAGACAGCAAGCTGGTAATTACACATGTCAGACTCAACATAAAAATATCACCAAAAACATACTGTCTAAAGTTTTACAGTTAACAGTTCATTGTAAGTATTACAGATACATATTTTGGAGGCGGAATCTGTGTTATTATACGCATGTATGTCCTAGTGATTTCTGTTTCAAATTTTCTAGCGCAAACGGCCTTAATGTTCATACGCATATAATCGTGTGAACACAATGCAACACCCAAGTTCGATCAACTGTATTGACACTTAGCGGGTATGTATCCTCGACATTAACTATACAAGATGTTACAGTTGATGATAGTAGGAAATATATAGTTTATGTTAATAATAGTCTTGGTACAAAATCTATTGTTTTCAATCTGGCTGTACTGTCCAATGATGAACATATAGATAGACTTGGTAATAAATATGAAGCTTCTACAGAACGAGCTGTTGGCATAGCTATAGGCTTGGGTATTAGCCTCTTGATTTTCGTTATCATCGCCGTATTGCTGTGGTTCATATTGAAGAGAACTGGAAGAAGATTTTGCATTAAAAGAGTAACAGGTAATAATGTTTTAATGGCAAAACCCAATGAAATAGTAGCCTAACAAATAAATATCTTAAGTAATATGAAATATTATAAATGAAATGAAATGGGGGTTAAACGCCCTAATGTTCTGCTCTGATTGGGCTTACGAGGCCGATAAAATATTATAACAATGAAGATTGTTTCAAAGTCTTTGTCGTTGTTTAGGCGCATAACACAACTAACCATAGTTTGATCCGTTGTGTTTTTCAGTAAATAATGAAACTGAAATTAATGATACAAACAGCATACCAACAGGGTTAGAAAACATCACCTTGTCCGAAATCCCGCCAATATACGACAGAATTGATACTGATGCTGTCGATACTACAGATCCTTCGAATACTGATTATATCAACTCCGAGACAACACAATCACCGTATGAATTACTGGATAAACAAACTGTAGATCAACAACCCAACACTTATCAACAACTTGATACACCATCCAGATCAACATATGCGGTACTGGATAAACAAACCAAAGATCAACAACCAAACACTTATCAACAACTCAGCCCCTATCAAAATGTAACATGAGATTGCAATGATGTGTAAAGATAATTTTAGAAATTAACAAAATAAGAAATAATAAAAATTATAGAATAGCAGAGAACGAAAGATAATTATATAACATTGTAGCATCCCAAAATTAATTACATTTCTGTTTTTGAACAAACATTGCTGTTCATGAATACTTCTGTCGCGCGCGATGGCGCCTATAGCACTTATTTAAAGGAGCATTGTCAGGGGTCTTGTGTTTGAGGATACAATTTGCTTTTACATTGCCAATGTCGCTACAATAGCATTTTATCACGTAAGGAGACTGTGGTGTAATTGGGTAGCATGATCAACCGAATACAGAGCAACAGTTCGAGGTCATGTTATTTTACAACGGAACGGTAGCTCAAGATCATGATATGACAAGACAATAGTTCGGGGGTTTAAATTTCAACATTTTACTGGCGCGGAGGGGGCGAATGGTGAGCGCGTGAGTGTAGTATCGGAAGGTCTGCCATTGAGTCAACTAGTGTGGTTTATATTTCTCGGTTGTAGGTGACGAGTAGAAGCACCTGTCCATCTCCTTGGGTTTACTCCGAATCCTCTGGTGTTCTTCCGCTACATTTTAAAAGGTAAGTTTTGGTCGTGATTTTTGTATCACTAACATTCTAAAACATAACAATTTACACAGTAAAAAGAATGACATTTTCAACGCGCTTTACAAAAAAATAATCAAAATAAGATTGTCACAGATAATAAAACTACATAAGAGGAAAACGTAAGTAAGCTAAACGCTATACAAAATATAAAAATTTAAATAGGGTTGTTATCGATAATAAAAATACATAAGCGGAAAATTCAGTAAAACTGTAATAAGTTACGTAAAAGAGTAACTATAACAGGAAAAATTAAGTAAAATTGCAGTAAGCTACGCGCTTTACAAAATACAAAAATTTAAAATAAGATTGTTACAGATGATAAAACTACACCAAAGGAAAAAGTTTAACATCTGAAATGGCTTCGGAAAAGACGAGTTTTGATTAGTTTCAATGTTCACCGCGGCTCTGATTTCGCATAGCAGTCCATTCCATAAGATAGGGGCATATCGTTAGAAGATTCGATCTCCGTAAAATTTATTGTTCGTTCGACCTTTTGGGTAAGCAAGTGATGGTGCTTGGGTACAACGGGTGGCTGTTTGTGGGCGCCTGACGTCGAGGAGTTTGCAAATATATGACAGTGCCATATCGTTCACAATCTTAAATATAGTAAGTAACACTTTGAACTCAACACGTTCAACTACTGAGCACAATGTAATCTGAACAAAACAAGTGAGATAGACTTACTTTTTTCGTTCTAGTAACCAATCTCGCAGCAGAATTTTTAAGCCTTTGCAACTTTTTCAACTAAGTTTTGCCAAGGATGTGATACAAGCTGTTACAGTAGTCCAATCTCGATGTTACTAGGGCATGTACTAACTTTTCTGTTGTCTCCTGACTTAACAGACGTCTAATGCGATAATTGAATAGTACAAAAGAGACACTCTGACAAGTTTGCTTTATGAAACTTTCTAATGAACAGTCAGAATTGAAAACTACACCAAGATTACGAACACTAATAGATGGTGAAATAGACTCGTCACCAACTCGAGTCATTTAAAACTAGTTTGTTGTCAAACATCCAGGCTCTGATTTCATCAATGCAAATCTTCTCTAACCACTGAACTGAAACTGACGAATCTGTACATACTAAATAGAGCTGACCGTCATCTGCGTAGATCATGGCATCTAGATTGTGTTTGGTGATGATTTCCTCAATGGTAGAGATATAGAACGTAAACAAAGCCGGGCCCAAAACGGTACCCTGAGCTACACCACGTTTCAGTACTTCTTTCGAAGCAAAATTATCTTAAAGACAACAGATTGAGTCCTACCGCTCAAGCATGGCGTAAACCAGTTCATAACTGCCCCAGATAGGCCGAAAAGATTTGCCAGTCTACTCAACAATGTATCGAAATCTAGGATGTCGAATGCGTCACTCAAATTGAGTAGAGAGCAATACATGACTTCTAGAATCAAGCGCAGTGGTAGTATCATTGTTCATACGGAGAAGAGGTGTTTCGCAGCTATGATTAGGCCGGTAGGCAGATTGTCTGTCGGTGTATAATGAGTTATCAGATAGATATTTATGTAAACGTGTCATCACAGCGTGTTTTTGAACATGAACGGTAGGTTGGAAACGGGCCGAAAGTTTTTCAAGATTGGTTCAAGTCCAGGTTTCTAATAGGGGACGGACCAGCGCGGTATTAAAGGAGTCCGACATTTCTCCAGTTTTGAGTGATTCATTTATGAGATCAGTATTGTTGGGGGCGATACAGTGTTTCTTCACTAGTTGTGTAGGGGCCGGGTCAAGTCCACAAGACTTGTTTGGGTTTTTAGTGACAAACTTCTTTACCTCGTATACAGAAACTGGTTTAAAAGTGTCAAGTGTATATTTTCAAGTCTTCTCTTGTTGAACAGGTACATAGGAAGTGAACTTTTCGCTTTAGCTATCTACCTTTTCTATGAGAAAGGTGAACAGCTGTCAGCTGTGCCTTGCTTTGAAGTTGCAGATTCATGGATGGCATTGTTCACAGCAGTTTTCTGACCAATCATGACATCAACAATCTTGAAAAGACCTTTTCATTCAGCATTTTCAATCTGATCTCTGTGGTGTTCAACTTAGGTGTTTTCAACAAATTCTTTGTCTTTCTTTTTCTCAGTTGAGTATTTCTTGGTAAATCTCAAGACGGTCACTTGAAATAAATTGTCTTTCAACTTTTCTGAGAAACTAAAGCTTCTCTGAATTTATCGTGGTCTAAATTCACGAGATGCCTACGCTGCACAGTTTTCTTACTACATGGGGTCTTTGTGATCTTCAAATTGATCAAAATTCCACTGTATTTGAACGGCTTGAAAATTGATTGTCAGTCTACAAAATCTTATTCGCAATGAATATATTACTGATGGATTGGACATTTGATGAACGGAAACTATTATCGCGATAAAATAAAGTACATGACAGAAGCCATGGGATGTATTTAAATATTTAAATATTTAAAATATTCGCGTTTTACTAACGTTTATAAGCAATTAAGCATATCTATGCAACAGTAAAAGTGTCTTTATTTTAGATCTATAGTGCGAATAAACCCACAAACCATTCTAAACCCACTTCTATTTTTTAAATCACAATGTTATATGGACAACTGTATACATTCTGTATAGAAAGAGTCAATATGTAAGCAGGGGCGGATCCAGCGGGTGGCTAGGGTTACTAGTCACCCCCTCCCCAAAGGTGTATAGGAATTCCGGGTCCTGCAAGCTTCCACCGAGGCATGCACACGCGTGGTCGTATATATATATATTATATAGCACATGGTGCGCATCTTATCAGACATATATGTTACTAGTGGCAGAAATTAGCTCCGTAAACCGCGGCTGATCTCTTATGACATTTGCAGGAAATTCATCGAAGCATTTCCTCGCTAGATGAAGGCATCAACACTTTTGTCAGACTGCTGCATAAATAATACATTATTTTACAATCGTATTGATAGGACTGATATCATTGGCGAAGAAAATTGACTGTACATTTGCAAATATTCGATAACATTCAAACAGTTTGTTCATTATTAGGTTCATAATCTGGATATATAACTTGCTGTTTTTATACGTGGTGTCGACAACTTTTCCGCGAATGTGTCAACTTCTTTATACGTACAGTCCGCATATATAAATTTCGAAATTTATTCTTCAAATTTTGAAAATCGCCAACGAAATGAAACATTGTCGAGGAACAGAAATCATTGTTCGTTATGGCTCAGATGCGAGGAAATCGATGATAATTTTTCAAAATGTTCTACTGCTCGCGCCTACGGCACTCGGGTGCGTGCCTCCCATCGCTCCCCGGTCGGTGAGACAAAAAACAAGAGTTTTTTACCCCCTCAAATAAAATCTGGATCTGCCACTGGTAAGTACCATTACATTCTACAAGAAAGATATGTGGGCTTAATTTTAGCCATAAAGCAGGAACCCGTTGTGTGAGCGATCTTGTGATAAAACGTATGCAATCACGTCAGCGTGGAGTGCAAATCTTCTCGATTTTCTACAATGAATGAAACACCGATTAAATCCTTTATATAATTCAATAGTATACAATATAAGGTTATGTGACTAGTGTTGTCAGTTTATTTCTACAATATATATCGGAGAACGATCTAACTGATTGGTATATATCTATCGAAAAACATAGTATACATGTATTGGCCTACTTCACACTCCATGTATACAATACCGTTCCTTGTCTATATATAACAGTAAAATGTCAGCCAGTAAAGACATGCATTATAATATTATAGTTGTATTACTGACTATTTACTTTGATTTCATATACGGTATAGTAGTACTTCGTTGTTTTGGAATGATGGTTATATAACATGTATGTTAATATTGATTTCAGTGATATATTATTATTCAGAATCGGTTATGGTGCCTGGCGGATTTCGATTCCCGTGTTGAACGACAAGGTTCCTAGTGAATTTGCGGCGTCGTTTTATCATATCAGTGGTAACCCACGGGGAGCTTGGTTTAGTCACTCGGATAGCACATATTGGCCCGTTTACATAAAAGAATGCTTCGGCAGTTGGAATTTAATTGCTGTATAGGTTAATTTTGTCTATAACGTTTTCTAGGACTTCGAATTATGTCTAATGAATTAGATTGTTCGTACGTGGTTTTATTGTATTCATACCTGATAAGCTCGTATTAATTAGCCCCGTTGAATCAGAAATGTAGAGTGTTCTAAACCATATCAAACAGTTGACTGCATCTCGCATTTTTATACGCCCACATTTTCATGTGGACGTATATTGTCGTCGCCCCTGTTCGTCCGGCCGTCCGTCCGTCCGTCCACAATTGTTTGTGAGCAGTCTACAGGTCCGACTTCAATGAAATTTAAAATATAGATTTATCACCCTCAGATCTCGATTCCTTTCGATATTGGCATGTATCGGACTGTAACTTCATGGGTTATTGCCTCTGATTGTACGAAAAATCACGTTTTTTCAGCTTGTGAACAGTGTAGAGGTCACAATTGTAAACCGATTTGGATGAAACTTGAAATGCATGTTTATAACCCAAAGATCTTGGTTCCTTTCGATATTTGCGCCAATCCGGTCGTAACTTCCTGAATTATTGCCCCCGATTGTCCGAAAAATCGCTTTTGTTAGCTTGTGGTGCCTCTGGATCGTAACTTCCTGAATTATGGCCCCTGATTGTACGAACAATCACCCTTTTTAGCTTGTTGTCCCTCTGGAGGTCACAATTATTATCTGATTTAAAAAAAAACGTTTGATTATATTACAATTACACCGTAGTTATGGATAAGTTTGAATTATGATTTTCTATGATTACTTAAAATGCAACATCTCTTGTTGACTGCCCGGACGATTTAGCGTATGTTTCGTTGTCTGGCAACCTATTTTTACGATTTCATACCAGATTAATGAATACTTATCAAGTAATCTTTGGGGCCGGATACCGCCAATGAACAGTGTGTTTGTAAATGACGATGGGATCGTCTGATTTAACCATGCCCGTCCTTACAGTTGAACACCGTCGCATTTTGGGGCTTTAGTGTACATAATATATCAACATTTTTATAATATATCAACATGTATAAAGCACATTCTAAAGTTGTTAATGCGCCGATAGATAAATACTTATATGTACTCCTATCAAAGAATATACATGATAGCCTTGTCAGTTGATAATATTACATTTAATATTGAACTAAATCCAACTAATCCCAATGGATACTGTGCTCGTCAACTGTTATCTACATGTACTTCGTTTACTTGTTATAAGTCCCACTCGACTTGTTTTACAGGTCAAACTTACAGTTTATCAGGATCAACACCGTATGGTATTAGAGGAGCCGGTTATAGATTTACATGTCAGCTATCGGTTGGTATTATACCTGCAGGTGCAGCGTTTAGAAGGGATGGTGTGTCTGTCTGTAGTATATTATTATCTGCATGTCAACAATCCTCATCTGATGCCAGATATGCATGTGGTTGTATCAATGGTAACAACAGAACTCTGTATCTTGATATAACTGGTGTTGAATCAACTGATGGTGGACAGTGGATCTGTAGAGATTTTGATATAAATGGTGGCAGCAGCCTACCCGTTACACTTCTTGTCTACTGTAAGTTTGGTGGATTTTATGATATGTTATATACCTTCTATCTTTAAAACTGTTTTCGGGGCATTTAGTAACCGACACATATTAAGGGCAAACTAATGTATTTTGGCGACGTTTCGAAAAACATTTTCTCAGTCAGCTTTTCAAACAAATACAATAACAAGTGCAAAGGAAGTATCTTTAGACAGATATTAACAACAATTTTAGCTATTCACAAAATCATCGGATAGTCAAATCTGGTTTATTTTCTAGTGCACTAATAACCTTTTACACACATATTAGAAAGCGTGTTGGCCTCTCATCGGTGGGAAACTCTTGAGTTGTTATTGAATAGTAATCATGTTACCCCTCTTGTCTATTGTATTTAATTGTCAATGGGCAGGGTATATGTTCTTTGTGTTATGAGAGGTTAAATACATCATCGTACCATATCTTTCGCCACTACTTAGCTAAATCGTGTATTGTAAGTCCATTGATTCATTCCTTGTGTGGGGCTTCAAGTCAATTGCTTTATTGTGGGATGGCCTAGTGGTCTACAGTGCCGCGATTCGACCTCTGGCGGCTGTAGTTTCGAGCCCTGGTGTGAGCGTATGTGGCATGGAGATAGGGGCGCCTTCTCAACCTCGTAGGTTTCCTCCGGGCACTCCAGTTTCCTCCCACTGCTAAAGACCCCTACGCGCAAGCGAATTATTGAAATAAAATAAACATAACCATATGTTAGTCCCAAAATTACCTAGTTTTGTGTCGAGTGGACGTTAAACCCCATTTCTCTCTCTCCGCTTTATTTTATAAAGATGGACCTGAGAATAACAGTTTTACACCAACCGGTTCAAGTATAACAGTGATAGAAAATGAAAGTATATCTGTACGTTGTTCCGCTGACTGTAATCCACCACCGTGTAATATCAATTGGTATAAAGGGTCAACTATAATATCATCTACTGGACTTCTTTCCCTGACCAACATCCAGAGGCAAGAAGCTGGAAATTACACCTGTCAGACTCAACATAAAAATATCACCACCAACAAACTGTCTAAAGTTTTACAGTTAACAGTTCATTGTAAGTATTACAGATAATAGTTTATTGTAAGTATTCACCGATGACAGTTTATGGGGGATTTCTTTAATAAAAAATACATTAAGCAAGAGCTGATTCTGCGTATTGTTGGTCTTCCTTTGGGCCTCAGGTGTCATAAACTTTGTAGACCCACGGATGGCTTGGATTCGGCTTGGATTTAAACATGATTTCATTGATTGATTAAATCTTTATATGGCGTTGTAAGTGGAGATTAACCGTTACGTTGACGTCATACTCCAAAAAAGGCAGTGATGATCGAGGCTAAATGAAAGAGCGTACGAAGCGAGGCCACATGTCAGTCAATTTGATTGAAAGTTCAACATACCGCCTTGATATTATGTTTAGTTGTGGTTAAAATGAGAGTTTGGATGTCGGTATAATACGATCTTTTGTCACCTGCGTTTATAGAGTACACGCAGGCTAACGAGAAGTCGACTATAATTATGAACAATGATGCTGCCTCAAAGAAATTAGAAAAATAAAACGGGAGAATAATACTAAAACCGATGAGAAAAATGAAAATATACCACACTAAAGGCAGACAAACGGGCCCCTCGTCTGTGAAAAGGGCCACTTGGCCTATGGAAAGGGCCCCCGAGTCCGAGTCAATCGTTTTATACACACTGTTACTCTCGAATACATTACTGAATGGGAATGCAGTTATTGCATTGGCATAAAAATCATCAATCAAGACCCCCCCCCCCCCCAAAGAGGGCCCTAAAAATAGTATAGCCTCCGCCATGATAAACCTTAAAAAGCCCCTGCATTGATTTGGTCCATTCCTTTCAAATTTACATGTCCATATATATTAAAAGTCTTATTTTTAATTTGTAGTAAAAATAAATGTAATTTGACTGAAATTTCCATTATATTCATTTATTTTGGAACTGTTATAGCAAGAATGGCCAACTCTTCATAAAATTTCTCCCATAATGTATCTTTAAACAGTCCAGCGGATATTCTTCGATACCATTTCCGTTCCTCATTTAATTAAAAAATAATTCATTATCTTAACAGCTTGGGCAGATAATATCATATTAACACTCTAGTATCAGCGTTGACTTTGCTTCTGTAGGTCATTTAAATTGGTCTATCAAATCCCTGTCAGTTAGGTTATTTTATTTTAAAAATTCCACGAACAAATAACCAAATAATACCATACTACTTAATCGCACAGATGGACCTGATAATATTAGATTTACACCAACTAGTTCTAGTATAACAGTGATAGAAAACGAAAGTAGATCTGTAACCTGTTCAGCTGACTGTAATCCACTTCCGTGTAATATCAACTGGTATAAAGGATCAACAACTATTGTATCGTCAACTGATCTTCTCTCACTGAACAACATCTGGAGACTACAAGCTGACAATTACACCTGCCAGGTTACAAATACACAGATATCTGGTTCATTTCTATCTAAGCAACTAACAGTTATAGTAAACTGTAAGTTAATTTGATCACTTTTCTTTTTAATGCTTAATAACATAATTGTTCATGCATGTTATAAATCAACGTACCATCATTAAATTCCAATGTTCAATAAAGGAGATAGAATATTATTTTGGTCAGTTACTGGTATGATGGCCGTTTCAAATAATCATACTTTTCTTTTTAAAAATCAGATCCACCGAGCATCTCAAGTTTAAAATCTGATGCTACGAACAACATGATAAACGAAGATTCTAGTATTACCTTCACTTGTTCTGTGGACAGTCTTCCATCTTCAAACATATCGTGGTCTAGATCACAACAAGGGAGACAACTGTATTTTGGTAGACAATATACTGTATCTAAAGCTGGTTGTCAACATACAGATAACTATACCTGTACAGCTAGTAATGGTATTGGTGAACTTGTATCTAAAACTATACCATTATATGTTAGATGTGAGTACATGATTTATGTACATTGTATAAGCCCATGTCGCTTGTGTTGGGGTTTTTTTTTTGGGGGGGGGGGGGCGGGGTGTTGTATCGTTTTTTGTGAAGAGTGGGGGTCAAGTTCAGATCAGTAGGACGTTAAACCTCACTTTTATTTTCATTTTTTTTTTTTTTTTTTTTTGGGGGGGGAGGGGATATTTGTATGCATGATAAAACACAATAGTTATTTCTCTAGACGTTTCCAGGAGCGTCTATTCCCTTAAAACGGTTTACAACAAAGACATCTAAAACTTTAGACTGTGTGTCATTACTTTATTAGATCAGGAAATGTAATTTTTGTTTTTCTTCTGGTGACGACGCTGTTTGAAAAAGGTCCATGGCTCCATCAATTCAAGTGAAATCGACATAAAACTTGGTATACCTGGTCGATGAACAATTGTGCATCTATGAACGGACGTCAAAATGCCACAGTCGCTGGTTTCTTCATTTTCAGTTGCCTTTGTTTGTTTTATTTCAGGCAGGCCTGTTCTGGATCTAAACAAAGATACCAAGACCAGTATATCTGTATCACGTGGAGAAACAGGTGTATTATCAATCCATGTTTTAGCTTATCCACTACCTGGATTTACCTGGTATTATCAACAACAAGATGGTACTGAAAGACTGATTATAGATTTTAGAAGTCAGCAAATAGATGATGGTCTATCCTCGACATTAACTATACAAGATGTTACGTTTGATGATGGTGGGAAATATATAGTTTATGTTAATAATAGTCTTGGTACAAGGTCTATTGTATTTAACATGGATGTATTGTCTGGTGATGATGATGATGATGATGATGATACACGTGGTAGTAACACTAACCTGCTTGGAGTTGGTATAGCTGTTGGTCTGGGCATCGTCCTATTTATTTTTGCTATTAGCGTAGTTTTATTGTGTATCATCTTTAAGAGAACTGGGAGTAGACTCTGCATTCAAAAAGTAACAGGTAAAAATTATATTGAGTGATTACGGTTAAGTGAAGAAGGGAATGTCATCAAAGGCGTTTTATAGCTGGGGCGCTGCAGGAGCCAGCCTCCTCGCGAAAAAAAATCAAAGAAGTTGAACAAAATAAAACGGGAGAAAAATGCTAAAACCGATGAGAAAAATGAAATGTACCCTAGTATGGGAAGGTCCTAAAGGCAGACAAAAGGGCCCCTCGTCTGTCAAAAGGAAACCGGAGTGCCCGGAGGAAACCCACGAGGTTGAGAAGGCGCCCCTATCTCCATGCCACATACGCTCACATCAGGTTGCGAAACCACAGCCGCAAGCCAGAGGTGACCGGCCAGCTAGAGGTCGAATCGCGGCACTCTAGACCACTAGGCCATCCCCCAGCACCACCACCCTCCATCCCCCACCCCAAGGGAAAGGGACCCCGAGTTCGAGTCAACCGTTTTCTTTACACTGTTACCGTCAAATCCACTACTGAATGAGAATGCACTACTGGTATGAAAATCATCAATCAAAACATCCCCCGGACCCCGCGAAAGAGGGTCCACAAAATAGTAGTATATGTGTTCTGGTGATTTCAGGAAATGATCAGACGGTATTTGATGATGCTCACACTCAACAGAACGGGTCAGATAACATCACCTTGTCTGAAATCCCACCTATATATGACAGAGTTGATACTGATGCTGTCAATACTAGAGATCCTTCTAATTCTGATTATATCAACTCAGACACATCACGATCACCGTATGAGGTACTGGATAAACAAACCACAGATCAACAACCCAACTCTTACAAACAACTCGATACACCATCAACATATGAGTTACTGGATAAACAAACCACAGATCAACAACCCAATAATTACCAACAACTAAGCCCCTATCAAAATTTAACATGACATTGAAATGATATATATAGACAATATATAATAAATGTATAAATGTTAACAAAACAAGTAGTAGTAAACAGTATAGAATATTAAAAGAACGACCTAATATAATATTGTAGCGTACGAAAATTAATTATATTTCTGTTTAAAGAAAATAATTGTTCATTAATACGCGTGTGATTGCGACCATAACCAACCCAACGACAGATGATTATGTTAATAATTGTCTAATTAATCATTTTTTATGACATTCAAGTCCCAAATGCATGCCGACAGGTGGATTTACGTAGCTTGAAAACATGTCACAAATATTTTAAGGCCCAAAGAAAGACATGCCATATGCAGATTTAGCTCTTAGATAATGCATGTTTAAATATACATTGCCACGGATCCTGTGTTTGAAGATCCATTCACCGTATTTCATTGATGCACAGCATTAATGAGAAGGCCAATCGAATCCCACCATCTGAAGATAAAGAGTAAAACACAAGACCGTTACACTTTTCTCATAAAATGTTTTACAATATTTTAATGTAACTAAGCAGGGTGGGCTTTGGACATCACGCCCCTCAGATTCCACCCCTTAAGACCGTAACAATATCCTTCAATTTTCATTTCCGGAACATTCCGAATTGATGGAATTGCAGTTGAGTAGCACGGAATTGATTCCTGACACAGAATTTCCCGCCTTGAAAACAAATTTGTTATGTGTAGAATCGTAATAGCAGTGTCTTCAATAATTCTCGTATTGAAAGGGCGGAATCCTTTTAATGAATTTAGAGAAGTAAGTTCCCGAACTTTCAATCGAGACTCCCTGCAAATTATTTAGCTATTTATACTCTTGGATATTTCTGGTTCAATAAATGGTGTGTCAAGTGCACCTGGGTTACAACATCCACTAGATCGAACACATGTTACACTATAGGCCTTAGTTTGTAGAAAAAATCTTCTGGTTTATGTATTGAAGTTGTTAGCTAGTACCAGTGACAACAAGAACTAGGCTAACAAGAATATGTCTGGTAGTAAAAATGGGGCAATGCCATCATAAGTAATCCCATGAGTTAGGAAGGTAGTTAGAAGCCCCCCTATGTGCCCATATAAGTACACCGTCTTGAAATCCAGGGTAGCGTCTGTGCAGCTGACCAATCCGATAAAGGGAGCACCTGGTCGATTTCCCGGGGCTCAATAATAACTCATGCGCGTAACCCCTTTATAAACAAGTGTAAGATTTATGTTTCTTTAGATATCACGAGGAGACGCTAGGAAATAGATACCATTGGGAGGCTGGGAACACCAAGGCCTTCGCGGCTGAGAGGCGAGGAAACACCGCCTAAGAACACAAGTTAGGGAAAGAGAACTTCTATGCAACATATATTTAATGTCATAGCTATGTGTGTAGTTTCCTGAATTATGGATGATGTTAGAAAGATATAAAATATATTTAACGTAAAAAGTGTTCCAGGGTCATTTAATTGAAGATCGGAATAATTTTTCATATTATAAACAACGTGAAGTCCGAAGAAAACCCTAGACGACAGTCACATCAGACACCGTAGTGTCACAGGCCTCTTTTTGGTCCCGCGACACAGGAAAGTGTAACACACAGTCCAAAACGTGTTAGCTTCACTACATCATAAAATCTTAACATACAAACTGATTTCATATATAAAGTAAATATTGTGTTAAATTGAACCATGTGAGAAATGTTATTAGGGGAACTACCTATAACTGTCCTATTTTACACTCCGTGCATACAATAACCTTCCTGGTCTATACACACTGTTAAAATGTCGGCAATTAAAGACATGTATACTCTCCCAAAAAAGAAACGCAAAGTTACATTTCGTCGTCGGTATATCCTGGCTCTACCATCGCCTTGTTGCAACAAGAACAGCGACACGTCGGTGAAACAAATTGCTCTCGGTGTCTGAACCCATTAAAGTTGGATTTCATGGTGTCGGCGTATTTCAAAACAGAAGCTCTAACGGGGACGTTTGCCTCGTTATTCGGTTTCACGTAGGCGTTTACGGACTGTCTGGTACGAGATTTTACACCGTCCGGGAATTGCTGCTGCAGTAGAGGTCGCTGTTGAAACCCATTTACGCCAATGACGTAACCGGAAGTGACGATCCAGGACATGTGGGGTCACTCTTGTTTGGCCTGAGCTTGGGCGGTCACGTGTTGAACTTCGCTGTCGGTACCTATACCAACGACGAGAAATGAAATTAAGGGAAACATTCAGCAGGCTGGCTACATCTGTCTTGGATTCACCTACCTGTAATCGAACAATAGCGTTGTCAGATATGGCATCACTTGGTTCCTTGAGTGTTTACATGTGCAACTGATTATTTGGGAACCGAGAACCCCGGGATTTTAAAGACCTTAGATGTAGGTTCCATGCGAAAAGCTCGCAAAGTTGTTAAATTCATGTTTCTTGGTGCAATCAAACGATAACAAATTTCGACAAAAATGATGACCAGTCACAATTAGTAACATTACATTTAAAACCAACAATGAATTTCTTTTATCCTTACATAATGACATTAAAACAAGTAAGATTTATGGAAAGAACGACCTCGTGTAAATAAAAAAAATGATTAAAAATGGGTTGTGCGTTTCTTTTTTTGAAGAGTATATTATGATATTATAGTTGTATTACTGACTATATACTAAATACATACAACGTGTATACAAGGACTGGCTGAAAAGTGCTGAGCCTGAAGTAGGCTGCAGGATTTAAGCTTGTCAATTCATACCAGTCAGCGAAATTAATGCGATAGAGAGAATCTCCTACGGGTCTTTTGATATCAAAACAGACGAGTTAGAGATTATATTTATCACCCAATCCTTTCTTATGTGCACAAATACATAAATATAATTTCCAGGCCGGAAAATACCGATAAATCCCGGTTAACACCAGGGTCGAACACGGACCTACTCACCGAGCCACCGCAGATCCCGTGAATTTTATGAGACCATGTTTATATAGTATAAATGGGTTTTAGATCATTGCAGATCTTCGCCCAGCGGTAAAAGTTTTCATTTACAGAGCTTCTAATTCATCGCTGAAATCCCCACATTATATGTGTTTATCTTTTAGTCGTTTACAAGTGTCAGTTTTTAATTATGTGCGATAATGCATCACGTCACAGGTATTTGTAATTATTTATAATTCAAAATGTCTTCCTCTTTTATAATATATTAATAACCGTGGGATACAAATGGTGGTATATTTGATCCCACACGTAGTTTACTGCGTTCCTGACCTATTCGAAATTTCTTCCTTGTTAAATAGAGCAGAACAGTAGGACGTTAAACTCCAATGGAAATAAAATGAAACATGTCCTTTTTCAATTGTGTCACAAATTACATCTGTCATTATGTAACACCATTAATATATATTTATAATTTGTGATTGCGTCTGCTCTTAAACTAAATAATTAATGTGGTATGTTTACTACGTCATCAAGAAAATATAACTTAACTTAAATCTCGAAGTCACACCCTCCTCTCTATGAATGCCGAAAATTTCGATGTGTTCCAATGAACAGTTTGTAAGAATAATATTTATCCAAACAAAAACAATAGTGTTTCTCACAAGCTTTGAAGTGTGATACTCTAATTTTACATATTCAAAGAAAAATATTCCATGTGGTAATGTTTGCTATAACTACAATCACGAGAAGGTTACAAGTGTAAATCCTTTCATATCTGTGATCCGTTTCAAAATCTATTTATTTTGTTATGGCTTAAATGTTTTGATATGATTTACACAATTCTTTATAATATTATGTTATTGATCATTTGAGAAATATTGCTTTTCAGATATAAAATGTAAAAAAAATCATATGTATGGATGCTTCGGGTTTGATATGTCAAATCATTTATTTCTGAGATCCGTTTCAAAATCTAATAACTTTGTCATGACTTTTCATATATTTTTGATATATTGTACGCTACTTTTTTATGAAACCTTTCATTTTTTCAGATTTAATATGAGTGTATAACATAATTAATTTAATTTCAATGTGAGAATCCCTTTTCAAGCTTTCCATGACAATATAATATTGGCAAATTTACTACAGCATTTTGTTTAAAGTGGGAATTTCATATTTTCTTAGAAAGTCAAAACATATATATTTCTATGTCTTTTGCTCAATAGGTTGTCAACTCACTATTATACAATCATAGACATTATTTTCCACTCTTAAACATCTTTCACATCGGAAATAACACAATTACCTCCCTTCCCCCCCCCTGCAATAGCTATCTTTAAACGCTTGAATTTGAAGTTGAAAATGATATTTTTGCCAATTTCTCAACTGGCGATAGCGAATTATACGATTAATAGGATTATTCTTTAACAAGGTAGGACTGTTTATAGATACCATCTATTTTAAGGCTTTATTTTAATATATTTTAAAAATATAACTTAAAAATATGAAATTGCAGCTTTAAAGGATATCTTTGTAATCTGTGGGGGTGTCTTTGTATTCTGCAGGTAACCAGAATGTGGTGGGATAATCTGATGGCATGCAAAGCTCAATAACACCCAAGTGTTAAAAGTACTTATGATAATGCTTTGATTTTGGGAAGATGAATACTGATTACACATTAATTTACATTCATAACTTTATGTGTTACTGTAAAAGTGTCCTTTTATAAGAATTTGTAATATTAAGCCAACAATCATTTGGAATACACTATATGTATTGATATGTTTGATCTACATCACTATTGGGCATGTTTACTTTGTTAATATCTTACCATACATTAGCAGTTGTTAATGTTATGTATACATATTGTTATGTTAATGCTGAAAATGTGTGTTATACACAATTATTCAATTTCGATAAGTTTTGATATCCCTAAGAATTGATGAAACAAATATCAAATTATTCCTGAAAAAATGTCGCACAAAACAAATTGACTGCAGAAAAATAATATATTAATATACTGATTTATTCAGTACAAATTAAAGAGTCGTATTACGTTACATAGTCTGAAACTGAATACCCATTCACAGCATACAATTGTGAATAGACATGTACAATAAGAAAGACGTTGATTAGTATATCACCGCATGTACATTCTATAAACGACATTCGCAATTTTTTTTACACTTAATCTATTCAGGTATAATATCCGGGTTTTCATTTCATTCTTTCGAGAATTCTGTCACACACGAGAAGGTTATATCATAGCAGTACGTCTATCTTTATTTATTTCATCTGAACTGATCGAAATACGATTTATTAATTGAAGTTTCCAATCAACCAAAATAAATAATGGCTTGTGTTATAAAAGGATTAATTGCTGGTTCACTGTTAGGCTTTTATTTTTATGAAATACAGGCCAGGTAAGTATATCATGACTTTATTTCAGAATATTTATAAAATTATACTGATTTATTTAATAAGTGATGGTTTTATAGCATTACACTACCGGTCTCAAATGTTTGATCATTAATCCCAAATCTAATTGTCGTCTAGTTGTAGGTTATCACACTGTTGCACTAAACAGACAAGGTGCGATAACCCCTGCATACTACACAATTAAACAGGGTTAATGTTTGCCCAAACTGTCGTTGTGAGTAGACTGGAATGAAAACTAAATTTTCCCTATAGCCAAAGTGTTATAACATAAATTTTAATACTTAGATCTAATACAGGTTACTTAAATGTCACTAAAAAAAAGTAAATCATGGCCCTTATAATCTTATAATACAAGGGTCATGGTGGGTTTGCTGTATTATTAGCCGTATATTGCATTATACCCTCAAACGTGGTACTGTTGTATTTTTTTTATCTTAGCCGTATATAACACTTTTTATATCTGTAATCGTTTTATTATAATAGTCTATTATACCACGTTTACTTATCAAACGCCATACTTTAATCTTATATGAGGGATCACATGGCTAAGTGGGTAAGACGCTGGTTCGCTAGCCTGTAGGTCGGGTGTTCAATCCCTGCATTGGCCGAGAAAGTTTATCCAGATTTTCCGACGTGGTTTTCCCTTGTCAGTGATGCAGAACGGAGGGACTGACAAGGACAGCTGTCTAGTCGTTCGGATGGGACGAAAACCCGATGTCCCGTTTACACATTGGCTTGCACGTAAAAAATCTCTTAGCAGTTGGAATTCGGTATAAGAGTAGGCCGTAGCGCCACTGCCCGGGCAAAATTTCCCTGATAGTATACTGTATGGCCGTCTTAATTAGCCCCGTTTGGGCGCAGAACAGTAGGATTTTAAACCCCATTTCATTTAATCTCATACTTTATGGCCTTTTTATAAGGCTTAGTAACCATATCTAAATGATGAATTTTAACCGACTTCGCTATTGCCTATATATTGATATTTATTTAAACAGAAAGTATAAATTACATGGTTTATATAAATACTTCAAAATGGAACAAATACTTAACAATATAGGTCAGAATTTGAAAGTCCATATAAAGCCATAGCAGATTCGGCATGTTTTTGATCGATAACGTAATAATAAAGCCATAAATTTATTACATAAAGGTGGAATCTGTATATTAGTTTCTATATTTTATTTGTAGTAGCCATGTTTGTACAGCACAAGAATCGTACCAAGAGAAATACCATATAAACTGTGGATTGTTTGGTTGGGATCGGTGCACCAGATATAGGTAAGAACTGACTGTAATAAAAACATTTAAGTCCTAATGTTAACAGTTGAAAAAATAAACAAGCTAGTGTTGCTAGTTCCTTTTTTACTACAACTGTTATTTGACTAGGCCAAAAATTTGTCAGTTGTCTACATGGAAATCCCGTGTGCCATAAGTAATAACCAAAGACGAAGCGCCAATACAACGAAAGGCTGGCGCAAGTAAATACGGCCTAGTAAGAAGACTTCATATTTTGAGTGCTGAATGAAAAGTTGTAAGTCTGAAAAGATCAATTGGGTTGAAACAAACTTTTGCCACCAACTAGCATATTCATTGAGTTAATCCTAGACATAAGAACTGTCGTTACACAATTGATGATATATCATTAAATAGCCTCATGAAATCAATTAACAATATATGTTACAGAATGACAGATGTTAGAGATGCGTCATGTCATCTTGACAGGTGATATCGACACCCCTGGTGTTCTTGGTAGAATTCCTTATGCCATTATGTAACCATAACTTGTTTTATTTAACTGTCTTTAGTGAATGATAAACCTGATATGATACATAAGACAGGTGTCTAATGAGCTCCTTAGACTTGATGGGTTTTATAAACCCACTAACAGAAACGAATCGACAGTCAGGTCCAGGAGGCCAGGCTAGGCGGGCGCTTAGATGAAAGTACCTAATGGATACAGAGAGGTCAAGGCAGGCCTAGGAGTTAGGTCCGGCCAGGAATGAGCGAAGGCCATGGGCGCCTTGGCACGAGACGAGACGAGAGCTTCTGGGGTTAGCACCCTCGTGCTAAGCCAAGCTAATTAAGTCATGACTATCTCCATATAAGTTAGTTCTACGGTCGTTTACATTATGATGTTTGTACCTAATAGTGTAAGAAGCAGAATAAAAGTATTATTAGAAGTATATACCAGTGTTGTTATCAAGAACCTGATTAAAGGACAAATACTGTCACACTGTAACTGTAGTGTTATTAATATTGTATGCGTAGTGAACCTATCCATTGAACCTATCCATTGAAATCACCAGAAACGGGCAAAACTTGCTATAGGACAGTCAACTCTAACCCCAACACAAATACAATGCCGACACAGTCTCCACTTTAGGGGATGATGCCACTTCCTTTTCCACGGTAAAAAAGTGGGCTTCGGAATTTAAGCGTGGCAGAAATATCAACAGTAACTATTCAAGAAAACATTACCCGGGTGCATGGCATGGCGATGACAGATCGACGATTGACCATCTCGAAATTTTGCCATGTGCCAGTGTTGTGGTCATGAGAGGGTTGAGTACATTATTGCCAACGAGTAAGAAATGGCACAAGTTCTGCCAAAGCTCTTGACTGTGGATCAGAAACATACCGTGATTGATCATCGGGGCCGTTTTGAAGCAGGTCCTGATAATTTTATGGTACGTTTTGGCCCCGCCAGACTTCCAACTGTTTCCAAAAATTAAAAATGACGATGGTGAAATATGTATTTTCCAGAACACAATATAAGATTAGAAGTTTTTGTTGCAGTGGGTGGAGATCTGTTGGTTCTGATCTGGCGTGTGATCATGGTAAATATATTTTATAACTGTATTATCTGTCAGTAGTAAAGATGTCCATCTTCGTGTACGGAATGGAGTTAACTGGCCCGGGCGGTATGGAAAAGTACACCGTTAAAACCCATTTTTATTATTTACTCGTCCATCGATTTGTTAGTGTTCTGTGACTTGCAGTTCCAGAGAAATGGAAGTTGGATGGTCTAGTGGTGCGCGTGAAACCATAAGACTGTCATTGAGTCAAGCCGCGTTGTTTCGATTGACTGCATGCACGTGACAAGAAGTATGGTTGCCTGTCCAACCTCCTAGGTCTTCGCCGGGTCCACCTGTTTCCTCACATTGCTAAACACCCATACGCTAAAGCGAATTACATGTGTTAGTCCCGAAATGATCTAGTTTGTTTCGCAGTTCCAGAGTTACGGTCTCAAGCCCCACCGCATATCGATAAAGATTGTTTTTTTAACATCTTTTATTTTTAAATTTTGGTTTTTGGAGCATTGAGGTGTACACTGGACCTCGTTTGTTCGTCCAATCCGAACTTGACTGCCATCCTTTTCAGGCCCTCCGTCCTGTATCACTGACAAAAACCAGATGAACTTTCTTGACAGCTCTGCTTGTCAGGCCCTCCACCCTGCCTCACTGATAAAACACAGATGAACCTTTTCGGCCAACACCGGGAACGAACCCGCGACCTCTAAAGCTTGTGGGGGGTGGCCTAGTGGTCTAGAGTGCCGCGCTTTGACCTGTAGCTGACCGGTCGCCTCTGGCTTGCGGCTGTGGTTTCGGGCCATGGTGTCAGCGTATGTGGCATGGAGATAGGGGCGCCTTCTCAACCTCGTGGGTTTCCTCCGGGCACTCCGGTTTCCTCCCACTGCTAAAGACCCCTACGCGCAAGCTAATTATTGAAATAAAATTAAAACCATATGTTAATCCCGAAATGACCTAGTTTGTGTTGAGTGGACGTTAAACCCCATTTCTCTCTATCTCTCTAAAGCTTGTGAACTCAATGGTTAATACCCTACAATATATGTTAAAAACTATTGCTTCTATAGGGTTCACAAGTTTTTCTGTAATGGGTATAATGCTTGGGGAATGGGTCTCTGGATCAGAAGGTAGCGGAAACGATAGGATCCGTTCTCTCATTAACCTCAATGCTTCACACCATTATATGAAGAAAAAAAACTGATTTAAAGTGTATCCCCAGAATAGGGGGAGGAGGAACGCGGGTCGTCTCTTTATGTCACCAATGCTTCATAAAGTCCACATCCATCACACGATCCCCATTACTAAAATCTTGTAAACACGAAGTCTGTCATTAGGTCAAGTGCCGTTATTTCAATTGACCGCCTCTACGTGACAAGCAACGGTATCGCTTGCCCAAACTCATGAGTTCTACCGGGTCCACTGCTACATACCCCTACGCGCAAGCGAATTATTGAAATAAAAATGAAACATGTGTTAATCCCGAAATTACCTATTTTGTGTCGCAAGGTTACCGCCTCTAACCATAGAGATCACGATTATTTTTTCAACTTTTTTTTTCAACTTCGGTGTTTAGAGCATTGGGGCCAATAGTCGACGTGTTAAATCGAGATTGATTAATTAGTTTAAACGAAATGATTAATTCGTATTTGTCCCTCTTGAAATTGTTTATTTTGTGTTCAATTATTGAAATTTGGAGACGGTTTAATGCCTTTTTTTTTATTCGCAATTTTTTCGCAATTCGTATTTGTCCCTTTTGAAATTGTTTATTTTGTGTTTCAATTATTGAAATTTGGAGACGTTTTTTTTTGTTCGCAATTTTTTTGTTTAGTTTTTAAAGAAATTATTTTGCTCTAAAAACCCACTGATTTCGTTATAAACGAATGTATTTGTTCTATATATGCTTATTCTCTTTTTCCTGAATATCCTTGATTTAGGGGTGGAATGTCCAGGAGAAAAACAGACACGTTATAGTAAACTCATCCCCGAACAAAACAAAACCCAAATAAACGTCCCAACAATATACATTATTATGACGGAGATTATTGTTTGTAACATGTACATAATCTGAGTATTATCCCCAATCGCATTCAGACACCCTGACAAGAAAAAGGTCATAGCATATACATTATTTATGACTTTACGGAGGAAAGACAATCTGGATTATCGTAGCATGTTGTCGAAAAGTTATAGAAATGAAATGCCATGTACATGTAAAAGGAATAAGACCAGGGCCCTCTTTCACGAAATTTTAAGTTGAGATAAAATACAAATTATACTTCAATTTTGATTGGCTAAGCACTAAAATCAATCTAATATTATCCAATCAAATTACTAAAATTGGGATCTTATCTTAGTTAAAATTTCGTGAAATAGGCCCCAGTTACTTTATGTGGAATTACAATTTGTATTACATGGTTGTAAAAGGAATAAGAGCGGTTATTGTAATGTGGAATTATAATTGGTATTAATTACATTGAATTGTGTGTATTTTATATTCTAGCTATATGTGATAACAAGATTGACCCATCAGCTTGTGATAACTATTTTCCCAACTCCCATATAAAATATAGTGATGGTAGTATCCAAAGATATATATATGGTACGTGTCAAAATCCTGGACGATGTAGCTGCCCAAAAGATGGTTTTTATTCAGCTGGCCACACATGTGGGAGTATGTATTAATAATTTTCTTGTTCATCAGTTATTGTTGTATAGTATTTTTATTATAAATACTAAATAAAGTTGGTATTGACTTAGAAAGATACGAGCAAGTAAAACATATAGATCATGTTAACGATGTGTTACTATTACATAACATAACATATTACATTTGATATACTATCCTCAGATCAAACAATTAAGAGAGTGACGTTTAAAATGGTCAAATAGTAATATTTATAATTCTATGATCTTTTCATGCAGTAAACGCAAATGTCACACCAAATTTTATTAACTAAAAGTGTGGGCTACATTGAAAGATATTGTGAACCCTGAACCACATTCAATAGTAATCGGGCATCTAAGTTTGTCATTGATGGTGTAGTAACTTATTTTTATTATACTTTATAGTGTGTTCAGCAATTACAAACTGTGATCTGGAAACCTGTACATCATCATCAAACCAGAGGTGCTCAAGGTGTGAAGGAGTTCGAGATGAAACACCTGGCTTTAGAGCTTATGTTGTTTCCAGTGATAGAAAACGTTGTACAAGTTAGTATTCAATCCATATAGGTATCAATATTTTATACTTTATTATGTGGCCAACTTAAATCCCACCCTTGAAGTTAAAATAAAGAAATAAAAATTCTCCGACGACGGCATGTGGTACAGAGGATATCTTCCACCCAGTGCAGTGATCTCCTGTTTCTGCAATCGAGGCCCAAACCATTGTCTCGCAATATGCAGTAACCGTCGTCGATTGATGCAGATCTTCAAGAACAAATAAAATGTTGTACGCCGACTGGGCTAATGCAGACGGGCATAGTGTGCTGCGGGGGACATTTTGCTATTTTCTGCCATTATTATCAAATTCCAACTGCCAATGTATCTTTACATGCACGCGAATGTGTACGCGGAACCTCAGTTGTTCGTTCCATCCGAACGACTAGACAGCTGTCCTTGTCAGCCACCCCCCCCCCCAGTACCACTGACAAGGGGAAATCATGTCGGAAAATCCGATAAACTTGCTCGCCCAATACCAGGAGCGAACTTGCAACCTCTAGGCTAGCAAGCCAGCGTCTTAATCACTTAGTCACCGTGCCCCCAAGAGCATGATAGAATCCCAGAGTTGCCGAGTTGAATAAGTTTTGTCTGACGTTTGTGTGTGTCGTTATATTTGGCAGGGGTCAGTGGTTCGGGAATTAAATAAACCCAAGGTCAACAGTATAATTAATTTTCTATTATTACAGAGGCGTGCTCCTGGCGATCTGACAGTACACCGTGTTATCCTGGAAGCTGTGCTAATGAACTGGCATCCAACTGTGTATGTACGTCAGGATTTACAGGATCGAAATGCGATAAAAGTAAGTATCACTAGCGTATTCTTTTAAAATCAACAGAGACATAGTCGCACAAGAATCATAGTACATTATGTTCCACTAAGGTCTAGCCTGCTCCAAAATACTGTGTCTAATATCCTGAATGCAGAAATTGTAAGCGTCATATTCTGCTCGGTTATATAACGGTCCCAATAACAAATGATTCACAACAAAACACTTATTTATGGAAAACAGCTACTGTGTATTTTAGGCGACGTTTCGTAGAGTATTCTCTCAACATAAGTATGTGTTTTGTTGTTACTCTATCAAGTTACTAATTGCCATTTAAATATCACAACAAATGATTCATTAGTAACCACTTCAGATGGTGTGTTGCTAAGCAGTAAAATTAATCTCTTCTCTTCGCAACTGATTGGGCTTATTTATTCTGCAGCATTGCATATTGCGATTATACAGCAATGATATTTACACTAGCACCCAAAGTAGATGAAGCTGTAGTCCGCGGCATTGATATTCACATTAACAGTGATACATCTGACATATACTGAGCACCACAGAAAACGCATCACTTAGTTTTTCGTATAACAAAATGATCCTGTAAACATATCAACCATCCGTGTCTCACTTTTGATTTTGACCTCTCTGACTTTGTACCGTTGGTTACAGATTAAACATCCATAAGTGTACAAATGTGTTGTTATTGATGTGTTCCCATTTGAATATCGTTCACAATAAGAAGCAAAATAAATAAGATATGTTTACAGGATCGTTTTGTTATACTAAAAAAACTAAGTGATGCGTTTTCTATGGCGCTCAGTATATATTCAAAGCAAAGTTACAAAGTTACTAATGCAAAAACTAATCACAAATTTCTATTATACATTGTTATTGTGTACCGTAAACGTAAATCAGTTACTAGACAATTTATCTCTTTCAGTAACCGCAAAGCCTTCAATATTAGAGAATAGACTAAGTCTGGTAGTCAACAATGGTGGTAAAACTGATGCACCAGGAAATACAAATGCTGGACCAGTTCAAGATACTGTATGGACTAATATGGTTAATCCTGTTAATATTAACTTTAGATTTACTGCCGATTACCAACCATTTGTACCTACTCGACAGGCGTATGTCAATGATTTTAAAGTTGGCATTATTAGTGGGAGTTTACGTCTGGAAAAAGGTAAAGGTCTTTATGGTATTTCCTCATAAATACACTGTTTTAATCCAACACAATTTCCTATTCGTTTTTATTACCATTAATTTACTCACGTCCTGTGGACCATATCATTTAGTAATGCATTTGATAACAGAGAACATCGTTCAAATGAACCAACTTATATTTACTTGATGCTAGTCTCAAATTGTTTCCTTTATTCTTGGAAATCGTTCTTCTATTTCAGATGCCAATAATATTCTTTCTCATCCTTGTGGTGGATCACAGAGTCGAAATAATCCTAATCAGGGCGTGTTTACCTGTGAACAGACATTAACAGATTTATCTCAATTATCTCTACCATTTAATCACAACGATGTGTAAGTTTATCTCAATTATATTTACAGGATGTCACAAAACACATGCACGAGAGGATAAGCATTTTTATTCATAACAAGCTAATAATGTGCATGCGCATTGCGTTCCACTAAACTAAGTATTATGTTCAAATGGGTAGAATACACTAAAAATCAAATTATCTGCCTTAAATACACATTATGGGAGATTAGATAAAGAGCTGACAATTCTCACTAGTTAAAAACTAGAAATTCAATGGGAATTTTGCTGAAAATTTCAGCCAATTTGATCCACGATGAACCAAGATTTTAGCGATTGAAAAAGTTAATTAATGTCTAATTAATTTAGACCTGCAATAGGCAGATAAAGCTCTTGCGTGATACATGTTTAAGTACTAGAAACCTTTGGTAAGGTACCAAAATGTGCTGTCTAAAGTGCGAACGAGTTTTTATGAAACTGCATATAGCAGGGTAGACTGGAATAATTCTGAGAACTGCTAGGCATATTTAAATAGAGGATAAAGTGGTTGTTTTCTCTGTTTAAGATTATTTCCGTTTCAAAATTCAAGGAAAGTTAATGAATTTACACTGTTGACAGATGTTTTTATACAGATATGAAACCTAATAGCTGTTTTGCTTATAGTTTATTATAATGTACATTTTAGACTCTCGTTTTCGATGTCAGTTGCCAATGGTGGATTTGTTAAGATTGAAAATAAAGAAACAAACTCGATGGAAACCAGATATCTACAAGGATTGACTCAAACCAATACATTTTCTATGACATTTGATACTGTAGATCCATATCATTGTAAACCGCAGTTAAGATGTCCTTTAGATATGTTGTCTGATGTAGACTTATCTAAACAGGTACATATACTCTAGACCAAATATAATTGTAAAACTCAAATAGAATAGATAATACACATATTATTGTATATCACAATTCATTCCGTTTAAATCCATTTCATTGTAACCCCAATGAACATGTTCCCTGGGCATGCTTTGTGATGTTGAGATTTTACTGAGATTTTTAAGCATCCTGGCTTTCGGGCAGATTGTTGGGTGGCAGGGATTGTCATAGGTGGATCTGACGTATATTAGAGTATCAAACAGGGAGTAGTGTAGAGACTACTCAGGGTAGTAAAACGTCTTGATTTTCCGAGCAGGTGGGTATCATTGTGAATTCCCATAATAATTTATATCATCCACATATCCTCGTTCCTAATACAGCTTCAAATATACCCTTTAGAGTATGTTGTACAGAATAACCTGAATCTAAAATACTTAGTGTACCGTTTGCCACTTAATAATTTAACCCCCAGAACTCCTGTTATTCCTGAAAATCTACTCAGACTCTTGGGAATCACGCCATAATATTTCGACGTCTTTTTGAATACATTTAAATGTAATTCACAGTTATATAATCTCAATTGGGACGACATGACGTCCACATGCAATGCCATTATTTCTATGTAATCTTATTAAGTACGTTAAACGAAATTTCATTTTATTTCATTTCTATCTAAACACAAATTATTTTTGTCTAGCGTACTCAACGCTTTTCATGGGAGGGTTGGGTGGATGCCGATGCTGGGATTAAAGAATACGAGTATGAACTATTTGAACTTCATCGTATTGGTAATGAACTTGGTGTCAAGGCAAGGAAGTCGGACTCGAAAACCACGTCAGTGAGTATCGTATACAATATTTACAAAGAGCAAATAACAATTGCGGTATCAACATTTTAGTAAAGCAGTCTTACATTTGTTGGAGATAATGAATTGTGTAAAGGCAGTAAAAGATGCAGTAAAAGCAAACTAATACAATTGTTGGCAAAATCAAATTACGAATCGATTACGAATCAACATTTTATTAAAGCAGGCTTACATTTTGTTGGAGATAATGAATTTTGTAAAGGCAGTAAAAGATGCAGTAAAAAAGCAAACAAATAAAATTGTTGGCAAAATCAAGTAAAACCTGATTACGAATAAAACATAAAAACCAAAATATTTAGAATTATAGTAAATCGGACTACAAAAGGAAGTGTGAATCAAAATGTTCAGTCCGGGAATATTAATAATATACTTGTCATTAACGTAAACATTTTACCCTTTCAGAAAAGTGCTGTTGTTACATTCCCCGATCCCGCGGTGTATTCCATAATTTTATCAGCCTACGATAAAGCGGGAAATTACAAGAAAGCCAGACGATTGGTTATATTTGATGACACGTCTGCTGTAACAACGACATCTGGAAGTGTACTCAGAGTGACAACGGCTCTTCCTGCTACCAATTACAAATGGCAGACTAATTTAAATTCTGTTACAATCAGCTGGACTAATAGATATATCAACACAGTACACCATAATGGTCGTTTTCTAGCATCAGTTGAATCATGCTCTGGTGTAGAAAATGAATATGATGATAATTATGGGTCTAGAACAACACAGGCAGTCAGCAATGTACAAGGTAACAGCTAGAGGTTTAATTATTACTTATGGTTGTAGACTGCCCTTCGTTTCTAGGCAATCTACCACTACAAAAAATGTTAAAGTATCCTTCTACCCCTACCCATCTTCATTTTGTATTTGGGTATATGAAACGTTTTAGACCTATTTTTACAATCGCTCCGAACAGATTGTTCTATTTCTGTTATCAGTAATGTGATCTCTTCTTTGACATTTGAACATAGAATCCATTTATTTTTTAGGAATTGTTAGTATTAAAACCATATATAAAGTAGACCACGCTGGAGGAAGTTCGATTAAGCAGCCTTCTAAAAATGAATTCGTAGATCTGGTACTTGATCAGCAAGTGACAATAACACCTGTCCTGAAAGATGGCGATACTTTACGATATTTTATCAGGGCTTGCGATATTTTATCTCAATACATGGAAGAATCGCTGACCGTCCATTTTGATAGTTCTCCACCTGTTATTGAAAATCTATGGTTAACAAAAGGTGATGAAGTTAATCTAGCAGTTCATGGTTTTGAGGAACTTGATAAAATGGTGTAAGTATTTACATTCTGGGACAATGATTATGATATTTACGATACAGGTGCGGATCCAGAAGGGATCCATCCCCGACCCCTTGCTCAGTTGCATGAAAAAAGAATAATGCCTTGCATCAATGAAATTACATCACAAAGTGATCCTACATCAGTATAAAAATGATTTCTCTGTTTCAAAAGCTCAATTTGTATGTATGCCAATATAATTTAGAGACGATGATGGCAGATTTCCGTAACAGAAACCTGGCAAACCCCTCCTGCAAAATTTCCTGGATCCGTCCCTGTAATATGTTCAATATATGTCTCGTATATTAACTACCAAAAAGAGAATGGACTTAGAGACTACTAAAATGGGTTTGGAAACTAAGTAAAACTTGAATAAAGTTACCTTACATGGTTACGTAAATATTTTGTATTTCGTTTAAAGTCAGTTTATCTGTCCAGTTTCTGTTTGAAGTTGACACCATATTGAAAAAATCATAGAATGGTTAACATTATGTGATAGATTTAGAGCTTGGTTGACAGTATGGAATGGTTGAAAGATGGAATTACATTATGAACATATTGGATACATGTATTGGTATTATATAATATAGGGTAGGTAATAGTGACTGTATATACTGAGTGATATCATGTTATATAATTTACAGCATCGAATGGGTAGCCTATGATGATCATAGTGGAATAGAAACAGTACAATGGAAGATATTGGATCATTTAACGGAAGTAGAACATGGTTCTCAGCGTATTCCACGACAAGGCGAAACAATGGTAAGTATAATAAATGAAAAGTTTTATATACCAATAGTGAAACTCGGTAAATATCGCGAACTGATATTAAATTCTTTACTAAAATGGGTACACAATATTTTCTATTTCAAAATACTTGGATGTAGTTAAAACAGTGGAGTGAGTTTAACCGGCACACAATGCAACAAGGGAGACAACTTCTCGCGAACAAGTGCCCCTGACTACTGCTTATTACTCTGTTTTGATTTTTTCTTTCAGAACATTCAAGAATGCCAAAGTAAATATTCTAATAATGCCAGAGGTGCCAATTGTTATTGCATTCCTACTAGCGTATGTTATCATCGCCATTTTCAAATAAAACCACCTACGACTGCAACACCCGGAGAAGGCATCTTAAACAATAAAAATACTGGTACGCATGATCATGATTATCGTATTGTGGTTACTGTGATGAATCAAGCTAAATTAAAAACAACTCTAACTAAACAGGCATGTATTAGATATTTATAATAAAACATTAACTACAAATATATACACTACAATGTTTCATAATCTACATACATATATAAAGCTTTAGCTGGTGGATATATCAATATTATTAACTACCTCTTTACTTAATAGTCTCATCTAATTTCAGATTACAATTGATACTAGTCCACCGCATAAAGGGATGGTACATGACGGTAAATATGGCACACCGGAAGTAGACTTTCAGCCAGATTTAGAACTATTTGCACACTGGGAAGGTTTCTTTGATAGAGAAAGTGGAGTGAAATTTTATCAGTATGGTTTTTCTACGTCTTGTTTGGACGCCAACAAATTTCAACTGAATCTTGTAAATAGACAGGTAATCTAAGCAAATGAAATGAAACGTTTTTAAAGTAAATGTATTTGTCCTTGGTAATATTTATCATTTTATGGTAAAACAGTTATAAGGCTTATCTCTTGCTATTATATTATAGAATGTTCAACAAACTACATCTATGCACGCTTCTTGGACAGCACCGTCTGGTGGTAAATATTACATCACCGTGGTAGCATATAACCGAGCTTTAGAAGTATCTCTACCAGTTTGTTCTGATGGAGTTGTTGTAGATAGAACAATTGGTATGTATGATTAACCACCAAATCCAAAATTCCACAACAATATATTCAATAGTCATTTCTCGAGACCTTTACAAGAACGTGTATTCCAGTAAACGGTTTAAAACAAAAACATCTCAATGGGATGTCATTACTTTATTAGACCAAGAATTTGTGTTCGGTTTGTCCTGGTCCATATAACTATCGTACTTGTCGACTGTACCTTATATTCGTTCACAGTCGCCTAGTCGTATTGAGTTACAATTGCCTCGTTATTAGTAGCCTTGTTTTATTCTAGGCAGACCGATTCTCGATCCAAACAAAGATACCAAGACCAGTATATCTGTATCACGTGGAGAAACAGGTGTATTAACGATCCATGTTTTAGCTTATCCACTACCTGTATTTACCTGGTATTATCAACAAGATGGTACTGAAAGACTGGTTATAGATGTTAGAACTAACCAGACAGATGATGGTCTATCATCAACATTAACTATACAAGATGTTACAGTTGATGATGGTGGAACCTATATGGTTTATGTTAATAATAGTCATGGTACAAGATCGTTTGTATTTAACATGAATGTATTGTCTGACGATGATGATGATGATGATGCACCTGGTAGTAACAATACCCTGCTTGGAGTTGGTATAGGTGTTGGTCTGGGCGTCATCCTATTCATTTTGTTGGGGATCATCGTTAAGAGAACTTGGAGGAGAAACTGCTGTCGGAAAGCAACAGGTAACAGTTATACTGAGTTAATAAATCGCACTATAGAATCGCAATTCTCATTCAAGGCGGGACATTCATCGCTATATCAAACAACATATATATATATATATATATATATTTGGAATGGACGATTTGGCAACATTGCAGATTTGCAACACATAATGAATTATTTAGACCTAAATATCAAATTCACAATTGAAACAAACGATCTGCAAATCCCATTCTTGGACGCTCTAGTGAAACGAAGGGGAGAGCTACTCTTCACAGATATGTATTCTAAAGAAAGAGATACTAAAAACTATCTCTCTTATAAATCATGCCATCCACGCCATGCCAAAAATAATATACCCTTTTCCTTAGCTAGAAAAATGTGCACAATTGTGATAGATGAAGGCCTGCGTATTGTCAGGTTAGGTGAACTAAAAAGAAATTTATTGAAGCAACATTGTCCCCTCGAGGTAATAGAAGTTGGGATAAATAAGGCTTTGGTAATTGATATCTAAACACCGAGGGCTACTAAAGCAAAAGACGGTTCGGATAATATCATTACCGTTGTCGCTACTCATAACCCCCAACATCCCAACTTCTTTAAAACAATGTACGAGAGCAGGTCACTCCTGGCATCAAACGACAAACTCAGAACGAAATTTGATAATGTTCAATTCATTAAGTCACAAAGACAGCCACCTAATTTGAAATGCCTCCTAACCAGAGAAAAATTCAATTCATCTATATCACAAGGACCGGTTTTTTTATGTATCTAAATGCCTGGATCTGCGATGTAAATGTTGCGACCATATAATGCCAAATAACAATTAGCCTCATTTATATATTTTCTTAAAGCTCCAATAGCATTTTTTTAAGTTATATTTTTAAAATGTATTAAAATAAAGCCCAAAAATAGATTGAACCTATAAACAGTCCTACCTTGTTAAAGAATAATCCTATTAATCCTATAATTCAGTACTGCCAGTTGAGAAATTGGCAAAAATATCATTTTCAACTTCAAATTCAAACGTTTGAAGATGGCCGTCCATGGAGAGGAATGGGAAAACAAGGGAGGTAATTGAGTAACTATTTCCTCAATCACCCTGTGTCACCCTTTATAATGCCCAAAAAATTTTGCCCGGGACCGTATAATAGTGAGTTGACAACCTTTTGAGCAAAAGACATAGAAATAATTATGTTTTGACTTTCTTAGAAAATGTGAAATTGGAACTTTAAATCTATCTCATGATTATCTTCCACTCATTGTTCCTAAATTGAACCCATATACTATGTCGGCATACCTTTTATCTTTTTATCATTTACCGTGAAACAAAGTAGTGCGAGAGAGAGAGAGAAATGGGGTTTAACGTCCACTCAACACAAACTAGGTCATTTCGGGACTTAACAAAGTAGTGCAGCTTTGCGGTTGTACTAATAATATTGGATATATATATATATATATCATTACTGGTTGAATTTCTAAATCAATAAACGTTGCATAATACATAATAAATGATGTAAATATTGAATTTCAATGTTCCTAGGGGATCACGCGGCTAAGGCGCTGGTTCGCTATCCTGGAGGTCGGGTGATCGATCCCTGCATTGGCCGAGAAGGTTCATCCAGATTTTCCAACGTGGTTTCCACTTGTCAGGGATGTAGGACGGAGGGCCTGGCAAGGATAGCTGTCTAGTCGTTCGGGTGGGACGAAAAACCGAGGTCCCGTATGCACATTGGCGTGCACGTTAAAGATCTCTTGGCAGTTGAAATTAGAGAGAGAGGGAAAAATGGGGTTTAACGTCCACTCAACACAAATTAGGTCATTACAGGACTAACATATGGTTTAATTTTATTTCAAAAATTCGCTTGCGCGTAGGGGTCTTTAGCAGTGGGAGGAAACCGGGAGTTGGAATTAGATATAAGAGTAGGCCGTAGCTCCGCTGTCCGGGCAAAATTTCCTTCATTGCACAATGCACACTGTATGGCGTATGTCCGTCTTCATTAGCCCTGGTTAGGTACAGAATGTAGGAAGTTAAACCCAATTTCATTTCATTTAAATGTTCCTAATATGCAACTAGACCAAAAGAAGTAGTACGTATGTTTTGTGATGATTTCAGGAAATGATCAGACAGTATTTAATGGTGCTAGCAATCAACAAACTAAGTCGGATAACATCTCCTTGTCTGAAATTCCACCTATATATGAAACAGTTGATACTGATGCTGTAAAAACCACAGAACATTCGACAACTTCCTCATGTGAATCAACATATGAAGGACTGGATAAACAAGATCTTAACTTACAACAAAACATTTACCAGCAGCTCAATGCGCCAACCGAATCAACATATGAAGGGCTGGATAAACAAACTACAGATCGGCAATCAGCCATTTATGAGCAGCTGGACATCTACGAAAATGTAACAGGGGCCGAAATGAAGGGGAAAGATAGCGCAAAATAATAGATATGGGGATTAGGGGATAGTTAACTGTTCCATTCTATAATTATTTTATAGACTGATGTTAAGGAATGCATTGTTAGAATATAGACGTGCCAATAGGGACCTTTCGCATCGGTTCGAAAACGTACACGAAAACGAACATATTTTCGTTCATGTTTTCGTATCCTCTTACACGCGGTTTCCAAACAGACGAATGATAAAAGATAGATGGCGTTAGGCTCCACTCAATGAATCGTCCCTATTCCACGAACTTCTCGGTCCAGGCAAAGCTTACAATCGTTTTTTGGCTGCTGTGCAGAAAATCAAGTGCATAGGAGCACATTCTACATCATCAACAATATACACAAGGCCTCGAAAATTCAATATGTGAGACAAGAAACATTTTCGTAAAACCAGCTCCATTCTGTAACGTTCTTCAGTGGTCTAACATTCATACGCGGGTTGACGACCATGTGGTTGACAAATGAATTGGGCGTCCAAAACGGCTGATAATCTTCAAAATTCAAGCAAGTCCCCCTCTTACCCGATTCCGAACTTTTCATTTTTCTTATAAATGTTTCCTTCAAATGTTTATAATGTTCATATCAAAATATCATAGTACGCCAACATTGCAAATTCAGCTTCAAAATTTAAATTTTCCGTCATTTTCAGGTGCAAACTCTATTTTCCAAAATTTTCTGGAGAGCACCACAGGCAATCTGACTTTTCGGGCAGACGGGTAAAGTGAAAACAAAAAAATATTATTCCATCTGGTTGGCAACACAACGTGTCCAAAATCTATTAAAACACTTATTTTACTTTTCGTTTAATTGAATAACGCGAATTTGTACTAAATTGACTATGGATTAAAACATTTTGTCTGGAGCCACTCTACTTTGTGCCACATTTTTCGTGCATCGATTATTATTTGTGAATGCAGCTGCAACAGCCCGATCGGATGGTTGGAATTCGGGTCGGCATAGAGTGCGATTTCGGTTACAAAGCGATTGGAAAATTGGAAGTTAGAATAGCAGAATAGCGGTTGTTTGGGATGCAGGTAAGCCACCATATTCCCGAAGCAATGGGCCACATTTAAGTTGCTGTAAGCACGGACTGGAATAGTAGGAAACACGTTTGCGGCAGTGGAATAAAAACGATTGATTGGAATTCGACAGAGCCACCTACGTTACGCTAAATCAGACCACCTACTGTATTCGAGGACTGGAATAGCAAGAAAGCGTGTTTGAGGTCGTCAAATTTTCCAACGTCCCTAGCCGTTTGTAGGCCTAACCCGACATTTGCTCGGGCCTTTCAGGTTCTGCCCCCTAACATTCATCGAATCTGCACGCCTATGGGGAGCACCCTATAGAACCTTACACAGTACCCTTCGCCGTTGACCGTCAAGTGTAGGTACATCGGCGCCCACAGAAGTCCAATCGACGCCCCCAGAAGTCTTTGCCCGCTAACATTTTGGGGCTAACTAAGGGGCTTTTTTACCTTGGATTTCTTTTGGATCCTAAATTTTGAAATGATTGGTTCAGTGGATATTTGCGCAAGGGGTGGGCTTACGATTGGTCTGTTTTTTATATGAATTATCAAGAGCTTGGTGGGTATTTCCACACATGACATCAACATTCCTAATTAATTACAAGAGTTCACCATACTGTGACGGTTCGTCATTTGAGAGGTAAGAATTGAATTACAATATCTTTGCTGTCATGCTGCCAGTGGCATTGCTTCAAAGATAGGGGATAGGGGTGGGCAGCTCAATCGTCCTTCGGAAACGTTCTGAATTGATGGAATAACAGTAGAGTAGTACAGAATTGAGTCCTTTCAGTTTTACACGTTCCGAAAACAGATTTGGTTGGTATGAGTAGAATCGTGATAATTCTCGTACTAGAGGGTTGAACGCTTTTCAATGAATTTAGAGAAATCAGAGCCCCAAATTTCAATAGAGAATCCCTGCAAATCACTTTGTTATTTATACTCTTGGGTCTTATTCTACAATAAAATGTGTGTCAAGTGCACCTGGGTAACAAAAAACAAACAAAATTCTAACAAATTTACAACATCCACTAGATCGAACGCAGTCCAAAACGTGTTGGCAATATTACAACATAACATCTTGACGTACAATTTGATTTCAGTAAATATTGTGTTAAATGGAGCCATATAACAAAGTTTGTATTACTTATCTTGTGGATTAGTTATTATTACGGATAGAGCATCCAGTATTGAGATTTGTCAGCTGATTCAAGGGAGGTAACTCTACATTTGACATTAAGGTGTGGTACCAGATGCTCGATAAAGGGCCAGCTTAAACAACCAGAGTTTATGCTGTGAGTGAAATTTTGTCACGAAATGTTGTCTTTGAATCATAATTGCCACTGGGTGGTTCTTTGACATGCACGCAGACGTATGCATATGACCGCGGGTTTTCGTCCGATCACAATAGATACTATTCATGCGCCAATGTTTTCGTATGCCCGTCGTCTTTAGAAATGAAATGAAATGGAGTTTAACGCCTTACTGTTCTGCGCCGATTAGGCTAAGGAAGGCAGACTATAGAACCAAATACAAGACAATGTCCAGTACCGGAATGGTGGACCAAGGGCCCACCTGTCAGGTCATTGACCAAGGCCCACACAAGTAGGCACCGAAGACGTGTCAAGAGCGAGCCAATGACGTGCAAGCTTTGCAAGAAAATTTTGAAAATTGACAAACGCAAACCCATTTTCCAAGCATGTCAGACCAAAGAAGAAGGCAAATTTTATATTTTGCGCATTACGATTGATGATTTGATCCGTAGAAATATGATAGCCGAGCTATGAAAGTGTGAGCTTCATTGTAATCAGAACATAATTTACACTACCTAAAGTCGCAAGATAGTGAAATCGACACACACTTTCCAGTAAATCATACCCCCCCCCCCCCCGCCTTCGAAAAAAATAAAATTTCATCGGGTGATCGCTAAGTTCAAAACATACCACCCCAAAGATGGAGGAGTAAATAATAAAATGGGATGAAATGGGTTTTAACGTTGTACTTTGAACATCTTTACTACTGACAGATAATACAGTTATAAAGCATATTTACCATGATCACACGCCAGTTCAGAACCAACAGATCTCCAACCACTGCAACAAAAACTTTTAGTCCTATATTGTGTTCTGGAAAATACATTATTTCACCATCGTCATTTTTAATTTTTGGAAACAGTTGGAAGTCTGGCGGAGCCAAATCGTACCATAAAATTATCAGGATCTGCTTCAAAACGGCGCCGATGATCAATCACGGTACGTCAGGAATGTAAGATGTTTCTGATCCGCAGTCAAGATATTTGGCACTCATCTTGCAGAGCTTGTGACATTTATTACTTGCTCGTTGTGATAATACACCCAGCCCTCTCATGTCCACAACACTAGCCATATGCCCAGCGGTCAATCGGCGATAAATCATCGCCATGTCACGCACCCGCGTAATATGTTTTTAATAGTTGCTGTTGGTGGCCTTCCAGGACGCGGGTAATCTACAAGGCTATTTATGCCACTCTTAAATTTCACAGCCCACCTCTTCACTCTGCCAAGAAAAGGCATTTACGCTTAAAGTGGAGACCATGTCGGCATATCTATTGGGGTTAGTTATTTCAGTTGACTGCCATAGCACACTATATGCCGTATGTCCGTCGTCATTAGCCCTGCAGTCGGAGCAGACCAGTAGGGAGACACCTGGTATCTGTGAGCAGAAGTCAAATACATGTATATAGAAACTGAGTGGGTGTACTGGGTGATTTGACAAGGGCTGATCTAAATATACATCAATTAGTTTTTCGTATAACAAAATGATCCTGTAAACATATCTTATTTATTTTGCTTCTTATTGTGAACAATATTCAAAAGGGAACACATCAATAACAACACATTTGTACACTTATAATATACTGATGTTTAATCTGTAATCAACGCTACAAAGCCAGAGGGGTCAAAACCAAAAGTACGCCACATATGTCAGTAGCGCGCGTGTCCTCCACTGGCTATTACGCAGCGACATAACATGGAATTAACCATCTGTGTTGTACTTTTGGTTTTGACCCCACAAAATAAATAAGATATGTTTACAGGATCATTTTGTTATATGAAAAACTAAGTGATGCGTTTTCTATGGCGCTCAGTATAGAAGTTGCTTGTAGTGTGTTATGGTATGTGTCACTACATGACACAGATGAAGGAAGACACGATTTACACAATCACGCTGATCACCAGACAGCTTAAATTCATGTTGGATTTTATCAACATAATCTCGTTTAACCCTGATTATAATATTTAATGAATATTGACACTGATGATTAAAATAGCTGTAATAAAAATATTTTGTCTTTTCATTCTACTTTGATCTGGATGTGGTGGAAGTGGTCTAATCTGTAATCAGGTTTATTATCTATGGAAATATGTTTCAGTCCATAATTGAATGTGACAAGGCGTATAGAGGTCTGAGTAAACTTGGTTTTAATCAGATGATCTTGTTACCCCTCAATGTGGGGGGTTGGGATGGCCTAGTTGACTAGAGTGCCGCGCTTCGACCTCTAGCTGGCCGGTCACCTCTGGCTTGCGGCTGTGGTTTCGAGCCCTGGTGTGAGCGTATGTGGCATGGAGATAGGGGCGCCTTCTCAACCTCGTGGGTTTCCTCCGGGCACTCCGGTTTCCTCCCACTGCTAAAGACCCCTACGCGCAAGCGAATTATTGAAATAAAATTAAACCATATGTTAGTCCCGAAATGACCCAGTTTGTGTTGAGTGGACGTTAAACCCCATTTCTCTCTCTGTCTTTACCCCTCAATCTTTACAAGAAGAGAAGGAGTCATAAGTATCCTTGATTATAACTTCACATTAGTATCCTAAATTAATATGGCGTCCTACAAATGGTTATTATATGTCTGCTCATGTGTCAATTTATGCAGTTTTTCTTCAGGTAGGTCACCCATTTTATCAAAAAATCTACTGTATAATCGGTAATCATTCTTTGGGTATCAAACCACTGATTTCAAGCTTTTTTCTTAAGTGAACAGAGATTTGACTGAGAATGTGGTCTTCGGGTCGGATATAAGCAGACTTGGGTTATTCGCATAAATCTTGGTAATGGGGTGACCCTTAAATTTAATTGCATTACGATACTGGATACATTTAACAACAACGACGTTAAATTATTCAGCAGATATGGGTGGGGTCAAATTGAGAGAATCTGAACAACCGCCATTGTGTGACCCAATCTCTATGTTTAATAGATTAACATTAGAACAAACAAATATAATATAATGAGTGTCATTGCAATCGAGTGGGTTGATAGTTCTTCATAAGGTAGTGGTGGGTCGTGGGTGGAAACTGCACACGAATCTCAGTTGCATAACACTACGATTGCCTGGATATCAAATCTCTTATTGGTTTCGATTTCAAAAATGCAACTTATGTATCCGGGAAGACATCAACTTTATTCACAAGCTTACCGGTAATATGGCACCATGAGGTGCGATAGGTCCAACAATAAAGGTTAGCGTTTGTTTAGCTTTTAAGAGTATAGTTTTTTGGAATGTCAAATACGACAGATTATGATGGCTAAATAGATGGATTAGTATATAGATATAGGAAAGATGCTGTCGGTCGCCCGTTTATATGGTCGACGATGGTGATGGACTGACTTCCATCTTGTATTGGATCTTTTAGTGACAGGGATGCCCTTTTACTTAGTTATTGTTTTTGTATGTATCCTATTGCATATTAGATGAAAAAATTTTAGGCATTTTCAAATTGGAATCTATAATTTAGTTTTTGTAGCTTGCCTCAGTTTTAGAGTATATATAGAATCAAATGTAGATCGTGTCCGGAGCCATCACCCAAATCGCACGCGTCAATCCAAAATTGTACAATTTTGATCAGATTGTGAACGGATGAAGGAAGACACGATTTAACAGCGGATATAGAGACATTGATATGACGTCACCCTTTGATGTTTTAACCAGTATATATGAGAATGTACGCTTTACTTATACAGTCGTCTATTATTTATTAAACTGTTCATTATTTATTGAAAATAAAGACAGGTTTACCAATATTAGACACTTACCTGAAAAAATGAACATGTATTTTCGGATAATTTATTCACTGAACAAATTAAATTACAGTACATGAGATTACTTTAAAACCTCATAGTTACCGAAATGTCATATGACCGAGTGTTGATTTCTTGTGTTTGTCTATATAAAGAATTCAACTTAAATCCGTCCGTTATATTTCACTTGTCCGTTTAATAGTACGTTCGTCACTAGGTCATGATAACTTTTGATACGCTCATATTTTCACACCTTCTTTGTGGATACTCTACTTATATCGCAAAGATCTCAGTTCTTTTCGATATTGGCTTGTATGGGACCGTAGTTGTATGGATTTTGTTTCCTGATTGTACACACCAAAGGTCATTAATTTTGGCCCATTTTGATAAAACTGAACATATATGTTTATAGTCCAAAGATCTCGATTCCTATTTACATAATGGACAGTCTTGGGCCATTTATCCATCACAAAACCGAGATACCGGACTAAAATCATTATACAGTTTAATATAATCATACATATGCATACTGATTTAAGTTTTGGTGGCCTCGTGGTTGGTTGTCAGTTCTAGGATATTCTCGACACTTTCACTACTCTTCTTGATATATTTTAATCCGAACATGATTAGTATTGAAAGTGTCGAGAATATTTAGTGGTAATGACTATCTGTCTTTCTTTTTCAAGATAATCCGACCTTTCTAACAATTTTTAAGGGGCTGGGATGACGTAATTGCTGGTTTAGAAAAAAATGTTTATACCTTGTACGGAGAAAACTCGAGAAAGATCTCCTGGAGGAATATTAATTGTGATGAAAAATAAAAAAACTTTCTTTCGTTATTGCATTGTCAAAATACATTCAGAACCGCTACAAGGATCCTCGAAAAATACCATTTTTTTAAAGTCACTTCTGTGTCCAATTTTCCTTTTTTATCCAAGGTTTTAGAGAAGGCTGTAAGCATACGGTTAAAGGAACATTTGGCTACAAATCCATTACTTGATAAATTTCAAACTTGTTCAACCTCGTGGGTTTCCTCCGGGCACTCCGGTTTCCTCCCACTGCTAAAGACCCCTACGCGCAAGCGAATTATTGAAATAAAATTAACACACATGTTAGTCCCTAAATGACCTAGTATGTGTCGAGTGGACGTTAAACCCCATCTCTCTCTCTCGCCTTGAACTGTGGGGTCCCCCAGGGATCGGTCCTCGGTCCTATTGTCTTTGTGCTCTACACAAGCCAACTAGCCTCTATAATTGAAAATCACAATCTTTCGCAACATTCGTATGCTGATGATACACAAGTCATAGATGACTTTCCACCAGAGAGTAAAACAGATTCCTTTCTTAAAACAGATCGTGAGTACAAGACATAGTCTTCAGAAAGTTGAATCATCAATATTAATTATTGCCGACTCTGAAATAATAACTCAAGATCAGGTTAAAAATCTCGGTGTATTTTTAGACTTAAACAATCTGTGCAAAATTTGCTATTTTCATTTGAAATCCATTAGTAATATCAGACACCTGCTAACAAAAGATGCTACGCACACACTTGCCCATTCTTAAGTGTTTGGACTACTGCAATAGTATCCTTATCGGTTGCTGCCAGGATAATAGGTCAATCATCCCGATGATCTCACATTAAACCCATATTGAAGGAACTACACTAGTTACCAGTTCTCTCCAGAATCGACTACAAACGTCTTTGTATTGTTTATAGATGTCTTCTTGGTTCCAGTCCCGCATATCTATCAGAGCTAATAAATCATTACGTACCATCCCGTAACTTTAGATCACAAGATAATGTGCTTATTACGCATTCCAAAGTACAATCTACAAACTTTCGACTCTAGAACATTCCAGTACAGTGCACCCTTAAAACAGCTCCATCACTTGAATCTTTTAAAACAAAATTAAAAACTCATCTATTTACCACAACATTTTAGTTGCAGTGGATCAGGATTTTTGTGTAAGTAGTGACCATAGAGTACATAGTACGCGCCTCGAGCATGCATTTGTGGATGAATTGGCGCTTTATAAATATACATTATTATTTATTGTTATTGCCATCTTGCCTGTATATTCTTTTGCTGCACATTAAACGCAATAATTATTTTGCGTTGCAACAATATGTAGACAGACTGCAAAACCATAATCGAACAAGATGACCCTCCGATACAAGGCTGTTTTTTATGTTTAAATTCCAAATCTCTCTAAAGTGTGGTGGCTGATTGGCATCATGTCGTAATGTCGTGATATCGCCTTTCATAACGCGACAACCCGACAACCCGACATCACTACATTTCTACCCGACAACACGATAAAGCAAGGCTGACACTTGCACGATTCCGTGGCACGCATTGGCACGACTGGAGTCGGCACTAAACCGTCCGATTTGCGCAAACTCGTTGTGCCGATGCGAAGTTCGTAAACAATGTGCAAACTATGCGTGAACTCGTCGTGCCAGTTCGTGTCAATGTGGACACTGATGGGCACGACAAAATCGTGTCCAAAAGTCGTGCAAGTGTCAGCCTGGCTTAACCCGACATCACGACATTTCTACCCGACATCACGACATTTTTACCCGACATCACGACATTTTTACCCGACATTACGACACCAAAAATGTCGTGATGTCGAGTAAAAATGTCGTGATGTCGGGTAAAAATGTCGTATTGTCGGGTTGTCGTGATGTCGGGTTGTCGTGATGTCGGGTTGTCGTGATGTCGGGTTGTCGCGTTATGAAACAAAAAACTGGCAATTAAGAAAATGGTTGATCAAGTGGAAGTAGATTCACACTCATATTGCAGTTTGAGTTGCATTCGTATCCATTTGTATACGTCCACATTCATAATGTGAACCGTCCTCATTAGCTCAGTCGGAGCAGAACAGTAGGACGTTAAACCCCATTTCATTTCATAATGTGAACATATTATGCCGCCGCCCTTGTCTGTGATTGAGTCAAGTGGTGTGGTTTCTAGCCCAAGCTTGTACATGACAAAGAGTAGGGTCGTCTGTCTAACCTCGTGGGTTTTCTCCGGGTGCATGCCCTACCACGCGGGGTGGTGCCAAATCCCGCTTTTGTGTTACTATTTTGTCTGTAAATATTCTACTGGTTGCAATTATTAACAGATTTTGTTCAAATTCGGTATGATCAATCATTTCAATAACAGGATGGTACCTATATTAATATTTTGTCTGTAAACACTCTACAGGCCGCGATTCTTAATGGATTTTCTTCAAATTTGGCATGAGAATTATGTTCAAAGAGAAAATGGCACCTACTGATGTAAATGCATGCCCGAACCATAGGGGCGTTGTCACGCCCGCTTTTCGTGAATATTTTGTCTGTAAACACCTTTCAGACTGTAATTCTTATGAGATTTTGTTCAGATTTAGCATGATCAAGACAGGATGGTAAACACTCTACAGGTTGCAAATTTTATACGCCCACATTGAAATATATCGTCGTCGCCCCCGTCTGTCCGTCAGTCCGTCCGTCGGTCAAATTGTGGACTCTCTAGGACCTTAAGTTATCATCCGATTGATTTTAAATTTATATACAGTGTTTATGGCCATGAGACGTAGAAGCCCATTGATTTTAACTGCCAGATAATTACTGCCAGAGTTATGGCCCATGATCACGTTTCACTTTATAAAATCTTGTGGACGCTCTAGAGGCTAACGTTGTCATCCGATTCGCTTGAAATTGATGCACAGTGTGTAAGTTCATGCGGCGAAGACACCTAATGATTTTCAGCGATGTCCAATAATTACTGCCAGAGTTATGGCCCTTGATCGAATTGAAATTATTGTGGACGCTCTAGATGCTAAAGTTATCAACAGATTGACGTGGAATTTATACACATTGTTTTGTTCATGAGATAAATAAGCTGATAATTACTTTCAGACTTATTGCCCTTGATGACTTTTCAAAATCTGGCGGCCATCCTTGTAACTAAAGTTATTATCCGATTGATTTGAAATTTATACCAAGTGTTTACATGTATGTTCATGAAACGAAGAATCCTATTCCAATAACACGAAATCACAGCCGCAAGCCAGAGGTGACCGGCCAGCTAGAGGTCGAAGCGTGGCACTCTAGACCACTAGCCCCCCCCCCCCCGTAACTTGAAGAGTTATAGCATCTGATTACCAGCCCATGGTGTGCATATTAAATTTTAGCACTATGAAGAAATATCCTTTACTGACGATATATTTCAATGTGGGCGTATAAAATTTGCAACCTGTAGGGTGCTTACCATCCTGTCTTGATCATGCTAAATCTGAACAAAATCTCATAAGAATTACAGCCTGAAAGGTGTTTACAGTCAAAATCATCACGAAAAGTGGGCGTGACAACGCCCCTATGGGTCGGGCATGCATTTACATCAGTAGGTGTCATTTTCTCCTTGAAAATAATGCTCATGCCAAATTTGAAAAAAATCCATTAGGAATCACGACCTGTAGGGTGTTTACAGACAAAATATTAATATAGGTACCATCCTGTTATTGAAATGATTGACCATGCCGTATTTGAAAAAAATATGTTAATAATTGCAACCTGTAGAATATTTACAGACAAAATAATAACAAAAAAGCGGGATTGGCACCACCCGGAGAAAACCCACGAGGTTAGACAGACGACCCGACCCTACTCTTTGTCATGTACAAGCTTGGGCTGGAAACCACACCACTTGACTCAATCACAGACACACAGACAAGGGCGGCGGCATAATATGTTCACATTATGAAATGAAATGGGGTTTAACGTCCTACTGTTCTACTCCTACTGAGCTAATGAAGACGGTTCACATTATGAATGTGGACGTATACAAATGGATACGAATGCAACTCAAACTGCAATGTGAGTGTGAATATACATGTACTTCCACTTGATCAACCATTTTCTTAATTGCCAGCTTTTTGTTTCATAACACGACAACCCGACATCACGACAACCCGACAATACGACATTTTTACCCGACATCGCGACATTTTTACCCGACATCACGACATTTTTAGTGTCGTAATGTCGGGTAAAAATGTCGTGATGTTGGGTAGAAATGTCGTGATGTCGGGTTGTCGTGTTGTCGGGTAGAAATGTCGTGATGTCGGGTTGTCAGGTTGTCGCGTTATAAAAGGCGACAATACGACATGATACCAATCAGCCACTATACCAAAGTACCATTATAATTTAATATTTTGAATGACAATATTGGTATTGAACGAAAAACACGAGAAAACACTTCTGATGTCATTTTGAACCAACTGGTTTCTGTCCCCCAAAGTACATTTATCCCACCCCGTACAATGGTAATGTTATACACATATTTAGAGATGTGCAGTGGAATTAAAAAGTAATCCTTTTACCGAGAACAAAGAAAATCATCAGTTAAATCAATGTGAACCCATTTCCCACCAATTTACACCCCCACCCCCCTCCACACACGCACACCAGGTATCCCCATGCCACAAATCAAACAGTTGTCCAGGGCATCACAAACACTTAATTAGAGATGGGCAGTCCTGGAAATTTATGCTTTATTAATACATAACATGATCATCATTTATGTCAACATAATAACACCCCACCCACACACACCTACACTTGCTACCTCCACCCCACCTCCTCGCAAATCAAGACAGATGTCCAGGGTATCATAAACATGCACAGTCCTAGACATTTATGTTTTATTAATATATTATGTCAACATTACATTTTCCCCACCCCCACCACACACACCATTTCTCCCTCCCCCATTGTCGGAGAACGATCGAGGTAAATAAATAGACTTATTGAAGAGTGAAGGAAATCTCCTTTTATACCCGAGTGTATGGTATAACCTGGTGGCACGCTGACCAAATGCTTTCAGCACGACAATATATTAGACCCAGGGACTTTATATTTTGTTGTGTCTTTCTGGCAATGTATATGTAGTTGTCTTGCGTGCAGGTTTGTTTTGTTGAATTTGTTTTGCGTATACCAAATAGTCGAATGACTAAAGTTTTGGGGAAATCCCCTTTTATAACCCAGACTATTGAACTGTGGTTAATCGTTGAACTATGGTGTTCTCTTATCTTTTCAAGTTTAAAATATAAAGCACATAAACAGTGTGAGTTACAAGGGTATGGTTTTATATGTTTTAAAGTGGAGGTTTCCCCCCATAGAATATCTATCTACCTATCATTTAAAATACAATTAATGTTACATATTATTTTAATAACAATTTTGCACATCATGTTAAAATATAGTCATAATAAGCAAATTGAAACTTGATTATGTAACAACTACTGGACACATTGAAAATTTTGTAAAGCCACACTAGATCAAAACAGCTGTAAATAGAATGTAGAAACATCCAATCTGACTAGAAAATACTCGGTATCCCGAAATCACCCACGGGTCGTACAATATAAAAATGTAAGTGTAACACTAACTGGTCATATCGCGGCTTGTATAAGGGCCCGCTTGGTTATAAGACGATGGAGAGACTTTTACGTAGAATAGGTCAGGGGCGTGGTGAGGGCAATTATTGAGAAGAAATTATGAGTAACAAAAATGATTTTGGCACAAAAACCCTTTTACTGACCGCGGAGCTGTGGCCACCGCGTGCGCCGAAGGCGCGAGCCCGCAGCGGGGGGTCCGGGGGGCCCTCCCCCGGGAAAATTTCGAAAATTAGAAGCCCAGAAACGCAATCTCCAGCAATCCGAGACAAGAAATACGGTAATAAAATATGATTAAATTTTCCAACTTGACTCTTTCAAAATTTTTTTAATTGGGTCAGATGAAACAATTTTTCCACTTACAAATGTTTTTCATTTTTTGAGTAATTTGATTGTGATTTTGGCGCAAAAACTTTTTGGCGCATGAGTATGGCTACTCATGAACTCATTCTCACCACGCCCCTGGAATAGGTTTCGATATTTATGGTAAATAGACAGCGGCTAACGACACAAACACGCTGATAAAGGACCTTCACTCAAAATTTGATAGTTAAATTAGTTTGAATTGGTCCCTAATTTATCACAAAGTCACACAGTCTGTAAGTTGGAAGAAGGTACGTGTATCTTTAACATACAAGGAGAGGCTCATCCATCTATCTACAGGGTGTTAAATATTTCTTTTATACTTCGGTTTTTATACATTAAACCCCAAACAATATGTTATGTATTTCTAATTATCAGTCCTATCTTGTAGAAAGTGTTGCTATATCTCATTACTTTTAATCCTGGGCCAAAAACGTTAGGTTTAACCCACTTTTATGCTAAGCGTCCAACCGTCTATCATTTAGCTTGCTACTAAACATTTGCTTGGTATGTATGATACGTAACACAATAGTCTGAATTTTCAATTAAATTTGATGTTGTTGATTTAAATTGCGTTTTATTTATAAACAAAATGAAAAAATAGAACGTCAAACTTCATTCTTTTCATTTATTCAGCTAGAGGTCGAAGCGCGGCACTCTAGTCCACTAGGTCATCCCAACCCCCCAGGGCTAATGAAGACGGGCAGACGCCTTGTCGTGTGCTATGGGGGAAGTTTTGACCAGACAGCTGCGGCGTGGCCCACTCTTATTTCGAATTTCATCCGTCAAGGGTTCTTTGACGTGCACGTCAATGCGTGTACAGCACCTCGTTTTTTCGTTTCATCCGAACGACTATACGTACGTCCGGATGGATCGAAAAACAGAGGTCAACTTAAAGGGACAATCCCGATAAGAACAGAGTCTCAAAAATTAAAGTCAGAGTATTTGTGAAATTTATAGACCAACATATAGTGGCATGGTGTATTTACCTTGTCTCAAAATTTCAGCTCAAAATATTGAGTCGTTTGGATGTGAACGTCAACACTGCTTATCCGGACACGTAACCCTTTTAAGATTTTGGGTCAATTTTTTCATTGGGTGACCTGATAATCGATTAATGTTTCTTGAGAGGTCTATACAGTGAATGACCCATGCCGTGTACTTGATAACAAAAGGTAAATTTCACCTACCTATTATTTTTATAGAAAAAAGTCTGGTTTTATCCAGATACTGTATAATAAAACGTTCTCCATTTCCAGATGAAGACTGCCAGGTTTAAGTTATTTACAAGCGTATCACAAATATCGGGTTAGTAGGTGGGCCTTTGGTTATGGATTTTAAAGGATTTTAATACAAAATTAAGCAGTTTTATTCCCCAAAAAGTTATCGGGATTGGCACTTTAAACCAAGATGTGTATTGCGCACATGTATGGAATATTTGTAAATCCTATGACAGGTCGCGATCGTGTTTAGCAGAGCTGCCTTTCAAAAATTGTGTATTTTATTTCTAGTTAAAGGTGAAATCCTCCATAATATACCATACGAGGAGGATTCTAACAACGTAATAGATTGGTTATTTTACATAATGAATATTTTGTTCACAAAGAGAGATTTCTTTCAAGAACACACCCATACTAAGTCTCATTTGAGGAATTCACATAGCTAACAACATTCAGTTTTAATTTTAAACTTCCCTGAAATTTTTCTATGGTGAAAGGCGACAATATCCGGGTCGTGCTCTCACTTTAAAGTAGTTCTAATAAGACCGTGTTTACTTGTTAGGCTCTTTCCGCGAGATCCCGATCGAGTTGTCACGTCAACAAGTTTGAATTGCTAATATATTATACATTTTAATACTTTTGTGTATAATAAAAACGTCTTTATGCTAACAACGGGCTATGTCAATAATTGCATAATGTCAAAGAAATGTAAGTAACCCCATTTCTCTCTCTCGCACGTTCTCTCTCTCTCTTTAGCTGTGACAGGAAAAAGGACCACCCGGAGAAAATCCACGAGGTAGGACAGGTGACACACCCCTTATCACATACAAGTTGATAACTGAAATCGCGCTATTTGACTCATGGACGGTCCTTACGATCTAACGCGCATGCGTTTAAACACGCGCCGCCCCCTCTCTCTGAAATGAAATATAGTTTAAAGTTCTATTTAACCGCATCGGCTGTGGTAATGAGAGAAATATGTCCAGATAACGGTTCTACAACATACGGAAAGGTTTGGATGGCCAAAAGGTTAGCGCGTGCGCTTTGTTTCATAAGGTCTGTCATTGAGTGAACTGACGTGGTTTTGATTCCCTGGTTGTACGTCACGAGGAGAAGGGCCTGTCCAACCTCGTGGGTTTTCTGTGGCTCGTCCGATTTCCTCAGATACTGCTAAAGACCCCTATGCACAAGCGAATTATTGAAATAAAACTGAACCATATGCTGGTACCGAAATTACCTAGTTTGTGGACTTAAAACCCCACCTCTCTCCCCTCTCCCGCTCTCTCTCTCTCGCTCTCTCTCTCCCTCTCTCTCTCTATTTTTCTCTGTACGGCCTACTCTTTTTTCGAATTCCATCTGTCAGTTGTTCTTTTTCTTGCAACCCAATGTGTCCATGGGGCCTCGGATTTTCGTTCCATCTAAGAGACCGGACACTGTCTTTCCCAGGTCATCCGGGTAATTTAATGGGGTCCGTCCACTACAGGTCACATTTTATTTCTAAGCAGAATAAAGTCCGGTATTATCTCCCATTGAATGAGCTAAGCTTAAAGTCCTCGAAAGAAAAAACGCACTAGATCACATAAATAATACATACAATGCAATATATATCCGGGACTGTCGTAATTTGTTGATTTCACACTCGACAAGTAGCGTATATTTAATCTGTCAGTTCGGTATACTCACAAATACCTTCTGTTTTGGACCAAATAAGAATTTAAGGATAATTTTAAGAACATGAGGAATCTTGTATTCATTGTGTTACTAGTATTGTTTAATATATATACAGTACAAGTAGCGTAAGTAATTGATTCCATTATTTTTATTTGAGTAGTATCCATATAATCTTTATTTACTAATTAATTATAAATCACTCAAGATACATTATGTAAGATTACGATAAAGATTTGGTTATCGAGGCTGTAATAGTTTAAAAAATAGATGATGAAAACTAAATATATTGAAAATGTCAGTAAAATTACTTTATTCTGTGGGTAGCATAGATTGTTTGTTGTAGCAACAACGGTATTTTACAACGTAAATTATGAAATCGCCATCCTGTTTGAATCATTTTACATGTCTTCCATCAGAATGTGAATAAATATTTTTATAACATTTTAAGTCAAAAGAGACAGATTTAGCTCTTATATAATGCCACATTAATAGAGAAATCAGAAGATGTACTAAGGTAGCAGTAAAGTTTAAAATTGTTAATTCTAAAAAAATAATTCTACCAGTTATTTAAGTCAAGTACAGCTAGAGAATGGCAAATACGCGTGTCTCTACGCTATACAGCAAGAACACATTACTTCTTCAAAATGTTTTATATGCGAATATTGTTGTATTTATTATATGGTTAACGTTTTATTGAAAGGTATATTAAGCATCTCCAAAAGCATCCTTTCTTAACTGACGAACTCAAAACCATAAAGAAAGAAATAAATATCGAATTATTTACTTTTGTTTTTGGCAACTACATCATTAACAATATCTTTCTTCCCATAATATACATATCTCCAGTAATCTGGAAAAACCTAGTAACTCTGTTGAATGTAGTTTTGAGTAAACAAACGAAAACTGTTTTGTTAAGCTACTGAATATATAGGCCTAACCAATTTGATTTTGTCTTTTTAGATGAAGAGAATTAGAAGGTCTTTTGGTGAAGGAGAAAAAAAACCTTATTATTATATACATGTGTACTAAGACCAAATATGGGTCTAACTCAATTTTCACCAAAATTTGACTTACTAGGTTTTTCCAGATTACGGGATATATGTTCTTTATACTGATACGGAGGGCCCAAACGACCCACGTCACTCCAGTACATATACTTGTAGACATCACGAGAATATCTTATCTTAGGCTAGTCTGAGTTAAACAATGCGAAATTATGCCGTATACTTACACTTACACACAAAGACACATACATGTATATATGTACGTAAACAATGTCGATAAGGTTAGTAAGGATGTCTAAAGAAGGGTCCTACATAAAAATTAATAAAAGAAAATGTTGAATGCCTTCTTATTATAATTTGCTAAAACTGATTTAAATCCTTTTTTTTAAAAGAAAATTATAATAAATTGGATTTGTGTCAGGTACACTTAATTTTCTTATTTGGTGCTACAAAATTTCATGTTTGTCATATAGAAATATTTATATGTGCCATAAAATAAAATGTAATTGAAAAGTAATTGAAATGTACTTGACCATTACATGATTTTTGGAATGTAATTAATTACTTTGCCATTACTCATTACTTTTAAAATATTCCATTACTCATTACATGGCTATTACTTGAAAATGTAATGATTATATTCCATTACCATTCCATTACCCATTACCATTACCCCAGCCCTGGTAAGGAAAAGCCTCGAGCTGGGGTAAACCAGTCGGGTTGCTTGTCACGTACGCAGTCGGTTATTAAATTCACGACTGTCATTTATAGCAGATCTTATACTCTACAGCACACCGGTAGGATAACTCCGCCATCGAAATAAATTAATCGCAACAACATTTTTTTTTATAAAAAGAATACGAGGCCTAGTCTTTATGGTAATTTGGATTATAGTTATGCACAGTTTCGTGTAAACGTTCAATTCATACTCTCAATTTTATTTGACGTAATTAACATGCTGGCCTCAAAATATTGTCCCTTTTCTTATATTCCTTTATCAAATACCATGAAATTTAGGACCAGCCACAAAAAAATAAAAGTTTAATTACATATTATACATGTACGTAGTACATTTTATTATAGCATCTTTCTAGCGCCACTCCTCTGTGGTTTCATATTCCTGAAGCAATGGCCCGAGAAATCGTCCTCTGTGGTTTCATATTCCTGAAGTAATGGCCCGAGAAATCCGAGAAATCCCTCTCTGGCTGAAGCAATGGCCCGAGTAGGATTACCTCTAATCAAACGCAACACTGCGCGGGGTATGCTGTGGTTTATACTATCTCATCACTATTATATGCCGGTTATATTGACGTGACCAGTTAGTAGTACCACTAGTGCAGGCGTAATTGATTCTGTCCCATTTCTGATCCTCTCGTTCACAAGAATTTGTTCCAGCAACGGCCTCAAATGCAAGGATATTGACTCAATTTTTTTAAAAATTTCTTAACCTTTCAGGTTGCACCGTGCCTTAGTCACTTCTCTATGATTGACAAAAATCAATAACAAACAATGATATGAAATGAAGGTTTTGTGAACCTGAATAAAACTCCTTTCCTGCGAGCTATAGCGATTGGCAAACAACATAGGCCACACGATCTGTGTTTTACCGGAAAGCTCAGGCAGTGTTATAGTCAGTATGTTGTTGTTATCCATTGTGGAGTGGGGTTGTGAATGGCGTCCAGGATATGGAACCGCCCCTCCCCTATTCATAGCTTCTAGATCAGTAGAGAAGACATGTGGCTGGGTTTTGAGCATTGGGAAAATATGTCAATGGAAATTTACTGATATGTTTGTATATTTGACTTGCAGTAGACATGTTTGTACAAAACCGGAAGCCTACCAGCAAAGATACAGTACAAAATGTGGTTCGTTTGGTTGGAAACGATGCACAGGGCACAGGTAAAGTATTGTGATGCTGATTCTCTTTTAGCTTAATTTATTGAACTAAGCAAGTTGTACTACTCTCATACAAATAGTAAGTCTTAATGTCCTACCTTTATGATTGGAAAATAATACTTCGGTAAATTTTATAAGGTAAATTATTGCTAATTGATTAAAGCAAATATTTGTAAAGGTAGATAATGTGACAATTTCTCTTTTTTTTATTTTTGTAATATTAACCTCTTACCCAGGGGCGGATTGGGCCGTCGGGCGATCGCCCGAAGGGTCGGTCGGACAAAAAATAAAAAAATAATTTTGTCCAATTCGTCTAAAAATATTTTTTCCTGCTGAACATTACATGGGGGATGGTCTATTGGACCGGTTATGGAGCGATGATGATCATGTTGTATGTGGCCGGTGGCTTTAACGGGCGGTCACGCCATCACTGGAGTCTGGAATGGGCTGGTATAATAGATTTTCTGGGCCGGGTGTGCTGGGTGTGGGCCAGAATTCGGAATCCTGCAATGGGTATTCTGAATTTCATCTTGACGATATAATGATAATTAGTTAATTAATAATATGACGATATGATAATTTCACAGGTATAGATTGTTGTAAATTACTTGCACGTCGGGGTTTTGGCCTAAGTTAATCGACTTATGAAATATATTATTTGACAGAGATTAAAATCAGATATGCCACCATATCGCATATTTGGAGTTCATTTTTCTAAAATTTCCAGGAAAAGAGCCCCCCCCCCCCCCACGTCTTGGCTCCGCGGTCAGTAAAATGGACCGCTCCGACACAGGAGCCGCACAGACATTTTTAACTGGAAAGAAGACTTACAATTTTAACTGGAAATAAGACTTACAGTGTTAGGTTGTAAATATGTTTATCTAAAGGACTACAATGTTGGATTATTAATATATATTTTCTAGAAGATAATATTAGGCTGTTAAAATTTATTTTCTAGACGACTTACAATGTTGGGTTGTAAATATGTATTTTCTAGACGACTTTCATTGTTGGGTTGTTAATATGTATACTCTAGACGACTTAGTGTGGGGTTGTTAATATGTATTTTCTAGACGATTTACAATGTTGGGTTGTTAATATGTATTTTCTAGACGATTTAGAATGTTACGTTACTAATGGTATGTATTTTCTGGAAGACTTACAAAATTATGTTTTTAATATATACTTTCTAGAAGACTTACAAACTTATGTTTTAATATGTATTTTCTAGAAGACTTACAATGTTACGTTATTTACATGTATTTTCTAGAACAAGATATAGAGTGAAGAGCTATTGTTGCACCGGGTGGAGATCTGCTGGATCTGGATTAGCTTGTGATCATGGTAAATATTATCTTATTATTATTCTCTCAGTAATTGTGTAGTGTGTATAATCACAATAACATTATATGGGACACAATAACTATAAACGTCACCTAAATGTTAATAACCAATTAATGATAATAAATATGTTGTTGTTGTTTATTACAAATTTAATGTTCAAAACATTATAATATGATAAAATAAAACCAAGTACGAACAATCCAAACCATTAGTCAAAATTCGAAGTCCTAACACGGTTGAGGCAATAAATAGTGTAATCAACAAATGGACTGTTCACCGTGTACAAAATACACGACAAATAGCTGTTACAGGTGTCCGAAAAAGTAAGCTTACCCTGCCTGGCGTTGATCTAATTAAGTTATTTATATATCAATGCGTAATACAAAAATAAAAAAAAGGAAAATATAACATAAAGTTCTTGTATACCAAAACAAAATGAGAAGAGAGGGAGGGAGGGTGATCTTCTCTCTTTGTCAAATAGAAACTAGTTAAAACAGGAAGTCCCGCTGATTGAGGTTTTGGTGTCATCAGTGCAGATAGAAAAAAAAACCTTGGGGGGAAAAGTGAAATTCTCGCAATAAAGAACAAATAGCTGGACCCGTAAATTATTTGAATATTATATAACTGCTCGTGCGAATGTTTCCATATATAGTTCAAGTCCTTTAAAATCATACATAATCAACTGCAGTCCATGAAAGGTTTCCTAAATAGAATATACAGAAGAGAGGGGGAGAGAGAGAGAGAGGGGGAGAAATGGGGTTTAACGCCAATCGACACAAACTAACATAATATGATTAATTTCAATCAATTGCTTGAGCGTAGGGGTCTTTAGCAGTGGTAGGAAACCAAGGGACCCAGAGAAAACCCACGAGTTTGGACAGTCGACCCTACTCCTTGTAATGTACAACTGGGGATTCGAAACCACGCCAGTTGACTCAATGACAGGCTTTATGGTACAACGCGCACCTGCTAACCATTCGATACCTGCGCGGACCTTTTTTCGATTAAATAAATCAAATATGTTGAGTTTTTCTATTAATTAAACATCTAGAGAGTTGATAATGGGCTTGCCATGTGGATATTTGTCTAATGAATATATACTTGATGACGTTTAAAACTGAGATAACATCTGGAGACGCTCAATACAGAGCAGGCAGCTACCTATTTTTTTTTATTTAGTTATAATTTAAATAATATCAGGTATGTACAGGCAGATTTAGCTCTTAGATAAAGCACCTTTAAATTGTATGTATTGTCTGTTCTAGCTATTTGTAACGGCAAGATTGACCCACCAGCTTGTGATAACTATTTCCCCAACTCCCATATAATAAATAGTGATGGTAGTATCCAAAGATATACATATGGTACATGTCCAAATCCTGAACGATGTAGCTGCCCAAAGGATGGTTTTTATTCGGCTGGACCAACGTGTCAAAGTAAGTATGCATTATGTTATATATTTTTTAAGATATATAATTATGATTTACTCAATCTCATTTTTTTTTATTTAACAAACATGTGTTACAAAGAAGTTACTATCGTGGACATTCTTATTCTTAAAATGTAATCAACAATACATCAAGATCTACAAAATCCAAAAAAAAATACCCAAACAATTATTACATGAAAGGAGGGACTTTGATGGGCCAGGCGCTCACTCACTGGAGGTTTGGCCTTCGCTCCTGGTGTAGGCCAAGAAAATTCCTCGGGATTTTCTGGTGTGGTTCTCCATTAGAAGTAGTTTAGGACACGGGCCTGACCAGGATAGCTGTCTAGTCGTTCGGATTGAAATAAACCGGGGTCTCATGTACGCATTGTCGTGCACGTAAAAGAACCCTTGACAGTTGGAATTTGATGTTACTGTAGACTGTAGTGCCGCTGTCCGGTCAAAATTTGCCTCATAGCATGTAATTTATCTCTATAAGAAATTCTGTTATTCTTACATACGAAACTATGCTTTGTATTTTTTTTTATCTACTTCCTTGTGGTATTTTGTGGGCCAAAAATTAAATTATGTCCCTTAAATCAACTCTTATAAGTGAAAGATTAAGAATATATTTGATTTATTATTCACACGATTGCTTTGATGTTTATCAATATTAGACATAGTGAACTCTTTTTGTATATTGACTCAGCTGAATATTTATTACCCCGTTTTTTCGGAGAAGGCAGGAGACTTTTAAAGAGTGGTCGTCGCTCTGCCCACCCGTCTCTCAAAACAATAATTCTGCTTCTAATGTGGAAACCTATTCACATAAGTATGTTGATTTGTTGATGCGTCTGAACACGGTGACTTCGATTCTAATTAAGTGAACATTTTGGTAGGAAGTATTTTCTACTTGTCATAGGCAATTTCATTGATCTAGACCCGTTTTTGTTTTTACTGGGTGCGGTTGGCTAATATTGGTGTATAGTTCTATGATAGAAACAGTATTGTCTGCCTAGACTAAACAGAATTATAAAATTCGATTGGTCGAGACTTTAGAACACAATAACACTGCTTCTAATTGATATTAGGTGTTCAGACGTCTTGTAGTTGTTCAGTGGATGGATGGATGGATGGATGGATTGAAATCCACATACAATATTAATCCGACTTCTTAATATGGCATTGATAGTGTGGAATGATTGAGTAACTTATCTTCATTAAATTTTATAGTGTGTTCAGCAATTACAAACTGTGATCTGGAAACCTGTACATCATCATCAAACCAGAGGTGCTCAAGGTGTGAAGGAGTTCGAGATGAAAAAGCTGGCTTTAGAGCTTATGTTGTTTCCAGTGATAAAAAACGTTGTGCAAGTTAGTATTTAATACATTGGTAGGCCTATCAATTTTTTATAACATATGAAATCAAGAAATTGAAATTCTCTGGTGGGTGCATGTAACCCCGAGGTTATCGCCTACCCACTGTTCTTCCGCCCCACAGTAAGTAATGATTGGTTTCGTGCTTGATGCAGATCATGCTTACGCTTACTGGAAATCAACGATACATTTTACGGCTTTGTTGGCCGTGTATATCCAAGCTATTTTTGTAAAAGCCATTCGTATAGTTATATTTATATTATTACAGAGGCGTGCTCTTGGCGATCTGATAGTACTCCATGTTATCCTGGAAGCTGTGCTAATGAACAGGCATCAAACTGCGTATGTACGTCAGGATTTAATGGCACAAAATGCGAAAGGAGTAAGTGTAGAAATATTCATTCTTTTCAAGTAGTTAAGATATGTAATGGAATGGGTTTAACCGGCTACTTTCCTACACCGACAAGGCCAGTGAAGACGAACAATCGGTTGAAGACGAGGAAGTGGCATGATGTATGAAATGAAATGAAGTTAACATAATACTTCTCTGCTCCATGTTCACTAATGAAGTTCCGAAATGACCTAGTTTAATTGTGTCGACTGGTGACATGATCTAAATGTTATCAAATAGTCACAACGATCTGAAAATTAAAAGTGACAAACAAACTCGTCAAAATTTGCAATAGTTGAATTCGATTTAACGATGTCGTTTGTATTGGTGAAACAGGACGGGAGATGGTATCGAAAATATATTTAACCAGTGCTTTGAAAGATATGCAATAATTAGGCTTATTCTTTTATCTATTTATGATTTCAATCTGTTTTTATCTTCCTTAATTCAGGTATGTATTCTTGTACACGAATTTGTGTCAAATTTACTGAATCAAATTACTATAAGCCTAATGCCTAAAATATTAGTTATTATCATTAATGATGGTTGGTACTGTGGTTTGTAATGGTATGGACATTAGCTAGTAGTATAGTTGTTAATGGAACCGGAACTGGGATACAGGGTTTATTATATTCTCGTTATTCTTCTGTCCGAAACTGTTCTAAAAAATTTAAGGCTCCACTAATTCAAATAAGATCGACATTAAACTTGGTATCCGTGTTCCTTCGACAACTTTGCATCGGTTGACAGACTTCGGTTTTTGAAAGAACATCGGAATTTCGTGGTGGCCGGATGCGATTACATCATGTCCGGTTACTCGTCCAGGGTTTGTTTGTATGGGTTTGTGAAGTATTGTCGTTATTCACCCCAAGAACACCTGAACGAACAACCGAACATTGTGTTGTGTAAAAGTAGCTGAGTTAATAGAAAATGTACTTTTTGATAAAAAAAAAGACAATGTAAAGTAATGTCAACTATTTGCTATATCTTTTTGTCAATTTACCTCTTTCAGTTACCGAAAAGCCGTCTATAAAAGAGAATATACTAAGTCTGACGACCAACAATGGCAGTAGAACTGATGCACCAGGAAATACAAATGCTGGACCAGTTCAAGATACTATATGGACTAATTTGGTTAATCCTGTTAATATTCACTTTAGATTTACTGCCGATTACCAACCAATTGTACCTTCTCGACAAGCATATGTCAAGGATTTTAAAGTTGGCATTATAAGTGGAAGTTTAGGCCTGGAGAAAGGTACAAGTTTTTGTATTGCTTAGTTTTATGCAAATCCAACGCCACCGATTTCATTCAACAGACAAAATGACATCCCCTATACCTTATTCATTTTCTGGCATGCATATTAGTGTTATTAATACTTTTATAGATCTGAATATGTAATATCTTAATAATCGATCCAAAATCAGAGTTCGGCACGTATAGATATAATGTGATATAATTCTGGACAGATATATTTATAGTATTATCATAGGCTCTTCATTGATAAGAACCAGCTAATATAAACATAATATGAATTTCATTGATGATCTGCTTCTTCCGGATAACCATAAAACACAGCCAAAATGTATGTACGCATATTTATTTCTAGGTCGAGACAGATCACCGGGAACGGGGGGGGTGGGGAAGCCGAAACTAGGTTCCGTTAACACATTGCCGCGCACGTAAAAGACCTTTGACGGTCCGGGCACAAGTTCCCATATAGCACACGATCACTGCATGGTGTATGCATTTGTTTGGTGGTGCCTGTGTTGTGCTTCAGTTTCAACTCCATATTCCTAATGCGAGTTCTTCTTTCAGATGACAATCATACCCTTTCTCATTCTTGTGGTGGACCACAGAGTCGAAGTAATCCAAATCAGGGAGTATTTACCTGTGAACAGACATTAACAGATTTATCTCAATTATCTCTACCATTTAATCACAGCGATGTGTAAGTTTTATATTTACAGGATATCACAAAAAAACATATGGGCGAGACGATAAAAAGTATTACTCGATCCTTTTATACCCCCCCCCCCAAAAAAAAAACAAACAAAACAGTAACACAATCATGTGTATTTTTACCGTTCGCTATATCCAGAAAGGTAAGTGCCTTGTTGATAGGACTGCGCAATTGTTAATGGAATCTCTGGGATACAGGAAAAGCCCATTTTCTGCTTTTTGCTTTTAAAGTCTAAGCGAAATCCCAAAGCTCTCAACAGTTTCCATGTAACTGCATAATACATGGATAGACTGGGTGGAGGATAAATTAAGGGTCTTATTTAAGGAAACCAGAACTGGTATTAAAATTCAAAGAAATCTCACAATAACTGCCTGGTATATATCACGTTGCTGAATCTTGTGAAAGTAGTCGATGATTAACATGTAGTAATCTGGAAAACAACAATGATTTACAACAGTTAGTGGCACAGCTATGACCCTTTGTAGTTCTGATAACAACTGCCAGACACATTATTTCATTTTGTCGAATCTTGAGAATGCAATATAGGATAAAGGTCTTATCTTTCTCTGTTTAAAATTTACATACAATATTCAGATGTAGCTGTCCAAGACACGACGACTATCAATAATCTATTACCTTTTTTCCCTTTTTAAAATTCGCGAATTTCTGAATTTCCACTGTTGGTAGATGATTTATACAGAGATTAATTAAACTCAATACTTGGCATAAGCTGTTTTGCTTACAGTTTACTATAATATCCATTTTAGACTCTCGTTTTCGATGTCAGTGACCAATGGTGGATTTGTTAAGATTGAAAATAAAGAAACACGCTTGGTGGAAACTACTTACTTACAAGGATTGACTCAAACCAATACATTTTCTATAACATTTGATACAGTAGATCCATATCATTGTAAATTGCAGTCAGATTGTTCTCAGGATATGCTGTCTGATGTAGACTTGTCTAAACAGGTACATTATCCTCCAGACCAATATTATTGTAAACCTTGATATTCACTATATGGTTGCTGTTCTTCAGATATTTTTTGATTAAAAAAAAGTAGATGTATATTATCAATCCATATTGATGTTCTGGACACTATATTTATGTCAATGTAAACTTTCATGATGTTCTTTAACATGTTGCCGTCTTCCATCAGATGTTCTTTAGATATTCTGTCTGGTGTGCACTTGTACTATAGTCAAATGTCACTGTAATACTCAATTTCAATAGCACAAATAGAGTCTGAAAACTTTTATGGGTCATAGACAAGTCTTGCTACCTAGCTACTGTTTCATGGGTAATCTGTGGCTTTATTTCCTTTTTTTAATCCAATTTACATTCTTGGAAATATTGCCCGTATCATTTTCGGAATGCCATGTACATTTAACATGGTTTCGAAATATTCGATTGTGCTCAGAAGCTAAAGGAGTATATTAGCCAATGAAAAATACATCATGCGTGAATAATCATAAATTATTTATTTTATAGCGTACTGAAAGCTTTTCATGGGGCGGTTGGATTGATGAAGATGCTGGGATTAAAGAATATTCGTATGAACTGTTTGAACTTCATCCTGTTGGCAATGAACTTGGGGTGAAGGGTAGGAAGTCGGGATCAAGCACCACATCAGTGAGTATCAGACAATATTTACTATAACGAAACACTGCTTCCTGGATCAAAGTAAAGACTAGCCTCCATGAGTATAAACATCATAATATTATACTAGAACCAAACCAACTGATAAAGCTGGAAATTATAAGAAAACTAGACCATTACAATAGTTACTATAACTAAACACTACTTCCAGGATCAAAGTATAAAGAACATAATATACTACAACAAAATGAAATGAAAACAAATCGATGTATAAACATGTTTGTCATTGTCAAATATAAATATTTTCTCCTTTCAGAAAAGTGTTGATGTCACCTTTTCCAATCCCGCCGTATACTCCATGATTTTATCAGCCTTTGATAAAGCTGGAAACTATAAGAAAGCCAGACGATTGGTTATATTTGATGACACGTCTGCTGTAACAACGACATCTGGAAGTGTACTCAGAGTGACAACGGCTCTTCCTGCTACCAATTACATTTGGCAGACTAATTTAAATTCTGCTACAGTCAGCTGGACTAATAGATATATCAACACAGTACACCATAATGGTCGTTTTCTTGCAGCAGTTAAATCAGAACCGGGTGTGGAGTCTCAATATGATGATAATTATGGGTCTAGAACAACACAGGCAATCAGCAATGTACAAGGTAACAGGGGTTTAATTATGGCGTAGGGATATGGTTGTAGACTGTCCCTCGTTTTTACCATTACAACAATTTAAAAGCATCCTCCGCCCCCCACCCACCTCCATTTTGTATTTGGGTAAAAGGAAATGATTTAGATCTTTGACATTTGAACATAGCATCCATTTATTTTGTAGGAATTGTTAGTATTAAAACCATATATAAAGTTGACCACGCTGGAGGAAGTTCGATTAAGCAGCCTTCAGAAAATGAATACGTAGATCTGGGACTTGATCAGCAAGTGACAATAACACCGGATCTGAAAGATGGCGTTACTTTACGATATTTTATCAGGGCTTACGATATTTTATCTCAATACAAGGAAGAATCGTTGACCGTCCATTTTGATAGTTCTCCACCTGTTATTGAACATCTATGGTTAACAAAAGGTGATGAAGTTAATCTAGCAGTTCATGGTTTTGAGGAACTTGATAAAATGGTGTAAGTATTTACATTCTAGGACAGTCATCCTGATATTTACGATATCGTTAAAGTATGTCTCGTATATTAACTACTAAAAAGAAAATGGAAATTAAGTAAAACTCGAATTGAGCATACAGGCTGAATAGTTCCATTAAATGGTTATGTAGAATACTTCCTATTCCTTTAGTACTTTGTCATCCAGTTTATCTGTCCAGTTTCTGTTTGACTTTGACGCCATATTGACAAAATCAAGTTGAAATTATATTGACAACAAAGATGGAATTAAAGTTGGTTTCCCGGGTACAAACTGGGTGATTTGATGATATATTAGGACTAAAAACATATTCAAACTAATTAATTTATCGAATCCTTCTCAAAACACCGTAATTGCCAAGTATATACCGCTTTGAAAATCGATCAAAAGAGGCCACGTTTACGTCAGGGGATAACCCTTCTCCGTCCCTATGGCAACCGCGGGCGGAAATGGGTGAGAATTCATTGCATACACAAGACTTTGTTGTCTGTAATCGCTGACTGTTTATTACAAATATCGAATCCTAATTAAATTCTCGGATTATCCACTGCCTGCGTCTTTTTCCGTGATTTTTATCTCAGAAAGTGTTGTAGGTCTGACTCTTTATAGAGTTTATCAACATGTACACAAAGCGCCCAATGAGCTTGTGCAGCCTTCGACGTCACGCGTGCGTATAGCCCTAATCGTCGGACTGTCGATTAGGAGAACCCTTACATTTTTGTCCTGTATACGCTTATTGAGTTTTTTTCGGGGAATCCAATATTTTTCTAGTAAGATTGGATATCTCTGCTTTCCATATATATCAAAATTGTCATACATTTATTGGCAATAACCACCCGATAAATACTTTGCTGGGAACCCATCTTTAAATAATGAACATATTGGATACATGTATTGGTATTATATAATATAGGGTAGGTAATGGTGACAGTATATACTGAGTGATATCATGTTATATAATTTACAGCATAGAGTGGGTAGCCTATGATGATCATAGTGGAATAGAAACAGTACAATGGAAGATATTGGATCATTTAACGGAAGTAGAACATGGATCTCAGCGTATTCCACCGCAAGGCGAAACAACGGTAAGTCTACGATAATGAAAGAAAAGGGAAACAGGGAAGACAACTCTTTGCGAACAAGCCATCTGGACTAATACTGATCACTCATTCTGAGCATCCGAGACACGCTACCTGCGGAGAAGTATCTCAGATACAGTCAATAGCGGCCATGATATCATTATCACGTGATCTACACATCACAGGTGATGACATTGACGTCAATGGATCATGAAGTCAACAACTCGTTACATTGTAAACAATAGGTCTATCTTCAGCATTGTATCCTCTGCATCCATTGGGACTATATAATCCTTACAGTCCCAACACGTTCTCGCTTCTTCCAATGATTTATCACAAAAGTAACATCTACAACCCATAGAATTGACATCGTCTTCAATGACAGCGTCTCCGAATGGTTGTTCGTGGAGGCTGCTATCTTGGCACTATGTTGTGCGTCGGTCGTGTCTATTTCAGATATACACAATCAATTCTGTTTATGTTTTTAGCGTGGGAATTGACTAATAGTTCATTGATTTTATTTCTAAACAAATATTTTAAACTTAAACGCAAATGTTAAAAAAAATAGCAAAATTCTGACTGGGATTACTGAGCAAAATGGACATTCACTGTATACGTGCGAAAAAAAAGCTAACCACCAATTAATTTGCGTGGGTTAGTTACGTTCGCTGATCACTCTGTATTGAGAGTGGAAGTGGCTTCACAATGCAACAGGGGCGACAACTCTTCACACACAAGACCTCTAACTACTATTGAATACTCTGTATTGATTTTATCTTTCAGAACATTCAAGAATGTCAAAGTAAATATTCTAATAATGCCAGGGGAGCCAATTGTTATTGCATACCTACTGAAACATGTTATCATCGCCATTTTCAAATAAAACCCCCTACGACTGCTACACCCGGAGAAGGCATCTTAAACAATAAAAATACTGGTACGCATGATCATGATTATCGTATTGTGGTTACTGTGATGAATCAAGCTAAATTAAAAACAACTCTAACTAAACAGGCATGTATTAGATTTTTATAATGAAACATTAACCACAAATATATACACTACAATGTTTCCTACTCTACATTTATCCTTTTTGCATACAAGATTTGTTTGGATTTGTTATTATTTCGTGATAATTACACAATGTAACATTGTTATGAATATATTATGACAATAAATTTACTTATGTAGGACGTCTGCCTTTTTATATTTAGAATAATTTGATTTTTCAAGGCAAATTGTAATGTTGGATATGAAAAGAAATGGGTTAGCCGTACTACTGTTTAGCCCCGACTGGGCTAGTCGGGGCTATTCAAGACGAGTGTATATATATATATATATATAAGGCTGTAGCTGGTGAATATATCAATACTATTAAATACGTCTTTACTTTATAGTCTCATCTATTTTCAGATTACAATTGATACAAGTCCACCGCATCAAGGGATGGTGCATGACGGTAAATATGGCACACCGGAAGTAGACTTTCAGCCAGATCTAGAACTATTTACACACTGGGAAGGTTTCTTTGATCGAGAAAGTGGAGTGAAATTTTATCAGTATGGTTTTGCTACGTCTTGTTTGGACGCCAACAAATTTCAACTGAATCTTGTAAATAGACAGGTAATCTAAGCAAATAAAATGAATCTTTTTTAAAGTAAATGTATTTGTCCTTGGTAATATTTATCATTTTATGGTAGAATATTTATAAGGCTTATCTCTTACTATTATATTATAGGATGTTCAACAAACTACATCTACGCATGCTTCTTGGACAGCACCGTCTGATGGTAAATATTACATCACCGTGGTAGCATATAACCGAGCTTTAGAAGTATCTCTACCAGTTTGTTCTGATGGAGTTGTTGTAGATAGAACATTGCCTACTATAAGTGAAATAGATATAGAAGGAGCTAGAATTAAAGGTGGTTTAATAAAAGAAAATAATCAAGTATATTATATATCAAATACAAGACGCAAATATTTACTCAAAAACCCGGATACAGCTTGTATGTAAGTGTAATCTGTAATATAAATGTAAAATTAAACATCTTGTATCCATGTATTTTCTCAGCTGACAAAAAGCTTAGTCTGATAGTTTATATTCGTACCTGTACCTCTTTCCACCTTCACCATTATTAAAGATCTCATATTTACATCTTTAAAACATAAGAATAAGTACACGAATTGATCTATTTAACAATACACAATAGTTACAATTAACGATGACTGTAAATCATTGCATTCCAAACGAAGCTTAGCCCCGAGTCATTCTTAGATTAAATGAAGAGAAAGCTATTTTAAGTGTAAGGTTACATGTATATCGTAGACAATTTAACAGGATAAATCAATATATTTCAGGAGAAAAGCCAAAACTGTCGAGGTTACTGATCTTTTTCCTATTGAGCGGTTTTCCAATGGTACACTACATACATATCCGGCGAATATTTTTTGTGGTGAAACCCCAATGACAGATGTATTTTTGTCAAAGATGTATTTAGCAATGCATTCTCATGTAAGTACATTCTGTTTCTCTTTCAGAGGTGAATTCAGAATTGGAACTGTCCTAAATAGAGTATGCCATTAACCCTTGAATATCGTTCAATATAAGTATTATAAAGTCCTACTGTACTATTTCGACTAGCCTTACGAAGACAGCCACAACTAAAAGATTAACACAAAAAAGTCTAGTATTTAGATTTATGAGTTTATCATACCCAAATTAAACACTCGGCTACACGTAGAGTTTTAGGGGCCAGTGCGTTGTATAATTTAGTCTTGATAATATTGATGCAATCTGATTTTTGGACGAGGAGCCATCGGTTTAATACAATGTCCGCAATTTTCACTGGGAAGATACAGCTGATTCCGGTGACTGTTAGATTATTTTCGGAATTGGGAGGCATTCTTTCTGGTCACATCTCTAGTAACTCCGAATTAGATTTTCTTTGGAGGCTACATCCCAAACGCAATAAAAATCGTGGGTCCCATTTTCATAGGTCTAAACAATCTAAAAACAAGACAAGAACGTAATAAATAGTAATTTTATTTCAGTTATATGTTAATTGGACTGCTAAAGGTAGTTTGATGAATACAGAAATTTACAATTATGAATTTGGTCTAGCATCTGCTAAAAGTTCAGTTTCTGCCCCAGATATTTTACCATTTACATCAACCCATCACCATTCTTGGTACCGTGGTTACCATCCACAACTAAGTGATGGAACAGAATTCTACATCAGTATTAAGGCAATTAACAAAGCTGGAAAGGAAACTGTTCAGGTGAGTGATTTTAGTACTTTAATCAAATATTGGATTATTTTTCTACACATTTTAAATATTTGGATAAGACTTATGGTACCCATAAAACATGTTATAATTATTTTGCAGGGACTAGGCCCGATTTTAGTTCATACTATTCCCCCTACTCTTGGTGGCGAGGTATTGGTTAAATTTGAGGATGATATTTTGGAGACCGATTGGTCAGCAGCAACTGTATCTGATCCCGACACGTCGCAACTTACCTTTACAGCGGCCGTAGGTACGTTTATGCATGAGTGCTGATAATATATTTAATTAGTAGTTAATAGTGTTCGGGAATAGGGTAAAATCTGCCAACTTTGCTTTGAGAATAGCAGCCATATAATTGGATTCGGATCTGGAAAACGAAGTTTGTTCTTTGTCATGAGTATATACAGCAGCTATGTATTTCATTTTACAGGTAGTTCACCGGGAACCCAAGATGTGTATCCGTATTCTTCTTTATCGTCTGGCGGAAGATGTACGTTAGCTAACCCACCAACCTGTACAGCTTTTTCCATGGAGGATCTTCATTGGGATTTACATCACAACTTTACCTACTATGTATCAATAAGAGTAGAGAACATAGTTGGATTACGCAGTGTGTTCACATCTAATGCATATATTCATAATACCAGAAAGCCAGCCACGGGGGTTGTATTTGAAGTTATTCTACCTGATGAGGCAGATGACTTTGGTGTTAATGTAAGCTTTTTCATATATGCTTATTTCGGACTCGTTTGCAAGGCGCATATGCGTCAATTTATATGGGCCAGATAGTTTAATGTGCATTATAACCTAGTGGTATTGTCATGCTATCTTTGAGATAACTGTTTTCAACAGTTGGTAGTATTGTGACAGTGGGGTAGCTTAGTTGAAATTAAATATAATCTCTAATCATGTTTGTTAACTTGAACCAGGGACACTTCTCATACATTGCAACCTACATAGCTGGTTAAAGGAACCCTCTAGTCTTTGGCCAATATTTGATCATTTGTTAGCTGTGTATTCAGATTCTACTGTGGGCTTTTACTGTATCTGCGGTTGTATTTCGCTATTGGAGCACATTTGTTTATAGCTATATGATGTTCCCTCTAGGAGTTAGAAGACAGTAATTTTCAACTATCCACCAGTAAATTAAAAGCAAGATGGTTTGGGTTTGAATCTGGTGATATGGCAGAGCACGTGACTTACAGTATTGGTATTGGCTCACAACCACTCGTTAATGATATAAAAGATGAAAACGTTGGCAGTAAGACCAAGCATACGTTTCTCGGGCTTAATTTACAGCTGCACAAGGTAGGTGGGATGTTTAATGCAACATTTGTATACAAAAGATACTCGTTTTTCAGAAACACCTTCTTATTGCTCTACCCATGGATGCCCCCTTTCAGACATGTGCACAAATACAGAAATGTATAATATCTGTATATATTAATATTATTATTGTTACTGTTTGTAGACATACTTTGTAACGGTAACCGCTAGGAGTGACGCTGGAACAACAAAGGCATCATCTAATGGTATCACTATAGTTCAGAAAAATGTTAACCTGAATAATGAAGTTCAGATAAAAGATGGCTCTGGTTGTCAGCAAAAACGTAAATTAATAAATTTATTTTACGAATACAGATTATCTCACAAACAAGTTTTTAAAAGAATAAACATTACCTCGTAAATACTGTATTTAAAATGATTAAATTCAGATTGCCTTGTAGATATAAATATTTCACATCAACTATATATCAGCCTGTTCCCCAATCCAAAATTTTCTGAATAAAATATTGTTTAAAAAAAACCAAAAAAAACCTATATATCATCTCATAAAACCAATAGTTGGTGTAGGCCAACAGCAAAGGTTACATTTAAGTCTCTTGTATTCCATATTAAGTACTACTGCACTGTTCATAATTTTTTTTCAAACCAAACATCATATTAATTTATATGCCTATCCTAATACCATATTACTTTTTTTTCACTTAATAATAATGAAAAAACATAGAAAGAATATCCTGGTTACCAAACCACCATTCGCAACAGGTAAACTTTTTTGCTCATATAGTAAGCTAAGAATAGTCCAACATGATTTTATTTGCGTTTTAATTTTCATTTTTAATTGTACGTTATATTATGTTCATGAAAAATAAATAGTTGAACTGCTATAGTCATTGTTCATATATTTACCAATAGTAAATTCAATTGAGACCACTTTAAGATTATACGACATTGTTTTTTATTTTATTTTTTATTTTTTTATTTTTTTTTTTGACGCAGAATTCAAGCTCAGAATGCGAGTCGGATATTGACTATCAAATAGCAACATCTTATTACATGGCACATTGGACAATATCAAATGCATATAAACATATGTATCCTGATATTAAATGGACGTTACAAATGAGGCAGAAAAACACAGGTAAATAAATGATTGAATTACTTAGAAATAAATGATAGAATTACTTTCAAATAAATGATTGACTTATATTTTGAAATAAATAATTGAATTACTTCGGAATAAATGACTTGAATTATTTTGAAATAAATGAATAAATTACTTTTGAAATAAATGAATAAATTACTTTTGAAGTAAATGAAGAAATTACTGTGAAATAAATGAATATATTGTATTGTGGGATGAGTTGTCTGTATACCATTGTGGAACTGATATTGTTGATTCTAGCATTTGGATATATTTAAAATTAGAATAAAAATTATGTAGAGTAATAGATCTTGATTGTTAAAATTTACATAAATTGTATGGTTGATAAAAATAAAGGTTACTCGGCAAACTGATATTAGAGTGTTGTTATTGTTATTATTAAATTATTATTCATTGTTTGACAGAGGATATATGGCACAAAGTAGAAGATAAGAATTTTCTATCAAATTCTGGTCGAATCTTCCAACCAGTAGCATTAAATTATTGTAAAACATATAGAAGTAGTGTGAGGTTTTGTTCGGGTGAAGTTTGTTCTCAATCTGTAGTCAGTAATGGTGTGACAGTGTTGAGCGAACCTGATATGCCACACATAGACATACTCCACAAAAAGACGCAAGGTTCCCAGGTAATTAAAATATAAAGAAATATAATCTAACGAATTAAAATGATTTCTTTGTATATGTCCAATATTAATACCTATTCAAGTATTTAATATGCAGCTCACTATAGTAATAGTTGTTGGCCGGATGTTACACAATTACCCAGATAACCACTTAACGTTAATATAAGGTTGTACCAACACATTAATGAGTACATCGACCGCAGAAGTTAACGAAGTATATCATTAACGCAGTGTGAATCTAAAATGTAACCTGATTTGACGGTCTGGATGATTATAATAGGGTTATCATTTCATATTTTGTTCCATATCCCAGTTAGATGTTAGCTTGACTTACAAGACTAATACCGAAGATAAAGTGTGTTCTGTGGCATCTACCATAGATAAATATATGTGGAGTATTACAGATAATAAACACAATAGTCATCTATTTACTAAATGGAGCAAAGTAAACAATGTGCAGAAAATCAGTGAGACAACGGTAAGAATCTAATTTCTAAGATTGCTTGTATGTTTTGTATGTTACAGCTGTATACATTATGAAAATGCCCTAAAACGTAAACTAGATTACAGACTTTAGGCACACCAACAGAAAAGAAGAAGAAAAAAATAACTGTGTTACGGGACAACACCCCAATAACTGCACGACTACAAATTGTATCAGGTTTTCCAAAAGTAGTAAGCAAAAGTGATGTACTCAACAGAAACGGTTGCGTTGAAGCAAAAGCATTTGTGTGGTTTTTCTTTTCAATACGATAACTATGCAATCACGCGAACCTGCATACAAACTTGTGTCATAAAGGCAAACTATTTCATGTAAAATTATTGTAATTCTTAGTTTCAGTTTAGCATAAATTTAGATGGTGAAGTTGATTTTAGTGAATGTAGAAGATTGGCTGTAAGAATATTTAATAAAGCTGGTTTATCAATAATAATATCATCGGATATTAAAAACTGTTTAGCTATAGATCCTGTATTAATTACACCAGCTATTGTTATAGATGCTATAGGGCAACCATTAAATAAAGGTAAGAACTTTTTGAATATATCTTGAAATTGAAATAAACGCACATACACACACACACGGCACACACACCATCACGCACACACACACACACACACACACACACACTCACGGGTGGTTTTGAATGATAAAGATCCATGCGCCCTTTTATGAGTAGCGTTTGAAGAATTTTGAGATTTTCTTTGTTTTGTATTTCAGATCCCAACACAAATGAAGTAGGAAAGTCAATTTCTCTGGAACAGAACGCAGCCTGGTCTAAACCAGATGTGGACTATACACCTTATAAAAATATTATATCAGCCGTATGGCCTACATTAAGACATAGAAACTATACGTGGGGTTTACTGGAAGACCCAGCCTTTTCTTCTTTAACACATTTTACTCAACCGAAGATGACGATAAGAGATCCTTGTTCCCACGCAGATGTTATAAAGTGTGGACAAACTGGTGAGTGAGTTTCGGTAATCTTCTAATGTCATCTTGGCTATACTCCATTAATCCCCTTTTCCTAACGCCCAGCACCTACAATAAGAAAACTTACTTTGAAGGTTTCTTCGTTGACTTTATCATTAGGACTTAAATTTTACCATATTTCTTTATGTTTCTTTTCACAGAAAACGAATACGTCAATGTGTTAACTCAAAATACTTTAAAACACGGACGACGGTATTTTATCTGCATTCATACTGATGCTGTGGTTGCTGGTCATGAAAAATGGACGGAAGATTTGGAAGAGGTGAACGCATGTAGTGATGGAGTAACTGTTGATTTGACTCCACCAAAAGGTGGTCGGGTGTGGGTGGAGAAGTTGAAAGATTTTAAATACCAGGTAATATTTCAATATAAATATAGTCGAACCCCATTATGTCGATCCTAACATACTCTATCACGTATAATATTTGGTGTTCCATTCATCCCTTGTAATTCCCTATTAGTCCGATAAATAGTACTTCGGGGTAATGTTTCAATCCTCGAATGATATATTATATAGCTATCCGCTGTTTCTAGTATTTGATTCAGCCTACGTGTTGTATTATACAGTTCGAAATATATATGAATATGTCGTTTTATTACGTTGTTCTTATGCACCATATAGCGGTTTTAATATATTTTACATCAGTAATGACTTAATGTTGTTGTGATAGTTTTATATGAATAACCAATATATTATTTCAGTTATCCAACAGTGATGTAACTGTCTACTGGGATAGCTTTCTCGACCTAGAAGAAAATGGTGGAAAAACTGTTCATCCAAGTGGAATATCAAAATATCATTTATATATCGGTAAGGTTAATTTTTTTCAAAGATGCGACAGGTATCAACGATCGTATAGTGAATGAACATACCTTATTGCCAATGTTCTTTACATTTTGTAAATTTTCTTTTATTTATTAAGGTTCTATAGAGGGAGGTGAAGATATTGTAACAAAACATAACGTTGGTTTGATTAATCATAAAATATTCCACCATCTTTCTTTACAAAATGGCCACACTTATTACGTCACTGTAGAAGGTAGGTATAAATTCATGTTTCTGTTTCACAATTTTAATTATAAAAAATATATAAATAAAATAAAAGCAAATAGAAAATTAAATTTGTTACATGCATTCATCCGTTGGTTCAATAAGATGACCCTACTATCGTTTGTTTGAACGATGACAAAACAGAAAATATAATAATCGGGAATAAGAAGAACATTGACATCAACCATGTGACTATTGGAAGCACAGCTATAACCCCAACCAACTGTGTCAGGAATCTTGGTGTGTTCTTTGACTCTTCCTTCGATATGAAAACCCATGTATCCATGGTGTGCAAAAAGGCGAACTTTCACTTGTATAACATTGGCAAAATTCGATCCTATATTGACCTTGATACCACTAAAATGTTAATAAATGCTTTTGTTATGTCATCCTTAGATTATTGTAATTCATTATTGTATTCTCTTCCTAAAACTCTTGTATGTCAGCTACAGAAAATCCAGAATAAAGCGGCTCGAATTGTGTCTCTCACCAGATCATCTGACCATATTACACCTGTTCTAAAACAGTTACATTGGCTACCGGTTAATCAACGCATTATGTTCAAAATTAACACAATCACTTTCAATTGTTTAAACGATCCTTTGGCACCATCATATTTATCCGATTTAATTAAGCAATATGTACCTTCTCGTTCCTTACGTTCATCTCATAAAAACCAGCTTGTATGTCCAGTACAAAAGTCAAAATTTGGTGAGAGAGCTTTTGTGTACGCAGCACCAAAAGAATGGAACAAATTGCCCCTGAAAGTCCAAAATAGTCCAAACTTGGCTGTATTCAAACGACGTCTAAACACCCTGTTTTTTACCCAAACTTTTGAACAATAATTGAAATGCTTCACTTTTTATCTGTATATTGTAACTTAACTATTCCTTTGTATTATTGTGTTTATTTGTATATACATGTATGTTTTGTTTTTTTCTTATTTTATAACATATCTACATTGTAAAGCGCCACAGAGCAGTCAGACTGACTGAATGTTCAGCGCTATAGAAAACGATTATTATTATTATTATTATTTATTAATATTGTTTTGTTTTTTGTTTTTTTTATTTTCAGCAATTGATTTTGTAAACAGGACAAAAACGGTTTCCTCTGAAGGTTTCATAATTGATAATAGTCCACCAGAAACTACATCTAAACCTATACAATTTACTAATACATATATACAGTCAAATGATGCATTGTCTGTGCGGTAGGTTTATATACAATCTAGTCTTAGAAAACCAAACAAAATCAAAGCCATTAACACCAGCGAAAGTATTTGGTTACCGGTGTTTCCGAAGGCGTAAAAAGTAAGCCTACTTCGACACGTGCATAACACCTATTATAATTTATAACCAAATGCATCGATGCTTTGGACTTGAAGCTCGTGGCATTCGCTAAAACGAGTAGCCTGTCAACGAACGGTCTAGTCGTTTGGATGTAATGAAACATCGAAGTTCCGTGTAAACGTAAAAGAACAGAATGGTTCGGTTTCGATCCCATGTATAAATTCCCTTGGCAGTTGGAAGTCCCCCGTCATAGCACACTGCGTGTTTGTGTAGAAATTATTAAAGCAGGTCATCCCTTTTAAATGAATTATTTACAGCTGGAGCGGATCTTTTAAAGACACTGAAAGCGGTATAAGTCAGTATCGATGGGCAATAGGTACTAGACCAGGTCATCAAAACATTATGACATATGTGGTAACAGATAATGATTGTGATGAAGTGAATCTAGAACAAAAATTACAAGATGGACATGTTTATTATGTCACAGTTCAGGTATATCTCTTATCGTAATTTTGCATTACGTTCTTGGATAGAAAAAAAGTTTAATGAATTATAGATAAGTTGGAAACAAACATAGAGGATGGTCATATAGCTTTCAATTTACATTGTGCGCCTTAATCGTTAAGGCTGTTTTCTCTAGAAAAGTTTTCAAATTCATGCTATATTCTGGTTATTTTTGTATTCTATATACCAAATTTAAAACAACTCGTGTCTATTGTGGTGTTTCAGGTCATTAATGGTGCAGGATTATCTACTACACTAATATCTCGTCCAGTGACAGTAGACACAACTCCTCCTACCACAGGACATGTCATCGATATTCTCAATACAAACTATACCGGAGATGACGTAGATTATATAACTAACGAATCACCACTCTCTGTTAGATGGCAAGGATTCCACGATCCCCATTCATCAATGCAGTATTTTACTGTCAAAGTCGGTACCTGTGATGATTGTGATGATATAATTCCAGAAATCAAAACAGGAGTATCAACACGTAAGGAAAATAATATTACAAAAGTGCAATCCAACTTTTCTGTAGGAGAAATATTTATGATACTCCCCAAACGAACTAGCTATGTTTCATTGTAAGAAATATGGGCTATTGTCTTTGAAATAAATTAGGTAGATGTTCTAATAAATTTTAACAACCGATTTATATTTCAGATTTTACTTTTCCGCCTTCCAAATTTACTCCTGGAAGAAAATATAAAACCACGGTAACAGGATGCAATATGGCTGACATGTGTACGTCGGCCATATCTGACGGGGTAATAATTGATGTAACACCACCGGACGTGGGAAGAGTTTTAGATGGAACGAAAGATTTAGATGTAGAATTCCAAGCAACCAGGTAATTGAAACATGATTATCAAGTCTGTTTAATTTTCCTTTGATAGATCAGACTGTAAAATTGACATGAGGATCCAAGAATATTATTGGGCAACGGTTATCAAGTCTTCTTTCACTATGAGACCACTGCATGGATATTGCCTTCGAATGCATTTCACAATATCTCATTTTTATACGCCGACATGCAAATATGGTAGTACATTGCCATCGACACGTCTGTCTATCTGTCCACAATTTCTTTTGACGACTCTACAGACTACATTTATCATCTCATACACGAAGAATCCATCTCAATTTCGACAATTTGTCTTTTAAATGACCCCTTCCCAACTAAAGAATAAATATGCTACGTAACTTGTCGACCGCCTGGATGATGTGTAGCTGGCAACTCGTCTTAATTAGGTGATTGACATCGTTAAAGCGGTCCTGGAGAGTTGCAATCATTATCTTCCATAATCGTTAACATAATTTGTTACGTGCAACATTTAAAAATTCTCATCCTGGTTTCAGAAACTTTGTTGGTGCCAAATGGCATGGGTTTAAAGATGTACAATCTGGTATAGCGAGATATGAATGGAGAGTAGGAACAACCATTGGAGGCGAAGAGTTACTTAGCCCTCAAGTTTTACCAGTGGTGGAACTGGCGTATAGATCTAATTTACCTGATAATAAACTATTGCCTATTAATACTAGAATTTATATTACTGTTAGATGTTACAATAAAGCAGGTAAAATGACTCAAACTATTTTAATAACGCTAGTGCTGATTACAGAACTATAATGTACTTGAACAAACTCCGCAATATACTATAACAGGCTTGAAGGGGCGGTGGTCGGTTGTTATATAAATAGTAAAAGGGCTTCCTACACGAAATATTCACAGTTATCTCCCTTACTAAAATTTGCGCACTCTGTTTACGGGCATCACGATGATCACATTTCAATTGTGCCAGTTTCATTTCATTCAGATTGTTGATGGTATGGGGACGTCTGCAATAGCATAAGCGAGATAGTGAGAGAAATGGGTTTTACCTTACGATACTACGTGTGTAACGGAGATGACAACTCATTTTTTATTCGTGTTCACTATTGGTCGTTTAGTTATCCTGTGACTTCACAAACATAAGTTTTAATTTAGTTTAGCCTTGAAAGGAGGTGTAGATCTTGCAGGCTTTTAAAGTATGATTTTATAAGCTGGAGGCATAATCAAACTTGTGTTGGGTGATGTAGAAGTATGAGGGCCATTCATAGGTGTACGGGGCTCGATGACAGTTTGGGGGGCAGAACCCAAATTGCCGGAAAAATTTTCGGGTTTACAGACAGGCCCCACGCCACCCACCTCAAGAAAATTTTGGAATATTTGACGACTGCAAACACGTTTTCCTGCTATTTCAGCCCGTGAACAAAGCAACTTCAAGGTGGTCTAATGTAGCTTAATTAAGGTGACTGGCTCGAATTTCAATCAATCGTTTACAATCGGGAAAATTTAACTGCCGCAAACGCGACTTCCTGTTATTCCAGCCTGTGAATACAGAAACTGCGATTGGATCCAATACAGCCTACCTGCTACCCGAATTCCAAACAACCAATCAATCGTCACGGAGTATGGGGGTCTCACCCTCCCGGAGAAAATTATGAAAATTTAATCAACGCAAAGGCGTTTTTTGCTATTCTAGCCCGTGTAAGTAATTCCAAAAGTATCCAATGGTTTAGTAACCGAAACCCCACTCCGAATTCCAGGCATCCAATCAGACTGTTGCAGACGCATTTACAAATAATGTCGCACAAAGTAGAGTGGCTCAAGACCAAATGGTTTAAAACAGTCAACTTAGTACAAATTCGTGGTATTCAATTGAAAGAAAAGTAAAATTAGTGTTTTATTAGGGCTTGGTGACAGTTAGGGAAGCAAAACTATAATTGCCTGAAAAAATTTCGGGTTTACAGACAGCAGTGTCGGTTTTCTTCGAGAGGCGGAGAAGCGGCGCTGACCTTGCATAGGCCTCCCAAGAAAATTTTGGAATATTTGACGGCTCAAACGTCTTTTAATGCTATTCTAGCCCGTAAAATTAGTGGTTTTTTTAGATTTCGGGCACTTTATATGCCTAGTAAATGAAAAAAATTTTCTAACTTTAAACGTCTGCCCGAAAAGTCAGCTTGCCCGAAAGTTAGGGGGTCAGCTGCCCCCACCCCTGCCCCCTGGCTCGTACGCCTATGGGTCCATTATAGACGAATCGGCACCTTTCTTTTATAAAATTGCATAGGATTACAAATATTTATATTATCATAGTTTGTATTATTTGTGCATTTCGTAGCCACCATTGCACCCAGGCTTTATATTATTAGGTTTATACAGCGAAGTTACATCAAATGGTTTTAAAATTGATACAACATTACCAGCAGTGGTACAAAGGGCAGTTCCCGTCTCATCGTTTAATTCTATTTTACCCTCAACTTCCATATCAAAATCTAGTATTAAAATTGAATGGAAGTTTACTGATGATGAATCTGATATAGAAAGGCAATACATTTCTATTTCACCTCATTTATTGGGAGATTTCAATTCTTCAGCAATGGAGGTAAGTCCTATCGATAATTTGAAAAATACTTTGCTTTTTGAACTGAAAAATGAAACATTCTTTTCAGAAAATAACACGTTTATAATGAATCCAGTATAGTTGGATATATTACTATTTTTATACGCCCACATTTTCATGTGGACGTATATTGTCGTCGCCACTGTTCGTCCGTCCGTCCGGACGTCCGTCAACAATTGTTTGTGAACAGTCTACAGGTCACAATTTTTATCCGATTTCAATGAAACTTAAATTATAGGTTTATCACCCTAAGATCTCGGTTCCTTTCGATATTGGCATGTATCGGACCGTAACTTCATGGGTTATGGCCCCTGATTGTACGAAAAATCATGTTTTTTAGCTTGTGAACAGTGTAGAGGTCACAATTTTGAACCGATTTGGATGAAACTTGAAATGCATGTTTATAAACCAAAGATCTTGGTTCCTTTCGATATTTGCGCCAATTGGATCGTAATTTCCTGAATTATGGCCCCTGATTGTCCGAAAAAACGCCCTTTTTAGCTTGTGGTCCCTCTGGAGGTCAAAATTGTTATCCGATTTAAAAAAACATTTGATTATATCACCGTTCTATGGTTATGAAGGTTGAATTCGAATTTCGTGAAAATCGGACCAAAATTGACGGACAAAATGGCCGCCATTTGTACGCGAATAGTGTGAAAATACGTTATATCAAGGTTGTGAACAGTGTAGAGGTCACAATTTTGAACCGATTTGGATGAAACTTGAAATGCATGTTTATAACCCAAAGATCTTGGTTCCTTTCGATATTTGCGCCAATCGGATCGTAACTTCCTGAATTATGGCCCCTGATTGTCCGAAAAATCGGCCTTTTTAGCTTGTGGTCCCTCTGGAGGTCAAAATTGTTATCCGATTTATAAAAATGTTTGATTATATCACCGTTTCATGGTTATGAAGGTTGAGTTCGAATTTCGTGAAAATCGGACCAAAATTGACGGACAAAATGGCCGCCATTTGTACGCGAATAGTGTGAAAATATGTTATATCAAGGTTGTGGACCTTATAGAGGTCACAATTTTGAACCAATTTGGATGAAACTTGACATGTATGTTTATAACCAAAAGATCTTGGTTCCTTTCGATATTTGCGCCCATCGGATCGTAGCTTCCTGAATTATGGCCCCTGATTGTCCGAAAAATTGCCCTTTTTAGCTTGTGGTTCCTCTGGAGGTCAAAATTGTTATCCGATTTAAAAAAACATTTGATTATATCACCGTTCCATGGTTATGAAGGTTGAATTCGAATTTCGTGAAAATCGGACCAAAATTGACGGACAAAATGGCCGCCGTTTGTACGCGAATAGTGTGAAAATATGTTATATCAAGGTTGTGGACCTTATAGAGGTCAAAATTTTGAACCAATTTTGATGAAACTTGACATGTATGTTTATAACCGAAAGATCTTGGTTCCTTTCGATATTTGCGCCCATCGGTTTGTAACTTCCTGAATTATGGCCCCTGATTGTCCAAAAAAATCGCCCTTTTTAGCTTGTTCCTCTGGAGGTCAAAATTGTTATCCGATTTAAAAAAACGTTTGATTATATCACCATTTCATGGTTATGAAGGTTGAGTATGAATTTTGTGAAAATCAGATCTTGGTTCCTTTCGATATTTGCGCCCATTGGATCATAAATTCCTGAATTATGTCCCCGGATTGTCCGAAAAATCGCTTTTTTCGCTTTTGGTTCCTCTGGAGGTCAAAATTATTATCCGATTTAAAAAAACGTTTGACTATATCACCGTTACATGGTAATGAAGAGAGAGTTTGAATTACGTGAAAATCAGACTAGAATTGACGGACAAAATGGCCGCCGTTTGTACACGAATAGTGTGAAAATATGTTATATCAAGGTTGTGGACCCTATAAAGGTCACAATTTTGAATCGATTTTGATGAAACTTGACATGTATGTTTATAACCCAAAGATCTTGGTCCCTTTCGATATTTGCGCCCATCGGGTCATTACTTCCTGAATTATGTCCCCTGATTGTACGAAAAATCACCCTTTTTAGCTTGTTGTGCCTCTGGAGGTCACAATTATTATCTGATTTAAAAAAAAAACTGTTTAATTATAAAAACCAAACAAATTCTAATGATTTTCTGATAATTCCTTAATATGCGACAACTCTTGTTGACTGCCCTGACGATTTGGTTGCTGTGTGGGCGTATGTTTCGTTGCCTGGCAACCTATTTTTTAAAATATAGTCCTATTACGAGGTTGTATAATGAACGATGAACGGTGTGTGGCTGTATTTACTTTTAGTTTTAGGGAATATGCTACTATTTTTGTTTAAGATTCCCAGTGTGGTGACAGAGTTTACTTTTTCTGGGCTAGATCTACACGACGGTAGTAAATATAAAGTTAAAGTCATTGCTTGTAATTTAGCTGGTTTGTGTCAGTCAAGTGTCACAGATGATATAACAGTTGATTCTACACCACCTACCAGAGGTACGTGTTATGACTATATCAGAAAAATGATCAAGATATCTAATCACTAATTAAAGTAAATCCAATTACAGTAGAAAGCTGACAAATTCAAACTTGGTGGGGGTTTTTTGCATTTGTTTTCCACTCTAAAATGAGTAAGTAATCTGATGATTATCAAGAATTTAAAGTTTTCCCATCATACAAATTGTGCTTCTGCTCTGGTGAAATATTTTGTAAATATTATTCCAGGTATGTTTGCCATTAATACTGACCACGCAGCTAACTTAAACAGAGATAAAAATAACTGGAACAACTGGTCTACTACGTCTATTAAGTTATCATGGTTGGGATTTGCCGATCTTCATACTGGTATAACCGAGTATAAAATCAGTGTAGGGACTAAGCCTTTCTTTACTGACCTCAACCAGGCAAGTATCTCTGATAACGTTAATATGTCGCATTCTTTCATGAGAATAATACAATTTTTGGCGAAATTTAGCTGCATTCAATCACCACTAATCTTATAAACCAGCTGCCGCCAGACAGGATACGCCCACATTTTCGAGAGATGGATAGAGAACAAGCTAAAAAGAATGTGATTTTTCCTACAGTCAACAAGGGCCATGGTTCATGAAGTTACAATTCGATATGTGCAAATATCAAAAGGACCCAAGATCTTCGGGATATAAACATGCATGTGAAGTTTCATCAAAATCGGATTGAAATTGTGACATCTACAGGGTCCACAATCTTGATATATCATATTTTTACACTATTCGCGTACAAGCGGTGGCCATTTTCTTTTGGCAGTTTTGGTTTGATTTTCAGGAATTTCGAGCTCACACTTCATTGTCGTGTAACAGAGATATAATCAAACGGGTTTTTTTTTTAAATCGGATGATAATTGTGAGCTCCAGAGTGAACACAAGCTAAAAAAAGGCGATTTTCCGTTCAATCAGGGCCATTATTCTGAAAGTTACGTTCCAATATATACAAATATCGACAGAAACCACGATCTTTGGGTTATAAACATGCATTTCAAGTTTCATCAAAATCGGTTCAAAAATGTGACCTTTACAGTGTTCACAAGATAAAGACGTGATTTTTTGTACATTTAAGGGCCATAATCCATGACGTTACAGCCCGATACATGCCAGTTCGAGATCTTAGGGTGATAAACCTACATTTCAGTTTCATTAAACCAGAGTGTACACAGACACTTGTGGACGAACGTCCGGGCGGACGAGCGGACAGAGGCGACGACAATATATGTCCACCTGAAAATGTGGGCGTATAATAAAACGCATGACTTAGATCTCCAATTAATCTAGATAATATGTCATAATATTTTCTTTACTTTCACGAAAATCATTTCTACAAAATGTTTTAACAGGACGATCAGCAAACCGCGTTTCAACATGTGGCTGGAGATAATTTTAATGATGAAGGAATGGTACAATCAGTTACAATAACTACCAAGACACTTCATATGGACAATTCTGTTTTCATGTCTGTGTGGGCTGTTAACGGGGTAATTATTGACATTTAATCAGTTTCTAGTATGTACTATGTACTACAGTAGAAGATGAGAAATTACCTATTTAAATTGTGTGTATCAGCCCTATACAAAATTGCCGACATTGGCATCCTTATTTATTAACACAACCATGAATATGTTTTATCTCATTTTTATTTTTGGCTTAGGTTGGATTAAAAAGTCAGCCTGCTCATTCTGAATTTGAACTTGTGGAAGGGGGAATGTTAGATTTAGTCAGGAGATGTCAACCGTATAATTGTCTCGGACATTGTGTTTGTGCTGCACAAGACAAAACATGTTCACATATAGATAACTGCAATGAGATCTCAACAGGTATATATCTACCAAGTTTGTTTAAAATTATTCATATTAATTAATTCTTTGTACTACTTTTCTTCAAGGTTTATCTTCACATTCGCCACAGTAATGGCCCACAGTGTTTAGTCTACCTTAAACAGTTTCAGATATTATGCCACACTATTCCTGTACGTTTGTATACCCCATGTGATTGATTTTTTTATTTATAATGATCCTTGCAGGGAATCTAAATAACATTATCCAAGTCACTGACATGACTGATTTGATGTCGTCTGATGCTGCACAGACTTATTACACATCGTCTGATAATTTTCTAGCTGCCAGATGGAGCATAATAAACCCACAAGGCATCTCCCCAATAAGGTAAATTAAACTTCAATGAATTAAACACCCACAATAAACCAACACGGTCCCTCGTCTATAAGATAAATTAAACCCCTTTAATAAACCAACACGGTCTCTCATCTATAAGGAAAATTAAACCTCTTTAATAAACCAACTATGTCTCTCGTCTATAAGGTAACTTAAACCCCTTTAATCAACCTACTATGTCTTTCGTCTATAAGGTAAATTAACCCCCTTTAATAAACCAACTACGTATTTCGCCTATAAGGTAAATTACACCTCTTTGATAACCCGATGCGTGTAAAAAGGCGTCAAAAATATCACACAGTTTGGCCACAGGCCCGCTAGATCTTGAGGCTCCCGGCCTCAGCCTGGCAAGACAATATTAATTCATTGTTAACTACATAGAATATGTCCCGGCTGGTGTTCCACAGGGCTCCGTTCTCGGACCGTTACTTTTCATTATATACATCAATGATATAGTAAATAGTATAAAATCAAATATTAGATTATTTGCCAATGACACTAGTTTATATGTAAAAATAACTGACCCAGCTGAGTGTGCGGGAGTCTTAAATGATGACCTAGAGAAAATAAACTTTTGGGCTAAGACGTGGCTTGTATCTTTTAACCCGCTGAAAACTGAAACACTAGCACTAGCAAATAAAAAGAATTTATTTCTTCCTACACTAAATCTAGACAATGTTCCAATCAAAGAAGTTTCTGAGCACAATCACCTGGGGCTGACTTTCCAAACAAACTGTAAGTGGGATACTCATATAAATAAATATGGCCAAAACAAGTAAACTTGTAAATTGTCTTCGCTCCTTAAAATATAGATTAAGTCGTAGATCTCTCCAAACCATGTATACCTCATATATTCTTCCTCATTTCGACTACTGTGACGTTATTTGGGATGGGAGTACCGCCGAACTAACACATAAACTAGAACTTTTACAACTAGATGCACTCAGAACTATATGCGGTGCTGTGAAAGGTACAAGTCACCAAGTGTTATATACGGAAACCGGGTTTATTACACTGCAGGAGAGAAGAAGGCGACATAAATTAATTTTATTTTACAAAATCATAAACCATATCACTCCCGAATACTTATTTCAACTGATACCACCCAATATCAATTCCTATCGCCTACGAAACCAAAGTAACATCCCGACATACCTCTGCAGAACTTCTTTATTTTCTTCTTCTTTTATACCATCTACAATACGAGAATGGAATCTACTCGACCTTTCTACTAGAAACTTACCTACTCTATCTTCTTTTAAATCTAAACTAGGCTGCCTTGATCGAATTATACCTTCATCATATTACTCTGGCAACAGGAAAAATCAAATTCAACACTCTCGCCTTCGACTCTCTTGCAGCGATTTAAACGGACATCGTTTTCTCAGGCATATTTCTGACAGCCCTATATGCGATTGTGTTCACCTCTTTGAAGATTCCGAACATTTAATCTGTCCCTTACGTTCAGATGCACGATCTGCGACTATATCAAAACTTCCAAAACTTTTTCAAAATTCTTATAATTTATTATTCGGAACTGAAAACAAAAACACTTCTGAAGAAATTTTTTCTTCAGTACATAATTTCCTCGAGATCTCCAAACGCTTTTAAAAATTTCCTTATGAAACTGTTTGAAATATAGACATTTTGATTGTGGTTTGTACATATCGTGTATATAGCCATCTTATAATTTACTTGTTCCTCTCTACTTTAGTTTTCCTTACTTTACTTTTCAATATATATTTATGTTTGTACTTTTATGGAGAGGGGGTCTATAGGCTTCTGCCTGTTTTCCAATCCAGCTTCTGTGAATAAATATTGTTTAAAAAAAAAAATAGAATATGTATGGTATTTTAGATATGAATGCAGTGCCGGACATTCCGGTGAAAATTCACCCAGTGGAATATACGACACTGAAACTGAAAGGACTTGGTTTGATGTTGGTGAAAATACCGAAACTATAATTACTTTACCAACAGGTACACCTTTCAAAATTGTTATTCATTTCTTTCAAGAACCAATCATTACTACTGTATATACCCAGTTACAATAGGATATCCTATCAATATATCAACATTGAAGCATACTTATAAAGCTCCAAAAACCAAAAATCTTCTTGCTTGTAAAGGTGTGTTACAGGGATAGGCTTTAGGTCCCTTGTGTTTCTAGTACATCTAATTTCGTAATATTACTTTATATATTCCAGCTAAAGTTTTAGATAAGTCTGTGCCATATAGTGTATTTGTGAGGGTATGGTATAATGTAAATCAATATGCGATATTTAAGTCTCCTGGTATTATACCACTGACGTCTGCCCCTAGTGTCAGTCATATAGCGGGAGCTGCTGTAAGTACATAAAAAAGATTAAAGAATTCAAACTATTTAATTGTAACTGCTATTATAACGATAACATTTTTGTTCGTTTAGATTAACCTTTTTAAAAAGAATTATTGATTTGCGTTTGTGATATATTTCTCTATTTTTATATCCAGATAAAAGAATTAGAAACTATATCAAGTGTTAACGATATAGATTACCAAACATCCAGTAATCAGATTATTGTTGGTTGGAAGAATAAATTTAGAGGAGGAATTCATGGATTCGATTATTTTAAGCCTTATATAAGCACTCATCCACAAGGTGGGTTTTAATACTAACACAATTACATTGAATTACTTTTCCGAACCAGAATGTTTTACGGAAAGAAATATTTATTATTTTCATGACAACATATTTAAACTCATGTTTACATTCCTGAAGATATTTTTGACCCAGTTCCGCCCAACCTCATTATCTAGTATAGTCAGTCTTAAAGATAAATTATTATGTAAGAGCTAAATATTCCTATGCAAATCTTTCTTTTGGTCTCATGTTCTATCAATTATTAGAAATTTATTCACATGAAAAGCTCTTAATCATCTCTCTAGCACATCGGAATGTCACAATTTGAAATACGACAGCAATAAAAATCGAGATTACGCAATACCCATCAAAACCTCAAACACTGACAACTACCCCCAGAATACAGAACTAAATTTTTGAATATATTTTTGTTATTATCGCTGTTTCATTATCTGTTTTGAAACCATTATAGCGAGCACTGTCAGCTCTTTACCTAGATCTTACCTAGTGCATCCTTAATAATCTAATCAAAAGCGATCTTGGCTTCTTTTTCTGAAATGTAGGCCACAACGTTCATCAGTCATCTACAAGAGTACCTGGAAATATTGGTGTCTATACAGCTACAAATCTAAATCTACAAGAGAATAGAGAATATTATAGTATTGTACTAGCTTATAATAAAGCAGGATTATTGAGCTGGGCCAATAGTGATGGAATATTAATAGACAATACAACTCCCACTTCCGGTATTATACATGATGGTAATGGTAAGTAAACTGATGAGATTATTGAATTTAGTATGACCCCAAAACAACCCCAGAAAATTTGATTAAATCCTACAAAGGTCCAGTCTGGGTACGATCATTTCCCAAAGTTTCAGTTTTCTTGGTCTCTTTGCATAAAAGCCTTATTCTTTCGCAAAAGAAAAGTTAGCTGATTATAGACATTCATATTTAACAGATATCTATGATAAAAATTACCAAAGCTCTACAACAGTTACATCCTCATCGTGGTATGGTTTTACTGATAGTGGTACTGGTATAGTTAAATATTACTGGTGTATTGGAACTGATGTTAGTACTACAGATTGTAATATACACTACTGGAAGAATGTAGGATTAAATACTAGAGTATCTGTAAACCTAACCTCACCTGTAAATCATGGTAGGCATTCTATTACAAAGTTTCCATATTAATTGATGAAATCGAATGTCAACTTCCATCAGACAAAGAGTTGAATGGATTTAATAAAAGTTCTTTCATTATCGTGACACTATGTGTGTTCTACAGTACGGATAAGGTATACCATTCGTCATATTGTTTTCGTGGCGCGATCGACAGGTGAGTTACTGGTTCACTACTGTATTATAGTGACCAAGATAATAAAAAATATTTTATATCGCTTTAAACCTCCGTACAAGGATTCTCCCCAAGACACCCCCCCCCCCCCTTAACGCCCAAGCAACCTGTTTCCAAAGAATGAGTTCTCAGTGGGGTTTTCCAATTGCTGATGATACCGATGTGATCTATTATTATCCATCTGTTACTGCCACCATGAAAATACGATTACTGTACTTTATTTTTTTTATAGGTCTGACAATTTATAATAAAGTGTATGCTGTAGATGGAAGTGGGTTGAAATCTGATGTAGCAGTGTCTGATGGTATTACAATTGATACCACGTCCCCAGTACCGGTTGATATAGAATATACTGGAGAAAATCTCATCGCCAATCCATCATTTGAAGAAGGCGTGCCAGAATCAAATAAGGAATGTGACGACCAACTACCAGCTGGTTGGTATGGTGACTCCACCTCGTGTATTAAAATCATCCAATCACAACCTTCAGTTTCAAAAGAAGGTGGGGCCTATATTAAAGTGAAAGGTCATATTCAACAAACAGTTTTTAATTTAAACACCCAGAGTGCTTACCATGTCATAGTACATGTCGGATATCCACATGATGTTAGCATTCAGCATCACAATGTGGAAGGTTTCATGCAATTCGGACAAGAAACTCACACTTTCAGTCTTGACCCAGAACGATGTCAGGGGATATGTGACATCGACCAACAACCATTAATATTATGGAATAAATTTACTTATGTATTTCATCCAAGAGAAGCAAGCGAAGTGATAAGAATTGGTACAAGTAAATTACATATGGTATTAGCTGTAGATGATGTATATGTACAACAAGTAAATTATATAGATATAACAAGTGATTCTAATCATTTAATACATCATACAGTGTTTAGACCTTATTGGTCATCTCTTCATCTTACCTGGCATTTTAAAGATGATCAAAGTCCTATAATAGATTATCAATGGGCACTAGGTGAGTTAAGTTTGAATGTATTTACTACTAGATGATATATATATATATATATATATGGAAAACCATTTTATTAAAAAATTCGTTCCTCAACTTAATAGTCAATAAGTAACAATTGACCATTAGCTTCATTAATCTTCTTCAATCTAGGATTATCTTCCACTCATTGTTCCTTAATTGAACCCATATACTACAGATTAACACACGTGTATACATGTTTTCTGCTCGTTACCTATATACTATGTAACCATAGACAATGGTAACTATAGCCAATTAAAACCACAGTGTTACTATGTAAATATAAATATGTATAAATATACTATACTGTCCATCTATTTGTTATGACATTAATTATGAATAGTCCCAAGACGGACGAAAAGTACTTTAAAATGTTAAAATGTTATTAAACCAGTGTTGAAATCAGTTTGTGTCGGCATACCTTTTATCTTTTCATCGTTTACCGTGAAACAAAGTAGTGCAGCTTTACGGTTGTGCTGATTTTTCTGGATATATATTTACTGTTCACGAAGATGCCGTACTCAACAAGACTAGGAGCAACACCCTCCAACTATGATCCTGTGGTTATCCTACTGGAAAAATTATCAGGACAACTGGAGATCATCACCAGTAATCAAGAGATTCTGATGAAAAAGATGGACGAGAATTCGTGCAATCAGACTAGCCAAATAAAGGAATCTGTAAGTACGCTCTCTACTTTCATTCTCAGCCGCCAAAATGAAGAACGTGAGAAAACGTTAGAAAACGATTCTCAACTCTTCAAAGGAACAATAATAAAAGAGTGGAACAAATTCAAGAATGTTAGAAAAACAGCATTCTACAAAATGATACAGAATAAGGAAAAGGCTGAAATATACCAAGAGTTTTTAGACTTGGATATTCCCTTCATCCCTCGCAAACTGAAGGAAAAACCAAGACTTAACGAGTCGCAGAACCAAACCAAACGGAGAAACGAGGTGGACATTCTCAAAATGCAAAATGAGATAGATTCCCTGTTTGAATCCTCTGCGAAACAAACAGAAATCATCAACAAAGCAGAGAATGAACTGTTGACACTCCTCGAAGGACACCACGAAAAAGAAGTAGTGGACCTTCTGAAAAACATGTGGACCTCAGAAATTTCTACTGAGGAAAATAAGTCACACGCGATATGGAAAAAGAACAAAGAATTCCTTACCAACTTGCCAACGCGTGCTGCAGAAATGGAGCGCATTCATACAGAGAGGAACAATAATTGTCGAGATACCGCGGAACCCAGTTCGTCCCACACAACACCACCCCGCGACACTTGGCAAACGGTCCGGAATAATAAGCAAAAACCAAGGACGAAACCAGGGACACAAAAAAACATCGACAATAACAACCAGAATGTGCGTAATCAAGCTGGGAGAAAAAAACACCCAGGGACACACAGAAGCAATGGGGATAAGAGCCGGAATGTGCACAGCCAAACTGGGAGAAAAGTGACAAGTGTTCCCAATAACAATCAGCGGTATAACACACAACGGAGGAACGATCACACCTCTCAAGCCCGGGGGCAGTTTTTTCAGAGAGGCCAATCCCAACCACACCGACCGCCATCCCAGTCCCAGCAACCACCTCCGCAATACAGGAAGAAAGTTCAGCGTCACTCAAGGAACGTCCACACAATATCCAATTCACAGAATCAGTACACCCAAAAATCATAAACATATCATCCGTAGTTCCAAATCGTTACGAGCTAAATCTCCTACAGAAAGGACTAAAATTCACACCTACGCCTAAAGCTAATATACAGGAATTAGAGTGTGATATCAATACCTTCTGTAGGAAGCTGCGACTAAAGGAATGTTTCGGTGATAGGGAAAACACTGCACCAGAGGATATTGTGAGGAACAAAAGTCACTTCAACCCCAGACGAGGCAAGGACGTGGCGTTGGACAATCTCATCGACTATTTAACTAAGTTGCCACTACCTATAAACCGCAACGCAAAATCAAATGTGTCGAAGGAGGAACAGTGTGCTATAAATTCCTTAAAATCTAACGATACTATCGTTATTAAAGAAAGTGATAAAGGAGGTGCTATTGTTATTATGGATGCGGAATATTATGAGAGAAACGTCCTTAAAATACTTGACGACAAACGGGTGTATACAACCATAGATTCAAACCATGATAAAAGAACAATGGGATTTATAAACGCCTTAATCCAAGATCACAAAAATGAACTGACGGACAACGAACAGGATTATCTCCGAAAATTCGAGTATAAAACTAGTCAGTTTTATGGACTTCCAAAGATCCATAAATCCAAGATAATCAAGGAGTCTATTAAACACCAAAATGCCGAATTCATAAGTGTTTTCCAGCCAGGCGATCTCACTTTCAGACCAATAATTGCCGGTCCGTGCTGTCCTACTAATAGACTATCAAATCTCATTGATATCTTACTTAAGCCGTACGTGCCAAATGTAAAATCTGTTATTCGGGATGACATAGATTTTGTTAATAATTTGCCCCAAAATTTGAACGATGGCGACGTTTTCGCAACCATGGATGTTTGTAATATGTACGGCAACATTTCCCATGACCTATGCTTTCAGGCCATAGAGTATTGGTTGGATAAACATCCTGAATGCAGTCATGAAAAAATTTCAAACAACTTCATCCTCAAAGCTATACGAATCATCCTGACTAACAACACTTTTACATTTGGCGAAACAAATTATAAACAGATTCTTGGTATAGCGATGGGCACCAAGGCGGCACCACAATTAAGTAATTTAACAATGGGATTTCTTGAAGAAAAACTATACTCCATTGTAGAAATTGAACATGGCGTGGATTACAGATTATATTTAGAAAATCAGTTGAAACGATTCCTAGACGATATATTCTGTATTTGGAATGACCGAATTGGCAACATTGCAGATTTGCACAAAATAATGAATGATTTAGATATAAATATCAAATTCACAATTGAAACGAACGATCTGCAAATCGCATTCTTGGACGTTCTAGTGAAACGAAGGGGAGAACTCCTTATAACGGATATGTATTCTAAAGAAACAGATACCAAAAACTATCTTTCATATAAATCATGTCACCCACGCCATACCAAAAATAATATACCATTTTCTTTAGCTAGAAAAATATGCACCATTGTGATAGATGAAGACCTACGGGTTGTCAGATTGGGTGAGCTAAAAAGAAATTTATTGAAGCAGTATTACCCCCTCGAGGTAATAGAAGTTGGGATAAATAAGGCTTTGGCAATTGATATCCAAACACTGAGGGCTACTAAAGCAAAAGACAATTCCGATAATGTAATTACCTTTGTCACTACCCATAACCCCCAACATCCCAACTTCTTTAAAACAATGTACGAGAGCAGGACACTATTGGCATCAAACGACAACCTCAGAATGAAATTTGATAATGTTCAATTCATTAAATCACAAAGACAGCCACCTAATCTGAAACGCCTCCTAACCAAAGCAAAATTCAATTCATCTATCACAATGACCGACTTTCATGTATCTAAATGCTCGGACCTTCGATGTAAATGTTGCGACCATATTACGCCAAATAGCAAATATACTTTCCACAACTTTACGTTTAGTGTCAACGACAATATGAATTGTGACACAAAAAATCTCATATATGTCTTGACTTGCTTAGGCTGTCTAAAAATCTACATTGGAGAAACTTCGTGTCATCTACGGGATAGAGTACGTAACCATCGACGGGATTGTAATATTGAAAATGGGCCCTTATTTGTAAATAGACATATCTTTAAATGTGCACAACACCTACAAGTAAAATTTCAAATTTTCCCTTTTTATAAAATGAAAGTCGATGACACCACGAAAAGGAAATTAATGGAAAACCATTTTATTAAAAAATTCGTTCCTCAACTTAATAGTCAATAAGTAACAATTGACCATTAGCTTCATTAATCTTCTTCAATCTAGGATTATCTTCCACTCATTGTTCCTTAATTGAACCCATATACTACAGATTAACACACGTGTATACATGTTTTCTGCTCGTTACCTATATACTATGTAACCATAGACAATGGTAACTATAGCCAATTAAAACCACAGTGTTACTATGTAAATATAAATATGTATAAATATACTATACTGTCCATCTATTTGTTATGACATTAATTATGAATAGTCCCAAGACGGACGAAAAGTACTTTAAAATGTTAAAATGTTATTAAACCAGTGTTGAAATCAGTTTGTGTCGGCATACCTTTTATCTTTTCATCGTTTACCGTGAAACAAAGTAGTGCAGCTTTACGGTTGTGCTGATTTTTCTGGATATATATATATATATATATATATATATATATGAAAAGTTAAAGATAAAGATATATCAGTGACTAATTAATTAATTGTTAAAATCATATAAGTAGTTAGTTACAGTAAATCGTTCCATGTTTTCATAGATTTTATTTAGAAATCCAGTTGATTTTGGTATATTAACTGATTATACTGGAAACTTACTCAGGGAGCATTCTTCTTTTCTAAAATAATTTGGCAACGGTTTTCAATCAAAACAATCACATTAATTTCAGGAACTGTGAAAGGTGGAACTCAGATTCAGTCGTTCACAAGTGTTGGCAGAAATCAGCAAGCTACAGCATCCGGTCTAAAACTAGCCCATAATACACTACTTTACCTGACTGTGATGTCAACCAATGGCGCCGGACTGACAACTGTCAGCCAATCAGAGAGTAATGTTGTTGATATGACTCCACCAATAATATCAGAGATAAACGATGGTATAGGTAAGAAATTAGATGTTTATTGTGGGGTTCTTTAATGGCAAATAGTATTACCCACCACAATGAAGGCTCAGCTATTTAAATAACATTGACAGAACCTATGATTTTTTTTCAGAATGGTTATGAAGATTAAGTTAACATTGTCGATGGTTAAAGGAGGGGGGGGCGGATGGCCGAATGTTTAACACGTGCACGCTGTATAATTAAGCCTGTCATGGAATCAACTGGCGTGGTTTCGAATCCTCTCTCTCTCTCTCTCTCTCTCTCTCTCACTCATGGTTTCTTGTTCAATACATTAACTTGTCTTTCTGTTTTGTTGATATAAATATTTTTTAATCATTTTAGGGGAAGATGTAAATTTCCAGTTAACCAAACTTATATCAGTTAATTGGAAAGTAGGAGACCCAGAATCAGGAGTAGAGTATTGTCAATGGGCTATGGGTAATACTTCACAATTTTCAAATTTGTTGTAAATGGGCTATAGCAAGATTTCCAAGGTAGCACACTGTATGGCGAACGCCTGTCTATATTAGCAAAACCAGTGTAGAACTGTAGGACGTAAAACCCAATTTCATTTAGCATTACAACATATAACAAATGACATATCTCTATAGAACAAAAGTCGAAGCCACTATTTGTATCAACGAGAGAAAATGTAGGCTATTTAAATATTCACGTATTTATACAAATGGCTATACTTTATCTATCAATTAAACATACATTATGCAAGAGCAGAATTTGCCTGTTCTAGGTCTTTCTGTGGGCCCGAAATGTTATAAAAACTATTGATTAGACATTAATTAACTTATCCAGACCAGAATCAGCTCCCGATGTCGAGACTAGCCCGCGCTATTTGTTGGATTATAGTCCGATTAACACTCAAAACTTTCCTTCGTGGTTAACGATTCAATGGATAACCGAGACTATAGGTTTTGTCTTGTCGACTTCAGTAATGATGATCGAGGTTAAGCGGAACTTTCATCCGCTTTGTTCCCGATTCATAGTGGATCAATCTGGCTTCAATTTTCAGCAAATTGCCTTTACATTATGTAGTTTTTAACTATTATAGTGAGAACTGCCAATTGGTTATCTAATCTCCCATAATGTATCTATAATGTATTTCATATACCAGGTTCAACGCACGGTGGTGTTGATATACAGTCATTTACTCCTGTACCGGATAAACAATCATTTATTCAAGTAGAACTCAGTGTTGATCAAATACAGAACCCTAAGCAAGTTTATTCTACTGTAAGATGTTATAATAAAGCTGGTTTACCAACTACAGCTACTACAGATGGCGTTCTGGTTATAAACAAAATGGCTGCTATAGCAGACGGTCAGATCACCATTCACAAAGATGGAGTGTCTGCATATCCGGTGATGGATGATTGTTACCCAATTACCGATAGTTTACGATTAAAATGGGATTTAGAAAATACCAGAGTTGATACCAAGTCTATACAGGTATACATACAACTGGGTGTAGTTTTTTTCTTTGATGTCCATAGCAGTTATATCTCATAACAACCTCTCATGACTTCATCATAGGTTGATATTCGGTTCATATCAACCGCTGATGACGTCATGACAGGTTGATATATCATATCAACCGCTGATGACGTCATCCCAGGTCGATATATTCGGCTCATATCAACCGCTGATGACGTAGATGATCGAAATAATACAAAGAACACAGAAATTAATTTTATTCTTTTGTCAATAAAAAAAAACATTGTTATAGTACAGTTTGTAGCATTTAGTAACGAAATAGACGGCGTACTTATCGGCATATTTAAATCGGTTATCCATGACCATCCTCCATCTAACATATCTTTCAGAATTTTCTTTCCGCCCACATTATTTCTCCACACACTAAGGCTTTGGATAGATCCTCATCATATTTGCATTCACATCAATTCTATCGTCATTATGGTGACTAAAATGGATTGATTATTCGTCTGGCTTCGTTTTACTATCCTTTTTGTTTTTGCTTTCTCCAAAATGGCGACGTTTAAATAAACATCTGCACGTGACAGCTTCGGTAATTTTCACATTTTGGCGGAAACTGTCGAGCAATTATCCAATCACTATTGCCTTTTTTTAGAAGAGCCCATTAAATTTAAAGGTGAACCCGTTGTATATGTCAGATATAAACCTACTCTCCCTCGGATTGATATGATAGAGAACACTTGGGCTGCGTTGAACAATGGTGCCTGAGTAAAAGGCACCATTCTACCCGGACCAGTAATGTCTTATGTAAACAATGCACCCACCAATGATTGACGCCGCTTGACTTTCTTAATCCTCCGTGAAACAGGTTGCCTTTTTGGCAGGAAACTTATTAAAATAAATTTAAGCCAAGTATTAGATTTATGTATTTTATTACCAGGTATCAGTATATGGTCCAGGTTATCATTTAGATAAAGAAGTTCGAGTTACAGAGATTGGTTATAACCAGGCTAGATTAAGACGTTTATCACTACAACCTAACTCTAACTATAATGTTAGTGTTTCTACTATAAATGTATTAGGAAGACAAGATCATTTTTTATCAACAGTAATATCATCTGTAGCTCAACCTCCTATTTTACAAGGTTTGTATCAATCATTCTGCTAATATAAATATTTTATTTTTGATCTACTATGATTTGTAATATTTGTAACGGATATGCCCAATATTGATTCCGTTTGAGTTTTTTTTTGCTTCGGTTATGACGAAAGACCAATAACCCATTTCGTACATTTATACACAATTGTAAATTGGCAACGAAAGCGCATATAACGAGATGAACGTTGTTTTTGGCTCTGTTTTTAGAAACATGTTCATGCAGTGCGGTCATTTCGATTGGACTGTGCAATGTGACTACTGTTTTATATTGAATGATGTATTCTGAATGAATAATTTTGCTATTATTACTATTCTACATGTATACATTTCAGCCGGTTCAAAATTACTAATTGCCAGATCATTTGATGGTAAATCAATGGAAATGTCATGGAGAGATTTATTTACGTCCACATTTAAGAACCTGTATTATGAAGTCAGTTTAGGAACTTCGCCGGGAGGAGCGGACGTTATACAATGGCAAGAGACAAAAGTTGCCTCCCTTATCATCGAGATACCTGATATATCGAAATTACCAGAGTTATATTTAACAATAACAGCTGTGGACCCATGCGGCCTCTTCCTACATTATAATCATACCGTTGTACTTTAACATACTGATATTATTATTTCAAACTATATATGTTAGATTCTTGTTACACTATGTTCTTTATCTACTATCTGCTGCAAATAACTATTGTAGATTCTTGTAAAATGTTTCTACACTATTACCTACTGCATATGACTGTGATATGTATCCTCAAAATATTTTAAAATATATTTAACGAACTGATGCCAATCTTTATAATTTATTCCGACATTTTCAATACAATAGATATATAAGTTTTTAACATTGGTGTTTCCCGTTATTATACTTATGCAGCAAGTATATTCAACGTTGGTTTTCTCAGAACTGTATAATTCTTTCCTATATTATAATCCAAATTGTGGCAGCTGTATACAGTAATCCTATATTATGATGAGATGTATTCAACAGCGGCCGTTAGTATTTCTTTCCTATTTAGAGGCGATCTAGAATTGTTCTGCGGTTGTCCATTGGGTTTCATCACCTTCTATTACCACCCTAACTTTTCCGAAAACCGTGTTAATGCTATAAAGGCCATGGTTTGTAACGAATATATTTTCAAATTCAGCGTCACGGAAAAGGGTCATCATGGAACGAGCTCTCGATTTTCGGCGCTCCTTTCCGGATGTATTCCAGGTGTAATGGACTTTCTTCAAATCTGCTTGAAACGTCAAGCTTTCTGGACAATCTCTCGAGCTGAAGCGGCTAGTGTTTGGGCTACATTCCATTCCCAATACATGTTTTATTATTAACACCATAAAGTCTGAACTATTTTATTATACATTTTCGTTGGAGGTAATTAAAAAATGCAGTTGCATCGGCGATATTGGAGTTCGCTCGTATGTGAACGTTTAGCTTCTAATTTACACATTTTAAGTATTCGAGGATTTTCTATAATTTATCACGTGGACGTTTTTTTTAAATTTAATGGCATTTAATATCGCATCTTCTTTTCTTCTACTGAAATAATATATTGATAATCACGGGACACAAATGTCATTATATTTCTTTTAACAACGTCGTAATTTACTGCATTCCTCAACTATTTGAAATTTCTTCCTTGTGCTTTCAGTTTACCTTGTTTAATAGAGCGTTTGCCCTCGGTGTAAATCGCGTACACGTGCCGTATTATTATATTAGATCATTGCTAAAAAATGAAATGAAATATCCTCTTTCATTTGAGTAAAAAATGTCAGTGGACTTTATGGGCTGATTTTTTTTTATGACAATCCTGCCTTAGTATAAAATGCTTAAAGGGACAATAACACTCTTGGTGGCTTGGCAGCCCGAGAAAATAAATAAATGATAGCCTTATTCTAAGTACTAGATGTTTAAGCGTCCTACCTGTTGTGAAATTTATATCATCAATTAATTGGAATATTGTAAAATAATACAATTTGTTGACCAGAATGAAGAATGGGACATATTATTCAGTTTCAACAAGAGTGGTATTGGGGCTTTAAGCGTTGTGTTGTTATTGACATCGTAAAGAAAAATACATATTACAATTAGTAAGCAAGTCTTAATCTTTAGAAATTTTAAATTTGGTAAAAATCAAATATTGTATTGGTTGACCTTGTGTGTTATTTCGATTAATTATTGTTAAGCTTTATAGAATTAAAGTTTCTAAAGATTAAGACTTGCTTAATAATTTTAGTATGTATTTCTGTTTACCCCGTTTAAACGTATATATACGTATAATTACAATCCGTCCTTAGGACAAAGCTGTCAAGTATTGTCATAATCTAACGGCTCTGTTATTCATATCTGAATGGAGATAAACGAAAAGAAAATTTGACGCCAGTTGGTATAAGAGAATACAATAAATTTAGTACACGTTACCAGCCTTAAATTGAATAATTAAAGCCATACGATAAACGGTATTTTCTAATTATAAAGAACTAGGTCATTTCGGAAATAACAAAAGAAGTGCTCACTGTAAACGTCACGCTACTCACGCAAAACATTAGGGCCTAGTATAAAATAACCTTGTCAACTTATCATGTTTGAAAAAATGTTGTGTTTCACTCTAATTCTGTTGTGGGTATGTTGGTCTAAGAACATAATTTCTTCAGGGTGAAAATGGTCGGTCTCAAAAAAAGTGCAGTCACTGCAGTCGGTCTCAAAAATATGCATCGGCGACGTAATGAATTAAGTAGGTAAACAAACAATGCCAGAATAGATCCTAAATACTTTATATTTGCGTGAATCCGTGAGCCTAAATTGCACACGCCACACAAAACTATAGTATAAAATAACCATGTCTGCTTGTCATGTTTGAAAACATGTTTGTCAGTCTTATTCTGTTGTTTGTATGGTGTTCTATGAAACGCCCCCCCCCCCCCCACACACACACACCATGGCAAAAAATTGTCGGTTTCATAAAATTACACACCGCAGTCGGTCTCGGACGAAATGGATTAATGAGGTAAACAAACAATCACTAAACACAGGTACATGGGAACAGGAACTCCCTTTTTACTATGGCACACGGCACACCAGTGACCAGACCTAATAGTAATATAGTCTATGTGATTTTTCAAAATTTTTGAGTTTCAGTTTTTGTCTGAACATTTTTAAAATTTTAATCTTATTTTATGAATATTTGATGCTAAATGATATAATATTTACTATCAAACATGTAATTCATATTTTTAAATAAAATACCTTCCGATGTATTTATAAAAGAGAAAGGTAAGACACTTTTCTGTTGACGTTTCTTTTCCGTGAGGTACCTCTGTCGCTATTTACTTCAAAATAGTGAATAAAATTGGTTTACAATACAAATCAACTACCCAGTTCCTTTCAATATATATTTCTTGCGATAAAAACACACGTTTCAGATTTTTAAAAAAATGTAAAGTCAATCTATTTGCCATAAATCACTCAAGATTTTTTTTACATTTTATCGACATTTGAGTAGAAATGACGGAAGTGGTAATAAGGGAGACAACTCTGTCAATTAAAGTAACCCGAACGACTCATTCGACACACCTTTATTGACGATATCTTGGAATTCATCGGCATTACGAAAAGGTAAGCCGAATGAAAAATACGAGAAAATCACATGCGGTCAAAAATATATTGAATAAAGGATGAATGTCAAAAATTTGCGTTCCATTTAGTGGCAAATGGACACATCCTGGTCAAAACAGGTCAAGCTGGAACTGGAAAGACATTTTTAGTAAAGAATATTTTTGACCGCATGTGATTTTCCCGTATTTTTATTCGGCTTACCTTTTCGTAATGTCGATTAGTTAAATCAGCATAATCATTCCCATTACAAATTTCTAACTTTTCTAGCAACCAATTATAAAGAGAAACTTGATTTAATTCGCACATACTCCCAGAATAAAGCTTATTTTGATTATTTTCAATTTCAAATTTGTGCGCCAAAGCCACTTTTCAAGTATTTTTCATTAGGCCTAATGAAAATGAGTCATTCGGGTCAGATCAGATGACAGAGTTGTCTCCCTTATTACCACTTCCGTCATTTCTACTCAAATGTCTATAAAATGGAAAAAAATCTCGAGTGATTTATGGCAAATAAATTGACTTTACATTTTTTAAAAAATCTGAAACGTCTGTTTTTATCGAAAGAAATATATATGGAAAGGAACTGGGTAGTTGATTTGTATTGTAGGTCTAGTCACTGGTGTGCCGTAGTAAATTTAAAAAATGTTCAGAAAAAAAAACAAACTCAAAAAATTTGAAAAATCACATAGTTGTCAGGTGTAGTCTAATAAGGGCTTTCCTGTCCCCATGTACCTGTGGATCCAGTCATCCATTTTGTGACGAGATAGGTGACTGCATAACCTTGCATGCGTTTGATATAAGAAAGGCAACAAAAGGTTACTCGTAAAGGTCTTTGACTCTTGACGAAAGTTAGAACCCGATTCCGAAACCGAAGTGATACAGTTATACTAGTCAACTTAACTTAACCATTAAATTTCGCGCTCCGGAGAAATTCTCTGCGAAGCTTAGTGGCGAGACAAAAAGGAAGGAAATGGAAGTAGCGGGATAAGGAGAACAGGGAGGGAAGTGTCTGTAAATGGTAGTCATGGAGGAAAGCACAATAGCTATTACTTCGTAAAATGTATTTTAGCTTTTGGTCCGTCTAGAGGTCACAATTTTTATCCGATTTAAAAAAAATGAATATATCACCGTTTCATCCTAATGATGGTTGAGTTTAGATTACGTGAAAATTGGACCAAAACTGCTGGAAAAAATGGCGGCTCCTCATATGCAAATAGTGTAAACTTATGTAATACCAAGGTTGTGTACTCCCTAGGGGTCACAATTTTTATCCGATTTTGATGAATTTTAAAATATATCTTTATGTCCCAAATATCTCAGTCCATTTCGATATTCGCGAATTCCAGGCAATAACTTCCTGGATTATAGCCCCTCATTGTATGAAAAATCGCTTTTTTCGCTTGTTGTCTATACACCTCTCGCAAAATGTGTGCGCATTATGCCTGGCAAACGTTGTTGTTTTTTTTTAAAGTATTGAAATCGCTGATTTGTTTTTAATTTGAAGAGTTTATTTGAAATTTTGAACTTTTTTGTTACTTACTGCCGGTAAATTGGCTAAGCTTTTGTAAAAAGATTTTTGTATTTGATATTTCAAATTTGGTTGCCTTTTAGATCAATGGTGGGTTGGGTTTTTTCTACCAAAGAATAAAATGAACGTTTCCGGGAATCCGTTAAGAGGAAAGACATTGTTAAGGGGTGCCTTGCCACTTAATCGATAGGTTGGGTTTGTGGTGGAAGAGGGAGATGATGAACGAACATTTGCGTGCCCGATTAATTATGCTGATCTGTTTCGCGACCTACATCCCGACCATCATTTTACCCCACTTGATAGCTCTTTAGCATATATTTACCTATATACCTCATGTGCGACCGTACCATGACCAAATAAACATAAATAATGGTATACGAAGAATTCGCTTTAAATTGAACGTCTTTATGTAATATCTCAGATCGGCAAATATACCCGCTGTTTTCGTGATAGACGAGAGTATTTTATATTTTAGCTATATATGTGATAACAAGATTAGCTTGTGATAACTATTTTCCCAACTCCCATATAATATATAGTGATGGAAGTGTTCAAAGATATATATGGTAAATGTCCAAATCCTGAAAGATGTAGCTGCCCGAAAGGTTTTTATTCAGCGGGCCCGACATGTGAGAGTACGTATTCATAGTTTTCCTTGTTTTTATTTTGTTGAGTTTATTTTTAATGCTTTAAGTTAAAAATCAAGTTGGTATTGACTTAGAAATAAAAGAGCGATGAATAAGCGTACTGAATGTCCACGGTGTGTTTTGTTCTTATCAACGAACAGAATGCAATTTATAATTACATGGTCAAAATGTCGAAACCCACAGTCACAACAGATTGCATGAACCGTGATCAACATTTAATAGTTTTATTAGGTGTCTAATAATTATTTTACGGTGTGGTATGATTTATTAGCTTATGTTGATTCAATTTTATAGTGTGCTCAGCTATTGCAAATTGTGACCTGGAAACATGTACATCATCATCAAACCAGAGGTGTTCAAGATGTGAAGGAGTTCGAGATGAAAACCCTGGCTTTAGAGCTTATGTTGCTTCCAGTGATAATAAACGGTGTAAAAGTTAGTACTTAACCCATATCAATATTCTATAATATACTACAGGCATAAATTCGGCCGATGAAGTTGAAATAATGAAATCGAAATTCTCTGATGACGGTATGTTTTACAGAGGTTATCGTCTAACCAGTGGTCTCCGGCTTCTGAAATCCAGATCCAAGCGATTGTTTCACAATATGCTTGTCACTGAGAAAACTTACCAGTACTAATATACGACGGCACCACTTCTTCTTCATTGAGAAGTTCACATAGTTAACTACCTTTTGTTTGACGTGTGTATGTGTCATTCTATTTGGCAGAGATCAGACGTCCAGTAATTTAATAACTATAATTACATTTCTATTATTGCAGAGGTCAACAGTCTAATTATATTTATATTATTAAAGAGGTCAACAGTCTAATTATATTTATATTATTACAGAAGCGTGTTCTTGGCGATCTGACAGTACTCCATGAGAAAGAGAGAGAGAGAGAGAAGAGAGAAATGGGGTTTAACGTCCACTCAACACAAACTAGGTCATTTCGGGACTAACATATGGTTTAATTTTATTTCATATGCGCGTAGGGGTCTTTAGCAGTGGGAGGAAACCGGAGTGCCCGGAGGAAGCCCACGAGGTTGAGAAGGCGCCCCTATCTCCATGCCACATACGCTCACACCAGGGCTCGAAACCACAGCCGCAAGCCAGAGGTGACCGGCCAGCTAGAGGTCGAAGCGCGGCATTCTAGTCCACTAGGCCATCCCAACCCCCCAGGGCTAATGAAGACGGGCAGACGCCATGTCGTGTGCTATGGGGGAAGTTTTGACCAGACAGCTGCGGCGTGGCCCACTCTTATTTCGAATTTCATCCGTCAAGGGTTCTTTGACGTGCACGTCAATGTGTGTACAGCACCTCGTTTTTTTCGTTTCATCCGAACGACTATACGTACGTCCGGATGGATCGAAAAACAGAGGTCAACTTAAACCAAGATGTGTATTGCGCACATGTATGGAATATTTGTAAATCCTATGACAGGTCGCGATCGTGTTTAGCAGAGCTGCCTTTCAAAATCTGTGTATTTTATTTCTAGTTAAAGGTGAAATCCTCCATAATATACCATACGAGGAGGATTCTAACAACGTAATAGATTGGTTATTTTACATAATGAATATTTTGTTCACAAAGCGAGATTTCTTTCAAGAACACACCCATACTAAGTCTCATTTGAGGAATTCACATGGCTAACAACAATCAGTTTTAATTTTAAACTTCCCTGAAATTTTTCTATAGTGAAAGGCGACAATATCCGGGTCGTGCTCTCACTTTAAAGTAGTTCTAATAAGACCGTGTTTACTTGTTAGGCTCTTTCCGCGAGATCCCGACCGAGTTGTCACGTCAACAAGTTTGAATTGCTAATATATTATACATTTTAATACTTTTGTGTATAATAAAAACGTCTTTATGCTAACAGCGGGCTATGTCAATAATTGCATAATGTCAAAGAAATGTAAGTAACCCCATTTCTCTCTCTCGCACGTTCTCTCTCTCTCTTTAGCTGTGAGAGGAAAAAGGACCACCCGGAGAAAATCCACGAGGTAGGACAGGTGACACACCCCTTATCACATACAAGTTGGAAACTGAAATTGCGCTATTTGACTCATGGGCGGTCCGTACGATCTAACGCGCACGCGTTTAAACACGCGTCGCCCCCTCTCTCTGAAATGAAATATAGTTTAAAGTTCTATTTAACCGCATCGGCTGGGGTAATGAGAGAAACATGTCCAGATAACGGTTCTACAACATACGGAAGGGTTTGGATGGCCAAAAGGTTAGCGCGTGCACTTTGTTTAATAAGGTCTGTCATTGAGTGAACTGACGTGGTTTTGATTCCCTGGTTGTACGTCACGAGGAGTAGGGCCTGTCCAACCTCGTGGGTTTTCTGTGGCTCGTCCGATTTCCTCAGATACTGCTAAAGACCCCTATGCACAAGCGAATTATTGAAATAAAACTGAACCATATGCTGGTACCGAAATTACCTAGTTTGTGGACTTAAAACCCCACCTCTCTCCCTCCCTCTCTCTCTCTCTCTCTCTCTCGCTCTCTCTCTCCCTCTCTCTCTTTCTATTTTTCTCTGTACGGCCTACTCTTTTTTCGAATTCCATCTGTCAGTTGTTCTTTTTCTTGCAACCCAATGTGTCCATGGGGCCTCGGATTTTCGTTCCATCTAAGAGACCGGACACTGTCTTTCCCAGGTCCTCCGGGTAATTTAATGGGGTCCGTCCACTACAGGTCACATTTTATTTCTAAGCAGAATAAAGTCCGGTATTATCTCCCATTGAATGAGCTAAACTTAAAATCCTCGAAAGAAAAAACGCACTAGATCACATAAATAATACATACAATGCAATATATATCCGGGACTGTCGTAATTTGTTGATTTCACACTCGACAAGTAGCGTATATTTAATCTGTCAGTTCGGTATACTCACAAATACCTACTGTTTTGGACCAAATAAGAATTTAAGGATAATTTTAAGAACATGAGGAATCTTGTATTCATTGTATGATACAATGCAACATATATCCGGGACTGTTGATTTCACACTCGACAAGTAGTGTATATTTAATCTGTCAGTTCGGTATACTCACAAATACCTACTGTTTTGGACCAAATAAGAATTTATGGATAATTTTAAGAACATGAGGAATCTTGTATTCATTGTGTTACTAGTATTGTTTAATATATTTACAGTACAAGCAGCGTAAGTAATTGATTCCTTTATTTTTATTTGAGTAATATCCATATAATCTTTATTTACTAATTAATTATAAATCACTGAAGATACATTATGTAAGATTACGATAAAGATTTGGTTATCGATGCTGTAATAGTGTAAAAATAGATAATGAAAACTAAATATATTGAAAATGTCAGTAAAATTACTTTATTCTGAGGGTAGCATAGATTGTTTGTTGTAGCAACAACGGTATTTTACAACGTAAATTATGAAATCGCCATCCTGTTTGAATCATTTTACATGTCTTCCATCAGAATGTGAATAAATATGTTTATAACATTTTAAGTCAAAAGAGACAGATTTAGCTCTTATATAATGCCACATTAATAGAGAAATCAGAAGATGTACTAAGGTAGCAGTAAAGTTTAAAATTGTTAATTCTAAAAAAATAATTCTACCAATTATTTAAGTCAAGTACAGCTAGGGAATGGCAAATACGCGTGTCTCTACGCTATACAGCAAGAACACATTACTTCTTCAAAATGTTTTATATGCGAATATTGTTGTATTTATTATATGGTTAACGTTTTATTGAAAGGTATATTAAGCATCTCCAAAAGCATCCTTTCTTAACTGACGAACTCAAAACCATAAAAAAATAAATAAATATCGAATTATTTATTTTTGTTTTTGGCAACTACATCATTAACGATATCTTTCTTCCCATAATATACATATCTCCAGTAATCTGGAAAAACCTAGTAACTCTGTTGAATGTAATTTTGAGTAAACAAAGGAAAACTGTTTTGTTAAGCTACTGAATATATAGGCCTAACCAATTTGATTTTGTCTTTTTAGATGAAGAGAATTAGACGGACTTTTGGTGAAGGAGAAAAAAAAACCTATTATTATATACATGTGTACTAAGTCCAAATATGGGTCTAACTCAATTTTCACCAAAATTTGACTTACTAGGTTTTTCCAGATTACGGGAGATATGTTCTTTATACTGATACGGAGGGCCCAAACGACCCACGTCACTCCAGTACATATAATTGTAGACATCATGAGAATATCTTATCATAGGCTAGTCTGAGTTAAACAATGCGAAATTATGCCGTATACTTATACTTACACACAAAGACACATACATGTATATATGTACGTAAACAATGTCGATAAGGTTAGTAAGGATGTCTAAAGAAGGGTCCTACATAAAAATTAATAAAAGAAAATGTTGAATGCCTTCTTATTATAATTTGCTAAAACTGATTTAAATCCTTTTTTTAAAAGAAAATTATAATAAATTGGATTTGTGTCAGGTACACTTAATTTTCTTCTTTGGTGCTACAAAATTTCATGTTTGTCATATGGAAATGTTTATATGTGCCATAAAATAAAATGTAATTGAAAAGTAATTGAAATGTACTTGACCATTACATGATTTTTGGAATGTAATTAATTACTTTGCCATTACTCATTACTTTTAAAATATTCCATTACTCATTACATGGCTATTACTTAAAAAATGTAATGATTACATTCCATTACCATTCCATTACCCATTACCATTACCCCAGCCCTGGTAAGGAAAAGCCTCGAGCTGGGGTAAACCAGTCGGGTTGCTTGTCACGTACGCAGTCGGTTATTAAATTCACGACTGTCATTAATAGCAGATCTTATACTCTACAGCACACCGGTAGGATAACTCCGCCATCGAAATCAATTAATCGCAACAACATTTTTTTAAAAAGAATACGAGGCCTAGTCTTTATGGTAATTTGGATTATAGTTATGTACAGTTTCGTGTAAACGTTCAATTCATACTCTCAATTTTATTTGACGTAATTAACATGCGGGCCTCAAAATATTGTCCCTTTTCTTATATTCCTTTATCAAACACCATGAAATTTAGGACCAGCCACAAAAAAATAAAAGTTTAATTACATATTATACATGTACGTAGTACATTTTATTATAGCATCTTTCTACCGCCACTCCTCTGTGGTTTCATATTCCTGAAGCAATGGCCCGAGAAATCGTCCTCTGTGGTTTCATATTCCTGAAGCAATGGCCCGAGAAATCCGAGAAATCCCTCTCTGGCTGAAGCAATGGCCCGAGTAGGATTACCTCTACTCAAACGCAACACTGCGCGGGGTATGCTGTGGTTTATACTATCTCATCACTATTATATGCCGGTTATATTGAAGTGACCAGTTAGTAGTACCACTAGTGCAGGCGTAATTGATTCTGTCCCATTGACTCCCATTTCTGATCCTCTCGTTCACAAGAATTTGCTCCAGCAACGGCCTCAAATGCAAGGATATTGACTCAATTTTTCAAAAATTTCTTAACCTTTCAGGTTGCACCGTGCCTTAGTCACTTCTCTATGATTGACAAAAATCAATAACAAACAATGATATGAAATGAATGTTTTGTGAACCTGAATAAAACTGCTTTCCTGCGAGCTATAGCGATTGGCGAACAACATAGGCCACACGATCTGTGTTTTACCGGAAAGCTCAGGCAGTGTTATAGACAGTATGTTGTTGTTATCCATTGTGGAGTGGGGTTATGAATGGCGTCCAGGATATGGAACCGTCCCTCCCCTATTCATAGCTTCTAGATCAGTAGAGAAGACATGTGGCTGGGTTTTGAGCATTGGGAAAATATGTCAATGGAAATTTACTGATATGTTTGTATATTTGACTTGCAGTAGCCATGTTTGTACAAAACCGGAAGCCTACCAGCAAAGATACAGTACAAAATGTGGTTCGTTTGGTTGGAAACGATGCACAAGGCACAGGTAAAGTATTGTGATGCTGATTCTCGTTTAGCTTAATTTATTGAACTAAGCAAGTTGTACTACTCTCACACAAATAGTAAGTCTTAATGTCCTACCTTTATGAGTGGAAAATAATACTTCGGTAAATTTTATAAGGTAAATTATTGCTAATTGATTAAAGCAAATATTTGTAAAGGTAAATAATGTGACAATTTCTCTTTTTTTTATTTTTGTAATATTAACCTCTTACCCAGGGGCGGATTGGGCCGTCGGGCGATGGCCCAAGGGTCGGTCGGACAAAAAATGAAAAAAATAATTTTGTCCAATTCGTCTAAAAATATTTTTTCCTGCTGAACATTACATGGGGGATGGTTTACTGGACCGGTTATGGAGCGATGATGATCATGTTGTATGTGGCCGGTGGCTTTAACGGGCGGTCACGCCATCACTGGAGTCTGGAATGGGCTGGTATAATAGATTTTCTGGGCCGGGTGTGCTGGGTGTGGGCCAGAATTCGGAATCCTGCAATGGGTATTCTGAATTTCATCTTGACGATATAATGATAATTAGTTAATTAATAATATGACGATATGATAATTTCACAGGTATAGATTGTTGTAAATTACTTGCACGTCGGGGTTTTGGCCTAAGTTAATCGACTTATGAAATATATTATTTGACAGAGATTAAAATCAGATATGCCACCATATCGCATATTTGGAGTTCATTTTTCTAAAATTTCCAGGAGGAGAGCCCCCCCCCCACGTCTTGGCTCCGCGGTCAGTAAAATGGACCGCTCCGACACAGGAAGACTTACAATTTTAACTGGAAATAAGACTTACAGTGTTAGGTTGTAAATATGTTTATCTAAAGGACTACAATGTTGGGTTATTAATATATATTTTCTAGAAGATAATATTAGGCTGTTAAAATTTATTTTCTAGACGACTTACAATGTTGGGTTGTTAATATGTATTTTCTAGACGACTTTCATTGTTGGGTTGTTAATAAGTATACTCTAGACGACTTAGTGTGGGGTTGTTAATATGTATTTTCTAGACGATTTACAATGTTGGGTTGTTAATATGTATTTTCTAGACGATTTAGAATGTTACGTTACTAATGATATGTATCTTCTGGAAGACTTACAAAATTATGTTTTTAATATATACTTTCTAGAAAACTTACAAACTTATGTTTTAATATGTATTTTCTAGAAGACTTACAATGTTACGTTGTTTACATGTATTTTCTAGAACAAGATATAGAGTAAAGAGCTATTGTTGCACCGGGTGGAGATCTGCTGGATCTGGATTAGCTTGTGATCATGGTAAATATTGTCTTATTATTATTCTGTCAGTAATTGTGTAGTGTGTATAATCATAATAACATTATATGGGACACAATAACTATAAACGTCACCTAAATGTTAATAACCAATTAATGATAATAAATATGTTGTTGCTGTTTGTTACAAATTTAACGTTCAAAACATTATATTATGATAAAATAAAACCAAGTACGAACAATCCAAACCATTAGTAAAAATTCGAAGACCTATAAAACGGTTGAGGCAAAAAATAGTGTAATCAACAAATGGACTGTTCACCGTGTACAAAATACACGACAAATAGTGGTAACAGGTGTCCGAAAGAGTAAGCTTACCCTGCTTGGCTTTGATCTAATTAAGTTATTTATATATCAAGGCGTAATACAAAATTTAAAAAAAGGAAAATATAACATAAAGTTCTTGTATTTGTCACTTTAAAACAAAATGAGAAGAGAGGGAGGGAGGGTGATCTTCTCCCTTTGTCAAATAGAAACTAGTTAAAACAGGAAGTCCCGCTGATTGAGGTTTTGGTGTTATCAGTGCAGATAGAAAAAAAACCTTGGGGGAAAAGTGAAATTAGCTGGACCCATAAATTATTTGAATATTATATATATTTCTATATATAGTTCAAGTCCTTTAAAATCATATATAGTCTACTGCAGTCCATGAAAGGTTTCCTAAATAGAATATACAGAAGAGAAGGGGAGAGAGAGAGAGAAGGAGAGAAATGGGGTTTAACGTCCACTCGACACAAACTAACATAATATGGTTAATTTCAATAAATCGCGTGCGCGTAGGGGTCTTTAGCAGTGGTGGGAACCGAGGGACCCAGAGAAAACCCACGAGGTTAGACAGTCGACCTTACTCCTTGTAACGTACAACCGGGGATTCGAAACCACGCCAGTTGACTCAATGACAGGCTTTATGGTACAACGCGCACCTGCTAACCATTCGCTACCTGCGCGGACCTTTTCTCGATAAAATAAATCAAATATGTTGAGTTTTTCTATTAATTAAACATCTAGAGAGTTGATAATTGGCTTGCCATGTGGATGTTTGTCTAATGAATATATACTTGATGACGTTTAAAACTGAGATAACATCTGGAGACGCTCAATACAGAGCAGGCAGCTACCTTATGATTTGATGTATATCAGAATGAAGTAAAGTGGTTTCTGTTTTGTTTTTTAAATTAACATATTTTTTTTATTTAGTTATAAATAATATCAGGTATGTACAGGCAGATTTAGCTCTTAGATAAAGCATCTTTAAATTGTATGTATTGTCTGTTCTAGCTATTTGTAACGGCAAGATTGACCCACCAGCTTGTGATAACTATTTCCCCAACTCCCATATAATATATAGTGATGGGAGTGTTCAAAAAAATGTATATGGTATATGTCCAAATCCTGAACAATGTAGCTGCCAAAAGAATGGTTTTTATTCGGCTGGACCAATGTGTCAAAGTAAGTATGCATTATGTTATATATCTTTTAAGATATATATTATGATTTATTCAATCTTATTTTTTTTTTTATTTAATAAACATGTGTTACAAAGAAGTTACTATCGTGGACATTCTTAAAATGTAATCAACAATACATCACGATCTACAAAGTCCAAAAAAAACCCCAAACTATCATTACATGATAGGAGGGATTTCGATGGCCCAGGCGCTCACTCACTGGAGGTTTCGCCTTCGCTTCTGGTGTAGGCCGAGAAAATTCCTCGGGATTTTCTGATGTGGTTCTCCATTAGAAGTAGTTTAGGACACGGGCCTGACAAGGATAGATGTCTAGTCGTTCGGATTGAACATAAACCGGGGTCTCATGTACGCACTGTCGTGCACGTAAAAGAACCATTGACAGTTGGAATTCGATGTTACTGTAGCATGTAGTACAGCTGTCCGGTCAAACTATGCTTTGTATTTTGTATATCTACTTCCTTGTGGTATTTTTGTGGGTTAAAAATTAAATTATGTCCCTTAAATCAACTCTTATAAGTGAAAGATTAAGACTATATTTGATTTATTATTCACACGATTGCTTTGATGTTTATCAATATTAGGCATAGTGAACTCTTTTTATATTGTATATTGACCCAGCTGAATATTTATTACCCCGTCTTTTCGGAGAAGGCAGGAGACTTTTAAAGTGTGGTCGTCGCTCTGCCCACCAGTCTCTCAAAACAATAATTCTGCTTCTAATGTGGAAACCTAATCACATAAGTATGTTGATTTGTTTATGCGTCGGAACACGGTGACTTCGATTCTAATTAAGTGAACATTTTGGTAGGAAGTATTTTCTACTTGTCATATGCAATGTCATTGATCTAGACCCGTTTTTGTTTTGACTGGGTGCGGTGGGGTTGGCTAATATTAGTCCACGCCTTCGTTACCTCTCGGATAGATTATTGTAACAGTTTGTTTTATGGCCTGTATGATTACCAAATCAAAAAAATGAGACCAAAACCGTCACGAGCATACGGTGACCGCGCTTTTTGCATCTATGCACCACATCTGTGGAATAGCCTGCCAGCCTCTCTCCGTGATATAGATTTGTTCGCCTCCTTCAAAACCGCACTGAAAACACGCGTTTTTAGGAAATTTTTTTGTTGAGGTCATAAGATTATGAAATATGCCATACATTGTAAATATGCAACTAGAAATTATATAACATACTCGAGAGTTTTATAGTATTATTGTTGATATTTCTTTTAATTACTTGTAATGTTATTTTTAGAATGATTTTATGTACTGTTTATCATTGAATTATACACTAGTTAATTACTATATTGATGTAAAGCGGTTTAAGATGCTTTTATGTAAATCGCTATATTAAAAATAAATCATTATCATTATAGTTCTATGATAGAAACAGCATTGTCTGCCTAGAATTATAAAATTCGATTGATCGAGACTTAAAAACACAATAACACTGCTTCTAATTGATATTAGGTGTTCAGACGTCTTGTAGTAGTTCAGTGGATGGATGGATGGATTGATGGATTGAAATCCACATACAATATTAATCCGACTTCTTATAATGGCATTGATAGTGTGGAATGATTGAGTAACTTATCTTCATTAAATTTTATAGTGTGTTCAGCAATTACAAACTGTGATCTGGAAACCTGTACATCATCTTCAAACCAGAGGTGCTCAAGATGTGAAGGAGTTCGAGATGAAAAAGCTGGCTTTAGAGCTTATGTTGTTTCCAGTGATAAAAAACGTTGTACAAGTTAGTATTTAATACATAGGTAGGCCTATCAATTTTTTATAACATGTGAAATCAAGAAATTGAAATTCTCTGGTGGGTGCATGTAACCCCGAGGTTATCGCCCACCCACTGTTCTTCCGCCCCACAGTAAGTAATGATTGGTTTCGTGCTTGATGCAGATCATGCTTACGCTTACTGGAAATCAACGATACATTTTACGGCTTTGTTGGCCGTGTATATCCAAGCCATTTTTGTAAAAGCCATTCGTATAGTTATATTTATATTATTACAGAGGCGTGCTCTTGGCGATCTGATAGTACTCCATGTTATCCTGGAAGCTGTGCTAATGAACTGGCATCAAACTGTGTATGTACGTCAGGATTTACTGGCACAAAATGCGAAAGGAGTAAGTGTAGAAATATTCATTCTTTTCAAGTGGTTAATATATGTAATGAAATGGGTTTAACCGGCTACTTTCCTACACCGACAAGGCCAGTGAAGACGAACAATCGGTTGAAGACGAGGAAGTGGCATGATGTATGAAATGAAATGAAGTTAACATAATACTTCTCTGCTCCATGTTCACTAATGAAGTTCCGAAATGACCTAGTTTAATTGTGTCGACTGGTGACATGATCTAAATGTTATCAAATAGTCACAACGATCTAAAAATTAAAAGTGACAAATAAACTCGTCAAAATTTGCAATAGTTGAATTCGATTTAACGTTTGTATTGGTGAAACAGGACGGGAGATGGTATCGAAAATATATTTAATCCGTGCTTTGAAAGATAATTAGGCTTATTCTTTTATCTATTTATGATTTTAATCTGTTTTATCTTCTTTAATTCTTGTACACGAATTTGTGTTAAATTTACTGAATCAAATTACTATAAGCATAAGCATTCTAATGCCTAAAATATTAGTTATTATCATTAATGATGTTTGGTACTGTGGTTTGTAATGGTATGGACATTAGCTAGTAGTATAGTTGTTAATGGAATCGGAACTGGGCTACAGGGTTTATTATATTCTTGTTATTGTTTTGTCCGAAACTGTTCTATAAAGTTTAAGGCTCCACTAATTCAAGTAAGATCGACATTAAACTTGGTATCCGTGTTCCTTCGACAACTTTGCATCGATTGACAGACTTTGGTTTTTGAAAGAACATCGGAATTTCGTGGTGGATGCGAGTACATCATGCCCGGTTACTGGTTTGTTTGTATGGGTTTGTGAAGTATTGGCGTTGTTTACCCCAAGAACAACTGAATGAACAACCGAACATTTTGTTGTGTAAAAGTAGCTGAGTTACTAGAAAATGTACTTTTTGATAAAAAAAAAAAACAATGTAAAGTAATGTCAACTATTTGCTATATCTTTTTGTCAATTTACCGCTTTCAGTAATCGAAAAGCCGTCTATAAAAGAGAATATACTAAGTCTGACAGCAGCCAACAATGGCAGTAGAACTGATGCACCAGGTAATACAAGTGTCGGCCCAGTTCAAGATACTGTATGGACTAATATGGTTAATCCTGTTAATATTCACTTTAGATTTACTGCCGATTACCAACCAGTTGTACCTTCTCGACAAGTGTATGTCAACGATTTTAAAGTTGGCATTATTAGTGGAAGTTTAGGCCTGGAGAAAGGTACAAGTCTTTGTATTGCTTAGTTTTATGCAAATCCAACGCCACAAATTTTCATCCAACAGACAAAAAGACATCCCCTATACCTTATTCGTTTGCTGGCATGCATATTAGTGTTATTAACACTTTTACAGATCTGGATATGTAATATCTTAAAGGGCCAATCCCGATAACTTTTTGGGGAATAAAACTGCTTAATTTTGTGTTTAAATCCTTTAAAATTCATAACCTAAGGCCCACCTACTAACCCGATATTTGTGATACGCTTGTAAATAACTTAAACCTGACAATCTTCATCTGGAAATGGAGACCGTTGTATTATACAGTATCTGGATAAAACCAGACTTTTTTCTATACAAATAATATGTAGGTGAAATTTACCTTTTGTTATCAAGTACAGTGCATGGGTCATTCACTGTATAGACCTCTCAAGAAACGTTAATCGATTATCAGGTCACCCAATGAAAAAATTGACCCGAAATCTTAAAAGGGTTACGTGTCCGGATAAGCAGTGTTGACGTACACGTCCAAACGACTCAATATTTTGAACTGAAATTTTAAGACAAGGTAAATACACCATGCCACTATATTTTGGTCCATAAATTTCATAAATACTCGGACTTTAATTTTTTGAGACTCTGTTCTTATCGGGATTGTCCCTTTAATAATCGATCCAAAATCAGAGTTCGGCGGGTATAGATATAATGTGATATAGTTCTGGACAAATATATTTATAATATTATCATCGGCTCTTTCATTGATAAGAACCAGCTAATATAAATATAATATGAATTTCATGAATGATCTGTTTCTTCTGGATAACCATAAAACACAGCCAAAATGTATGTACGCATATTTATTTGTAATGTGGACCTTTAGTAGTCGAGACAGATCACCGGGAACGGGGGGAAAGCCGAAACTAGGTTCCGTTAACACATTGCCGTGCACGTAAAAGACCCTTGACGGTCCGGGTACAAGTTCCCATATAGCACACTGTCACTGTATGCATTTGTTTGGCGGTGTTTGTGTTGTGCTTCAGTTTCAACTCCATATTCCTAATGCGAGTTCTTCTTTCAGATGAAAATCATACCCTTTCTCATTCTTGTGGTGGACCACAGAGTCGAAGTAATCCTAATCAGGGAGTATTTACCTGTGAACAGACATTAACAGATTTATCTCAATTGTCTCTACCATTTAATCACAGCGATGTGTAAGTTTTATATTTACAGGATATCACAAAAAAACATATGGGCGAGACGATAAAAAGTATTACTCGATCCTTTTTATAACCCCCCCCCCCAAAAAAAAAACAAAAAAAAAAACAGTAACACAATCATGTGTATTTTTACCATTCGCTATATCCAGAAAGGTAAGTGCCTTGTTGGTAGGACTGCGCAATTGTTAATCGAATCTCTGGGATACAGGAAAGGCCCATTTTCTGCTTTTTGCTTTTAAAGTCTATGTAACTGAATAATACATGGATAGACTGGGAGGAGGATAAATTAAGGGTCTTATTTAAGGAAACCAGAACTGGTATTTAAATTCAAAGAAATCTCAAAATAACCGCCTGGCATATATCACGTTGCTGAATCTTGTGAAAGTAGTCGATGATTAACATGCAAAGTCCAGATGTAGTAATTTGGAAAACAACAATAATTTACAACAGTTTGTGGCACAGCTATGACCCTTTGTAGTTCTGATAATAACGGCCAGACACATTATTTCATTTTGTCGAATCTTGAGAATGCAATATAGGATAAAGTTCTTATCTTTCTCTGTTTAAAATTAACATACAATATTCAGATGTAGCTGTCCAAGACACGACGACTATCAATAATCTATTACCTTTTTTCCCTTTTTAAAATTCACGAATTTCTGAATTTCCACTGTTGGTAGATGATTTATAATTAAACTCAATACTTGGCATAAGCTGTTTTGCTTACAGTTTACTATAATATCCATTTTAGACTCTCGTTTTCGATGTCAGTGACCAATGGTGGATTTGTTAAGATTGAAAATAAAGAAACTCGCTTGGTGGAAACTACTTATTTACAAGGATTGACTCAAACCAATACATTTTCTATAACATTTGATACAGTAGATCCATATCATTGTAAATTGCAGTCAGATTGTTCTCAGGATATGCTGTCAGATGTAGACTTGTCTAAACAGGTACATTATCCCCAGACCAATATTATTGTAAACCTTGATATTCACTATATGGTTGCTGTTCTTCAGACATTATTTAATTTTAAAAAAGTAGATGTATATTATCAATCCATATTATTGGGAACGTTAATGACCTGTTGCTTTCTGGTGTTGATGTTCTGGACACTTTATTTATGTCAATGTTAACTTCCAGGATGTTCTTTAACATGTTGCCGTACTCAATCAGATGTTCTTTAGATATTCTGTCTGGTGTGTACTTGTACTATAGTCAAATGTCACTGTAATACTCAATTTCAATAGCACAAATAGAGTCTGAAAACTTTTATGGGGCATAGACAAGTCTTGCTACCTAGCTACTGTTTCATGGGTAATCGCTGGCTTTATTTCTTTTTTTAAAATCCAATTTACATTCTTGGAAATATCGCCCGTATCTTTTTCGGAATGCCATGAACATTTAACATGGTTTCGAAATATCAGATTGTGCTCAGAAGCCAAAGGAGTATATTAGCCAATTAAAAAATACATCATGCATGAATAATCATAAATTATTTATTGTATAGCGTACTGAAAGCTTTTCATGGGACGGTTGGATTGATGAAGATGCTGGGATTAAAGAATATTCGTATGAACTGTTTGAACTTCATCCTGTTGGCAATGAACTTGGGGTAAAGGGTAGGAAGTCGGGATCAAGCACCACATCAGTGAGTATCAGACAATATTTACTATAACGAAACACTGCTTCCTGGATCAAAGTAAAGACTAGCCTCCATGAGTATAAACATCATAATATACTAGAAGCAAACCAACTGATAAAGCTGGAAATTATAAGAAAACTAGACGATTACAATATTTACTATAACTAAACACTACTTCCAGGATCAAAGTATAAACAACATAATATACTACAACAAAATGAACTGAAAACAAATCGATGTATAAACATGTTTGTCATTGTCAAATATAAATATTTTCTCCTTTCAGAAAAGTGTTGATGTCACCTTTTCCAATCCCGCCGTATACTCCATGATTTTATCAGCCTTTGATAAAGCTGGAAATTATAAGAAAGCCAGACGATTGGTTATATTTGATGACACGTCTGCTGTAACAACGACATCTGGAAGTCTACTTAGAGTGACAACGGCTCTTCCTGCTACCAATTACAAATGGCAGACTAATTTAAATTCTGTTACAATCAGTTGGACTAATAGATATATCAACACAGTACACCATAATGGTCGTTTTCTTGCAGCAGTTAAATCAGAACCTGGTGTGGAGTCTCAATATGATGATAATTATGGGTCTAGAACAACACAGACAATCAGCAATGTACAAGGTAACAGGGGTTTAATTATGGCGTAGGGATATGGTTGTAGACTGTCCCTCGTTTTTACCATTACAAAAATTTAAAAGCATCCTCCGCCCCACACCCACCTCCATTTTGTATTTGGGTAAAAGGAAATGATTTAGATCTTTGACATTTGAACATAGCATCCATTTATTTTGTAGGAATTGTTAGTATTAAAACCATATATAAAGTTGACCACGCTGGAGGAAGTTCGATTAAGCAGCCTTCTGAAAATGAATACGTAGATCTGGGACTTGATCAGCAAGTGACAATAACACCGGATCTGAAAGATGGCGATACTTTACGATATTTTATCAGGGCTTACGATATTTTATCTCAATACAAGGAAGAATCGTTGACCGTCCATTTTGATAGTTCTCCACCTGTTATTGAACATCTATGGTTAACAAAAGGTGATGAAGTTAATCTAGCAGTTCATGGTTTTGAGGAACTTGATAAAATGGTGTAAGTATTTACATTCTGGGACAGTCATCCTGATATTTACGATATCGTTAAAGTATGTCTCGTATATTAACTACTAAAAAGAAAATGGAAATTAAGTAAAACTCGAATTGAGCATCCAGGCTGAACAGTTCCATTAAATGGTTATGTAGAATACTTCCTATTCCTTTAGTACTTTGTCATCCAGTAGACGTGGTACAAGGGTTAATCAGTGAACTGGATGTATGAGATGTGTTGTTGACGTTTGGGAAAGTAGGTCGAGGGGAAATGTGTAGGGAGTGATAGTTAGATGTATTATGAATGGTTAGAGTGGCTGTGGTGTTACGGTGAAATACTATGCCGCTACCGTAACACCACAGCTTTATGATTTGTTAGACAGGATTGATACCGTAAGTCCGACAATAATAAATAAACTATTTCTGATTTTAATGTTGTCTTTTCCCACCGGCACTGGCCGTACGCCAGCAACTGAAAATAGCTGACGAAACCGCTAGGACGTCGATTGTTAGTTCGCGTACAACTTGAAAAACCGAATGTCGTACGCCATTGTGAAACTGAAAGTAGCTGACGAAGACAGTTAGGGCGCCGATTGTTAGTTCGCGTACAACTTGAAAAAACCGAATGTCAGTATGGTATTTCTGACATAATTGGTTATCGGTAACCTGAAAGCTGGTAATATCGACTCAAAGCGAGTAATCTCGACTCAAAAGTATAGTGTATAACCTACTTACTGTCTACAGTCGTCGCTAGTCTTCCTTCATGATTGTTTGTGGACGATTTACTACTCAGTAAGAAAGCCTGTGCCCAAAAAGAGTTCTCGTCTGTTGTTATTAGTATAATGACTTCCTCATGTGCGGCAGGTTCGTTTGTTTTTAAAAACACTGTTTTTCGTTCCAAAAAATAGAAAAGTAATTTTTTACCAGATGATTTTTCACCGAGACTAGATAATTGCTCTCGGTGTAAGGATATTATCGCTTCTGGATAAATTCATACACTGTTGAGAAAATAGTCCCATTGGTTTGCTTAGCAGCAAATAGAACGGGAATAAACTCGGTACTGAAAAATTTTCGCGTGATCTATATAAACTGTCTTCACACACTCGATTTATAATTAGCGATAAACAGGTACAGTGATAAGTGTTATGCTTCTCGGGCTAATACCTCAAAAGTACCTCCGCGCAAAACCCTGATTTTGGTACATGCAAAAGAAAAAGAAATAGTGCCCGTGCGCGTGCCAGTAATAGGAAAACTAAGAGTTCGCGCATAAAAATGCACGAATGTACCAGGCGCGATGTCATCCAGTTTATCTGTCCAGTTTCTGTTTGACTTTGACGTCATATTGACTAATCAAGTTGAAATTATATTGACAACAAAGATGGAATTAAAGTTGGTTTCCCGGGTACTGGGATTTGATGATATATTAGGACTAAAAACATATTCAAACTAATTAATTTATTAAATCCTTCTCAAAACACTGTAATTGCCAAGTATATCCCGCTATGAAATTCGATCAAAAGAGACCATGTTTGCGTCAGGGGATTACCCTTCTCCGTCCCTATGGCAATCGCGGGCGGAAACGGGTGAGAATTCATTGTATACACAAGACGTTGTTGTCTGTAATGGTTTAATCTCACTGTGCCACCCAATCAACTGGTGTTATGTGGTAGTGGTGTGAAAAGTTAAATAAACAAAGGATTATAGACTGTATCCTTATTAGTACTGTTCCCCTAGTTAAGATTTAATTATTTTAATGATTAAAATATATAAGTTAAGTTCACGTGTCATCGGTTATCGAGTATCTTAAATATTACTCACCATCTTTCATTTAGACAGTACTCATAAATCAATCAAATATATGATTAGAAACTCACTATCATTTTAAAATGGCTCAAGTGCGTGAACGTTTTATTCCTAATTCTCAAGGAGGTCAAATTTTAGTTAATTTGGGGTATAAGTACAGAGTACGAAATACGAAAACCAATAGCATCCATTGGCGATGTTGCAAACAGACTGTTATTTATTGTGAATATAGTTGTTAATTAGTTTAAACCTAGTAGTTTTAAAAAACGGACTATACTTTTAACACCATTGTATTCGATAATCCCCTTGTTTAATTAATCCCCCCATGAGAACAATAGCGGGTGGCACAGTGAGAATACCCCTCTGTAATTGCTGACTGTTTATTACAAATATCGAATCCTAATTAAATTTTCGGATTATCCACTGCCTGCGTCTTTTTCCATGATTTTTATCTCAGAAAGTGTTGTAGGTCTAACACTTTATAGAGTTTATCAGCATGTACACAAAGCGCCCAATGTGCTCGTGCAGTCTTCGACGTCACGCGTGGGTATAGCCCTAATCGTCGGATTTTCGATTAGGGGAACCCTTACATTTTTGTCCTGTATACGCTCATTGAGTGTTTTTCAGGGAATCCAATATTTTTCTAGTAAGATTGGATATCTCTGCTTTCCATATATACCAAAATTGACATACTTTTATTTGCAATAACCACCCGATAAATACGTTGCTGGGAACCCATCTTTAAATTATGAACATATTGGATACATGTATTGGTATAATTATATAATATAGGGTAGGTAATGGTGACAGTATATACTGAGTGATATCATGTTATATAATTTACAGCATAGAGTGGGTAGCCTATGATGATCATAGTGGAATAGAAACAGTACAATGGAAGATATTGGATCATTTAACGGAAGTAGAACATGGATCTCAGCATATTCCACCACAAGGCGAAACAACGGTAAGTATACGATAATGAAAGAAAAGGGAAACTGGGTGAATATCTTGCACTGCTTGTTAAATATTTTACTCTTCTATATATTTTAAATATAGAAGAGAGGGGATGAAGGCTCACATGGAAGACAACTCTTTGCGCACAAGCCCCCTGACTACTACTGATCACTCATTCTGAACATCTGAGACACGCTACCTGCGGAGAAGTACCTCAGACACAGTCAATAGCCATGATATCAATATCACGTGATCTACACATCACAGGTCATGACATTGACGTCAATGGATCATGGGGTCAACAACACGTTACATTGTAAACAGTAGGTCTATCTTCAGCATTGTATCCTTTGCATCCATTAGGACTAGTATATAATCCGTACAGTCCCAACATGTTCTCGCTTCTTCCAATGATTTATCACAAAAATAACATCTACAACCCATAGAATTAACATCGTCTTCAATGACAGCGTCTGCGAATGGTTGTTCGTGGAGGCTGCTATCTTGGCACTATTCTGTGTCTCGGTCCTGTCTATTTCAGATATACACAATCAATTCTGTTTATTTTTTCAGCGTGGGAATTGACTAATAGTTAATTGATTTCAGTTCTAAACAAATATTTTAAACTTAAACGCAAATGTTAAAAAAAAATAGCCAAATTCTGACTGGAATGACTGAGCAAAATGGACATTCACTGTATACGTGAGAAAAAAAGCTAACCACCAATTAATTTGCGTGGGTTAGTTACGTACGCTGATCACTCTGTATTGATTTTATCTTTCAGAACATTCAAGAATGCCAAAGTAAATATTCTAATAATGCCAGGGGAGCCAATTGTTATTGCATACCTACTGAAACATGTTATCATCGCCATTTTCAAATAAAACCACCTACGACTGCTACACCCGGAGAAGGCATCTTGAACAATAAAAATACTGGTACGCATGATCATGATTATCGTATTGTGGTTACTGTGATGAATCAAGCTAAAATAAAAACAACTCTAACTAAACAGGCATGTATTAGATTTTTATAATGAAACATTAACCACAAATATATACACTACAATGTTTCCTACTCTACATTTGTCCTTCTTCCATGTAAGATTTGTTTGGATTTGTTATTATTTCGTGATAATTAAACAATGTAACATTGTTATGCATATATGACAACAAATCTACTTTCGAGGTGATTGCCTTTTTATATTTAGAATAATTTGATTTTTCAAAGCCAATTTTTCAAGTTAACGTGATATGAAATGAAATGGGTTAACCGTACTACTGTTTAGCCCCGACTGGGCTAGTCGGGGCTATTGAAGAGAGTGTTTATATAAGGCTGTAGTTGGTGAATATATCAATATTATTAAATACGTCTGTACTTTATAGTCTCATCTATTTTCAGATTACAATTGATACAAGTCCACCACATCAAGGGATGGTGCATGACGGTAAATATGGCACACCGGAAGTAGACTTTCAGCCAGATTTAGAACTATTTGCACACTGGGAAGGTTTCTTTGATAGAGAAAGTGGGGTGAAATTTTATCAGTATGGTTTTTCTACGTCTTGTTTGGACGCCAACAAATTTCAACTGAATCTTGTAAATAGACAGGTAATCTAAGCAAATGTAATGAATCTTTTTTAAAGTAAATGTATTTGTCCTTGGTAATATTTATCATTTTATGGTAGAACATTATTTTATAAGGCTTATCTCTTACTATTATATTATAGGATGTTCAACAAACTACATCTACGCATGCTTCTTGGACAGCACCGTCTGATGGTCAATATTACATCACCGTGGTAGCATATAACCGAGCTTTAGAAGTATCTCTACCAGTTTGTTCCGATGGAGTGGTTGTAGATAGAACAATTGGTATGTATGATCAACCACCAAATCCAAAATTCCACAATAACGAGACCTTTACAAGAACGTGTATTCCAGTAAAACGGTTTAAAACAAAAACATCTCAATGGGATGTCATTACTTTATTAGACCAGTAATTTTTGTTCGTCTTGTCCGGATCCATATAACTATCGACTGTACCTTATATTCGTTCACAGTCGCCTGGTCGTATTGAGTTGCAATTACCTCGTTATTATAGTTACCTTGTTTTATTCTAGGCAGGCCGATTCTTGACCCATACAAAGATACCAAGACCAGTATATCTGTATCACGTGAAGAAACAAGTGTATTAACAATCCATGTTTTAGCTTATCCACTACCTGTATTTACCTGGTATTATCAAGAAGAAGATGGTACTGAGAGACTGGTAATAGATGTCAGAATTAACCAGACAGATGATGGTCTATCATCAACATTAACTATACAAGATGTTACAGTTGATGATGGTGGAACCTATATAGTTTATGTTAATAATAGTCTTGGTACAAGATCGTTTGTATTTAACATGAATGTATTGTCTGGCGATGATGATGATGCACCTGGTGGTAACAATACCCTGCTTGGAGTTGGTATAGGTGTTGGTCTGGGCGTCATCCTATTCATTTTGTTAGGGATCATCGTTAAGAGAACTTGGAGGAGAACCTGCTGTCGAAAAGCAACAGGTAACAGTTATATTGAGTTAATAAATCGCACTATAGAATCGCAATTCTCATTCAAGGCGGGACATTCATCGCATTATCAAACAATATATATATATATATATATATACAAAGAAGTACTTGTATATATATTAAAGTGGATAAAGTACAAGTACTTCTTTGTTTACGTTAGATAATGCATAAAAAATAGAAAAATACGTCCAGGTAAAAAATTCTCCACTTTACTTCATTCTGACATACATTAAATTATATAAGCTAGCTGTCTGCCCTCTATAGGCGTCTTCAGATATTATAATGTATACAAAATATTGCAAATACGATACATGTATATATACATTCTTAGAACAATAGATTTCCATGACAATAGATTATAAATAATATTAAGTAACAAACAACAAGAGGTTAAAAGTATATAATACATAACATGACATTAATCTACATAATCTTCCTGGTATAGTTTGACAATAGACCAATTATGTAATCTGGTTATAATAATTTACATAGGCTTCCTGGTATAATTTGACAATAGGACCATACAGGAGTGAAGAGATTAAAAAAATGTCAATAGATCAATTTTACTTAAAAGTAATTTGGTTGTAAACTTGTTTATATCTACCTTATATCTCTAATAAACCAACTATAGAGAAATAAAGATATACAGGGTTTAAAATCCCCTTAAATGGTGTTGAAGTAAAAAGTGTAAATATATGTATAAAGATTTTATTTAAGATTAGAATATTAACCCGGAGGGAAGGGGGCAAATTAAGCATTTAAATCCAGTTTGAACCGGTCAATAAAGTGTGATTCCATATTCCTTCTCTTGATAGTATTGTCAATATTGACTTTATAAAAAGGAAACACGTACACGTATTAGCACACGTATTTAGATGTTTAGACACTTTAGACACTCTGTTGCCTATGAACGCGGATACGAGCGCGTAATTCAGTAGAACACTCTCCAATGTAAATCTTCATACAATTATTACAAATAAGAACATAAATTAAATTTTTAGTACTACAATTCATATTATGATTAATCCTAAATGTATAATTAGTATTAGAAAAGATGAATTTACTATTAATTATCATATGTTGGCAACATTTACAGCGAAGTAGTAAAAGTTCCATAATTAGAAGTTTGAAACTTAGCTCTAGTGAGTAACTTTTTAAGGCTAGGGGGCTGACGTTTACTATTAATTAATTATATGCCGTGAAATTGATTATTAAGATTGTCATTAGAAAGGAGAACATTCTTAGTATCATAAATATATTGAAAAAAATTATTATGTCTAGGATTATATGTCGAAATAAAGGTAATACAAGAAGAGATATTCTTTTCTTTTGGCGTTCTTAATACTTCAGTAGTTAGGCCCCTAGCTTTATCAATACCCATATTAATAACGCCAAGTGGGTAATCTTTTTTCAATAAATTGGATCTCAATTCATTAAGTCGTTGAATTCTGAGATCTTCGTTTAAAATTATAGTGCATAGTTTTCTGGCCAGAGAAAAGGGTATATTATTTTTAACATGACGGGGTGACATGACTTATAAGATAAATAGTTTTTAGTATCTGTTTCTTTGGAGTAAATATCTGTAATGATTTGATTGTTAAATCTCTTAATGAGAACATCTAAAAAAGCAATTCCCTTATAACTAGTTTGAATAGTGAATTTAATATTAATATCTAAGTTATTTAAAATTTGGTGCAAATCAGCTATATGGCCGAGATTAGTTTTCCAAATGAGGAAGACGTCGTCTAGATATCTTTTAAAATTTTCTTCGATGTAGTTTCTATAGTTAATACCAAATTTGTTTTCAGTTATTGTATATAATTTTTCTTCTAAGAAGCCCAAATTAGAGATATAAGGTAGATATAAACAAGTTTACAACCAAATTACATAATTGATCTATTGACATTTTTTTAATCTCTTCACTCCTGTATGGTCCTATTGTCAAATTATACCAGGAAGCCTATGTAAAGTATTATAACCAGATTACATAATTGGTCTATTGTCAAACTATACCAGGAAGATTATGTAGATTAATGTCATGTTATGTATTATATACTTTTAACCTTGTGTGTTACTTAATATTATTTATAATCGATTGTCATGGAAATCTATTGTTCTAAGAATGTATATATACATGTATCGTATTTGCAATATTTTGTATACATTATAATATCTGAAGACGCCTATAGAGGACAGACAGGCAATATGTGTAGACCTAAACACATAACATAAACTTTTAAAATAAAACATTTAATATTAGTTTTGAGTTTTACTTCGCTTTTCTGGGCATTAGGTATGTAGAATGGTTGTTTTTATTGACATGAACTTTTAAGTTTAAATCCTGCCCTTCCTATAACCTGTTTTTAGTTTCATGGAAGACCAATTGCCGTTTTAATAGATGAATGATGTCATTCCAATTTGCAGGAATCGCTATAACTAAAACTACTCACTGATTTAATTATCCGGCCTTTAGGGGACCACTGAAGCTTTGTAGGGTCTTTGTTCTAATGGTGTTTGTATTGAAGTGAAATCATGTTAAATCTTTATGCATTTATCAACATTTTTCACTGACAATATTAATTAAATTTTTATCTTCGTTAATGGTTTTAAGTATCTAAAAAACCTGATAAAATCATTGTCAACATTTCAAAATAAGTTATCCATTAATCATTGTGTTTTATTTTCAGGTAGAGTGTCATACTGAATGTTGTTATTAGCATTACCCTTATCACCCTTAATCACTTTCAATAATTACATTAAGTTAAATAAGTTAGGTTTTCTTCAAGGTAATTAGAAGGGTGTCTCTCGTTGATCAGCATTAACCACGTATTGCTGTTTACAGGTTTATATTGTCTTGCTATATTTTATTTATTTTGTCATTGCTTGATAATGATTAGAGAAGCCTAGTCGAAACATCATTCAGTAATAAGCAATAATTGTATTCCATAGAATTGTGACCAGTATTTTCCAGTTCAATTACTAAATTCCATTGAAAAAATTTACTTGATATCATCATGGCACAATCTTACGAAAATCAGTTTAAAGCAGAACTTTACAAGAAATATGAAGTTTGCAAAAAAAATTTAATTCCTTCGCCAACTCCCAGTCAGGTACTGTCACAAACTACCAGTCCGAAACCGACACTAACTACCAGTCAGGAACCGTCACAAACTACCAGTCAGGAAATATCACAAATTACCAGTCAGGAACCGACACAAATTACCAGTCTGGATTTTGACTTTGAATCTCCAGCTGGTCAAATTGAACAGGGGAATAGTCCCTTCGATTTACCCAATGCACGTTTGCAAAACATCCTACGGGAAAGAAATGGTGCCAGGTGGGAGACAACGTAGCTGTACCTATCCCTCTAGTGGATAGAGGTTGTGGTGATCCACGAAATATTCTGGGAATTATCTTCGACCGTGATAAGAATACCATGTACACCATTTGTGTCAAAGCAGTGATTCGGAAAGCGAAGTTTTCACGCAATCAGTTTGATTTGTGTCCCCAACAGTTACTTACTGAATCTGATGTAGACCATACAAAGATGGTAACACTTTGTCAGGCTGTACATAAAGAATCCAGCTGCAGTGGACAGGGACATGTTTGGTGTAATTGTGCTGGTTCTAAGAGATATGGGACGAATAGATGCAAATGCTTCAAAATCAAACTCAAATGCCCCCGCCGTTGTCATAGCAGCCTGTTATGCATATATAAGTGACTTGAGTGATGGACCAGTCGGGATTTTCTTTAAAAAAAGGGATTTGACAGGTAGATTTTAGTACTGAAATTAATATTTCGTTTCGAGGGAATTTATTTCATTTATTATGTATGATTTAACGTTGGATGTGAAGTCAATAAATGTTTTACAGTGATTTTTTGTGGTTTGACAGTACTTCAGCCATTTCGCGTAATGTCTGCCCATGATTTTTAGACATTTCGTGTAATGTCTGGAATTTTCAGTCATTACACGTATTGCCTTGTGCTCACAGGCTATTCGTGAAATGACTGATTCATTTAGTCATTACGCGAAATGACGGATTACACAAATTGACTGTAACATATATATATATATATATATATATATTTGGAATGGACGATTTTTGGCAACATTGCAGATTTGCAACACATAATGAATGGTTTAGACCTAAATATCAAATTCACAATTGAAACGAACGATCTGCAAATCGCATTCTTGGACGTTCTAGTGAAACGAAGGGGAGAGCTCCCCATAACAGATATGTATTCTAAAGAAACAGATACCAAAAATATCTCTCTTATAAATCATGTCATCCACGCCATACCAAAAATAATATACCCTTTTCCTTAGCTAGAAAAATGTGCACAATTGTGATAGATGAAGACCTGCGTATTTTCAGGTTAGGTGAACTGAAAGGAAATTTATTGAAGCAACATTACCCCCACGAGGTAATAGAAGTTGGCATTAATAAGGCTTTGGTAACTGATATCCAGACACTGAGGGCTACTAAAGCAAAAGATGGTTCGGATAATATCATTACCGTTGTCGCTACTCATAACCCCAATATCCCAACTTCTTTAAAATAATGTACGAGAGCAGGACACTCCTGGCATCAAACGACAACCTCAGAACGATATTTGATAATGTTCAATTCATTATGTCACAAAGACAGCCACCTAATTTGAAACGCCTCCTAACCAGAGCAAAACTCAATTCATCCATCACAAGGACCGGTTTTTATGTATCTAAATGCCTGGATCTGTGATGTAAATGTTGCGACCATATAACGCCAAATAACAATTGGCAGTTAGCCTCATTTATTTATTTTCTGAAATCTATCTCATGATTATCTTCCACCCATTTTCCTAAATTGAACCCATATACTATGTCGGCATAACTTTTATCTTTTTATCATTTACTGTGAAACAAAGTAGTGCAGCTTTCTAAACCAATAAACGTTGCATAATACATAATAAATGATGTAAATATTGAATTTCAATGTTCCTACGGGATCACGTGGCTATGGCGCTGGCTCGCTATGCTGGAGGTCGGGTGTTTGATCCCTGCATTAGCCGAGAAGGTTCATCCAGATTTTCCAACGGGGTTTCCTCTTGTCATGGATGCAGGATGGAGGGCCTGACAAGGATAGCTGTCTAGTCGTTCGGGTGGGACGAAAAACCGAGGTCCCGTATGCACATTGGCGTGCACGTTAAAGATCTCTTGGCAGTTGAAATTAGATATAAGAGTAGGCCGTAGCGCCGCTGCCCGGGCAAAATTTCCCTCATTGCACACTGTATGGCGTATGCCCTTCGTCATTAGCCGTGGTTATGTACAGAAAGTAGGAAGTTAAACCCAATTTCATTTCATTTAAATGTTCCTAATATGCAACTAGACCAAAAGAAGTAGTACGTATGTTTTGTGATGATTTCAGGAAATGATCACACAGTATTTAATGATGGTGCTAGCAATCAACAAACTAAGTCGGATAACATCTCCTTGTCTGAAATCCCACCTATATATGAAACAGTTGATTCTGATGCTGTAAAAACCGCAGAACCTTCGACAACTTCCTCATGTGAATCAACATATGAAAGACTGGATAAACAAGATCTTAACTTACAACAAAACATTTACCAGCAGCTCAATGCGCCAACCGAATCAACATCTGGAGGGCTGGATAAACAAACTACAGATCGGCAAACAACCATTTACGAGCAGCTGGACATCTACGAAAATGTAACAGGGACCGAAATGAAGGGGAAAGATAGCGCAAATAATAGATATAGGGATTAGGCCGATTAGGGGATAGTTAACTGTTCCATTTTATAATTATTTTATAGACTGGTGTTAAGGAAAACATTGTTAGAATATTATGGACGTGCCAATAGGGACCTTTCCCATCGGTTCGAAAACGTACACGAAAATGAACATATTTTCGTTCACGTTTTCGTTTCCTCTTACACGCGGTTTCGAAACGGACTTATGATAATAGATATATGGCGTTACGCTCCACTCAGTGAATCGTCCCTATTCCACGAACTTCTCGGTCCAGGCAAAGCTTAAAATCGTTTTTTGGCTTATGTACAGAAAATCAAGTGCATTGGAGCGTCTTCTACATCATCAACAATATTCACAAGGCCTCGAAAATTCAGTAAGTGAGACAAGAAACATTTTCGTAAAACCAGCTCCATACAGTAACGTTCTTCGCTGGCCTTACATTCATACGCTGGTTGACGACCATGTGGTTGACGAATGAATTGGGCGCCCAAAACGGCTGATAATCTTCAAAATTCAAACAAGTCGCACTCTTACCCGATTCCGATCTTTTCATTTTTCTTATAAGTGTTTCCTTCAAATTTTTATAATGTTCATATCAAAATATCATAGTAAGCCAACATCGCAAATTCAGCTTCAAAATTTAAATTTTCAGTCATTTTCAGGTGCAAACTCTGTTTTCCAAAATTTTCTGAAGGGAGAGCACCATAGGCAATCTGACTTTTCGGGCAGACGGGTAAAGTGAAAATAAAAAAATATACTTTTGGTTGACAACACTACGTGTCCGAAATCTATTAAAACCCTTATTCTACTCTTCGTTTAATTGAATAAAGACAATTGGTACTAAATTTTCCAACGTCCCTATCCGTTTGTAGGCCAAACCCGACATTTGCTCGGGCCTTTCATGTTCTGCCCCCTAACATTCATCGAATCTGCACGCCTATGGGGAGCACCCTATAGAACCTTACACGGTACCCTTCGCCGATGACCGTCATGTGTAGGTACAACGGCACCCCCAGAAGTCTTTGCCCCCTAACATTTTGGGGCTAACTACGGGCCTGTTTTACCTTGAATTTATTTTGGATCCTAAATTTTGAAAAGATTGGTTCAGTGGATATTTGCGCAAGGGGTGGGCTTACGATTGGTCTGTTTTTATATGAATTATCAAGTGCTTGGTGGATATTTCCACACATGACATCAGCATTCCTCATTAATTACAAGAGTTCACCACACCGTGACGGTTCGTCATTTGAGAGGTAAGAATTGAATTACAATTCAAGCGGTATATCTTTGCTGTCAGTGGCATTGCTTCAAAGATAGGTTGAGTGGCTCAGTCGTCCTTCGGAAACATTCTGAATTGATGGAATAACAGTAGAGTAGTACAGAACTGGGTCCTTTCACAGTTCTACCCGTTCCGAAAACAGATTTGGTATGGGTAGAATCGTGATAATATCACCTTTAATAATTCTCGTACTAGAGGGTTGAACGCTTTTCAATGAATTTAGAGAAATCAGTTCCCCAAATTTCAATCGAGAATCCCTGCAAATCATTTTGCTATTTATACTATTGGGTCTTATTCTACAATAAATTGTGTGTCAAGTGCACCTGGGTAAAAATTTACAACATCCACTAGATCGAACGCAGTTGGCAATATTACAACATAACATCTTGACGTACAATTTGATTTCAGTAAATATTGTGTTAAATCGAGCCATGTAACAAATTTTGTATTACTTATCTTGAGGATTAGTTATTATTACGGATCGATCATCATATTGGGATTTGTCAGCCGATTCAAGGGAGGTAACTCTACATTTGACATTAAGGTGTGGTACCAGATGCTTGATAAAGGGCAGGGCGGATCCAGGAGGGGCGGTTGCCAGGTTTCTGTCACGGAAATCTGCCATCATCGTCTCTAAATTACATAGGCATACATACAAATTGAGCTTTTTAAACAGAGAAATCACTTTTATACTGATAGGATCACTTTGTGGTGTAATTTCATTGATGCAAGGCTATGTAGCTGAGCAGGGGGGGGGGGGCTCTGGGTCCGCCCCTGAAGGGCCAGCTTAAGCAACTAGAGTTTATGCTATGAGTGAAATTTTGTCACGAAAATGGCGTTTCCGCGTACTCTTCTTTGAATCATAATTGCCACTGGGTGGTTCTTTGACATGCACGCAGACGTATGCATATGACCGCGGTTTTCGTCCGATCACAATAGATGCTATTCATGCGCCAAAGTTTTCGTATGCCCGTCGTCTTTAGAAATGAAACGAAATGGAGTTTAGCGTCCAACTGTTCTGTGCCGACTGGGCTAGGAAGGCAGACTGGAACCAAATACAACAAGACAATGTCACTCAAGATGAAACAATCAAAACATGAGACGATACAGATGCTGACTTAGATTCACTTCGGTTTTCGAGAAAAGGTTGCCAAGCCAATCTCGCGGCAAACACTTTGCCTCCGACGTCTGCCGCTGTTTGGTATCATAGCCTGTGAGTATTCGTTCGGGTTCAGGAATGGAAGTGGGATACTTGACATTTGAATGACGAGGAATATAAAAACATTGAGGGTAACTTAATACCCCTGACAGCAGCCAGCAACACCCGGAGCTCTCCTTATATAGATTGCAATCTGGGTGTGGTACAGATCGGTGCACTTGTAAAATAAAAACGAGGAGTGGATTGCATATAATGGGCAGACTGTAAAGGATTTAGCTCGTGCTAGTTATTTTTTAATAACTTGTTTGTTTCCATCATGGCTATGCGACCCCACCCGTCCTCGCCGAAGCAACAGTGCTTTCCGTAGTGAAATACAGATACTTTTATTACATACGTTGACCATGGTAAAAGCAGAAGGACCCAAATTCCTGAATTTAATGTTAATATAACATGAGTCAGCTGGACCTCCTGTTTTAGCATGTTCTTATTATGACAAATGGGGATGATGACCCACCTCACGACAGCGATTTTATAAGTCTGCTTTAAATTGACTTTTTAATATATACAAGGATGTTGTGTGTTAACCACTTTTAAAGAGATTTTTGATATTATTGGTTGGTTGCGTTGTATGGTTTTACCAATTTTCAAAGCATTGTAATATAGTGGCTTGGTCCACGTATTTAAATCTCGGTCAGTGACCAAATAACTGTTGACCATTCCTGTGAAACAGTAGCCTTGGTTATCAAGGAAATGTCGCTGATTAATGACTAACCTATTAACTCCGTAAGATATGGCAAATATATTTAGACCATTCACGTTATACAGTAACCGTCGTTATCAAGGCAATGTCGCTGATTAATGACTAACCTATTACCTGAGTTAGATAGGATCCCCATTAACTTAATTAGAGTGATTAAGATTAATGGATGTTGATTGCATTGGAATGTCTCTGTTCCCTTTATAAGAGCCGAGATTGTATCATAAGATGGGAGAGTACCGGACTGCTACCAAGGTTCTCACCTGCAGACAACTTAAACTTCGGTGTCTGTCTGTTGTATTACTTTGTATACAATAAAAGGCTGTATCTCTAAGTATCAGAAGAACCTGGTGTTGTTGTTAAGTCTCTGTGTTACATAGAGTCTTAATTGGTGCCGTTTGATCCAGATTAGAGATATACCAAATACAGAGAGACAGGACAAACCGTAAGTTAACTTTACCTAGGTAATTATAACAATGGCTGAGGCACAAATTTTGAATGAATTGACAGGAACAGTAGGCGTCCTAACGAATGTGGTAGGGACCCTATCCACTTCGGTGGGATCTCTTTCAACTACAATGGCTATACATGAGAACTATTGGGATATCACAACTCTGGTAGAATCTTACGAGGATAATCCCGGAAAATTTAGATCTTGGATAAAATCTTTAGAGAAATACGCAAGGATAAAGGGGATGAAAATAGATTTAATACACGATTCAGGACATTTCAAGAGGGGTTGCACATTTAGGCCATGGGACAGGAATAAAGTACAAAATGAGACTCGCCAACAGGGAAACTTTTAGACTCTCTCCAATCTGAAGCCGCTGGAGAGAGTACAGATGGAACTTCGATTAAATATGTAAACTTGATAGGGAATCCCAGTTCATGTTTGATTAAAATTGAGCGACAGCAGTACCGTTGTTTAATAGATTCAGGTGCTGGCTGGTCCCTTTTACACAGAAAAGTTTATTTTTTGTTAAAGTACAAACCAAAATTAAATCCGAAAATTATAACATTACAGTCAGACAATGACCATGAAATTAAGGTCGACGGTCATGCTGTATTTGAATTTGAAATGTGTAAGAAAAAATTGAAACATAAATGTTATGTAGTATCAGAAATGAACAGAAGCGTAATCTTAGGTAGAGATTTTTTAGTAGAATATAATGAGAGGCTTTATTTTGATTTAAGTTGTTTGTGGGTAAGCGGAACTTATGTTCCCCTGATTGTAGACGCACATGTTGCATCCGTCTTGCGTATAAGCAGCGATGTAATTGTATGTCCACAAAGTAGTGTGCTATGCGTGTCTAGGCTGAAACAGACACCGCAATCACAAATATTACAAGTGTTGAAATTAGAACCAGATACTGTAGGTACTGAGGAAATAGAGCCTTTGGCGGAAATAGCTGTCGAGAGATATCGGCATGAGAGAGATAGTTCGTCTTGTGAGGACAACATTCCATTAATGGAACTCACCAATCGCCTTAGGACTGCTAAATCGGCACTGGACGCTGATGAATTATCGCCCAGCGAGGGTGATGGAATATCAACTCCCAAGGAACCTGATGAAATGGTCCTCGGAGAAGATGTGGAGACTATGGCTGTTGATAGTGCACATATCAACAAGCCCAAGTCAATAAGAAGGGTATTAAGGAGGAAAAAGGTATTTCCGAAAACCCTTGGTAATTCCAAAGTCAGGAACTTATTAGAAGCCCTGACGCAATTGTTTTGAGTAACCGTGATGAAAGTGTACATCACCAGATGGTTGACTCAGGATGAGAATGATTATTGCGTAACATATGCCGCGAATAACAGCAGTTACCTCTTGTCGTTCTGAAATTTGACAGGTAGACCTTGTGGGATTATTGCGTAACATATGCCGCGAATAACAGCAGTTACTTCTAGTCGTCCACTAATTTGTTAAGTATCCGTATTTTGTTCCATTGTGAAAGTCAAAGATTCATTATTATATAGGCAAAGAAATTATGGATTTTCGAAATGATATAAGATTTATTGTAGTATACCAAAATTCAAAGTATATAAAATCAGCCGTGACCGTGTTACCTCCAATTGGATTTTAGTACGTTTGAACGCGTCTTATTCCACGTCAAATGATTACTTGAATCTGCCTTATTTTATCAAAATTAGTTCAAGTATTTAGATAAGCCCTCTTCGACTGAATCATCATTTAACGTGTCTATGTATAGATTTGGGAAACTTTTAGAAACCAAACTTCAAAATTATAACCTCGCCAAATTACCCTCGACTAAAACCATTCCCTGAAAAAAAAATTAAACCAGAAAGAAAACAGTTTAATTTTCCAGCTGTTGCTATTGGGTCGGTTGTGCTTATCATAGTTCTCATTGTCCTTGTCATTTGTTGTAAATGTTCCAAAAATGTCATGAAATTTAAAAGGGTTGTTTCAGTTACGTTTGATAAACCTGGTAATTTAGCTGAAGAAAGTCCTAGTCATGCACCTACAAACAACATTGTGCTGGTGGATAAATATCTGAAGTCACATCCCGCCTCGTCAGTAGAACAGCCAGAGAAGATTTACCCGGAGGTCCCCAATGATGATCAATGAAACCCGACAGATCAACTTGGCTGCTGGACTTAATCTGAGACTGAATGATTCCCAAATCCGAGTTCCAGAACTGCAACAGTCGAAGAAAATGTGAATATGTAAACGTAACTCTAGAGTAGTTGTGCATTCATTTATGGATTCTATGCTGTAACAGTGAAAGTGTGTGGGTGGTGAACATTCAAGTGCATCAAAAGTTTTGAACATTAGACTTAGAACTATATATAAAATAGATGGAACTCTTATACATTACATTAGAAAATATCTCTACCTGTCATGTTGTAAATACGTGTTGTGTCATTCTATATTCCATGATATGACAATTTATTATGTATCTTTATTATTATCTATGTATCTTTCATTTATGTGTCATATGCGGGAGTGCATATCTCAAAAGAATTTTTCATTAGGGGGCGCATATGTAATATAGTGGCTTGGTCCACGTATTTAAATCTCGGTCAGTGACCAAATAACTGTTGACCATTCCTGTGGAACAGTAGCCTTGGTTATCAAGGAAATGTCGCTGATTAATGACTAACCTATTAACTCCGTAAGATATGGCAAATATATTTAGACCATTCACGTTATACAGTAACCGTCGTTATCAAGGCAATGTCGCTGATTAATGACTAACCTATTACCTGAGTTAGATAGGATCCCCATTAACTTAATTAGAGTGATTAAGATTAATGGATGTTGATTGCATTGGAATGTCTCTGTTCTCACCTGCAGACAACTTAAACTTCGGTGTCCGTTTGTTGTATTACTTTGTATACAATAAAAGGCTGTATCTCTAAATATCAGAAGAACCTTTTGTTGTTGTTGTTTAAGCCTCTGTGTTACAGCATGAAGTGTAAATAATTTAGTTAAACAACCTGTCCATAATATCATATCTAACGTATTGGACGTTAAATGTTTAATAAACAACAAGTATTGTTTTTCATTAAATTAAAATGTTTGGCCGTTATGACCAAATTTTTTGGTCGTTATGACTAAAGTAGGGCCGTTTTGACCAAACCTGGTTTTGGCCGTTGTAACATAGGGCCGTTATGACTCCACTCCAAAACTTTTTGGAACATTTTTCGGGTGTTGTTCAAGAGACTACAATGAAATGTATTCGAGTGAAATTGATTTTATCGCAATTTTTTTCGAGTCTAACCCCAGGGCCCTGTTTCTCGAAATCTTAACTTAAGATATTAAAGAGCACATAAAATGAGTAAACTAAATTCATTGAGCTTATAGACATTGGTTACTATATGCATTTTACGGCAGTTTAACATCGATCTGATGAAAATTAATTCAGATATCGTCACCCAAAGTCGCAAATATAGGCCTCCCGTAAAAACGACTTGGCCAATTATTGAAAACACTCTTAATCCCCTCAGACGCCAGTGACGTCACAGTGACCGAATGCATATTCGGGATGTTTATTCCTTAATTACCTGTATACACTCGGCGTGTGTATTCGTTAACGCCTGACTGATTCCTTAATCCCCCTAATTAAATAACAATTGACTACGGAATAATTTGTTTTGTACTTTATAATTTGTTTTATAAAGACAGTTGTTGTAGCCATATTCCCCATGTGTTTTTTTTTATCAGAATAAACCGACCGTAAGCAAACAATAATTGGCTTCTGATTGAAACAAGATTGGTGTGAAATTGTTATAGCCGGCGCTACGGACATCTTTTAAGCCGATAGAAATAATCAATTGTCGGCTTTTAAGAAACGAAATGGTTTCAAATAATAATCATATAAACTTAGATCACCAACATTTGTATTATTATTTATTGATCATTTTATCATACACCGAGCGAAATGGAGGCAGAATATTTGGAGTTATCATGTAGCAGTAGTTCTTTTAGCTTGGGCAGTGTATCGGATACAGATACGTCGCGAGAAATGATTAATATAGCGCCATATATGTTTTGAGCCGTATTTATCTGACTGTAGTAGTTCCGTAGAGGATGGCGATGTAGAGAATACGGGATCTAACAATGACAATCATCCGATTGTTGCGAGACTAGATTCTCTGGAATGGTACGTACCGGAATATATAATATTTTACACACTTATTTTTGTGTTCTAATTTATTGACTGAAATTTTAAAATTTTACTAATTTATAATATCTATTAAATTATAGAAAATCGCACGAGAAGCTCGATTTCTCGATTGAAGGTGTGAGTGATCAAACAACAATTTTTTGATTGGTTAGAAGTATCTAACCGCGGGAAAATTTACAGTTACTATTGTACACAATTTAATCATATGAAAGAAATAGCTATAGTACTCGTTGACTATTTTGTTATTTGATTTCAGATCGAATCACCGATGTTTTTATAATAAAGTTAATGTTAATCGTATTGTTTGTATGATCGTATGATCATTGTTTTGTTTTTAATGAAGTATTCTTGTATTGTTTGTTAATTGGCGTTATGATTTTAGCAATTTGATTGTTTGATTAGTGTTTATTGTCAGTGTCAGAAAATGCCGAAGTTAAAATCAGAAAATGCCGTGGTATTTCTTAATAACACAATTTGTAGTCCTTCACTTAACAGTCATGTAACTTGCAAACGTTTTTATTCATCCGTCGATGATAGACAATGATCACGTGACAACCATAACTGAAATGGCTATAAAATAAAGTTCTGTACGACTATGACAATACGTACGTAACTAACGTACGAAAATTAGGTAGGGTGAGTCTGTGGTAATAGGTAGGGTGAGTCTGTCGTTCAGATTGCCTGTCAATAGTGTAATAAAAAAAAATCGATTTAGAACTGCTTTATTGGCATAATGCCAACCGATATGTCACGTATCATTGGAATTCTCCAATGGAGATTCTGTCGGGGAAAACATCCACTGTTTCTCTCCCCGTGTATTCGATGTCCAATCAGGGAATTTTATCCAATGACGATTTAAATTTACCTAACAAATGGTCAGTGAATCCATCAATGTATTATCCAGTTATTATTTTAATATCTACCGGTACCTGAAATTCAGACGGACAGAGCGTGGGAGACGTGCAATTCTGAAACCATGCCGAGACTGTCTTCAATGACCACGTGGCTTATTTTAATGTACCTTTTATGAATAATCAACAAGCTTGTTTTGAATATTTTACCGGATTATAGAAAGAATATCCATATCCCGACTGGCATTCATCGTAGGAATGGAACCCGGGAAAAGTTTTATTCTCTGTTTGCGTATTTCGAAAACTTCAATTAAGTTATGTCGCAGCCCATAGCAATCGTTCGCAAAATGTTCACTGCATATCACTGTTGTGACTGTAGGTTGCCAATCAGGATTTGAATTGTTTCCAAACGCAATCCACCTTTTCCGTAAGATTTCATCCTTGGGAAATTTATGAAACGCCGGCACATTATTCGCGTTTTCCTTGCTGGAATTTCCAAAACTCTCAATAACACAACGATAATACGGCATCTTGAAATACACTCCGAAATATTCTAGTCACAAATATATAATCTATTACAACTCAAGACGAGAAAGGTCCGCTTTTGAAAATGCTTTGACTATTATAGTATAGTGATATGTAGCTTACGTGTAAAATTACGAGTTAATGATTACGCCAGTCAAATGTTAATTGGACCGCGAAATACACACGTGTTAACTGGCGGTGTGTATACAGTGATATATCGTACAGATAGTGCTATATTGTATAGATAATGTGTATAGATTATGTGTAGTGCCTGTGACGTCACCAGCCAATCAACCGGATAAAGGTTGTAATTGAAAATTTGAAAACCGTTTTTGGCTGTCTGATGTTTAAACGTTAATATCTCAATTAATTTTAATCAGATTGGAGTGAACTTGACATAAAATGCATATAGTAACCAATGTCTATAGGCTCAATGAATCTAGTTTTCTCATTTTATGTGCTCTTTAAGATAAAATCCAAATTTTAGTAGATACTTCAATTTAGATTGGTTACGCCCTAAAATCAATCTAATATTATCAAATAAAACTACTAAAATTTGGATTTCATCTTAGTTAAAATTTCGTGAAACAGGCCACAGATTGAGAGAACTAATAGCCATTGAACCACCATGTCATGTACTAAGGATATAAAATGAAAATAAATTGGATTTTACGTCCTACTGTTCTGCTCCTATACTGGGCTAATGAAAACGGGTATACGCCATACAGTGTGCTATGAGGGAAAATTTGCCCGTCACTACGGCCTACTCTTATATCAAATTCCAACTGCCAAGGGATCTTTTACGTGCAGGCCAATGTGTACGCGGGACCTTGGTTTTTTGTCCCACCGTCCTGCACCACTGACAAGGGAAACCACGCCTAAGGCTATAGACTATCTGATTGGGTTTTAAAAATCTGAAAATCATGCCCGTTTTAATCATCTGATAAGTTACTAGAAAATTCAAGTCAAACTTGTTTCCGCCTACATCCAGTATCCGCCCTGGTACCATAGAGTGCACCAGACGTTATATCCCGTGTAGTTAGTAAGTGAAAAAACACGGCCTGTATTATCTTATTGATTTGACAGACACGCATATATGCGAGCAAATAGAGATTATACAAGTACGCTATGAACCGACCTTCAATTCAAGTTTTATTATTAATCTTACACGCGTTCAGTGTACCCGGTGAACGTTCATTCAGTCGAGAGAGAGAGAGAGGGAGAGAGACAAATGGGGTTTAACGTCCACTCGACACAAACTAGGTCATTTCGGTACTAACATATGGTTTAATTTTATTTCAATAATTCGCTTGCGACTAGGGTTTTTAGCTTTGGGAGGAAACCGGAATACCCGGAGAAAACCCACGACGCTGGACAGGCGACCCTACAACCGGAGAGTTCATTCAGTACAGACATGAAGTGTATATTATAAAAACATTTGCCTTAAACATAAAATGCAAAAGCTAAACTTGCCAATTACAGGTCTTTCTTTAGGCTTAAAATGTTATCTAAATTATTAATTAGACATTAATTAATTATCCAGATCATAATCAACTCTCGGTGTTATCGCTAGCCTGCGATATTTACTGGATTAGAACGAGATCTGCTGCTCAACGTTCATCCATAATTAGATCAAATCATGGATAATCGAGACATTTGTCTTTTAACGTACCGACTTTAGTAATGATGATCGAGACTAAACCCAAAATTCAATCGCTAAATTCTCGGTTCAGAGTGGATTAATTTGACTTTTACATTATCTATTGTAGTGAGAACTATGGTGGATTATAACATATCTGGTACTTTTTAGAGAGCTATTTTCATACATATCTTGTGTATTTTTGACATATCTTGACTTTGGAGCTATACGCGAACGATCTACTTTGTTGTGCCCTTAAAACAGTTGAACCAAGGTCATTGTGTGTACTTTTATTATTCTAGGTTACGAGTACCAAGTCATCTATGAACGTGTTTAGATTGAACGATATTTGAACAAGCAAATGTGCTGAGTAACTGTGAACGCTTGACCGACATTTTGGAAGGTCAATGTGTTTACTGAATAACTGTGAACATGATTAATGGAAATGGTGTCGCGTCTCCGTTCACTTGCCATTAATATAAAGCCTGTAATGAACATAAGTGGTCTGACTCAGAATACTATTGTAGCAACAGAATAAGTACGGACTGCTAAAACCGCCAAAAGTATTTAGACGGAAACGCGACACAACATCTCGTAGATTCTTTATTTACCCCATTTTGACAATATCTGTTATAGTTTAATATTTATGTACACCAGTGTTGCAAACATATGGGCCTGGTTAGGAAAAATGTATAGTCCTTCGGATGGAGCGAAAATCCGAGACCCTGTGTACACGTTAGAATTTGATGCAGAAACCACTGTTTGGGGAAAATGCCCCGCGTAGCGCAATGAATGACACGACATGTGTGTTTTCACTATCCAGGTGCAGAAAAGTAGGACGTTAAATCAGGCCCATGTCATTAAGTGTACAATAGCCAGATCAGAACATTTAGCCCGGAGATTAGCGTTTCCACACGCTAGTGTATGGACACGGTTGCTCGTACACCATACGGACGTCTAGGGAAACTTTCGTTTTCAGTTACATGCGCCTGTCGCCTAGAATGTTTTTCTTTGTCCATTCGCAAAATACACACTTTTTGTAAAGTCATTACAATGTCAAATTATAATATGTTTATGCCACAGGCATTGCGCATTGTCGTGGCAAAATGCTACCCACAGTACATAGATACGGGGGACGGGGAGTATACAAATAATTTAACCTTTTACATTTCCTAAAATTGCCTTATTAGACGTATAATACACCGTTATGCAATATAGTCACGACCATGGCAAAATTCTAGGCTCGTCACGTCTAAGCCACGCATCCCTTCGCCGAAATAACCACGGCCAGGGCAACATTCTAGGCCCGTCACATCGAAGCCACCAATCCCTTCCCCGTATTCTCACCCCAATGATCCCAGATGTAACATAAGTATATTGAAATAACCGTATGAAAATCTCAACCTCTAACGCCCATATCACCATCATCCTCTCTTCACAGTTCACACGTAGCTTTTGTATTTAGACACAACATTATATGAAAGCCTCAAAAGTCCTTGCTTGATATTGTGTCGATGAGACCTCTAGTATAGGCCTACATAATTTTGGTGGATTTCACTATCCATCGTGTAATTGATTTAGGCGTTCATACAACAGCCATTGATTAAATAAATAAACCCTCAACCTACTTCTCTTTCAGTGGACGTATATAAAGCCCGGGTTATTGAAGGCGAGTGGAATATATAAGACCTAGTCGATAAAAGAAGTACTTGTTGAGCGAGCGAACCATTGGCGTAGAATAAACCACATCCAAGGTTAACATATAACGCAGGTACAGTATACAACCTATTTTATATTATATACACGTACTTCAATATATTCAAATCTATTTCAGCGTCTAATAAAAGAGAAAAAGGAATTATTCAGATTACTGTTTTCAGCTCGTGGAATACAAATCGTTAGTTTTTAAATCAAGAATTTACGATATATTTACTTAATACACATTTTAAATATATTAAATATCAGCCCGGTTGTAATTGCAGTTGTGTAGCCTAAAGGCAAAGATTCGATATATAACGTATTTTTACAATATTGATTTACGGTAACTTAATTTATAACAACTGAGAACTGATTTCGGTTCTTGCATGTTGTTTGTTTGTTTGGGTTTTTTTTTTGGTTTTTTTTTTTGGGGGGGGGGGGGTCTTTTTGACTTGCTTTGAGTACTGAGTAAACCCGATGTAGGCAGATGCGAACCATTGCGATTTTTGCGACTGATAAAAAAAAGTTGTTCGGGTGGGACACATTTTTGCTATTAATAACAAAAGTTGTTCGGTGGGACGAAAGAACACGACACACGATGCTCGCTACAAAACGTTTCAATTTGAAGCCGGGACAAATTCACTCCCACCCCACCCTCCCTGTATTAGCATGTATCATTGGAGGTGTTTTGAGGAAGGTCGTGTGCGAGATAGACACAGGGATCTAGGTGGCTGAATGTTTTAATACACGCGCGTTTGTTTACAAGATTGTCATCGAGCAACGTGATTCGCCGCGTATGTGACTCTGGTTTCCCCATTGAATCATAATTATGTTACTTGCTACCAAGTAAAATAATTCCCAGCGTATGTAACTGTTGTTTTTTTTCTGGTCTTCTAGTTTCCCTTACTTTTACTGAAATAAAATTGAACCATTTGTTAGTCCCGGAATGACGTAAATGGTTTCCAGTGGACGTTAAACTCCATTTGTCTTTGTCTCTCTGTTATTATAGCTATTTGTTGTTTTAAATATTTGTATAAACGTTTTTGTGTTATCCTCTTTCTATTTGTTTTTCCAGAAACCGAATACTAATAAACCAAGATGCCTAAATATCTTTTACATTATTTTGATATGAAGGGAAGGGGAGAGATCATTAGATTTCTCTTTGCGGCTGGTGGCGTTCAATACGAGGAAAATGTCGTGCAATTACCTGATTGGCCGGCACAAAAACCAAGTAAGTCCATTTTGATTTTCGTAGTATTTCCGTTTCATAAATATGTAAGTAAAAGCAGTGACGAGCATTACAACCAGGGCAGTGAGCTACGTGCCACAATGTCGTCTGTGACCGCCCTCGCCCCCCTACACACACCCCATACCCCTCCCTTCCTATGGCGTTACACCTGATACGAATTCCCATATTTAAGACGTTCGTACGATAAACATATTTTTTTCTAAAGTTGACCGTAACAACGGGTGTTAAAGCATAATCCTGAATTTCGACGACGTTTGCATATCTATAATATTCAAGCAACCATTCGTAAAATCTTTCGCGTTAGTTTTATGCAAGAATATTCTTTTTTTTGTAGATCATGCTCTTGGACTGTTGCCGGTTTTAGAGATCGATGGTAAACCGTTTCCAGAGAGTATTTCTATATCCAGATATTTGGCAGCAGAATTTGGTAAGTTTCTAACATGTATATCGATGTTAAGAAATGTCCTATGATGGCTGGTTCACTTAAACATACATTATTCAAGAGCAAAATCTGCCTATTGTGGGTCTTTCTTTAGGCCTGAAATGTTATAAAAACTATCAATTAGACATTAATTAACTTGTCCAGAACATAATCAGCCCTAGATGTCAAGGCTATCCAGCGATATTTGTTGGATTATAGTCCAATTAACACTCAAAACTTTCTGTCGCGGTTAACGATTAAATGGATAATCGAGACTTAGTTTTGTCTTACCGACTTCAGTAATGATGATCGAGACAAAGCGGTGCTTTCATCCACTCCGTCCCCGGTTTATAGTGGATCAATTTGACTGAAATTTTCAGCAAATTGCCTTTACATTAGCTAGTTTTTAAATATTGTCGTGAGAACTGCCAACTCTTTATCTATAATCTCCCATTAATGTATCTTTAACACAGAGGTGGGGTTGAAAGAGTACATTTTGGATAGAACGAGTTAATTCTCAGCCGATGCCATGTGGATAGTATTTATGCTAAAATAAACCTTGTATAGTTATTATGTTACTAATTGTGTGTGATGTATGTTAAAAATAAAATCCTACAAATTACGTTTGTTGTAAACATGCAACATGGAAAGTAAACACTAATGGTTTTACTATAGTTAATTCAAGAACGCGTAGCCGTTCTAAAATATCAAGTATTGTGTTCATTTATTATAATAAAATTAACTTTTCAATGAATATATTTTATTATAATAAATTAATGAATGTGTTTTATTTTTCTAGGTTTACAGGGTAAAACCAATTTAGATAATTTACTAATAGATGTTGTTGTAGATCAATGCCTCTTTTTACGAGAAGCTTTTTGTGATGCTAATTTTGAGGGAGAAAAGCTCAAACAGGTAATTTATATAGGGGTTTATTTTGGGGAGGCAGGATTAAGTGTTGTAATCTTGTGTGGGGGTGGGGGGTGGCCGAATGGTTACTGCTAAAGACCCCTACGCGCAAGTGAAGTATTGAAATAAAATTAAAACCTCTTTGCATATATTAACTGTTTACAGGCTGGGGCCTGTTTCACAAAAACTTAAATCTCCTTAAAATCGTCTTAAACAAAAATTTCATCCTAACTTAAGATAGATGAGTTTCACAAAACGATTTTAAGCATTTTAGTTAAAATACACTAAAATAATATTTTAAGTTAAAATCTTATCTTAATCTTAAAATAGTGGCGTTTCACAAACCTATTTCAAGGACAATTTTAACTTAAATCAATTTTAACATAGGATAACTGTCACCCTCTCCTAACTTAAAATCACGACATTAACAAACATTGATTAGAACTACATTATTAGATCTATTGGAATAATAATAATATTGTGAACGGCCCGGGTCACATAATTTTAACATTCAATCATTCACAAAAACAATTCTCATTCAATTTCCTTTCACAGCCTTGTAATACAGCTACGGTCCACCCGTTTATTTTATTGTAAGGCAATTTAAGCATTTGCATGGCGCTCCGTATTAGAACTGCAAGGAAAAAATTCGCTCAAAACCGTAGTAAACTTAACACTAAAAGAAAATCATTTTTTCTAGGCCTATCCAATGTCTTGGAAAGAGAGAGAGAGAGCGAGAGAAATGTGGTTTAACGTCCACTCGATACTAACTAGGTCATTTCGGGACTAACATATGGTTTAATTTTATTTCAATAATTCGCTTGCGCGTAGGGGTCTTCAGCAGTGGGAAGAAAGCAGAGGACCCGGAGAAAACCCACGAGGTTGGACAGGCGACCATACTCCTTGTCACTCACGTACAAGCGGAGATCCGAAACCACGCCAGTTGACTCAATGGCAGGCTTTGAGATACAACACGCGCGTGCTAACCATTCGCCCATCCACCACCCCCACATGGAAAGAAGGGCGCTCTCATCTATAAAGAAAATATCTTCGTGTACAATGGTTTAATATGGCCAATTTCTTGGTTTTAGAAGGCCTAAAGGCCTGTAATACTAGAATACCATGCAGTATTTACTTATGCTTTCGGGGGTTATGATGATTTGCAAAAAGTTAAATCAATAATCACAAATGTGTTTATTTTAAATGTGTTTATTGAAAAATGTTATAGGCCTATTTAAAATTAAATTTTAATATCATAATTTATCATTATTTCTTAATAAAACAACATAAATAAGGGCAATTTTAGGAGCCAAAGCTATTTATCTTGGGAAAAAATCATTTGATTGAGTAAGATAGATAGGCACTTTGGCATTTTCAAGGTACCATTGAAAGGGTCTATGGGAATGACATATCAAATCTAGGCATCCGAACATTGGCTATTTGGTGTATTAATTTGAAAGTTGATAAATACTTTTAAAATACGACAAAACAATTACAGCCTAGATTAGTCGTTTGAGTCACAAATACAATAATATGTTTGTGTCAATTCTCAATAGTTTCTCTTGTCCAAAATACCATAAAACTACAAATCTAAGCGATTTAGTTTATCGATACACATTATTTCCATTGAAGCCTGTGAGTAAATCAATTGCTAGTGTCACAAATCAAATGTCAAGTTCAAGGCCAACCCACCGATACTTTTCGAATCAATTATTACGTATTAAATTTTTGTTTGACCTCTCCACGACTGCCTGACCGTGTACAAACATTGCTACAACGTATGAAACTCTCCCCATTGATACTGCAACCGTTAATTCAACCGGTCAACAGTTTTTAGTTTCGAAACGTATTTGCTTTCACGGTTAGTACCCGCAGCGGAAATGTGCACTGCTCGGGCGCAAGCGTTTTAACTAAAATCGATTAAAATTGCATTTTTAGTTACAATCAATTTTCGTGAAACACATTAAATTTAAAAGTTTATTTGATTTTAGTTAAAATCTATTTTAGTGATTTTAGCTTAAGTTTTTCTGAAACAGGACGCTGAATTGCACAGGAAGTTTACAGATGAAACGTTGCCCAGACTATTTGGTTATATTGAAAAGGTCATTAGTGGGAATAGCACCGGAAGTGGATTTGTGGTTGGTGATCAGGTTAGAGAGTTTTTATTGTTGGTTTATCTCGTCCTCTATTTAGTTAAATCTTGCTTAGAAGCAGGCGCTCAATGAAAGGGATACAATGGCGAGATTTGCGTCATGGGTTTAAAGTCGTTATACCCCATACCCCCACCCCCTTTCAAATGGAAACCCCTCACAGAATCTCATGATCAATGCGGTTTTCAACGCTATTGGTAGATTCTGAATTTCATTATACAATAAAACTTATAGTCAACTTGGGCCAATTTGAATATTACCTTTTCCCCGGCCCGCGTAGAACGCTAGTGCGCTAAAGAACACTCTTCCATATAATCATATCGGGCCTATATACTGTAGAAGTTAACCAAGTTCTGTAAAAGATGCTCTGGTTAATGTATTGAAGTCGTTAGCTAGTGCCATTGACAACAAAAACTTGGGGGCGAATTATTGAAATAAAAGTAAACCATATATATTAGTCCCGAAATGACCTAGTTTGTGTCTAGTGGACGTTAAACCCCATTTCTCTCCCTCTCTCTCTCACGTGGGCAACTGTCTGAGAGTACAATTGGTTTAAATCCAGAGTCGCGCATGTGTAGCTGACCAATCCGATAAAGGAAGTACCGTTTCAATAAATGAGTCATGCACGCATCCGCTTTATATAATAAGAGCAGGATTAACTTTCCCTTCAGACATCATAGAAAGGTCCGAGGGGGAGCATCATACCCACGACTGCAAAACACAAGCTTGGGTATAGAGAACTTATATTTAGCTTATGTATTTAATGGCCGTTGTATTTTGGATGTCATAAAGATATAAAACAAGGTTAACATAAAAAGTGTTCCAGAGTTGATTGCGCATAGCACAACCCTAGTGTCACAACCGTATACACAACGTGGAAGTAATTCATAATCCATCTATTTTATGTAACACCGTACTAGTAGTGGCACAGGCTTCGCTTTTTAGTACCGCGACACAGGATAGTGTAACATCCACACCATTTTTTTTAGTTTAATTTAGATGATGAAATTGTTTTTCGGCTTTTGACGTATTTCAACTTAGGTATATATCTATTTGTATCAATTTTATTTTCAGATGACGTGGGGAGATCTGGTTCTTATTGACTTGTGTGACATCATAGCACGTGATCCATCAATTTTGACACCCTATAAAGTTATTAATGAACACAGAAAGAAGGTGGAAGCTCTACCAAAGATAGCCAATTACATCAAGAACAGACCACTTAGAGAGTTCTGAATACCACATTCACAGACATTGTTATTGACTTTTTAAATTGAGGTTTAACTTGTATCTGACGGAGTTGGACATTAAACCCCATTTCATTTCATTTTATGTAATTCATGGCTGTGGGGTTATAAGTGTGTAGACTCAAGCTGTAGTTTATCATTGCAGGTTACTCTTAACCATACATTATGCAAGAGCTAAATCTGCCTATTGCGGATCTTTCTTTAGGCCTGAAATGTTTTCTAAATTATTAATTAGACATTTTAATGTTAACTTATCCGGGCCATAGTCAACTCTCGATGGCATCGGATTTCCCCGATATTAAATAGATTAGAACAGTTCACCCACATTTTGATTTAAGCTAAATATGGTGGAGCGAGACTTATCTTGGAACAACCAGTGCGGTGGTTGAAGTTATTGCACACGTCTTTCAAATCTTCAAAGGCTTATAGTTTTGCTCGAAATAAAGTAATTTGAATGAAATTTTCAAATAATTAATTTTACATCATCTATTTTCGAACTATTATAACAAGAATGGCTAAATCTTACATAATGTATCTTTAAGTATGAAATTGGTATTTGTTAATTTTCGTAGTTATTTTGAGTTGTCGATCACCAAAGGAATAAAATCCTCAACATATTTTGTCGGCTTTGCCTATGTGTAACACCTTTGAAGTTGCGAATTCCAAAAAGATAACTCTGTCAGATCCGAGTATATAAAGAATAGAATTTGCCTTAAATCTACGATAAGCTCTCATAAGTACAGAATCTAATTTTCTTATATGAAAATGAAACAACATGTAAGGTGAGATTTCACCTCAGCCAACCATTGAGTTAATGGAGATGGGTTTACGACAAGCGGTGTATTATGGGGGATGTTACAAACTGTTTCATAATGTCAGCCAACCATAAAGTTAATGGAGATGGGCTTACGACAAGCGGCGTATTATGAGGGATGTGACAAACTGTTTCATAATGTCAGCCAACCATGGGGTTTCGAGTTTGCTACCAGTGGTTCCCCTTTGACAGTGGTGCAGGTATAGTCGTTCGGATGGGACGAAATCCGTGGTCAAGTACAGCTTAAGCCCGTCTTCATCCATGGGTGGGACGTGGAATTCTTGCAGGAGGATGTTTGCCAGGTTCCTGAGACGATGCATCTACCCCCAACCCCTACCACCGTACTTGTTAAGAAATACATACACATTGAGATTTTTAACAGAGAAATTGAATTGGACGTCAATTTTTATTACTAATTAATACGATGTCATTGTGAACAGAATTGGTTCCATTTACTCAATTTACAATGCCGCGTACTTCTTGTATCCAGATTAGGAGCAGAGCAGTAGGACGTTAAACCCCCATTTCATTTAGCTCTGTTTACATCTCGTGACCTTTGAACAAATCTGGAGGTAGCCTTAATAAATAGAGCTAACCGTCATATTCCATGCCTTATGCACTGCCGTGGCAAAATGCTACCCACAGTATATAGATACGGAGGGGGGGGGGGTATACAAATATGGTACCCCGCCCCCCCCCCCCCCCAACTCCAGTGACATAGTTGATTTTCATTTTCGTTTGCTTTGTTACTGTTGTAGTTCACATATCTGCTCTTTAATAGATGATATAAACATGTTTTTCGCATTGACTCCGCCCAAGAAATCCAAGTTTTAAACGTATTACCCTTTTCTCCAATGTGTGCCCCCCCCCCCCCCACGACAAAATCCGGATCTGGTACTTGTAGAGCGAACGAACGAATAGCGCAGAACAAACCACCTCCAAGGTTTCTAACGCAGGTACAGTATACAACCTATTTCATTTTAATTACATCCCACTTCTACTCGTTGCCAATGGCAACCTTTGATGAAACTGTCCTGTTCATTTCCAATACATGCACAAAAGTATCCGTGTATCAGAAATGAACAGTACACTTTTGAAAAAGGGTACTGTTCATTTCTGATACACGGATACTTTTATACCGTGTAAGAAACTTATCAAGCAATAAGAAGCGGACGTTTAGTCCGACCCAGATCGCAATGATAACTAGTTGTTTCTTACTGCACTCGGATAAGTTCGTTCGTTCGTGGGGTTTAACGTCCACTTCCACCTAACTCGGATAAGGTACATGAGACAACTAATCAATATCATAGTAACAAAACAAACCGGTAGGAACTACTTGGCAGTGCAAAAATATATACAATGGCATTAAATCAACACAACAAGATATTGCGAAAAACAATTATTACACATATCTATTGGCATCTATTCCATAATTTGGTTTGATTTATTATGCAAAACATATAAATGAGAATATTGAAAAATTATTTTAACTAATTGTGATTATCTTGCTAGACACTTCACAGGCCTTGAAAATAAGCAGGATATAAAAAAAACGCCTAGAAAGTTATAAATTTCATAACAATTAAATTTCAACGGACGAACCATGCACCGATGTATACTTTGACCATGAATGACCCACGTTTCGAATTTCCTTTACACTACATTTAATATCATCGCAGTCCGCTGAGCCCCCGAACAAAACTGTCCTGATATTCACCGATACACCTCGGAAAGTGTGCTAATAACTATTACATACATGTCCTTCAATATATTCAAATTTATTTCAGCGTCTAACAAAGAAAAAAAAAATTATTCAGATTACTGTTTTCGCCTCATGGAATGCAAATCATTATTTTTCAAATCAAGAATTTACTATATTTTCACTTCTTTGATGACATTAATACACTTTTTAGTAAATACAGTGTATCAGCCCCGGTTGTAATTGCAGTTGAGTAGCCTAAAAGTAAACATTTGATATTTAATCTATGTTGACGTATATTTATACAAATTTTAACTTAACCTGCCTTTTCATATATTATTACATGTCATGTGTATTAGACGCGGCTCAGTCCCTTTTAAACGAGATTCGGATGGAAAGTTTACGGTAACCGTCGATACCTAAATTATAACAACTGAGGACTGATTTGTCCGTTCTAACATGTTATTTTTTTCCTTGTCTTTTTATCTTTACCCACAGCTGTTGTTATGTGGAACTTTTATTGACTTGCTAAAATATTTATTACTTTGTTTATTATAGTTATTTTATAACTATACGAAGTGGGGTACTGAGTTAAACCTATTTTGTTAACCATGATTCTCAGCCATGTATGCGACTGATAGCAAAAGTTGTTCGGTAGAACGAAAGATTAAAAGAGCTAAATCGCTAACATTTTGGGCATAGAAATTTACACAAGTTCGTTCGTTCGTTCGTGGGGTTTAACCTCCACTTCCACCTAAGGTGATATCGTAGACAACGCAACGCATTAAATACTGTAATATGAATGTATCTTAACCGATTTACATTCAATGCTTTCCGTTTTTACTCTAATTTCAAATCAGTAATGTTCAGCGAAATAAGCCAGCAGTGTCAATCGAGTGACTATTTCGAGTGTCTGGTTATTCCAGTCTACATATGCCGTTTGATTCATTTGGTGCAATGTTTCTAGCCTCGTTCCACTGGGGCTGAAACGCATTGTCGTGTACCAATGGTAAAATGTTTATTTTGTCTTAAATATTGGATATCAGAAGCCCATCTTTTCCCGGTAAGATCACAGCATCAATGTTGATTTAAATTGACAAATAATTCGTGTTTCCAATGTTGAAGATTTTTAATAATATTTAGTTAGAGACTCAACTCCGTTAAAGCAAACAATACCCGCTACGAAACGCTGTTAGAATTTGAAAAAGAGACAAATTCACCCTCTAGCATTACTATGCGGTGACGAAACTTTTCAGATTTAATTCAACAACAGATAAACTTGAACTGAGCGTCACAAAATTTAAATATCAGGAATTGAGTATTTTAGGAAAGTTATATATTACCATATATAAAACATTTGGTGTTATACAAGTATGGGAAAAGAAAGGACGTTAATAAATTTTATCATAAGATTTCTAGGACCCTTACATGAGCGGACTCTGGTCTCAATAATAATAGTATTTCAGGTGAGTGTCAATAAATATAGAGGGTGACTCGGTGAGTGTGGCGCTGGCTCATTTACCAGGAGGGACAAGGTTCGATCTTGGAGTTTGCTGATACGTTCCGCAGGATTTTCCAGCTTGGTTTCGGTATAGGTGTCTAGTTGTTTGATGGGACAAAAAAGCTGGGTCTAATGTATGCCATTGATTTCATGTTAAAGATCTACTAACAGTTTGGAAGCAAAATATGTTAAGGCCCTGCACCTATAAACACTGCATTAACTTCTACATGATTGACTATGTAACAACCAGACAGGCAATCATTAGCTTAGTTTCTGTTTTTCACAACTTATACATTTCTTTTATAAATCAACACGACAGTCATTTTTATGGGCCCAGTTAATGCTACAATAGATGGTATCTACAAACAGTGCTACCTTGTTAAAGAATAATCCTATAATTCGCTATTGCCAGTTGAGAAATTGGCAAAAATATAATTTTCAACTTCAAATTCAAACGTTTGGCAGGAATAGAAAAACAAGGGAGATAATTGTGTTATTTCTGGCATGAATGATTTTCAGGTGTGGGAAATAATGCTAATGGTCGTATAATAGTGACATAACAACATTTTGAACAAAAGACATAGAAATAATTATGTTTTGACTTTCTTAGAAAATGTGAAATTCTCGCTTTAAAATAAAATAAATTTTATATTTTTCAGATATTTTGCAGTATGGTAGCTTTTACTATTCGATATCGGCTTGCTTTATTATTCTATGATAAATTGTCTTAAAATGTTCATATAGACGAGGAAAGATGATGGAAGGATAATATTATCATGTGAATTCTTGCTACAATTATTCCTTTTAAGCCTAAGTCAAAGACAATACTTAATTAGAAATCCAAACAAAATGTTTTAAAATCGAAGATTGGAAGATTATGATGCCAAATTATGAAATTAATATGATGCCAAATAAGGAGACACGATTGGAAAATTTGTTTAATAGAAGATATGATTTTGTGTAATATAATATCAAATTAGATATAATTTGATGATTTTGTCTAAAATTATACTTAATTAGAAATGATTGGGTAATTATGTTTAAAATGAAACCAAATTAGAAATGATGATCGGGTTTTGGTCTGATTTTGAGGAAATTCGAGCTCAACCTTCATTGCGATGTAACGGTGATATAATCAAACGGATTTTAAAATCGGATAATACTTGTGACCTCCAGAGGGACCACAAGCTAAAAAGGGCGATCTTTCGTACAATCGGCGGCCATAATCCATGAAGTTTACGATCTGATATGCGCAAATATGAAAAGAACCAAGATCTTTGGGTAAAACATGCTTTTCAAGCTAAAAACGATCCGATAAATGCCAATATCGAAAGCAGCTAGGACTATATTCCAAGTTTCGTCAAAATCGGAAAAGAATTGTGACCTGTAGAATGTCCACAAACAGTTATGGACGGATGTCCAGACGGATAGGGTTGACGAAAATTATATACGTCCACATGAAAATGTGGGGCGTATAAAAAGGTAATGAAAAATGAACATATTGAAATTGCATTCATGAAAATTATGAGTGTTTGAAGTTTGACAAGATCGTAGCGTAAGTTGTGCATTTGAAGCATGTATAACATTCAATACAATATTTGAACAACCTTAGAAATGGGGTTTAACGTCCTACTATTCGGCTCCTAAATCGGGCTAAGAAAGACGGGCATACGCCAAGCAGTGTGCAACGAGGGCAATTGTGTCCAAGCTGTGGCACGGTGGCATACTCTTATATCAAATTACAACTGCCAAGAGATAATTTACAAAATACAAGGGTCCTCGAAGTTTTTCGTCCCATCTCCGGGTCATTTTCGGGGGTTTATTTAATTTACAGTCAATCTATAGCACTTTCTTAATCAACTAATTTTATCAATCGCGAAATCGAGTTCTTTCCGACAATCAAGTGCTGACTCATTCATTGGCTTAAATTGGCTAAACCATAGAAATATATTTATATGAGCTAAACAACGAAAATGGACACAGATCACCAAATATTCCTGGGCCGTCACCCACGAAACAATTTGGGCCAAAGTTATTTTTAGTCTTTCTCCCCTCCCCATCTTTTGCGAGTCGATTTTTAAACGCCCACGTTGAAATGTGGTCGTATATTGTCGTCGTCCTTGTCCGTGGTGTGGACGCTCTAGAGGCTAAAGTTAATATCCGATTGACTTTAAATTTATACACAGTGTTTAAGGTCATGAGACGAAGAAAGCTATTGTTTTTCAGCGATTTCCGATGATAACTGCCAGAGTTATGGCCCTTGATCACTTAAAAAAATATTGTGGGCACTCTACAGGTCACAGTTAATATCCGATTAAGTTAAAATTTATACACAGTGGTTAAGGTTACGAAATTGATTTTCAGTGATTTCCGATAATTACTACCAAAGTTATGGCCCTTGATCACTTCAAAAATTTTTGTGTACGCTCTATACACAGTGTTTAAGGTCATGAGACGAGATAATTACTGCCATAGTTATGGCCCTCGGTCACTTAAAAAAATCTCTTGGACGCTCTAGAAGCCAAAGTTAATATCCGATTTATACACAGTGTTTAAAGCCCCAATAACACTCTTGGTGTAACTGAATAATAATATGTCCCAATCTTCATTCTGGTCAACAAGTCGTATTATTTTAGAATATTCCAATTAAATGATGATATAAATTTCATCCTAACACACCTATTTTAAAAAATTGGAAAAATTCAACCAATTGATTTGAAAAGTCTAACGTAAACCTTTTCAAATGTGACTTGGATTTTAAAATATTTTCGAACCCTCTGGACAAGTAAAATAGGTTGTAATGGATAATTTACACAACAGCTAGGACACTTAAACATCTAGTACTTAGAATAAGGGTATTATTTATTTTCTGGAGCTACCAAACCAGCAAGAATGTTATTGTCCCTTTAAGGCCATGAAACGAAGACGCCTTTTGATTTTCAGCAAACTCTGGTAATTACTGCCAGAGTTATTGAAAAATCTTGTGGACGCTTAAGAGTTACATGTATTGAAAAATCTTGTAATGCTCTAGAGGCCAAACTTATCATCCGATCAACTTCAGATTGGTACACAGAGTTTAAAGTAGCTAAGTCTCTAACTTAATATCATCCAAAGTTTTCAACATTGAAAACACGAATTATTTGTCAATTTAAATCAACATTTATACTGTGATAGTGCCGGGAAAAGATAGGCTTCTGATATCAAATATTTAAGACAAAATAACCTACCATTGGTACACGAATCGTGTACCATAATGCGTTTCAGCCCCAGTTCTAGCAAGAGACTCGAGGAACGAGACTAGAAACATTGCACAAAATCAAACGGCGTATGTAGACTGGACTAACCAGACGCTAAAAATTAGCAGTCTATTGAAACTGCTGGCTCATTTCGCCGAACATAACTGAGCAATCATGTTTGATTTGACTCCTTTTACATTACATCAAACAATCCCCCCCCCCTTTTTTTATGAACCCCCACAATTTTTTTTAATTACCCAACCGGGGGTATTATCCCCCAGAACTATTCTATTATTCTTTGGGATTAGGTATTAGCATTTGGTCATTGGTTGGTGCATATATTCACCATCCATTGTTCAGCGCCCATATATATATTAGAATTTATGGTTGATGTCACTCTTTCCTCCGCCTAGACACTATGGTTGTTCTCACTGACTGCTGGTACGTGGTGACAGCAAGAGGCTCTCTCGCAGGCCCTTTATGGGATAGGGTTAGGCATGTAAGATTAAAATCTATCAATTCAGGGTTAGGGTCGAAGATTAAAACCTATAAATTCAGGGTTAGGGTTCGGGTCAGTCATGTCAGATTAAAACCTATAAATTCAGGGTTAGAGTTAGGGTTAGTTCAGCTCTGAACGTCGGTCTCATTACACTCACCCTGAGCGTTCAGGGACTGTCCCATTCAATCAATGTCGAAAATAATTGGAACCCCAGTCAATTTTACTGGGCAACTTTTCACTGCCAAACGATGGGGTGTCAATTCGTGTGGGCGCCTGTACAATGTAAACGAACATCTTGGTGAGAAAATAAGACCTTGCTTACTTCGCTTAAGACAGTATGAGCGACACAACACGCTGTTAAAAATACGTCCCCTCCCATCAAGTTACATTTCCCCGCCATGACACTCTAACTGCAGGTCAACGTCCACATTCAGGAATGTCGGTCATACAAGACGAAACGAAATTGTACAGGCTTTCACACGGATTGACACCCCGTCGTTTAGCAGTGAAAAGTTGTCCAATAAAATTGACTGTTCTTCAATTTTTTTTCGACATTGATTGAATGGGACAGTTCCTGAACGTCCAGGGTGAGTGTAATGAGACCGACGTTCAGAGCTGAACTAGGTTAGGGTCAGGTATGTAAGATTAAAGCCTAGTATAAATTCGGGGTTAATAGGGTTTTAAGATTACAAAGAATGAGTAAGACAAAATCTTCAACGTGTATCTATCAACTTTTCCCATTTTCCCTATACGAGAAAAAGGAGTCAAAAAACAACCATAGTGCCACACACATATATTTTTCGATAAAACACTGAAATTCAACATCATTTAAAAAAAAAACAAAGAAACAGTCGTACATGAAAGAACTAATCGTCTTGTCATTTACCAACTTGTTATTTACTTTCTGTGCTGCCACAACAATTAAATATTGAGACACTAAATGGGAGTCACATCAAACATGAATGCCATGATATTAAATTTTTGTATACTAAACATTAGCATTGTCATGATTTTCTGATAATTACTTAATGAATTGTTACTCTTAATCAGATTTTAGTGTATTATAAATGTTTCATTAACGAAAAAAGTAAAAATATGCGACAACTCTTGTTGACTGCCCGGACGATTTAGCTGCTGTGGGCGTATGTTTCGTTGCCTGACAGTCTCTCTTTGTTGACTTTTTGGTCTATAATCCAAAAAAAGGGTTTGAAAATACATTTTCTGCCAGGTTGTGGATACAGAGTTGTAGGGTTGGTTAGGTTGAAATGTAGAGCCGGGAATTGCATGTTTGTTTACTTGTCTCTAGGCCTACTTCCAGTTGTGTATCTCAAGTTTTTCATGATGAACCCCACACATGCTTTTGGGCTAGAGTTTGCACATGTTGCTCCATCTGTGACAGAAAGCGTTCTACTACCTAACGAAAATTTAGGAAAAGGTTAAAGTCGGTCTGAGAGACGAGAATTAACATTTGAGTCAATGGAGAAATATTGAGTGATCTGTGGCCAAAAAGACGAGACTTACAAATATCTCGTTAGTTCTCGCGTGAAGAGACATGGCCGACGTTTGACTTCTTTGGAACGTTGCAGGGATTAGTTTTACATTAATTGTTAAAATGGAACTCGGCGAAACGAAGACAACACTTTTAATCAACGCTGCAATGTCTGCAGTAGGTTTTGCGATCTGTATGAGTATAATACCAAAGTTTAAAGACATGTTTATCAAGGCCAACTTGTTCGGCGTCGATATGAGTAAAACTACAAAAAAGAAAGTGTAAGTTCAGCTGGGCCAGGTTTATATTTAGTTTATCATTGCATCATATTTTGTTGTTATTGAAACAGTTCATGAATAGCATATTGGCTGCTAAGCATTTAATTTTACACTCAATTTATGAATTTAAAATTACACTTGTTTGAATTTGGAGAATGGAATGAATCAGAATAATAATTAAATGCAAAATGAAATAATATGACTTTTCTGCTCCATTCGGGCAGCATCTCAACATGTTTGTCCTACTCATATTTTAAGTAGCCTACACGTCAATGTGAACACAGGACTCAGGTTTTGTCTCATCCGAGCGACTAGCTGCTGTTCCTTGCACCAGTGATAGGAGGAAATCATGTCCAAAAATCCTCTGTAACTTTCTCAGCAAGCACCTGTCCTTGCCATTGACTACCAAGTTAGCGAGCCAGCACCTTTCTCACTAAGCCAAGGCAGCTCACCTTATAATACAACTCCAATATAATCATGATCAGTCGTGACTAATGGATACAATATATTAGCCTAAGTGGCGGGTGATTAACATTGATCTATCATGATGGAGTTATTAAATTGGCCCTGGCAGCAGTAGGATAATTCCTTGTTCATTCATACTTATTGAAATTGCTTGGGGATATAATGAAATGAAATTTAGAACTTGAAATTATGATACATTTTCAAAATTTCGTTAGGAAATTTGAGCCTTAAAAAAACATATTTCCTACAAAGTTCATAAATTATTCAAAAAATTACTTTTAAAAAACAAAAACATGTATAATTTTTATTTTGATATATTTGCAGACCAGAAGCACTTGGAGTTGTTTGTGGAGCTGTTTTTTTAATGATACTTTTTTTGTTTATTCCTATTCCATTTTACAAACACCTGGCTGAAAATAATAATGATTTCCCTCATGATAAGGTGTGTATATTTAAGCTATATTGAAATCAAAAAAGAAACCATACGACAAGTTCCAAGAAACTACTTAAAGAAAAAAGAAACATGTTGCTTCTCAGCTATATCACTATGTTTAAAAAAGCTATTTCAGTTGCATGTTGAAAAGATATTCCAGGTAATTTGAAACTGGAATATGTTGTATTTCCATTGTCCTAATTAAACATTAAACAGAGTTTTCAAAATAGTTCTTTGTGTAGTTTCTGTTGGAGGTCAGTTTATAAAGTAAAAATACAAATTCAAAGTACCTGTAAACAAACACAAAATCAACATTAACATAGTATTCATAATTTGATGTCATTTAGAACTACGTTATGTGATCAGTTTTTTGTCTCATATCTTTGTATTGGTAAATACTAAATAGAATTAAACTGATATTTCTAGTAGATATTTATCAGATAACAAAATATTGTAGTTTTCAAGGGTTTCAAAATCTCTGAAATGTCGATCAGTGACTTTGATTATAAATAACTCACATGATATTGATGTTACTTTATTGTATGTTGCAGTATGTGGAATATTTGGCTGCTCTGTTGTCTATATGTTGCATGGTATTTCTCGGTTTTGCTGATGATGTTCTCGATCTGCGATGGCGCCACAAATTACTTTTACCAACCATGGCATCACTACCTTTGTTAATGGTTTATTTTGTTAACTTTAATTCTACTACCATAATAGTGCCTCAGCCATTGAGATTTCTACTTGGTTTTGATCTTAATTTAGGTAAGTAATGCTCACTTATCACTGCCTCTTCCTCTGGAATCAAAACTACACAGATTAACTAGTTTTTTTCATGCCATAGGTCGATATCAAGGGGATTAGAATGTCTGACAGGTGAGAAACCTTGAATTGTTTTCAGGATTAAGATAAAATCAAATGGTCAATCAAGGTAGCTGTAGTGTTAATCTTGTAACAGTATATGGTGGGATGTTGTATAGTTATTCTTGTAAGTCTGTTCATTGAATTTAGATTCCAGAGAAAACAAGTTTAATTTGTTAAGTTTCCAGACCATGGAACAAAATGAGCAAGATCTTGTACATGTATCTACATGTAGCTATATTCCTTAAAGAGTTCTCACTGTCTGTAAACATAATTTAAAGACATTTATTTCTAGGTTTTCTGCTAAGCTACTGCCACTCTGTGGAATCACCTGAATTAAGAAGCTCCGTCCTCTATAGATTATATTCCGATTAGATGTCAAATTTGAGACAGAATCCTTGACAGTTTCAATTCACTAAAGAGTTGTCAGAAAGTCTGTTCTCGGGGGGGGAAAATCCTTATCGTCCACTTAATGGCAAATGCTTGTCATCATGAGCCCTGTTTCATTCGTGTTAGTGCTTGTTTGTTTTACATTCCTCTATGACATGGAGTTCAAGTGCTTTATAAATGTGATTACATTTATTATTATGATACAGGTATTTTATACTATGTGTATATGGGAATGTTGGCTGTATTCTGTACAAATGCTATTAATATATTGGCTGGTGTAAATGGTTTAGAAGTCGGGCAGTCTTGGGTAATTGGTATATCAGTTCTCATCTTTAATTTCATCGAACTCTCAGGTATGGTATTTTACCTGTTCGTTGTCCAAAATTTTAACAACAGTATATAAAATCCCTTCTGTTACCAATAATATGTTAATTGTTATGCTTATATGCAAGCTAAAGCCTCAGGTGTCAACATTACTAAATAAAGATGGCTATTTTTCTTTACATGTCATCAATCTGATATTGTTACCAGTAACCAAATTGCTGGAAATGTATTGTTAAGGTGATAAAAAGTGTTTACCCTATATTTTAATACCAACAAATGCCAATATATAAATAATTGTTAAAGGGACATTATGGAGATTAGATAAAGAGCTGACATTTCTCGCTATAATAGTTAAATTGCTCAACTATGAACCAAGATATTAGCGATTGAGTTTTAGGTCTAGTCTCTAACTATTTTACTGAAGTCAGTACGATTAAATACAAAATCTTGAATATCCATTTTGACGTTAAATCTTCCATCACAAAATGTATTCAAATCAGTAAATATCGCAGGCTAGAGATGGCATGAGTTGATTATGGTTTGGATAAGTTAATTAATGTCTAATTAATAATTTTGATAACATTTCAGACGTAAAGAAAGACCTAGAATAGGCAGATTTAGCTCTTGCATAATGTATGTTAATCAATCTTTCGGAAATAATATAAGCATTACTTTATATAATATGCAAAAGGTTGAAAGAATATACATGTTACATGATATTTTTTATTTTCTTAAAGGTGAACAGAGAGCAGCCCATGTTTTTTCTAGCTATTTCATGATGCCATTTATTAGTGTAACAACAGCTTTATTATATTATAATTGGTAAGTAAAATGTATATCAGTATTTTCAACCAGTTTATTATATTTTAGATAAATATGTAATTATACTGCTGACTACTGAGCTAGAGCAATAATTTTTTTATTCAATATCGATGCTTCATTGTTGGTCAGATTCAATATTATAACATAAGATAGATAATGGTCGTACTGCTTCTCGGATAAACTTTTAAAAATTTTCGGGGTTTTTTCAGGGTGCTCGGGGTTCCTTCCAACCTGATTTTGTGCAAATTACTGAAATAAAAATATACCATTATATGCACTTCACAAAATGTTAATGTGGAATAAATGACTCAGTGAGTAAGAAGTTGGTTAATCTGGAGGTCCTGTGTTCGATCATTTTGTTGGCCGAGAAAGCTCATCAAGATTTCCCGGGAAATGGTTCATCCTTGTCATTGGTGTAGGTGTCTGTGTACAAATTGGCATGCATGTAAAAGATCCCTTCACTGTTTGATAGAATTTGATAGAAGAGGCAGTAGTGTCATTGTCTTCACAAAATTTTCCTCATATCACACTGCATGGCATATCCCCGTCTTCACTGAAATTGTTATTAAACTTTAGATTCTTATGACTGTACATAAATCACTAATTATATGAAAATATCCTTTTTTTTCAGGTATCCATCACAGGTTTTTGTTGGTGATACATTTTGTTATTTTGCTGGAATGACATTTGCAGTGGTTGCCATCTTGGGTCATTTTAGTAAAACTATGTTATTGTTTTTTATCCCACAAATTCTCAACTTTATTTACTCTGTGCCTCAGTTGTTTAGGTTTGTTCCATGTCCAAGACATAGACTACCAAAGTAAGTAACCAACACTGATCTGATGTGAATAATTGAACTCGCTTGTTTTTGCATAACATATCGAAGATTAACAGTAAAAGGGACTTAGTTATTCAGACACAGTGTGCAAAATGTAGCAGTCCCATTAATACAATCATGAAATCCAAGTTATTTAAACATAATGCCAATGACTAATCTGTAGATCATTCCTGACACTTTCCATAACCAATCGATAGAATTTAAGATATAAATAAGGATTACTTCCAATTTCTAAATGTGCTATCAGCTGTAAATATCAAAATAGACATTGCAAATTATTCTGCTTGGGATTGGCATGTCTTTTACTGCAGTATATAACCCAATTTCTCAGCAGGTCTCTAAAGTCAATTCTTTGCTTTAACTTTAATCACAAAATAAGCAAATTAGAGTTTTATTGTTTCCCCAGTCAATGCTACAGGACAAAGTTTTATTGAGACATATGTATTCAGATATATTTTTTTCTTTTCAGATTTAATTCATCAACAGACAAACTTGAACTGAGTGTCACAAAATTTAAATATCAGGAATTGAGTATTTTAGGGAAATTATTTATTACTATATATAAAACATTTGGTGTTATAAAAGTATGGGAAAAGAAAGGAGAAGATAAACAGTATATGGAGTGTAATAATTTCACGTTAATAAATCTTATTATAAGATTTCTAGGACCCTTAAATGAGCAGACTCTGGTCTCTATAATAATAGTATTTCAGGTGAGTGTCAATCAATGTGCAGGGTGACTCAGTGAGTGTGGCGATGGCACATTTACCAGGAGGGACAAGGTTCGATCTTGGAGTTTGCTGATACGTTCCGCAGGATTTTCCAGTTTGGTTTCGGGAAAGGTGTCTAGTTGTTTGATGGGGCCAAAAAAACAGGGTCTAATGTATACCGTTGATAGCATGTTAAAGATCTACAAACAGTTTGAAAGCAAAATATGAAAAGGCTCAGCACCTCATAGAACACTGTATTTAACCCTGTAAATTTGATGTACAATGAACCAACCATAAAGCCAATGATTTACATAGTTTGTGTTTTTCACAACTTGTACCAGAGGCGGATGGGGGCACATGCCCCCCCTAATTTTCGACAGTGCCCTTTTTTACTGCTGAAAGTCCTTTTTTTACTGCTGAAAGTGCCTTTTTTCAGACCCAAATATGTCCTCTCCGAACGTTTACTTAGACAAAAATATCAGCCAAATAGCTCTTAGAATGTCTACAGATGCAAGGAAATGACATAATTGTCTTCGAGGGTGTTCCCCCCTCAATCCCCTCGCAGCGGCATGCCCCGTCTCTGCAGTAAGTGCCCTCATTTTGCAGCGCCCCCCCCCCTTTTCAAAATTCCTAGATTTGCCCCTGTGTACATTTCTTCTAGAAATCCACAAGACAGTCATTTTTATGGGTCCAGTTAATATAATATAAATTTTATATTTTTCAGATATTTTGCAGTATGGTAGCTTTTACTATTCGATATCAGCTTGCTTTATTATTCTATGATAAATTGTCTTAAAATGTTCATATAGATGAGGGAAGATGATAGGAGGATAATATTATCATGTGAATTCTTGCTACAATTATTCCATTTAAGCCTAAGTCAAAGACAATACATGTATTCAACAATTAGAAATCCAAACAAAATGTGTTAAAATCGAAGATAAAAGATTTTGAGTTAATATAATGCAATATAAAGAGATACGATTGGAAAATTTTTTTAATAGAAAATAAGATTTTGTGTAATATGATATCAAATTAGAAGTAATTTGATGATTTAAATAGAAATGATCGGATAATTATGTTTAAAATGATACCAAATTAGAAATGATGATCGGGTGATTATTTGTAAAATGATACTAAATTAGAAATGATGTGATGATTATGTGTAAAATGTTACTAGTTAAAGAAATGATTCAATTATGACTGTGTGATTATGTGTGAAATGATACTAAATTTGAAAAGATTGAATGATTACATGCATGTCTTAAATGATACTAAAACAGAAATGATCATTGGATAATTAGTTGTAGAATGAAAGTAGCTTTTGAATGATGTTTTGATGACTATGTGCCAAATTAGAAATGATGATTGGGTGATTAATTGTATAAGGATACCAAATTAGAAATGATTAGGTAAATATTTTTAAAATGATACTAATTTAGGAATGATTTGATGATTATGTTTCAAATAATACTAAATTGGAAATGAATGGTTGATTTTGTGTAAAATGATCTGAAATAAGACATGATTGTGTGATTATGTGTAAAAGGATACTAAATTAGAAATTATTATTATGTTCAAAATGATACAAAATTGGAATTGATAATTTGATGATCATGTGTGCAATAGTACTAAATTAGAAATGCTTATGTGTCTAAAATGATACAAAATTAAAGGTGTTTTTATTGACCACTAATTAGACAAAGTGATTTGCATTCAATCAAATTTTCATTTTTGACGTCCATCAAATTCAAATTGATTACCCTAATCAACAAATTTATCGACACAATTTCCAAAGCAATTATCACAAAATCACCTCTAGGTGCAGTTTACGATTCGATTTGGTGATTACATTTGAACAAGAATTGTTCATTTAAATTTAAGAATTCTTTTAAGTACTTTGAAATCGACTGTACTATTACAGGCCATCTCAACTAATTTCAAATCGATTTGGCAAGTTGTTAAAAGGACCTCAAAAATGATTTGATGATTATTTTTAAAATGGCACTAAATCTCTTTGTAAAGGAAAAAAATAGATTGTTGAATTGTGCTGCATGATCTAATGTGTTATTTTGATTAATGTTTGTACAAAAGGATTGGGCTATTTCTAATAAAAAATCATTAGGCGAAAGGGGTACTATTATACATAAATGAATAGTCCTCATTTATATGGGGATTGAGGTTGAAGAATTCCAGTCATAGAGTGAAACATTACTTCAGCTTGTCAATCTGATAAATTTTTGATCTATCAATTTCCCCAAAATCATCATTTGAGCTACATGTATGTTTTATTTATGGTATTTTGTTTAGTTTTGTTTGTGTGAGAAAAAAAATGTTTAAAAGTTATTTTGTCTTCTCTTTTATATATACAATGTTTTATGTAGAAATATATTGTTGTAATAATATCTGTATTTTAAGTTCACAAATTTAAGCAAAAACAGATCTGTGTGTAAAAGTCCCAATATTTAATCCAAAGTTCATTATAAGATAAAACAGAACTAATGAAATGGGGTTTAACGTCCTGCTATTCTGCTCGGAAATGGGCTAATGAAGTTACAGTGTGTTATGAAGGAAATTTTGCCCGGACAGCAGCACTATACGGAGTACTCTAATATTGAATTCTGTCAAGGGATTTTTTACGTGCACACAGGACCGTGGTTTTTTGTACGTTCCGAATGATTGGACAGCTGACCTTGTCAGGCCCTCCGTCCTGTATAGTGTATCACTGACAAGGGTGAACCACACCAGAAAATCTGGAAAAACTTTCTCAGCCAATGCAGGATCAAACACCCGACCTCCAGGCAAGCAAGCCCATGTCTTACCCACTTAACCGCTGTGACCCCCCCCCATCCCAACCACTTGCCTACATCGCAAATGGTATTATATTGTTGTTTAAGTCATGGACCTGATCCGTTGTTCTTATAGTTCTAATGAGCTCTGTGACTGTACCCAAGAAAATTACAGAAAAAATACAAACGAAATGACGTAATGTACAGCAACAAAGATCTAGAAAGAAAGGGCAGCAAGAATACAATTAGTACAGAACGGCTATATTGTGGTACGAAAAAAGCATGGTTAACAGTTGGTACGAAACGACTATTATATTACCACAGTGATCAGCAGTGAATATTCGCTGGGCCACTTCAGTCACTGATAAGGATAACATTGATGCGAATTAATGAGTTCCCAATATTAACTTTTTTCCTCCGACAAATTAAATTCTAAAACATTTTTTTTATGGTGGTTATTTAGAAAAAAAAATAAAAACGTTTGAAGTTAAAAAATATTTCCGATTTTGTGAAAAATTCACCATACTGCCTGAAGCAGTTATGTCTTATGTAAACAATGCACGCGCCATGTGATGTAATTCCACGTGTTGAAGATATTCATCTGTGACAGAGATATATATTAGAAGACAACTGTCGTAATTGTCTATGTAGTTCAGTGTAATGAGCAATCTGTTTCACAGAGAATTACTTACGAATGTAGCGGCCAAGCGAATATTCACTGCGGGATCAGTTTGTGTATAATGAGGCCGACGTTCAGAGCTGAACTATTCTCTATGAAACCATTATTATGGTGAAACAGATTAATGTTATATTACATGGGAGACAACTCCAATGAATAATTTCCTTGTAACCGGAAGTTTAATGGACGACAAATTTATGTTGTTATCGAATTAAGCACGTTTGCTTGTGTTAACAGGGTTTTTTTTTTTTTCAAGGTAGTTACTTATCACGTCATTATGTACCCTGATTTGTTGCGAAGATAATATTGATTCTGATTTCGAAGTCAGTTGGGTTGTCAGTTGCGTTTGATGGTAAAATTCTTCCAAAAGGTGCAGGTGTGGAGCGAAGCCGAAGGTTATTTTAATTAATGATGTCATATCATATACATAGACTTAAATGTTTGCATGTTACTTTCAATTTCCGGAGTTGGGGCCTATTATTTGTTTGTTTTGCTGCATGATTTTGCTGTTGAAGGCTTAAAGATTCTTATGTAGCCAATTGACTTGGAATTATTATTTTCAGCAAGAAAATTAACACAGAATGTCAAACGTTACTCTCTTTTCCGTTCTTTACACAATGCAATCTCTTCTAGATGTCAGGAAAAGGGATTTAGTGGCATTACTCATTGTATGTCAGATAGCATTATATTTGTCACAGTAATAGAGTGTAGAAACTGCAAAATGGCTGCTCTTAACGATCTTAATCCGATGAATAAGATGAACATTCTGATCTGTAATTTGGACGGCTGTTAACGGTATCAAAATAGAATAACTTATGTCGTGGTATTCCAAGTTTGTTGAACTGTTTGTAACAAGGAGGATGTTTCGGTGAATAAGTAGTCTGTTACATACATATAGTCAAGTTATGTCGTGGTATTCCAAGTTTGTTGAACTGTTTGTAACAAGGAGGATGTTTCGGTGAATAAGTAGTCTGTTACATACATATAGTCAAGTTATATGGTTTTGGGTAGGGTTGCTTGCCCAGCTTTCAAGGTTTTCTTTGTACCGTATTTGTCACTTTCCTATCACTTCTACAAAAAAAAAAATGTGAATACAGTTACAAGTAAATAAACATTTGTATTCCCTAACTCAAATTGAATGATTTTATTTCATGTATTCTTGTTTTGCTTTTTTTCTAGATGGATGGTTGATCTGAATGGTGAACAATTATGGATGAAGATCCAGGATTTCAATTTAGCATTGATCCACTTGGCGATGGACTGGGCTGTCAAGGATGTGACAAGTTACAGAAACTTGTTGATAAACACCAAGAAGAAAAACAGGTCAATTATAAAACCCTGAAACAGAAAATAGTATCAACAGATCAGCTGATTAAAAGATTCCGTTCTAAATGTGAGGAGTATGATCAGCAGAGTAAAATGTTGGAAGATGTCACGAGGAAGTTAGAGAGAAGCAAACGCGACACAGAAACACTAAATAGCCAACTACAGACATCCCTTCAACAGCTTGAACCCCTTAAAAAACAAGCAGAGAGTCTGGCAACATCCTTACGGAGAAAAGATTCTACAATACAAACTCTGGAAGATAAACTGCAAGCAGCTGAGAAGCTTCGAGCACAGTTTGAGGCAGCCAGTCGCGTTCATGACTCTGAAAAACTGAAAATGGGAAAAGAAGAAAAAGAACGGAAAGCTTTAGCTAAAAAAATTGATTCACTAGAAGCACTAAAACTAAAACATGAGAAAGAAATAACCACATTAAAAGACTCAAATAAAAATTTAAAAAATGAAAATAAAACTTTAGAGAAAAAATTAGAAAAAGCTTCACAAATGAACTCGGGCTATCATAGTGATGTACATTCTAAACCAAAGAAAAGCAACAAAAAAACGGACTCTAAAAATAAAACTCTTCTCACTGTTGATGATGATTCTACAAATAAAAACATTCCCTTTACATCAAGCGATAATACTGATAATGAACTGAACGAACCGGTTGGTTTCATGGAACAAGATTCTTCAAGTGAAGAAGAAATAGATCTGGATCATGATTTTGCCATAAGCCCTTTAACTGTGCTTTTATCTCCCCTCCCTCCCACACCCCAGACCTTTAATTCCGCTGATGAAGATGATTGGGATGATGGATTTGCTACTAACGATGTTGAAAATTTGTCGGATTCAGAAACAGAAGAAAATGCTAGTAAAAATATTGAAAGTCTAGAAGCTGTGAGAATAGAACATCCACAAGATCCTGCTTCTGATACCAATAGTAGTACAAATATTGATACCCCTGGTGGAAATCGAGATGTTGAGGGAACGGAACATCCATCAGAGACCGATCATGGCAGTACAATGCAATTTAAAACAGATGATAAAAAGATTTCAATTCATGGGGAGCCAAATAATAGTCCATCTTCTACCCAAAAAGAAGATGTTATATACGACCTTCCAAGTACATGTACTTCACAGTTAACAACACAACATAGCAGTCAACAAAATAAATACTTAGATATTCCGAAGAACAACATGTCTTGTAAAACAGAAATTAATGAAAATTTTATAAAACAAGATAAAGAGGACAGTGAGCAGAACATAAAACCTCTAAAGGATGTTCTGACTATTACTTCAAATCGTACGGACATCGATTGCCCACCAGACATTAAAAAATGCACTGTATCAGATGCTTCCTTAATGAACGAAAACTTTAATTCTGAATCATTGTTAGAAAATAGTGAAAGTGATATGAATAACTCTTCAATTAGTTTTATAGATAGAAAACCCTTAGTTTTATCGGAGAAAATGAAGCAAACATCATATACCAATAAACACAACCTTTCCTGTGATATTATAAACTCTAGTCCAGATAATAATGATAAAAACACCATGAATAGTCCAAAAGACATTCAGTCTTCAGTTACATCATCCAACATGAAACTTTCATCAGAATTTGATAATACAAGTAAAGATAATGAAGTTAACAATATGAACAGTGTAAATAATGTTTCTTTGGTTCAGTCTGGTTTACATAATTCAGAGCATGCAATAAACCCAGCTTTAAACAATAAAATTATAAATTCTTCAGAAATTAAGAGTAACATCACACAAAAGATGTCAGAGGATAACACAGGCACCATGTTAGAACCTGTAGCGAAAGCTACACTCATTGATACTGCAGTGGCTACTTTTTCAGAAGTGAACAAACCTGCTCCATCTACTTCAGAAGAAGGAACCAGTTCCTCTCTGGAAACTAGAAATGCATTCACTACTTTTCCAACTACCATATCTGCTCTGGAAGCAAGCAAAATATCTGCACCAGCTACCGATTCCATATCTGCTCCAACTCCTCACACAATTTCTTCCCTTGAGTCTAGCACAGATTCTGTTCCAGAACTTAGAACTATGTCAACTAAAGAGCCAAGCATTATTGCTACTCTTACTCCAGATTCTTACAGTTTACCTTTGCCAGATTCTAGCGCTAGCCCAATGTCTATTCCAAAGTCTGAATCCATGTTTGTTGCTGAGACTAGCAACATATCTGCTAAAGACACTAACCCGACTTCTACCCAAGAGCTTAGATCCACAGCTATTGCTGAAACTGGCATCATATCTACAAAAGAAACTAGACTAACTTGTATGCCAGAGTCAAGATCTACATCTGTTGCTGCGAGTAGCCCCAGACCTGCTAAAGACATTAACTCAACTTCTGCTCAAGAGCATAGATCCACATCTGTTGCTGAGACTATCATCATATCTGCTACAGGTATAAACGCTAATTCTTCCCAAGAGGGTAGCTGTAACCCAACTTGTATACCAGATCCCAAACCCATGTCTGTTGCTGAGACTAACACCAGACCTGCTAATGATATTAACTCAACTTCTACTCCAGAGTGTAGATCCACATCTGTTCCTGGGACTAACACCAAAATTGCTAATGACATTAACTCAACTTCTACTCCAGACTGTAAATCCATATCTGGTCCTGGAACTAAGACCAGAATAGCTAAAGATGTTGCCCCAACTTATACTCCAGAGCCTAGATCCACATCTCCTGCTGAGATTAACATCGCAACTTTTGCTCCAGAGCCTAGATTCTCACCTTCTGAAACTAGCACCAGATCTGCTAAAGATATTTCCACAATTTCTACTCCAAAGCGTAGATCCTTATCTGTTACTGAGACTAGCACCAACTGGTCAGAGTCGTGCGCTATAAACAACCCTGCAACAGGTGATTTACCCCCTGAAATGACAACTTTAAATAATAATAATAATATCAAGACTACTGTTGATGATTTTAAGAAGGTGAATTTTACTGACATAGACTTGAAAAATGTTGATGACATTCCAATTAGCTGTGATAATGTTATTTTCAATGATTTGAAAGATTGCAAAAATAACAGAATTCTTCCTGGTAAAAATTTAGGCTTGGAAACTAAACATATAGATGATGAATCTTCTGAAAAATTGTTAGTGACCGTCAGCAACATCGAAGATACACATCCAACTGAACATCTTAAGGATGAAACCATGGCAACAGACACAACTCTCCCTACTAGACGGAAGAGACGAAAAGCTACTAAACGTAAAATGAAAGAGGAATTGACGAAAATAGTTGATCCATCAAAGCCTAGTAATAGGGTTACTGCCATCAATAACGAGATTGAAGAATATAACCAACATCAAAATGATCTCAAAGGCAGAAACAAAAAGGTAACAGTTCCCAAATTCTGCCCAAATGATGATGAGACTGATTCAAAGAAAGTATTTAAGCCTATCATAGTCACTCAGAAATCAACAGGATTTTTACTCAGTGGACAAGACTTGACAGATAATTTTACAAAAGGACAATCAAGTAAAACAAAAGAGAAACAAGGGTTGTTTAAATCGTGTGATGGTAATAATGAGAAACCGACAACCAGTGATATCTTTGATGACATGTTTTGTTGTTTGTCTCGTCCTATGTCCCCTTTTGACTTTCTGCAGGTTCACAATCCCATCTCTCCCCTTCCACCATCACCTGATATAACTACAGAAGAATGGAAGGATAGCGAGCTCACAGGTTTTGAAGATGCGAATGATGATGGTGACGTGGACAACTCTAATCTTACACTGCCCAGCTCCCTGCCGAAGACCAAAGATTTGGACCAATCTACTGTTGAAACTGCTGATGGTTCTCTTCCACTAACTGATAAAATCACAGATGAGTGCAGTGTTAAAAATGTCACAAAAACCAGTACCTCTAACACCAAAAACACTTTGCAAACAACAGAAGACAACGAATTAACATGCAATAGTGAGGTAAAAAACAAAGATCTGCCACAAATTTCACAAGAAGATGAAGAAGTCAAGAACATAAACGCTGATGTTAAAAGTGATAAATCAGAAAGCGACATATCTAAACCAGAGAAAAACAAAAAACAAACCATTCTGATTTCAACTGCAGAAATGAAAAATGTGTCTCTTAAGAAAATAATCAAACGAAAAAGCACAGAAGTAGATGGCACAGGTTTGAATAAAAAACTAAAACCTGAATCTGTGTCTGGAAATTCTTCAAATCTTGGAGATACCCTGTCTTCGACTCAGCAGATGTCAGTGATCAGTCCGGAAACAAAACAAAGTATGAAGAGTGATTTGGAAACGTTGATGTCAGCTGGACAACCAGAAATACTGACATTTCTGGATAAATATTTCCCTAACAATAGTTCATACTTGTCATCATGGCATCATTTAGTGTTGGCTATCCATCAAGTTTTAAAGAATATTAACATTGAAATGGGATATAATTGTTTACAGGGAGATAACTCTTTCAATACCCCATTGTTGCTAGACTGTGAACATCGTTTAATACTACTCCTCCAGCATATATCTAGTAAATTTCCAATGTGCAATTTACATTTCTTCTTAGACATTCTATGGACGAGTGCGATAATGGAGAGCGATGGCGTGTGTTCAACAGCATCGATTTGTCGTGTTTATACGGCTGTATGTAGATTAAATGGTGATCTTGAACAAGCGCGTGTGTTGATTTATCAAATAATATATTCTACAAAGAATAAAGATAATTTAGTGTCACGTTTATTAGCAATTGTTAGCGTGTGGCCGTTAATTTTAGATCGTGATTTTCCTAAAAACAGCATCATGCCGTCTGTGATAGAACATGTAGTTGTCAAATATAGTGGACAATATAAACAGAATCAGCCACAGATTTTCGCAAAGTTTTGTCAACTGTGTGGCTGGTCATGTGATCTCCCTGTCAATAACAATAAAAAACTTTTATCTAACTTAATCCAACTGCTGAAGGATCATGAGAAACATCCAGATAAAGTGTATGAGATTATTGGTGGTCTGAAACTTTTATTACAAAAAGAGGACTGGTTGTTTTTATATACAGACTTTATTAATGTTCACATATCATCAGGTTGTCAAAAATGGTGTTACGGTAAAACGACTCCGTGTGGCATAGATCCGGTGTATCTCGTATCCATTTTAAAAGTGCTCGGGGAAGTGCTGGTTCCTGAAAATTCAGATTTCTTAAAGATCAAAAATCAGAATATCCAGAGTTTGTTGACAACTTTTCTAATACCAACACTGCTTAAACAAACTCCAGTGACTATCGTTCCAGACTGTGCTGCTGATGTTATAATGAGATTATCTCCCTTCGCCCCACAGCTTGCAATGACAAATTTGTATCGTTGGTATAAAAAGATAAAAGCTGTTATACCCCAACAAATAAAACTGAGGTTACAACAGGCGCGAAATCATTTACTAGAACATCTGCCTAAATTTCAATGTGCTGAATTTGTTTAACGTCCCACAAAAATACTCTCAAAACACCGAATATAAAGAGCTGCTGTTTTTCATGAATGTGTTAGGAAATTTAAGACTAAATTTTGCTCATCATGTTACCATCTTTCTCTACAGTGTCAGACAAATTGTGCACAGAATTATTTCAATTTTTGCATATCTGTTTATTTAATTCAGTTCAAAGTTAAGATGATTTTGTGCTTTTTTGAAAAAAATATAAGTGTGTATTAATTGAGATCCATATTTTTTTGTTGTTTATTGTACATTCAGTGTACATTTACATCACAATGTCTTCAAAATGTATTTTGATGAAATTGCAATATTCTAAATCTTGAAAATATAAGGATATGGGGTGGTATGGGGGATCTTCTTTTTTTACATTGACAAATGTAGAATCTTTGTAGTAGAAGGCAAAAACCGAACACTAAAGATCCATTGATAAATAAGTGGGGTTGAATGGCTGAATGGTCAGCTTGTGCGCGTTGCAGCATAAGGTCAGTCATTGAGTCAACTGGCGTGATGTCAATTCCCCAGTTGTATAAGACAAGGAGTAGGGTCTTCTGTCCAACCTCGTGTGTTTACACTGGGTCCTCCGGTTTCCTCCCACTGCTAAAGACCCCTACACGCATGCAAATTATTGAAATAAAATTAAACCATATTTAAGACCCTAAATGACCTAGTTTGTGTTGAGTAGTTAAACCCCATTTCTCTCTCTCTCTCTCTCTATGCGCCAATGTGTACAGGGGACCGCCTTGGTTTTTCCTCCCGCATATTTGTCATTTCTAGGAATTTCTAAAAAGAATCACAACAGCTCTTACAGAAGACAATTATTGTATTTAAATGACCTGCTATGATTCTTTTCTTGAGTTCAAGCATAATACTGATACAGTCAGAAAGAACAAAATAAATACCCATGTATAATCATAACATTAGTGGAATCACTTAAACAATCTGAACAGTTAAAACCACTTAAAGATACATTATGTAAGATTTAGATAAAGAGCTAGCCATTCTTGCTATAATAGTTTGAAAGTAGATAATGTAAAATGAATAATTTGAAAATTTCATTTAAATTACTCTATTGCAAGCAAAGATATTAGCCTTTGAAGGTTTGACAGATGTGTGCAATAATTACAACCAACGTACTGGTTGATGAAAGCTAAGTTTCGTTCCTCCATATTTGATTAAATCAATATATTGCTGAACCGTTCCAATCTATTTAATATCGGAGAAATCTGATGCCATCGAGAGTTGATTAAGGCCTGGATCAGTTAATTAATGTTTAATTAATATTTTAGAAAACATTTCAGGTCTAAAGAAAGATCTGCAATAGGCAGATTTAGCTCTTGCATAATGCATTTTTAAATAAATTTTTCATTGGTTTAAACCAGGGCTTCCACTTAAAAATTTTCCCAGCTGGTCGGTTTTCACACAGGTTTCATAAATATAATGAAACCCTGATGTGTTATTATACTCATATCATGGAAGCTATAGGTCCATGGTTATATCATCTTTTGTTCAAATTATATTGTTGTCCATGTATTAGAGTAGTAGACCTATTGTTTTATTCTAGGGTATGTGAGTTCAAGGAAACAGAATAATAGTTGATATTTTTGTAAATATTTTGTACCATGCATGGTAGACCTATTTTTGTTGTTATCGTTATATTTTGTTATGTATAGAAAATATCACACAGATTCTATTAAAATATGTTTGAAATATATTTACAATTTACACTCATTGTTAATTACAGTATTGATTGGTTTAGTGGCCGATTATGCTGTAGATAGTAATGCCTGTTATATATGCAAGTCATGGGTTATATATGCTAGTCAGGATTGAATGCCCAAATTTGTACATTTCCCTGGTTTCATGCTTCTTTCCCCATTTATAGAAATGAAACAAAATGGTGTTTAACATCCTACTTTTTGGCACTGACTGAGCTAATTAAGATGGGTGTTACCATACAGTGTGCTGAGAGGGGATTGTATCATAAAGTCTATCATTGAGTCAACTGCCATGGTTTCTATTCCCTGGTTGTAGTGACAAGAAGTAGGCTCGCCTGTCCAATCTTGTGGGTTTTCTCTGGGTCCTCCGGTTTCCTCCCACTGCTAAAGACCCCAACGTACACGAGAATTATTGAAATAAAATTAAACCATATGTTAGTCTCAATATGACCTAGTTTGTCATTTCTCTCTCTTTCTCAATATGAGGGAAATTTTTCACAGAAACACATAACTGTGCCATGGCCTAAAATTATTTTGATTTCAAACTACCATGGGATTTTTTTATACCATCCCAAAGACTAGATAGTGTCCTTGCCAGGCCCTCTGGCTTCCACCCACTAACTAGAGGAAGTCATATTGGAAAATTTTGGTTAGTGAGTCAACTCTTGATCCACCAAGACTCCATATTTAAAGACCATTGAGTGTAAGTGAATTATTGCAATGCTTTTTTAGTCCTAAGATGACATATATATGCACGTTAAACCTCATTTCTCACACTCTTTGGTCATTGTTTAAACAGATGTTCATCCAGTAGGCCGATTGTTACTTACTGAAACGAAAATAAACATAAGAAAGAACTCGCGAACCGTGAGAAGGTGAATCCTGATATATCACACCAGCCATTGGATGACAGACTGGTTAGCGAGTGCGCTCTGTATCATAAGGTCTGTCATCTGGTCAATTGCCATAGTTTCGATTCCCCAGTTGTATGTGACAAGGAGTAGGGTCGCCTGTCCAACCTTGTGCATATTCTCCCACTGTTAAAGACATCTAGATACCTATGCGCAAGAGAATTATTGAAATAAAATTGAACCATATGTTAGTCCCTAAATGACCTAATTTGTGTCGAGTGGATGTTAAACCCCATTTCTCTCTCTATCTCTCTACCAGCATCATACTGATCTGAACATAAATTTAATACAACTCAATAAAAACTTGATATATATGTTTAATAATTATTTATATTTGATACAGATTTTAATATAATAACATTTATACAATTACAAGGTGATATAACAATAAATAACAGATTAATGTTTCTTCACAGCTTTCACTTCAAACCTTTGGCAGTTGGTCAATTTTTTATATATTTGTTTATCTTATTAATTAGTTCAACAGAATATGACAAATGGTTAGCATAGACTAGGACATCAAGATATCTGATAGCAACATGTTTCAAACAGATGTTCTGATGATAAATACAAGTAAACAGTAGCTAGACTGGATAAATAAGACTACACTGTTTATTTTTAGAATTATACAATTCCTAATCACATATTCCACTTATATCTGTATTCTGTAGGTATGATTGTTATACTTATTAGGCAATTTAGTGACACATTTTTGTAGAAGTTACTATAAAAGTATTTATAAGTGTTATAGAAATGTAATAGTCACCACCTCGCCTTTATATTCGCTTTTTTCATAATCATTTATTTGATAATGTTACCTTCTTCAATTCTTGTATTATCCGGACACCTGTTATTTATTTAAAGGTGCGATAAAACATCTTTTATTACAAATAAGTAAATAATTTATTATTTACACAAAGACTATAAAAACAGTTGCCCCCAATGCTATAATAAAATTAATATATTATTTTAAATACACATATAGCTCTGGTATATAGTAAGATATATAGGATTTTTTTGATATCAGTCTAACAGCACATTTGACATTGATTAGATCAGTAGTTCCAAACCTTTTCTTACAAACAAACCCCTTGGAAACATGTTAATAATCACTCAGGCTTTCTGGACTTCCTTGGCCTTGTGAACTTTACTGGTCTTTAGATTTGACATCAATTATATGGATGGTCCCAACTTTATTATATCATGTCAACAAAAATATGGATAAAGATAGGTTGCCAGGCAATGAAACATACGCCCACAGCAGCTAAATCGTCCGGGCAGTCAACATGGGTTGTCGCATATTTTTACTTTTTTTGGTAATGAAACATTTGTAATACCCTAAAATCTGATTAAGAGTAACAACTCATTATGTAATTATCTGAAAATCATTAGAATTTGTTTGCTTTTTATAAAGTTTTGCCCCACGCTAACAATTAGTATAGGAAACATTTAACATCATGGATTTAGCTGTTCAGTTATCAAAATTCATTGAAAATCAAAATAGTTGTTCGTTTCAACACCTTAAACTCTGTGTATCAATCTGAAGTCAATCGGAAAAGTTTGGCATCTATAGCGTCATAAGGTTTTTTTAAAGTGATCATGGAAGATAACTCTGGAAGTCATTATTTGAAATCGCTGAAAAGCAGTAGGCTTCTTCGTCTCATGACCTTAAACAGTGTGTGAATTTAAAGTCAATCGGATATTAACTTTGGCCTCTAGAGCATCCACAAGATTTTGTGAAGTGATCAAGGGCAACAACTCTGGCACTAATTATCGTAAATCGCTGAAAATCAATAGGCTTCTTCGTCTCATGACCTTAAACACTGTGTATAAATTTGAAGTCAATCGGATTTCAACTTTGGCTTTTACAGTGTCCACAAGATTTTGTGAAGTAATCAAGGGCCATAACTCTGGCACTAATTATCAGAAATCACTGAAAATCAATAGGATTCTTCGTCTTATGACCTTAAACACTGTGTATAAATTTAAAGTCAATCGGATATTAACTTTGGCTTTTAGAGCGTCCACAAGATTTTTTGAAATGATCAAGGGCCATAACTCTGGCACTAATTATCAAAAATCGCTGAAAATCAATAGGCTTCTTCGTCTTATGACCTTAAACACTGTGTATAAATTTAAAGTCAATTGGATATTAACTTTGGCTTTTAGAGAGTCCACAAGATTTTTTGAAGTGATCAAGGGCCATAACTCTGGCACTATTATCAGAAATCGCTGAAAATCAATAGGCTTCTTCGTCTTATGACCTTAAACACTGTGTATAAATTTAAAGTCAATCGGATATTAACTTAGGCTTTTAGAACGTCCACAAGGTGATCAAGGGCCATAACTCTGGTAGTTATTATCGGAAATCGCTGAAAAACAATAGGCTTCTTCGTCTCATGACCTTAAAGGGCCAATCTCGATAACTTTTTGGGGAATAAAACTGCTTAATTTTGTGTTAAAATCCTTTAAAATCCATAACCTAAGGCCCACCTACTAACCCGATATTTGGGATACGCTTGTAAATAACTTAAACCTGACAGTCTTCATCTGGAAATGGAGACCGTTGTATTAAACAGTATCTGGATAAAACCAGACTTTTTTCTATAAAAATAATATGTAGGTGAAATTTACCTTTTGTTATCAAGTACAGTGCATGGGTCATACACTGTATAGACCTCTCAAGAAACGTTAATCGATTATCAGGTCACCCAATGAAAAAATTGACCCGAAATCGTAAAAGGGTTACGTGTCCGGATAAGCAGTGTTGACGTACACGTCCAAACGACTCAATATTTTGAGCTGAAATTTTGAGACAAGATAAATACACCATGCTACTATATTTTGGTCCATAAATTTCATAAATACTCAGACTTTAATTTTTGAGACTCTGTTCTTATCGGGATTGTCCCTTTAAACACTGTGTATAAATTTAAAGTCAATCGGATAATAACTTTAGCCTTTAGAGCGTCCACAATGTGGGCGTATAAAAATGTTATTTGAAGACAAATCTGTATTGAACTAATTTAATGGGTGATAAACAAGTTACAAAACATCAAATACATTGTCAGTAATGTGGCCTCATTATTAACAATTTGGTGGGAAAAATATAGACTCCGTATTAAATTTAAAGGAAAATATTGGTGTCAGCCATTATTACATAAATCACAGTGACAGTATTGGTTAAGTTAAAAACTCCAAATATAATTTTAACACAGAGATCATTGCTACGGTAGATGTGTAACAAACATTTGAAGAAACAGAAAGTGATGCAAAAAATGACAAAAACGTGTTATCCTTCTATATAACCCACACTACTTCATTTCACTGATAATTTGGTTAAGATGAAAAGTTGTTAAATGAGACTGTGAGACGATACCTAAATGTGCAGAATGTGTAAAAATAAAACTCAAACATGTAGACAATGGGTATTCAAAATGTATTGGTCCTCATTATGAAATTTTTTGTGTAAAATCCTGATGTCACATTTTTATTATAATTGATCTCTATTAGTAACTCATTTATCACCATATCATAATAAAACAACACTTTGTAATCTTTTTTAATCAATAAGATTCTTCAAACTAAAAATAAATAATGTTTACATAATATACATCTCTAAAAAACCCTCTTATTTGCCACAAGTTATACCGGCAATCCAGATTGTGCATTTTCAGATAAAATTTAATATTTCACAGCCTAATGAACTAAAATAAACTATTTAATTAAGAATGCAAAACCCAAATATCCACAGTAATCTCCCACATTGGAATCAATCAGATTTAAAAATTGCCTATCAAAAGAATTTAACCAAACATCTAAATGTGGTGCAGGATTATTTACGTCTTCGGTCTATTCTGAATGTGGTGATTATCAAATTCCATAATTGGTGTTGAATTAACAGACACCAAAACGACACCAAGACTTCAACAAAACCAAAATATCACCTTGAATAACTACTTTAAGGATAATTTTTGTTTGAGTACTAATAAATTTGCAATAAAATACAACCTTATCTAAACTAATGTAGTGAAGACAGCCCTACAACAACCCTCATTGATAAAATACAAAAACTTCGGCAAAAATTAGTTCTAGGCTATATTTAGGTTTTTTGATAAAACCATTACATAAATTAGTGATATCGTTTTATATTTTATAATATAAAATAGGTTTATTAGAGTGTATATACATTGTATGGTACCAACATTCCAATAATATATTTGTTCCAAGCTCTTACTAATACGATATTTAAATTAAAATCTAAATTATTATCCAATGTCAAATGAAAAATTAAAGGATGGATATGGGAACAGACTCTGCTAGTAGATCCTTGTTTTGTTTCAAAGCATAAACATTTCAAGATATCTTTACACACATCGACCTATAATTAGACTTTTGCTAATTATAAATGTCTTGGATTTAATTATTGTTGTATTTCCTCTGAAACAAATTTGATTTGGTATAAAATAAACACAGGATCTTTTTTCATTTAATTCTTTCTCTTACAAGAAACAAAATCTTATATGAACAGACAATATTAACCATAGTATGGTATATTTTAAATTGTCCAGGAACTAAGTAAAATATTAGAATTTTCTTTGCTAATAACATAGATTTTTCAGCTAAACATTAATTGCAAAATGACTCAAAATAGAGCCTTTGTTTATTGAAATTTGAATAAGAACTAATTTAGATCTTTTTACATCTGGCACTACCAGCAAAACTGCAGATATAGTCAAACCTTGTAAGTTTGAAAGTCAAGGGTTTTGGATTTACAGAAAACAGGACTCCACAGTAAAATATCTTAACAAACTCATACACATTGATAATATCTGAAAAACACTTTGGTTTCATTTTTCATTTAGACTGATGCTTACTATTCTCTTAATCATGCCCCAGTCGGAGCATAACACCCTCATCTTCATTAGCCCAGTCGCAGCATAACAGTAGGACGTTAAATGCTCATTTCATTCATTTCTTTGTCATGGAAAAAACTCATAAATTATTTTCCCTCCATATTTCATGTAGTAGATTTATCTTCCTTGGTTGATTATGATTAACACAAATCTATTAATGGGTGCAGAGAGAACACAAATGATTCATTATAAGATAAAGTTCTGGAAGTGATCATAGGATGATTGTGTCTTTCATCACCTAATAACGTCAAATTTTATTCATTCTTAATATCCTTTATCACTGAAATATTTTAATCATGAATCATCAAATGAAATCAACAGTAATCAAACTTTTCTTGTAGAGATAATCACTAGTCGAGATCTGTATTTATAACATTGTTAATAAATATATAATCAATCACATTTCATTCTCTTAAAATCAGCATCTCTTGTAAATTTCACCAATAAAATAATTTAACATAAATTGCATTTTTAGTAAATGGATTATAGAAAGCAGTCGGGTAAAACAATATTCCACGATTCTTTGTGAATCTGACGGGAAATAAAAAGTCACGCATTTTGTAGAAATATCACCACATTGTGCCGAGTATGTACATATGCCTGTCTTTGTTAAAGAACCACTGTGCGGTATACATTTTAACTGTCTAATGCATCCAAAACTTTCATAATTTGTTGTTTCACGATTCTCATAGCATCTCCAGCTGTTGGAATTAAATATTTGTCCATATCCGTGATATTTAAGCCGTCATCCTCGCTTGTTCCATATTTGAATGTGATTAATTCTGGGTGTTTTTTCTTGGAGGTTATTTTAACGATGCTACCCAGTGCTCGACGGGACTGTATATACACCATATTTTTCTGTTTAGGAATTTCTCGTAAAACATAAAGATGTGAATTTGTTATTAACATGTAGCTGAAATATATAATGATAAAGATTTAAATTTTTGTTATTAACATATAGCTGAAATATATAATGATAAAGATTTAAATTTGTTATTAACATATAGCTGAAATATATAATGATAAAGATGTAAATATAGCTGAAATATATAATTTTAGAAACAAACATATATGACTATTAGTCGAGAAGAGGAGAACATCAGGTTTAACTCGATATGTCAGGAGTAACATACATGTTGGTATGTAATAAGTTCATTAATTCATGGCACCTGAATAATTCCCTGACCATGAAAATCAATAGAAAGAGTAGGCCATATCACTGCTGTCGGGGCAAAATTTCCAATCACTCTACTATCAACCTAATATGATTGATTTAAATTTGGGTTCTATATAAAAATTCTGAATAATAATAGTAAATCACATTTCATATGTCTAATATATTAATAGTAGAGCCTGAGCATACTATTAAATTTATTATGATTAATTTTACTCTAAAAGAAGATAATCAATATATATCCTACCTGTTGTGCATAAAGCCAGTTGTTTTTATTTCTTTACATTTACAATGATAAATAATCTCGGGTTTATTTAACCAGGTATCTAGACTAACAATCTCACGTGGTTCATCATCTGATGATACTCCACCATAACCATCTTCACCTACAATAATAACATTATAATATTAATATAACATCAATAACCATCTTCACCTATAATAACCATATTTATACAAATAAAATCAGTATTAATATATGTATAGGACTCTTAAAAATATCAATATACTGCCATACAAGTCTTCTAGAATGTGTATCGCAATATGAAATTCAACTTTTTTATTTTCAAATAGCCAATTTGATGGGTTTTTGTAAATCTAACGGTGTTAAAATACATCTTTTTCATTTAATACATTAAAATTTAAGTAAACAATGGCAGACAAGGATTTTTGAAAAATAATGGTGATTTTAGACTAGATTTATTTATCATTCGCTAGATAAAGACGACAGTATCCTCGTCAAAACGTCGCTTAGTATCAAACTCAGTAATTGTGTATCCATAAAATTGTACCTTGTGTTAGTTTTATTTACTGAAATTTAATTCGGCATTTGTATATATCTTTCACACATTTTATTCTTTTAATGTGTTAATGTGAGAATGCTTTGTGAACTCGGGGCCTGGTGTAAATATAGGATTTATCCTACCTTCATCTTCATCACCTATTGTAAAAACAGACGCCATATTTCTGTATCTTTTACCTACTTTGTCTGTATTACTCACATGTCTGTAAAAACAATATACAAACTAACAAAAAACAAATCAGGCATACAAAATTTGATAATCTGAATTTGAAGAATTTGTATTCATCGTGGATAAGAAATGAATTAAAATGCATTATTTTCTAATGAATAAAGAATGTCTAGTTTGTACCTTGTCTTCACAACTAAAGGCCAGAACAAACAATATATGCTAAATACAGTAGAGAAGAAACAATTGGATGCACATTTCTTTATGTGCAGCTGTCACTTTTGCTGAAGTTTTCATGAGTGATTTTGTATTCCACAATTTAAATCCTTCATGACTGTCTGTAAAGAGGAGCCACAGTGACTCAGTGAAAAAGATGTCTTGTTAACTTTAAGATCACGTTGTGGGCTAAGAAAGGTCCCTGGAATTTTCCATGGTGATTCCCACTTGTCAGTATTGCAGGACGTAAGACACGGCAAGGGCTAACATATATAGTCATTTGGATGGGACGTAAACCCCAAAGTCTAGTGTACTTATTGGGTGGTGCACATAAGAGAACCCTTGACAGTTGGAAATTGAAGTAAAAGTAGGCTGTAGTGCCGCTGCCTGGGCAAAATATTCCTTATAGCACACTGTATGGCATAATAGACCAGTTACTGCAGTAGTAGACATTAAACGCATTTCATTTCTATCTGTAAAGAAAGTATTCAGAAATTATTTGAATTTCACTAAATTAAGAGCAGTGTTATAAAGTGTAGTTAAGGTATGTCTTTCAAACCTTTCTGGTGCCATTTGATCGTTTTTAATATAATTTGTTAATTTCTCTTTCACTTCAGCTGATTTACTCTTCATTACTGTGGATAATTTACCAAATAAAGAATCAACAGATGACTGGAATAAAATAACAAATATTTTTAACGAGATCAACTTCATTTTCTAAGTCAGATAACTATAACAATCAGAAATCTCATTGAGTTCAGGGTAAAGTTTTAATTATGAAACATTAGGACTGCAGATTCCGATCATGAAAATTGTTGGCAGGCCCATCCAGGGAATAACCAATGTTTGTTTTAGTGAAATGATTTAACTTTTGAAAACGTACATTCTTCCTCAAGTACGAAGTCAATTTTACCTAGCACAGGAATTCCTTTGGAGCAACTATTCTAATTGGCCCAAAGCCAGACCTTGGTAGAAAGTTAAATAGCTGAGAATATTCATTGTACTATAATTTGTTTTATTGGTGAAAAGCTGAAGCATGAAGTCCAAAGGGTTAATGGTTAGAATATATATTTTTACCTCTTTACTGATTCTAAAATCGTCTGTATTATCTAAATCTGAACAGCTACTGGTGCCAGTTGTATCTGGACTACATACAATACAATATTTAACATTGTGGTCTGTTAAACCATCTGTTAAATTATCTTTTAAAACATCATGTAGAGCTGAAAATATTACAGTACACATCAAAATCTATTTCACATTTAAAATATCATCTCAAAATATACTCCCCCATCAACACATTGGGAGGCTGTTGGGAGAATATATTTTGGGATTTTTTTTTTAAAAGGACTGCCTTCTTGTCACCCACTGACCTGCACTGTTCCAGAGATTCTTCCACCAAATACTACTACTTGAGTAACAAGTTTATTCGTTGCAGTCTTAGAATTACTTAAAATATCAGTTAACCGTTTTAGTACTGAGATTGCCCTTAGCTACTAACATCTCAAAGTGCCCAAATCACATGTATATTCATGTAGTATATAAAGGTTGTATACAAGTTTTTACCATTGTGGATTTCCTCACATAGAAATTAACTACGGGGATTCTTGATTTTCAGTCTGGGAGTGGGACGTCCCAAACTGACAGAATTACAATCGAGTGCAGCAGAATTCAAGTCTATCACAGTTTCAGCTGTCATGGTTGGTTGGCACATGCATTGTAACCCGAAATCCTCCTTTTCACTCGTTTGACACTATTTTTGGAATTGAGAGAATTCAGTCCTGGAACATTTAATTGAGTATCCCCTATGTTATTATTAGATAAGGAAAGATAACTCTAGTATAACTGACCTGTATAACCACCTCTAGTTGAACTGATATATTGATGACCTTTCTGTAGGAAATTAGCTACAACCATATTTACATATTGATCTTCTTCTTCTCTTCCACTTCCCATAAAACACAGATGTTCTCCGCCTGCTACAGATTCTACACATGGAAGAGAGAAAGGGTGTTTAACACTCACTCAATACAAACTAGGTACATCTTTATTTCATAAATTTGTGTGCTAAGGATCTTTTCTTCAGTCATGTGAGGAAAAAGGTAAATTCATGCATTGGAATGGTTTTTCTATGGCCAATTCAGCTATTTCGATTATTTAAGTAGCCAAAAGGAAATATTTAATTAATAAATATTAATTATAAGTCTTACTAATATTTCATTTTTAAGTCCAATATATAATTTGTTTGTGTACACCATGCTGACAAAGTGGTACAGACACATAAATTCACAATACCCTAACATGGATAATAAACATTATATGAATATATTTTGCAATGTTTTCGTGTGCTATCAAAAATTACCGACAATGAAAATTTTGAAGTGGAAGCCCTGCATTACTGGGCAACATCCTGCTTAGATATATGATGAATGAGATTCCTCCTGGACTTGTTTTAATTCTTATGCACGTCAAATGTGTACACTTTTTGATCAATCCCTTCCTTGCCTGTAAGAACTCGGTTTAAAAAATTGTGATTAGACAAGTCTCAGCAATCAACAGTCCACTAATCTCTAGACTATCATGTTTCATCAAACTTATTTACATTAATCACAGCCTGTAAAATATCTAAACAAGAGTAATGAAAACGTTTAATTTGTAAAATAACAATGTTTGTTACCTGCAGCGATGGCCATTTGTTGAGCAGCAAAGAGACCATGTACAGCTGTATTAAACTCTACAGGGTTCTGTAACATCTGTCAAAAATACAATAATTAATACAGGGTGGTAAAGAGATGCTCTAAGTTTAAATCTACTAACACTAACATGCACGATTAATAACAAATATAAAATATCATAATGCTAAATGTGTTTTGCATATGAAGTGTACATATTGTAATTGTATTTTGTAATATATTTAATAAGGAGACGAATTACTATGAACCTTTTACTTGTTATTGAATCCTTAGTTTTTGACAATGTATGTATTTTAAATCTTATTTGAATAAATATTGTTAAAATCAATATCATGACCGAGTTTAATAATAACATGCAGAAAACGTACCAGATTAGCATCTAAATGAAAAGCTGTGGGAAGATGTCCGCTGTTATACTGTTCAGCTGGTCGACAATCAACCACAAAATATCGAACACAATCTTCCTGTTAAAGATAAAACAATAAAAAAATATCACCAGATTTATTACTACTTTTGTATGTCCCATGTTCACTTGTGGATAATTATGGGATCCTACTCAAGTGTGAAGTTCGTGTGATCAAACTGTTTTGGCATTCTAGCTCTACACATCAGCAAGGCAAATATTTTTTATTTTTACCCAAATAGGCAACAGACAACAGACTAACTATTGTATGTGTAATATTCAGAGTTACTCACCCCTGTTTGTTGATTAGCTTGTAATAGTTCTCCAACCGAAACGGGTAAACATAAAGCTTGTGCTACTTGTTCATCAAAACTTGTTCGTGTTTGAACTAACTGGGTACCAAATAATGGCATCTGATAATCCTACAACACATACCGGTTTATAATTATTTCATATATAAACTGGTTTATTGGTTTTTGGATAATTGGAAAAAAATAATTGTTAATGAAAATATTGTTTAGCACACTCTTTCTCTAAGAAGTACCCACACTTACTTTATAATTATGATCCAAGAGTAATGTATGAAATAGGCATAAAATAAAATATACAACTACACAGCAAACCAGAAGGTCTAGATAAAATAATGAAACAATTGCTTGATAAAGATAACTGTAAGAGTATTAAAACGTTGCATGTAATAAACCAAGAAGTAGTAAATCCATAAAGTTGTGTTATTATGAAACAATCCACTGTTCAAATATGAATGTGACACAAACAGAATGCTCCTACACTTTGGATCTCAAATCACCGAACACAGTGAAAAAAATCGATGATTTACAAGAGATTCTAAGCGAATCGGTAAGTGTGCCAAATCGTGGTGGGTCACGGTGAATTGCTTGTGTACCTATATCCTTCAGATTCTAGGTGTTGAAGGAAAATGTACTTTATTTAAGTAGAATATATCTAGGACAAGGATTTTTTTTACAGAATTCATGATTAATATTAGTAAGTATAATTTCATCTTACTCGTTTAAATGATTGTGGTGTTTTGTTGGAGTAATACTGAGCAAGAGCACAAAAATCTTCAATATCCTCAGCTTCTAATCCCGATGGGAAAACAGACATAGATTCTACAAAAAAAATTTCACAAATTACGATATACAAACAAAATTGAATGAAGAAGACATTTAGATCTCAAGTTTTGTGAAATATACAAGGATAAAGCAAGCATTGTCGCTTTGTTTAATAGACAGTACTTTCTGTCAAGCAACAAGGCGAACAGCCGATCATGAGTAAAAACCAATATGACAAAGTGAATGAGTAAATTCCAAGTGAAAAATTAACTAGTTACGGAACATCATCTCTATTAGATGACCAAATTGGCAAGTGGTATCAGATGTTCTGAATACAGAAAGAATGCATAATACACCTAGAGTTTGAGGTGAATATTTGAAGGAAATTTCTGTTCAGAAACTGCCGCATTTCATTGTTATGTGTTTCCGTAGGTATCACGCTCAGTTGAAATAGAACAGTAGGATGTTAAACCCCATTTCATTTCAATTCATTTATCACACTGAAATCTTATAACCCTACTTTCAACAGGATTTTCCAGTGTGGTTCCCTTGTACCAGTGGTTCGGATGGGGCGAAAAACAGAGGTCTATAAAAGAACCCTTGGTAGTTGGAATTTGATATAAGAATACATAGTAGCGCTGCTGTCCGCTCAAAATATTCCTCATAGCACACTGTATGGTGTATGCCCGTTTTCATTAGCCCATTCAGAGCAGAACAGTAGGACATTAAACCGCATTTCATATCTGTCATATACAACCCTGAGATAATACCTATACCATACATAAGTACTGGATAGTAGAGACACTATAACTCACCTATTAATGTTTCTTTTGGTTCATCCGATAGAAGAATCATATCTCTAGAGTTGACTAATATGACTAATGCCATAAAAAATACCAAAAAAGGATCCGAATGTTGAAAATAGACATCCCACATTATTGTTATCACTTTCAAATCACAAATAGCGGCAAACAAACTTAAAAACTGAAATAAATAATAACACATGATTATTCACTGTTAACGATGAGAGACCTGGACACTTGTTTATACAACAAAAATATGGTACTTCACTACTTCTGTACTAACTGATTTCATGATTTGCCTATTTCAATTAGCCATGTTAGCTCAGAAATGTAGGATGTGTAACCCCTATCTCATTTCAGTTTTGTGCAGAACTCCTTAGTGTAGTCGGCTTGTTATAATTCTTGTTGTAGTTGTTGTTTGAATTACAAAGTACACATAGGATGAAACAAAAAAACAACAGATGTAGAGATTTGTAATGTGGACAATTAAAAGGAACAGAGTAAAAGATTAGTACAGACTATACACAACTGAAAGTTGTCATATCAAAAAAATATATACATGTAGATCCACATTGATTAAAATCATGTTAAAGCTATCTAAAGTTTACATTATATGAGTGCAGGATGGAGGTCCTGGCAAAGGAAAACGTATAGTTGTTTTGATGGGACAAAAAAAACTTAGATTCCATGTACACATTTGCGTGCACTTAAAAAAACCCTTGAAAGTTGGAATTTGATGTATGAAAAGCTGTAGTGCCGCTGTCAGGACAACATTTCTCTCATAGCACACTGTATGGCATATACCTATTTTCATTAACCTGATAGGTGCAGAACAGTAGGACATTAAACATGATTTCTTTTCATTTCAATAACATTAAATGAAATTGATTTCACTCTGCCATCTTTAATGTTAACTGGAAGTCTAAAGTACAGTTGTGTCAAGAACATCCAGCTTAAGATGTTATCTAACCTAGGATCAGTATAATTCTCTAGAATACTATCTAATGAACACTCTTGAGCCTTATTTTTTGTTCTAATTTAAATAAGGAAAATAAACTGTTTCCACTCTAATTTTTGTTTTAATTTAAATAAGGAAAATGCTGATTGACCTTCGTGATCATTAAGGCTTTAACACATAACAATGATAAATCTAATCAAATAAACACTTCCTTTTATAAATTGGCTTCCCCCTACCTCTTTATATCAAAGGATGGATTTAATGAAGTTATTGAAACTATTAAAATTCTCAAGTTAATAACTAATACTTAGCTGTAATCAAACACGAGGCAAAAGTACTTGTTCGAAAAAGCAATCATGCTTTTTCCTTAAAAAATTAAGAAACATTCCCTCAAGCATAATCACATGTTCCTTTTTTCCTGATAGTATGATATTCTTAATGACCACAAAAAATAAAATCTATACTCAAATAATGTATTCAGTCTACAATAAATTACAGGGTGTCAACAAAGCACCAGAACTCATCCATCCATCGTTGTGTGTTTATGGTCGGTATATTAAAAATTGTAGACTGTCTATTATGTTTTGGTTAAAATAGTATTATGCAAGAGCAAAATCTGTTTATTACAGGTCTTTCTTTAGGCCTGAAATGTTATCTAAATAATCAATTAGACATTAATTAACATCTCCAGACCATAATAAACTCTTGACGTCAAGGCTAGACTTTTGTTGGCAGATTAAAATCCTATATGCCGCTTAATGGCCATTGATAATTAAATCAATCAAGTGGATAATCGAGATTATGCTGTTTATATTAATGATTTGAAGATATGATGACCGAGGCTATGTGAATATTTCAAACACTTTTTTCTCGGATAATAGTGGATCAATTTGACTGGATTTTTCAGCAAATTACCTTTACACTATCTAGTTTTTAACTATTATAGTGAGAACTGTCATCTCTTTATCTTATCTCCCATATTAATGTAACTTTAAATGAAATGAAACTGGGTTTAACATCTTATTTTTCTGTATGAATCGGGTTAATGAAGACAGGCATACACCATGTAGTGTGTTGTGAACAAAATATTGCTTAGATAGCCACGGTACAGCCTATTATTATTTCGCTTTTCAACCATCAGCGGATGTAATGATTGTGTTGTCAATGGTATAAAGGAAACCTCAGGTTTTTTGTCTCATCCTCACAACTAGACACTTTTGCTTCCCAGATTCTGAATCCTATTTCACTGACAACAGGAAACTATGCTGGAAAAGCCGCTGGACTTTTCTTGGCCAATACTGGGAAGATAGCCTATGATCTTCTAGTTAATGAACCTGGGCCATATACTCACAAAGCCACAACTCCCAATCTTATTTTTACTCCTGTTAGGATACTGACATCAAAAATAATACAAATTTGAAGCTTTTAACAGGCAAATGAGGGGTGGGGGTGGTGGACGAATGATTATTAGGTCTGTAATTGAGTCAAGTGGCGTGGTTTTGATTCCCTGCTTGTATGTGACAAGGAGTAGGGTCGCCTGTCCAACCTAGTGGGCTTTCTACGGGTCCTCCGGTTTCCTCCCACTTGTAATTAATAAAATAAAATTGAAGAAAATGTTGTGTCAAGTGGACATTAAACCCCACTTTTATCTCTCTCTCTGTCTCTCTCTCTGTCTCTCCCCCTCTCTGTCTGACACTCTCTCTGTCAGTCTGTCTCTCTCTCTCTGTCTCTCTCTCCTGTATGTCTCTCTCTCTCTGTCTGTCTGTCTGTCTGCCTGTCTCTCTCTCTGTCTCTCTCTGCCTGTATGTCTGTCTCTCTCTCTCTCTCTCTCTCTCTCTCTCTCTCTCTCTATCTCTGTCTGTCCCTCTATCTCTGTCTGTCTCTCTCTCTCTCTCTCATTTTAATACATGTACCAAAGTTCATTTTCAGCCATATAGTAGAACATTTTCATCATGGGTATGTCTTTCATAAAGATTGTTCTTGACTTATTCGTTTATAAACAAGCTTACCCAATCATGTGCATATAAATCTGGTGTTATTCGTTTGGTATCAAGGAAGGAAGATAACTCTGTATCATGGTATTGTAATAGCAGACGGAATAGATGGAAGGGTTTACCATTCTTCACACAATCTCTATAAAAGAAACATAAATCAATTTAAAAAATACAACAGGTAAAGTAGGCTACGTGAATTTTCCAACTGCACCGGGGAATATCACAATAATGGACCATTAACATAATCTTCAATAATGGACCTTAAAGTAGATAAGTCTCCAACTCAATATCTTCCAAAAAATTCAACATTGAAAACATGGATTATTTGCCAATTGATGCTGTGATCTTACCGGAAAAAGATGAGCTTCTGATATCCAATATTTAAGACAAAATAAACATTTTACCATTGGTACACGAATCGTGTACCATAATGCATTCCAGCCCCAGAGACTCGAGGAACGAGGCTAGAATCATTGCATCAAATCAATCAGCATATGTAGACTGGAATAATCAGACACTAGAATTTGCATTTGATTAAGACGCTGGCTTATTTCGCCGAACATAACTTATTTGAAATTAGAGAAAAAACGGAAACCATTGAATGTAAATCAGTTTATATACATTCTTATTACAGTATTATATGCGTTGCGACCCACTTGTGTCAACTTCTTGGTCCCAAATGTTCGCAATTTAGCTCCTTTAACATAACCTTCAATAAAGGACCTTTAGCATAACATTTGAGAAAAGGACCATTAGCATAACATAATTTCCAAAAACAGACACTTAACTCTCAACATTATTGCTCTAATCCAGCAAGATGTACATGTAACACAAAATGTGGAGACATTATTTTGAGAACAATGCCTTATTAGTACTTGTAGTTTGGCTTTGGATAAATTAAGAATAACCAAAAGACTTTACCTAGATCATTTCAAAACAAATATATTTATATCATTTATTTCCATGTGTATAAATGTGTGGATCTATTAAAGAGAAGCCAGTAATTCTGGATAAAGTTTCCATATTCTTATCTTAATTTACCAAAGTATATAATATATCTTCGCTTGACTTACTGAGATATATATTTTCCCTTACCGAGGTACATTGTCTCTTGACTTCCCAATATATAATTTCTCTTGACTTACCGAGGTATATTGTCTCTTTACTATCAAAGGTACATAATTTCTCTTAACTTACCAAGGTATATTATCTCTACAATGTATATATTTCATCTTGACTTACCGAGGTATATATTTTCCAACTATTGCATAAAAACAGTTATAAAGTTCAGCTTTCTGTAGTTTCTGTGAGAGTAAAGGCTGTAAGACATCAAGCCAGCCATTATTAGACGTATATTTTATATTCCGTGATTTACAATAAAATGTGATGATGGATTCCAAGTCACTGACTATAGACACTTTATCTTCTTCTTCATTTCCAAGTTTATCTGAAAAAAAAATCCAAAACCCACAGTTTTACATTAACTACAAAATGTACACTTATAAAAAAAACATATTACAAATCAATCGACGTCATTTCAAAAATAATCAGGGTGTTACACACAGGACACAAGCCAAAAAAAAATATTTTAGTTGCACAACAAATTTTGATCAACCGTATTTCTATACCATTGCTGGTTCATTGATTCTCAACATTTTCTTGCATTTATGGCATAAAAAATACTTCAATCCAAAACAGAACCTTATGGAAAGAAATTAGACAGCGGGAAACAACAATTCTCTTACCTACTAATGTTGAACAGTCATCTCGTAACACACTCTGTTCTTCCATATCATAAAAGCCATCAAATGAGGACATAGCATCTCCTTTACCCTCTACATTCAAACATATCTAAAATATAAAAATAATCTACATAAATGTACACCCGACACATACTAAATTACCATACCACATATTAGTAAAAATATTGATTTTACAAATGGTCTTTTCATGTAAAAACAAAGGGAACCATTCCATTTGATTTTATACCAGATCTGTGGGGTATCTTTTGAGTGTAGTTGAGTGTCATGGAGACAAGAGGTGTGGTTTTGTATCCCAAGTTTGAAGGTGACAAGGAGTAGGGTTGCCTGCACAATCTCACTTGTTTTCTCCAATCCTGCAGTTTTCGCCAAGTGTTAGGACCAATACGTGCAAGCAAGTTATTTAATAGTGTACCATTCTATGTTAGTCCCAAAATGGGCTAACTTGGGATTAGTGAATGTATAACCTCTTCTAGTTCTGTCTCTTTGTTTAAAACAGATTCTAAATATCTGATCATAAAGAAGTTAACACAAACTGAATATCACAAAGCAGTCGTTGTTTTTTGTATTTTAGAGGAGAGCCGAAAAAAAGCTCCCCTTAATAGGCCCTAGCACTCGTTCGTAATCGTAGCCGTACGGTCAAGTAAAACTTCTGCTAACGTCTATAATACGGTATTACAATAGAAATACTTATCGATATTTCTAAATATATATAGCTGGTAAAAAAATTTTTTAAAAACATAACCCCTATTCAAAATATAATCATAAACATAAACGCTTGACGATTCCATCAAAATATAATCTATTTCTTCCGGAATTATTCTCATTGGAAATTTTTACGTGCCATCTCTCGTAATTTCTCATGTCTCGCAAGAGTTCTACTTTTCATTTCAGTTAAATTAACCAATGGTGCATAGGCACCATCTATTTTTAGCAACTGTTTCATCGGAATTTTATTACCAGGTGCGATCACATTATACTAATCGAATACATCAAATAAATGTTCACAATGACCTATGACGGCGATCGGAATGTGAGTCCTTCTCGCTCTTTACAAATATGGAGAGCGATTTTCAATTTTAAGGCGAGGGAGAAAAACCTCCCCTCGGGCGACATTCAGGTGTGCGCGGCAGGCGCTCGAGAGCGATCGCGCGCCTCAAAAAACAATGACTGACAAAGATACTTGATAAAATGTGTTTATAGTTTTAGACTGTAAAAAGAAAATTATTTGCATAAAATGTTATACCTGCCATATTTCTGCCCGCAAATGTTCAGGTACAGGTCGCCCTTTACAGATATTTCTTAATGAACCAAAATCACAATCTTCTACCAATGCTGTTTCTAACTCTGTTATCCTGTGAATATCATTCATAGCATACATATTAAATAAACATGATCCACATGAACATTTAGAAGCTTCCTTACTGTCAGCTATTTTGAAAAGTAAAATTTGCATGAAAATAAGCAGCCAGTTAAAGACACCATGTCGTCCACGTGTGTGCAACAAAATAACAATGCCTATCTGCCGATACTCAATTACATGTACAAAAACTAAATAGGATCTGTGTTTTAATCAGATTGACATTATGTAGATCTAAGTGCATGTCTCTTATATCTCTCTGGATGTCTCCACCCTCCACTCCACCAACACACACACAACCCCCGCCAGGCCTCATCCTCATTCAATCAATGCCATGCCCATCATAATTCATAGCATATGATGATGATGATGCCATGATATGATGGAGTACTACTATTATTAATCTGGTTTCATTGGTCATTCATATTGGGTCCATGATCGTTCTAATATATTGTATTGCTTGGTAACATCTACGTGTTATAGACGAAAAAATAAGATGAAGATTACATGATACATTGTAAAGTCCATGAGTCCATGGTCAGGTGCATGTCAGTGTGAAACTCGCATGTCAAAAAAGATGGCAAGATTGGTAAGTTGTAAACAGTATATTTAGTCTTGTACTTTTTCTTTCGTATTTGGAGGAGTTTCAACATACAGGAATGGCTTAAATACAACGGGATTTATATAATAAATGTTACAAATGAATCCCAGACATTCAATAAATACATTTATTACCATTCAGTGTCGTCTGCATTTTCCAACGCCGCCATCTTTGTTGACGATTGACGTGTTGAACCGTAAATGGGTCGCAATTATTGTGAGTGTGGTGTATGTCGTTATCAGTTAAAGCAGACGATAATGAAAGCTTGAAAACGTTATAAAACTTATTCATTTGATTATTTGTTAATTGATTATGAACCTATTTGATCTGCGATTAATTGGATTACAAAAAATGTAATAAATCGATAATAATCACGTACTTTGGTGTCAAAATGACACCCCCGCATTTACCCCAATCGCTGTAGGTTTACTTGTAGTTGAAGTCCGTTGTGGTGCGAATGCGGTAAATTAGGCTACACTCTACCAGGAACTAGAGAAATGCGAAATGGCTCAGAGTAGCCGTGGAAAAAACAGTCAAGGAAAAAACCTAGGCAACATGTTTACCCGTGTACAGGAATTCTTGGCTCCTCCTAAGCCAATCGTAGTTGATAAAAGGACTATCGAAAAATCATGGAAAATGATGGACAAAGTGGTCAAACTTTGTCAACACCCGAGGATGAACTTGAGGAATAGCCCTCCATTTATTCTCGATATTTTGCCTGACACTTATCAACATTTACGATTAATTTACTCGAAACACGATGATAAACTTAACACATTGAACGAAAATGAATATTTTAGAATATTTATTGAGAATTTGATGGCAAAATGTAAGAATACCATTAAAGTTTTCAGAGATGGAGGTCAGAAAATGTTCGACGAAAATTCACATTGTCGACGAAATTTGATAAAACTGTCATTGGTATTTTCACACATGTTGGCAGAATTGAAGGCTATTTATCCGACAGGGACATACGCTGGTGAAAATTACAGGATTACTAAAGGTGATGCTTCTGATTGGTGGAAACGGTCATTCGGCGATAAGTAAGTATAGAATTATTCCTATTCCTGTCATATTTTATTAAGTCCCAGATTGAGATAAGAAAATTGTGACCAAATCATGTTCTACGACTAGGTCTGCATAATTTGTATCCATGATATTCTGGTGATTTATCACCACAGTGACAAATTGTTTCTCAAAACAGTTATAATCTCGACTTACATGACCAGTAGCAGCTACACATCCATGTCCCACATGGAAACCTCAGTACCGGTATCTAGAATACAATACATGTAGGCTACTGTACGTCTTGTGTGCTATGACTACTGTAAGGAACCATTTGCCGAGACGGTGACATTAGAGTCTACTGAATGTCCAAACGTCAGAAAATGTTCATTGGTACATGTACATTAGTTACGGTACCTTTGTTTTTATCACATCCGAGATACTAGACACTTTTCCCTGCTACGACTTTCATCATTCATACACTACTGGAAACCATGAGAAAATTTCTCAGCCTAAACCGTAATCAAACCCAAGACTTTTGGTTACTGTGACAATGCTATTCTCACAGAGCCACGCTGGCTCCAAAATTCAAATAGATGGATCATAAATGGAATTATTGGTAAAAGAAGGGTGTGTAGCCTATAGAGTACTGGTAATGTAATCTTTAATTACATATTTCATAAATACAAAAGCCAAAAACCATGTACTAATTGCTAGGGAAATTAGAATACCTACTAATACATTACAATGTATTTGTTTGTGCATTACAATATCACTGACCGTGTTGGCCCCTAAAGTCTTTTTTCATTTGCGGTAAAGATAATTATATCATACTTGACATTTCCATGTTTTACAAGAAAAGGGTTAGTACTACTTGTACATACTACACATACATGTATTTCTCTGTAAAACCCTTAATACTTGTACTAAGGTTTGTCTTATTTATTAGGGGGGTTGGATGGCCGAATGGTTATAGCATGTGCGCACTGTATCATAAAGCCTGTCATTAAGTCAACTGGCATAGTTTCAAATCCCTGGTTGTACGTGGCAAGGAGTAGGATTGCCTGTCCAACCATGTGGGTTTTTGATCTCTGGGTACTCTGGTTTCCTTAAATGCTAAAGACCCCTAAGCCCAAGCGAATTATTGAAATGAAATTAAATCATATGTTAGTCCTGAAATGACCTATTTTGTGTAGAGTGAACGTTAAACCCATTTCTCTCTCTCTCTCTAGTCTTATTTACCGTAACTGAAAAAAAAGATTTCATGTACGTGTGGCCTGTAAAACATATCACGTTATGGTTGTATCATATTTGGAGCTAAAACAGGGTGATAAAAAGCACTGGCTCACTCAGAAGGCCCCAGGTTCAATCCTGGTGTTGGCTGTGAATGTTCCTTGGTACCAAATATTCCAACATAGTTTCTCCACATTAGCAATGCCCATTGGAAGTCCTGGTAGGACACAATGTCTAGTCGTTCGAAATAACAAGGTCCCAATTGTATGCACGTCAAACGGTAGATGGAAATACATATCTCTGTTCAAAATTTCTTTGCAAAAGTTCTTACATACCGGGTACCGGTAATACTGTGGGTGTGGTGATCTACACTGGAGCAAAACAGAAGACATCGGTAGTGAACCTTTTCTAATGTATGCCCATCCTCGTTAGCCCAGTTGGTGCAGAAAAGTAAAAAGTTAACCTCATTTTATTTCATTTTTGCAGAAGATATGTGCTACATGTAACATATTCGGTTGTTTAATACACTGAAATGAAAATGAATTAAGTGGTAGATCTTTTTTTCCTTGGATAAATATTCCTGAAAATATAAACAAATAAACTATATTTTTGTTGAATGTGTTTGTCTATTACTGTCAGTTGCATGTATTTAGTGACATATAACCAAGGAAATATTCAAATTGTAAGAGCCACATTTTAACTATTTTGTTCACTACAATTTTGCTTATTTAGGATTGGTTGCCCTGGTGTACATGTACATATAATTTTTATTAAAATTTAATTTAGTTTAGGACAAGGAATAAAAAAAAAATTATACTAAAGCCTTCCTTATTACACCTTGTGGGCAATGGCAGACTGCTGACTGGTTTCAAGTTTAATGATTTTACAATTAATAAATACATGTACATGCACAACAGTCTTGTATTTTTCTACATATTCAATGGCTCAGTAGAACATAAAGCCTTTCTCACCAAAATCTGATTCATAGTTGTAAAATGTGGCCAAATCAGACTTTCAAAATATGGGTGGCTGTCAATTGACAGTTAATACATGTACAAGATTGCTGATGAGAAAAATCACCAAATGACTGTGATGTGAAAAGATCAATCTGACTCTGAGCTGACCAAAATGCGACAAAATACTGTATGCGAGTTTTGTCATGATCATTAAGTTTCTATTTTGTTAGTTCAAATAGTGCCTGATGCCTGCATTAAATAAAAAATAAATTTCTATCTATACCAATATCAGTGGGTTAATTTTTTGATTATTGTTGAAAGTTGTTAAATGTTTTGAGTCAAGTACTTTTGGAAGATGGCTCTCAAATCTAAACCAAATTGATTTTATTTTAGGCTTAGCCATAAATTATGACACATCGAAACTGTATATTCATATGATGATTGTGACACCCTGTCTTTCATTTCAAACACAGACATAATTTTTTCACTACCGGTGTGAAGTCATATGTACTTTGTCAGAAAATTCATTGGAAATTCTGTCGAGTTACATGTACATGTAGTGAAAGTAAAGGGACATAATATAATGCCAAAGCCCAAAAGGCTAATATAATGTGTTTTTCCCGGTCTCATTTTTAATTAGGAATATCTGTCCATTCAGCATACAAATTTATGATGAATTGAAAACTTGTCAACATTCGCCATTGACTACAGATGATATATATAATAAATGAGATTTAGTCAAAGTAACTAGCTCACTAATGTAAATACTCGTACCATTTCCTGTGTCAAATGTTGAAGAGTAAGAAAAATGAGGTCCAATGATTCAGTTCTGTCAACACAAAAGAAACTTTCTATTTTTTATATCAGTACTACCAGCTCCCTGAGTCCACAAATCATTAACTGATTTTGAATACTGGCACTAGTTTTAAGCCATGTCTTTTGTTTGTTAATTGTTTTTAAAAAAATTACTTTAAAATATTTCAACTGCCAATGCAAAGGTTGGTGAAATTTTAATTGTAAAAAAAAATGAACAGCATTGAACTATTTATGATTGGACTGATATTCCTGTAAGAGAGAAGGGGAGCCAAGCTGGCAAAGTGGGTAAGACGCTATAATCTGGAGGTTGCATCTTCGCATGTTCAATCCCTACATTGGCCAAGAAAGTTGATCAGGATTTTCCGACAGAGTTTTTCTTGTCAGTGGTGCAGAATGGAGTTGGAGTGCCTGACAAGGACAGCTGTCTTGACATTCAAATGGGACGAAAAACCTGCATTGCGTATACCGATCTCCATCAGCCCAGTCAGAGCAAAACAGTAGGATGTTAAACCCTGTTTTATTTCATTTTTTAAGAGTCAACTTCCTAATATTTTAGTGTGCAAGGGATTCCAAAGGACAGACATCTTTAAAACTCCATATATACATGTACTTATATGTGTTTCTGGCTTATTTAAAATATTGGTGATCAATTCAAAAATATTTTTTTGGCACTAATTTGTCCTCCAGCAATACAATTTCCAGTAGAAATTTTTTTCGTTGAATCATCACTCAAAGGCTTTTTTAATGAGTCTGGCAAGTTTTCTGCATAATAAAATAGATTATTGTTCAGAGAGAAAGAAAATGTGTGCAATGATGCATGATGGGTGCAGTTTATTGTCATGGAATGTACTCAATCTTGTTGGCAGTCATTTAATAATCAATAATTTGCGCACATGCATGGCTTCAACTCGCAAACTCACACACACACACGCCCAATAACACGTGTAGCTGACTTTAATTATAATGTTTCTCAAACAGCCAAGCTCTCTGTTCAACTGTCAGAGAAAAAAATCCTGGTCTGGTCTGGAATACTAATTTGTGAAATTATGAATCATAGAATGAGATTAGAGAATTAATCCCAGGGGGGACTTAACTTCACTTACATGTGTATCATCTGTCCATGTCATAGAAAACTGTGCTTTAAAAAATTTATACTTTTCTGTTTTATAGAAGTTAGACACGCAAATTACTTTTATCTCCAGTCGTATTTTTTTTTTAAAAAATAAAATAGTTGAACCCATATTGTTAAATGTGTTAAAGAGGAATTATTCAAGATCTGAATCTGCCTATTGCACATCTCTCTTTTAGGCCTTAGATGTTATATTAATTATGAACATGACAGGACCGTACATGTAATCAACTTTTGATGCCATTGGATGGCTCTCATTTTAAGTACTTTAAAACGGTTCGGCCAGTTAATAATTTATTTTTGAAATGGAAAAGCGAGGCTAAAACTACAAACAGTGATTACATGTATTTTGCTCAGAATAAAGTAATTTGAACGAAATTTTTTGTATTGATTTTGAATAGTCTATTTTTGAGCTATTATATAGCAAGAACGAGCAGTTCTCTATCAAAATTTTACATACATGTACTAATGTATCTTAAATGTTAATTTACTCGGATACACATGGGTACCGATAATTTCATTGAATCTGTTAACTTATTTCATAGTTCTCTATAACACTGTTGTTATTGTTTTGGTTAGCTTTGAACTTGTTTCAATGTCTAAACCTTGTGTTTGTTGCTTGATAATGCAGTTCTCTTATATGGTAGGTTCCCCATGCAACTTTAAATGACAATAAGTAACATGGTTTGGTTTAATTCGTGTCATAAGCGAGAATAGAATGCTTGTTGTATTATTGAAATAAATTTGGATTGTGTATTATTAGTCCCAAAATGACCTAGTTTGTGACAAGTGGACATTAAACCCCTTTTATCTCTATCTTTCTTACATAAAACTGATATGTCTTTTCATTAGTTGTTGGTTCAGTGATCGTTATTCAATGTTCAAACTTCAAAGCATTATAATTAGTATATTGTCTGTCAGCTTTGTTGCCAAGAAAAATGTGTAGTTTTGAATCTACCCCAAAAGATCACTTTATATTATGATATTTTTTTTAATAAAGATAGCCTCATGTAGGCCTTTACATTGTATGTAGTTGTATGCACAAAGTAAATTTACTAACTTGTACTTCCTGTTTGAAAGGCCTGTAAGATGATCTCACTTGTCAAATTCAGCAATACATGCTTGTATGAACAAGTGCTCACCAGCCCTACAAAATATAGTGGTTGCACTAGTATTCAGCTATTTGACCATTTTTTCTCACATTTTGTTGGGAACAACTTTCAAGGGTGAAATCCTAAATATCTTTGTGTACATGATTGTGTACTCCACTAATTGGGATTTACCAACGTGGTTTCCCCATGTCAGTGATGCAGGATGGAGGGCCTGACAAGGACATCTGTCTAGTCATTTAGAAAGGACAAAAAGCCAAGCTCCCATGTATACATTGGCAAACATGTAAAAGATCAATTGGCAGTTAGAATTTGATATACATGCAAGTACAGGTGGGCCATATATGTAGTGCTGCTGCCCGGGCAAAATTTCCCTCATAGCACACTGTATGTCTGTCTTCATTAGCCCAGTCGGAGCAAAACAGTAGGACGTTAAAACTCCATTTCATTTTGATGTGATTAGAAAACTAATGGGGATAGTGTATACATGTACATGTAGCAATATAATTGTCATTTGTTGATAAATGAGTCATTGTTGAAGGCAGTGTGAATGGATAGAATAGAATGTTATTTGAAAGTTTTTATCACAATAATGAATTGTAATTTTTTTAAAGTAGTGAAAATAATGCCAATACCCTTTGTCCCGATTGTTTACTTTATACAGAATACATGTACTCTACTGGATTCAACAAGTCACATATTTAATACTGGGGGAAAGCCATGGTTGCTCAGAGTGATTATTGCACTGGCTCACTAGCCAGACAATTGCAGTGTTGGCAGAGAAAGTTCCTCAGGATTTTCATGGAATGCATGAGAGTGTTGAAAATCCAAAATCTAGTGTATATACATGTTAGCATGCATTTAAAAGAACCTTTGACGGATGGAATTTAAAAAAAAAGAGTATGTCATATGGCCACTGTCCAGGTAAAAATTTCCCTCAGACTGTACTGTACACATGGCGTATGCACCATCTGCATGAGCATGTACAAGAGCCCAGTTAGTGCAGGAAAGTAAGACTTTAAAACCCAATGTAATTTCCAATATTGTATAGTGGATTAAGATGAATGTACATGTATCAGGTTGTAACAATACAGATTATTTACAAGTTGTGTAATTCAACATGCATCATATTTTATTAAACAAGGTAAATTTAGAAAGCCTGCCTGTTGTCATGGTAATATCACACTTTTAATGTCCTGTGTTTGTAAAATTATTAATATTTTAGAATTTGAAAATTTAACAGTATTGTATGTCTATATATATATATAGGTATTTGTTTACAATCAACTTCTAAAATACCCTTTAAACCAAAATGGATATCTAATATAGATTTCGGATATGAAGAAGTGACGTACATGTATATGTTACAAAGGTTCAGATTGCTCCCGTTACACCTCAGCTGCTCTTCTCGCCTACACCCTGATACATGTATGTACGTCATTGTGGATGTTGTAACTTGTAATCAATATGAGGAAATAAAATGTTTAATTTTATCTCCTTTATAATTGACAGTAGTAAAGATTTTTCTGAAACTCAACTCTAGTAACTTATCCTGCTTTTGAGAAGGACTGGAAGTGGAAAACCTCATAGCAAATATTCTTCTTGTGGGCAGGATTGGAAGCAGAAAACCCCATAATAAATAGTTTCTTAGAAAATGTCTCGGAAAGCCTCATAATAATATAATTTCTGACAGAATGACTGGAAATGGAAATAAATGGTTTTAAAAGATTGTCTCCATGAGAATAGAAATAGAAATGTAAAACCCCATTAATAGTTTCAGACAGAATACCTCCATGTGGGCAGGACTGGAAGGGGAAAAACCCCATAATAGTTTCTGAGAGAATGTCTCAAAAAAACCACATAATAATATAATTTCTGACAGAATGACTGGAAATGGAAAACCCCATAATCAATAGTTTTTCAGGGAATGTCTCGTGAGTAGGACTAGAAATTGAAAACCCCATTAATAGTTTCTGAAAGAATGTCTCTTTGTGAGATGGACTAGAAATGGAAAACCCCATAACAGTTTCTGACAGAATGTACACGTATCCTCCTTGTAAGATGGACTAGAAACAGAAAACCCCATTAACAGTTTCTGACAGAATGTCTCCTTGTGAGTAGGACTAGAAATGGAAAACCTCATAAATAGTTTCTGAAAGAATGTCTCCTTGTGAGTAGGACTAGAAATAGAGAACCCCATTAACAGTTTCTGACAGAATGTCTCCTTGTGAGTAGGACTAGAAATAGAGAACCCCATTAATAGTTTCTGAAAGAATGTCTCCTTGTGAGTAGGACTAGAAATAGAGAACCCCATTAACAGTTTCTGACAGAATGTCTCCTTGTGAGTAGGACTAGAAATAGAGAACCCCATTAACAGTTTCTGACAGAATGTCTCCTTGTGAGTAGGACTAGAAATAGAGAACCCCATTAACAGTTTCTGACAGAATGTCTCCTTGTGAGTAGGACTAGAAATAGAGAACCCCATTAATAGTTTCTGAAAGAATATCTTGTTGTGGGTGTCTCCTTTTGAACAGAACTGGAAGTGAAAAACCCCATAATAGTTTCTGGGAGAATGTCTTGAAAAAAAACCATAATGATGTAATTTCTGACAGAATGACTGGAAATGGAAAACACCATAATAAATAGTTTCTGACAGAATGTCTCACCCTGTAATGAATAGTTACTGATAGATTGTCTCCTTGTGAGTAGGACTTGAAACAAAAAGACCATAATAAAAATAATTTCTGACAGAATGTCTCCTTGTGAGAAAGACTAGAAAAGAAAACCCCATAATAATGAAGTTTCTCTTGCACATGTCACTTTAAAGTTATTAATGCACTGAGAATGATTTTATGAAAACTGTAATAAGATACAGGAACAGTATATTTAGCTATATGTACATGTTTTTAAGTGTATATATATATATATACACTCTATATATATTAGAACCTGCTTAGATATTTTATCTAGATGATATCTCACTTTTACTCTCAACACCAAACTACCATATTATATTACTTCATCATCGTTATTATATCTACAACATATTAATGACCCTGAACTCACGACATCATGGCTTCTTAATTATATCATACATGAGTTAAAACATTCAAGCACTCCCTGTGATGTACCAGTCTACACGCACATCCACATGTGCTGAAGAAATTTTGACTTATTAAAAAAGGTTCAATCATCCCAGTTCCCAACCCACAAAAGTGTTTAAAGGTGTATTATCAAGAAAATAAATGTAATTTTGACATATAAGAAAAAACCCATCAACTTGTACTAAAACTGCATTCTGCCAAACAAAAACATAAACACTGTCATGTGATTTCAAATAGTTCAGAATCACTGTGTTTGAATGTTCCGTGATAATTCTGATGCCCTTCAATATGATTGGTAAAATGTCCATTGCAGTGCATGTACATGTATCTAATTTTGCTAACACTTTGTTTATGGATAATCAATTTTATTTGTTTACTTGAATCACTGCGAAGCCATTAACTACATGTGCGAGATTATGTACTGGTACATATGTACATGTACATGTACTTACATGTAACTTAAGAAAACCGCTATAGGCTGTAATGGATATGTAATGAACTTAAAATCTGTGTATTAATTAGCACTGGATCAGTCCAAGATTTGTCATACAGTCTAAGCAGATCATTTGTTTTAATCATATAGAAAATTATTTTTTTTATTAACCAGCAAATAGCTTAGAATATGCCACATGCCAGGAATATAGAAGACAAAGACCGTACCCAATTATCTGTACCAGAGTTTTCCCCCATTTGTTTTGAAATCTTGTAAGCACTTTGTAGCCATGATTTTCAACGACGGCAAATTTACCGATTTGGTCTTTGCTTTCAATGCATTCAAGCGTAATATTAATTGATGTCGGCACAAAAAACACAAGATTTTATTAAGAGGCCACTCCCGTTAAGCGGTCAATCGTAAAACTTCCCTTGGGTGGCTGCTTAATGCAGATTCTACTGTATGTAGCAAAAGAGAATCAAACCATTGTTGTGAGGGGATCTTTATAACGCCCTGTCAGTTGTACTCTGCATGTATACACAGGTCCACCATCCATTCTGCAGGCTAGAACTTTTTTGATAAATGCCAGATCAAACCTAGGACCTCCTGGTTATTGAGCCAACATCATACTCGTCGAGCTACAATGGCTCTTCAAACTCAATTTAAGTTAAAAAGTTCTTGCCTACTGATCATGTTTTGGGGGGGGGGGGGGGTTAAAGAAATTCTGATAATGCCCAACTTATCGAACACAAATGAATTTAATGTTCATTAGTATTTAACGGCAATCAAGCTATTCCAACAAATCCATCATATCGGCAGTTTTATGTCCCTTTGTGTAGTACAGATAATGATATTTCCTTTTTACACGCCCACATTTTCATGTGGACGTATATTGTTGTCGCCCCTGTCCATCCACAATTTGTTTGTGGACTCTCTACAGGTCACAATTCTTATCCGATTTTGACAAAACTTGAAATATGGGTTAATCTTCATAAGATCTCGGCTGCTTTCGATATTGGAATGTATCGGATCGAAACTTCACGGATTATGGCCCTTGATTTTACAAAAAATCATGTTTTTAGCTTGTGGACCCTATAGAGGTCACAATTTTGAACCGATTTTGATGAAACTTGACATGTATGTTGATAATCCAAAGATCTTGGTTCCTCTGGATATTTGCGTCCATCGGATTGTAACTTCCTGAATTATGGCCCCTGATTGTCTGAAAAATCACCCTTTTTAGCTTGTGGTCCCTCTGGACGTCAAAATTATTATCCGATTTAAAAAACCGTTTGATTATATCACCATTACATGGTAATATAGCATGGGACAGAACTTAATAAAGACCAGACAAATTCTAATGATTTTCTGATAATAACTTAATATGTGACAACTCTTGTTGACTGCCCGGACGATTTAGCTGCTGTGTAGGCATATGTTTCGTTGCCTGGCAAACTATTTTGATATTTGGTTTTTCATATCTTTTAATGTATTAATGTATTTGATAAAAGTATTAATGTTGCAATAGAGCTCTGCTATAATTGGAATTGAAGAAATAAAGCAAACTTCCATATTGAATTATTATTTGTACTGTATTGTTAGCAGACTGTTTCATCAGCCACATTAAAATAAATGTCTACATAAATCATTAATCAATGCAAAAATTTAATTTCTGGTGTAGGACTACATGAATTTGTAATAGAACATTTATGTACCGGTAAACAAAAGTAAAAAAACATTTCCATAAATGATTTTACACAGTTATAGTTATTCACTACTTCAAAAATTGAAAAAGGGAATTTTTAAATTAAATCGTAAGGAGTGGTATACTATGTTTTGGAAACAGTATACTATAACTATACCTTGCCAACTACATGCCCACTCCGGATTGTTAATGAGACCAATTTAAGGATTAAAGCATACCCTTCTTACTGCAGTAAGGCTTGGTAACATGAAAATTTTAACTGTAATATCACCATTTGCTGGGTACAGTATACCGTTAGTCTTTGATGGTACTGATATACCATAAACACCATTTCTATACCTATATTTATTCTAATGCAAACGTTTTGGAACATTTTTTATTTTATCCATCTAATATGTAATACATTTTAATATTTTTACTTTCAGGATAACAGTTCCATGGAAAGAATTCCGTGATACATTACATGAATCTCATCCAATTGGTTCACCATTAGAGGCCATGGCGTTAAAAACAACCCTAGATTTAACATGTAATGATCATATTTCCGTTTTTGAATTTGATGTTTTTACACGGTACGTTGTGTACTTTTTATTTTTTGAAAACCATTTTCATTAGCATCTGATCATACCTTACATGTCTGCCATCTATATTGCGTACTTAATCCCACAATTTTACATCAGTGTTTATTAATCAAATCAATTATCTAGCTCTACAAATTATAAGGGGAAGACAAGTAACAGCCTCTAGTCGTTCATATTAGACCTCATGTTTTTGTGTCATTCGAACAATTCCCTTCATCCCGCACCAAGGGCAGATCACACCAAAAATCCTTGACAGATCTTCTAGAAATCTGAAATGCACCAAAAGAACTCTATGAATTGATAATTGAATTTGAATAGAATATTCAAATAAAATTTGATTAATGACTCAACATGTATTTGAAATAGCATTTAAGATATTCAAAAAGTAAACTTTCATGTAGCATTCATTGTGATGACCAACTTTAATAGGACTCCACCCCCAAGATATCACACATCTATAAGATGTAGGTCACCAGTTGAGTTTCATTTTTCATTACCTGGATGTTATCATTCATCATCATGATGGAACAGACAATATACAATCCCCCAGTATCTAGTCAGAAAATACTGAAAAATAGCTCATTGTTTAAAACATAAAAATAATCATTATGATATTAAAGATGCAGTCTGTAAGTGCTTAAGATGCCAATCGTATTTGTGGATCTTTCTTTTGGCTGTGAAAGAGTCAATTGTTATTTCATATGTTATTATTTAATTTAAAAGTGGATAATCAATAATTTTTATGCAACATGGAAATGTCGTAGTAATTGTCGTCGGTAGGGTTCTTAATCCATTTTGAAATGAACCGGCTATATTGATATCCATAGTGGCTGATTCATTGTTTTACGAATCGGCTAGGGGTCACGGTGGCTAAGTGGATAAGGCACTGGTTCGCTAGCCTGGAGGTCGGGTGTTCGATCCCTGCATTGGCCGAGAAAGTTCATCTCAATTTCCGGCATGATTTCCCCTTGTCAGTGATGCAGAAGGAGGGCCTGACAAGGACAGCTGCCTAGTCGTTCAGATGGGTCGAAAAACCGAGGTCCCGTGTACACATTGGATTGCACGTAAAAGATCCCTTGGCAGTTGGAATTCGATATAAGAGTAGGCCGTAGCGCCGCCGCCCGGGCAAAATTTCCCGTCTTGCCCATCTTCCATTAGCCCAGGTTAGATGCAAAAGAGTAGGACATTAAACCCCATATCATGTCATTTCATTTTCACAAATCGGTTAGATTAAAGATCAATTGGCGAAAGCCGACAAAAAACAGCCGATTAAGATCCCTGGTCGTCGCTCTTTTTGTCCGTCTGTCCGTCGTCCACAATTTCTTGCGAATGCTCTAGAGGCTAAAGTTGATATCCGTTTGACTTTCAATTTATACACAGTGTTTAAGGCCATGAGACAAAGAAGCCTATTGATTTTTAGCGATATCTGTTAATTACTGCCAGAGTTAGGACTCTTGATCACTTTAAAAAATCTAGTGGAAACTCTAGCGGCCAGAGTTAATATCCGATTAGCTTTAAATTCATACACAGTGTTTAAGGTCTTGAGACGAACAAGCATATTGATTTTCACTCAATTTGAAAAATCGTGTGAACGCTCTAGATTCGGAAGTTAATAAGCTTATTGATTTTCAGCGATATCTGATAATTTCTGTCTGAGTTTTGGCCCTTGATCAGTTCGAAATATCTTGTGTTCAAAGGCCACGAGACAAACAATCAGAACGATTCTAACCATTTCTGATAATTACTTAATGGGCTATTTTCATGTGTTGTAAACGTTCTCCTTACTGACAAAAGAAAAAATATGCGACAACCCTTGTTGACTGCCCGAACGACTTAGCTGTTGTGGGCAAGCGCTGAAATAAGGGGCCAGACATGGACAATGTCCGGGCGAATTGACCCCCTTTGACAGACCGAATTGCCTTTCGTCCCATAAATGTCCGACCGATTTTGGGTAAAACAGTAAGCCAAAAATAGTAATTTCATTCGCGAATTCGAGTCGATCGCTAATTATTACTAGACTCGAAAATCCAGACACAAAAATATCAACGATCCGAGTCATAGTGAAAATGTTACTATTTATATCTCGGCAGCGTGCAGATAAAATAATCAATAATTTTTAGAATCGGCTTTTTTACGCTGGTTATATCAACGACCCGAGTCCTAGTAAAACTATTGCTATTTTTGTCCCCCGCCTTTCGAAGAAAGCAGGGGACTATTAAAATGGGTTCGTCCGTCTGTCCGTCCGTCTGTCTGTCCGTCACACTTTTTGGGACACAATAACTCTCTTCCTAATTGAGCTAGAATGTTCAAACTTGGTGTATGTGTTTATTACATGTAGGTCAATGCCTTGATGGAGTTCGAAGATGAGCATTTTCCGCTTAGGGTAAGCAGAGATAAGCAATTTGATTGGTTGATGCTTTGGGACACGATAACTCTCTTCCTAATTGGGCTAGAATGTTCAAACTTGGTGTATGTGTTTATTAGGTCAATGCCTTGATGGTGTTCGAAGATGAGCATTTTCCGCTTAGGGTAAGCAGAGATAAGCAATTTGATTGGTTGATGCTTCGGGACACGATAACTTTTAATTGAGCTAGAATGTTCAAACTTGGTGTATGTGTTTATTAGGTCAATGCCTTGATGAAGTTCGAAGATGAGCATTTTCCGCTTAGGGTAAGCAGAGATAAGCAATTTGATTGGTTGATACTTTGGGACACGATAACTCTCTTCCTAATTGAGCTAGAATGTTCAAACTTGGTGTATGTGTTTATTAGGTCAATGCCTTGATTGAGTTCGAAGATGAGCATTTTCCGCTTAGGGTAAGCCGAGATAACCTATTTGATTGGTTGATGCTTTGGGACACGATAACTTTAGTTCTAATTAAGTGAGATTGATGAAACTTGGTGCATAGTTTCATTATAGTAATACCTTGACTAAGTTCGATAATGAGCATTTTCTGCTCAGGGTAAGCAGAGCGATACGCAATTTGATTGGTCGAGACTTTGGAATACAATAACTCTCTTTCTAATTGAGTTAAAATGTTCAAACTTGGTGTATATGCTTATTAGGTCAATGCCTTGATGGAGTTCGAAGATGAGCATTTTCCGCTTAGGGTAAGCAGAGATAAGCAATTTGATTGGTTGAAGCTTTGGGACACGATAACTTTAGTTCTAATTAAGTGAGAGTGATGAAACTTGGTGTATAGTTTCATTATAGTAATACCTTGACTAAATTCGATAATGAGCATTTTCTGCTCAGGGTAAGCAGAGCGATACGCAATTTGATTGGGCGAGACTTTGGAACACAATAACTCTCCTTCTAATTGAGTTAAAATGTTCAAACTTGGTGTATATGCTTATTAGGTCAATGCCTTGATGGAGTTCGAAGATGAGCATTTTCCGCTTAGGGTAAGTAGAGATAAGCAATTTGATTGGTTGATGCTTTGGGACAGGATAACTTTAGTTCTAATTAAGTGAGAGTGATGAAACTTGGTGTATAGTTGCGTTACAGTAATACCTTGACTAAGTTCGATATTGAGCATTTTCTGCTCAGAGTAAGCAGAGCGATACGCAATTTGATTGGTCGAGACTTTGGAACACAATAACTCTCCTTCTAATTGAGTTAAAATGTTCAAACTTGGTGTATATGCTTATTAGGTCAATGCCTTGATCGAGTTCGAAGATGAGCATTTTCCGCTTAGGGTAGGCAGAGATAAGCAATTTGATTGGTTGATGCTTGGGACACGATAACTTTAGTTCTAATTAAGTGAGAATGATGAAACTTGGTGTATAGTTTCATTACAGTAATACCTTGACTAAGATCGATAATGAGCATTTTATGCTCAGGGTAAGTAGAGCGATAAGCAATTTGATTTGCCAAGACTTTGGAACACAATAACTCTCCTATGAATTGAGTTAAAATGTTCAAAATTGGTGTGTATGCTTATTAGGTCAATGCCTTGATGGAGTTCGAAGATGAGCATTTTCTTCTTACGGTAGGCAGAGATAAGCAATTTTTGGATGACACTTCGTGTTCAGTTTGATTGCTCGATACGTTTGAAAAAAATAAATGTGCTATTAATTAATATGTGTCATCTATTTATTTTGGGATTTCGGCGGGGGACATCAGCCTCACTGTTGGCTTGTTTTTTATAGAATCGGCTCAAAATCCAGGCCCAAAAATATCAGCGACCCGAGTCATAGTGAAAATGTTACTATTTATATCTCTGCCGCGCGCGGATAAAATAATCAATAATTATTACTATCGCCTTTCTTCCACTGGTTATATCAACGAACCGAGTCATAGTAAAAATATTACTATTTTTTTAGAATAGGCTCCTTTTCGCTGGTTATATCAACGACCCGAGTCATAGTTAAAATATCACTATTTACGTACATGTATCTTGGCCGCGTGAAGATAAAATAATGAATAATATTGAGAATCGGCTCTTTTCCGCTGGTTATTCGAGTCTACGTGTAGTAGCTAGCTTTGCGTTACTTTCGTATATGATTAGCTCCAAATCACACATAACATGACATGTAATTATACAAATTATTAGTAATAAAAGTAATGATATTTAAAATGTTACAAGAAAATGTTCAAGTTGACTATGGGTGTAATTAGGGAGAGACTTTTTATACGAAAATTAAAATATCTCACTTTGTTGGACACTTCCGATCATCGATGTGAATGTAAATAGACGAGCGTTGAAAACATGTCGAATAAAATAACTTTTATTTTCCCCAACCCGCGGGCACGGGATATCCCGGCTAGTGGGACTGTTCCAGAAAATTTTAAAACTGGTACTGTGTTTAATGTCTCTCAAAATGACACTTATAAACGGGGGCCATCGCCGTCACTAGTTCGAAAATTACATACAATAAGAACCGTAGAAAAGTGGATCAAACCTGACGTAGCAAAATGCAATGCTGACGTGTGGTTAACATACGAAGAAGACGATGGTTTTGTGACTACATTAAATTGTGAATTCTATATAAAGTATTTTAAAAATATGAATTATATGAGGGAATTTTCCACTGCATGGAATAATGGTATTTGTCAGGCTGAAAATCTGAAATGTCCGGCCTTTCTCATTATAGATTTTTTAAGTATTATAGCAATAACGGCTAGAAGTTGATCTAAATTTTACATAATGCATCTTTAATATTTAGTGCATGTCAGAGATGAAATGGAGTATGCATCCAGTTTTATCCCTTTATCAGTAACTAATTCCATTCGTTTTGAATACTTCAGACTGATTAGACTCTATTTATACTGTTCAGAAACCTCATAGAGCTGACACACCCGTCTCCTTAATTGTGCTCCATCTCTCTGCCTCCCCATATTTATATCTTTTTTTTTTTTTGCTAATTACAGGCTATTTCAACCCTGGAACAACTTGCTCCGTAATTGGAATGTCTTGGCTGTAACCCACCCAGGCTACGTAGCATTCCTCACCTACGATGAGGTGAAAGCAAGGCTTCAGAAATACATAAGTAAACCCGGAAGGTATGAGTATTGATATTTTTAATATGAAATATGATCGTATCTGCCAGTCATCTGTTTCAGGATACAATGTCATTATTACAGGACAGTTACCATGTTGACAGAAAAATACAATGGTGTTATAATATTATCACACCAGTTGGGTTGACGATGAGGCCGTTTTGGGAGGAATGTCAGGCCCTTTGGGTAAGAGATCTAGTTCGTTGAGTTGGGGATCAGGCAGGTTGGGGATGAGATCCGGTCAGTTAGGGAGGTCATTTCCAGGAATACATGTAGTAATGCTGTTGTGGAAGCTTTGAAGTTATTTCCATATGGAAAATTGATCTATCAGGAATTTGCCGTGAGAGTTATGATTACCTATCCCTGACCCTAGCCCTTGTAGTGTCAACTTCAACTTGTGGGAGTTTCGAACCAACTTAAGTGAAAATAAATACTAAAATAGAAGGCCACACAATACATGGAGAAGTTTGCTGTAGACTTGATCTGTGGATGATAGATAAATATTATTGCCATGTATGTCATGACGGTGCTTAGAAATTTGATAAACTTTCTGAAATACTTTCACCCCTGTCCATCCGTCTGTTCGTCCAGCGGTCCGGCGTTCACAAGCTCTAGAGGCTACGGTCAATATCTGATTGACTTTAAATTGTTTGTGGATGCTCTAGAGGCTAGGTCAATATCTGATTGACTTTTAATTTATACACAGTGTTTAAAGTCATGAGAAGAAGAATCCTAATGATTTTCAGCGATTTCTGATAATTAGTGCCAGAGTTATGGCCCTTGATCATGTGGATGCTCTATTAATTAATAATATGCGATTGACTTTAAATTTATACACAGTGTTTAAGGTCATGAGGCGAAGAAGCCTGTTGATTTTCAGCGATTTCCGATAATTACTGCCAGAGTTATGGCCCTTGATCACTTTAAAAAATCTTGTGGGCGCTCTAGAGGCCAAAGTTAATATGCAATTGACTTTATATATATTTATACATAGGGTTTAAGGTCATGACTCGAAGAAGCTTGTTCATTTTCAACGATTTCTGATAATTACTGCCAGAGTTATGGCCCTTGATCACTTCAAAAAATCTAGTGGAAACTCTAGCGGCCAGAGTTAATATCCGATTAGCTTTAAATTTATACACAGTGTTTAAGGTCTTGAGACGAACAAGCATATTGATTTTCACTCAATTTTGATAACTGAACAGCTAAATCGATATTAAATGTTTCATATACTAAACGTTAGCATGTGGCAAAACTTTATACAAACCAAACAAATCCCAATGGTTTTCTGATAATTACATAATGAGTTGTTACTCTTTATCAGATTTTAGTGTATTATAAATGTTTCATTACCGAAAAAAGTAAAAAATTTGTGACAAGTCTTGTTAGACTGCCCGGGCAATCTATCTTTGAACCACACATATATAATAATAACCTCTCCCAGGTCTTTCAGTAACTTGTGTCCAAAACAATACCATCCATCCAATAACCATCCACCACCACAGTAGCAATCAGGCGAATAGCTAAAGAACCACATATTTATACTAGTTGTTGAATAAATTGGCTGAACTTTATGTACTTGACAAGTTGATATGAAGTATATGTACATGTAACTACATCATCAGAACTCGTGCATCTTATTACAACACGATTTCTCTTCTTTTTTTTTAAGAATTTACACACATTTTTAAAAGAATTTACACACATTTTTAAAAGAATTTACACAAATTTTTAAAAGAATTTACACAAATTTTTAAAAGAATTTACACAAATTTTTAAAAGAATTTACACAAATTATAATTTTTATACGCCCACATTTTCATGTGGACGTATATTGTCGTCGCCCCTGTTCGTCAGTCCGTCTGGACGTCCGTCCGTCCACAATTGTTTGTGAACAGTCTACAGGTCACAATTTTTATCCGATTTCAATGAAACTTAAAACATATTTTTATCACCCTAAGATCTCGGTTCCTTTCGATATTGGCATGTATCGGACTGTAACTTCATGGGTTATGGCCCCTGATTGTACGAATAATCACGTTTTTTAGCTTGTGAACAGTGTAGAGGTCACAATTTTGAACCGATTTGGATGAAACTTGAAATGCATGTTTATAACCCAAAGATCTTGGTCCCTTTCGATATTTGCGCCAATCGGATCGTAACTTCCTGAATTATGGCCCCTGATTGTCTGAAAAATCTCCCTTTTTAGCTTGTGGTCCCTCTGGAGGTCAAAATTGTTATCCGATTTAAAAAACCGTTTGATTATATCACCGTTCTATGGTTATGAAGGTTGAGTTCGAATTTCGTGAAAATCGGACCAAAATTGACCGACAAAATGGCCGCCATTTGTACGCGAATAGTGTGAAAATATGTTATATCAAGGTTGTGAACAGTGTAGAGGACACAATTTTGAACTGATTTGGTCCCTCTGGAGGTCAAAATTGTTATCCGATTTAAAAAACCGTATGATTATATCACCGTTCTATGGTTATGAAGGTTGAGTTCGAATTTCGTGAAAATCGGACCAAAATTGACGGACAAAATGGCCGCCATTTGTACGCGAATACTGTGAAAATATGTTATATCAAGGTTGTGAACAGTGTAGAGGACACAATTTTGAACTGATTTGGATGAAACTTGAAATGCATGTTTATAACCCAAAGATCTTGGTTCCTTTCGATATTTGCGTCAATCGGATCATAACTTCCTGAATTATGGCCCCTGAGGTCAAAATTGTTATCCGATTTAAAAAAACGTGTGATTTTATCACCGTTCCATGGTTACGAAGGTTGAGTTCGAATTTCGTGAAAATCGGACCAAAATTGACGGACAAAATGGCCGTCGTTTGTACGTGAATAGTGTGAAAATATGTTATATCAAGGTTGTGGACCTTATAGAGGTCACAATTTGAACCAATTTTGATGAAACTTGACATGTATGTTTATAACCCAAAGATCTTGGTTCCTTTCGATATTTGCGACCATCAGATCGTAACTTCCTGAATTATGGCCCCTGATTGTCCAAAAAATCGCCCTTTTTAGCTTGTGGTCCCTCTGGAGGTCAAAATTGTTATCCGATTTAAAAAAACGTTTGATTATATCACCATTCCATGGTTATGAAGGTTGAGTATGAATTTTGTGAAAATCGGACCAAAATTGACGGACAAAATGGCCGCCGTTTGTACGCGAATATTGTGAAAATATGTTATATAAAGGTTGTGGACCTTATAGAGGTCACAATTTTGAATCGATTTTGATGAAACTTGACATGTATGTTTATAACCCAAAGATCTTGGTTCCTTTCGATATTTGCGACCATCGGATCATAACTTCCTGAATTATGGCCCCTGAGTGTCCGAAAAATTGCCCTTTTTAGCTTGTGGTCCCTCTGGAGGTCAAAATTGTTATCCAATTTAAAAAAACGTTTGATTTTATCACCGTTCCATGGTTATGAAGGTTGAGTTCGAATTTCGTGAAAATCGGACCAAAATTGACGGACAAAATGGCCGTCGTTTGTACGTGAATAGTGTGAAAATATGTTATATCAAGGTTGTGGACCTTATTTATAGAGGTCACAATTTTGAACCAATTTTGATGAAACTTGACATGTGTGTTTATAACCCAAAGATCTTGGTTCCTTTCGATATTTGCGACCATCGGATCATAACTTCCTGAATTATGGCCCCTGATTGTCCAAAAAATCGCCCTTTTTAGCTTGTGGTCCCTCTGGAGGTCAAAATTGTTATCCGATTTAAAAAAACCTTTGATTATATCACCATTCCATGGTTATGAAGGTTGAGTATGAATTTTGTGAAAATCGGACCAAAATTGACGGACAAAATGGCCGCCGTTTGTACACGAATAGTGTGAAAATATGTTATATCAAGGTTGTGGACCCTATAGAGGTCACAATTTTGAATCGATTTTGATGAAACTTGACAGGTATGTTTATAACCCAAAGATCTTGGTTCTTTTCGATATTTGCGCCCATTGGGTCATTACTTCCTGAATTATGTCCCCTGATTGCACGAAAAATCACCCTTTTTAGCTTGTGGTGCCTCTGGAGGTCACAATTATTATCTGATTTAAAAAAAAACGTTTGATTATAAAAACCAAACAAATTCTAATGATTTTCTGATAATTCCTTAATATGCGACAACTCTTGTTGACTGCCCGGACGATTTGGCTGCTGTGTGGGCGTATGTTTCGTTGCCTGGCAACCTATTTTTTTGAGAGGATTTACACAAATCTTGAAATAATAATCCTGATATATCAGTTATCTGTGGATAATGAGAGTCGTCAGATTTACATACCATATCATCTTTCTGCCATGTTAGAATTTTGTTCTGAAATGATATTTAAAGCATAAAAAATGAAAATCAGAAAGTGTAATTATTACCATGGAAAATGATGATTATTAAAGTTTGTAACATGAACAGCCTATTTTTCTTTGAACTTTCATTTATTGCAATACGTCTCCAATTTTGAATTTTTAACTGACATTAAACTAACAAGGTATTATTAAAACTTCTCTCATTTAGATATTGACATCTTTATTTCTTTAAGTCTACTGACTCATCGTATATCATATTATACATTGTATTTATATGCATATTGAAATTACATTCAAACAATATATCAATATATATTAAAATTATGTGTAAAATAATACCCCCACCTCTCTCAAAAAATAATTATGTGTGTGAGTGAGGGTAGAACTATAAATAAATTGAGTCAAGGTCATTGTTATCAAATTTTTGATTAATTGGAATTTAAGCTTAAAGACCACATCAAATGATTCAGAAATATTTTACGTACGGGTACTCAATACTTACAAAATCCATTTTACGGCAAGATCAAACTAATCTGATTAAAATTAATTCAGATATTTACGTTTTAGTATCCGACTGCCAAAAACGATTTTCAAATTTTCAATTACAACCTTAATCCGGTTGATTGGCTAGTGATGTCACAGGCACTACACATAGTATACACATCATCTATACAATATATCACCAATATATCACTGTATATACACACAGCCAGTTGACACGTGTGTATTTGTCGGTCCAATAAACACTATCAAAGACAATCACAGTCAATGAAACAATAATATTTGTATTCTTTATAAAAAAAAGTTAAATAATGTTAGACATTATAACCTTATCTTATCACAAACGTATATCCATCGAATGACTACGGTATAATTTGTTTTGTAATACATTTTAATTCAAGATCCATTTTAAAATTTGTTTCATTATGTACAGCCGTTCTATTTAGATGTTGTTTAAACACCAATCAACAAATAATATGAGGCTACTACTTTATTACAAAATTACAAAAACATCGGTAAGCAAAGAAAAAGATAATTACCTAATCAGCATTCTAAATTACTTTATGACCCAATCACTGTTCAAATTTAGTCTGATTGATTAATGACAGGTATTAACAACACTACGCTTGCGATACACATAGATAGTTAGGTGACCCTTTTCAATCTGTTAATTCTAACGTATATTGAGATATTTTTTCGTATTTCATTTTTGCGATCTATTTCAGAGTAATAAAGTCAAATTCACAAGCAGAAAGAAAGGCGCCGTTTCAATCATGTTTGACGTTTATGATATATTTTGTGTGACCACATCTTTTAACTCCTATACTCTTTTACTCAGGGAAATTCGAACCACAATACTCTTCTGACGAAAATGTATCTCGAAAAAGTTGGGAGTATATGACATCGCTGCCGTGAGAAAATGAACAACCGTACATTATGAAACAAATTCTAAATTAGAACGACGATACTCTTCTGACGAAAATGTATCTCGAATCGTTTGGACTGCACACAATGGTAGATTGTATTAAAATCGCTGCCGTGAGTAAACGACCGTACATAATGAAACAGATTCTAAATTCGAACAATAAACTTCTGACGTACACGATGGTAGAGTTTATTAAAATCGCTGCCGTGAGAAAACAAAACGACCGTACATTATGAAACAAATTCTAAATTGGATCTTGAATTAAAATGAATTATAAAACAAATTATTCCGTAGTCAATTGTTTTATTTGATTAGGGGGATTAAGGAATCAGTCAGGCGTTAATGAATACACACGCCGGCTGTATATAGGTAATTAAGGAATAAACATTCTGAATATGCATTCGGTCACTGTGACGTCACTGGCGTCTGAGGGGATTAAGAGTGTTTTCAATAATTGGCAAAGTCATTTTTACGGAAGGTCTATTTTTAAAACTTTGAATGAAGATAGCTGAATTAATTTTAGTCGGATTGATGTTTGAAATTGCTGTAAAGTGGATAAAATAACCATGGACTGCTCACATAGAGAAAATTTCAGGGCCATTTTATGTGCACTTTAAACTGCTGAACTGTGTTAGTCCTGAAATGAGAGAGAGATAATTTGCTGCCGGGTAGGGGTCTTTAGCAGTGGGAGGAAACCAGACCGTATGATGATACAGCGTGAACATGCTAAACGTTCGACCATTCAATCCCCCAAATCAACCCTTAAGGTAGTAATATTGGTATTAAAATACATTACATTGTATGTATGGAATGGATTATAGTTAAAGACCGATGTATAAGATTTAGAAGAAGTGCTGGACCTTCAAAAATAGTTTTGACAAGATGTGTGACTTGATTGTTTATTATCGTAACCACAGTACTGGTATATTCAAGACTTAGCCCAGCTCGTCTATTTTTAAATTAGATCATTAAATGGCCAATCCATTCTACTCTAGTTAAGTTGATTATGGTGGTGTCGTGTTTGTAAATGACGTTTCTAGTGGTTTACCCACAGCTCCGTGTCGCCGTAGCAGACTGTTTCATTGGCTAATCCTTCACATCTACAAGAACACATCATTGATAACAACTCTTCCAGAACCTTTATTAGTAAAGACAATTAAGACGAAAGTTTGAACTATAAAAACGAAACGAAATATAGGATCTGTGATTTAATCAGATTGGCCTTCACTTGGTGTTAAAACATCATAAACATGGTGTATTGATATCTGCATACATAGTGAAACTTACAAATCTGTAGATTTTCCAAATGGAACTATTTAAAACTCTTATTCTTAAATTTGTTGGCATTGGCTACCAGAATAATGTTTGTTTACCAAAGGTGAGAGATAAACATTGGACATTATTGAGAGATAAACATTTGACAATAATCGAAAATGTTACAAATACCAGTGCTTAAACTGTTAAAATTTCGAAATTCAGCATGATAAGTTTGATTACTACCATGCATATTATTTATAGACATACTTTACATAGACTTGTTGCCTCTTTATATTTCAACTGTTGAACTTCAACACTTATATATTTTGACCTGCTGAAAGAGATTGTATCATATTAAAAGATCTAAACCACTTTGATAAAGTGTTGAATTCAGTTGATGTGATGTGTTATTTCCGGTTATAAAGGGACAAGATCTACACCAAGTGGAACTCAGTCTGCTTACTTATTTTAATTTCCTGTCATTTAAATGCCTATGTCATCGCTTGTGAACACTCTATAGATGTCATCGTAGCAAGACAAGTTATCTGCTTTAAATTATTTATATTATCCATATTTGTGAAATCGTGTAGGTTTTTCTGTCATGTTCATTAATTACCTATAGAGTTATTGACCTTGTAGAATCTTGTGAACAATCTGTCATCATTGTCCAGACTAGTGAAACAAACAATTGAGTCATCTCCAGAATCTTGTCAAGAATTGCTTGTGAACACATGTGAACAACGTATAAAAAAACATAAGTTATCATGAGATCTACTTTAAATTATTTATATTATCCATATTGGCAGAAGTGATGAAATTTGGTGACCGTTCCCTTTATTTTTTTATAAATGTAGACAACAGATACATTGTGGCCACTTTATAATGCATATGAACTTAATTAAGTTGACACTTTGATCACTTAAAGTTTTGCAGAACATTGTCTGTTTAAATTATAATAGTAATAATAATACTAGTGGTGGATAATTGGCTATAATAACGGAATGATTGAGTGAGAAGGGAACGGTGATACAGGGAAAGGTCATGTGATGTCAATTATTTGTTTCCCGTCATTAGATATCAATTGTATGTAATAGTAGATTGTGTAGTGGTGTGATGTGGTATACTACTATAAAGTCTATATAGGTCACTAGGTAGATATATAAACTACATGTAAACTCTTATATACTAGAGACATCTGACATATTTCAGTGAATAAAACTGGCTAATCAGAAGTCTCTTAGTAGTCTTAGAACCTCTTTTCTATATCTTCATGCAACTATTTTCAGACATAATAGAAATACCAAGATGGGGTTAGAGGCATGCTTCTTGATCTACATGTTCCAATCAACTTGTTGCTGGAAAAGTCTGTCTAGAAGTAATTCACATGAACAGTATACTGCACTTGCCCAGTAACATCTTCCCACAGTGCATCTGAATTCTATTTCAGTTAATTTTGCCTGTGGTGTTATCAATCTTTTTAATACTGTACCTCAAATCTATTTAATACACTGACACAAAGTTAAATATGTCACGTACATCAAAAAATAAGCAGTTTGATGGTTTGGGACACGATAACTTTAGTTCTAATTACGTGTGAGTGATGAAACTTTGTGTATAGTTTCATTACATCAATTACATTATCTAAGTTTGATAATGAGCATTTTCATCTCAGAGTATGCAGAGTGAAAAGCAATTTGATTGGTTGAGTCTTTTGAACACAACAACTCTCCTTCGAATTGAGGTCCTGTGCAACCTTGTAGGTTTTCTCCGGTCCTCCGGTTTCCTCCCACTGCTTAAGACCCCTACACGCAGGCAAATGATTGAAATAAAATTGAACCATGTATTAGGAAGTCCCGAAATGACCAAGTTTGTGTCAAGCATATTCCTGAAGCAATGACGCGAGAAATCCCTCTCTTACCATTGCTGGATAGAAGTCATATTCTTGAAATTGGGCGGGGCGTGTCTCTTTTTAACGTCCAATCAAATCCCTCCTCTCTTCTTGCATTCGGCATAATTTTCAAAATGGCCGACGAAGAAAACATGTTAATCACTGGATAATCGAGCATAATAAATTTCGCGGGTTACGACGTAAACAAGTCGCGATTGTCACTAGATACATTGCGGTAACATATTTTGAGGTCTGGTTAACCCCGATATTGTTTGTTACAATGTAGGTCATTGGTTGGTAATGGCACTACTGACCAATAATAATTTAGCACAACAATGTTCACTCAAGATAGCAGTGTGAAGTGGATTAGTTCTAATCAAACGAAACACTGCGCAGGAGTATGGTGTCAAGTGGAGGTTAAATCCATCTCTGTCTAATCGAGGTAGAATGTTCAAACTTAATATAGGTATTCATTATGTGATTGCCTTGATGGAGTTCGAAAGAGGGGCATTTGCTGCTTAGGGTAAGCAGAGATAGGCAATTTGATTAGTTGATGCTTTTAGACATATTAATTTTAGTTTTGATTAGGTTCGATAATGAGCAATCTTGATTGACAGTTTTATTGAAACTAATTTGTTTAAAACTTACAACAACACATAACTTGGTTTGTTTAACCTATTCAGAATATTGAAAAAAAGATTACCAATTGGTACTAATTAATTAGTTATGACTTAATGGCATCTTCAATAGAGAAGGCTTGAACTCTGTACATCTTATTAAGAACTTCGCGTACTACCCCGCATTTTCCATCACTAACTTCGATTGGCTTACAACCTCTCAGATTCCTCAAAAGAAATGAAAGCGAATAAAATGACTCGCTCTATCCAACTGAAATATCTAGTTGCGATAATCGAGTTGCAAAGTTAAGGAATTGTTCAGTGTCAAGGCTGCTGGAATTTTTCCATGTCAAATTCGGATCTCAATGGCTGTATCCCGTGTCTGTTGTAAAGGGAGATAAGATACCCAAAAGTTTGTGATATCAGACTAATCTATCAACAGCTAGATGCTGTAAAACCGACAGTCGTTGCTTTAAGAACACAGACTAGATAGCTCTGAGTGACAAATTGAACACACTATGCTGACGACTTATTTTGACCAAAAGGGAAATCCTTATTCCTGTTGATGGTATGTATGTCATTATTACATTAGACACTTGACATAACTTGTGCCATGTTACAGTAGTAAACTAACTCCTAGTTACAATAATAAATATTTACAGTACAATCTCATTGGTCATGTAGAGTCAATGACATTGAATGTAGAGGTTATATTGGTCAGTAACTTCAGTTGTCCTGGTGATCATTGTGACTTCTGAATCATTTTAAGGTCATTTTCATGTTTACTGTTAACTGATTTGTCCTGCTTGTTAAACATGATCAACAACATTTTTGACATAAATTGACATATTTAACTGAAAGAAATGTTATATCAAAAGCAACTTTTTGGTAAATATAAGAATTGACTTTGAGTTTTCCTTGTAGTTGTATATTGTTGGGTCGTATGTAATAAGAAGTCTGAACCATTTTTCCACATAGAAAAGGAATTCCTGTTTTATGCAGAAAACTTAAACCCAATATTATCTCCTTTCATTGTGTCCCTCATAATATAACACTTTATCCTTGTATCACAGTCTGTCCAAATATAAATGCATAACAGGTGGACGGAGTACATGTATGGATTTATGCAAAAATCTATTTGGGCGGCATGAGATAGAACTCATTCCTTAGTCATGTGGACTAAGGTTCATTATATAAATAAGTACTTTTATATTATCATTATTAGGGTTTCACACTGCGTAGCTTGTGTGAAACACTATTGTTTTTGTTAAAATTATTATTATTATTATTCTTCTTATTATTATTATTTTTTTTTTTCCAATTTGCTTATATCTCAGCAACTTCTTGTCGAATCGATACAATTTCTTCAGTTTTACTGGGAAAGTGGGTGTGACTTAGAGATTAAAGCTATTCCCGGCATTCTGCGACATTGCGAAATATCCGAAATCACCGAAAATGTCGTTTTTTGAAATATTGCCGTAATATTAACAATAATCATTGGATTTTAGCATATGATGCATTTTGACATAGCCAGAAACAGGGGACATAGCTATGTTACTTTTGATTTTTGATTTTCGACGAATCTTGGAAGATATTAGGCGCCAAATTTTGAAAATTTAAATTTTTACAAAAAACTTTTTTATTTATTAATATTTTTATATGACATTTTAACCAAGGTTAAAGAGTCATCTGATTTGAACAAAAATGTCAACATTTTTTGTTTCCGTAATTTTCCTTGGCCGCCATTGGCTAATTCAGTTTTTCAGTCCTACATTAATTATTTATTGTTCGATTTGTATAAAACCATGTTCATATGTTCCGTGGTTCAAAATGCCATTTTTTTTGTTACCGGTAAAGTTTCCCGGTACCACTTTTTGAAAGCAAATACTATTTTCTACTAATCTGATCTTACTCAAAAGATGCGCCCTGTTAAGGTGCACAAAATCTCGGACTCAGTTTTTTTAATTTCGATTTTGTTTTCGGGCCATTTCGGTTAAAAGGTTAAAAAAGGGGTAAAAATAAGCTATTTACAACCCATCCAGTGTCTTCATATATTAAAATATTTCTTCGATACTTTCATAAACTTGTAGCAATAATCCATACAAAGAGAATGTATGTGAAATTTAGTTTGTAATATAAGCAGTTGCCGAGAAATGGGCAATTTTGCATGAGTCACTTTTCACGTTATTTTGGCTGTAAAAGAATCAATTATTATTCAATTTTCAATTTTCTTTCACTATCCGTTGCCTATTTCCACAGTCGACTATTCCAAACAATTTTAACACTTTCACTGTTACCGGAAGTGACGTCATTTACGCAATAACTGAATTTTTAGTGTTAAAAATACATTTTTTATTCAAATGAGTATTATTTGTAATATTTTTAGAATTATGAAATTTGGTTCCCATCAACAAATAGAATGAACCCATACGATCATATAGATACCACAAAATGGTTTCTAACTTGTATGGTTGCAGAGAAATGGACGATTTTCCACAAGTCACTTTTTACTTTATTTTGGCTCTTAAAGAATCATTTATTATTCGATTTTCATAAAATTTTCACCATATGATGTCTTATGCCATTTAGGATTTTATAGAACTAATTTAACTGTTTTAGTATCACCGGAAGTGATGTCATTTTGTCAAAAACTGAATTTTTAGCCTGCTAAACAGATAATTTATTCAAATGCGTCTGATTTGTAATGTTTTCAAAATTATGATATTTGATTCCATTCAGCAAATAGATTGATCCCATACGATCATACAGACACCACAAAATGGTTTCTAACTTGTGCGGTTGCAGAGAAATAGTCGATTGTCTACAGGTCACTTTTCAAGGTTTTTGGTCTATAAAAGTGGCAATTATTATTCTATTTACATAAAATTTTCACTATATGATGTCATATGTCATTTCCGATTTCATAAAACTAATTGAATATTTTCATTATCACCGGAAGTAATGTAATTTTGTCAGGATCACTTACAAGTAACAAATGAATTGATATTTGCTGGATTTGGTTGATTCTGCGTCCAATTTATTTGATGTGTGCAATGCTTATGGGGAAACCTGTGTAATGGTTTCATTGGTACCGGAGGTGACATATGTTCAAGGGTAACGTGGCACCGGAAGTGACATGTTAAAGGGTAACGTGGCACCAGTGAAACCCGTCATTCCTGCATGCAGGTCTAGTTAGATATTATATTACAACATGTAGTCTATATTTTCTCATATAGAATATATAATTACATCAATCTGATTAAAACACAGATCGACATTTCACTTCGTTTTTTATATGCCTACATTTAAATGTGTTAGTATATTGTCGTTGTCCCTGCTCGGCGGTTACAGTTCCTTGTGGACGCTCTAAAGGCTAAAGTTAATATCCGATTGACTTTAAATTTATACACAGAAACCTATTGATTTTCAGTGATTTTTGATAATTACTGCCAGAGTTATGGCCCTTGATCACTTCAAAAAATCTTGTGGACACTCTAGAGTACAAAGTTAATATCCGTGTTGTGCAGTGTTTAGGGTCATGAGACAAAGTAGCCTATAGATTTTCAGTGATTTCCGATAATTTCTGCCAGAGTTATGGCCCTTGATAACTTCAAAAAATCTTGTGGAGGCTCTAGAGACCAAAGTTAATATCTGATTGAGTTTCAATTTACACACAGTGTTTAAGGTAATGAGATGAAGAAGCCTATTGATTTTAACCAATTTCCGATAATTACTTCCAAAGTTATCTACCTTGATCACTTTGAAAAATCTTGTGATGCTCTAGAGGCCAAACTTATCATCTGATTGACTTCAGATTGATACACAGAGTTTAAGGTCTTGAGACAAACAAGTATATTGATTTTCAATGAATTTTGATAACTGAACATCCATGATATTAAATGTTTAGTATACTGAATGTTAGAAGGATAAGAATGGGCGATTCCACCAGTTATCCCTATTTGCAGTGACTAGTTTCATTCGTATAGAACTCTTCAGACTAATTGGACTCACGTGGCTGGTGTTTCTATTTATACTATTTCAAAACCCCGTTGGGGTTTCCATGGTTACTAATAGGCGGGGTTACCGGGGGTTGGCCCCTTAGCAGGGTTTGCAAATTGTTACCGGGTCGGCAACTCGCTTACCATGGTTGTACAAAGGTTTGACAACTTGGCGGGGTTGACCTCTTGGCGGGGTTCGTGAATTTGTTACTGGGGTCGGTAGTACGCTTGCCAGGATTGTGCAGACATTTGCCCAAGTTTTTAACATTGTTAATCGTGATAACAATAAAGGGATAGTATACAGATAAGGGTGTTGCCTGATAAAGGGTGTTGAGGCAACACCCGTGAGAGGGTTATACAAGACTAAATATGAATCCAAAGTTGGAACACTCAGGGGTAGAGCATTGTGAAACAAAAATAAAAATGGTTGGAGTGCCCAAGTTTAGATTTGTCGTTGATTCCATAAAGTAGTTAGGTTTTTAAACGTTAAATATTGTGTAATTCAACATGGCACCAGAATGCAGTTATATAAATATTATACATTAATTATATTATACCTATACCGGTACTATATACATGTATTTATATAGCTCTGCTTTCACAAGTTGAATAGAATATAAAATGACAAGCAAATAAAATATAAAATCACAAATAATAAAATATAAAATCACAAGCAAATGAAATATAAAGTCACAAACAAATAAAATGACAAAAAAGAGATAATGCTGCTTTCTAAAGTTTACTAATTGGCTAATTAAGCTATTTTCTAAAAAGATGGGTCTTGAGCAGACATTTAAAATGGAGTAGGGACTGACAACTACGCTTAGTGTATAAGAGTTTATTCCAGAGGTTGGGAGAGGCAAGTGAAAAAGCTTTCTCACTGTGAGACTACAAATTTCCTCTTTTCTCAACAAGTAGATATACTTCAGAAGCGGAACGTAAACATGGCAACCTCTTGTATCTGTATGTTTATATCCCAAACATCTCGCTTCCATTCGATATTAACGCATATCGGACAGTAACATGCTGGATAAAGTCCCCTGATTGTACTCTGTACCACATCTTGCAAGGCAGCTACTGGTTTATTTCAGTCCTGTATAAAATATTTACTGTTATGTTAATATTTATCAACGAGGTAATATTAAAAAGCAATAAAACAGAAAGAAGAAAATTATTCAGATGGACTGACATCTAATCTAGAGATTCATAATATTGTTTTTGAAAGGGATTCAAAATCCCTTAAGTGTCTTGAAAGTTTATCTGTGACATTATTTATTTCAGTTATGTGTTCAGACTAAGTTGCACAAGATTAGGTCAGTGGGCGATTGGTTATGTTACATCAGACTCTCAAATATTACAGACAATACCACAGAATAAATCGCTGTGTCAAGCTTTACTGGATGGACAAAGAGAAGGATTGTAAGTAACAAGTAATAATGAACTCTTTGTAATTGAGCTGAATGTAGATTTATTTATGATACAATATAGTGGTCGGTTCATTGGTTTATCTATCTACTATCAAATGACAGCATCCAATTAATTTATAATAACTAGTTTATTGAAATACTATATTTAATAAATCCAAGAGGTAATCAAACCTTTTTTTTCCCATAAAACAAGAGACGAAACAAATGTAATAGTATGTGTATATCTTCCAAAAATGAGCAGCTATAGTGCAAATTTCAAACATTGGTCTCTAAGTGTCAATAGTTTAAGCTTCTCCAAGATAACAGATTCTTGTAAGTTGGAATTGTCAAGGTTGTTTCCAAAGCAAACTGTTATGAAACATCAATCAGTTATAGCAGTTCTGTCTTGCTAATTGAAAAAAAATTTTTTTCTAGTTTTCTGTATCCAGATGGTCGAAGCGCCAATCCCGATTTAAGTTATTTAGTGCAGGATAGTTTAGAAGATCATATACGAGTTACACAAGAACAGTATGAGTTATATTGTGAGATGGGCTCAACCTTTCAACTGTGTAAAATCTGTGCAGAGAATGATAAAGATATTCGTATTGAACCCTGCGGTCATCTACTGTGTACACCTTGTCTTTCACAGTGGCAGGTAAGTTTCTTAATTCAGAAAACCTAAAGGAAGTCTCGGTGAGTACGGTATATGTCACTGACTCAATAACTAGTTCCTCAAGATTTCTGTTCTGGTTTCTTCTCGTCAATGGATTATAATGAAGACCCAGAAAAACGTCTTGTTTCTCCTCATCAGTGTCCAGGCTGATATTTCTGAATATGATTCAATCATTTATCCAATTAATTTTAATGGTATCTGTTCCGAATATATGTAACATCTTACACAGTATAGAAAATCATAGCCATAATAATAATGATATAGGCTATATGTAATAGTAATTTGATTGTAAATGGAAAAAACGTATATGGAGGAGATATTCAGATGTGATGGTTTTAAAGCCCCAATAACACTCTTGTTGTAACTGAAAAATATGTCCCAATCTTCATTCTGGTCAACAAATCGTATTATTTTAGAATATTCCAATTAAATGATGATATAAATTTCATCTTAACACACCTAATTTAAAAAATTGGAAAAATTCAACCAATTGATTTGAAAAGTCTAACGTAAACCTTTTCAAATGTGACTTGGATTTTAAAATATTTTCGAACCCTCTGGACAAATAAAATAGGTTGTAATGGATAATTTACACAACAGGTAGGACATTTAAACATCTAGTACTTAGAATAAGGGTATTATTTATTTTCTGGAGCTACCAAGCCAGCAAGAATGTTATTGTCCCTTTAAAGTTAATATATATATATATATCTCTTGTCCAATGTGTAAATGTTGTTTTTTTTTTTATTTGTAGGATTCTGATGGACAGGGTTGTCCATTTTGTAGATGTGAGATTAAAGGAACAGAACAGGTCGTTGTGGATCCATTTGATCAGACGCACCCAAAATCATCCAGACATGCCCATGATGACGATGAAGAGGTAAGTCCACTTTATTTCAACCAAGCTTTGTAAAGGGCTTGCCAAAATCAGCCAATTTTTTTTTAAGATGAGCCAAGAGTTTCTTGTGCAGGAAAGAAGTCATAAGTGTGGCATGGGTTGTCCATCCCAGTTGGAGCTGAAATGAAACAGGTTTTAACATCTTACTGTTCTACTCCGACTGGGCAATGAAAACGGGCCCTGCTAAAGCTAATACTAGTTTAAAGTTCCAATAGCATATTTTCTAATAAAGTCAAAACATAATTATTTCTATTTCTTTTGCTCAAAATGTTGTCAACTCAATATTATACGATCATGGGCAAAATTTCATGGGGGTTAAAATGGTTGAGACAGGCTTATTGAGGAGATAGTAACTCAATTACCTCCCTTGTTTTCCCATTCCTCTCCATGGACGGCCATCTTCAAACGTTTGAATTTGAAGTTGAAAATGATATTTGTGCCAATTTCTCAACTGGCAATAGTGAATTATAGGATTAATAGGATTATTCTTTAACAAGGTAGGACTGTTTATAGGTACAATCTATTTTAGGGCTTTATTTTAATACATTTTAAAAATATAACCTAAAAATATGCTATTGGAGCTTTAAATCAACCAAACGCATCAAACTGATCAGAGAAGCTGGCAACTTTCCCATGCTTGATGGGGGTTCCTGTATGTCTTTAAGGCCTGAGGTATGTTAACTACCTTACTACAGAAAGTATTATAATAATTTGTTTGGTCTGTATTCTAGGATGGTTATACAAACAATCTACATGCTTTAGCTGTTAGTCCCAGAGATAGGGTAAGATTTCACTTATTTTATAGTCCACATATTATTGTACAAAGCACGATGAGAAAATAATTATATACACAGTTTATAGTAAGTCTCTAATACTCAATGCATTCACATAATAAGCGAATCTTCAACTGTGATTTAAAAGTAGTCAAGAGTTTCACAGCCTTGGATCCACAATTTAGGAAAAACTACAATTTGTGTTTATGTGGATATCTGTGCAAATTCAGGGGATTGGGAGGCTAGAACATTTTTGCTTTTTTGTGTTTTGCATGAATTGTTTGATTGCTGTAATATTGAAATTTTCAAGGGTTTAACAATCCATCAGATGACGATTAAAGATTTTTTATTGTATATTGGTTGACTTTTAAAGACAATCAAATTCTATTTAAATTATCTTTTTTGTTTGTTTCAGTCTCGAGATAGAAGTTCACCATTTGAATCCCCACATACGAATAAAAGAGACTTGCCACCACCTGTCCCCCCACGTACCTCCTCCCCTGTCCCCTCCCCTGCGTCATCTCCTAAACCAGTCGGGTGAGTTTCTACAAACAAAAATATATATACAACTGAAATTATTTTTCAAGGAAGTTAAATGACAGTGTCGATTTCCACAGATGTTACGTATGATTGAAACAGATTTCAATTATAAACTGAGTATAGAGAACATTGCCATGGTTGATCCGTAACAGCAGTTTCAAGATTCTGGATGTGACACTAAATAAAGATAGGAAATCAGTTAACAACCACACACTGATGATCTTCAGCTCACTAACAATTCCGCTAAAGACATACATTGTTATTTGAGACTCTGAAGCTGACAACTTGAATTTATTTAAACTTTTCTATCACATATTTAAAATCGATGGGTGAACTGCTATTGTCTTTAAATCTATCGTGGCTGATAGAAATCAAATAAAATATTGCCTCTTTGATAACCTGACATCTCAGTAATATTAGACATGATAAACATACGATACTGGCTGTCTTCATTGTTTATTTTTGTGTCTGGTAGAAAGAGACTAATGCAATAACACTATCAGCCACCATATAGCTTTCAGTTAAAGGTTCTCTTATTCATCAAAGGATCTGGCCCACATCTATCAATAAACATAATCTCATTCATCTCTCTCAAGATATGTGGTATATTACAGAAAAAATATTAATAACATCTAATTATAAAGTTTCCAATCTGACAGCTATACTATAATCTAGATACTGATGTATATAAGCTTGTCACTGATATCCAGTCACTCTTAACACAAAATCTGTTATAGACCAAATGCTTTGAATTACTCTAGATCTAATGAAAAAAAAATTCATTTACAAACAGCTCAATATTTTGAGCTGAAATTTTCCGACTAAGTAATTAAGTTATTTATTTTTATATTTTGATTTGGATACTGGAAATGGCAAATACCTTGTAAAATATGGTACTGCTCTCTTTAATGGTGTATCTCTCTAAGTACCATATTTTCTTGCAATTCTGTAAGGGATGTACATGCTCATTAAGTTTATTCATGCTTTGATTTTTACAGACGTCGTCAACTTCCGCCAACACCCCCTATTGAGGACAGGGCTCATAACTCTAACAAACCGACACCACCAGTTAGAAGTCAGCATACACCAGTTGAAAAAGATCAGGGTCTGTTTTATTTTGAATAAAAGTGTTACTCTTTCTTTCTCTAGCATGGTTCCCCAAGATAAGAAACCTTAAACCCTGTATGTCTCCAGATAAGAGATGGTACTGTATAGTTCCTTCTGTCAGAATTAGATGTGAATCACACCATAATTCTATACACAAAACTGTCAGTTTTCGTCTTCAAAACAGCGATTCATTATTGTTATTTATTACATTTATGCATATATTCATATGATCCTATGTGACATAGGCAAAAATCTTCCCTGCATTTTAAAACGGAACAGGTTTTACAACCTAATGTCATGATGACAGGGGTAAATGTATGATTCGTACAACAGCCGATCATAACATGCGACTAAGACAATTTAAAATTGTAAGTAGAAAACCATTATGGATCCTGCCCCATAATTATGAATGGTAGTTCCAATTCTGTTACAAACACCACTTGATTAACGAAATGAAAATGTGTCACTACATTTGGCCAAGTGTGTTTAATGAACTTATTTTTAACATGACATGCATTAATAAAGAAATTAAGTTTTTCACATTTTCTCAAAGCAATCAAAATAAACCTAAAGATCAAAGATTTATGTCCCTAATATTCAGTATACTGTATCATAATTAATATTTGATCTCTTCTAATAACATGTTGATATCAAGATTACTAAACCCTTCCACAAGGGTACATATTACCAGAATAGAATACAAAACCCTTCCACTAGGATATACATTACCCGAAACCATTCAACAGGGTATACGGAATACATTACCAAAATACAATTACAAATCCCTTCCACTAGGGTATATAATACCAGACTACAAAATCCTGTGAGTAATATATATTGTTGACATATATTATAGGTGTTTCATATGCTGAGCTACGATACGACTCTACAACACAACAGCCAAAGACAAATAACACCAACACCTCCACTGGTACCAGTAGTAGTGGCGGGGTCAGTAACGATTTTATTTACGACAAACCAACACCAGGCATTCATCCAGTTATCAACACAAGTCAAAGAACAGAAGGAGGTTAGTCACATGATGTTTATATCGCATCTTATTAACTCATATCAAACATTAGTACAAAAAGTAAAAAAGATGTAACTATCTTGTTGATTGACTTCTATTAATAGTAACTTGGACATCTAGAAATGCACAACACCAGAATTAGGCAATAAAATTGATACTGATAGGTACAAGAATGAGAAAATTGGCTTTCACTTGCATTATTAGAGATTAAAATTAGAATTAAAAGTATTTTGTTTTATTCTCTAAATCACATGGAAAGTTGTGGTGGTCGAGTGGTCTAAAGTGTTCACTTTAGATTATAAAATCTGTCATTGAGTTAAGTGGCATGATTTTGATCCCAGCTTGTAAAGTACATTACTTTTCATAATGATTTAAAACATGTTAATGTATATTTTGTAATTTCTTCAGTGGTTAGAATAACTTGTTAGCTTGTCTTGTAACTGTGTGATATTAATGCATGGCTTATAGTATCGTACATCTTCAGTATGACACTGTGTTGCAGCTTTCATTTTAATTTGTGTAGTTTTATGGTGTTTTTTGATGTAAATAGTGCTTGTATAAGCTTAGATAATCAATCAAAATCAATGGCTTTATTTTGACTAATTTGCATTTTGCACACAATTGTACGCTTCTGTTGTGCTATATGTTATAATGTAAACAGTGTTATTAACGTATGTGGCCATTATAACATGCCCTTAATCTGCACCCAATTGAAATTTTTGGCAATTTTGACTTATTCTTGTGTGTACCAAGGGTTGTTTATCAGCAATTTTTCACCACTGTGTGCTCCTAACATTGGACAAGATCACTCATCAAGGGTAGAGTCTGCGGGATTGACAAGGTCTATATTGTGCCTTGTCTAGTCATTTATATTTGTCACTGTCCACTCGTACACATTTACATGTATATAAAAAATGAACTGGAAAGTAGTCAGAATTCTACTTCATATTGAAACAAAAATAGATATGGTATACTTTGCCCAACAGATTGTTCATCTTGCCAACAAATAATTCTTTGTGTGTATAGGGCTTTAACTACTTGATGGATTCAAGCAGGATATATTGCATGCTTGGTGCCAATCCAAATTTCTTCGGCTTTGTCAAAGGTCATTGGCAACTTATGTACAAAACGGCTTTGAAGCATTGTTGTAGGTCATGGACAACTAATGAGCCCCAGAGCCATACAGAGAGAGAGAAGCTGGCCAACTATTGTCCCAATTGTGATTGCGTTACATAATGCCTTTTTTTGTCTAATTTTAGTGCTATATAATTATCGATTCTTATAGATTCACAATATCTGATGCAGAACTTTTAGCCACCGTGGGTAAGGCATTGACTCGCTAGCCTGGAGGTCAGGTGTTCGATCCCTGCATTGGCCCAGAAAGTTCATCAGGATTTTCCGACCTGGTTTCCCCTTCTCTGGTCGTTCGGATGGGACAAAAAACCAAGGGACCCGTGTGCACATAAAAGATCTCTTAGCAGTTGGAATTCAATATAACAGTAGGCCATAGTACCGCTGCCTAAGCAAAATTTCTCTCATTGCACACAGTATGGCGGGTGCCCGTTTTCATTAGCCCAGTTTAGGAGCAGAAAAGTAGATCGTTCAACCCCTTTTCATTTCATTTAGAGACATTTAGTAACTGGATAGAGCAATGCTAATATTTGTGAGTGTTGTTTGTCGTTTTGTCTGTCTGCTGAGGGATGACCGCTACACTAGGGCTGCCCTGATGTTGAAAATTAGTGTTTAGGGATAGCTTAGACCAGTGTTTAAAGATAGCCTACCGCTTCTGATTTCAGAGTTATATTACTTTCAACCTGCTTTGTTGTAATACTGGACAATTAAACTTATAGATTGGATCACTAACTAGATCTGCTAAGCAGTTATTAAAGCTTTCATATTCACAATCACTTCCTGTGATATGTCATGGGGGTCAGGGATTTGCCTGTGTGGTTTTACATGGCCAGTGGTGTATGTCAAGGCCACATAAAATAATCCTTGATAGTTGGAATTGGAAATAAGAGTAGGCCATAGCGTGGCTGTCTGGACAAAATTACCACACATTATGACATATACCGTCTTCATTAGCCCAGTGGATGTGTAGAAAAGAAGAACATTTCGCCAAATTTTAATTCATTTCACTTCTGAAGTCTTAACTGGCTAAAGACAAGAGAAGCCTGCTTTTCAAAAATTACAATCTGATTAAAACACAGATCCAATTTTGTTTCGTTTTTTATAGTTCAAAATTTCGTTTTTTAATAATAATAATAATAATAATAATAATAATAATGAATTTATATAGCGCCTCTCATCTAGAACTGTTCTACTCGATGGCGCTGAGCCGCTCTGTCACGTTTGGTATTCACAGTTAAATAGGTGAGTCTTAAGGGATGTTTTAAAAGACTCTACTGTTTTGGCTTCCTTTAATGTTGTTGGGAGTTTATTCCATTGGGTGGGTGCTGCCACTGAAAAAGCCCTATCACCACACGACACTTTAAAAGTTTTTGGAACAACTAGGTCGTGTTTTGATGTTGATCGAGTTGTTCTTTCTCCACTTTTGATTTTTATAAGATCACTCAGGTAATTAGGAGCTGAACCATGGATACACTTGTAAGTTAGAAGGATTATCTTGTACTGAATACGCCTGTTAATTGGGAGCCAGTGGAGGGATTTGAGCACAGGTGTAATGTGGTCACGTAGTCTTGTTCTGGTGATCAGACGTGCGGCCGTGTTTTGTATTTTTTGTAGGGAGCGAAGAGAAGAAGCTGGAAGACCATAAAGTAAAGAATTACAATAGTCCAGTCTAGATGCGATTAATGAGTTCACTAACAGTTTAGTTGAATCTGTGTTTAAGTATTTTCGTACGCGACCAATGTTGTACAGTTGGAAGTTACATGCCTTTGATACTGCGGCAATTTGTTTGGACATATCCATAGTAGAGTTAAACATAACACCCAAATTTCGGGCAGATTGAACAGGGCTGATGTGATCAATTCCAACTTGAATGGGGTGACTATCTAATGATGAAACATGTGATTTTGAGCCAATGGTCATGTACTCTGTTTTGTCAGAGTTCAGTTTAAGAAAGTTTGCAGTCATCCATACTCTGATGCTCTCAATGCAGCGTTCCAATTGCTGTTGTTTGTCCGGAATATCACATGGTGGTCCTATTAGATAGAGTTGAGTGTCATCTGCAAAAAGATGGTAGTTTACACAGTGTTTGCGGATGATTTCGCCAAGGGGAGAGGTATAGATGGTAAATAGAATTGGTCCCAAGACAGATCCTTGGGGAACACCGAATTTTACTTGGGCTGGATTTGATTTAGCATTGTCTACGCATACAATCTGATTACGATTAGATAAGTATGACTGAATAAGCTTTATGGCAGAGTCAGATAATTTTAACCTATTTTTGAGTCTGTGAAGTAAAATATGATGGTCAATAGTGTCGAATGCTGCAGATAGATCGAGCAAAACAAACAATATGACACACTTTTTGTCCATACCACGCAATAAATCATTACTCACTCTGACTAGTGCAGTTTCACAACTATGATTGTCTCGATATGCGGACTGAAATGGTTCTGATAGATTCTCATGAGTTAGATGTCCTTGGAGTTGTTCAGCAATAACTTTCTCGATGACTTTCGAGAGAAACGATAAATTTGATACTGGTCGGTAGTTTCTAAGACAGTCTGGATCAAGGTTTAACTTCTTTAGTAATGGTCTGACATGGGCCGTTTTGAATGCAGTCGGAAACTGGCTGCTAGAGATGCAAGCATTTATTAAAGTGAATAATAGTTGTAGCAGGTGTGGTAAACATATCTTTAAGAGCCATGTTGGTATTGCGTCCAGATCACATGATTTTGTGGGAGCATTTCGAATAATTTTCTCAAGATTTACCAAAGAAACTGGATTAAATGTTAACCAATTTGAATCATCCTCACTGTCAAGTAAGGATATATGTTGTTCGGTCTCGGTCACATCGGGGAAGTGATCACGGATTTTGTTTATCTTACTTATGAAAAAGTTTGAGAAAACCTCTGGTAGAGTATCTTTGTCAAAACATGATGGGTACTTATCCCCAGAAACGTCTTTTGTAAGCTTGTTGAAAGTCTGAAACAGTGTTTTAGAGTTATTGGATGTGGTTATGAGATCTTCAAGATATTTAATCTTGGTTGATCTTAACTCAGATGAGTACTGGTTACGTTTACATTTGTATATTTGACGGTGCACTTCTAGGCCTGACCTTCGCCAGTTGGTTTCAGCACTTCGGCATTGGTGTTTTAATGCTAAAAGGGAATCGTTGAACCATTTACTGTGGGGTCTGATGGTAACAATATGCTTCTTAAGGGGAGCATGTCTGTCTAAAGTACCATAAAGGGCTTGATTAAAAACTGACCACTTATCATCAACAGAGTCTAATACAGATATATTTTGTAAAACAGTTTCAATATTGATGTCCTCTATGAAGTGACCGATGTTGATATTCCGGCACTTCCTATATACTAATTCAGTTTTAGTAGGGGCTGGTTTTGACAGGTTTAGATCCACAAACACACTGAAATGATCTGATAATTCGTGGTTACAAACATTTACATTTTACTTGTCTTTACTACTCTTGGATCTGGAAGACTTGTTATTTAAGTCGTGTTCTGCCTGAAATGAGGGGTCAGCCAATCAAATGGTCTGTCGAATCGACCGTTTGACTTTTTCATGCGTGGAACTGTGGGTAAATATTACCAGCGGATAGAAATCAAAACAAAACAAAAGTAGATTTTAAAAAGCATGGCGGTCGCTAATTGGTTAAACGAATGACTGACGTTATCGGGTCAAATGTCCTGTGCTTGATACCTGACATCATAGAACGTGAGCTCCCACTATAACTTGTTAGATCTACATGAGTGTAGGCCATCGAACGTATAAAAAAACGAATCGAAATATAGATTTATATTTTAATTAGATTGCAAAAATTAGTAATTGTATTCCATTGTATCCTCTGTATGGCAAATACAGTTGTAAAATTCTTGAGATGCCCTTAAATAATATGTATGTTTGTTTATTTGTTTGTTTATTATCAGTAGTTAGCATGTGCTTCACGCTTCCTGTCTGTCGCTTACTCGTAGCACCAACACTTTACTTACAGGAACTATTTTCTCCGTAACAGGAAATGAAAAACCACCAATGTTCAGAATCCCAAGTGAGTATGCTGTACCACAACGTTTTAATAGAAATGAAGAAATTCCTGCAGAAGACGAAACAAAAGTGTAAGATATTATTTTAATGATTATTTTGTTCTTCATTGTGACATATGTAATGGATCGCAAGTCCACATCAATCTTTTCATAAACTCTCGAGTTATTTCCATTATTAAGTTTTGGCTGTTTTAAAGTTTGTGAGCAATAAAACAGGTAGAATAGGGTTGATAATGGAAGTTACCGTAGTCATATTTGAGTTTAAAACTTATGCAGCAGAACTTGTTGATATTGATTTACCTCATTTGTTACTAGTCACTATGTTTACTATGGCTATTTTAGTAACTAGATATGTCCTGGTAACCAGGCCTAAAGAATTATTAATTAGTGTACGATAACCCAGTGACAGTACCCCACACAATGACAATTTGCAATTGGTCATTGAGATCTCTTGTTCACTGTGGTCATTGATTAATGCATCTAGTCTTGATTGTATTGGACAAAAAAGGCGCTTCATTTAATGCCATTGGCAGCATGTTCGACATAAAGAGTAGGCTGTATCACCGCTGTCAGGGTAAAATTTTTCTCATAGTGCAATGCATGGTTCGTGCCCATCTTCATTAGCCCTTTATGTCCAATTTCTTTACTTAGCGGGGGGTTGAGATGGCCTAGTGGTCAGGAGTGTCGCGCTTCAACCTCTAGCTGGCCGGTCACCTCTGACTTGCAGCTGGGATTTCGATCCCTGGTGTGAGCATATGTGGCATGAATATAGGGACGCCTTCTCAACATCGTGGGTTTCCTCCGAGCACTCCGGTTTCCTCCCACTGCTAAAGACCCCTATGCGCAAGCGAATTATTGAAATAAAATTAAACCATATGTTAGTCCCGAAATTACCTAGTTTGTGTTGAGTGGACGTTAAACCCCATTTTTCTCTCTCTCTCTCTCTCTTTACTTAGCCTTGTTTCAGATTGATGGTTTTTACAGATTTTTTTTCAATTTTTATCAGAGTATACTTATTTGTATTTCAGACCAGATCAACCACCTCCTAGAAATATTGGTTTACGTGAAAATCAGGACATAAACAAAGAAAATAATGATGCTCTTTCTAGCATCAATGACGATTATGTTGAACTTCTTGTCGGTCGTGGATTTGAAAAATTAAATGTGCTCGATGCTTTACGCGTTTCTCGTAACAACTTGAAAATGGCAGAAGAAATTTTAGAGACATTTGTTAAAAATAGCCGATGATAATGAACTGTGTCAGATGTTTTTTTTTTTCTAACAAGGATTTGCGGCAGTGGGGATTAAACATGGCCGACATACTGTTACCAAGGTGATGAGGAAATGTCAGTAGATAATTCTGTGACTTTAAAATTTTTTAGATGTTGAATGATGGAATATTGTTTTTGTTGCGTTGCGTTGCCTTGTCGTATGTCGTGTGCATTTTGTGAAAATGATGTTTCTGTCAAATATTTTTTGACCCTTATTGTTTAATTTCCATCATTTTTGTGATGTACCACAGAAATACGATTTTATTACATCAAAACAACTTCATCGAATGACTAGTTGGTCCATTTCTAAACCACGATTTCCTCGTCAAGTCTGATTGGATGGAGCGAAAACCCTAACGATCAGTCATGTGACAAAATTCCTTGCTTAAATTATTTTCAGAATGGTGACTGTTTTTTGTTCCATGAACTACAGCACAATATTATGAGATATGAGACATCTTCTTTGTGTGTACAATGTTCCAGTACACGTTCTTACAGCATATTCATGTAAATCATATTTAATATCCAGCATGTGTTTTCTGTTTACATTCATGGTAGTCAATCATCTCATGTTAACATAGTGACTAAAAATCTCAGAATCAAAACCTTTTTTATTTTTTCTCTTTTAATTTGGTAATATAAAAATTTGATTGAAATTGATCAATATTGAGTTCTAATTCTAATATGTTTGCTAATTTCGAATATTATGGAAAATACTGAGTTACAGACTTAATTCCTTTAAATATTGATTTGAAAGATTTAGTTTCTAGAAATGCGCCAAAATCAGTCCTATATGGTATTTTCAAAAGGGTAATCATACACTGCCTCATGAACACCACCCGCCACATTTCAGATGCCAAATTTATTTTGATTTTAATGTATGTGTTGTACAGGGTGCAGCCATATTGAGACCAAAGCATTACAGATTGTTTTAGTCACTGTAAAGTGCACATTTTGGTTCTGAGATCAGCCGGGTCACCATGTTAACAAACGGATACTGGGATTACATACTAAGACAGTGTTTTGCTAGTGTGTTATTTTTTAAGCCATGATCATGAACCAGTGCCGATTAGAGATAAATTATTGAATTTCATGAATAAATTTTATGAAAGATAAATTAATTAATGTTGCTGACTGTAGTGTTCCTGTTATTCATTGTTATTGTCATGTGTTCTATGTATGTTTATCAATTATCGTATAATTATTTTGCATTATTAATTATATTGATTTACTTTTAAAAAAAAAGTATACAGCATTAAGATGTTGCTTTTGATGACAAACATCAAACACAGATGATGTAGATTTCCATTTTTCTCTAAAGAACCAAAGGTTAGAATAAAGAGACATATAATATATACCCCTTATTTAATACAATCTAAATATGGTAATTTCAAAATCATGCTGCCAATGGTCGGTATTAATATAAAAGTGAATGAAAAATATTTTTTTAGGCTAAAGCAAAAATTGCTAAACGTGTTTATAAGAAATTTTAAGCAAAATAGGTGCATTTTAAAAATTTTGAATTTGATGGAATTGTTCTTTTAAGCCCAAATACTTCAGAATGGTAAATAAAGACTTTCAGTATATATAATGTTCAAACATTATTAAGATCAAACAGTGCTAACATGAATTATGATCTTCTGAATTCACATTATTTCTTGTTAGTTCACACTGTCATCTTGTTTGATTTTACAAGTGACATCTAAAGGATTTCTGTGGATTAACATCAAGGCAAAGATGGTATTCTCTTTTAATCGTCAAAATTTGTTCTATTAAATTTAAATAAGGAAAAGACTTGTAAGTTCTCTGTCTCATCACAGATTTAAAATTTACGAAATTCTTGAAGTTAGTCAGATGTACAAAATTGTTGGCAATTCTTGCTTTAGCCTGATGATATTGAATATGAACTGTGATATTACTATGCTATATATAATATATCTGTATTTATAAACTTGATTATATTATTATTATCTATAATACATATGATACCTGTACATTATATATAAAATCATCATTATATATACATGTTATTACACAGTATGTGGGCTGACTAGCAAACCTTCTTTTGCTCAACTCGTGTTTAGTCTAAGTTTCTAGCACCTGTAGCTTACACTGATATATTAACACAAAAAGTTATTAATAATTATACTGAAAATACTACCGTTTTAAACAACTGAGGATGTAGCAACCATTTCTTAATTATAAATAACCCATGCTTTCTGTGTTTGGACAAATATTTCGTTCTCTTGAGTGACATTTGAGAGACGGTCTCTGTCACCTGTCATAAGGTCATGCAATCTATGTAAAGGACGTCAGACCCCAGACAGAAAATTGAAACAAATTTTTATATCCTTATTTACATTGCATCAGTATAAACTTGTTGCATATAATTACCATTAAACTAATAACATTACCCCTAGCTTGGCAATATCCGTAAACCACAGCTCTAAAATTTTAAAAAAAATTTCTGAAAATATATCTCTTGATTTTAGGAAGGAAAAAAAACCTTGCCTATCAAAAACAGTGTGTTAAATTTTATGATATATTTAACTATTACGACAATTAATTTACAATGAAAATTGAATTGTAAATTTGTCAGGCAGCTGTAGGGACAGTATTCTCGAAAACTGATTTTGTCTAATCTCTAAATCAATACATGTCATCATGTTGTTAAATCTATGATGTCACATCTATGAATCCACCCCACCAATTAGTCGTCTGCTATATCATTGTAATCATGTAGAAATTTTTTACATACTAGAGTAATTTAATCCAAATCAGATTTATTAATATCGATACGGCGGGGCCAACACAACATAACCATGTCACTCTTTATTATAACCAATCAACTGCTGGCGGTAATATTAATCTAGTCTAGTCACACTCTTCCAGACTCGTATATAAGTAGTCTTGATTAATTATTATAGATGACATCTAGTATATTATCTTGTTATTGGAATGGACATTAAGATAAGCTATACATAGCTACTGATAATAATATGAGTCTGGATGAGAGAGACTAGTACTAATCACTTTTTATAAATGAATTTATTGTTAATTGAATTATTTTAATATTTTTTGCAATCTTGATGCTTGTTATGATAGATAGAAGTAATGTAATATATGAAAAATATTTATTACTAGATTGAACATATTTTCATGTTCTGCCACATTAATGAGATCTTTTTTTATCTCTGAATACATGTATTTTCTCCCTAATTTAATCATTGTATACATTATCATCATGCTCTTCCAGACTGATTCTAAGAACTATTTCACAACACTTCAAAAGGAGAAGAATTATTGTGGATAATCTGGACTACCATATTTATTATTCATTACATTATGTAAATAAGAAAAATAGCAACGTTGGCTTTTGGATGGGAAAGTACAAACCATAAAAACATTTTCACCTCGAACTAGAAAATAAATTTAATTTTATATATTATCAAATAAAAGCATGCAGCATCAAGTGCCGATGATTTTGAACATCCTGAAATTAACTAGTTTATCTTATTAACATGATCTTGTTATTGCATTGGGTTTACAGCTGACAAGTACTGGTTGATAATTCTATGGTAGTATGGAACATCAACTTATCATCCATCTCCTCTCTTCTTCATTCTGTGCCTTGATACTATAGACTAAAAGTAAAGACTTGTTAATAAGAGATTACATTATTATTAGGACGTATTGGTGAATATTTTGAATTTTCCAGAAGAGTTTAATACAGATACAGGTGAATTGCAACTTGAATTAACTGAACCTGAAATTCATCATCAGTGAATGTCCTATAAAAGTTCTGGATGTTTTAGTCTATGTATCACATTCACTTCCTGTTGTTATGAATTGGTTTATCATTGATTGGTTTGTGTGTTGATATGTTTGCTTGTTATGCGAGTGCTGATTGGCTTATATATTTTTGAAATTTTTTGACTATAATGTATTATAAATATTTCTAGCTTATTTTTTTTTTTATTAAATCCAATTAGTGTTGCGTTTAATTATAAATATGTAATTTTGTCACGTTTGTATAAAATGACATCCAAAGTCGTAACTATAAAGGGTGTGGACCAATGAAATTCCATGCTTAGGGTTAGGAACATCAAGTCTGTTTAACATATTCTTGCAGAAGTTGTTGCAAGCTTTATCAGCTCGTGAACGTTGCTACAACCGATAAAAATTATGATTAATTTTATTATTAATCAACCAATTTCGTTCACAAACTAATCAAAACTTTAAGCCACAAGAATATGTGTCAGTATTTTTCTTGTCTGATGGTTTTTATTTCGGCCAATTGTCATCAGATGTAGCAATTGTTGATGAACTCTTCTCCAGGAATCAATCAGGAATGTATTCTTGTATGTACCAGGATTTCAAACGTATTTTAGATGTCATTTGTCAACAACTGAAAGTTGTCCTTTATACTGTTTGTGTTAATATGATTTTTCTAATTATGTGATAGATATAAGATTTTTAAATAGTATATTATTATTATGATTATAGTGCTTTATTTGTGAGATTGTATGATGATCCGTGTTTTAATTGTTTGATCTGTTTCACTGTTTGTTTGTCAATCTATCTGTTTATCTTTCTGATTTAATGACCTGCCCACAGTGTCAACAAAATGATTTCTTAATCAGCTGTATTTATATGCAGGAAGGATGAGTAAGAGAACTATTTCTTGTCATCTGATGGGCTATTTAAAATCTTAGGTTAAGATATATTTATTTGAGCATCCAACATTTTAAATATGAATGGAATTAAGCTTAAAAAAAGTTACATGTTACAACAGTAGTGGTGTTAGAAAGTTGCATACTATGAGAATTATCAGGATTCCCAGATAATATATGTATGCCTATAAAATCATGTAGACATACGGCTATAAATCAAGAGTTAATTAAGACTTTGTTTTGTGATTTACTGTAAACTCTTAAAATAATCCAACTATACCTGCCAACCTGCCATAGTATTTATGTTAACTTATTCTTTTAAGGGGTTCCGTGTAACATTTTCAATTACGCTTAATATATTATTCCTGTATTTAATTAATATTACCAGAATATATATTGAAACATCAGTTCTAATACCGCAAAAAAGAAAGAGTAACTTATGATGTTTGCCTGTATATTATTGTTTATATGTAACAGCAAGAAGAGAGAAGAACATAATATTCCTCCAGATAGACCCATACATGTATTTAACCAACCATTTTAAAACACTACGCAATGTCAGGCAGGATACTCAGGTATTTTATATTAAAAAACAATTTCTGGATTGTACATAGGCATATTTGGTAAGGTTACCAATGTATTTGAAATGAATATTTATCTCGTATCAATCAATCAATTTAAAAATTGTTTCTCTGTATAATTGATAAAAGTGAACCATTTTATTAAATTAATGGGTATTTGATATCGCATACATGAAGCCATGAAGCCACAGTGGTTCAGTAGGTCATTGCTCACTAACCTTAGGGTATCCTTAGGTTCCATGCAAGTGTTGGCCGAGAAAGTTCTGTGTGATTTTCCAGCCTGTTTCCCTCTTCAAGGTGGAGGAGTGTGGAAAGGAATAGCATTTTTTCATTTGAAGGGCATAAAAAACAGAGGTCCACATGCTGCTGTCTGGGCAAAGTATTCCCTTACACTTACAGCGCACTGTGTGATTGTCTCAGGGGCGGATCCAGGATTTTCAGAAAGAGGGGGCGTGCTGCACCAGCTTGGGAGTGCGAAGCCCGGAACCGTGATTTTTGAGTGTAAAAAACACCCACTAGGACTAATTTCGTACTAGTACTGTAAATTACGATTTCCAGCCTAAACTATTTTCGTTCTCCTTTCTCGCGAGAATATATGGAGCTAAAAATTGTTTGACACCTCAAAAAATAGAGGGGGCGTGCGCCGGGTGCGCCCCCCACTGGATCCGCGCCTGTGTCTTCATTGGTGCAATCAGTGCAGAAAAGTAGGACACTAACCCCATTTCATTTCATTAAATTGTTACATATTTCTGATCATAATAATTAACCTCCATAATATATTATTACTTCGGTTTTAACATGTACTGTTATTTATTTTATTTATTTGTGTTATATTTTAGGAGTTTACAGTAAATAATTTGAAGGGACATGATCTTTTTGATTTGTGTTAAAACATAGTGAATGAAATTGATTTGCATGAGCTTTGTTTGATATCCATTTGGCCAGATTCCCATATCACTATCAGTAGATCGTGTGAATATCCCCGAACTAAACAAAAGTTTAATCATTTAGTATCGTTACATCGAACAAAATTGTCTTTCAATCCCATGAAATTTAATTTTTCATAAGAGAAATTCAGACATTTAAACGTTTATAAGCATTTCTGCACACTTTTAGTGATAACATATTCAGATTTCATTAAATTGCATGGGACTCCTGTAAGTATGGAAGGGTATCGCTGCCAATATTAAATGCTCTGCTAAAATGTCTTTTCCATTGATTATATGTAAAAAGTACAATGTACAAAGTCACAATACCGGTAATGATAAAGTCAAAATACCTCTAAGGACAAAGTTAGATGTAAAACGACAAATGTAATGTGTCAAATGACAAATGTTTTAATGCAGAATGCTGTTCTTTGACATATCTACATTTTACATTTCTCTCATTACAAATCACATTTGCGCTCTGCAACATCTCATTTGTCATTCACGCTTTCTTTTCATCAACTTGCGCATAGCATCTTCTTAAATATCCAAATATAGTATGCCACGTGACTTATTAACATATATACGGAAACATCCGATCTTTCTTGAAATAAGAATATGAATTATTTCTCCCAGTTAACGTGCTGACATTCTTCAGTTGACTTCATGCCATTCATGGGTTCTTTAGCTAACAATTAAGTTGACCTCAGTTGTTTGTCCCGTACTAGGAGAAACCTTCTCGGCCAATACAGGTCGAGCCGTAAGCCCAAGTGGTTTCATGCGCGTAGAATCTCTTATCATTATTCCACTTTCTAATTTTTTTGTTTTCGTAAGATTATATAAAATGAAGGAGGTCAAAGACAAAATATAGTACTGCGGCTGTGCCACTATGGACATACAGATCATATATATTCATACATTTATAATGGGGGGTTGGAATGGTCTAGAGTGCCGCGCTTCGACCTCTAGCTCCCTGTTGTGAGCGTATGTGGCATGGAGATAGGGGCGCCTTCTCAACCTCGTGGTTCTCCTCCGGGCACTCCGGTTTCCTTCCACTGCTAAAGACCCCTACGCGCATGCGAATTATTGAAATAAAAATAAACCATGTTAGTCCCGAAATGACCTAGTTTGTGTCGAGTGGACGTTAAACCACATTTATCTTTCTCTCTCACACATTTATAATATAATTATTGATACCGTATTATACATAACACAGGTAAGTGAAAAATTAATACATGTATAGGCCTAATAAGTAAATATTGTCGAGGTCTATATTATGACAATCACAACGGATGAAAAAATTCCCTGGCTTCTCCGTCCTTTCATTATCCTGTTCCTGTTAAGTGTCATTAATTATTTTTCAAAATTGCGATTAGTTTAAAGGAGCTAAATCGCTAACATTTGATTTGGGACCTAGAAATTGACATAGGAGAGTCGCAACGCATATAATAATGTAACATGAATGTATATAAACTGATTTAAATTCAATGGTTTCCGATTTTACTCTTATTTCAAAGTTATGTTCAGCGAAATAATTCAGTAGTCTCAATCGAATGCAAATTTCTCGCGTCTGGTTATTCCAGTCTACACACGCCGTTTGATTTGTTTCTAGCCTCTTTCCTCGAACTTGGTTTGAAACGCTTTATTGTACACGATTCGTGTACCAATGGTAAAATTTGTATTGTGTCTTAAATATTGGATATCAGAAGTCCATCTTTTTCCGGTTAAATCACAGCATGAATTATTGATTTAAATTGACAAATAATTCGTGTTTTCTTGAAGATTTTGGATGACATTGAGTTAGAGACTTAGCTACTTTAAACCTTTCACAAACATCAATAAATGTTTACTAATTGGGGAGGAAATTGATCAGGATGCTCATATTTTTAGATTCAACAAAAAGTTATATTTTCCTTTTACCAGCACAAACATATATAAATAATTTAAAAAGAAAAACAACCAATGGCGCGTTAACTGAGTTATCTTTCCTTTGGAACAATTATTCATATTTTTATTTAAAGAAAGATCAGTCTTTTCCGTATTTATGTTAATAAGTCACGTGGCATACCATATTTGGATATTTAAGAAGATGCTATGCGCAAGTTGATAAAAAGAAAGCGTGAATGACAAATGAGATGTGGCAGAGCGCAAATGTGATTTGTAATGAGAGAAATGTAAAATGTAGAAATGTCTAAGAACAGCATTTTGCATTAAAACATTTGTCATTTGACACATTACATTTGTCGTTTCACATTTAACTTTGGCTTTAGAGGTATTTTGACTTTATCATTACCGGTATAGTGACTTTGTACATTGTACTTTTTACATATAATCAACGGAAAAGACATTTTAGCATAGCATTTAATATTGGCAGCGATACCCTTCCATATGTAAGGAGTAAGTATTGGGCTTACTTGAAAATGGTAAAAAAATGTTCCCTTTCTTCAATTGAAATGGCGATGAAGTGACAATCTGTTGGATTGAAATCAAATTTTGTACGATTGATGGAAATGGGAACCCAGTTTTAGTGATTCTTCAGTTTAATTTTCAAATTGTTATAATTGATAGGAGTCGGTACATTAACTTTATGTGATAGAAACTGTAAAGAGCAAAAACAGGCTTTATGACTCAACATTAACTCAATGTATAGGTGTAAAATTGGTGAATTCATATGCCACATTATTCAAAGTTCAGTTGTATATACATGTAGAGTCCTAAAAGTAAGTGATGCATTTGTGGCCCTAGTGTGATGTGTATGATCTATGTATAGCCCAAAAAGTAAGTGTAAGTGCAGCCTTAAAACTTTTTAAGTTAAAAGTAAATGTGACCTGTAGGGCCCTATAAATAAGTGTGACATTTGCAGTCTTAAAAGTAATTGTGACCTGTTTGATGTATATCCCCAAAAGTAATTGTGACTTGTATGGTCTAATAAGTAATTGTGCGACGTGTGATCCCAAAAGTAAGTCTGGAATTTGTGGCCCTAAAAGTAAGCCTGTCTTCATAAGCCCAGTCAGAGTAGAACAGTAGGACGTTAAGCCCCAATTAATTTCCTAAAAGTAAGTGTGCCGTGTGTGACTCGAAAAGAAAGTGTTGTATAGGTGGATGCTGCCTTTAATGGTCATAGTGACATATGCAGCCCAAAGTTTGGCCTTAAAAGTAAGTGTGAAAAATAAGTGTAACATGCAAGTGTGGCATATTCTGTGTATGGGGCCCTAAAAGTAGTTGTGTGATATTCAGCCTTAATGGGTCAGATTAGCCTATGCAGTCTTGAAATGTATATGTGACATAAGCAACAGAGTGAAAGTTTAGTGGCCTTATGCAGCCCCCAAAATAGGTTTGACAAAAACAGTAATTGTCAAATACAGTCTTACAGTAGCCAATGCAGCCCCAAAATGTAAGCATTCCTAGACTTAGTGTGACATATTAAGCCCACAAAAATTCTCTGAGTAGCCTGAAAAGTTTACACCTAGACATTAAGTGAATGTTTAGACAGACATAGTTGTTCTAGTTAATATAGAGACCTATCCACAGTGCATTAAATCAGTACTTACATATTTTACACAAATCCAGGAGGTCTTGGACCACAATATGCTTAAAATAGTTATTGGATTTTAAACGTTCGACAAACTTCATAGATAATTTTGACAGTCTTGCATGAAGGGAGCTGTTTGAAATTATAATTTACCGGTAATCACAAGGTAGTCTGCATCTTGATCTTCTCCTCTTACAACTAATTATAGCAACCTATGGTAAAGATAAACTTAAAATTGTATTATTAGATGAAAGTTTGATCAGAATCTGCAACCAATCATCCTAGATCTCAATATCATAATCACAGCTCTATTTTTTAGTGGGGGTAAAATGCAAAAAATAATTATTTTCATGTCAATGTTTTCTGGGTTTCTTCAACATTTCAGCTACTGGGGTTGAAAAGCAATCAAGTGGTATACAGATTGGGTTTTAATTAGAACTGTGACTGAAACATTGTGCATTTGAATAATAATCACAGCTCAATTTTTTGAAAAAATTAGTTTGTTCATGTCAAATGTTGTCTGGGTTTCCTCAGTTACATATTCGGTTAAAGAAGAGCCAATTGGCATAGAGATTGAGATTTCAATGAAAAACTGTGGTTATTTCAATTTCTAATGTCTCGTCAAGTAGAATTATTAAAGTTCCCTTATGCCATGTATAAATTTAGGCTGGATATTAATTGTGAGATCAAATTATTTTTGTTCAAAATCAAGACCTTAATTCACTTTTCGTTTTTTTTATATTTGTACGGTAGTGGATAAGAGGTGAAGCTTGAGATGTCAGTCCAAAAGTAGGGTTTATGTTATATCAAAAGAACTTTTATAGATACAGTCTCTGGTCCCTTCAAATCTCCCCTCATTGTGTATGGTAATTATATATAATCTTGTGTAATTTTTGTAATATACTTTAAAAACTCATTTATTATTATTATTATTATCTACTTTCTCATCCTGTACAGTCAAAATCAGTAAACATTGTCAAATTGTAGCTAGTACTTGTCTTCATTTAACTTCTACCTACAAGAATTGAGAGGGTTTGGGGGTATTAATCTTGCTTAAAATACAGATGTGACGTCATCCTTTGATGGATGTTGGCATACCATTATTTCAAATAATTGTACAGGCAATGTAACTTGTTGAAATATCGGACCCGAGTGGTGTATTTCATTGCAAATCGTACGGGCAATGGAACTTGTTAAAATATCGAACCCGAGTGATGTATTTCATTGCAAAGCATGTGCAAGTGTCTGTATTTTAAGTTGTTTAATAGTCTCGAGCTTTAGACTTTGCGTAATATGTTGATTAAACAATACTTACAATACAAATTTTTACGGACAATGTGCCAAGCTTACATTATTTATAATGTTTCAATTTTGGACCTGCGTGTCAGAGGTGTTTCATTAAAAAGCACATGCAAGTGTTTGTATTTTTAATTGGTTAATGGCCTTGAGCTCAAGACATTGCCTAATATATTGAAAATATCTCCCTTTCGTATTTCGTCCATCAAACCACACTTAGCTAGAGGTGTACTGTAGAATGTGTAGAGGTCCTGGATTCAATCCTGGTGCCCCTAAACTTTTGGAGCCACATTCACTCAGTAACTATGGAAATGGCTCATTGGAGGTCCCGGGTTTAATCTTTGTGATTCCAGCTTGGTTTCACCTGGTTAATGGTGCAGAATGGAGGGCCTGGGTTGGATAAATATACACCCGGTAATACTTTAAAATGTTTGTGCTGAGTATGGTGCTGGCTTACTAACCAGGAGGTTTCCAATTCAATCCTGGTGTTTTTGGAGAAAGTTCCATGGGATTTTCCAGTCTGGGTCACCATGTCAGAAGGCAAAAGGGGAGGGACTGGCATGGTGTATGCTCCTCTTCAATAGCCCTTTGGTTTAGAAAAGTAAGATGGTTAACCGGAGTTAACCCCATTTCATTTTTAACGCAATTAAAATATCATGCAGCCATTCACCCCACATCCCCCTCTTTAAGCTGAATATAGTTTGCTGTTGCAACACATTCTAAACAGTCATCGGGACTGTGACCTAGTAAATTGTTGGGAATAAAAAAAATGGGAGTTTAACACATATTGATGAAAATTTATAATGGCGTGAAATGGCAGGTCAAATCAATAACTGGCACATTGGTGATGTCATTCATTAAGGAAATTTCCACTGAAGATCATATTTCTAGAAAGCCCAATGTGCAAAAATATGACATAAATCAATTAAATTTAACACAGTATCACAAGACAACAAGGATCACTTCCATAGATTGATGCCCACTTATCATTGTTTCAAATTTGACACATACTCATTAAAAAAAGCCTAGTAAAGAAGTCTAGTAATCATTCAATAGGCCTCTTCATCTTCCTCCGGTATAAAACATCCATCGAAAAAGAGAGACACACACAATGTCCATTTGGGACTGACATGGTGCTTTTATATTTCAATAATTTGCTGGTGCATACAGATCTTTAGCAGTAAGAGGCAACCAGGGGATCCTGAGAAAACCCAGGATGTTGGGCAGGCAACCCTATACTTTGTCACGTACAACAGGGGTGGATCTAGGAATTTTGAAAAGGGGGGGGGGCGTCCAAACTAGCATGCCATCTGATCTAAAGCACTAACCAAAGGCCGAGATAAAACTAAAAGAAGGATCTACTTTTGATTGTAAACAGTAACTAAAATATGTGTCTACATACATCTCCCCTCTGTGTTAGATATTAAAGCAAGTCTAGACGATACACAATTTTTTATTTTATATTTCATAATTTTACAAAAAAAATCAGTAGGACACTAAAAGTATTGGACAAACAATAACCATTTACATGAAAATACATGGTGCCCTTTGTTTTTAATATATTGAAATATTACAGGCACTCATTTTATCTTTTAAATCTTAAAATAACAAGAAAACAATTTAGTTTAAAATACAATATTTTAAGAATACTGTACTAATTGTTCACTGGCTGAACAGAAAAATCATCTTGTCCAATGAAAAGCAGTTTCCTTAAAATATTTCAGTTGAAGTTTTTTTTAATAAAACCCGAGGATATTTATATTCATACAAACAATAATTAAGGATACATTATTCAAGAAATAAATTTGCCTACTGCAGGTATTTCTTCAGGCCTTAAATGTTATATAAATTATTACTTGTCTCAGAATAAGTTACGATAATAAACAATAAATGCACAAAAAGTGATAATTTGGCTCAGAATAAACTAATTTAAATATGTTCAGTTTACATTATCTATTTTTGAACAATCACAGCAAGAATGGACAGGTCTTTATCTAAATCTTACATGATGTATTTTTATTGCTTAAATATCCAGTTGTATAATTCCAATTATGCATTTCTGCTCTCTAACGTAACAAAGAAATATTTACGCTATCCAGGTTTATCAGTAGTAAAATTACTATTGTCAAACTTTACATTCTTCAAAAGGTTAAACCCTTTACACCAGACTCTAGAATAAACCTTAGAATGCAAAGCACTTGCTTAACCACAACACCCCCATCTCCCTAATACAGAAAAGGCTAAGGTACTAAATCCCTTTAAAACAACACATTAACTTCTTTTCTTGTATTCAGTGTGTTGAAACAAACTTCAAACTCAAACCTTGTACAAATTAAAATAAATACTAAAAAGATTTCAGTTGCTGAGATAAAGTCACTGATCATCATTTGTATTTTTCAGACAGTACTTTATTTTTCACCGCTTAATCTAGACTAAAATTACACTCAAATTGATTATTCACCATTTTCATACAGAAAACTAAATCAAGGGTAGACAATCACACAGTTTTGATTCATTTGGATTAAATGGAGGATTTCATCCAACAATTATAGGTGATGCAGACAATTGCAAAATTTTCAATTCATCTTATCTTTGTAAATACATACATGTGTACAGACAAGAACTAAAGATTACTGCAAAAGCTTCATAATTTTATACGTACGGAAAGGATATGTTGACATAATTACTTGCATTACTTAAAAAGTTTATGAAGCTTTTCGAGTGACCTGTAAACCATTTTTGAAGTTATAATCCTTTTAGAGATTCAACTTCCATAATATTCAATCGGATTAAAACACAGATTCTATTTCATTTTGTTTTTTTATAGTTCAATATTCCGTTTTACTTGTCCTCACAACACAAGGATCTGGAAGGGTTGTTATGTAACAGTTTAATGTGAAGAATTAGCTCATGAAACGGTCAATGCTGATTGATTAAGATTAATCAATGTGTGATGTCATAGGGTCAAAAGCTGCTCGTATGAGCCCTGATGACCCTCCCAGTACAACCGCTCAGATCTTCATGCAGTGTAGGCCATCGAAAGTATAAATAAATGAAATGAAATATAGATCTGTATTTTAATCACATTATCATAATATATTAGTTTGAAAGAATCCCTCAAATGTTGATCAGTGACTTTAATTCATCAATGATAAAAGAACCTATTCATCATTCGCTTGATTGTTTCTCCAGGTGATTTCTCTTCATGTGATATTTATATGATGTAGCAGTTTTAAATCTCTTAAGACACACAGCACACTGATAAGGTTCTACATTAAAATGTCCACGAAGATGAAGATTTAAATTTCGTTTCGTTGAGAAACATTTGTCACATTCAGAACACTTAAAGGGCTTAAGTCCAGAATGTATCCTCTGTATGTGCTCGTTCAAATAATCTATCTTTGCGAACTTATGATCACACTGCCCACACTTAAATGGTTTCAGTCCCGAATGAAGGTAAAGATGATCTTTAAGAAAAACTTTATCTTTTAAAACCATTCCACAAATATGACATTTAATGCATTTTTTAACATCTACGGGTTTGACACGACGCTGGGGGATCTGAATAACTCTTTTAGGACCAGTTTGACTAAGATTAAACACATTTTCCTCAGAATTTGCCCAATTTAACATAGCTTTTATGTGTTCAGGAGAGATGGTGCTTGATGATTCTGTAGTTTGGAATTGTTCTTTTAACATCTGAGTTGGACCAGCTGATCCAGACGGTCCTGGAATTCCTGCTGACTCATGATTATCATTGCTTTCAGTTTTAATGTGGGATAAATCCATTCTGAGGTCGTCAGAAAACCCTGTATCATTTGAAGTAGCAGATTTAGTAAAGTTATTCATACTAATTTCCTTACGTTCCGATTCACTATATATGCCTGCAGTTTTGCCACTCGTACCTCTGTGTTGAAATTTTACTGAACAATGGTCATCAATAGAATCATCAAGCTCATGAGAATTACTTGTAAAGCCTTCTTCAATTTTTATATCTGTTGTCACTGCTAAGGCAGCAGGTGGTTGTATTTTTGGAAGTTGATTAGGGTTACCACCTCCCGTGGAACTCAAAGCTGGGTGACTATCTTTACTAACAACTTTTGGATGAACCATCATGTGAAAAGTTAAAGCACTCTGTAAGATGAATTCTGCGTTACATATTTCACATTTATAGTTCTTCTGACCTGGGTGTTTAAGTGACATGTGAGCATAAAAATCTTCTTCAGAATCAAAGTTTATGTAACATAACTTACAGCTGACATCTTCAGTACCTGATGCTGAGATTGTTTGCAAAACTTCAGAAGAAGCTGTGTCCTCCTCTGATGACTGGTGAAAATCGGACCACAGACCAGATTCACAATCAGATGTAGTTGTACAAACTCCTTTCGACCCTTGCTGACTATTAGATGCTGGATACCCTTGCTTGCTGCCAGGATCTGAAGAAGGGAAACGTCTTCCTAAAGACAAATTGAGAATATTTCTTGGTACTGACATCAGAGCCCCTGTATTGAATAGTAACTGGGATGGTTTTGAAGAACGTTCATTCATCATTTTTACAGCTTGTTGGTGGGTGAATGGACCTGGAGCTTTTGCTAGTAATGGAGATGTTCCAAAACCTGGCGCATGCAACTTTGAAGAATTTATGGAATAGGCATTTGGGGTAACTCCAAGACTATTCTTGACTATCAAGTTGGCAATACGCCTTCTATTCATTGTTTTCATGCGTTTCTCTTGCTGTGTTAATCGAGGTAACGAGCTGGAAGGCAACTTTAAATGCATGGAACCAGGCATAATTGACTCTTCAGACCTGTCTTCGTTGGAACTTGATGTCCCTGATATTTCATCAAATGCTTTTTTACCAACTGTTTCTGTCAATTTATCAAAGTCGATATAGTCCTTTGTGCATCTTTTCGTATAATTGTCTTTGGAGCGGCTTTTCAGTCCTGGTTTGAATCCCTCCTTACCACATTGTAAAATAGGTAATTCTGGCATAGTGGTCACGATTGTAGCAGCTCTATGAAGTGATTCAATATGTCGTGTGATGTAATGCTTATACAGAAACTCCTCACAACAGATGGAGCATTTGTAGGGATGCTGCTTATGAAGTTTAAAATGTTTGTTTAATTCTAGCATATCCTTAACACCATTGTGACAAAATTCACAGATCAGAGCAGCCTGTTCACTGGACTTTTCTGTTGGCAAAAACGGAGCTTTTTCTCCTTCCTTCAACATAAAGTCTTCAGCATTGTGTCTCTTATCTGCTGGGTAATAGATGACTCTAGCCTTGGGCTCTTTGGGATGATGTGTCTCAACATGGTTAACAGCGTTAGTTCTCTGCGTAAATAAGTATTTACATTCAGAACACTTGTATGGTTTACGACGAAAATGTACCCTGACATGAAGCAAGAGATTGCGTGTTTCGCGGAAAGCTTTGCCACAAAATTTACACATGAATTTCCCCTGGGCAGCATGGCAACGACTTTTATGAGCCTTAATGTACCCCTCCCGTGCAAATTCCTTGAAACAAATATCACATTTTAACATCTTTCCTGTTATATGATTATCCATATGGCGCTCGTAATTGCCTTTGTCAACAAATGTAAATCTACAGATCGCACAAAATAAATTGCCTCTATGGTTGAAGATGGAAGTGAATATTGGTTGACATTGAGTTTCATCTGAATCATCCAGAGACTGGTCAGAAACCTTCACATCATACGAAGACTTTGCCGAATCATTGCAAATATCCATTGTTTCACTTTTCCTTAATCTTTTTAAGCATTTATGGGTTAAGAAATCTCTGGCAGAGAGGAAGTGTATAGTACATGTGCGACATTCTATTACCATTGATTTGTCCATATGTTCCACGAAATGGCTTTGTCGTATAACGACTGACAGAGTTTCCTTGCCACATACTGCACACAAATTGGCTTTTTGCCTGATATGATAGGCGGCATGATTTATTAACTCATATTGTTGAGAAAAAGGTCTAGAACATATATAACACCTATAAAGTTGCTCCTTCGAATCACATCGTTTAATTTCTACACACAAATATTTGATTTTTAAAACATCTTGCTCGCAATAATCACAAACTTGATAATATTCTGCATCACCCTCAGAAAACAAATAACGACCATTGACCTTATCGAACTGTGTTACTTTCAAACAGATGTCACATTTAATCTTATAATTACCCATTTGTGGCATCAACTGTGATACATGTGGATTAAAACCTGCTGACTTTTGTAAAAACCGTAATGACAAACCCAGATCGCAATCTGATTCTGGAACAGATTCTATATCAGAATTATCGTCTTCCTTATTTGCTGATATCTTAAATGTCCCTTCAAGGAGCTTGATTTTAACATTCTGCAATGCTTCTGTCTCTTCTTCTGTGTATTTGCGGTTAACTTTCCTGCAAGATTTCATTCGAGCGCGGTTTCTGTCAACATGGTCCGTTATAGAATCTAAAACTGACGTACTTTTTGGAAAACAGGAGAGTAATACGTCATCTACTCTTGGTATAATGTCTGGAATTGCAAGGTGCTTGTTGCATCTCTTAGCTGCTTGTCGAAGTGTGGAATCATCTGGTAGATTGTTCGTCGCTTTTGCTCCAGTGCTATTGCCAGGTAAAACTTTATTTGACATTAAAGTTGATCCAGTTACATTGATATTATATCCAGGGAATGTTTTAGCAGAAATCTGCACAGGTTCAACTTTGATGTTGTCTAGAAATTTTTTCATGGCTTGGGAAGAAGAGTCTTCAATATTATTCTTGGAATTAGGCACTGATTTATTTTGTACATCTACCTCACCGTGCAATACATTTGTTGCACTTTCAATTTGTTCAGTTGAGTGATTCGCAGAATTGTTGTCTTCATTATTAGGTTCAATTTTGATATCTAAAATTAAACTGTCTGGATTTTCAATTGGTTCCTTTTTTATATTCTGAACATCCATCGTTGGTTGGTTGATGATATCAACCTCGCAACTTGTGGATGGCTGTGGAATCTCAGTTTGTTCAGTCACATCATTCTCAGAATTATAATCTTCATTAGTTTCAATTTTGATATCTAAGATTAAACTGTCTGGATTTTCAATTGGTTCCTTTTTAATATTCTGAACATCCATCATTGATTGGTTGATGATATCAACCCCTTGACTAGTGGATGGCTGTGGACTAATGGTTTCAGCATTTGATGATCCAGAAACAGTGGATTGCTTATTCAATAATACCGGTACCCTTAGAGTTGTGTCATTTTTTACCAAAGGTCCTAATTTGTCTTCATTCATTAACGTGCCATTAACATCTCCTGGGCTACTCAGTTTGCTTAACTGTTCCCTTTCATCATCATCTTTGGCTGTGTTTGTTGATATTTTTGAGTTGATCAACTGATCTGGTTGATCAACTGCTGTGTTAGTATGTTCAGATTGTGCTGAGTGGCTGCTACTTGATTCTTTTCCATCACATATCAAGCTTTTCACTTGAGACGACACCCATTTATCGTCATATTTAGCAGCTCCAAAAGATAACCCTGAATCTACGCAATTAAAGTTTTTTACCAGAAGTAATGGTCTTGGTGGTCCTGTATCGACGCGGGGGGTTGTTGTTGTTTGAGGTACTTCCTCATAGTACCTCCTTTCCACAATTTCTATTGGTTTTGGTGATACGAGCACTATTTTTTTGCCATTCTCACTTCCAACGATTTTTGTCATTGTAGTGCTTCTCTCGCAGCCTGTCATACTCGCTCTATGTGCCATATAATTTGACCGTTGAGCAAAGGCTCGATGACAAGTTGCACATTTATATGGTTTTTCTCCAGTATGAATTCTCATGTGTAGGCGTAAATTTCTAGTTTGGGCAAAAGCCTTCGGGCAAATTGGACACACATGTGGACGTGATTGACAGTGGATTCGCTGTTTATGTTCACGAAGATATCCTCCTCTTGCAAAAACTTTATCACATTCATCGCACTTAAAAGTTTCAGTTTTCTTATGATAAGCCATGTGACTTTTCATATTAGCTTCTGAAGAAAATTCACTTCCACACAGCGAACACCATAATATTTTTGGTTTTTGTTTTCTTGTTTTAAATCTAGGTAAAAGAGAAAAGTCAATCTCTCTATATTCCTTTTTATTAATGTCTGCCACTTCTTGAATTGTGTATTTAACGGAGCGATTTTTTTCAGATGGAATTATTGACTGATTTTTTATAGATTTTAGAAGATCTGGATCCATTGTTACGCTGTCCGATACCCGAGATTGTGTCATCAAGTATGAGGACATCTCTATATCAGTTGATTCGACAAATGTTGAACCTGCATCCATTTTTGAATTTTTGGGCTGCCTTTTCACGCCACGTAAATTTATGTCATTCTCATAAGTTTCATCAGTCTTTCCTCGTCTGAAATTACATAAATGTAAATATTTATTAAAGAATGCATAATTTTTGTAGTGTGGGGTTGAGTTGAAGAATCAAGCCCGCTCGACCCCCACTATAAATAAACCCACCAGCAGCAAAATCAAGCTAAGATTTGTAGAACACTAGGATTTTACTGCCTATCAGATCAGAGTTGATTATTGTTATATAAACCTGGGAAACAAGCTGTTGGCATTTCCATCACAGTATTTACAGAAAGTAGAATTAGGTATGAAAGCCTATACTTTCCTCTTCCCTCTATGCAATATGAAAAATAAAGCAATGATGGGTGGGGAGAGGGAGTTTTGGGGTCAGCAATTTTGGCTCCGTTATCACATATAAGGGTCATTCCATATCAAGTGGACCAATTTGGGGGAAATTGGGAAATCCACCCCCTCAAAAAAATCTGGAAAAAATATATGTTAAAGTACATGGCCTAAAACTACCAAATACCAATTTTCAGCTTCCTAGGTCAATTGTTGGCGGAGATATCACCATTTGAAAAAAAGGTTGCCAATTGGTAATAGAAATTCTCTTATTTCTGTTAGGTTTTCAGCTCCGTTGTTTACAAACTTCTAAAGTGTCTACAACCCCCTAACTTGGCAATATAATAGAACTGCAAACATAGATTACGATTCTTTGAAAAAGATTGGGGTAGGGGGTATCCCTACTGTAAGGGTTGCCATCAAAGTTGGAAAAAAATAAGCAAATATTTAATTTTTCATGACTTTGGAGTGCTCTAGAAAAGCCATCGTTTTGTCTAGAGGTCTAAAAATTGCTGTATACATTCCCAGACGGTGGAATTTCCATATGGAATTGAATATAGGACCATATGATGTTATATCCCAAAGATATCAGGCCTCAAAGTTGGTTTCCTGCCAAAATCTCGTGAAAATGCCTAATTTTGGTTGCCATTTTGGTTATGTGGGACAAGTGGCAAAATTTTAAAAGGGACAGGAAATGAAACTTCTGTTACCCTTCTACAACATATCAAAAATCCAAAGTTGGCCCGTGTTCGTTGATATTTTTAATTTTCATCCGAAGTTTGTAAATACATATACATGTTTTATGCCGATTTTCGAATTCAGTTAGACATTTTCATGAAAAATTGCCTTTTTATGATCTCTGAAAAAAAGCTTCTAAATATGTTAGAACAACCAAATCCACCATTCTAGATGAATTTTGTGCGTAGATGACGAATATAACATCAGTTCGGACGTAGGATGTAGCAGTGAGCTTTAATTTCACCTTCACAATGCAACTTTTCGTTATTACAGGTACAATGAAGGAAAATTAATGAAAAGTTTGGTTTTCAAGACCAGTTTTTAATTACTACTGGAAGATGTACTGTAGTCAAATTTACCAATCTAGGTGAACTTTTTACGTACATTACGAATATGACATCAGTTCAGGCATAGGCTATGTTGTTTTATTTTTATTCTCTAATCAAAATCGGAAAAAAATAAGGAAAATTCTTTTTTTCCAACTATTCATGAGAAATGTTACAGTTTGAAGACCATGGGCCTGTTTCACGAAATTTTAACTAAGATAAAATCCAAATTTTAGTAATTTGATTGGATAATATTAGATTGATTTTAGTGCTTAGCCAATCAAAATTGAAGTATCTACTAAAATTTGGATTTTATCTTAAGTTAAGATTTCGTCAAACTTGGCCCCGTTTTTAATTTCTTCGAAATGTTAGTAAAGCATTAGACCGATCTTTCCAAGAGAACTTTTTTCGTAAATTACGAATATAACAACAAACAAACCATATAGAATATTCCAAACAGTTAGTTTGTAGATATATTCGTAATCTACGGAAAAAGGTCTCTTGGAATGGTCAGTTTGATACCTTATTAACATTTCGAAGTAATTAAAAACCGGTCTTCAAACTATAACATTTCTCATCAATAATAGCAGAAAAAGTAATTTTCCTTATTTTTTCCTATTTTGAAGAGAGAATAAAATTAAAACAACATATCCTATGCCTGAACTGATGTCATATTCGTAATCTACGTAAAAAGTTCTCCTAGATTGGTAAATTTGACTACAGTACATCATCCAGTAGTAATTAAAACCTGGGGCCTATTTCACGAAATTTTAACTAAGATAAGATCCCGATTTTAGTAATTTGATTGGATAATATTAGATTGATTTTAGTGCTTAGCCAATCAAAATTGAAGTATGTACTAAAATTGGATTTTATCTTAAGTTAAAATTTCGTGAAACAGGGCCCTGGTCTTGAAAACCAAACTTTTCATTAATTTTCCTTCATATTGTACCTGTAATTACGAAAAGTTGCATTGTGAAGGTGAAATTAAAGCTCACTGCTACATCCTACGTCCGAACTGAAAATTGGTATTTGGTAGTTTTAGACCATGTACTTTAACATATATTTTTTTCAGATTTTTTTTAGGGGGTCAGTTTCCCACCACTGGTCCACTTGACATGGAATGACCCATAATTGTTTTTCAGCCGTATCAGATCAATGAGTTGAATTATTAAGAATTTTCAATTTAGAACACACTATTTTATATTTTTTTAATGATTAAAGTTTCATTTAATTTATTGTTGCAATATTAGTATTTCTTTTTTTTTTTTTTTCTTTGTTTTTTTTTTTTTAATTAACAAGTTTAAATTCTTTAATATTGCATGACTCTTGTGTAATTGCAAAAATATTGTATATTTAATACAATATGTTTCCAATTACGTCACACATAACATGTCATTCTATAATAATATGTATGGCTGACATCACTATTCACTATTCTAGTTCTAGGTCAATCGGTTGTAATGATTTAGACCAACTGATATAAACCTTAGTCTCGTCCGTTTCACACGAGCATTGATCACTTCACTTGAAATAAATATTAATTATCATTTGGTCGTGTGAAGATGTATTCCTTTCATGTGCCAATCAAATAATAACCAACTATTTTATTTTTGTGTATTAGGAAGAAAAAATGGCGATACACGTACGAACCAACAGGAAGAAAACCACGCAATACACAAAGTTATACACAAGTTATCTCCACTTCGACTCTTATACATGACTAAGATGTATCAGCACATTATTCCATTAGAGTTTACTTACATTTAAAAATCCTATCTGTGTAGTTTTAACAAAACGACAGCCATTTCATTCCCGTACGGCCGCATACGAAGTGTTGATTTCATATAGTGTGTATCCGTTCTTTGTCTTCCAGTCCCAAACTGACGGTCACGAATCAATGTTTCAGTTTCAGGGGAGAGAAATCCATTTAATTTGAAAAAATAATGAAAAGAATAAATGATAAAAGTGTGTGTTCTAATACAAGAAAATAAACTAAAGTTTAATTTCGCTCAAGAGTAAAACCAAAGCTATGAGTAGGGCCTACTCACCCTGGATACAACGACTGAAACAAGTAACTGAGAAAAGGTGACATGCATACATTATTAAAATTACCAAATTTGTAATTACCTCCCCCAGACAATAAATGAATTAAGAAAACTAAAATGTATGGTAAAGAGGCCGCATAGGAAGTCATATATTAAGTGTTTGACAGACGTAATTTTAAGAATTGGGCGTTACCAAGACTTACGTGGGTAAGGTTTTGTTATAATCATACAAGTAATTTCATTCTGCACCCTTCCCTGTCAATCTAAATTTGACCATTTCCGGTTGCAGCATTCTCGAGTCGAAGCAATAATGGTGAGAGAAATATTTAATGGCTGACGAGAATGTTTAGATATGTACTGTTCAGTGATAGGTCAGAGGACAGCTTATATTATAAGCTAAATTTTATTTGCAAAATTGAAATCCTTGCATTTTAACATCGTATAGAAAAAATGAGCTGGATTAAAACACACACCAAAATAAAAAGTGAAAAACTAGAACCAACATTTTTAATATACTTTTTTTATATTAACTAATACTATACCATAGCACAATCTACACAGTGTGGATGAAAACTATCAGGTATCTAAAATCGGTGAAAATGTCACACAAATGTATAATCTAGGCCTAATTTAAGCTTATAATTATAGGATGAGAGACAGCTGGGCCGCAGATAACTACCTAAAGGGAGCTAAATCGCTAATATTTTGGACCTTGAAATTTACACAAATGGGTCGCAATGCATATAATAATGTAATATGGGTGTATATAATCTGTTTTACATTCCTTTGTTTCTGTTTAATCAGTTTTGTTTGGCAAAAACGCCAGAAGTCTCAATCTCTAGCATCTGGTTATACCAGTCTGCATCTTCAGTATTTATTGCGCATTCGCTCCAGATAAGAATATGGTGTCACTTGGTTTGGTATGACTTGTGGAATATGTGAACTAGGTAAACACAAATGTTTGGATTATGTAACCATAGTTCATTTTATTTCCAGTATTTGAAGTAAAGAAGGGAGTGGGGGGACTTTTTGGTGTCCAATAGGCCTATAATAGGTACCGGGTATCCAGCTGTAAGAATAATGAAATTATATTGATTATGTTATGTTCTATATATTTCAGATAAAACAAGTTTGTTTCTTGATGTGGACACTAGAAAATCTAGACAGCAATATGTAACCGCTTATACCAGACCCTGATAGAGTCAAATCAGGTGCAGTTTTTGCAATGGAGGACACATTTTTCTCCATACCACCTCTTTATGAAGGTGACACAGGAGAAGGTGAAATGAACCAACACACTACTAACGATGTACACAACATGAACAGTGCTGGTCGTCATTCCGTTGATTACAAAACTACCGGTAGTCTACAGTTTAGAAACACAGACAATATTATGAATAGTGTCACTTCCGCAAGTTGCCATGGTAACATGAATAATGAATTTGTCAACCCTCCTCCAACTAATAATTGCCATGCCAGAATATCTGATGTTCACATCACCGATCCATTGAAAAATAAGGGAGATAACTCTGATAATGACAGAACAGCAATTATATTACAAAATCCAACAAGCCAACAAAATACACACACTGTTCAAATGAAACAACAGTGTGTACAGAATCAGCCAGAAATTGAAACCAGCGTTCAGGATGAGAAATTAGTTGATATGTCTGATATTGGTGCCTACACAAAAAAAATGGTGGAAAATGCCCTGAGCCAATCAGAAACAACGGATTCTTCTAATTCTGTGTCATACTCACGGCAAGAAAAAACGACAAAAGTTGAGAAAACCAACAAAGGATATTTAGTCAGCTTGTCAGCCAAGCCTTCTTCCATGAGAAAGTCAGATGAATTGAAGTCAACGAAGGAGACAAATCTGGATGAAGCGGTGAGAAGAGAGACCACCAAAGTGACAGGATCAGACGATGTTACCCTTAAAACATGCATTCAATGTAAAGCCATGTTTACTAATTTAACAGACGAAGGTGTAGCCTCGTCTAAAGATGACAATTTCACCTGCCGGTCATGCACAGAAAGTTCTGCTGAAGATTGTGCCATTGGGGACTTCCGCGTTGATTTGAAATATGGAGACAAAACTAGTAAATTGAATATGGGTGAAAAACAAAATAAAAATGTTGGTATAAAAATATTAGGGTTAGAAAAATCGAATGAAGGGGATTTAGTTTTCGAAATAACGTATGGAAAAAAGACTGAAAAAATCAGTATTTCTCAAGATGATCTGTCGAGTGGTGAAATAACAATAAAATTTAAAACAGAGAAGCAGATAATCAGACCATTTATTCCTGCTAATGTACGGCAGTTTCCATGTTCTGATTGTGGTGATTCTTTTCGTGATACGCGTACACTGGCCAATCACAAACTAACACATCCATGCATTAAACCCTGGGTTTGTTTAGATTGCGGCAAGGAATTCAAATACAAGAACCTAATGCTACGTCATAAATTATCTCATACAGACATCAAAGACCATGTCTGTAATGTATGCAATAAAGCTTTCCGAACAAAAGCGAACTTAAAACGCCATAGACTAGGTGCTCACAAAGATGCTGTGACAGAAACAAAGACAGAACCTGTGGAGGCATCAGAAGATATGGAATCAACAGTTAATGAGATTCCAACAGTGGTAAAAACCCGAAAACGGAAAGTAAGTGTGGAATATGATGTTGATAGTGGTAGCGCTGAAGTTCCAGATGATGAAGATGATGATTATTATGAGGAGACTGATGACAAACCATCTCGTCGTAATTCTAGTCCAAGAGCGACTCTAAGTAAGATTCGCTACAACTGTAAGATGTGCGAGAAGGGCTTTACCAACAAGAGCAAGTGGAAACGCCACGAATTATATCATTTTCAGATGAGGATGCCGGTGTGTGAAATATGTGAACGTTCATTCGTGGATAAAGATTACCTCATGGAACACATCCGCACACACGAGGATAAATTCGCAGATTATATCTGTAAAATATGCGGCATGGAATTCCCTTTCACAGATGAGTTGCAACACCATGTAGAAGGACATGCCAGTCCAGATGAAAGCACCGTTAATAATTCAGACCTGCAAACAAATTTAACTCAAAATGGCAGTGGTTCACATAACTGTGACGAATGCAACAAAAGTTTCCGATCCAACTATATTTTACAGCGCCATCTGGTCACCCATAATCGTGCAACGTGCCAGTGTCAGGAGTGCGGCAAGTTTTATTCTTGTCGTTACAATCTTGCCCAGCATATGATGATACACAACACCCATAGTCAGTACATCTGTGATCAGTGTGGAGAATCGTTTAAAGTTAAACAATATCTCAGTCGGCATATGATCAAACATCGAGAACAGAAAACATGGGCGTGTAATTTATGCGATTTAAAATTTTATCGTCAAGGTAACCTCCGTCATCACATGAAACAACACGTGGAGGAGAAACCCTTCCAATGTACACACTGTCAGAAAGCTTTCGTACGAGAAAAAACATTAGAGGAGCATATCTTATTGACTCATACAAAAGAACGTCCATTTCAATGTCCAGTTTGTGGGCGTGGTTTCGGTTTACGGAGAATGATCAAACCACATATGAAAATTCATTCAGGTTACAAGGAACATAAGTGTGACGAATGTGGGAAATTATTTACGTATAAATCTAATCTCAACCAACACATGATGGTGCATAGCGGGGAAAAACCCTTTATATGTCAGTATTGTGGTAAGGGTTTCGCTCGCAGTAAATATCTAAATGATCATATGAGAACACATGCGATTACTGTGCCTAATTTACCCGATATATCAATAACTACCATATCCTTACAATAATCATCTTACAATAAAATGTCACCAATAGTCAGTGTTGTTTCACAAATGGGGATTTTCTATGCCAACTGAGGGAAGGAAGACAGTATGAACACAATGCTACGTTTTATGACGACAATTTTGCCAAAACAGCATCGTTTTTGTATACTGCCAACGGTTTGATCGAAGCGAACTTAACGAAAGCTGTCATTTGTATATCGCAAACCAAAAATGAATAAAGCACTTAATTATTGCAATTATTTCATTTAATTTTGCAAGACAATTGAGTTTGTAACTTTTATTAGGTTTACGAAATTGACATCTATCCCATTTTGAAATGTTTTTTGAAGACAAGTTTTTTTTACACATAAAAACTATGAATTAAACGATATTTATTTTGTTTTTAGGTTAAATTCTTTGAAATACTAATTGTGTGGCATGTTATTTAACTAATAGGGAATTCCCCAAGCATTTTTAATATTCTCCAGGCATTTTCACTCCTAATCAGTCGAGATCGGCAAATACAACTGAAATGAAAACCCTAAGCCAAACCATACTCAATGTCAGCGCAGAACAACAAAGTTAAAGATGCATTATGTAAGATTTAAATAAGAAGCTGTCTGTTCTTGCTATAATACATCAAAAATAGATAATGAAAATATTGAAAGTCTCGGTTAAATTAATGTATTCTAAGTCAAGTGACAGGTGTTTTCAATTTTGACAATATTATAGTGTTGATTGTCAAGTACCATTGCTGTGATAATAAAGAAAGTCTCGGTTATATAATTTCAAGTTAAATTATTAAATGGCAACAGTGTTTTAATCCATTCAATATCACAACTGTCTGCTAGTCTAGATGATGTCAGACATTGATTAATCAATCAGCGTTGAGGTTTCTAGTGGGTTACCCACAGTTCCATGCATCTAAAGGCCTAGACCATTTCATTGACTTATCCCTGACTTCATCCAGAACACGTTGTTGATAACAACTCTTTCAGATCCTATTGTAGTATCTGTGTTTCAATCAGATTGAAAAAATGCCTAATATAAATTAATCATTTATATAACATATGAAACCCCCAAAAGGACCTGCCTAAAGCAGATTTAGCTCCTTCAAAATGCTCCTTCGTGATGCCTATGCTACGTGTGTAGTAAGATTAATTTGTGGTCATAAACCATATTAACTGTTAAAAATACATTAGCTATTATTAGTTTGACCATTTAGCACTTTGACTGCCCAAAACTACTGCCAAAGTCACATATTTATAGAATGTATACTAATTCTGGGATTCCAATTTAAAATCTGGGTTGTTCTGAAAGTAAATGATCTCATCAGGAGATGATTATGTTTACTGGTAGCATGTTATTTAACAATTGTATACATTTGTTTAAGATATGTACATTGTGTTTAGTGTCTACATGACTGTATCTATAATCTGTTATTAAAGGATTTAACATCTGTGTATAATACATGTACATAGAGTGACAGATGCAGTGATCTGGGGGTGGGATTGGGCTCTCCCATCACCCAAAGCAACAAAAGGCTCTTATTTACACGTTTCATAGCAACCAAATGATTTATTATGTTATTAAGAGTAGGCGCGGGTTGCATATCTGGATGTGTATATGTCACAGAATACATATTATATGTACATCGTAGACAACTTAATTATTATACTCCCTTGATATTAATGCTGGGCGATAATTTTAAAAACAGACTATCTTATTTTACAGATGCATTATGTAAGATTTAGATCAAAAGAAAAAGCTAGCTGTTCTTTCTAAAGTACATAATGAGAAATGAATATTTTGAAAATTTCAGAAAATTACTTTTGTCTGTGCAAAGCTATCAATGTTTTAAGTTTTGATAAGATGTAGCATAAATAGTCCTGATTGTCAAACAAGTTTCATTGCTTTGAATAAAGAAAGTCTTGATTATCCATTAGAGCTGGTGTTCTAATCAGTTTAATGTCTTGGCCATAATTTATTTAAAACTAGAAAAAAGACCAGCAATAGTCAGATTTAGCCCTTACATAATGCATTTTTAAGTAAATTCTTCCATTACTTCCTTAGAAAATACAACTGCCATATCTACATAACATGTACATCCATGCTGATTCTAGTTGTTAAAAACATCAGGTCATCAGCTTAGATTGATTGATGTGTTGTGATTGCATGCCAACTTTTATTACATAATCTAAGTAGATTTGTACTTTCATTATTGCTGCTACTTAAAATGATGTTTTTTGGGGATGTTAATGAGTTTACTACTGAAAGTAGTTTTTAATATAATACTTGTAATAAATAGCATTACTTGTCAGTAGTTGTATATTGATGAAGAAATATTATTTATTATATATCAGTAATTGAACATTTTAACACAAGGTACAATTTTAGTGATAAACAATTACTGAGTTTGATACTAAGCGACGTTTTGATAAAGACAAGAGAGTATCCTCATTGAAATTTTGCTTAGTAGTAAATTCAGTAATTGTGTATCCATACAAATCATACCTTATGTTAATACCTAATATTATTTATTATTTATTGCATTATGTATACCAGATATTTTTAAAACAAGTTCTGAATTCCTTTAAAGCATTTAGTAATTGGATGGACATATTAAAAGTACACATTTATGGATACACTATTACTGTATTTATTGCAAGGATACTTCCAAAAGACAAGAAATGAAATGGTGTTTAACATCCTACTGTTCTGCTTTGACTGGGATAATGAAGACAGGCAATGGATATTTAACGTGCACCCCAGGTCCTCAGTCCTACATCACTGACATGGAGGAATCCTGATCAACTTTCTCAGCCAACACAGGAATCTAACACTGGACCTCCAGGTTAGCAAGCCAACGTCGTACCCACTGCTCAGTACTGTTTATTGGAATTCTCTATTCTAAGTATTTATAATGCGGGGATACAATTATAAACAACAATAACTTAGTTAATTAGAGATATTCTGCTATTTACCAAAACTGATGAGTAGGCATTTCAGTACTTCACTGGCATCTTATTATTAAGAAAAAGAGATTGTTGCAGTATATTAATACACTGGTAGTGTTATACATGTATAATGCTGACTGATAAGTTATTGGACCTTAGTATTATAGTGAAATTCCAGTGTAGATAGATATTAAAAGGAACCCTAGTATAATTTATAACTAAGTGTCATGTTATTATTATATTGTGAATAATATTATTAATTATTGATCATGGTCTTCTTAATGATTTTATAGTCTCAATAATATAATACTTAACAAACAAAACATCTTTTTTATTTTTTTGTACTGTGATGTGATTGTAAATTCTCTTTGTTATACTCTTGTGGCAACAATTATAAGCCAATTTAAATTTCCAAAGAATCTGGATTTTATAAAAAAAAAAAAATAAGGTTATTAGTACCTGGTACTTTTCAGATTTGTTCAAATAAAGTAGCTCAGACATAAGGGGCTATAGCCTATATGAAAAAAAAGGTAACATGCCCCAAACTGTTAGTAAATTTTCACCAAATTTGTTATGTATTTTGAAATAGTTTCACATTTTTGTTCAACGGTACCACTGCCACATGCAAATATAAATTGGGAGCCTAGGAGAAGAAAAAATTAAAAAATGATTTTCAAGTTGAACAGTTACTTTTATTAGAATTGGGATGAAACACATTTATGTGATTTATAATACTTAGGTAATTTAAACGTCTTATCACATTGTTCACATTTGATTCGTTGTCCATTATTATGTGTCGTCATGTGACATGCTAGATAGCGTTTCTGTGTGAACATCATACCACACTGTGTACATTCAAACTTCTTTGACTCAATGTGAATTTTTAAATGGTCTGTCAGATAACTTTTCTCTTTATAGGATGAACCACAGTAAATACATAAAAAGCGCTCCGCTTCCGTTTTCTTCGGACCATGGACACGTAACAAATGGACCTTTAAATAACGTTTTTGGGTAAAAACTGAATTGCATTCAGGACACACAAATTTTGAGCTATGACCTTGAATGTGACTATATAAATATCGTTTCTCTTTAAAAGATTTAGTACAATCTGGACAGTTAAATCTTGTTTTCTTCTCATGAGTCTTCAGATGTGCGTCAAGGTAACGCTTACAAGAAAAAATATGGTTGCATTCAGAACACTTATACATTTTTCCACTGACATGAGTCTTTAGGTGTTCTTTTAGATATCTTTTTGTTTTGAAAATTTTTCCACACAGATTGCATGTCAATCTATCATCACTGTTATCAGTTTTAGTTGTTTTTACTATGTTATTTTTCGTCTCTGATATTGGTTTAGATTTTAGAAGTGATGAAGCCGTGTTGATGATGTCCTCGCTGTGGATTACGTCTAGTTCAACAACATCCTCTTCATCTTCAATCACACGACTTTCATCACAGGAAAATTGATCTGTAAAATCACTGCATTGTAAATCTATATTGCTTGCATCGTTCTCAACCTCTTCTATCTCTGCAACAGTCAGTGACATCACACTTGCGTTATCAACCATCTTTGTATGGAATTCTTTCTATGCCTTTCTTGTTCTGGCCACAGTCTACAAAAAATAAAACAAGTACAGTCATGGAATAGGGTTTAAGGTTTTGTCAAAATAATACTTCGGTCATTTGGGGAAAAAATGTGTGATAAATTTCACCTGGACATTGGCATACCATTTTTCTTCAAATTCCACTGCTAATGTATACAGTCAGCTACTATTGGTCTGTTCCAGGTTATTATGAAATTATTGGGAAGGTGACAAAATGGTGATGGTTTAAATTATATTGTAATTTAAATTATGTGCTAACACTAACCCCAGACCTAACCCTAGAATATGGAACTTTTCATGTGTATGCTACTTCTATGTGTTTAAGCCTAAAATGGTGATTATCTTTCGCTTTGCTGAAAGCAGCATAGTTATTTGGCAAACAAATATTCTAGAACAAAGACCTAATATATAATACAGGTTTATAATTACCAGCATGCATTATGTAATCTGAGCTAAATCCCCTTAATTCCAGGTCTATATTTTGGCTTCAAAAGTTACATAAACTAATATTGAGACATTAATTCACATGACAAGCCTATATAATCAAATCTCTAGAGCTTCAGGCTGCAGATATTTAAATGCATTAAAACACAGTCGCCATTTAATCATTTAATTTTAAAATGGCAAAGCAAGTTTTAAGTCCTGATTGTCAAGTACCATTGCTATCTAATCTATAATAATAAACAATCTATCCTACATCTTGACAAAACTTCATACTCAAAATTTTCATTATCAGCTTATTCATTTTGCATTGTTTATTTCTGAACTACCGGTACTCATAATGTAAGCCTTATAGCAAGAACAGCAAGCTGGTAATATTTACATTAAATAGTAATTTATCGAACTATCCAAATTGAATGACAGTCGGTTGCATAGTCCATTTTATGGGTTATTTTTTATTTTTATTAAGTCATCTATGTCTGTAAATCAACTATTTTTTATTACTTTAGCATGCATGTGTTGTGGGATATGATTTTCTTTGTTTATTTATTACAAATGGCCCTGAAACCATCTAGGGTACGGTACACAACATTGTGTACATGTATTGATCAATTGATATTAAAATTTTCGTTGTATTTTAAATATTGAATATTAGGATCCCATATTTTCACAGTAAGATAGGCCTACATCAATATGATTGAAATGAGCCAATAGGCCACTGGCAGTGTAGACCTACCTAGCCAATAAATTATTTTCTAATTTGTGTTTTTAATTTCGAATAATATGGATAATATTATTAACAACGAATTAGAGGTTTAGATCCTTTAAAGCTACAATTTTGTATTTTTAAGTTACATTTTGTAGAATGTATTAAAATAAAGCTCCTTAAAGTAGATAGTATGTATAAACAGGCCTACCAAGTTAAAGAATAATCCTACAATTCACTATTGTCAGTTGAGAAATTGGCGAAAATGTCAATTTCAACTTCAAACATTTGAAGATAGTTATTGCATGGGGGCATAGAAAAACAAGAAAGGTAATTGTGTTATTATCTCCGGTGTCAATAATCTTTAAGTGTGGGAAATAAAGCTTATGAATATGAGTATGATCATATAGCCTTATGTTATGTTATGAATTGACAACCTATTGACTAATTGAGCAAAAGACATATAAAGAAATATGTTTTGACTTTCTAAGAAAATATGAAATTCTCGCTTTAACATACCTACGATTTACTCTATGAATAGCCCCACTAAATGATCGTCAGTCATTACTGTTAGAAGTATTATGACTTGTGTCATTACAATGAATAATAACAGGCTACTTGTTTTGTTTACAAATCAGTGTATATCATAAGAGGAGGTAACTCTAACGGAAAAATGTCAGCACGTCACTTTTTGAAATTGCGGATTGACTACGTAACTACAAATAACTATTTCAAATTTAAAGTAAATCTGAAAATTCATCCATTTACCAGTTTAATTTCATTGGTCACCAACTTTTATCAAGCATCATACTTTCAGAAAATAAATGCTTTACTTAGTTTCTCGAAATAAACCTTTCACCAAGAAAACATAATTACGTAGAGTACCGGTACTTAAATTTATATAATTGTCCCCCGCCTTTCGAAGAAAGTTGGGGGACTATTAAAATGGGTTCGTCCGTCCGTCTGTCTGTCTGTCTGTCTGTCCGTCTGTCCGTCACACTTTTTGGGACACAATAACTCTCTTCCTAATTGAGCTAGAATGTTCAAACTTGGTGAATGTGTTTATTAGGTCAATGCCTTGATGGAGTTCGAAGATGGGCATTTTCCGCTTAGGGTAAGCAGAGATAAGCAATTTGATTGGTTGATGCTTTGGGACACGATAACTTTAGTTCTAATTAAGTGAGAGTGATGAAACCTGGTGTATAGTTTCATTACAGTAATACCTTGACTAAGTTCGATAATGAGCATTTTCTGCTCAGGGTAAGCAGAGCAATACGCAATTTGATTGGTCGAGACTTTGGAACACAATAACTCTCCTTCTTATTGAGTTAAAATGTTCAAACTGGGTGTATATGCTTATTAGGTCAATGCCTTGATTGAGGACGAAGATGAGCATTTTCCACTTAGGGTAAGCAGAGATAAGCAATTTGATTGGTTGATGCTTTGGGACACGATAACTTTAGTTCTAATTAAGTGAGAGTGATGAAACTTGGTGTATAGTTTCATTACAGTAATACCTTGACCAAGTCCGATAATGAGCATTTTCTGCTCAGGGTAAGCAGAGCGATACGCAATTTGATTGGCCGAGACTTTGGAACACAATAACTCTCCTTCTAATTGAGTTAAAATGTTCAAACTTAGTGTATATGCTTATTAGGTCAATGCCTTGATGGAGTTCGAAGATGAGCATTTTCCGCTTAGGGTAAGCAGAGATAAGCAATTTGATTGGTTGATGCTTTGGGACACGATAACTTTAGTTCTTACGAAGTGAGAGTGATGAAACTTGGTGTATACTTTCATTACAGTAATACCTTGACTAAGTTCGATAATGAGCATTTTCTGCTCAGGGTAAGCAGAGCGATACGCAATTTGATTGGTCGAGACTTTGAAACACAATAACTCTCCTTCTAATTGAGTTAAAATGTCCAAACTTGGTGTATATGCTTATTAGGTCAATGCCTTGATGCAGTTCGAAGTTGAGCATTTTCTTCTTAGGGTAGGCAGAGATAAGCAATTTGATTGGTTGATACTTTGGGACAAGATAGCTTAGGTTCATCTTGATTGATGATTTTTATGCCAATACAATGACTGCATTCTCATTCAGTAATGGATTCGACAGTAACAGTGTATAGAATCGATTGACTTGGACACGAGGGCCCTTTCCCTTGGCCAGAGGGGCCCTTTTGTCAAGCGTGGGGGCCCTTTTGTCTGTCTTTTGGGTCCCCCTAGCTAGGGTACATTTTCATTTTTCTCCTCGGTTTTAGCATTTTTCTTTATAAAACACTTTTGGATGACACTTCGTGTACAGTTTGATTGCTCGATACCTTTGAAAAAAATAAATGTGCGATTAATTAATATGTGTCATCTATTTATTTTGGGTATGTTGGCGGGGGACATCAGCCTCACTGTTTGCTTGTTAGTCTAGGCCTACATTTTATTTTTAAAATGACTAGAGACTCATCAAAATTCCAAAAATGGTCTTTATTAAATGACTTCACACCCCCCCCCCCCCCCCCCCCCCCCCCGCCTCAAATAAATATCTCGGGATGGGATTGCTCATAGGCGGGCTGGTTATACGACATGCATATTGGCGATGCCCAGTGGGGCCGAAAATCAATTAACGGATAATGGATTGTCATTTCTGTCACCAAAAATTAAATGTAATCTATTTGAACATCCCCGTTTTAACTGTAAATTTAACATTATTACCGATGGTAGACAACGGGCTCATCTAAATTCTCGGGGTAGTTTTGCAAAAGGCGCCCCTGTTTGACACTGTGACCGCTCTGAAGGTTGTAAAAAATACATCATTAAAGGGAGAGTGGCTCTATTCTTTGAACCATAATATATAGGCAGTGGCTATTGTTACGACGAGTCGTAACAATAGTCCTCAGGCTATTGTTACGACAATGCCTTTCAAGGCACTCCATTGGCTAAATAGAAGGAATTCCAAAATGGCTGCCAATCTCCCCAACACCAGCTTCAGGAAGCGAATCTCCCCAACACCAGCTTTAGGAATCAAGTGGCAATGCAAATTTGTACACACGGAACTCTCAATCTATACCTTACCCTAACCCTAACCCAAATATAGCCGATGGATGGCCCGGAAAGCATCGTTTTAACAATCGGCCAAGGACTACTCGTCGTAACAATAGCCACTATGTAATATATATTGAAATGGGTCTAAAAGCACATATTAATGTAATATACGGAGCGCCATAGAAAACGCATCACTTAGTTTTTCGTATAACAAAATGATCCTGTAAACATATCTTATATTTATTTTGCTTCTTATTGTGAACAATATTCAAATGGGAACACATCAATAACAACACATTTGTACACTTATGGATGCTTAATCTAGTCGATTACGTCTGCTTACTGCATTCTACACGTTTATTTAATTATTATTTTGTCGTCTGTGAATCAGTGATTACTCATTACTTATGCATTGCCTTGTGTGATATGTTTTTCTTTGTTCATTACACATGACGACTTTTCTACGGGTTATTTTTTATTATTAATATTTTGTCGGTCTGTGGATTAACTATTTTTAATACTTCCGCGTTTGTCTTGGTGGAGACCGGTGTGTTTTTCTTTGTTTGTTACAAAAGAATTGTCACGGAAATATAACACCAATATCGATTGAAATGGACCAATAATTAATTTTTTCGTTTAGTGGCTGTTAAGTTTGAATTAAATCATAAAAATTGCAGTTGCTTATATTTTTTACTGGATCTTATATCAACACAGTTTAGGAACACATCGGTGTCCAGCATTTTATATTTATTCATAAACTACATGTATATGACAAATATTGCTGGTCGATTTATAGAACACAATAGTGAAATACTAAAGAGTTACAAAAAAACTGTCGACAATCCTTGTCCATAATATGGGAACCGCGGTGGCTCAGCGAGTAAGACATTGGCACGCTAACTTGGATGTACCTAGAAATGGTTCCACTACACTAGGCCTTCTGATATCTTCCGCCTTACTGCAGCCACAATAGTGACTCGTCCTACAGAGTTCCTTTGCGCAAGTGTTTTAGTCAAATGACTACAAAAAGGTCACTGGCCTATAGCTCCCTTAATTTACAGATAAACTGACCCCAAACTGTACTATGATAAATCAATTCCCATTGAAATAAAGGTGAAACCTTTTCGCATAATTATATGATTTGATGAAACCCAACTGCTACGCAAATGTAGAACGCTTCACCACGAAGTATCTAGGATGACCGTGTTCGATTCCGGTGTTGGCCGAGAACGTACATCGGGATTTTCCGGCGAGCCCCCCCCCCCCCTTGTAACCGGCTGTATAGAGTTATATTCCCGGGTCCTGGCTGTAAAAAACAAGCCAACTGTGTGGCTGATGTCCCCCGCCGAAATCCCAAAATAAATAGAAGACACATATTAATTAATCGCACATTTATTTTTTTCAAACGTATCGAGCAATCAAACTGTACACGAAGTGTCACCCAAAAGTGTTTTATAAAGAAAAATGCTAAAACCGACGAGAAAAATGAAAATGTACCCTAGTTAGGGGGACCCTAAAGGCAGACAAAAGGGCCCCTCTGGCCAAGAGAAAGGGCCCTCGTGTCCAAGTCAATCGTTTCTATACACTGTTACTGTCGAATCCATTACTAAATGAGAATGCAGTCATTGTATTGGCATAAAAATCATCAATCAAGATGAACCTAAGTTATCTTGTTCCAAAGTATCAACCAATCAAATTGCTTATCTCTGCTTACCCTAAGCGGAAAATGCTCATCTTCGAACTCCATCAAGGCATTGACCTAATAAGCATATACACCAAGTTTGAACATTTTAACTCAATTAGAAGGAGAGTTATATTGTGTTCCAAAGTCTTGACTACTCTCGACCAATCAAATTGCGTATTGCCCTGCTTACCTTGAGCAGAAAATGCTCATTATCGAACTTAGTCAAGGTATTACTGTAATGAAACTATACACCAAGTTTCATCGCTCTCGCTTAATTAGAACTAAAGTTATCGTGTCCCAAAGCATCAACCAATCAAATTGCTTATCTCTGCTTACCCTAAGCGGAAAATGCTCATCTTCGAACTCCATCAAGGCATTGACCTAATAAGCATATACACCAAGTTTGAACATTTTAACTCAATTCGAAGGAGAGTTATTGTGTTCCAAAGTCTCGACCAATCAAATTGCTCTGCTTACCCTGAGCGGAAAATGTTCATTATCGAACTTAGTCAAGGTATTACTGTAATGAAACTATACACCAAGTTTCATCACTCTCACTTAATTAGAACTAAAGTCATCGTGTCCCAAAGCATCAACCAATCAAATTGCTTATCTCTGCTTACCCTTAGCGGAAAATGCTTATCTTCGAACTCCATCAAGGCATTGACCTAATAAGCATATACACAAAGTTTGAACATTTTAACTCAATTCGAAGGAGAGTTATTGTGTTCCAAAGTCTCGACCAATCAAATTGCTCTGCTTACCCTGAGCAGAAAATGCTCATTATCGAACTTAGTCAAGGTATTACTGTAATGAAACTATACACCAAGTTTCATCACTCTCACTTAATTAGAACTAAAGTCATCGTGTCCCAAAGCATCAACCAATCAAATTGCTTATCTCTGCTTACCCTTAGCGGAAAATGCTTATCTTCGAACTCCATCAAGGCATTGACCTAATAAGCATATACACCAAGTTTGAACATTTTAACTCAATTCGAAGGAGAGTTATTGTGTTCCAAAGTCTCGACCAATCAAATTGCTCTGCTTACCCTGAGCAGAAAATGCTCATTATCGAACTTAGTCAAGGTATTACTGTAATGAAACTATACACCAAGTTTCATCACTCTCACTTAATTAGAACTAAAGTTATCGTGACAGACGGACGAACATTTTAATAGTCCCCCAACTTTCTTCGAAAGGCGGGGGACAAAAATACAAGAAAGGTACGGCACTAGAAAGATGATCGCCATTTACGTGTGTTCGTAAAAGAATCATTGACAATTGGAATTATATGAAGAAAAAGCGGAAAAGCAACTGCCCGGGCAAAAGTCTCCTCCCTAGCACTGCACACGGGTCATAGAAACAATTAAACCCGAATGTTTGTTTAAAAATGACCGCTAAACTTTGTTCTTTTTAGATTCACTCAAACTTTAATTGTGCTTTAAATAAATAGCGGTAGCTATACCGACTGGAATATTCCGGTTTTAAATTGCGGCATGTACCGAGAAGAACCCCATGGGCTTTTCAAAACAGGACGTCACATGTCAGTGGCTGCACTGTAGCTACGAGAACGTAACTAAAAACGTTGAGATATACGCAGGATTGGGAGACAGACCCGTTGAGAGAGAGAGAGAGAAATTGGGTTTAACGTCCACTCGACAAAGACTAGGTCATTTCGGGACTAACATGTTTAATTTTATTTCAATAGGGGTCTTTAGCAGTGGGAGGAAACCCACGAGGTTGAGAAAGCACCCCTATCTCCAGGCCACTTACGCTTTCACCAGGGATCGAAACCACGACAGCCGCAAGTCAGAGGTGACCGGCCAGCTAGAGGTCGAAGCGCGGCACTCCAGACCACTAGGCCATCCCAAACCCCACCCCAACCCCCGTTGATAGATGAGGTTTGTTATCTAGCTGCACTGCAGTAGTGACAAGAAAAATATTTGTGTTCATAGATAGATAGATAGATAGATAGTTTATTACATAAAACACCCATTTCGGGCAGCATGTAAATAGTACATATTATGCATACAAAACAGACATACATGTACATAAAAAGTGAATATAAAATAGTGAAAAAACTGTATGAAAAACATAAAAAGTGGATTAAAATTACATAAAGATGAGATGTACATTTACATGTATATAGCTTGAACTTAAAGTAATGAGCTCAACGAATTGTTGATTATTAGGCTTTCAGACTTTCGTCTGAAAGCCTATTGAGATTACTAAAATTATTATTATTAGGCTTTCAGACTTTCGTCTGAAAGCCTATTGTGATTACTAAAATTATTATTTATTATTATTATTTTTTTTTTCGCCGGAGCCTATTTCTCGGTGCCTGTAACAGATACCGATCTGGGACCTGATTCTCTATCGGGAAACCATGTGCTGGCTACTTGATAAACTATATTTGAAACTTCTGCGCAGACCGGAAGTGGTCGAATTTCGTGCGGTGTCAAAAAATCAAAAAACGGCCGTAGATTCGTCAATTCTGTACCTATTTTCATACAAATGACATTTTCGGAAACCCTGAGTCTTTTCTCGGACGATAGCAGTTGAAAATTTCGATATTTCGAAACTTCATCGCTGACTTCTTGCGATCGAAAAATGAAAAATGTTGTTTGAGAGACAATTTTTGTTATTTTTCAAAATTTTGAAATGTGACCTACATTTTTGGATACCTGAAGTCCATCCGATTCCAGTAATATAAGTTTCATTCAGAGTTATCGCCCTTTATTTTTCGATTTTTTTCGAATTTTCTACCCATTTTGCGAGCTCGAGTTTCGTTTTATGGCCGAATTGACGTTTCTGAAATTTCTGAGGCATGAAGCCAAATGACCATTGCAAGGAATAAAGCAATTTCAACAATAATCTGTACACCGGAAGTGGTCGAAATAATGTCCGATATTTTGAAAAAAATGCAAAAAATGGGTATTTTGGGGAAAAACGCGACTTCTCCGTCCGATATCAATGGATTAAACAAATTAGGGTACCATTGGACTGCACTAGTATTGTGCTATCGTATGATACCCAATTTGTACGGATACGACGAGCAGGAAGCAAAATATGGCACGCTGAAAATCAAGTATTTTCTGATTTGGAGCGTTTTTGGACGCCTGTATCTCGAAAACTTAACCGCAACTTTTTTTTTAACTTTCTCTATCGAGAGTCCATTCGATAGTCTTGTGAATTATGCCATCCAATAAGACTTTGAAATGTCTGGAATATGATAAAAAAGGGACTGAAAATCAAAAAAAGTCGAAAAATAGTGAAATTTTGGAAAATGCTCTACTATTTTTTTATTTTAAGAGATTTTCAAAAAAAGGTTGTATATTCAGATAGCTGACCTAATTACGATTCTAATGATGTATAATATGTATGTAGTTATTGAAATTTAATTTTCGATATTTTAATTTTTTTGCATTTTTGGCACTTTTGAACATAGGATTTCTCAGAGGCATTTTATCTGATCAGATAATGTAATATATCATTACAGAGCCCCGTGGCTATTTTAGTGCCCAAACCGGCTATTAAAACTATTCCGACAATAATAACCATACCGGAAGTATTCAAAAAATGAAAAAAAAAGGTTAAAACCATTGTCGCAGTTGCGAGAAACTTGATTTCTCCCTTAGGTAATAGCGGACCAAAAGAACTAAAGTGTCGCTGGATAGCCCTATTAATGGACCATCATATGGTATCTAAATAATACGATTTCGATGGTAAGGAAATAAATTATTGTATGCCAAAAATATATTATTTTCCGATTTTTTAACATTCTGGGACGCCCTTTTCTCGAAAACGACGCCGCAGATTTTTCTCAAACTTTTCTTACTCAAAGTCCTATCGGTTGTCTATATAGTGAATCCAAAATGAAATGCATTGAAATAATATAAATGGTCCAAAAATGGCCTCAAACTTTGAAAAAAATTGAAAAATCGTTAAATTTTTGGAAACGCTCTTTAATTTATCTTTTTTTCCAAAACTACTCAATGGATGTTTCTGACACTTCTGGTACAGAAAGTTAATTATCCAAAGAACTTCGTAAAGCTATCACTACAACGATCGTAAAACCGGAAGTAGTCGAAAAAATGTCCGATATTTTGAAAAAAATAAATTTTTTTACGAAAACCTTTTTTATTTATGAATATGTTTTGATGATATTTTACACAGGATTAAAAATATCATCCTACTTGAGCAGAAATGAGAAAAAAAATTGTCTCGGTAATTTGCGTTAGCCGCCATCGGCTAATTTAGTTTTTCGTACCCAGAAAAATTATTTATTATTCGATTTGTATAAAACAAAGTTCATACGCTCCGTGGTCCCAATTGTAATTTTTTTTGTTACGGTGAAATTTTTCTGTCGGCAACGGAAGTGACGTAATATTAACAAAAACTACAATTTTGATCGTTCAGTACCACTTTTTAAAAGCAAATATTATTTTTTTTTCAAAACTGATATAACTAAAAGGATGCACCCTGCAAAGGTGCACAAAATCCTTAGCTAAGATTTTTTAATTTCAATTTCATTTTCGGGCAATTTCGAATAAAATGTAAAATAAAGTGTAAAATTCAGTTATTTACAATTCATTCAGCGTCTTCATATTTTGAAATATTTATTTGTAATTTTCATAAACTCGTAGCAATAATCCAGACGAAGAGAATGTATGCGCAAATTAGTTTGTAATATGAGCAGTTGCCGAGAAATATGCAATTTTGCATGCATCACTTTTCACGTTATTTTGCCTATAAAAGAGTGAATTATTATTCGATTTGCAATATTTTTTTTCCATTTGATGCTTAATGCCAATTTGGACTAGGTCAAGCCAATTTTACATTTACACTGTGACCGGAAATGACGTCATTTGGGCAAAAACTGTATTTTTAACTTAAAAAAAATATTTTATTCAAATGAGTCTGCCTTATAATATTTTTAAAATTATGATATTTGATTCCCATCAACGAATAGAATTAAGCCATACGACCATACGGATACCACAAAATGGTTTCTAACTTGTACGGTTACAGAGAAATAGGCGATCTTTTATAAGTCACTTTTCGAGGTTTTTGGTCTATAAAAGTGTCAATTATTATTCGATTTTTATCATTTTTTTACCATTTGATGCCTTATGCCATTTATGACTTCTATGAACTAAATTAACATTTTCAATATCTCCGAAAGTAATGTAATTTTTGCAAAAAACGTATTTTTAGCCTTCAAAACAAACATTTTTTTGAAGGGATTTATATTTATTATTCGTTTAACTTTATAACGTCTGACTCTAATGGGCAGTAAGATTGAATCAATACCATCATATTGATATCAAGAAAAGGCTTCTAGCATGTTCCCTTGTCGAATAATAGCCAATTTTCCCAGGGTCACTTTTAAGTTTTATACCTTCTTAATTTCAGTTTATGGGTTATAGGTTGATTATTTATTGCCCGATATGTATAAAACAAAGTTTGTATTTTGTATGTTGCGAATTTTCGACTTATTTTTCACCTATAAAAATTTCTTTCGGCACCGGAAGTAACGTAATTTTGCCATAATTTACAATTTTGACCGGTCTTTTCGCCAGCAAATATTACTTTTACATATGATAGAAGGTGTCACTGAAGCAAAACAATTAAAGTATAGTTTGGTAGCTCAATGGATCGGCTATGGTATAATGAACTTCCTGTATGATTCCTGAAAGCCGGTTCAGTGCTGCTTGCAGGTCTAGTTAGGCTTTCAGACTTTCGTCTGAAAGCCTATTGAGATTACTAAAATTATTAGGCTTTCAGACTTTCGTCTGAAAGCCTATTGAGATTACTAAAATTATTATTAGGCTTTCAGACTTTCGTCTGAAAGCCTATTGAGATTACTAAAATTATTATTAGGGTTTCACACTGCGAAGCTTGTGTGAAACACTATTGTTTTTGTTAAAATTATTATTCTTATTATTATTATTATTATTCTTCTTTTGTTTTGAGTAGATCTCAGCAACTACGTGTCGCATCGTTACGATTTCTTCGGTTTTACTGGGAAAGTGGGTGTGACTTAGAGGATAAAGCTATTTTGAACGTTCTGCGACAATGCGAAATGTCCGAAATCACCGAAGTTATCGTTTTTACAAATATTGCGGTAATTTTAACAATAATCATGGGATTTTAACTTTCGATACATTTTGGCATAGCTGGAGACAGGGCACATAGCTGCGCTACTTTCGATTTTTGATTTTTGGCAAATCTTCGAAGATATTAGGCGCCAAATTTCGGAAATTTAAAATTTTACAAAAAACTTTTTTATTTATGAATATTTTTTAGTCGTGTTGTGCACAGAATTAAAGAGTCATCTGACTTGCGCAAAAATGTTAAAAAATTTTGTCTCAGTAGTTTTCCTTGGCCTCCATTGGCTAATTCAGTTTTTCAGTCCTAGATTAATTTTTTATTGTTCGATTTGTATAAAACAAAGTTCATATGCTTCGTTGTCTCAATTGTCATTTTTTTTATTACCAAAAGTATTATCTGTCGGCACCGGAAGTGGCATAATTTTACCAAAAACTACAATTTTGACAGTTAGGTACATTTTTTGAAAACAAATATTATTTTTTTGAAAAATTATATGACTCAAAGAGTGTGTCCTTTAAAGGCGCAAAAAATGTCGGAAGCAGTTTTTTTAATTTCTTTTTCATTTTCTAGCAAATTGGATTAAGAGGTGAAAAAAGGCGTAAAATTGACCTATTTACAACTCATTCAGGCTTTTCAGATTTTAAAATATTTTTACGTAACTTTTATAAACTTGTAGCTATAATCCATACGAAGAGAATGTATGTGAAAATTAGTTTGTAATATAAGCAGTTGCCGAGAAATAGGCAATTTTGCATGAGTCACTTTTCACGTAATTTTGGCTGTAAAAGAATCAATTATTATTCGATTTTGAATTTTCTTTCGCCATTGGATGCCTAATACCATAGTGGACTATGTCAAACCATTTTACCCCTTGCGCTACCACCGGAAATGACGTCATTTGCTCAAAACTTAAATTTTAGCCTTCAAAAACAATATTTTATTCAAATGAGTCGTATTTGTTATTTTTTTCAAATTGTGATATTTGATTCTATTGATCAAATAGATTGAACCCATACGATCATACAGATACCACAAAATGGTTTCTAACTTGTACGGTTGCAGAGAAATGGGCGATTTTCCTTAAGTCACTTTTCAAGGTTTTTGGTCTATAAAAGTGTCAGTTATTATTCGATTTTCATAAAATTTTCACCATATGATATCTTGTGTCATTTATGATTTCATAGAACTAATTTAACATTTTCAGTATCACCGGAAGTAATGTCATTTTGGCAAAAACTGTATTTTTAGCCTTCAAAACAGACATTTTTTTCAAATGAGTCTGATTTGTAATATATTTCAAATTATGATATTTGATTCCAATCAACAAATGGATTGAACCCATACGATCATATAGATACCAAAAGATAGTTTTTATCGTGTACGGTTGCCGAGAAATAGACGATTTTCTACAAGTCACTTTTCAAGGTTTTTGGTCTATAAAAGTGGCAATTCTCATTCGATTTACATACAATTTTCGCCATTATGATGCCTTATGCCATTTCTGATTTCATAAAACTAATTGAACATTTTCATTATCACCGGAAGTAATGAAATTTTGCCAGGATCACTAACAAGTAACATATATATAAAATGAATTGATATTGCTGGATTTGGTTGATTCTTCGTCCATTTTATTTGATGTTTACAATGCTTATGTGGAAACCTGTTTGATGGTTTCATTGGTATCGGAAGTGACATATGTTTAAGGGTAACGTGGCACCGAAAGTGACGTGGCACAAGTGAAACCCGTCATTCCTGCATGCAGGTCTAGTTAGGCTTTCAGACTTTCGTCTGAAAGACTATTGTTTTTACTAAAATTATTATTATTTATTATTATTATTTTATTTTTCGGGGGAGCCTATTTCTCAGCGCCTGTAACAGATATCGATCTGGGACCTAATTCTCTATAGGGAAACCATGTGTTGGCTACTTGATAAACTATTTTTGAAACTTCTGCGCAGACCGGAAGTGGTCGAATTTCGTGCTGTGTCAAAAAATTAAAAAACGGCCGTAGATTCGTCAATTCTGTACCTATTTTCATACAAATGACATTTTCGGAAACCTTGAGTCTTTTCTCGGACGATAGCAGTTGAAAATTTCGATATTTCGAAACTTCATCGTTGACTTCTTGCGATCGAAAAATGAAAAATTTTATTTGAGAGACAATTTTTGTTATTTTTCAAAATTTTCTAATTTGACCTACATTTTTGGATACCTGAAGGCAATCTGGTTCCAGTAATATAAGTTTCATTCCGAGTTATCGCCCTTTATTTTTCGATTTTTTTTAAATTTTCTTCACATTTTGTGAGCTTAAGTTTCGTTTTACGGCCGGATCAACGTTTTTCAAATTCCTGATACATGAAGCAATATTGTCAAACCACCGTTTAAAGCAATTTCAACAACAATCCGTAAACCGGAAGTAGTCGAAATAATATGCGATATTTTGAAAAAAACGTGAAAAATTGGTGTCTTGGGTAAAAACACGATTTCTCCGTCCGATATCAACGGATTAAACAAATTAAGGTATCATTTGGTCTAGCGGTGATTGGACCACTGAATGATACCCAATTCGTACGGATACAATGAGCTGGAAGCAAAATATGGCACGCTGAAAATCAAGTATTTTCTGATTTGGAGCGTTTTTGGACGCCTTTATCTCGAAAACTGCTCCAGCGATTTTTCTTAAACTTTCTCTATTAAGAGACCCTTCGATGGTCTTTAGCATGAAGCAATACATTACAATCTTCCAATAATTGGAATAAGACAAAAAAGGGACTGAAAATCGAAAAAAGTCCAAAAATCGTGAAATTTTGGAAAATGCTCTACTATTTTTTTATTTTAAGAGATTTTAAAAAAACAGATATATATTTAAAAAGCTGACCTAATTACGATTCTAATGATGTATAATATGTATGCAGTTATTGAAATTTAATTTTCAATATTTTGACATTTTGACATTTTTAACACTTTTGAACATAGGATTTCTCAGAAATATTTTATTTGGTCGTATAGTGTCGTATATCATTAGAGAGCCCTGTTCCCATGCAAACTCCAAAACTGGATGCGAAAACTACTCGACAATGATTCGTATACCGGAAGTAGTTCAAAAAACGACAAAAAATGTAAAAAATATGAAAAATAATTGGAGCTCTTGCCAAAAGTTCGAATTCTCCGTCACATATTAGCGGACCAAAACAATTAAAGTGTCGTTGGATAGTTCCATTAATAGACGATCGTATAACATCTAAATAACACGAATTTGATTCTTAGGAAATAAATTATGGTACGCCGAAAACTAAGTATTTTCCGTTTTGGAGCATTCTGAGACGCCTTTTTCTCGAAAACGACGCCTACGATTTTTCTTAAATATTTTTTACTCAGAGTCCTATCGGTGGCCTAGCGTGTGCATCTAATAATAAAAGCGTTGCAATATTATAGGTGGTCCAAAAATGACCTCAATCTTTGAAAAAAGTTGAAAAATCATTAAATTATTGAAAATGCTCTTTTATTTATCTTTTTTTCGAAAATTACTCAATGAATGTTTCTGACATTTCTGGTACAGGAAGTTAAGTATCTAATCAACTTGTTAAAGCTATTCCGACAATGATCGTAAAACCGGAAGTAGTCGAAAAAATCTCCGATATTTTGAATTTTTTTTACATTTTTACAGAAAACTTTTTTATTTATGAATATTTTTTGATGGTAGTTTACACAGAGTTAAAGTATCACCCTACTTGAGCAGAAGTGAGAAAGAATTTTGTCTCAGTAATTTTCTTTAGTCGCCATTGGCTAATTTAGTTTTTCGTACCTAGATTAATTATTTATTGTTCGATTTGTATAAAACAAAGTGCATATGCTTCGTGATGTCAATTGTAATATTTTTTGTTACGGTGACATTTTTCTGCACGCAACGGAAGTGGCGTAATATTAACAAAAACTACTATTTTGAGAGTTAAGTACCACTTTTTGACAGCAAATATTATTATTTTCGAAAACTATATAACAAAAAGTATGCGCCCTGTAAAGGCGCATAAATTGTTTGGCTCAGATTCTTAAATTTCAATTTCATTTTCGGGCAATTTCGAATAAAATGTAAAAAAAAAAGGTAAAATTCAGTTATTACAACCCATTCAACGTCTTTATATTTTGAACTATTTATTCGTAACTTTCATAAACTGGTAGCCATAATCCAGACGAAGAGAACGTATGCTTAAAATAGTTTGTAATATGAGCAGTTGCCGAGAAATATGCAATTTTGCATGCATCACTTTTCAAGTTATTTTGCCTATAAAAGAGTAAATTATTATCCGATTTTCAATATTTTTCTTTTATTTGATGCCTAATGCCAATTGGGATGAGGTTAAGCCAATTTCACAGTTACCGGAAATGACGTCATTTTGGCAAAAACTGTATTTTTAACCTAAAAAACAAATATTTTATTCAAATGAGTCTCTTTTATAATATTTTTAAAATTATGATATTTGAACCCCATCACCAAATAGCATGAACCCATACGATCATACAGATACCACAAAAAAGTTTCTAACTTGTACGGTTGCTGAGATATAGACGATTTTCTACAAGTCACTTTTCAAGCTTTTTGGTCTATAAAAGTGTCAATTATTATTCAATTTTCATACAATTTTCACCATGTGATGCCTTATGCCATTTATGATTGCAATGATCTGATTCAATTATCACCGGAAGTAATGTCATATTTGCAAAAACCGTATTTTTAGACTTCAAAACATAATTTTACTCCAAAATTAAATTTTTGCGCGATTCGACTCAAGATGGCGTGTTCAATGACAAATATTACGGGACGCTGAAGATCTAGTATTTTCCTTTTTGGACTTTTATATGATATCAGAATGATACAAATTCGATGGTTAGGCAATAGATTATGAGATGCCGAAAATGTAGTATTTTCCTCTTTTTTTGGAGCCTTTTCAGACTCGTTTATCTCGAAAACTACTTCTATTTCACTTCTTAAACTTCTGTTAACCCGAGTCCTATCGGTCGTTTAGAGTATAAAGGTAAATTTAAAAGCATGGCAATGATATAAAGGACCCTGAAAGCCGATTCAGCACTGCTATGCAGGTCTAGTTAGGCTTTCAGACTTTCGTCTGAAAGCCTATTGAGATTACTAAAATTATTATTATTATTATTATTATTATTATTATTTACCGCGGGGGCCTAGATCTCCATGATCGAAAACAGATATCGATCTGGAATTAGATTTTCTATTGGGAAACCATGTGGTGGCTACTTGATAAAATATTTTTGAAATTTCTGCGCATACCGGAAGTGACCGAACTTTGCTCGTTGTCTAAAAATTGAAAATCGGCCATAGTTTCGTCAATTCTTTATCCATTTTCAAACAAATTACATTTTTGGAATCCCTGAATCTTTTCTGAGACAATGGCTATCTCACATTTTTCAATTTCGAACATTCGTCTATGACTTTTATCGTTCGAAAATTGAAAACATGTTGTTTACGAGACAATTTTTGTCATTTTTCAAAATTTTCAAATTTGACCTACATTTTTGGATACCTGAAGTCCATCCGATTCCAGTAATATAAGTTTCATTCCGAGTTATCGCCCTTTATTTTTCGATTTTTTTCGAATTTTCTTCCCATTTTGTGAGCTCGGGTTTCGTTTTATGGTAGAATTGACGTTTCCGAAACTTCTGGAACATGAAGGTATAGTCCAATACCAACGTATAAAGCAATTTCGACAAGAATCCTTAAACCGGAAGTGGTCAAAATAATGTGCAATATTTTGAAAAAAATGCAAAAAATGGATATTTTGGGGAAAAACGCGATTTCTCCGCCCGATATCAATGGATTAAAGAAATTAGGGTACCATTGGACTGCACTAGGATTGTGCTATCGTATGATACCCATCTCGTACGGATACGATGAGCAGGCAGCAAAATATGGCACGCTGAAAATCAAGTATTTTCTGATTTGGGGCGTTTTTGGACGCCTGTATCTCGAAAACTTAACCGCAACTTTTTTTGTAATTTTTTCTATCGAGAGTCCTTTCGGAGGTATTTTGCATGAAGCCATCCAATAAGACTTTGAAATATCTGGAATAGGTGAAATAACGGACTGAAAATCGAAAAAAGTCGAAAAATCGTGAAATTTTGGAAAATGCTCTGCTATATTTTTATTTTAAGAGATTTTCAAAAAAAGATTGTATATTCAGATAGCTGACCTAATTACGATTCTAACGATGTATAACATGTATGTAGTTATTGAAATTTAATTTTCGATATTTTAAATTTTTGGCATTTTTGGCACTTTTGAACCTAGGATTTCTCAGGGGCATTTTATCTGATCAGATAATGTAATATATCATTACAGAGCCCTGTGGCTATTTTAGTGCCCAAACCGGTTATCAAAACTATACCGACAATAATAACCATACCGGAAGTATTCAAAAAATGAAAAAAAAGGTTAAAAACATTGTCGCACTTGCGAAAAACTTGATTTCTCCCTTAGGTAATAGCGGACCAAAAGAACTAAAGTGTCGTTGGATAGCCCTATTAATGGACCATCATATGGTATCTAAATAATACGATATCGATGGTAAGGAAATAAATTATTGTATGCCAAAAATCTAGTATTTTCCGATTTTTTAACATTCTGAGACGCCCTTTTCTCGAAAACGACGCCGCAAATTTTTCTTAAACTTTTCTTACTCAAAGTCCTATCGGTTATCTATATAGTGAATGCAAAATGAAAAGCATTGAAATAATATAGGTGGTCCAAAAATGGCATCAAACTTTGAAAAAAATTGAAAAATCGTTAAATTTTTGTAAACGCTCTTTAATTTATCTTTTTTTCCAAAACTGCTCAATGGATGTTTCTGACACTTCTGGTACAGAAAGTTAAGTATCCAAAGAACTTCGTAAAGCTATCACAACAACGATCGTAAAACCAGAAGTAGTCGAAAAAATGTCCGATATTTTGAAAAAAAATATTTTTTTTACGATAACCTTTTTTATTTATGAATATTTTTTGATGATATTTTACACAGGGTTAAAATATCATCGTACTTGAGCAGAAATGAGAAAAAAAATTGTCTCGGTAATTTGCGTTAGCCGCCATCGCCTAATTTAGTTTTTCGTACCCAGAAAAATTATTTATTGTTCGATTTGTATAAAACAAAGTTCATATGCTCCGTGGTCCCAATTGTATTTTTTTTTGTTACGGTGAAATTTTTCTGTCGGCAACGGAAGTGACGTAATATTAACAAAAACTACAATTTTGACAGTTCGGTACCACTTTTTGAAAGCAAATATTATTTTTTTTCAAAACTGATATAACCAAAAGGATGAACTCTGCAAAGGTGCACAAAATTCTAAGCTCATATTTTTAAATTTCAATTTCATTTTCGGGCAATTTCGAATAAAATGTAAAATAAAGTGTAAAATTCAGTTATTTACAATTCATTCAGCGTCTTCATATTTTGAAATATTTATTTGTAATTTTCATAAACTCGTAGCAATAATCCAGACGAAGAGAATGTATGCGAAAATTAGTTCGTAATATGAGCAGTTGCCGAGAAATATGCAATTTTGCATGCATCACTTTTCACGTTATTTTGCCTATAAAAGAGTGAATTATCATTCGATTTGCAATATTTTTTTTCCATTTGATGCCTAATGCCAATTTGGACTAGGTCAAGCCAATTTTACATTTTCACTGTGACCGGAAATGACGTCATTTGGGCAAAAACTGTATTTTTAACCTAAAAAACTAATATTTTATTCAAATGAGTCTGTCTTATAATATTTTTAAAATTATGATATTTGATTCCCATCAACGAATAGAATGAAGCCATACGACCATACAGATACCACAAAATGGTTTCTAACTTGTATGGTTACAGAGAAATAGGCGATTTTCTATAAGTCACTTTTCAAGGTTTTTGGTCTATAAAAGTGTCAATTATTATTCGATTTTTATAATTTATTTACCATTTGATGCCTTATGCCATTTACGACTTCTATGAACCAAGTTAACATTTTCAATATCACCGGAAGTAATGTAATTTTTGCAAAAAACGTATTTTTAGCCTTCAAAACAAACATTTTTTTGAAGGGATTTATATTTATTACTCGTTTAACTTGATAACGTCTGACTCAAATGGGCAGTAAGATTGAATCAATACCATCATATTGATATCAAGAAAAGGCTTCTAGCATGTTCCCTTGTCGAATAATAGCCAATTTTCCCAGGGTCACTTTTTAAGTTTTTTACCTTCTTAATTTCAGTTTATGGGTTATAGGGTAATTATTTATTGCCCGATATGTATAAAACAAAGTTTGTATTTTGTGTGTTGCGAATTTGCGACTTATTTTTCACCTATAAAAATTTCTTTCGGTACCGGAAGTGACGTAATTTTGCCATAATTTACAATTTTGACCGATCTTTTCGCCAGCAAATATTACTTTTACCTATGATAGAGGGTGTCACTGAAGCAAAACAACTAAAGTATAGTTTGGTAGCTCAATGGATCGGCTATGGTATAATAAACTTCCTGTATGATTCCTGAAAGCCGGTTCAGTGCTGCTTGCAGGTCTAGTTATTATTATTATTATTATTATTTACCGCGGGGGCCTAGATCTCCATGATCGAAAACAGATATCGATCTGGAATTAGATTTTCTATTGGGAAACCATGTGGTGGCTACTTGATAAAATATTTTTGAAATTTCTGCGCATACCGGAAGTGACCGAACTTTGCACGTTGTCTAAAAATTGAAAATCGGCCATAGTTTCGTCAATTCTTTATCCATTTTCAAACAAATTACATTTTTGGAATCCCTGAATCTTTTCTGAGACAATCTATTCTGAGACATTTTTCAATTTCGAACATTCGTCTATGACTTTTATCGTTTGAAAATTGCAAACATGTTGTTTACGAGACAATTTTTGTTATTTTTCAAAATTTTCAAATTTGACCTACATTTTTGGATACCTGACGTCCATCCGATTCCAGTAATATAAGTTTCATTCAGAGTTATCGCCCTTTATTTTTCGATTTTTTTCGAATTTTCTTCCCATTTTGTGAGCTCCGGTTTCGGTTTATGGCAGAATTGACGTTTCTGAAACTTCTGGAACATGAAGTTATAGTCCAATACCAACTTATAAAGCAATTTCGACCAGAATCCTTAAACCGGAAGTGGTCGAAATAATGGGCAATATTTTGAAAAAAATGCAAAAAATGGATATTTTGGGGAAAAACGCGATTTCTCCGCCCGATATAAATGGATTAAAGAAATTAGGGTACCATTGGACTGCACTGGGATTGCACTATCGTATGATACCAAATTCATACGGATACTATGAACAGGCAGCAAAATATGGTACGCTGAAAATCAAGTATTTTCTGATTTTTAGCATTTTTGGACGCCTGTATCTCGAAAACTACTCCAGCGATTTTTATGAAACTTTCTCTATCGAGAGACCTTGTGGTAGTCTGAAGTACGAAACATTCCATTACGACTTTGAAATATCTGGAATAGGTGAAATAACGGACTGAAAATCGAAAAAAGTCGAAAAATCGTGAAATTTTGGAAAATGCTCTACTATTTTTTTATTTTAAGAGATTTTCAAAAAAAGATTGTATTTTCAGATAGCTGACCTAATTACGATTCTAACGATGTATAATATGTATGTAGTTATTGAAAGTTAATTTTCGATATTTTAAATTTTTTGCATTTTTCTCACTTTTGGACATAGGATTTCTCAGTGGCATTTCATCTGATCAGTAAATGTAATATATCATTACAGAGCCCTATGACTATTTTAGTACCCAAACCGGCTATTTAAACTATTCCGACAATAATAACCATACCGGAAGTATTCAAAAAATAAAAAAAAAGGTTAAAAACATTGTCGCACTTGCGAAAAACTTGATTTCTCCCTTAGGTAATAGCGGACCAAAAGAACTAAAGTGTCGTTGGATAGCCTATTAATGGACCATCATACGGTATGTAAATAATACGATTTCGATGGCAAGGAAATAAATTATTGTATGCCAAATATCCAGTATTTTCCGATTTTTTAACATTCTGAGACGCCCTTTTCTCGAAAACGACGCCTACGATTTTTCTCAAACTTTTCTTACTCAAAGTCCTATCGATTGTCTATATAGTGAATCCAAAATGAAAAGCATTGAAATAATATAGGTGGTCCAAAAATAGCATCAAACTTTGAAAAAAATTCAAAAATCGTTAAATTTTTGTAAACGCTCTTTATTTTATCTTTTTTTCCAAAAGTACTCAATGGATGTTTCTGACACTTCTGGTACAGAAAGTTAAGTATCCAAAGAACTTCGTAAAGCTATCACGACAACGATCGTAAAACCGGAAGTAGTCGAAAAAATGTCCGATATTTTGATAAAAAATATTTTTTTTACGAAAACCTTTTTTAATTATGAATATTTTTTGATGGTATTTTACACAGGGTTAAAATATCATCCTACTTGACCAGAAATGGGAAAAAAATTGTCTCGGTAATTTGCATTAGCCGCCATCGGCTAATTTCGTTTTTCGTACCCAGAAAAATTATTTATTGTTCAATTTATATAAAACAAAGTTCATAAGCTCCGTGGTCCCAATTGTAATTTTTTTTGTTATGGTGAAATTTTTCTGTCGGCAACGGAAGTGACGTAATATTAACAAAAACTATAATTTTGACAGTTCGGTACTACTTTTTGAAAGCAAATATTATTTTTTTTCAAAACTGATATAACTAAACGGATGTACCCTGCAAAGGTGCACAATATTCTTAGCTCAGATTTTTTAATTTCAATTTCATTTTCGGGCAATTTCGAATAAAATGTAAAATAAAGTGTAAAATTCAGTTGTTTGCAATTCATTCAGCTCTTCATATTTTGAAATATTTATTTGTAATTTTCATAAACTCGTAGCAATAATCCAGACGAAGAGAATGCATGCGAAAATTAGTTTGTAATGTGAACAGTTGCCGAGAAATATGCAATTTTGCATGCATCACTTTTCACGTTATTTTGCCTATAAAAGAATGAATTATTATTCGATTTGCAATTTTTTTTCCCCATTTGATGCTTAATGCCATTTTGGACTAGGTCAAGCCAATTTTACACTTTCATTATGACCGGAAATGACGTCATTTGGGCAAAAACTGTATTTTTAACCTAAAAAACAAATATTTTATTCAAATGAGTCTGCCTTATAATATTTTTAAAATTATGATATTTGATTCCCATCAACGAATAGAATCAAGCCATACGACCATACAGATACCACAAAATGGTTTCTAACTTGTATGGTTACAGAGAAATAGGCGATCTTCTATAAGTCACTTTTCAAGGTTTTTGGTCTATAAAAGTGTCAATTATTATTCGATTTTTATAATTTTTTTACCATTCGATGCCTTATGCCATTTATGACTTCTATGAACTAAGTTAACATTTTCAATATCACCGGAAGTAATGTAATTTTTGCATAAAACGTATTTTTAGCCTTCAAAACAAAACATTTTTTTGAAGGGATTTATATTTATTATTCAATTAACTTTATAACGTCTGACTCTAATGGGCAGTAAGATTGAATCAATACCATCATATCGATATCAAGAAAAGGCTTCTAGCATGTTCCCTTGTCGAATAATAGCCAATTTTCCCTTATTATTATTATTATTAGGCTTTCAGACTTTCGTCTGAAAGACTATTGTTTTTACTAAAATTATTATTATTTATTATTATTATTTTATTTTTCGGGGGAGCCTATTTCTCAGCGCCTGTAACAGATACCGATCTGGGACCTAATTCTCTATAGGGAAACCATGTGTTGGCTACTTGACAAACTATTTTTGAAACTTCTGCGCAGACCGGAAGTGGTCGAATTTCGTGCTCTGTCAAAAAATTAAAAAACGGCCGTAGATTCATCAATTCTGTACCTATTTTCATACAAATGACATTTTCGGAAACCTTGAGTCTTTTCTCGGACGATAGCAGTTGAAAATTTCGATATTTCGAAACTTCATCGCTGACTTCTTGCGATCGAAAAATGAAAAATTTTATTTGAGAGACAATTTTTGTTGTTTTTCAAAATTTTCAAATTTGACCTACATTTTTGGATACCTGAAGGCAATCTGGTTCCAGGAATATAAGTTTCATTCCGAGTTATCGCCCTTTATTTTTCGATTTTTTTCGAATTTTCTTCACATTTTGTGAGCTTAAGTTTCGTTTTACGGCAGGATCAACGTTTCTCAAATTCCTGATACATGAAGCAATATTGTCAAACCACCGTTTAAAGCAATTTCAACAACAATCCGTAAACCGGAAGTAGTCGAAATAATATGCGATATTTTGAAAAAAACGTGAAAAATTGGTGTCTTGGGTAAAAACACGATTTCTCCGTCCGATATCAACGGATTAAACAAATTAAGGTATCATTTGGTCTAGCGGTGATTGGACCACTGAATGATACCCAATTCGTACGGATACGATGAGCTGGAAGCAAAATATGGCACGCTGAAAATCAAGTATTTTCTGATTTGGAGCGTTTTTGGACGCCTGTATTTCGAAAACTGCTCCAGCGATTTTTCTTAAACTTTATCTATCGATGGTCCTTCCGGTAGTCTTTAGCATGGATCCATCCATTAAGACTATTATATAATTGGAATAAGACAAAAAAGGGACTGAAAATCGAAAAAAGTCGAAAAATCGTGAAATTTGGGAAAATGCTCTACTATTTTTTTATTTTAAGAGATTTTCAAAAAAAAGATATATATTTAAAAAGCTGACCTAATTACGATTCTAATGATGTATAATATGTATGCAGTTATTGAAATTTAATTTTCAATATTTTGACATTTTGACATTTTTAACACTTTTGAACATAGGATTTCTCAGAAGTATTTTATTTGATCGTATAGTGTCGTATATCATTAGAGAGCCCTGTTCCCATGCAAACTCCAAAACTGGATGTGAAAACTACTCGACAATGATTCGTATACCGGAAGTAGTTCAAAAAACAAAGAAAAATGTAAAAAAGATGAAAAAAAATTGGAGCTCTTGCCAAAAGTTCGAATTCTCCGTCACATATTAGCGGACCAAAACAATGAAAGTGTCTTTGGATAGTTCCATTAATAGACGATCGTATAACATCTAAATAACACGAATTTGATTCTTAGGAAATAAATTATGGTACGCCGAAAACTAAGTATTTTCCGTTTTGGAGCATTCTGAGGCGCCTTTTTCTCGTAAACGACGCCTACGATTTTTCTTAAACATTTTTTACTCAGAGTCCTATCGGTGGCCTAGCGTGTGCATTTAATAATAAAAGCGTTGCAATATTATAGGCGGTCCAAAATTGACCTCAATCTTTGAAAAAAGTTGAAAAATCATTAAATTATTGAAAATGCTCTTTTATTTATCTTTTTTTCAAAAATTACTTAATGAATGTTTCTGATATTTCTGCTACAGGAAGTTAAGTATCTAATCAACTTGTTAAAGCAATTCCGACAATGGTCAAAAAACCGGAAGTAGTCGAAAAAATATCCGATATATTGATTTTTTTTTACATTTTTACAGAAAACTTTTTTATTTATGAATATTTTTTGATGGTAGTTTACACAGAGTTAAAGTATCACCCTACTTGAGCATAAGTGAGAAAGAATTTTGTCTCAGTAATTTTCTTTAGTCGCCATTGGCTAATTTAGTTTTTCGTACCTAGATTAACTATTTATTGTTCGATTTGTATAAAACAAAGTGCATATGATTCGTAATGTCAATTGTAATATTTTTTGTTACGGTGACATTTTTCTGCACGCAACGGAAGTGGCGTAAAATTAACAAAAACTACAATTTTGAGAGTTAAGTACCACTTTTTGACAGCAAATATTTTTTTTTTCGAAAACTGATATAACAAAAAGTATGCGCCCTGTAAAGGCGCATAAAATGTTTGGCTGGGATTCTTAAATTTCAATTTCATTTTCGGGCAATTTCGAATAAAATGTAAAAAAAAGGGTAAAATTCAGTTATTACAACCCATTCAACGTCTTTATATTTTGAACTATTTATTCGTAACTTTCATAAACTCGTAGCCATAATCCAGACGAAGGGAATGTATGCGAAAAATAGTTTGTAACATGAGCAGTTGCCGAGAAATATGCAATTTTGCATGCATCACTTTTCACGTTTTTTTGCCTGTAAAATAGTAAATTATTATCCGATTTTCAATAAATTTTTTTCATTCGATGCCTAATGCCAATTTGGACTAGGTTAAGGCAATTTTACAGTTTCACTGTGACCGAAAATGACGTATTTTGGCAAAAACTGTATTTTTAACCTAGAAAACAAATATTTTATTCAAATGAGTCTTGTTTATAATATTTTTAAAATTATGATATTTGAATCCCATCACCGAATAGCATGAACCCATACCATCATACAGATACCACAAAAAAGTTTCTAACTTGTACGGTTGCCGAGAAATAGACGATTTTCTACAAGTCACTTTTCAAGCTTTTTGGTCTATAAAAGTGTCAATTATTATTCAATTTTCATACAATTTTCACCATGTGATGCCTTATGCCATTTATGATTGCAATGATCTGATTCAACATTTCCATTATCACCGGAAGTAATGTTATATTTGCAAAAACCGTATTTTTAGACTTCAAAATAAAATTTTACTCCAAAATTAGATTTTGCGCGATCCGACTCAAGATGGCGTGTTCAATGACAAATATTACGGGACGCTGAAGATCTAGTATTTTCCTTTTTGGACTTTTATATGATATCAGAATGATACAAATTCGATGGTTAGGCAATAGATTATGAGATGCCGAAAATATAGTATTTTCCTCTTTTTTTGGAGCCTTTTCAAACTCGTTTATCTCGAAAACTACTTCTATTTCACTTCTTAAACTTCTGTTACCCCGAGTCATATCGGTCGTTTAGGGTATAAAGGTAAATTTAAAAGCATGGCAATGATCTAAAGGACCCTGAAAGCCGATTCAGCACTGCTATGCAGGTCTAGTTATTAGGCTTTCAGACTTTCGTCTGAAAGCCTATTGAGATTACTAAAATTATTATTATTATTATTATTATTATTATTATTTACCGCGGGGGCCTAGATCTCCATGATCGAAAACAGATATCGACCTGGAATTAGATTTTCTATTGGGAAACCATGTGGTGGCTACTTGATAAAATATTTTTGAAATTTCTGCGCATACCGGAAGTGACCGAACTTTGCACGTTGTCTAAAAATTGAAAATCGGCCATAGTTTCGTCAATTCTTTATCCATTTTCAAACAAATTACATTTTTGGAATCCCTGAATCTTTTCTGAGACAATGGCTATCTCACATTTTTCAATTTCGAACATTCGTCTATGACTTTTATCGTTCGAAAATTGAAAACATGTTGTTTGCGAGACAATTTTTGTTATTTTTCAAAATTTTGAAATTTGACCTACATTTTTGGATACCTGAAGTCCATCCGATTCCAGTAATATAAGTTTCATTCAGAGTTATCGCCCTTTATTTTTCGATTTTTTTCGAATTTTCTACCCATTTTGTGAGCTCGGGTTCCGTTTTATGGCCAAATTGACGTTTCTGAAATTTCCGAGGCATGAAGCCAAATGACCATTGCAAGGAATAAAGCAATTTCAACAATAATCTGTACACCGGAAGTGGTCGAAATAATGTCGGATATTTTGAAAAAAATGCAAAAAATGGGTATTTTGGGGAAAAACGCGATTTCTCCGTCCGATATAAATGGATTAAAGAAATTAGGGTACCATTGGACTGCACTGGGATTTCACTATCGTATGATACCAAATTCATACGGATACTATGAACAGGCAGCAAAATATGGCACGCTGAAAATCAAGTATTTTCTGATTTTTAGCATTTTTGGACGCCTGTATCTCGAAAACTACTCCAGCGATTTTTATGAAACTTTCTCTATCGAGAGACCTTGTGGTAGTCTGAAGTACGAAACATTCCATTACGACTTTGAAATGTCTGGAATAGGTGAAATAACGGACTGAAAATCAAAAAAAGTCGAAAAATCGTGAAATTTTGGAAAATGCTCTACTATTTTTTTATTTGAAGAGATTTTCAAAAAAAGGTTGTATATTCAGATAGCTGACCTAATTACGATTCTAACGATGTATAATATGTATGTAGTTATTGAAATTTAATTTTCGATATTTTAAATTTTTTGCATTTTTGGCACTTTTGAACATAGGATTTCTCAGAGGCATTTTATCTGATCAGATAATGTAATATATCATTACAGAGCCCCGTGGCTATTTTAGTGCCCAAACCGGCTATTAAAACTATTCCGACAATAATAACCATACCAGAAGTATTCAAAAAATGAAAAAAAAAGGTTAAAAACATTGTCGCACTTGCGAGAAACTTGATTTCTCCCTTAGGTAATAGCGGACCAAAAGAACTAAAGTGTCGCTGGATAGCCCTATTAATGGACCATCATATGGTATCTAAATAATACGATTTCGATGGTAAGGAAATAAATTATTGTATAACAAAAATCTAGTATTTTCCGATTTTTTAACATTCTGGGACGCCCTTTTCTCGAAAACGACGCCGCAGATTTTTCTTAAACTTTTCTTACTCAAAGTCCTATCGGTTGTCTATATAGTGAATCCAAAATGAAAAGCATTGAAATAATATAAATGGTCCAAAAATGGCCTCAAACTTTGAAAAAAATTGAAAAATCGTTAAATTTTTGGAAACGCACTTTAAGTTATCTTTTTTTCCAAAACTACTCAATGGATGTTTCTGACACTTCTGGTACAGAAAGTTAATTATCCAAAGAACTTCGTAAAGCTATCACGACAACGATCGTAAAACCGGAAGTAGTCGAAAAAATGTCCGATATTTTGAAAAAAATTAATTTTTTTACGAAAACCTTTTTTATTTATGAATATTTTTTGATTATATTTTACACAGGGTTAAAAATATCATCCTACTTGAGCAGAAATGAGAAAAAAAATTGTCTCGGTAATTTGCGTTAGCCGCCATCGGCTAATTTAGTTTTTTGTACCCAGAAAAATTATTTATTGTTCGATTTGTATAAAACAAAGTTCATATGCTCCGTGGTCCCAATTGTAATTTTTTTTGTTACGGTGAAATTTTTCTGGCGGCAACGGAAGTGACGTAATATTAACAAAAACTACAATTTTGACCGTTCAGTACCACTTTTTGAAAGCAAATATTATTTTTTTTCAAAACTGATATAACTAAAAGGATGCACCCTGCAAAGGTGCACAAAATCCTTAGCTCAGATTTTTTAATTTCAATTTCATTTTCGGGCAATTTCGAATAAAATGTAAAATAAAGTGTAAAATTCAGTTATTTACAATTCATTCAGCGTCTTCATATTTTGAAATATTTATTTGTAATTTTCATAAACTCGTAGCAATAATCCAGACGAAGAGAATGTATGCGCAAATTAGTTTGTAATATGAGCAGTTGCCGAGAAATATGCAATTTTGCATGCATCACTTTTCACGTTATTTTGCCTATAAAAGAGTGAATTATTATTCGATTTGCAATATTTTTTTCCATTTGATGCTTAATGCCAATTTGGACTGTGACCGGAAATGACGTCATTTGGGCAAAAACTGTATTTTTAACTTAAAAAACAAATATTTTATTCAAATGAGTCTGCCTTATAATATTCTTGAAATTATGATATTTGATTCCCATCAACGAATAGAATGAAGCCATACGACCATACGGATACCACAAAATGGTTTCTAACTTGTACGGTTACAGAGAAATAGGCGATCTTCTATAAGTCACTTTTCAAGGTTTTTGGTCTATAAAAGTGTCAAATATTATTCGATTTTTATCATTTTTTTACCATTTGATGCCTTATGCCATTTATGACTTCTATGAACTAAATTAACATTTTCAATATCTCCGGAAGTAATGTAATTTTTGCAAAAAACATATTTTTAGCCCTCAAAACAAACATTTTTTTGAAGGGATTTATATTTATTATTCGTTTAACTTTATAACGTCTGACTCTAATGGGCAGTAAGATTGAATCAATACCATCATATTGATATCAAGAAAAGGCTTCTAGCATGTTCCCTTGTCGAATAATAGCCAATTTTCCCAGTGTCACTTTTAAGTTTTATACCTTCTTAATTTCAGTTTAAGGGTTATAGGTTGATTATTTATTGCCCGATATGTATAAAACAAAGTTTGTATTTTGTATGTTGCGAATTTTCGACTTATTTTTCACCTATAAAAATTTCTTTCGGCACCGGAAGTGACGTAATTTTGCCATAATTTACAATTTTGATCGGTCTTTTCGCCAGCAAATATTACTTTTACATATGATAGAAGGTGTCACTGAAGCAAAACAATTAAAGTATAGTTTGGTAGCTCAATGGATCGGTTAGGGTATAATGAACTTCCTGTATGATTCCTGAAAGCCGGTTCAGTGCTGCTTGCAGGTCTAGTTATTATTATTATTATTATTTACCGCGGGGGCCTAGATCTCCATGATCGAAAACAGATATCGATCTGGAATTAGATTTTCTATTGGGAAACCATGTGGTGGCTACTTGATAAAATATTTTTGAAATTTCTGCGCATACCGGAAGTGACCGAACTTTGCACGTTGTCTAAAAATTGAAAATCGGCCATAGTTTCGTCAATTCGTTATCCATTTTCAAACAAATTACATTTTTGGAATCCCTGAATCTTTTCTGAGACAATGGCTATCTCACATTTTTCAATTTCGAACATTCGTCTATGACTTTTATCGTTCGAAAATTGAAAACATGTTGTTTACGAGACCATTTTTGTCATTTTTCAAAATTTTCAAATTTGACCTACATTTTTGGATACCTGAAGTCCATCCGATTCCAGTAATATAAGTTTCATTCAGAGTTATCGCCCTTTATTTTTCGATTTTTTTCGAATTTTCTTCCCATTTTGTCAGCTCGGGTTTCGTTTTATGGTAGAATTGACGTTTCTGAAACTTCTAGAACATGAAGTTATAGTCCAATACCAACGTATAAAGCAATTTCGACAAGAATCCTTAAACCGGAAGTGGTCGAAATAATGTGCAATATTTTGAAAAAAATGCAAAAAATGGATATTTTGGGGAAAAACGCGAATTCTCCGCCCGATATCAATGGATTAAAGAAATTAGGGTACCATTGGACTGCACTAGGATTGTGCTATCGTATGATACCCAACTCGTACGGATACGATGAGCAGGCAGCAAAATATGGCACGCTGAAAATCAAGTATTTTCTGATTTGGAGCGTTTTTGGACGCCTGTATCTCGAAAACTTAACCGCAACTTTTTTTGTAATTTTTTCTATCGAGAGACCTTTCGGAGGTACTTTGCATGAAGCCATCCAATAAGACTTTGAAATATCTGGAATAGGTGAAATAACGGACTGAAAATCGAAAAAAGTCGAAAAATCGTGAAATTTTGGAAAATGCTCTGCTATTTTTTTATTTTCAAAGATTTCCAAAAAACGATTGTATATTCAGATAGCTGACCTAATTACGATTCTAACGATGTATAATATGTATGTAGTTATTGAAATTTAATTTTCGATATTTTAAATTTTTTGCATTTTTGGCACTTTTGAACCTAGGATTTCTCAGGGGCATTTTATCTGATCAGATAATGTAATATATCATTACAGAGCACTGTGGCTATTTTAGTGCCCAAACCGGTTATTAAAACTATACCGACAATAATAACCATACCGGAAGTATTCAAAAAATGAAAAAAAAGGTTAAAAACATTGTCGCACTTGCGAAAAACTTGATTTCTCCCTTAGGTAATAGCGGACCAAAAGAACTAAAGTGTCGTTGGATAGCCCTATTAATGGACCATCATATGGTATCTAAATAATACGATATCGATGGTAAGGAAATAAATTATTGTATGCCAAAAATCTAGTATTTTCCGATTTTTTAACATTCTGAGACGCCCTTTTCTCGAAAACGACGCCGCAGATTTTTCTTAAACTTTTCTAACTCAAAGTCCCATCGGTTGTCTATATAGTGAATCCAAAATGAAAAGCATTGAAATAATATAGGTGGTCCAAAAATGGCATCAAACTTTGAAAAAAATTGAAAAATCGTTAAATTTTTGTAAACGCTCTTTTATTTATCTTTTTTTCCAAAACTGCTCAATGGATGTTTCTGACACTTCTGGTACAGAAAGTTAAGTATCCAAAGAACTTCGTAAAGCTATCACAACAACGATCGTAAAACTGGAAGTAGTCGAAAAAATGTCCGATATTTTGAAAAAAATTATTTTTTTTACGAAAATCTTTTTTATTTATGAATATTTTTTGGTGATATTTTACACTGGGTTAAAATATCATCGTACTTGAGCAGAAATGAGAAAAAAAATTGTCTGGGTAATTTGCGTTAGCCGCCATCGGCGAATTTAGTTTTTCGTACCCAGAAAAATTATTTATTGTTCGATTTGTATAAAACAAAGTTCATATGCTCCGTGGTCCCAATTGTTATTTTTTATGTTACGGTGAAATTTTTCTGTCGCCAACGGAAGTGACGTAATATTAACAAAAACTACAATTTTGACAGTTCGGTACCACTTTTTGAAAGAAAATATTATTTTTTTTCAAAACTGATATAACTAAAAGGATGCACCCTGCGAAGGTGCACAAAATCCTTAGCTCATATTTTTAAATTTCAATTTCATTTTCGGGCAATTTCGAATAAAATGTAAAATAAAGTGTAAAATTCAGCTATTTACAATTCATTCAGCGTCTTCATATTTTTAAATATTTATTTGTAATTTTCATAAACTCGTAGCAATAATCCAGACGAAGAGAATGTATGCGAAAATTAGTTTGTAATATGAGCAGTTGTCGAGAAATATGCAATTTTGCATGCATCACTTTTCACGTTATTTTGCCTATACAAGAGTGAATTATTATTCGATTTGCAATATTTTTTTTCCATTTGATGTCTAATGCCAATTTGGACTAGGTCAAGCCAATTTTACATTTTCACTGTGACCGGAAATGACGTCATTTGGGCAAAAACTGTATTTTTAACCTAAAAAACTAATATTTTATTCAAATCAGTCTCCCTTATAATATTTTTAAAATTATGATATTTTATTCCCATCAACGAATAGAATGAAGCCATACGACCATACAGATACCACAAAATGGTTTCTAACTTGTACGGTTACAGAGAAATAGGCGATCTTCTATAAGTCACTTTTCAAGGTTTTTGGTCTATAAAAGTGTCAATTATTATTCGATTTTTATAATTTTTTTACCATTTGATGCCTTATGCCATTTATGACTTCTATGAACCAAGTTAACATTTTCAATATCACCGGAAGTAATGTAATTTTTGCAAAAAACGTATTTTTAGCCTTCAAAACAAACATTTTTTTGAAGTGATTTATATTCATTATTCGTTTAACTTTATAACGTCTGGCTGTAATGGGCAGTAAGATTGAATCAATACCATCATATTGATATCAAGAAAAGGCTTCTAGCATGTTCCCTTGTCGAATAATAACCAATTTTCCCAGGGTCACTTTTAAGTTTTTTACCTTCTTAATTTCAGTTTATGGGTTATAGGTTAATTATTTATTGCCCGATATGTATAAAACAAAGTTTGTATTTTGTGTGTTGCGAATTTTCGACTTATTTTTCACCTATAAAAATTTCTTTCGGTACCGGAAGTGACGTAATTTTGCCATAATTTACAATTTTGACCTGTCTTTTCGCCAGCAAATATTACTTTTACATATGATAGAGGGTGTCACTGAAGCAAAACAACTAAAGTATACTTTAGTAGCTCAATGGATCGGCTATGGTATAATAAACTTCCTGTATGATTCCTGAAAGCCGGTTCAGTGCTGCTTGCAGGTCTAGTTATTATTATTATTATTATTAGGCTTTCAGACTTTCGTCTGAAAGCCTATTGAGATTACTAAAATTATTATTATTATTATTATTATTATTATTATTATTATTATTATTATTTACCGCGGGGGCCTAGATCTCCATGATCGAAAACAGATATCGATCTGGAATTAGATTTTCTATTGCGAAACCATGTGGTGGCTACTTGATAAAATATTTTTGAAATTTCTGCGCATACCGGAAGTGACCGAACTTTGCACGTTGTCTAAAAATTGAAAATCGGCCATAGTTTCGTCAATTCGTTATCCATTTTCAAACAAATTACATTTTTGGAATCCCTGAATCTTTTCTGAGACAATGGCTATCTCACATTTTTCAATTTCGAACATTCGTCTATGACTTTTATCGTTCGAAAATTGAAAACATGTTGTTTACGAGACCATTTTTGTCATTTTTCAAAATTTTCAAATTTGACCTACATTTTTGGATACCTGAAGTCCATCCGATTCCAGTAATATAAGTTTCATTCAGAGTTATCGCCCTTTATTTTTCGATTTTTTTCGAATTTTCTTCCCATTTTGTCAGCTCGGGTTTCGTTTTATGGTAGAATTGACGTTTCTGAAACTTCTAGAACATGAAGTTATAGTCCAATACCAACGTATAAAGCAATTTCGACAAGAATCCTTAAACCGGAAGTGGTCGAAATAATGTGCAATATTTTGAAAAAAATGCAAAAAATGGATATTTTTGGGAAAAACGCGAATTCTCCGCCCGATATCAATGGATTAAAGAAATTGGGGTACCATTGGACTGCACTAGGATTGTGCTATCGTATGATACCCAACTCGTACGGATACGATGAGCAGGCAGCAAAATATGGCACGCTGAAAATCAAGTATTTTCTGATTTGGAGCGTTTTTGGACGCCTGTATCTCGAAAACTTAACCGCAACTTTTTTTGTAATTTTTTCTATCGAGAGACCTTTCGGAGGTACTTTGCATGAAGCCATCCAATAAGACTTTGAAATATCTGGAATAGGTGAAATAACGGACTGAAAATCGAAAAAAGTCGAAAAATCGTGAAATTTTGGAAAATGCTCTGCTATTTTTTTATTTTCAAAGATTTCCAAAAAACGATTGTATATTCAGATAGCTGACCTAATTACGATTCTAACGATGTATAATATGTATGTAGTTATTGAAATTTAATTTTCGATATTTTAAATTTTTTGCATTTTTGGCACTTTTGAACCTAGGATTTCTCAGGGGCATTTTATCTGATCAGATAATGTAATATATCATTACAGAGCACTGCGGCTATTTTAGTGCCCAAACCGGTTATTAAAACTATACCGACAATAATAACCATACCGGAAGTATTCCAAAAATGAAAAAAAAGGTTAAAATCATTGTCGCACTTGCGAAAAACTTGATTTCTCCCTTAGGTAATAGCGGACCAAAAGAACTAAAGTGTCGTTGGATAGCCCTATTAATGGACCATCATATGGTATCTAAATAATACGATATCGATGGTAAGGAAATAAATTATTGTATGCCAAAAATCTAGTATTTTCCGATTTTTTAACATTCTGAGACGCCCTTTTCTCGAAAACGACGCCGCAGATTTTTCTTAAACTTTTCTAACTCAAAGTCCCATCGGTTGTCTATATAGTGAATCCAAAATGAAAAGCATTGAAATAATATAGGTGGTCCAAAAATGGCATCAAACTTTGAAAAAAATTGAAAAATCGTTAAATTTTTGTAAACGCTCTTTTATTTATCTTTTTTTCCAAAACTGCTCAATGGATGTTTCTGACACTTCTGGTACAGAAAGTTAAGTATCCAAAGAACTTCGTAAAGCTATCACAACAACGATCGTAAAACTGGAAGTAGTCGAAAAAATGTCCGATATTTTGAAAAAAATTATTTTTTTTACGAAAATCTTTTTTATTTATGAATATTTTTTGGTGATATTTTACACTGGGTTAAAATATCATCGTACTTGAGCAGAAATGAGAAAAAAAATTGTCTGGGTAATTTGCGTTAGCCGCCATCGGCGAATTTAGTTTTTCGTACCCAGAAAAATTATTTATTGTTCGATTTGTATAAAACAAAGTTCATATGCTCCGTGGTCCCAATTGTTATTTTTTATGTTACGGTGAAATTTTTCTGTCGCCAACGGAAGTGACGTAATATTAACAAAAACTACAATTTTGACAGTTCGGTACCACTTTTTGAAAGAAAATATTATTTTTTTTCAAAACTGATATAACTAAAAGGATGCACCCTGCGAAGGTGCACAAAATCCTTAGCTCATATTTTTAAATTTCAATTTCATTTTCGGGCAATTTCGAATAAAATGTAAAATAAAGTGTAAAATTCAGCTATTTACAATTCATTCAGCGTCTTCATATTTTTAAATATTTATTTGTAATTTTCATAAACTCGTAGCAATAATCCAGACGAAGAGAATGTATGCGAAAATTAGTTTGTAATATGAGCAGTTGTCGAGAAATATGCAATTTTGCATGCATCACTTTTCACGTTATTTTGCCTATACAAGAGTGAATTATTATTCGATTTGCAATATTTTTTTTCCATTTGATGTCTAATGCCAATTTGGACTAGGTCAAGCCAATTTTACATTTTCACTGTGACCGGAAATGACGTCATTTGGGCAAAAACTGTATTTTTAACCTAAAAAACTAATATTTTATTCAAATCAGTCTCCCTTATAATATTTTTAAAATTATGATATTTTATTCCCATCAACGAATAGAATGAAGCCATACGACCATACAGATACCACAAAATGGTTTCTAACTTGTACGGTTACAGAGAAATAGGCGATCTTCTATAAGTCACTTTTCAAGGTTTTTGGTCTATAAAAGTGTCAATTATTATTCGATTTTTATAATTTTTTTACCATTTGATGCCTTATGCCATTTATGACTTCTATGAACCAAGATAACATTTTCAATATCACCGGAAGTAATGTAATTTTTGCAAAAAACGTATTTTTAGCCTTCAAAACAAACATTTTTTTGAAGTGATTTATATTCATTATTCGTTTAACTTTATAACGTCTGGCTCTAATGGGCAGTAAGATTGAATCAATACCATCATATTGATATCAAGAAAAGGCTTCTAGCATGTTCCCTTGTCGAATAATAACCAATTTTCCCAGGGTCACTTTTAAGTTTTTTACCTTCTTAATTTCAGTTTATGGGTTATAGGTTAATTATTTATTGCCCGATATGTATAAAACAAAGTTTGTATTTTGTGTGTTGCGAATTTTCGACTTATTTTTCACCTATAAAAATTTCTTTCGGTACCGGAAGTGACGTAATTTTGCCATAATTTACAATTTTGACCTGTCTTTTCGCCAGCAAATATTACTTTTACATATGATAGAGGGTGTCACTGAAGCAAAACAACTAAAGTATACTTTGGTAGCTCAATGGATCGGCTATGGTATAATAAACTTCCTGTATGATTCCTGAAAGCCGGTTCAGTGCTGCTTGCAGGTCTAGTTATTATTATTATTATTATTATTTACCGCGGGGGCCTAGATCTCCATGATCGAAAACAGATATCGATCTGGAATTAGATTTTCTATTGGGAAACCATGTGGTGGCTACTTGATAAAATATTTTTGAAATTTCTGCGCATACCGGAAGTGACCGAACTTTGCACGTTGTCTAAAAATTGAAAATCGGCCATAGTTTCGTCAATTCGTTATCCATTTTCAAACAAATTACATTTTTGTAATCCCTGAATCTTTTCTGAGACAATGGCTATCTCACATTTTTCAATTTCGAACATTCGTCTATGACTTTTATCGTTCGAAAATTGAAAACATGTTGTTTACGAGACCATTTTTGTCATTTTTCAAAATTTTTAAATTTGACCTACATTTTTGGATACCTGAAGTCCATCCGATTCCAGTAATGTAAGTTTCATTCAGAGTTATCTCCCTTTATTTTTCGATTTTTTTCGAATTTTCTTCCCATTTTGTCAGCTCGGGTTTCGTTTTATGGTAGAATTGACGTTTCTGAAACTTCTAGAACATGAAGTTATAGTCCAATACCAACGTATAAAGCAATTTCGACAAGAATCCTTAAACCGGAAGTGGTCGAAATAATGTGCAATATTTTGAAAAAAATGCAAAAAATGGATATTTTTGGGAAAAACGCGAATTCTCCGCCCGATATCAATGGATTAAAGAAATTAGGGTACCATTGGACTGCACTAGGATTGTGCTATCGTATGATACCCAACTCGTACGGATACGATGAGCAGGCAGCAAAATATGGCACGCTGAAAATCAAGTATTTTCTGATTTGGAGCGTTTTTGGACGCCTGTATCTCGAAAACTTAACCGCAACTTTTTTTGTAATTTTTTCTATCGAGAGTCCTTTCGGAGGTATTTTGCATGAAGCCATCCAATAAGACTTTGAAATATCTGGAATAGGTGAAATAACGGACTGAAAATCGAAAAAAGTCGAAAAATCGTGAAATTTTGGAAAATGCTCTGTTATTTTTTTATTTTCAAAGATTTCCAAAAAACGATTGTATATTCAGATAGCTGACCTAATTACGAGTCTAACGATGTATAATATGTATGTAGTTATTGAAATTTAATTTTCGATATTTTAAATTTTTTGCATTTTTGGCACTTTTGAACCTAGGATTTCTCAGGGGCATTTTATCTGATCAGATAATGTAATATATCATTACAGAGCACTGTGGCTATTTAAGTGCCCAAACCGGTTATTAAAACTATACCGACAATAATAACCATACCGGAAGTATTCAAAAAATGAATAAAAAGGTTAAAAACATTGTCGCACTTGCGAAAAACTTGATTTCTCCCTTAGGTAATAGCGGACCAAAAGAACTAAAGTGTCGTTGGATAGCCCTATTAATGGACCATCATATGGTATCTAAATAATACGATATCGATGGTAAGGAAATAAATTATTGTATGCCAAAAATCTAGTATTTTCCGATTTTTTAACATTCTGAGACGCCCTTTTCTCGAAAACGACGCCGCAGATTTTTCTTAAACTTTTCTAATTCAAAGTCCCATCGGTTGTCTATATAGTGAATCCAAAATGAAAAGCATTGAAATAATATAGGTGGTCCAAAAATGGCATCAAACTTTGAAAAAAATTGAAAAATCGTTAAATTTTTGTAAACGCTCTTTTATTTATCTTTTTTTCCAAAACTGCTCAATGGATGTTTCTGACACTTCTGGTACAGAAAGTTAAGTATCCAAAGAACTTCGTAAAGCTATCGCGACAATGATCGTAAAACCGGAAGTAGTCGAAAAAATGTCCGATATTTTGAAAAAAATTAATTTTTTTACGAATACTTTTTTTATTTATGAATATTTTTTCATGATATTTTACACAGGGTTAAAATATCATCGTACTTGAGCAAATATCATCGTAAAGCTATCACAACAACGATCGTAAAACCGGAAGTAGTCGAAAAAATGTCCGATATTTCGAAAAAAAATAATTTTTTTACGAAAACCTTTTTTATTTATGAATATTTTTTGATGATATTTTACACAGGGTTAAAATATCATCGTACTTGAGCAGAAATGAGAAAAAAAATTGTCTCGGTAATTTGCGTTAGCCGCCATCGGCTAATTTAGTTTTTCGTACCCAGAAAAATTATTTATTGTTCGATTTGTATAAAACAAAGTTCATATGCTCCGTGGTCCCAATTGTAATTTTTTTTGTTACGGTGAAATTTTTCTGTCGGCAACGGAAGTGACGTAATATTAACAAAAACTACAATTTTGACAGTTCGGTACCACTTTTTGAAAGCAAATATTTTTTTTTTCAAAACTGATATAACTAAAAGGATGCACCCTGCAAAGATGCACAAAATCCTTAGCTCAGATTTATTAATTTCAATTTCATTTTCGGGCAATTTCAAATAAAATGTAAAATATAGTGTAAAATTCAGTTATTTACAATTCATTCAGCGTCTTCTATTTTGAAATACTTATTTGTAATTTTCATAAACTCGTAGCAATAATCCAGACGAAGAGAATGTATGCGAAAATTAGTTTGTAAAATGAGCAGTTGCCGAGAAATATGCAATTTTGCATGCATCACTTTTCACGTTATTTTGCCTATAAAAGAGTGAATTATCATTCGATTTGCAATATTTTTTTTCCATTTGATGCCTAATGCCAATTTGGACTAGTTCAAGCCAATTTTACATTTTCACTGTGACCGGAAATGACGTCATTTGGACAAAAACTGTATTTTTAACCCAAAAAACAAATATTTTATTCAAATGAATCTGCCTTATAATATTTTTAAAATTATGATATTTGATTCCCATCAACGAATAGAATGAAGCCATACGACCATACAGATACCACAAAATGGTTTCTAACTTGTATGGTTACAGAGAAATAGGCGATCTTCTATAAGTCACTTTTCAAGGTTTTTGGTCTATAAAAGTGTCAATTATTATTCGATTTTTATAATTTTTTTACCATTTGATGCCTTATGCCATTTATGACTTCTATGAACTACGTTAACATTTTCAATATCACCGGAAGTAATGTAATTTTTGCAAAAAACGTATTTTTAGCCTTCAAAACAAACATTTTTTTGAAGGGATTTATATTTATTATTCGTTTAACTTTATAACGTCTGACTCTAATGGGCAGTAAGACTGAATCAATACCATCATATTGATATCAAGAAAAGGCTTCTAGCATGTTCCCTTGTCGAATAATAACCAATTTTCCGAGGGTCACTTTTAAGTTTTTTACCTTCTTAATTTCAGTTCATGGGTTATAGGTTAATTATTTATTGCCCGATGTCTATAAAAAAAAGTTTGTATTTTGTATGTTGCGAATTTTCGACTTATTTTTCACCTATAAAAATTTCTTTCGGCACCGGAAGTGACGTAATTTTGCCATAATTTACAATTTTGACCGGTCTTTTCGCCAGCAAATATTACTTTTACATATGATAGAGGGTGTCACTGAAGCAAAACAACTAATGTATAGTTTGGTAGCTCAATGGATCGGCTATGGTATAAATAACTTCCTGTATGATTTCTGAAAGCCGGTTCAGTGCTGCTTGCAGGTCTAGTTAGGCTTTCAGACTTTCGTCTGAAAGCCTATTGTGATTACTAAAATTATTAGGCTTTCAGACTTTCGTCTGAAAGCCTATTGAGATTACTAAAATTATTATTTTTTTTTTTATTATTATTATTTACCGCCGGAGCCTATTTCTCTATGATCGAAAAGAGATACCGATCTGCGGTTCATCTTTCTACCGGGAAACCATGTGGTGGCTACTCAATAAAGCAATTTTTGAACTTCTGCGCAGACCGGAAGTGGCCGAATTTTGAACGTTGGTAAAAAATTAAAAATCGGCCGTGGTTTCGTCAATTCTTTACCTATATTCAAATAAATCACATTTTTGAAAAGGCTGAGACTTTTCCGAGACAATAGCAATCTCACATTTTGCAATTTCGAAACTTCGTCGCTGACTTCTATCATTCGAAAATTGAAAACACGTCGCCTACGAGACAATTTTTGTTATTTTTCAAAATTTGCAAATTTGACCTAGATTTTTGGATACCTGATGTCAATCCGATTCCAGTAATATAAGTTTCATTCAGAGTTATCGCCCTTTATTTTTCGATTTTTTTCGAATTTTCTTCCCATTTTGTGAGCTGTGGTTTCGTTTTACGGTCGAATTGATGTTTCTGAAACTTATGGAACATGAAGTTATAGTCCAATACCAACTGATAAAGCAATTTCGACACGGATCTTTAAACCGGAAGTGGTCGAAATAATGTGCTATATTTTGAAAAAAATGCAAAAAATGGATGTTTTCGGGGAAACGTGATGTCTCCGTCCGATATCAACGGATTAATCAAATTAAGGTACCAATGGATGGCACGAGGATTGGACTATCGTATGACACCCAATTCATACGGATGCTATGAACAAAAAGCAAAATATTGCACGCTGAAAATCAAGTATTTTCTGATTTGGAGCGTTTTTGGATGCCTGTATCTCGAACACTTAACCTACAATTTTTTTTTAATTTTTTCTATCGAGAGTCCTTTTGGCGGTATTTTGCATGAAGCCATCCAATAAGACTTTGGAATGTCTGGAATAGGATATAAAAGGGACTGAAAATCGAAAAAAGTCGAAAAATCGTAATTTTTTTGAAAATGCTCTATTCTTTTTTTATTTTAAAATTTTTTTCAAAAAATGGTTACAAATTCGGATAGCTGACCTAAATCCGATTCTAACGATGTATAATATGTATTGAAGTACTGAAATATAATTTTCGATATTTTGATATTTTTGCATTTTTGGCACTTTTGAACATAGGATTTCTCAGGTGTATTTTATCTGATTAGATAATGTAATAATCCTTACAGAGCCCTGCGGCTATTTAATTGCCCAAACCGGTTATTAAAACTATCTCGACAATAATCACCATACCGGAAGTATTCAAAAAATGAAAGAAAAGGTTAAAAAAAATGTGCGCTCTTGCGAAAAGCTGAATTTCTCTGTCAGATATTACCTGACGAAAAAAAGTAAAGTGTCTTTGGGTAGCCCCATTAATGGACTATCATATGGCATCTCAATGGTACGATTTCGATGGTTAGAAAATAAATTATGGAACCCCGAAAATCTAGTATTTTCCGTTTTTGGAGCCTTTTTATACGTCTTTTTCTCTAAAACGACATCTACGATTTCTCTGAAACTTTTTTAACGCAGAGTTCTACCGGTGGTCTGTGGCGTGAATCCAAAAGGAAAAGGTTTGAAATAATATAATGGGGCCAAAAATGGCCTCAATCTTTGAAAATAGTTTAAAAATCGTTAAATTATTGAAAATGTTCTTTTATGTATCTTTTTGACAAAAAACTACTGAATAGATGTTTCTGACACTTCTGTGACAGAAAGTTAAGTATCTGAACAACTTGTTAAAACTATTCCGACAATGATTAAAAAACCGGAAGCAGCCGAATAAATATCCTATATTTTTGAAATAAAACCGTAAAAAGTAAAAAAAAATGGTGATCTTGCGAAAAAAAAGTGATTACTATGTCAGATTTCACCGAATCAAAACAACTAAAGTATTATTGTATATCCTGATCAATGGACGATCTTATGACATCTAAATGGTAAAAATTTGCTGGCTAGGCAAGTGAACCATTTTTAAATGTCTTTGTTTGTTTTTTTCTTAATTAGCGAATATCCAATCCTTGACCCTAACCTTATGTCACTAATCACGTGTCTACACCTTTCAAATAGTGTATATAAATCAACCCCACTGATGTTCAGCGATATCACTTATGTAGAAGCAGACATAAAACCACCAGCTTAAGTAAGTAAATGTTCAGCAAGCAGAGCAATGGATTCGTTGTCTAGAGCTGAGGAGATGCTATTTTCTGCAGAGAGACACTTTCGAAGAGCATGCGAACAGGTTATTTTGCTGAATACCAAAATACGACAATATGGAGTTCGGCAACAACGTGCTAGACGAAACAACCAACACTCGTTAAGATACAACATAAATATTAGGATACGGGTTATGGTAGGACTACGCGATGCCTATTATGAATACTCTCGATTAAAGTTTGAAATGGTTTTAGAGTTGAGAGGTGTAGACGCTTTTTTTTAAAAAAAAAAACCGGCACTTTTAAGGGCCCCCAAATCTATGAAAGAGTTACATTTCATATTCTAATAATATTAATAATGGTACTCTTGCAAAAATCGCGAGCAGCTAAATCGTCGGGGCAGTCAACAAGAGTTGTCACATATTTTTACTTTTTCGGTAATAAAACATTTATAATACACTAAAATATGATTAACAAGTCATTAGGCAATTATCAGAAAATCATTAGAATTGGTTTAGTTTTCATAACGTTTAGCCCCATGCCAACGTTTACTATACGAAACATTTAATATCATGGATTTACATGTAGCTGTTCATGTTATCAAGATTCATTGAAAATAAATATACTTGCTCGTCTTAAGACCTTAAACTGTGTATCAATCGGTTGGTAACTTTAGACTCTAGAGCATTCACAAGATATTTTTAAAATGATCAAGAGCCATAACTCTGGCAGTAATTAGCGGAATTCGCTGAAAATCATTAGGATTCTTCGTCTTATGACCTTAAACACTGCGTATAAATTTAAAGTCAATCGCATAGTCCAGTGAATGGACTTTCGTATGCCACACGTCCTGTTCAGTGCTGCTGGGCTATTTTATGACATACATGTACTTCCTCTCTGATTCCTGAAAGCCGGTTCAGTGCTGCTTGCAGGTCTAGTTATTTATTATTATTATTTTTTTTTTCGCCGGAGCCTATTTCTCAGTGCCTGTAACAGATACCGATCTGGGACCTAATTTTCTATCGGGAAATCATGTGTTGGCTACTTGATAAACTATATTTGAAACTTCTGCGCAGACCGGAAGTGGTCGAATTTCGTGCGGTGTCAAAAAATTAAAAAACGGCCGTAGATTCGTCAATTCTGTACCTATTTTCATACAAATGACATTTTCGGAAACCCTGAGTCTTTTCTCGGACGATAGCAGTTGAAAATTTCGATATTTCGAAACTTCATCGCTGACTTCTTGCGATCGAAAAATGAAAAATGTTGTTTGAGAGACAATTTTTGTTATTTTTCAAAATTTTGAAATATGACCTACATTTTTGGATACCTGAAGTCCATCCGATTCCAGTAATATAAGTTTCATTCAGAGTTATCGCCCTTTATTTTTCGATTTTTTTCGAATTTTCTACCCATTTTGTGAGCTCGGGTTTCGTTTTATGGCCGAATTGACGTTTCTGAAACTTATGAGGCATGAAGCCAAATGACCATTGCAAGGAATAAAGCAATTTCAACAATAATCTGTACACCGGAAGTGGTCGAAATAATGTCCGATATTTTGAAAAAAATGCAAAAAATTGGTATTTTGGGGAAAACGCGATTTCTCCGTCCGATATCAATGTATTAGAGAAATTAGGGTAGCATTGGATTGCACTAGGATTGTACTATCATATGATACCCAATTCGTACGGATACGATGAGCAGGAAGCACAATATGGCACGCTGAAAATCAAGTATTTTCTGATTTGGAGCGTTTTTGGATGCCTGTAGCTCGAAAACTTAACCGCAACTTTTTTTAAAAATTTTTCTATCGAGAGTCCTTTCGGAGTTATTTTGCATGAAACCATCCAGTAAGACTTTGAAATATGTGGAATAGGTGAAATAACGGACTGAAAATCGAAAAAAAGTCGAAAAATCGTGAAATTTTGGAAAATGCTCTACTATTTTTTTATTTTAAGAGATTTTCAAAAAAAGGTTGTATAATTAGATAGCTGACCTAATTACGATTCTAACGATGTATAATATGTATGTAGTTATTGAAATTTAATTTTCGATATTTTAATTTTTTTGCATTTTTAGCACTTTTGAACATAGGATTTCTCAGGGGCATTTTATCTGATCAGATAATGTAATATGTCATTACAGAGCCCTGTGGCTAATTTAGTGCCCAAACCGGCTATTAAAACTATTCCGACAATAATAGCCATACCGGAAGTATTCAAAAAATGAAAAAAAAATGTTAAAAACATTGTCGCACTTGCGAAAAACTTGATTTCTCCCTTAGGTAATAGCGGACCAAAAGAACTAAAGTGTCGCTGGTTAGCCCTATTAATGGACCATCATATGGTGTCTAAATAATACGATTTCGATGATAAGGAAATAAATTATTGTATGCCAAAAATCTAGTATTTTCCGATTTTTTAACATTCTGAGACGCCCTTTTCTTGAAAACAACGCCGCAGATTTTTCTTAAACTTTTCTTACTCAAAGTCCTATCGGTTGTCTATATAGTGAATCCAAAATGAAAAGCATTGAAATAATATAAGAGGTCCAAAAATGACCTCAAACTTTGAAAAAAATTGAAAAATCGTTAAATTTTTGGAAACGCTCTTTAATTTATTTTTTTTTCCCAAACTACTCAATGGATGTTTCTGACACTTCTGGTACAGAAAGTTAAGTATCCAAAGAACGTCGTAAAGCTGCCACGACAATGATCGTAAAACAGGAAGTAGTCGAAAAAATGTCCGATATTTTGAAAAAAAAAATTTTTTTTACGAAAACCTTTTTTATTTATGAATATTTTTTGATGGTATTTTACACAGGGTTAAAATATCATCCTACTTGAGCAGAAATGATTTAAAAAATTGTCTCGGTAATTTCTGTTAGCCGCCATCGGCTAATTTAGTTTTTCGTAACCAGAAAAACTATTTATTGTTCGATTTATATAAAACAAAGTTCATATGCTCCGTGGTCCCATTTGCAATTTTTTTTGTTACGGTGAAATTTTTCTGTCGGCAACGGAAGTGACGTAATATTAACAAAAACTACAATTTTGACAGTTCGGTACCACTTTTTGAAAGCAAATATTTTTTTTTCAAAACTGATATAACTAAAAGGATGCATCCTGCAAAGGTGTATAAAATCTTTAGCTCAGATTTTTTAATTTCAATTTCATTTTCGGGCAATTTCGAATAGAATGTAAAATAAAGTGTAAAATTCAGTTATTTACAATTCATTCAGCGTCTTCATATTTTGAAATATTTATTTGTGATTTTCATAAACTCGTAGCAATAATCCCGACGAAGAGAATGTATGCGAAAATTAGTTTGTAATATGAGCAGTTGCCGAGAAATATGCAATTTTGCATGCACCACTTTTAACGTTATTTTGCCTATAAAAGAGTGAATTATTATTCGATTTGCAATATTTTTTTTCCCATTTGATGCCTAATGTCAATGTGGACTAGGTCAAGCCAATTTTACATTTTCACTGTGACCGGAAATGACGTCATTTCTGCAAAAACTGTATTTTTAACCTAAAAAACAAATATTTTATTCAAATGAGACTGCCTTATAATATTTTTAAAATTATGATATTTGATTCCCATCAACGAATAGAATGAAACCATACGACCATACAGATACCACAAAATGGTTTCTAACTTATTGTACGGTTACAGAGAAATAGGCGATCTTCTATAAGTCACTTTTCAAGGTTTTTGGTCTATAAAAGTGTCAATTATTATTCGATTTTTATATTTTTGTTACCATTTGATGCCTTATGCCATTTATGACTTCTATCAGTTAAGTTAACATTTTCAATATCACCGGAAGTAATGTAATTTTTGCAAAAAACGTATTTTTAGCCTTCAAAACAAACATTTATTTGAAGGGATTTATATTTATTATTTGTTAAACTTTATAACGTCTGACTCTAATGGGCAGTAAGATTGAATCAATACCATCATATTGATATCAAGAAAAGGCTTCTAGCATGTTCCCTTGTGGAATAATAGCCAATTTTCCAAGGGTCACTTTAAATTTTTTTACCTTCTTAATTTCAGTTTATGGGTTATAGGTTAATTATTCATTGCCCGATATGTATTAAACAAAGTTTGTATTTTGTATGTTGCAAATTTTCGACATATTTTTCACCTATAAAAATTTCTTTCGGCACCGGAAGTGACGTAATTTTGCCATAATTTTGACCGGTCTTTTCGCCAGCAAATATTACTTTTACATATGATAGAGGGTGTCACTGAAACAAAACAACTAAAGTATAGTTCGGTAGCTCAATGGATCGGCTATGGTATAATAAACTTCCTGTATGATTCCTGAAAGCCGGTTCAGTGCTGCTTGCAGGTCTAGTTATTATTATTATTATTTACCGCGGGGGCCAAGTTCTCCATGATCGAAAGCAGATATCGATCTGAAATCAACTTTTCTTTCGGGAAACCATGTGGTGGCTACTTGATAAAGTATTTTCGAAAATTCTGCGCATACCGGAAGTGGCAGATCTTTGTACGTTGTCAAAAAATGGAAAATTGGCCATAGTTTCGTCAATTATTTACCCATTTTCAAACAAATGACATTTTCGGAAACCCTGAATCTTTTTCGAGCCAATAGCAATCTAAGATTTTGTAATTTCGAAACTTCGTCGCTGACTTCTAGCGTTCGAAAATTGAAAAATTTTGTTTAAGAGACAATTTTTTTCATTTTTCAAAATTTTCAAATTTGACTTATATTTTTGGATACCTTAAGTCCATCCGATTCCAGTAATATAAGTTTCATTCAGAGTTATCGCCCTTTATTTTTCGATTTTTTTCGAATTTTCTACCTATTTTGTGAGCTCGGGTTTCGTTATATGGCCGAATTGGCGAATCTGAAACTTCTAAGGCATGAAGCCAAATGACCATTGCAAGGAATAAAGCAATTTCAACAATGATCCGTAGACCGGAAGTAGTCGAAATAATGTGCAATATTTTGAAAAAATGCAAAAAAATGGATAGTTTTGGGGAAACCGCGATTTCTCCGTCCGATATCAATGGATTAAACAAATTAGGGTACCATTGGACTGCACTAGGATTGTACTATCGTATGATACCCAATTCGTACAGATACTATGATCAGGCAGCAAAATATGGCACGCTGAAAATCAAGTATTTTCTGATTTTTAGCATTTTTGGACGCCTGTATCTCGAAAACTTAACCTACAATTTTTTTAAAATTTTTTCTATTGAGAGTCCTTTTGGAGGTATTTTGCATGAAGCCATCCAATAAGACTTTGAAATGTCTGGAATAGGATAAAAAAGGGACTGAAAATCGATTAAAGTCGAAAAATCGTGAAATTTTGGAAAATGCTCCACCATTTTTTTATTTTAAGAGATTTTCAAAAAAAGGTTGTATATTCAGATAGCTGACCTAATTACGATTCTAACGATGTATAATATGTATGTGGTTATTGAAATTTAATTTTCGATATTTTAATTTTTTTGCATTTTTGGCACTTTTGAACACCAGATTTCCCAGGGGCACTTTATCTGATCATATAATGTAATACATCATTACAGAGCCCTGTGGCTATTTTAGTGCCCAAACCGGCTATTAAAACTATTCCGACAATAATAACCACACCGGAAGTATTCAAAAAATGAAAAAAAAGGTTAAAAAAATTGTCGCACTTGCGAAAAACTTGATTTCTCCCTTAGGTAATAGCGGACCAAAAGAACTAAAGTGTCGTTGGATAGCCCTATTAATGGACCATCATATGGTATCTAAATAATACGATTTCGATGGTAAGGAAATAAATTATTGTATCCAAAAATCTAGTATTTTCCGATTTTTTAACATTCCGAGACGCCCTTTTCTCGAAAACGACGCCTACGATTTTTCTTAAACTTTCCTTACTCAAAGTCCTATCGGTTGTCTATATAGTGAATCCAAAATGAAAAGCATTGAAATAATGTAGGTGGTCCAAAAATGGCCTCAAACTTTGAAAAAAATTGAAAAATCGTTAAATTTTTGGAAACGGTCTTTAATTTATCTTTTTTTCCAAGACTACTCAATGGATGTTTCTGACACTCCAGGTACGTAAAGTTAAGTATCCAAAGAACTTCGTAAAGCTATCACGACAATGATCGTAAAACCGGAAGTAGTCAAAAAAAAGGTCCGATATTTTGAAAAAAAAAATTTTTTTTACGAAAACCTTTTTCATTTATGAATATTGTTTGATGGTATTTTACACAGGGTTAAAATATCATCCTACTTGAACAGAAATGAGAAAAAAAATTGTCTCGGTAATTTGCGTTAGCCGCCATCGGCTAATTTAGTTTTTCGTACCCAGAACAATTATTTATTGTTCGATTTGTATGAAACAAAGTTCATATGCTCCGTGGTCCCAATTGTAATATTTTTTGTTACGGTGAAATTTTTCTGTCGGCAAAGGAAGTGACGTAATATTAACAAAAACTACAATTTGGACAGTTCTGTACCACTTTTTGAAAGCAAATGTTATTTTTTTCAAAACTGATATAACTAAAAGGATGCACCCTGCAAAGGTGCACAAAATCTTTAGCTCAGATTTTTTAATTCCAATTTCATTTTCGGGCAATTTCGAATAAAATGTAAAATAAAGTGTAAAATTCAGTTATTTACAAATCATTCAGCGTCTTCATATTTTGAAATATTTATTTGTTATTTTCATAAACTCGTAGCATTAATCCAGACGAAGAGAATGTATGGGAAAATTAGTTTGTAATATGAGCAGTTGCCGAGAAATATGCAATTTTGCATGCATCACTTTTCACGTTATTTTGCCTATAAAGGAGGGAATTATTATTCGATTTGCATTTTTTTTTTCCATTTGATGCTTAATGCCAATTTGGACTAGGTCAAGCCAATTTTACAATTTCACTGTGACCGGAAATGACGTCATTTGGGCAAAAACTGTATTTTTAACCTAAAAAACAAATATTTTATTAAAATGAGTCTGCCTTATAATATTTTTAGAATTATGACATTTGATTCCCATCAACGAATAGAATGAAGCCATACGGCCATACAGATACCACAAAATGGTTTCTAACTTGTACGGTTACAGAGAAATAGGCGATCTTCTATAAGTTACTTTTCAAGGGTTTTCGTCCATAAAAGTGTCAATAATTATACGATTTTAATAATTTTTTTACCATTTGATGCCTTATGCCATTTATGACTTCTGTGAACTAAATTAACATTTTCAATATAACCGGAAGTAATGTAATTTTTGCAAAAAAAACACATTTTTAGCCTTCAAAACAAACATTTTTTTGAAGGGATTTATATTTATCATTCGTTTAACTTTATAACGTCTAACTCTAATGGGAAGTAAGATTGAATCAATACCATCATATTGATATCAAGAAAAGGCTTCTAGCATGTTCCCTTGTTGAATAATAGCCAATTTTCCCAGGGTCACTTTTAAGTTTTTTACCTTAATTATTTATTGCCCGATATGATAAAACAAAGTTTGTATTTTGTATGTCGCGAATTTTCGACTTATTTTTCACCTATAAAAATTTCTTTCGGCACCGGAAGTGACGTAATTTTGCCATAATTTACAATTTTGACCGGTCTTTTCGCCAGCAAATATTACTTTAACATATGGTATAGGGTGTCACTGAAGCAAAACAACTAAAGTATAGTTTGGTAGCTCAATGGATCGGCTATGGTATAATAAACTTTCTGTATGATTCCTGAAAGCCGGTTCAGTGCTGCTTGCAGGTCTAGTTATTAGGCTTTCAGACTTTCGTCTGAAAGCCTATTGAGATTACTAAAATTATTATTAGGCTTTCAGACTTTCGTCTGAAAGCCTATTGAGATTACTAAAATTATTATTATTATTATTATTATTATTATTTACCGCGAGGGCCTAGATCTCCATGACCGAAAACAGATATCGATCTGGAATTAGCTTTTCTATCGGGAAACCATGTGGTGGCTACTTGATAAAATATTTTTGAAATTTCTGCGCATACCGGAAGTGACCGAACTTTGTACTTTCCCTAAAAATTGAAAATCGGCCATAGTTTCGTCAATTCTTTATCCATTTTCAAACAAATTACATTTTTGGAATCCCTGAATCTTTTCTGAGACAATGGCTATCTCACATTTTTCAATTTCGAACATTCGTCTGTGATTTTTATCGTTCGAAAATTGAAAACATGTTGTTTACGAGACAATTTTTGTTATTTTTCAAAATTTTCAAATTTGACCTACATTTTTGGATACCTGAAGTCCATCCGATTCCAGTAATATAAGTTTCATTCAGAGTTATCGCCCTTTATTTTTCGATTTTTTTCGAATTTTCTTCCCATTTTGTGAGCTCCGGTTTCGTTTTATGGCAGAATTGACGTTTCTGAAACTTCTGGAACATGAAGTTATAGTCCAATACCAACTGATAAAGCAATTTCGACAAGAATCCTTAAACCGGAAGTGGTCGAAATAATGTGCAATATTTTGAAAAAAATGCAAACTGATAAAGCAATTTCGACAAGAATCCTTAAACCGGAAGTGGTCGAAATAATGTGCAATATTTTGAAAAAAATGCAAAAAATGGATATTTTTGGGGAAAACGCTATTTCTCCGTCCGATATCAATGGATTAAACGAATGAAGGTATCGTTTGATGGCACGATTGCTGGACTATCATATGATACCCCATTCATATGGATACTATGAACAGACAGCCAAATATGGCACGCTGAAAATCAAGTATTTTCTGATTTGGAGCGTTTTTGGACGCCTGTATCTCGAAAACTTAACCTGCAATTTTTTTTTAATTTTTTCTATCGAGAGTCCTTTTGGAGGTATTTTGCATAAAGCCATCCAATAAGACTTTGAAATGTCTGGAATAGGATAAAAAAGGGACTGAAAATCAAAAAAAGTCGAAAAATCGTGAAATTTTGGAAAATGCTCTACTATTTCTTTATTTTAAGAGATTTTTAAAAAGACGTTGTATATTCAGATAGCTGACCTAATTACGATTCTAACGATGTATAATATGTATGTAATTATTAAAATTTAATTTTCGATATTTTAAATTTTTTGCATTTTTGGCACTTTTGAACATAGGATTTCTCAGGGGCATTTTATCTGATCAGATAATGTAATATATCATTACAGAGCCCTGTGGCTATTTTAGTGCCCAAACCGGCCATTAAAACTATTTCGACAATAATAACCATACCGGAAGTATTCAAAAAATGAAAAAAAAGAGTAAAAACATTGTCGCACTTGCGAAAAACTTGATTTCTCTCTTAGGTAATAGCGGACCAAAAGACCTAAAGTGTCGCTGGATAGCCCTATTAATGGACCATCATATGGTATCTAAATAATACGATTTCGATGGTAAGGAAATAAACTATTGTATGCCAAAAATGTAGTATTTTCCAATTTTTTAACATTCTGAGACGCCTTTTTCTCGAAAACGACGCCTACGATTTTTCTTAAACTTTTCTTACTCAAAGTCCTATCGGTTGTCTATATAGGGAATCCAAAATGAAAAGCATTGAAATAATATAAGTGGTCGAAAAATGGCCTCAAACTTTGAAAAAAATTGAAAAATCGTTAAATTTTTGGAAACGCTCTTTAATTTATCTATTTTTCCAAAACTACTCAATGGATGTTTCTGATAATTCTGGTACAGAAAGTTAAGTATCCAAAGAACTTCGTAAAGCTATCACAACAACGATCGTAAAATCGGAAGTAGTCGAAAAAATATCCGATATTTTGAAAAAAAATTTTTTTTTTACGAAAACCTTTTTTATTTATGAATATTTTTTGATGATCTTTCACACAGGGTTAAAATATCATCGTACTTGAGCAGAAATAAGAAAAAAAATTGTCTCCGTAATTTGCGTTAGCCGCCATCGGCTAATTAAGTTTTTCGTACCCAGAAAAATTATTTATTGTTCGATTTGTATAAAACAAAGTTCATATGCACCGTGGTCCCAATTGTAATTTTTTTTGTTACGGTGAAATTTTTCTGTCGGCAACGGAAGTGACGTAATATTAACAAAAACTACAATTTTGACAGTTCGGTACCACATTTTGAAAGCAAATATTATTTTTTTTCAAAACTGATATAACTAAAAGGATGCACCCTGCAAAGGTGCACAAAATCCTTAGCTCATATTTTTTAATTTCAATTTCATTTTCGGGCAATTTCGAATAAAATGTAAAATAAAGTGTAAAATTCAGTTATTTACAATTCATTCAGCGTCTTCATATTTTGAAATATTTATTTGTAATTTTTATAAACTCGTAGCAATAATCCAGACGAAGAGAATGTATGCGAAAATTAGTTTGTAATATGAGCAGTTGCCGAGAAATATGCAATTGTGCATGCATCACTTTTCACGTTATTTTGCCTATAAAAGAGTGAATTATTATTCGATTTGCAATATTTTTTTTCCATTTGATGCCTAATGCCAATTTGGACTAGGTCAAGTCAATTTTACATTTTCACTGTGACCGGAAATGACGTCTTTTGGGCAAAAACTGTATTTCTAACCTAAAAAACAAATATTTTATTGAAATGAGTCTGCCTTATAATGTTTTTAAAATTATGATATTTGATTCCCATCAACGAATAGAATGAAGCCATACGACCATACAGATACCACAAAATGGTTTCTAACTTGTACGGTTACAGAGAAATAGGCGATCTTCTATAAGTCACTTTTCAAGGTTTTTGGTCTATAAAAGTGTCAATTATTATTCGATTTTTATAATTTTTTTAACATTTGATGCCTTATGCCATTTATGACTTCTATGAACCAAGTTAACATTTTCAATATCAGCGGAAGTAATGTAATTTTTGCAAAAAACGTATTTTTAGCCTTCAAAACAAAATTTTTTTGAAGTGATTTATATTCTTTATTGGTTTAACTTTATAACGTCTGACTCTAATGGGCAGTAAGATTGAATCAATACCATCATATTGATATCAAGAAAAGGCTTCTAGCATGTTCCCTTGTCGAATAATAACCAATTTTCCCAGGGTCACTTTTAAGTTTTTTACCTTCTTAATTTCAGTTTATGGGTTATAGGTTAATTATTTATTGCCCGATATGTATAAAACAAACTTTGTATTTTGTATGTTGCGAATTTTCGACTTATTTTTCACCTTTAAAAATTTCTTTCGGCACCGGAAGTGACGTAATTTTGCCATAATTTACAATTTTGACCGGTCTTTTCGCCAGCAAATATTACTTATACATATGATAGAGGGTGTCACTGAAGCAGAACAACTAAAGTATAGTTCGGTAGCTGAATGGATCGGCTATGGTATAATAAACTTACTGTATGATTCCTGAAAGCCGGTTCAGTGCTGCTTGCAGGTCTAGTTAGGCTTTCAGACTTTCGTCTGAAAGCCTATTGAGATTACTAAAATTATTATTATTATTATTATTATTATTATTTACCGCGGGAGCCTAGATCACCATGATCGAAAACAGATATCGATCTGGAATTAGATTTTCTGTCGGGAAACCATGTGGTGGCTACTTGATAAAATATTTTTCAAATTTCTGCGCATACCGGAAGTGACCGAACTTTGTATTTTGTCTAAAAATTGAAAATAGGCCATAGTTTCGTCAATTCTTTATCCATATTCAAACAAATTACCTTTTTGGAATCCCTGAATCTTTTCTTAGACAATGGCTATCTCACATTTTTCGATTTCGAACATTCGTCTATGACTTTTAGCGTTCGAAAATTGAAAACATGTTGCTTACGAGACAATTTTTGTTATTTTTCAAAATTTTCAAATTTGACCTATATTTTTGGATACCTGACGTCCATGCAATTCCAGTAATATAAGTTTCATTCAGAGTTATCGCCCTTTATTTTTCGATTTTTTTCGAATTTTCTTCCCATTTTGTGAGCTCGGGTTTCGTTTTATGGCAGAATTGACGTTTCTGAAACTTCTGGAACATGAAGTTATAGTCCAATACCAACAAATAAAGCAATTTCGACAAGAATCCTTAAACCGGAAGTAGTCGAAATAATGTGCAATATTTTGAAAAAAATGCAAAAAATGGATATTTTTGGGAAAAACGCGATTTCTCCGCCCGATATAAATGGATTAAAGACATTAGGGTACCATTGGCCTGCACTGGGATTGCACTATCGTATGATACCAAATTCATACGGATACTATGAACAGGCAGCAAAATATGGCACGCTGAAAATCAAGTATTTTCTGATTTTTAGCATTTTTGGACGCCTGTATCTCGAAAACTACTCCAGCGATTTTTATGAAACTTTCTCTATCAAGAGACCTTGTGGTAGTCTGAAGTACGAAACATTCCATTACGACTTTGAAATATCTGGAATAGGTGAAATAACGGACTGAAAATCGAAAAAAGTCGAAAAATCGTGAAATTTTGGAAAATGCTCTACTATTTTTTTATTTTAAAAGATTTTCGAAAAAAGGTTGTATTTTCAGATAGCTGACCTAATTACGATTCTAACGATGTATAATATGTATGTAGTTATTGAAAGTTAATTTTCGATATTTTAAATTTTTTGCATTTTTCTAACTTTTGGACATAGGATTTCTCAGTGGCATTTTATCTGATCAGTAAATGTAATATATCATTACAGAGCCCTATGACTATTTTAGTACCCAAACCGGCTATTTAAACTATTCCGACAATAATAACCATACCGGAAGTATTCAAAAAATAAAAAAAAAGGTTAAAAACATTGTCGCACTTGCGAAAAACTTGATTTCTCCCTTAGGTAATAGCGGACTAAAAGAACTAAAGTGTCGTTGGATAGCCTATTAATGGACCATCATACGGTATGTAAATAATACGATTTCGATGGCAAGGAAATAAATTATTGTATGCCAAATATCCAGTATTTTCCGATTTTTTAACATTCTGAGACGCCCTTTTCTCGAAAACGACGCCTACGATTTTTCTCAAACTTTTCTTACTCAAAGTCCTATCGATTGTCTATATAGTGAATCCAAAATGAAAAGCATTGAAATAATATAGGTGGTCCAAAAATAGCATCAAACTTTGAAAAAAATTCAAAAATCGTTAAATTTTTGTAAACGCTCTTTATTTTATCTTTTCTTCCAAAACTACTCAATAGATGTTTCTGACACTTCTGGTACAGAAAGTTAAGTATCCAAAGAACTTCGTAAAGCTATCACGACAACAATCGTAAAACCGGAAGTAGTCGAAAAAATGTCCGATATTTTGAAAATATTTTTTTTTTTTACGAAAACCTTTTTTATTTATGAATATTTTTTGACGATATTTTACACTGGGTTAAAATATCATCCTACTTGAGCAGAAATGAGAAAAAAAATTGTCTCGGTAATTTGCATTAGCCGCCATCGGCTAATTTAGTTTTTCGTACCCAGAAAAATTATTTATTGTTCAATTTATATAAAACAAAGTTCATAAGCTCCGTGGTCCCAATTGTAATTTTTTTTGTTACGGTGAAATTTTTCTGTCGGCAACGGAAATGACGTAATATTAATAAAAACTACAATTTTGACAGTTCGGTACCACTTTTTGAAAGCATATATTAATTTTTTCAAAACTGATATAACTAAAATGATGCACCCTGCAAAGGTGCACGATATCCTTAGCTCAGACTTTTTAATTTCAATTTCATTTTCGGGCAATTTCGAATAAAATGTAAAATAAAGTGTAAAATTCAGTTGTTTGCAATTCATTCAGCTCTTCATATTTTGAAATATTTATTTGTAATTTTCATAAACTCGTAGCAATAATCCAGACGAAGAGAATGCATGCGAAAATTAGTTTGTAATGTGAACAGTTGCCGAGAAATATGCAATTTTGCATGCATCACTTTTCACGTTATTTTGCCTATAAAAGAATGAATTATTATTCGATTTGCAATTTATTTTCCCCATTTGATACTTAATGCCATTTTGGACTAGGTCAAGCCAATTTTACATTTTCATTGTGACCGGAAATGACGTCATTTGGGCAAAAACTGTATTTTTAACCTAAAAAACAAATATTTTATTCAAATGAGTCTGCCTTATAATATTTTTAGAATTATGATATTTTATTCCCGTCAACGAATAGAATCAAGCCATACGACCATACAGATGCCACAAAATGGTTTCTAACTTGTATGGTTACAGAGAAATAGGCGATCTTCTATAAGTCACTTTTCAAGGTTTTTGGTCTATAAAAGTGTCAATTATTATTCGATTTTTATAATATTTTTACCATTTGATGCCTTATGCCATTTATGACTTCAATGAACTAAGTTAACATTTTCAATATCACCGGAAGTAATGTAATTTTTGCAAAAAACGTATTTTTAGCCTTCAAAACAAAACATTTTTTTGAAGGGATTTATATTTATTATTCAATTAACTTTATAACGTCTGACTCTAATGGGCAGTAAGATTGAATCAATACCATCATATCGATATCAAGAAAAGGCTTCTAGCATGTTCCCTTGTCGAATAATAGCCAATTTTCCCAGGGTCACTTTTAATTTTTTTACCTTCTTAATTTCAGTTGATGGGTTACAGGTTAGTTATTTATTGCCCGATACGTATAAAACAAAGTTTGTATTTTGTATGTTATGAATTTTCGACTTATTTTTCCCCTATAAAAATTTCTTTCGGCACCGGAAGTGACGTAATTTTGCGATAATTTACAATTTTGGCCCGTCTTTTCGCCAGCACATATTACTTTTATATATGATAGAAGGTTTCACTGTAGCAAAACATCTAAAGTATAGTTCGGTAGCTCAATGGATCGGCTATGGTATAATAAACTTCCTGTATGATTCCTGAAAGCCGGTTCAGTGCTGCTTGCAGGTCTAGTTATTATTATTATTATTATTTACCGCGGGAGCGTAGATCTCTATGATCGAAAACTGATATCGATCTGGAATTAGAATTTCTATCGGGAAACCATGTGGTGGCTACTTGATAAAATATTTTTGAAATTTCTGCGCATACCGGAAGTGACCGAACTTTGTATTTTGTCTAAAAATTGAAAATTGGCCATAGTTTTGTCAATTCTTTATCCATTTTCAAACAAATTACCTTTTTGGAATTCCTGAATCTTTTCTTAGACAGTGGCTATCTCACATTTTTCGATTTCGAACATTCGTCTATGACTTTTAGCGTTCGAAAATTGAAAACATGTTGTTTACGAGACAATTTTTGTTATTTTTCAAAATTTTCAAATTTGACCTACATTTTTGGATACCTGAAGTTCATGCGATTCCAGCAATATAAGTTTCATTCAGAGTTATCGCCCTTTATTTTTCGATTTTTTTCGAATTTTCTTCCCATTTTGTGAGCTCGGGTTTCGTTTTATGGCAGAATTGACGTTTCTGAAACTTCTGGAACATGAAGTTATAGTCCAATACCAACGAATAAAGCAATTTCGACAAAAATCCCTAAACCGGAAGTGGTCGAAATAATGTGCAATATTTTGAAAAAAATGAAAAAAATGGATATTTTGGGGGAAAACGCGATTTCTCCGCCCGATATAAATGGATTAAAGAAATTAGGGTACCACTGGACTGCACTATGATTGTACTATCGTATGATAACAAATTCATACGGATACTATGAACAGGCAGCAAAATATGGCACGCTGAAAATCAAGTATTTTCTGATTTTTAGCATTTTCGGACGCCTGTATCTCGAAAACTACTCCAGCGATTTTTATGAAACTTTCTGTATGAAGAGACCTTGTGGTAGTCTTGTGTACGAAACATTCCATTACGACTTTGAAATATCTGGAATAGGTGAAATAACGGACTGAAAATCGAAAAAAGTCGAAAAATCGTGAAATTTTGGAAAATGCTCTACTATTTTTTTATTTTGAGAGATTTTCAAAAAAAGATTGTATATTCAGATAGCTGACCTAATTACGATTCTAACGATGTATAATATGTATGTAGTTATTGAAATTTAATTTTCGATATTTTAAATTTTTTGCATTTTTGGCACTTTTCAACATAGGATTTCTCAGGGGCATTTTATCTGATCAGATAATGCAATATATCATTACAGAGCCCTGTGGCTATTTTAGTGCCCAAACCGGCTATTAAAACTATTCCGAAAATAATAACCATACCGGAAGTATTCAAAAAATGAAAAAAAAAGGTTAAAAACATTGTCGCACTTGCGAAAAACTTGATTTCTCCCTTAGGTAATAGCGGACCAAAAGAACTAAAGGGTCGTTGGAAAGCCCTATTAATGGACCATCATATGGTATCTAAATAATACGATTTCGATGGTAGGGAAATAAATTATTGTATGCCAAAAATCTAATATTTTCCGATTTTTTAACATTCTGAGACGCCCTTTTCTCGAAAACGACGCCGCAGATTTTTCTTAATCTTTTCTTACTCAAAGTCCTATCGGCTGTCTATATAGTGAATCCAAAATGAAAAGCATTGAAATAATATAGGTGGTCCAAAAATGGCATCAAACTTTGAAAAAAATTGAAAAATCATTAAATTTTTGTAAACGCTCTTTAATTTATCTTTTTTTCCAAAACTACTCAATGGATGTTTCTGACACTTCTGGTACAGAAAGTTAAGTATCGAAAGAACTTCGTAAAGCTATCGCGACAATGATCGTAAAACCGGAAGTAGTCGAACAAATGTCCGATATTTTGAAAAAAAATATTTTTTTTACGAATAGCTTTTTTATTTATGAATATATTTTGATGGTATTTTACACAGGGTTAAAATATCATCGTACTTGAGCAGAAATGAGGAAAAAAAATTGTCAGGGTAATTTGCGTTAGCCGCCATCGGCTAATTTAGTTTTTCGTATCCAGAAAAATTATTTATTGTTCGATTTGTATAAAACAAAGTTCATATGCTCCGTGGTCCCAATTGTAATTTTTTTTGTTACGGTAAAATTTTTCTGTCGGCAACGAAAGTGACGTAATATTAACAAAAACTACAATTTTGACAGTTCGGTACCACTTTTTGAAAGCAAATATTTTTTTTTTCAAAACTGATATAACTAAAAGGATGTACCCTGCAAAGATGCACAAAATCCTTAGCTCAGATTTTTTAATTTCAATTTCATTTTCGGGCAATTTCGAATAAAATGTAAAATAAAGTGTAAAATTCAGTTATTTACAATTCATTCAGCGTCTTCATATTTTGAAATATTTATTTGTAATTTTCATAAACTCGTAGCAATAATCCAGACGAAGAGAATGTATGCGAAAATTAGTTTGTAATATGAGCAGTTGCCGAGAAATATGCAATTTTGCATGCATCACTTTTCACGTTATTTTGCCTATAAAAGAGTGAATTATCATTCGATTTGCAATATTTTTTTTCCATTTGATGCCTAATGCCAATTTGGACTAGGTCAAGTCAATTTTACATTTTCACTGTGACCGGAAATGACGTCATTTGGGCAAAAACTGTATTTTTAACCAAAAAAAAAATATTTTATTCAAATGAGTGTGCCTTATAATATTTTTAAAATTATGATATTTGATCCCCATCAACGAATAGAATGAAGCCATACGACCATACAGATACCACAAAATGGTTGCTAACTTGTATGGTTACAGAGAAATAGGCGATCTTCTATAAGTCACTTTTCAAGGTTTTTGGTCTATAAAAGTCTCAATTATTATTTGATTTTTATAATTTTTTTACCATTAGATGCCTTATGCCATTTATGGCTTCTATGAACTAAGTTAACATTTTCAATATCACCGGAAGTATTGTAATTTTTGCAAAAAACGTATTTTTAGCCTTCAAAACAAACATTTTTTTGAAGGGATTTATATTTATTATTCGTTTAACTTGATAACGTCTGACTCTAATGGGCAGTAAGATTGAATCAATACCATCATATTGATATCAAAAAAAGCCTTCTAGCATGTTCCCTTGTCGAATAATAGCCAATTTTCCCAGGGTCACTTTTAAGTTTTTTACCTTCTTAATTTCAGTTTATGGGTTATAGGGTAATTATTTATTGCCCAATATGTATAAAACAAAGTTTGTATTTTGTGTGTTGCGAATTTTCGACTTATTTTTCACCTATAAAAATATCTTTCGGTACCGGAAGTGACGTAATTTTGCCATAATTTACAATTTTGACCGGTCTTTTCGCCAGCAAATATTACTTTTACATATGATAGAGGGTGTCGCTGAAGCAAAACAACTAAAGTATAGTTTGGTAGCTCAATGGATCGGCTATGGTATAAGAAACTTCCTGTATGATTCCTGAAAGCCGGTTCAGTGCTGCTTGCAGGTCTAGTTATTATTATTATTATTATTTACCGCGGGGGCCTAGATCTCCATGATCGAAAACAGATATCGACCTGGAATTAGATTTTCTATTGGGAAACCATGTGGTGGCTACTTGATAAAATATTTTTGAAATTTCTGCGCATACCGGAAGTGACCGAACTTTGCACGTTGTCTAAAAATTGAAAATCGGCCATAGTTTCGTCAATTCTTTATCCATTTTCAAACAAATTACATTTTTGGAATCCCTGAATCTTTTCTGAGACAATGGCTATCTCACATTTTTCAATTTCGAACATTCGTCTATGACTTTTATCGTTCGAAAATTGAAAACATGTTGTTTGCGAGACAATTTTTGTTATTTTTCAAAATTTTGAAATTTGACCTACATTTTTGGATACCTGAAGTCCATCCGATACCAGTAATATAAGTTTCATTCAGAGTTATCGCCCTTTATTTTTCGATTTTTTTCGAATTTTCTACCCATTTTGTGAGCTCGGGTTCCGTTTTATGGCCAAATTGACGTTTCTGAAATTTCCGAGGCATGAAGCCAAATGACCATTGCAAGGAATAAAGCAATTTCAACAATAATCTGTACACCGGAAGTGGTCGAAATAATGTCGGATATTTTGAAAAAAATGCAAAAAATGGGTATTTTGGGGAAAAACGCGATTTCTCCGTCCGATATAAATGGATTAAAGAAATTAGGGTACCATTGGACTGCACTGGGATTTCACTATCGTATGATACCAAATTCTTACGGATACTATGAACAGGCAGCAAAATATGGCACGCTGAAAATCAAGTATTTTCTGATTTTTAGCATTTTTGGACGCCTGTATCTCGAAAACTACTCCAGCGATTTTTATGAAACTTTCTCTATCGAGAGACCTTGTGGTAGTCTGAAGTACGAAACATTCCATTACGACTTTGAAATGTCTGGAATAGGTGAAATAACGGACTGAAAATCAAAAAAAGTCGAAAAATCGTGAAATTTTGGAAAATGCTCTACTATTTTTTTATTTGAAGAGATTTTCAAAAAAAGGTTGTATATTCAGATAGCTGACCTAATTACGATTCTAACGATGTATAATATGTATGTAGTTATTGAAATTTAATTTTCGATATTTTAAATTTTTTGCATTTTTGGCACTTTTGAACATAGGATTTCTCAGAGGCATTTTATCTGATCAGATAATGTAATATATCATTACAGAGCCCCGTGGCTATTTTAGTGCCCAAACCGGCTATTAAAACTATTCCGACAATAATAACCATACCAGAAGTATTCAAAAAATGAAAAAAAAGGTTAAAAACATTGTCGCACTTGCGAGAAACTTGATTTCTCCCTTAGGTAATAGCGGACCAAAAGAACTAAAGTGTCGCTGGATAGCCCTATTAATGGACCATCATATGGTATCTAAATAATACGATTTCGATGGTAAGGAAATAAATTATTGTATAACAAAAATCTAGTATTTTCCGATTTTTTAACATTCTGGGACGCCCTTTTCTCGAAAACGACGCCGCAGATTTTTCTTAAACTTTTCTTACTCAAAGTCCTATCGGTTGTCTATATAGTGAATCCAAAATGAAAAGCATTGAAATAATATAAATGGTCCAAAAATGGCCTCAAACTTTGAAAAAAATTGAAAAATCGTTAAATTTTTGGAAACGCACTTTAAGTTATCTTTTTTTCCAAAACTACTCAATGGATGTTTCTGACACTTCTGGTACAGAAAGTTAATTATCCAAAGAACTTCGTAAAGCTATCACGACAACGATCGTAAAACCGGAAGTAGTCGAAAAAATGTCCGATATTTTGAAAAAAATTAATTTTTTTACGAAAACCTTTTTTATTTATGAATATTTTTTGATTATATTTTACACAGGGTTAAAAATATCATCCTACTTGAGCAGAAATGAGAAAAAAAATTGTCTCGGTAATTTGCGTTAGCCGCCATCGGCTAATTTAGTTTTTTGTACCCAGAAAAATTATTTATTGTTCGATTTGTATAAAACAAAGTTCATATGCTCCGTGGTCCCAATTGTAATTTTTTTTGTTACGGTGAAATTTTTCTGGCGGCAACGGAAGTGACGTAATATTAACAAAAACTACAATTTTGACCGTTCAGTACCACTTTTTGAAAGCAAATATTATTTTTTTTCAAAACTGATATAACTAAAAGGATGCACCCTGCAAAGGTGCACAAAATCCTTAGCTCAGATTTTTTAATTTCAATTTCATTTTCGGGCAATTTCGAATAAAATGTAAAATAAAGTGTAAAATTCAGTTATTTACAATTCATTCAGCGTCTTCATATTTTGAAATATTTATTTGTAATTTTCATAAACTCGTAGCAATAATCCAGACGAAGAGAATGTATGCGCAAATTAGTTTGTAATATGAGCAGTTGCCGAGAAATATGCAATTTTGCATGCATCACTTTTCACGTTATTTTGCCTATAAAAGAGTGAATTATTATTCGATTTGCAATATTTTTTTCCATTTGATGCTTAATGCCAATTTGGACTAGGTCAAGCCAATTTTACATTTTCACTGTGACCGGAAATGACGTCATTTGGGCAAAAACTGTATTTTTAACTTAAAAAACAAATATTTTATTCAAATGAGTCTGCCTTATAATATTCTTGAAATTATGATATTTGATTCCCATCAACGAATAGAATGAAGCCATACGACCATACGGATACCACAAAATGGTTTCTAACTTGTACGGTTACAGAGAAATAGGCGATCTTCTATAAGTCACTTTTCAAGGTTTTTGGTCTATAAAAGTGTCAATTATTATTCGATTTTTATCATTTTTTTACCATTTGATGCCTTATGCCATTTATGACTTCTATGAACTAAATTAACATTTTCAATATCTCCGGAAGTAATGTAATTTTTGCAAAAAACATATTTTTAGCCCTCAAAACAAACATTTTTTTGAAGGGATTTATATTTATTATTCGTTTAACTTTATAACGTCTGACTCTAATGGGCAGTAAGATTGAATCAATACCATCATATTGATATCAAGAAAAGGCTTCTAGCATGTTCCCTTGTCGAATAATAGCCAATTTTCCCAGTGTCACTTTTAAGTTTTATACCTTCTTAATTTCAGTTTATGGGTTATAGGTTGATTATTTATTGCCCGATATGTATAAAACAAAGTTTGTATTTTGTATGTTGCGAATTTTCGACTTATTTTTCACCTATAAAAATTTCTTTCGGCACCGGAAGTGACGTAATTTTGCCATAATTTACAATTTTGATCGGTCTTTTCGCCAGCAAATATTACTTTTACATATGATAGAAGGTGTCACTGAAGCAAAACAATTAAAGTATAGTTTGGTAGCTCAATGGATCGGTTAGGGTATAATGAACTTCCTGTATGATTCCTGAAAGCCGGTTCAGTGCTGCTTGCAGGTCTAGTTATTATTATATTTTTTGTTTATATAGAAGTGGGTGCCACATCCCTTATTTTAAAAGCATGTTGCACAAAGGTGCACACTGTTTTTGCCAAAGCAAGTGGCGGGTTGAACATGTTTTCAAAGGAAAATGGATAGTTTTGGCTCTCAAATGCCCCATAAACAATTGTCTTTCGTAGTTCCTCATACCGGTTGCACTCAATGAGAAAATGATATTCATTCTCAACTTGCTGTTGAGGGCATTTTGTGCAAAACCGCAGATGTGCAGGTATATCCTTGTATCGTCCTCTCTCTATTTCAAGGGAATGTGTGCTTAGTCTAAGGTGGGACATCGCGGTTTTAGTTTTAGGATTTTTAACAACTTGCAGGTAAGGCACGGTAGCGTTGATATTATTTTTAAACCTGTAAAAAGTTCGTAGTTTCTGGTTATCTGAAGCGCATAGATTAGCATAAACTTCGTTGAATTTTTCTTCTAGGTATTAGGTATTTAGTAATTTGATTAGTTGATGAACTAAGGGATGATATATTAAAAGTATTTAACAATTTTGCAATGGCTGCGGTCCAAGAGAGTTTAGGGTTAGTTGCTCCTAAAGTACTATCCTCTTTAAAGGAAGCAAAAAGAATCGGGTTATTTATACTGAGTTCATCCATGGCGTGCAGGCCCTAATTGCAACATCGAGATGCACATAAAATATCGAAGAAGAGTCACGTACGTATATAACCTATTGACGAGGCGGTTATATAGAATGAAATGGGGTTCTGGGCTAATGAATACTGGCAAACGCCAGGCTGTGTGCTATGAGGGACATTTTTCCCGAACAGTGGTGCTACGAACTGCGCCTATATCGAATTCCAACTGTCAAAGGATCTTTTACGTGCACGCCAATGTGAACACGGGACCCTTTTTTTTACCATTCAAAGGACGAGACACTGCACTTGCCTAGCCCTGATTCCTGCACCATTGACAAGATAAACCGCGACGAGACATTAACATCCCATTTCATTTAAAAATACATTAGTATAATAGGCATGTATTCATTATCTATAGTTTATGTCTACAGAATATAATAGGCTTACATTCATTATAGTTTAGGCTACATACATTAATATAATAGGCCTGTATTCATTATTTATTGTTTAAATATAATAAGCCCACAGATCCATTATCTATAGTTTAAATCACCCCATATTACCTCCACAAGACGTTTTTAGTTTTTGTGTAGTTTGCATATTATTTCACAAGTTATATCGATGTAATTTTATCCCATTTATTGTTCATTCAGTACACAACAGCTAATTCTTATTAAAATAATTCAGTGAAAAGCGTCTTTTTTTTTCAAATTTTCTTCTTTTTTTTTTATCCGGTTTGTTCTGCCGGGATCCGCCTCAGTGTGGATCCGCCTATGACTGAAACGCGGTCTGTAATTCATTGGTCAATCCGTATAACAGTGGTTTCCGGTTAATTCAGCAATTCAATTACCCCTAAGTACCACAAGGATAGCCAGTCAGCAAATTCGGTCGATGGTTGGGTTAAAATTTGGGAATAGTTTGTTTGACGTAAATAAAAAACGCACTAACTCAAATTTCCTGAAATCGTTTTTGTCTATTTTGTTTATTTTCCCCGAAGTTCAGATCTGACCGTTGAAATCAAAACTTTATTGAGATTTTTCTTCAATAGAAATCCCCTAAACAACCTGTTTACCACTCTTAGCGAGTAAGGTCATCAAATTCGGGTTAAAGGTCAACGACTGATGTCATCGACTGAAAACATAAACATAAACAATGGCCGTGAAAGAAACAGCCAGTGTTGTTGTCTGTGTCCCATGCTTCATGATACAGTGAGCACCTGCAAACCATTCGGCCATCCACCGACCCCCATTCTGAAGGTGTCAGACGCTCGGTAGGGAAGGGGAAGGGTGGGGAACATCAGTCGTATAGTTCAGTCGTATAACTCAGTCGTATAGTTCAGTCGTATACTTCAGTCGAATAATCCAGTCGAATAAACCAGTCGTATAATCCAGTCGTATAAACCAGTCGAATAATCCAGTCGTATAAACAAGTCGCTCAATATAAGTAACGGTGGCAGTGAAATAATATAATATTTTATCAATTCATGCTCGTAGCCATAGCTGAAGGAGCCGGGGGCACAGGGTAGAGTTCGGGGGCCAGGGGCCTTCCCAAATAGTTTCAAGTTCGATTTTGCAGGCAAAAGTAGTTTGGCAAGTAAGGTATTCAGACCATAGCTAAGCTATAGCTGAAAGAGAGAGAGAGAGAGAGAGAGAGAGGGGGGGGGGGGGTTAACGTCCACTCGACACAAAGTATGTCATTTCGGGACTAACATATGGTTTTTAATTTTAGTTCAATAATTCTCTTGCGCGTAATGGTCTTAAGCAGTTGGAGGAAACAGGAGGACCCGGAGAAAATCCACGAAGTTGTTCAGGCGACCCTTCTCCTTGTCACGTACACCCAGGGATTCGAAACCACGCCAGTTGACTCAATGACAGGCTTCATGATACAGCAAGCACATGGAAACCGTTCTGCCATCACCTCCCACCCCCACCCATAAATGAAGGAGTCAGAAACTCGGTAGGGAAGGGGGAGGGGGTGGAGGAGGTTTTCATTAGTCTTAACACCAGTCAAATAGTTCAGTCGTATAATTCAGTCGTATAGTTCAGTCGTATAGTTCAGTCGTATAACTCAGTCGTATAGCCCAGTCGTATAATTCAGTCGTATACTTCAGTCGAATAATCCAGTCGAATAAACCAGTCGTATAATCCAGTCGAATAAACCAGTCGTATAATCCAGTCGAATAATCCAGTCGTATAAACCAGTCGAATAAACAAGTCGCTCAATATAAGCAACGGTGGCAGTGAACTAAGATAATATTTTATCAATTCATGCTCGTAACCTTAGTTGAAGGAGCCGGGGGCACGGGGTAGAGTCCGGGGGCCAGGGGCCTTCCCAACTAGTTTCAAGTTCGATTTTACGGGCAAAAGTAGTTTGGCAAGTAAGGTATTCAGACCATAGCTAAGCTATAGCTGAAAGAGAGAGAGAGAGAGAGAGAGAAATGGGGTTTAACGTCCACTCGACACAAAGTATATCATTTCGGGACTAACATATGGTTTTTAATTTTATTTCAATAATTCGCTTGCGCGTAGGGGTCTTAAGCAGTTGGAAGAAACAGGAGGACCCGTAGAAAATCCACGAAGTTGGTCAGGCGACCCTTCTCCTTGTCACGTACAACCAGGGATTCGAAAGCACGGCAGTTGGCTCAATGACTGGCTTCATGATACAGCAAGCACATGGAAACCGTTCGACAATCAACTCCCACCCCCACCCATAAATGAAGGAGTCAGATGCTCGGTAGGGAAGGGGGTGGTGGGGTGGTGGTGGGGGTTATGCTATCCATTAGTCTTAACATCAGTCAAATAGTTCAGTCGTATAATTCAGTCGTATAGTTCAGTCGTATAGTTCAGTCGTATAACTCAGTCGTATAGTCCAGTCGTATAATTCAGTCGTATACTTCAGTCGAATAATCCAGTCGAATAAACCAGTCGTATAATCCAGTCGAATAAACCAGTCGTATAATCCAGTCGAATAATCCAGTCGTATGAACCAGTCGAATAAACAAGTCGCTCAATATAAGCAACGGTGGCAGTGAACTAAGATAATATTTTATCAATTCATGCTCGTAACCATAGTTGAAGGAGCCGGGGGCACGGGGTAGAGTTCGGGGGCCAGGGGCCTTCCCAAATAGTTTCAAGTTCGATTTTACAGGCAAAAGTAGTTTGGCAAGTAAGGTATTCAGACCATAGCTAAGCTATAGCTGAAAGAGAGAGAGAGAGAGAGAGACAGAGAGAGAGAGAGAGAGAGAGGTTTAACGTCCACTCGACACAAAGTATGTCATTTCTGGACTAACATATGGTTTTTAATTTTAGTTCAATAATTCTCTTGCGCGTAATGGTCTTAAGCAGTTGGAGGAAACAGGAGGACCCGGAGAAAATCCACGAAGTTGTTCAGGCGACCCTTCTCCTTGTCACGTACACCCAGGGATTCGAAACCACGCCAGTTGACTCAATGACAGGCTTCATGATACAGCAAGCACATGGAAACCGTTCTGCCATCACCTCCCACCCCCACCCATAAATGAAGGAGTCAGAAACTCGGTAGGGAAGGGGGAGGGGGTGGAGGAGGTTTTCATTAGTCTTAACACCAATCAAATAGTTCAGTCGTATAATTCAGTCGTATAGTTCAGTCGTATAGTTCAGTCGTATAACTCAGTCGTATAGCCCAGTCGTATAATTCAGTCGTGTACTTCAGTCGAATAATCCAGTCGAATAAACCAGTCGTATAATCCAGTCGAATAAACCAGTCGTATAATCCAGTCGAATAATCCAGTCGTATAAACCAGTCGAATAAACAAGTCGCTCAATATAAGCAACGGTGGCAGTGAACTAAGATAATATTTTATCAATTCATGCTCGTAACCATAGTTGAAGGAGCCGGGGGCACGGGGTAGAGTCCGGGGGCCAGGGGCCTTCCCAACTAGTTTCAAGTTCGATTTTACGGGCAAAAGTACTTTGGCAAGTAAGGTATTCAGACCATAGCTAAGCTATAGCTGAAAGAGAGAGAGAGAGAGAGAGAGAGAGAGAGAGAGAAATGGGGTTTAACGTCCACTCGACACAAAGTATATCATTTCGGGACTAACATATGGTTTTTAATTTTATTTCAATAATTCGCTTGCGCGTAGGGGTCTTAAGCAGGAGGACCCGGAGAAAATCCACGAAGTTGGTCAGGCGACACTTCTCCTTGTCACGTACAACCAGGGATTCGAAAGCACGGCAGTTGACTCAATGACTGGCTTCATGATACAGCAAGCACATGGAAACCGTTCGACAATCAACTCCCACCCCCACCCATAAATGAAGGAGTCAGATGCTCGGTAGGGAAGGGGGTGGTGGGGTGGGGGGTATGCTATCCATTAGTCTTAACATCAGTCAAATAGTTCAGTCGTATAATTCAATCGTATATAGTTCAGTCGTATAGTTCAGTCGTATAATTCAGTCGTATAGTCCAGTCGTATAATTCAGTCGTATACTTCAGTCGAATAATCCAGTCGAATAAACCAGTCGTATAATCCAGTCGAATAAACCAGTCGTATAATCCAGTCGAATAATCCAGTCGTATAAACCAGTCGAATAAACAAGTCGCTCAATATAAGCAACGGTGGCAGTGAACTAAGATAATATTTTATCAATTCATGCTCGTAACCATAGTTGAAGGAGCCGGGGGCACGGGGTAGAGTTCGGGGGCCAGGGGCCTTCCCAAATAGTTTCAAGTTCGATTTTACAGGCAAAAGTAGTTTGGCAAGTAAGGTATTCAGACCATAGCTAAGCTATAGCTGAAAGAGAGAGAGAGAGAGAGAGAGGGGGGGGGTTAACGTCCACTCGACACAAAGTATGTCATTTCGGGACTAACATATGGTTTTTAATTTTAGTTCAATAATTCTCTTGCGCGTAATGGTCTTAAGCAGTTGGGGGAAACAGGAGGACCCGGAGAAAATCCACGAAGTTGTTCAGGCGACCCTTCTCCTTGTCACGTACACCCAGGGATTCGAAACCACGCCAGTTGACTCAATGACAGGCTTCATGATACAGCAAGCACATGGAAACCGTTCTGCCATCACCTCCCACCCCCACCCATAAATGAAGGAGTCAGAAACTCGGTAGGGAAGGGGGAGGGGGTGGAGGAGGTTTTCATTAGTCTTAACACCAGTCAAATAGTTCAGTCGTATAATTCAGTCGTATAGTTCAGTCGTATAGTTCAGTCGTATAACTCAGTCGTATAGCCCAGTCGTATAATTCAGTCGTATACTTCAGTCGAATAATCCAGTCGAATAAACCAGTCGTATAATCCAGTCGAATAAACCAGTCGTATAATCCAGTCGAATAATCCAGTCGAATAATCCAGTCGTATAAACCAGTCGAATAAACAAGTCGCTCAATATAAGCAACGGTGGCAGTGAAATAATGTAATATTTTATCAATTCATGCTCGTAGCCATATCTGAAGGAGCCGGGGGGCATGGGGTAGAGTTCGGGGGCCAGGGGCCTTCCCAACTAGTTTCAAGTTCGATTTTTACAGGCAAAAGTAGTTTGGCAAGTAAGGTATTCAGACCATGGCTAAGCTATAGCTGAAAGAGAGAGAGAGAGAGAGAGAGAGAGAGAGAGAGAAATGGGGTTTAACGTCCACACGACACAAAGTATATCATTTCGGGACTAACATATGGTTTTTAATTTTATTTCAATAATTCGCTTGCGCGTAGGGGTCTTAAGCAGTTGGAAGAAACAGGAGGACCCGGAGAAAATCCACGAAGTTGGTCAGGCGACCCTTCTCCTTGTCACGTACAACCAGGGTTTCGAAATCACGTCAGTTGACCCAATGACTGGCTTCATGATACAGCAAGCACATGGAAACCGTTCGACAATCAACTCCCACCCCCACCCATAAATGAAGGAGTCAGATGCTCGGTAGGGAAGGGGGTGGTGGGGTGGGGGTGCTATCCATTAGTCTTAACATCAGTCAAATAGTTCAGTCGTATAATTCAGTCGTATAGTTCAGTCGTATAGTTCAGTCGTATAACTCAGTCGTATAGTCCAGTCGTATAATTCAGTCGTATACTTCAGTCGAATAATCCAGTCGAATAAACCAGTCGTATAATCCAGTCGAATAAACCAGTCGTATAATCCAGTCGAATAATCCAGTCGTATAAACCAGTCGAATAAACAAGTCGCTCAATATAAGCAACGGTGGCAGTGAACAAAGATAATATTTTATCAATTCATGCTCGTAGCCATATCTGAAGGAGCCGGGGGCATGGGGTAGAGTTCGGGGGCCAGGGGCCTTCCCAACTAGTTTCAAATTCGATTTTTACAGGCAAAAGTAGTTTGGCAAGTAAGGTATTCAGACCATGGCTAAGCTATAGCTGAAAGAGAGAGAGAGATAGAGAGAAAGAGAGAGATAGAGAGAGAGAGAGAGAGAGAGAAATGGGGTTTAACGTTCACTCGACACAAAGTATATCATTTCGGGACTAACATATGGTTTTTAATTTTATTTCAATAATTCGCTTGCGCGTAGGGGTCTTAAGCAGTTGGAAGAAACAGGAGGACCCGGAGAAAATCCACGAAGTTGGTCAGGCGACCCTTCTCCTTGTCACGTACAACCAGGGTTTCGAAATCACGTCAGTTGACTCAATGACTGGCTTCATGATACAGTAAGCACATGGAAACAGTTCGACAATCAACTCTCACCCCACCCATAAATGAAGGAGTCAGATGCTCGGTAGGGAAGGGGGTGGTGGTGGGGGGTGCTATCCATTAGTCTTAACATCAGTCAAATAGTTCAGTCGTATAATTCAGTCGTATAGTTCAGTCGTATAGTTCAGTCGTATAACTCAGTCGTATAGTCCAGTCCAGGGGCGTGGTGAGGCCACCGCGAGCGCCGAAGGCACGAGCCCGCGGCGGGTGGTCCAGGGGGCCCTCCACCGGGAAAATTTCGAAAATTAGAAGCCCAGAAACGCAATCTCCAGCAATCCGAGACAAGAAATACGGTAATAAAATATGATTAAATTTTCCAACTTGACTCTTTCAAAATTTTTTTAATTGGGTCAGATGAAACAATTTTTCCACTTACAAATGTTTTTCATTTTTTGAGTAATTTGATTGTGATTTTGGCGCAAAAACTTTTTGGCGCATGAGTATGGCTACTCATGAACTCATTCTCACCACGCCCCTGGTCCAGTCGTATAATTCAGTCGTATACTTCAGTCGAATAATCCAGTCGAATAAACCAGTCGTATAATCCAGTCGAATAAACCAGTCGTATAATCCAGTCGAATAATCCAGTCGTATAAACCAGTCGAATAAACAAGTCGCTCAATATTAGCAACGGTGGCAGTGAACTAAGATAATATTTTATCAATTCATGCTCGTAGCCATATCTGAAGGAGCCGGGGGCACGGGGTAGAGTTCGGGGGCCAGGGGCCTTCCCAACTAGTTCAAAGTTCGATTTTTACAGGCAAAAGTAGTTTGGCAAGTAAGGTATTCAGACCATGGCTAAGCTATAGCTGAAAGGGAGAGAGAGAGAGAGAGTGTGAGAGAGAGTGAGGGGGGAGGGGTGATGGGGTTTAACGTCCACTCGACTCAAAGTATGTCATTTCGGGACTAACATATGGTTTTTAATTTTATTTCAATAATTCGCTTGCGCGTAGGGGTCTTAAGCAGTTGGAGGAAACAGGAGGACCCAGAGAAAACCCACGAAGTTGGTCAGGCGACCCTTCTGCTTGTCACGCACAACCAGGGATTCGAAAGCACGGCAGTTGACTCAATGACAGGCTTCATGATACAGCAAGCACATGGAAACCGTCCTGTCATCACCTCCCACCCCCACTCATAAATGAAGGAGTCAGAAACTCGGTAGGGAAGGGGGAGGGGGTGGAGGAGGTTTTCATTAGTCTTAACATCAGTCAAATAGTTCAGTCGTATAATTCAGTCGTAAAGTTCAGTCGTATAGTCCAGTCGTATAACTCAGTCGTATAGCCCAGTCGTATACTTCAGTCGAATAATCCAGTCGAATAAACCAGTCGTATAATCCAGTCGAATAAACCAGTCGTATAATCCAGTCGAATAATCCAGTCGTATAAACCAGTCGAATAAACAAGTAGCTCAATATAAGCAACGGTGGCAGTGAAATAATGTAATATTTTATCAATTCATGCTCGTAGCCATATCTGAAGGAGCCGTGGGCACGGGGTAGAGTTCGGGGGCCAGGGGCCTTCCCAACTAGTTTCAAGTTCGATTTTTACAGGCAAAAGTAGTTTGGCAAGTAAGGTATTCAGATCATGGCTAAGCTATAGCTGATAGAGAGAGAGAGAGTGTGAGAGAGAGAGAGAGTGAGGGGGAATGGGGTTTATTGTCCACTCGACTAAAGTATGTCATTTCGGGACTAACATGTGGTTTTTAATTTTATTTCAATAATTCGCTTGCGCGTAGGGGTCTTAAGCAGTTGGAGGAAACAGGAGGACCCAGAGAAAACCCACGAAGTTGGTCAGGCGACCCTTCTCCTTGTCACGCACAACCAGGGATTCGAAAGCACGGCAGTTGACTCAATGACAGGCTTCATGATACAGCAAGCACATGAAAACCGTTCTGTCATCACCTCCCACCCCCACTCATAAATGAAGGAGTCAGAAACTCGGTAGGGAAGGGGGAGGGGGTGGAGGAGGTTTTCATTAGTCTTAACATCAGTCAAATAGTTCAGTCGTATAATTCAGTCGTATAGTTCAGTCGTATAGTTCAGTCGTATAACTCAGTCGTATAGCCCAGTCGTATACTTCAGTCGAATAATCCAGTCGAATAAACCAGTCGTATAATCCAGTCGAATAAACCAGTCGTATAATCCAGTCGAATAATCCAGTCGTATAAACAAGTCGCTCAATATAAGCAACGGGGGCAGTGAACTAAGATAATATCTTATCAATTCATGCTCGTAACCATAGCTGAAGGAGCCGGGGGCACGGGGTAGAGTCCGGGGGCCAGGGGCCTTCCCAACTAGTTTCAAGTTCGATTTTACGGGCAAAAGTAGTTTGGCAAGTAAGGTATTCAGACCATAGCTAAGCTATAGCTGAAAGAGAGAGAGAGACAGAGAGACAGAGAGAGAGAGAGAAATGGGGTTTAACGTCCACTCGACACAAAGTATATCATTTCGGGACTAACATATGGTTTTTAATTTTATTTCAATAATTTGCTTGCGCGTAGGTGTCTTAAGCAGTTGGAAGAAACAGGAGGACCCGGAGAAAATCCACGAAGTTGGTCAGGCGACCTTTCTCCTTGTCACGTACAACCAGGGATTCGAAATCACGGCAGTTGACTCAATGACTGGCTTCATGATACAGCAAGCACATGGAATCCGTTCGACAATCAACTCCCACCCCCACCCATAAATGAAGGAGTCAGATGCTCGGTAGGGAAGGGGGTGGTGGGGTGGGGGATATGCTATCCATTAGTCTTAACATCAGTCAAATAGTTCAGTCGTATAATTCAGTCGTATAGTTCAGTCGTATAACTCAGTCGTATAGCCCAGTCGTATACTTCAGTCGAATAATCCAGTCGAATAAACCAGTCGTATAATCCAGTCGAATAAACCAGTCGTATAATCCAGTCGAATAATCCAGTCGTATAAACCAGTCGAATAAACAAGTCGCTCAATATAAGCAACGGGGGCAGTGAAGTAAGATAATATCTTATCAATTCATGCTCGTAACCATAGCTGAAGGAGCCGGGGGCACGGGGTAGAGTCCGGGGGCCAGGGGGCTTCCCAACTAGTTTCAAGTTCGATTTTACGGGCAAAAGTAGTTTGGCAAGTAAGGTATTCAGACCATAGCTAAGCTATAGCTGAAAGAGAGAGAGAGACAGAGAGACAGAGAGAGAGAGAGAAATGGGGTTTAACGTCCACTCGACACAAAGTATATCATTTCGGGACTAACATATGGTTTTTAATTTTATTTCAATAATTTGCTTGCGCGTAGGGGTCTTAAGCAGTTGGAAGAAACAGGAGGACCCGGAGAAAATCCACGAAGTTGGTCAGGCGACCCTTCTCCTTGTCACGTACAACCAGGGATTCGAAATCACGGCAGTTGACTCAATGACTGGCTTCATGATACAGCAAGCACATGGAATCCGTTCGACAATCAACTCCCACCCCCACCCATAAATGAAGGAGTCAGATGCTCGGTAGGGAAGGGGGTGGTGGGGTGGGGGATATGCTATCCATTAGTCTTAACATCAGTCAAATAGTTCAGTCGTATAATTCAGTCGTATAGTTCAGTCGTATAACTCAGTCGTATAGTCCAGTCGTATAATTCAGTCGTATACTTCAGTCGAATAATCCAGTCGAATAAACCAGTCGTATAATCCAGTCGAATAAACCAGTCGTATAATCCAGTCGAATAATCCAGTCGTATAAACCAGTCGAATAAACAAGTCGCTCAATATAAGCAACGGTGGCAGTGAAATAATGTAATATTTTATCAATTCATGCTCGTAGTCATATCTAAAGGAGCCGGGGGCACGGGGTAGAGTTCGGGGGCCAGGGGCCTTCCCAGCTAGTTTCAGGTTCGATTTTTACAGGCAAAAGTAGTTTGGCAAGTAAGGTATTCAGACCATGGCTAAGCTATAGCTGAAAGAGAGAGAGAGAGAGAGAGTGTGTGTGAGAGAGAGAGAGAGAGTGAGGGGGGGGGAATGGGGTTTATTCTCCACTCGACTCAAAGTATGTCATTTCGGGACTAACATATGGTTTTTAATTTTATTTCAATAATTCGCTTGCGCGTAGGGGTCTTAAGCAGTTGGAGGAAACAGGAGGACCCAGAGAAAACCCACGAAGTTGGTCAGGCGACCCTTCTCCTTGTCACGCACAACCAGGGATTCGAAAGCACGGCAGTTGACTCAATGACAGGCTTCATGATACAGCAAGCACATGGAAACCGTCCTGTCATCACCTCCCACCCCCACTCATAAATGAAGGAGTCAGAAACTCGGAAGGGAAGGGGGAGGGGGTGGAGGAGGTTTTCATTAGTCTTAACATCAGTCAAATAGTTCAGTCGTATAATTCATTCGTATAGTTCAGTCGTATAGTTCAGTCGTATAACTCAGTCGTATAGCCCAGTCGTATACTTCAGTCGAATAATCCAGTCGAATAAACCAGTCGTATAATCCAGTCGAATAAACCAGTCGTATAATCCAGTCGAATAATCCAGTCGTATAAACCAGTCGAATAAACAAGTCGCTCAATATAAGCAACGGTGGCAGTGCACTAAGATAATATCTTATCAATTCATGCTCGTAACCATAGCTGAAGGAGCCGGGGGCACGGGGTAGAGTCCGGGGGCCAGGGGCCTTCCCAACTAGTTTCAAGTTCGATTTTACGGGCAAAAGTAGTTTGGCAAGTAAGGTATTCAGACCATAGCTAAGTTATAGCTGGAAGAGAGAGAGAAACAGAGAGACAGAGAGAGAGAGAAATGGGGTTTAACGTCCACTCGATACAAAGTATATCATTTCGGGACTAACATATGGTTTTTAATTTTATTTCAATAATTCGCTTGCGCGTAGGGGTCTTAAGCAGTTGGAAGAAACAGGAGGACCCGGAGAAAAACCACGAAGTTGGTCAGGCGACACTTCTCCTTGTCACGTACAACCAGGGATTCGAAATCACGGCAGTTGACTCAATGACTGGCTTCATGATACAGCAAGCACATGGAAACCGTTCGACAATCAACTCCCACCCCCACCCATAAATGAAGGAGTCAGATGCTCGGTAGGGAAGGGGGAGGGGGTGGAGGAGGTTTTCATTAGTCTTAACATCAGTCAAATAGTTCAGTCGTATAATTCAGTCGTATAGTTCAGTCGTATAGTACAGTCGTATAACTCAGTCGTATAGTCCAGTCGTATAATTCAGTCGTATACTTCAGTCGAATAATCCAGTCGAATAAACCAGTCGTATAATCCAGTCGAATAAACCAGTCGTATAATCCAGTCGAATTATCCAGTCGTATAAACCAGTCGAATAAACAAGTCGCTCAATATAAGCAACGGTGGCAGTGAAATAATGTAATATTTTATCAATTCATGCTCGTAGCCATATCTGAAGGAGCCGGGGGCACGGGGTAGAGTTCGGGGGCCAGGGGCCTTCCCAACTAGTTTCAAGTTCGATTTTTACAGGCAAAAGTAGTTTGGCAAGTAAGGTATTCAGATCATGGCTAAGCTATAGCTGAAAGAGAGAGAGAGAGAGAGAGTGTGAGAGAGAGAGAGTGAGGGGGAGGGGAAACGGGTTTATTGTCCACTCGACTCAAAGTATGTCATTTCGGGACTAACATATGGTTTTTAATTTTATTTCAATAATTCGCTTGCGCGTAGGGGTCTTAAGCAGTTGGAGGAAACAGGAGGACCCAGAGAAAACCAACGAAGTTGGTCAGGCGACCCTTCTCCTTGTCACGCACAACCAGGGATTCGAAAGCACGGCAGTTGACTCAATGACAGGCTTCATGATACAGAAAGCACATGGAAACCGTCCTGTCATCACCTCCCACCCCCACCCATAAATGAAGGAGTCAGAAACTCGGTAGGGAAGGGGGAGGGGGTGGAGGAGGTTTTCATTAGTCTTAACATCAGTCAAATAGTTCAGTCGTATAATTCAGTCGTATAGTTCAGTCGTATAGTTCAGTCGTATAACTCAGTCGTATAGCCCAGTCGTATACTTCAGTCGAATAATCCAGTCGAATAAACCAGTCGTATAATCCAGTCGAATAAACCAGTCGTATAATCCAGTCGAATAATCCAGTCGTATAAACCAGTCGAATAAACAAGTCGCTCAATATAAGCAACGGTGGCAGTGAAATAATGTAATATTTTATCAATTCATGCTCGTAGCCATATCTGAAGGAGCCGGGGGCACGGGGTAGAGTTCGGGGGCCAGGGGCCTTCCCAACTAGTTTCAAGTTCGATTTTTACAGACTGGTTTATTCGACTGGATTATACGACTGGTTTATTCGACTGGATTATTCGACTGAAGTATACGACTGGGCTATACGACTGAGTTATACGACTGAACTATATGACTGAACTATACGACTGAATTAAACGACTGAACTATTTGACTGATGTTAAGACTAATGAAAACCTCCTCCACCCCCTCCCCCTTCCCTACCGAGTTTCTGACTCCTTCATTTATGGGTGGGGGTGGGAGGTGATGACAGGACGGTTTCCATGTGCTTGCTGTATCATGAAGCCTGTCATTGAGTCAACTGCCGTGCTTTCGAATCCCTGGTTGTGCGTGACAAGGAGAAGGGTCGCCTGACCAACTTCGTGGGTTTTCTCTGGGTCCTCCTGTTTCCTCCAACTGCTTAAGACCCCTACGCGCAAGCGAATTATTGAAATAAAATTAAAAACCATATGTTAGTCCCGAAATGACATATATTGAGTCGAGTGGACAATAAACCCCATTCCCCCTCCCCCTCACTCTCTCTCTCTCTCTCACACACTCTCTCTCTCTCTCTTTCAGCTATAGCTTAGCCATGATCTGAATACCTTACTTGCCAAACTACTTTTGCCTGTAAAAATCGAACTTGAAACTAGTTGGGAAGGCCCCTGGCCCCCGAACTCTACCCCGTGCCCCCGGCTCCTTCAGATATGGCTACGAGCATGAATTGATAAAATATTACATTATTTTACTGCCACCGTTGCTTATATTGAGCGACTTGTTTATTCGACTGGTTTATACGACTGGATTATTCGACTGGATTATACGACTGGTTTATTCGACTGGATTATACGACTGGTTTATTCGACTGGATTATTCGACTGAAGTATACGACTGAATTATACGACTGGACTATACGACTGAGTTATACGACTGAACTATACGACTGAATTATACGACTGAACTATTTGACTGATGTGAAGACTAATGGATAGCATACCCCACACCCCACACCCCCACCCCACCACCCCCTTCCCTACCGAGCATCTGACTCCTTCATTTATGGGTGGGGGTGGGAGTTGATTGTCGAACGGTTTCCATGTGCTTGCTGTATCATGAAGCCAGTCATTGAGTCAACTGCCGTGATTTCGAATCCCTGGTTGACAAGGAGAAGGGTCGCCTGACCAACTTCGTGGATTTTCTCCGGGTCCTCCTGTTTCTTCCAACTGCTTAAGACCCCTACGCGCAAGCGAATTATTGAAATAAAATTAAAAACCATATGTTAGTCCAGAAATGATATACTTTGTGTCGAGTGGACGTTAAACCCCATTTCTCTCTCTCTCTCTGTCTCTCTGTCTCTCTCTCTCTTTCAGCTATAACTTAGCTATGGTCTGAATACCTTACTTGCCAAACTACTTTTGCCCGTAAAATCGAACTTGAAACTAGTTGGGAAGGCCCCTGGCCCCCGGACTCTACCCCGTGCCCCCGGCTCCTTCAGCTATGGTTACGAGCATGAATTGATAAGATATTATCTTAGTTCACTGCCCCCGTTGCTTATATTGAGCGACTTGTTTATTCGACTGGTTTATACGACTGGATTATTCGACTGGATTATACGACTGGTTTATTCGACTGGATTATACGACTGGTTTATTCGACTGGATTATTCGACTGAAGTATACGACTGAATTATACGACTGGACTATACGACTGAGTTTTACGACTGAACTATACGACTGAACTATACGACTGAATTATACGACTGAACTATTTGACTGATGTTAAGACTAATGAAAACCTCCTCCACCCCCTCCCCCTTCCCTACCGAGTTTCTGACACCTTCATTTATGGGTGGGGGTGGGAGGTGATGGCAGAACGGTTTCCATGTGCTTGCTGTATCATGAAGCCTGTCATTGAGTCAACTGCCGTGCTTTCGAATCCCTGGTTGTGCGTGACAAGGAGAAGGGTCGCCTGACCAACTTCGTGGGTTTTCTCTGGGTCCTCCTGTTTCCTCCAACTGCTTAAGACCCCTGCGCGCAAGCGAATTATTGAAATAAAATCAAAAACCATATGTTAGTCCCGAAATGACATACTTTGAGTCGAGTGGACAATAAACCCCATTCCCCCTCCCCCTCACTCTCTCTCTCTCTCTCACACTCTCTCTCTTTCTCTCTCTTTCAGCTATAGCTTAGCCATGGTCTGAATACCTTACTTGCCAAACTACTTTTGCCTGTAAAAATCGAACTTGAAACTAGTTGGGAAGGCCCCTGGCCCCCGAACTCTACCCCGTGCCCCCAGCTCCTTCAGATATGGCTGAATTGATAAAATATTACATTATTTCACTGCCACCGTTGCTTATATTGAGCGACTTGTTTATTCGACTGGTTTATACGACTGGATTATTCGACTGGATTATACGACTGGTTTATTCGACTGGATTATACGACTGGTTTATTCGACTGGATTATTCGACTGAACTATACGACTGAATTATACGACTGGACTATACGACTGAGTTATACGACTGAACTATACGACTGAATTATACGACTGAACTATTTGACTGATGTTAAGACTAATGGATAGCATACCCCCCACCCCCCACCCCCACCCCCCACCACCCCTTCCCTACCGAGCATCTGACTCATTCATTTATGGGTGGGGGTGGGAGTTGATTGTCGAACGGTTTCTATGTGCTTGCTGTGTCATGAAGCCAGTCATTGAGTCAACTGCCGTGATTTCGAATCCCTGGTTGTACGTGACAGGGAGAAGGGTCGCCTGACCAACTTCGTGGATTTTCTCCGGGTCCTCCTGTTTCTTCCAACTGCTTAATACCCCTACTCGCAAGCGAATTATTGAAATAAAATTAAAAACCATATGTTAGTCCGGAAATGATATACTTTGTGTCGAGTGGACGTTAAACCCCATTTCTCTCTCTCTCCCTCTCTCCCTCCCTCTCTCTCTCTCTCTCTCTATCTTTTAGCTATAGCTTAGCTATGGTCTGAATACCTTACTTGCCAAACTACTTTTGCCCGTAAAATCGAACTTGAAACTAGTTGGGAAGGCCCCTGGCCCCCGGACTCTACCCCGTGCACCCGGCTCCTTCAGCTATGGTTACGAGCATGAATTGATAAAATATTATCTTAGTTCACTGCCACCGTTGCTTATATTGAGCGACTTGTTTATTCGACTGGTTTATACGACTGGATTATTCGACTGGATTATACGACTGGTTTATTCGACTGGATTATACGACTGGTTTATTCGACTGGATTATTCGACTGAAGTATACGACTGAATTATACGACTGGGCTATACGACTGAGTTATACGACTGAACTATACGACTGAATTATACGACTGAACTATTTGACTGATGTTAAGACTAATGAAAACCTCCTCCACCCCCTCCCCCTTCCCTACTGAGTTTCTGACTCCTTCATTTATGGGTGGGGGTGGGAGGTGATGGCAGAACGATTTCCATGTGCTTGCTGTATCATGAAGCCTGTCATTGAGTCAACTGCCGTGCTTTCGAATCCCTGGTTGTGCGTGACAAGGAGAAGGGTCGCCTGACCAACTTCGTGGGTTTTCTCTGGGTCCCCCTGTTTCCTCCAACTGCTTAAGACCCCTACGCGCAACGAATTATTGAAATAAAATTAAAAACCATATGTTAGTCCCGAAATGATATACTTTGTGTCGAGTGGACGTTAAACCCCATCTCTCTCTCTCTCTCTCTCTCTCTCTCTCTCTCTCTTTCAGCTATAGCTTAGCTATGGTCTGAATACTTTACTTGCCAAACTACTTTTGCCCGTAAAATCGAACTTGAAACTAGTTGGGAAGGCCCCTGGCCCCCGGACTCTACCCCGTGCCCCTGGCTCCTTCAGCTATGGTTACGAGCATGAATTGATAAAATATTATCTTAGTTCACTGCCACCGTTGCTTATATTGAGCGACTTGTTTATTCGACTGGTTTATACGACTGGATTATTCGACTGGATTATACGACTGGTTTATTCGACTGGATTATACGACTGGTTTATTCGACTGGATTATTCGACTGAAGTATACGACTGAATTATACGACTGGGCTATACGACTGAGTTATACGACTGAACTATACGACTGAATTATACGACTGAATTATACGACTGATGTTAAGACTAATGGATAGCATACCCCCCCCCCCCACCCCACCACCCCCTTCCCTACCGAGCATCTGACTCCTTCATTTATGGGTGGGGTGGGAGTTGATTGTCGAACGGTTTCCATGTGCTTGCTGTATCATGAAGCCAGTCATTGAGTCAACTGCCGTGATTTCGAATCCCTGGTTGTACGTGACAAGGAGAAGGGTCGCCTGGCCAACTTCGTGGATTTTCTCCGGGTCCTCCTGTTTCTTCCAACTGCTTAAGACCCCTACGCGCAAGCGAATTATTGAAATAAAATTAAAAACCATATGTTAGTCCCGAAATGATATACTTTGTGTCGAGTGGACGTTAAACCCCATTTCTCTCTCTCTCTCTCTCTCTCTCTCTATCTCTCTCTTTCAGCTATAGCTTAGCTATGGTCTGAATACTTTACTTGCCAAACTACTTTTGCCCGTAAAATCGAACTTGAAACTAGTTGGGAAGGCCCCTGGCCCCCGGACTCTACCCCGTGCCCCCGGCTCCTTCAGCTATGGTTACGAGCATGAATTGATAAGATATTACATTATTTCACTGCCACCGTTGCTTATATTGAGCGACTTGTTTATTCGACTGGTTTAGACGACTGGATTATTCGACTGGATTATACGACTGGTTTATTCGACTGGATTATACGACTGGTTTATTCGACTGGATTATTCGACTGAAGTATACGACTGGGCTATACGACTGAGTTATACGACTGAACTATACGACTGAACTATACGACTGAATTATACGACTGAACTATTTGACTGATGTTAAGACTAATGAAAACCTCCTCCACCCCCTCCCCCTTCCCTACCGAGTTTCTGACTCCTTCATTTATGGGTGGGGGTGGGAGGTGATGACAGGACGGTTTCCATGTGCTTTCTGTATCATGAAGCCTGTCATTGAGTCAACTGCCGTGCTTTCGAATCCCTGGTTGTGCGTGACAAGGAGAAGGGTCGCCTGGCCAACTTCGTGGGTTTTCTCTGGGTCCTCCTGTTTCCTCCAACTGCTTAAGACCCCTACGCGCAAGCGAATTATTGAAATAAAATTAAAAACCATATGTTAGTCCCGAAATGACATACTTTGAGTCGAGTGGACAATAAACCCCATTCCCCCTCCCCCTCACTCTCTCTCTCTCACACTCTCTCTCTCTCTCTCTTTCAGCTATAGCTTAGCCATGATCTGAATACCTTACTTGCCAAACTACTTTTGCCTGTAAAAATCGAACTTGAAACTAGTTGGGAAGGCCCCTGGCCCCCGAACTCTACCCCGTGCCCCCGGCTCGTTTAGATATGGCTACGAGCATGAATTGATAAAATATTACATTATTTCACTGCCACCGTTGCTTATATTGAGCGACTTGTTTATTCGACTGGTTTATACGACTGGATTATTCGACTGGATTATACGACTGGTTTATTCGACTGGATTATACGACTGGTTTATTCGACTGGATTATTCGACTGAAGTATACGACTGAATTATACGACTGGACTATACGACTGAGTTATACGACTGAACTATACGACTGAATTATACGACTGAACTATTTGACTGATGTTAAGACTAATGAAAACCTCCTCCACCCCCTCCCCCTTCCCTACCGAGTTTCTGACTCCTTCATTTATGGGTGGGGGTGGGAGGTGATGACAGGACGGTTTCCATGTGCTTGCTGTATCATGAAGCCTGTCATTGAGTCAACTGCCGTGCTTTCGAATCCCTGATTGTGCGTGACAAGGAGAAGGGTCGCCTGACCAACTTCGTGGGTTTTCTCTGGGTCCTCCTGTTTCCTCCAACTGCTTAAGACCCCTACGCGCAAGCGAATTATTGAAATAAAATTAAAAACCATATGTTAGTCCCGAAATGATATACTTTGAGTCGAGTGGACAATAAACCCCATTCCCCCTCCCCCTCACTCTCTCTCTCTCACACTCTCTCTCTCTCTCTCTTTCAGCTATAGCTTAGCCATGATCTGAATACCTTACTTGCCAAACTACTTTTGCCTGTAAAAATCGAACTTGAAACTAGTTGGGAAGGCCCCTGGCCCCCGAACTCTACCCCGTGCCCCCGGCTCCTTCAGATATGGCTACGAACATGAATTGATAAAATATTACATTATTTTACTGCCACCGTTGCTTATATTGAGCGACTTGTTTATTCGACTGGTTTATACGACTGGATTATTCGACTGGATTATACGACTGGTTTATTCGACTGGATTATACGACTGGTTTATTCGACTGGATTATTCGACTGAAGTATACGACTGAATTATACGACTGGACTTTACGACTGAGTTATACGACTGAACTATACGACTGAATTATACGACTGAACTATTTGACTGATGTTAAGACTAATGGATAGCATACCCCCACCCCACCACCCCCTTCCCTACCGAGCATCTGACTCCTTCATTTATGGGTGGGGGTGGGAGTTGATTGTCGAACGGTTTCCATGTGCTTGCTGTATCATGAAGCCAGTCATTGAGTCAACTGCCGTGATTTCGAATCCCTGGTTGTACGTGACAAGGAGAAGGGTCGCCTGACCAACTTCGTGGATTTTCTCCGGGTCCTCCTGTTTCTTCCAACTGCTTAAGACCCCTACGCGCAAGCGAATTATTGAAATAAAATTAAAAACCATATGTTAGTCCCGAAATGATATACTTTGTGTCGAGTGGACGTTAAACCCCATTCCCCCTCTCTCTCTCTCTCTCTCTCTCTCTCTTTCAGCTATAGCTTAGCTATGGTCTGAATACCTTACTTGCCAAACTACTTTTGCCCGTAAAATCGAACTTGAAACTAGTTGGGAAGGCCCCTGGTCCCCGGACTCTACCCCGTGCCCCCGGCTCCTTCAGCTATGGTTACGAGCATGAATTGACAAAATATTATCTTAGTTCACTGCCACCGTTGCTTATATTGAGCGACTTGTTTATTCGACTGGTTTATACGACTGGATTATTCGACTGGATTATACGACTGGTTTATTCGACTGGATTATACGACTGGTTTATTCGACTGGATTATTCGACTGAAGTATACGACTGGTCTATACGACTGAGTTATACGACTGAACTATACGACTGAACTATACGACTGATGTTAAGACTAATGAAAACCTCCTCCACCCCCTCCCCCTTCCCTACCGAGTTTCTGACTCCTTCATTTATGGGTGGGGGTGGGAGGTGATGGCAGAACGGTTTCCATGTGCTTGCTGTATCATGAAGCCTGTCATTGAGTCAACTGCCGTGCTTTCGAATCCCTGGTTGTGCGTGACAAGGAGAAGGGTCGCCTGACCAACTTCGTGGGTTTTTTCTGGGTCCTCCTGTTTCCTCCAACTGCTTAAGACCCCTACGCGCAAGCGAATTTTTGAAATAAAATTAAAAACCATATGTTAGTCCCGAAATGACATACTTTTAGTCGACTGGACTTTAAACCCCCCTCTCTCTCTCTCTCTCTCTCTCTCTCTCTCTCTTTCAGCTATAGCTTAGCTATGGTCTGAATACCTTACTTGCCAAACTACTTTTGCCTGTAAAATCGAACTTGAAACTAGTTGGGAAGGCCCCTGGCCCCCGGACTCTACCCCATGCCCCCGGCTCCTTCAGCTATGGCCACGGGCATGAATTGGTAAAATTTAATCTTATTTCACTGCCACCGTTGCTTATATTGAGCGACTTGTTTATTCGACTGGTTTATACGACTGGATTATTCGACTGGTTTATACGACTGGATTATACGACTGGTTTATACGACTGGATTATACGACTGGTTTATTCGACTGGATTATTCGACTGAAGTATACGACTGAATTATACGACTGAACTATACGACTGAGTTACACGACTGAACTATACGACTGAACTATTTGACTGATGTTAAGACTGATGAACCCCCCACCCCCTCCCCCTTCCCTACAGAGCTTCTGACTCCTTCATTTATGGGTGGGGGTGGGAGTTGATGGCCGAACGGTTTCCATGTGCTTGCTGTATCATGAAGCCTGTCATTGAGTCATTTGGCGTGGTTTCGAATCCCTGGGTGTACGTGACAAGGAGAAGGGTCGCCTGAACAACTTTGTGGATTTTCTCCGGGTCCTCCTGTTTCCTCCAACTGCTTAAGACCATTACGCGCAAGAGAATTATTGAACTAAAATTAAAAACCATATGTTAGTCCCGAAATGACATACTTTGTGTCGAGTGGACGTTAAACCCCATTCCTCTCTCTCTTTCAGTTACAGCATAACTATGGTCTGAATAGCTTACTTACCCAACTACTTTCGTCCGTAAAATCGAACTTGAAACTAGTTTGGAAGGCCCCTGGCCCCGGGCCTATACCCCATGCCCACGGCTCCTTGAGCTATAGCTACGAGCATGAATTGATAAAATATTATCTTAGTTCAATGCCACCGCTGCTTATATTGAGCGACTTGTTTATTCGACTGGTTTATACGACTGGATTATTCGACTGGTTTATACGACTGGATTATTCGACTGAAGACTAAAACAGACAAAAACAATAACAAAAGATATTGCTATTAGTGCGTTTTTCTTTTAACTTTTACTGATTACATACTATTCCAAAATTTTAATAAGCCATCGACCGGTTTATACGACTGGCTATTCGATTTGGACTTAGGGTCGACTCCAGCAATTCGACAGAAGAAAATTGAGGTCGCTGTGGTTGTTACAAGTGGAGTACACAATACAATTAACATTTCTTAGATTGGCACAGAAACCCACAGAAATATGGCGGACAGCCAGGGGACGGCAGCGGCTTCCACTGTTCAGCCATGGTCAAATAACAAAGATGATTATGAACTGCATAATGTGCTGGGAGCTGGGGCAACGGCTGTTGTCCAGGCCGCGACATGCAAACCCAGAAAAGAAAAGTGTGCTATAAAACGGATTAACCTTGAGAAATGTAATACGACAGTGGAAGAATTGCTGAAAGAAATACAAGCTATGAGCCAGTGTAAACATGAAAATGTTGTCGGCTATCATACATCTTTTGTTGTGAAGGAGGAGTTATGGGTGATTATGAAATTATGTAGCGGAGGGTCCATGCTGGATATCATCAAAAACCGAATGAGATCTGGCAACAATAAGAATGGTGTTCTCGATGAAGTCAGTATTGCCACGATTTTAAAAGAAGTCCTCAAAGGATTGGAGTATTTTCATAGCAATGGTCAAATTCACAGAGATATTAAAGCAGGAAATATTTTACTCGGAGAAGAAGGATCTGTATATATTGCTGATTTTGGTGTCAGCGCATGGTTGGCCACTGGTAAAGATATAACAAGGGATTCTGTGCGCCACACTTTTGTCGGAACACCATGTTGGATGGCACCGGAAGTTATGGAACAAGTTTCTGGATATGACTTTAAAGCCGATATTTGGTCATTAGGAATAACGGCAATAGAACTGGCGACAGGCACTGCTCCCTATCATAAGTATCCACCTATGAAGGTCCTGATGCTGACCTTACAGAACGAGCCCCCGACCCTAGATTCTGGAGCGGACGAAAGAGATCAGTACAAATCATACAGTAAAGTATTTAGGAAAATGATATCCGAATGTTTGAGGAAAGAACCTGACAAGAGACCAACTGCCAAGCAACTTTTGAAAAATGAATTCTTCAAAAAGGCCAAAGATAAAAACTATATCTACAAGACACTTCTCTCGGACGGCATGCCATTAAAATCACAGAAAGTGAAGAGAGTTCCTGGTTCTAGTGGACGTCTTCATAAAACTAGAGATGGTGGTTGGGAGTGGTCAGACGATGAACTTGATGAGAATTCAGAAGAAGGAAAACTGGCAGTGACGTCGGAGCGATCACCGAGACTCAAACCAACAGCTGAAGAATTGTCATTGCCTAGCTCAGAAAACATCCCAATAGATGGTAATCCGCCTTCATCGGAGCAACCGCCAGTGGCCAGTCCTGTTCCTGCAAATGATCAAGCACCAGCAAGCACTGTGCCAGCAGAAGAACCACCTGCAAAAGAAGAATCGGAGAAAGCTGCTACCGGTCAGACTGGATCTATAAACCTTGTCTTGAGATTACGGAATGAGAAGAAGGAGTTGAACGACATCAAGTTTGATTTTACCCATGGCCAAGATACAGCTGATAGCGTGTCACGAGAATTAGTGGAAGCTGGGTTAGTTAATGGTAAAGATTTGGTGGTGGTTGCTGCTAACTTACAGAAGATTTTGGATGGCAAGGAGCGTACAAAAACTTTTGGTTTAAATTCTGGTTGTGACGTGAATGAGGTACCATGTGACAAGGCTCTAATAGGTTTTGCCCAGCTTTCTTTTAATGAAGATAAAATTTCACCCAGTTAGCTTTAAACATCTTACAGTTGGAGCAAGTGGACTAAAGTAATATAAGATTTATTTCAAAATAAGCATAGTTTATGTGGCATAGATGCATTGAGCCACAAAAAAAAGAATTACATGTACATGTATTTGTTAAGAATCACAGAGAAAGAATTACATGTACATTTGTTAAAATCATAGAGAAAGAATTACATGTATTTGTTAGAAATATTGTTTTTAATTGCAGAATTTTCTTGCCCCATATTATTACACTATTGTGTATGGTATAAAAGATGATTACTGTATTGAGCGTATTTAGACTTGTAATGTCACCACTTTCCTGAAAAAAAATGTATAAAATAATTTATACTGCAGGGTCCTGTGTACAAAAATTTATCAAAATGCAAACACAAAATTTGAATGAATTGTAGTTATACGCAAGACCCAAAGGTGTAAATTATATATAATATATGGTATATAACTTGTAAAATTGCAATTTAAAATAACCTGACCTCTTTGATTTGGGAACAGTAGGATGTTAACCCTCTTTCTTTAATTTGAGTAAAACAAAATAATAGAGATGGGTTTGATTAAATTTGATCTGTGTAATGAAGTTGGTGTTTAAGTCAATGTTGAAATATAAATGATTTATGTTCAGCGAGTTCTGTCAAACACAAAACTAAAACGAACTTAGTATTTAAGCTTAGTATTTCAAACGAAAGATTAATTATTCAGATTTTGTCACATCTGTGAAAAAAATTACACATGAGATCAACACAATCCATTACTTCACTTTGAACTAAATCAAAGAGGTTTGGCCCTGTCAATGTATTGTTAATGCCAGACTTCATTGATTTATTATATTAAGTACGGATAGACTGTCTATATTAGCAAATGCTTCAGATGCTACTTCCAATACTGTTTCGATTTAGACCATCCTAGATGTAAAACGAATTAAATCAAACAGACTTAGACCGTTATCATTCTCTTTCAAATGGCAAAACCCTAACTACACATCGTCCAAAACAGCTAAACATATCATCACATGCATGTATGCTTGCGTGTGTTTTTGCACCATATGTTAGTCCCAAGTTGAACTAGTTTGTGTTGAGTTGACTGTCTCTCTTAAGGGTAGAGGCATAACTCTTAAACTTGTTCATATTATGGGTAGCAATGGTGATGTGGGTAAATCGCTTATACCTATACCCTCATACTTTAATAGAAAGCAGGAGGCTTGCTAGCATGGTATTGTCACCTTAAATTCCAACAATCATACCACAAACCATCCCTTTAAATTAAAACCACTTTATTATGGGTACATGTCAAGCCATAAAATCACAACCATGATACCATCAACATAAGTGTCACCCTAGTAATGAACTGGCTGTATGTTAATAATTAGGTCGACCAACAGTATATTTATATACCTAACCAATGTACAATAGAACCAGAATTTTTTATATTAAATACACCAACAATAGTAAGCCTGAAGGTTACATGTATAGAAAAAATACCCAACCGGAATGGAATGTAATATTTTACTTATGTCAACTTGGCTGACTAGAAAATATATTATGGTTTCATTGTTATAATAACTCTTTGTGCAAGTCATTTGTCACTGTGCTGTATAAATTGTATTTGTCAGTCGGTATGTTCAGCTTAGATTAATATGTTCAGTTTATTGCTTAGATCAACTAAATTGTGAGATATGGGAATAAGGAAATAAAATTTGTTAAATTTAGATAAAATATGTTAAGTCTTAACTAAATCACACACAGTCTTCAATACTTTTGAGTCAAGGAAAATCTTTTATTTTTAAAATAATTTAAAAAAAAAAAGAATCCTTAACCTCCTTGACACCATGTTATATCCTTACATGTTGCATTTTATTTGTTTATAATAATTTTCTAGATATATTAGGTTATGTACATGTAGGTTGTTGATTTCTTGAATCATTCTCAAAAGAGGTTTCAATGGTCATCTGTGGTTTGTTATAGAGGTAGACTGATGTTTTGGTCACAGAGGTTAAAGGTGCTAATATGAGCTAACCAATTGTAATTAGGTTTAAAGTTTAAATACCTCTGTGGCGGAAATGTTGTCATATTTAAATATTTGTTATATTACTTCATATTAGCTGATTACCGATTTTCTCACGCCTTGTACCACTTAATCTTCATTTTAGCTTTTAAACTCTTGATCTCCCTGTATTCCTTATAGCGATTTCGGAAGCAATTTTGGAATTTGCCCTCCAGTTTTTTCTATCAGGTATACTATAACTGAACTCTAACCCCGATTCACAGCTCGTACTGTTACAGACAGTGCGCAATTGGTCTTTAGATTTTTATATTTAGCCACAAGTGCACATTCTGCTTGTTATGTTATTCTTGGGTAGTATTGTTTATGTTCCCATGGTAACCAAGATGTGATTGAAATAATCCTTTTGTGGATTAGAACATATTAAAGTCTATGAACTTATAATTTAAGAAACCTATGCCCCCCTTACAAAACTATAAAACATCCCTATTATGTGTCAAAAGCTTTGTTATTTATCAAATCCCAAAAGAACAAAAAATGAAATTGGCTTGGCCTTAATTGGAGAGCGCAGCCTAGTACATCATGTAAGTACATTTTAGTTCTATATCATCAAATACCATCATAACTAAAATACTAGCAAACTTGTTATGTGACCCAGATTTGTTATTTATATAATCATACAATAAATAGACTCTTCCTAATATTTTGTCATTTTGCCATATATTATCTTATTGATATTAAAGTCAAGTTGTCTTGTATCACAGAATATGTTTTATTATTTGAAGAAGAATAACCTTGGAGCTTTGATCAAGATAGTAGAACATGTACTGGTATAGGGCCTTATCGACATTTATTTCCTATCTAGTTACATAATAAGAAATCTTAAAATAAAATTCTAGCCTTTTCATTAATAGTCAAGAGGGGGGAAGGGCGCGAATGGTTAGCATGTGCGTGCTGTATTATGAAACCTGCCATTGAGTCAACTGACATGGTTTCGAATCCCCGGTTGTACGTGACAAGGAAAAGGGTCATCTGTCCAACCTCGTGGGTTTTCATGAATAGGGTCCCAGGCCCTAAGTTCACAAAGCATTCTCATCAGACTTCAACTTTTAATCACTGTTTATGAGAAATATCTTTGATTAAGAAACACAAAACTTTGTTTCGTATTGATGTATTTGACACATTTAAACAACAATATGGTTATAAAGAGCTATATTTAATTAAACTAAGGCGAAAAATCTTGAGTTAATTCCCAACTTAAGTCTGAGAAAGCTTTATGAAGTAGGGCTAGGTTTCTGGTTGTAATGGGGCTTGAAAGAACCAACTATTTGTTTTATGATATATAAACAGTATTGTTATGTGGTATAATATGTTGTATTAAGTTTATCATATAAATGTAATTTGATGTTAATCATGGTAATTGTTTATCATATACCAATTATTTCATGCTATACCTATTTATACTGAACAGGGTTGTAGACATAAGACAGTCTGTCTCCTACAGCCATTAATTGTTGGCTTGATTGAAAGATGTATAAATAAACTGTCATTACAGGGTGTGCTCCCAAACTCTAACATCAAATGTGTTTTGTTATAAACAAAATTTTATTTTTGTTGTTTTTTTTTAATTCAAATAGTTTTATCTTGAACAATAACATATGCAAATTTTGTCATTTAACGATATGCTCCCTTGACATCAATTCATCTTCTAGGGTAACATGAAATTATTATTTTTTTTCGTCTGAGAAATAAAATTAAAGATTAAAACCTCACTGAATGTAAGAAAAAAATTCTAGCCCTTCAACCACTAGTTGTGTTTGTCAAAGGTCACAGCTAGTTGTTGAACACATCAACAGATAGACCATGCTATGGTGTATAGATGTCACCTTCATCTGATCTCTGTTACTTTTAATGGCAGTATTTTTTGATATGAAACAAAAGTTTGATTTGTTTCCAATCCATGGTTATGCCAGTAAGACCTTGAATAACGAGGGAAGATATCTTTAAGTATAAAAGTATGACATAACATAGTGTTTTACAGAGAGACAGTACAGTAGATTACAATCTATCCACCCACAAAAACCATTAACATCAACAATGAATAGAGTTTATTTCTTCATATTTAACCTTAAGGCAACACCAGTTTGATTGTTAGTTATAAATAGCCTCATATGAATTGTGTTGTGTATTTTTTTTTTTTTTTTTTTTTAGGGTGGTGGGGGGGAAATTTTTGAAAGTGTATTTTTGGGTATAGAATATAGATATTTATTTTCCTCAGACAGATAAAGAAGCAAAATTTGAAAAGTTGTTCCCGAAGAATTTAAATTTGTTTGGCCTAAAGAGGAGCGAAATAATTTTTTTCTAGTATTAGTTTGTGTGTAAAAAAAGATATTTTTGTTATGTGTTATAAAATGTAAACCATATGATATATTATATGTAACAGGAAATGTTATGTAGAATATTTGATTTCTTATAATGGTTGATGACAAGTCTGGTAATTGAGCCAGACAATGTCCTGCTGCCATTCAAAATATCTGTACATGTATATAGGTTATACAAAGTAATTGATTTTAATTGAAAATATTATATCGTCCTTTAATAAAACTATCAATGGAATGGCAAGGCTGCTCAAATATTTAGTGATATTTATCCAATAAAACAAAACTGGAATGCTTCAAATTGCTTTTAAAGCAAAACTAAATGGACAAGATATTTAGTTTTAGAAAAGATATTTACTATTTTCCTTGAATAGTTGCTTCCTATATTTTACATGTTTTATAAAAGAAAACTGGTTGATACAAATCTTATATTGTTAAATAATTCTGAAACTGTTGTTTTGTTTTGTGTTAAAATGGTAAAAGAGTATTGTATTTTTAAAAGTTAATTCCCCCTGTATGTGTTACTTTGTCGATTACAAGAACCAGTGATGTCATATCCCTATATCCTTACAATCATGACATAAATCAACACAGGCCAGATGTTAAATTTGCAAATACATAAAAAGTATACCAGGATAAGTTTTAATGAAAGTATAAAATGTAATTTGATAACAAAGAATTCTGTTTTGAACACCAATACACTATGAGTATATTATGTATATACATATGATAAAAGGTTATCTGAACTTTCCAGGATAAACATAGGTACATGTAGATAATTAATTCTAGTGAAAATGTTCCAATGGCATAGTGATTGAACTAGAAGCACTCGGGACACAATTCTATTGTAAAATAATTACCTTTTTTTTGACTGAGAAACATTTAGTGATTAAACTGGAAATACACAGTACACAGTTCTATGGAATACAATTAAGTAATTGAACTTCAATTACAGTACACAGTTCTATGGAATACAATCAATGTAATGGTATTCAATAGAAATGAAGCCTGGGCATTATCATAATTAAAGATGACATGTTATTAGTAAATTAGATTTTTATTAAGAATGATGAATTTGTTTTGTATTTAATAAGATTGTTGTATTGTAACCCGGTACCTTATCAACTTATATAAAGGTTTGTTAAACAGAAACTACACTCTTGTTGTTTTTATTTTCAGTGGGCGTACAGATGCTTAGTGATTGTAAACCCCACCCCATTCCTTCCCCGACACAGATATTGTAGAGAAATGTGTGAGACAGGGGGGGGGGGGTGCTTTTTAAATATGTAAACACAGATGAAATAACTTTTTATTCAAATCAACTAACACAGCTTGTGAACCAAAGTTACCAGTGGTAATTTCTAAAATATTATAATTTCACTCTTTGATTGAAAGCCCAACTGAAATGGATGCCTGGGTCTAACATCGTCCACTTTGGGCACCACTGTTTATTGTAGATGCACATAAAAGGAATATATTACTGTCATCTCTTTGGCATTAGGAAGGATGGAACGTTTTTCTTGATTTTATTAACAGATGCTAATCGAAAATAATACTTTTTATGCAACAATGTGTCTTTATGGAATTCTGTAGCTCATGACCAACCATTTAAAAATATAACTATGAATTAGAATGGGGTTTAACTTCTTCAGAAATTCTAAACAGTAGGATATAAGATCCAATAATGTTTCTTGTAATAACTATATGTAGTTGGTCTTCTCCGGTTATTTATTTTTTTTTTTTTTTTTTTGGGAGGGGGGGGGGCGTCTAGTGCGGTACTCGCGTACTTGTATAATAGGCCATTAGGGATTATATCGATAAAGCGTATATTAATATATAGCAGTGCCTTTTAATAACCTGTGAATTTGACTGGACATTACCTAGATACTTATTAGCTACATAGATATGTTGCCCACTTCAAATACCCAATCATGAAATTCTTCCTTTTATTGTTTGCTCAGTACGTTTCTGTAGTTTATTCTTATCGTAGTGAATGGTTGTTTATACTTCTTTAGAAAGTACCTATACATATATTCACCCAAACGTTATATAATAACACCAGTAAGGGTATTTAGTGACCCTCTTATTGAATGATCTAAGTAATATTCAATCTGAATTGAATAGTTATACATGTACATGCGTACAGTGAACAATGGCCCCACATATCGTTGCCAAGCGCCGCCATTAAGTCCACGTGATTGTAAAATATTTCCTGGTGTTGAATGGACTTGATATAAAATCGTTTGGAGTATTTTAAGGACCGTGGACAATCAACCAAAAATGGAACCTGTTGCTGAAATAAGAGTTAAAAAGGTGTCGCTTCCAGCCAGACCAAAGTCGTCAGAAGAATTTGTGGCGCCACAATCAGGTGGACGGCGTGCATCTGTGGACGTAAGACCGAACCAATCGCCGTTAGATAAATTGCCGGGTTTCAAACCACCAATAATCAGAGAACAGTTAGCAAAACCACCTGTAACCAGGGAACAGTTAGCAACTATTCCTGCTAGCTCTGGAGAATATACAGAGGACAACGATATAGGGCAGAGGGGTTCCCAACTGCCACCAGGGGCAACGCCTATTGTTCTCCGATTACGGAACGAGAAAAGGGAGCTGAACATCATACGGTTTGTGTTTATTGAGGGAGAAGACACAGTTGAAGCTGTGTCCCAGGAATTGGTTGAGGCTGGATTAGTTAATAGGGAAGACGGCGTTGTTATTTCAAACAACCTACGGAAGATTCTTGAAGATAAACCAAATTGTAAACACCGGGTGTTTTATGTGTATTCTGGAAGCCAGGAAGTGCCATGTGATACAAAACTGATAGGATTCGCTAAACTATCTCTTGCTGACCCAGGAGTTGGCTTTACGTGATTATTGTAAATGTAGGAGTGAAACATTCGTATTTGATAACTAAAATGGTTCCACGCGTGCCCATAGCCAACTGGCATATCTATGGCGTTTTGTCGACATGATGCCTGTCGCCGAATCGAATAACTCGTGCAAATGGACATGCATAACATGGAAGTTTATAAAATCTTCAAGGAATAACCATGGAAGCAGTTATGTATAAAGTATGGTCATTACAAAGCCTTATGTTACTTCATAAGTTTTTCCAAATTAAGGTATCAAAATTAAGGTCATTTAATGGAATTAGAAAACCACATTCTTGTGACATGTGAATCTTTAAAATCGACATCAGTTCCAAATCCGATCGAATCCAACTGGGATATTATCTACCGTAAATTATTTGGTTGATTTTTGTTCTTAATTAAATGTTAAATAATCAATCTGAGTACATTTTTGGTGTGTATTAATAGTAAGTCGCAGAAAATTAGACAGTTTCCATAGAAATGAAAATGACGTTTAATTTTGCTTTAAAGATGCATTGCATATGAGCTAAAAGATTTTTCACCTGGCTTCAAATGGTATATAAACTATACCTAGGCATTTATTCGCATGACAAGTCTTGATATCAATATTTAGTTGTTAATTACAAATCCACATATTTCGTTAAGAATCACAGTGATTCCAAAAACAAATTCACCGCCATCAAGATAATTCAGATGTTGGATTTTTTAATTGATAACATCTTTGTTGAATTTGGAGGGGAAATATATCAGCAAGTGGTAGGTATCCCCATGGGCACCAACTGTGCACCTTTGCTTGCTGATTTGTATCTCTATTCGCACGAAGCCGATTACATACAGGCGCTCATAAAAACTAATAAACGATTAGTCAGACATTTTAATTTCACTTATCGATATATCGATGATGTTTTATCACGTAATAATCCTAAATTTAGTGGTTATGTCGAATTCATATATCCTGATGAGCTCGAAATTAAAAACAACACTGACAGTGACAATTACGCTTCCTACTTGGATCTGCATCTCAATTTTGACAGTTGCCATAAACTGAGTATTAAATTGTACGATAAACGTGATGACTTTGACTTTCCGATTGTTAACTTTCCATTTATTAGTAGTAACATTTCAATATCGCCAGCTTATGGAGTGTTTGTGTCTCAGCTAATGCGTTACGCGAGAGCTTGTTCCTTTTATTCAGATTTTTTAAGTAGAACGAGGCATTTGTCATCTAAGCTTCAACTACAAGGATACGTGCGCACTAAACTTGTAAAAGCACTAAACTTGTAAATATAAAGTGTCTCTCTCGGCTATTATTCTAGATAACCGAGAGACTTGGTGTCGATTGTCAAGTACCGTTGCTGTGACAATAAACAATCTATTCTGTATCTTGTCAAAACGTCATACACTGATAACTTTACTCAAAATAATGTAGTTGGAAAGAAATTTTCAAAATTATATTCATCTTCATTATCTATATATAATGGTGGTATTTTGTATTCTGGTAAAATTCAATTGGTGTGAATTTTCATTCCCATTTGTGAAAAACTCTGCTACCGGTTCTAGTTCCTTACTGGGGAGTCTGTGTTATATTAAATCAGTGTTTTTCTTATTAAACATGCATGATGTAACAGCTAAATAATGCCTTCTGTAGGTCTTTTTTTAGGCCTTAAATGTCATTTAAATTATTGATTAGATACCTAATCAACTCTCGTTGCCATCGGATATTATTCAAGATTTTAACTAGATTAAAACGGTTCGCCATTTAAAAAATAATTCAAAACTGAGAAAGCGAGGTTAAATCTCGAATATACCAGCGCCCTGGTTGCCACAATGCACACGTCTGGTCAAAACTGCAAACAGTGATAACTTGGCTCAGGGTAATTTGAATGAAATTTTCACTTTGCATTACATCTACCTATTTTTGAACTATTATTGGGGTTTAGGGGGGGGGGGGGGCTCTCCCCTCAAAATTTGTTTTGAAATTTTGTCCTGAAATGGTGGTCTGTGGAGTATATCCCGGGCGGGAAGTCACAAACTTAGAGCAGAAAAACTATTACAGAGAGTGGGCCAATGGGAAGGGGGTCCCATTGCCAGTCCGCGCCGATGCTATCGGTTTGCATTTCTTGTCAAGCGAGCTGGTTGAGTGAAACATTTCTGATACCAACTACCTCATAATTTCAAAACTCATCAAAAAAGGCTAAATATGTCCAAAACCAAGTGACAGTTAAACCCATGGGACAGTGTAATTTACGTTCGGTTAAGTTCTGTGAAGGTACTCGGCAGTAATTCTTAAGTAAATATCAAATGTTAACACTTATTTACTACTGTCGAGAACAAATTCTTAGACGCTTAGACATAATTAAAGTGGCAGAGTGAACCCCCTTTAGCAACGTTCGCGTCCAAGATCGGTGAAATTATTTTAAGCTATGTGACACTTTTTCGAATAAATACGAGCGATTGGCAGGTTACTTAGCAGTTCATCCAGTAAACAACAAAACAACGAACCAAGTTACGGGACTCTTTAAAGCCCGTTTGGCCTACAATTTTCAAACAGTTAATTATTTTGATGTACACGGATACATAGTGAATTTCGGTACAGCTCCTTTAAACAATTTAAAATGGTATTATTTAATCTTCAGACGTTGCAAACAGAAGGTGCTCCACTCTGTCTTGGTGATCTGGTTGGCTATCCATCGATTGACCTTCAAATTCTAAAAGGTAAAATCACCAAGACTGTTGTAATTGTTATTTGTTCACCAGAAAGGATAAAACAACTGCGTCAGGGATACGCAACCATACGGAATTGAAATTAAATGATAAACACCGGACCTCGGTTTTTCGTCCCGTCCGAACAATTACACTGCGGGGAGTATCGACAAACACGTCATTGAACATTATCAAGTAAAATCGAGACAAATGTCTGTGAACGTCGTAAAAATGGGAACAATATAATCAGTACCACGACAGCGATGTAGGCTCGTCCTATTAGATGTGGGGGTGGGGGAGTGGGAGGCCGAATGGTTAGTACATTCGTGCTATATCATAAAGCCTATCATTGAGTTAGCTGGCGGGGTTTCGAATCCCCGGTTGTACGTGACAAGGAGTAGGGTCGCCTGTCCAACCTGGTGGGTTTTCTCAGGGTCCTCCGGTTTCCTCCCACTGCTAAAGACCCCTACGCCCAAGCGAGTTATTGAAATAAAATTAAACGATATGTTAGTCACGAATTTGTGTCGAGTGGACGTTAAACCCAATCTCTCTCTCCTATTAGATGTCTCGGAAGAACAGGCACACTCTGCTCTGACTCTCTCAGTTCACACCATCCACAATACAAAAACTGATTCTTGGGGCCTGTTTATTGAAATTTTAACTTTGATAATATCCACATTTTAGTGATTTGATTGGATAATATTAGATTGATTTTAGTGCTTTGGCCAATCACAATTGAAGTATCTACTAAAAATTGGATTTTATCTTTAGTTAAGATTTCAAAACAGGTCCCAGGTCTTCAAATAAGTTTCTTACGCATTCAAAGACATTACCCATGTGTAACTTTAAACAGATTATGACTAGCAATTAGTTCTTCTAATTATAGCAATTCCACACCCCATCTGACATCGCGTTGGATTTTTGATTAAGACTCAAAGAAGGGTGTTTGAATTCTTATTTTCTGCCAGGTTTTGGTGGATATGGTTTTGAGGCGATAGGCACAGGATACACAGGCGCGGATCCAGGGGGGGGGGGGGGTCCCCCCCCCCCTGCTCAGCTACATAAAAAAAATAGTGCCTTGCATCAAAGAAATTACATCACAAAGTGATCCTACATCAGTATAAAATGATTTCTCTGTTTAAAAAGCTCAATTTGTATGTATGCCTATGTAATTTAGAGACGATGATGGCAGATTTCCGTAACAGAAACCTGGCAAACTCCCTCCTGCAAAAATTCCTGGATCCGCACCTGATACAAACTGCGAAACAGATAAATCAATAAAATTACCTACAACGAATATAACGTCATGACATAAGCTTATATAGAAACCTTTGGTATGGTGTATAATAAAATCGGATGTTGTAGACATGTTGGATTCTGCGGGGTTACATAAAGTAAGATCTCGGGATCCTACAATGTCATGGATTTAACCGTGGTGTCAAAATACCGGGACAGATAAAACAGAGTTATTTCCCTTTGACTACTCACTATTTTCAGAGCAATCCGTACAATATAAATATTATGTGATTTCTGGACCAACAAATGGTATGTTTATTTCGATAATTCAGGAGTCCGTAGCAGAGGTGGGAATCGGAAATACGATAGGGGCAGGCGGGTTAACTACTTGCATAGATAACATACAGGTACCTTGGCCCTGGAGCGTCACATAGGCACTTGAGGGACCTGGTCTTCATTAGCCCAGTAGGCACGTGCAGAACAATAGGACGTTAAACCTCATTACATTTTTCATTTATTCCCTTTTCCGTGGTAAATTCACCTTTATGGCTAACAACTTTGAGTTTGTGTTGACAGTTTTGGTATAGTTTATGGTTAAATTTTGTTTGCAGTTTGTTTCGCCCCTGGGCTTATGAGCATCTCCGCAGTGAATATAAGATGATATATAGCATTAATTATCTACCATTTTATCGATATTTAGATTTTAAGAGAAAATTTAATTCATTTATTTTTGACAATTAATGCTATTTAACAAGATATAAAATTAGGTATTGCGACGCATTGCTGTTAAGTGTGAAATGTCTAATATAAACTGGTGTTACAGGGTGTAATAAAAAAAAAAAAATGTTTAATAATAATAATATGTGACCCTGTTTATAGCAAACAGGAGGAATAAGAAACTTTATTGCTTTGACATACATACATACATTCACATACATAATTGTGGGTAAAACAAAGATATAGTTACAATAATATAAATGAATGGTTGGTATACAAAAGTTCCTTTAACCTAAGCATCAACATTTAGAATTATTGAAAATGACTTAGTTTGTGTCGAATACTCTCTCTCTCTCCCTCTCTCTCTCTCTCTCTCTCTCTGGTCGGATTTAGTTTTGGTAAGGTTCTAAGCTGTATACCTAAACCTAAATGTAATCTTTTAAAATATCACTGTAATACATATAAAAATTTATTAAAACTACTTTACAAAAACCACAGTACACACAAAAGTCATATAAAAGTTGGATGTTAAAACATACACCAAAAAAGCAAAAAAGAAATTGTACATTTTTAGTAAACAAAATGTTTTATTATGGATGAAGAAAGATAATTATCGATGTATGTTAATAAAGTCAGAAGTTGGTGTGTCTTTGTGAATTAAAAATATTGGTTGTGTTTGTTTCGTTTAGTGCTGGTGGTGGGGGGGATGTACCGGTGAATCACATGCACCGTCTTAATACACCGCTGCCAACAATATTTTGTCCGATAATCTTACTATACTGCTGTTGACCTATAAAGACTCGTTATAACATAGTTAACTGAACTGTCGTGACATAATTAAATGACACGGTGTTATTTTATGACATCCAACTTGTCATAATGTCGCCTTAGACACGACAGAAGGTTTTATTTATTATTACTATCATAAAGTGTGTATAGTATACCATATTATAGATTAGTACACGTGTTATGAATGGAAACCACAATAGCCTCTATTATAATACAATATTATGAATGGTGGATGACGTTCGATGATGTAATCAAAAAATATTACGTGATGTCATAGCATGAATGAAAAAAGACACTGGCTGTTACCGTGGGAATCGAAGATTTTAAAACAGTTAATGGTAGCCTACATTTATTCTGTCCTTGCTGTTTATACAGCCAGATCAACCACACCTATGTTCTTCTTTATATTCAGTGTATATGATATGGAACATAAAAGGTTTTTTAGAATAGAGGGGGAAAAGAAGATTTTTTTGTATAAAAAAGTAGTCTCTATCATCCACACAAATATTCTACGAATATTAGTCTGGATGGGTCCTCAAAATTTGACGGAAAATAGGTCATTGTCTGGATTATCCAGTCTTTTAAGTTACCACGCACTGAATCTATCAAAACAGCTCGTTTGTCAACAATGACACTCTTTAAAATTTTGTTTGTAAAGGTTTCAATTGAAATGGTAATTTTCTCTCGTCATGAATCAGACGTATGGCTTCTCACAATCTTCTTAATTCTTCATCGTCTCTATTTTGTTTCTAATAATAGATGTGCCAAGTGAATTGTGGGATATATTTCAACCACGCTTTATAGAATCTAACAAAATCGGCCCGGCTTCATAAGATCTAGCACTTACCCGAGACTTTAGCCAAAAGGTTCCATTGCGCATGCGTAACCAAATGTTTGGTTTTTTATGGGGTAGATTATCCAGTAATTTTCGTCAAAAATTGAGAACCGTCCCAGACCCTCCGTGCGTTGAAGACAAGGAGGTTCTGGGTGACCGAGACTAATAAAAAAGGAGGTTGTGTTGTTACAAAGAGATCAAGGCAGCCATTTCATATGTTACCAGTAATTGTCATCATAAGTATCATTATATTTCATTAAAGATATAAACTTAACATTTAACTATAAATAAAGTAATTTTTTCCTATAAAAAGGTTATTTTTTCCTATAAAAAGGTTATTTTTTCCTATAAAAAGGTAATGTTTATTATAAATAAGGTGTTTAAATGGAATGAAAGGATAATATCTAAAATAGACACCAACAAAACTTTGAAGTTACTAATAATGTGCAATTGTAATATAATGACGTTGAAAATGCTGTATCTGGGCAATATTACTTGTATTATATAACTAATGGCGAAGCGATGCAACATGTAATGACGATGTAACGTTTAATGATGATGAAACGATGTAAATATGTAATGATGATAGAACGATGCAATGTGTAAATCTAGTCCCCGATATTTTACGATATAGGCCTATAACGCATGGTACCAACACTCACAAGCCGGGGAATTCAATTTTGATTATGTTTAATCATACACATTCGTATAAATAAACATTATAGGCCAGGTGTGTGATGACCCATGATTTTACACGAGGAACAATGCATATCCCGCCCGGGCCCCCCAAAAGCAAAAAAAACATATTCATATGTGTGTGGAGGGGAGAGGGTCCCTCCCAGTGCCGCGGAGTAATATGCTAGAGTCGATTTGTTGCATAGGCCTATCTGACCACGGTAAGCGATATGTTTGGCACAGGTTAAGCAAGGAATCGCAAACACCCAAGAGGCCCCAAAAAACTCGAAACCATGTCGCAAATAAAGGGTGTGCTTCTCTAGGCTATATGAAACCAGACCGTTAGATTTAAATATTCTCTATTATCTCCTCGCGACAAAAACCGCAAAATTATCATCATTGACATTTCATACCAACTTTCACTGAACGGAAATACGTAATTATTTCATGATATAACCCCTTTTTTCTTAATCAACATTAATTATGTCACGTGACAGCCTAAATGGCGGTTAATCATATCACATGACACTTTAAACGAAAGTTTATAAAATCACGTGATTACCTAAATAGTTTACCCTTATCACATGACTAGACTATACTTGTTGCTCAACGGTTAGGTCAGACAAACAATAGCCCATTCCACTTTCTTTGCCTGGAACAATACGTGAACGGCCATATAAATATCCCGAAAAAGATAGGCCTACATTATGGGAGATTAAAGAAGGATCTGCAGCTGGCAGTTTTCATTATAATAGCTAAAACTAGATAATATAAAGGGAATTTGTTGAATTTTTCAGTCCAATTGATCCCCTCTGAACCGAGAATGTAGCGATTGAAATTTCGGGTTTGCCTCGATCATCATTACTAAAGGATATAAAACATTGTCTCGATAAATCATGATTGGAAGTTGAGCAACAAATCGGATCCTAATCCAGTAAATATCGCAAGCTATTGACAATGCCGGATTAAACATGGTGGGGGCCCTGGGGCCTGGAACATGTGGGGGCCCCTGATCACTGACCTCCGCATAGGGGGTCTGGGCGTTTTCTCCCACCCCCCTCCGAAATTTTCAGAAATTGGAGGCCAGAAACGTGATTTCCTGGCATTTCAGGCACTTGTGTTGGATCCATTTAGAAGTACCTACCCAGAAAAAAATAAAATTCTGCCACCAAATTAGCGCATTCTGGCGTTATTTCAGTGGACCAATCCACGCGAGTGCTATGAAATGATGACATTCTAGAGGAGGAGACTGTAAGTGGGCAGAGCGACATCAAACCTAATTTTGAAGTCGCTCAGTGATAAATAACGGGGTTACTTGATTTGGAATCGTATTATACCCCCACGATGATTTGATGAATGGAGGCCGTAACGTTACGACCAAGCCGGACTCGATGTTTGACAAACAAAATGGTAATACGAGATTTAATCAAGAAATATGAATATTTCGTGTGATCATAGTGTGCATCTCATCAAATTCAGCTTATACCCACAACAAACACCAACAACAACAACAACAACTACAGCTTATAATATACAATCGTACGTCAATCCGAAGCAAAATTCGCGCTACTCGAAATGATGGGAACGTGTAATGTGTTCGAGTTATACGATAATTCGAGTTAGACGATGGTCGGTCCGATAGAAGATCTCACGACAATAAAAAAACATGTGTTACACCCATCACCAGATTACACCGAATTCTCGGATGTCGATCGCAACACAACATGGATTGAGGGGGCCCAAGGGACTTCCGATGGGGGGCCCTCGAAGCATCGGAGGGGCCCCGTCACTAGGTCACCGGCCGTTGGAATCCTCGGTCCGACTATGCTCGAGGCGCGCAATTGAGATTTTTGTGGGGGGCCCCCTAATGTGGTGGGCCCTGGGGCCTGTGCCCCATGGTGCCCCATGGTTAATCCGGCGTTGGCTATTGATGGCATGGATAAGTTAATTAATGTCTAATTAATAATTTAGATAACGACCTGCAATAGGCAGATTTACCTCTTGCATAATACATGTTTGATAATTAATTATTTGTCAAATCTTGAGCATGCTTGAACAAACGTTCAATTTTAAATTCACTTTGGTCATTTGAAGTTTATATTGATTTATATTTATTTCACATTGCCTCCTTTTTTTCTCAGATAAATAGAAATAATAATCTAATAAATCGTCTATATTTATCGAACACGATGGCTCAGTGGGTAGGACGTTGACTCGCTAGCCTGCCGGTCCCGTGTTCGATCCTTGTGCTGACCGAGATAGTTCATCTGGATTTTCCGCTGCGGTTCCCCTGGGAGCAGGACGGGGAGTCTGGAACGTATAGTCTTTCGGTTGGAACGAAAACCAGGGGTCCCATGTACACATAGACAGTTGAAATTCGATACGCAAGACTAGGAATTAGTGTCGCTGTACGGGCAAAATACCCCCAAATTGAACACAGTATTGCATGTGCCCGTCTTCATTAACCCAGTCGGTGCAAAACAGTAGGACTTTAAACCCCATTTCATTTCAGTTTTTCGTTCATGCCAGTCCATTCTGCGTGGAGTTCTTTTTAAAAGTTCAAAGAAAAGGAACAGTTTAACATCAAAATATTGTAATTCTTTTTTTAAAAATATGAAAGGTTTGACCTGTTGTGGCTTTAAGACTTTAAGGATTTCGCTATGATTACAATACCTTGTATTGATCGTTCTACTTTTAAAGCAATCAATATATCTAACAACTTCAAATTCAAAATTTCAGCATGAAATATGAGATTTCAGTGAATAAAACTATCCGAATCTCATTGCTACGTTTTCAAAGTGATACACACGGACACTGCGCACAGGGCATCCTGCCAACGGTCACGGAAATTGTCACAGAACGTAGGAATGTACAGATCCATAAAATCGTGATTTTCAACATTCGCGTTTGTGTTTGAGAGATTTGATCTTCGTCGTTGGTGCGTTTATGTGATCGTGAAAACATTGTCACGTATTATCATCGTGATTGATGTCGTTACATTCATAACTGAAACATTAAAGTACATCACCCAAGTAATATTAACAATCATGTAAAGCTTTACTCAGAGCTTTTTTATTTGACTGAAGTAATAAGGAAATAAATCAGGGCATGAAAATGGTGTCGGATTTCACAGAATGCCACAGTATTCAGATGTCGGATGTGACAGAGTCTATTTTATTTATAAAACTGATGCGATTTCATTTCGTCTCAGTATAACCAGTTTTGTTAATGAATTGCTCGATTATGATAACATTGCAAGTACATTGCATACACGGGACCTCGGGGTGTTTTCTCATCCCAACGACTATTGAATGTCCCTAGCCAGACCCTCTATCCCGCACCACTGCCAGAGGGGTAACGATGACCTAGAGGTTAGTGAACCAACGTTTAACTCAATGACCCACCCTGGCTCCCTCAAAATAAGTACTGTGTTGACGAGACGTGAACCTAATTTTCAACCCTTTTCTTAGTTTTGGAAGATGTCTACGAGAAGAGGTGAGCATTCACTCGTCCTCTGTTTCGAACGACCACAATCCGATTGCCACGCGAATCGGCGCTCCTGCAGGTGTCTATTTATGTTTCAGTGTTTTGTCACTTGATTGTATATCGTGTCCTACTTTTTGCAGATGAGTTCATCGAATTAAATAAAAAAAACATTCCTAGATTAAACAAAAAGATAAAATGTCCCCCGCCTAGCGAACCGGTCTTTACAAGTGTACCTTAATTGCAAACAATCATTGTCAACTTGTTTTGCTTACCATGGCAACCATTATACCGTTTATAACATCAGATATATTAGTTCATTTTCATCACTTTTAATATTGTACTGGGGCTAATTTATTTAGTTTATCATGTTTACAGACAGCGGCACCCGAGAGGCGAAGAAGCGTGGCTTACGTTGTATGGACCCCCATCCCCACCCCAGTTAGGGAAGCAAAGCTAAAAATGCCCGAAGCGGGTTTAGAGCAGAGCTGACCTTGTATAGGACCCACCAAGAAAATTTTGGAATATTTAATGGCCGCAAACGCGTTTTACTGCTATTCCAGTCCTAAAATTAGTATTTTATTAGATTTCGGGCACTTTATTTTGCCAAATTTTTGGGGGTCCAAGTATATTCAGACCCCCCCCCCCCCTCCGAAAAACAATTGGGAGTTGGAGGTACCCCCGCCCCCCATGTGTGACGCCCATGCACCCTTACACCCTTATGATCTAAAGAACACGCATTAGACCACTTTTCCAACTAACCCTCCACTCGAAAGGGCATATTTCCTGCACGCCGAGCGGAGCGTATCAAATAGACCTTTTTGGCTTTACTCCTATTAAACCCATTTAAACTCTACGGAAAAGGGTCATTTGCCGTAGTAATTGACAGATTTGTGTTGTTCTTGTGTTATTTTTCTCTCGTGTGATAGTCTCTACCCACCCGCCTTAATCTACATCCGAATAAGCATACTTCAATCCCCACACATCACTGTAGAATTAGCAGAAAGATTTAAAAACTTTAAAATAATTTTAAACATTGTTCTAATATTAAATAATTACCGACATTCTACTTGAATTAGGTTTATCAGCGGTACCGGAAGTCTTAATTGGTGGCTCGTGCCCTTTCGTGGCAATAACACAGCCAATAGCTATACGTCATTAACAACATGTGACTTTAAACGCGCGTTAACAGGGAGGGGGTCTTGTTTGTCAACCATAATTTACTTGTTTAAAGTTTATTGTCAAAATAATTTGGCAATTTCCAAATAGCCTTTGAATGTTAAACATTGATCTATATCTCAATTATGTCCATCATATATATGTTCAAAAAACCAGGAAAAGAGGGGCGGAACGGTATTAGGATAGGAAAATAGGAGTCTTATGGAGGTAGTCGTGAGGGATATTTTGGATTTCCAACAACCAGGACGTGATCTTTAACGTAGTGCCAAAAAAAGTGGAACTCGGTGTTTTGTCCCATCTGAACGATTATGCTGCTTTTCTGGCCAGGCCTGCACAAATGACAATTAGTGAGCCACTGCTGGTACACGATTGATGCGTTCTAGTCCCATTTCTAGCAAGAGACTCGGGGAACGAGGCTAGAATCATTGCACCAAATCAAACGGCGCATTACTGATTGGAATAACTAGACGCTAGAAATTTGCATTTGATTGACAATGCTGGCTTATTTCACCGAACAGAACTGATTTGAAATTAGGGTAATATACATTCATATTAGAGTATTATATGCGTTACGATCCACTTGTTTAAATTTCTAGGTCCAAAATGTTAGCGATTTCGCTCATTTAAGCCTCGGCTTCTGAATTCTAAGTCCAAAATGTAGTGACGGGTGTATCGTGCAACAGTACCACTTCTCATTTGACGTTTTCGCATAATTAAATTGTTACATTTTTGTATACATTTGCCTGTCAACCTATAAACTATTGAAGATTGTTTTTTTTTATGAAAGTCAAATGAAAGACGCATGTTGACCAAATGCTTGTAATATTTATCCCCCCGCTCACCTTCTTCCCTTCTATCTTTGTTGTTTCAAATCTGCACAAATACAAAACGAGGCTAAAAATAACAAGAACGAGGCTTGAGAAAATAAACTAGTTCATTGATAAATTGTATAGTTGTGGTTTATGAATGAAGACATATGTTTGTTCGAATCACGTGTGGTTAGGTTTATAATCAGCGAATTGGAGGTGATCAGGTTTATCAAGAATCTAAGATGGAGTAAATCTTCTCATACTGAATGATATGGAGAAGTACAGATGGTGGACTGGATGCTGAGATATTTATCTATCGCAGGCTATGTTCTTAACACAAACTCCTCCACACTGTAGCCATTTCACATATTTTCATCGCTTCCCAAGACTCCGAAGCACTTGTTACCACTTGTTACAAGCGCTGTCGGTATTAGTTGACCCCACCCCCCTCTAAAGCATCATAAATTCACCGGACGATGTCCATTCGCCCTTCTAAATAAAATACATTTTTAATGGAGGGCAATCCCACCCTCCCCTTGAATCCGCCCTTGGTAAAAAAAAAACAGTAGACACAGATGGCATAAGTGCATTCATTGTGTGTCCTGTGTGTCGATTCCGATTCAGAGCGAGACCAGTTTCAAGAATTGTGATCGAAGAAATCAAGCTTATCATTAGCGCCATCTACATCACATCTAAAAACAAGATGGTTCTCATCATGGCTGACACAAAGGTCAACTTTTAATATTTCAACTTTTTACGATTTATGAATTTTAATCCAAAACATAAGTGATTTTGACCCCACGCGCTGACCCCCTTGTCTAGGCACGTGCTTATCTCTGTTGAGGGTTATCGTTAATTAACGTCTACACACTATAATTGCCGCTTGTTCCAATAATTTACCGGAAGTTGTTTGGCCTATGAGGTTATTAGCTCAGAAGATGAAATCAAAATGTCGTTTAAATCATTGAGACATTTTTTTCCTATCCTTGACGCCATGTTTGATGACTACCAAATGCTCTACATTTTTAATTTACCGCATTTCTTTGTGAAATTATAAGTTAGACATGTTTACAAGGGGTATTGTATTACAATCTGCATGTAACAATTATTACTTAAACATACATTATGCAAGAGCAGGGGCGTGGTGAGGGCAATTATTGAGAAGAAATTATGAGTAACAAAAAAGATTTTTTGGCACAAAAACCCTTTTACTGACCGCGGAGCTGTGGCCGGCGAAGCCGGCCACCGCGAGCGCTGAAGGCGCGAGCCCGCGGCGGGGGGTCCGGGGGGCCCTCCCCCCGGGAAAATTTCGAAAATTAGAAGCCCAGAAACGCAATCTCCAGCAATCCGAGACAAGAAATACGGTAATAAAATATGATTAAATTTTCCAACTTGACTCTTTCAAAATTTTTTTAATTGGGTCAGATGAAACAATTTTTCCACTTACAAATGTTTTTCATTTTTTGAGTAATTTGATTGTGATTTTGGCGCAAAAACTTTTTGGCGCATGAGTATGGCTACTCATGAACTCATTCTCACCACGCCCCTGTGCAAGAGGTAATTAAATCTGTCTATTGCAGGTCTTTCTTTGGTCTGGATGTTATTTAAGCTATTAATTACACAGTTATTAACAAAACAACACCATAACCAACTCTCGATGCCATCGGATATTCGCGATTTTAACTAGATTAGAACGGTTCGCCATTTAAAAATTTAATTTAAAAATGGGAAAGCGAGGTTTCGTTGTGAATATACTGGTGTGCTGGTTACCACTATGCACACATCTTGTCAAAACAATCAACAGTGATAATTTGGCTCAGAATGATATTTTGAACTGAGATTGTAATTAGACATTAATTAACTTATCCAGACCATAATCAACTCTCGGTGTCATCGCTGGCCTACGACATTCTTGGATTATAATCCGGTCTGCTTCTTGACTCGCATTCATGATAAAATAAAACAAAAGAATAATTGAAACTACGTTTTTACCGTACTGACTTGACTTTAATGATGATTAAGGCTAGGACCAAATTTCAATTCAGAGTGAATTTTCAGCAAATTCTCTTTACAATATTTAGTTTTTAACTCTTATAGTGAAAACTGACAGCTCTTTATCTATTCTTCCATAACGTACCTTTAAATACACCATAGCTCAATATTTAAAGGAGCTAAATCTCTGGTTTATTGAACCTAAAATGGACGAAAATGTCAGAAAGTACATATTAATGTAATATGAGTTTATAAAACCCGATTTACATTCATACGTGTACAGTCCAAAAAATTTTGAGCTTTCACTAAAGTTTTGTCTCGTCCACCAAGACGCTTCATTACAGAGCACAGAGTACACGACGTCGACGACTAAAATAGTTCATTGTGTCTTGAATATTTGATATCGGGGGCACATATTTTAACGGAAAGATAACATCAATATTAATTGACATGAACCAATAATTCACGTGTGTGATGTCACCGTTTAACCATTACCTTGGCAAGCTGCGCCTTTAATGTGACCTTATTTATTACAGTCTAATTAAATTCGACCATACTTTTCATCATGTTCCTTAAGCAACGTCCGCGAGTTTTACAAACATCTAACCGTTGCTTCAATACTCAGCAATTCCCTAACTTTTACGCCCGTTGTGTTTACACGTGATTAATTAGCATTGTCCAATCAGAGGTCGTGGCACATAACACACTGTAAATAAACATGGCGGCCTCCATAGAAAAAGAAACAGACAAGTTTACAGTCGTTGAAAGTTTTTTTTTCAATTGCGAAACTCACGGACCCCCCCCCCCCGAAAAAAAACAAAAAAACAACAAGTGAAGCAGTTTTAGGAACTAAAGATGTGTTTATTTGTACGAAAACCGGCAGTGGCAAGTCTCTTTGCTATGAATGTGTTCCGATAATTCACCGATATTTTTAACGAAGGAATCCGATAGGCTCCCAAGCTGTTTTTGTGACCCAATCAAACTTAGTGCCGAAATATGCGGGGTATTACGTGAAGGGCTTGATAAGATGTTTGTAGTTAAGGCGAGATCACGCCTTCTATTGAAGATGACTTTTCATTGAATTACAGTCTTAAAACATATTTATATATACTCCACAGTAATGACCAACAGTAAATTATATATATTTACCCAATAGTAAGGTCTAACAATACACGTATCTTTATATTTACAATACAGTTGGGTATAACAATAAATTTATATTTACAATACAGTTGGGTGTAACAATAAATTTATATTTACAATATAGTTAGGTATATCAATAAATTTATTTACACTACAGTTAGGTATAACAATAAATTTATTTACACTACAGTTAGGCCTAACAACGAGACTATTTTTACACAACAGTGAGGTCTAACATCTTCATTAACCAAGTCGGGGCAAAATAGTAGGACGTTAAACCTCCTTTCATTTCATTTAACGACATATTTATGGGTTTTTTGTATAACATTTACACTATACTATAGTAAGGCCTAACAACACCTTTAAGAATTTTGTATTAAATTGACGTGACCTGTTCGCTAATTACACCATGATTATTTTGGCCAATCAGAGTGGCATAGATCGGACTGGGATGAAACGAAAAATCGCAATCTGTTTCACAGAGAATTACTTACGAATTATAGCGGCCAAGCGACGAATTATAGCGGCCAAGCGAATATTCACTGCGGGATCAGTTTGGGAAACTCGAGGTCCCCCCATGCAGCACAGAGTATAGCGTATGGCCGTTTTCATTAGCCCATTCGGAGCAGAATAGTTGGGCGTTAAAGCGCATTAAAGTTCTACTGTTCTATCCTTTTTTCTTCTTTGTTTATATAAAAAAGATAACCTTCGCTACATGAAGATCTGACCGGTTGCATAGTTGGGTCGTGTTAGGGGTAATACGAGAGGCTTTTGACCCTATGCCATCAGACATTTGATTAACCACTCAGCATTGATGTTTCTAGTGGTTACCCACTTCACGCCTAGAACTCGCAGCAAAAGACCTTTTCGTGAGCTAATCTTTCACATCAGAGAGGGGGGGGGCGTTAACGTCCATTCGACACAAATTAGGGTATTTCAAGACTAACATCACGCCACTTGACCCAATGAAGTCTTATGATGGAACGCGCTCGCGTTATCCATTTGGCCACCCCTTCAAGACATACTCACTGAGTCACCGTGGCTCCCTTTTCAAGAAACCATTTTTATCGATACATATTAAGAATAACAGTAACTTTACGAAAGAATAACAAAATTTATTATTTACATGTCATAAAAAGCGGTCAATTAAATGACCCTTCCCGTTGCTTTTAATTTGGAATTTATTTTTTAAAAAAAGAAATATACTGTATATAAATTAAACAACGTTCGATCGTGATTGTTAAGAGACAGTTATTATTTCCCAGAATTCAAATCAATTTGATATACACGTAGATATATAGTTGTGGTATAAATTGAATACTCAAGTACACATGCTGGAAGGAAACGTCAGTTACAGCACAACCGGTCTACCAGGAAGGGGATAATCTCCTCCTCATAAAGTCACTAACCCAAGAATCACGAAATACTGAAATAGAATCTATATGGGGTCAAGTGAAATGTCGTGATCAACTTATAGGTCTCATCATCCGTTGACAAACTCATGAACACAATTTCTATATTCCACTTCAAACTGCTAAATTACTTCTCTTATAAAACCACAGTTTATTTCAGTAATTAGGTTGAATAGTATACATGTATAATACTTATATATTTACACAAATGAATAAATAACACAATTTGAAATGGTAAATTCATTGGTAAATTAACTGTCAAATAATATTCACACAACATAATTTTGATTTAGATTATATTCTCTTTATTTACATTTTAATTTATTATTATTATTATTTATTATTTATAAGCGTTTATATAGCGTTTATTTCCACAAATGTGGTCAGTGACGCATTACAATAAAGATAATATGATATTAAAATATTGACAAAAGAAATATAGAATTAAAAGAAAAAATAAATAAACAATTTGTTTAAATCATAACCAGTTTTAAAATTGTTCCCCTTTCAGTTCAAATACCTTATCCAGAAAACATGATAAGGATACCATACTCTTCTGTAATCCGGTTGTTGACGTGCCTTAAAGTTTGACCGCTTTACTCACGTACTTCTGATAATCATTTATTTATTTGTTAGTCTTAAGGCACAATATTCTCAAATACGATGAAAATATAGACTTTCAGATTATATCAATAGACAGCAATCTAGTCGTACCAAAAATCATATTTATCAAAAAATAGGTGTTAATCCTGGCCATCAAAAGCGATTTCTTTGAACGCCAGATAGAGAAATTTCGTTGTATCCATGAAAACGGACTGAGATGTTATCTATCCTAGGTTTTCTATTTTATTCGAAATTATTCTGTTAATATATAAATTGTGGTGGGTGTTCGGAAAGGGGTCCAAGTCGTGTGCTTTAGATCATAACGTCTGTCATTCCGTTATAGTTGTTTCAATTCACGAGTTGTACGCGACGAGAAGTGGGTCGCCTGCATAACCTTCTGGGTTTTCACCAACGGGCCCTCTACCCCCACCCCCTACCGCAAGCCACTCTGCTAAAGACACTTACGCACAAGAAAACTATTGAAAAATTGTACCTCAGAATATAGTCTGTGGCGAGTGTAGCAGACGTAATATATCTCTATTTTTTGTGGTTGAATGACCTGCCTTATGTTTTAATATCAAATCACGGTTTTTTAAACATGTATTGAAATGTGTGATAAATTAATATTCGAGTTAAACTAATATCAAAATCATATTTAGATAATATAATAAAAAAAATCACGATTTGATACACCTGTATTAATTGATGATAATGAAAATGGCATTTGATTGTCTTGGAAATCTAGCACTATATAGGTTATAAAATATGCTAATTAATTTTATGTTGATATATAAATATACAAAGCAAGATGAACTATTTGAGATATTAGAAATGATAATTATCAACGGCTGTTACATCCACTCCCTCCGAATAAATATACCGTTGATCTGACAGTAATCAAACTATATGATTGGGTGTTTAGGGTTGAAATCAGTGACGCGATACACTAATGGTACTAATTAAATCTAGTTAATTACACATTAAAAACTCGTTGATAGGGCACCTAATGACTTCTGTACTCTGCACTCTACTTTATCCTGACATCCATAAAAACTTTGCTGAAAAATGAGCCACCGACAAAGAAAATCATACATTAAAAATGATTGTAGTTTTATTTAGAGTGAGCAATGATTACTTGTCTGTCTATATTTAGGTTGTTATCTAAATTATGTAAAAAAAAGAAAATGGGTGCAAACAAATACCAAAATAATATGTTTGATGTTAAACATTTCGATCCCCTTACTGAAAATCATGGGGGTCCTATAGATAAACGTCTAACTCAATATTTTCCATAATAGTCGAAATTTAAAACACGAATTAGAATTAAATATTGGTTCATTTCAATCAATATTGATGTTGTTATCTTTCGGTAAATATGCGGGACCTTAATCCCCTATATTGTTAATCCTGTATTCTACTGGTTTCGTAATAAACACAGACAAACATATGCTACAAGACAAAACGGAAGTAATTAGTAATGGCTGATTCAAAAACCCCAAAATAAATAAATATAAAAACGTGTTGAATGGACTGTCGTTCGATTTAGACTGTTCGCGAACTGTACCGAACAGAATTGATTAGAAATTTCAATGATCTTTTTACTCATTGGATATAAATCTCTTTACATACATTCATATTACATTGGCAGTACTATTAAACTCACGTTCGTCGATTTTAAGGTTCCAAAGATTAGAGCCATACGCCCTTTCATTCAAAATAAAAACGATATTAAAGGGGTAACACAGTTGACAGTTAATAGTTAAAAAATAGATAACGCAAATAGAATAATCATGTTGAAAATTTTAGAGAACTTGCTCCATTCTTAATCGCGATATTAGCATTTGAATTTTAGGTTAGTCTCGATCTATTAAAGTCGGTCCGATAAAGACGGATTATTCAATTTTGTCTTTAATCATCCGTCACAAAAATGTATTCAATCCTCTAAAAATCGCGACGACATCAAGAGTCGATTATGATCTGAATAAATTTAATTAATGTCTAATTAATAGTTTAGATAACATTTCAGGCCCAAAGAAAGATCTGCAATAGACAGATTTTGCTCTTGCATAATGTATGTTTAAACTGTAAAATAAAATGAATTTATTTAAATGAGACAAACCATACAGATCCATGTTCATGTAATAATTTTTTTCCAAATTGTGTGATCTCAACAAAGTCCTAGATGATGCTATGTATTGTGTGAATTGGTTCTGCTACATCATTTACACCGTAATAAATCCGTTATGAGACAGAGAGAAGGAGGGGGGGGGGCAATTTCCATTCGACGCAAAGAAATGAAATGGGGTTTTACGTCCTACTCTTCTGCTCCAACTGGGCTAATGAAGACAGGTCATTGGAAACAAACCATGTCATTTAGGGACTAACATATAGTTCAGTTTTATTTCAATAACTCGTTAGCAGTAGGATAAAACTGGAGAAAACCTGGAGATTGTACATGCAACCCTACCCTTACGTATTATTTGGGAATCGAAAACACGCCATCTGACTCAATGGCAGATCTTGTGATCTAAAACGCACGCTGTAAACCATTCGAAAAAGCAACGCTCTTTACAATTAAAAGGAAAATCCTTCCACCATGCCGACACCTGTTTTTTTTAGTACTATTGTCATTTTTGAATAGGTCGATTATCAATTTTTAGTCCGATATAATGTAGTCTGTGATGTCATTTCATCTCATTCCATTGAGTTCTCATAATAAAAAGGTGTAGCAGCCTTGGTACTATTTTATCTTGGAGAGTCTGATAATTAACAAGTGCACTAGGTAAGACAACCAATCCTTCTGATTGGCGGGAATCGCCTCGTGCCAGTGTTCTGTTGGGCACGTGCGATATGACTCTAGCTTGGCATCAGGCGATACACACCACCTTTTGTTGAGTAAATAATGAAAATGAGTTTTGTAGAAAGGTATTTTGATAAGTTAGTTTTGATAATCTGGACTATATTATAGATTAATGAGTCGGGTATGTTAAAGGCGTCATGTAACGAGTAAAATTTTCCAGCTGTTTTTATTCGTTCCACATTGCCAGTGTTTGCACATCTTTCTAAAATTTAGGCATTTTCCGATAAATTTAACAAAATACAGTCAATGACAAAGTGACGTGTTGGATGTTAGGCATTTTTCCAAATTTCTCCACACAATCTTGTCGAAAATTATGAGCATAGGTTTTGACATGACTGAAACCATACTGAGGGCAGGTTTCTATCATTTTTTTTCATTAAATTTAGGGAATAAAATATTATTAGCCGGCCATAAATAACCGTAGTTTACACTGGATCGTCGCGCTTTAACTTTAGGCTTGAGATGCTGACCCGTTTTCACGTTTTTATTCTATTTCAAGATTTGGGCCTTTAGCTATTTAGGCCTAGACCTATACCGCAAGCGAACTGAAAGGTTGGTCATTGCCATTGCAGAATTTTATTTTGGCTTCAAATAGTATACACATTAATATTTGGACATTTTATTCCCATGTGAAGCCTATAATCACCCCTCTGCATCGTCGGATGACAGAGATTTAAACGGATTCCCCATGTACATGCACAGTTGCGGCGATAAGAAGCCATTTATGCCACGTCTACTTGTCAAAACCTCAAACAGTGATATTTCTATTTTGAAACTTTGCATTATCTATTTTGAAATTATTGTAGCAAGAACGGCTAGCTCTTTTTCTAAATGTTATACAAACAAACATCTTTAATAGAAGGTTGTTAAACAGGTTTCCATCCTTTGTCTATAAGCAAAACGTCCTACATCTTGGCACGAATATGGCTAATAAAGACGAGCATACGCCATGCACTGTATGGAAGACCAAACAGCTCTTTATTCAGTGTTCTTAGTTCTAAATTCATAGTCCTTAATTCTTACTTCTTCATTTGTTGTCGTGTATCGACATTTGGCACCGAATAAAGAGCTGTTTGGTCTTCCATAGCATTGTGGTGTGAGATAGATTTAACCTACTCATTTTTTTTAAAACTGTAACTGGCATGGGTTTTACCCAATTGCCAAAGCCGCCAAATGGCAAAAATGCGACTTTTTGATCGAATTTTTCTGCCGATGCTACCATTAAAAACGAAGTTTGGATATGAATTCAAGCTTTCGCTAGCCTTAATCTCGACAATGAAACAGCAGAGACCAGTGACGTTGTCGTGGTGTGTGTATTTTGATGACGTCGATGCTGCTATAAATCCCAACTAATTTTTACATTTAGTTAATTATTCGTAATTAAACATGGCGTTAATTTGAATCTAACTCCATGGGGCCCAATTTTACAGTCCGGGTAAATCTCTTCTGTTCGCATCTCGAGTTAATTTGAAATATTTAGCTGGAAATTTGATGTTAATGTGACTTATGATTGGCAGCTGTCAGTTCTATAATCTCCTAACATATATTAATTTTATCCACGTGAACATAGTCAAAATAGTACAACCTTATAATAAGCTTAACTCTCTGAGAATATTAACTACATTTTAAGCTCGATACAATTATTTCTGATCTTAAATGTGCGACGCTTACTCTTTCTGGACCATCAGATACCACTTCTCATTCGCCAAAGGGAGGCGGGTCCACGGTACCATTCCCCGTGGACCGTCAAGTATAGGTACATCGGTGCCCCATCGCTGCCCGCAGAAGCCATATCTCCCAACAATTTTGGACTAGCTACGGGCCTGCTGCTAGACGGCGGAACTCGTTGCCTATTAAAATACGCCGATGCCCCCTTTTGTCGTCATTCATGAAACTGTTTCAAACAAGTAAGGGGGTGTTGTATGACCAATGGTTAACGCGTGAGCGTTGTATCATAAGGTCTGTCATTGAATCAACTGGCGTGGTTTCGATTCCCCGGTTGTACGTGACAAAAGAGGACGATCGCCCTCTCTCTCTCTCTCTCTCTCTCTCTCTCTGTTAAGCGCTAAGAGCAGAGGCGTAGCCGTGAAATATATATGGGGGTGGGGGGTCGCACATTCCAGTCCTAAAATTAGTGTTTTATTAGATTTCGGGCACGTTATTTTGCCAAGAGTTCATTTTTAGTGGAGTTGTGACGCTATAAAAATGTACAATTATTATTATTATTATAATATCATAATTATTATAATAATCAAAGTGGAGCATCAGATCAACACAATAGTCGCAAATATGGGGAATTCAATTAGGTAACACGTTTTGAACTGTAGTAAACAATAGCGACATCGTTCATCTGAAATGTATTTGTGTTTGATGGATCATACCACATGTATTCCCAACAATTGAAAACATTGATGCAGAACAAAATTGCAGAAATATTAAAAGGAATGGGTACTCTAATCAATATATTGAATCTTCAGCATATGATGGGGTGGATGGCTGTATAGTTAGCGTGCACGCGCTGTATCATACGGCATGCCATTGAGTCATCTGGCGTGGTTTTAAATCCCCGGTTGTACGTGGCAAGGACGCCTTGTGGGTTTTCTCCGGGTACTCCGGTTTCCTCCCACTTCCAAAGACCTTTACGCGCAAGCGAATTGTTCAAATAAAATTAAGCCACATGTTAGTCCCGAAATGACCTAGTTTCATCCCTCTGTGGAAAATTTGATACTTTCAGAAATATTCAATTAGGCACAGAGACTTTAAGTGACATTTTTAGCAATTGGTCATTTTAAATAAAACACAAAATGTTTGTAGAACAGAATGTCGCATCTGCATGTTGATACGTTTGTTGGTACTATCAAGAGTTTGTTTGATAATGAAGTGAATATCCTCGTTGAAACTTGTCCATAATACATGTATATAGTAAAATGTTTAATTTCTAAATGTCCGTGGGAAAAGTCGCATAATGTGAGTTGTAAAAAGGCAAAAATGATATGGAATACATTGGTTGAATTGCTTAGGGGGAAAAGTTTCAACAACTATTAAAAACAAATTTTTATTATCCCAATATACATACTTGGTTATCTGCTACTTCTTTTATATGTATGACAGACCTTGTTACCTAAAACCGGTTGTGCGTGACAAGGAGTAGGGTCGTTTGTCTAACCTCGTGAGTTTTCTCCGGGTCCCCCGGTTTCCTCCCACTGCTAAAGACCCCTACGCGCAAGCGAATTATTGAAATAAAATTAAACCATATATAAGTCCCGAAATGACCTAGTTTGTGTCAAGTGGACGCTAAACCGCATTTCTCTCTCTCTCTCTCTGTTGCCTAATGCGTGCCATTTATGTCACTCTGCCACCCACTCCCTCGAAATGGTAAGACCCGATTTCATCCTCAAATAAAATAAAACACGTGTTACCCCATAATTACAGCAACAACGCTCATATTATGTTGATTGTTTCATAATTTTAACCTTTTAGATAAAAAGATAAATATTTCATTTTATTTCCCTTTTGATGAAAACCTACGAAGGGAAAAATTTCATTGTCAACAAAAACATTACAAACGTCCTATTCAAAAACGTGTTTATTCACACGTCAGTTCCCAATTGGTACTCTTTAGTGGAAAAGCGCCAGTTACGTATCTATTAAGGTTCTCTGTTTTCATAGGGAATCTAATTTTTTTTATCACAGCTGTTAAAATTGATTTATCATGTTGTCTCACGTGTTGTGGGACTTTTCCTCAAGCCAACATTTTATTAGTAGTTTAAATCTTTGTATTTCTGGTTCATTTAAATATTTTTGTCATAGAAGTTGGGAGCCTCCAGCTACACCGCCCCCCCCCCCCCCGCCGCTCACCGCCCTCACCGAATTCTGTGAATCAACCATTTTCGGGCAATGTTTTCGGGCAAAAAGCCTCCGCACCCCCCACCCCTAAGTGAGCTTGGCCCCCTATGCCTATGTTTTATGTTTTAATTGTTTACTGTTACCGCTGTCAATGCCTGTTGAGTACTGAGATGTTAATGGTACAACTCATACTGTTTAATAATATCAGATACATTACATTAAATATACATTATGTAAGATTTAGATAAAGAACTAGCCATTCTTGATATATAATAGTTCGAAAGTAGATAATGTAAAATTAATAATTTGAAAATTTCATTCAAATTACTCTATTGCAAGCGCAGATATTAGCCTTTGAAGGTTTGACAGACGTGTGCAATAATTTCAACCAGCGACCTGGTTGATCGAAGCTACGTCTCGTTCCTCCATAATTGATTAAATCAAAGTATCGCTGAAACGTTTCAATCTATTTAATACCGGAGAAATCTGATGCCATCCAGGGTTGATTAAGGCTTGGATCAGTTAATTAATGTCTAATTAATAATTTAGAAAACATTTCAGGCCTAAAGAAAGACCTGCAATAGGCAGATTTAGCTCTTGCATAGTGCATCTTTAATATTGAATATAATTTTTAATGCCCGCAATGTCATATTTATTAAATTCTATTTTAAATTATCTGGACATTGATATCATGACTGCTGATGTCGTATGTTATTACTGATAAATATAACGTGTGTTAACTAGCAGAAACCAAGACTCTAATTGTCCGGTAATACATCGATCGTATCTAGTATATAACTGTTGTAACATACAAAAATCATGCTGGCCACCCCCTCACTTTCTTATTGAAATGGAAAACCAATTTGAAGGCCAAGTCGAAGTAAAAATGAATTTGTTTGTTTTACAGGGTTTTCAATGTATATTATTATTGGGTTTATTCAATGATTTGTCCATATTGTATTAATTTCGGAGTTATCTCCCTATTTACTTTCAAGCTTGTGAACTCGATATAAAAACATGGGGTTTAACGTCCTACTGTTCTGATCCGACAGAGCTTATGAATACGCCCCCCCCCCCCAGGTTAGCGAACCAACTTCTTACCGCCTGAGCCACCGTGGCTCCCGAATGCGAGGCAGTACAGGATACGTTTAGAACTCAGTGGGAATATTTTAGATAGTTAACTTAGAGGAATAGTTCGTTGGGCATTAGGAAGAAACATAATTATCGTATACCAGTGAGTTAACCAGTTAAATCTTGCAGACAATATCTAAATTTTGGATAGAGAATCCTATTGGCCATGTTTGTGAATGTGGTGTAGAACAAAGTTCTCGAAGTAATATTTTAAAACGTGGCGTATTTGGCGTTTTGACATACAAACGATGATATTGGATATAGTTTTCTGTTATCGCAAATCGCAAACCCATCTCTGTATTCACAATCGCATTAATTGGGAACAAATTCTTTAGTGCAAAATTTTCGCACCGATGTTATTTTAATTCGATCCACCCATCAGTCCAAAATCTTGTTAACGCTGTTGAGGATACATTTATCCTTTGGTTCTTTTTAATATTATTAAAAGTAGTTCGGCATACTCTTAGTCTTATTGTCCTCTATTGATTTGTGACGATTTTTGAGTTATGCCCCTTGATGTAGAAAACAAGGAATTAATTTGTCTCGTCTTTGAAAGATTAGATGATATTTTTAGTTCTATTAAGTCGTATTAAACAAATAAACCATTGACCAAATGTCACGGTTAGCGACGGTTAGTTAAGATTCTATGATGTTTTATTGACTTAGAGTATTTAGTTGTCACGTAACATCGTGTTGCCAGGGGGTGAATCAGGGGTCGCTACTTGACCCTTATTCTTCCCTTCAATGACTGAGTGACCAGCGCGGCTGAGAGATAGTAACGTATGAATGAACTGAAACTATCTTGACAAAAATGATATGAATGAAATTGGCTATGTTGTTACATTTAGGCGGGAAAGGACGGGGTTGGGTTATTTCGATTTACGTCCTGTCAAAAATGACAATCCTCTAAAACTACTTTGCTGAACAAGGAGTAACTTAAAATAATCTTGACCTCCGAGTTGAACATGTGCAACTAAAAGCTTAAAAAGTTTAGTTTTTTTTAAGTTTAATCAATATTTTGGTTGCTTACTATTGTATAATGTAGAACATTCGGATATTAAATGAAGACAAAAATTGTTTTTTAAATAACATTATGGCCCAAAAATTATATAAATCAATTATTTCTTACAAAAATTAGCCAGTTCTCTTTGATTTGTGTCAAATACAACGAATTGGGATGATCGGATGATTTTGATTATTAATGGGATAGTGTTTGTTTCAGAAGATCAAACAAATGCCGACATTTTTATAACACAAAAGAAATCAACTTAAATTTAATGAAACCGACCATTTTTTTAACAAAGGTCTAGTCCCTTCAAGTTATAGCTGTTTTAATAATTTTGACTTTTTAGATGGGGAGCAATCGGATTTGCTGTGCTGTTATTATCAATAACGATAAATTATACACTGACTGTATTGTTTATATGTGTATTGGTCAGTTTTCATTATGCCATTATCCTAGTAGGTGCATTAAAGCCCCAATAACACTCTTGTTGTAACTGAAAAATATGTCCCAATCTTCATTCTGGTCAACAAATCGTATTATTTTAGAATATTCCAATTAAATGATGATATAAATTTCATCTTAACACATCTAATTTAAAAAATTGGAAAAATTCAACCAATTGATTTGAAAAGTCTAACGTAAACCTTTTCAAATGTGACTTGAATTTTAAAATATTTTCGAACCCTCTGGACAAATAAAATAGGTTGTAATGGATAATTTACACAACAGGTAGGACATTTAAACATTTAGTACTTAGAATAAGGGTATTATTTATTTTCTGGAGCTACCAAGCCAGCAAGAATGTTATTGTCCCTTTAAAGAAGGATGTAAAATCCCATTTTATTTCATGTGTACCAGAATTTTGAATGGTAAAAGTACATGAAACAATGAGGTAGATATCTGAAGTCGCCAAACAATTAAAGTAACATTTGGGCGTTTGCATATTTCGGTAAACTATTAAATTTTCCCACGGCTTAATCCACGTTAATATGTATTCAGATTGATCATTTAACATTTAATTAAGAAAACAAAATCAAATACCAATGCTACTTAATGTGCCGTCTTGGATTCAATCAGATATAGTCAGGTCTTAGTACATACCAAAGCAGCAACGATCTATGAAATTTTAATTCCACATATACTTGTAAATACTGAACGGACTTGAACCAGTTTTGGACATATATTCTGAATATAGACATTCTTCGTTCACGGTATTGTAGTTTGCAGGTGATTCATATAAAGCTAAAATGGTGCATCACAATTTGTGGAGTCAAATGAAAATGTGATGTTTCAAAAGGGTTAAACTGTTAATATTGTCACACACGTCGCTCACAATATTTGTTTTAATATTTTAGAAATTAAACATGAAGCAAGGGGGTTTTCTTACGTGTACATCCGATTCGTCAAAATATTACTCAAATTACGTCCCAAGTCTGTATATTATTCAAATGTAATTCTTGTGTCATAATAAAAAAAAATGCACGGCAAAATCATAATAATATGTCATTTGAACTTTATTGCCATGTGTAGAACTTGTAATTACAGTCCCCACATTTCGAAATGTTGTACCGATGGGTTCTTTCAATTCTGTTTCTTTCCTTTAGAAATTATGTTGGATAGAACATAATATATAGAATTCATAACTACACGTAGGTGATAATTTTAATGTACAAAACCAGGGATTTATAGTCTTTAAATGTAACACATTGATAAAACATATATTTTCCATATGATTTTAACTATACATAAAACGATGAATCATTTCAGTCTTTTATACTTGGATTTATTGGAATAAGCAAAAATTTGAAAAGAAATAAATTCAATTGGTTTTTATTGAGTTTAAAAGTGTTGAACTGTCTATTTAACTGACATCTGTGAATCAGCGGAGCCCAACTAATGATATAGCAAGACGATTACCAACGTTCGGGCCTTTGTCTGGGTTTAGTAAAAAATATATGATGCTGAATCAGTATTGAATTGCGTGAGGTCACGTGATTGGATATATTTGTAATACGTGGTAATCAGACCAAGGTGCCCATTGTTATTCCTATGTGATTAGGTCACACAAGTCAATAGTTGTGGAAGGGGCTTAACAGGGTTCGCGACTTAGACGCATGTTATTAACACTTGCAGTGAATGACATGAAGAACGTATCAGAGTTTCTCCCATGGTATATAGGTCCAATATTCTCGTCTACGTCACGGGCACCTGTTAAATACCTGTCATTACGGATTCTATCTACCGGAGATTAATTACATCTCATCTATTGATATTCGCACCTGAATTAAATGACATTTTACTTATTGAAAATCCTGGTTAATGACAGTTTTACCTATTGAAGGATTTACATGTAGATTAATGAGGGTATTTTACCTGAGTAGAATCCCAGCAGGTAAATGGCAGTCGGGTTATTGAAAAAGTCAGGTGTCAGCATCTCAAGATGTCGGGATGAGGAGATCTCGAGTAGTTTATTGTTGGTCATCTTTTAGCTAATTTCTACCTTCTCGCACCTTGATACAGATGTCATACGTTTAATCATTCAGCCCGTTTAATCGAGGATCAAATCACCGCAATCTCATCAACATATATTTACAATGATGGAATTAGTCTTCCGAAAAATAAACCTGGCACAATAAACGAAAATATTGTTGTAAAATCTATAAATGGTTTTTGTGGATTGTTTTGGAAATTGGTGATTATTTGGCCGAATAATTGCCATAAGAAAAGTTCATCTGAACAAAAAGAGCGACCCAGCTTATTAAATGAATTTGTGTTTTGTTTTCAAACTGACGATTATTTGATCGAATAATTTCCGCGAATAAAAAAGGCTCTGAACAATACAAGACCTTGTTATCAAATAAATTCGATGATAATTTGGTGGAAAAAGAACCTAAAAATAATATCATTAACAAAGAAATGTAACAAAAAAATATTGTTTAGATTAAATGAACGATTAAATTATCCATTTTTATTCTATTTATTATTTCTACATACAGTATGTCATATTTCAAATTACCATTTAACTGTGTGGGTGTGTTTTGGTGTTTCAAAAATACCAGTATTTTGTTTTATCAGCAATTTGATATTGGATGAAATTGTGACATTTGGGGGATCTACGGTGTTAAAGGGCGGGCATTATAAATATTATTCTAAAATTTGTCGGTTATAAACGGTCAAAAATTATGTTTAATCGTAAAGGATACGAGACAAACGCTGTAAAAATGTTGTTGCCCTTTTTATATACGCCTGTTTTTTTTTCCTTTCTATATTTCAAATTAAAATAAGAAAAAAATAAATTCTGCAGGATTTAGAATAATAACTTAAATCAATGTCCGTCTTTTTTTAAACTTTACTGTGTGTTATCTTAATACTTATTAATTATTGTAAAAAGTGAATATATCATTAAATGAGATGTTGCTATCTACCACAAATAATTTTCTCAAACAAATTTCAAACTACATTACACGTTAATTGATTTCTTTTAAGGTGGAAGTATAACTTTCGATGTCTTCACCCTACCTATATCTGGAATTTAGGCATTTTAAATTCCAACTTAGCCATCATCTAAATCTGGTTAAATTTTTGCACAGAGTTTGAAGAACGTTTGTGAAAAAACTGTACCAAATCATGTCGTAAAACCAAACTGGATTACGTACACTAATTACTTACCTAAAATTTAGTTTTTGACATATTCTTGTGTCTTAATGACAGACTGGGGACTGGGATGTTTTTCAGGAGCCCCAGAAAGGGAAAATGGTTTTCTATATCGTAATCTCTAAAATTAGAATATCCTGGTTCAATAAGTGTATGAGGTTTGTTCTTATCTTTGATACAACAAATAAAAAAATCAACACCATTTTTTTCATTATTAAATTTAGAAATGTAAACATTGCTCTCTTTATTGGTATTTTATATCTAATGTCAAAAATATCTTAAAACAATCTTGAAAGATCCCGAAAATATTCCAATCTTTGGGTACATTTTTTTAACACGTCATCAGTTATGTTAATGCACCGACTCTATCTCCTTTTATTGGCTTAGAAATGGGACTTAATGAACCGTGACTACATTTCACGGTAGATGTATTATCCAGTATTTCGATGCGGTATTTAATAAGGGGTGTAGGTTTAATGCACCGTGGTGTATTTAACGATGACCGATCTAAATAACAAGGTTCAGAATATCAGGCGGGATGGTTTGAACTCTGTGCCCAAAAACTCATAATCTTAAACTTTTGATGTTTTCATCAATGAGAGTTTCAAAAAAGAGTCGCGGTTTATGTGAAGAGGTGTTAAAATCAACATAAGAAAAGCTGTGTGAATATTAAACGTATTAAAAGTTAATTGGTGTTTATTTTAGTAGAACTAGTGCGAAATGGGTGATGCGGAAGACAGATTCACGGATTAGTTTTTATGAACAATTTGCCCTGCAATTCTAATAGCTATTGCAATCAAAGTGAAGCGTTTAGAAAAGTGGCTGTTCCTTTGATTGCAATACAAAACATGAATAAGAATTTCGCATTTTAACGCTATTTTTCCTCCATTCCCAGCGAACGGCATATTTAGACGGGAGATTGTGTCCAATTTCAAAAAATACTGACATACTCTATTTTTCTGATGTAAAAATTCAAGGAACCTCTGACTTCAAATTCTATAAATTTCTGAAGTCCTACATAAGTCATTATTTCATAGAGTTATCCCGTTGGTTCATTCCTTCAATCGAAACGATAATACCTGATGAACTTTCTCGGCCAACGCAACGATCGAACATAGAACCTCCCTAGCGAATCAATGTCCAACTCGTGGCTCCCGTACACAATAAACTATAAAAGATTCGAGTTTTGCCCTGGTGGAATTAGCATGTATTTGTACTTCTATCTAAACCCCCAATATTTGAATGATTGTATATTATGGATTTCCAGATTCTTTAAACGTGTCCGTGCATCAGAGTTAGTTTTGATGATTGTGTGCGGGGCAGGGTAGGTCGAAACATATGGTAGCACATGCTGAATTTTGCCGAATTCGTTCGCTCAAATCAGTATTTGGATAGTCGAGTGTATTTGATAGTACTTGTAGAAACGTTGTTTTAGCAGATATATTGGTCGTAAGGTATACATCAGTGACGTCTCGTGATATACAAATATGGCGATTCCATATAGATGTAATCAAAAAGTTGAACTGTTTTATTTTGGTCTATTATTGAGAAATACAAACGATATGTTAAAAGGGGACAAACGAGGCTAGATCCAAGTTAATCTTTTTAACAGATATCTTAATATTCGTCCTAAATCATCAGCTCGTTCAATAGAATCGACCCTAGTCCACGGTCAACTTTTAAACGCAACTTTAATGGCTTAATTCAGCGAACCTTTAGGGTCAGAACCTAACCTTTGACACGGTTCTATATTTTTACATATTTTACCTACTAAAATCGCTTTGTACCATCATTAATTAGCCCGGTTAATGACTGTAGCATGATTTACACTCTAGGGATAATTTGCTTTGATGTATTTTTGGGTAAGTCAGTAAGTTTTTAATTTAGTAGCGTACTGGTGCCAGAAACAGACCAGAAAAGGGTTTGCACTTATTTATTTCTCTGAAATTCCGTTCTGCGATTGCTCCGTGAACGAAAGCGAACTTCCACTGGATTCTCAATAGCATCGCCTTCGACAATCCAGGACATTTATAAAGGAATCTGATGCACTTGGGCATAGGGTTTGTCAACCCCCGTCCCCTCCAGTCACGTGAAAAATCTTCTGACTTTCGGCTCTTATAGTGGATGTTTGGAATGTGTTGTTGAATGGAAATCCGTTTGGAAGGATGTTCGCAACATGTGCTCATTAGTTTGTTTCGTTTTGTACAAGAACCCTTATTCACTGTGGCGGAGGATACTGACATAACACCCAGTGTAGGCGTTTTAAAGAACAAAAATGCAAAACCATATCATTTCTAATTTCAAAATGTCGCATTTAACTACAAGACAAAATCGAAAAGTGGAGTGCATTTTGTCGACATTTATTAATAATTTCTCAACATATTATATTTTGTTTGTGCTTTAAAATCATTGAATTAATATATCAAAACGCGCACATCAAAGAAACAGACCCCCAAGTCCCTTCCCCCGCCCAGCTAACAAATAATTCCCAGCGAGATAAAAGTATAATTTGTTTCTGCAGTAACGAGCAAGCAGGTGCCCGTCTTGATTAATTAGCATATCAACTTTAACAAATACACAAATAATTACATTTTATTCAAATCACTTTTCATAAACAAATTATCGCCCTCCCTTCACGCTCCGCACTGGATTGAAATTATTAATAATCACCTTTATTTTAGCACCTGAACAAAATGACTACCAATCAGCCCTCACAAACCTCTTTGATCTTTTCGCTCACAAAACAAACATGAAAACCGTCAGGTGTAAATTAAGGGGGCATCTCAGGTGACCTTAAACATTGATGAGTTCTTTCTAAAACCCCGCATTTGCCTTTTAAACATCAGTCATTTAAGGTGACCCTGCGAAACCCCTTCGACCAAATCTCCGCTTGACTTGGAATTAATTTGATGGAGTTTTTGATCTGTTATCAATAAAAGTTATTAATTAAGGTGAAGAAACCAGACACAGTACAAAAAAACCAAAAACTAATGAAAACCGTGTGAAATGATAAGATTAATGTTGTTATCAATTGGCAATATTGGAAAAAAAAATAAACCACGTCCAGTCTTTGTATGAAGTTCAGGCATGATATATTATGACCAACTATATATCTTGCAAAATTATTGAATCTTACAAACCTTCAGATGCAACGTTTAGAAACTACAATTCTTCAATATTAAACCGCTTTTAACATCATTTTAAAATCTCTATATGGACAGTGTCATTAAATGTATTAAAATCTCTACCCATACATCAGCCCAAACAAAATCCTGAAGAAGAAAGCTTCATACGGGTGTATTTGTTACGTTTTGTAAATTCAATTTTCTTTTATATTTTAAAGATACATTTCGGTTAGTACATGTAAAAGATGATGATGTATTGTTATATGTTTTTACTATATACAGTAACAGTGCGGATCTTCAAATTACGTTGTATACAGTTTTGTTTACATTTCTGACGTTATCGCACACAATTTTTGTGGTTTTCAAGGAATTGAAGGAACGCTCATGATAACACCAGAAGTTTGTTTTTCATGTGCGCGTTTTTTCGCATTTCTATGCGAGTCTTCGCAAGTTACACGGTCCTATTACATTTGTATTAGACAGACATTTTCACTAGTGAAATGGCCGCGGTAAAGCCGCAAAAACGCGTACGTGAAAATCGGGCCTAACTCATTGCAAGCAAGTCAGTGCTTAACAGGGGCGGATTGGGCCGTCGGGCGATCAAACGATCGACCGAAGGGCCGGTCGGACAAAAAATGAAAAAAATAATTTTGTCCAATTCGTCTAAAATAAAACCCTTTTCTGCTGAACATTATATGGGAGAGGGGGTATTGGACCGGCCATGGGGCGATGGTGATCATGTTGTATGTGGTCGGTGGCTTTAACGGGCCGCCACACCATCACTGGAGTCTATAATAGACTTTCTGGGTCGGGTGTGCTGGGCGTGGGCCAGAATTCGGAATCCTGCAATGGGGATTCTGAATTTCATCCGAAAATTTTATCGGATTCACCCGACACTGTCGCCTGACAATTTACTAATTATTAAGTCACCCCCACCTTGTTTGTGGGGATACGCCAGAATCCAAAATTCAAAAAGCAGCTTTTATGAATTTCACTTTCGTCAATGAAAATATTCCTACTTATTCAATATTGCTAACTGGTTAATCAAATGGTCAAAATTTTCTCAACTAATCCCATTTTTTAACCAGTTAAATTCTCTTGACTCTTGACGATACAATGATATACGTTAATTAATAATATGACGATATGATAATTTCACAGGTTGATGGTTGTAAATTACTTGCCGTCGGGGTTTTGGCCTAAGTTAATCGATTTATAAAATATATTATTTGACAGAGATTATAATCAGATATGCCACCAAATCGCATATTTTTTCAAAAATTTCCAGGGGAGAGCCCCCCTCCCGGCCTGGCTCTGCGGTCAGTAAAAGGGGCCGCTACGACACAGGAGCCCGGGCCCGTTCCCGGCCCCAATCCGCCCCTGGTGCTTAGGATTATTATTATAATTAGGCGAGATTAACGGTTTTAAATAAATTACATTTACTTCGTTGAAATCGGACTTCGGTGTCTTGGATTATTCTTCTTTCTGTGCTATTGGAGGTTTGACTAATTTGCTTGATGGAAATAAGCTTATAATCGCCCTCATCTGCTTGTAGTCCATGGCGTTCTAATACGTTGTCGTTGACAACCAATGTTTGTAAACCCGAAAAAGGGAAAAGGACAGCCCGCCATTTACCGACTTGGTAGATGACACCTTTGAGTCAAGAGTCAACGACAAACGTATTGTGTAAGCTATATATCTAATCAAAATGACAGACGACATTGGCCTTGATTTCACGAAGTATTTAACTGTTTACACTGTAAAATGGCGGGAATCCAAGTTCAACAGGCGTGTGAGCCTATTTGGTTGTTTTTGTTGAACCCGTGACCTGTGTGACGTCTGGCTTGTATGAAGTATATCGATTATATGATAGTTTTGTTGATTTGTACTCGATCCTCGAACATACATACACTGTGTTGTCGAGATTTATATTTTAGATAAAGTAAACACGTGGCTAGCATGTAAACAATCCACACCACGACCAGGTTGTATGTGATAAGGTGGTTCTCTGTAATGCCTTCCCAAAAAACAGTAACGTAGTTAGACAGCCAGAGACGTGACACACTCGCCAAATTCCCATTTAATGTCATTTAATGTAATTAAATTGACTTTTTCTTAAAGCACCCTACCCCACATCATTAAGTTATCAATATACACTATATCCTACTCCGCACCTTGAATATACACTGTGCCGATCCCCTCCACCTTTAAGCCATCAATATATATTGCGCCCTATCCCGCACCTTTTTAGTCATCAATGTACGTTGCGCCCTATCCCACACGTTTAAGTCATTAATATATACTGCGCCCTATACTCCGCAACCTTTAAGTCATCAATACAGACTACATCCAGCCTATCCCGCACCCTTCAGTCATCAAAATACATCGTGCCCTATTCCGCACCTTTAAGCCCAATATACACTGCATCCAACCCCGTAATCTTCCAGTCATCAATATACACTGCACTCTATGACAAAGAATGAAGATGACCCTTCCTCTACAGACAATATTTTAACACCATGTTTTAAAGTGATATTGTTAAACATTATTTTCAATTTAATTAAAATACAGATCTATATTTCGTTTCGTTTTTTATACTTTCGATGGCCGACACTACACTATATAGTAAAGACAAGTAAAACTAAATTTTGAACTATAAAAACGAAACGAAATAGGATCTGTGTTTTGATCAGATTGACATTATTTTCTATTACTTCCTCATATGCAGATAATCATAATTAAATCAACCTGTCTAGAATATCATGTATTGGATGTTAAACCTTAATATACAACAACAAAAACTAAGCCCTGCCCAGCACCCTCTAAGAATCAATATACATCCAAATCATCAATATACATTGTACCCTATCACACCCCATTTAAGTACTCAATACACACTGCACCCTGCACCACCCCTTTACCTAATGTCATGTCCAATCAAAAATAATGCATTCTTTTAACGTTTATAAAAGTCAAATACCAAATATATTTAATTCTAGTCGATTAATCGACAAAAAACATATTAGTCTGATCAGTAGAATTTAAGATGGTTTTTAACAAATTTTCATTCAGTTTATTCAACGCTTCGTTGGCTCTTTTGTTGCTGAAATTAAACATGTAATAAGTCCGCGTGAGGTCGTTACGACGGGGCACCAGACACAATCGCAAACTTCAATCAAACATTAATAATACTTGTTAAAATCATTCTCCCTATTTCATTGTTTTTGATTGAATTGATTTTGATGTAGAAACATTATTTATGATCGAACGGGTATTGATCTCCCGTCGTTATTGACTCTGATCACGCTATTCGTCGTGTTTCGTGTTATAACAAAGTTTGTTCGGAACACTTCGGTTTTTCTTTACAACAATCTGATTCAATAGCCAAGGCAGAAAGATCCAGATCTTGCACTGTACGACAGTCTGATAGACTTGGGCCATCATTTGATTGTATAAAAAGTTCAGTAAATTAAGATCATGATATAAATAATACGACCTACCGATAAACCTTGGTCGTGTTATTTCACGATAGTCTGATAGAATAAAGTTTTTAATATGGACGAAGGTCATACAATATTATGCAAATCCAAAAGACAAAAGTCATACGATATAATGGCAATCCAATGGACCGAAGTCACGATGTATTACTACGACATTTCGGTGTATCTGGGTCATGCTACGGTCTGGTAGAATCGTCATTATTGACCGACAGACCGAGGTCATGCTGTAAACTATTGTCCGATAGACCGCGGTCATGCTATTTAACACAAGCCGACAGATCGAGGCCATGCTTTGTAATGATGTTGACAGATCGACGTCATGCTATAAATATAATCCGACAGTGCGATGTCGTGCTATGAAACGACAGTTCGACAGACCTAGGTCATGGTATGTAACGGCAGTCGTGCTATAAAACGACAGACCCAGGTCGTGCTATAAAACGACAGACCGACAGACCTAGGTCATGCTATGTAACGACAGTCCAATAGAACCAGGACAGTCTTGTTTCACAATCTTAGTTCGACAGTCCTGGACAGGGATGCCGAAATTGGTGGCGTCACCGGGCAACCCCATCAGGCAAGGGGCGTCTTTTTGTATTGGGGATGGAGCTTATTGGTGATGGGGCTTACACTTCATGGAAAAATGGATGATCAGCAATATATCGATTGTCTGCCAATAAAGATTTTCAAAATGTCACATAAAATTAACTAGATTTCGGCTATAGAGCTCGGCAAACCGAGTGAAAGAGTGAAATACCTGTTTTGTTGTTTGATTACAAAATAAAGGTAAAAAAACCCATTAAACGACAATTGACAGCGATTATATCATCAAACGTCTGCCTCCCTTTCATTCAAACAAAATACAAAATTATAGTCTAAAGGAAAAATGGAAATTCCGGCAAAAAAGAGATTATTAAAAAAAAGTTGAATTACTTGTCACTTTGAGTTGTCTTGTGTTTTATATGGTTGTCATGAAGATGTCCGCGTGTGTTGTTTGGTTTGTTTTTGAGTTGTTCAATACACGTTGTCTTAGTTGCGCTGTTATAGTGACATGGTTATATCGCCCCTTCCAAACAAGGGCGTGCTGACCGCCAGGGTCCGTGAGAGAGTGGGAGAACTGCTGCTGCAGGGGCTTAGAGAACATAAAAAATTAGAGGAACTCGGAGGTACTCCGAGTAATGTTTTTAAAAACTTGTACGTTACGTTACTTGATCATAGCGACATAGCGTAGAAGAAAACTGGTGACTTTTCTGAACGTATGTACCTAGTGGCGTGTGTAAGATTAGAATAGTTTTCTGTCAGTCAATGTTTTGGGGAAAAATGACAAATTTAAAACTATAAACACCTGCCCAGACCTTCACACCGTGGGGCCCGACATGACCTCGTTCTGTTTGAGACTCTCGTCAACGTCAAGGTAATCGGGGCCTAGTCCGGCCTTGTGCTGAGGTACCTCATGGTGAGCGTACCAGCATCGTGCTCTGTCGCCTGTGATCGTACATGCGATTATCGATCGCTTATTTAGCCTGACTGGTATCCTATCATTAACAACGAAACTGATAGAAAAACTTTTACTTTCGTCTTCGTTTCGTAAGGGACTAAGAATCTCGGCGTTTTTTATAATTTTTGCCAATTACGGAACTTTTGATGAGGCTATTGATGGGTTAGCTTCCAGGTGTGCACGAAACGTTCCGCTTGAAACCAGTTCAACGAATAGTTGATGTGATCAAAAAAGTTGGCGTCTTATGGTCACGATTTTGGTTTTTCCATTGACATGTTTGCTTAAAATTTCCTGTCAAAATCGTGTACTTCTGATTATTATTAAATCAGTAAAACTTAAAAATATAAATCACGTTCTGTATATATGTGCTGTTAGACCAATTTTCATTTTTATTATATTAGCGCATGCGCAGGGGTCTTTCCTGTGAGATGCAACCGGTGTACTCGATGTAAACATCCATACAAATATTCTACGAATATTAGTCTGGATGGGTCCTCAAAATTTGACAGAAAATAGGTCATTGTCTGGATTATCCAGTCTTTTAAGTTACCACGTACTGAATCAAAACAGCTCGCTTGTCAACGATGACACTCTTTAAAATTTTGTTGTGTAAAGGTTCCAATTGAAATGGTATTTTTTTCTCGTCATGAATCAGACGTATGGCTTCTCACAATCTTCTTAATTCTTCATCGCGATGCATGCTTATTCCTCGTCTCTATTTTGTGTCTAATAATAGATGTGCCAAGTGAATTGTGGGATATATTTCAACCACGCTTTATAGAATCTAGCAAAATCGGCCCGGCTTCATAAGATCTAGCACTTACCGATACTTTCACTGGATACTTTAGCCAAAAGGTTCCATTGCCCATGCTTAACCAAATGTTTGGTTTTTTATGTGGTAGATTATCCAGTAATTTTAGTCAAAAATTGAGAACCGACCCAGACCCTCCGTGCGTTGAAGACTAGGGGGTTCTGGGTGACAGAGACTATGTAAACCCAAGAGGTGAGAAGATAGGGATCGAAACCACAACCGCAAGTCAAAGGTGACCGGCCAGCCAGAAGTCGAAACGCGACACTTTAGACCACTAGAGGCCATCCCAACACGGGACATAATCATTAACTCGCCTACTTACAAACGGCGAAAACACAATATTTGCGACAAAGGTGTCTAATCGGGGTGAAAAAATAAATTGCTTTACAATTCTAGTACCAATCGTATAATAATATTACTGAAGATCACTTAGGAATATTATAGGAAATGTTCTATAAGCATGCATTTATATCCTTTCCAAAAAAGTCACAGATTATATATTGAAATTCAAAATACAATTTATAGAAGTGAGACAGCATAAGTCATAAAATGGCTATTTTTGGAACAGATTTCTTGCCGTAACTCAACAACGAAGATGTATACTGACTTGAAATTTGGTAGTCATTAGGAGAGGCTGAATATAAGAAATGGACTGTAAATTCTGGAATTTGTTTCGAAACTGTATATAACATCAACAAAAATTGAAAACTGGACAAATACTTTTTTTTAAAAAAAAAACTCTAAATTGTATTCAATTGATAAATTTAATGGATTGACATCTACAAATTATTACTAAGATCTTCAAATTAAAATATGTTTTATGAAGTCAGGTACACAAATCCATACTTGCCAGATAATCTGATTAATGCTTGTGAATATGCCTATATCCGGTGTTACCATTGTTCTGTTCTTTTATGATTAAAAGTCTATGACTTACGGCCATTTTAATAGAAACCTTAAACTTGAAACGTGAAAAGAATACAGTTTAATGTCTCGTCGACCAAATACTTCGGTAATTTGAGATTAACATCAGTTTTTTTTTTTCGTTGTCACGTGTACAATGGTGGGTATGGGGATTTGTCGGGACAAAAACGCTTTACTTGTCTTGTCAGCACAACTCCGAGGTTCTGGGTTTCAAACCCAAGACTTATTGAAATGTGGTTTTGTCAGGTGTATTTGTAAGTGGGCCCGGGAAGACCCAACCTATGTAGTTATTTTTTCACCCACAACATTTTAGTAATAATGCTTCACCATGCTTCCTTATTTTTGGGTGGTCAAGTCTCTTTTTATCGTACCATTTTCTGAATTGGTTTTATCTTCAGCCAGTTTAATTCAGTCAAATCTAATAATTTCTGGCCCAGGCCAGGTAAAAAAAATATCTAGCCGAAATAAAAAGACGTACGTGTAAACGCAGTATAGGACGGTAACCTCGGAGACGAAGGTCTCGATCAACCAGCGATTATGAATGGACACGGGCTATTATTGTCATGGCTTACATATAAAATGATGGATGGAATACCAAAATACGATGATAAATAGTGACGTAAATATGTACCTTACGTCATAACACACAAACAAGCCGACTCTTTAATCTTACCGCCTTGTCTTTTAGGCCTAAAACACTTTTTCTTACTTCGCATGTTTAGATTTCTTTCAATATTTATTAAATTCAAATCTTAAATACAAACGATCTTTTTTCTGGGGGTCACGGAACTAAGTGGGTAAGACACTGGTTCCCTTGTCTGGAGGTCATGGTGTTCGAGAAAGTTCACCCAGATTTTCTGATGTGGTTCCCCCCTTGTCAGTGATACAGGGCGGAGAGCCTGGCAAGGACAGCTGTGTTTAGTCGTTCGGACTGGACGAAAAACTGAGGTACCGTGTACAAATTGGCGTGCACCTAAAATAGTAGGCAAAATAGTGGGCGTAGTGGTGCTGTCCGGGGAAAATTTTCCTAATAGCACACTGTGTGGAGAACAGTGAGTGGGACGTTCGTTAAATTTCATTTCAATCCTTTTTTTTATGGCCTCAAGTGTGATATAAATTAATTTACACGACAAGCTGATAATGAATTGAAATAATGAAATGATTAGGCCATCCCTGCCATAAAATCAGTTAACGTTACAATGAACGTTACTCAATAAAAGAATTGACAATCGAGACTGTCGTGACAACGTGTGCTGTATCGTAAGGTCTGTCATTGAGTCAGCTGGCGGGGTTTCGATTACTCGGTTGTGCGTGACAAGGAGTAGGGTCGCTTGTCCAACCCCGTGGGTTTCCTCCTGGTCTTCCGGTTTCGTCCCACTGCTAAAGACCTCTACACGTAAGCGAATTATTGAAATAAAATTGAACCATGTTGGTCCCGACATGACCAAGTGTGTGTCGAGTACACGTTAATCCCTCCCCACCCCCACCCCCACCTCTCTCATAGGCGTACGAGGCGGGGGGGCCGGGGGGGCACCGGCCCCCCCAAATATTTTCATGAAAAAAAATAGAAATCTGAAAAGAGCCCAGAATTGTGAGATCGGTCATTAGCCGAGGAGTTTTTGAAAATGGGGTGGGGTAGGGGTATGGCCTTGTCGGGGAAGGCTTTGGTCTTGTCGGGAATGAATGCTCAGTTTGTCGAGAAGCGTCGCGCCGTCTGTCGGGTTTGGAATATTTTTAATAATATGGAAGCGGAAAGAAAGCAGTCCAGTCAATGATAAACACGTTAACCATCTGAATAGAACTAGCACGTACACATGGCCTTTCTCAGTTCTTGAGTACGGTACTGTGTTAGTAATAATCGTTTGACTTTTCGTCTTTTGGTTTAATATAGTGCACTAGATGTAAATAAACTTGAACTAAAATGGTCATTCATATATTAAAAGTATATAAATTTTACAAGTTCAAAAAGTCTTCTATCTTGATTCTGGATATATCTATCTTAGATATGGATAAAAAATGTGAACTGTCATATAATGAAAAACGTGGCAAAAGTAAATCGTAATACGGAATATATAGATTGTAAATTTGAACTTTTATAAAATGGTCATTCATATATTAAAAGTAGATAAAGTATATACAAGTCTTCTATACATCTGAGATCTGGATAAAAAAATGTGAAGTCTCATAAAATGAAAAATGTGGCAAAAGTAAATCGTTCGACTTGTTCTTGTTTTCGTAGTAAATAGAGCTTATTTTAAAGATGACTTTTTACCAGTTTTTATGTTGCAACTGACATAATTTACTACCCACTCCAAATTACTAGAAAGTATTCTAAATGCCTGGAAATCGCGTCTACGGCCGTTTGGTTTTCAAAATTTTCTGGGGGAGGCCCCCCATACCCCCCGTCGGCGGGTCTCATGTGAAGTCTCTTAAAATGAAAAATGTGGCAAAAGTAAATCGTTCGACTTGTTCTTGTTTTCGTAGTAATAGAGCTTATTTTAAAGATGACTTTTTACCAGTTTTTATGCTGCAACTGACATAATTTACTACCCACTCCAAATTACTAGAAAGTATTCGAAATGCCTGGAAATCGTTTCTACAGCCGTTTGGTTTTCAAAATTTTCTGGGGGAGGCCCCCCATACCCCCCGTCGGCGGGTCTCATGTGAAGTCTCATAAAATGAAAAATGTGGCAAAAGTAAATCATTCGACTTGTTCTTGTTTTCGTAGTAATAGAGCTTATTTTAAAGATGACTTTTTACCAGTTTTTATGTTGCAACTGACATAATTTACTACCCACTCCAAATTGCTAGAAAGTATTCGAAATGCCTGGAAATCGCGTCTAGGGCCGTTTGGTTTTCAAAATTTTCTGGCGGAGGCCCCCCATAACCCCCGCCGCTCCGCGGATTCTAAAGAAATATATTTGTCGGGAAAATATGCTGGCCCCCCCAAACAAGTTCGGCCTCGTACGCCTATGACCTCTCTCCCTCCCCCCCCTCTCTCCACCCCCCCCCCCCCCTCTCAGTCTCTCTCCGGTTGATGCAGAAAAGTGAGAAGTTAAACCGTTTCAATTCAGCTTACATACGCTGGTAACATAGAGACAACGAAGGCTTTAGCTTTGTAAAGGCTGCAGGTTGCGGTTTAGAAGAAAGATTATTTTATTTATGTAACAGATTAATTTGTTTATTTGATCAAAGGTTGAAGACTATAAATATTATTTGTGGATATTAACAAGATTTAATTAGATTTTTAAAACACAAGTTTTATAGTTTAAGTAGTCATGACTCTGTTTTTTCTAAACTTCATGAAAGAAATGATTTAATCAGACGGCCGACTGATCTCTTCATCTCTTGATCACTTTCAAGTCGTATATTTTCAATTAAACAAAACAGTTGGGTTAAAGGCGTATTTTTTTTATCCTTTCTAGAGGCATTTAGTAACTGGATAGAGTAATAAATTATAACACATTCTTGTGGAAGAACAATTACTAATTTATTTGGGGCGACGTTTCCAAGAAGTATCCCTCAACATCGCCGTTTTCATTTAAACACAGTATTTAGGTTAAGACGTATTGTTAATCCTTTCTAGAGGCATTTAGTAACTGGATAGAGCAATAAACTATACCATATACTTATGGTAAACAATTACAAAGTTGTAATTCAATTGCTATCCGTACTGAATTTCCATCATAGTACACTGTATGACGAATGCTCGTCTTCATTTCGTCCTGTTTGGGTGCAGAAAAGAAGGAAGTTAAACCCCATTTCCCCTCGTTCACTCCCCTCTTAAAGGGACAATAACATTCTTACTGGCTTGGTAGATCCAGAAAATAAATAATACCCTTACTAGATGTTTAAGTGTCCTACCTGTTGTGTAAATTATTCATTACAACCTATTTTACTTGTCCAGAGGATTCGAAAATATTTTAAAATCCAAATCACATTTGAAAAGGTTTACGTTAGACTTTTCAAATCAATTGGTTGAATTGTTCCAATTTTTAAAATTAGGTGTGTTAAGATGAAATTTATATCCTCATTTAATTGGAATATTCTAAAATAATACGATTTGTTGACCAGAATGAAGATTCGGGCATATTATTAAGTTACAACAAGAGTGTTATTGGGGCTTTAAATGAAATGAAATGAAATGATGCCTATTACAAGTCTTTATTTTGGCTCCAAATGTTATATACATGTATAAACTATTATTTTTACAGTTATTAACATGACAAGCCAACCTCGACGCTCTAGATCTTCAGATCGTTTGTTCAGTTCCGGTACTACGTTAATAAACAAGGTCAATGCTGTATATTGCATTACTCATAACTTCGCTCATAGAATAAAGTAATTTGAATGAAGACCTATGCATCCCAGCTTTGGAGGAGCCAATGTGCCTCTTCGGCGCTAAATGGCTACCGGCTTCACGGGCTGAGACTCCGTGGAACCTACACGAGCATGTTTTCGGCTTTTCATTTATGGCACACTCTTCTTCCAAATCCGGGAAGGTATAAGGTGGGATTTCGGTTGCAAGATGACATAAATAAGGCTGTATCGGAAAGTTTCAAGTTGTTGTGCTCACGGCCTGGAATAGTCGGGGAGGGGTGAGGTGCATGTGTAACCTCCTTCGATGTGTTGGGCTGGTTGATGACTGCCACGGTCGACTGCAAACATTCATCGGACCCGTACGCCTATGCTACTCCTCCCCTAAACCTTGCAGTTACGCCATGACGGGACAATTCCTTTCATCTTGCCGACAGTGTCGATTATTTTCACCTGAGATTAATGAGTAAAGATTGGAAGACAAAAAGGTGAGGGAATTAGTGACAAACAGTGTCATTGTGTTAATACATAGACAATAAAACGTATTTTATAAAGTGACAATACCGCTTTAAGCGATCAATTTGTTGTGAATTAGTTGTCGCTACCTGTATTGTTAAATGATTGACTATATATATATATATGTATACGTATGTTTTTACAATACGTGATCAGTTGATCTATAGGTATATTGAGCTGTGTGGGTTAAAATTTTATAGATTTATTAAAGAGACATTACGCGAACGCTCAATTTGCCCAATGTATATGGATTTTTATATGACATCAATTATTTGTTTGCGTAATAAACGCATAATCAACTTAAGTGGATTAGAAATTCCCGTCATATCTGCATTAAACGCTAATATAAAGGCCCGACAATAGAGTTACATTTGCACAACATTTTTATTGTAAGTCTTATTTGGATTAAAAGTAATGCAAACTTAATACAAATTTATTTGCACCCACTGTCCGAAACCCGGTAACTGTAGTCATTCATGGCTCAGAGTAAAGTAATTTGAAACTGAAATTTTCAATATATAATATTTTTCATTATCTATTATAAGAAGAACGTCCAGCTCTTCATCTAAACATTACATAATGCCCCTTTAAAACAGGTAAATTTCTTACCTTTCTCGATTATTTTTGAATGTTGAATAAAGCCTTTATCTGGCTCAGAAATTGAATTTAATTGTTTTTTGATCGATTTCGCTTGATTGTATATAAACACCAATAAAAATCATTTAACGTCTGCAGGTTTACACGGCATGATATCTATCAGTTTAACGAGATAGAACAAAAAAAAAACGAATAGCACATAAAACATGTCGATCAAAGCAAAAATATAGTCGAGGCCTAAACTGTAGACCAGTGATTTCAAACTCATATCGATTCCGGGGCCCCGTGAAAATAAGTTTTACATCAAGTGGGCCCGGGATATGAAACCATAGAACTGTACAACATATCAAGATAAAGCCAAACGTCCTTAAACTTTACCGAATTCGAAAAACAAGGACCAAACGTCCTTGACATGTGTAATTTTTTAGACTGGTTTACAAATGACCAAGATATAATATTGAACACAGCGTTCTCTTGTAATATATACAACTTTTAAGTATCTGTGACATATAGTTTTACCGAAACCGGAAAACAATAATAAACGATTTCCAGCGGTAGTTTCAATGAATTATCTACACGTCAGTTTATAGAAATTTGTTTCGCGTTCCATAATATTGAAACCCTTAGCTGGTCGCATGTTTGACACCCCTGCTATAGACTGTTTTAGAGAGTTTGGGGCTGACACATTTATTTTTAGGGATAGAGAATGGTGTAATGTGTACAGGCAATCTTGTTCCCAGAGGCAACCGCGGAGCCGAAGATCTCTGGCACATTAGACCGTCCATTTTTTCCAATTTTTTGTCTATATGACGTCAAAAAGTTTTAACGCGTTTAATTAATAAGTTAACTGCTCTCAGCCATGCTTCTTGGAATACCAAACTTTAAAATGTATATCAGACGCTAGCCATAGTGGTTCAGTGAGTCAGACCCAAATCAGTAACCAAGCGGCCAGGGTTCGTTGCCGGTTTTGGATGAGAAGCCCACCTTTTCACGGTAAAATATAAACATCCCCAAATGTAGGGCTGGACGATATTTTAAATTTCCATTATTTGGATATCAATATATAAAAATCCACAATATATTGCCATTATTGCAATATTTTACTGCTTCAACACAAGAATGTAAATTTACATCAATGTTAGGCCAAGCTAACATTACGTTCAGATTAAATCGAATATTCCTTCAGAGAATATTATTAGAGAAACAGATTATTGCAGTATCAAAACATTATAATCAATAAAATTTACATATTCCGATATATTCATTTATAAAAGTTATTGTGCAGCTGTAGGTAAACAAAAACTTATGTCTTAATACAGCGTTGGATTTATGAAGTATGAATTCCTATGTATTACCCAACTTTGTGGGTTTTCTACGGGTACTCCGGTTTCCTCCCACTGCTAAAGACCCTTACGCGGAAGCGAAAAATTGAAATAAAATTAAACCACATGTTAGTCCCAAAATGACCTAGTTTGTGTCGAGTGGACGTTAAACCCATCTCTCTCTCTCTCTTTCTTTCTCTCTCTCTCTCTCTTTCTCTCTTACCCCCCTCTCTCTTATGTTTTGCCAATCTGATTTATATTTTGTTTCAATAAAAAAACAATAATCTTTGATAGAGAATTATTGGAGGAATGGCGATAACCTGGAGTCAAACGATATATTGGATTATTGTGGTATTTTTAATGGTTATAAAAATATTGTCAATAACATTTAAATATTACGATATATTGATTTATTGCCCAACCCTACATCAATTTAAATTGACCAATAAGTCGGGTTTGCAATGCTGATGCTGAATTGTGGACGTTTTTGCTTCCTTCAACGATTTCGATCGTTCCCTCTGTGACTCGAGATTTTCAACATACCAAGACCCTAAAAATCAGAAAACGGGTCCTTGATGGTTACGAACTTGTTTTTCTGTGTTGTTGTTGCTTATTAAAGATTTAACGTTCAATGCATTATATATGATATTATGGACAGGTTGATTTAATAATTAAATTATTTACACTTTATGGGTTGAAAGTTGGTGAAAACATACAATTCAGATGTCCGTGTATGTCTGCTGTCTCCTTAAAATTAGTTAACACACAAAATAAAAAGTCCTTGTATATTGAATCTTCATTTTTCTGTGTAATTCGTGAAATTCTATAAAGTAGCCCACAGAACTAAATATACCTATAGATCAACTGATCACCTAGTGTAAAAACATACGTTATACAGAGCATCGTTTAACAATACAGGTAGCGACAACTAATTCACAACAAATTGATCGCTTAAAGCGGTATTGTCACTTTATAAAATACGTTTTATTGTCTGTATTAACACAATGACACTGTTTGTCACTAATTCCCTCACCTTTTTGTCTTTCAATCTTTACTCATTAATCTCAGGTGAAAATAATCGACACTGTCGGCAAGATGAAAGAAATATACATCTCGGGTGAAACGGTAAGTTAGATGGGGAGGGTTGGTCGGCCGATTAAAGTGGTAAAAATTTTATAGATAAAATTCAATTGTTATCCACAAAATTTATGTAATTTTGGAAAGAGATATATATCGAAACTAACACCTTGTATATTTTTATTCTATAACACGCTTGATGAATGAAACAGGAGTACTCCGAGAAACCCATGAGGCCAGACAGGCACATAAAAGAGGGAGGGATAGATGGAGAGAGAGGGGGGGGGGGGGTGTAATCTCCACTCGACACAAACTAGGTCATTTCGGGTTGATTCAACTTTATTTCAATAATTCGCTTGCGCGTAGGGTGGGGCGAGCGATTTAACTGTGAAACTGTGGGGAGAAACCACGAGGTTCGCCGGACTCCTTGCCACGTACAACTGGGGAAATCGAAACCACGCCATTTGTACAACTGGGGAAATCGAAACCACGCCACTTGACTCAATGACAGACCTTGTGATTTAACACACACGCGTTAACCAATCGGCCACCCAGATAGTCGCAATTCCATTGATAATGACGAGTCCACGGACATGATCATGTCCGGGCAGCATATCCCCCATAGCAGACTGCGTGTATGTCCGTTTTCTTTAACCCGGTTGGTTTAAACAATATTGTTTATTCAAGTACAAAAAGGTTATTTACAACTTACAGCACCCGGTTGTTGTATAAAAATGGACATTCAATTCCAGTTAAAATGATTTTATTTACTCGGTGAAATGGTCTGTGGGTAATGAGTATCATTGTAAATATCGACATATAAAATCCATGCATAGATAAAACGAATTGTGTGTTCCACTGTCGACAGATTCAGCTAAAAACGAAATCAAAATATATATCCCGCTTAATAACATCGAAACGCAAATTTAATCGTTTCGATTTTGTTGCACCATTTGCACATCACCCAGATCAACCCATTTCGACGCTTTACTTTGACCTAAATCAACGAGGTTTAAATCCCTTTTTTAATTCATAAAGTTTATATAATATGTACAAGTGTATGTAATTTAAGACATGGCGTCCCATATTTTTTAACAGGTGGCTGTAGCCTAAATTACTTATCTCACATTTACAGAAACTTTATAGCGTCACTCCGGTTAAATAACCTATAAAATATAAAAACGCCATCACGCGATTCATTCATTCATATCATAACTCTGTTTTTATATAAGTTTCTGTAACGTACATTCGCAAATATTAAATTACCAAACCCATCGCGTCTATACGGGTCAAACAGATAGCTTGTATGCCTTGGGGTCACAAGTGGGTAAATTTTACTGTTATCTTTCAGAGGTTAATCCCGCCCCTTGACCCCGCGGTAAACACAAATCATCCAATGAGAAGTGAGTATTATGTGCCTCTGTGAATGCGTCTTGCAAAGTTGTTTTCAAGCTTTTAAAAGCCAATGTGTTCGATACCTGATTTCTCGCTGCTTTGAAATCGATGATCTAACTCAGTAGTTACATCTGCATCCATTTGTTCTGTGACTTGTGAACTGCTAGGATACCATTCTCCACAGCATCATTCAATTCGATGGTAACTTGGAATTAAATTCTGTGTCAAGTGCTTCGGACTTTGCAGGGAGTTACAAAAAAAGTGAGTGAGTCACAAAACTTTATTATTAAGATGTATTGTATTTTCTTTTCGAAAATATAGCTTATTTAAATTTACTTTCTGGAGTGTTAATGCATGAATAATTAAAAAGCATATATCTTCCGTTAAATGTGCCAATACTTATTAGCTGACACTACAGATAGCTCGGGCAGTGGTTGCTTCAGTGTTTTCTTGAAGTTCACTTGCGCATCTTCTATAGCGCCATATAGCCATTTAATAAGCCGTCTCCAATACATATCACATTTCAACATGGCGCTAAACCCTTGAATGAAACCGAGTGCTGGAAAAATACCTCATTTGGGAGCCTTGACAGCTGTCTTCACTAACCGTTAACAATTTTATTTACAGATATAATGGATCTAGAGTTCTATCAAAATGATTTTGGAATGGATGGAGGTGATTTCTTCTTAAACGAACCCAAAAAGAGAAGGTTCAGCGGCCCTTTCATGCGATTACCTACGGTAAGCCTCGTTTTCAAATGGAGTGTATATTTTGTGAATGAAATGTAAGACACTGGTTTTTATGAATGGAAAAAGCTGAATTGGTTACAGCAGGTTATTGTAAGCCACGATAACACCTATGTCACGTGGTTTTCACCCTAATGATCAGGGGCTATCGAAGCAGGTGTCACCCCAGCCCTTTATATCTGTTTATTATTGTAGGGGTGTTATTTTAGTTTGGTTTTAGCGGGGAGAGAGCCTCACGTTATTTGCTGTGGGAATTATTATCATCAGCAGCGACTGTAACGGTACTTTTTTTTTGCAACGATCTGCTGTCTTACTGCCGTACCTAGAGACCGTGACTGTATTTATAAATATTAGGTAACATGCATTCCAGTAATTAGTAATTAATAATTATAAAGTATAATATTACATGAAATATGACAACCACGAAATAGGATGTCATAAAAGGTGTGTAAACTGATTTAATTTATTCTCTGGCCATTCAGAGGATTAATGATAGAAATTGATTAATTTGGCGTTTATCTTTTTCTTTTTTTAAAATATATGAAATCGGTTTCAATGATTACTTTTCTACATCATCAAATGGGTTAGTGAAAATGTGCAGACACCACGGAGTCTGTGTGCTGTGTCATTTACCTGGACAACAGTGCTTAGACCTATACATATTTTGATAAAAGGATCCAAAAGACTAGAATATTTTCCTTGTCTGTTCGGTTGTACATGACGAGGAGTAAGGTCGAACCATGTGGGTTTTCTGAGGGTCCTCTGGTTTCCTCCCACGACTAAAGTCCCCTACGCTCAAGCGAATTATTGAAATTAAATTGAACCATATGTTAGTCCCGATATGACCTTGTTTGTGTCGAGTGGATGTTAAACCCCATTTCTCTCTCTCTCTTTTCTTGTCTACATGTATTTAAGAGTTACAGAAATATTCTCTGAATGTAAAGTGGGTATATTCACAGTAGGAGGGGTGTTATTAACCCAAAACCATGAGTTATGAGAAAATACTCATCTACAAAGATAAATATCAGAAAATATATCTATTTACATTAATATGTACTTGGAAATATAGAGCAGAATACTAAATTACATGTATACCAGACTTGTTAAAGGTTATTTGAATTCAAAATTTCACAATTTTATTTGAAGTTGATGCAATCTTCAATAGAAACTTTAAATGTCGTGATTGACATTTAAACAGATTTAACAATGGTGTAATTTAAGCCAAAACACATTTAGAAAGATGACGATTTACTGAGATCGAGGAAAGACATTATAGCCTTTTGTTTTATATTCTTCACGAATGGTTTAAAGTTAAGTTATCAATATGTTTTGAAACCAGTTTGATAATCAACAGATTTTATTTCGTTGGAAATGAAATGGGGTTTAACATTTTTCTTTACATCACGAACAAGCCTGATGGAAGTTAGATGCACATACAAGTACACCATGCTTCGTACTATGACATTTTGCCCTGACAGTGGTGGTAGGGCTAACTCTTATTCTGATCAACCACATGTAGATGCTTAAAATTGTCAGACACTCCATCCCGTACCACTGACAATATCCAAAGCAACTTTCTTGGCTAACAATGAAATTAACTCGTGGAGATCTAATATTTTCTTCTGGAATTTCCTGCACCAATATCCCCCGCGTGATAACAATACACAATACTCATTCAATTGTGATTACCTCATGATATGAATATAATTATATGCCTACATGTAAAGAAGTTCATTCATTCGTCCTCATGGTTTTTTTTTTTCGTGTCTTCAGTTTTGCTCCCACTGCTAAAGACCTCTCTCCATGCATGTGAATTATTGAAATAAAATTATAATCTTATGTTAATCCTGAAATGACCTAGTTTGAGTCAAGTACATGTAAAACCCCATCTCTCTCTCTCTCCCTCTCTCTCTCTCTCCCTCTCTCCCATTCTTTCATTTATTCATTTGTTCTTTCATTTTGTGCAGTCTTGTCACCTTGTTCTGATCTATTTTAGAAATGGAGGACTGCGATTATCCCCTTTGGTTTTTGTTGCTGTCCAGTGATATTTTTGTAGTGTTGACATGTTGAGAGATGTCATGCTCTTGCCTTATTAACAGCCCACAATGCTTCATTCTGCTCTGCTATTTCTGGTCGTCAGACTTACGGCACGAATCTTCCCCCAGTTTTAATTTGCGTTGTCTGTAAGTCAATATTGTGGAAAGGTTTATAGGTTGTTTACTAGAGCAAACATTGTGTATTTTAGCTGATATTATCACAGACCATTTAAAAATCCTTCTGTGTACAGATGTATAATGTAAAACTCAATATTTTCAGCTATCCACAGGTAGGGTTTTTGAGTACAGAAATATTAATTTTTCTGATGAAATGGAAAAAAAATTGTTGGTTATGTGAAATCTAAAAATTTAAGAAGTGATATTGGGTGTTCCCAGAAAGATTAATTGCTATAAACACGTACTTTGCCTTGTGTAGGAGTCACAACACTATTCTCTACAAACTCCTAGCTAAACCGAGTAATGGCTTGGATTTGTCTTTCATAAGTTGAAACTAGTTATGTACTCTTTTAGGGGTTGTGTGCCAGGAAATCTATAAAAATGAACATTGAAAAGTGTTCATTATATGTAATCTTGACAACCGAAGAATGAAAAGAAATATAAAGAATCGCCACTCTGCTTGTTTGATACATCAACAATTTACTTTATCGATGAGTGTTGATATTTTTTGCTATCAAAAAAGACGAACAGAAAATTTTATTTATCACTCCACCCTTTCTTGTACTACAGATAAATAAATATAATTGTTAAGTATAGAATTTATTTCATGTAAAGAGATATCGCTCAGTAGAATAATTAAGTTATCACACAAGCGATATCTACTGTAGAATATTGTAGCTTATGGACACATGATCAGATTTTATGAACCTTGGCTAGATACAATCGTGAGTTTGATGGATAGAAATGAGTTATTCTTCAGTTGTTGACTATTAATTCAATAAAGATGGAAACAAGAAATCAGTATAAGATAATGGTAACTATAGATGGTCCTAATGTTCATTAAGATTAATCAATTTAATTATTTTTGGAGCAGTTATTCATTTTTGGCAAGACTACCTTTCAGTGTTTTGGGCTAGTATGTTGAGAGAGAGGAGGAGGTGGGGAGAGGGAGGATTTTTAAGGGCTTTTCCATACAAACTAGGTCATTTTCAGACTAACCTACTATGATTTTATTTCAATAATGCATAAGGGGGGGGGGGATGTCTTGAGCCTTGTGAGGCAAACCAGAGGTCTCAGCACAAGGTTGGACATGCAGGTTTACTCCTTGCACCCACCCCGTAAACTGTAGACATCTAGGTCCAAGAAATGGCCACCCCATCTTCAACAGAAGGCTTTGATCTTGCTTTAACTCCGTACATTCCAGTGAAAATGTCTACCTGTGATAATCAAGTTGCAAAATTCAAGATTCGTTTAATGTCAAGGTTTCCATGGAGATCGCTATGTTTGATTTGAGTGTGTTTGTATCACACTTTCTGATTGGATATTTCGGTAAAGGTTGATAACATAGCTATAAGTTTGAGAATTTATGACTACTGTAGCAATGGTTAGATGTTGTAAAACTTGCAGTCGTTGCTTTAGAAACATGTGGTCGCCCAAGATTTACATATAATATACGCATTCATTCACCAGGAATTATATTGTGATATAATATTATAAAACCTGACATATGTTGTTACAGAGGAAAAAAAAATCAATCAGTCATCTCAAAACTTATAGTTTGTATTACACTACATGCACATGACATACATTTTAAAATCATATAAGAGTTTTTAGATAGATTTTTATAGATTTAAGTACAGTTCATGTACAGTAGGCTACTAATCTATAACATTGCAAGCAATTTGTACCATAGGACCATGTACATGTACCATACAGTGCAGTATGCCACTAATCTGTAACATGGCAGGCAGTTTGTACCATAGGACCATGTACCATACAGTGCAGTATGCCACTAATCTGTAACATGGCAAGCAATTTATACCATAGGACCATGTACCATAATTTTTAACCACTTTATCATCAATACATGTATGTCAAACATTCTTTTACATGTACACCAGTGTTTGAAATTTGACAACCTTTTACCATTCAGATGCATTTTTCAAAACCAGTTCAAAATCGCGGGTTTTTTAAGACCGTATCGTGTTGTGTTCACACGTACTATGAGCCAAACCAGTTTAAGTACATGTATTCTAACCTCTTCCACCCGGGGTTAAGGTTAACTACGCATGTGCAGCTTCATATTCTTTATTCGGTTCTCCCATGCTATCGATAACATTGGCACTGCCTGACCCTGATATTTTCACAGGAATAAAACAATTGAAAAACATCACAAAATTTGTTAATTAACCATGTAATTTGGGACTTAAAATAACTGTTAGTTGAGGATATTTTCACAGTTTGGGATTTTCCAGATCAGGTTTGGCCGATAAAGTGGTTTTACGATCAGTAAAATTAAATCATTTAAAATACCATGAAACAGGTGACCATGTTTTTGTAGAAATATTTTGCAGGACTTATTAACTCAGTTTAAAAATTTGATAATATTATTAATATTCCTGTTATTGCGGACTCTCTATATCTTTGGTTGAGCGCAACACAATATTGTTGGGGCTTTGATGGTTGACAAAGATTGTTATTCCAAGTAGAGAACCACAGCAGCAAGGAACATTGTCTAATCATTTGGATGGAAAAAAAAAAGTCAAGGTCCAGTGTATATTTTGACACGCATATGGAATTCCAGTTTTCTATACAAAAGCAATATTTTGAATTAGTGATTGTTGTTTTTACATTCTGGCACAGTTGCTTGCTCTCATGAGAAATGAAATGGAATACTTTAACCCCACATTGTATTTTAAAAAACTTTCAAATTTCTACAATTGTTTTTGTTTATATTCCCACAGGTGACCTATGACACAGATTTACCAAAAGACTGTGACAGAGGCAAGATGAACCTGATGTCATCCCGAAAGTGTCGAAATGACAGAGTCGTGCCATCCATCCAGAAGGTGCCGTCCCTCTCGGATCTATCCGATGAAAGTCTCGGTGAGTAATAAAAACTAGCTTTTTGTAGAAATCACTCAAATCAATTTCAGTTCACTTTGGGTAAAACATACATTTCAAATTACATGATATGCTGTTCTAAAACAAGGTATTTCAAGCACATCAAAAGACAAATTTTCAGAAAAATACATCAGACAATTTCACATTTCCTCTAACTGCACGTAGTAATGAATCAATATCATTTTTATTTGATTGACATCAAAATATTTTATTTCATCAAATTATCGACATCTATATCGAAAGTGGTTTTACAACAGCCAGCAATAAATATTATGTATTTGTTAGAAATTGAAAACAAGACACCGAAAGAAGTTTTACAAAAAGCAAGCAATTAATCATGTATGTTTGTTGAAAATAGAAAACAAAACGGTAGTTTATATTTGACTTGTGTGGTTGGGGAACCTTTAAAAATAACAAACTGATGTAAAATTAACTAGTAGTTTGAATTCAGAGAAATCTAGGCTGCAGTAAATGAGAGTAATGGAATTCGGTGTATACATGTAGTTTCAGTACATCAATACCTTGACTGTTTTCAATAGTGACCATTTTGTACTTAAGGTAAATCAATTGTGTGATGCTTTATAACAAAATAATTGCAAAGGAATTAATGAGTGTCATCTATGTGTTATAGAAAATCCTATTTTATTCTACACATGTACATTCTTCATTTATAAAACACGATGACGCCATAACCTATTAAAGGGACAATAACACTTTTGCTGGCTTGGCAGCTCCAGAAAATAAATAATAGCCTTATTCTAAGTACTAGATGTTTAAGTGTCATACCTGTTGTGTAAATTATCCATTACATCCTATTTCACTTGGCTATAGGGTTCGAAAATATGTTAACATCCAAGCCCCATTTGAAAAGGTTTACGTAAGGCTTTTCAAATCATTTAATGGAATTTTTCCAATTTTTTTAAATTAGATGTGTAAGATGAAATTTTTGTCATTAATTAATTGGAATATTGTAAAATAATACAATTTGTTGACCAGAATAGAGATTGGGACATATTATTCAGTTACAACAAGAGTGGTATTGATTGAGCCTTTAAATGTTGTAGGTGTATTCATTAGTCCAAATGGTAAACAAAAATACACATGTACATATAACATCAAAACACCCCATTTCACTAGGTCGCATCATTATTTGTATGATTTTTAGAAAAATATTTTAAAATAAATATTGTGATAGATTTTGCTGATGATTTGTGATGTTGAAGTATTCACTCAATCGATACAATTGTACATTACGGTCTCGTTTTGTTTGTGTTTATATTGAGATACAGTTTAGTTTCTGATATAAAGAATGTCAACATCAAGTAGAAAATAAACAAAGAGCTAATGGTTTCAGTAATATAAAGCACTCTATAATTACACAACACTTCAGTCTGGTCGTACATATAACTGCAATTTAAAAGATCACAAATGCTTTCGTGTTTCTGAGTTACTTCCCTTTGCAATTTTTGTTTTTGACATTTTATTAGCGAATCACTTCCCCCTTTTTTAATAAACGCTGATTTTAAACGCATGTTCGCTTATAGATTAAGCATGCCTGAATGCCCAGAGCAATAAATAATTGTTGAAAATACCTTGCTTACTCTTGCAAGAAAACTGAATACCCTTCTGATTTACTCAGAAAGTCTGTTAGCTGATAAATTTCATAGAACTCTGTATTTCAACACGTCATCGTCGTAAAATGCTGCACGACGTGAAGGTATGAGACATCTTTTATTTCATTTAAAAATTTATCTTACAAGCAAGAAGATTACTTTCTGAGACCTAGCGTAAGATCTAAATTTAACGGGATCCTAAAGAACTGTTGGTTCACTGCGATGGATTAGAAACAAGCTTCAAAGACTTTGAGTTGAAGTTTTTTTTTCAGTACAGGAGATTACGGTGTGCAAGGTATTGATTGAACTGTACCGAAAGTTGACAATTTGCCTCGGGTTGAAAGTCGATGTGTCGGATTTGTCGTGAGGTTTCTGTTGGTCGGTCAAAGAGTGCCATCTGTGCTCTATTTTATCTTCGAAAGCCAACCACATCACCAACAAGATGCAACAATGAACTCTCGGCTGCGAAAAACAAAGTTTGTCGGGCAAACATTGGGTTTTGTTTCTCACGCTAAGTTCATGTTTATTTTTAGATTTCGTTTTGTTTTTCGTTTGATTTACCGTCTGTTAAACAAACAAATCACCATCTTTTCTTACAAGTTCCAATTTTAGTCATATTGTCTTTAAAGTACAAAAGAAAAAGAATATATATGAACTCATGTTCTAAAAAAAAAATGAGCACACCCTGCATTGTGTATGACACTTATTCCCTATCACTGATATAGTTAATCACTAGTTATAATAGTTTCATATAAATTGACAAGTCTTTTTTTTTTTTTCAAAAATTATTTGTTCCGGTTTTTACAATTCACCGAAACTATGATTTATTCATGGAAAATGAAAAGATTTCCCGATAATATTAATCGTATCATATTAAGATCCTTATTGGATATAAATGGTATTGTTCGATATCAGTAACTCACTAAAGCACAATTTATTCATAATCATAGTCCTTTTTCAGTGACCCTTTTTTATCCTCAAAATTTTATACAGCTATCATTCAACCCTTATATTTATTGATTTAAAGGGCTTGATCTGACCTACTAATATTATATAGCCCCTTTTATTAGCATGTTTTAAAGGGATTTGACATTTATAGAAAAACACAGTTGAAATCATGTGATCTATATTTAGACAGAAGTTGTGTTTATGATCTTATTTGAAGGATTATTGGGCACATTGAATATCACTCTCTTATTGAATTATAAAAGAAAATGTTTGTTGAATTTTAGGGAAATATTAGTGAATTTTAAGGAAGCGCTAGTGAATTTTAAAGTTAATCTCAAGTTCATTTTCATGACTCTTGAACAAAATTTAAGGAAATGCAAGAAAAGTTTATAGAAACTCAAGTCAATTTTAAAGAAACTCAAGAGAATTTTATGTCAAAATGGAACCGATTCGATGAAAAAATTATTTCCACAACATTGAATTGTGCACATGCAAATTGCCAATCAAAGGTTATATATGTAAGGACTTCTTTACATTGTGCGCTCACAACATTACATGTACTCAAGAAAAATCACATTCTTACATTTCCCCGAAACTTACAGGATATTTATATAAGTTTTCGTAATCAAGAAAAAGGGTGCAGATACTGAGAATAACTTCCTTGTTCGCGATAAATACCGTAGCTTTTATTTCACAGAGATTATGCAATATGGAACTTTGCAACACCTACGAGAACTTATTTCCCATTTCACGTATTTGACCCTATAATAGGATTTCAATCGCCCATTTCACGTATTTGACCCTAAAATAGAAATCAACATGATTTATTCTTTTCAGTGAAAAATCTTTTTTTGTTGAATAAAATTTTATGACAAAAATTAGATCGGGTGTTGATGTAGTGCCTAAAGGTAAGAATACAGTAAATTAGATTAAGGGGTCATTCAGATTAGATTAGGGGTTGTGGTATCTCTGATTACAGGGTAATATTAATGTTTATTCGACAGGGGTTATAAGATAATAGCAGGTTTCATGTTATCGTGGTTTAAATCTAAGGGTTTGATAGTACAAAGGTTAAATGGGTTGAGAGATACTCGAAAAATAGGGGCTGGGAGGATAAGAATGTGTGATAAAATAAGGAAACCTGTAACGTTGATTTGCTTAAGTCTTATCTTGGTTTGTGTTTCGATTCAGGATTTTGATTTGAAAAACTAAAAATAGAGCTTATATGTGTAACAAATCAATTTAATTATTGAAAGACTAATGTGAAATTTGATAATAGCTAAAAATTTATCCAATGGTGATTTTTTTTTACAAATTTTGTTTATTGTGGATTAGTTTAGCATGATTAGTTGTTTGTGTTTTAGGTTTTACATGAATCATATCACTCTGCATGTCATGACAGTTGTCGTGCATGAGGCACGTTATTCTTACCGATTCGCGAACATCTACAATGTAATACCACGTCTCATCATACTGATACCAAGTCTCATCTTATTCACTTTCATATGAAAGATCAATGACATGATATTTGTCAATTGTTTTGTGTGTGAGACAGTGTATGCTTACTCTCTGTCTCTAGAACACCTGACACCACTTCTCATCTACCCGCGAAGTTCACACCGCTTACAAATCTAGCATTTTACCATACATGTACTTTTAATATTCAAGGACAATAAGGTGAAAGTTTTATAAATAGAAATGTTGATAAAAACACATGTTTCTATTAGAATAAGAACCAGCCAGCAACCACGCAGAATTTTCGTCTGTTCCAGTTCTGCAACATTTTTATGTCTTTGTTTATTTTTTTTAAAAAACCACAAGTTGATGTGGAGTTATAGAGTGACCTACTCCTGTGACCTAGCGTTAAATGAAAACATGTAAGAAAGGCGACCAGCCAGCAAGTTGGGAGTGTAGTAATGACAAGATGGTTTGATATATTACTAAGTTACTTGTTATAGCCCTCCGGCTAACTTAGCCAGGGAAATTAATAGAACAATCTTAGACCACGAAAAATTACATCTGTGTTTACGGTATCATGGCCTAAAGAAATAGGGTCGTTTTTTCGGAAAATCTTTTTTTTAGAAAAAAAACTCTTCTCCATTTTAAAGGGCAAAGGTCCCTAAGGAAGAAGATCTTGTTTCACAAAATCTTTTTTTCTCAAGCCTATCAACATTTGGACTAAATGCATGTCCCAGGGTTCACTATAGAACTCGTGGTAGGAAGAGATCAGAGTTCTTCTTTTTACCTGTCTTTAAAATGTCTGATTTAAAAAGTATAGACTTCTTATAATCTTTGAATGTCATTTGATGGAATTTCAATCCTTTGGAAATTACAATATTGTGGAAATTAAATCTCAAGAGGGAATATCTCTCTCAAAGGTTCAATTCTATTCAGACTTAACAAAGATATGTTGATATGAACATTTTAACGTGAATTAAGGCCAAGTCTTCAAAAAAAATCTGATCAAGTCCAAAAATGCAAGATTGGGATTGGCAACTTTAAACAAGGTTTCCAGTTAGAGGTTCCAGCAAAATTTTGTTTTTGTGTTTCGAGTTCACTAGTGAGTTGTCAGTCATTGAACTCGCAAACTTTTTTTTCTGAGGTTGAATCTAAGAGGTTTATATTCCTTTAGGTATAATAAGATACAGATGTAGCCATATGGTGGAATATGTTGGGACACATTGACGTCTACAATCCTCATATCCAAAACATTTCACAAGTAAATTACAATACATGTATGCTACAATACCATGTTAGTCTTGAAATAAACAAAGTATTATTTTGATTAAAATGAACCCCCTTTCTTTTGAAACTCAGACTCTTGAATCAATTGCTATGTTAAACAATTTCTGATTTGTTAAGATGTATCTAATATTTAATTAGTTGATTGAATTCTGGTTCATGAAGATGGATCTTTTGTTAGTTTATTGAGGATCTGAGTCTGATTTGCGAAGATGAAATAAAGATGGAATTCTGGTTCATGAGGATGGTTCTGCTGTTAAATGTAGTAAGTGTAGTTAGGATCTGGAAGATTTGACTCTGGTTTGTGTACATGAGATTTTGGTTCATGAAGATTAATCTATTGTTTATATAATTTATTGAAGATTGGCCAATCACATTGTGTAACTGTTATTCTGGTAACCATGCCAATATGAACTCACAGTTTTCATGGGTTTGTTGACCAAAGACAAACTGTTTGATATGTATAGAAGATTTTTGACCTTGGCATTTTAGGTTCAGAAAAGACAAAATCAATTCAGTTGTAATTAAAAGTGATAAAAACTGTGTGCTCTTATTTTGTTTGATATATTTTCTTAATAATAATTTGATAAGTCTCATCAATCAGGACTAAGATGGTGGGGGTGTCACTATTGTATTCTTTCCAGGATGGGGCCACGGTGTGGCCAAGGTGACTCAGTGAGTAAGATGTTGGTATGTTAACCTGGAGGTCCCTGTTTGATCCTGCTGTTTGTCGAGATAAATCAAGATTTTCTGGTATAATTCTCCCTTTACAGTGGTGTAGGATTAAGGGCCTGACAAGGACAATGTACATGTATAGTCATTCGGATTTTGTTAAAAACCAAGGTATTGTGTAGGGCTACACACTGGTGTGCATGTAAAAGTAAAAGATCCTTTGGCAGTTGGAATTGATTATTTCCCTCATAGCGCCAACTGTGTTAACCCAGTTGGGGACAGAACAGTAGGATGTTAAACCCCAATTCATTTCATTTCACTGATTGATGAAAGTAAAAGTAGAAAAATCAATAATTAAAGTTTAGATTGATTCGTACAGACAACAAAAAATTCAAAGACTTGCATAGGATTATTTTTTTTTAATTTTTTTTATTTTATGAAGCATGTCTTTGCTTATGTCACACACAATTTTTTACAAGAAATAAAAAAAAGATAATCTGGGATTACTGTGACAAATCTGAGAAGAGTACTGGTGGAGATGATAATTCTACATGTAGTTTTATTTGTACAGACAAACTAGCAATTCTAAAACACGAATATATGAATAAATATATGGTTTTTTTTTCAAATCATGATCCAGACCTGTTTATATCAGAAGTATGTCGTCGCTCATCCCACTCATGTCTTTATAAAAAGAAAAAATAATGAGTCCATCAGGAATTAATGCGGCTAATCTTGCAAAAAAGATGTTTGATGTTTGTGAATTATATTATTATCAGTATTACAAGACCTAGCCAACATTGATTACCTGTTCCTGATGCCTCACTCAAAAGGAAATATGAAAAAAAAATCCATTGGAACGTGGCTTTTAATGTAGGATTTTTGTGTTAGTGTAATGTGTCGTCTGCTATTATTGGGGTTATGGGTAGTAAGCCAGTGTTAATCCTTTGCGGAGTATTATAATTGAGTTAAGTTGTAAGGGTGCTATAGTAACGCAATGATCTCTTTAATAACGGGGCTGAATATATAAACTACTTGATAGTTGCTTCATAACATTTTTTTTTTATCTTTTTTTTGTGTGTAAAACTCTGTAAAGATAAGCCAATTGTCAGGAATTTTCATAGGCTTGTTGGAAAAAAAACTGTCTTGGAGACACCTACGTGTGAATTTTGAATATTAATTTCGTAGATTTCAAGAAAAGATTGGTTACACAGGGTACATTATCCTGTTTCTGAGAGACTGTCATTTGAATGATTGAGGAATCACTTACAAACTATAATATTCTGAAATTTGAATCTCAGAAAGTTATGAAATGAAATGGAGTTTAATGTCCTATTGTTCTGCTACGACTCGGCTAAAGAAGACCAGCATACGTCATACAGTATGCTATTTGGGAAATTTTGCGCCGTGGCACTATGGCCTATAATTATATCAAATTAAAACTGCCATAGGATCTATTATTTGCACGCAAATGTATACACGTGATCTTTGATGGGCCTCTTCTAAATCTAAATAAATCCATGGGGTTTGGGTGTCAAGTGGTATGGCTAACCTCCAGATCCTCCGGTTTCCTCACACTGCTAATAAAAAAAACTACATGTATGTGTCAGTAAATCAATTAAAACCATGCTGTAATCCCAAAATGACCTAGTTTGTGTCAAGTGGGCGTTAAACCCCATTTTTGTCCTTCGCCTGTCAACCAACTCTTTAAATCTTGATATTGAAAACCACAATCACACGCAACCAATAGAAAATCAAAAAAAAAGAAGAAAAGATTAGAAAAAAAAATACCTGTCAGATATTAACTGATATATTTGTTTGCTTTCTAACAGAAGAGACGTATTTTGATATGTATTTTATCTGTGTATTATATATTTCTTGTTTTTATGACAAAGTATTGACTTAGATTCAGGTTTATATGTAATGCCTGAGGTGGAATGACCAGGAAAAATCATTCAAGTGGTTTGAATGGGACAACCCCCCCCCCCCCCAACTATTTATGTGCCTGTAAAAGATTCCTTAGCAGTTACAATTCAGTAAATTGAATTGTTTCTAGTTCATCCGGAAAGAAAACATGTGTTAGTCTCATGATAGTCAAAGTGGGCTTCTTGTGTTGAAGAGATGTTAAACTCTATGCCTTGGGGGTCGCCTGTCCAAACTGTGGGTTTTCTCCAGGTACTCCAGTTTCTTCCCACTGCTAAAGACCCCTACGCGCAAGCGAATTATTGAAATGAAATGTTAGGTTTGAAATGACCTAGTTTGTGTCGAGTGGATGTTAAACCCCATTTCTCTCTCTCTATGCCTTGGCAGTTTGAATATTAAAAAGGGTAAAAAGAAATACACAGAATCCCTTCTCCAGGCATGAAACCATTTGTTTGTCAGAAAATGATCAGAAAGGACTTGACAATTTGAATTTAAGAAAAGGTTAAATATTTAGTAAAGTGCATAATTCTCTTTCTCCAGACTTAAAACTATTTGTTAGTCTCAAAATAACCAGAGGTGAACGCCATTTCAGCAATAAAAAGATGGCATGTTACTTGTATGGTTAAATCTTGGTTGTGTATCGTGTTTTATCGTGTTTACTGCACGACAATATTTTATACAGTAATAGCTATAGCCTATATAAGCCACCATACAACAGTGTCCTAGATTTGAGCAGGTCACATGACCTACACATAGCACCACTCCTTCATTCATAAAACCAGAGGTTATTACACTCCACATAGAGGCTGGTGGTTAATATCAACTCTAACATGAGGCTACTGGGGTTTATTACATGTGGTATATCACTAGAACCCATGGTATATCAGGCATAGTTTATTAAGTACCAATATGTTAAAATCTGGGAGTACCCCTCATTAAAATGCACTACATAAGACTAAAATGAAATATACTTTAATGAAATTATTCCCCTTTCTATAATTAAAGATCCTCTTCTGGATAAAAATTGTTAAGAGCATCTCACAGATTTTACAAATTTACAAAAGGACAAGAGGGGTGTGCGCCGGGTTCGCCCCCCTCTGGATCCGCGCCTGTGCAAAGATGGATCGTTTATAGGAAATCCTAGTTGAAACAACACTCAGTAATAAACAGTAATAATATCTCTTGTGAATTTTCTTAATAGAATTAGAAATGAATATAAATACAGAATTTGATAATAGAATATGATTGTATTGGCATTGTAAGAGCAATAATAAGATTGTATTTCATATGGCAAGGACATATCATATTTTGATAAAAAAGAAAAAAAACAAGTGACGACAACCTTGCTTATGATATAAATATATTATTTACTATTTGTTTGACAAGTAAAAAATTTCAGCCAATGAGATCACAGAAAGATAAATAGCCCTTGAATATTAAGCATGTTGTCTTTGTAAAGACGATAGTAAATAATCCATGTTTACAAGTACGCTAAGTAGCCCTTTAAAAACTCTCTGGACCTTTAAACCCCTGATAGTAGTTGACGTGGTTAGATCGTGATAACGTTGATACCCGGTATTATTTTCATAACTTGCATTTATTCACAGCCCCAAAATATCAAATCATTATAAACTCAAGTTTAAACATTGTGCATACACTGCCTTCTGCACAACCTGTCAATGCTTGTGGTCTCAATTTTCGAATGGATTGTGCGTCTAGAGCAATTGTAGTACTGAACTGTCAACTAGAATGTCCGGGCATGGGTCAATAAGAACCTTTGAGATTTTCCCCATTGTTAAGGGTACATCTTTCAGGCCTGACAAGGAAAGGGTTGTCTACTTGTTTCAATAGGACAAAAACCTAGGCCCATTATGTATATCGCAGAGCGGACAGAAAGAAGCCTGTGCAGATGGAAATCGTGAGGAGAAGCAAGATGAATATGCTGCTATCCGAACCAATTGGTTGTGAAATAAAAGTAGTTTTTGTATCGTTTTAAGCCCTGTGTTGAACCTTCATTCTGTACGGCTACCTGATGCAACATTATCATCAAGTCTACTGTTGGGTTTTGAGTAATCAGAAATGCTGCTGTACGAATCATTTTGGGCCAATTTGCTGTGACAGTAAAGTAGTATTTTTGAAACTCATTTCTGGTATTTTGGGGCTTTAATACGACCACTTGATGTAACAGTGACATAAAATCTACAAATATGAATTGTCTTTAATAGCAGGAGTATCAAAGCAATACATCAATGTCAAGATAAATGGGTTACTCAGCTTCTAAAAATAACTTTCTAGAATATTGGAGAAAAGCTATGAAATAGCATTGACTTGTGATTTAAAAGTTTGAACAAGGTTGGCGATAGATCTCTCCACCTATGAACATACTTGTTACTACAGTTACACTTAACCCACCACACCCTTCAGTATATTAAATGTAGATTTAGAATAGGATTCAAGTGACATTCAGTTATATTTCATAATTAAATTAAACTCAACTAATAAAGACTAGACCAATAATCATGGTGGGGGGTGCAGAAAAATAAGCAGGAAAGGGTTCTTTTTCGGGTGTGACTGACCGCGAAGACCCTAGAGGGTATGTGCTTCCCACCCTAGAAAAGTTTGAAGTCCATTATATTCTTTTAAAATATAGATGTGACGTCATCTTTTGATGTTGGCCTACCATTATTTCAAATAATCGTAGGGCAATGAGCCATATTGTACCTGAGTGAAATGCACGTGCTGGATAGTGTCTGTGTTTTAAGTTGTTTAATGGTCTTGTGCAAGACATTGCGTAATATATAGATATTGCCCTCGTGTTATCGCACTTGTAAAATATCAATGTATTACTTAATGTCTCGCACTCATCCATTAAACTACACTTATTAAAAAAAAAAATCCCCCCAAATTTTTAAGAACATAAAAGTTGAATGAATAGGAGATTATTTTTAGAAAGTTACAACATCGTGAAATCTGAGCTGGAGTAGTTATATTTGACAAGGTGTGGGTGTTAGGCATTACAATTACTTCAACAAACAAAAACACTGCTAAAGAAAAACCCCAAACAAATCCTAATAACATGATGATTCATTACATTTAAAGGGAGGCAGCAGTGTATTGATACATGTGTTAAAAAAGGCCCATCACATTCTAAACTTAACAAAGTCATTGTTGTACTTAGTTTTTAACGTCCACTTCCACCGACGGTGATATCGAAGACAAGTTGTCTTATTTTCATTTTACTGATCTTAGTGCATGCACAGGGGTCTTTGCTGTGGGAGGAAACTGGAGTAAACCCACGAGGTTGACAAGGCGCCCCTATCTCCAAGCCACATACACTCACACCAGGGATTGAAACCACAACCGCAAGCCAGAGGTGACCGGCCAACTAGAAGTCAAGGCGTGACACTCTAGACCACTAGGCCATCCCAACCCCTCTTAACAAATTCTCTGACAGATGCCTTATGTTCAGGCTTTATTTTACACATATTTTATTGATGAAGAAAAGAAACAATGGAATCGATGAAAAAAATTCTAATCTGTTAGCACCTGAAATTCCTAAATAGAAAGTAAGACAACATGTACCTTCACAATGGAGTTTTAATAACAGTGAGATTTCTTGTAAACTCATTGGTTTGGAGATGCTCCCTTTTTCTTTTTTTTCATTTGTGGATTGCCTCCCTTGTTGTGATTTTGTTTTCATTTTGAATGAAGCCTGTATCATGGCAGGCTCGCTAATGTAGGCCTACAGTTGAGTGGAGTCCTACGCCAGGCTGCTGGATCCTCTTAACCACATCTTTAAACGAATTGATCCATTCAAGTTCATCCACATGCTTACTTAACCTCAAACTTTTCATGCGAAGTAAAGACTTACTCAGGCTGAAAGGGTAGAAAAAAAGAGATTATTTATCAAAGTTATTTAACCACAAATATTTTTGTATAAGAACATCTACCTTTCATGGTTAAACCACAACAATAAATATATACTAGGATCTTAAATTATATGTAGGCTACACACAGATTACATGACATTTTATCACGATGAATCACTTAATGTTTGTTTTATTTTTTGTTAAATAATTTTTTGAAATAATTTTTAAGGGTTTGACTGTCTTTATGTATATGCATTGAATTTTTGTTTGTAAGCAATATGAAACATCTAAATACTACAAATGTTGTGCACATAAAGATTACTGCTGGGTGTTCTATAAATTTCCTTGATTTGACCGGCTTTTGCATTTAAAAATTTGTTGGGAATTGGTTTAAAGGGGAAATATCATATATTATATAAGACTGGTTTATTCTGTTTGGAAGGCTTTTGGAACCGTTTATTCTAGTCCACAGCAATTATCTAAACCTTTATAATCAAATCATTTGTAAAGTTGATAATGTCCCTTTATTAAGGAAGCCATTGTGGCTCTTTGAGTAAGACATTTGCTCACTATCCAGGAGATCCTGTATTTGAGGCCTGTGCTGGTTGAGAAAGTTCATCAGTGCTCTCTGTCATGGTTTCCTCTGATCATTGGTGTAGGACAGAGGGCCTGTCAAGTCTTGACCCTTGACATATGGAATTTGAAATAAGAGTAGGCTGTAGGGCCGCAGTCCAGTCAAAATTCCCCTCATGGCACACTGCATTGTGTATGTCTTCAATAGCCCAGTCAGTGCTTACCCCATTTTATTTTATTGTATTTCCCTTTAATAAGAACTAATATCCAACAATGGTAGTTTAGTACAGATCAGTTATGTAGATCAATCAATGTTTTATCCGTCTGCAGTTTGAGGAAGGTTAATGCAACAATTTCATTATATACAATTGATTTCATGTTTAGAACACATGTAAGCTGGTTGCTTATTCTTTCTTATTTCCTCATGATCTAAATAACATATAATTTGAATATTGTATTAAGGAATATATATTTTGATATGTGAATAAGGTATATTTTTACCAACTTATGAATATTCATTATTATTTCCATGTCCATATTTGTACATAAAAGAAATAAAAAGAGTAAATGTCATAATCACTTCTTAAAGTAAACTTTGAATGACAGAAGTGTTTTAAGTTTTACCGTGGGTGCCCATTAATTAGTATAAAATCGTTAATTAGTCGAAGAGGAGAGACTTGAGTGTCGTTTCCGTTTGTTTTTGATATTCTATGCTACGTAAAATACATTCTACTTGAACTAACGTAAACCTGAGATGCCGTACTTGGTCGTCCATTTGATATGAATTCATGAATTCAAAATTTACGAAACTTTCTCAAGGCGTAGATTTGAAAAACGTGCTATTTCACAGCTGAGTCATTGACAATTTGATGCAATTAGTGCATTTGATGACAATCGCTGTCGTTGGGTTGTATATGTGAAAATAGAATAGATTCCCACGCCTTTGCTACATTTAGATTTGAATTATGCCAACAATTAAATGTTTAAAAATATATTGAGAAGTATGTTTATATAACAGTTTCTGTAATAGGAGAAGCAGAGTAGGCGACAATTATACCTCTGTCGGGGGCAAAATTCTCCTCCCTAATATTGTAAGGAGTAGGGTCGCCTGTCCAACCTTGTGGGTTTTCACAGGGTCCTCCGTTTTCCCCACTGCTGAAGACCCCTACGCGCAAGCAAATTATTGAAATACGATTGAAACATGTGTTAGTCCCGAAATGATGGAGTTTGTGTCGAGTGGCCGTTAATCTCCATTTCTCTCTCTCTCTGAAAATATCTGAAGTGGTGTTGTGTGGTGTTCTGCTAAACGAATCTATTGGCATTGAAATGTTTGTGGCAAGACGTTTGCATTCGTTACAAAACAAACTACTATCAACCTGAAATATTTAAGGCGAAGAGAAACTATCAGCTGCTGTTAACGATGCTGAAAAATCTTCTTCAGGCAAAATAATTGTCTTAATAGACAAAAGGCTTTATATAACATCCTAAATGGTATTTGGATACCAAAATCGGTCTTCTTGCATTGCATATTTAACCAGTACATTAGTCTCAAAAAGTTCTGTCTCAACTATCAATTGGATTATCCAGTCGTCTTACGAATAACAGAAATTGTAGGTACCATAGTATTTTGTGTTACAAGAAGTGCGTAGTTTCTCCCTAAAAGTTTAACTTGGGTTAGTGTAGCCTAAAGCAAGGTGAAGGCTGTATGTAAATATGTATCTGTTATATAAATAACGCAGGTCAAATTTCAGAAATTAAATTTTAGGTCACATGATCTATGAATGAATCACAAGTAGTGCACAAATTGTGAGGAATATTAAAAAAAAAAAAAAGGGGGGCTTCAAAAAACATTACCTTGTAATTTGATACAAACTTAAACTTCATTCATAAAAAAATCTGACACTACCGTTAAAAGTGTTATTCAGAGAAACCTGATATATTAGTCATGTGACCTTATCAGCCAATGAGATCTGTCAGATCAGTGGTAGATAAGCTCAAAGAAGTCCATGGGATTTGTCAAATTAAAATTTGAGCTTTTTCTAATTTAAATTTTGCACAGATTAAATTTCATGCCATCTTTTTTGGACTGGAAATTTCATTCATAAATTATCCTATTTAGAAAAAGAAAAAAAAAACACCAAAAAAAAAACCCCTAACGGTCCTTACTGTAAAACTCCTGAAGTTTTAGATATTTTATGAAGAGTCGTAAGACCTGAAACCTCATGCATTAAATTCTGTGCGTGTCTGATTTACTTCTGTTGCTAACCGTATAAATATGTTATTAAATGGTTTAACACATTAAGTGGAGTCAAGTGGCTTGGTTTCAAATCACCACTTGTACATGACAAAGAGTAGGGTCACTAGTCAAACCTCGTTAGTTTTCTCCTGTTTATGGTTTCCCCCCATTTCAGGTCCATAACTAGCAAAGCCCCCTGCACAAAGTCTTGTAACCCCTCCCCTACCCCCTGAAAAAAATGTCGACCATAGATATAAATTGTCCGTTAATTTTACAACACCCCTGACAACACTTCCCGCCCCCCACCCTCGTTGCTCTGAGCTTGTTACGGTCTTGCACCCACTGCTGAAGACCCTGACACACAAGTGAAATATTGAAATAAAATTGAACCAGAAGTTAGTCCCAAAATGATCCAGTTTGTGTCAGGTGAAGGTAAGTGACTTTATGGAGTGAGAATCTACGATACATGTATATAGTGCAATATAATTTACACAGTTATCTGCTCTTGTACCTTTAAGACCACTAGCAACATCGTCAATAAGGTAAACACATTGATTTTTTTCCTAACTTCCTGAATAAAGAGTTGTGTTATAGTATAAAGGGGGGTAACTGAGGGTTGAATGATAATGAATAGTGTATAAATCCAGTCAGTGAGTTAATCACAGGATAATGTGATTATAATATGTGTTTATTTATTTAAATATAATTTCATAATCTGTTTATCAGCTTCTATGATAAACTCATCAAAAATAACGATTATTTCAACAGATAGATTGTTTTAACAAACTTTCAATAACCATTTTACTAGAATCTTGAAAACTCATCATTTTTTGTCCTCTTTACTAAGGTGAATTCATTATCCAGGAATTGGTGCTCAGAAAGTCGTAAATTGCACGTTAGTTAAAACAATTTGGTGGTTTGTCGCAGCATGTGTGGATGTTTTTAAGCGTTCTACCAATTTCTGTATGATAATATAAGTATAAGATGAAGTTGCAGTTCTGCATTTGGTTGGTTTTTAAGACGTAATTTTGTTTTGGGAACTTGAAAAGTAGATCTTTAGTAGGTCAATTTTTGGCGACAAATAATTATGTAGCCAGATGGTTTGGTGAAGTGGGTGGGTAGGTGGGATGGTTTGTTGGGACACCTTGAGAGATATTTAATTTTATTGAAATGGCAAGATGGAGAAATGGAGTTTAACATAACCAAACACAAACTAGGCTATTTCAATATATAACTGATGCAATTTTTATTTCAATAATTAATTTGTGCATATGGATCTTTAAGATTGAGAGAAAACCCAAGGACCCAGAGAAAACCCACAAGATTAGCAGGTGATCCTGCTCCCTGTCACATACAAGTTTAGGATTCAAACCACAACACTTGAGTCAATGAGCCAAAGTGTATCTGTCAGACCACATGGCCCCCAGAGAATAAAATGTGTGAATACATTAAGATAATAAAATCATTCAAATACCACAGATCTCCGGCATTAAATATTAACTAAAACTAATAGATTTAAAAGGAATAATGAAAAATAACATTTCTTTCATTAATCATAATCATAAATTATCTATTTCGGTATAGATTGTTGATATCTTATCTCTTAGATATCATACGTTTATAGAGGGTTAATAGATTATATCAAACAAATGGTACTTTTAAGAATTGGAACCAAAGAGGATAAATTTAGACATTCAGAAATCCCGGTTATATGTTTTTAGAACCTGTAGAAATAAATAAACTTTAAAACTTGTTAAAGTATTAATGCATATTGATTGAACACATGTGGGATTTGAATTTTATTTCTTCCTTCTTGAGGACGAATCATTTAATAAATCATTTTATATCCATGATAGTCGACAAAATCACTAAATTCTCATCTGTGTACCGAGCACTGGAAGCAGATGAAACGCTGAGACGATTTATTAATGGCGAATCAAGACGTTTGTATATTTATATAGATAGAATGTTTATCAGACTTCAAAGCTAAAGAGTTCTTTTAGAACAAGATATGCAAAGAGATGAAAATGGAACAAAAAAAGAAGATAGATGAAAAATGATGTGGAATTAAATAAAATAATAGAAAATAATCTGTAGATAAACAAGTTGATGATTATTGTCTTTGTACATCGGGGGAAAAATCTTTGCTGGATAACACATTGTGAACATTAAAAAGGGTTCCAAGAGTTGAGTTTAAAGGAAAAGAGCTCCTTGAGCAAGGGAGTTTTTCTTTTAATGAAATAGAGCACAATCAGCAAGTCGCTGATTAGCTGACCGGGTAGTCCTAGATTGTGTGTGTCAAGAAAGTACCTCTTAATTTTACGAGCAGAAAGAGTGTCAAGGAACAATGTCTAGTCCCTTGGATAGGAAGAAAATAGGGTTCTGTGTAAACTTTGAAAGAGCCATTAAGGTGGAAACAGCTGTCCTGGCGAAATTTCCCTCATAGCACACTGTCTGGCATAGATAAACTTGTCTCCATTTCATACCAAGTAGCCCACATTAGTTGGTCGCACTGACAGTAAACGACACATATTTATTTTTTGTGTGAAATAAGTTACTTTTTAAAGAATATAAATATGTTTATCAGTAATTATGATGTTATATATATATGGTATGTGTTACCATTTATTAATAATAATGGTTAAGTGTACTGGGTAATATTATTCACATTGCTGTATCATTTGTTATTTGATTCAAAAAATCTACATTACCATGAATTCTCATCAATTAATACTTTTATCTTCCATTACGCTACAATATTTACAACCGTAAACACCCAGATAACATCCCATTTCAAACATATATAGAAAACCCCTGACACAATTGATTTTATGCTCATGTCTATCAACAGTATTGTTTGAGGTTTTTTTGCAATTGTTTATTCAAATTCTCTGATCATTGAATCACTTGCTAACTACAATATTGTGAAAATTAAATCTGATTGGGTTGTATTCCAAATATTTTGTGTCCTTTAGAACTGTCTGTAGAAAGATATACACACTCCATTGTCATCTATAAATGTGACTGAAACCAAGAGAGGTGATTTTCAATTTAAGTACATTTTAAACATACATTATGCAAGAAGTAAATCTGCCTATTGCAGGTCTTTTGGGGGCCTGAAATGTTATTTGAACTATTAATTACACATTTAAGAATTTAATTTAAAAATGGGAAAGTGAAGTTAAGTTGTGAATATACTGGTGTGCTGGTTACCACTATGCACACATCTTGTCAAAACAATAAACAGTGATAATTTGGCTCAGGATGAAGTAATTTGGCTGAAATTCTCATTATTTTCTTTTTTATCATCTATTTTTGAATTGTTATAGCAAGAATGGCCAACTCTTTATTAAACTCTTAACTAATGTATCTTTAAGTCATGACAATTTAAGATATTGTTTTTAAACTGCCAATGAAGATCAGAGTCTCGGATGTCATCGTGTATGATATTATAGGAGTTCTGATTAATAAAGCAATCTTTTTGTGGTTTTATTTCTATGTGGGATTAGCTAGGATGGAGTCATGTATCTCAGCGCCAGATATTTCAGGTCTTAAGAGAGTTGATGTTTGACTGAACGGCCCAGATGTACATCAGCTGTTAAAACGAGGGGGTGGATGGCGAGATACATACTCGAATATTTCAACTTGTCGACTTCAAGCCCCGGGGATGATCATCTGTGTGAATCGCTGTGAAAAATGTGTCAAATTATTTGACAGGCGTCTCATTGGGTAGACAGAAGAAGAGTTTTGGGAATTGTAAAATCTATTAAATATTTTGATTTTATTTATAAAAGGGATCAGTGGTAAACTCAACTAATATTTGTAAACAAGTTTATTTTGGTTGAATCTTTAAAAAGAAATGTTGAATCATATTAAGAGGAGCAAACAACAAATCTATTTCTCTAATGGTATCATATTGTTTGTGAGAGCAACAGGACTTGGGTTAAAATGCTATTCTCATTAAGTCTGGGGAATTTGATTCTGTACAAGTCTCATGTTTTATTGTTGTATTTACTCAGTGCCAGAACAGTTTAAAAGACAGAAACTCATTTTCGACCATTACTTGATAATAATTAAACCAAGAGGTAGTAAATCTATAAAATCATTTTATTATGAAGGACTGAAACTCCATTAAAATAAATTAGAAGATAGAAAATTAAGAAAAAGAAAACAGTTAATTATGCAGTTAATTTTAATGAAATTAGTTTTAAAATTTATGAGGGATCTGAATAAACAGATCTTAGTTTACAAAAGTTTGAAATTGGCTTTTACGAGAAAAGATTTCTTCCTGATTTTTTAAAAAGGGAACTTCTTAGCTCTCACCTGCCGACCAGATGAATTGCAATTTTTGACATTACAATATTTATATGAATAACATCTTGGAGATTTATTACCGTTTATCTTAGAGATTCCGAAAAACATAGAAATATGCTGAGAAAAATATGTAACAACATTTCATATTTACAATAAAAATATCATCTTCTAGTTATTGTAAGTAATAATTAGTTAAAGTAGAAACATCACTATTCTCCTTCTGATTTATTTCTTGTTGATCAAGCAGAATAGAATTATCTTGGTCTGTAAAAACGCTTCATATTGGTTATTTATCATTGTTAAAAGGAAGGTTCAAATCGAACTATGCAACATGGTTGGCTGTCAGCAGTGACAGTATGGTGTCATGCATTAAGAAGTGTATGTGTTTTCTTCTTACATCATGCGATACCAGCTCTGTTATTCTTTTATACTAAAATTATGGAGAATTTTTCATGTGTCTGGTTTTATACAAAAGTCTGATAGTATGATAATTCCAAAACAAAAAGGAATTTTATTTAGCAGTGTCGGTACCAAAGATCCCATACAAAATTCCTCGCTACTTTACTATCAGGGTTTTAACAGTCCCCTATTAATGGGTTAATTTACATCAATTGATGATCTGAAAGTTTTCACTCTGTGTAATTAATGTTATGTATCGTTAATTAATTAGTTAATGACCGTTACCCAATATTACTAAACTATACACAGTAACTATACACAGCTCGTTAGCTAATTTATTAGAGGGTTGCTTTGATGTTGAAACTGTTTCTAACTACCATAAATTCTTTGATTTAACTACTTGAAGTTAATTCCTTAATTACGTTACACGATATCAGATATCTTAACCTATTTTTTTTAATTCAAATTCCGAATCGGTAGATTTCTACAATTTAATGTAATAGCAATGATTGCCTTGTTGAAAATACATACAATATCATGCATTAGCAACAATTGCCTTGTTCATGAGATTAAAATATTGAAGCCTTATGATACAATAAACAGTTCTATGGAAAGCAATAAATATATTATAAACAGAGCTACGTTTATAATGCACGCTAATCTCCCGACTTTGTTAAATACCTTATTTTACCGGGTATTAGTCAGTGTGGAATATACGTCAAATGGTGCTGACCACAATCAATTGTTCGACTTAGTAAAATCCGATTATTTTTAAAGAGAACAACTAACGATAAACATCTTAGATTAAATAACGAGCAATCGTAATCCTTACTAAGCCTAAATAAACAAGACTACAAAACAGACTGATTGAAATGCGTTTGTTTAAAGAGGGCTGGCTGGACAACAATGACTGACCACGAGACATAATGCCGACGTATTTGTGTAAATGGTCGAGGGGATGAAAAAAGTAAATTTGCTTTTTTGTGTGAAACGGTTGATTAAATCGTTGGTTACGATCTGATCACAATGGTTGGGTTATAGTATAGTCATAGAAACAAAGCGATACTAGGCCAAACAGAATCTTTTCTTCATTGTTTTGCAGAATTTTTGTAAATATTATTTGTTTCGGTTAGGACATGAATGAAGTAGTGAAGGCAAGGGAGAGAGGATGTCACAGTTTAATCATAGAAATTTGATGAATGAACAAGTGACCTATTAAACGCCAAAAAAATACCCTAAATTCCTAGTGCCACCACAATAACAAAAAATGGGGTTAATTCCACATTATCTGTCTCAGTGAGTATTGCTTGTTAGTGATGATGGAAGAAAGGCCTGACAAGAAAAAGGTCTAGTTTTTCAGAAGGAACGGAAAACAAACGCACCCATAAGTAGAGTAGGAGTATACGTCGTTATGGTGGCAAAATTTCTCTCATAGCACACTGTATGCGATATATGATCGTCTGGTTGTTGCATTAAACTAGGATGGTCAACCTTGTTACAAATTCTGATTATAATTTAACAATCAATGGTATGAAGTATGGAATATAACACCCCGTAATAGCTTGGTATTATTATTATTAAAATTAATGAAATTCATAATAAGGGAGTGTTATTTTAAAATTTGTTACCTGTACTAATAGTACCTTTAATGATTTGTAGGACTTTGTTTTTAAAGGACTTTGTTTATAATTTGTAATTTTGAAGTATGTTTGATTGAGGTGCTCATGTCAGAAGATCATAGAGACACTAAGGTTTTAAATGTAAGTAATTTGTATAATAAAGTGATAGTTGGCATGGAAACCGATTGATGGACACCTGCCAGTTTTTGGTGTGTAAATTTCATCATATATATATTGGCAGGAAGTGGGTAGTGTATAGTTGCTACGGTAATGCCAAGTGATTGACAGCTCGTCAAGGTGACAATTCTTGTTACCATGTCAACATGAGGAAGTGAAGTATGTATTCTCAATATATGTAGGAAATGTTTGTAAATGTTTATTAATAATATAACATGGAGGAATAATAATCAACAACTTTGATACCCATTGAAATCTGGATGGGAAATTAACCTGACAAATTGATATCATATTGTAGATTAATTACTCTATAATCCTTGTGGGAAAAATTCATTCATTCATGTGATTCATTCACCCTCCTATTTGTATCTTGGAAGCCGTGGTATCTTGTGAATATTGCACTGTCCTGGGTGCAATCTCGATCAAGGAAGATCGTCAATAATTTCCAAGCCCATTTCCTTAATCAGTGGTTCAAGATTGAGAGTCTGGAAAATAAAAGTGTCTAGTCCTTTGGATGCAACAAAAAAATATGATTCCCTGCTGGTTAGAAATCAAAAAATATGTTGAAATAAAGTTGAATGGTATGTCAGTCCTGAAATGACCTGGTTTGTGTTGAGTGAAGTTAGACCCCATTTCTCTCTCTCTCTCTCCCTATCCATTTAAAGATATATAAGGTGTAAACTGCAGCTATAATTAGTGTATATTATAATCTCATTAAGTGTTTAATACACCATAGATCATAATTATCACTAATTACACTGTTCTATAACACTTGATAATTATCACTAATTACACCCAATATTTACCAACAACTTTATTTATATTCAACCTGTAGGTTAACTATTAATGATAATTTATTCATGTGTTAATCACATAATAACTTTATAATACATATATTATAATATATTAATAAGTCTTTAATACAGGCAGACTAAAACTAATGGCATCCATCAAGAGGCTTGGTGATATCCGGGGGGCCAACTACTTGATAATGTGACCTGGGTCCAGCTCCTTGATTATATACCATGGGTCCAACTCTTTATTATTTACCCTGGGTCCAACTCCTTGAATATATGCCCCTTTACGTCCTCCAAGACTCAAATATATAGCCTGGTACTGAGAAATGTGTAAAACAGATATCAACTTTTTATCCAAGAGGTATCTTGTACACCAAAGTTAGCAATGATTCTAAATTGAAAATTATTTTTTTTAATTTCACATTTGGATTGGATGCCTTCGGCCTAGTGTAGATTGTTAGATTCTCAGATGTATCCGATCTTAATATTTCATGAAAATATGCAAATCAGGTTACAGCTGGTTAGCACATGCACGACCATAATGAAGGGAGAAAGTCAACCATTTTTGTATCCAATCACCGGCGCGGATTCCCCATGTCAATGTGCAGGACGGATGATCTGGCATGGGCAGTGTCTAGTGGTTTGGATGGTCCTGTGTGCACTTGTACATGTTAGTAAAAAGTTAGAATTGGATATAAGAGTAGGCCATAGCATTGCTGTCCCATAAGATTACCTTCATAATACCCTGGCATATACCCGTCCTCGTTAGCCCACTTGGAGCAGAAAAGTAGGATGTTAAACCCCATTTCATTTCTCTTTATGTTTCCAATCAAAGACACTGTTTGCTGGAGCTGATGGTGTATTTAGATGAGGCTATAAACAATTCCACTTTCTTCCATAGAATCATCAAAACTTACTGTGTTTAATTTATACCTCCGAGTCAGTCTTCAAATCTTCCTTCATGTTTACGTTAAACTTTCAGCAACTTATATCTAACACACGGCACACGCTTGACCTAACCTTCGCATACACTGAAGGTCATTCATGAATTATAAAAAACATTTGTAGCATTTTATTTGGGTTGGTATTTTAATATAGATTTTTATCTAAAAGTTTACTATTTACACTTGCATCTGGTAATTACACTAGGTGTGAGTTACTAAGGATCGTTATGATTTTTCAAGTACAGATTCCAATTGTTGGATGTAATGCCTAGCCTAGACAACTTACAAAGGAATTGTGTCTGTCCGTTTTGTGGGATAACATTTAAGTCTATCATGTATGTAGCATGGGCTGTGAAGAACCATCAAGATTTTTCAAGTTGTTTGTAGATATCATGATGTCAATGATGCTGTAACCTTGAAATATATTACAAATATTTCAATTCTGTAACGTTTTCAGAATATCTATGAATTATTGTTATTTTGATAATAGAATGTCATATTAAAACAAATTATCACATTGTCATCGCTAACATAGTTTAATATTTTATCACTATAGTAACTCCCCCAAAACCTTGATTTTTATGTGAATAAGAAAAACATTTCTCAGTTTTTTGGTTTGTTTATTACTGAATGAAGACTAAATGGTTCAGATGATTAAATTATGGGGTGGGTTCATTAACATGTCATTTTATGCAATTAGCAGAGGATATGTCAATACTTTTACTCCAGGCTTCTGTTTTTTGTTAAGTAAATGATGTAATTGACTGGATTTCTGAGTAAAAGATATTAATGTGTCGCTTTCAATAAAATTTGATGTGTTGATTTGCTTGACAAACTTGGGTATCTGTCAAGATTTGAAATTTTATATCCACAGATAAAGCCAATTTTGAAACAGGCATGGGACTGTACGCCACAGTAGACTGGCCCCTGGATCTATTCACTTGATCTGGTATTTGTTTATTTTGTGCATTGTCTATTTTCTGTCTTGTCTGCAGGTTTATCTTGTAAATTTTTGTTTTGCTTGTAGTGCTGTCCTCCTGCACTTACTATTAGTAAGCAACACTGACTTTTCTTTGTTACAAATGAAAATGTTAACATGTAGATTATTTGCCACATATTTCCCAGTGTGAACATAACCCAAGACATTTAAAAATTCCATCAGACATTTAAAAATTCCATCAGAACTTACCTGTCAGCCATTTTTTTTTATGTGCTGTGATATTAGAATTTCAAAGAATTTGACCTCACAAACCAATGGTTCAATTCATAGTTTTTGTCTGTAAAAACACTTGTAAATATATATGTGATATTAGAAAAAAATCGAAAAATTGGAATTATCATAAAAATTGTTATAATCTTTTTTAAAAAATATCTTACTAAAAAAATGTTTGGATACTGATAAAAATTGTCATGTTCTTTTGATACAGAAAAAGATATTTGGCTAATCTGAAGAAAACAAAACACATAAAAAATTCACCAGTTAGTAACATTTTGAAATGAACGTCTTGTTTCATACATGACGATGTAGATGTTAATTAAACCTGCTACAGGATCCTGTTATATTAATTACAATTAATTACCTAAAATATTCCACTAATTAATGACAATAACAGACACAGGTCTTTATAAATCTAATATGTCAAATTTAACATTTCGCCTCATTGATTTTACTCATCAAACCACTGGAATGGTTCCAGCTCGTTGACTCCTTATCTCTTCTGGTAGAGTTTAAGGTTCCAGTTACTTGATTTAAGATATTTTAAGGGTCTGTAAGAAGGATTGTTAGAGTCCGAATGATTGACAGCTGTCAGTGGTAATTAGGCATTATTCTGAAAATAGGACAAATTGCTTTACATTCTCACATATTTTACAATCTATTCAATATTATTCTTTTATTATTATTGTACATTATTATATTTCTATGAATTAAAAGTTGCTTATCCAAGTCATATATGTTTGGGACCGTGTCTAATATTTCAAGGCTTACTACGTACTAAAATTTACTATTATTGATTATTTTTAAAAAATACAAATTTAAGAATCACCACACAACAGCAGCATGTACAACAGACTTGGTTTAGAGAAGAGATGTTTTAATGATTAAATAACGTTTCAGGTTGCTCATTAAAAAATCTCTACTATAAACCAAGTCTGCTGTGCTGCTGTTGTGTACGGATTCTTGCAGATTGTTGCAGGATATTTTGTATATTATACGTTTTTATCGAGGTTACAACATGTATATATATGTATCACACCCTACTTCACATCAATTAAAAGAATTAGGTAAATGGTTAAGATTATCAGGTACAGAGCTATAGACCTGGTTGTCATGTAAACCAGTTTAATGTGAAATGTCAACCAATACAGACACGTTAATCTTCAAGTCTAATCATCTCTCTAGGCTCACATTAAAAACATACAAAGTTTAGGTACATTATCTTCACAAAATTAGTTCAATGTTTTTCATAAAAAATACAATAATTATAACATGAACTGGAACACCATGTTACTCAAACAGGTCTATCGAAGATGGCCAAAAGCATTCCATGCATGTCAATGATTACTGCAATAATTTTCTATAATATTAAAACCTACGGCAGCACACGTAAAGGATTACATTATTCTTTCATAGAATATTGGAACTTTAGACTGAAATTGATCTCCTTGGTTGGGGTTTAGCGTAGGTAGCGATGTGGCAATCAGGGATTTGTACCCTTTAACGGAGATATAATATTTAATTTGGGATAATATTCAGCCATCTTGTCATTTATGGTTTATCTGTCGCTAACAACGTTTGGCTCACTACTGCCCTGATATTCCTCATCTTATTATAATCCACTTATCTAGTCATGTGACCTGGCCGTGTGGTGATGTAATTAGTTTATGATATAATAACGCGGCTCTTGTTTTCAAAGTATTACCAAATTAGGACAAAAAACATGACACATGGTAGTCACAAATAACCAGTCTTGGTTTTCAGTTTACTCAACATTGAAGACCTACTGATGAAGACTTTTATTAATCTAATAGCAATTTGTAGTCTAAATCACCAGGTCATTATTTCTCATCCGTTTTTATTCATGCACGCTGACTTGCTAATCTGGACTACTCTCTAAGACAATTGAATTTCTGTAGTCTAGTGTATGTAATGGGATATGGATAATTGGAGCTAATCAGTATGTGGGTACGATTTAGATATCATGGCATTTGACGGAGAGATGAGTTAATAGCACTGATGTATTTATGCTGACAGCAGATTATTCAGCCCTCTAGTTCTAATTTTCGTAACATTTAACTAATCGCAAATTAGACCCATCTCTCCGTTCAAATTGACAACTAAATTAATCGTACCTCATTTTATTCCTCGATAATTAGGACTCGAGAATCGCAGAATAAATTGCTCTTGTCGATTCGACCAATAAATAGTCATGAATTTTTTTATCTTTATAAGTGTAAATAGAATAATGAAGGGCTGTGTTTATGAACTAATAATCATTTATATTAATCGAGTACGGTAAAAAGATGAATTGCTATGAAATTAAAATATATTGTCGTTTATTTAAATGTCAAGCTGGATGTTTATACAGAAATAAATAAATTGGTGGCCTCCTTCAATTTGTTCATTATTAGAGATTATTTAAACAGTATTTATTTTGAAATTACGTATGGAAAGAGTACAATATTCCAAGTTTTCTTGTAGTGAGAGAGCTCGACTTTCTCTGCCCAGTTGGTACAGAGAGGTAGGAGATTAAACCTCATATCATTTCATATACCAAAAGCAAGCCAACAGAAACTCCTACTCTCTCTCTCTAGCGTCTCAAAATGTTGGGAAATTTCAAAGATTGTATACCGGTACTAGTTCTGTGACTGAAGCAGTTTGAGGCGCTAGAGAGAGGAGTCTGATACTGTTTGATTTTTTCAGGGAATTGGGGTTATCAATATTTATTTGTACCAAATGCTGTAGAGTTAATTTCGTTTCGAGGAAATGTAATATTATTGTATAGATATATATACATCATATATACATTAAATATAGATCATATAATAATGTTATAGAATATATACATCAAACATAGAACATAATATAATGTGCAAGTTAACAACTGTTAGAGTCATATTCTGTATTACCTTGTCTATTTAATGACATATTTATTTCCTAGTTGAGCCAAATATAGTCTTGATAAGCAATAAACCATTAATTGAGATGATAAAGACTAAATAATTACTGAACAATGCGATAAGAATAACTAGTAGACAATTTTCCAGTTGGCTTGATGATAGCTTAATTGTTGTCCTTAGAAAGTTGCAGAATCATTTTGTTTGGCTAACAATTTGGCATTCTTGGAAGTGGAAATGCTCTGATTCTGCTTGTAGCTTCAAGTTAATTCCTCAGTGGAGGAATGGAATGGTTACTAAAATACAGGCGATGAACAAGGTATTAGAATTAAACAAAATGAAAATATGTAACGTCCAGTTTGACGATGAAAATAAGCATCATGAAAACATTAAATGCAATTTTTTTCTCAGAAATTGAAAAGATACAGGTTGAATTTCTTTGCTGTTGTACCACCAGTATAACTTTCTTAAAAAAAAAGAGAAAAATTAGTCCTTGTTTAACTTCATTGAATTGATTTTGTTACCTTTCGATTGTATACATTTGGTTAGGGTTTAAATTTAATCCTGAGATTTGTAAATAAATAAAAATGACTTGTCTCATGTCTGACCCAAACTCACAGTCATGTAATTATCACCACCAGGTGGTTGGTTTAATAAATGGAGGGGTGTTGATAACTTCACCAAATATAGACAAACACCAACATGCACAGATATTCAAACATGTGGATTGTTGTAGAATTGTCGGGGTTAGAGATGTGCTGTTTGATCTGTTTCTTGCTGAGTGATGTCAGTCTGTCACCTAAGAGACAGGTTCATCACTCTCCTCAGTAACAGGTGATGATGAAAGCATCATGGCTGCTAGCTCAAATCATGACTTTGGTCCATTCTCTTGAATATTTTTTTAAAAATTGGACACCTTCTCCAAATAGAAACACAAACACAAAATCTTTTGTCATTGCAATTTGATTTGTGGGTTGGAGTCAAGGCTAGCACATATCCTCGATTCAAATCTCAGGATTTGTCAAGCACATTTCCCACTTGTTAGAGGTAGCACCTTCAAGGATGAAAAGTAAATGTGTGGCTATGTGGATCGTATTGGCCTGAAAAAACCCCAAAAAAACATATGTTAGTCTCAGATTTACCCAAGCATTGACAAGATGTTAATCATCATTCTGTTATTGCAATTCACCTTTTGAATCCATGCAACAGTCAGTGTCTAGGCATTGTGTCCAGACTTGAAAAAATCATTATTCTGAAGATGTTTTTTTCCTCGAACTCGTAAAGACTAGGTCATACCAGTATGTTCATTGGATTATTGAGTGCATAACAACAATGCTCCACATTACAAAATAAAATGGGGTCGTTTGCATCGATTTGGTTTATGAAGATAGCCCACAAAATAAAGAATAAAAAGACAAGATGACAAACACACAGACATTGTAAGTAATAAAAGTATTATTGTATCCAGTAGAGGGATGTTAATAACTTTTAATGGTGTTACAAGGTAGCCAGTAGGGTTCTGACCTTAGAACTAGAATGTCCTTTTCTGCTCTATATGGTGTGCAGACGTGAAATTTTTCACAGACAACAAGCGGTGCTACAGCCTACTCTCATACCAAATTCCAACTGTCAAGGGATCTTTTACGTGCACGACAATGTGTTCACAGGACTTTGGTTTTCCGGGCCATCCCAATGACTAGACAGCTGTATATGTGTCACCCACTGTCCTGCACCAAAGACAAGGGGAGCATGAAAAAAGGAGTATTCCCAAAACTAATGTTTGTTCAAAAACAAATGAAGTCATTAGCGTACGTGTAAGTGTTGTTTCCTCAAAACATTATATTGCATAAAATATTCCATGTTTGAATCATAAAACATTTTACAAAAAAAATATTAATGCTTTAAATTAAAACAATATCTATAGAAAATAGTTTGTAAGAATCACTTCATATTTCCCCCCATCGTATTATATAGATTTTTGTATTGATGAGAACAATACGCAATAATAACCATTTAATACAAATACTACTTGAGAGTCTTTTCTTCAAATTCAATTATTTCATTGGATTCCTCTTTTATTATATTTGATTTAAACTTAGACAAGAATTTATTGGATTGTGATTTAGTTGTGGTTATATAAAATAACCGTTTGTCTTTCGAAGACAGGTTTTAAGGTTTATATTGCTATGAAAACACTACTTTAGAAACACTCAAAAACTTATTTCATTTCAGACAAAATATTTTGGTTTATTTTAGTTAATTGTTAATAGAAGTATTTAAGTTTCTATTATTGTGTCTTTAAAAAGATGTTTTATTAAGTCTTTTAATGATAGAAATCACTCAGATCATACTGCTTGATTGTTTTAAATTTATTCTATAGGCCACTTGAACCTGTAAAATTTATTTAGATGTTGAACGAACTTAGTTAAATCTTTGTTTTTGTGTACCTGATGAAGCTTGTTTAGAAATTGTCTATAACTGTTAATAACAGAGTAATGGGTGCTTAAGATGTGATTGTTTAATTAGAGTTTACCTGTGGAAATAATCCAGGTGTAATAACGATTTGTTGTGAGTAGTTGTCAGTTTAATGTAACACCTAGTAGAATTACCTGATTTGATTATTACAGGGAATCAATTAATACAGGTGAAATAAAACCACGGAACTCAGGTATTCAACAATCATCACAGTTTAGATTAAAGATGGTTATTATTGAAATGTGTGATTGTTTACACTACTCTCCAGTCCTTTTAAATTTTCATCTTCGTTTCCTGTGGGAAAATGTTACCCTTTTTTTATTGAAATGAAAAAATGTTTGAGACCTTTTTTTGATCAGGAAAAATATGCAAACAAAAACACAACCTCTGCTCCATTAACACTACTAGACGTACGTATTTGTTCTCTGTGTAGGGGTGGGTGGGGGCTTATGCATCTCCAAGATTTTGCAACAGATCCAATGTTAAAGACACTTCAGCATTAGAATCATCTAAAAGTTCAATATTGTTTTTGGGGGGTGAAAGGGAGGCTCCCACCAATCTACTTTACCGTAGATTCAATTTATATAAAAGGATTTCCCTTCCTACCTGAAGTTGGATTACCAAATGTACTTAAAGTGTGCACTTTAGATCATAAAGCCTGTCATTCAGTTAAGTGGCATGGTTACCATCCCAGCCATGTAATGACAAGGAATAGCGTCACCTGGGTTTATTTCCAGTTACTTCTGTTCTAGATCCTAATAATACACCAGCGAATTATTAAAATAAGAATTACCTTACTTTATTCCTAAAATAACCTAAGTTGTGTTAAGTTGATGTTAAACCAGATTGGTCTCACTGTCTCTTTCCTAAAACTATGTCGTCGCCAAAAGTGATTTGAAATCTCACATTACTGTGTATGCTGTTAAACTTTTGATTAATTAGGTTATGAATATTCATTATTTATTTAACGGGATTACGCTCAATGAAATTTGAGCAGTTCTCGATATGATGAATAACGATATGTGTTTGAGTCAACAAAAAAGTGCAGGGAAAACTCGGACAGAGTGTCGGATCATTGTAATGACAAAATAGAAGATACACACGTCCTTTGTTTATTCTCTAAAATGGAGGGAAAAAAAGCACAGAGTGTAACGGTATCCGTATCACTGGTAATTAACGCAGAACTCTTCAAGTAAATAAAATTATTCCCTTCATAAACTAAGTCAATAAATCTGACACGTGCAACACGATATCGTGAAATTATAAAACTGAAATTATCGTGAAAAGGTCAAGTAGGAAAGGTCAAATGTAACCGTGGTGATTTAATGCAGATTTCAATTATAGGAGATTTAAGGGCGGTATTTACATGGAGCCATTTCAAATACTCATATAGATACGGGAGAAAAAAATTACCAAGTTTGTTTTGATTCTTTTCATTTGGTAATCCTTTTCGATGTTCATGCCACCAAAATCTTGGAATTGTGGTAGAATGTGTTGATAGTGTTAATGAAAATGATGAAATGGTGTGAAAAGTATTTGTATTTTAGCTGTTAGCCTACAGTATGTAGAACTGCACAATGCTATACTACAAATAAAACAACCAATAAAGTTAGAGGAATACTAAGTTCTGGGAATACTTAGTCTTGATTGTCCAGTACCAATAAACAATTTGCTTTACATCTTCCAACACTCATAACTTTGTCCAGAATAAAGTAATATTCACTATACATTACCGGTATTTATTTTTGAACTGTTATAGCAAGAACAGATCTTACATACCATTACATGTCGACAAATAACAGAATACCATTATTATACTATTAAGCCTACTTATTGCCCTTTTTCCTTAAGGTTCAAAGACATCTAAGACTATAACTTCACATTTCCTAGCCAAATATGAAAATAAAACTTGGAACAAATTTTAGCTTCATTAGTTACACAGATTGTAACAAAATTTTGTTTACTTCTTAAGTAACGTCTGTCTTAAGGAAAATCTGAATAATTGTTATCAGAAAAACAATAGATAATATTTAAAAGACTCCCATTTTCTCTTCGTCTTTTCAATGTTTTATGGTAATTAACAATAATATAAAAACAGTGTCTCATTGAAATTTGTTCATTTTAATCCCCCAAAATAACCGAATCACACAGTTTATGAAACAGGTCATTATAATTTAAACGTTAATTTACCCCTCTGTGTACTCCAGAAGAAATCTACCACATGTCTAAGATACTTTTAATCGGATTATGGTTGTCAAAATTTTGTTTATTTTCATGACCTTTCCTCAAATTTCGAAAAAAAATATTGGAAAAATAGTTTAAAAACCTGAGTTGTATGTTTGGACATTTAACCAACTGTTTGTTGACATGGTTCAGTGTTGAGCTCAGTGACTAAATACCTAGTTACGTTTCTTGGTGGGTTTTTATTTTATGAAGGGATGATACATTTAAAAATAATACCAAAAAATTGCCTTAAGGAACAAAGTTGCTGGGAGGGGGTGGTTGATTTTCTAAATATTTTTAAGCTATCTTTAAAAAAAAAAGCAAAGAGATACTTCAGGGATTTTTGTTATCAATTGATGTATAGCAAAATAATAAATTCAATTATGTTGTAAAAAATTTTGAAGGATTGGATTTGTTAGAAGTGGTATCAAGTCTTCTCAAGTAATCCAACCATTTTTGCTTCAACATTTCATTGTAATCTTACAGAAGTACAATTGGACTTGTTCACTATATGAAATTCTCACACAGATGAAAAGTGTTATTAGATGTTCTATAGAAACAAAACAACAAAAAAAACCAACCCATTAGCTAACACTCTTGTTGAAGAACCCACTCACCCTGAAAGAAAACTAACGTAATCAAGTTTCTAGACAGAGTAAAAGCATTGTGCAACAATTCTGACTTTTGAAACAAAAGACTGAGTTCATCAAATGTGTTTCAAATTATTAGAATTTGTTCAATTTATTTGCGGCGTTGACCTCTTGTGACACATGACCTTTAAGACAGAGTTTTATACTGTTCTGGTATTGTCGGTGAGAACAAGTGATGTTTTGTGGGAAGTGTTTTTGTGAATAAAGATGATATAGCCAATAGAAGAGGGCGGTGTATTTTTTGATTCCGGATCCCAGATGGTCAGAAGATGTTGGTATGAGTTGTGTTTATGTTACTGAAGATGAGGTTGGGACCGAAAAGTAACAAAAACAATCGTTTCTATTCTCTACTCTTTCATAGATTGAAGTATCGAATATGGTCAACATATCTATCTACCGAATACCATGACCATTTCTATCTAAATGCAATCTATTGTTATTATTCCATCAAGAACAAGTAATGCCAGATTAAAAACATTTCTTGAGTATATAATCTTCAGAAAGTGGGGTTTGGGGTATTGATTGAGGTAAACAGAAAGGTACACCGAGGAAAAAAGGGGGCAGCAGAAAATAGCAGAAAAACATAGGAAAGGGAGACACAGAGAGAGAAATGAGGTTTAACATCCCCTTGACACAAACTAGGTCATTTTGGGACAACGGAAAAACAAAAGGTGCACAAACAACACATTGAGTAACCTAACCACCTCTCTGTATCTGTACTTTATTTTGGTTAAATTACATCATCCCGCAAGAACACTTGTTGAATGAATTTATCACACATGCCCTTGATTGTAAATTAGAATTAAAACTGGTACAATATACAAACAAGCTTTATCGTGGCAAGATCTGAACCCCAACACTGACCTACTTTACAAATTAATTGTTTAAAAACTTGATCTTTGGCTAGGCGATATTTCCTGCCACCAATACCAATCTTAACAATGAAAAATACTCAACTTCCAGCTTCGTTTTAATTTACTGCTAATTAGTCACAAAACTTGCAGAAACACTTCAATTACTTCGTCTTTTAAACTTGTTTGAACTTTTGCATAACAATTGTATGCGTTTAAAATATCTTTGATATGCATTAATTGCTCTTTCAGTGAGTGTTTTTTGGTGAACTCTTTGTCGGCCTAATATAAATGAATTATGAAACAAACGAATCTAGACAATATTTTATTCAATGTTAAATTCAATGGTACACTTTATGATGGTGTATTGTTTTAATTTTGTAAAAATCTTGATAATTTATATGTCGTGAAAGGTTTTGAAGATTGATAAAAAATGGTGTATATGTTACACTGTACCTGCTTCTATTGTTCATTTTCTTAGTTTTAAAAAAAAATCTTTTCTCTGGAAAATTGTTGACTAGAATGTTGAACTACTGACATTAAATTTACTAAAATGGATTCATAAAAAAAAACTTATATCAGTTGAATATCTTTTCCTTCTTGTTCGTATTTTTCGCTAGTCATAACCTGGGTTCATTAACTTATCAACAAGTTTACAAATTGATGTAAAAAATCAATTAAATGAAAAGATGTCACCTCTCGGTTATTGTCTAACTGGTGTTACTTTTTTCTAAATTTAATTTTTAATTAGATTGTTGTAATCTTTGCACCAGGAAATATAGTTTGCGCCTCTGTGGTGAAAAAAACAGAGGTGTACATGTCTAGTTTAAATTACGATTTAGATATGATTTCTATCGTAATTATATTTGATGAAAAACTGATATTAAATTCATCCCCCCTCCCCTCCCTAATTTCTCCAATCCCATTGTAAAGATTTAATGTCCTGGTTAAAAGAAATTTGGGGATATCTTTAATTTTAATGATTCACCATGTTTAGCAGTAAGGTTATTTAAAAAAAAAAACCAACCCACATCTCCAAGAGCTTAAATCTTAATTTATGAAAAGAGACATATGAAGACATTTGGTACCGTAACTGAATTGAGCAATAAATTATTTATAATACAGACTTAAGGAAGAACTATTACTAATTTAATTGTGTTACATTTGGAAGAGTATTGTATGGCAAATATATAGATACCAAAGCAGAAACCATATTAAACAAAAAGATTACATTTGTTACTGTGCTTGAAAACTTTGAGGGAATATTCTTCGAAACGTCATCCATTTGTAATTGTTCTTCCATAAGTATATGTTATAGTTTCAATTTATATAAGAGAGAGAAATGGGGTTTAACAACCACTCAACACAAACCAGGTCATTCTGAGACTAAAATATGGTTGAATTTTATTTCAATAATTCGCTTGCGCACAGCGGTCTTTAGCTGTGGAGGGAAACTGGAAGACCCGGAGAAAACCCACAAGATTTGACAGGCAACCTCTGTCCTTGTCACATACAACCAGGAAATCGAGACCACGCAGACACTAATTACGCTAATTTATATAAAGAAGTCTTCAACCATGATTCTTACTTTCACATTATGGAGATGTCAGTTTTCTAAAGGGTTTTGGTAAGAAATGAGTATGATAATTGCATATTTTATGACAGAAAATGAGGAGATTGGAGTCTACTGTGAATGGAATTGCAGTCTCTGGCAAAAAGGGGATGCATATTAACATATGTAAATCTTTGACTTTTCATTTACTGTGTTACTGTGAATACACTAGAACTGAATGTTTAGAAATTTTTTTAAAAAAATGGATGCACAAAATGCAAATTAACATAATGCTACAATTTGAATTTTTTTGGCAGGAGGGTTGACATTTATTCATGGTGAGTTCACAGAGAGAAATACAAAATGGTGTACTGTCTGCATTTAATATACATTTTAAATACATCTTTGAAACCTTCAGCTTGGCAAGCTTGGCATAGATTCATCTTTCTGTTAACTATATAATGATATTCATAAATGCCTTTGTAGATATTAAAAATACAGAGAGGGCAACAACAATGTTGTTTTATTCCCTGCATCCTCTGTTCTGAAATGCTTTATTTCAAGAAAAACAACATCTTTGACTGTCTTCAGAGTCTGTATTGATCAAAATAACAATCTGGTCTGTTCTTCTGTCATGGCCCCAAATAATGGTGGGTTTTAGTCCGGGAGACATACTCTGTACAAATGAGACCTACTAACCCCTGAATAGCCCTAGCAGATCTCTCTGTCACCCATCCATTCATTCATTCAGATTCTACAACAAGCCATACAGCTGTTAACCACAGCTCTAGTAAACATCCCATTCATAAAGACATAGTGGGAGGAGTCTAATATTCATCATTTAGGCTGCAGCTCAGTGATTGGTTGAGTGTCTGTGAGTGATTTATAGGTTTAAATCAAGGGGATGAAGATTCATTCATAAACTTGATGTAGTTGAGGTGGTTGGTTAAGGGGTTTTAATGTTAAAAGAAGAAGGATTTTGGTCAGTTTTGTTTAACTGTTTGTTTAAAATGAATTTAGAATGGAGACTGAAGTGAAGTGCAAGGAGCAGAAGTGAAACTGTAACAAAGCTATAGTGGGGGTGATTTAGAACTACAAACTTTATGGCTTGAAACAAGACACAGCACACCAACGCCAAGTTTGTTATAAGATTATGTGAAAAAGTTTGCAAGATTAAAGTTTTGTTTATTTATGAAGTTGAGCTGAGTACAGTTTTAAGACAGTGCTGGAAAAAGACGATATGTAATATCGAACGAGAACAAAACAGGTACAAGTTTCCGAGCTGTTTAATATCAGATGTTTGATTAACGCAATTCGGCAAAAGAATTAAAAAGTGCTTAAATTATTCCAGACATTATTTTAAATTTGTTGATAATTTATATTTTAAATAAGTTTTAAAATCATGTGATGTTAACAATTGGAGATAAATTTGAAACTGAAAGCTGTGGAATAATTAATATTTATAAGGTGATGAGCAGATATTTCCGACAATTGGTTTCTATATAAGGAGCTGTGTTATTGGATTGTTTTAATGATTGTTGTTAATATATAGTTGAACAATGGAACAGTGAAGACATTGCACGACACAAGTTTCACATCGTTTTGTTGTGTTTGATATTTAATGACATTTTAAATTTTTGCGTCTTCTCATATTTGGTTGTTGAATTTATATATCAATGAGGTCCTATCAGGGTGAGATGTTAACTGGAACTCCAAGTCCTATTCAAGGACCAGCTATGATTCTACCCAGGAATAATTTGTATACCCATTTATGGCCTCAACACGGACGACACGGACATTCGTATCATCCATCTTGCAGAAATGGTAAGTTCATTTTAAAGAATTAACGTGCTCGAATATCATGCTAGATTGGAAGTTAATTTATAACACATTTGGTACGAAATTTGCTTAAAATCATTGCATTACATAATCAAAGATTAGCTCACTTGTCTCGGATTAGCGAGGAATCAGCATCATATTATTTACGATTCTCATAAATAGAAACGATAGGCAAAACAAAATTCAATTTCTGTGAAATAATGCAATATTCCAGACCACAAACATTTATAATGGAAGTTAGTTCCCAGTTTTAACAGAGAACCAAAAATGATTTCATCTTAGAAATCTGAAATACAATCTTCAATTAGAGTTTCTATGGTTTAAAGTAGTCCAATATATCTAAATGTGAAGTATTAAAAATGGCATATATGAATCTGAAGTATTAAACTGTTTTACAAATGGCACAAGGTCAGTGGTAAATTTGTGGAAGCTACATCAAACTGAAGTATTAAAATGAGTTAGAAATGGTGTGAGGTCAGCACTACATCTGTTTCAATGATAAGATTTAAATGATAGGATAGGGAGGCTAGGTGCAGCTAGATACCGTGGTATACTGCTGGAATCTTACATCATCTAGACGACTTATTGGATGGAGCTAATTTAGCCATGGGTTAGAAATTGGGATGGTGATGGACGATGGCTGCGTAGAGAATTTATAAATATTTGTAGAGAGAGAGTGTTTCAGATCTGTTGTCAATACCTGATTGTCTGTCTGAGTATTTTATAAACAATAAAGGCACTACACAATGTTTCTGGATTCCTGAATCGTAAAATTCCTCTATACTCACTTATATTTTATGGATAGGATAGGACCATAAAACATTCTTGTAATAAATTAAATCTCTGCTTGTATGTTGCTTAAAAATCGAATGCAAGAAAATGATAAAAGTTCTGTTTGTGATTTATAATAATTTGAAAATTGTGAATCTGTTATTAAAGAGTTTCTTATATACACACATGTTCATTTTTATTTAAATTTGTTAAGAATTCTGGTTGTCTTTGGATAAAAGTTAAAATATATGATTGTTTCTAATATATTTCTGAGTTCTTAATTCAAATGTGGTTTTTCGATTTTGTTGGAACCTTAAAATAGAAAACCGATAAAATCGAACTTTAAACAAAGTACTTTCACGCTTCTTCTGGATTTGGAAATCAAGGTTTTATGTTGAAACAAGTATTCTTATCACATTAGCCCGGTTTGTACTGAAAAATATAAGATTTCATTCATTTTTTTCATTCATTCATTCATTTGATAATTTCCAAGCCTTTGAAGAGTTTTTATTCATTGATTCTTTCAAATGTCAGGTCGTCCCACTATTAAAGAAATGCAAATAATAATAATAATATACCCTGCTTATCCTCCTGAAGGCAATTTTTAAATCAAACAGTTTCAAAACTTGTTCAATTCATAAAACTCCTTCAGTTAAAACCTCACTTAAAACGGTCTCTATTTCTCTCTACTTCCACTCAAATGATGTCGATTCAGTTTTCTCTTAGAAGTTTTCAGTAAAACTCATAAATTAATCAAAGCACTTTTAAAGTTATTTTAAGTTTTTAACTGTTTTATGATCAACTTAACTCTGAAAAAAACTAAATCAGCCGGATAATTTGTCGCTAAAAGTACAGGGTTTTTCAAACCTTGTATTTTAGTTGAATCTCTCAAAATCTTATCTCGAAGAACATCAAATTGTATTTAAGATAGAATTACAGGTTCGCAGTAAATCAAAAAACTTCAGCATGGCACAAAATATGGCATTTTAATTAATAACCTTGATTGTACGCCCCCTAAAAATATTTATTTATTTTTTATGCTCATATTTATCTTGAATATCTAGAAAGACTTTGTGATTTATGAGTTGCAGAAATTACCAATTTTTGTCTTCTTTTTAACAAATCATATATTTTAAGAAATGAATTATCCTTTCTAAAAGGAGATTTTTTTATTAAAATTAAAATTTTGAGTTTTATTGTGTGAATATTTTAACATTTATATTTGAGTTTGAACAAGGGAATATTTATGTTTTGATTTTAATATCGTTACTTCATTTTATATCAAAATTATAATGTTTGACTCTACTACTTTTAATTCAGCTAGACACTTTAATGAGATATTATCCAATTTTATTATCAAAGTTTAAAATTTCATATTCCTGAGTGTCATTTATTTTAAATAAAATATAACATCATAGACATTATTAACAATCATGAAGTGTTTTAAATTCTGCTGTTGAAAGTAGCTAAAGTACAATATGTAAATGTATATACTCAGATTGATTATTCATCATTCCATTAAGACAACAAAAGCTTAATCTCAAAGGTGGATAATCCCCTCTGAATAAAAATGAAGTAACCCACCAAAAGATTTTTCAAAACACAATTACATGTATAAGATAGTGTGCAGTTATTTCATTATATCTTTGTAAATACTGGATTCAACGTTCACAATATTGTCGTTTGCACAGGATTCAAAATTGCTCAAATGGTGATCAGCGACTTTAACTACATTTGAATATTCAAATAAATAAGTATTACATATTTTAGAAGTTTCTAGTTGGTTCAAAAATAACAATGCAGTAGCTGGGCTCTTACAATGTAACTTCTTAATTTATCATTCTATTATTTCACGAAAATTATTCAATCTCAAAATGAAAAGAATTGTTCAAATTTCCTGTACATTTATTTACAAATACCCCCTAGTCGCCATCTTTGAACTTTTAACTTCTGGTGTGAAAAACTTTCCTATATTTGGAAGACAAACTATTAGGAGGATGGGGATAAATTAGAGACTTTAACAGAAAGTGATAATGACCTTTTGATTCCTTATTACTTAATATCGCAAGTTGCTATGATTTTGTTGGGCTTGGCCGTCAAAAACTTATAGATCTTGTGATAGTGTTAATGATTTGTTTTTCTCGCATAGGATGTCATGGAATGCAACTTTTACATTGTCGTCTAATGAAATGCTTTTGTTTGAATTATATAATGGTTACTCTTGTTAGGCTAAATGCTGTTAATGCGTTTTCTGTGTTGAATGTCCTTAAAAAAATAAATAGTCTGTAAAATTCATTAGATAGTTAGATCTTGTAAAAAATATAATCTGCCTTGTGGGAATCAAAACGAATTGTGTAATGATAGGGATGTAGTGATTAGTGAATGGGAATAAGTTGGGATGGGAAAACAATGGATATTGTCTCTAGAACATGGTATACCCAGAATTAATGAGCTGATGTTCCATGTAAATAACCATTGTATATGAGATATTGAATAAGATACAGGTCCATAGTTGCCCTATAACCCGTTGATTGACAGACTTCATATAAGTAATAATAGCCATGGTTTAACAGATATACCATGGTAAGTTAATGATATATATCATTATCTAGGTTGATATATGTCACATTACATGGGTGATACACATGTCTTTATAAAATCCTCACCTCAGTATCGCGCATCAGCGACTCACAGCTACCCTCCCTTTCCTTGTATCCCGTCAACCATGAAACTCCTTTATTAAAAACAGACCCCTACAGGAGTGACAAGTCAACAAGCTAATTATCAGAAAAGAGAGGAAATAGACTGATTGTAAAAAGGATGAATGAAAATGAATTCAAACTTGTCAGCCATAGATATGAAAAGTGATAAATTATATTGGAAAAATAAAGTTTGAATTCATTGTGTTTTATTCTTGTACACAAACTGTCACTTTCAGAAGTTAATTAAATCGTTTATAATTTAGATTTGATAAAACTTGAAATTATCACATGTGAGGTTTATATATCCCGTCAGATTTTTATGTGACATATAAAAAGTACATTATATATCTCATGAATAGTTCATAATAATTAAATGAAAAGTTCATCCTATATCATATCAAAAATTAACACATATGCCATATTTGAAGTTCATATAGTAGAACCTCATATTATAAAACAAATTTTAATACAACATCTAAAGTTCAGGTACAGAGGTATCAAACTAAAAAGTTCAGACTCGAGCAGAAGTTCATATACCACAGCAGAAGTTCATATACCACAGCTGAAGTTCATATACCACACTAGAAGTTCATATACCATACTAAAAGTTCATATACCACACTTCATATATAGTAGCAACTCATATACCACACTAAAAATTCATATATCACACCAGAAATTCAAATATCACATCAGCTGTTCATATATCACACGAGAGGTTGATATACATATACTACACCACAAGTTCAAATATCACATCAGAAGTCCATATACCACACTAGAGGTTCATATGGCACATACATGTATCAAGTTAGTTTTTCATATACCACACTGAAAATTCATATATTGCATCAAAAGTTTTAATTTCATGTTTCATAACAATTATTCATATGCACTATATGTCAACTATACAGGCACTTGCTATGATGAGTGACGGGCCCAATATTGTACTGAAGTAATCTTGAAAACATGCATACGAACCCACTGTCGCCCCCAGATTCTATTCGTTATTACTGTTATATTGTGCCGTATATCAAGTTGTAGTCATTCTATCAAGTAGTTCTAATTGATAAATCAACTTGTCATATGGAAAATTAACATAATTTCTCCATGTAATCGTGGGATATATTTCATCTGTCAATAACCACGGCGATATGTCAATTACCCCTACTCTCATTAGAATAGTTTTGAGTTGTAGAGGGTTCGAGATGTTCAAGTGGCGCTAATCGTTGACTTAATTAATGAAGTGATTAAAAATCTTGATGACCAGCATTCTATTTCACTAATAAATATTCTTATAAATTTGTTGCATGTCGTGAGAAAATTTAGTCCAAAAGTATGTTAAAATTGTTATTCATGTAGTCATGTGATGTTAATTTTAGAAAATAAATTTGAATTTGGGTGTTTTAAGTATGTGTCAACATTTTGACAGGACTTTACACGAAGTAAATTGTAGGTACAGTATATCATATGAAATTAAAAATAAATCTCAAGGTAATCTTAAAGATCAAAAATAAATTATGACATTTTTATCTTTATTTGTATTTATTTAAACATTAATATTTAAATTCTCAGAAATAGAAGGAAATGTAAAAATTAAAGCCTATTCACATCATTACCATGATCTTATATTTAATTTTAAACGGTCTGTTTAGATCAATATAGCCATATCCTTTAAATCTTTTAACCCTTACTGGACCCAGTCTATCAAGTATTTCATATTTCACACTGGACCCTATAATCCCCTGACTACAGGGGTTCTAATTTACAGTAACTTTACCTAGAGGCAGATCTAATTCTTTCTCTCTGGCCCCTGGGGTGTGAAATTTATTCTGTCACAGGAGTTGATGTATGTAGAATTAGGGGTCATATTAACCCCCTACTCACCCCACTGTCCGTTATTTATTCTATACCATTATTATCCACTAGGGGTCTCCACAGATAAAACTTTCACCTTTTTTCTCTGAACATGTTGATGGGTCTAATTAGGGGTTAATGAGGGCCTCATTCTCCTACCAGTATAAGTTTTTGGTGGGGTCCAAGGGAGGTCATAATAAGGGTTTAACATGAAAGACATTCTCTCCAGGTTATCGTTATTTTATCAGTTTTAGTAATTGGTTGATTTAATCAATTTAAAGTTTTAATTAATATCACTTATAGTTTTTAGCAGATATTTAATATGAACAACCTGTTTTTCTTTCCAATATATTGATATCATTTGTAGTTTTTAGCAGAAATTTAGCATGAGCAACATGTTTGCAATCTACACAATTCATTTCCCATAACTTAAAATTTAACATCACTTTGTTATTCTGTGCCAAACGAGGCTACTGGCAGGATACTGAAATGGGTTCTGACCATCCTTCCATTCTGATTTTGATTCCTAAGTACTGTATATAAATTCTGCCTGTTTTTGTGCTTTACAATATCTGTGACAGATGCCTTATTTCTGGGTTTGACCACCAGCTTCAAATCATTCAGCTTGTATATTTATGGTCAAATTATTCTGTAGCCTGCCAGCTTTTGATTTATAGAAAATAAAAATGTCTGAAATATAAAACCTGAAATTAGTTGAATTATTATCTTTTATATTAATCCTTTAATGTTATTAAACTGTCATGATGTTAAGACAAAGCAAATTTATATCTTCCATGTGTAGAAATCCACGTCAATATTGAATTTTAAATTCAAATAATTTGAGTTCCAGCTTCTCACCTGTCAAAGCAGCGTTATTGTTTGTAAATATTAATCCTGTATAATTACAATATTTAACCTGCAATAATTAAATGTATACACAGTATTTTAGTTTAATCACCTTTGAAACTTGATCGAAGACAGCTGATTGAGGAATTCTGAATCCATAGAATTGTGAAAGTTGATTTTCGTCAAGGAATATCAGTCCGAAACTGGTTTAGTTTCATTCAGAAAACTATAATGAATTGAAAATATCGCAACATTTGACGTTCTCACCAGACAGCATAAACAAGACAGTGTTACCTCCGGTTACCTACATGTACATATAGGTGTTGAAAAAATATTTTGATTACCAGGTCGTCTCTTTTTGATATGATTAAGCGAAGCTGCCTGATTATCTACATCTGATACATTAGATTTGTTTTCCTGAATAGATGTTAACAAAAAATCAATCTGTGTACATTAAGCCATAAAATTTTGATATTGTTTGAAAAATGCCAATGATGATCAGCTACTTTAAACTATAAATACGAATGGTAATTGGTGAATTCAGTGAACAATTTGGTTGACTTTGACTCTATCTGGAAGATCTTTTAAAACAGATGTTAAGATAATTGAAACTTACAAGAATTTTTTTTTCTACTTTAAAATAATTAGATTTGTCACATTCAACAAGATTTTAATATTTTGGAATGTTTTTGTTTATATTTGAAGATGTGATGCTCTGTTTTCCAGAGATTCACAGAATTCTCAGAATGTTATAACTTTAAATGCTTTCTCATTGACTACTCTTTGAGCTAAATTCCTAACTCATGTATTTTAGATATTGGTGCATCTTCAAAGCTATAATTGAACATTTATATGAAGATCAAAAATGCATATTTGTTGATTTCAATGATAAGAGTCATGTCTTCATATTTTGAATAGTATAGGCATATTTTTATTGCCAAATTAAAGTCCAGGGGACACAGTGTAAATTTGTAAATATTTTAAAGTAGCTAAGTCTTTAACTCAATATCCTCCAAAGTTTTCGACGTTGAAAACACGAATTATTTGTCAATTCAAATCAACATTGATGTTGTGATCTTACCAGAAAAAGATGGGCTTCTGATATCGAATATTTAAGACAAAATAAACATTTTACCATTGGTACCGGTACACGAATCATGTGCCATTATGTGTTTCAGCTCCATTTGTAACAAGGGACTCAAAGAATGAGGCTAAACATATTCCACAAGTCATGTCAAATGATGATCTCATGCACAATAAATACTATCAGTGTAGACTGGAATAACCAGATGCCAGAGAATGCCATTCGAATGAGACGATCGCCGAACAAAATGGTTGGAATAAAAAGGGAAATGATTGAAAGTAAAATCAGTTTATGTACACTCGTATTACATTATTATATGTGTTGCGACCCATTTGTGTCAAATTCTAGGACCCAAATATTCACGAGTTAACTCCTTTAAGCATGCATCATTTCATTTGCTATGAGTTAAAATCTTAGTAAAAATTTTAAATGTTAGGCACAGACACTATTCATGCAAATATCAAGTAGCATATTATAGGGATACTCATAGTTCATTGTCTCAACACTAAAATCAGTGCACAAATTTTAGTTTTTGCGTACTGAAAAGGCTTATTTCTTAAAACGTTTTATTAGACTCGAGGGATAGACTCAAGATAACCAAAGTACTCTGTTTTTTAAAAAAAATGCCTGGCAGTTTAATCGCTTCTATTAAGTTTTGAAGATATTATTTTTTTACTTTAATTTCTTATGTTTTATTCAGATTGTTGACATATCTTTTTTTATTTTGGCAATTTTACAGAATATCTTATCAAGAATGCTATAGGTAAAAGTTATTGCCTGTTACGATTTAACATTTTTATTTATATATTTGGTATAATTGTTAAAAGCGTACAACATTAAGATAAATGTATTTCCGCAAAGATTTGAAACAGTCTTATCAGGATAAAACTATAATCCTTTGACTAATCAAAACCGTGTGATTACCCCTAGAAAAAATAAAACCGAATAAATAAGATATTTCTCAAATGAAAACAAACTGGGCATCTTCCAATCAGATATGTGTATTGAAAGTTTGAAATGTTTTTTTAATATAAATATGAGAATTATCACAGTTGGATATTAAACCATGAAAAGTAGTAAAACTGACTTGCTAACTACTCTAGGTTGTTTCTCTTATTATTATTGATTATGAATGTTTTACATATTTCTGTGAAAGGCGAAAGAATATTATTTGCTGAATCAATAATTGAAATAGATCAAAAGCGAGTCTAGAAAAACGGCACTGATTCGGTCTTTGTCAGGCCCAACCCATCTGGTGCCTGTAAATTTAGTGTCTAACATTTTGTCAGGTACAAATAAATCATTATTTCCAAACCTACTTAACAGGTAATTTTCTTCAGATTAAAATTTGGGTATATTAGATCTTATAAACATGTTTTCTTAATCCATTAATCCATTCCAGCGTCTACCTAAATTCTAATCCATTCAAATGGAATACAAATTTTAATTCGATCTTATTTACATGGCGTAAAATGAATGTGGACGCATCACTAAGAAGTATGTTAGAGAGGTATGTTTCCGAAAGTTGAGATTGTACCAAGTGGTAAAAAGTATTAAGTTGATATATTGCAGACATTAGAGCTTGTACTAACTGGTACCCGAGAACATATATTTAATATGGGGGTGATACCAAAATAATATAGCCATATAGACTTATATAAATACAGCTGACAAGAAACCCGTTCCCTTAATAACAAATGGTGCATAATTTGATCTTTACGTAGATGACGCGCCCTTAATACATGTGTATTAATATATTGACGTTAGAGACGGGCGGAGGTATACAATTTATTGACTCAGAAATAAAAAAAAAATGCTGAAATGCGAGAATAAAAAAGATGTTGGGTGGCAATCATTAAAACATTTAAATATATCAGTGCAAGATCTGGTGTTTTATTGCACTTAAGAATCAGTGGATAATATACATTACATTGGCAGCTCATTTGGGTGACCAGTCCTTCATACATATTGACCTGCACGTAAAAGACCCCTAGTGGTAATTGGAAGCATAGGCCGCAATATCGCAATCTGGACAAAATTCTCTGCTCTCATGTAGTCAGAAAATAAAATAATCGCAGGCTATTCTTTAAATAAATGATACTAATCAATTTCTGTAGCATCGAATATTCAGTCAGTTTTGACAGATTCTGTGAAAATGATAAGAAAAAATATGCAAGTATGATAAAATGGAACTAAAAAGTCTAATAAAAACAAACAAGTATGGTAAAGAGAAAGGGAAAAAGTTTTCAGAAAAAGAAAAAATGAAAAAAATATAAAAATGAATAAAGATTATGATAAAAAATAAAAATACAAAACAACTCTTAAAAATTGTCTGTATTCGACATAAAGAAATGAAATTAAATAAATAAAAAAATGACCCAACTAAAGTGTTATACACTAGATCCTCCATCTGTACAGTTAATATTAAAGAAATGCTACCAATAGGTGTATTTGACTATTACTCTGCCAGATTTTAAAATTAATGTTCACCATTTGAGATTAGTTATATACTTCATTCAGCACCTCAGTTTATGATGTTTTGGGTGCAGTCAATATTTTTTTCAACTTAACGTTAAAAGATTAACTGAAGAAATCTTAATATTTAAGTGAGTTTGTAGTGTTGGTTTGCTTTTTTTAAAAAGAAAAATAATGAAACTTAATGATTTTGAGAGATTTGTGCGTTATTTATCTTTTGTTGAAATATTTAACGCCCACAACACCTGCAAGTCTTGGAACCAGTGGAGAAACCTGCTAGTTTTTAACAAACCATTCCTGATACAACTCCTTCAGAATTTCTGGGAATGCTATTAAACGGCACCGAGTGAGAATAATGTGTTTTTGCAGTCAATGACTCTACATCTGGTTTAGTATTAAAGCCACCTTGCTATGATATCATAGATTCAACAACACAAGCTGGATCCCTGAAAACCAAATTATAAACTTCTGTTCTGTACAGCGCAGTGGACGCTTATGGCTGACCCTGGAGTCCATTCACTTCATTTGATATTGGTTGTTTATTTCTTTCAATATCTGTGCAGTTTGTTTTATCCGCCAGGTTGTTTTATCAGTTTTGTTTTGCACGTTTTGCAATTTGTTTCTCCTGAACTTAGAATACAATGTGAAAAATGATTTGAATATCTGAAGAAATTCAAGTTTGGATTTCACAAGAGATGAACTTAAATCTGATCCTATTATGCATAATAACACACCTTTTATGATTTACTAATTCTTGGTTAATTGCCTGCAACATTTGATTCATCTTACAGGTATCTTGATCAATCTGTGCCACAGAAAAAGAATTAGTAAATCCATAAAGTTTTCTTACTACAAATGTTAGACTTCTACTTCTAAATGTCATTTATGAATACTGATCAGATAAACCAGTAGAAAATGAAGTTTAATCCAAAGTCTGATAAATTTGTTAGACTTTTCACCTGAGTGAATTAAGAATATGCATGATTTCATCTACTATATACAAAGAAGCAAAGATGACATGATAATAAAAAAATGGCGATTATTATTTATTTATTTTTTTTAGCTAAAGTCGTTCATAAATAATTTATTGGCTAAGCTATGTGATTGGTTATCACTATTTAAAAAGCAGGGGAAATGATAATTTGCGAAAAGAAAACCCCCAGAAAAACTGAAGAATTTTTACTGAAGTATTAGAAGTATTTTAAAGATAGTGTTAAAAAGATTTAAACTCTAGATGTTTAGTCGATGTATCTTTGATAGTTTTGAACTTGTGGCGTCCAACTGTTGCGTTTGTAAAAGCGTTGTAACGGTATCTAATAAAACCAGTGACTCGAAGGTTAGCATGGGGAGAAACTAGGAGGACATCAGAGTTAAGAAATGTGTTAAAATAATTAAACCTTGTTATGTAGGTTTACTATTAAAAATGTTACGTGAGAGTAACGTAACGGTTGATTAACCATACCAAAATATTCCACTGAATGGCGGCATTAATTATCCAAAAGTTACCATAATTATTTTACACTTAGATTAAACCAACTCATCTTGATTGCCATAACTTCATGCTCTCGCATCAAATATTTGCCAGTTGGACAAATTTAAGAAATGAAATGAAATGGGATTAAACGGTCTACTTTTCTGCACGAATAGAAACTTATTTTTTGCTTTACACATATATTCATGTTGTCCCGTTATTATATTTTTCAGATTTACCCACAAGTCAAGTTCCACCTCTCACACCAGGTACCACACAAAAAATGTCACAAGCCTTGGTAGAGAGTTTCAAGGCCTTTGAGAAGGAACAAAGGCGACTCAATATTCCAAGAGGTGGGTACAAAATTATTTTTAAAAATTATTCTTACATACAGAATTTTACTGTATCTGCTGCATATTACTTGACCCTTGTTGAAAACTATTATGAATATTGTGGACAACTTGTTAAGAAATGAGAAGTGACATCAGATGTTTTGAAAAAGTTATAAGCATGCCTTTCCCTATGGCTGAAACGTGTCAATTAAAGTAAAACTTAGCTAAGTTCATGTACTTGAAAAGTGAAATGGAATGTTCTTGATGGAAAGTTACAGTAATCAGTTATTTTGAAAGTATAAGCATACCCTTCCACTTGCATGACATCCATTTATTAATATAAACCTTAGTTAAGTACTTGAAAGTTGAAATAGATTGTGTCAGAAAGGTATATATCATGCATCTTGGAAACATTTTAGTACATACCATCTATCAATCAGTTACAGATGTAGATGTGGTTGTAATTTCACGAAAGATTTATTGTATTGGATATATTTTATTGGTTAATAAATCCTACACGTTTCTCAGATTTCACATCAACAGGTGAAATTCGTTAAAAATTACTTGCTTTTTTATTGAGAATTTCAGGTGAAATCAGTGAATAGAATCTTCTAATCTCTTCTCGGAATATCGTCAAATATTCTTACAGAGAGATAAACAAAATTTAATTATCGATTTTTAGAATTAGATCCAGATTTTTAACGTCCAATTTCTGATCTTACAACGTTTATGTTGCTTTTGAGTCAACTGGCGTAGCTTTGATTCCCTGGTTGTACGTGACAACAAGTAGGGTTGCCTGTCCAATCTACTAGGTTTTCTCTGGATCCTCGAAATGACCTGGTTTTTGGCAAGTGGATGTTAATCCCCATCTCTCTCTCTCTCTCTCTCTCTCTCTCTCTCTCTCTCTCTTTCTCTTAATGGTTTAAGAACATGTGAAATGAAGATAAGAATCACCAGGGAAGTGGTATAAATTCTCTTAGTTCTAACTTAAATACATGTAGTACTTGAGTCAATTTCCCCAATGTTTTTCATAGCTAATAGGCCTCTTAACAAATTAAGTAGATCCATCTAAAATCTGTCATTTCCAGGAATCTGATCCCTGGAACCTGTTCGTGTGGAACAAGTCGTCAGTCTGTTGTCCATCATTATATTTTTACCTGTGGATGAAATTTACACCTGAGCGATTATCACACCTGGTTTATGTCTCGTTAAGACATTAAATGTTTTTTACCTGGATAAAGTTTATTTTAGAATATTATTGAGTGGATTAAATTTCAGCAATTGTTACGATAATTGAATTAGTTTTCAATCAAATTGTTGATCATATGACAAAAAATGAGAATATTACAAATGATGCCTTTAATATTATGATAAATGGTTGCCGGGGGAAACAGATTGTTCTGATGTGAAGACAGTGCTTTCCCTTAGGATATTCGAAGCTCTTAACTAAAAATGAAATATTCTTAAACTAGATATAAATAAAATATGGTTAAACTAGCTATAAAACGAATAAGTTTTAGCTAGCTATAAAATAAAATAAGCTTATACTAGCTATGAATAATTTAAAATATATTTTAACTAGCTATCAATAAAACATTTTAGCTAGCTATAAATAGGTATGAATAAAATAAGTTTAAACTAGCTATAAATAAAATTGTCTGTAGAATCAGAATATATAAAGCATTGAACCCCGCCTAACGATTTTCAATGAATTTGTTATCAAATCTTTCTGCTTGTTTTATTTTATGAAATTATTCCATTCTAATCAGACAAATTATCATGCTTCGCGTCATTTTCAAACAACAGTAAAATTGAAATAAAACGGTAAATATGGGGGATATCAAATTTGAATAATTAAAAATGTAATAGACTTGCAAGGGAAATGTAAAATTTGGAAATCAGTTAATATGAACACTAGGGTGGATCCTCAGCATGTTAAGATAAAGTATGTACTTTGATATTTATATGCTTATAATTGTTGATAATACTAATTAGTCTAATTAAGCTTGTGAGACCTACAGTCAATTGAGTGTTAAGCTGCAGATAAAGGTTTTAAAATATTTTAATATGGCTTTCATGAGGCTTTCTTTCAATAGAAATTGCATTGTACCTGAACTATTCAGTTATGATAGGATGTATATTTGCATATTTTGTGCTTTACCCATATCAAAAATATTTTGTGACAGAAATTGAAATTACTTCTTCATCAACGGTTCTTTTATTTGTCAGTACAGTCATATTGATAGAAATATATATATAGTTATTGAGAATATGTCTCATATGAAATAGTGAGTATCATATTTTTACAGCATCGATTTTGTGATTAAAGATACACTTTGGAAGATTGAATAAAGAGCTGGCAGTTCTCACTATAATAGTTAAAAACTAGATGATGTAAATGGATTATGCTGCATAATTCATTCAAATTACTTCTCCTTATTTTAAAATCACTGTAGCCTTGATTGTCATTGTTACCGCTGTCATTTAATTAACAAAGTCTTGATTATCCATTATTGCTTTTAATCATCGACAGACATTGAAAAGACGATCGGATTCAAATTCAATAGAAATTGGACATATAAGATGACATTGAAAGTTGATTATGGGCTTTTCATGTTAATAATTTCAGGCCTAAAGAAACCCCTGCAATAGGCAAATTTACCTGTTGCATGATGCATATTTAAGGGTGTGATCAACATACATGTTTAGGAACGCTTTGTCCTCCTTGTTGCATCCTCAAGAAAATACTCAGTGTGTATTTGCTTTGATTATTCAGTAATTAGTAAAGGATGATGATCAACCCATCATAACAGGCGCATTTTTTAAATTAATATTTGTTCTCTTTGTTTTCAGATCCATCACAGTGGAGTGAGTTGCATGTTATACAGTGGTTATCATGGGCCATTAAAGATTTCAGTCTAGAAGGCATAAATATGAGTAATTTTACTGTGAAAGGGAAGGAACTCTGTAAGCTTGACAAAGAAGAGTTCTTAAGTCGTTGTCCGCCGTATGTTGGAGATATTCTGTATGAACATATTGACATTCTTCAGAAAGGTAAGTGTCCATTGCAATACTCATCAAGCAAACAATATTTAGATCTGATATAAACAATCTCTTGTTGTGAACACTGTTTTAAAAGTTGCCTTCATTAGCCCTGTTTGTCGAATAAAAAGAGGACCTCAATCCCCATTTTATTTTATTTCTTGTTTTAAAGTAAAGTTATGTTATACAAAATAAATATTTTAGAATTATGTTGAAATATATTTGCAGAAATTGCCCAGGAACGAGCGTTACTGTGTAATGTACCACAGAACTACAGCGAACCTGTCTGTGTACCGGAGTTTGGAGAGCGATATGTCCAACAAAGTCAACAAGGTAAGGTCACAATATTCCCTTCATTGTAGTCTTTTAGACATTTCCAAAAGATTTAAGTGTTGCACTACGGAGGGCTTATTTATGAAGACTTATCTAAAATATTTTAAAGACATGGCCTTTTCATTGGTTGTGGGTTAAAATCCTTATGCAAACTTTTGAACTCCTAGCCAAAGAAAATATTTTAGTTAAATTTTGATCTACGTCTTGTCCCGAGATATTTGGATAGATCTCAGTGTTGAAGGACCATAGCTGATGGGGCTCCACAGCTATGAATATGACTTGGATGTTGAAGAGCAGTCAAAGGAGCTCAAGTTACAGATGGTTTCGGATAAATGATATTTGAGTCCCAAAAGGACATGTGTCGATCAAATTTTCTCTCCAAAAGTTCTAAAAGATTATTTAACCTTTTAGTAATTGTGCCGAGAGTTATTTAGTTTTTATCATCTCAAAATATAGCGGGTCACCGCGATTCTTGGTGTAAAATATACGCCTGTTATTACATCATCACTTGACTGGTCATGTGATTCGATAGACTTTTAACCTTTCACAATATCGTGTGATGTACCATACTATTATAGAGTGGAATCTTTCAGACTTTCTGACTAAACTATTTTTAGTAGAATATTAGGTAATCTCTTCATTATTTAAATATCGAAAGGGCAGGCTTTGTAATTGTAATCTCATTTTCAAAATTTTATAAGACAGCCAAGAAGAGTATCGATTGCCCTTTGCCAGCAAGATATCCTTGAAACACAATTTTTATCTACAAATTTTTTTGTTTTCTTTTTCAGGTTTTTCTAATTCAGATCAATCAATGCCTGTCGTTCCAACAAGCCAGCCATATATTGAAAGTAAGATTGTTTTTTAATGCTTTACTAGATTATCATTTGAAGGATTTTGAAACTCTTACAAACTACGATAAGGGAAATCTCTATACGGAATATAATTCCCCAAAAATGGTTTATTTCCATTCAGAGATCTGATAAAGTGAAAAACGTGAAGCTTTATAAACAAGCCGGTGCCACTTATATTTTGATGTGCCTCTGTTTTATCTGAATGAATCATAGCCAGCAGATTATAAATTGTTATTGTTTTGGAAATAATTAACTTGATTAAATTTTAGCGTGGTTTAAGATGTGAAAAATTAGATATTTCGCTTGACGTTAATTAACAGTTTAGGAGTTTGATATCTTTAAATTTTAAATGGGATTATATTTTAAGATTACTTAATTCCAGGTTCCTACCCGATTTCCGAATCCCTTCAGACGTTGAATGAGATCAGTAGCGAGAACATAATGACCAGTAACTACGAAGATACGTCCGATTATCAGAGTTTGGAACACAGTCAAAATTATTTCGACCAAAGTCACGCAGAATTTTACCCGATGATGGGTGAACAAAAATACAGAATCCCTAATAAACATTACAGAGGTAAGTTTAATGTCTTTTTGGTCTTGGTATTTTCAGGTATCCTTCTCCATACAATCAAATTGTCAAAACAACTATTAGAATTAAGTTGAAATTGATTGTACTTAAATCTTCTGAATTTGAAAGTCGTATTTCACCTTTAGATAATTTTCGGCAGAAGTGGACAGAATACAGAAACTTGCGTTTCTCATATAAGAATACATAGACTACGTGAGATGTTACATGCTAGAAAACAAAATCTTTCACTCTTACCCTTTCAAAACCATCATGAAACATTCGAGTGCAAATCGTTTGTCCTTTTAAAAAAGTTTTCCTGCTAACATTAGTTTTATTTGATATTTACAAAAAAGATTTTTTGTTATGTGCTTCATTTTGTCATTCAACATTAACTGAGGTTTAAAGTTTAGATACCCACATGTTCAAAGTGTTTTTGGAGGTTTGGAAGGGGGGGATAGGTGGTCTATTGCCTGTAGGTCAGTCATTCTATCCAAAGTTTATATGGTCACTTGCCTAACATCATTGGCTTTCTCCAGGTTCTCCATGTGCAAGCTAATTATTAAAAAAAAAACCCATGTTAGTCCTGAAATGACTTAAATTGCATTAAATGGACATTCAACCCCATTTCTCTCTTTCTTGTAATTGTTAGGTATTTAAGGTCTTCAGTGTTTACGCTGTGACATTTATTTAAAAGATTGGCACCGTATTTCTGATCATTCCATCCAGGTTCAGTACACCCATTGATAAACTCTGACACTGGAGTGTTATAGAAATCTGAAACTATCAAAAGAGAAATATTATTTTGATCTTTGAGAATACATCAATTTCTTCCTAGGATATTGTTTTCATCTTTCTCGGTGAAACGGAGAAACTTTTCTCTGACATCGCACTCATCTCAACCTGCCAACTGTAAATATTTCGAATCTGCTTTATATTGTTGGGGATATTAATATCCAACAAACTGTTCACGTTAAAATATAAGTGGCTCGGGTCAGGAGAAATTTTTACGAACTTGAGGTCCTTGTGACAGTTGTCGATTAAAATTACCTAACAACGGATTACGTTACGCAAGATGATGAACTTACTAATGTCTTTCTTGACATCACAGCATAGCAACTGTGAGTTGTTTGTACTCTGTGACAGAAGAGTTGATGTGAAAGGGGCAGGTAACTGGGTTGACTTAACCAAGGAATGAGAAGCAGGTTTGTGTATGGAGAACAAAGAAGGGATTGAAATAGAAATCAACTCATATTCTCACATGTGTTAGCCATTGTGTTTATAGCAAAATCTTCAACCGACCCGCGTTTGTTGATGGTAAAATTACAATCTGAGAAAATCTCACGATTTCAATCGTAACCAAATGTTTTCAGCTGACATTAAGTTAATATAAATATATGAATAAAATCTCTTGTGGGCAGAAAAACCCCATGTAGTTTTGATTCTGATAGATAAATGATGCATCCTATTTCAGTTTGTTTGATATACGGGTAATGTGATTTAGATTTAGTTGGCGTTGCAAATTTGAAAATTGGTAGTGTGGTTAAGAAATTTGTTGTGGGCAGACAAAAAATACATGTACATTTGATTCCTATAATCCTTTAATATGATTTAGCATTAGTTGTCGATGCGAATTTGTATTGTTGAAGGTAATAATATTGTCTGAAAATGACTTGATGTGATGCTTAACTCGTTCACTTTCTTTATGATTCATGTGAGATCAGTTACTATATTTTTGTTACCTGTTGGAAGTCTTTTCTCGTTTTCACAAAACATGTCTACATAATGTGATCTAAGATCGAAATTTGCTTTTATAACCTTGAAGCATGCAAAGTTTTTTTTTACCTCCCCTGAAAAAAACGAGAAACAAATAAACGATGGCAATAAAACTCAAAGCTCATTCATGTAATAATCTCATTCTTATCTTTATTATAAATGTCGGCCGCAGTTCTCATGTGCAGGAATGTAATATCCATGCCAAAAATGTGTCGAAGCGCGGGTGGATAGCGTGTTTAGGACGACCATCATGTTTACATCTGTGCGTCTGCTAAGATTCAATTTAAATAATGGAGGTAAAATCGCTTGTTATCTTTCTAATTTCTGGTAGAAAGAACCTGGAGAAAATGGCCGTCTGCCAAACATGTAAAATGAATAAAGCTAAGGAGAGAATAGATTGAGATTTGGTCCGATTGCTGCAGAAGAGTAAGACGTTAAATAAAACCCATTCATTTACACAAAAAGTGGCATCAGATATTCTAGTACCATTTGTTGTACTTTTTTCCAACGAAATTTCTGCAAATTCAGATAAAATACATTTTTTGTCCATGGCAAACCGTTAATTTGTTACGGAAAAGACCAAAAATTAAAATCTGTCATATTTATATTCACTGGGTAATCAAGAATATTGATATAGCCGTGGTATATTATCTCAACGCCATCAAGGGGTATATGTTACTCTGGTATACGGAGATAATGAGAGAATACGTATATTGCACCATATTGCCCATGGACACTATGTGGGTGGTCTGTCAGGTTAACCACCGCTGTTTCAACCCCCCTGAATAACCAACATAATCTTAAACAACTTTTGTTTTTCTTCATCGGTGTTCATTTTATTTCATGCTTGTGTTCTCTAATTGAATATTTTACGCAAGTTGCATCTGTCTTGGGTTCCATTCAGGTACTTTGAGATTCACTTAGATCTGCGTTCTGTTTAAATATAGTATTTTAATTAAAATCACGCCCTCTAGTGGCAGTTAGGTGAAAAGTTGACGGGTGTTCTCTTTACAACAACAGATGCTCGTCATGCATTACTCCACAGAAATTAAAATTTTAAAGATGGTTTGAAGTTGTTACCAGGAGATTCCTGTTTTAACGAGAATGTTTTTTTATGTCACCTGCTGTTAATAAGTGCAAAATAATAATGACTCTATTACCTTCCTTATTATATACGTCAAAGTTTCAAAAATGTAATTTCATGTCAATTATGTTCTTTGAATGGTGGTTTCTTATTCCTGTTCAAAATGAATATTTCTCGAATTTGGATTTATGACCACTTTTGATCAACTGGAAAATGTTTAACAAAAAGTGACATTGAGTGTTCTAGGGGGTAGTAAGCATACACTGCCTCATACAACATTCCTGTCATTTAGATAAGATTGATAAGATAAGATTTTATTGTATCTAAACACCCCATAAGAGGCAGCGTACAAATATCCACAAAGCATTTTTATTGTATTTGCATTCAACTTATTGTGCTTCATGTATGTCTCGCCTTGTGTAGATATCAATGAATTGTAGCATCTGTTGGCAGATCATGTGATGTGTAAAGAATGAAGCAGTCACTGGTCAGTTTATGAATGAAGTTTTTGAAGGTCAGAGGGAATGGACATTCATTCATGCTTTTTAGTTTATAGTAACTACAGCATGTTGTGTTTATAACATATGGCTGACCAATGTTAGAACTTATTCTACCCCCAGGGTAAACACAACTCAAAAACATGCTCCAATCATCAGTCAATGGCATTCAGGCAGTATGTATGGCAGGAATTTTTAAGTGGTAGGGAATCAAGAGGAAAACAAAATTTAAGAAAAGTGGAACAAATAAAACTTATTGTTGGATAATTGCTTGATGTATGCTGTTCTGACAGCTGTACAAAGGACTGAACAGGCCAGCTTTAAATTGATTGCTTCGGGCGTGCACATTTCATTAGTTTTTGTAGAACACTACACACTCCTGGCTTAAAAGTGTCAGTGTTCTTTTTTTGTAAAAAGCTTAATATTTTATTAGTCTTTGATTAGATTCCTGATTATTTCACAAGTATGGATATATTGACAAAATCAAATGTGGTCTTGGTTTTGAGTTTTATTGTTATAAATAAGAATCAAAATGAATACACCTATTTAAAACAATCGAGATTAAAGTTTGATAACATTAGAAAAATGGCGGAAAGGAAAACGGAGACTAATGAAATCACAGCCTGGAATCATCACAAATTTCATTGTTTTGTCTGTAAATGGCACCCGTGGAACCAAAACGATTCCCATTCACAGATTATAGGCCAGAGGTCACCACTCATTGGCATTAAATGGAAAATATTTGAGATCTATTCTATTTTTTAAAAGGTCAGATGTTATGGATAAATGCGGGTTGAAGGTTCACAGTAGTGCATTAAAATGGGTTTTTTTTTTATATAGATCAATTGCTGCTCTTTTTACTGTTTCAATGAAGTACCACATGAGTCTCTATATCTTGACATTTGTGTTTATAATCTATGTCTGTGAATTGTTATGATTTGCGATAATTCTGTGAGAACGGTTTTTTTTCCCTATGATGTGGTATTTACAATGAGTGATATTTTTTGTTGTTTTATTTTTTTAAAATTTGTGCCAATTCTGCATTGAACCAAAGAGCATCTGGCATTTCCAGAAATTAGATGAAATGTTGGAATGATTGTCAAGAGAGGGAATAAAACAGTTGGTGTTTGTTTTGTAAATGTTAAACATACTAGGAAGGTATCCATAGTGGGTGTGCACCCCCTGTCTGCCAATTTCAGGAACTATACATTCCTTATACGCAGGAGGGGGAAAATAAAGCAGTTGATGTGCTTATTTTATTAATGTTAAACAGACAGTAATTGAAATAAAATGGGGTTACGACTGACTTTTTTTTAAACAACTTGGCCAATGAAGAAATGTAAATGCCATATACAATGTGCAATAATGAATATCTGGCCCATTAAGAGGTATTGACGCCTATTTCTTATAAAATTAGAACTGATAAATATTGTTCAAAAATAAAAGAAAAATCATATTCTGTATAAGAATTTATTATAGATAAATAAAGTTTGAATTCATTTGTTTACTATATTTAACCAATAATCGCACACTTTGTTATGAGAAAAACATTAAAGATTGAGTAAACTTTAGATCTGAATGTCCCGCTTTCGACTGATAGCATTAAGCGGAGAACTCTGACTTGTTTGAGGTATTGCCTAAGGGAAAGCGTTTCTGGAGGAATGTCACAGCTTGGAAAAATAGCATTCAACCAAGAACTTTCAATTCAGACTCTGTGTCTTGTCTCGGGTATTGCCTGGAAATATTACAGAAGTGTTTCTAGACAATAAGATGGAATTAAAAATGAAGTAGGCTTGGGACATACATTATGTGCTTATTTAGTTAAATATGATATTAATTTAAATCAAATATCATCATCAAAAGAAATTGTATGTTTTGTCATGGCGACTGAAAATAGATACGATAACACATAAAATGGTGCAATTTCTCGACCGAATGTTATTTTCATATTTCATTTGATTAAATCAAAGGTGGACCACAGTTTTATGTCCTGATTAAAGTTTGTTAATGTGATTGACATCTGAATCCCTCCTTAAAATAAGTTGACAAGAACATTATTTCTATTTAGACGACATTTAATGTCACATTTTTAGTAAATTTAATTTTCTGTGTTATATATAAAATTTTAATTTCACAAAACCAAATCTATTACAATGCACTTTCGGTTATTTTGATCTGCTTGTGATTTGATGTAGGAATGATTACGTGCTGACGTAAATGTAACACAAGTCATTTGAATTGTCAGATAAAATCTTCATTTTTATTACATGCTATCTGACTTTCAAATTTTGAACTTTGAACTAACATGATTAACCATGGATGGTAAAAAATGTCACATTGTTCTGATTGAGAAGGAACTATTTGTGCCTGATAAAATGATTGGCACTAGAGGGGATACGGTTGCAATGTATTGAATTTTTTTGTATATATTTGCAGGTCAATATATGCCCGATACCCCACCACAAGAACATTTCTACGAACAACCTTATCAGACGGTTCCTAGTATAAAACAAGAACGACCTTGGTCTACCCAGGAATACGGTCACTCACAAGATCTCACTGACAGTTGGCAAGCAGCCGATTTACGCACTGGTCTCGGACCTTCACCTTTCCACAATCTGCGAGTCGGAACGCCAGATGGTAGCGAACAAAATAAACCAATGATCCAGGCGGCAGCTCTTGCAGGATATTCCGGTAAGTTTGAACAAATTGTTGATATTTCACAGCTTTCGATTACTTTTTGGTGACTTTTCAGCGGTATGGATACAATCACAGTTTATTACACTGCGAAATGCAATATTTCAAAAAGATTTCACGAGCTATCCAGGCAAAAAGCCAGAATTCTAGTATTGTTATATCACATTATTTATGTTTGAATGTAGTTTTTTTTGCAAACCATTCTAATTCCTTATAAAACTTAACAAATATATATTCAATACTTACGGAGTTGTCATCATTTTTTCATTAAAGTATTTAAATTTCGTATGGTGCACCTAGATAATGTGTAATGAAAAGTAATCATTTCATAGTTTGAAGAAATAAACTCATTATAGACAAGTAATTAATAACATATTTATCAATATCAAGTAATGGTCAATTACATTGCTATTAACTTTCGATTACTTTATATTTAAAAAAACAATGCATACGATGAGCCTTAGATTTAAATATCAAAAGAAAAATGACAGTGCAGCACCAATTGTACAACAGAATCACAGACACAATTTAATGACAAACTAATGGAAAAGCAATAACATAAGTAATATAGAAAATGCAAATTTGATCGGCGTATCGAGATGAAAATGAAACCTGTCAGTTTAACAGAAACAAATAATCTTTTTTTTTTCATAAAAAATAACTTGGCATCGGTCAATATTTTAAATTTTATTTTGAGAAACAAAAGATTGTTTTGCCTGCTGTATTATTTTAGCATGTGCGTTCATCTCTAAGTATAATTTAAGAAATAAGGAATATATTTCAATTAGCCATGCAGAAATGGAGAAAAAAATCTCTATTTTCGTAAAAACAAAAAAAGAAAAACATGAGAAAGTGTGTGAAAAAGTTGTGTTCAAATGTTTGTGGAATAAAAGTGATATGTTTGGTATATAAACAGTAAACGGGCGAGATAAAATACGATAAATGGTTGCCGATACTATACCAAACAAATGTTCCCAGCCTTCTTACATAGATAGAGTTACAAACTTTATAAAAATACTCCTCCTAGACATCGACATGGTGAATTAAAAAAGTCTTTTACTCTTTATACAACAAAACATCTTGATCCAAAAATAAATGGCAGAAATAAATAAATGTCATTCTAGTTATTACTGTTACCGCAGAGAGATGTGAGTTTTGATAGACATGATAATCTGAGTTTCATTCTAAAGCATGGTTAGAAAGAGTCGAGGTAGTTGATCAGGAGGGCACTGGCTCCGGTTTCATTGGGCAGAGAAGAATTTCTCATGTGTTAACTGTTGCAAACCTCCCTGTTTAATGCAAATGAAAAGCTTATGTTTAGGATGGAGTAAGCAAGTGGTCTAACTTGCATCATAAAGCATAGGTTTGTATATAACACCAGGGTCGAACCTGCGACCTCAAGGCTAGCGAACCAGTGACTTATTCACTTAGCCACACTGTTGCTCCCTCCCACGTCTAAAGACCCCAGTGACTCATTGCAATAAAAATATACCAGGTGTTAGTCTCGAAAGGACCTAGTTAGTGTCGAGTGGGTTTTCGAATTAAACCCCATCTCTCTCAGGAGACGTATCCAATCTTTATGATTAAGGCATGATATACATTTGGTGTTAATTTGAATATCCAAGACTTACAGGAATAGGATGAATTTAATCTGTCAGTAGAAAACAGAGAGAGTGTAGGAATATAAGTTATTATCTAACAATGAAACATGAGTTGTTATAACAACAAGATACAACTAGAGACACCTGGTGGAACGAGAGGAAAGGTGAAGATGTCCTGAGAATAGGTAGCATGGATGTGGAAATGATGCCATGTTTATTATCATTATATAAATAGTTAAAGAAGATCTTGTTGTTGTGCTCGTCTTGTTTTCATTATTCAATATAAATATTATTCTGCACTGTATTGTAACTGATTAACTCCGGAGAAAATATAAAACTTATGTCTTTTTCGACTTGGTCCCTCCATCATGGTTTATTTCGACTTCAGTCTTTCTCACTCATTGTATTATTAAGAGTGTCTAGCAAAGAAAAAGTGTATAGTCATTTGAGTGGAGGAAAAAACCAATGTCCTGTTGGTAGCATTGGTCAGATCCCTTAACAATTCAAAGAGTAGGCTGTAGTGATTTTGTTTCAAGCATAATTGCCCTTACTGCACACTGCATGGAATATGCCCGGTTTGTCCAGAAAGTAAGATTTTAAACCCTTATTTTGTTTTTGAGGTATGAAAAACCCAAAGAAAAAGATGATTTAGTCAATGTTACTTCATTAAATCAGTTATTAACAGAAAACCATAATAATCCAAAGGTGTGGATCATTTAATGTAAATTTTCAGATTTTCACAAGTTAATTTTCCGTATTCTTAACAAGTAAATGATAGCTGCCAAGACAAAAGAAATGAAAACAGTAACACACAGTTGTAGATAAAAGAAAGATTAGATTACTGATGTTACTTCGTAATATAATATTATCATGTAACAAAAAAAACCCCTAAAGGTGCTGACATTATTACATGTACCTAATATTTTTTCTGACGTTAGATTACCGGAAGTGTCATTTCAAAATTAACAAAATTATTACCAAGTTTTTCGGTGATTAATTTTTGCTTCTTGTAAATTGTCTAAAAGACAAATTCACCAAATGTCTTTCTATTTCAGAATCCTTTAATTAGGTGAGAAAAACATTTGAAAAACTATGTAGCCAGACCAATTATTTAAAGTGACGTATAAAAAATGATGAAAATTCTGAAGTTTGTTTCACCTTAGAATAAACAAGATTTCCATGACGATGAACTTAATTAAAAATCCATTAATATAGGTTGTTGTTTTTTGTAAAAGTTTGCAATGAGGTGCCAATATGTTCCATCCCACTGACTTCTAAAAACTTTTGGTAGAATTTGAACTAATTAAGGATATTGAATTACTGCTTAAAAGAAATAAGATTAATGTGATTGCTAATTAGTTAGTTTACTAGCATGGTATAAAGTTTTGAAGCTGTGTTTCTCTTACTGGATTTACCCCTTTAATTCTTTTATCAGGTTGAAAAAATAATAAAGTTTTATGTTAATATGAACTGATAAGCAGCTATTTAGGGAAGTGTTTTTTTTTTTAAATTTTCACATCTTTTTGAATTTTATTCAAATGTCATTTTTCATCATCTCTTATTTTTAAAAAAGCCTCTGAACACTTGCAGACAATAATTCATTTTTTCGACTTAATCGAAATTGGTTAGTCATCATTTAATAAGAAAACAAAATGTTCACAGTAGATAATATCCTGGTTTGGATTTATTTGGATTTAAAAGATACCCAACAAAAGATTTTACAAATAACTTATAGGGTACACTGTCTTGATAACATTAACAGAGGGTGTCGAATGTTACAACTATTTTTAAATTGATATATCTTTTAAGAGATTTCACTTCCACTATATTTTAGCTTGCATGAAGATCAATGCCATTGATGGAATAGGATATATTTGATGTTTGGGTAACAGCTATAAATACGAACTAGAACATTGTATTTCACATCCCATTCAGTTCAGAAGACATGTTATCATGAATAACTAATTTTGTTGTGCATTTGTATTTAGACAATTATAAATCCAAATTGCACAATAATTTACAATTCATCTTAGATGCCAAATAATTTAATAAAAAGCAAACTAAAGATGTAAAGCATTAAACCTATTTTCCCAGAGATAATGATGCTCCAGTTGGCCACGGCTCAACACAGGTGCTGCCACAATCTTACCGCTATACATTTAACATCCAGCTTCATACAGCTGTCTCCGCATATACACATATATATACACACACATATACATATAAATATAGTTAAAAGGGTCGAGAGAACAAATACAGTTGGTACATATAAACAGTAGTTGTGATATATGGCCTCATTTAGGGTCAGTAAATAACAGACTTTTAGAAAATAAAATAAGGATTCTTCGTTTTAATATTTCAAGACTTTTATTAAGAAAGAGTCTGCAGTTTCAGACTTTAATGGTTTTTAGTTTGTGATTTTAAAATGATAGGGTGTTTCATTTGGCAGATGAAAATTTAAACTTTTTATGTTGCATGAATTTTAATTCTAAAATTATAAGGACATCGTATGGCGAGGGGATTAAAATCTGCAATTACATTAGAAGAATTATACTGTTTTTCTTTTTTGATTATAATCGTTTAAAAGGTCTGCACAACTGTACATATCCACGATACTTGAAGCTGTTTGAAATTATAAAATTTATCCTCAGACCTTGTTGATGTTAAAGATATAATGATGCTCCCGCCCCCACACTTTCTGGTTTTTATTTCAACCTTTAGATGGGGTGCGATTACACAAAAATTGGCGCCAGTTGTTTTAAAGACTGTAGCTTAAAACCTTGTAAAACTCTAATTAATTTGACTTGAATTCTAAATTAAATAATTTAAAACAGAAAACTTGAGATTTGAAATGAGTGAAATTTAAAACAGCTTCTCTTTTTCTTTTTTTCTCTTCTATATCCCCCATCAAAGTCAGACTTTTCAAAACTGAGCTGAAATTCTGGTTTTATTAGTATTTTGATTTCATTATACTTTATTTATCTTAAATTTGATAAAGGTTATACACAATGTGTAGAATCCTAAAACATAGATCTTTCGGGAATTTAAACTAATTGATTAAGTATACAAAACACTATGAAACAATTAAATTTCAGTTTGGAAACATTAATTAATTTAATTCCATTCATCAATTACTAAAATTTGGAAGAATTCCTTAAAAATAGTATGCTTTGTAGAAAAATTATATGTCTTCAACTTACAAATAACACTTCAAGATACATTAGGGAGATTAGATAAAAAGCTGGCAATTATCATTATAATAGTTAAAAACTACATAATGTAAAGGGAATTTGCTGAAAATTTAGCGTTTGAATTTTCGTCCTAGCTGCGATCATCATTACTAAAAAACAGTATCAATTATCCATTTCCTGAATGAAAGTTGAGCAGCGAATAGAATCCTAACCCATTAAATATCACAGGCTAGCATTGACATCGAGAGTTGATTATGCTCTGAATAAGTAATTAATGTCTTATTGATAATTTAGTAAACATTTCAGTCCTAAAGAAAGACCTGCAATAGGCAGATTTAGCACTTGCATAATGTATGTTTAATTCGTCCATTGATTAAAATGAAATTTGAAGAAATACAATTTTTGAGTTAAAATACAAAGTGGTATTGCGTCAGATTAAATTTAGAAGTTTATAAATAATATTACATCTATCACATCTGTTAAATATCACCATGGTGCGTGTACATTGCATAATGTCACCTGACATCACACCACTGTTATCTTTATTTCTATTGGTCTACGCTACACGTCTTTCATTTAACATAACTCATATGGGATAAATGACTTTGCGTATTGTTATTTCGTTCTCAATGATTTTCAGCCGTTTTAAATGATTTGCACACGGTCGTTGAAATAAACAGAAGTCGACTATATGTCAGTTCTTTGTTCGTCTGTCTGGTTGCGATAAAATTTGCGCTTAACGGAAGGCAATCTTTACGTCAATGTATTTTATATTTGGTAAAACTTATAAATTGGTAAGTAGTTTTGAGTGCAAGGCTGTTACTTGCTACAATGCAAGAATGGTTTACCCTTAGAATTGATACAATATGGGGAGAAAAAAATGTCTTGATAAAATTATTTTAAAATTCTGATTCATGCCGTTGCGATTTACATACTGCAATACTAATATTGTGTCAATTTGACCTAAAATCGGGTACATTTCATTCCTGTATTACATGCACATCAAAACAAACCTTTGCCTTAAATGTGTTGCCAGTTGCCTACTTTTATGAATAGTACAGTCGCATCATTCAAATTTTACCATTTTATTTGTTTATATTTTTTTTAAAAATATAAAACATTTTTTTTAACAAATTCTGACAGATGAAAAGATGAAATTGAGTTACATGACTGCCTCTGAAACTAATTAGCAACTAGGCCAGGCTTTCTGTCAGTCATTGTCTATTCCAACCAGATCTGCACAAACAGTACTTAAGATCAAATGGTTAGGTCAGAAATCCAAATAAAAACGAAGAATTTATAATTTACAAGAGGGCTATGGACTGTTATGGACTGGCCCACTTCAAACTTTCTGACTTTGCCTGATGCTTATATTTCTTTTCATGCATTTCATATAATTTTTGTTTTATTTTTTGTATTTTGCAGGAAGTGGACCAATCCAATTGTGGCAGTTTTTACTAGAACAATTAACAGACAAATCCTGTCAACATTTTATATCCTGGACCGGAGACGGCTGGGAGTTCAAACTTTCCGACCCTGATGAGGTTGCGCGTCGCTGGGGAAATCGTAAAAATAAACCCAAGATGAACTATGAAAAATTAAGTCGTGGGTTACGCTACTATTACGATAAAAACATTATTCATAAGACAGCTGGTAAACGCTATGTATATCGCTTTGTTTGTGACCTACAAAGTCTTCTGGGATACACTCCAGAAGAGTTGTTTGAAGCCTGTGACATCAAGCCACAAAAAGACAAGGAAGACGATTGAATCAAGAGTAGTGCATCATGGGAAGAAATGTTTCAAATATTCGCTAAGAATGTATAAAAGGGCCATTATAAGGCCTATGTTGAACATAACGAGATTTCAAATCTCTATAATAATGGCAAATTGTTTTTGGTTGCTACTAGCAACAGTTACTATGGAGGTGTGATGTTAAAGAATGTCTGCACAAAGCAGATCATAGGCTGTTTCCTTTTGGAAATTGACCAATTGAATTACGTTTTACTGTTATTTTTGTTTTTAAATGTATAGTATTTTAAAAAAGCGATGTTTTATTGGAACATGCGAATGTTATTTACTGTTGATCTAACTGTAGTCATTGTTAAACAATATAGATATATAAAATACGCTGAAATTTTACAAATCTGTTGTCATAGTAACAAATAATCTCAGTTGTCATAGGAACAAATTTTATATTCATTTGTACATAATCCATGATTTGAATTATTAGCTGGAGTTGCAAATGTAATCTTTCATTAGAATCTATATCAATAGTTTGCTATTTTTTAACCGAAATCATAAATGGAATTATTTTCGTACCGATCATTATAGTCAAGTTAAAGCTATAATATTTGTAAAAATTGATTTTAAAATTACATAAAGATACACAAACTTTATATCTTATATAAAATATATATATATACATATAATCTGTTATATTCTCTTTGTCCATATTTGGCATCACGTTGTGCCTTGCTTAAAAGTTCAAGGTTATTGCCTTCTGCTGTTTTCTCCTCTTTTTTTTTTGCTGCTGATCTATGACCTCTATGCACAGTGCCTTTAATCTATGATATGATTCCAGTCAATAAATCTTTTCTCATTAAGCAAATGACTGTAAGTCAGAAATTTACATTCAAATTCATTTCAAATTTGTGCAGAAAAACTTTTCAATCATAAGTTTTCATTCATTCATCCATTCAACAAACATAAAGATATTTTATTGTTATCCCTGTAAATGAAAAACATTTTTTCATAAACTAATCAAGGTGCCATTAGAAAAATTAAAAGATCTGTTTTTCAATCTTTATTCATTCTTGCATTTTACCTTTTGATCATTTAGTTGCTGTAAGATTTTAAATAATTGAAATTTTTGTAAGCATTTATGTAAAACATGAAGGTCTTTAAAACACTACTTTGTGTTGTAAAACTGAACATGTTCATTTTAGAGTGTACTAACTAGTCTGTTGATAACTGCCATATATGGAGATATTTTTAAAAACAATTTGCATTTAAGAATTTTGTATTTTTACAAGTATATAACTCAAATTTTTAGAATATTTTAGCATTCCTGCTGTTTGTTGGATTAATGTAAACAAATTTGTAATTGGTGAAATAGAACAATTTTAAATATATATAATCATCAGAAATTTTGTAATGTAATAAAGACTAATTAAATCTGTAAATTTTCTAGTTTTCTTCCATGAAATTATTGAAATAAAAATGTCCTAATTCATTCAGGTGAAATAGAAATAGATTGTTAAATTCCTTGTAAGGTAATGTTATTTTGCTATCAGTTAAAACTGGGAATTTTAATTATATGTAATTATCCCAAGTTTTGAATTAGATGTTACGTTTTCTTCTGTAATGCAAAAAATTAAAAAACGGCATAATGAAAAATTGACGGATGAAAAAGCAAATAAATTTGCATAATAAAACTCTCTGTCCTTTTAAGAAAAATTAAACTCAATGGTTTTTAGATAATCAGGGAAATAACCAGGGAGCAGATTTATTAAACTTCCAAAGTTGTCTAAAAATTCTCTTCTATTATTATTGAAGCCCCGTCTTCATTAGCCCAGGTTAGGAGCCGAAGAGTAGGGCGTTAAAACCCATTTCATTTCATTTCATTTTGTATGAAGCCCTCCAAGTCTGGGGATTTTGTTCCACCAGTCAGACATTTTTCTGAAAGACTAACATCTTCATGTTGAAAGATTGATAGTATACAGTTTAGAATTTTTAAGGATTTTAGAAGTTTGATAAATGTGTTCTCTGAACAATACCCCAACAGATATTATTAAAAGATTTCTATGCTGTTTAATTTTGCTTGCTTGTAACTTTTGTAAATATTATGTTTTGGAACAGATAGCAATTTAACATTCCCTGAAGAAAAAAATGTAAAAATTTAAAACATTTATGATCTCATAATGCTAAGCTGAATTAATTATATATCTCTTTATGATAAAAACATTTGATTTCGTGGCATTTCGTTTGGGTGGATAAATATTTCACTTTTGTTTGATGATATTTGCAGATTCATTGACAATTATTTATTATCCAGAATTAGAATAATTTCAAAAACAAACTACCAAGTTGTCTGTGACATTATGAACTTTATTTAAAAATGAGTAATGAACTAAATATAATACAAATTATGACTAAATATATTTCACTGCCCAAATGAAATGCAGAGTTAAAATGAAGGAAGGAGAAGGTGTCCTAATGATCTTTTCTTCTTTAGATATCTTTTCCACCCCCTTTCATTTTTGTCCTTAAATGACAATAAATAGTAAATAATTCAAGCTACTTGAACAATAAGTATTCTCTCCAAATTTTTACTATTTAGAAGGTCAAAGAGGGGATGGAAAGGTCTTCTAAGGAAGAACTTGAACCAAATACGGTCTACTCCCTTTGTTTATACCCTCAAGAGTGGAATACATATAACTCGAATGCAAATGAATAGAAAGGAAAGGTTGGAAATTGAAGTGTACCTTTTTGAAGTTGAAAACAATAACGAACCAAGAAATGATTGATATAACAATGTTTGATTTGAACAGGAATATATTATGTATTTGTATGTAGATCTCTTATTTGAGAAAATGTCTTCAGATTTTATGATGACATTACACAAGGTGCATTTAGCGAGTTTTTGTTTGAAATGAAATATTTTGTTTTTAAATATTGTACTTTATTATTTTATTTTGGTAAGTCAAGTGTATATTTGACCTGTACCTAAATACAGTATAAGGTGTTTTTTTTCTCTGTGTGTGTACATATATATATATGAAAAATAAATATTAATTAAAATATAAATGCTATAAAAATAGTGCTTAAAATATTAAAAATAAGAAAAAAATTCTTTTTATATTATAGTAATAAATAATTATGTGTAAAAAAAATAAATGCAGGGCTCCTTTTCAAATTATTGCAAATTTCCCAGTATGTAAAAATTATTCAATAATAATTGTTTTCAGAAATTAAGTAAAGAAATAATGATATGTAACTATGTACACATGAAAAATAATAAGTCAGCGTTTACTTATTTACTTATAATTTTCCCACCAAGAGGGTAGTAGGTATTGAGTGGATTTATATCTGAAGTTATGGTTTATTAACTATTTGATAATTATGGCATAATGTTGTCTAAATTATTATTTAGATCAGTTCTCAATTTTAAGGTGGACCACCCTAAACTAGAAACATTCTTTTGTTAGTTAGACCTGACTGAAAATAGTGTTGAAAAGCAGAGCCCTGCGAATAGATATCATTATGTATCATTCCCAGTATATAAAGTGCTATGTGTAATACATTTAAGACATCAGTGATACATAAAACATGTATGATATTTTAGAGACAAATTTCTCATATTTGAGTCAGTATTTTAATAAGATTTTATATCCAATCCTATTAGTTGGCACCAATTTTAAGAAACAAAGCAATATTGTAAATGTATTTTACAGTGATTTTATGATGTTCCGTTGATTGCTAAATACTTGATCTTTCTCTTAAACTAAATTGCAGTGGATAATGAAATCTTAGTTTTGAAATATCTATGTCATTCATCTGATCATATTCTATAAAAGTCATTTCCTTTTACTTCAACAACCGGTGATAAAAACAGTATTTGTCGTTAAACAGAAATTTGTATGTCACGTATTATATTAAATACAAATTACCTATCAAAAATAATGGTATGTATTAAGAACGAACGATAATGGACGCCTTGAAAAGCAATACAATTTCTATAATGTGGATATTTGGTACTTTATTAACATACACTTTTCTTGCGAGACCCCAAACAGACTAAACCATTTCGTGAGCTTACACAAATTTGAATTCAATCTGTGTGAGCCTCAACACTGATTCGAACCTGTTTGGTTTTAGAAATGAACACAGCCAACGTCTTGTGTATATTATAAATTTTCTCAGTACCTCTCCGCTTCATGCTTGGATATTCTTTATATACTGCCTTATTAAACAATTTTCAAAAAAGGAAATTTATTGGTTATTAAACTAAATTTATATATTTTACACCTATGCCTTATTTAATAAGTAGCATGGGAGATGCATTCATGCATAAGTAGCATGGGAGATGCATTCTCCTCACAAATTTAGATAAAGTTGAAATGAAATATATTTATATTAAAAAAACTACCACTGCCTTATGGAGATTCATTAATTCCATTTTACAGGAGGGGACGTTCATTAATTCTATCTCTCATCAATCAAGTTAAAATGGGATCTATATATACTAATACTACATTAACTGCCTTATTTAATATTTTCAACATGAAAGTTTGTAAAAAATATTATTATATTGAAAAAATATATTTACTACTGATTGTTATAAGACCAGTATTTTGTTTATTGTTTATAATCAGTAAATATATGTCCAGTTATGACATCTGTCAATATACTATAACATCATGTTTGCTGTTATATTTTACCAAGATAGATTGCAGTGTGATATATCACGATGGTATACAATACTGTGGAATATATTATTTATGGTAATATACATGTAATGCAGTTAATAGATTACTATGGTATAACAATACTATGTATTGCAGTGGAATATCACAGTATGGTATAGACTACTGTGGTAGTAGTGCAGTGGTATCTAACTTACAGTAATATTATTGAGCTGTAATAGACTGCCTTGGTCACAATGCAGTGGTATATTACAATATGGTATACCTAATGGTCCACAGTTTGAGATTGTTACCATGGTAATTATATTACTGAAGTATATAACAATAATGCACTATAATCAATTGTGTAATATTGCATTCTAATATACCATTGTCATGATTACTGTGGTTATAACAGTAAACTGTATTACATTCTATAATAGTCATGCAGTGTAGTATATTGAATATATTGCTATGGTATATTACTTTACCTGCTCTATATTCAATATGTTACTACTGTGTGATATGAGAATAAAGTGTATTGCACATTGGTATATTCAATATATTATAGTGTGATATAATTATACAGTGTTGTATATCAAACTGTGGTGTATATTATATCTACCATTTATACTATGTCCATCATCTATATAAATATTTCCTCCAAGTTTTGTCAGGTTTTGGATTCTCAAATAAAAGCACTATATTGATAACACCTTGTTTTTATTTTTTATATAATATTTATACATAACAAAATGAATATGCTCAAACATAAAGCTATTGTAATGACCTAAGCTCCATAAACAAAGATGCACGAAGTGGGTGGGGAGATGTGTGTATGTGTGTGTTTCAATATAAGCACACTGAAACATTTAGCATCTGAAGGTTTTTGTTTTTTCTTATTTTTTTTACATTTTACTGAAAAGCCTAGAATCAAGAGAGAAATATCCCAAGGGGGCAATTCACCTTTCAATTCAATAAAGCTACTATACTGGGTACCATTTAATGCCAATATACAAACGAGCACCCTTTAAATTCAGGTAGTCAGATAAGAAATGTGGATAATGGGTTTGTGGGTTTGTGGGACTGACAAGTAAAATGTTACCGCAGTCATTCAAATGGAATATAGTAAACAGAACCATTGACATTTGGAATTCTATGAAACGCGGTTGTCCAGGGCAAATTCACCCCTTCCTAATGTTGCATATGTGACCATGACAAACAATTGGTACGTTAGTCTCAAACTGATGTAAGTAATTAAAGTCCATTCCTTTCCTTCATACTGAAATAGAGGACCACATATTAATACCATGCAGAACAATTAAACATACAAGGGAGCAATTAAACATACATTATACAAGAGCTAAATCTGCCTATTCCAGGTCTTTCTTTAGTTCGGAAATGTTATATAAACTACGATTTAGACATTTATTTACATGACAAGACCACATGTCTTGGTGCCATCGGATTGGTCGGATTTTAAGTAGATTAGAACAATTCAGCCATTTAATGATTTAATCTAAAAATGGTGAAGCGAGGCTAAACTTCGAAAACACAGGGAAAGTGTTTACAATACAATCAGTGAACACATCTGAATGAAATTTTCAATATGCAAATTTTGCATTATCTATTTTTGAACTTTTATAGCAAGAACAGCCAGCTCGTTATCTAAATCTTACATAATGCATCTTTAATAAGAGAACATGCACGTGAAAGTGCAATGCATGAATAATAAATTGTTTTTTATATTAATTTCGCCTTATCTCATTGAGTCATTCTTCAACATGCCTTATCAATCTTGTTGTCAGTAGTATAGGTAATTGGTAGTGCATGTGCTCGTGAAGAGATGTAGGTAGTAATTTACATGATAATAAATTACACTGCGTTTTATTTCTGTAATAATCTTCTCAGTATACAAGATAAGATTATTATAAAAGACAGAATTTTAGCAGCAGCTAATTTGCGTGGGAAGGCGATACCATATGGGCTGCCAAATGTATAGAACTAATACATATACTTGCCTAGCAACTGTTAAAATATACTAATACACTAATATCTTGCTGATAAATTTCCGGAAATCCATTTCTATCTGTTTAACCCAAATTTAAATTTAAAGTGAAGATTTTTTTTTTAAATTAATTAATAATTCGTTATATGAAGAAAGCTTCCTGTATCAAGGGTAACTCTAAGGTCTGGGTCACCCTTTTGATTTTTCTACCTCAACAGTCAAATAACTAAATATTTACCACAAAATTCGTCAATGAGAAGGGTCAGTCAGAAGAGCCAATGGTCCTTTGACTGTCGATTCGCTTTTCCCTAACCAATAAGGGGATTCATCTCAAAAGATATAGCTAAGCTCTGTACAAAATCAACTTGTATAATAAGAACTATATTAGACCCGACGGAATTATTTCTGCTGAATTTTCTGCAAAAATGTATGACAGGTGATTCAAAAGTAAGGGATTAGATCTATACTTAACAAAAGTTGTGTATGAATAATCAATTTTATTATCAATACTAATTACAAAATAGTGATTTTGATTAATGGGAGGTAACTTCATTTTACACTCACCAAAACGGATTCAGACCATATAACCTTAAAAAATTATCTAAGCCAGTCTATGGAAAAAGAAGTGAAACTGAACAGCAGATACTATTAGCTTTTCAGGGGAAGTATATATTGGGTTCTTAACAACCGGTGTAGTAGGCCTACTACTAATTGAGTACTAATAGTTAAAGTAGTGGTTATTATTATTAAGCAAGTGTAAACACAAATCTATGTCTATAGACATTGCAAAAATTAAAAAAAAAAAAAAAAACATTAAGTAGGCCCTTGATCTACCCTTAAATTATTTGGTGGTTTTTTGGCAAAGACTTGGGAGCTAGAATATAAATTTCGTACAGATGATAACACATTGAAATTAGTTGACGCGCCACTCAAACTTTTAAAACTCTTCAAAGTAAAAGGCGAGTAAAGTTGTGGGGGAGACAACTCGCAATATTTGTCCGACGGCAGACGAAGTGTTTGTGGTCTACTTTGATTAGAACGACCTTATCTGCATGTTCACCGCTACGTTTGGTTTTTTTGTCTAGGAAAATGTCAACATCTGAACAGAAATCAATGGAAAAACTTGTAAGTATTTTCAATTATAGTCTAAGTGTCAGTGAATCATAACTACAGAAAATGATAGATCATGACTACATGAGCAAAGCTTCCAATTCCGAGTCCGACTCTAAATTCCAGAGTCATTGTCAGGTAGCCGCATTACCCACATGGCTGAAGAGTTGCCCGAACTAAACTAAAATCACCCGGCCTAAGCAAGACCTAGTCGACATATGCTCTTATTTAATTAATTCTGCCATTATTTAATTAATTTGATCATCACCAGAAAGACGTATATTGAAACCCGCCATAGCCGATAATTAATGCGCATGCTTAGTCTCCAATGATTTCAGCCAATAAAATCCAAGATATCCGGACGGCTCCGCCCATACTTAATAATATTTTTGCCAAAACATTTCAAATTGGTTTTATACTGAATTCATAGAACTTATAGGAATGGCATATAACATCCAAACTTGTAGACCTTTATCTTGAAATTTTAATTTTAATGTTTTGTACTTGTAGGTAGAGATTGTTAAAGATATAGAAAAGAATTATACAAGTTTAAACGAAGAATGGTCGGAGTTTAAACAGAATGAAGATAAACAGAGAAAGGTTAAATGTATAGAGTATAGAGGATATTTGTCGTTTTAGAGTGAATAACGTATTTTATTTCATCGAGAAGCAAGAAAACTCATATTTTCACGAATGCGTAGCATGAGAGAAAATATAAACGTTTTTGTGCTTAGAGTTAGCGATATTCGAAATAAAATATGTTATTCACGACAAAACGACAAATGTTGAAATCTATTTATAATGATTTTACAATCGTTTTAGGTAAAACAACAAGGACTACTGCTAGCCAATTAACACTTTTATTTCACTGATAAAACGCGGTATTCCACTACTGATCATAAAATAAATCTCCTTATTCTTGAATAAAATTTGTTTAATTTAAAATATTTTAATAATAAATAGGTCCAATGTTTAACTTTAAATCAATGAATATACAACAGCCTCACATTGAAGTATTTTAATTTTGTCATACAATAAATATTACTTTATACTTACATAAAAAAATATTTTAAAACTGAAATTTTATGTAAAGCTCCTCATTATTTTATTTAATCATTTTGTTAATAATGTGCTTTCAGACGCCAGTTAACATACCGTACACAGTTTATGAAAAAGACAAAGATTTTATTTTAATTCATAAAAACGATTTGGCGCGATTGGCTACAGAAATAGCCCAGTTAAAAGAGAACCTGCCCAAGGTATTGAATAGAAAGTTTATAACCTCTATTGGTCAATTTGATTCCATGGAAGAAGGTTAGTTCTATTACAATTATAATTCATTATTATTTTATAAGAAAAATTGTCTTCTTTGGGTTTATGTCCATGGCAATGAAATGAATTGAAACGGGGTTAACGTCCTACTTTTCTAAACCATCTGGTCTCGTGTGGTATGGATGAAATTGTGTCCAGATAATGTCACTATGGCTTACTCTTATCTCGAATTTAAACTATCAAGGGTTCCTTTTACGTACCCGTCCATATGTGTACACGCGACCTCGATTTTCGTCCCATCCGAACGACTATGCGCTGTCCTTTGAGAGTCCCCCTGTCTCGGACAGCACCAGGATCGAACACCGGACCTCCAGGTTAACAAGTCATCATCTTACTCACTGAGCATAGAAACAGCAAGGCATATTTGTAAATAACCAAGTACGTGATGTACCCCCCCCCCCCCTTACACAGGTTAGTCGAACAGGGTAATGTGTCCGAATAGATCTATCAAGGGCATGTGGTAAAAAGATCAATTTTGAAAGGTTTAGCGTTTCCCCTACTATACCAGAGAGTAAATTTTCCTCAATATATATTTGAAATATTTTGCAAGATTTTTAGTGTATTAGTCATTCCGGCTTTTCCAATTCCGCGTGAATCTTTTTGCTAGATCTTCTAGGCCTGGCAAATCTAATCCTAAACTAATAGTTGCTCTATAAAGCTACATTTAAAAAATATTTGTATCTAGGCCATTTATTAAACTGTATTCTGAATTCGACTTAAAAGCTTTGTGTTTTTCAGAAGTAGAAAGTGCGAGGCGAGGCCAGCAACTGCTGGAATCAGAAAGTCATCATTGGAAAGTCAGATGTGAAACAGCTGTATCAGAATGTCAGATTGAAAAACAGGTTTTTAATAATTTTGTTTGTTTTTTTCTTAAAAGTTGTAATGAATATTAGCAATTAGTGGATCAGTTATGTAAAGCTTTTACCCAAAGTCATGAAGAACATGACGCCATTTTACGCTTAAGCCATTGTGTACATGGATGGGCTTGGATTTTATGTCCCATCCTAAGGACTAGACAGACGTTCCATATCAGCCCACAGAGACGTACGTAACTAACATACAAAAATTAAATGGTGGATCTGTCTTTCATATTGCCCTAAAGAGTGAGAATAGAATTGGGCTTGAAATACGCCGCCAGAGTTAATACAAGTATATTGTCAAATTTGAATAATAACAGGAAACCCTACAGTTACGATGTGATCTACAGAACTTAAGCCAACAGCTAAGTCAACAGTCGGATTATTGTTCCAGTTTGGGAGCAGCATGTTGTACGTTGTTATGGAGAGTATCCAGAAAGGAAGAAGGCATTGAAGCGATCCTGGGTGGGGTAAGCAACCATGTACACTTTCGCCTAGCTTAATTTTCTAGTCCTAAGCAATAATCCGTAACTCTGCGATGCATTTTAAAAAAAAATCCCCACTTTTTCACTTACACGGAATGACAGCTCCCGGGTTAGTTGTTCTTCGGCGAGTAATGTTATTTATAGACTATTGCTGCGTTTTAGTCACTCCTTTTTACAAAATTTACATACTGTATCGTGGCGGTTAGCAGGTTACTGAATGCAAAATTGGAGACAGGTCCTCGTGAATATCGGGACCTCTCGCCGACATCCCGATCAAATTTAAGCTACATTTATATAGGTATATTTTGGACCGTTACCGGTATACTTCTTCTTTTTGTGAGCAGTTCATGTCACCAGAATAAACCGCGAAATGGGGTTTAAGAGGGAAGTTGTGCTCGGTCAGTGGAGTTATTGCCTGCTTTATATCGAATTCTAACTGTTCGACCCACCCGAACGACCACATGCTACGCTTGCTATGCCCCCCGTTCTGCACCACTGACAAGGGGAAACCACACTGGAAAATTCGAGGAACTTCCTCGATCATCTCCGAGATGGAACTCCGAACCACCTACGCCTTACTTCCTAAACCACCGCGACTCCCTGTTGTAGACGTGGGCGAACGTCTGTTATGAGTATTTTCTGTTAAATATACTTGTTTGATATAAGTTTGGGTGTATTTTTAAGCCCATAATAATTAGGACTGATTTATTGTCATGTTACAGAGTAAAGTAGATGAGTTTTTTTGTATTGTATCGAGTACATTAGATGGGTATTTGGCAGCGTATAAAGATGACTGGCCCACTGAACCTTCAGATGAAACCAACTTTATACTCGCTCTCTGTGGTACAGTTACAAGTAAGCTCTATTATCAATAAAACATTATTAAATTTATTCAGATAATGTAGCTACAAATATTAAATCCCTTGCATGTGAACGCTGGACCTCTAAAATGGGCCATCGGTCTAAGAATGGAAAGCAGTTTGGTGTGTTTGCTGTCATTATGGTACCCTTGCCGCTGCACTTACCAACTTTACGGTGCGTTTGTAACCCATCTGGTGCGGTTATCGGCTTTGTTGTACTCTTGCCGTCGTTTTGATGCCCTTGTCGTTTTAGGATACGCTTACTATACTGTCTAGTTGGCAGTGTCTAGTTGGCACTGTTACTGTGATTCTCATGACACTTTACAAGCCGTTTGACGCGCTTACCATCTTTAAGCCTTACTAGGCCTTACTAGGCTTAAAGATGGTAAGCGCGTCAAACGGGTTGTAAAGTGTCATGAATACCATATACCATTGACCATCAATTTACTATACTGTCTTGTTGACACTGGCACTTTTACTGCGATTCTCATGACACTTTACAACCCGTTTGACGCGCTTACCATCTTTAAGCCTTACCTTATCATTTTCTATAATAATATGAATTTTTCTTGCATGTTCCAGATGTAGCCGCCTCAGCGTATGGCAGAAATTTCCTGGTTACAAATCAACATGGTCGACAGCTAATTGATACATTTACTGTCTTTCTAGCAGAAGCTCCCGTTAAAAAGAGTGCGGTCTTGAAAAAGTAGGCAGATGTTTCACACAATGTTTTCAAACGGGCTGAAATGGGGTTTTAACTTCCTACTGTTCTGCTCTGGACTGGGTTAAACAAGACGGACATACGCCATGCAGTGTGCTATGAGGGAAATTTTGCTCGGACAGCGGCACTATGGTCTATACTCTTATGTCGAATTCCAACTGTCAAGGATCTTTTACGTGTACTCAAGTTTGTTCATGGAACGCCCCACACCTGACCTCCAGACTAGCGAGCCAGCATCGTACCCACTTAGCCACCACGATTAATGCACCAAAGTTCTATGGTGGGTATCGTGCACGGAGAATGGCCTGCCAACATTGCTTACTCTTTCTAGAACACCTAATGCCACTTTGTTTTATATATTTACATCTTCTTTGATTGGTATTTAGTAATTGAACATATTAACACAAGGCACAATCTTATGGATAAATATTACCACACGGTACAATTTTATGGATACACAATTACTGAGTTTGATACTAAGAGTATCCTCGTCGAAACTTCGCTTAGTATCAAACTCAGTAATTGTGTATCCATAAAATTGTACTTTGTTTTATACACTTCCAGTTTGATATTAATGTGTGTGTATAACATCAGTATAAACCAGAAAGGCTTGAAGTATTTGTGTAGTAAACCAGATATCATGTCCCTCTTGGCCTGGCATCTTCAAGGTATATACTTTATTTATTCTTTTATACTTATTATATACTCAATTGGCACAAACTTTGATTGATACATCATTTGGGACAAACTGATCCCGCAGTGAATATTCGCTTGGCCGCTACAATCACTGATAAGCATGACATCGACGAGTACGGCATATTAATTTGTTTACTCCGACAAATTAAATTCTCAAACATTTTTTTGAGGTAAAAGAAAAATAAATAAAGACGTTTGAAGTATTTGTAGTTAAAAAATATTTCCTATTTAGTGTAAATGGGTATTAAAATGAGTAAAATGCATCATTTTGCCCGAAGCAGTTGGGTGTTAAGTAAACATTGCACGAGCCGTTGAGCCAATGACTACCGCCGCGTGCAGTCAACGCACGAGTTGTGGACAGTCATCTGTTACAGAGATAATTCGTAAGTAATTCTCTGTGAAACATATTGCATTTGGGAAACAAATAAATACACCAAACTGAGATCATCGACACTGCACAAAGTCTGTATTGAGTTATCAATATTGAATTTAATAGTAGTCGCAACGTTTCAACAATTTCGTTATCGAGTGTGTTTTTGTGCTTGATAACAAGAAAACCAGTGTTGCGAGAGAGAGAGATTGAGAGAGAATATGGATCATATGGTTTAATTTTATTTCGTTGATTTGCTTGGGCGTAGCGGTCTTCAGCAGTAAGATGAAACTGGAGACTCTGGAGAAAATCCAAGTTGTAGGACAGGCGACCCTACTTCCCGGACGTAACCACGCCCCCCCCCCCCCAATATTTCGCCAACAATAATGATTTCTTAGGAGTGTTCTTAGCTGGCCGCATCCTCAGCCCCTCCAAAAAATTCAGTAGCCCCCCCCCCCCCCAATTTTATGAGCTGGCTACGGGCCCGCCTACTTCTTGTCAAGTACAAGCGGGGAATTGAAACCACGGCACTTAACTCAATGACAGACGTTATGGCGCAACGCGCTCGTGTTAACCATTCCACAACCCAACAACGTATCAGGGTACTTTTATAACAAAAAAAATCACTATAAATCTTGCCCCTATTATTATTAAGTTGGGTAATTGTATTCTATAAAAGTTTTGTTTTATTGGATAATTGGTATTTTGTTTGTAGAAGAAACAGATAGTGAGAATCGTCTGAATACACTCAGGATTATCCAGTCTCTAATATCTGATGAAGATAATATAAATATAATTCATCAACTACGTGAGCTGGTAAATTATGTTACTATTTCTCCAATGAAATGACCGACTGGACTAACGAAGAGGGGGAACTGATTATAATCTGGCCCCGGTTTCACATTATCAAACATAAAGGGCCAATCCCGATAATATTTGGAGAATAAACGGCTTAATTTTGTGTTAAAATCTACGAATTTAGGACCGAGCTACAAACTCAATATATGCGAGTTGAACTTAAACCCGTCAGTCTAAAAATAGAGACCGGTACCTGGATAAAACTAGACTTATTTTATAAAAATGTGTAAGTGAAATTTATCTTTTGCTGTCAAGTACAAGACATGGCTCATTCACTGTAAAGAGCTTTAATGGAATGGGAAACGATTATTGGGTCACCCAACGAAAAAATTGACTGAAAATTTTGAGCTGAATACACCATTCTTCTGTATTTTGGCGCGTTAAGTTAAGAATTTACTCAAAATTGTTCGCCTTTTAAAAAAACTAAATTATAGCTCTTTATAAAGCTTTTAATCATAAATGTATTAAGAAACTGTGTGCAATATTTGTGTTTCTTGATCATAAACATAGATTGAAAGTTGAATAAATTCTTATGTCCGATAATGCTTTGTGAAACTGATAAAACGTTATGAACTATCAAAAATGGCACACGAAGAGCACAATACAAAGAAGGGCCCCTATTTCATTAGTTCGGTAGATTTGGGAGCCGTGGTACATGGCTCTCGAGTGGAATGTGCGAGGTTCCAATCCAAGCGATGCATTCACCTGTCAAAGGTGGCGTCTGTGGGACTGACAGTAACACTCGACAGATTTTGGAACCTACATCCAGTCTCGGCTGTATGACAGAAAGTGATATGTACCTACGCCCATACATTTGCGATGCGGCTGTCGGTTTACTTCAACAGGAAAACTTGACGCTATTACAAACAAACAAGACACCATGGGCGCAGCCATGTTTCATCCGGGACCTTTAAAGTAGTTCCAATATGGCAGAATTCGTCACACAGCCGAGACTAGATGTAGGTTCCGAAATCTGTCGAGATTTGCCGAGTGACAGTAACATTGAATGTGTACCTTGCTGTCTAGGCAAAATTCTTCTGCCATACAATCACACGTAACCATGAGCATAAGTTTCTTAAAACTACCAAAGTAATGCTGGCGAGTGCAGACGTTTTAACCCATCTCTAAACTGCCAGGCAATCATTTATTTTGTGAATATATACCTGCTAACATGAAATTTTTTAAAATATCTAATGTCTTTCAGTTACCTGCTACCTACTTGCAGCAACTGGCAGTGGACCGAGACAAGAACATCCAGGATATAGCATTAGAAATAGTCATGGATCTTCGGAATATTTCAAACGAATCATGAGATACTGATATTTGTATTCAATAAAAGCATCTTTTGAAATAATGTTATGTCAGTGCATATTTAACCCATCTTTTACGTGTCCCATATATTCATTACAAAGTACATTATGATACACAGATCAGTGTATGGTAGCTTATAACCAGATTATTAGTCACTAGTATCTTCATAACCCAGATTATCAGGGACTGGTACATTATAATACACAGATCAGTGTATGGGTAGCTTATAACCAAATTATTAGTCCCTGTATAACCCAGGTTATCAAGGACTGGTACCTACAAAACCCAAATTATCAATGAATGATACCTTGTATAGAAGTCTCATATAGTATGTTACTTGCAGTACTTTTTGAAAGGTCATGGACAATAATCATGCACAAAATCAATGGATACCATCCAAATGACTACACCTCTAAACAGGGGGAACCATGCTAACACAGGGACAGCCCGCTGTATTCCCTTCCCCACTGAGGCCATAATACTTGTACTTTAAAATAAAGAAAAACCTGGGAATAGTACTTTACATAATTTTACTACGTAAATATTTACATATACATTATTTTGTATAATAATTCATTCATATCTTGTTATATGATCAATGAGTTTCTGTATATACTATATTCAGAAACTTTATCAGAACTTTTAAAGAAAATCAAAATCTATTGAAAATCTGTGGCTCACTTTCTACAAAGTTGTCATATTCTACATTCCCCTAATTTAGTTCTTTATAAGCAGACAGAATAAGGACTTCCTAACAACAAAACCCTAACAATACAGTTTGTCCACACACAATTCTATATCCTTAATAACATAAATATATTATAAATTATGACATATGATCCATGAAGATAGAGTGCAGGAAATGTAGAATTTTGTGATACTCTTGGCAGTACTGAGTGCTGTATAGGCATCACATTTTTTTTACCTTTAAATTAAGTAATTCAATGTGGTCTCATTAAATTCATTACTGATTTTAAAACACATTGGTCTTGCAATATAACAAACAAAAATATTTATCCTTTAAAATGTTTAACTTTCATCTCCTCAAAGCAAACTTGCAGCTTGGCTGAAAACTGCCGTATCATTCAGCGAAATGTCTTCATTTGCAAAACAAGTGCAGCAGTGCCACTGGCAACCCTATATATTTCAGGACGCGATTCTTTTAGCAGATTTTCTAATATTTCTGTGTTTTGATGAATTTCATTTTATTTTTTTTGAAGTTAAAATCCATCAGTTGCACTATTTTAATTATTTACAAAATAGATGAATCCTCGTCTTCTCTCATACCATATGAACATTATTTACAAAATGAAATTTTAAAAAACTGTCACTTTAACTTTTCAAACTTTCTTTGGAGGTGGTCTGAAAGCAGAGATAACATAACATTTTACTAAGGCAACATAAGGAGGGGAATTGTTTTAAATGTAGAAATAAAACTATTACATTAGCTACTGTGGCACAAGACTGTTTTCAGGGAAGTCAATTTTGTCGATCAGCTTTAAATTCAGTGGCTGAAACTTCAAATTCATCATAAAACAGTATGTGCAAGGTAGAGACCAATACAAACCAAGAATTACTGGTCTACTATTCAATCAAATTAAATATGACACACATACGTGATTATTGAATTCTAATGTACACATTTTCAAATTCATATTTTTTAAAGGAATTGAAATATTCCTTTTACAGATAACAGTTAAGAAAGGAATCAAAATCTCCCAAATACCAATCTGCAGTTGACATGCAAGAGTTGATCTGATTATGTTACTAACCTGTATATACCAACTACCACAGCATGATCTCGTTCATATGGTTCTAACGTCAACTGTTCTTGAGGTTTTATTTTTTCACTTTTTAATTTACTAACTTCTCCTGCAAAAACTGCTTCAGGTTCGGCCGTTGAATCGATACAGTTAGCCTAGAAACAGTAAGTTTAATTAGATTTTTTGTGAACCAATATACATAAATCTGTATTTAATCACCACAATCAAATCATAAGGGCATCAGAAATGAAACAAATTCTATTTCATAATAAAATGATCAAACATCTGTTTTCAGTGAAGTCAATTTTGTCGATCACTTATACATTCAGTGGCTGAAACTTCAATTCATCATTAAACAGATGTTATAAATATCAAGTCTAAAGATAGAAATTATTTCAATGACATCCTGGAGCTAGCTTTTACCAATGGAACAGAATTTGCATAAAATCTATTTATTTCTTTATGGTAAAATTTGACAATTGATGTAGCATTTTGCAAAGGCAGCACATGAATTCCAATTTTTTAGCGATCTTTTACATTTAAATCTCTATTTAATGACAGGATATTTCAGAGCATTAGGGATTGGTGACAGCAAGAGGCCTGTAAAATTTTCTGGGTACTAAAACCTGTAATTCTATTTTAAACTTTGGTTCCACTATTAAAACATTACCCAATTAATTATCATCGCTTGGGTTTCTGAAATTACTTACCTTTATAGAAATAACAACATGACCGCCATTTTTAAGAAAATTGTGTGCATTAAGGGCTACAATACGAGCTTGATCTGGCTGGGCAACATCTGCAAATATTGTATCAACCATGCCTAAAAAAACAAGGATTATATTAAAAATAACTTGTTGAACATTTTATAAACTAACAAGGTTGGGAAATCCAGCAGGACGGTGGAAATGCTAAAAATAAATCAATCATATACCATTTTTGATTAAGTCCAATTTATGGACTATATTGGAGAGAGAGTAGTCCATAGGTAACGTATCCCCCCCCCCCAAAAAAAATAAAATAAATAAAACTGTATTCATTAAAATTACAAAATACAGATATAAATAAATTCTGTTTTCAGTGAAGTCAATTTTGTCAATCAGCTTTAATTTCAGTGGCTGAAACTTCAAATTCATCATAAAACAGATTCACAAGGAGATAGATATTTCTATTTGGAAATAGATGTTTTCACTTTGGGGAATCCTCCAAATAATATTTTTTGTCTAAATGCAGATTGGGTTTTGAGTTGTGCAGAAACTGTTATCTCAGCATTTAAAGAACAACAATTAACTTATACAATCGGCATCTAATAATATTTAACCCTCATCATCAACAGGAGTTCAAGAGGACAATTGTCTACACCATTTAAATTACTCAAAATTTGACCTTTCATCCTTAATTGTCTACTATAGCATGTATACTCTAGGTTCTAAGAAACGGAGGCTCACTTACCCATCAACATTCTGTACTTATGTGGATGTCTGGCGTCTTCAATAATAGGAATGATATTTGGTCGTTTCTTAGCAACATTTATTAAATCTCTTCCACTTCTGTGTGAAAATTCTACAGCATAAACTAAACCATCCTGAAAATTAGGTAATTTTCATTAGGTATCAATAATTATGGAAAAATTTTTGGTTGTCAAGGAGTCATCTGTGATCTTTCAGATCTAACATTAAACAAATTAATGTAGAGGACTTGGACTTACAAGAAGTCCATGCCATTTTCCCTAGATTAACATCTATTAAGTACATTTACCTATATTGAGTATGCAGTGCCACAGTGTATTTTAATCAAAGAAAATATTTTCCAGCCTCAAAAACATACACCCGCCAAAGTCACATGAATCATTTTTCAGCTCAACAATTAAGAGTGAACAAGACCTATTTTATAGTTTGAGATAGCAGGTATTTTGAGGCAATTTACAAATCTCAAGAGAGAACCCTCCCCACGTACCACCACTTTCGAAATAATTCTTTCATAACCCATAGCCAGGTGATCACGATTCCTATCAATGTTGACTCATTCAATGTCTGAATACAAACTATTTCACACTGAATTTACTTAGCAAAGGGTTTTTTTGGCCTCCAGGTTGTCAAACAATGTCTAATGGTCTAAATGTAACAGTAATAAATAAAGAGTACAAATAAGGGCACTTACAGGTCCAACTATATCTGAAACATGTGAGACTGTTGTACCAGAAGCCGCTCCTAAATATAAAACCTTACTACCAGGTGCAATATGGATATGATCAACACCACCTAATATAGCAGCAGCTAATTTAGATCGGAAAGGATTCCATGCTCTATATTCTATTTTTACTTCATTTTCCTACAACAAAAACGTAAAATAAATAACATTTTACGCATGAGATTTTTATCAAACATTTAAAGCATGGAATAAATTGGAAAAATATAAATAATGTGATTGCATGTTGTGTGGCGATTATGTCAATAGCTTAATCAGGAGATGGATGGAAATGTTTAAGATTTTCCAAACTGGTTCCCCACCCTTTTTAATGGTGCAGGACAGTGTCAAGGAAAAACATTTAGTTATTCAGATGGGAATCCCTGCATACTTGTTCAAGTACATGCAAAAGAACCTTTGACAATTGGAATTTAATTAATACTAGTCATAAAGAACAAAGGCCACTGTCCAGACAAAATTTCACTAAAAGCATTGACCTGGATGCAACAGAAAAGTAGAACATCAAAAGATTGAAAGACAGAAATGAAATTCCATATCTCAACACAATAGTTGTTCGCAATTTAACATAAGGATATGTGATGTAGGAGTGGCATTGAGATAATGAAATGAACAATGTTCAAGCAAAGAAATGCTGGTGTTTCATTAAGATTTGTGAAAGTTTTCAGAAAGTTGGTATAAATATCAACATTCTTATCTCAGTAGCAGAACTGGAGTATCATCATTAAACTTTATTCATCATCATCAAAACATGAAACACCTCATTCTGATAGGTTGGAAGGCAACAAAACATACTCTCAATTGAAGACCCTGAGAAATGGTAATTAGGCTTAAAATCTGTACAAGTACCTCAACTGATATTTTCTTTTCTCCGTAAACTGTTTCACCAGGTGTCATATTTTTAGTAACGAGAGCATCTTCTTTACCCCGGGCAATAAATACACCTGTAATTGAACAAATTATCTTATTAGCCTTCCAAGAAAATATTGAAGACCAATAAACAGTTAACGAAAAGTATGAGATGATATCCCTGCAGATACATGTAATCAATTGATACAGAAATTTTAAAGCTCAATAAATTCTTCAGAAGAAGTCTGGCATGCCCTTCTAAATTTGATCTTTTTAGTTTATTCTCGTCAAATAGACCGGTCTTCAAATGTGACGCGAATATGTATTTGCATTATCGATTCTTTAACATCCAATGGTAGATATGCCATTTTTACTGGAGACTAAAATGTTGTAAAATTAATTGAAATCAAGATTGGTAATTTAACTCAAAACCAGTATCGGTTATTTGACTAAAAACCAAGATTGGCAATTTGACGTAAAACCAAGATTGGTAAATTTACTCGAGACTAAGATATGGTCCATATTGAACACGGGCAAATAATCTGTGTTTGGTCATCAAATTCAATGGCATTCTAACAGTTTTATTATGGATTTTGGTGATTTATATGGTAATGTATATAATATACCTTGATGTCTATGTGGCTCTATCATAACTTGTTTGCCTCCAGCCATTCCACCTCGCCCACCTACAACATTACAAACACAGAATTATTTTACTTCACTCAACCAGGTTAACTTTACCCCTGTTGCTAAAATCAAGGTTATATATACTGGTAATCTAAGCTACTGCGCAAAAGAACGCAAGTCTGGATGAACATTACTAATGTATAACACTACGATTTCAGATCACATGCGCATCTACATGCAAGCATGACATTCACACGATCTGATTGTTTTGCAACCAAATGACTTGCTTTAAAACATAAACTTAGAAAAATGCATTTTGATTGGATAATAATTTGCCCCTATTTTAAATCTGTATAAAGATCTCCTAAATATATCAAACATGGACTAATATGGCAGTTGCAAGACACTTATTTATTAATTTCTGTTTTTCAAGATAAACATTTTTAATAAAGAGTAAATATTTTACCTCTTCCACCTCGACCTGAAATATATTGAAAAAGAAAATTATTACAATTTCATGCATGAAAGAAATTACATCGGGTCAAGAGATTGAAATACATGTAGGCAGTTACCCATGTGCTTGTATCATAAACTAAAGGCATGTCATTCATTCTATGGGTAGATGACTGTGTATGGTAGAATGCCAAATCAATGCCTATGGTAGAATGCCAAATCAATGCCAAGTATTGTACATTAAGCATAAACATTTGTCATAAGTGTTCACGTCTAGGGTCATATTTTATAATAATGAATTCTGGAAGAAAACAACTTTTATTACAAATTATTTGTCATAACCCTACGCAAGATTATTCTTATATACAAACCTCCTCTTCCTCCAAACCCTCCACGTCCACCTCCTCTTCCTCCAAACCCTCCACGACCACCTCTGCCTCCTCTATCTCCTCCACCTCTACCTCCCCGGAACCCTCCTCTACCCCCACGGTCTCCTCCGCGACCCCGGAACCCCCCACCCCGATCACCTCTTGGACTGAAACCTGTAAAGATAAAGCATAGATTAGCTTGCAGTACAGGAAAAGTTATAGTACATTAAAAACTGGGTTCACATTATTGAATTGGATCATGGAATTAATTTTTGCAAGACACAAAAAACTATAAAAATTGTCTTCTAAAATAGAAGTTCTATAACAGACCTGCTGACGCTGTAATTTGTGTGTCTTTGATTAAAAGTTTGAGGTTCATGTTAGATGACCAGAGAACCCAATTTAAATATATAAGCTGCACATTGATTTTAATGGAAATTTTCTGCATCAAAGCAATTGTCAACACATACCATTACAGTTTGTATTGGAGTAAGTAATTCTATCACAAATAGGGTTGTGACTATAACCGGTATGTAGATATACCGCGATATGAAAATTTGACGGTATTTGTATCGTCAAAATATTGAAATATCGGTATACCGTGATACAACAAATGATGATCAAAAGACACAACGACATCGGCGGCAAAGCAATAATTATATCGCAGGTAGTAATAAATTTACCAATGGCAGTATTGTCAATTATATCGGCGTTATATACCTGCATAATCCAAAAAAAAATATCAGCTGAGTGATGATGTCAGCCACGTGGTCTAGATAATTTAGCCAGTCGTAAATTGAACAACACATTCTAACGAAATTATTACGGACTGGATATTCTCGTACAATTTAAGTCCTAAAACAAAGTAGTGCCAGGTCCGTGCTTTAAACCCCATCAATTATTAGCGAGTTGAATTATAGTAATAGTTTAATATTAATCTCAATATCTGCAAAGATTCAGGCTCAAAAATTATCGAAATGTAAGCGAAATTACCGCTTGTTTACATGAGATGCCTGCGGGGAAAATCACGCGACTGGGAATTTTTTTTATTGCTACGACTCACTTCGTTGGATTTCCATACCTTAGTTTCCGGTGGATAGATAACATTTTTGTGATTATTATGGTTCGCGATACCACGAGATCTGATAATTACAGCCGAAGAAAGTGAGATTTATCTGTTTTGATGACTGAAATTTGCTAAATTTCGACTAAATACAGCCTACGTTTTTTGTGGTATCATCAAGATTATAAATATTGGACATATTATCATTCAAATTATTATGATTTGAATAACTCTAAGCTGACAATAACAAATGCCTGTGGTCTGTTTATGATGATAGATATCTCTCTTTTATGGGTGTTTCACATGTTTTTGGTTGCAGTTATCATTTTTTTTTTTATTGTGTTCCTCAAATTTAAACATTTTCCACTGTTAATGAGGGCTGTTTTAGCACTGTTCAGGTAATATTAACAGACTTTCAATATTATTCATGGCTGATTGCTTTTCTCTGTAACCTTTTTCAGATGAAGAAAATAAAGGAAGATATAAGGTCATTTGTCCCAAGTTATGGAAACACTATCGATGCAAATACCTTCAAATACCTTGCTGTTTCGAGATGATTCAGACTTACGGAAAGGATTCTTTCATTCTCTCTATCCAAGACCGACGCAAAGAAAGGATTTAAGGCTTCAGCTCTTAAATTGAACAAACTGTTTCAAAAGAATGGGGGTAAATAATATCAACGTTTCAGCCCTCTCAGTTGTGGTGCAGAGGTGTGTCAGATTTAAAATCAATAAGCACCAAACCTGATTGTGACTGGGACAGTATTGTGGCCCTCCTTGAAACGGAAATTGGAAGTAGACTCTGGGTTGGCTGAATCTATGGGGAAGAAGTTAATAAAATGGAATTATCTGTTAGGGAAGAAACACAGGCCATGTCTGCAGTGACAGTGGAAGGAAAAGACTATTCTATCTAGTAACTGTGCACAACATAACTGCCTTCTCAATACTAGTACAACTGTAAATCGGATGGTTTGGTCAAACAAAACAAAGGTTTCTGCTCACAAGTTAAATTTCTCAGCAATCTTTTTGATGTGGTTCAAAAGGAAGATTTGTCTCATGGAAATCGAAAATAAAGACAAGCAATTCCACGCAAGGTAGAAGTAGAAACTAGGTTGAGACAGGATAGACGCAAGTTGAAAACAATACAGGTTGATCTCCACAAAAAGATTGCAAAATTTGAAAACACAAATAAAGCTGTGGAAGTGAATTCTCAGAGAACTGAATCAGAATAAGCCAATTTGAAACGATCGAGATCTAAAATTAAATTCGAAAATGAAATAGAGAATCTTACCAAGGATAAAAGGTTGTTAGAAAAGATAAATTCTGCTCTTGGATTAGAGGTAGATGGGCTGAGGTATGAGTTGGTCGAAATGTGAGGCAAATGTGCAAGCAATTTGATTTTTGCAAAGGATAACTTAAAACATACAGCGTTGGATTTAAAAAAGATAGCATACTCATGTTTAGAAGGCCATGTTCCTGTGGTGTCGTAAAGAGTCTCACTGGTGCAACCCTCGACACGGTTCCTGAACCATCCACCTTCAGCCAGATGGCTTATGAGATGGGGGTTTTGTCTGGCATCCAAGTTGCTGAAGAGATGACAATGAAAACTTGACTGAGTATGGATGACACAAGATTGGATGGTGACCATGTCAACCTGTACTCAACACCACCTTATGGTTTGATTCTCCAAATTGCTGTCCTAGGTGGGTTAGCTACTGGTGACTACCTTGAACATATCAAGGAAAGCATTAATGATGTGACATTATCTTACGCCAAGTGTTTTCAGAAGGATCACATGGAACTCAAAGAGCTTGTGATAAGTCATTTAAAGAATATGATAACAGACCGGGTAGCTGCTAATCACTGCAGTGTAGAACAGCTAATTAAAGACTTTGATATTGCTCAACTGCAACCTCCTGGTAGGGATCAGTCGGTTCTGAAAGACTGAGATGCAAAGTTCAAAATTCTGAGCTCCACTTTTGGGAAGGCATGCGCTGCTGCAAATCTAATATATGGTGTGAGTAAGATGCAATACAAACAAGGGAAAGGAGACCCTGGTGCCTTCAAACTTTTCATACAATCACATAACATCATGTCTGGTCAGTTTGTAAGGTATGTGGGAAATCGTTTCCATGACTTGTTCCATCTGACTGGTGTTGTATACTTCTACACGGAGCAGTTGAGTGTTTTCCTGGGGAAGGACTCGGGCACTGCTAGGAAGTTAAAGAAAGCCCTGAAATAAGACTTGGCGAATGTACATTTACATGTAGTGATGCAGTTATGGTCGTTGGGTTTGTTGGGCCAGTACCTTACAGCACCCTGGATGCACCTTTTCTATCAAAACGGGGGGGGGGGAATTGGGGCGGGGGGAGTTGTTTAGGATATCATTCTTGTGCAATAATCATTCAGCATTGATGTAAACTGTCTGAAATTATTGTTTTAGAATTGGATGAAGTATGAATTACCCTCCATATCCTCAGGATGCACAAAATGATCAAGATCAATCTACACTTTAACAGGTCAGCAATCTCTTGAATGTTATATATGTGCAATTCCCTAAATTTTGATATGCTACATGCCATGGATCAGGCTTGGTCAGTTTGCAGAATCTGTGCCGCCCCGGTGACCTTCCGACCTTTCAGGTTGAAGGTCAACTTCTGTCGGAAAGGTCAAGATCATTATTAAAAATGAATGGCAGTATCTAAGAGGACAAGAATATCATTACTGTTGGTGCTTGAAGCCTCTTAAAAGGAACTTATAGCAGTTGGGTTTCATCAAATCATATAATTATACTATGCGACAAGGCTTCACACTTCATTTCGATGGGAACTGATTTCTTTTCTTTTAAGCTATGTGCAGTACAGTTTTGGTTTAGGTTATGTGTAAATAAAGGGAGATATAGGTGTCGGTAAACTTTTTGTAGTCATCGACTCATTTGAGTAATTTGACTAAGAAACTTGCGCAAAGGAAATCTGTAGGAAAAGCCACTACTGTGCCTGGAGTAGCATGTGCCAACCAAAATTCAATTTTTGAACTAGAGTAGAGACCTGAAACTTTGCATGAAGTCATGTAGTTAGAAAAAACCATGAGAATCATTAATGTGTTTAAATTTTAAAAATCGGTAAAAAACTATTATTTTTGTAGCTAGTGTCATATACCCATAGGACATAGGTGAGCAGCGTTTTGCGAAATTCCATAAAAAACGAGCAAAATTGATAAAATGATTATTTGAAAATATTTGACTAAATCTAAAGTTTCTAAAGGACTGCTTTGGAGCAGGCTCAGGTTTTACTCATGCATGTATGTGCAAGATATACAACCACAAAAATATTGTTTTTAACATTTATTTTATTTGGACAATGAATAAGTGGGGAAATCTTTGTATAATCGACAAGCCTTTGGCTTTTAAGAATCTAGTGTTGCGTTCGGACCACGTGGTTTTATTATTTATCATTTTAGCAAGCCAAGCTCAGATTCAGAAGCTGACTACTTTTTCTTCTCCAAAATTCAAAATTAAAGAATAATACAATTATAAATTCATACGAGTGGTAAAACATTGGTTCGTGTATGTAAACATCTACTTGATTATCATAAATTGTTGTTTATTTTTACCTGGTCGACCCATTTTTCTATTATTTTCAGTATTTTGCAAAACACGTGTATTTTGATTTCTTTACCCACAATACCTCATGTTGAGGAAAAGATAACTCTCACAAATATTTTAGAAGACGTGACTTCCCAGTCTGTCGTTCAGTATCAAGGGAAACGACTCCATATAATTCAGGAATGCACAGGCATTTATTTAATTGCACATCGGTGTAACCCGTTCTTCTATGCAAATTGCAAATCATAGTAGTAAATCTAAAATTTAAAAAAGAATATTGATACTGCCAGCCCAAAATTGTTAAGGGGGGGGGGGGAGGCTTCTGGGGGTGCCGATGTACCTACACTTGACGGTCCACAGGACTTTCCCCCCAGAAAAGTTTGGGTTTGCACCAGAAAATGATGGAAAATTTCAATTTTGAGACTGAATTTGTGATATTGTCGTTTTATGATATTTTGATATGAATATTTAATAAATTTGAAGGACGGAATACGAATTTAATGTATCTATCATGGGCGTCCCACTAATCTCAGCATTATGGGCACCCCTCCGGGATGAGCACCCCACGAATCATGTCGTTCTTTGGTGCCCCATTGACCCAATTCGTAGGCACCCAACCAATCTTACTTGGCATTATAAATTATGTGCGGCCCAACAATCATATTATATTGTCATTATAAGGCACCCCTCGGGATAAGGTACCCTACAGATCAAGCCATTTTGGGTGCCCCTTCAATCAAGTTGTGGTGTTAATCGTGTGAGTCATTATGAGCCACCTCGCGAATTATATTATGGGTGCCCATAAAGCACCCCACAGTTCAAGCGAATTTGGGTGCCCCATCAATCAAGTGGTGTTAATCGTGTGAGACATTATGAGGCGTCTCACCATTTGAGGGGACAATAAATCCAAGTGACATTGGTTGAACGCCCCATCAATCTCGTCGTGGGCGCCCAACCAGTGTCACTTGCCTTTATTTGGCCCCATACTAATATGGACAAGTTGGTCATTGGCTTTGTATTGCGTCCAATGGAAAGAACGCAGGTTTGTTCAAGACATACGCCCCTCACTTTAGTTAAGTATTGAAATGAGAATGTTATATGATACCTGTGTATATGATACCTGTGTGTGTGAACGTTAAAAAACCCCATTTCTCTGGGGTACTTTCCTCTCTTCTGAAGTATTGAAATCCTGCTTGTGTAATTGTGTGGATGTTAAAAACCCCACTTCTCTCTTTCATCATGACTCCAGGTGCCAACAATGAACAGCATCTAAGTCGTGCACATAAAAGACTCCTAACATTTAGAATTTGCCAAAGATTATTGTAAATGCAGGTTTCTGGGCAAAATATCCTTCTTAGCACAGTACAAAGAATATGTCCATTTCCATTAGACCGGACAGACAAGTAAAATGTTAAATGCATCTGGGCAATTAAAATGATGACATATTACAGAACTCTTTAACATGGTTTCTGTTTACTTTTTTGATATTCACATAACTCTATTGTGTTGAATTGTGACTGTAGAGTACAAGGATTGGCATTCTGTTTTCCTACCTCCAAACGAATGGCCATTTGTCCTGGGAATGGAAATATTTTGGCTAACACCTGGATTGAATGAATTATAGACATAACGGCCCTAAACCATAACGGCCAAAAAATATGGTCATAATGGCCAAAATATTTGGTCATAACGGCCAAAATATTTGGTTGAAACAGCCAAACAATTTAGCCCCAACGACCAAAAAAAAAAACAAAACAATTTTTTACATGCAGGAAATGAAAGGGAGAAGATGACCCACCCTCTCTTCTCATAACAGCAATTTCATAAGTTTGCTTTAAATTGACTTTTTAATATACAACGACTTTGTATTTTGAGTGTTAACCACTTTTAAAGAGACTTTTGATATACACGGATGTTTGAATTGTATGTTTTCACCAATTTTCAACCCATGAAGTGTAAATAATTTAATCAAATCAACCATAATATCATATTAAACGTATTGGACGTTAAATCTTTAATAAACAACAACAATGTATTGTTTTTCATTAAATTAAAATGTTTGGCCGTTATGACCCTATTGTTTGGTCGTTTGACCAAATTTTTTGGCCGTTATAACCAGACTGTTTACCTGTTATGACTAAAGTAGGGCTGTTTTGACCAAACCTGTTTTTGGCTGTTATGGCATAGGGCCGTTATGACTACATCCAGATTGAACTAGTATAGGGTGTACACCCTGATCAATGAGTCATCATCATATTCAACTATCCACTGTGGCTCCCAATATAAATGCATTGAAATTTGTTTTTACGTTCAGACTTTATGTAAGACTAATGAATAATTTATTAAATTTCTATAATTCAGATGATAATCACAGATTTAAATATAATATATGTTATATTATTTAAAAGGCTTCAACAATTTATAAATATTCACAAAATTTTAATGTCATACAGTCTATTAAAATATTTCAAAATTTATTACTTAAAGTGCCAATCCCGATAACTTTTTGGGGAATAAAACTGCTTAATTTTGTGTTAAAATCCCTTAAAACCCATTACCTAAGGCCAACCAACTAACCCGATATTTGTGATACGCTTGTAAATAACTTAACCCTGACAGTCTTTATCTGGATAAAACCAGACTTTTTTCTATGAAAATAATATGTAGGTGAAATTTATCTTTTGTTATCATGTACAGTACATGGATCATTCACTGTATAGACCTCTCAAGAAACGGGAATCGATTATCAGGTCACCCAATGAAAAAATTGACCCGAAATCTTAAAAGGGTTACGTGTCCGGATAAGCAGTGTTGACGTTCACGTCCAAACGACTCAATATTTTGAGCTGAAATTTTGAGACAAGGTAAATAAACCCTGCCTTTATATTTTGGTCCACAAATTTCATAAATACTTGGACTTTAATTTTTGAGACCCTGTTCTTATCGGGATAGTCCCTTTAACGGAGCTATAAATATATACATCAGTAGACCTATAATACAAGTGAATTCAGGCACTCTATAGATCATTCAGCATTGTCTGCACATGACATAAACAAGTCAGGACCATTCCACAAGTGTTTGGAACTAGCTTTTAATGGATCATTATAAAATTGAATCCAAGTTGGTGGATTATCTACCGTTGATATTTTGATTTTGTTTTCTTAGATATTGTCGGCATAATCCATGATCATGATCGACAATTTTAAATAAAGAAATGTATTGTTTAACATAAATTTTAAAATCAAAAAGAAGAAAGACAATAAAAAGCATTTCATTACTAGAGAAAATCAACGAAAGAATTTTATACAGTTTGTCACATTTGAGGACTAACTAACTTGATGTCTGACGTCCTCCTAATCCTTCCCATAAAAATTTATCTTCGGTCTACGAAAACAATATTTATAGAAAAATCAATTATGGAAATCCCACATGGGATTTTGAGGCACTAATGGGACATGCATTTACACATGGGCAAAAAGCCATTGCACAACCTATGGGTGCCAAAAAGCCCTTGCGCAACCTATGGGTGCCAAAAAGCCCTTGCGCAACCTATGGGTAAATTGCCCATACGATTTCCATGGGGGTTTTCCATAAGAGAGATCTACCAATAATTATATGGTGCTTCATTTAATAACACAAAATAGGCTGTCAGATCAAATGATACTTAATATATAATATAGGGAATGTATAACAAAAACTATTATAAAGTAAATAACATTTTATAATCTAATGAACAAAAATAAAACACATCTTAGTAATAATATCTGTCATAATAATACCGGTCAGTCAGTCATAACAAAATAACAGATAATCAAATAATACAATATGAGTATACACAAACGGAATCGCTGCTTATTTTATGTTCCCGACACATCAGTGAAATGGTGTATTAATAAACAACATAATGGTTCAACACCTTTCTCAGTGGCCAGGTTTATGCTATAAATTGTGAACTTTCATTAAAATCATTGTATAAAATTCTATGATTGTTCTTTAATAATTGATTTTAAATCTGCTAAAACAGGCTGTTAAACAATAAAGATTCCAACAGTTGGCTTTAGATGAGCTAAATTCGAACGCAGGTACAAGCAAATAAATGTTATGAGAATTTAATGATTTAATCCCATACATACTTTCTCAGTGGCCAAGTTTATGCTATAAATTGTGAACTTTCATTAAAATCTTATAACTGTCTTATTGTATACAATTCTATGATTTTTCTTTTATAACTGATTTTAAATCTGCTAAAACAGGGGCCTGTTTCATGAAATTTTAACTAAGTTAAAATCCAAATTTTAGTAATTTGATTGGATAAAATTAGATTGATTTTAGTGTTTAGCCAATGAAAATTGAAGTATCTAATAAAATTTGGATTCTATCTTTAGTTAAGATTTCGAGAAACAAGGCCCAGGCTGTTAAACAATAAAGATTCCAACAGTTGGCTTCAGGTGAGCTAAATTCGAATGCAGGTACAAGCAAATAAATATTATGAGAATTTAATGATTTAATCCCCACATAAAATCCTGTAAAAGATAAATAGTCAATTAAAACACATATAATATTTACATAAATATTTTAAACATAGATAATAGAAATACAAAACAATGCACTGGTGTAACAGAATCTTTGGTTTCGACACCAAATATCTATACTAAAGATATTCAGAATTAGCACCACAGGTTATTGTGTGTAATGTTCTACTAAAATAAGATTTATAAATAATGTCTATAACATATATATCCCATTTCATTACTGGGACTAAATAAAAATTTAATTGCATCCTTTGTCTCAAATTTGATAAAAGTATTCATTCCTAACCACACTCAGAATAAAGTAATTTGACTGTAATTTCAAAAGATTCATTTGTCATTATCTATTTTTGAACTATTTTAGCAGGAGTAGCAAGCTCTTTCTCTAAATCTCGCAAAGTTCTTTTTTTAAAAAGAAAGTGCTCTTAAAGATGTATTATTTAAGATTTAGATAAAGAGCTGACCGTTTCTAATCCAATTAAATCTCTGGTCAAGAGACTGTCATATTAATAAATGTCTAAATAATAGTTTATATAAGATTAAATGCCAAAATAAAAACTTGTAATAGGCAGATTTAGAATTTATAAATGACATCTCTAAGCTTTATATTCCTTAAAATTCCATGTCATGTGGATAATACAATTTTAATAAATTTCATTAACAGGTTGGTTCTGACATGGTTGAATTGAATTAGCAATCTTTATCAATAATCATTTGCCACTAGCACAAACATATTGATTTGTCATAATTTGACATGAATATTTTATTGTAATAAATGTAATTATAAGAGACAGATAAATAAACATAATAATAGCACATATAATATGACATGAATATTTAGCGTAACAAATGTAAAATAACGGACAGATGTATAGATATAATAATACATAGCATATATTAATAATAAAAAAAACAAAAACAACATTAGAACTACTGGACCTTATGATTGTCGCAAAATTGTTTTAACATTTAAATGAGTAATTGGAGTTATCTATTTCTAATTTGATGGATAATTACTTTTCATACAATGGGTGTTAATTGTTTTTAGGGGACAGGAAAAATAGAGGTGGAACGGCACCACTACCTTAAAAGAGTAGTTGAGGCTAGACAGGTCAGTAGATTTAATGTGATGAGTAATTACTTTTAAAATAACAGTTATTAATTTCATTCCAAAAAACAAGAAAAAAAAAAGAGACAGTGACTGTAATGATTACGTTTACTTTCTCATTTATACAAACTTAATTAATTATATATGCAATGAAATGGTCCTGGGTTTAACAACATAAATGAAATATATGCAATAAAAAACACTTAAAATATTGGTACAATGCTAAATATTGTCTTTACCTTTGAAACAAATATTTTGCTATTTTGAGATAAAGAAATTGTGTTTAACTTCCACTTGACACAAACTAGGTCATTTCGGGACTAACATATGGTTTGATTTCATTTCAATAATTCGCTTGTGCGCAGGGGTCTTTAGCAGTGGGAAGAAACCGGAGGACCCGGACAAAAAACCAATAGGGTTGGACAGGCGACCCTACTCCTTGTCACGTACAACCGAGAATTCGAAACCACATCAGTTGCCTCAATGACAGGCTTTATGATACAGCGCGCACATGCTAACCATTCGGCCATCCCACCCCCACCCCCTTAATTTGAGGTAAACAATATATATATATATAAAACAATTAATCTTAATAATGAAAAAATTAAATATGTAATATTCTACAATTTATTCATTCAGTGCTAAAATCCCTTTTTTTTCCATCTTCTGTCACTTCTATAGCACTTTCTAGTTTCTTATCTTTTTTAATCTGTAGATTACGACTGATATTTGACGCAATCATCACTAGTCCCGCAACAAACATCAATCCACTACAAAAATAGAAAACTTCATCATAAGCTCCAAATAAATCTTTTAATGCACCTAAAAATAGAAAATAACATACAAATTTATGAAACATAAAAGAGAAAAAGATATGCATTAATAAAAATCGAAGAGAATGTTGATGAACCTTATCACCATTAACTTCTTGTTGTTTTAAAGAAGGCATGTTTAACTCTTAATCTTTGAATGAAATAAAAAGTCTTCAATTTAAAATTCTACCTGTCTATTTTAAAATATGAGTTTATAGTTGAGTATGCGGAGGGAGAGAGAGAGAGAGAGAAATGGGGTTTAACTTCCACTCGATTCAAACTAGATCATTTCGGGACTAAAATATGGTTTAATTTTATTTCAATAATTCGCTTGTGCATAGGGGTCTTTAGTAGTGTTGGGAAACCAGAGGACCCAGATAAAACCCACGAGTTTGGACAGGTGACTCTACTCCTTATCACGTACAACTGGGGATTCGAAACCACGCCAGTTGACTCAATGACAAGATTTATGATACAGTGTGCATGTGCTAACCATTCGGCCATCCCCCCCCCCCAGCAGTTGAGAATGGATATGATGGTGTAAACTTGTTTTACACAGTGGTGCTAGCTAAGGCTGTGCAAAAATATCAATATAATCGATAATCGGTAGAAGTTATTTAGCGATACGATAATCGATATTGAAATTCAAATATCGATTATCGGTATATTTACCTTCTGACGGCAAGTTACGGTCACTTTCACATGACTGAACTTGCCGTAGTCTAGCAATAGCAGACGAATGAATGAATACACAATGTCAACACAACAACTATTTCTCCCCTCTGCTTACAAACTGGCACATTTTAAATATATATTATTGAATACATTATTTTAATATTTTCGTTGTTTTTGTTGTTATTACTAGTTGAAATAGGTCACGCATTTTGTGAACAATGACAATCGCATGTGATATACAGACAATATAGCCCATACAAAACACGTTTTTGACTTCCGAGGAAAATATCTCTATCTCTCGTAATTTCTTGGAAGAATTCTACTTTGGTTTTCATCTAAATTAACCAATCATAAAAATTCTAGGCCTACTTTGAAATTATTTTTTTTATTGTCCAATCAATAGACGCCTTCAATTTTATTTTATTCTATTATCAGTAACACTGTGTGATCGCCAGTCACTTGCAAAGAGAATCCATATATTGTCTTTGTATTTATCAGAGATATTGGAATAAAAAAAGGTTCAAATGAATCAAGAACAAAACTTAGAATAATACTCAAGTTAGTCCTACATTTAGCAACTAATTATTTTACATTAATTGATTTTTTTACGTACATCGGCACAGTATTAGACTAGGATAATAACACTACTGTAACTTGATCAACACAAATAACAGGTCGGTAAAGTTCTGATTTTTCCGGAAAAATGATAATCGATTATTATCGATAATGGCTGACAAATTCTTGCCGATAATCAATATTGAAATTTCATATCGATTCCCAGCCTTAGTGCTAGCACCATACTTGGTCCAATTGCTGCTATTAATCTCTTTTCATCATATCTAGGAAACAGTTTGTTTTTGATTGGAATCGGTCATTCGTGACTTCAATTTGATGAAGATTGTCTGAAACTACAGAGTTATTCCATGTCCCTTTAAGTGAATCAAATGTGAACTCACCTGATAAAGGAGGACCAATCAGAGTTCCTATACCTTGAAAGAAAATCATCAAACCAAAGGAATGTGTAATTTTATCTGCTCCAAGAATATCCACGATAATCACAGATTTCTGACTGATGTATCCTCCAGTTATCAAACCATACGCTATTCCTATCAAACAAAAACTGATAAATCCCTTGGCAAATGGACACAAAATTGACACAATAACAACTGCAAACATCAACAAATTGTAGATAATCGGACGGAATGGTTTTACTGGCTTCAGCTCCAGGATATATCCGGATATCATCCTCGAAAATGTATCTGCTACCCCAGTTACTGATAACATAATAGCAGCCTCTCTTTCAGAACAACCTTTTGATTTGGCTAAAGCAGGTAAGAACGTAAACGCAGATTTAAATGATGCTGTGAAAATTGCAATTCCAATACAAAAGAATAAAAATGATGGAATCTTCAGAAGTGAGAATTCAAACAATTTTTTTTTATCTGTTTCACTAGATTTAATATACTTTTGATAAAATCTTTTGAAAATATTTTTTTGTCTAGGTGTTTCTTCTCCAATTTGATTTGTTTCCAAAGAAACCACAGTCGGTGAAAGTGGTATTCCTTCCTCTAGGCGGAACGCAGTATTTTGAGATAAAGTCTTACGTCTGAAAAATAGATATAAAAATTATGAATTTATACCGTAGTTACAGGGCTTGCCTGGCCTCCCTAATACACCAAGTCATCTGTGCCAGCTCTATAAGAATTGTCAAAAGGTCCCTCAAGTCTGGCCTGGAGCTAATCCATTGCAAATACCTTTTCAATAATGAAATCAAAATAATATTACAAATGTAATCATTGCAATTACTTTTAAATGTAATCATTACAATTACCATTTAATGTAACCATTACTATTACATTTAAATGTAATCATTACTATTACATTTAATCATTACAATTAAATTTAAATGTAATCATAACAATTACTTTTACTTTTTTACCAATGCAGTTAATCTTTCTTTTGAATATTCATAATCCCTTGAATATTCATAATCCCTTGACTCTTTTCAGGTCAGGATTAATTAAAGGGTTTGATCGAGCAACGCGAAAATTTTTGAAAAATCACGGTGTCAATGATCCCAGTGATCATCAGCCATGACCACTTTAAACAGAAAGGCAGACAGATCAAATTTGAAAAAATATTCCCAAGCTTATGGCAGACAACCACAAGAAAACGGTTCTGTTATCAATTTGGAATAAAACAATAAAAAATACTTACAATCCTGCCTGGATAATCCGTCTATGGACATGAAGAGGTCGGAACAACATGGCACAAATACACAGGTTTAACGGAATGGCACTCAGGATTAAAAAAGCACCAAAATAGTCAAATCCTTCAAAAACATATTCAAAGACTAAAGGTACAATTAATGTTCCCATTCCAACACCAGCTGATCCAATTCCGGTAGCTAATCCACGTTTCTTATCAAAATAAATACCAACTATAATCAACCCGGGAGCATACGCTAAACTACGTCCAACTCCTGTAATATAAATATATCAATTCGTCATAAGATAGGTTGCCAGGCAACAAAAAATACACCCGCAGCAGCTAAGTCATCAAAGCAGCCGACAAAAGTTGTCACATATTTTTTCCATTGTCGGTAATTAAACATTTATAATACTCTAAAATCAGATTAAGAGTGAAAAACTCATCAAGTAATTATCAGAAAATCATTAAAATTTGTTTGGCTTTTTGTTCTGTCTGTCCCATGCTAACGTTTACTGTTTAGTAAACAAAACATTTCATATCATGAAAAGTGATCAAGGGTCATAACTCTGGCAATAATTGTTTGAAATCATTGAACATCACCAGGTTTTTTCATTTCACTGACTTTAAACACTGTGTATAAATTCAAAGTCAATTGGATATTCACTTTTGCCTCTAGAGAGTTCACAAGCAATTGTGGACGTGGGGCCGACAGATGGATAATTACGACGACATTACACTACCACATTCAATTGTGGGCGTATAAATATGTAAAACATCTTCTTTAAGACTTGTAACAAAAGTCAGTTGCCTGATCGTAACACAGTAAATAGAAATGAAATGAAATGAAACTTCCCACTTTACTTCGGCAACTAAGGCAAATTAAGACAACCATACAGCAGTCAGCTACAAGGGAAAATGGCATTCTGTCAGCAGTGCTTACTACTATCAGGGGATCGTAAAGCGCTGCCAATGGTGTACAGGGAACTTCGGTTTCTTTTCCATTCAAAATGACTAAGACCCCAGATTTTAAGGGCGCTACCAATTTGCAAATGGGACCTCAGGTTTGCATCCAGTTTGAAGGACTAGATAGTGTGATTGAGAGTCTTATCTTTTTTTATTATCCAAAATGGAATTGAACACTTTTTAACAATTATGTTGGGCATTCTATCAATAATCTGTTTCTGCCTACCTCCAATAATACCATAAGTAAGATACAGATAGGCTAAACTTGGTGCTAAGCCACTGAGTAACAATTATGTTGGGCATTCAATAAATAATTTGTTTCTCCCTACCTCCAATAATACCATAAGTAAGATACAGATAGGCTAAACTTGGTGCTAAGCCACTGAGTAAAACACCTAGGCTCATCAATATTGCTCCGACAATCGTAGTACTTCTACATGTAAACCTTGCGCATAAACCACTTGATAAAGGTCCTGAAATATATGAAAATATGTTAAATGTAAAATTTAATTGCCCAATTATCTATACGGTCAGTTCACCCCTGCTTTCATATTCCTGAGGCGGTGGCCCGAGAAATCCCTCTCTGGCCATTGCCGAATTGACTTCTGATATTTGAGCTTTTGAGGGAGTGTGGCTATTTTTCCCGTTCAATCGAATCTCTCCTAAGTACAGCAACATGACAGTCTTTCATTTAATCTGGGGTCTTCCCTAAAACTTTGGACAGTGGTTTAAAGGTATTAAAAAGAGTAACAGTATTATTCATCTCCAAGCAGTATTGTTTACATTGTTTGTCGTTTTGATTTGATAGCCTCGATTGTAACACAATTAGTTTTTCTGCAATATTCTTACTATGCTCTGGTTACTTGTGCGTACTAAATTTCATGAGTCGTGACGTATCTTTACAATTAACTTACCAAGCATTAGTCTTATAGTAGAAGTAAGGGAACCAACCCATGATGTTGCAGACGCACTGCCATTAAACTGTTTGATTAATTTCAGATACAGAATACCATCAGATCTCTCAAAACCACCTAAAATAGATTACATAAAATTTGACATGGGGATTAAATACGAAGTAGTCAAAATATAGTGTACAGGACCTTGGGTTTTCACCCCATCCAAATGATTTGACAGTGTTCATTCTCAGGCCCCACATCCTACACCCCAACAAAGGGAAACCATGGTGGAAAACCCGAAGAACTTTCTCAGCCAACACGAGGTTCAAACCTGAAATCTTCAGGTTAGTGAACTAGAGCCTTACCCACTGTAGCTCCCTTGATATAATCTCGAATAGAGATAGACCGAAAAATGGGGATTAACCTCCACTCGCCACAAACCAGTTCATTTCAGGACTAACACATGGTTGAATTTTATTTCATTAATTCGCTTGCATATAGGGGTCTAGCAGTGAGAGGAGACTGTAAGACCCAGAGAAAACCCACAAGGTTGGCCTGGTGACCCTCCTCCATGTCATGTACAACTGGGAAATAGAAACCACACCAGTTGATTCAAAGACGGACCGTCTGATGCAACATGCACACGCTAACCTTGTCGGCAATCCAACCCTCACAAAACCTAATAGATAATTCATTAACATTTAGAAAACTCACCCATAATAGTATGTTCCAAGAAACTACCTAACACCACAAACCATCCCCAACCTCCATCAGGGGCTTTCTCCTTGGCTACTGGTTTCACATCATCTACTCCCCCCGCTTTCTCTCCAGCAGAGTTATTGTCATCTTCTCCAACATTGAACGTCACCTTGGGTATAAGGTCAATGCTATCTGTGCTGTTGTCATGGGAATCTTCAACAGAGTCATGATGACCGTTGTCAGTGCTGTTGTCATGTACTACCGTATCTTCCTGAATTTTTGTCATTTTGTTGAAATGTCAATCACATGCCTTTGTTATCTATAAAACAAAAATAAATATCCTATTCATTAATGTAGTTCAGATAAACAGATCAGTGAGGAAACGGGGGTTCAATTAGTAAAATTCTGCTGCCATCGAATACACCATGGATTCTCGTAACATCCGACTGACCACAAGAACTTTCTCAGCTAACACCAGTATTAAACCAAAGACTTGGTGGTTATTGAGCCAGCGCCTTACTCACTAGCCCATTCTAGGCAAAAATGTTGTTAAGTTTGGTTTGCATCCTAAAGCAGATCCTCGATTTTTCAAACCTGGTTATCACTTGACTTCCAGTCTTGCTCAAAAAGATGTTCTAATCTTTTGGATCCAATATTTTGGATCTATATAAATTTAAACAGGTTAATATGTAGCCAAATCCATAAAAAACCTACTCATCTAGATTTGTTGCTTTTGAATTGTAGATCATAAAAATAAAAGTATTCAGTTGACGAGACGTTAAACAACCCCAGATACTTTACTTACATATGTACTTTTAATAAAGGTACCCAAGTAATAATATCAAGCTTTTGTTATCCGAATCATATCTAATTACATATTTACTCTACTTATAATGTAACAAGAAGCTTAATTATGGTTGTGGGAAGTTGAAGACCTTGTCTCATTTTTCACATTCAAATTTGTGCAAAATCATACACAAGATTCAGATTAGTCTGTAATTTAAAGTTGCTTATCACCATTTGAGGGATCTTGAATCCTTTACAAATTGCAATAGAGTGAAACTTGAATCTCAGCATTTCCAAAGATAGGATGAATTAAAAATTTCCCTCCATTCAGCACCTTCTGCAGATGATATTCATTGTAAATGAGGCAGCACTACCTGTGATGGGTAATATCTGGTTGAATAATGATATTGTTTCCTTAATTAAATGTAAAATAATCAATTGGTTACTAGTACATGTAGGTATACAATATAGTGCTGATTAAAGATGTATTATGTTAGATTGAGATATAGAGCTGGCAGTTCTTGCCAAATTTGTTTTTAAAAAGCAGTTATCGTTGTTTGCTGAACAGTATAGTTTGATTGTCATTACAATTGTTACGATTATAATCAAAGTCACGATTATCCATTTTTAAATTAAATTATTAACTGCCAATCAAAGTCCAATCTGTTGAAAATCAAAACCATCTGAAAATGATTAGAGACCTGACATATAAATAAATGTCTTATCAATGATTTATGTAACACTCGAGACTTAACAAAAGATTTGCATTCCATTAGGCGGATTTAGCTCTTGAACAATGTATCTTTAAGTCATGACAAATAAGAAAATATAGTAAAGCAGCTTTAACTTATATAATAAAAGGAGGTTTGAGCTTGCAATTCAAAGATTATTTTGACTTTAATATCAATTTCATTTAATGCCGGCATCTGATCTTTAAACTTTCCCTGGTTGTCCTCTACTTGTAAAATAAATAAATCTATAGAATAAGCTTATTCATCATATTATAATCTTCCATAAAAGGTGTGTAAACACAGTTGATTTAATACTTGAGAGAGATATTGGGGATCTTTTATATTCATATCACATAATATGTACATAGTATCATATAGGTTTTATTCTAATTCTAAAGGACATGGGGAACATGTGACATTTAAAAGGGAGTTCAACCAGAAATAATTTCATGAAATGGGAATTAAATGTCCTACTTTTTTTTCATTTTTCTGCAGCAACTGAAATAAGGAAGAGCACATAGCATACAGTAGGCTATTAGGTAACTTTTGCTCCACTAGTGGCACGACAGCCTGCTCGAATTTTGAATAACAACTGTCATATTCACTAATGTCAGTAATGTGTACATGGGAACCTTGATTTTTATCCCATCCAGATGACTGGACATCATTCCTTTCCAGATCCTTTGCTCTGTTCTACTGACCAGAAAAACTGGACATCATTCCTTTCCAGATCCTTTGCTCTGTACTACTGACCAGAGAAACTGGACATCATTGCTTTCCAGATCCTTTGCTCTGTACTACTGACCAGAGGAACGTTCTCAATCAACTGCAGGATCAAACTTTGCACATCCTTTTAGCAAGCTAATACCTTATTCACATTTTTCCATAGCCCTCATTCATAACCAGCATATACGACTGACATGGAACCCATGCTCACTAAGCCACCATGCCTCCTCCAGTTGAAGCTAATCATGATCTCAGTTGGCAAATCTCATATATGATCATGATGTGAAACTGATGCATTTAACTCTTTAGTTTTTCTTCCAAAAATCTAAATAGAAATAGATTTTTTCTCTCTAAAGAAGATTCCTGTATGGCCCATTAGACAACACTTAGTTCCAAGATACACAGTTTATTTTGACCATTACTGAGAACAGAACTTGAACAATTTCAACTTCAATTTTTTTCTAAAATTTTAGTGTCCCTTAGAAGTATACTTTTGCAATACATGTATCTACAAAGGTTAAATACAACTCAGAATTTCTTTTGAAGTTACATCCTAAAATAAAAATACCATTGATGGTATTGAAAGAAAAATAAATACTCAACATTGCTTAGGGGCGTAGTAAAGTGGGAAGATTACTGAATTCTCCACTAATAAGTCATCGGTTCAAATCATGTCGTGAACCGAGAAGAACCTCTAAATCTTAAAGCCTGGTTCCCAGCATATTCCTGAAGCAATGGCGCGAGAAATCCCTCTCTTACCATTGCTGGATATAAGTCATATTCTTGAAATTGGGCGGGGCGTGTCTCTTTTTAACGTCCAATCAAATCCATCCTCTCTTCTTGTATTCGGCATAATTTTCAAAATGGCCGACAAAGAAAACATGTTGGCACTGGATAATCGAGCATAATAAATTTCGCGGGTTATGACATAAACAAGTCGCGATTGTCACTAGATACATTGCGGTAACATATTTTGAGGTCTGGTTAACCCCGATAATGTTTGTTACAATGTAGGTCATTGGTTGGTAATGGCACTACTGACCAGTAATAATTTAGCACAACAATGGTCACTCAAGATAGCAGTGTGAAGTGGATTAGTTCTAATCAAACGAAACACTGCGCAGGAGTATGGGTTCCCAGTTGTTATTTGATGAAGAGAAAGTGAATACATCACTATCTAGGCAAATGAAATGGGTATCTTACTTTTCTGCACCAAGTGAAATAATGAAAATGGAAAACAAGCAAAGAAATTTTAATGTTAGTCTCAAAATGGCCATCAAAGTGTGTTGATCATTAAACTCCATTCCTGTCATATTCCAACATTACTGATACATTATCAATGACACAAAAAATTATTGGTCCGCAACATGTCCCTTTAGATAAATGAAGAAGTGGGTCAATTTTGTTCTTGTCAATGACCATTGTCACATTTCATTTTACTTTATCAGCAGTATACTGTATAGGAAGGCTTACAAGGCTTCAGTAGTGTGATAACTTATTTATTTCATTTTATTATTAGCCAAGGATAGCTAACCAAGGTTAGGATATAATTTTGGACACAGATTCGTAAACTATGTGTTAAATTTTGATCTTATATTTTTGCATGGGCAATGACGACAATAATTCAAAATTGCTAGTGTCAGCAATCATTTTTCTTAACATTATTTTCTGTATTATCTTCAATTTCAGCTAAACATATAAGCAGTCACTAGTAAATTTTAGGCTAATTTATTTTCTTGGGGTCACTAATAAAAATATTACAATTCACATTGGGCCTTTGAACACAATATAGAATTCTTGTTTGTAATAAGCAGATGTACTTGACTATTTGATTTCCATTAATCACAAACTGGCAAATATATTAGATTGTCATTTAAGTGCCTTGGGTCAGCACAACATACTAACAATTACACAAGACAAACCTACGTAGTAACATTTGTAGTTTTATTTTATACTGAAATCTGTGGAAGACAAAGACCAGGTACTAAAGGTAAGTCAAATCTTAAATCATTTTAGCACAAGTCTGCAGCCAGGGCCCCCTAAATTAGTTCTTGAATATATTTTGTACCATAAATGAATAATGTCATTTATTATGTTGTTTATGTTGTAAAATACTATTTCAGGTCTATGTATAAAACTTAATGATTATTCATATGCTAGGATCTAAAGCTGGACTATCACTTCTTACGTATAAATAAACTTACTGATTATCTGCTAAAATCTAGAACTGGGGACACTGGATATAAAATACAATTAATAACTTTATGTATAGAGATTACCGATAATCTGCTAGAACTTAGGCCTAATGATAATCTGTTCGAATCTAGAACTGGAGGGACGGGCCATAACATACAATAAATTGTCTTATGTATAAAACTTACTGATAGCCTGCTATGATCTACACCTGATATAAAGTAAAGTACAGTACATTGTAACAACAAGACAACGAAACACTGATAAATATATTGGTAGAGTAAACAACTAAATTCACGCATTGCAGGGATGCACAATTTCATTTTTAAACCATTAGCCCAGTGACAGGTCATGAAAAAATTTGCTATAAAAATAGACCTGCCGTGAATACAAAAATGAGCTTGTTTTTAAAATTAATTTTAATGACTTAACATTAAATTAATAACAAAGTAACAAATATCTAAACTTCAATTTGAAAATTAAGCGAGAAACGATGCTGGTGTTCTTACTTGATTAGTATTGGGAACAAAACATACGTCTCCATATATTGGTCTTTAAAGATACTTTTCCACAAAAGTATTTATTGGGTGGTTATTTCCAATAATATAATGGCTATTTTGGGATATATGGAAAATAGAGACACCCAATCTTACTTGAAAAATACTGGATTCCTTGAAAAAAACACCTATGGAGCATGCACAGGAGGGTGTCACTAATTGACAGTCCTATGATTAAGTTTACACATTCATAAAATTTACGGCAATGTAAAATATTGTTTATTTGTCTTTTATCCAGTAAGAACTGTGATAAAATATAAATAAAAGAATATGAGGATATCATTTGTTTACCTTCTTGTTATGTAATAACAATAAGCATAATGGTACTTAAATATTATTAATCTTCAAGTGTCCTTTAGCAAATGAGAAATAACTGAACAAAATATTGTGCTTGATAACGATAAGAGGATACTTGTGATATGTTTTATTTCCCATAGAAATTCCCTGTTTTCATCAGATAATATGCGAGTTGTCACTCAAGTGTCCAATAAGTAGTCCATCCTCCATATACACACTCAGCGGTTTTGAGCATATCTTTTCAAAGCAGGAATGTCTACCACTCTTACAGTGGCAAGCAGATTATTGGTGGTCCTGTCCTGTCCACTCTCCATTCTGTGACTTTATCATCATGTTAAATCCTGCACGTAAACTAGCATCGAGTTTGGGCCTATATTGGTTGATAGTGACAGGAGAAGATTATTCCCGATTATACCCAGTGAACACCCATAGTAAGCACCTAAAGTGTACCTAGTTAGCACTGATAATACACCTACTTTGCACGGATCGTGCACCGGTAACAGGGATAGATTATTCCAGTTTATACCCCAAGGGCAGTAAGCACCTGAAATGCACCTAGTTAGCACCGATCATACACCCACGACAGATCCATTAGTCTGGCAGAGAGCAACCATAGTAGCACCGATCATGCACCTAGTTAGCACCGATCGTATCTACTTCACGACCTAGTATAGTTAGCACGAACTTTAAAACTTTGTCACTATCTCAGCAACGCACCTCAACCAGGGTTAGGGTACACCCTGAAATTTGATGTGAGGTCATGGCTAGTCCCCCTGAACATACCCTAAAAATTTATTTCAAGTCTCTATGATCACAAGAACTGGTAGAGGTGCGCGTTACTGAAATAAAGTAAATTGTAGATTTAGCTACTAGTTTTTCGTTCTTGTTAGAACTCTTCAGGCTTAAGTGAGGATAGGGTTGGTGGGCATCAAAGCACATGTGACGCCATAGATATGGACTGGAGTTGTTTATTCCGAAAAATGTGCAAAGATATTCGGCTTAAATAGAACCAAAACTTTCTTCTAGGATTTAGACCAGAGGCGTCTTTACAAAAGAATATCAAACAATAATAATAATAATTAAAGATAGGCTGACACTGCCAGGCAGGATAAGCCCACATTTTTGAGAGATGGATAGAGAACAAGCAATACCGAAAGTGATTTTTCCTACAATCAAAGGCCATAATTCATTAAGTTACAATTTGATATGCGCAAATATCGAAAAGAATAAAGATCTTTAGGTTATAAACAAGCATTTCAGGTTTCATCAAAATCGAATTAAAATTGTGACCTCTACAGGGTCCACAACCATGATATACCATTTTTCAACAGTATTCGCGTACAAACAGCGGCCATTTTGTATGGCAATTTTCGTCCGATTTTCCCGAAATTCGAACTCAGCCTTCCTTAGGGTGTAACGGTGATATAATCAAACGTTTTTTTAAATCGGATAATAATTGTGACCTCCTGAGGGACCACAAGCTAAAAAGGGTGATTTTTCGGACAATCTGGGGCCATAATTCAGGAAATTACATTCCAATAGGCGCAAATATCGAAAGAAACCAAGATCTTTGGGTTATAAACATGCATGTCAAGTTTCATCAAAATCGGTTCAAAATTGTAACCTCTATAGGGTCCACAAGCTAAAAACGTGATTTTTCGTACAATCAGGGGCCATAATCCATGAAGTTTTCATCCGATACATGCCAATATCGAAAGCAGCCGAGATCTTTTGGGGATAAACCTATATTTCAAGTTTCGTGAAAATCGGATAAGAATTGTGACCTGTAGAGAGTGCACAAACAAATTGTGGACGGACGGACGTCCGGGCGGACAGGGGCGACGACAATAATTATACGTCCACATAAAAATGTGGGCGTATAAAAAAAAAAAAAAAATTGAAAATACAAGAGAAATTATTACAAAAGAATATTAAGAGAATTACAAACTGAATATAATAATAACAATCTCATAATAAAATTGTCACACACCAATCATATAATTATCATCTATAAAATGCTTAAAGCTGCAATTTCATATTTTTAAGTTATATTTTAAAATATATTAAAATAAAGCCTTAAAATAGATGGTATCCATATAAGCATTCCTACCACAATCAAATGTCTTTTTTTGCTTGGCACATGCTACTTAAATAGAACCAAAACTTTCTATAGGATTTAGACCGGAGGCGTCTTACCACAATCAAATGTCTTATGTACTATAAAACTAACTGATTATCTGCTAGGATCTAGATCTGAGGAGATCCAATCATGATTGGTCCATTATCCTACATGTACCGGTATATATTCCTGACACTTGATATTGTAGTTATTTTCTATAAATTGTCAGACTCACTCAATGAATGAATGACCAATTTTGCATGTTTATGTTTAGTCTGTATCTTGAATGAAAACTAAGAAATAGGTTGACGGAAAGAAAGAAATGAATTACCTTTTTGTTACAAGAAGCGTTCCTTATCAATGAAGTCACATGTTTAACAACGCATGCGTGTGTGTGTGTGTGAAATAGCTTTATTTAACGTCCGCTTCCACCGAGGTGATATCGCAGACAATAACATGTTATTTGTGTATGGTGAGAATATTTACAAAGTGATTAGTGGAAAATAGATATTTGAATATATTTATATATATATGTACAAAAACATTGACTAACTGGTGTAAAGTAAAAAAGTGCTATTTGAGACGATCACAGACATAGACAGATGAGCACAGTGCAAGACATACATAAACATGGACGAACATATAGACAAAATGGACAATTACGAACAGACAAGAACATTTACATACAGAGACATGATATGTACATATATATATATTTGGTCATTTTGTCGGTCTGGTCGTTCTGTTCGGTAGAATGGCAGGGCGGTGCAACTCTTCCTTGGGGCTTGTCGGTGAGTGATAGGCCTGATCCATTCTTCCTTCCATTTGGTTTTGTTGTCCGGTATGGTGGTTCTGTTTCATCTTCGTTTTTTGTGTTCATTCCTTTTGTTTGTTGGTTCTCTGAAGGAAGAATCCAGCACCTGAAAAGAAAGAAGAAAAGAAAAAAAAAAAAAAAAAAAAAAGAAGAGTATCTGGTCTTACAGCTGGTCTGGGATTATTTCGTCTGAGATAAGGCTTCAGTGGAGGGGGGGGGAATGGTGGCAAACAAAAAAAAAAAAAAAAAAAAAAAAAAAAAAAAAAAATGGAATGGAATGAAAGGTAGAATTAAAATAAATTGGATAGAGTCCGGTAAGAGTAGTAGTAGGCATAAGGTTCAAATAAAGCATAGTATATTCATAAATACATTTTATAATTCTTTATTTCAAATCCATTTGTAATTACAATACAACATTATGTGAAATTACATGGATGTACAATCAATCATGATTTAAGTATATAATTGATGATAAACGATAATAATAATAATTTTATTTCTGTAGGACGGTGCGTTTCCCTCGAGGGGACATTTTTGCGCACCGTCCTGCATTGTGTTTTTAATTGATTAGTTAAGTTGCCAGATGGGTTACGCTTCTCTCTAGGAGACATTTTTGCGTTCCACCTGGCTTACGCATGGTGCTATATATGTTTTGTTAAACCTATTTCCTGTATGAAGTCCCAGATGAGCTGAGAGGTCCAGTATCTGTCTTCTGGTGGTGGAGAAAGTAGGGAATTGAGATTAAGTGATTTCCCCCTTTCTATCAGTTTGTCTATTAGCGGTTGACGTTCTGCTTTTAGTTGATTGCAGTTGATTAACAGGTGTGAAGTGGTTGCAACATGTCCACACGGGCATTTGATTGGTGTATAAGTGTAATCTTTGACTACCTCTATTGTTTTGAGCCTCGTGATGAGTTTGCATATTTTGATAGAAGGATGATTGATGTAGACCCTGTCAACAAGATTGCTGTCTAATTGATAGCGATGTGTATTTTCTTGTTTGAGACGGGCTTTCCATGCATTTTTAATCTTCTCTTTTGCTATGCTTGCAAATTCCTGACTGCTGTATTCTAGAATGTCTATTTCGTTTAATGATAAACTCTCTTTGGCCAGTTTGTCGGCCTGTTCATTTCCTAAGATGTTTACATGAGAGGGGATCCATGCTAGGATCACCTCTCTCTCCCTATTTTTGATTGTTTGAATGATTTCCCTGATTTGGTGGATTATAATCTGCCTGTTCTTAGTGGAATTTGTTTCTATTGATTTGATGCAACTCAGGGAGTCCGACAGGATAACGGATTTTTGATGCTTCTGCGTAGCTAGCCATTCGAGTGCAGTTTTAATGGCCATCAGTTCTGTGGTGTATACCGAACAGTGTTCTGGTAGCCTTTTCCTGATGTTTAGCTTTTCTTTTGGGATGTAGATTCCGTATCCTGTGGCTCCCTTCGTGGAATCCTTGGACCCGTCTGTGAATATTTTGAGATGGTCACTCCATCTTGAGTCTATAAGTTCCATTGCTAGTGTTCTTGCTTCTGTTGGGTTATTATGCTTGTTAGTGGTTTGGCTTAGTTGGGAATTGGTTGTTGGGTTATTTAGTTGCCAAGGAGGAGTATCGGGGAAGGTTTTTGTCTCGATTATTGTGTCTTTTAGCTTATGTTTGTTTAAGATATCATTTGACATTTGCCCAAATGTTACTGGTCTGGTCTTTTTTCTAAGCCCTATTCGTTGAAATTTGTTGAGACAGTTGTATGTTGGGCATCGTTGTTTTAGAGTTTGCAGCTTGCCCCAGTATTTGAGTGAGAGTTCTTCACGCCTGAGATCAAGCGGAAGCTCTCCCATTTCATGTAAGAGTGCTATTGTTTTTGTTCCTATGGCTGCCCTAGTTGCTAGTCTTATGGCCCTGGACTGTAGTTTGTCTAACCTGCTTAGTTGAACTTCGCCTGCATTTGCGTACGCCAGACATCCGTAGTCGATAACCGAGCGGATGAGTGACCTGTAAATTAACATTAATGTGCTTCTGTTTGCGCCCCAGTGAGTCCCTCTGATGTATTTCATCATGTTTAGCGTTTTAGAAGTGCGGCTTATTATGCTATCTATATGTGGCTTCCAAGTTAGTTTTGTATCGAATGTCATGCCCAGAAATTTAGCCTCCTTTTTGAATTCAATTTTTGTGTTGTTTAATTTTAAATCAATTGTCCTATTACTATCGGTCGGATGGAATAACATTGCTACTGTTTTCCCTTCGGATATTTTGAAGCCCCAGTCGTTTGCCCACTTAGAAATTTGGTCTAGTGTGTGTTGAAGTGTTTTTTTGATATTACCTATATCCTTTGACGCTTTCCAGAACGAGCTGTCGTCTGCGAAGAGCGCCGATTCTATGTCCTTCCCCCCATAACTCGGAAGATCGTTTATCATTATGTTAAATAGTATTGGGCTTATGACGGACCCTTGTGGCGTGCCGTTTTCCATTTTGAATTTTTCGCTTAAACAGTTGCCTACTTTTACTCTGATATGCCTATCTCTGAGAAAATCTTCTATCCATTTGTACATGCGGCCTTTGATTTTTGCATTGTGGAGTTTGTGCAAAAGTCCATCCACCCATACTAGGTCAAAGGCTTTGATCAAGTCGACGAAAATTGAGCAGAGGTATTGTTTTGCAGTGAATGCTTTGGATATATCATGTTGTAATCTAATGATGTGGTCTGTAGTAGACCTGTCGGAACGGTAGCCACTTTGTTGATTTGTAAAGATGTTGTTGCTTTCACAGTGGTATTTGAGTCTGTTTGTGATTATTGTTTCTAATGTTTTGCACAGGGTTGATGTGAGACTGACTGGCCTGTATGACGTTGTTTCATTTTTGTCTTTATTGTGTTTATGCAGTGGGATGACAGAGGCAGTCTTCCAGTCTTGCGGAGTTTTGCCTTTTGACCACGAGAGATTAAAGATATCTAGGACTAACGCCAGCGCTTTCTCGGGTAGATTTTTTAGCATAGAGTATTTCACACAATCTAGCCCTTCTGCACTGTCAGATTTAGCCCACAATGCTTTTTTCAGCTCATCTATGCTAATTGGACTGTTGAATTCTAATTCGTTATCTGCTTCTTCGTGCTCTATATGACATTGGTTTTCTAAGAATTTGTTTTTGTTATCCCTAAAAGTTGCATTGTGTTGGCTATTGCTGCAGCCGTCTGCGTATGTCTGACCTAGCAAATTTGCTTTATGTATGTTGTTTAATGCCGTGTCGTTTTTGTAATTTAGTAGAGGTATGTTTTGTTGTACTTTTTTTCCTGTTATGCTTGATATTTTGTTCCATACTGTTTTTATACTTGTTCGATCGTTAAGTGTATTGCAAAAGTGTTGCCAGTTTTCTGTTTTAGCTTGTTTGATTTCTGTCTCTGCTGAGGATTTTGCTTCAAGGTAGTCGGATCTAGTTTCTTCGTTCGGCCTACGTTTGTATCTTCGTAGTGCCGATTTCCTGGTGTTTACCAGTATTTGTAATCTATCCGACCACCAAGGTTTGGGTGATTTCCTTGTTGCTTCTTTAGATCGGGGGATAGCTTGCTCTGCTGAGCTAATTATAGCCTTAGTAAGGTTTTCTGAAAAGGTGTCTATGTTGTCATGTCTTATTGACTCAAAATCCCAGAGATTACACAAATATTTCTAAGTATTCCAATTAGCCTTTTCCATTCTCCACCTAGCTTGACACTTGGTGTTTTCTGTGTTGATGTTGCAAGCTATAGTGGTATGGATGGCTATATGATCACTACCTAGAGTTTCGTTTCCTATTTCCCAATTGCAATTTGGAAACAGTCTCGTCGAGACTAATGTTAAGTCTATATGGGTCCCTTTTTTACTTTGTTTCCCTACGAAAGTTGGTTCGCTGTTATTATCGTTGAGTAGTAGAAGATTGCTACCTTCTATATACTCGCACAATTCGTTCCCATCCGTGTCACTTGCTGGTGAGCCCCATGCCGTATGATGACAGTTGAAATCCCCACATATAACTAAATTGTCTCCTGGAATTTGCCTAAAAATCCTATCGTAATTAACTAAGTACCAATATATATGTCATGTCTACTTTCAGATCTTTGTGGACATCCTTTAAGATGATAATAAATCAATAAGAGGAAAGTAAAGACTTTATTTATGTCCACCAAAGAGAACCATTTGTAGAAAGTTATCATCCTATATTTCTGAAAATGACAGTACTGACTTGTCCAGTTGACGGTTGTGAATGGGTTTCCCAGGACCTGGGGTCAGCATTTGCCAGCGCTTTAACTGCTGCCCTTCAAATTCACGAGAAGAACGCCCACCCAACTCCAACTACAGTACCACCCACGAAGCTCAAGTTAGATTCACCGCAAATTGGTACAGGATGCGAACCAGATCAATGGTCTGCTTTCCACCGACAATGGAGTATGTACAAAGCTGGCATGGCGATCACCGACGCCATGATACCGACCGCCTTGTTCTATTGTTGTGATAGTGACCTAAGAACAGACATAATGAGAGATATTCAGGGTGATGTTTCAAAAATGCCAGAGAGCGAACTTCTCAATGCCATAAAGAGACTGGCTGTTAAAGAAGAGAGCACGCTTGTACATAGACTAAAGATGAATCGTATGGTACAGTCCCCTGCAATTGGAATACGCACATATCTTGCTTCATTACGGGGACAGGCGGCCCTATGCCAATACAAAGCCATGTGCAAAGAGCCAGGGTGTGCGCATGTTTTCGATTATAGCGAGGAGATTATAAAAGACAATTTGATAAGGGGCATCGCTGACCCAGAAATTCTGTCTGATCTTCTTGGAGACTCGAAAACTGATAGGACCCTGGACGAGACAGTCTCATTCATTGCACAGAAGGAGCAAGGCAAAGCCACAAAATGTGCAGTCGGAGATTCGCTAGGTGCAGTAGGTGTATCACAACCGTTCCAGTCAAACAGACAATCTGCTAAACAATGTTGGGCATGTGGTGGCCCATTACACGGTTTGAGAAATGACCGTAAAACAAGAGCTAAACATTGTGAGGCTTGGACATTCACATGTGTAAAATGTGCTGGTCGAGGCCACTTCACGTCATGTTGCAGCAAATGTGTCCATTGTAGTGGATGGGGTCACCGTGATTCATCATCCAGGAGCTGTCCAAAAAATAAGAACAATAAGCATCAACACAACAGCCCACGTGACAATTCAGGTTCAGACAAAGACAAGAATGTCAATGACGTCGGTTATGTGTATGATCAGTTATGTACTGTGTCTGAAGATAGCCAATCAGATAATATACAAACATTACATCGTCTCCAACACCATGTGTTTGAGGGCCAATGGATTGCACGCCCTTCCCAGCCACACCCAATGATTACGGTGACAGTCACACCAGTTCCTCAGGACCACACATCGTTCGGGCACCCTATGAATGACACTTCAAACCTGAAATCTGTGAACATGGCTATGGTGGCTGATACAGGGTGTCAAAGTTCGATAATGCCTTTACAGTATGTCAATAACCTTGGAATCGCAAAGCGAGACCTTCTTCCAGTAAAACTTACCATGCGCGGAGCCATCAAAGAAGATCTTGGTGTGATTGGAGCTATCGCTATTGATGTTAGAACCACTAATGCATTACCTCCCAAATCCACTCGGCTACTATGCTATGTCTCAGAAACAATGAACAAGGCTTTTCTCTGTAGAGAAGCTCTTGCCTCACTGGGAATGATCCATCCAGAATTTCCTATCTGCAATGTAAATTCTTCTGAGATTGCTACCTCCAGCCATTTTCCTGTTGATGTACCATGCTCCTGTCCAAGACGGCAAAATGAGCCCCCACTGCTGCCAACAGAGCTTCCACCTGGGCTCAAGGCCACAGACGAGAATGTTGACAACCTGAAGAAGTGGTTGCTTGAGTACTATGGATCAACTGTATTCAATGTTTGTGAGCATCAACCATTGCCGCTTATGTCTTGTGACCCACTTCAACTTCACATAGACCCTGACTCCAAACCGGTTGCAGTCCATAAACCAGCGTTAGTACCTATCCACTGGCAAGAAAAGGTGCATGCTGACCTTGAAAGAGATGTCCGCATTGGTGTGCTCGAGCGGGTGAGTCCCAACACTCCCACAACTTGGTGTTCACGGATGGTGGTTACGAGTAAAGCTGACGGCACCCCCAGAAGAACTGTTGACTTGCAACCTCTCAACCGTTGTTCTGTCCGTCAAACACACCATGTGCCGAGTCCATTTCATCTTGCTGATAAAGTTCCACAGAATACAAAGAAAACTGTGACAGATGCATGGAACGGATACCATTCTGTGCCTATCTGTGAGAAGGATCGGCACTTCACCACTTTCATCACGCCGTGGGGTCGATATCGCTACAAAGTGGCTCCTCAGGGATTTCTAGCCAGTGGTGATGCCTATACTCAACGATTCGATGCTATCATCTCCAATTTCGACAACAAGGTTAAATGTGTTGATGATACCTGTATGTGGGCAGACTCTGTCAAGGCTGCTTTTTTCCAGACATGTGAGTGGCTTGACATGTGTGCAAGAAATGGAATCACACTTAATCCTAGCAAGTTTCAATTTGCACAAGACAACGTGGATTTCGCAGGCTTGACAATTACACCCACCAATATCAGACCGAGTGCCAAGTTTATTGATGCTGTTCGTAATTTCCCAATCCCTACGGATATCACCGGGGCAAGGGCATGGTTTGGACTCATCAACCAGGGTGCCTATGCCTTCGCCAGAACAAAACAAATGAAACCATTCCGCACTTTGTTAAAACCCTCTATGAAATTTGAGTGGACAGACGATCTCACCAGTGCATTCCGTCAGTCTAAAGAGGCTATTATACAAGAAATGAGGGATGGTGTCCGCTTGTTTGACCCTGCTCGATTGACATGCCTCTCCACAGATTGGTCGGTTGATGGAATTGGATTCTTCATGATGCAGAAATACTGTACATGTGCTTCCAGAACCCCTGCATGTTGTCCTAATGGTTGGAAACTTTGTCTTGTTGGGAGCAGATTTACTCATCCTGCCGAGAGTAGGTACGCTGCCATTGAAGGCGAGGCTTTGGCTGTCGTGTATGCTCTACACCAAACACGTTACTATGTACTGGGATGCAAAGACCTCATCATTGCCACAGATCATAAGCCACTCCTGCAGATCCTAAATGATCGCTCACTCACTGAGATTGCTAATAGACGCTTACTTAACCTCAAGGAGAAGACACTTGGATATCGATTCACTATTGTCCATGTGCCAGGCAAGAAAAACCTTGGTCCTGATGCTGCATCGCGCTATCCAGCAGGTAACCCGGAACGTCTCAAACTTCCAGGAGACCCAGCAGAACTTCACTCCCTTGCTGATGAGCCCATTTCTCTCCATGATGTGCTCACTAGATTGTATCAGCAGATGGATGATAATGATGATGCTGGTGATGGATCCATCTTGGCAGCAGCATCTAGTTCTGTACAGTCTGTATGTGCAGTGGTTACATGGGACATGCTTCGTGAAGCCACAGTATCTGATCAGACTTTTCGTAACCTTGTTCATTTCATAGAACACGGATTTCCAGAGGATATCAGAGATTTGCCACCTGAATTGAGAGCTTACCATCGTTTATCGCCCAGTATGTGTGTAGTGGATGATGTGGTACTTGTGGGTCATCGTGTTGTAATTCCATCTATTCTTCGGGAATCTGTACTTAACGCACTTCATGCTGCACACCAGGGCGTCAGTGCAATGCAGGCAAGGGCTGTGGACTCGGTATATTGGCCAGATATCACTGTCGACATTGCCAGAGTAAGAGACCAATGTCTACACTGCCACAAAATAGCCAAATCAAACCCTATGCAGCCCCCATCGGAAATTGAGCCACCTGAGTTCCCGTTTCAACAAATCTGTGCTGACTATTTCACTTACAATAACACAGACTATGTTGTGATCGTGGACAGATACTCTAACTGGCCGATGGTTTACAAATCTGAGTCTGGTGCAGAGGGACTAGTTAAACGTCTTCGAGAGACATTTGTTACCTTCGGCATTCCTGAGGAGTTGACGACAGATGGTGGTCCACAGTTCACGGCTGGTAAGACACAAGAGTTTCTACGGAACTGGGGCGTCAGACACAGGCTTTGCTCAGTCGCGAACCCACATGCCAACTCCAGGGCTGAACTCGCTGTGAAAACTGTTAAACGTATGCTCGTAGATAACACATCAGTGACAGGCTCTTTAGATAACGACAAATTTCAGAGAGCGTTACTTGTCTACAGAAACTCTATTGATCCAGAAACGAAGGCTTCACCAGCGCTGATCCTGTTTGGCCGACCTATTCGTGATCCAATTCCAATATTGATGGGCCGTTATCAACCACATGAGACTTGGAAAGAGGTACTGTTTCATCGTGAGAGGGCATTGGCGAAGCGCCACTCAAGGGAACATGAAAAGTGGACAGAACACACTCGTAAATTACCCTCACTGCAGATTGGAGACCATGTATTTATTCAAAATCTTGTTGGAAACCAGCCTAGGCGATGGGAGCGCACAGGTGTCGTAATTGAGGTGCGGCAATTTCACCAATATGTGGTGAGAGTTGATGGCACGGGTAGGGTTACCCTACGTAACAGACAGCACTTGAGAAAGTTCACTCCATTTCTCAGTAAGCCAGCCGATCTTCCGTTGAAAGCAGTTGAGTTAGATTGCCCCAAATCACCATCTTTAACTCATGAACATATACAACACCCTAAGTTGTTACCAGCCCCTAGTCCTATGGAGTTGACCATCCCTGCTGCAACAATGGAACCTGATTTGCCTCTACCACAACAAACCCTGGATCCAGCCGTCGATGCAACCTCACCAGTCCAGGCGGTACAACCCCGACTGTCTACTCCTACGAACCAGGACACTATAGGACCCAAAATCCCACGAGCATTAGCTAGGTTGCAACCACACAACACCGCAGGAGACAAAGAACTGTTACCACCTAGACGTGCTGGTCGCATGTCTTAATTTTACCAATGGTTGAAACCCCACTATTTCAAGCTGATGTCACCGACACATTTAGAGACATTAAGTGTTCTAATCAGCACTATTTGAAAGACATTTTTGTGACATTGTGTTATTTCTTATAATTGGAAATAATTTTAGTAATCAGTTTTTCACGTACCCTCAAAAACTTGCCCCTAGGAAGGGAGATAACTAAGTACCAATATATATGTCATGTCTACTTTCAGATCTTTGTGGACATCCTTTTCCATTTTCCACATTTGAATTTAGTTAAATTATTGTATATGTACAACAGGACTCACAAACCTTAAAGCTTGGGGGGAGGAGAGAATTCCTGTAATTTGAAACATTGACTGATTCTTGAATAACTTTAAAATTTGTGTTATTTATGTAATTGAACTTATTTTGTAATGTTGTCATTATGGAAAAGTATTCCATCCTTTAAGATGATAATAAATCAATAAGAGGAAAGTAAAGACTTTATTTAGTAATCACATTTTTTTGTTTTGGTGTCTGGTGGATTGTAAACATTTACTATGCTCAAGGATTGTTTGTTATTTGTGACTATGTTGATGGCCATTAATTCTACTTTGTTTAATTGATTCAATGTTAATCTGCTAAAAGGGATGTTGTTGTTTACATAGATGGCTAGCCCTCCCCCTTTTTTGTGACCTGTTCTGTCTTGTCTTGACATTGTGTAGCCTTCTAGTTTGATGTCATTGTTTTTGGGAGTGAGTCTCGTCTCCTGTATGCACAATATGTCTGGTTTGTTGTGATAGACATATTGTTTGATTTCTATCAAACGGGACCGCAGTCCATTCACGTTGAGTTGAAAAATGTTAATTGGCTTCGCCATTGTGTATAATAATGATTTGTTATTTTAAGGGTGTTAAATTTATTCACAGTGTATCCTCATTGTTGCTAACACTACATTTGCGCTTGTCCTGATTGATTGTTTCATTGTCTGTAATCATGGGATTAGTGCCATGTCTGAGTGAGTTGTCTTCTTCCTCGCTGACAACTGAATCGATGTTTCTTTTGACAGCTGGTCTTGATTGACTTCGGCTTCTGCGGCCTTCTTTTGAATTTGGAGTGGAGGGTGGGGGCATATCATTGAGCTCTGTTTCTGGGGCCCTCTCTGCTTGAGAGGGTTTTCCTTGATTTGTTTTTTTCGGTGTTTGTATGATTTTGTTGGTTTTGGGTGTATTTATGACGTATGTCAGTATCTTTTTCCCTATCTCTACATTTCGTTCTTCCTCGTCTTTTAACGATCCTAATTTCGTTAATTCCCTGCAGAAACGTACAAAATCTCCTGCGTTTTTGAATTGGGGGGTAAATGTTTTTTCATTGATTTCTTTTTTTGGTTCTTCCCTGCTGGGGGTGATTGACTCTTTTGTCTTAAGGGGGACAGTCTTGTTTGCAACATGTGCTGTTGCCTCTCTGTGTGTAATACCATGCGTATATTGCATAGTTAACACTGATTTTGTGCTTACGTATTTGGGGCATTTTGGTGAATCAGCCCCGTGATTCCCTTTGCAGTTCACACATTTGGACTGTGTGGCTCTACATTCTTCTGTTTTGTGGGTGTTCCCACATTTGCCGCAGATGGCTTGGCTTCTGCAAAATTTCTCTAAGTGTCCTATTTTTTGACACTTCGTGCATCTTTTGACTTTTGGGATGTACGGATGAACGGGTCTCCTTTCGTAGAGCATATATATTATGCCCTGTGGGGTGTCACTTTTTTTGAATGTTACTTGTACTGTTCTGATGCGCTTTCCTTGTCTTACCGGATATTGATATAATCCTAGGGGATTATATCCTCCTAGTTTGAGATTGTTTAAGATCTCTTCATCCGTGTAATCTGATGGTATATTATAAATAATGATTCTATCAGTTTGGTTGTGCTCCGACATGGAGATTTCAACCTTTAAGTTCCCTAGCACTTTGATGTTTGTTGCCAATTGGGCGTCTTCGATATTTTGAAACGCTAATCTGGCATTTCCGTTCGATAATATCCTTATGTCAGGGAGAGCTGCTGTCCCCCATTTCATTCGGATCTCGTCGCCTAACTTGCAGACTTTGGTGGTTTTGAAGGATTTCCCTTCCTTGGGTGAGCATATAACAATAAACTTATATTCTGGCACCGATTTTGATGTCAGAGATGGTTGCGGCATTTTAGGGGAGTTTATTAAAACTTGTGCAAAACTTCCTGCCATGATGAAAATTAAGTCAAGAGAGAATAAAAAAAAGAAAATAAAACAAAATAGAGGAGAATAAGCAATAAATACAAAGAAGGGAAGGAAATGGTAATTGGGAGATAGGGGGAGACGAAAGTTTGAACAAAACGAAAGTTCGAAGCCTTATTTGAACAACTAAGATTAGCCCGCCCGCTAACTTGAGTTGTTCAGGTGACGAAATTAATTAATATATAATAACACAAAGATAAAGAAGAGAGTGAAATATAACAGTACTTACAGTTTAGAGTAATCCAACAATCCTATAGTCCACTAAGCACAATTAGATGTTAACGGGGCGAACGCATGCGGTTGATTTTACGTTTAAATACTCAAGCCTAATCCGTGACATTTCTCCCTTCTCAGCTGACAGCTGACTGATGAAATCTATTCATGTATTGAATAGTGCTGTGAAGGGAGACAACTCTATTCTGATGAAATTTTTGTGGAAAAAACCCATGGCCTTAGATCGCGTGCTGAAAACTAATAAAAAATTTTCATAAACGGGGCAGAATTGTCAATTACATACAACGAGCAAACAAATCGGTTAATATATTTTTCCTCCCACATATATCGATTAGATTATTCTGATTTGTCATGCAATTACGATGATGTATCAAACACACGAGTGGAATGTCGTTACTTTTAAAACTTTTTTTTAAATTTTTTTTTTCTAAAAAGTCCAATGAAATAAATACATAATACTGTTATTTACAGAATAGAATGTCCTTTGAAAATGTTAAGTTTACAGAGCTTTTTTGAAATTTTCCAATGAAGGTCACTCTTTCAGACTTTTACTTTTTTGATAATTTTTTTTATTTTTTTATTTTTTTTATTTTTGGTGAAATAATGGAAGGTATATGTAATAGTTGATTTATCAGCAAATTAAATGGTCTTATGTACTTATTAACACTGTTCTCAAACAAAAACAAAACTCTTTGTGTAAATTATCATTTTTATAATTTATATTTGCAGATAAAAATGCAATTACACTCATATTTTGACAACGGCGGATTGAACCATAAAATACATCATGCTCCCTACTTTGCAGAAAGGGTTTTAGAGATAACATGTTATATTAGTAGACATTTTAGTGACGAACAATCAAAAGTCTTGATATAGACGATTAAATGAAATGGGGTTTCTATAATTCCGTTCAGACGGGGCTAATGAAGACGGGCAAACAGTATGGGTCCATTATGGGGTATTTCGAATTCCAGCTGACAAGGGATACAATTTACATGCTCGCCAATGTGTACACGGGACCTTGGTTTATTGTCCTATCCGAACGACTATACGTTGTCACGTGCCAGAATCAGGGGCGGATTGGGCCATAGGGAGATCGAGCGATCGCCCGAAGGGCCGGTCGGACATAAAATAAAGAAAAATTAATTTTCTCCAATTTGTCTAAAAAAAAACCTTTCTCTGCCGAACATTATATGGGGGAGGGGGTATTGGACCGGCCATGGAGCGATGATGATCATGTTGTATGTGGCCGGCAGTAGCGGATTATCATTGAAGCTGATGAGGCTGCAGCCTCAGGCCCAAAGATTTTGTAAAAGAATTTTTTTAGACTTGTCTGATACGATTAAAAACGCATAGACAATGAATGTTAGGGGGGGGGGGGGGAGGCCCAACGGTAATCAACATAGGCCCTGACCCGAAATTAATTAGGCCACTGGTCACCACGCCATCACTGGAGTCTGGAATGGGCTGGTATATATAATAGACTTTCTGGGTCGGGTGTGGTGGGTGTGGGCCAGAATTCTCCTGCAGTGGGGATTTCGAATTTCATCCGAATATTTTATCGGTTTCCCCCAACACTGTCGCCCGCAAATTTACTAATTATTAAGTCACCTGCACCCTTTTTGTGAATTTCACTTTCGTAACTCTGTAACAATGTGTCTCGTGGTCTTCCATCACAGGAGGAATCAACTAGCGCTCCCGACAACAAAAATGGGAAATTTTTCAATGAAAATATTCCTACTTAATCAATGTTCCTAACTGGTTAATCACAGGACTTAATCAAATGGTCAAAATTTCTCAACTAGTCTCATTTTTAACCAGTTAAATTCTCCTGACTATTGACGATACAATGATAACGTTAAATAATTTGATGGTTGTAAATTACTGGCAGGTCGGGGTGTTGGCTTAAGTTAATCGATTTTTTGAAATATATTATTTGACAGAGATAATAATCGGATATGCCACCAAATCGCATATTTGGGATTTTCATATTTCAAAACTTTCCAGGGGGAGAGCCCAGCCCCCACCTCCCGCCACGTCTGGGCTCCACGGTCAGTGAAAGGGGCCGCTCCGACACGGCAGCCCGGGCCGGTTTCATGCCCCAATCCGACCCTGGCCAGAATCTCTTTCCTACATCACGGACAAGGTGGCCACGCGTTAAAATTCCGATTAAATATTTCGGCCAACACCGCTATCAAACACGGGGCCCGTTAGTTATCCGATATATAGACAAATAATCAGCAGCGTTAACAAGTAAAGTCCGACATATCGTTTTTCTTTGCGTGTATTATGCATGTCATATGGGTGTCACATCTTCACCTTATCACGACTACCCATTTTGTCTATCAGGAAGGCATTTCTGACTATGACCTCGAATCAAACAAAAATCATGATTCAAATTTAAGGAAAAAAGGCAAATACATGTAATAAACGTTTACACCTATCTATTACTAGTACATGTCTAATAGCATTGTTATATCATTGTTAATTCGTCCCACATCACTGGCGAACTGGGGCCTATTTCACAAAATTTTAACTAAGATAAGATCTGAATTTTAGTTATTTGATTGAACAATATTAGATTGATTTTAGTTCTTCTTAGCCAATCAAAATTGAAGTATCCGCTAAAATTTGGATTTTATCTTTAGTTAAAATTTCGTGAAACAGGGCCCAGAGCATTAAAGTAATAAAGATACCTTCCCGCGTACATCCTGTGTGATTTAATGACAAATTTATACTAAAAACTAATTTATAGTATGTCAACAGTTTGCTTCAAATCCACATTAAAACATTTTAAATGTCTGAAAACTACCTCAAGGCTTAAAGCACCCTTGTTTGTCACATCACTCGGTTGATGGGGGAGGCGCGGGTGGGTTAGGGTGGAGGGTCGATTGTCAGCCATAAAGTCGGTAGGCCTATAAATAATACGTTGAATTATTAGTAGGCACTACAGCAATTAAGTAACTGCCAAGCTTCGCTGATATTACTGATCAGATATTGATCGATTTCAAAACTGCTGTATCATTGATGTACGTAAACATAACATCACAAGTCTCTATACCCAACGTGGGAGCCAGTGACTCGCAGTTGGTGCGTAGGCTAAGGCACTGACTGACTAACCAGGAGATTCCGGTTTCGAAATGAAATGAATGGGGTTTAACGTCATACTTTTCTGCTCTGAAATGGGCTTATGAGGACGGGCATACGCCATACAGTGTGCTATGATGGAAACTTTTTCGAATTCCAACTGTCAAGGGATCTTTTACGTGCACACCAATGTGTAGGCCTACACGGGACCTCTTTTTTCGTTCCATCCGAACGACTAGACAGCTATGCTTGTCAGATCTTACGCCCTGTGCCAGTGACAAGGGTGAACCACGCAGGAAAATCTAGATGAACGATAAATATCCGTTACTATAGTAACTAGGTGTTGTCTGAAAAAGTTCCTTGGGATTTTCTTTGAAAACTTATATATATAGGCCTACACTATAATTTCTAGTTTTAATTACCGTACGGTACTTGAACTTATGTGGAACGTGTTCATTACAGTGAGATATCTTTTTATTGGCGTGTAGTATGAGACCAAGTCAATCAGTTATTGCGATGTCTTAATTGTAATAATATGTCTACATTCTAATGTGGTCTGATCCTAGATTTTTTTACTACAGTTTATTTCCCTTTGACAGAGTGTCTACTACTTTCGATTTATCACTTCTTATGTCTGGGCAGGTTTGCAGGTGCTGTTTTATGTAATGTTTTAATTTAAGAAACAGGGGCCTATTTCACGAAATTTTAACTAAGATAAGATCCCAATTTTAGTAATTTGATTGGATGATATTAGATTGATTTTAGTGCTTAGCCAATCAAAATTGAAGTATCTACTAAAATTGGATTTTAGCCTATCTTAAGTTAAAATTTCGTGAAACCAGGGGCGTGGTGAGAATGAGTTCATGAGTAGCCATACTCATGCGCCAAAAAGTTTTTGCGCCAAAATCACAATCAAATTACTCAAAAAATGAAAAACATTTGTAAGTGGAAAAATTGTTTCATCTGACCCAATTAAAAAAATTTTGAAAGAGTCAAGTTGGAAAATTTAATCATATTTTATTACCGTATTTCTTGTCTCGGATTGCTGGAGATTGCGTTTCTGGGCTTCTAATTTTCGAAATTTTTCCGGGGGAGGGCCCCCCGGACCCCCCGCCGCGGGCTGGCGCCTTCGGCGCTCGCGGTGGCCGGCTTCGCCAGCCACAGCTCCGCGGTCAGTAAAAGGGTTTTTGTGCCAAAATCTTTTTTGTTACTCATAATTTCTTCTCAATAATTGCCCTCACCACGCACCCGGGTGAAACAGGGCACTGTTATACTAGATGGATTTAAACAGATATATATTTAGACTTGAGTAAAACTGAAGATGGCATTATTTTGAAGATGACAGGCTTATTAATTGATTTTTAGCCGATACATTATAATTATACAAAGCACATCATTTTAGATTTGATTTAGGCCTAGCCTTTAGTTCCAAGTGGCAAACTCAATTTCTTTATTAATGCATGTACCATCTTTGAAATAAGTTAATTTTATACTTTTTGTACTTATTACACATACACAGTCCAATCTACTGAAACAACATTCATATCAGCAAATATTGACCATAAATAAAGTAAATCAAGCGTTGTGTTTACGTGTAACGATGGAAATAATATAAAATGTCGAAAAAGCTATCTACTATAGCCTAGCTTTGATTTAAAAAGAGGGGATTTGTACTCGTGTCTGGTAGGATTATCTGCTTAATTGTAGTTGGATATAGAAGAAATGTTATAACTTAGGCCTAAATAACAGTCAATCGTTGTTTTGATGAAAAATGCTGTCAATTTTGCTTACTTTTTTTTGCGAGTGCGATTCACGATCGGCATTGCTACGTGGTAATAAATAGGACCATCTCTTATCTCGAAACACAGAGTTTTGAGAGATGAGGTTTGTTATCTACATTAGATCCAGTGTTTTCAGTGCACGTTGCATCTTAAAGCCCCAATAACACTCTTGTTGTAATTGAATAATATGTCCCAATCCTTATTCTGGTCAACAAATTGTATTATTTTACAATATTCAAATTAATTGATGATACAAATTTCATCTTAACACACCTAATTTAAAAAATTGAAAAAATTCAACTTCATGTTTTGAAAAGGTTAACGTAAACCTTTTCAAATGTGACTTGGATTTTAAAATATTTTCGAACCCTCTGGACAAGTAAAATATGATGTAATGGATAATTTACACAACAGGTAGGACACATAAACATCTAGTACTTAGAATAAGACTATTATTTATTTTCTGGAGCTGCCAAGCCAGCAAGAGTGTTATTGTCCCTTTAAGGTCATTTACAAGTTGTGTGGTTTTGATTCCCCACTTGTACGTGACACGGAGCAGGTCAACTAGTGTTGGGTAATTTCCTCTGGGTTCTCCGGTTTCTCCAAGCTGCTATAATACCCCTATGTGCAAGCGAAGTAATGAAATGAAATTGAACCATGTGTTAGTCCCACAATGATGTAGTTTGTCTTGAGTGGACGTTATTCGATAAGTAGCCAAATGAACAACTTCAACAGGTTTTCCCATGCTATTAATGTTATAGGCGTCAACCCTGTTCTCTATTCAATAGCCTACTATAATACCCAGTAGGGCCTACTACTCTATTGCCATGAAACTGAAAGGAGCTAAATTGATAGTTAAGGTCAAAATGATATAGCACTTAAATTCACATTTTGGGTTTAAAATGTCGACAGTAGAACACAAAATCAGCTATATAGAGAATCTCCTACGAGTGTTTTTTGATATCAAAAAATATCAACACAAGTTGATAATGTAAAAAAACGAGGCTCTGCCGAGTTTTTTTTTACTTTATCAACGAGTGTTGATATTTTTTGATATCAAAAAACACGAGTTGGAGATTTTATTTATCACCCAATCCTTTCTTACATGCAGAAATAAATAAATATAATTTTTTGGTATAAATTTCACCTTTACTGGACCTAATTTCATTACTGCGTAGTGATACATCAGTTTTTGGACTGCAGTTTAGCTATTGCAAAGTCCTATATATTGACCCAGTATTTCCTTCAAAGTCAATTAAATAAAAACAGTTTCTTTTTAACAAAAAAAAAGTCACTTTTTATTTAAAATAAGTGGTTTCTTTAAAATAAAAGAAAGTAGTTCATTTTTGATTGACCAATCAAATTCATGTAAAGCGATATCTCCTAAGGAGATATCGCAGTAGATTATGTAATTTATCATACAAGCGATATCTACTTTCAAATAAGATATTGGGTGATAAATGTTAATATTGGGTCTACCTGTGGACCTTAATAGTTGACATATAGGCATAACCACTTTTCAAAGTACTGTAAACTTAATTAAAGCTAAAATTTCATATTTTTAAAGTAGCTAAGTCTCTAACTCAATATTACAAAAGAATTTTATTCAGTTTCTCACATTTGAGGACTAACTAACTTGTGGTCTGACGTCCTCCTAATCCTTCCCATAAAAATATATCTTCGGTCTACGAAAACAATATTTATAGAAAAATCAATTATGGAAATCCCACAGGGGGTTTTGAGGCACATGCATTTAGACATGTGCAAAAAGCCACTGCACAACCTATGGGTGCCAAAAAGCCCTTGTGCAACCTACGGGTGCCAAAAAGCCCTTGCGCAACCTATGGGTAAATTTCCCATACGATTTCCATGGGGGTTTTCCATAAGAGAGATCTACCAACAATTATATGGTGCTTCATTTAATAACACAAAATAGGCTGATAGATGAAATAATACTTAATATATAATATAGGGAATGTATACCAAAAACTATTATAAAGTAAATAACATTTTATAATCTAATAATTACTTTTAATGTAATGGGTAATAGTACGTAAATGTGATGGGTAATAGACATAGTACTTAATCGTTTTTAATGTGACTGGAAAAATAGAGGTTGACCGGCACCACTACCTTAAAAGAGTAGTTGAGGCTAGACAGGGCCCTGTTTCACGAAATTTTAACTTAAGATAAAATCCAATTTTAGTAGATACTTCAATTTTATCCAATCAAATTACTAAAATTGGGATCTTATCTTAGTTAAAATTTCGTGAAATAGCCGCCGTTTGTACGCAACAAGTGTGAAAGTATGTTATATCAAGGTTGTGGATCACAATTTTAAGCAGCCAAGATCTTACGGAGATAAACCTATTGGCTAAGCACTAAAATCAATCAAATATTATCCAATCAAATTACTAAAATTTGGATGGTATCTTAGGTAAAATTTCGTAAAACAGGCCCCTGTACAGTGCGTGAACTGACGCGTATGAAAAAAACTGTCATCCCACTCTGCCGCCTCCTATATGAGTAAAAAAAAAATACTAGTTATTGATATCTGGATTAATACGTGTCAATAATGTGAAAGCTTTCGTGAACTGATATTAGTGTGAAACTTGAAAGTGAAACTGTCCCAGTGTCAATATGTCGCGAAAATCAACATCAGAGACTGTTTCAATCATGCGAATTCTAAATAGGCAAAAGGAAGTCGAATTAAGAAGTCAATTAGAAGCTCACATCGAAACCAGCAGACTTGAAGAAGAAAAACTCAGACTTAGTCGTATACAAACGGGAATAAATTTACGTGCTATGCTTCAAGCCGCCTATGAAATAAAGGATTTGCTCGTAAAAAATGCATCTACTTAGGAAAGTGAGGTGACTTTTAAACGGCCTCCAATAAAAGAGCATTTACATAAGAACAGGAGTCAGAAGAGACCAAACGTGTCTAGTGATAGCCCTGTGAAAACCGACAACACTGTGGCATGTGACACAGAGGTAATCCAAGAGACAAGTGCCATGGAGTGTATTTATTCCAACCTGAATCCGGGTGCGAAACATTTCGTCCCAAAATCTAAAGAACAATCAAACTCGACACAGGATTTGGTAAGAGTGTTCCAACAGCTCGTTGAGCACCAAAAGGATCAAGTCTTGCCGGATTAAGAAATTGAACCGTTTTCCGGAACGGACGTGCTTCTTTATCAGACATTCATAAATAATTTTGAAGTTGTAATTGAAAATAATACAGAAGATCCCTCGAGAAGATTGCAGTTTTTGCTGAAATATACATTAGGAGAAGCGTGTGATTTTATTCAGTTCACACCATTAATCAAAGACCCGGCAGATGCCTATGCTGAGGCAAGACGCTTATTGCAACAAGATTTTGGAAACCCTCAACTGGTTGTATCATCTTTTATTTACAAAGCTGAAACCTTTGAAAAAGTTAAAAACCGTGACAAACTTGCGCTACGAAAATTTGCTATTTTCTTAGTAAATTGTGTAAACATTAAATAAAATGATAGTGACATGAATACCATGGATGGGAATGACTCCATAAAAATGCTTTGCAGTAAACTACCTTTAGGAATTCAGCAAAAATGGATCGCCCAAAATGGAAAAAAAAGTGAAAATGAGAATAGAAGTGCGAATCTAACTGACCTTGAAGTCTTTGTTGGTCTTCTTTTGATCTACTCAACAGTCAAGTAGCGCAAAAACCAATATTACACCGAGAAAGGCCTTTACGACTCATGTAAAACCTGTGAGTGACAGTGAACCACCAAAGGAAAATTTGACAGCAAACCCACCGTGTTTATATTGTGGTCAAGATACTAGACACTGTTTACTTGACTGTAGGAAGTTCGCATATCTTTCTTGTGAAGCTAAATCGGACGCCGTTAGAAAACAGGCCTGTGTTATGGGTGCCTTAACCCAGGCCACATAAAAGACACATGTAAAAATAAACAATGGGTACACTGTAAGTTTGCACTAGATCCCAAATGAAGGTCATGCATGATACGTCAAAAGATAAACCGAGTGATACAAATTCTAAAGCAAGGATTGTTACATCATCTTACGCAATGACGAACTCTGTGCTCGACAAAAACGGTGAACGTGATCCTTTAATGGCGATTTTGCCAGTTAAAGTTAAAGCTCCGGCTAGTGGATATAGTATCAATACGTATCTTTTAGTGGACAATGGATTTAGTTCTGTATTTGTAACTGATGAGCTCAGTGATGCTCTGTGTATGAGAAATAAGATTGTCAATTTTTCCGTGAAAACTGTAAACGACGAGAAAACTGAGAAATCAGGTCTTATCAATGATCCCATTCATATAAGCAATTTAAAGGGAGAAACCCATGTGAAATTAATTCAGCTTACATAAGGGAGACAATGCCTGTTACTTTGGAAGATGTGCCGACCCAAAGTGACCTTGCAAAATGGAAGCATTTACGTGACATTAAATTGCCAAAATTGTCTGGCATTTGTATTCCAAACGTGTCCATCATTATTGGAATGGGTGTTCCATCAGCAACAACGCCTCTAGAAATAATACAAGGTGAAATCGGTGAACCACATGCAATTCGGTCGCCATTAGGACATTTATTTTATGATTTACCTGGAAAACTTACATCTGTTAATCAGACGTCCGTTAATTTTTGCCAAATTTACAGCAATCTTGAAAAACAAGTCAAAAAGTACTTTAACTTAGAATTCAGTGAAAGACTGTGTGATGAGAAACCGTGTATGTCTAAAGAAGACAAAAAATGGTCATTATAAAATGGATATACCGTTTCGTGATCCAAGAAAGTCGGTGCCAAATAATAAAGTTCAGGCGGAATTATTTACACTTCGATTACGCAAGAGGTTATCTGCTGACAAAAAAACTATGTGATCAATCCTAAAATAACAGACATTGTCCGGGTGGTTTTTAATTGCCCATTGGAATATAAAGCTGTTTCATTAAACAATCTCATTTATCCTGGATCAAATTTAATGAATGGACTCCTAGGTGTTATTTTACGTTGGAGACAATATCCAGTGGCTATTATGGCTGATATTGAAACTTACTTTTATAGAACTCGTGTATCAGCAAAGGACACTGATATGTTAAGATTTATATGGTGGCCAGGTGGTGACTTAAATGAAAAACCAGTCGAGTATCGTATGCTGGTTGGTTCATATCTTCGGTTGTGTAAGTTCGCCTAGCTGCTGTAACTATGCTCTTAAACTTGTAGCTAGTGACAACGTGAACTCCATAAGTGACACCGTGGCTCAATCTTTAGAGCAGGACTACTACTACTACTACTACTACTACTTGGTGTTTAACGTTTGCTTCCACATAAGTGATATCACAGACAAGCAGGACTACTACATGGACGATCTTGTTAAATCGGTAGAAAGTGAAGAAGAAGCCATTGAGCTTGCTCGGGAAATGTGTGGCATTTTGAAATCATGTGGATTCAGTTTAACTAAGTGGATATCAAATAGCAGGAGCTTTCTTAAAACTGTGCCTCAAGCCGAATTAGTAGAATCATCTAAAAGTTTAAATTTTGACATCGACGAGTTACCTAACCAGAGAACATTGGGTGTGAAATGGTGCGCAGAGAGGGACAAAATTAAATTTAAAGTGAGTGAAATAGGCACTAAGTCTACACATAGAAACATTCTGTCAGTATGAGCTCAATCTATGATCCAATAGGTTTTGACTTACCTTTTGTACTCCGGCGCAAAATAATTCTACACTGTCATGGGATGAGACTATTCCTGAGGACTATGATAGCCAATGGAAGTCGTGGTTCAGTGATCTACCCAATTTAGAACACTTCGCAATTGACAGGTGTCTAAAACCAAAATCTTTTGAAGCTGCTGTGAAAATACAATTGCATCTTTTTGCAGATGCTTCCGCTGAAGCTTATGTTAGTGTTTCTTATGCGAAATTTGTGAATGAGCAAGGTGACATACTTGTAGCTTTTCTACTTGGACGCTCACGAGTGGCGCCTATACGATCTCATACTATTGTCAAACTTCAGCTGTCTGCAGCTACCTCCTTAGTGAGAATCAAAATATGTTGACCCGTGAACTTTTAATTCCCGTGGGTGAAGTGTATTTCTGGACTGGACAGCCAGACTGTGTTAAAATATATTGCAAATGAAACCAGTCGCCATCAAGTATTCGTATCTAATCGTCTTGCCGTCATTAGAGACGGTTCTGATCTCGATCAGTGGCGTTACGTATGGAAGCGTATAGGGGTCAATAGCGCGATAGATACCGCGATAATTATAAGGTTATTTCTCAATATATTGGTATCGTTGCGATGATTTTACCTGGAAAAGACAATTTTTGCTGATTTAATTGAATCAAGGCTCTATGTTGTATGTCGCCATTTCGTTCTACGACCGCACTTTCGCGTTAAGATATTGCCATTCTTAAACTTTGTCAACATATTCAATTTCACCGTAGTGTATGTCGATATAGCGCATGGCGATATTTTCCGAACATTGCAAAATATTTTTTGCATTGATGTCAATAAGTTCTTTAAATGACAAAAACACGGGTCACTGAACGACGATATCTCGAGATTTCTTAAGTCGCCAAAGTATTAAGATTGGTTTATGTATTTACATTATTACGATTTTGTCGACAAGTCCAAAACAAGAGGAAAGCCGTTCAGTTGGTAGCTGACACTTGCATAATAAGCTGGGTCAGTATTTGTCGAAAGAATGAAAGCATTCTGTGAAGAGAATGAAAACTGTATGTATTTAGTTTGAATTTCACTTTCTTTTTCTCTCTCGCCACTTTTCCACTGGAATTTTAAAGCACGTATTGGAGAATTTATGTTTCACCATACCTCAGTTTCCTATACAGAATCCTAACGTAACGTTTTTCTGGATAAAAATAAAATCCAGCTATAGAAAACGGTGATTTTCGACCCCAGACAAGAATTCAATTGCTTAAATAACTACTGCCTTGTTATTGGTTTCATTGATATTTTATTGGTATCATTTCAGGTCATCGTTTATCTTCTTATAACAGCTGTGGCAGCATACCCTGTATTTCAAAGGGACAATGCAACCTTAGAGGAACTAATTAGATATTACCATGGATTATCGTACAGTATGTGTGAAATACTTGGGTTTTGGGGTTTATGCCACAGTACATTCATTAGCATGTCAACTTTAAAGCGAAAGTTAAGAAGTCTTGGCTTACGAAGAACATAAGACCAAATTTTCATGCTATACTAGAAAAAATATTTGGGTATTCAAAGGGGAGGGGGTATGAACGTCGGTTACAGGATTACGTGGAAACTACTTAACGTCCACTGCGCATCACAGCGTGTTGTTCGTTTAGCATTGCAGACTCTGACTCCAGAATTGGTTAATGCGCGTGCTCGGCGAATATTGCACAGGAGGGTCTACACTAACAGAGGATCAAATGATCTTATACACATTGACGGCTATGATAAATTAAAGCCTTATGGAATTGCTATTCACGGGGCTATCGACGGATTTTCGAGAAAATTATTATAGCTGAATGCTGGACCTTCAAATAACAACCCTCGATACATCGCTAGATTCTATCTAAACTTTGTAAATGAAACTAAGAGAATTCCTAGATGTGTAGGGTTAGATGCTGGGACGGAAAACGGCATTGTTAGGGATTTACAGACCGCGTTTGTTCTAAGTCAGCAAGATTCTACGGACATGCCACCTTTCTTGCGAGGACGTTCAACCGGAAATCAAAGAATCGAAAGGTTCTGGGGATCCTTGCGTCAAAGCGTTTCTGAATTCTGGAGAAATTACTTCCGTGACATGCGCAATTCTGGAGAACTAGACCAATTAAACCCGACTGATATTCAATGTATTCGTTTATGTTTCCTTCCGGTAATTAAATACCAGCTGATGATTTTCCAAAGCACCTGGAACGTTCACAGGATAAGAACCCAACGGCATTGTCAAGTGAGTGGTATTCTCAGTGTTCTATACCATCAACCACAAGTGCATGGTTATGAAGACCGATCTCTTCCCTTGTCGTGTAATATGGGAATTCTTCAAGAAATTATCGATGAATATAGCTTGGAATATCCATGGTATGGTTGCGATAACGATTTCTTAGATATTCTTGAAGAGATAACTGGAGTTGACAAAAGAATGTTTGAATAGTTATGGTATTTAAGGTTTTCAAAGTGTATTTACTAAAGAAATTACTATTGTTTCAATCGACTGACCACTTGTATATAATCAGAATAAGTAAAATGGCTACGTAATACTTGACCTATACACGTACTGACAAATACATTTTGTGGAATCGATTGAAGGACACATAATTTTTCGGTAAATCCCCCTTCAAGGGTGTAATATAGGGTTTGTTTTCTTTAAACATAAAACTCAGTTGTGATACCTTGACAATTGCCGTTCTTAAAGTTTGTAAATACATTAGAAGATAATTATTTGAAGATAAAAAAAAAGTGTTGTGTTATTGTTGAATTATTGGATTACCTTAAGTATTGTTCCCTTCAAAGTCTGCAAACGAAGAAATTTCCTGTGATTCACTCTGTAAGAAGATCATGAGAAATTATAAGGTTCCCATTGGATCCCAGGGAGCATCCACCCTCCCCAAAGGTTGAGAATTGTCTCTATAAGCTCGCTGTCTGCTTTTAACATAATAATTCCCAAACATTTTCACGCTTCGCATATTTCTGTCCATGGTGATATCCCCACTCCAAACTCCAACACCTGGTTCCACCATGCCCTCTCCTAAACACCAACTCTGGCTCCGGCCCGTCCCTCTCATTAACCCCGGCGCTGGCTCCGCCCCCGCCCGAAAGGCTATTTTCCCAGATGGCCCATTTTAAGGGGACTTGAGGCCAACTTGGTCTTATGCCCCTGGCATCAAGTCCCACTTGGTCTTATGTCCCTGGTCTCATGTCCCTGTGGGACTTAAGGTCAAAATGGGGGGGGGGGGCATGAGGCCAGGGTCATAAGACCAAGCTCTGGGGCATAAGACGAAACGCCCATAAGTCATGGCCAGGGGATGGGTGAGGAAAATATTTTTCTCGCGGGACCCAAACGGACATGCCCACATATGTATCGGGATTGTTGCCTGTGGGGCTGATTTTTAAAAAAATCGGAGATTAGTGGGACAAAAACCACCCATTCTGGCCTTAACTCCCACGGTGTTTATTGCTTATTATAAGGTTGAGAACTGTCTCTATAAGCTCGCTGTCTGCTTTTAACATAATAATTCCCAAACATTTTCACGCTTCGCATATTTCTGTCCACGGTGATATCCCCACTCCAAACTCCAACACCTGGTTCCACCATGCCCTCTCCTAAACTCTGGCTCCGGCCCGTCCCTCTCATTAACCCCGGCGCTGGCCCCGCCCCCGCCCGAAAGGCTATTTTCCCAGATGGCCCATTTTAAGGGGACTTGAGGCCAACTTGGTCTTATGCCCCTGGCCTCAAGTCCCACTTGGTCTTATGTCCTTGGTCTCATGTCCCTGTGGGACTTAAGGTCAAAATGGGGGGGGGGGCATAAGGCCAGGGTCATAAGACCAAGCTCTGGGCCATAAGACGAAACGCCCATAAGTCATGGCCAGGGGATGGGTGAGGAAAATGTTTTTTTCGCGGGACCCAAACGGCCATGCCCACATATGTATCGGGATTGTTGCCTGTGGGGCTGATTTTTAAAAAAATCGGGGATTAGTGGGACAAAAACCACCCATTCTGGCCTTAACTCCCACGGTGTTTATTGCTTATTATAAGACTGCGTACCAACGCGAACGTGATGGCATTGCATCTAAGACATCTGTTCCCGGAAGCTACATTATTTGGCTTCACAGCGAGAGCTCGCAGGGACATTTCCCATCTGCCATATTTCAGTCACTACTCAAACATATGATGTTTTGGGGGATATTTTCTGTCCGTAGATTTTTTTTATTTGACATCCGGTGACCTTGACCTTTTTTTAGAACAAAGTCGTGGTCGAGGTTTCCAAAAACAAACATGCCCGTGACATTTGAAACACTTCGTTTTCTGGGTACCAACTGGCTTGAACTGGTGCTCAAGTCTTTGATCAGGCGTGTAATGTGGTCAAAGGTCGAAGTCATATACTTTTCTGGAATCCATGACATCGACTTTCTTCAAGAAAAAAAAAGTTGAAGGTCGTCAGAATTCATAAAAAATTCTACCTAATGAGTATTTCCCCTATAAAATTTTTTTTCCGAATTTCGGCCTGCAATTCGAAGTACTAGAAAAGTTCATGACATCTACTTTTTGGAATCATTGACCTTGACTTTGTTCCAGATTTAGTGGGGATAGCAGAAGTCTGAAAGCTGTAAGACGTCAAATAAAAGATTTATCCCAAGCCAAATTATTTTAAGTCCAACATATAACTTGGACTCAAATTCGTGCAGACGCCATATCTCTGGAACCCTAATGAATATCGATCTGAAATTCACGGATGGGACCTGCGCCAGGTTCCCTGTACATTTCAAGCTGATCCTTCAAATTGTCGATAGGGGTCTAGAAAGACACAAAATCGAACTTTCGTTTTAAGACTTGTGCAAAACCAAAGTCGACATTACTCCGATATTTCTCAACAGCCGCGTGGCTGACATTCTGGACCATGACCTTGAAATCGTCTTTGACCTTCATGGCTGGAGGCTATATAGGACTAAAGCCGTATATAGATAAAGTTGCGACAACTGCGAAGCCAGAAAATCCATATGACGTCATGAAAATATGACGCCATCTTGGGTCCCAAGTACCCACGCACTATCTATTTATAATATGCCCTATTTTATTGTTGTGTCGCAATTGGCTGCCCAGACATACAAGGTGTGGATAGATATGTCATAGATTTCTGCGAAAAAGATTCTATTGGAGATATAGAGGATATTTGTCGTTTTAGAGTGAATAACATATTTCATTTCATCGAGAAGCAAGAAAACTTATATAAACGTTTTCTTGCTTAGAGATGAAATAAAAAACATATATTTATAAAACGAAAAGTATAGCTGAACATACTATCATTATTATTATACAACACAAAGAGTATATTATTATTTTGTAACTTACTCATAAGAAAATAAAATAGAAGATCACCAGATAAGAGCGCTATGTATTAAATGAATTTAAAAATCAGATTCATCTGAACAATTCTGAATAGGCTAAATAGAGCAAGTTCGAGACCTTGATCTTGACAAATACGTAAGACTATATGAAATAAGATATTTTTATGATATGATTCAGCTATATAAACGGTATGTTGAGCTGAATAAATTATGTTTTTTCCCACTATTTGATTTGTTTATTTTTTGCAATGTCTATTTACTGTCTTGTGCGCAGATTTATCTTTAAGATTTTTTTGGGTTTGCGTGTAGTGCGATCCTGCTGTACTTAATATTTTTGTCATTAAAACATCTATGGGTGGTTAACAGTGTGTACCTAGAATTTTCTTCACCAAGTCTATTGCATCCAGATATTTAAAGCGCGTTAACAATATATTCATATAAGAGTAACTATAAATTTCTGGGTTAACATATCGTTGGCTACAATTCATATTTACAAAACCATGGTTTATCCCAACTACAGGGTACATCATGTTTTGGAGACTACCTGGTAGATCATGGCTTAGAGACTGTCCGAACTACAGGATACATCATGGTTTAGAGTCTCAGTGTCATGGTTTAGAGACTCTACCCGAACTACAATTTAGATGCCCACGACCCCCGATCCGTCCTGGTAGCTGTGTTTGGGGAATTTAAAAAGAAATTATTTATCCTCCCACCACTGAAAGACACTGATTACGAGATATCGCTCGCCGATAATCTCCGGAGAACGCGACGCCGTATTGAATTATGTTAATTACGTCATTTTTTCCTTGGCCGAATTCGGCCGATTTTGGGTATGAATTTGTCTGACAATTTTATCATTGAACCTAACAGCATTTGTTTCTTTTCCAATTTGTTTATTATAAATTTTAGCCCGTAAAACGTAACCCCAAGAAAAAGATAAAACGTTTTGTTTAGTAAAGCTATATGACGCCATGACGTCATACTTTTTATGGCGTCATAGTTGGGACCCACAATGGCGCCTGTAAATGAGTTGTCGTAACTTTCCAGGTACAGGGCTTTGTATAGGACCAGAATATTTGGGGGGTTTTCGTCCCCAAGGTCGAATGTCAGATCAAAGGTCAAGGTGCCTGATTAAAGGTAAATGAATTGCCCATCTGGAAGCGTGACCTTTGAATTGCTATGCCTGTAAAAACTTATCACTAAAACAACATTAGGTAGAATTTTTTTAAGTATTCTGACGACGACAACCAGGGACATAAGACCAAGTGGGACTTGAAGCCAGGGGCATAAGACCAAGTTGGCCTCAAGTCCCCTTCAAAATGGGCCAACTAGGAACATAGCCTTTCGGGCGGGGGCGGAGCCAGCGCCGGGGTTAATGAGAGGGACGGGCCGGAGCCAGAGTTGGTGTTTAGGAGAGGGCATGGTGGAACCAGGTGTTGGAGTTTAGAGTGGGGATATCACCATGGACAGAAATATGCGAAGCGTGAAAATGTTTGGGAATTATTATGTTAAAAGCAGACAGTGAGCTTATAGAGACAGTTCTCAACCTTTGGGGAGGGCGGATGATCCCTGGGATCCAATGGGAACCTTATAATTTCTCATGATCTTCTTACAGAGTGAATCACAGGAAATTTCTTCGTTTGCAGACTTTGAAGGGAACAATACTTAAGGTAATCGAATAATTCAACAATAACACAACACTTCTTCTTCAAATAATTATCTTCTAATGTATTTACAAACTTTAAGAACGCCAATTGTCAAGGTATCACAACTGAGTTTTATGTTTAAAGAAAAAAATACCTACATTACACCCTTGAAGGGGGATTTACCGAAAAATTATGTGTCCTTCAGGCTAAATTATTTCAGGCTAACGTATAATTCGTGTGCTTCTCTCACATTTCTGGGTAAAGTAAAAGCATGTTTGTCAACTCCAGTTATCTCTTCAAGAATATCTAAGAAATCGTTATCGCAACAAGGGAAGAGATCGGTTTTCATAACCATACACTTGTGGTTGATGGTATAGAACACTGGGAATACCACTCACTTGACAATGCCGTTGGGTTCTTATCCTGTGAACGTTCCAGGTGCTTTGGAAAATCATCAGCTGGTATTTAATTACCGGAAGGAAACATAAACGAATACATTGAATATCAATCGGGATTAATTGGTCTAGTTCTCCAGAATTGCGCATGTCACGGAAGTAATTTCTCCAGAATTCAGAAACGCTTTGACGCAAGGATCCCCAGAACCTTTCGATTCTTTGATTTCCGGTTGAACGTCCTTGCAAGAAAGGTGGCATGTCCGTAGATTTTTGCTGACTGTAAACGCGGTCTGTAAATCCCTAACAATGCCGTTTTCCGTCCCATCATCTAACCTTACACATTTAGGAATTCTCTTAGTTTCCTTAACAAAGTTTAGATAGAATCTAGCGATGTATCGAGGGTTATTATTTGAAGGTCCAGCATTCAGCCATAATAAATTTCTTCGAAAATCCGTTGATAGCCCCGTGAATAGCAATTCCATAAGGCTTTAATTTATCATAGCCGTCAATGTGTATAAGTTCATTTGATCCTCTGTTAGTGTAGACCCTCAAGTGCAATATTCGCCGAGCACGCGCATTAACCAATTCTGGAATCAGAGTCTGCAATGCTAAACGAACAACACGCTGTGATGCGCAGTGGACGTTAAGTAGTTTCCACATAATCCTGTAACCGACGTTCATACCCCCTCCCCTTTGAATACCCAAATATTTTTTCTAGTATAGCATGAAAATTTGGTCTTATGTTCTTCGTAAGCCAAGACTTCTTAACTTTCGCTTTAAAGTTGACATGCTAATGAATGTACTGTGGCATAAACCCCAAAACCCAAGTATTTCACACATACTGTACGATAATCCATGGTAATATCTAATTAGTTCCTCTAAGGTTGCATTGTCCCTTTGAAATACAGGGTATGCTGCCACAGCTGTTATAAGAAGATAAACGATGACCTGAAATGATACCAATAAAATATCAATGAAACCAATAACAAGGCAGTAGTTATTTAAGCAATTGAATTCTTGTCTGGGGTCGAAAATCACCGTTTTCTATAGCTGGATTTTATTTTTATCCAGAAAAACGTTACGTTAGGATTCTGTATAGGAAACTGAGGTATGGTGAAACATAAATTCTCCAATACGTGCTTTAAAATTCCAGTGGAAAAGTGTCGAGAGAGAAAAAGAAAGTGAAATTCAAAATAAATACACACAGTTTTCATTCTCTTCACAGAATGCTTTCATTCTTTCGACAAATACTGACCCAGCTTATTATGCAAGTGTCAGCTACCAACTGAACGGCTTTCCTCTTGTTTTGGACTTGTCGACGAAATCGTAATAATGGAAATACATAAACCAATCTTAATACTTTGGCGACTTAAGAAATCTCGAGATATCGTCGTTTAGTGACCCGTGTTTTTGTCATTTAAAGAACTTATTGACATCAATGCAAAAAATATTTTGCAATGTTCGGAAAATATCGCCATGCGCTATATCGACATACACTACGGTGAAATTGAATATGTTGACAAAGTTTAAGAATGGCAATATCTTATCGCGAAAGTGCGGTCGTAGAACGAAATGACGACATACAACATAGCGCCTTGATTCAATTAAATCAGCAAAAATTGTCTTTTCCAGGTAAAATCATCGCAACGATACCAATATATTGAGAAATAACCTTATAATTATCGCGGTATCTATCGCGCTATTGACCCCTATACGCTTCCATAGTTACGTTCCGTCGAAGCTTAATCCAGCAGATCACGCGTCGCGAGGATTATCAGCTGATAGTTTGGATTCTGTGAACTGGATATCAGGCCCCAAATTTTTAATGTGTTCCTCTGACCAGTGGCCTGTTAATTCTTGTGAATACAATGTGCATGAAAATATGTGTAATGCTTAAGATTTCTTTGTGAATTCTATTAAGATCTCTTAATTAGCTAAAAATATCATTCATCGCGTAATGTCTCATTATTCAGAGTATATTCGATTATTACGAGGTGTATCGTGGTTAATGCGCCTGAAGGATATTCTTAAATGTAAAATACAAAATCGTGATATCCCCCAAAGTTTGTGTTCTAATTCCTTATCAAATGAGGAAGTGTTAATTGCAGAGCGTACTTTGCTTTGCTATGTGCAAAAATGTGATTTCGTGGAAGAATTTGAATCATTGAAAGCCAGTCTTCTAATGTCAAAATGAAAAGTTCTTTGGCCAATTCAAATCCAAAGATTGTGAATAATCTAATCTGTGTTGGTGGACGATTGCAAAATGCATCGATTCCAGATACTGCTAAGAATCAAATAATATTGCCTAAAGGTCATATTGTGTCTCGATTGATCGTAAAAGAATGTCATAAAAAAGTCGGTCATCAGGGCAGAAATCACACACTTGCTCAGGTCCGTCAAAAATACTGGATAATCCAGTCTGGTGTTTTAGTTAAGAATGTGTTACGTAATTGTGTTGTTTGAAAAAGGCTAAATTCGCGCGTCGGCCTACAGCAAATGGCCGATTTACCTACCCGTAGTGTTCAGTCAGAACAAAAAGCATTTTCGTGCACCGGTATTGATTTCTTTGGTCCTTATGAAATAAAAATAGGTCGTTCATTAAAGAAACGATATTGTGTAGTGTTTACACGTTTTAGCTCTCGGGCTATACATATAAGCAGCTGAATCTTTAGAAACTAGTTCTTGTGAAGCGGCGATTCGTCGTGGTGTACCCAAAGACTTTTATTCTGACAATGGCACTAATCTTGTTAGTGCAAATAAAGAGATGTCCAAAAGCATTAAAGAGTTGGATCAAGAAACATTTCGCAATCTGGGTATTCAATTCGAGTTTAATTGGAACTTTAACCCACCGGCAGCATCACACCATGGCGGTGTATGGGAAAGGATGATCAGAACAATAAGAAAAGTGCTTCAAGCAATTCTTTGTGAACAATTTCTAAAATCTAGCCAAAACGAGGAACAATTACGGACACTTATGTGTGAGGTCGAGTCTATCATAAATTCTAGGCCTTTAACTCGTGTATCAGAAGACCCGTCGTGTCTTATCCCCCTGGACTATTTTGTGATCGTGACATTTGTGCCAAACGACGCTGGCGGCAAATGCAATATTTAGGCTAGCAGACTTATTCTGGGAGATGTGGACTATAGAATATCTTCCGTTACTTCAGCAACGTCAGAAATGGTTGCAGCCAAAACGTAACTTTCAAGTCGGTGATGTTGCTTTAATCGTGGACGATAATAATCCAAGGTGCTCATGACCCTTGGGTTAATTCTTGAGACTTATCCTAAGGAGCGTGAAATTGAGAACCCAGTTTAACACTTTGATCCGTCCTGCTTGTCAATTGTTTTGTTTGCTTTGTTTATTTAATATTGTGTTCCTATTTTGTTTTAAAACTAACTTGTATATTTTAATTTGGACATTTTTGTTTGGTATCTTATCTCTTGTGTTCCGATAAGATAGGGGCCGGGATGTAATATCCAAATAAGCACCCTTTAATCTAGCGGACGAATTATTACATGCTGGGAAGCTTTTAGAGGGTCTGGGTGTACTTGTCTTCATTAGTATACTATGAATTTATGTTGGGTTAATCGGGTCTAGTAGCTTTGGTGTTGCCTAGCAACTGCACTTCTGCAGGGTGTTGGTGGCAGCATAGTACAGTTCTATGGTGGCAGTTGACAATAAAGTTTGGAGGAGAGCGGGATAGATATTAATTTTTTATCGTTTGAAAGTCTTATCGTATCTTATATGTGATTGTTGATTACGTAAAACTGAATATTTCTCCGCGAAATAATTGTGAACTTTTTGTAATCATCATTTGTGAATTTGTGACTTAGTTCATAATATATTTGCAAACTTCTTCTTTGACTATTTTTTATTCTGGTTAATAAAGGGGCAAACTGCTCGTGCCCGGGAATTCCTCTCTCACCCCTGGCAAGAACAGTACAGTGCATGCGTGAACTGACGCGTATGAAAAAACTGTCATTCCACTCTGCCGCCTCCTATAGCTAAATATTTTCTTTATCTTTGAAACAAATATTTTGCTAATTTGAGATAAAGAGAGAGAACTGATGAATCCGACCTGTCAATCATTGTAAAGATATTGACCAATCAGAAAGCCCGATTATATTTGGCCCGCGTAGTTCAAGATTGGCAGCCATTTTTGTCCCACAAACGAACAAGGCCGTGCTCTGTGGGAAGTTTGTTATTTCTACATTTATCGTAGAAATGGTATTACGCTGCGCGTGGGGAACTTGTAACAAGCATGAACGAACATTACCCCGAAAGACGGCATGGCGCAAAAATTTATACTTTTTCAGAAATCAAAGAAACAATTAAAAATGTGTTTGCCCTGGATCAAGGGGATACGGTCAGTTTATCCCACGACCGTTTAAACCCGGGCTGTTTCATCCCAACCTAATTTTTTTTTTTTTTATCCCAGATTGTTTCCCCATTTAGGCCCACTTACTGTTAAATAAACATGTCCTTTGTTATTTGTTATTAAATAAACACTTAGTTGATTGTTATGGATTAGTAATAAAACATTTGGTGAGGGTTGAGTTGTAGCCAGATAATATTTAATTTAACAACATCTGACGTCTGCTCTGTTTTAACATGTTTTTATTTATGATAAAGGGAGAAGATGATCGCCCTCTCTTCTCACGACAGTGTGATTGTAAATAATTTAATTAAATCAGCCTGTCCTTAATAATATCATGCATAACAATTAACAATTTGAATTTGGACACAATAAAGCCTGCATCGTAACAATTGTTTCCGTTTTGTCTCCAATAAAAATATAAATTCAGAACAATGTCCGAAAATAAAGTTTATGTATAATTTACAGGACAATTTGACAATAGAAAATAATTTGGCCGAAAGAGTATTTTACACATTATAATTTTTAGCGTAAATTAGTTGGAATGCGAGAAAGGAATTACAGGGGGCGTGATCAGCTGTCCTCAGCACGTGATTGGAATAGTGTCATGTACAGGTGCAATGTCGGGTTTGACATTCAATTTAAATTTTATACCGATATTTTAGAGTCCGAAATCTACACATTTCTCAACGGCAGTGTCATACACCTGTAGTACATTCAATTTAAAGCATCATTTGGGATGCATGCTTTTACTAAGCGAAATCCACGCCAATTCGAGTCAGAAACTTATCGCTAAAAATTGCGGCGATTCGTGTGAATTTTTAGTCCGGCCGATGTTGAAGAACTTAATTATGATATTCACATATATCAAATATGAACCATTTAACCGTGTTTGTGCACATGCCATGGATAATGTGTGAGTAGTGTGACGTTGAAAATTATAAATGACAGGTTAGTTACGGTAGTAAAGCGACATTTCGAGGCCTGTCTGAATACAGTTTATACTCTTATATTTATTTATTTCTATTTATGTAAACTCTTTTTTTTTTTTGAAAACCATTAAAACCACACTATACAGTTACTATTTGATGACAATATGCATGCACGAATCAAACTGTCAGGTGCTGGGTCGCCATATTGAACCGCTAATGCTGTAAGCTTGGGGGACATAGTAACAGTATCTAAGGGGGCGGAGCTTAACTCCAAATCTCGGAATCATCAAGGGTTTAGCTTCCTCTTGACACAAACTAGGTCATTTCGGGACTAACATGTTGTTTGATTTTATTTCAAAAATTCGCTTGCGCGCAGGGGCTTTAGCAGTGGGAGGACCCGGAGAATAATCCACGAGGTTGGACAGGCGACCCTACTCCTTGTTACGTACAACCGGGGATTCGGTCATCCCACCCCCCTTAATTTGAGGTAAACAATAAATATGTATATATTATATGTAAAACAATTAATCTTAATAATGAAAAAATTAAATATGTAATATTCTACAATTTATTCATTCAGTGCTAAAATCTGTTTATTTTCATCTTTCATCGCTTTTATAGCATTTTCTAGTTTCTTATCTTTTTTAATTTGTAGATTACGACTGATATTTGACGCAGTCATCACTATTCCCGCAACAAACATCAATCCACTACAAAAATAGAAAACTTCATCATATGCTCCAAATAAATCTTTTAATGCACCTTAAAATAGAAAATAACATACAAATTTATGAAACATAAAAGAGAAAAAGATATCAATTAATAAAAATCTAAGAGAATGTTGATGAACTTTATCACCGTTAACTTGTTGTTCGGTTTTAAAGAAAGCATGTTTAACTCTTAATCTTTGAATGAAATAAAAAGTCTTCAATTTAAAATTCTACCTGTCTATTTAAAAATAATATGAGTTGAGTATGGGGGAGAGAGAGAGAGAGAGAGAGAGAGAAATGGGGTTTAACCTCCACTTGATATACAAACCATACTCCGCGTTTGATTAGAGGTAATCCTACCCATTGCTTCAGGAATATGGATACAAACTAGGTCATTTAGGGACTACAATATGGTCTAATTTTATTTCAATAATTCGCTTGTACGTAGGGGTATTTATCAGTGTCGGGAAACCGGAAGACCCAGAGAAAACCCATGAGGTTGGACAGGTGACTCTACTCTATCACGTACAACCTGGGATTAGAAATCAGAGTTGACTCAATGATAGGATTCATGATACAGCGTGCACGTGCTAACCATTCGCCCCCCCCCCCCCCAGTTGAGAATGGATATGATGGTGTAAACTACGGCCCAATTGCTGCTATTGTTCTCTTTTCATCATATCTAGGGAATAATTTGTTTTTGACTGGAATCGGTCATTCGTGACTCCAATTTGATGAAGATCGTCTAAAACTACAGAGTTATTCTATGTCCCTTTAAGTGAATCAAATGTGATCTCACCTGATAAAGGAGGACCAATCAGAGTTCCTATACCTTGAAAGAAAATCATCAAACCAAAGGAATGTGTAATTTTATCTGCTCCAAGAATATCCACGATAATCACAGATTTCTGACTGGTGTATCCTCCGGTTATCGAACCATACGCTATTCCTATCAAACAAAAACTGATAAATCCCTTGGCAAATGGGCACAAAATTAACACAATAACAATTGCAAACATCAACAAATTGTAGATAATCGGACGGAATGGTTTTACTGGCTTCAGCTCTAGAATATATCCGGATATCATCCTCGAAAATGTATCTGCTACCCCAATTATTGATAACATAATAGCAGCCTCTCTTTCAGAACAACCCTTTGACTTGGCTAAAGCAGGTAAGAACGTAAACACAGATTTAAATGATGCTGTGAAAATTGCAATTCCAATACAAAAGAATAAAAATGATGGAATCTTCAGAAGTGAGAATTCAAACAATTTTTTTTTCTCTGTTTCACTAGATTGATAATATCGTTTGAAAATATTTTTTTGTCTAGGTGTTTCTTCTCCAATTTTATTTGTTTCCAAAGAAACCACAGTCGGTGAAAGTGGTATTCCTTCCTCTAGGCGGAGCGCAGTATTTTGAGATAAAGTCTTACGTCTGAAAAATAGATATAAAAATTATGAATTTATACCGAAGTTACAGGGCTTGTCTGGCTTCCCTAATACACCAAGTCATCTGTGCTAGCTCTATAAGAATTGTCAAAAAGTCACTCAAGACTGGCCTGGGACTAATCCATTGCAAATACCTTTTTAATAATGAAATCAAAATCATTTTACAAATGTAATCACTACAATTACTTTTAAATGTAATCAGTGCAATTACTTTTAAATGTAATCATTACAATTACTTTTAAATGTAATCATTACAATTACATTTAAATGTAATCATTACAATTACATTTAAATGTAATCATAACAATTACTTACTTTTTTACCAATGGAGTTAATCTTTCTTTTGAATATTCATAATCCCTGGAAGTTTTATGACTCTTTTCAGGTCAGGATTAATTAAAGGGTTTGATCGAGCAACGCGAAAAATTTTGAAAAATCATGGTGTCAATGATCCCAGTGATCATCAGCCATGACCTCCTTAAAGAGATAGGCAGACAGGTCAAATTCGAAAAATACTCCCAAGCTTATGGCAGAAAACCACAAGAAAACGGTTCTTTTATCAATTTGGAATGAAACAATAAAAAAACCTTACAATCCTGCCTGGATAATCTGTCTATGGACATGAAGAGGTCGGAACAACATGGCACAAATACACAGGTTTAATGGAATTGCACTCAGGATTAAAAAAGCACCAAAATAGTCAAATCCTTCAAAAACATATTCAAAGACTAAAGGTACAATTAATGTTCCCATTCCAACACCAGCTGATCCAATTCCGGTAGCTAATCCACGTTTCTTATCAAAATAAATACCAATTATAATCAACCCGGGAGCGTACGCTAAACTACGTCCAACTCCTGTAATATAAATATATCAATTCGTCATAAGATAGGTTGCCAGGCAACAAAAATACACCTGCAGCAGCTAAGTCATCGAAGCAGTCGACAAACGTTGTCACATATTTTTTCCATTGACGGTAATTAAACATTTATAATACTCTAAAATCAGATTAAGAGTGGAAAACTCATCAAGTAATAATTATCAGAAAGTCATTAAGTTTGTTTGGCTTTTTGTTCTGTCTGTCCCATGCTAACATTTACTGTTAAGTATACAAAACTTTTAATATCATGAAAAGTGATCAAGGGTCATAACTCTGGGAATAATTATTTGAAATCATTGCAAATCACCAGGCTTCTTCGTCTCGCGGCCTTTAAACACTGTGTATGAATTCAAAGTCAATCAGATATTCACTTTTGCCTCTAGAGAGTCCACAAGCAATTGTGGACGCGGGGCCGACAGACGGATAATTACAACGACATTACACTACCACGTTCAATTGTGGGTGTATAAATATGTAAATCATCTTCCAGAATTTCTTTAAGACTTGTCACAAATATCGGTTGAATGATCGCAACACAGTAAATAGAAATGAAATGAAATGAGACTTCCCACTTTACTGTGGCAACTAAGGCAAATTAAGACAATCATACGGCAGTCATCCTGTCAGCAGTGCTTACTACTATCAGGGGATCTTATAGTGCTGCCAATGTAGTACAGAGAACTTCAGTTTCTTTTCCATTCAAAATGACTACGGACCCAAGATTTAAGGGGCACTACCAATATGTATGGGACCTTAGGTTTTAGGGGCACTACCATTTTGCAAATGGGACCTCAGGTTTCCATCCAGTTTGAAGGACTAGATACTGTGATTGAGAATCTTGTCTTCTTTTTATTATCCAATATTAACTAATCTGTTTCTCTGTACCTCCAATAATACCATAAGTAAGATACAGATAGGCTAAACTTGGTGCTAAGCCACTGAGTAAAAGACCTAGGCTCATCAATATTGCTCCTACAAATGTAGTACTTCTACATGTAAACCTTGCGCATAAACCACTTGATAAAGGTCCTGAAATATATGAAAATATGTTAAATGTAAAATTTACAATGCTCAAACCCTTACTATTGATGCACAATTATATATATAACAGTTAAAAATATGTTTATGTAAGATTTGGATAAAGAGCTGGGCGTTCCTGCTATAATAATTTTAGCGATTATAAGATTATAAAAAAAACATAACGCTAACACTAAAATATACGTCCACATTCCTGCTTTGATTGATATGGTACTTTGTCAAGAAGGCTAGGCCTGTAGGCAACACACATAGACACGAAGTAAAAATGGGTATGACTCTGGCCCTGGGGGTTGGGCAATCACAAAAAAACAATAGGGGCCATCCTTAGGGTATAGGAATAGGTATGCTAAGTTTGAAAAGGATATGTTAAGAATTGCGCTCTGTAGGCGAAACACAAGACACACAAACATTGAGCGTGGCTCTGTCCCAGGGGATCGGGCATGCACCAAAAATAATAAAGGTCAGTCTTAGGGTATACAGAATAAGTATAAAAATGTTTTCAAGACGATCGATTAAGAATTGTGGCCTGTAGTCAATACACAGACACGCAAAAAGAAAATAGGCGTGGCACTGTCCCTGAGGGGTGGGCATGCACCCCAAACGATAGAGATGTTCCTTAGGGCACAAAGAATAAGCATGCAGAGTTTCAAGATGATACGTTAAGTAACATCCCTATCGTTTGGGGTGCATGCCCCATCCTCAGGGACAGAGCCACACCCTTTTTTGTGTGTGTCTCACAGACTCACATACATACATACATACACACACACACCCACACCCACACACACACATGGGTGACGGCATAATACGTCCACGTTATGAATGTGGACGTATAAAAGGAATATATTAAAAAGTTTCATTCAAATTAATATCTTTTGGACACGACTGTTTGAAGATGCAGTGTAGATTGTTTTCTACCGTAGCTACTGTACTTGAGGATTCTTAGCCAGAAAAACGATCTGCAATAGGCAAATTTATTACCATAGACCACTTTTGACCCCCTTCCCCCTATCTACTGTTACATCAAGGAATAGATCAAAAAACTTAACATCTACTATAGAAAGTCCACATCAGTTCTTTTAGGGTAGCTAGAATTAATATTACTATCATGTTTTTAAATTACAATACAAGTAATCTTTAGGACAGTAGCAGAGAAATCTTAACATCTGCCCTTCCATCATATAAGTTGACCCAGTTTTCGTTAATTGCCCAATTATCTATACGGCCAGTTCACCCCTGCTTTCATATTCTTGACGCGATGGCCCGAGAAATCCTTCTCTGATCATTGCATTGACTTCTGATATCTGAGCTTTTGAGGGAGTGTGGCTATTTCTCCCGTTCAATCAAATCTCTCCTTAGTACAGCAACATTACTGTCTTTCTTAATCTGGGGTCTTCCCTCAAACTTTGGAAGGTGGTTTAAGGTATCAAAAAGGGCAAAAGTATTATTCGTCTTAAGAAGTATTGTTTCTATTGTTTGTCGTTTTGATTTGATAGCCTCGTTTGTAATGCAATAAGTTTTTCTGCAATATTGTGCTATGCACTGGTTAATAGGGCGTAATAAGTTTCATCAGTCGTGACGTAAGGCTATGTAATCATATCTGGAGCTCTGCTTAAAGCTGTTAGGTATTGGTTGTTAATCAGACCATTGACAAGTCTCAATTTGGAACAGAGCTTAGCTTTCGTTACAGTAGTGTTTGAGTTTGATTAGGTCTAATTAACTTACCAAGCATTAGTCTTATAGTAGAAGTAAGGGAACCAACCCATGATGTAGCAGACGCACTGCCATTAAACATTTTGATTAATTTCAGATACAGAATACCATTAGATCTCTCAAAACCACCTAAAATAGATTACATAAAATTTGACATGGGGATTAAATAAGAAGTAGTCAAAATATAGTGTACAGGACCTTGGGTTTTCACCCCATCCAAATGATTTGACAGTGTTCATTCTCAGGCCCCACATCCTACTCCCCCAACAAAGGGAAACCATGCTGGAAAACCTGAAGAACTTTCTCAGCCAGCACGAGGTTCAAACCTGAAATCTTCAGGTTAGTGAACTAGAGCCTTACCCACTGCAGCTCCCTTGATATAATCTCGAAAAGAGATAGAGAGAATGGGGATGAACGTCCACTCGCCACATAAACTAGTTCATTTCAGGACTAACACATTTAAAGACCCGGAGAAAACCCACAAGGTTGGACAGGTGACCCCCCTCCATGTCACGTACAACTGGGAAATAGAAACCACACCAGTTGATTCAAAGACGGATCTTATGATGCAACATGCAAACGCTAACCTTGTCGGCCATCCAACCCCCCACAAAACCTAATAGATAATTCATTAACATTTAGAAAACTCACCCATAATAGTATGTTCCAAGAAACTACCTAGCACCACAAACCATCCCCAACCTCCATCAGGAGCTTTCTCCTTGACTACTGGTTTCACATCATCTACTCCCCCCGCTTTCTCTCCCACAGAGTTATTGTCATCTTCTCCAACATTGAACGTCACCTTGGGTATAAGGTCAATGCTATCCGTGCTGTTGTCATGGGAATCTTCAACAGAGTCGTGACTACTGTTGTCAGTGCTATTGTCATGTACTACCGTATCTTCCTGAATTTTTGTCATTTTGTTGAAATGTCAATCACATGCCTTTGTTATCTATAAAACAGAATGGGGTTTAATATTCTACTTTTTAGGGCCAATCGTGAAAATGCCATACAGATGTGCTATAAGTAAAATTTTGCTGCCACCGATTACCCCATCCGACTGACCACAAGTAATAATATAAAGCTTTTGCTATCCAAATCCTATCTAATTACATATTTACTCTACTTATAATGTAACAAGAAGGTTATTGATGATTGTGGGACGTTGAGGACCTTGTCTCATTTTTCACATTCAAATTTGTGCAAAATCATACACAGGATCCAGATTAGTCTGTAATTTAAAGTTGCTCATCACCATTTGAGGGATCTTGAATCCTTTACAAATTGCAATAGAGTGAAACTTGAATCTCAGCGTTTCCAAAGATAGGATGAATTAAAGATCCCTCCATTCCGCACCTTCTGCAGATGATATTCATTGTAAATGAGGCAGCACTACCTGTGATAGGTAATATCTGGTTGAATAATGATATTGTTTCCTTAATTAAATGTAAAATAATCAATTGGTGACTAGTAGGTATACAATATAGTGCTGATTAAAGATGTATTATGTTAGATTGAGATATAGAACTGGCAGTTCTTGCCAAATTTGTTAAAAAATAAAATATGGAAAGGGGTTGTGTTGAAAATTGTGTCAGTCAAATTACTTCTTGCTGAGCAGAGTTTGTGGCCGGAACAGCTAGATTTTAATATTTTCATTTTAGGTGTAAGCTTCGTACAGTAGAATCCGTATGAGCAGCCACTCCTATTCAGCGACATCTCCTTGTAAGCGGTCACAATAAATTCCCCCCGTAAAAATTCTATTGTTTCATCGCTTTATTCAACGGTCACTCCTCTAACGCGGCCAGCGGTCACTATTTTGCACATGAATTTAACAAAACATCGCCCATTCAACGGCCATTGTTGGATGATACCATCTTGTCGTTCTTCGAAAGACCCCCGCTAATCCCGTGAGTAGTAATCAATTAACTGGACTCCCACAAATCAGATAAAAAGAAATGTGAAAATACCTATTAACCCGGGATTATCTGTTAATTAATCTTTTGTTTTATTAAACGACAAACCTGATCATTGTTTTCACACGTAACGGGACAATATTTGATACTGATTGAATAAACTGAAAGTACCGACTAAAAGCCGCTATGTTGTTAAATAGACGTTTTTAGCGCCACCTGTAATATTACATACAGAGTTACACCCCCTATGATTCGGTAGCTAAATCAGCGATGTTTTTTGGTTCGTGTGCTTCTTTGATAAAATAAAATTAATTCATCGATATTCTTCACAAAAATGGATAAATATTATCGAATACATCACTATGATAGACAGTAGTATTGAAGGTTGGTACAAAATGACAAGTTTACAGAAGTTATGTCCGCGATTCAGCGACGGCCAAATTTACCGATGCAATTGAAGTATTGCATTGGTGTTTGCTTCCAATGCATTCATTATCTTTTCGTAGGCACAAGTATTTGGTGAATTTATCTTTATTTAATCTTGTTCTATGATTGATGTGGAATCATTACCAGTGTAAATTCAATATGTGCCTTATTAGGTTTAATATTGCCGAGTAATTTTATGTAATGTGATTATCCCATTGTTTAACATAGGAGAGCATTTTGATTTTATCGGCAAGAATCGGCAGTAGATTATATCATGATTTTATTGTCTATATTTGTTTGGATAGTTTTCCCGAAGCAGTGCCTATTCGTATTTTATTGTGCCTTACTCGTGCCGGAAATTATAATCCTTTTTGTATTTTAATTATTGAGTGAATGTAGGGTTGATCCAAGGGAGGTAATTTGATTATGTAAAATTTACTATTTTTGTTATTTTGTTTGTATGTGTTAAATTTCTATAATTTGTATTATTCTATTGTTCCAAAACTTAGGATATATGGTATTATCATCGCCCCTATTTCGTTTTAGTTAAGGCGGGGGTTCGTTATTTTATTTATGTATGTTGTTTGATAAGAGTACGCCACTCACTTTTGTGGAGCTTAATGGAAATATGTATGGCTTCGCAAAGGGAGAGTTGGATCTGGTCTGACTATCCAAAACGTCATGTGACTTGACTTAAAAGACTGATTTCTAGAAGACATTAATTTTTGTATGTGTTTGAAGGTATAATGACTGGATAAGATTATTAGAATACTTGATGCTGTTTGTATCTGATGTTTTTATTAAACTGAATTGTTGAAGACGTATTTAATACATTGTTAGAGACATTCCGAATTGTTGCTGGATAATCCCCTACCGAACGGATATTTAATATTCACAATATAATTTCTGAAGACTAACGGTGTGCGGGTAACACTAAGTTTTAAAATGGTGGCAGAGGTGGGATGTTCCATCGGTTACATCTCACTGTGCCCACTTTTGATTAATCCAATTAAGATCTAATTAGGATTAGTGTATTAAGCGGATTAGGATTAGGTGTTATAGGTAATTAGATGGAAAAAAACAAATATTGAAAGTGACTAAATATTCAGTCTTATAATTGGTGAGATGAACTCACTGTAATCGTTAAAGTGATGAATTTTATTCAAAATATGACACTTGAATATAATATGAATTATGTTCAGTAAGCCTACACATTACACGGTCTTTATAAGGACACACAGAAGTCAGTCTGTCATATTTCATAATGGCAAACGTTCAAGTAAACATCCAGTACATCCCCAATGCTCAAGGTGGAGAAAACTTAGTCCATGAAGAATACAAATTCCGAGTGAAGAATAGGAAGGCAGAACGAGTATACTGGAGATGTTGTATAAAAGGTTGTCCAGCAACCCTGAACACCCACCAAGGCTTTATTACCAAATATTCCAGAAACCACAACCATGTTGCTAACCCACACAAGGTGGCAGTCGACAAATTTCTTGTTGCCATGAAAACCAAGGTGCAAGAGGAAACCAAACCAGTCTGTGCCATCTATCAAGAAGAAGTATCAGGTATGTATTTTTCTCTAATGTTGTGTGCCGTTGATTTAAATGATTCAACGTTAAAGCATACTGAACATGTTCTTCCGTAACAAACCAATCGAGTGTATGGTCGAGTATTAATGATATAATAATATGTATAATAAATATTTTCTTTTTGTTTGTTTACAGCCCTTCGATCTGGCCGTGACTCAGGTGAGATGATCAGAGAGATTCCAACATTCTATAGTTGCTGTGCTTCCCTGTATAGAGCCCGAGCAAAGATCCTCCCAGCACTTCCTCAGACCCGCGACGATATCCAGCTTCCAGATTCTTACACCAAGACCACATCCGGAGACGACTTCCTTACCCACGCAGCAGCCGACAACAGGTTTCTAGTGCTTTCCACACAAGAAAATCTTTACCATCTCGCCAATGCAGACACTATATACTGTGATGGAACATTTAGCATGAGTCCTACCTTATTCACCTAGATCAACACTATACATGCTTTTGTATACAATAAAATGTTCCCTTTGGTGTATGCACTATTACCCGATAAGAAGGAGGCAACATATGTTGAGTTCCTCAGATGTGTTAGAGACAAAACATTGGCACTTGTCAATGTTAATCTTAACCCAGGCCATGTGTTTACAGATTTCGAAGTTAGTATGCAAAATGCTGTGAGAACTGTGTTGCCGAGGTCAGAACTAAAAGGTTGTTTTTTTCACTTTGGTTAGTGTATTTGGCGCAATGCGCAGAAATATGGACTACAAGCAGATTTTTCTCGGGTGCCAGAAATCAATAAAATCGTCAAGCAAGCAGCAGCATAACCATTAATTCCAATACAGCAGGTTGAAGATGTATGGCTGCATGCCCTTGATGATGCACCACTCCAAGATGCCAGAGTGTTGCAATTTGCAGATTACGTAACTGAGTTCTGGGTGGAGGGGCAGCATGGCAGAATGATGTGGAACCATTTCCACACTGAGGGTCCACGCACAACGAACCATGTTGAAGGATGGCATTCCATGATAACATCCATTATTGCCACCCCTCACCCAAATATTTTTAAGTTGGTGGCTTTTTTTTAAGAATGAACAAGCTTACTCCGAAGTAATCATTCTCCAGTTAGGTGCCAACGGAAAATTACGAGTATGCCGATGGCGTAGCCCGTTTAACTACATTGTAAATTTTCATTGTTTATCTTGTTTTTGTGTGATGTATGATATATCCATGTATGTTATATTTTTATTACATATTTTATATATAAAACATCGAAAATTGTTATATATATAGAGTGCTAATGTGATGTATGATATATCCATGTATGTTATATTTTTATTAAATATTTTATATATAAAACATCGAAAATTGTTATATTTTCATTAAATTATAAAGTGCTAATGTGATGTATGATATATCCATGTATATATATTTTATTAAATATATATAAAACATCGAAAAATAAAAAAAAATTACATAAAATATTTGGGTTTTTTTTCATCTAATTACCTGGGGTGTTCCCACTTAGCCGGCAGGCTTTGATATCAAATTTTGCCGCTAATCCAGAGTTAATCCTAGAACAATGGTGTTATAAACTATAGTCCATATCTTTTTTAAGACTAAAACTGTATTGATTTTAACAAATTTAAGTAGGTCTTGCATTACGGCCACGTGTCGGTTTCCTGCAACTGATACCGGTTCCATTCAACCAAAAACAGTAAGTTAAGAAGTCAAGGTTGCGGTGCATGGAAAGATTGTCACACATAGCAAGGTAAGAATATTTTTTTTCTCCGATTGAAAAGTTTGGAATTTTATAACTTTTTTCGTGGAAGACGACCGTTAAACACGTGCAAATGCGAGGAAATACTTAAAATATTAACAATTTTAATTCTTTGAGACAGAATTTGTTAATTACGAACGAAATAAAATTAGTATGAATTGTCTATTTTATGAATTTCGTATTAAATAAAAATATTCTTCATCGCACGGCGTATGCCAGTCTTTATTTATGCAATAATTATCGATACCATTCATAATCATAATAAAATAAAATAAAATAAATAATACTGACAGAAATGAGAAAGACTTAAAATCTCATTTCATTTGATTAATTATTATCAATATTGTTTAATCATATTTTCTGTAATTTTTCAGGTTCCTAGGACTCGGTAAAAGATTTGATTGAAATTCAATTGTGTATGGTTCATTTGTCAAGTGTTATTTTATTTTTATTTTTTTTTTGATACTTTATAATTATTTAGAGAAAACGTAAAATCACTATAAAGGATACATAAAGAAATGTTATTTTATACGTGTTGAGAGAAAACTTAAAATTCTGGTTTGATTTTATCGTTTCAACATTTCGAAAGAGAGCCAGTTTCTAAGATCTAATGCATTTTTAGTTATTGTGATATTGTTATTTTTTTTCAGTTCCAACCAGAAATAAGAAAGATTTCCATTAATTTTATCCCCATTAAAATTAATGAAATATTTTTATTGTTGATTTAAACTTAGTAAATATTATAGTTAGACATAGGGTACATAGGTCAACTAAATGTAACAGTATTTTGTTTGTTTTTTCCTGTTATTAAATTTAATATTTTATTTAATATTCCATATCTGGTCAAAGAAAACATACTTCCTATAGTTTGATTTTATTGTTCCTTATTCAGAAACCAATTTTCATGATCAAAATGATTGTTTTTATGATATTGTAATGTATAGTTATTTTTATTACTTTATGGCCGATTTCCTTTAAATTTTGTCCAAATAAATGTTAAAAACAATATTTTTGTGTTTGAGTGTAGTTAATGTGTATATCTAGCACACGTGTGTAAAATCTGAGCCCGCTCCAAAGTCATTTAGACAGTCAAATTATCATTTTATCAATTTTGCCCGTTTATATGACGGAATTTTGCAAAAAGCTGCTTACCTATGGGTATATAAAATCAGCTACAAAAAAAGAGTTCTGAACCGATTTTTAAAATTTAAACGCATTAATGCACATTTTCAGGTCTCTAGCTCAAAAATTGAATTTTGGTTGGCACATGCTACTTAAATAGAACCAAAACTTTCTATAGGATTTAGACCGGAGGCGTCTTACCACAATCAAATGTCTTATGTAGGGGCCTACTATAAAACTAACTGATTATCTGCTAGGATCTAGATCTGCAGAGATCCGATCATGATTGCTCCATTATCCTACATGGTATACCGGTATATATTCCGGACACTTGATATTGTAGCTATTTTCAATAAATTGTCAGACTCAATGAATGAATGACCAATTTTGCATGTTTATGTTTAGTCTGTATCTTGAATGAAAACTAAGAAATAGGTTGACGGAAAGAAAGAAATGAATTACCTTTTTGTTACAGGAAGCGTTCCTTATCAATAAAGTCACATGTTTAACAACGCATGCGGTTGATTTTACGTTTAAATACTCAAGCCTAATCCGTGACATTTCTCAGCTGACTGATGAATTCTATTTGATGTATTGAATAGTGCGGTGAAGGGAGACAACTCTATTCTGATGACACTTTTTGTGATCTCAGATCGCGTGCTGGAAACTAATATTTTTTTTTTATAAGCGGGGCAGAATTGTCAATTACATACGGCGGGCAAACAAATCGGTTAATATATTTTTCCTCCCACAAAAATCGATTAGATTATTCTGATTTGTCATGCAATTACGATGATGTATCAAACACACGAGCGGAATGTCGATACTTTTGAACCATTTTTTTACTATTTTTTATTTTACTAAAACATCAAACGAAATAAATACATAATACTGTTATTTACAGAATAGAATGTCCTATGAAAATGACAAGTTTTTAGAGCTTTTTTGAAATTTTCAGACTTATACTTTTTGTGATAATTTTTTTTTTTTTTTTTTTTTTTTTTTTGTGAAATAATGGAAGGTATATGTAATAGTTTATTTATCAGCAAATAAAATGGTCTTATGTACTTATTAACACTTTTCTTAAACAAAAACAAAACTCTTTGTGTAAATTATCATTCTCTCATTTATATTTGCAGATAAAAATGCAATTACACTCATATTTTGACAACGGCGGATTGAAACATAAAACAACTTTTAAGGTAGTATTATAGGTTCGACTTGACGAGTTTCACGTCAATATTTAAAATTAGTGTATATATACATTCGGCGTAAAATATAATTTAACGAAACTGCGTGGTAACCAAGTGCCTTTTATTCGGACCCGTAGCCAGCTCATTAAATTTGGTGGAGCTATAATACGGAATTTTTTGGATGGGCTGAGGATGTGGCCAACTCAAAGTACTCCTAAGAAATCATTACTAATTCGAAGGGGGGGGGGGCTACGGACCCACATTCATGAACCGAACAAATTAAAAAAAGAATGTCTTTACAACATAAGTGATTTGTCGCACATTAGCCGATAATCTGCTCTCTATTTTGCTGAAAGGGTCTTAGAGATAACTAGTCTAAGAGATAACATGTTATATAAGTAGACATTTTGGTGACGTATAATCAAAAGTCTTGATATAGACGATAACATGTTATATAAATAGACATTTTAGTGACGAACAATCAAAAGTCTTGATATTGACGATTAAATGAAATGGGGTTTAACGTTCTATAATTCCGTTCAGACTGGGCTAATGAAGACGGGCAAACAATAAGGGTACACGAGACCTTGGTTTATCGTCCTATCCGAACGACTATACGTTGTCCCGTGCCAGAATCTCTGTCCTACATCACCGACAAGGTGGCCACGCATTAAAATTCCGATTAAATATTTCGGCCAACACCGCTATCAAACACGGGACCCGTTAGTTATCCGATATATAGACAAATAAACAGCAGCGTTACAAGTAAAGTCCGACATATCGCTTTTCTTTGCGTGTATTATGCATGTCCAAAATAAGCAAACAGAAGATAGTAATATTAAACTGGATGACTGGCAAAATCATTTCACAAGTCTTTTTCAAAACAACTCCCCAATCACTGATGATGATAAAACTGAATTCTTAATTAATAATTTGCTACATTCGAATGCAGAAAATACATCTCTAAACACCCCAGTCTCTGCCGATGAAGTGAGGACAGCCGTCTCTAGTCTTAAAAGAAACAAATCTGGTGGACCTGACCTAATACTAAATGAAATGATACTCATGTCACAGGAAATCATGTTAGATCACTACTTGAAATTATTTAATCTAATTCTTGCAGCGGGGCTCTTGCCTGAATCCTGGAAAAATTCCTTTATTGTTCCGATTCATAAAAAAGGAGATAAGAATGACCCAACAATATAGCTCTAGCTAGCTATGTAAATGTTTTTTGTCAATGATAATAAAAGACTTACAAACTTCTTCGAGGATAATAATCTCATAGATGATGCACAGTGCGGATTTCGAAAAAAAATCACAGAACTGTTGATAATGTCTTTATTTTAAAAAGAATGAATAATAAAATGTAAGAAGGAAAAAACTAATTTATTCTATGCTTCGTCGATTTCTCGAAAGCCTTCGATTCAGTTTGGAGAAAGGGCTTATTGCTTAAATTACTTCAGAATAATATCAATGGTAAAGTTTTCATCTAATTAAATCTCTATATAACTATACTTCTTATACTGTGAAAACCTTGGATGGTCTGTCAAATAATATAGAATCGTCCTTAGCCCGACCCTATTCAATATATATCTTTGGAAAGTCCATGTCTTGATTCGCATGGCATGAACTATCTCATATTCTTTTCGCAGACGATCTTGTTCTGCTATCAACATCATCTGTTGGTCTTCAAAATTGTCTTGAATGTCTCAATTCTTTTTGCACTGATTGGACACTTAATATTAATTCAGCTAAAACGAAAGTAGGGCCTAATGCTTTTTTATAACAATAAGAAAAGTCTGAAATACAAATCCCAGCTGAAAGTCTTTTTTAACAATCAACTGCTCAAAACTACTGATGAATATCTATATTTGGGGTCTATATTATAACAAATAATGCATCCTTCAAAAGTGCGATAAATGAATTAAGTAAAAAGGCTGGGAGGGCATGGTTTGGTATCAATCAGAAAGTGTGCACAAATGAACACCTCCCAACTGAAGTACTTATAAAACTGTATGAAGCAGTAGTGAAACAAATAGCTCTGTATGTCTGTGATGTATGAGGGTCGCAAATAGTAAATAGCAGAAATGTGAATTTACACAGATGGAACTATGTGGAGCATAATAAAATCACAATAAAAACTTGCAAATCTATTTTACTCCAACCTAAAAAATGTTCAAATATAGGATCACTGGCTGAACTAGGTATCTTCCCAATTCAAATTGATAGCCTGTTTATCAACCAACAAATGTTGCTATTTTATAAAAGATTAAATACACCTGACATAAAACGCACAAATCCGTTACTGTGGAAGATGTAGAAATAGGCAAATCCAATCCCAAATTATCATGGTCAGCAGCAATATACTCCCTCTTGGACCAGTTCAATTTATCCCCCCTGCACTTTCAAAATCTTACATTCAAACGGCTATAAGGTCACAATTCAATAATATTTATAAAACTGAATATATCTCTGACAATTCAAAACTTAGAACTTATGGCACTGTAAAACCTACTATAGACTATCCAGCTAATTATTTGCTTCATTTGCACAATAAAAACTTCAAGTCGGCTATGACCGCACTACGTTTGAGTTCCCATAAACTAGAAATAGAGAGAGGCCGATACAAGAACGTCCTCCCTGATTTGAGATTATGTTCACTCTGTTCCCTCTTAAAAGCAGAAACCGAATTTCACTTTTTGATTGAATGTCCACACTATGAATCTCTCAGGCTAAATATTCTTTCTGCTGCTTTCAGTGACAGATATGTGGCAATAACGTTTGAAAATCTATTTGACCCTCCCCCTTCAATCTCTGTTAGTGTATGTCATTATGTATATAAAGCATTTCAATGTAGAAATCAAACCTCGACCTGACAAGACAAACTTCACATTGTATTTCCATTTTTTAACATCTATATATCTTGAAATAATGACTCTGATATATATTTTCACTTTGATCACGAACCTGGATTTCATTTTCACACTCTTATAAATGTATAATATATATATATTGCTATTTATCCTATGTTCCTTATGACATTCACTTTTATCATGAACCGTTATTTCATTTTATGTACCGTATATTGCTATTTATTTTATGTTTCTTATGTCATGTCATGTCATGTCATGTATTGTATGCGGCTTGCAATGACACAATAAAATCTTATCTATCTTATCTATCTTATCTATGGGTATCTATCTTCACCTTATCACGACTACCCATTTTGTCTATCAGGAAGGCATTTCTGACTATGACCTCGAATCGAACAAAAATCATGATTCAAATTTAAGGACAAAAAGGTAAATACATGCTATAAACGTTACTAATTCATGTCTAATCTAATAGCGTGTTATTTATCATTGTTAATTCGCCCCACATCGGGCACATATCACTGGCGAACAGAGCATTCGCCATACAGTGTGCTATGATGGAAACATTTTCAAGGAATCTTTTACGTGCACGCCAATGTGTAGGCCTACACGGGGCCTCTTTTTTCGTTCCATCCGAACCACTAGACAGCTATGCTTGTCAGATCCTACGCCCTGTGCCACTGACAAGGGGGAACCACGCAGGAAAATCTAGATGAACTTTTTCGGCCAATGCAGGAATCGTACGCCTGACATCCACCCCACCCCCTGTTTCGATCACGGTATTGGCTTAGTTACTATAGTAACGGATATAAAGCCGATAAATATCCGTTACTATAGTAACTAGGTGTTGGCTGAAAAAGTTCCTTGGGATTTTCTTTGAAAACTTATATATATAGGCCTACACTATAATTTCTAGTTTTAATTACCGTACTTGAACTTATTTGGAACGTGTTCATTACAGAGAGATATCTTTTTACAGGCGGGTAGTATGAGACCAAGTCAATCAGTTATTGCGATGTCTTGTTGTAATAATATGTCTACATTCTACTGTGGTCTGATCCTAGATTCTTTACTACAGTTTATTTCCCTTTGACAGAGTTTCTACTACTTTCGATTTATCACTTCTTATGTCTGTGCAGGTTTGCAGGTGCTGTTTTATGTAATGTTTTAATTTAAGAAACAGTTATACTAGATGGATTTAAACAGATATATATTTAGACTTGAGTAAAACTGAAGATGGCATTATTTTGAAGAAGACAGGCTTATTGATTTATTTTTAGCCGGTACAAATCATAATTAATCACATTATTTTAGATTTGATTTAGCCTTTAGTCTAAGTGGCGAACTCAATTTCTTTATTAATGCATGTACCATCTTTAGAATAAGTTAATTTTATACTATTTGTACTTATTACACATACCCAGCCCAATCTACTGAAACAACATTCATATCAGCAAATATTGACCATAAATAAAGTAAATCAAGCGTTGTTTTTACGTGTAACGATGTAAATAATAATAATAATATAAAATGTTGAAAAAGCAATCTACTATAGCCTAGCTTTGATTTAAAAAGAGGCGATTTGTACTCGTGTCTGCTCGGATTATCTGCTTAATTGTAGTTGGATGTAGAAGAAATGTTATAACTTAGGCCTAAATAACAGTCAATCGTTGTTTTGATGAAAAATGTTGTCAATTTTGCTACGTTTTTGGCGAGTGTCATTCACGTTCGGCATTGCTTCCTGGTAATAAATAGGACCATCTCTTATCTCGAAACACAGAGTTTTGAGAGATGAGGTTTGTTATCTACATTAGATCCAGTGTTTTCTGTGTAAGCGCACGTTGCATCTTAAAGAGCACATAAAACAAGAAAACGAAATTGATCGAAATTGGTTACTATATGCATTTTACGGCAGTTTAACATCAATCTGATGAAAAATAATTCAGATATCGTCACTCAAAGAGACCTCCCGTAAACACGACTTGGCCAATTATCGCAAACACTCTTAATCCCCTCAGACGCCACTGACGTCACAGTGACCGAATGCATATTCGGAATGTTTATTCTTTAATTACCTATATAGGCTACAGCCGGCGTGTGTATTCATTAACGCCTGACTGATTCCTTAATCCTCCTAATTAAATAAAACCATTGGAAGGGTGCCCCACCCTAAATGAATATCTCCAAATATCTCGACAATTACACCACAATACTAATATATTTAGAAAGCCTTAAATCTGTTTCACACATTTATAGTCACTAAATAAACGACCATGCTGTACTTCATAAGCTATGATCATTTAAACCATACATAAATAATACTGAAAAATGGTTTGGAGTGGCTTCCATAACATCCAGACACTTTTGAGTAAAAGATAGGTTACGTGCCCTTGTTTTAAAATTAGTCTCGCTTAACTAGTCTACCGATCATTCTACGTCTAATTGACGGGTCGGGATAATCAAGACTACTTTTTTTTACGAAACATGGAACAAGAAATTGAATTTAGAAGCACCAACATCAGGCGTCTCAACAATATTTTTAAGAACCTTGTAAAAGTAAAATGAAACTACTGCTTTGATCATTATTCTTCCATACGGACCTGGAGTCAGAGATATTATTTGTACTTAACCAAAATATGCAGCTTCTAATGGTACAGCTAATTATAAGGCAATTTAAAAAATAAAACGAGCGTAATTTCTAAAGATGCCGTAATAACCAAAAAGTTAAATATTATTGCTATTCAGAATCGTCAACAATAGATTTTTTACGGCTGTAGTAGTGTTTGGTGTTTTGAACATTTCCGCATGCTGTTGCTATTTATAGCCTCAACGAGTGTGCGAGACTGTTAGAAATCAGTAGTAAGTCATTGAACTAAAACGTGCAGGATCAACGTGTCAAGAACAACTTTTCAGTTGGCACGTGGGGCACCCTACCATTGATTACGGAAAAATTTGTTTTATAATTTATTATGTAATTTTAATTTAAGATCCAATTTAGAATTTGTTTCATAATGTACGGTCGTTTTGATTTCTCACGACAGCGATTTTAATACCCTCTACCATCGTGTGCAGTCCAAACGATTCGAGATACATCAGACTATCAGAAGAGTATCGTTGTTCTAATTTAGAATTTGTTTCATAATGTCCGGTCGTCTATTTTCTCACGGCAGTGATTAAATACCCTCTACAATTGTGTGTGCAGTCAAAACGATTCGAGATACATTTTCGTCAGAAGAGTATTGTGGTTCTTCTAATTCCCCCCCCCCCCCCCCGAGTCAAAAAGTACAGGGGTAAAAAGATATGATCATGACAAAGGTATCATAAACATCAAAAATGATTGAAACGTGATTTGTAAGTGACAATCCGTTATCGTCATACGGCGCCTTTCTTTCTGCATGCGGCTTTGATTTCATTACGCTGAAATAGACTGTAAAAATGAAATACGAAAAAATATCTCAAATGTCAGAATTAACAGTACAAATACATTTTGTTGGTAACCATCTTAATGGAATAACAGATTGATAAGGGTCATCTAACTACTTCGTGTATTGATGGCAAGTGTAGGGTCGTTTATACCTGCCATAAACAATCAAGACGAGAAAGGTCGGCTTTTGAAAATGCTTTGACTTATATAGTATAGTAATATGTAGCTTACATGTAAATAATGACGAGTTAATGATTACGCAGCAATGTTAAGTGGACCGACAAATACACACATGTTAACTGGTGGTGTGTATACAATGATATATTGTACAGGCAGTGATGTATTGTATAGATTATGTGTATAGATTATGTGTAGTGCCTGTGACGTCACCAGCCAATCAACCGGATTAAGGTTGTAATTGAAAATTTGAAAACCGTTTTTGGCTGTCTGATGTTTAAACGTTAATATCTGAATTGATTTTAATCAGATTGGTGTCAACTTGACGTAAAATGAATGTAGTATCCCTTGGCTATCAATATATGCAATTAAGAATTATTATTTTATGTGGTCTTTAAGATCATTTACAAGTTGTATGGTTTTGATTCCCCACTTGTACGTGACACGGAGCAGGTCAACTAGTTGTGGGTAATTTCCTCCGGGTTCTCCGGTTTCCTCAAGCTGCTATAATACCCCTATGTGCAAGCGAAGTAATGAAATAAAATTGAACCATGTGTTAGTCCCACAATGATGTAGTTTGTTTTGAGTGGACGTTATTCGATAAGTAGCCAAATGAACAACTTCAACAGGTTTTCCCATGCTATTAATGTTATAGGCGTTAACCTTGTTCTCTATTCAATAGCCTACTATAATACCCAGTAGGGCCTACTATTCTATTGACATAAAACTGTAAGGAGATAAATTGATAGTTAAGGTCAAAATGATATAGCACTTAAATTCACATTTTGGGTTTAAAGTGTCGACAGTAGAACACAAAATCAGCTATATGTTAATATTGGGTCTACCTGTGGACATTAATAGTTGTCAGATAGGTATAACCACTTTTCAAAGTCCTGTAAACTTAATTATAAAGCTACAATTTCATATTTTTAAGTTGTATTTTTAAAGTGTATTAAAATAAAGCCTTAAAATAGACTGAGTCCGAAAAGTCGTCAAGTAAGTCCAAACCGTCGTCCAACAGGGTCCGAAAGGTCGTCTGTGTTGAGTCCGAAATGACAGGGGACGGAAATGTCGTGCTACCAACAGTCTTACCTTGTTAAAGAATAATCCTATTAATCCACTATTGCCAGTTGAGAAATTGGCAAATATATTATTTCAACTTCAAATTCAAACATTTGAAGATAGCTATACCATTGCCAATTTGGGGGAGAATAGAAAAACAAGGGAGGTAATTGTGTTATTATTACCGTTATCAGTGATTTTTAAGTGTGGAGAATAATGCCTATGATTGTATAATAGTGAGTTGAAAACCTATTGAGCAAAAGACCTAGAAATAATTATGTTTTGACCTTCTTTGAAAATATGAAATTCTCGCTTTAAATAGACACTTATTCAGAAACTTACACAAAGTGAGAGAGAGAGAGAGAAATGGGGTTTAACGTCCACTCAACATAAACCAGGTCATTTCGGGACTAACATATGGTTTAATTTTATTTCAATAATTCACTAGTGCGTAGGGGTCTTTAGCAGTGGGAGGAAACCGGAGTGCCCGGAGGAAACTTACACAAAGTCACTTAGATATTGATCAACACACAGACTATCCCAACACATCAAATTGCCCTATATTTTGAAGTTATTATATATCTCTGTATGAATTTAGCGTTATAGTTTCTGTTTATATTTTTATTAATTTCTTCATTGATACTTATTTGTCATTCTATGCTATTTTACTTGTTCATTGTGATATTGGTGATGGTTTCAATATTGTCATATCTTTTTAATCTTTAAGGTAGGAAAAATCCATCATAATTCAGTTTCCATATATGCCCCTTTAAACCTTAGTATTTGCAAACTATTAAAGTAAACAATCTGGAAAGATAGAATATGTCTTGGACGTGGTATCCAGGCAAGTAGTCAGCTTGCCCCTAGCTGGCTCCAATGGGGGTAGTAAGCTGCAAGTGCAACTGGTAAATAATGAAGAAGCATGAAGGGTAGTGATCTATATGTCTGTGTTCTGGGGGTTGGGTGTTCGAATGGTCTAATACATGCCCTATAGTTTAATTACATCAATACCTTGACTAAGTTCGATAATGAGCATTTTCTGCTCAGGGTAAGCAGAGCAATAAGCAATCTGACCTGTTGATACTTTGGGGCATGATAACTTTGGTTATAATGAAGTGAAAGCGATGAATATCTTAATATAGATTCATTATATCATTACCTTGACTAAGTTCAATGGTGAGAATTTTCTACTTAGGCTACGGAGCGACATGCAATTTTGGAACATAAAGACTCTGCTTTTAATTGAGGTAGAATGTTCATTGGGTGAATTTCTTGACTGAGTTCAATGATTAACATTTCGAGTCGAGCTAAAGCTAAGCAGAGCTACGCAATTTCATTGGTCGATGCTTTGGGACAAGATAACCTTGATTATATCTGATAGAGAGTGATGAAACTTAGTGTATAGTTTGATTGCTTGATGCTTTTGAAAAAATAAATGTGCAATTAATGAATATGTGTCATCTATTTATTTCGGGATTTTGGCGAGGGACATCAACCCTTAATGTTGGCTAGTTGAAATAAAATGGAACCATAGATCCCAAATGACCTAGATTGTGTGTAGTGCAGCCTCCCTACACTTACTAATGTTATATAATCTATGTTCGCTTGGTTGCTTTACCTTTAGATAAAGTAGATATTCAGCTCTAGGTGAATATAAATGTCTATTTATAGAAATAAGTTTATAATAGATGGAATATTGAATAGTCTTGAATGTTATTATATACACACATCTATAATAGGCATGTTGTATGTCTACTGACAGTAATATTAACCATGATAGGTTTCTCTGTAGGTATATTAGCCATGGTGTCAATGGATGAAATAGGGACATAGTTTAACTTCTTGCCAAAGCAATATTTCAGTGATTTTGAGGCTGACATACAGTGTATATTTTCTGTGATCATGTGTGCAGTGCTAGGAAGGAGAAAGTTTCCCCAGACAGTGCCAATTTCATCTCCTCATTCTTAAATCCCATCCGTCAGAGGTTCTTTCACGTGCAACCCAATGTGTAGTGTATATAATGTATATATAATACTATCCAAACAACTAGACACACTGCACTTTCCTTGTCAGGGCTGCAGGTGCTGTCATTGACAAGTGAGAAACAGGTTTTAAAAATCCTAAGAATTTTCTTGGCTGACGCTACGGATTCAGACCTGGGACATATTTCAGTCGGCATTCCAGTACCACAGCTCCTTTAGTCAGTAGAGCCTTTTATACCCAGTGTTTGATTTCCTACCTACTTTTCATCAAATATCTACTGTCAAGGTTCATTTACTTGCTTCCCGATGTGTACACAGATTTGTTGTTTTTTGTACTATCCGAATGACAAGACTATAGACAGTCATACCCTCTAAGAATTCTGTTGTAGGACTTACTATTAACTATGAATAGAATCTGAAATCTATATTTGCCCTAATCAAAAGTTTTCAGGCTAAAGTGAGAATGTGTAGCTCTCCGCCATAGACATAATAGAACAAAATCAGTTACAATAGATTTCAATTTCCAGGGACACATACATAGACATGTTATGATCAAATAATTGAGCTCTTTAAGACTGATTTTGAACATGGTAAAAATGATGGCACTAGAAAAGCCTATGAATTCAAAGTTGTTAAGAAGATTTATAAACTTTCACACTAGATGAAATTAACGAAGATATAGGCTAGTCCCGAAAGAAATGAAATGAAATAAAATAGGGTTTAACGTCCTACTCTTCTGCTCTGGCACGACTAATGAAGACAAGCATATGCCATACAGTTTACTATGAGGTATTGGGTAAATTTTGCACGGACATTGGCACGATGGCCTACTCTTACATTGAATTCCAAGTGCCAAGGGATCTTTTACATGCATTCTAATGTATACACAGGATCTCAATTTTTCATCCCATCCGAACGACTATATATAACACTGTCACAATTTTTACCTCATATGTAATTTGTTTGCTTTATAACGACCACTGAACGAGTGTCGAAACGCCGTGTGTATATAATATAGTGATGATTATCCATAGAACTGTGTTGTGTTATACCATTAAACAACTTAAAATACAGACACTATCCAATGTGTACCTTTTCCATGAAATCTTCACACAAGTCCAATAATGTACCAATGGCACGTCTGCACCATTATTTGAAATAATGGTAGGCGAACATCAAAGGATGCCATTAACAAAGTTAACTTATGTACCAGATTAACTAGATTTGGTCTGTAATAAACGTAACTTATTACTTGTATAAGATCGTCTAGAAATGAAATGGGGTTTCTGCACAAAATATGCTACTAAAGACTGGCATACCTTATGCAGTGTCTTACAAGGGACATTTTTCCCAGATAGTGACATTTCCACCTAATATTTGACATGTCAACAGATACACAGGACCCTGGTTTTTTTTTTATTGTGCTGAAATCATTGTGGAAAATCTCAGGCAACTTTCTTGGCTAACACAAGGATTGAACCCCAGACTTTTTAATTAATTTTTTTAACCTTTCGCTCTGAATATTTGATAATTAAGTGAAATAAAAATGATCCTGTTCAAAATGAATTACAAAATGTTTTCTTGTTGGCAACAATGCCTCTTTACATTTTGATTAAAATTGAATAAATGTGAAATCCTTATATTTTTCAGGTTTCTGTAACTGAATCGATGGCAAAGGGTCATAATAATTCTGAACTTTTTTCATTGAGAACTTTAAAAATAATGTATCGCAAATTATCTGCGAGAACTAAACTTGGTGTAGTTGTTGGTTTATTCATATTATGGTTTGTATATCGACGATTTTATTACAGTCACAGTATAAATATGGCTGAACCAAAACCAATCATAGATGGTAGCGAAGGTATACATACCGGTAATAAAGGACTCCGTTTTAAAAACAGACGTTTTATATTAGATGGTAAACCATTATGGATTCTAAGTGGCGCTATGCATTATTTTCGTGTTGTGCCGGAATATTGGAAAGATCGAATGTTAAAGATGAAGGCCGGTGGTCTAAATACTTTAGAAACGTGAGTATGTTATAGCATGTGATGGGATGGTCTAATGGTCTAAAGTGTTGTGCTTTAAGCTTTTGCTGGCCAGTTACCTCTAGTTTGTGGTCAAGGTTTTGATCCCTGACGTGAGCATATGTGGCTTGGAGATAGGAGCACTTTCTCAACCTCTTGGTTTTACGTTGGGCGCTCTTGTTATCTGCCACAGGAAAGACCACTGTGTCTACGCTAAGCATAACAAAATAAGGCAACTTGTCTGTGATATCACCCTTGATGGAAGTGGACATTAAGACTAATAGAAGAAGAAGAAGTATGATACATGTTTTGCTTTCAACTGCCTAAAGTGGTACTATACAAGCCACAATAATTTGCTTACTCACTCATCAGGAAGTCCTTGGGTTGATCCTTTTGTTGGCTGAGAATGTACATCAGGCTTTTCCATCATAATTTCCCCTGTGTCAGTACTGTAGCATGAAGCGCCTTGGAAGGAACAGTGTCTAGTCATTTGGATGGAATCAAAAAAGAGTCACATAATACATGTTGGTTAGACATAAAAGAACCAATACCAGTTTGATTTCTGTGATGAGAAGATGGTAATGCTGCTGTCCGGGCAACATTCCCTCATAGCCCAAACATTACAGAAAAATTGGACTCCATTTTATGATTAGATCATGACTAGCTGAGCTAGTAGTAATAGATAAGCCTACGGCTCGGTGATATATCAACCACTGCTCACTATTTATGCCCCTTCCTTTTTTGATATATCTCATTTTTTTCCTACTACATCTTGCCATATATTTTATGCTTTCTATATTTTCAGATATGTTTCATGGAATTTACATGAGCCGCTACCAGGCCTGTTTGATTTTGAAGGGATTTTGAATCTCAGGTATGGGTTAGGGCTTTTAATTCACAGTCTTAGTCAGTCAAATGTTTTAGTTCAGTTAATTATTACATTCAAATCTGAGATTTATGCTTGTAGGACTGGGTGGGGTGGAGTGTATAGGTTTACGTAAAAAATAGGATTGACTGCTAGATAATTCTTAAGTTGAAAGAAAACAGACTTCTTGGAGTGGAATTGGGTTGAATGTATCCTCAATATAATATTAACTTCTGTCATTTTAATATAAACACATGGTTATAGATATTCCTATGATTATGTTTGTAGTTTAAGGTGCAGAAGTTTGCCCAGGCAGTTGTGTTTTAACATACTCACAATCTGCGGCCTCAAAGACGCTATCCCTAACATGTGATGGCCTGTGCTTAAAAAATCATGAAAATTCATCTTGGCCGAAGAATGGAATCTACATTGGATTATTCTAATCGAGTGTTCAGCGAACTGACCCCTTAACTAGCACAGCACCTTGTAATGGAACATGTTTTGATTTTTTTCTAGGAAATATATAGAATTAGCACAAGAAATCGGATTGTATGTGATTTTGCGACCGGGTCCATTTATTTGCTCGGAGTGGGATTTCGGTGGAATGCCCAGGTAATAAGGATATTTTAAACAAGTGAGGTCCTGCATGATGATGAACATATCACTGGGACAAAATAAGCAGTATAACATTCATCTCTGGAATTTATTTAGTCTTTGTTTGGAACCAGAAAAAAGGATCACATTAAACCATTATTAAGAACCCGCTATTGGTTGCCCATTAAAATCAGTGCTTCAAATTCGAAATTCTGTTACCGGTTTTAAAAGCACTCAGCACCACAATAATCAAGATCTAGTCACCCCATATGAATCCTATAAAACCTTAAGACTGATCACGGAACAGGGCATTATAAGTTGTCAATGCTGTCAAACTCTAACAGATCGTTTTGCTTTGAAGCACCTTTTCTATAGAATTCTCTACCCTTAGACATCAAAGAATCAAAACTTTTAGACATCCTCATTTCATGTCAAGTTTGAAGACACATCTATTCGACGAAAATAAACATTAAAAGAATCCACATAAACTTCAAAGTGCATTAAGAACTTTTTCGCTGTTTTTTTTCCTCTATGCAAGTTCTGTGTTGATTGATTTATTTGTTTTATTTATAAAGTTGGTTATTGAAAGATCCTGCTATGAAAGTTCGATCAACTTATGGACCATATCAAGCTGCTGTTAAAAGATTTTTTGGAAAATTACTTCCTATGGTGGAATACCTACAGGTAATGTACATTCTGTAGCGTGAACTAATTATCACAGAATTGATAAGAAAAATATTATTCTTCTTTTTGATTAAGAAAACACAAGCAATGCACACCAAGTATTATTTAAATAAATTTCTGATTAATTTACTCATAACTGGTTAACTACAAACAAAGTCCAGGGTTCAATCTTGGTGTTGGTCTAGAAAGTTCGTAAGGATTTTCAAGCCTCGACTCCCGTTTTCAGTTAGAAGAACTAAGCTCTTATGTATACCATTCAAAACATAATCAAACTGATTATCACTCTCTTTCGGATGAAATCAACCTAATGAACGTCATGATCAACTTTAAACATTCTACCTCAATTAAAAGCAGAGTTGCAATGTTCCAAAGTCTGGACCAATCAAATTGCTTATCACTTATCGCTCTGGTTACCCTCTGGCGATATTATTGAACTAGTCAAGGTATTGATGTGATGAATGAAACTATATACCAAGTTTCATCATACTCACTTGATTAGAACTGAAGTTATTGTGTCCCAAAGCATCAGCCATTCAAATTGCTTACCTCTGCTTACCCTAAGCAGAAAATGCTCATCTTTGAACTCCATCAAGGCATCGACCTAACAAACACCTAGGCCAATTCTAGCTCAATTATAGAAGGAAAGTTATTGCGTCCCAAAGTCTCGACCAATCAAATTGCTTATCGCTCTGCTTACCCTCAGCAGAAAATGTTCATTATCAAACTTAGTCAAGGTAATGATGTGATGAAATGAAACTATACACCAAGTTTTATCACTCTCACTTAATTGGAACTAAAATTATTGTGTCTAAAAGCAAGAACCAATCAAATTACTTATCTCTGCTTACCCTTAGCAGAAAATGCCCGTCTTTGAACTGCATCAAGGCATCGGCCTGATAAAAGTTTGAAATTTCTAGCTCAATTAGAAGAAGAGTTATTGTGCCCCAAAGAGTGTGACAGACAGACAGACAGACAGACGAACCCAATTAAACTCCTTTCATTTCTGATAAATCACCTGTCTTCATTAGCCCTGTTGGTACAGAAAAGTAGGATGTTAAAGCCATTTCATTTTATTTGACAAAGGGGAGATTTGCACAGAAATTGTCCAGTTTATTGTATATTATTTACGTTTAATGGATAAATCCTGTTCTCCGATCGATCTGCAGCACAGCATAACTCATACAATATCATCAGAGATGTACTCATGAAATAAAATCTATTTCCTCAATATATCCAATTTAAAATCGTCATTAGAACCATTTATTTATGTTTCAGTATTCTAAAGGTGGACCTATTATAGCTGTACAGGTGGAGAATGAGTTTGGTTCTTACAGTAGAGAAGTTGAACATCTAAAGTTTATTGCTGAAGTTAGTCTTTTATATCAATAATAATTAATCCTGAATCCAAAAAGTTAAATTTACACATGGGGCTTGACACAAAACCTTAGTGGTCTACCCCCCGACAATGGAAGATACATGGGGGACTGACCTGGACCAAATTAAAAACATGATCGACGGTTCAATAGCATGTTGTAACATGCTTAAGTGTGAATCTTGCGTTTTGATTGGCCAATTGGACAATAACACCCTCTGATACTTCCTGTTTCGCATTTAGAGGAGTGTTATTGTCCAATAGACATGTCCTGAGATTTTACATTAGAACTCCTAATGATCTCAGGACATGTTTATTGGATAATACCACCTCTCTAAATGTGAAACAGGAAGTTTTTATCTCCTAATTAAAACATTATTATTGTGACATTTTTCAAATGTATCTGACACAAAGTTAAACAAGTTTGGTACTTTGATTTATTAATTATTGCATTTTAGACTCTGCGTTACCATGGTATCCAAGAACTACTTGTTACGTCTGATAATGAACAAGGACAGAGTCAAGCGCCATTTCACCATGGTATGTACAGACTGCAGATGGTGATGTTACAGTATTCATGTTTCAAAACCGTACTCTCATTCTAAATTTTTCCAGCCGGGGAAACTGGTATACATGTAAAAGTGTAAAAGAACCCTTGACCAGTTGTCTCAGGATAATTCTCCCCATGACATATGCACATGTATTCATTTGAAAGGAAAAATAAAATACTATTTGTTAGTCTCAAATGGATCAAAATATTCCATGATTCCTCAAATATGGACAAGAGGATGGATATAAAATAGCATCATGATAAACAGAAAAGGAGAGAAGAGGCAGTTAGATGACAGAATAGGATAACCTGTGTGCATTAGATCATAAGGTCTGTCCTTGAGTCAAATGACATTGTTTCAATCCCAGACTTGTAGCTGTAGGGTTCCGAGCACAATGTCATTCTCCAGGTCCTCCGGTTTCCTCCAACTGCTATGGCATTCTAATTATTGATATATTAGTTAATCCCAAAATGTCCTAGTTTGTGTTGAGTGGGTGTTAAACTGCAGTTAATAGTGGTCTTAAAGATAAATTTTATATTTACTTACTATTGTCCATGTTGTTTTCTAGTGGCGCTACCAACTGTTAATTTAAAAGAGATGACAGAGACTAGTTTTAAAGATATTAAAGCGTGGAGCCCTGATTACCCGTTAATGGTTATGGAATATTGGAGTGGATGGTTTGACCATTGGGGTACAGAACATAATACAGAAACCGTTGAGTGTAAGTAATGGGTATAATCGTATAATTGAACTAATCTTACTCTAATTAGATTAAACAATTCTATGTTACTATTGCTACCCGTTAAAGATTATCGTTATAAGAAAGGAGGGTCCGGATATACAACCTGTGACTTAGTGTTGTGGTTAGACCTGATACCCGGTTTCATTCCGTACCATTTATTTTAAGTTACAAAAGACGAAGACAAGAATATGTAAATAGATAAGAAATACATGTCAAAGATATATTGTATTAACAACGAAAGCTTGGGTTGTTTAGTAGCAGAGGGTTTTATATAATCTCAGTATTGAAACTCAAAATTGTATATCAATGTTACGTATAGTTATTTCGCCTGACAACCACCTTACAGCTGTTTCTTGGCAATACCATTTTTTCCTTTATTGTATTTCAGTTCATGGTAACATTGTTGGTAGTTTATTAAAAGAAAATATAAATATCAACTTCTATATGTATCATGGTGGAACAAACTTTGGTTTTATGGCTGGTGCCAATAATTTTGGCACTTATAAAGCTGATGTCACAAGTTATGGTAAGTTTTTATGTATGCCCACATTTTGAGAGGAATTCAAAACCTTTTGAATAACATATATATTGATGGGATTCAAGTAATAATAAACTTGATACAGTGACAACTGTAGATAGTAGCTGGTTAAAAACAAAAATGTTAGATACTATAAAAGATGGTTTTGTGATACCCTTGACTTTGTTTTTAACCCCATATTGGGGTAGGTGTATTGTATTGTCATTACCATACTCCTCTCCTTGTTATTTGTGTTGCCATGGCAATTAAGGGATTTTAAAAAGCAATTGTGATTTTTTTGTATAATTGCTGCAGCCATTGAGCATTTGTGGATATTAAAATGAATGATAATTTAGTTTGATCGGGGATGGTGATTGATTGGGGATGATGATTGATCAGGGATGATGATTGATCAAGGATGGTGATTGGGTATGATGATTGATCAGGGATGGTTATTGGATTAAAACCTAATTTAAAAGCATAAGCAGACTTGTTTACGTGGACATTTAGAGGAGGTGTATTAAACGTTGTCACCATATTTTTTTATCTAAGATTCCCACAAAACATATGGATTATTTCTGGTTTTTATTCTTTATCTTCAGATTACGATGCTCCGATATCAGAAGCAGGGGACGTAACTCCTAAATATATTAAAACAAGAGATTTGATATTACAATATGTATTAAAACCACAAGGTAAGATTATCTAATCACAGCTACAAGTAGTATGGTCAAAATGTTTGGAGGATATGGGACAAGAGAGGCACTGTGCCATTATTGAACCACAGTTATATGATAGCTGTAACTTGGGGACGGGGAGGGATAACTATTCACACACTAAATCTCTGCTTATAGTTAGCTGACTTATCCTCTTTAATCGCCTGAAAGATTAAGTTCTGTGTCCACTAATTAAACATGACAATTGCTTCGACAATGACATGATCAACAAACTCACAGACCTAACTGGCTGTGCTGATTTCATTATCTGTTTTATTGTAGATGAATTGCTTTTCCAAAACAATATACTGCATTGGATCAGTGAGTTGGGTGTTGGCTCGCTAGCCTGGAGGTCCTGTGTTAGATCCTGTAGTTACGTGAGAAAATGTATCAGGATTTTCCAGGCTGGTTCCATCTTGTCAGTGATGCAGGACAGTGGGCCTGGCATAGGACAAAACAACTGTGATCAGCGTGCAAGTGAATGAACCTTTGGAAGTTAAAATTAGATATATGAGGAGACTGTAGTACTGCTGTCCAGGCAAAATTTGCCTTATAGCACACTGTATGGCATTGACTCATCTAAATTAGCCCAGTTGAAACAGAATAGTAGGACGTTACACCACATTTCATTTCCTTTCCTTTCTCCAAAACAATTATCTTTTTATATATCAAAAATGTATATTTATAGGATGTGGTATTTCAATTAAAATCAATTATATTTTAATGATATCAGTATGTCTGTTTTCAAACGTAGTTCCTAATTACACATTGGCACACACATACCGGTAAAAGAACCCTTGACAGTTGCAATTCAGAATTTCCCTTATAGCACTCTGCATAGCATGTGTCCATCGTTATTAGCCCAGAGGTTGCATAAAGCAGACACATACCAGCAATGTTTATATTTTGATTCCAATTTACATTGATTAATGTTGTTGACCATATAATTGCAGGGATAACAAATCTGCCAGAGCCTCCACCATCTATACCTAAAGCAGCATATGGTTAGTATTATAACTTAGTGTATAATAGTAAGTATTGGAGAACTGCACCATATATAAATAAACAAAACAAACACAACACACTATCATTGTAATAGTAAGTGCAGGAGGACCGCACTACACGAAAACCAAAAAACCTATAAGATTAACTGCGGAAAATATCAAATCAAGTGAATGGATCCGGGGGCCAGCCGTAAGCGTCCACTGCGCTGTACAGTCCCGGGCCTGTTATGGTACAGGCTTCACTAAAAATGATTTGAAAAAAAAGAGGTAACAGAAATAATGCGACCGATCGTGACAATGGTCGTCTATTCAATGGCGATAGTCTGCCAGTTGACGTCAGATGTTAGAACGTCAAACAATTTCAACAATAAGGGCGATAATCCGGATAGAATCTCGGAAAACGCTAAAATAATAAGTGTAGTGAGCAATCAGGAGCAAAACCCGACAACGAGAACATTCTGCAGTACGAAGGGTTAAAACTCTACTCTAATAGTAAGTGCAGGAGGACCGCACTACACGAAAACCAAAAAAGTATTGATAATGCCTGGAGAACTGCATCAAGTATAAATAAACAAAACTCACACAACACACTACAATCTGATTGAAAGAAACACAGATCCTATTTTGTTAGGTTTTTTATTGTTCAAATCTTTGTTTCACATGTCTTTACTACACTAGTATCTGGAAGAGTTGTTATATAACCTGCATTCTGGATGATGTGACGGATTAGCCAATGAAATGGTCTGTTAAAGCGAGTTTTTGGCGTAACTTGCAGGAAACTGTGCGTAACCCACTAAAAATATCAACGCTGATTGGTTAATCAAATGTCTGACATCATTGGATTAAAAGCTGCTTGTATGACCTCTGATGCAACCTTCCATTAAAACTGGTCCGATCTTCATGTAGGAGAGATCATCGAAAGTATAAAAAAAAGTGAAACGAAATAAAGATCTGGGCCCTGTTTCACGAAATTTTAACTTAAGATAAAATCCAATTTTAGTAGATACTTCAATTTTGATTGGCTAAGCACTAAAATCAACCTAATATTATCCAATCAAATTACTAAAATTGGGATCTTATCTTAGTTAAAATTTCGTGAAATAGGCCCCCGTATTTTAATCAGATTGAACACACTAGTACATTACTAAGAAGAACTGCACTAAATATGATAAACAAAACTCACACAACACATTATCGGTGGATTAATACCCCTATTTGTATTTATTACAGGACAAGTGACAATTTTAGATTATCTGCCTTGGACCGATGTTCTTCAATTTGTGGAGGTAAAAATAGCCAATAGCCAGTGGTATAGATTTAATGGTGCATGTATTTGTACATTCTAACTAAATATATCTGGATAATGATAACAGTTACTAGAATCAACTTTATAGATACATTAGGCGAGATTTAGGGAATAAGCTGGCCTTTCTTGTTATAATTTTCTCTAGGAAAGTGTTAACTTTTCTGAGAAAGCTTGGTTGTTTTCTGTAGGAAAATGTTAACATTAATTTTTATTTTCTCTAGGAAAGTGTTAATAAAATTGTTATTTTCTCTAGAAAAGTCTTAGCAGTGACGTTTTGTTTCCTGCAGGAAAGCGATTATATAAAGCTGTTACTTTCGATATGAAAGTGTTCAAGATTGTTGATATTTTCTCCTTGTGGGTTTTCTCTGGGTCCTCTGGTTTCCTGAAACTGCTAAAGACCCCTACATGCAAGTGAATTTTGGAAATAAAATTGAACCATAGGTTAGTCCTAAAATAACCTAGATTCTGTTGAGTGGACTTAAACTCTCTCTTTCTTTCTATTTCTCTCTCTCTCTCTCTCTCTCTCTGTTATTTTTTGGTGGAAATGATAACAATATTGTTGTTATTGTCTCTAGGAAAGTGTTAACAATCCAGATGTTTTACCAATGGAAATGTTGACATTAAAGTCTGGTTATGGACAGTCATATGGTTTTATTGTTTATCAGAAGAATATCAACATCGGAGGTAATCTGGTTTTACCCGTGCCCATAAAGGACAGAGCTCAGGTAATCTATGACTTAATCATCATCACTATATATTAATAAAATAAATTTAGTATTATAATAAGAAATATTATTAACATTGTCATTTGATCCATGAGAGCCACAGTGGATCGGAGTGTATGACGCTGACTCATTGACCAGGGTGACCTTTGGATGTAGACTATGATTCGGACCACAGTCTGAACTATCTCGACCATGCACTGTCGTAGAGTATGGCTGGTAACGACCATTTGTTGAACTATAGTGCGAAAATCTGTGCAACCGAAGGTCACCCTGGAGGCCCTGTATTTGGTTTCTAGTGATAAAACTGAGGTTGTATATATAAATTAACGTTAGTGTTGGTAATCAAAATAAAAATAGCACACCTTGAGTCTGAAGCCTATTTTCCTTTGCCCTGTTGTGCAGAAAGGTAATACATCAAATACTTTGTGTATATTTTATTGGGGTTGATGTAATGTGAATGTTATCTTAATTTTCCAGATATTGTTGAATAGTCAAGAAGTAGGAATTGTAGAACCTAATGCAAATAGTGCATCTATCAGACTAGCTACAGCACAGGTAAATACAGGTTTCATTAGTTGTAAATCAGAGTACTCTCCCATTGACCAGATGCAAGAAAGTTATTTTCACTAGGAAAGCATTAGCTGACATGTTATTCTCTGTATGAAAATCTTAAAGATGCTGTATTTAAGAATTAGATATAGAGTTGGCCGTTTTTGCTATGATAGTTCAAAACAAATAATGATAAATGAATATATTGATTATTTTACTCAAATTATTTTAGTCTGTGCAAAGTTATGATAAAGATGAGAGTATCCTTGTCGAAACGTCGCTTAAACTCAGTAATTGAGTATCCATAAAATTGTACCTTGTGTTAAAGGTATGAGTGTTTGAAGTTTTGGTAAACTTATTGTAGCAACGGTACTTGACAATATTTTTTTGATTATCTATTTTAAATGGTCGCATCGTTGTTATCTTCTTAAAATTGGGACCATCCCATGTTATTATACTGTTAAACCCTTGACAGTTGGAATTTAAGCTATTAAGAAAAGTAGGCCATAATGCCGGTGTCCATGCAAATTGTCACTCATAGCACACTGTATGGCATGTGTCGGTTGTAATTAGCATAGTCGATGCAGAACAATATTCATAGAAATAAAGAAAAGGTTATCAAAATGTTTTATTTATCTGTAGAGTCTAAATGTGTTAGATATAGTAGTTGAGAATCTAGGAAGAGTTAATTATATCACTCAAGGATCAAATCTACTCAATGAAGAGAGAAAAGGTTAGTACTTGTATTATACTTATATTAAACACATATTTCATAACGTCTTTCATTGCGTCAAGTAGCAGGTTTTCGTCTAGGGTCATTTGCCCAACCTCATGGGTTTTCAAAAATTGTTAATGTTTATGTATATTACCCCCCCACCTCTACTTTGAGACAAATATACAGTCAATTTCTATTTCCATGGTTATGTATTGAGTGCAAGAAGATGTGTATTTTGGACAAACATCATTCCCACCTACTCTTCTTAATTACAACAGTCAAGTGATATTTATGTGCACCATGACCAATTGGTACAAAATACACACTTGCCTTAATTGTCAGCAATTGTTTCACTCAAATATTGAAAACTGTGCTGAAAATATTAGCTGAGTATGTGGAAGATGATATAAGAAATACTGTATATTATTTCATTCAGCCAACAGAAAATTTAATGTTATAATTATTCATATTGCAGGCCTGTCAGGGACAGTAACTCTGAATGAACTTCCTGTTAAAGATTGGAAAATATATCCTTTAGATTTTAATAAAGATTTCATTAAAAGGTTTGTTTGATGTAATACTCGGTCGTTTCCTACAGAAATATCTAATTTAGATTTGTCCAATAGTGTGTGATCAAATTGAGAATTTCATTAATAATTATCCATCATTGACAAACATGTACTTTTTTTTACAGTAATGAAATATGGGACTGAATTATTTTAATCTATAAATTAAATGGAGTTTAATCTCCTACTGGGCTAATGAAGACAGACTTGTGCCATACAGTGTGCTATGAGGATAATTTTGCTCAGGCAATGGCTCTAGCGCTACAGCCTATTCTTATTTTGAATTCCATCTAAGTGGGTAAGACATTGGCTTGCTAGCCTGGAGGTCCAGTGTTCGATCCCTGTTTTGGCTGAGAAAGTTCATCCAGATTTTCCTGCATGGTTTCTCCTTGTGAGTGATGCAGGATGGTGGGCCAGACAAGGACAGCTGTCTAGTCGTTCAGATGGGACGAAAAACCAAGGTCTGGTGTACACATTTGCATGCATGTAAAAGATTCATTGGCAGTTAGATTCGATATAAGAGTAGGCCGTAGCGCCGCGGTCCGGGAAAATTTCTCCTCATAGCATACTGTATGGCGTATGCCCGTCTTGATTAGTCCAGGTTAGGTGCAGAACAGTAGGACGTAAAACCCTATTTCGTTTCATTTTACTTACACGTTACAACAGTGTCAAAGAATCTATTGGAGCTTCCATGGCCAACCCCTGAGGCACACCTCAGATCCCCTGGTTAGCAAGCCCTCACTCAACCAATGTGGCTCAAAGTGAGAGCTAAAGCTTACTATAGCGCCCAGTGAGCGTGTTGAACCAACTATGTCCCTTCGGTTTTAATAAAAATTAATTTCTCGTTTACAAAAACTTTTTTGCTTGTGTTACTGAGGGGAATATTTCTGAATATATATTTAAGATTCATGGAAACCTTGTTGAAAATCGTTGGTCTTCCCCTTTAATATGTGAGTGCTTATTGTTAGCCTCCCACTGATATTTCTTGTTATTATATTCCAACAGGTTATCATCTAGTACAAAATGGTTACAATTTGGTGGAGTAGTCAGTCGTCCAGCTGTTTATAAAACTAACGTAGTTATCAATGGTCAACCAACAGACACTTTCCTCAATATGATGGTCAGTATTATAACCTTTATAAGTGTTCAGCTAGTTGGAGTCAGACTTACAACAAATTGCTACCAAGATATCAATATTTATTTTCTTACTGATGACACCCAATGAATAACACTCTTATGAATATAGTACAATTATATGGTACTGCAGAAATCTGTTACAAAAAATCCTTGAGCAAAACAACAAATCAAGACGATTTATATCAAGAGAACTTCGTAATGAAATGAAATGAGGTTTACTGGCCTACTTTTCTATACCAACTGGGCTAATGAAGACTAATTCCTAATTTTGAATATTTTCGAAATTTTAATTACCCCAATGAGGAAGTGACACCTCCATCAACTGTAAAATCATAAAATTGTGAAGTACCAGGTGCAAATGGCCAATGAGGAAGTGACGCCTCCAACAACTGTAAAATCATAAAATTGTGAAGTACCAGGTGCAAATGGCCATTCAGTTCAACAAGAAGAATGAAGTGTCAGAGAAAACAGTTAAAAATATAATTTATAACCTGAGTAATGCACAATATTTTATCTGGTACAACTGAAGTCATTATTTCTAGCACCACAGCAAGAATAATGTCTATGTAGAAAGCTCTGTTGAGATTAGTTGCGTTTTTTTATACACAAGCGGTTTACTGTTGGAAGCTTTACTGGCACCATGTTTTGATTAAAGGCTTAATCTTGCTTTAACTCGGTAACTGGTCAAGGCCTTCACGTAATACTCTACATTTGTCATCACTAATTTCAATTGTTCTAAACCTATGCGTTTTTTATACACAAGCGGTTTACTGTTGGAAGCTTTACTGGCACCATATTTTGATTAAAGGCTTAATCTTGCTTTAACTCGGTAACTGGTCAAGGCCTTCACGTAATACTCTACATTTGTCATCACTAATTTCAATTGTTCTAAACCTATCTGGTTCCTCGATAGAAAATATCATTGTGAATATCAACTGAATTTTCGTTGCAAAGTTCAAGGTTCCTTCAATGCAAACCACCTCACACCGTAGTCCAAACCTTTCTAATTTACCTTTCTGTTCTTACATTATGCTTGTAAGTTTGCCTTTCTTTCGTTTTCCTTTATGTTTATATCTCGACCTCAAATTGAACAGCATAATTGTCTGCTGCAAAGGCAGATGTTACCTTAGGAACAGGTACTGATGTAGCATTACACTAATCCTTTGTCTAATAGCAAACCATGAGGGATCAACATATAAATATTTGAGAATATAATTCTTTGTTTATTATTTTAGGGGTGGAAGAAAGGAATAGTGATAATAAATGGATTTAATTTAGGCCGCTATTGGGATATTGGTCCCCAGAAAACTTTATATGTTCCTGGACCAGTTCTTAAATCAGGTGTAAATGAGGTGAGTACAAAAACATGGAGACCTCAAAATTTTTTCTATGAACATTTGAAGTTTGCGTTAGTGTCTGCCTAGTGGACTACAGTGCCGCGCTTCGACCTCTAGCTGGCCGGTCACCTCTGGCTTGCGGCTGTGGTTTCGAGCCCTGGTGTGAGCGTATGTGGCATGGAGACAGGGGCGCCTTCTCAACCTCGTGGGTTTCCTCCGGGCACTCCAGTTTCCTCCCACTGCTAAAGACCCCTACGCGCAAGCAAATTATTGAAATAAAATTAAACCATATGTTAGTCCCGAAATGACCTAGTTTGTGTTGAGTGGACGTTAAACCCCATTTCTCTCTCTCTCTCTCTGCTCATTTCACACTGCAATCTTTATGCATACATATATATGTTCATAGAAATAATAATAGTTCTGAAATATCTTTTATACAAGCCAGTATACTGTATGTATATTTCCTCATCCAGTTTCCTAAATAACATAACAGTTGTAAAAAGGGTATCAGTTGTTTAAAAGGACTTTGGTCGTTTATTTATTTGATCACTTGTGTAGGGCTGTGGGGGAGCTTTTTGGCCAGATTGTAGCATTTATGCCCAGTTTTTGCTAATGCTGTGATTTGAGCCTAAACATTCCAGTACCCTATCCCATGAGTACCCTATCCCATGAGTGGACCTCAGGTTTTTTTCCCATCTAAACAACTAGGCAAAACCCTCATGCACTAACCTTTACAATTGAGGAATGGTCATGAAAAATCCGGAAGATTTTATTGGCTCATTTGGATGGTATTTGAACATTCTAGTTTCCCTGCCACACAGCGCACAGCCTTTGTATAATCTGTTTCATTTGTTTCTGGATAGCCTGCCATTTAATAAACGTCTTAATTGTCCCCCGCCTTTCGAAGAAAGTTGGGGGACTATTAAAATGGGTTCGTCCATCCGTCTGTCTGTCTGTCCGTCTGTCCGTCACACTTTTTGGGACACAATAACTCTCTTCCTAATTGAGCTAGAATGTTCAAACTTGGTGTAAGTGTTTATTAGGTCAATCCCTTGATCGAGTTCAAAGATGAGCATTTTCTGCTTAGGGTAAGCAGAGATAAGCAATTTGATTGGTTGATGCTTTGGGACACGATAACTTTAGTTCTAATTAAGTGAGAGTGATGAAACTTAGTGTATAGTTTCATTACAGTAATACCTTGACTAAGTTCGATAATGAGCATTTTCCGCTCAGGGTAAGCAGAGCAATTTGATTGGTTGAGACTTTGGAACACAATAACTCTCCTTCTAATTGAGTTAAAATATTCAAACTTGGTGTATATGCTTATTAGGTCAATGCCTTGATGGAGTTCGGAGATGAGCATTTTCCGCTTAGGGTAAGCAGAGCGATGCGCAATTTGATTGGTCGAGACTTTGGAACACAATAACTCTTCTTCTAATTTGAGTAAAAATGTTCAAACTTGGTGTATATGCTTATAAGGTTAATGCCTTGATGGAGTTCGAAGATGAGCATTCTTTTGTGGTTACTTGTGTAGCGGAATTTATACAACAATATGCTTGCATTCGTAATTCTTGCAACATATAATAGATCATGACTCATGCTGACACTATATAATTATTTCTTTGGGTTGCATTCCCAGTTGTTTTCAAATATGAGTGAAGTCTGTGTCACCACAGGCCCGGGACTGTACAGCGCAGTGGACGCTTACGGCTAGCCCCCGGATCCATTCACTCTCTTTGATTTGTTTATGTTTGTGGTCTTTGAGTATGATGTCTTGTCCATATATTTGTTTTTGACTTGGACACGAGGGCCCTTTCCCTTGGCCAGAGGGGCCCTTTTGTCTGCCTTTAGGGTCCCTCTAACTAGGGTACATTTTCATTTTTCTCATCGGTTTTATCATTTTTCTTTATAAAACACTTTTGGATGACACTTCGTGTACAGTTTGATTGCTCGATACATTGAAAAAAATAAATGTGCGATTAATTAATATGTGTCTTCTATTTATTTTGGGATTTCGGCGGGGGACTTCAGCCTCACTGTTGGCTTGTTTATTTTAGATTATTATATTTGAGCAGCATCACGGCCAGAGTCACATCACCTTCCAGTCAACGCATGATTTGGGTCCTGTTAAATCTAATTAATCTTGTTGGGGAAAGAATATCTTAATGGCAGGTGAGGTGGGGGGCTGTTTTCACTGCAGCAGTTTATAATTGAATTATGATACTAAGTTTGTTAATGAATAAAGTATGTAATCATTCAAACAAAATGTAGGCTATTAATTAATGCATCGTTGGTGAAAATCTGATATTTAAGAAAATTAAAAGTTAATTATAAAAAAAATACACAAAAAAGTTGTTGAAAAAAATGTATATGGTTTTTATGTTTTTAATTTACTAAAAGTGTTTATGGCCTATAGTAATAGTGAGCTTTTACAGAAAGTGTGATCAAATAATATTGTCAGCTTTATTATGATTTAATATTTGTCTAAGCAAGTGTGATCAAATAATTTTGTCAACTTTACCATGATTTAATATTTTCTAAGCAAGTGTGATCAAATAATATTGTCAGCTTTACCATGATTTAATATTTGTGTAATATGGTTTTATATTTTGAGTGTTTATTTATAAATCTGCCTTGTTTTAAGTTCTTGTACAAAAAATCTAACTAGCCAATATATCAAATATCACTTTCACATTGTCACAGTTTTAGCTAGCAGACTATTTCATATTATTCAGATGGGTAGTGGGGTGAGGGTTCCCAGGTTCAGCAGGTGTGAAGTGGTGCATAATTTCCTCTGGGCTGTGGCCTATAATGCCTTTTTTTCAAATTTATGTATCTGCACAAATTTTATAAGTGAACTTAAAATTAGGCTTTTTGATATCACTCATTGGGTATAATTATTGAATATCTTTCTTTTTATGGCTTTTTTCTTCCTTCATTTATCATAGATTTATGTTATGAATGGGCTATAAAAGAAGTGTCACACAATTCATTTGAAATAATGTTTGTCCAACTAAAGTTTTACCAATCATCTTATTTTTCACTCCATCTTGATTTTAAAATATGGCAACTTTGGTCATACTCCAATTGTAGCTGGTTGACTCATATGAACTGACTAATCAAAAGCTTTAATAAAGACAATTCTGCAAACTGTTTTGAAAGGCTTTGATAATTAAGACATTGGGTTAGTTATTGAATCTAGATGTAACGTATAAATATTCCTGTTGCCATGAATGCAGTTTTCACCAACATGTCTTTAATTGATGGAGTGATCAACCAGGATACACAGAACAAAAAAAAACCCTACTTATAATTATGTTGAATGTTTGTATCATATTTTAATTATTTGTCATGTTTTGTTTTTTTTGTTGTTTTTAATATGTTAATGAAATCCAATATTAATTTTTTTCACATTCCATATAACCATAATAATATCTAAAAACCTTGATGTACATCCAAATAAAGTATACTTATAAACCTTGAAGTACCTCCATATAGTAATGAATTAGGTTGATCTGATGTGTTATTGCAGTTAGTGATAGATGATATGATAGAACATTAAGGTCATTTTATCGACAATGTTTTTCTAGATATATTATTGAGCAAGTTATAAAGGTAGATAATTTGTATATCACATTGTATCATTACTTCTTATTCTTTAAATAACCGCATTGGAAATCAAATAATAATATAAACCAAATAAAGGAAAATTAGGTTATAATATTTATGTCACTGATAAGCATTTACATTTTCGGGATAACATGTTGTTAATTGATAAGTTAACATTTATCCTGATGCACCATTCTAAGCAATATGAATTACTTGTAAATTACAATATTATTCTAAATGATGAATTTCTAATAGGAAATAGTTCAATTCGGTTCAATAGTCACAAAGACACAAAGAATTGAAATTTCATTGATCTATGCTGCTCACTATGTATCGGTAATAATCGTGCCACCATTTTGCTGTCGGCGACATTATCTAGAGTTGGTATTTGATTTCTTAATTAGATGTTAATTAACATAAATTAATCAGTGAGTAATTTTGATATTTTACCAAAAATAAGAAAATAAATGCATCGTTACTTTAGGTACTGCTTATAGTTTCGCTTTGAGTCACAAAAACGACTTTTTACCCAATTCAATGAAGTCTCTAGTTAATGCTATATAGTCTGTATGCGATGGATTACAAATTGTGAATTTGTTCCTTTGAATTCAAGAAAGTTCTTATTAATAATGTGGGCCAGAAGGTTTTGCTTGTACAAAATTAACAGAACAAGGACAATTTTCTTAAACTTACAGCACCCACTGTAAAATTCATCTTTGTTGTTGTTGCCATGTTTTTGTTAGCTTTCTAGCATGGTTATTTTTATAATGTATGTGTGTAGTAGGTTATGTATATATTTATTAATGTATGTATATATTTATGGGAGGAAAAATAAATTTAGGTTTTTTTTACTTTAATAATGTATATATTTATGGGATGGAAATTAAATTTCTTCAGTAAATACAGTTTCTTGTTTTTATATTTCAATATTTCGTGTTGGGGAGTATATTTTGTCTGTCAGATATCTGACAACAATTGATGATAACTTTCAGAATTTTGGGAATTTTCAGCTGATCATAAGAATAAAGGGGAATAAAATGGGGTTTAACATCCTACTTTTCTGCTAGAAATGAACTAATGGAGATGGTTATATACAAGAGCTGGCTGAAAAGTTCTAAGTCTGAATAGGATAGATTAATTTTACTTTTGGCACGACCTAGTACAATCATTGTATATCATAGACAAAAGAACTGTAACTGTAGTGTTAGTATTGTCTTTGTACCAGATCAACTTGTGAACTTACCCATTGAAATCACCAGAAATAGACAAAACTGACTATAGGGCGTTGATCAAGTACCTGCAAGTGAAAGGACTAACCCCAACACAAACCGACATGGTCTCCACTTAAAACGGCAATTTCATATATTAAAATAAAGCCCTAAAATAGATTGTGTCTATAAACAGACCTACCTTGTTAAAGAATGATCCTATAATTCACTGTTGCCAGTTGAGTAATTGGCAAAAATATCATTTTCAACTTCAAATTCAAATGTTTGAAGATCGCCATTGCATGGAGGGGAATGGGAAAACACGGGAGGTAAGGCCTTGGCCCGCAATGGCAATGTCCTGCATCCTGGAAGGCCATCAACAGCAACCATTTAAGAAACTTCCTGGGTGCATGAATTAGTGAAGGCTGAATGACAATTAACAACTCGTCATATTGCCAGTGTTGTGGGCATCTCTCATGAGTGGGTTGAGTACATTATTGCCAAGGGGTTAGGAATGACAGAAGTTTCTGCAAGATTGGTGCCAAAGCTCTTGACTGCAGATCCTGTGACAATCTGCACTGTTTTCAAGCAGATATTAACAATTTCCTGTCCCGATTCGGCCCCATCAGAGTTCCACCTTTTTCCACAAAGGAAAAAGGAACTAGCCGGTTGTTCTTTTCCTAGTAATGAAGGCATCATGTCAGCTGTGAACAACTTTTTTTTAGGGTGGCTGAAGAAAATTTCTTCTTGACCGGTATCCAGGCCTTGCAACATTGTTAGCAAAAGTGTGTACCAGGGGCCTATTTCACGAAATTTTAACTAAGATAAAATCCAAATTTTAGTAATTTGATTGGATAACATTTGATTGATTTTGGTGCTTAACCAATCAAAATTGAAGTATCTACTAAAATTTGGATTGTATCTTTAGTCAAGATTTCAAGAAACAGGGCCCAGGTCCTTGTCTGTGAATGGTATATGATTGCATGAGACTTTGAGTTTCTATCAAAGCTTTGGGCTCAGAAAACAAAACCAAAACAACTCTATTTTAAGCATATATGGAAATTTAATTCTGAAGAGAAAATAGGAAGATTATAAACAATCACAGTTGTAAAAATATATCATCACCATGGTAACATTGGAATATACATTCTGTACAAAAAGCAGAAACACAAATCACCTTTATAGTAAACTCCTCAAACAATTAGGAGCAGAGGATGAGAAGTAAAGTGTGCGGTTAGTTAGATTATGATTAGTTTGACAACAGAAGCTTAATACATACTTGACTGTTGTCTCTGCATAGCATTAGAAGAATGAAAAGGGGTTTAACATTGTTCTTTTCTAAACCGACCATTTGAAGACGGGCATATGCTATGCTGAGTGCTGAAATGTAAATTTTGTCTGAACAGCAGCGCGACAGCCTGCTCATATTTCTATTTCCAATTGTCAGGGGATCTGTTCATTTGCTGCCAATGGTATAGACAGGGCCTAGGATTTTCTTCTAGTTGTTCTGATGGTACAAAAAAACCACCAAAGATCCCTTAACAGTTGGAATTCTATGAAGAGCTGGCGTAAATGTTATTGTTCATGACGCATACCCTGTTTATTGGCCCAGTTGGTACAGAACGGTCGCAGGTGGCAGGTTAACCAAATTTCATTCATATATTGATCATTAGTTATAACAAGCCAACAGTGAAGCTGATGTCCCCCACAGAAATTCCAAAATAAATAGATGACACATATTAATTAATCGCACATTTATTTTTTTCAAACGTATCGAGCAATCAAACTGTACACGAAGTGTCATCCAAAAGTGTTTTATAAAGAAAAATGCTAAAACCGACGAGAAAAATGAAAATGTACCCTAGTTAGGGGGACCCTAAAGGCAGACAAAAAGGCCCCACGCTTGACAAAAAGGCCCCTATGGCCAAGGGAAAGGGCCCTCGTGTCCGAGTCAATCGTTTCTATACACTGTTACTGTCGAATCCATTACTGAGTGAGAATGCAGTCATTGTATTGGCATAAAAATAATCAATCAAGATGAACCTAAGTTATCTTGTCCCAAAGTATCAACCAATCAAATTGCTTATCTCTGCCTTCCCTAAGAAGAAAATGCTCATCTTCGAACTCCATCAAGGCATTGACCTAATAAGCATACACACCAATTTTGAACATTTTAACTCAATTATTGTGTTCCAAAGTCTCGGCAAATCAAATTGCTTATTGCTCTGCTTACCCTGAGCAGAAAATGCTCATTATCGATCTTAGTCAAGGTATTACTGTAATGAAACTATACACCAAGTTTCATCACTCTCACTTAATTAGAACTAAAGTTATCGTGTTCCAAAGCATCAACCAATGAAATTGCTTATCTCTGCTTACCCAAAGCGGAAAATGCTCATCTTCGAACTCCATCAAGGCATTGACCTAATAAGCATATACACCAAGTTTGAACATTTTAACTCAATTAGAAGGAGAGTTATTGTGTTCCAAAGTCTCGACCAATCAAATTGCGTATCGCTCTGCTTACCCAGAGCAGAAAATGCTCATTATTGAACTTAGTCAAGGTATTACTGTAATGAAACTATACACCAAGTTTCATCACTCTCGCTTAATTAGAAGTCTCGACCAATCAAATTGCGTATCGCTCTGCTTACCCTGAGCAGAAAATGCTCATTATCGAACTTAGTCAAGGTATTACTGTAATGAAACTATACACCAAGTTTCATCACTCTCACTTAATTAGAACTAAAGTTATCGTGTCCCAAAGCATCAACCAATCAAATTGCTTATCTCTGCTTACCCTAAGCGGAAAATGGTCATCTTCGAACTCCGTCAAGACATTGACCTAATAAGCATATACACCAAGTTTGAACATTTTAACTCAATAAGAAGGAGAGTTATTGTGTTCCAAAGTCTCGACCAATCAAATTGCGTATCGCTCTGCTTACCCTGAGCAGAAAATGCTCATTATCGAACTTAGTCAAGGTATAACTGTAATGAAACTATACACCAAGTTTCATCACTCTCACTTAATTAGAACTAAAGTTATCGTGTCCCAAAGCATCAACCAATGAAATTGCTTATCTCTGCTTACCCTAAGCGGAAAATGCTCATCTTCGAACTCCATCAAGGCATTGACCTAATAAACACATACACCAAGTTTGAACATTCTAGCTCGATTAGGAAGAGAGTTATTGTGTCCCAAAAAGTGTGACGGACAGACAGACAGACAGACAGACGGACAAACCCATTTTAATAGTCTTCGAAAGGCGGGGGACAAAAATATATCCAACGGTAAATCAATCATAATCATTCAGATTGTTAACATAACATTTATTTTTTTTCTGTTTCAATTTGCCATTTAAGAAAAAAGGCTACCTTGACCTTAAAGCCCCAATAACACTCTTGTTGTAACTGAATAAATAATATGTCCCAATCTTCATTCTGGTCAACAAATCGTATTATTTTAGAAAATTCCAATTAAATGATGATATAAATTTCATCTTAACACACCTATTTTAAAAAATTGGAAAAATAGGTTGCCAGGCAACGAAACACACGCCCACACAGCAGCTAAATCGTCCGGGCAGTCAACAAGAGTTGTCGCATATTAAGGAATTATCAGAAAATCATTAGAATTTGTTTGGTTTTTACAATCAAACGTTTTTTTTAAATCAGGTAATAATTGTGACCTCTAGAGGGACCACAAGCTAATAAAGGCGATTTTTCGTACAATCAGTGGCCATAATTCAGGAAGTTACGATCCAATATGCAATGGAACCAAAATCTTTAGTTTATAAACATGTATTTCAAGTTTCATCAAAATTGAATTTAAATTGTGACCTCTAAAGGGTCCACAACCTTAAAGGGCCAATCCCGATAACTTTTTGGGGAATAAAACTGCTTAATTTTGTGTTAAAATCAATTAAAACCCATTACCTAAGGCCGTCCAACTAACCCGACATTTGTGATACGTTTGTAAATAACTTAAACCTGACAGTCTTCATCTGGAAACGGAGACCGTTGTATTATACAGTATCTGGATAAAACCAGACTTTTTTCTATAAAAATAATATGTAGGTGAAATTTACCTTTTGTTATCAAGTACAGTACATGGGTCATTCACTGTATAGACCTCTCAAGAAACGGGAATCCATTATCAGGTCACCCAATGAAAAAATTGACCCGAAATCTTAAAAGGGTTACGTGTCCGGATAAGCAGTGTTGACGTTCACGTCCAAACGACTCAATATTTTGAGCTGAAATTTTGAGACAAGGTAAATACACCATGCCTCTACATTTTGGTCCATAAATTTCATAAATACTCAGACTTTAATTTTTGACACTCTGTTCTTATCGGGATAGTCCCTTTAATATAACATACTTTCACACTATTCGCGTACAAACGGCGGCCATTTTGTCTGACAATTTTGGTCCGATTTTCATGAAATTCGATATCAACATTCATTGCAGTGTAACGGTGATATAATCAAACGTTTTTTTAAATCGGATAATAATTTTGACTTCCAGAGGGACCACAAGCTAATAAATGCAATTTTTCGTACAATCAGGGGCCATAATTCAGGAAGTTACTATCCGATATGCGCAAATATCGAAAGGAACCAAGATCTTTGGGTTATAAACAAACATATCAAGTTTCATCAAAATCGAATTAAAATTGTGACCTCTACTGGGTAAAACATATTTTAACACTATTCACGTACAAACGGCGGCCATTTTGTCCGTCAACTTTGGTCTGATTTTCACGAAATTCGAACTCAGCCTTCATTACCATGTAACGGTGATATACTCAAACGGTTTTTTAAATCGGATAAAAATATTGACCTCCAGAGGGACCACAAGCTAAAAAGGGCGATTTTTCGGACAATCAGGAGCCATAATTCAGGAAGTTACGATCCGACGGGCATAAATATCGAAAGGAACCAAGATCTTTGGGTTATAAACATGCATGTCAAGTTTCATCAAAATCGGTTCAAAATTGTGCCCTCTACACTGTTCACAAGCTAAAAACGTGATTTTTCGTACAATCAGGGGCCATAACCAATGAAGTTACAGTCCGATACATGCCAATATCGAAAGGAACCGAGATCTTAGGGCGATAAACCTATGTTTTAAGTTTCATTGGAATCGGATAAAAATTGTGACCTGTAGACTGTTCACAAACAATTGTGGACGGACGGACGGACATACGAACAGGGGCGACGACAATATACGTCCACATGAAAATGTGGGCGTATAAAAATTAAACCAATTGATTTGAAAAGTGTAACGTAAACCTTTTCAAATGTGACTTGGATTTTAAAATATTTTCGAACCCTCTGGAGAAGTAAAATAGGTTGTAATGGATAATTTACACAACAGGTAGGACACTTAATAAACATCTAGTCCTTAGAATAAGGTTATTATTTATTTTCTGGAGCTACCAGCAAACCAGCAAGAATGTTATTGTCCCTTTAATATGAAAATACATTACATTAAAAGATTAAAAATATGGAAAGGATAACTGACAAAATATACTACTTTTGTATAACAGAATCAAATATTTTGGCAGCTACATTCATCCATACAATAAATCCTTTATCAATCTTGATCAATTTAGATGTTTATTTATGTCTTTATATCTTATAACATTCTCATATACACTGTTAATACTGTTTAAATATTTTTTGTCTCATGCCCATAAACAAAGTTATAAGTCAATCAGAAATCAACTTTGGCCGCTAGAGTGTCAAACAATAACAATCACAAGAAATGTTTGAAAATAGAGGGTCCTGACAGTGCTACTGGCTCTACATAATATTTTTTAATATTATCATTATATACTAAACATTCAGAGATTTTATAGAAGGTCAAGATTACACCCTGAGATTACAATGTTATTATTCTTACAACAGAATTATTATCTATCTACATTAATAAAATCAAAAACGTCTGTGAACATGTTCGCCCATCACACTTCGTCACTGTGACCCACCCCCAAATATATGGTATCAAATTAAGTAGCAGGTGAATGATATTTTGGTCTAATGGAGACGAATTGGGCGTGACGAAAATTTGGACACTTGGCAAAATTGGGTCAGGTGAAGCTGGGTATATATTTCATCTCATTCAACAAATATCAGGAGTATCATAAAAATGCCACAAAAAACTCAAATTTGGGACCTCAAAAATAAAATAAAACTCAAACACAATCAATCCAGAAAGAAATTTTATAATCTAGATGATCTTCCTTCCTCCACCCACTCACACACCAGGAATAATCAAAGAATTGAATAAACAGGTTTCAATATCAAAAATAAAACACTAAAACATTATAAAACAGGTTACCAGCAATTTATCAGGAAATAGAGATTCAAAGGTTATGCAAGTGAAATCAAAATAAACGTCATTAATTTATCAAAAGGGGAAAACCAAAAGAAACTTTGCCAATGATACATGTATAACTCAGGGGCGGATCCGGGGGGGTGGGGGGGGGGGTGGGGGGGGGGGGGGGTGTGACTAGGGTTACTAGTCACCCCCCTCCCCACCGTTGTATAGGAATCTTGGATCCTACAAGTAGAAGACTTGATAACTATGTCTATAAAAATGTATGGACCATGCCTACATGTATACTGTACATAAGTTGATGTAAAGTCGCAAATGATTTTCACTATCAAGTGATCATTTCTGCACAGCTCAATGTTTTGATTTGAAAGTACAGTAGGCCATTTAAGGTACTATTATTTAATGTAGGTCATTTCAATAGGAAATGAAAATTTTTTTTAATTTAAACTAATTTCAATAAGAGTAAAGATAGAAGAGATCCAGCAGTTAAACCAAATGTTAATGCACATGACATTAACACCCCCACCCCCTCTGCTTGTTCTATAGGTACCTGTGTTGGAGCGAACATCAGAGACAGCGTACTCAGATAGCCATTGGAGATTCCAAGAGTTAAAATAAAAACAATGGGATAGGCATCGTGATTAAAGACTATAGGAATAGAACGTTCTGTTCCATTTTGTATGTTACACGCTAATAATAACGGGATGTATACGATGCGGATTATGGAGAAAAACATAAGAACGTATTTCATTCGTGGACTCGGTCGATCAAACCATCCTGTGAACAGTCTCCCGATACAATCGCCCACATTAAACATAAGAAAACAGACGACGGATGAGAAGTAGGTATCAGTCCAGGGGTCACCCTGTTTATAATTCACAGCTTGAATAGATGAGCAGATCGCTGGAAAACAACTCAAAGACACCATGAAGGTCATAAAACACGAAAACGACAGCTGCCATGTTTCCTTAAAGATACTGGTAAAATATTCACGATTTCCTACTATCTCTTTGTACGATGGAATTTCATTGTTGACGTGAGTAGATGTATCAATCTGATTGGATAAATGGAATCGCGAGAATCGTAATTGGTAAAGGAGACCATATGCAACCAGTGCTAAAACTGTCACTATGGTTGCTGTGAGAAAATATCCGAAAGCACTGTCAGTGACACCACCATTACCTGAAATCGACAAAATTTTAGCAACTGCAGCAAACGTTCCACCAACAGACTGTCCAATCATATTAGCCTGGGTATACATTGTTGGAAATATACACGAAAGTCCAATCACAGACGCTAAGGAAACAGCCGTTGAGCCCATAACCACAGCAGCAGACGACAAAGTCAACACAAAAAATGTATATTGCCATTTATCTGTGTCTATTTTGGTTAATGTTGTCGTTCCAATAAATATCACAGCAACAATGATAAACGAAACAACCATACGTAACTTAAGAGGTATACTTCGTATAAAAATAGTTGTCAATATGGCAAATACCAAATTAGTCAACATGGACACAATGGAAAGATAACTCTCAAATAATGCTTGATCTGTTGTGATGACAGATTTGTCGTTATATTTAATATCTGCAGGTAGGCTTGTGTTACGTAGTTTGAACTGAAAATATTCTTTAGCCGTTATGAAGAAATTCCACGGCAACAGACACGCCATTCCCATAAACATGAATAGTAAATAAACACTATAATAACGGTCAGGTGGTCCTCTTGACGTTTTGGGGCGAACCAACGGTTCTCGCTCAATTTCATAGTCCTCCATTTTAAACTCTCCTGATTTTAAATATCTAGACTTCTGCAGATTTTAATCCTGAGAATTTACAGCTGCATGTAGTCTTCTTGTATACGCTTGTCTGTGAGTGATGACAAGATTGGTACCACCACATACATGTATATTATACTTTTAAATTATGTCTTTTTTTTCCTTTTACTGTCGAGATACCTGAAAAAATATAAATTTTCACATTTAAAAACCACAAAGGTCATAAAAGATGAAACGATAACTGACTGACATGTCTTCTTAATGACATAGCCATAAGTAATTGTGATCCTGAATCATCAAACACATCTTTTGAGGGACCTGGTGACAGGAAAGCCCACAACAAAAAAATGTATACAGGATGCTGAAGGCCATCATGATGAATAACTAAAGGCTTAATTTGTAATTGTAATTTATAGGTATGTAACTGTTTTTAATTCACCTCCTAATACCCGAGTTAGTACATGTCTTTCAACAACACATTTTGCACACAGAGAAGTAGCCTACATATACATGTGTTAACTTAAAGAGAAGATCTCTGCACTGAATGGCATTCATTAAGGATACTTACATAAAGTATATAATATAATCATTCCAAAGCATGGCTTATGAACTGATAATACTTTCTATTCCAGTAGTACATGTATATGGTTTACTTTAATAGATATATCCGACTATACATTTGAATTAGGAAAATGACAGATAATCTATTATAGATTGAAGAATCTAAAAGTTAATGTACTATTGGGTTAGCGGTTCTAATCTCTTATACATAACTGTTGTTTTAATGTAATTGTAACACTAAAGCAAAATATATTCCATGCCCTAACACTCTTTTCTATATTAGGTAACATATACAATAAAATGGAGAAATAATTGAAGACCATAAGAATTGACTGTTTGAAGTTTGACATTTAAGTGTTAAGATTAATGTGTTTTAATCCAGCTGACTGATCCAACGCTAATTATTTCAATTCTTTGATTACATTTACAATGAATCTACATGTACATGTACAAATGTATATCTATTCAGAAATGCACTTTGTTAAAGCTAAAGCCCAGTTCACAACCCAGCTTATTACAGAGTAATTTTGGAAAACCTGTGCTTGGGACATACACATCAGTTGTGTGTGTTCGACACCGTAGAAGATTGCAGAATAGCTGTAGAAACTTTTGGTCCTGCACATACCAACCCTACAACCTGTGTGTGTCAAAACTTGTACAGCGGATTGTGAGCTAGATTTTATATCCTAAATAATAAAAGTTATTTTTTCTTGATTGCTTTGTTACTTTGAAAATAACTAAATTGTTGTTTTTGTAATTCTGATGTACTGAATTTGTGTCAGATAGCATCATTCACTTTTTTGTCTTTGCTGCTAAACTGGGAAGCTTGACATAGTTGAAAATATTGATATTTACTATTGCATGATGACTGTGATGGGTTATAATAATGTTTCTGAGTTACTACCATTTCCTCCAGAATTTTTTTGCTGTTTGAGTTGTCAATTATTGGAATTCCTTTTACTTCGTCCCGAATCAGAGAACAGCATGAAATAATGAACGCATCAAATGAGATTTAATGTCTCATATTTCTGCATCAATCGTGATAATAAAGATAGGCATACACACCATGTGTGTTGCTACATGTACGTGTATATGGGGCAATTCGCTCATATTTCTATTTCCAATTGTCAGGGGATCTTTTAATGTGCTGCCAATGGTAATATGTTATGTGGTTTTGTTGTACTACTTGTACAACTAGATGCTTTTCCTTACATACATGTACAGCAGTTTCGCTCAAATTTTCACAATGGTAAAGTGCTGATATAATTTAAGCAGGATGAAAATTGTGACCTCTAGATCAAGGTTCCACAAGCTAAAAACCTGATATTTCCATACAATCAGAGGCATTAATCCATGAAGTTATGGTTCGCGGTGCGTGAATATGAAAAGGAACCGAGATCTTTGGTATATACATGTAAATATATATCTTAAGTTGCATCAAAATCGGATAAAAATTGGTCCAATTTTCACAAAATTTAAACTCAGTCGGAGATATGGTGATATATTTGAACTGTTTTATAATGTGATAAAAATTGCGACCTCTAGAGGGACCACAAGCTTAAGAAGCAATTATTTTGTAGAATCCTGGGCCATATTATAATCCAGGAAATTTCAATCTGATATATGCGAATATTAAAAGTTACTAAGATCTTAGGGTTATAAACATACATTTTAAGTTTCATTATTATCGGATAAAAATTGTGACCTCTTACTCTTAGCACAACCAGTTACATTCCGAATATACATCCCGACTTGAAAGGAACCGCGATAAAGTTATATTTTAAGTTTCGTCAAAATCAGAAAAAAATTGTAGACAGTCCGCAAACATATTGTGGATGGACACACAGGGAACAACAGTATGCAGGTCGACTTGAAAAATGTGGGCACATAAAAATAACTGAAACAGCTGCATATATATATACATGTAGACTCTTAGTGCTTACATTAGTCATACAGATGTTAATATTTCCAATGGCTCTTAAAGCTGCAATTTCATATTTTTAAGTTATATTTTTGAAATATATTAATATGGCAATTTCATATTTATTAGTTATATTTTTAAAATATATTAAAATAAATCCCTAAAATAGATTATATCTATAAACAGTCCTACTTTGTTAAAGAATAATCCTATTAATCTTATAATTCACTATTGCCAGTTGAGAAATTGGCAAAAATATCATTTTCAACTTTGAATGCAAACGTTTGAAGGTAGCTATTGCATGGGGGGAATGGAAAAACAAGGGAGATAATTATGTTATTTTTTGCGATGTAAAGGATTTGTAAGTGTGGAAAATAATGCCTATGTTGTATAATAATGAGTTGACAACCTGTAATGCAAAAGACATAGAAATAAATATGTTTTGACTTTCTTGGAAAATATGAAATTCCCGCTTTAAAAGACAGTGTACAATGAATGATTTTACTAGTGTGTGACGATTAGAACTTAATTTTAACACTGACTGAGATTTTTGCTCAGGTTTACCTGGATCTGACAGTGACACACATTTGTTGCTCACTGTTAAATTAATTACCGTATTCACACATACAAGTATTTGAAGTGTTCGGCATCACACAAGTCAATTCATTTTTTATACTTACTTACCTTTACTTTAGTGCCTTTTTTACTTTACTTTTATTATACTTATAGTTACACTCTTCTTAATAAAGCTACAATTTGACATATATATCCATGTCATAAGCTATTATCAGTAGGAAGCTTGAATAATGTTACACAGTTAATACCAGCATTATGGACCTTATAACACAATACATATTAATGTATGGCCACCGACCACCGTAATCATATGTACGATAGTTTACTCTGCCATTCGGTAGTTGTGAGAACTCTAGATAGGCCTAATATTATTCAGAATCAGATGTCTGTTCGATTTCTGATCTATACTTACGTCATGTGACTGGCCTCTTCGTGGCTTCGTGTGACCTCTGTTCATGTATATATAGGCAATCTACTTGATCAGGCCTATCCTTTTTACTTACTTTACAAATTCATCATTTATATCGTTTCCTCTCCTTTCACGTCTGACTGAACCGTCTGTAAACTAGTTTATTTACAAAAATAGTCATGTGACCTTAATCTCATGTCTCAATCTCCCAGCCCTTACTAGCAATGGAAAGTTAACCAACCGCCTGGACAAACGAAAGGACGTGTCCGGAAATAACCTTTATTCCCAAACAAACGGCTTACCAATAAAAAATTCCAACAGTACGATTACCGAGAATAGCCGATTGTAAAATTCAAAGCGCATGCATGCGGTCAGCTTCGAAAATAAATGATATTATATTATTAAAGAGAAAGAGAGAGAAATGTGGTTAACGTCCTCTCGACACAAACTATGTCATTTTGGGGCTAACATATGATTCAATTTTATTTCAATAATTCGCTTGCACGTAGGGTTCTTTAATTAGCAGTGGGAGGAAACCGGATGACCCGGAGAAAACCCACAAGGTTGGACAGGCGACCCTGCTCCTTGTACATACAACCGGGGATTCGAAACCACAGCAGTTGACTCAGTACAGGCTTTATGATACAACACGTGCACGCAAACCATTCGTCCATCCACCCCCACCCTCCTAATCAGAAGCAAGATTGGAACATTTGAAAGTGTTTGGCACGCACTTTTATCAATGATTACATGTACACTGTGTCAGGTGAGCCCCATATTGACATAACTTGCTCTATGTCAACAACATGATAATTAATATCTCATGGGAAATTTATCTAGTAAACTTCCATATGACCATTTAAGGGTGGGTTTTGAAGTCATTGGGCTCAATTAACCAATGTCTCTATTTATTTACATCATGTTTGACCAATCAGATAATTGAATGTCCAAATCCAGTTGATACAAAATATTATTTACATCATGTTTGACCAATTAGATAATTGAATGTCCAAAACCAGTTGATACAAAATTAGGATACTCGTGAGAATTCAGCAGACTTCGATTAGGTTCCAGGGGGTTACCATCTAACCCCATAAACATTGCAACATGGGGACCATATGGGGAAAAAAGGGGCTGTGGGCCCAGATCATACCACAAGGTTCCCATACTGGACCCATATTATCTTCCCACGTACAAATGTAGGCAAATACACTTTATTTTCATATATATTGATATCACAGAGACAAGCCAAATGATATAATGCTTACTTCTGTCTTACAATGATAATCTGAGCTTATAGTGTGTGTATCTGGGGCCAATATGGGATCTATATGGGATTTCCCGCATTAACAACTCTGTTTTTGTATACATGGGACCAATATGGTGTCCATATAGGATTACCCATTTGTGCATCTGGGGCCAATATGGGATGTATATGGGATTACCCACATTAACCACTCTGTTTTTGTAAACATGGGGCCAATATGGTGTCCACATGGGATTACCCATGTTTGTATCTGGGATAATATGGTATCTTTATGGGATTACATATTAACTTTTGTATATCTAGGACCAACATGGTATCCATATGGGATTGGGTATGTTAGCTCATTATTGAACGCATACTTTTATTTGTTTATACCTTGAACCAAAACGTGCAACCAGAATCTGTGTGGTATGGATATGGTATAACAACATTCCTGTATGCCCAAAATGGTATCCATATGGAAATACCCACACGTGTATCTGGGGTCAATATATCTATATGGCATTTCCCCCACATATAATATATCTAATTCTAATATGGTATCCATATGGAGTTACCTACATGTGTTTCTGGGTCCAAAATAATATATATGGTTTATTTACCACATATAAAATAATTATATAGGTCTGGGTCCAATATGGTATCCATATGGCCCCATAAACATTGCAATATGGGGACCGTTATGGGGAGAAAATGAGCTGTGGGCCCAGATCATACCACATGGTTCCCATAGTGAACCCATATTATCTTCCCACATACAAATGTAGGCAAATACGCTTTATTTTCATATATAATAATATCCCAGAGATACGCCAAATGATATAATGGTTACATGAACTTCTTTCTTACATTGATAATCTGACCTTATAGTGTGTATATCATATCTGGGGCCAATATGGGATTTCTATGGTATTACCCACATTAAAACTCTATTTTGTAAACATGGGACCAATATGGTGTCCACATGGGATTACCCATTTGTGTATCTGGGGATAATATGGTATCTGTATGGGATTACATGATAAATTTTTTAAATCTGGGGCCAACATGGCATCCATATGGGATTACTTATTTGCATATGTTAGCTCATTATTGAACCCACTCTTTTAGTTGTATGTACCTTGAACCGATATGCGCAGATGTGATTACCAACATGTGCACCTGGAATCTGCGTGGTATGGATATGATATGACCTTATTCATGTGTATTACGTATGTGGGTTCAACATGGTATCCATATGGGATTACCCACGCGTGTATCAGGGGCCAATATATCTATATAATATATATTTACATTGTAATTCCAATGTGGTATCCATATGGGGTTACTCACACCTGTATCTGTTTCAACATGAATCTAATATCATTTAAACGTTTGTGCAAATCTGTAATATGGCCAAGATTTCATGTAGTTTTCCAAATGAGAAAGAGGCTGTCTAAATATCTTTCAAATTTCTCTTTGATGTAGTTTCTACAGTTAAATCTGCTAAAGGACAATTCCACCGTAACAAACGTACATTTAGAACTTGTCATATTTTTATTACTTCCAATATTATCTAACCATGAATAATTAACTGTTTTGGTTTTATTTAGTATTAAAACATATGATTAAAATATCAATTGACATATGTACAGAAATGAGCACCATGATTTGCCTGCATGAACATACAGTTGAATTGTCCGGTGGAATTAAAAAGTTTTTCTGCTTGTAAAAAAGGACACTAATACTAAATGTCTACTGTATGATCACATTTGGATTCTTGTAATCCAGTAAATTAGAAATTATTGTGGTAACGGACGTACATATTTTCTTGTAACAGATGTACGAGTGCAAATTGCAAACCCATTACATGAGATATGTAAACTTTCAAATAATCGGACTGATACATAATAATAATTATTAACTCATTTGAATTAATGGAGCAGTTACTTTCGAAAAAACATTACTCCTTGAATAAAATATTGTGACCCTAAAATTTTGGTAGCTGACGAACATACGTCTTTGAAATCACGCAAGTGAATCAGAGAATTTTGTCAAATGTTTTCTTTTTACGGTCATAATATCAAGAATGGGTGATGTTAGCTTTGAATATGAGTTTTTGAACAGTTCCATAAATAAATATGAATGAGAGATAAACTGTAAATATCTGATTACATGAAATACTGTGAAAATTAATGGACTGGACGTGCATCTATGAAAACCAAAGTTTACTGAGAATTTTTTTAAATCTTTTCTTTTTATGGACAGTATTATAAGAATGAGTTATTCTTGCTTTAGATAATGAAGTTTTAAACAATTCCATACATAAATCATATGAATGAGAGAGAAAAAATGTAAATATTTGGTAACAGACGCAGGTTCTCATAGTAATATTTTTCATTGTTAGTTACTTTTACAAAACTATATTATTTTTATATTTTAATGTATAAATATCATGTTTATATACATTGTCAGATAATGAATGCCAAACCATTCGTTGTGATTCAGAATAATCAAACAAACACAAAGTAAGAAAATACAAAATATTTACAAATTCGACATTAAGAATGTAAACATTGACCAACTTTTCAACTAACTAAATTTGTCACCTAATTGTATACTTTGACGTGGAATTGCCTTGAAGATTTACGTGTAATATAAATAGTTACTCCATAGGTAGACGATTTAGTCTACTGTCATACAGAAATTGCTTTTATATCTTAAATAAAATAACAGTCGAAACACTAAAAATTTAGTGATGCACTGATATGGACTTTGCAGAGATTATATAGATTACAGTAAAATTCTCCTAACTGAATGGTATACCAAATGACAGACTATAATAATATGTTTACCATGAATAAAAAAAAATAGAGTTTATTTATGAATGAAATTGTGATACATGTTTTCACTTTAAGAAATACTCCACCCCGCCTTTCGAATCAAATGCCCGTCTTTGTGGAGCTTTAAAGCAAAAAGAGTCGCTAATACTTATTCTTTTAAAAAGAAGCCAAATAGGACCCATTATTACTCAAATTTATTATGAATACATCATGGCTGGTAGTATCTTGCTAGTACGATTTTAATGACTATAGCAGATTCTGTACACAAATTATATAATATCTAACTTTACTGTGGAGGTCACCAAGCCACCCATGAAAACCTGTCAGCGAGTCATCATTAACAACCAATTTAGTCTCTTGAAGTCTGTTTGGTCACTGGCTGAAATTTAGATTCTACAATGTAGAAGTATGTATATTATTAATACTAACAAGAAGAAACTGCTGAAAGTGGTACACATCTCTGAAATCAGTTCACAAAACTTAATCAAAGGTAAATTTTTCCCATCCTTTCATACTATAATAAGCTTAATGGCTTTTGGGTAAAACAAATTAAATGAAAGGTTTTAAAGTTTCTATATTTCGAAAAAATGTCTTTTGGAAAATAACTGATACAAATGAGTTGATCATTTTCTGTGGAAATATACAAGTGCATCAAAGTATTTATACAAAAGTTTTGTAATAATATAAGAATAGATTTGAATAGATGTTTCTTTTTTTTCTTAGTTATTTTGATTTGACAGAATATTGGTAAACTCTAAAACAAGAAAGCTGTCATTTCCAGAAAGGTGACTATTTCCATTTTCATGGCAAAATATGTTTCTTGCTCTCGCTGGACTAAACGTTTGAAAGTTTTATCAGCTATACAACGAAATACAAATGACATATATATATAACTGTATTTGGTAAAGATGAAATAAACGCACTTTAAAACAAAAGATATAATAAATGCTAAATCTGGTCTTTTTACAGCTTAATCCGTTTGAAACAACAGATTAAAGAATTAAAATGACAACATAAGCACTGGTCAACTATTTCACATGTTCCGGACCAAAAGACAATGGTGAGTTTCTGTTTGTATTAATTACTGTTTGTGGAGGTCAGAATTTATATCCGATTTTTATGAAAATTAAAATATGTGTTTGTATCCCAAAGATATTGATTGAATTCAATATCGGCACAAAATATGGGTAGAGTTGTCTTACTTTGTCAGGCTGCACATCAACAGACCTAATCAATGTGCTTTTCTTTTGAATTGCAGAGTCGGTCAGAAGAAATCCAATGTTTGTGAACACTACAAACGAAGAAATCAAAACAGCTGTTAGTTGCTTCCTGGCTAATTCAAGGGGCAGGGATGGTGGGAGATCCCAACGAATTTCAACTGTCTTACCAAAAAAGCATTATAATAAAACATGAAACCAAATAAACAGTTTTGTTATTTTATTAGACTGATTCGGTACTTGTTGTTTACCATGCTTAGAACTAGAGAATTCATCAAAGTTACACGGAGCTGTGTAGCACACTTGATATTATCATTAAAATAGTGTTTAGCATGTAATATCAAATGATCATACATTAGAAGATAATTTCATACTTGTATTAAATTAGTCTAAGTTCGGCTATAATGTCTGGTATAAATAGATTACCGTCCATATATGTGTTGTCACCACAAATAAGCTCAGTACAATATTTCTTAGAATCCCACAGGAAATCCATTTAGTGCCCAAATTAATATCCTGGCATATCCACACAGATCCCATATGATGCCCATATTACATTGATTTGTACTCCCACATGAGTCCCATATAGTACCCATATTACATGTCTTATCAAGACCATATAGGTCCCATATTACACACATTATTTTAGATGATTTACCCATATAGAACCCACACAAACCCCATTTAGTACCCATGTGGATCCCATATTATGCCCATATATCATTTATTTGTACCCCATATGAGTCCCATATAGTACCCATATTATATTTCTTAACATGGCCATATAGGTCCCACACAGGCCCCATATAGCACCCATATTATTTTAAATCAGTTATCCATATAGGCCCCACACAAACCCCATTTAGTACCCATATGGTTGAGCCCAGATGGATCCCATATGGATGTTGGGTGCAAAAATGTCGGGGTCCGGTATGGGCTCCCCATCATGGCCCCATATCACATGACACATGGTACCCATATGGTACCCATCAATGAATGTTATCAGGGAAGAGTCCTAGGTGTCTAGGTTGAGAAGAGTTTAGTAAGTATTGACTGTAATTGTAATATGTACTATGCTTGTATGTATACCTATGCTACATAAAAGGTAAAAACGAACTGTTGCGTTGTTATAACTGAAGAAGACAAACGTCTTAAGAAACCAGTAAGAAGTAAACACAACGTGAATGTCGTGGTATGACTAAACAATGGCGGCCATATAACTTCTTTATTACTAATCAAGCATGCGCATTAACATACGCGGCAAATATGAATATAATAATAATTGATATTATTACACATCAGAACATCTCCCCCTTTTAAAATAAAGTAAGTCACTGCATACAGTCATAGTATGTTTCAAACTAAAGTCTTAAATAAAATAAGTGCACAGTTTATCTGTATCTGAATGGTTTCCGTATGATCAGGCCCGTAGCCAGCATGTTGGCTTCGGAGGGTCAGTGAGGTTTTTAGGAGGGGCATACTCGTTACAGTCTACAGTAGCTATTTTAGACTTATGGTTGGCAAATTTTCTTTCGGGGGGGCAAAACATTTTTTCAGGGGGGCATTGCCCCCCCTCGCCACCCCCTGGCTACGGGCCTGCGTATGATACGACCATATCGAGTTCTAAGTGGTTGTGGTAGTTCGGGGATATAGTTGTTATCAACTGGTAGATTTGGACGCATTATTTTCTCAACTGGCATATCCATATCTAAACAATCATCGTCGTCATCATCCATGGGTATATTAAAGTCATCGTGATGATCTCCAATAAGACGAAGGTGACGCCTATTGAGACGATAAATTCCAGCTTTGTTTTTACAATGTATGATCTGGGTTCTGTAGCTTTATCTACAATTATTCCTGGAATTAGCCATTTTTTATCATTGTCAAGTTTAATAAAGACTTTATCATCAGGTTTTAATTCGGATAACTCTTTAACTCCATGAAACCGATTAAAGTTAGATTCTGACTTGTTTTTATACAATTCATCTTTTCCTCTCACCCTTTCTAAATCAGGCCATTGAGGTTCTAAATTTGTTGGTAAAGTAGGTAACGTTGTACGTAATTGACGTCCCATTAGTAGTTGAGCTGGACTGCATTTAGTAGCTTCTATTGGGGTTGCTCGATAATTCAGGAGAGCGATGTGTGGATCGGGCTGGTTAAGAATGGTCCTAGCTGTTTGCTTCCCCATTTGCCTGTGGATAATGTGGACTGGTCGTAATTTTGTCTATACCATAACGATTACAAAAGCTGTTAAACTCATGCGACACATATTGTGGACCATTGTCCGAAATTAACTGTTCTGGGATACCAAATCTTGCGATCACATCTTGAAACTTGGATATTAAGCAACGACTTGTAGTTGTCGGCATATAGATGATTTCTAGGTATCGCGAAAAATAAGCAATTATTATTAAATATTGTTTATTCTTAAATGTACAAAGATCTATTCTTTTCCAAGGTCGATCGGGTAATGTACTTGGAATCAAAGGTTCTTTGTTTTGTGTAGGTCGTTGTTTTAAGCAATATAAACATGAAGACACTTTATTACGGATTTCTGTCGAAATCTTCGGCCACCACACGGACAAACGTGCGCGTTCTCGGCATTTTGTGACACCTAAATGTCCTTCATGGATGCGGTTTAAAATATCATCTCTTAGTTGTGACGGAATAATAACTCTGTTACCATAAGTAAGTACGCGATTAACACTGCTCAGACGTTCTCGAACAGTAAAATAGGGTTTAGCGTTTTCTTGAACGCCTCTAGTGTATTCAGGCCATCCCCGTTGAACGTAATAAAGAACACTCTTTAACGTAGGATCTTCCTCGGTCATTCTGCGAATCTTAGTAAGTAATTTATCTGATGTCGGCCATGAAGAAGTTATCAAATCAACAAACATGCGAATTTCCTGTTCTTTACTGCTGTCTTCTGCATTATTTAAGGGACTACGACTTAAAGTATCCGCCTGCCGCCACCAACAATGTTTTCCCTGGAACGAACTCAGCTGTTGGATTAAAACGCATTAATCTCATCAATAAACGTTGACATCTAATAGGAACCTGATCAATGTCTTTACGGTTAATAAGAGGCACCAAAGGCTTATGATCAGTTAATAATTTATACGAATAAAGTCCGCAAATATATCTAGAAAATTTCTCGCTCGACCATACCGAAGCTAGGCACTCTTTCTCAATCTGGGCATATCGTTTCTCAGCATCTGTCAAAGTACGAGAACAGTAGGCAACTGGCTTCCAATCAGAATTATGCTGCTGCATTAAGACACCTCCAATTCCATATTGACTAGCATCTGCACTTATCATTGTAGGTTTACTAACATCAAATAATGACAATACAGGAGCACTACTTATTAATTCTTTGACTGTTTTAAAAGAGTTTTCTTGGGATGAACCCCAAGTCCAAACAATATCTTTCTTTAAAAGTTTGTTAAGAGGTTGTAATACATCAGACAAGTTCGGCAAATATCGGCCTAAATAATTAATCATGACCAAGACACGTTTCAATTCTGTAACTGTTGTAGGTACTCGTAATTCGTAATATGGGCTAATACAACCTGAGTTGACAACATGACCTAACAAATCAATTGCGGTTTGACGTAGCGTACATTTATTTTTGTTTAGTTTAAGTCCTGACTCTTTAATACGTTCTATGACGGCTGAAAGATTGCGATCATGTTCTTCAAGCGTTACTCCGAATATAAATATATCGCCCATGTACACTGCTACTCCGTCCAAACCTGTTAATAGTTCAGACATTTTTCTCATAAATATTTCTGGCGCACTGGTAATCCCAAATGGTAACCGTTTAAATCTGTATCGTCCATTAGGTGTAATAAGTGTGGTTAATTTAGAGCTCTCTGTATCAAGTGGTATCTGATAAAATCCGCTGGATGCATCTAGACGTGAAAAGTATTGACTTCCTGACATTTTATGTAAAATATCTTCTAATGCGGGTAAAACATATCTTTCGCGTTTAACACCTTTATTCAATTGACGTAAATCGACACATAATCGAACACGGCCATTTTGTTTTAATACCGGAACCACTGCGGGGCACATCAGTCGGAAGGCTCTGTGACCCTTTCGATGATATCTTGATCAATCATTCTTTTTAATTCTAATTCAACTTTAGGTAATAACGGAATTGGTATTCGTCTAGCTGCATGTACAGAATATGGAACGACATCATCTTTCAGTATTATTTTTACTGGATCCCCTTTTAAAGGGACAATCCCGATAAGAACAGAGTCTCAAAAATTAAAGTCCGAGTATTTATGAAAGTTATGGACCAAAATATAGTGGCATGGTGTATTTCCATTGTCTCAAAATTTCAGCTCAAAATATTGAGTCGTTTGGACGTGAACGTCAACACTGCTTATCCGGACACGTAACCCTTTTAAGATTTCGGGTCAATTTTTTCATTGGGTGACCTGATAATCGATTAATGTTTCTTGAGAGGTCTATACAGTGAATGACCCATGCCCTGTGCTTGATAACAAAAGGTAAATTTCACCTACAAATTATTTTTATAGAAAAAAGTCTGGTTTTATCCAGATACTGTATAATAAAACGTTCTCCATTTCCAGATGAAGACTGTCAGGTTTAAGTTATTTACAAGCGTATCACAAATATCGGGTTAGTAGGTGGGCCTTAGGTTATGGATTTTAAAGGATTTTAACACAAAATTAAGCAGTTTTATTCCCCAAAAAGTTATCGGGATTGGCACTTTAAGAGACCTATATCTGCAAAAAGTTCAGTATCAATTTCAACACTGTCAACCTTACAACTTCTATCGTCCCATCCAAACTGCTGCTGTGCGGCTAAGCAGATTCTGAACAAAATTACCTCTAACAGTTTTGTGGTTGTGAACAAGGTTTGTTATAAAATATCCTAGGCAATCTAACCTTCCTCCACCTGGACTTCCAAACTTAACATCAGACTTGTATAAAATAGGACGTGAATGCAACTTATTAAATGTTAATTCAGATATTACAGTCGCATCGGCTCCAGAATCAATTTTAAACTGAAGTAAGGTGTTTTCAACTCTCAATGAAATATTCCACGCCGGCTCTGAATCTTGCAAACAATCTGTGGATGTCAATGAACCAAGAAAAAACTCGGTTTAATTTTTATCAGGAATCACTAAAGGGGAACAACTGCGGTTTGCATCATGAGAACCAATATTACTGATTAAAGGGAGCTTACTACAATTTGGTTCGTCTTTCACTGTCCGGGTTATCTCCCTTATAGATTTTGTCTTACAAAACACTGCAAAATGGCCTAGTTGATGACATTTCCTGCACTTGGAATAACTAGCTGGACAATATTCATCTAACCAGTGTTTACGACTACAACGTGTACAATTTCTTCTGTTTTCTCTATACCTGTTTGGATTATAATTATGATAATAATATCGCTGTCTTGGATTCTGAAATTGCCTTGAATTATTGTTACCGGTACTATGATAATGATGTCCCCCTCTGAATCTTTCTCTACCTCTAAAATTGTCATCTGAACGTCGATGATATGCTCCGTGAGTCTCGGATCTTCGTGCTATTGCATCTATTTCTCGTTTCATGCTACCAAAATTATTCATACTACCGCCACTACCGGTACTCTCTTCACTTTTGGAATTATTTTGACTTTTAATTAGTTCACTATGCCTTGCTAAACTGATAGCTGATTCTAGCGTTAAATTGTGGGTCATTTGCAGTTTCTGTGAAACAGTCTTATCTAATACGCCTATTACAATTCTGTCACGTATGCATTCGTCTTTAGTGGCACCAAAATCACAATGCTCAGCCAAATCATAAAGTTTACAAACAAACGCTTCAACCGTTTCTTCCGCATTTTGGACACATTGGTGAAATTTTGACCTTTCAAATATAACATTTCTCTTTGGAATAAAATGATCATTAAATTTCTGCAGTACAACATCGTAATCTTTCTTTTCATCGTCGTTTCTAAATGTAAAACTTTTAACCACGTGCTCCGCCTCGGGACCCATACCATAAATCATTTCGCTAACCTGCACATTTCCATCTTCGTCGTGAAGCTTCGTTGCAAGGATATATCGAGAAAATTGTTCCCTCCACTCAAGCCATTCTGACGGGCGATCAAACCTGAAAGCTTCTGGTGGATTAAATTTGGCCATTTTATTCGTTCCGCAATCTAATGCTCAGACTATTCTGACTTTTCTTCTGACACCATGCCGTGGTTAACTTCTTTATTACTAATCAAGTATGCGCATTAACATACGCGGCAAATATCAATATAATAATAATTGATATTATTACACATCAGAACAGAGAAGGAGAAGCAAAGAGGATCCGAGATAAATCCAAGACGATCACAAGGCTACGATAATATGTAGTAAGAAAAGATGCATGGTTACGTGGGATGTGGCGACCGGTTTGACCACCGCGAGCGCATCCCGCTCTCCACGTCTGACAGAAAGACCCATCCATGCATGGTAGGCCTATTACATATTTGATTTGGTGCCGTAACACAGTTTCGAACTTTTGGGTAGGCAGCAACAGGAAAAAAAAAATCTGGCGGAGAATAATTTAATTTAGAATAAGAATACATATTCGATTTGGTGCCGGAACAGTTTCGACCTTTAGGGTTAAAGGGACAATAACATTCTTGCTGGCTTGGTAGCTCCAGAAAATAAATAATACCCTTATTCTAAGTACTAGATGTTTAAATGTCCTACCTGTTGTGTAAATTATCCATTACAACCTATTTTATTTGTCTAGAGGGTTCGAAAATATTTTAAAATCCAAGTCACATTTGAAAAGGTTTACGTTAGACTTTTCAAATCAATTGGTTGAATTTTTCCAATTTTTTAAATTAGGTGTGTTAAGATGAAATTTATACCATCATTTAATTGGAATATTCTAAAATAATACGATTTGTTGACCAGAATGAAGATTGGGACATATTTTTCAGTTACAACAAGAGTGTTATTGGGGCTTTAATGGTTAATACCAACTCTTAGAAGAAGAATACGTATTTGATTTGGCGCCGTGCTGAAGTTTCGACCTTTGGGTTACGAAGTTACTATAGAAGAAGAATCCATATTGGAACACGCTAAGTAGAAAGATAGGTTGCCAGGCAACGAAACATACGCCCACAACAGCTAAGTTGTCCGGGCAGACAACAAGGGTTGTCGCATATTGTTTCTTTTATCAGTAAGGAGAACATTTACAACACATGATAATCTTATTACGAGTAATAGCCCATTAAATAATTATCAGAAATGATTAGAATAGTTTTGATGGTTTGTCTCAAGGCCTTTGTCCCCAAGATATTTCAAAGTGATTAAGTGCCAGAAATTATCAGATATCACTGAAAATCAAATAGGCTTCTTCGTCTCATGACCCTAAACACTGTGTACAAATTTAAAGTCAACCGGATATTAACTTTAGCCTTTAGAGCATTCACAGGGTTTTTCAAAGTGATCAAGGGTCATAACTCTAGCAGTAATTATCGGATATCGCTGAAAATAAATAGGCTATTTTGTATCATGACCGTAAATAGTGTGTATAAATTTAAAGTCAATCGAATATTAACTTTAGATTTTTCAAAGTGATCAAGGGTCATAACTCTGCCAGTAATTATCCGATATTGCTGAAAATCAATAGGATTCTTTGTATCATGACTTTAAACACCGTGTATAAATTTAAATTCAATCGGATATTAACTTTAGCCTCTAGAGCGTTCACAAGATTTTTCAAAGTGATCAAGGGTCATAACTCGGACAGGAATTATCGGATATTGCTGAAAATCAACAGGCTTCTTCGTACCGTGACCTTAAACACTGTGTATAATTCTAAAGTCAATCGGATATTAACTTTAGCCTCTAAAGCGTTCACAAGATTTTTCAAAGTGATCAAGGGTCATAACTCTGGCAGTAATTATCAGATGTCACCGAAAATCATTAGGCTTCTTCGTCTCATGACCCTAAACACTGTGTATAAATTTAAAGTCAATCGGATATTAACTATAGCCTCTAGAGCGTTTACAAGATTTTTCAAAGTGATCAAGGGTCATAACTCGTGCAGGAATTATCGGATATTGCTAAAAATCAATATGCTTCTTCGTTTCACGACCTTAAACACCGTGTATAAATTTCAAGTCAATCGGATATTAACTTTAGCCTCTAGAGCGTTCACAAGAAATTGTGGACGATGGACGGACGGACTAACGGACCGACGGGCGGACGGACCGACAAACGGACGGACGGATGCGACGGCAATATACGACCACATTTCCATGTGGGCGTATAAAAATACAGCAACAGAGAAGAATTTTTGGTTGAAATACGAGAAATCGGATGATATTTGCAAAAATCTTGGTAAATACATTTTGTTTGTTAAATTAGATATGTTACATTTGTTAAAAGACCAAATAATATTAATTTAAGTTTAAAAATCTAATTAGAAACTAAATTGTTAAAATTTAACTGTAGGAAATACATTCTATCCATTCATAAGTTTTGATTGGTAAGTTTAGTAAACAATATTTGTTGTTTCGTATATAATATAATTTTTGAGATCCTTGTCCAAAGTCTCAAGAATTAGTGTTATAGTCGAGTTGACTAAATCAGGCGCGGATCCAGAGGGGGGGTCCAGGGGGTCCGCCCCCCCCCCCCCCCTGCTCAGGCTTGAAAATTTTTTTATGCGATTTTATTGGCGATTTAGACCTGTTATTTTGGAATTTACCTTCCGGAAATACGTCAGAATGAACCAAATTGAATCTAATTTACCAAATTATCGGTTGAGCGCAATTAGTTAAGCAATTATCAAACCTAGACCCCCCCCCCCTGCAAAAAATCCTGGATCCGCACCTGTAAATGGTGTACTGTAATTCAACTTTTGAATACAAAGCTGAGTTGCTATAATTTGTGTTTTGTGTCGTCCATATATGTGGTTAGATAAGTAGAGTAAGGTAATTTTGAAGCTATAGTCTAAGGTTTCAAAATTAAATAATTTTACTTTTGAATAAAAAGTTGGGTTATTTTAAAATCCCATGTGGTTAAAAATCTAGGGATGTATAGGTATGGTTTTCCTGGGGAAAAAACTAAAATTATAGCCTCGTTAAATTGTGAGATTATCACAAAGTCATTAATACGAGTTTTATAGGTGTTTTTATGAATTTAATTTTTGCCTAGGAACGTGATATATAGGCTACGTTTAATATATTTTTGCTGTTATCTGTCGACATAATACGAGATGATTAGAATCAATCTGTTTCACAGAGAATTACTTAGCGAATATTCACTGCGGGATCAGTTTGGATTAGAATGTATAATTTGACATTAGGTCGAATTACTACAAACACTAGGTTCTAACACCTGTGTTAATGTATATAGAATATAATATATATTGGATATAGTATTATATGTGTAGTTAAAAGCTAGGTATATTTTGATTGTTGTGTTTATAAAATATAGACTGTGTTCCCGGTGAATGAAACTGCCGTCATTTGTTTGGGATATAGTTCTATTTAATAATGTTATGTCACACTAGTGTTGGAATATGCTAAGGATCCGGGCTTGGTTTAGACATTGAGTGGTGTACGGTTACAGTGTATTTGTTTTGGTTGACGTGTAAAAACGTAATTACAATTGTAAACGATTAGGTCAAAAAGGTAACATTACCGACGGTGAAATATAAAATAACTATGTAGTTATTCTAAAAACACAACGGAAATTATGACATTATAAAATTCAGATAAGGTCAAGAGGTCAAAATTAGTTTGAAGAATATAATTAAAGGGACACATCAAAGTTTATTAATAATTAAATAAAGTTTAATTGTAATTAAGAGTAAGATTTGCTAATAAGTTTTCGAAATAATATATTAATAATAATGTTAGACTAATAGCAAAATTAAGTTTGTTTTAAAAAAAAATAATAATAGTTAGTTTGATTGACGAATAAGATTGTACAAGCCAATCTTAGAAGAAAAAATGAAAGTTTTCAACTTGACACTATGGTAGCTGAAAAGGACAACTACAGAGGCAAGAAAAAATGGTTTACCAGTTTACCAAATTGAGATTTCCTGAGACAGAATTTAAAGTGAAACTGAACATTAAAAATTTGAAGTGATGTGTTATAGTGTTTTGAAATTAGGACACTTGAAGATTTAAAAAAGACAATTTGTGTTTTCTGTGTTTAGGTTTAGGCTTAGTGAATTTTCATAGGACTTTTAGATAGTTTTTGCATGCGATTTTTGATTTTTGATTATTTGTGTTTTTCTTTCACAGCCCTGTTTTATAGTATAGTAGTAATCATTTATATTTTCCTGATGATGCGCGCATAATTAGTTAGAATATCTATATTCTATATATATTCTTTAAGGGGGAAGTAATGTAGCAATATAGTCGTGGTGACATTGTTTTTAAAGATTATAGACAAGGAATGAGGAGATAAGATATAGTTTTATGTTTCTAACATATTCACATAATATGTAGTATGTACTAAATATCACTTAGAGTAAAATGACATTGTTTTAAGTTTAAGTCACTGCTCTCGGGATATGACTTCATCAGTAATCCTCGTCGGAATCGAAAAGGCGGAGGAGTTGGTGCTATTATTCGTCAGGGGCTCAAGGTTAAGATTAATAGGGGCGTTTGCTATGAGTCATTTGAACACTTAGACGTAAATATCTCAATGAAATCAAACGTGATCCATCTCATTAACATCTATAGACCCCCACAGTCAAAAAACAACGGCCAATCGACACAACAGTTCCTTCTAGATTTTGCCTCCTTTCTAGAATCTGCAATAATATCTAGTGGAATACTTCTAATAACAGGGGATTTCAATCTTCACTTTCAAGATGACACTATTTCGGACGTGAAACAGTTTAAAAACATTCTCGATTCATTAGTACAGCATATTCATGTTCCTACTCACGAGGAAGGTCACACCTTGGACTTGGTGATCACGAGGGCCTCTGAGAACTATTTCAGCCGTTTCAGTGTAGATTTCTCCCTCCCGTCAGATCATGGTGTTATTAACTTCTTTTCTGAGTTGAGCAAGCCTTGTCCCCAAAATATTGCATGTGTCTCCAGAAACTTTCGCTCGGTTACTCCTGCACAACTCGCATCATCTATAGAAAACCACACCCTATCACAACCAGAGGACGCACCTGTCCACGAACTCGTTGATGAATACAACACCAAACTATCATTGGTGCTCGATGAATTGGCTCCCACTAAGGAGAAGGTCATTACAGCGAAATCTAGAGCACCCTGGTTTAATGACACAGTCTTCAAGGCCAGGGCCCAACTTCGTTCAGCTGAGAGAAAATGGAAGCAGGATAATCTTCAAATTCACAAGCAGATCTTTCTTGAAAAGCGCGCCGAATATAATCGTCTTACCAATCAAACAAAGGTAGAATACTTCAGGTCACGCATTGAAAATTCTGATCAACGTCAGCTTTTCTCTGAAATTGACAACCTGACTGGTGATAAATCGGTTCGCAGTACACTTCCAGATTATACTGATCCCGTAGAACTTGCACAAAAGTTTGCAGACTTCTTCACAAACAAGATCGACACACTACGCTCCAAATTTACAGACATTGCCGCAGACAATGAACATTCAAACCTTGGCCATGTTTTTCCCAGTTTCCCCAATGTGTCATCGAACTATGTTTTGGCTTTGTTGAAATCGACGAAACCTAAGTCATGCGAGCTGGACCCAATCCCAACACATCTGCTCAAGCTATGCTTGTCGAGGACTGTTCCATATATTACTAGGGTGATCAACGCTTCTCTCGCAGAGGGTGTATTTCCGTCCTCGGAAAAGTATGCGATTGTCAGACCACTCGTATAGAAACCAGGACTTAATCCTAATGAACTAAAAAATTACCGACCTGTGTCCAATATCTCGTTCCTTGGCAAACTTATAGAAAAGGTTGTTTTTAATCAAGTCGATAAGTATCTATCCGATAACTCTATGTACTCCAAATTCCAATCGGCATATCGCAAATTCCATTCAACTGAGACTGCGCTGATAAGGTTTTTAATGACATTTTAATCTCATTGGACAATCATCAAGAAGTCGTTCTGGTAATGCTTGACCTTTCAGCAGCTTTTGACACGATAGACCATTCCATCCTACTACAACGTTTGAATAGGCGCTTCGGATTCAGTTGTAAAGCCCTCTCTTGGTTTGAAACTTACTTAGTCGGTAGAAAACAATCAGTGAAAGTAGGCAGTACATCATCAGAAAAATCTCTATTGAAATGTGGCGTTCCGCAAGGCAGTGTGTTAGGTCCAGTTTTGTTCAGTCTGTACTGCACACCACTTGGGGACATTATAAATCAGCATGGTCTTGACTTCATGGTTTACGCCGATGATACTCAGATCTATTTCTCATTTAAAGCCGGTGATCTGTGTACTGATTCAATAGAAAGTGTGTAGATGAAATTAGGGCATGGATGGCAGCAAACAGACTTGTACTTAACGACGACAAGACAGAGGTCATACATTTTTATTCTAAATTTCGTAATCAGTCTATTTTAAACAATGTTCGTATTGGTAGTGAATTTGTACATCCTGTAAATAGTGTTAGAAATCTTGGTTTTAATCTTGACAACGTATGCTCATTGTCATCACATATTACTTCTGTATGTAAATCTGCGAGTTTTGCTCTGTATCGAATAGGTCGAATTAGAAATATCTTAGATCGCACTAATACTGAAAAACTTGTCCATGCTTTTATCACTTCTCGTTTAGACTATTGTAACAGCTTACTTCTTAATGCACCTGACTATCTAATCAAGCGTATCCAATGTCTTCAAAACTCTGCTGCACGCCTCGTCTGTCGCACTAAGAAATCTTCACATATCACTCCCATTCTTTTCTCACTACACTGGTTACCCGTCGCACAACGAATCCATTTTAAAGTACTTGTCATGGTTTTTAAAATTCTAAAAAATCAAGCACCCTTGTACTTATGTGATCTTATCTCATATCGTCAGTCAACCAGAACCACCAGATCTTCATCAGGAATACAACTTTTCGAGCCAAGATACAAGCAGGAGTTTTATGGCAGGCGAGCTTTTTCTGTTGCCGCCCCTCGTCTTTGGAACGCCACACCTTTAAACATCCGTAATGCACCATCACTTGAATCTTTTAAGTCCTTACTAAAAACTAAAATATTATCAGTTTTAATTATTATATTTGAGTCATTTAAGCAACTTTAAAATTTTGTTTTGTTCTTAAACTATTTTCTGAATTTTTTCTTTTAATCGTGTATTTACTTTTAGCGTAAATGTTCATTATATACGTGCATCTTTTTATTCAGGATGCTCTGTGATAATTTTTATTGCTTTTGATTTTATGTTTATGTTGTACCGCCTATTGAGATCTATGTTGATGTAATTGGCGTTAAATAATAAATATTATTACTATTATTATTATTTAATAAAAAGAGTAGTTTAGCCAAAACATAACTTGCTCTATATGTCAACAACATGATAATTAATATCTCATGGGAAATTTATCTAGGAAATTTCCATATGACCATTTAAGGGTGGGTTTTGAAATCATTGGGCTCAATTAACCAATCTCTCTAATTATTTACATCATGTTTGACCAATTAGATACTCATGAGAATTCGGCAGACTTCGATTAGATTCCAGAGGGTTACCATCTAAGAGTCCTAGGTGTCTAGGTTGAGAAGAGTTTAGTAAGTATTGACTGTAATTGTAATATATACTATGCTTGTATGTATACCTATGCTACATAAAAGGTAAAAACGAACTGTTGCGTTGTTATAACTGAAGAAGACAAACGTCTTAAGAAACCAGTAAGAAGTAAACACAACGTGAAGGAGAAGCAAAGACGATCCGAGATAAATCCAAGAGGATCACAAGGCTACGAAAATATGTAGTAAGAAAAGATGCATGGGTCATACGTGGGATGTGGCGACCGGCTTGACCACCGCGAGCGCATCCCGCTCTCCACGTCTGACAGAAAGACCCATGGTATTACATATTGTCTATAACATATGGGATTTATAAAGTCTGTAATTAAAACACAAAGAAGACGTGCTTAGGAACAGGTTTGTCGACGTGATCGAGTAGCCAATATCAATTGTTATCAGTATTATGGGGATTAGTGAGTACATTGCATCTGGATGAATGTTAATATTTTATATGCTACATTGAAATAATCGACAAAGTCTAGATTAATCATTTTAACATTAAATTATTAAATGGCAGAGGTGCTCTAATCCATTCAATATCTTGGCCATCCTATTGTCCCAAGATTGATTATATCATATTTGAAGCAAGAAAAAGACCTTCAACATTAGAATGATTTTATAATAAACAAATAAACAATGTTTTTCGGTTCTGATGAAAAGCAGGAGAAGGAGTATGCCCACAAGAAGCTTATAAATCTGCTCAAGAATACCAAAAGTTAAAAATACAAAATAATTCTCATGACTGAATTATACTGTATGTAAAAATATTGCCAATAAATAAACTTCGAAAGTCAAAAAACACCAAATAATTCTTCAGGTGGAACAAATCAGTCTGAAAGACATTGAAACTGTAATTTTAATGAAAATATATCTGTTTAGATTAAACAAACTACTAATCCCAAAATATTTATAACAAATAAAAAATATAAGGGCATAATACTTTTAAAATTCAGCATCAGACCCCTTACTACATAATCTGCTGTGTTGTCCATGTTGATTGCTTGTAGATGTCACTAAAATATTTTATATAAGCAGTTTCAAAATAATATTTCATGACAAGAGTAATACAAAATCATATTTCATAACAGATTAATACAATATAATATTGCATGACATAAAATAATATTTTGCATAAAAAAGCAATAATCATAAATATTTTGGTTTTTTTATTGTCAGCAGTTTCTAAATAATATTACATAACAAAGCAATAAATAATCATACATGTATAAATGGGACGGAGTCAATAATTTTAATATTAATAACACTAGAACAGTTAGGCCTACAATTAGGCCTACAATATTATAACTAGAATAAATACAACATTAAATAAATACAACATTAGAAAATTTTAAACTATTTAAGAATTTATATATTCATGCAATAGTATAATGAACACTGCATCTTGTAACATGAATTTGGCCCTTATATTTTATCAACAATTTGAAAACTAGAATTTTGTTAAAAAGTAACAAATTAAGCATTTTTGTCTCCCCTTAGGTCAACATACAACTACAACTTAAACTACCCTCATTGACAAAGATGGATGTAGAATTGCTGAGAAATAACATTTATATCCGCCAGACCTTTTGTGAGTAGAACCACAATGGAGATAATGCCATAGCTACCCTTTGTAAGGAAAGGTCTAGAATTGCTAGAGATACCATATATATTAGTTATTCTTGGTAAGGGTGGCTCTAGAATTGTTAGGGAGATAACTTACACATATATAACCAACCCTTGGTAAGAATGGGTCAGGAATTGTAAGATAACTTGATATTGGATTATAAGCAAAAGTATATCAAATAACAATGATAGGCATATAGCATATCAAAACAGGATTACAATAATAGTAAACACTGCCCCAACCCTTACTAATGAAAATGGACCACAGAGACAACAAAGATGAAGGATGGACGGGTTATACAATTTACAATAATTAAATCCTGACTGAAACTAATGAATAATAATGGACGAATTAATGCAAACAAAGAAGAATATGTAATGAAAATATCAGTAGGATAAAAATACAGATCAATATCGAGATGTGACAGGGTAGGGTGTCATTTCGGACAACCATGATGTTGACTAATTGCATAATTAATACTAAGAAAGGCAGGTATCTCAGAATTGTGAAAACACAGCCCCTATGTTGTTCATTCCATTGTTATGACTAGACACACTTTCCATGTCTGCCCCACGGACACAACCCCCTTTTACATGATCTTAACGCTTGACTACCCCCCCCCCCCACACACACCATCAGCTTAAGTAAAAGCCCTGCATATTACCCGAAGGGCTGAGTCGCACTAGAGGATTTTTCTGTAAGTTTTATATCTACAGGACAAACTTTTCAGGTGAACGGTGAGCAGTAAAATGTCTCATTAAAGTTACATATTATTGGGTCTACAGATAAATTCTAATATCTACCATAATATCTAGTTAGAAATTAAACATACATTATGGAAGAGCAAAAACTGACTTTTGTCGGTCTTCATTTGAGCCTCAGATGTCATAGAAATTATAAATTAGATCTTTATTTAAACAACAAGCCCAAAATGAACTCTGTAGACCCACGGATGGCTTGGATTGGGCTCGGATTAAAACAGGATTTCGTCGACTGATTTAATCACTATGGCGTCGTGGGTGGGGTTTCTCCGTGACGTTGACGTCATCATACTTCCGGAAATTATTCATAAAAGACAGTGATGACCGAGGCTATACACAAGCTTCACTAGATATTGTTTAGACATTACTTGATGATCGAGACTATGTAGGTGGAGTTAACGCCTGTCAATCAACAATCGGCCATAGTGGAAAAAGGGTGTCGATGAAGTTAGCTACCATTTCTAGTAAAAAATTATAGTGGTAACAACTTTGTTCAGGATAAAGTAATTTGACTGAAATTTTCAATATATTCTTGTTTCAACATCTATTTTTGAACTTTTATAGCAAGAATGGCTAACTCCTTGTCAAAATCTCCCATAATGTATCTTTAACAGGCAAGACATGCTATTATTACAACAATTTAAAAAGGGTATTATATTAATACATCACTGACAAAACAAATTTCTATGGAACACATATTTATCCATGCTCCATAGCAGGGCTTTCACTTCAAAATATTGACAGTTGGCGCAGTTTTAGCTATTTTGTATACAGTTTCCAAAGAAAGTGTCAATATTTAGCATTACCCATCAATTTTTATACATATTTTATGTTTAAAGTCTTTTAAATTCTCATTTTCAGGCATGTAAGTTGACTCAGTTGACTGCCTGGTAAGTTCTCTAGTCAGTCAATTTCATTGTCAGTTAGTTCTGATCGCTAAAGGTGACTGAAATGAAAGCCCCGGGCCCGATTCCTAGAATATTCTTAAGCATAGATTTCTTGTGCTTAGATTTCTAGTAGACTTTGCATTTAAGCAAGGTATAGGGCTTGCTTACAAACCTTAAATCTGTTTCTGCTTCAAGCAAAATGGCTGACAGTTAGTTATTCCACAGCATTTCCTACATCTTTTGATAAGTAGAACCCAATTTAAAGGCAGAGAAAATCCTTTAGAAACATATTTTTGACAAGTATGCTATAGAAAATTTCGCTTCTGCCCTGAAACCATTTTATTTATTTACCAATTAGTAAACAACACAACAAACACACAGGCTACTTTAAGTGGTTTTTTTTTTTGGGTTGTGTCATATTTCTTGTGTGTATATAGGGGACATGTCAAATGCATCTAAATCGACCATTTGCCGGGAAGCAGACGACAAATTTACGACATAATTCGCATATCAAAACTGTGTTTATGACGTTTAAGAGCACCATAGTCTCATTTTACCAGTCACAATGTGCTTAGACTCATACTTGACTTGTGCTTACGTAAGAACGGTCTTGACAATTTTCTAGAGACGGTATTTTATTAAGATTCTTACGTAAGAAAAAGTGAAGCATAACTTTGTGCTTACTTTAAGAATTTTCTAGGAACCGGGCCCTGCTCTGTAGGGAATCAATTTTCGGATTACATGTAGGAAATAAATAACTTTCCTGAAGCAAATTTCGCATAGCTTTGCAGAAACATTATCATCAGAACTAGGATATATGCAAGTGGAGGTAAGGACTACCGGTATTATTATAAACAACAGTCTAATTCAGTTATTGCATTAAAAAAAACATAAAAAAATCAAATATATCATGCACATCCATAATTTGGTGTCTAAGATTGACAATGATTTTGTAAATTAAATTGGACGGAATGTTTGATTTTATGAGATCTACAACATAATATCAACTAATATAATATATATTTCGATGGAATGATTTTCTAGATATATTATTGAGCAGGTTATAAAGGTAGATAATTTGTATATCACATTGTATCAACACTGGTATTTTATTATTACTTCTTATTCTTTAAATAACCTCGTCTGAAAACAAATAATAATATATACCAAATAAAGGAAAACAAGGTTTTAATATCTATTAAAGTCACTGATCAACATTTACAATTAGTTGGATAATATCCAATTTCTCATAGCTTAATCCTTGCTGAAATTTCACAAGTTGGAAACAAGTATGGCGGCTTGCGGGCATTAACTTTTTTTTTATTACATTATTTCGGTATTTTTGTAACCGGAGTTCAGCTTTAAGAAAACAAAATCAAAATATTTTAAGCTTCTGTTGACTTCTGAGAGAGAAGTGTGGTTTAATGTACACTCAACCTAAACGACATTAAACCATTTTGATAAGTACAATGTGAAAGTCCATGAGGTGAGGAAGGCGGCCCTACTCCTCGTCACAAATAATCCTAGGATTGAAATCATACCTCACAATCCACACAAAATTACATGTACTAACAGCTTCCTCTGTTCCTGAGGCAACAACTGCCAGTTTTACAACATCTAGCTGTTGCTAGATTAGTCAGTTATGTACGGATAAAGCGAGATTAAGTTTTCCGTTGAAGACGTCTCTCCCCATTGTTAATAGTAAAAGAAAATAACTTACAAAGTTTCATTAGTTTCTTGCAATTCTTTTATCTTAGCTTCAGTCGTATTCATCCAGTCTTTATATTTCTCACCAAAAGACATCTTTAACTGAAACACAATAAAAACCCATTAAATCTTTGAATTCTCATTTATACTAATTCATATAGATATTACATTTGCATTTCCTTCAGGTATATTTTGAGCAAATCATTAATAGTTCATTAATAGAATTATACTTATTGCAACATTGGTATCATTTTTAGACTAACACATTATTATTTGGGGTTTTTTGACTACCGGGGGATCTTTTACAAGCACATAATTTTTCTGTCCAAACGACATGACTAAACACATTTTCTCTTTGTCCAAGACTTTTAAAGATGCATTATGTAATTTTTGTAATAACATGTCATTATGTCAAAAATAGATACCTGTTTATGAAAAAATGGATGTACATGTATTTAAAATTTCAGTCAAAATACACGTTTGAGTCTCATTTATCAAGTACAGCACATGGGTCATTCATTGTATAGACCTCTAAAGGAACGGGAATTGATTATCAGGTCCTCCAACAAAATAATTGACCCAAAATATTAAAAGTGTTACATGTCTAGATAAGCTTTTTTGACGTTCGCGTCCACACGAATCAATATTTGAGCTTAAAATTTTGAGAAAAAAGTAAATGCTTCATTCTTCTATACTTTGGTGCTTAGATTTCATTTGTACTCAGACTGTTCAAATTGGGATAGTCCCTTTAAAAGAGATTTTATCTACCAAATATTTGACATGTAACTGGCAACAGCAACTGTAACAAATCATGAGTAAAATAAAATGACATAATTTATATTGTTATATAAAAGAGTTACAGATAATGAAAGTAAAAATTAGTGTTGGATTCACTAATGGCAATCTACAGATAATATCAATAGGTATGTGTAGTGCAAAATAAATCAAAGGATCTTTGTGATGTATCTACACTGTACATATATAATATAAAGATGATTCTGAGACTAACATATGGTTCGTTCATTTACTGATTTTTATGAGTACATTAAGTAACTACAGTCAGGTCCAACCAAAGTGGTGGATAGCTTGGGCAAGAGCCACCATCCATTGGAACGTCAACATTCCTTAAAGTGTGGATTAAATTTTTAATTGACTTTGCTGTACTACCACGCTGTATTTATATCACTCAATTAAACTAATAAGATAAGAATTGTTACACAAATGATATCTTTCGTGCATACATAAGGCAAGAAAGCTGTGGTAAAACCAGGGCCCTGTTTCACAAAATTTTAACTAAAGATAAAATCCAAATTTTAGCAGATACTTCAATTTTGATTGGCTAAGAACTAAAATCAATCTAATATTGTCCAATCAAATAACTAAAATTCAGATCTTATCTTAGTTAAAATTTTGTGAAATAGGCCCCTGGTCTACAGTGCTCTGATCAAATTAACAAAAAAGTACCAGTCTGATGAAAGTAGGAAGAACATGGAATGAGCCTAGTACCACTAAATATTAGACAAGTCTAATCAAAATTTTACCAACATTTCATTTTGTTGTTTACTTCACTTCAACTGGATCTAACTAGAGACATTTCTTTATGCAGTGATTGATTGACGCTTCAGTCAATGTGTAATTAAGCTGATATAATCTGTTACCACAAATATGGTTTAGATAAATCATACAAGATATTTTAAATGGATGTTAATTATACACACACACAATTTAAAAATACAATAGATTAGTCTGGGTTTTTTTTTTAATATATAGTTAATAACAAGTGAGAACAAAACCCCTCAAAAATTAAAGGGGGTGTTGCTCTATCCTTTGAAACCTTACTATAGAAGAAAGTAGGTCAAAAGGCACATATTAATGTAATATGAATGTACATTTATATAAAGTGATTTATATTCAAATTTAAAAAAATTTAATTTTAATTTCTATTTAATTATGTTCATTTAAGCTTGTTGAATCCATTATACACAATTTTGTCATTTTTGAATTAGCCATTACTTCACAGTGTCTTGTAGGATTTTTTCTTTGTTTATTACAAATGGTGCCTAAAATCATTGAGTACACATCTTGTGTAGTGATCTTATAATTTTCTTTGTTTCTTAAATATTTGATACTAGAAATCTATCTTTTCACGGTAAGATAACAAAATCAATATTGATTGAAATGGACCAATATTGAATTCTTATTCATGTTTTTAATTTCGAATATTATGGAAAATATTGAGGTTTAGGTCGTTTAACGTTAGGAAAAAATTAGAAAAGATGGATTAAAATATAGTAACAAACCTGATGTAAGGAGAAAAAATAATAGATAAGGAAAGACTTCTAAATCTACACGCCACCACGGAAACAATAAGCAGCTAAAAAGGGGAGGTAAGCAGGAGAACATTGTCACCGAATGGTAATTTATAAAACCTCTGTTGTCAACTCTTCTTCCAAAGCACACCACTGGGCTTCCTTAAGAAGCAGTCCTGTCATCAGATCTTCCACTTGCTCGGACATTTCTTCATTCTTAGATCGACAAGCTTTGTTTTCTGTTTCCAAGTCCTCAATTCGATAACGTAACTTTCTCAATGCCGGCTGATGACTGCAATTCGTCTGGAAATCCATGTAAAAAATAAAAACATACGATGAAAAGGGAGATAAGCCATTATTACCTGTATTTTTAACTTTTCCTCATTTTCACACCAATGTGCTTCCTTCAGGCTCAAATCATTCTGCAAGGATTTCACCTTTTCGAAAAGGTCGTTACCATGGATTCGCAGTGCTGCATTATCAGCTTCTAGTTCTTCTATTCTTGTTTTTAACATGGCAAATTCTGCTTCATGGTTACAATTTTCTTCCTGATTTGACAGATCATTAAAATAAAATAAAAACAATCTAAGACTGCAATCCAATGTAGACTCAAGAAATTGTTATAGTGTTTTCATGTAACTACTATGTATGCCCACCAACAAGGTAATACCCTTGTAAGTTGCGATGTGAAATGTAGAATGTTTACAAGGTCCAAGTGATAGTGGCAATAAAGCTATATACAATTGATGCTCAACTCTGCTTTTCTTTAATCTAATTGATATTTTGGTTTTGCACTCTTAATTATATGTTAAATAATCAATCTTGAACCATTTAGAGTAAATAAAGCTGTGAAAAATTAGATACTGGCCTAAAGAAACAAATAAGTGACTCAAAATCAATTCTTACTTTTTGATTAGATCGTTTTAAGGCCTCCATTTCAGAGGCAAATTTTTTACGTAGATCTTCCATCTCCTTGTCACGTTTTTGATCGGTTGCTTGTAATTTTTTCTCTAAATCAGCGACTTTTAAATCATCCTTAGAATCACTGAAAATCATAAAACTTTGAATTATTCATTAGGTGTAGGAGATTAATATTTTAGTGAGCATGGGTACATGTGTGAGACTGTGAGAGGATATCTGACAATTCATAGATAAGAAAAAACGAAAGAAAAACAGAAAAGGTTTGTGCATTACCATGTTTTTATAAAGTATAGAAGGAACAAAAACAAGGGAACACACTGACTATTTCTATTTTTCTCGTGTTCTCTTATTTAATGACACTCAATTACTTTATTGAATTGTCAGATGTCCTCTTGCAGTCCCATATAACAACTTTTGGTCTTCGAAGGAATTATTAATATTAGTGAGCAGAAATTCGGCCATGTATCTGTTATCACTCATCACTTCAGTCATTTATATGGAGGGATAACTTGTGTTTTCCTTTTGTGTTCGTCACTTTCGATTCCTGAAACCTCTATTATGCCTCTATCGTAGCTATGATCTCTGTGTTAAAAATATATTTGGAATGAATTTAACCAGTCCTATCACATATGTGATAATGACTGACACCGATATTGTATTTTGAACATACATTATGCAAGAGCAAAATCTGCCTATTGTAGGTCTTTCTTTAGGCCTGAAATGTTATTAAAACTATTAATTAGACATTAATTAACTTATCCAGACCATAATCAGCTCTCGATGTCAAGGCTAGCCTGCGATATTTGCTGGATTGTAGTTCGATTTGCAGAAAATTTTCCTTCGTGATTACAATTAAATGGATAATCAAGACTACTAGTTTTGTCTTACCGACTTGAGTAATGATGACCGAGGCTAAGCGCAACTGGATCAATTTCACTGAAATTTTCAGCAAATTGACTTTACATTAGCTACTTTTTAACTTTTATAGTGAGAACTGCCAAGTAATATTCTAATCTTCCACAATGTATCGTTAATAGATGCTGTTAATAGAGCAATATGTATAACAAACCAGTAATTGCATTCGATAGAAATGCCTGTTATGTTTTTAATGTGCTCAATCACAAAATGATACTCTACGAGTATATTATTTCTGTATAATAATCTGTACAGTAATTATGATTGTAAGTTCAAGAAGAACGAGGATGGTGCTGCTTCAATAACCAGGGGACGGTTGCTCAAAGCTCCGTTATCTTTTAACGATCCGATAACTTTAACAGTGAGAAAGACTGTTGCTGGAAGTCCCGTTAACTTGAATGTGTCGTTAACTTGGTGTTATATTTAACAGAGGTTTGGGGCTCCGTTATCTGTTTAATAATGGCATTAGTTGGCTGTAGCAAAAAGTCATAGATTACCAATGTAGTTTTCTATAAAACATTCTAGAGGGTTGGATGATGCGGGCCTATTCCATTTTTTATAGGATGAAATTCTATACTATTCTACAGAATTTTGGTGGACTATAGGAAATAATGGCCCCATAATTCTGTAGTGCAATTCCCATAATTTTTCCTACAGATTTACGCTAAAATTTCTAAAGGAAAAAATAAAGTATTCTATAGTTTTTTCTGTTGTAAATTCTACAGTCATCTTTTTGTCTTTAATCTAGTTTTGTGAACAGACTGCACAGTTGTATCGCTGTCTTCAGTTTCTTGTCAATAGTAACTTCTATGAAGTTGTTATACATGTACATTGAAATTAAAAATTTTAAATTCAGCCAATGAACAAACAGTTAGCTAACGGATAATGAAATTGACTTTCCAGCAACCGAAATTTAACGGACTGTTAACAAACGAAACGTTACAAAGATAACGATCCGTTAGAGTTTAACGGATCGTTAAAATAAGTTAGTTTTGAGCAACCGGGCCCAGAAGGCCCCAGTTTAATTTTCTGTGCGGTCCAGGATATTGCAGTGCTACCATTGTGGGGCTAACGGGCAAGGCAGAAGTGTCCATTCCATTGAATACCACTGACAGCAGTTGGAAATCAAAAGAAGAATTGACTGTAGCGGCCTAAATTTCCTTCATAGTACATTGCGTAGCGTATGCCAGTCTTTAACATCTGACATGTTTTATCATTGTGTTGTGTTTTTACTTTTGTAAACAGCCAATCAAAACATAGCTATTCAAATCACAAAAGAATATGGTACACTGGTCTATGTATAACCAAGTAAAGTCATGTGTATAACATAGTCAACCCCAACCTTCTGGAACTGCCTATGTTCTGAATATATATCAAAACCATTAGGACGATATGAAATTAACGTTTAATTTCATTTTTATTAATTAGACCTATGTATCTGATCCTGACTGCCACGTACCAACTTGTAAACTTATGATCAACAAGACACTAATAAACTAAACATACATTTCTGGAAATAGATTGGAGTTTCATATAAAAATTCAACAAACCGTTTGGCAAATGGTGTTCCTACTTCAAGAACCTCTCGTTCACGTTTTAGGATTGTTGTATTTTTGGCTTTACGTAAATCATCCAGTCTCTTCTTTAAACTTGAAACTTCATCTTCTAACTGAAAAAAAAATTGTACAAAGGTCTTAGATTTAATTCAACTTGAGATTCAGTTTCAATCAATATATACACCAGGTAGGAACATATCTTAAAAGAGAGAGAAATGACACCTTTCCCAATCTTACTAGATGCTGAATAATTGTATCCTTCAAATCTTGATCAAGACTCATTAACTGAGTCTACTATAATTGGTTAATTGAAGGATAGCACAAGGTAAACAAGACAACAGTGAGGCTGATGTCCCCCGCCGAAATCCCAAAATAAATAGAAGACACATATTAATTAATCGCACATTTATTTTTTTCAATGTATCGAGCAATCAAACTGTACACGAAGTGTCATCCAAAAGTGTTTTATAAAGAAAAATGCTAAAACCGACGAGAAAAATGAAAATGTACCCTAGTTAGGGGGACCCTAAAGGCAGACAAAACGGCCCCTCTGGCCAAGGGAAAGGACCCTCGTGTCCAAGTCAATCGTTTCTATACACTGTTACTGTCGAATCGATTACTAAATGAGAATGCAGTCATTGTATTGGCATAAAAATCATCAATCAAGATGAACCTAAGTTATCTTGTCCCAAAGTATCAACCAATCAAAATGCTCATCTTCGAACTCCATCAAGGCATTGACCTAATAAACACATACACCAAGTTTGAACATTCTAGCTCAATTAGGACGAGAGTTATTGTGTCCCAAAAAGTGTGACGGACAGACAGACAGACGGACGGACGAACCCATTTTAATAGTCCCCCAACTTTCTTCGAAAGGCGGGGGACAAAAAAACTATTAAAAAATCTCAGAGAATGGTCCTAAATTATGTGAATGGATGGTTAGATAGTACGATACATGTATGTCAATATTATTAAGTGTTTATATTTCTACATCAGGATGGCTCGGTCCTTATGGTGCAGAATTACGAACATGGTGGTCCTGGGTTCGATCACCGGGGATCAAGTGGGTATGGTGCTGGCTCGCTAGCCTGGAGGTCGGGTGTTCAAGCCTGCATTGGCCGAGAAAGTTCATCTCCATTTTCCTGCGTGGTTTCAGTGGAGACAGCTGTCTAGTCATTCGGATGGGTACAAAAAAGTGAGGTCCTGTGTACACATTGGCAGTAGGAATTTGATATAAGAGTAGGCCGTAGCGTTGCTGCCTGGGCAGAATTTCACTTATAACACACTGTATGGCGTATGCCTGTCTTCCATTAGCCCAGGTTAGGTGCAGAAGAGTAGGACGTTAAACCCCATTTCATTTCATTTGGTTTCGATCACAGGATTTTTCAATCTTGCTTTCCTCTTGTCAGTGCAGCAGTATGAAGGGCAGAGACTCATCCAGTCGTTTGGATGAAATGTAAAACTGAGGTCCATATTATAAATCACTGACAACACATTGAAGATCTCCTGACAGTTTTAAATAGAAATCAGACTAAGCTAGAGCCCATCTGCCTATGCAAAATTTTCTTCATAGCTGACTGCATGGTGTATGGCTATCTGTATTATGCATCTGAGACATGTCCCGTAAATCTTATTATTCTTGTTTTTAGAAAAACAAAACTTTTCTATCATCATTTTACCTCTTTAATTCTAATTTTCTGGACACCATCATTAGCTTTATATGTTTCAAGGTTTGGTACACTAGTTTGTCGCTTTGTAGCCATTTCTATATTTTAGCACCAAATAATAATATTCTATGTACACTTGCTTTTTCATGGATTTCTGAAAGACAAAAAATAATCAAAATATATAGCTAGTGTCTATCTTATCATCAATTCACTTATATTCAATCTTGGGTGTTGAGCAAGGCTCTTATTTCAAATTTTGAACAAGACAATTTTTCAAAAATTTGAATTTCTGTCTAACCGTATTTCCATTTTCATATATATCTTAAAACCATAATTACTAAACATACAAAGTAGTGTTTTATTTGTTTGTGAGCAGAGTGGTCCTCCTATGTTTACTTTTAGAGTGGAGTTTAGGTCGTTAATTTGTCCTGAAGAATGTTCTCATAGTAGGACCTTTTCTATTTTTCTCATTTTCCCTTTTCTAATGAGTCCATTACTTTTTTGAATTATCAGATATCCTCTCACAGACTCACATAACAACTTTTGGTCTTCGAAGAAATTATTAGTGAGCAGAAATTTGGCCGTGTATCGCTGTTTTCACTTGTCACTTCTGTTAGTTATATCGAAGGATCACTTGTGTTTTCCTTTTGCGTTCATCACTTCCCTTTCTTGAAAGATTCATAACGCATCTATCGTAGCAATGATCTCTGTGTTAAAATTATATGGAATGTGTTTAACCAGTTACATATGTGATAATGACTGACATCATTGCAATATTGATTTTAACTGACAAGTAAGTCTAAAAATAAAAATTATATGGAATGTGCTTAACCAGTTCTCTTACATATGTGATAATGACTGACATCAATATTGATTTAAACAGACAAGTAGTCTAAAAATGGTCGTTTTCAATCAAAAATTTCAATATATTAAAATAAAAAATCATCTACCCGTCCGTTCCACAAATATAATTTTCTAAGTTATAATTAATTCATACTCAAGCCACAATTTCTGACATGAAATGAAATGTCTGTGATAACAATACCAAGATGAAGATGTCAGAAGAAAGACAATCTAAAACATGAATTTACATGTCACAGTCCTGTCACTGCTTTCTTCTTGTTGTTGTTTACATGGCCTTGACCGTAGACACTTTCACTTCCCGGTTAAACGTCAACACATTAAATTGGCCTCTATACATTGAAAATGTTTTAATTGTTTCATAATTCCTCTGATTTTACATCAATTTTATCCATCAAAATTTACTTAAAATTTGAAAATAACAAGCCAGTGTTCATTGTTAAACAGGTTGTCTGATTTTTCAGCACAGACGACAGCGCCCCCTATATTGACGGCCATATTTGATATTTTACTAGGTAGGTGGAAACAATATTAAATCCGTTGCCATCACTGTGTTAAGACGGTCTCTAGAGTATTGATAGTAAAGAAAACACCTAGATTGTTCTTTTGTCTATTAATTAAGTTTGTTATTTTTTGAATGTACAGTGTATATCTTCGGTATCGATAAACCGAAACCGTCGTTACTTGTGTGAAATTTTGTTATTGTTACAAAGGTAGAGCAGACTTATTTCATTGAATTCTTTGTTAGTCTGTGAAGGAGTAGAATATTAGTACAATTTTATCCAGATAACAAAACTATTACGATCAAATATTTTGTTTGATTATTTAGCCCATCTGGGTCATTTCAAATTTTTTTTCTTCTTGAGATCATTGATACTCCGGTACCGTAATAATAATGATAATGCCACTTGACTTGTCGGTGAGTCACATCAACTGTGACCCAGCTACTTCAGTACTTGACCTACTGTTATGTCCCTGCCAAAATTGTGGACCGCGGTAAACGATGTCAGTATGATATCTAAAATGATTGTCAGAAACAGTGGAATGAAGTAGACTGTGTCCATGGGTGGTTGGAATATTGATAAAAGAAAAACAATGAAGTACATGTTACTAAATATACACAAACTTTAAATAATTTTTTATTGTTGAGTTCAATACTCACAGATGAAACAAAAGAGAACTAGTGGTATTAATCGCGGTTCAACCAATCGATCAATTAAATAAAACAAAAGACAACTAGTCTTGCATAAAACGAAACAAACAGCTGTTACTATATATATCATAATATATATTTTCAACAGTCTTCCGAGTCCGAAAAGTTGTCAAGTAAGTGTGAACCATCGCCTACAAAGTCAGAAATGTATGTGTGGAGTCTGAAATGACGCGGGTCAGAAATGTTGTGCTATCGTAGTGATAGACAAAATAACCGTATTTTGATTGAAAATCTTACTTTCTTTTAATACATGTAAATTTGATAAGATTTGATTGTTCTTTTACTTGGGTTTTTATTGCCACTGTGAAACTAATGACTTGATGACCATTAAATCAGTCTAAAAATATGTATGGTACCAGTAGAGAAAGTGGTTAGTGGCACCATCCACCATGTAGGCCTAAACATAGTATGATCTAGTCAACAGGTTTGGAACATTACAATCTCTTTAATAATGTAATTTTATTCTTTTTTTTTTTTAGTATCTAACTGGGCTGTTGTGTTTTTCAAGTGAATTTTTGTGAAAGTGTATCCAAACATATTGCCATAATGGCTACTCCATTAGTGGAGCAGAATTCGACTAATCACGCAAATCCAAATAAGGACCCCAAGGCAGCATCAAATTCTAAGTAAGTCTTTTGCCATTTTGGCATGATCCTCGATTAACTTATCTGATTGAAAGAGATTTGAATTTTTGTCATACTTTTAAAGGTGTCCACCCTGACCATAGGTCTTACTCTTTCTTAAGGTCTATTGAGTGAACACTATCAAAAGTATGAAAAAAGAAGAGTTTCACATGGGTCACATTGTTTTGTTTTTTAGTACTCTGCTTTAAAAATGTCTCCAATAATTCAAGGAGTGCATTCCATGCAGTTTCATGTAAATAATGGTAGTGTGACCCAGACCGACATGTGTTCACTATTATTACTTTACAGTACCCCTTGGTACCGTATAGTAAAAGAAAAATATCAAAGGATTTGTATTATAAAATTGAACTTACTATTTTATTTACTTTTAGTGACCAAGGATGGAAAGCAAAGTTAAATTTACCAGAAAAAGACATGCGAGTAAGAACCACGGTAAGTTGTAGAAAATTTAAAATAAAATTTGAAAGATGGGGTTTGCTCCTCAAATTCGGGCATGACACACTAATCTGAAATGTCGAGAATTTGACCCTGGCTTCATACTTTTTGTCTGTTAGCAACTTGACAACTTATTTTTTTAAAGGGACAATCCCGATAAGAACAGAGTCGCAAAAATTAAAGTCCGAGCCTTTATGAAATTTATGGACCAAAATATAGAGGCATGGTGTATTTACCTTGGCTCAAAGTTTCAGCTCAAAATATTGAGTCGTTTTGACGTTAACGTCAACACTGCTTATCCGGACACGTAACCCTTTTAAGATTTTGAGTCAATTTTTTGATTGGTTGACCTAATAATCGATTCCCGTTTCTTGAGAGGTCTATACAGTGAATGACCCATGTACTGTACTTGATAACAAAAGGTAAATTTCACCTACATATCATTTTTATAGAAAAAAGTCTGGTTTTATCCAGATACTGTATAATACAACGGTCTCCATTTCCAGATGAAGACTGTCAGGTTTAAGTTATTTACAAGCATATCACAAATATCCGGTTAGTTGGTCGGCCTTAGGTAATGGGATATAAGGGATTTTAACACAAAATTAAGCAGTTTTATTCCCCAAAAAGTTATCGGGATTGGCCCTTTAATATAACAGAGATATGTCAAACCACATTTATTATGTTTTTTATGGATAGAAGTCAACATTATTTTTGGGCAATTAATTTCACTATTTAAAAAGTACTTGTGACAATTCGATCAAAGTTACAGATTGTTATAAACCTCAAACTGTTTAATTTCTCCATTTGATACAAATTTTCATTATACCACATTTAAGGAAACACTTGTTTCATTGAAGCAAAGTCATAAACTTTGTATTTTTCTGTCTTCAGGATGTGACCAATACGAAAGGCAACGAATTTGAAGATTTCTGTTTGAAGAGAGAATTATTGATGGGTATATTTGAGAAGGGGTGGGAGAAGCCGTCCCCTATTCAAGAAGCAAGTATACCTATTGCCCTTACAGGACGAGATGTCTTAGCTAGAGCTAAAAATGGAACGGGTAAAACAGGAGCTTACGCTATACCTATTTTAGAACGTTGTGACCCTAATAAAGATGAAGTTCAGGGTGAGTTAAAATAATTATTTTTTTTTTTTTTCTCAAACTTAGTGGAAATGAAACATTTTTTAAATTATGGCTGAAGTGTACAAAAGCCAGTTCCCCCATACTAAGTCTTTATTATTATGGACTATAGTTTAGAAGAACTGGCGAAAGTAAAACCAAGATTATTTATGACAGGCTTGTTGTTTACTTTCGATTCTGAAATGATCTTGGTGACATTCTTTATAGATCTTTACAATCTGAAGAATCCAATATCTTCATCCTGGTGAAGTCGAGCCGACTTGTACTGAAAATCTTGTTTGAGGATTCTAATTTTATCCATGCATGTCAAAATCACTTTTCTGATCCAAGAAACGCACTACCTGCAGTCTTAGAAATGTCAGTTTAATGTCTTGCCAAGGAATGAGGTTGTCGGATGTAAAATTGTACCATAATTTTCGACTGTGATAATTGTAGTAATATCGAAGAGAAGATAAAATGTCAGATATAACAATTATGTATTATATTTTTCAGCTATGATAATTGTGCCAACGAGAGAATTAGCGTTACAGACAAGTCAGATTTGTATTGAATTATGTAAACATGTTGGTTGTAAAGTTATGGTTACTACTGGTGGTACAAATCTTAAAGATGACATCATGAGGCTATATGATCCAGGTACTAAACACATTTTACTTTTGAAAGCCAGTTAAATAAAGATGTCTTCAAACAAGAAATAACACTTAACGAAACTTGCTGAATATGAAATATTGTTGATCAAGTATCCATTTGTCAGTCATAGACTAGTAGTAGTGTATTAACTGTCAATTGTAGCCCTGTGATATTTGCCTTCAAATAAAGTCGGGGGGGGGGGAGTGCCACTTTTCCCCTTGAGGGTCTGTAAATGTCAGTTTCTCTTTTAAAGGACAGTGCAAATCTTGCATTTAAAGTGACATGATTGAGTTTTATGGATTCCAAACAAAATTGTGTAATTTACCTGAAGCTATTACAGAATTCCGCGAGTTGAACCGTTGCAAAAGCCAGTTCCCCCATACTAAGTCTTTATTATTATGGACTCTAGTTAAGAAGAACTGGCGAAACATAAAACCAAGATTATTTACAACAGACTTGTGTGTATCCTCTGGTCGTAGAATAATCTTAGTGACAAATATATTTAATGATATTGGCATGTATTTCAAATGTTACCGTATGTAAAATTGGTGGGAATTTTTTATCACCAAGGCACACTTCCCTGTTATTGTTTCTGACTTGTATTGGTAGGTTACTAATTATTCAAAAATAGATGATAAAAAAAAATAAAATTTTGAAAATTTCAGTCAAATTACTTTATTCTGAACAGAGTTTTCACTGAAGTTTGGACTAGAAATATGCATCAACTGTGTTGGCACCGTCTTTTTGATTTGCCAATCATTTGATTGACAAGACGATAACTCCACCCACATATTCTCGATTATCGAGTAACATTCTCAATGGCTATGGTACCCTCGCTTGCTAGGCCTTTCAACAACAGTCTCCAGTGGTGACATCAACCATTTATTGATTTTAGTTTAAATGGATGACTTTTTAAATCCAAGCTGTATCCAAACCATCCGTGGGTCTACAGAGTTGATTTTGAGCTTGTGTAAAAAAAAAATTTAATATTAATTATCATCTGAAGCCTAAATAAAGACTAGCAATAGGCAGATTTAGCTCTTGGATAATGTCTAACTATTCATGTCAAAAATGCTATCAACAATATGCTATGAGTATACATTACTTCAGTACACTACGATTCTAGAACAGTGCACCAAAAGTTCCTTCTATTCTAGCGTGTAAATATTTCTGTTTTAAGATAACAAAAATAGTTTTATCTATAATAAGCCTTCAGAAATAACTTTATTTACTGTTTTATTATTAATCACACTGTAATAATTTGTTGAATTTTATTTTTTTTTTTCAGTTCATGCTATTATTGCTACTCCAGGTCGAATACTTGATCTCATGAATAAAAATCTGGTTAAAATCAGTAAATGTGGTATTCTGGTCCTAGATGAGGTAAAACATTCCTTTCCATCTGAAAACTGCTTGTCTAGTTGCATGTTATGGGCTTATTGATTAAACATAAAATAGTTTTGCAAGGAGTTGTTCGGACTGACTTCAGTATTTGTTACTGCAGTTAATTCCATTAAAGCTCCAATAGCATTTTTTTAAGTTATATTTTTAAAATGTATTAAAATAAAGCCCAAAAATAGATTGAACCTATAAACAATCCTACCTTGTTAAAGAATAATCCTATTAATCCTATAATTCAGTACTGCCAGTTGAGAAATTGGCAAAAATATCATTTTCAACTTCAAATTCAAACGTTTGAAGATGGCCGTCCATGGAGAGGAATGGGAAAACAAGGGAGGTAATTGAGTAACTATTTCCTCAATCACCCTGTGTCACCCTTTATAATGCCCAAAAAATTTTGCCCAGGACCGTATAATAGTGAGTTGACAACCTTTTGAGCAAAAGACATAGAAATAATTATGTTTTGACTTTCTTAGAAAATGTGAAATTGGAACTTTTAAGTTAGGACTGATTCTCATACCTAGTTAGGACTAATCCTCATACCTTATAATCCTAATTTCATCCAATAATTTACACCTGATTCTGGTATAGTTTAACCAAATGCATACAACTTTAAGTACGGAGTTAATTTCTGTCCTGGCAACCTACATGTAACTAAGGTGTCATGTATGTCTGTCCAGCCTGAGTTCAGATGAGCTGTATTCCTCAGTGGAATAACAAATGGGCTATTCACAAAAATAAAGTAAAGGCAGACATTGAATTGAAAGAATAACAATTTCCAAAAAAATTACCAGATGTAAATCAAACATTTCCGAGCTCTACAGACACCTAAGGATGGTATGAAATTAGTAGATACATTAACTTAAGCATTTTTGCACAAATAATTTTTAGGTAAGCTAGCATTGTTTGGTCTTAAAACACTGCATTTGTCCATTTTGACACCCTGAAGTTTTCATTTTCTTCACTTCTATGTGAAATTAATTTTGACACCCTGAAGTTTTCATTTTTTTCACTTCTATGTGAAATTAATTTAAGATATCCATATTTTCAGGCTGATAAACTGTTATCTCAAGATTTTAAGGGTATGCTAGATAATATTATAAGTTATCTTCCTAACGACCGACAGATTCTGCTCTACTCTGCCACATTTCCCTGTTCTGTAGAAGAATTTATGGTAAGTTTATCACCTTTTCTAGACATGATTGTTTAACTTGCATACCCGTCTGAATCCCATCACTGAAATATCCAAATCCTTGTCTCCCAAATCTATTTATTGATAATGGTTACATCTCCTTTAGCTCAAGTTTTTTGGGGGTTTTTATTTACTGTCATGGGTTGGATCAAAATCATGTGTGTATATCGAGTAGTACTGATTACATGTTTCCTTCTGGGACTGGTTAAAATTGTTATAGAAAATAATCTTTTTACTTCATGTGAAATCGTAGATTGTGAGTTTATTCAAGTGCTTTATTGTCAGTTTATTTTATTGTGAGCATTGATAAAATATGAAAGTATTTCTGTTTTTCAGCGACGACATTTGAACAATCCTTACGAGATTAATTTAATGGATGAATTAACATTGAAAGGTGTTACACAGTATTATGCTTTTGTTCAGGAGAGGCAAAAAGTCCATTGTCTCAATACCCTCTTTTCTAAGGTAAATACTTAGTTTGTAAGGTATTTTCAAGGTTGTCAGGTGAATTGTGGTGGGTGACTCAGTAGTTCAATGCGATCTGTACATCATACAGAATGTCATCAGATTTAAAAAAAATGGTCAGGCACTACTTTATACAAGACATGTAATAAGAATATCAATAAAAACACAGAAATTAACTGACATGTACTAAAGGGAATTTTTGCCTGACAATGTCTGTGACATTGCCTTATTTCCAGGCTTGTATGTTCTATTTGACTGTCTAAGTTCTATTCCACTTCTTTAATGGGGCAAGGATTAAAAGTTGCTGTTTTTACCCCATATATTTTCTGACAGCTAGTTTCCTCCCAGTGTATGTCAGACTCAAAATGACAGTTTGTTAATGAAAAATGCCTTTTCATTTTGTTGCTGGTCAAAATTTGTTTTAAATTTTCAAAGTCATCACCTGATCGAAGTGTAATGCAGTGGGGCCTTGTTCTTAGAAATCAGTATGATTATAGTTTAAATATTTATTTTACCTTTCAGTTACAAATAAATCAGTCTATTATATTTTGTAATTCGACTCAACGTGTGGAATTACTGGCTAAGAAAATAACTGAGTTGGGGTATTCATGTTACTATATTCACGCTAAAATGAACCAACAACATAGAAATAGAGTTTTCCACGATTTTCGTCAGGGTCTGTGTCGTAACCTTGTCTGTTCTGGTTAGTAATCTTACATTAATATTTCTAAAGGAAAATGATAGAACTAGACTGTTTTATGATGAATTTGAAGTTTCAGCCACTGAAAATAAAGCTGATCGACAAATTGACTTCACTGAAAACAGTTTAGTATCGCAGGAGTTAATGTATGGAGTAAAGCTATTGAACATAGCTGATACCTACTGCAATTAAGCAAACTGCAGAATTCCACAGAACAAGGTTAAATGAAGGAATTTTGCTTGGCTGTAGCATGCAGATTAGTCTCTGTGGTCATTACACTTTATTTTCTTGCAAATTATAATAAAATTATATTCTGTTTGTAGATCTGTTTACAAGAGGTATTGATATTCAAGCAGTTAATGTGGTGATAAACTTTGATTTCCCGAAACATGCGGAAACTTATTTACATAGAATTGGTAGATCGGGAAGATATGGCCATCTTGGTGTGGCCATTAATCTCATCACATATGATGACAGGTGAGTCTTTATTTTTATACGCCAACATTTTCATGTGGACGTATATTGTCGTCGCCCCTGTTCGTCCGTCCGTCCTTCCGTCCACAATTGTTTGTGAACAGTCTACAGGTCACAATTTTTATCCGATTTCGATAAAACTTTAAAATATAGGTTTATCACCCTAAGATCTCGGTTCCTTTCGATATTGGCATGTATCGGACTGTAACTTCATGGGTTATGGCCCCTGATTGTACGAAAAATCATGTTTTTTAGCTTGTGAACAGTGTAGAGGTCACAATTTTGAACCGATTTGGATGAAACTTGAAATGCATGTTTATAACCCAAAGATCTTGGTTCCTTTCGATATTTGCGCCCATCGGGTCATTACTTCCTGAATTATGTCCCCTGATTGTTCGAAAAATCACCCTTTTTAGCTTGTGGTCCCTCTGGAGGTCACAATTATCTGATTTAAAAAAAAACGTTTGATTATATCACCGTTCCATGGTTATGAAGGTTGAGTTCGAATTTCGTGAAAATCGGACCAAAATTGACGGACAAAATGGCCGCCGTTTGTACGCGAATAGTGTGAAAATAGGTTGTGGACCCTATAGAGGTCACAATTTTGAATCGATTTGATGAAACTTGACATGTATGTTTATAACCCAAAGATCTTGATTCCTTTCGATATTTGCGCCCATCGGGTCATTACTTCCTGAATTATGTCCCCTGATTGTTCGAAAAATCACCCTTTTTAGCTTGTGGTCCCTCTGGAGGTCACAATTATCTGATTTAAAAAAAAAACGTTTGATTATAAAAACCAAACAAATTCTAATGATTTTATGATAATTCCTTAATATGTGACAACTCTTGTTGACTGCCCAGACGATTTGGCTGCTGTGTGGGCGTATGTTTCGTTGCCTGGCAACCTATTTTTTTTTTTTTAATAGGATGAGCTTCCGAGAGGATGTTGTCATATTCTTTCCTCAAGCACTGTTCAATTTCCAATCAATGGATGAAAGAAAAGTATCGCCTTTAATCTTAAGGAATAATAATTTATATTTGCCAAACTCATTATTGGTTGTCATACTCCAACTCCAGTAACATGCTTCAACATCTGAATTGTTAAACTTTACTGTCAAGAAAATTTTTTTCATTTTAGATTTTCATTACACAAGATTGAACAAGAACTTGGTGCCGATATTAAACCTATTCCTAAACAGATTGATCCTTCGCTTTATGTTAGTCAGTGGCACATGGAGAAAGACGGGGACGACGAAGGTGCACAAAAGACCAGTCAGTCTGGTTAATTAACGACATACCATTAAGTGGCCCACAGAACCAAACGTGTGTAAATTATTCATATGTAAATAGAAATATCATCTCCTAATGCAGAATTCTTTTAAGAATGAGCAAAGTTGCAGTTTTTTTCCAAGAGCATTTGAAAAAAGGAGGAACATAATTTTAAACAGGGGTGAGCACAAGTTAGTCCTCATTGTTTTGACAGAAAGACAAATAGAATTAGATCAATTAAGAATTATAACTTGTAAATGTTTCCTTGACACTTGAGTGTTTGTTGGGTTGCAGCAATTTTAGGCAAACAGAAATGTGACGTTATTGATAGTTATTTCGCTTGTTTAGGTTAATTCGATGTTGAATTTGACGAAAAATCAAGACGATAAAATAACAAAAATAAAACACAAGCTCTTGTTAAAAAAGATGTGATAATTTAATTTATGTATAAAAGAATGTTATTTATTATAAAAAAAAGTCTTTTTTTAACAAATGGAAGAGATTTTTTAAATGTTGAACATTCACATTTTGTTAGATCTAGGATAAACTTGAACAAGTCAATAACTTTGAATAATAAGCGTCATTTTATGAACTTTTGATGTAGTATTCACCCACAAGGAAAATAAGTTATAAAATCTATGATACCTTGTGTTCTTATAAAACAAACTACTTTGAAAAACTCAACTTTTTCTGATTTTGGGGGGAATTCTGGATTTTTGAGATGAATGTAAGATTTTGACACAAGGACATAACAGAACATTCTTCACGCCTACGGGGTGTAAATACGTGAATTATTCTGTCTACAAGTTAAATAATTTGTTGATTTGAATGTTGTGGATGTTTTGTTTAGCTACAGATCGAAATATTGAAACTCTTTATTATTTATTAGAGCATTTTGTAATTCTTTGAAAATGTTATGTTACGCCTTAATGCTCTCTGATTTAATTTTGAAACAAAGGAACTGTACAGAATTTAACCACACTTCTAGGTTATACCAGAACACTACTTGTTTTTACTGCTAAAAAGCATCGTTTTCTGACGCAGCTAAGGGTCCGTCATCTTAGAGGTGTGGATAAAACTTCTGAATTTCTAAGATCATTTCTAAGTTAGACAGTTGTAATTCTAAAGATTTTGTTAAATGTCAATTTGAAATCCTGAGCGTATTATCGATTTACACCAGGATTGAATGATACAAGTCTATTCATTACAAAGCACAGTGACGTGGATGTCTCATAAAACTTCTAACTTCGAACTGATCGTCATTCTACTCTTTCTATAAATTAAATCTCCTGGAGATTTCTTCTGATTATTGTTAGTATAGTTTTGTTGCTTTTTGAAACCACAGTTTGATGTAATAATTGAATGAAGTGTTGGTGGATTCTCCTTGCAATGTATCTGAAATCTTGAAATGGTGAAAAAAGCAAAATTGTATACAACAATTTGTGTGGAATTATTGACATGTGAACTCACTTTTCATTGTTGATTGAAAAAACATTTGTAAATTTTTCAGAATTAAGACAATCTAAAGTGATTTTGCACTTTAATAATTACTCTTCCGTAATAATTAAAGATGGTCAATATATATCTAGTCAAATTAGCAACTGAGTATGAAATACAGAATTTCGTTTCTCATACATTTCATTATTCATCAAATATCCACTATGTATAGATCAAATTAAAATACACAGAATCAGACATAAGTTCGTAAACTTAACAAATTAATTTGAATGGAAAAGTGGATGGTCGGTGAATATAATTAAAAAAAAAAATAAATAAAAATGTAAACAAAAAAAAATGTTTTTAATGTCCACTGTTGTTATATAAGATTAGAATGGAGGCGGATTATTTTGTCTGTGTCTGTGTATTTTGATCCTGATTTATGCATTGGTGATATTAAGATCGTTTATCATATTTATAGTATGTGGGTTTAAATGGGTCGAGCTGTTCAACAATTGGTCACAGAAAGAATTTTGTATCTCGCCGAAAGTAGGGTTAATACCGATCAGAACAGTTATCGGATTATGTTTGTGGATGGTTTTCTAAATCGAAAACTGTCGTTATTTATTTATAGTGAACAGACCCATTTATTCCGCACTCCCTCATCTCATTAGTCAAATCTTCAAAACTCACCAATTATAAATGCTTATTTTTTGTGTGGTCTAATTATGACCGTTAAGATAAATGAATGTCCCTTGGTGCTCAATTTATTGATGTTGAGCGCGAAAGTTAGTTAATAATACTGTAAAACTGTATATAGATAATTTTGATGCAAAAGATGACTTTATTGTTCGCGATTCAAACCTTCCTCATTCTCATCATCAAAAGGAGGTGACGTAGATGAATTGGTTTGCTGGTATATTAAGCGTAAAAAATATTAATTTTGGTTTGTGTGTGTTGATTATGAACTATTAGTCTGTGCTGGGTTGAATAGAAATGAATTGAGATATAAGGTGTTCGAAACCAAAATGTGTTTTTGAATGTTTGTCGTTATTGAAAGACAATTTGCCTCTACAAAAATCCCACCTCCATCTTTCTTGTGGTTTGAGTCGTGAATGATTGAGAAAATAATGTATTATATTTTTGTACAGAAATGAACTATAACTTCCATGCCTTAATGTTTAACAGAGATAATAATAGGGGCTGGGATGTGTTCATAGACCACAATATTTATAACGAGCGAACTATGATGCATTGAACAGGTTCTGATGTATCGCCACACACCAAGCCAAATATTATTTTTCGTTCTGTGATTTGTGACGTCCCTCTCCTGAACTCTGGACCGATAAAATGGCAGTAAATAGACTTGTTTTGATATCACTGGGGAAGTGATAGCATACTGCTATACGAATTAGTATTATTGAATGATTGTGAAATCTAAAGACAATTTTTTTTTTGCCGCATAGCTTGTGGTATCCGTACACATATCGTGAGAAACCTTGTGGAAGTGCCAAGAATTTATCCTAATAAAAGTGTGTGGATCTAAGTAGTTCGCCGTAAGTTCAAAGGTGTAAATTCTGTGAAGTGAATTCCTGCTATCGATATATTGTAATGTACTTGAAAGCCAGTAAAGAGAAATCAAGCACTTTCATCAAATACACATGCATTTCAGAAAGGGTGCCGAGTGACATTTTACCCTGAAGTTATGTAAATCTGAAGTTTGATGCAAGAAAAACTTTGCTGCGGTGCAGTCCTTGTCATCCAATCATCTCAATGCAATATATTTAAAAGGAAAAAAGACCTTTATCATTACGAAAACTAATGAAGAAAATGTGTTTTTTCGTGTGACTCAATGTGAAATTTGTGAATTGATAACTAGATTGTGAATCGTGTCTGCTAGTTGGAAAAAAAGGAAAAGATCAAATATGGCCGACCAACCGGAGCAGACACAACTTTTGACATCATTCCATGGATATGTCGTCATTTGAGATAGATTAATTGTTTAAAAGGGTTCTTTATATATCATGTATTTTTTTGTAATCTGGATTTTGCTCGATTGATTTATCTGCAAACCGTTCAATGCCAACATTAATACCCTACTATTGGCTATTTTGAATGAGGTCACCATTCAAGTATCTATGAAATGCATTGAATAGTGAGTGGTTCCACTATATTATGATTTTTTTTTTTGCTGTCCAATTCTGCAGCTAAATGAATCGAGCATGCATCAGTTATAAATTATTGCATGACACATTTGATAATTAAGAGGATCCATTAACATTTAGTTCAGACAAAGGTGCATTTATTCTCGAAATAAGACTAGGATGTGATGCCTTATTTGGCTTGACTTCCTCATTTGATAAACAATTGGCACCTTAAAAAATTTGAACTAACATTTTTTAAGAATGCAACTTTTCATTGGTTGCCAAATGAATTGTTCAGCCAATAAAAGGCTGGATACTTAAGTTTTCGTATATGTAGTCAAGGCCCCATTTAAACTCTTTACAAAAAGTTTTTAGTACCTAAAAAGTCATTTTATTTCAGTGGACATACCACCCATGTTCAGAATAGGTACATGTAACTCTATCAGTCATTGGTATTTTAGTAGATTTATAGTGACAAACAAGTAATCGAAGATTGGGACCACCTACATAATTTGCCGAAATTACTACTGTTTCTTTCCAAGGCAAATTGTAGATAGTAGAAAAGCTTGACTGGCAAGACTTATCTTTTCGGAGGGTACTGTCCTTTTTAGTCTGTCTGTGGAATTAAGATTTTTGAAGTCAGAAATATAATGAACATTTTATAGTAGTGTACACCAAAGGTCCTGAAATTGTAACCAAGAATCATTTTCTTGACTATCTTCCTTTGAATTTTTAGTTACATCGTTTTTGTGTTGCTCACAACAGTCCAGTTATGTATACCCTATAATAAAAAGGGAACTTAAGTAAATGACTTTCGGAAATATTTCGCTATGAAAGAATTTAAATTTCCTGTTGGTTGCTTTGGGAGGGAGCAAGCAAACCGATTTAATTAAGATTGCTGTTAATAACAGCCTTTCAGTCAGAATATTATCTTGAAAGGGGTGATGACGTGACGACCTCCCAGGGGCAGCTTTAAATCCTGCCTTATTACCATGACAACTTATACCATGGTTACTTGCTGATCCTGTTTAAGAAATATAGTTTGGCCTAGATAAAGATGAACTTTAAGCTTGGAGGATAATTTAGATACATGTAACCATTGTTAGATCAGCATAATTTGTTTAGGCTCATATTCAACTTTTGGATATTAAAATTCACATTGTGTGAATGAAAACTATACGTATGTAAAAATTGAAAACTATACGTATGTAAAAATTGAAGACCGAATTAAGGTACCAATGAAAAGACAAAACCACAAAGAACCATCAAAAGCCGAATGATGATTTCAACAGTTTTTTGTTTTTTTTGTAATGGGGTATTTTTGGGTGTGGGATGGGATTGTTTACTTTGGCACAGGGGAATTCTTTACTTTTATAAACATCGATGTTATTAAAGATCCTGAAATTTATTGATTATACGCACAAATTTTTATGTGAGAGAATGTGTTTATTGGATATGTGACAGACGAATGTAAGAATGCATTATTTTGTTGGAACATTTAGCAATAATTAAATGAAGAAATTGTGTTCAGATTTGTTCACTATTTTTATCAATTTTAAAGAAGAAAGTGTGAAAATTTGGGTCGATTTAATTTTAGATTTCATTTTCTTGATAATATCAGTACGACAAATAATTGAAATTCGGGGAGGGAAAGGGGATGGGAAGGGATGGGGACAAAACAGTTGAGGTAATGTTCAGTGATTGTAATGAGAAAAACATGACATATGAAGATGGGAGTGTTGGTGATAAGAAAATTCATATTTTGGATTTAGATATATTTTTCAATGCATAATTCACAGGAAAAGATCAGTCACTGAACATAACAATCTCTTCAAAGTTTTGAATTTGTTAAATTTGTTGGATAAAACGACCAAACCAGCCAAATAAAATAGAAATTATTGTCTGATTTGTTAATTTAACATTTTCTGAGATGTTCATTCGTTATGTTAATTTATCATAAGTTTCTTTACTCGGCAACTTGGGATATTATGATTTCGAGTCAGGGTAGCAATTTAGAGATTGAAATATGTTCATTTTATCAGTTAAACTTTTATATTTATTATTTCAACTGGGGGGATAAGGTATATTTGAGATGACTAGATATTCCATCAATTCAAAATTCCCAGATTAAAAAAAAAAAATTGAACAAATTTTTTCAATGAATTTGTGTAAAAGACAATAATTTGTATTAATGTGACTGTGTTTGGTCCCATGTTAACTATCTATTGATGTGTTTATATTTTGTATCGTGTCTGAATATTGATTATATAAAGCACTCTTGCTATTGCGTTATACATGTCATACATGTCGGTTTACTTATTTAATATACATGTGCAATTATAGCTGGGGTTGTGAAACCATGCAAGGCATTAGCAAACTGTATTAATTTAGGTCATTAGTATGGTACTGATATTAAGTTGTAAGTCATTGTTTTAGGCATAATGAAAATGGCAGAGGATGAAAAAAAAAAGTCTCCTCGCTCTACAGAAATTGTTTTTTTTTTTTATCTTGCAACGAAATGTATTTTGAGGGAACTTGCAAAATATATCACAATTTATGTTACTGAATGGTAGATTAATAATTTAACATCATCTTGTAACTTGTAGACCTTTTTGATATTTTTGTAAATTTGTGTTCATAAAATTGTTATAATAATTTACTATAAACATTCATTTTATATTGAAGTTAACTTTATAAGATCTGTTATTACATTGTGGTCAAATAAGCACTCATATTTTCAAGAGCTGTACATGCCAGATATATTCCATTTACAATTTTGTGAGAAAAACCTGTTCCCTCATTAAAACTTGACTGAAATATTTGAAGAATACTGAGATTTCATTGGCTAAATGTGAAAATTCTAGTATAGACATAAGCTCTTAACCAATGGAATAGCAGAATTAGCAAATAGTTGAATTTTTCATTTTAAATTACCCAGTTTGTATATCATTTACCTTTATACCAAAGAATAAAGACTGTAGATTTTATTGTGCCTTAATGGTTGAATCAGACATGATACAAAATATCAATAAACTATTCCTTCTTTCACTTGATTTGTTTATTTGTGGCAATAATGAAATACCAGAGTGATAGTGACATAGGAAACCTTGAATGGCGTAGGAAACATAGGTCTTGTGTAGACCATTGTTAGCATGAAGATTGCAGACAGCACTATAAAATAGAAGTTGTGTTGGTAGGTCATAAGCATGCTTGATGCAAAATAGTAGGATGTTAAACCCCCAGGCTCTTGAGTCCAATTCATGGCATGCAGCAGTATCATTTTAAGGACAGACATACATGTACCAGAAATCTTTGTGAATGAACTTGTGTACGAAAACCTCATCAATCTGTCTCGACTCCTATCAATTTCTCGGTAAAAAATTCTCCTCTGCTGTTGGCCCACAATTTAAAGATCCAGTTCACGAGAGCAAAATCCGTCTATTTCATGTCTTGGCTGCAAATGTTGCATAACTATATAGATATTTATTCACATTACAAGCCTGTAATAAACTCGGTGGCATTTTGATTGTCAAGATGTAAATGGATTAATTCACCATCTGTCAAAACACACCCCTTACTAGGTTCCCGCTGTGCGAACACACCCTTATAGTCTAATGAGAACATCCCCAGCCCCCTTCAGTTAATAAGAATATTTGTAAGCTTGCATTTGATTCATTAAAAATTCGACAAGATCGTTTTCAGTGAGAACAGTAGGACGTTAAACCCCATTTCATCGTCTTCAGTGATATCCTTTGATTATGCAACTTCATCTTGGGACAAACCAGAATAACATCTGATTTGAACAAGATTGCCATGTGATTTCCAGCCCTGTATACTAAATCGAGGAAGAACATATCACATAGTTTTCATTTCTAAGCGAATATGTGGCTCGGTAAAGCACTAGCTCACTAACCTGGTCCTGGTTACGAACACAGTGTTGTTAATTGTCTAGTGTCATTCCCCTTCGTTAGTGGAGCGGGATGTAGGGCATGGCAAAAAACAGTGCTCATTTATTTTGGGTCTTTAGCAGTTGAAGGAAACCCACAAGGTTGGATTACAAAAATGGACCCTGGAAAGTAGGAATTAAATTGATGTCTTCATTAGACAGTCGGTACAGAGTGGGCCCTAACACTTTAAAGCCCAGGAGTTTGAAATGAAATGGGTGTTTCTGCTCCTAAACTGGGCTAATGAAGATGGGCATACAGTGTTCTATGAGGGAAATTTTCCCTGGGCAGCGGTGCTCCGGACTACTCTTATATCGAATTACAACTTTTACATTTACACAGGACCTCAGTTTTTCATGCTATCCCACGACTAGACAGCTGTCCTTGTCAGGCCCTCCATCCTAGATCACTGACATAGCGATGAGAGTTTGTCCGCCAAGTATTATGGCCATACCAATTGGGGATACCACTAGTTTATGCAAATGAATTCTTTTTAAAATGAGGGAACTACGATGGCTTGGTGACTTTACCAGGAGGTCCTGGATTTGATCAAGTTTATCATTGTCAGGCTGCTGTAAAGACGAAAATTTCTCCTCATAGCCATTAAACACTGTGTATATGTTTAGAGATATTATCTGATTGACTTTAAACTTATACACAGTGTTTTAACTTTAGTATCAAGAGCTTTTACAAAATTTTTCAAAGATGTCAAGGACTATAACTCTGGCAGTAATATTTGAAAATCAATACGATTCTTTGTCTCATGTCCTTAAACAGTGCATATATATTAAAGATAGTGTTTTAACTTTAGTATCAAGAGCTTTTACAAAATTTTTCAAAGATGTCAAGGACTATAACTCTGGCAGTAATATTTGAAAATCAATACGATTCTTTGTCTCATGTCCTTAAACAGTGCATATATATTAAAGATAGGTTGCCTGGCAACGAAACATACGCCCACAACAGCTATGTCGTCTGGGAAGTCAACATGGGTTGTCACATATTTTTACTTTTGTCAGTAAGGAGAACGTTTACAACACATGAAAACCTTATTACGAGTTATAGCTCATAAAGTAATAATCATAAATGATTAGAAATTTTTTAGCTTTTGGGACTAACATATGGTTTTCATTTTATTTCAATTATTCGCTTGCGCGTAAGGGTCTTTAGCAGTGGGAGGAAACCGGAGTGCCCGGAGGAAACCCATGAGGTTGAGAAGGTGCCCCTATCTCCATGCCACATACACTCACACCAGGGCTCGAAACCACAGCCGCAAGCCGGCTAGAGGTTGAAGCGCGGCACTCTAGACCACTAGGCCATCCCAATCCCCTGACGATGGACGGACAGACAGATGGAAAAGGTGACGACAATATACATCCATATGGAGCGTCCACAATAGTTTTCAAAATGATCAAGGGCCATAACTTTGGTAGTAATTATCGGCAATCGCTGCAATTCAGAAAGCCACTTTGTCTCACGATCTACAACACTGTGTATGAATTTAAAGTAAATTGGATATAAACTTTAGCCTCTAGAGCATCCACACGAAAATGTGGATCAAGGACGGATGAGGGCAACGACAACACACAACCACATTTCAATGTGGGCAAATAAAAATATAATAAATACACACATAATTCTTTTTTCTTTTTTTTTTATTAATTTCAATATAAAAGTATAAAAACATTTCCTTATGAAGCAGGATATTCTTGTCCTACAGCATTACAGTTTTATGTTAACTGGAATAAAAAACTTGGCAAACAAAAATGGTTATGAAATTATTTCAACACAGGAGAAACTTCATGTAAACTTAATTGACAAACATATTAAAATTTCAAGCATACATATTCATCAATAAAGTGTATATATCTAAATAAATGCACCTTACATTTCAATAAGCTCATGCAGTAAACATGTGATTTTCAATTGTAATGTTTGATGAGTGTGTGTATTGATAAATCAATATTCAACATGGGGCAAGTTGGTAGTTTTAAGTTCTGATAGGTAGTCTCAAGGAGCTCAGGTAACCCATTAATGCTTTAAAAGTATTTACAAGTTTATCGTAATTCGGAAATATAGTATACATAATCTTTAATCTTAATAAGGTCTTTAAAATGACGTTCAGTAATAATTATTTCAAACATGTTTATTCTTGATACTTAAATATGGCGGAGCAGTAGATAAAGTCAACTACTAAATTAGATGAAGGATAGGCATTCCAATTTCTCATTAACTGAGAGAACAAAAATAATAAAATTTGAAATATCTTTTCAATATAAAACCAAACATAACAAAATAAAAATATAAACAATATTATACATTTAAAGTTGAAAGTATTTGAAATGATGAAAACAAAAAAATAGATAATATGTATATCGTACATAAAATAAAACCCAACAAAATTAAACAACAGATGTAAAGCTACGCTGGAAATAATAAAGTAAAATTAAATTGACTAGTCTTAACAATAATAACAATAAAATAATATAGATAAAAAAAACCCTAAGTCTAACATATTGGGTATACAAAAATATGGACAAATTTGGATGGAATGATTTAAACATACATACATACAGGTTTAATGCCGCTGATTTTCATTGGAGGGATTCTGAATCACGAAAAAGAATAACTGTTTAAAAATGGTTCAATTCTGTTCATAATTTACAAAGATATCATGAATCTAAAATTTTAAAACATTGTGCAGATAATATAAACATGCCAATGCCACCTATAAGTGCATAGTAAATCCTTTTGAATGGCTTCTTTTCAATTCAAATAAATCTAATCTGGGTGACTATTTGATGTTTTAGTTTTCGATGTTAAATATTCAATTAAGCTGGGAAAATTTGATATCTTTCAAAAACAAAATGCAAATGATGATGAACAGCTTTCATAGAGTTGAACAGTGAAATGTTCAATAAATAGGGAATAATTACACAATACAATATTCACTAGGTGACTCTTGTCTTGATGAAGCATACGATAAATTGTCCAAAAGAATTTGAAAGGATTTCGAGGCAAATAGGAAAATTGGCACCAGTCTGACTGAAGACTGACATTATATATTTCATAATTCATTTCATAATTGAGTCATTTCTCAGAACATTTTCACTGAGGACTCACAGTTAATGTTGACTACCCATGGAATGAAATCAAATAAAGCTATTTACTTGGAATTGTATGACTGACTTGGCAAATAACTATTATGACTAGGATAATTAACAAATGACGGTCATGGAAAATAACTTTTATGGCTAGACTAAACTAATTAACAAATGACTGTCATGGAAAATAACTTTTATGACTAGACTAATTAACGAAAGACTGTCATGGAAATAACTTTTATGACTAGGCTAATTAACAAATGACTGTCATGGGAAATAAATGTCATGGAAAATAACTATTATGGCAAGACTAACTAGCAAATGATTATCATAATTTCACAATTATGATTGGACTTATTACCAAAAAAGTAACTGGACTAGAAAATAACTTGACTAGACTATTTAACAAATGGTTTCCATTGGACATAGATAATATGGCTAGAATATTATCCTTGCTAGACAAATTAACAAATGTCATTTATCAAAACTATATTAAAGGTGAGCTATATTTTAATAACAAATGACCTTCATGGAAAACAACTAATATATCTACACTAATTAACAAATGACTTAAATGGAAAATAATGGATAAATCTAAACTATTTAAGAAATGACTTCCATGGAAATTAACTGTTATGGCTAAATTAATTAAGAAATGACTTCTATGGACACTAAATATTACTGCTAAACTAATTAAGAAATTACTGTCGTCATAAACAACTGTTACAGCTGAACTATTTAACAATTGACTCTCCTGGAAAATTCTGATAGGATAACAATAAAAATTAAATTCTAAGTCTGTATTATTTCTACAGGCACAGTTATGAAAAAAATAAAATAAAATATGACTCAATAACAGGAACAAAATACCACATGTGGCACACAAATAGTAACATTAATCTTATTTTCTGAAAACTGTGCAGAAATTTTCTGCTTCCCAGTGATGAAGTCCCATATGTATTTTAAGCAAGTGTATCGTTTTGTTTTTATATTTACAGAAAGAACATCTATACATGTACAATGATTTAGAAGATTCTTCTTTAAGTTTTATAGGGATATGGCTCTCTGTGATGTGGACACTGACATTTTCTTCAGTAAGAAATTTAACTGGACAGTACAAGCATTTGTAATGATCATTTGTATCCTTAATTAGAACCTCATTTGCCAGATTCTGTTTTAGAAAACATCTATGTGCAACTCCTTTCTCTAATTTTTGAGCCTCTAAAACATCACCATGCATTTCCAATAGATGACTCTCAAACTGTCGGTTATTTCTATAGAAAGTTCCGCAGATCTTACAAACAACAACTTTAATTTCTTCTTTATTAGGACAAGAGACTGAAGTTATGATGATGTTCTTGTACTCCTCCCGATGGGTGGCTTGCACGTGAGTGTGCATTGCTCCAAGATGAATTGTAGTTAATGCACAAAATCGACATGAGAACACAGCTTTTTGATTGTGTGATGTATGTTGCATAAAGACGTGAAGAGTTAGATTAAATCCGACAGGAAATTGACTGTTACAATATTCGCAAGTTTTTCTCTCCCATTTTTCGGTTGAATGACAAATCATGAGATGTCTATTGTAACGATATTTTCTATTGAAGCTTCGTTCACAATAATCACAGGACAACCATTTCTGTCCACGCTGAAATTTTATCTTCGCTTCGGGTTGAATACTATCCAAGTCTTTTATAGTCTCATTTGAACTTTTCTTGCCCAGGTTCGATGGTCCTTGGATGTCTTCTTGTATGCAATCAACTCTGCGATCTACAGGTGCAACAACACACTGGAAATCAGAACTTTCGCTACATTGATTTGAAATTGTAACTTGTCCTCTATTTTCTTCTTTTACACAATCCACTCCTCTATTTTGATTTAAAATGTTTTCGGTTTCGTTCTGTTCTGAATTTTCAAGACCTGTGTTTGAACTCTGAAGCTTTAAACAGTCTGCTCTTTGATTACCAATTTTCTTTCTTTGACTTGCACTTTTTGTTTGATTTCGACTCACACTTTTTGTTTGATTTCGATTCACACTTTTAGTTTGATTTCCACTTTTCTTTCTGGATTTTGCACTTTGAACTCCATAATTTTCATTTTGTTCCGCCCCATTATTTCTTTTTGTGATATTAGAAGAAACGTCTAATTCATTGTCACTTTCCACACTACTATCATTTTCCCACCTGAATTTCTTTTTTAAGAATTGTCCACTAGAACTTTCTTTTGTTTTCTTTTCTCCTGGTTTTACGACCCCTGAACAGTTTATGCTTTCTTGTCCCAGGTTAATACTTTCAATATCTTTAACACTTTCTTGTCCCAAATTAATACTTTCTATATCGTTACAGTCTTGTTCTGGATTAAAAATTTCTTGTTCAACATTAACAGTTTCCTGTCCTGGATTGACACTTTCTATATCCATTGAGGAATTTTGTGGCGAGCAGAGAAACTTGTATGGTTCAAATACATCTGGTGTGTTACTCTTTTCATTAACTGTTTCTGATTGCGGGAAACCATGACGAAACTTCAAGTGACTTTCTAAATGGCTTCTTCTAAAGAACTGTCTTGAACACAGATGACAATCAAATATAAGATTACCTATAAGTTGCTGGTCAAATTTATCTGAAAAATAGAAACAAAAAAATAAAGTGAGAGTCAGTGAGAGAGACTAAAATATTGTATATCCATTTTTTGTTTATATGAAATGGGGATCAAAATCTATACGTATTCTTAATTGAACCTTTAAATGTCGGGGAATCTCCTTAATGTACTGCTGTTCTTTTCCTCAAATCTAAATGACTAGTGTCACTCACTGCTTCCTGCACTACTGAAAAGGGACAACAGGTTGGAAAATCTGATGAACTTTTTCAGCATGATAAAACCCAAGATTGCCTGTTCAGTGAGCCACCGTAGCTCTCTATTTTATAACCAAAAGTGGACCAATTCAATTCAATTTACCCATATTGAATGCATCATTACCTGTCAATGAATCAGGCGATTGCTTGGTTCCACTCCTTGTTCTCATTTTTGTCTCACCTTCAGCAACTATAGTTTGATCAATATTCTTCCCAGTTGGAACATTCTGAAGTGGTTGGCTCTTATACATATCAGTAGCTTTTCCTTGACACTGACTGTTCACATCATATTGCTGTTTACTACGTTGTCTTTTTCCATTTCCTTGGTTTTGTCTTGCATTTAACTGGTTATGTCTCTTTCTCTTGTTGTTGTTACGGTTTCCATACTGCATCAAAGTTTCTTTGTCTAAAATTTCTATTGTACATGCATGTGGCTGTGACATTGATCTGGTTCGTCGTCTCAATATTAAATTTTCATTGATAGCTACTTTGGGCTTATTTCTTCTTCTATTACGCTTATTTCTTGTCTTTTTAGTTCTGCCCTGACCTGCGGAATTTGATGGGGTTTGATCAACAGATGGATTTAAATCTAAATTTGTTTTCTTTGCAACTTTAGACAAAGTACGATCATTTTTCATCTTGAGGTTAGTAAGACTTAAATCTGATGCTAATCCATTCGATACAGCAGACTTAGTTCGCCGCCGCTTACCCCTTGAAAACCAGAAATTCATACCGTGGCCAGGCTTCCGCTTTTTTTTAATTTTGGACTGAGGCTGCACATTTACCTCTGGGGAACCCGATTTTGACAACTTTTCTATCCTGCGCGATAATGGAAATGCTGTTGGTCTAGAATGTTTTTCTGTTTGTTTATGTTTTTGGAGGTTGGATATGGTTGGAAATGATCTGCTTCTTAGCGTCATCAATTTGATATTTAGTGGAATATCTTCATTCATAGTTCCAACAAGAGATGTTGTGGTCTTTGGAATAAGAGGTAAATTCGAAGGGTTGTTGAAGGAGGTTATTTTGGTAGATTTCATTGATAAATCCAATGGTTCATCATTTGAGGAATAATTATAAGTGTGGCTGGTTGCTTGGACATTTTGCCTGTTGGTAATGTTCACGGGATCCTGGCTACTAACTGGATATTCATAAGACACATTGCTGGTTCTGATAGAATCCTCATCTGACATCTTGTTTTTAACAACTCGGTCATCAGGTGTTAACATGATTCCTAATTTTATATAGTCTGTGTCAATCGGACAAGTCTGTAAAACATTGTCAGTATTGACGGCTTCATCAACCTGTAGACCATTATCTGTATTGAGTATTTGATCATGTGTTGGGTAATCAGTATTTATTGGTAATTCATCACTATTAACTAGTGTATCAGGCAGACACTGGTCAGAACTGACAGCTTCATCAAGTGGTGTCATGTAATTGTCTACTGGTTCACCATGTTGTGAGTCATCAATAGGTATTGATGGATCATGTAGGGACTCTTCTGTGTCGACTGTTTCAATTAGTGGTGCTATGTCAGTATCTACTGGTCCACTATGTGGTGAATCATCAGTCTTTATTAGTGGATCATGTGAAGATTTATCAACAGTGGCTTGTGTGGTATCTGTACTAATTTGTAGTAAGTGATCACTATTGACAGATTTATTGTGTGACTTGTAAAATTTTTTTGGTTGTTTATATAATGAATGATAAATATTTATGGTCGGTTTATCAGGCTTTGAGGTATCTGTGCTGGCAAGCAAATCTTGTGTAGAGTCATCAATACTTACTAGTGGATCAAGTGCTGATTCTTCAATACGTACAGTATTGCCTAGTGTGCAATGTAACAAATCATGTTGTGAGTTGTGAAAGTTTGATGGTGCATCACATGGTGAACCTTTAGTATTTATTGTTCTAGAACATGGTAAGTTGTTAGTAATTACACTTTCATCTTTTGACTTGACAGCATCTAAACTTCCATTATGTGAGGGCTTTTCAATACTTACAGGTGCATCTTGTGGTGAGCTGTCAGTATTTACTGGGTTATCATATGGTTTACTGTCACGATTGACTGGGACATCATGTTGGAATCCAACAATCTTCAATACTTCGTCTGTTGACTTAACAGTAATTAATGGTCCATCATGTAGAGTGGTTTCAATACTTGCACATGCATCTTGTGATAAGTTGTCAGAAGTTACTGGTTGATCATGTAATCTGTTGTCAGTATTGACTGGGACATCATATTTGGATTCAACGATTTTCAATGGGACATCATGTTTTGAGTCAACAATTTCCATTGGTTCATCTTGTGACTTGTAAAGATTTTGTAGTCCATCATGTGGCAATTCAATAGCATTCACTAATTGATTTTGTTGTAAGTTGTCATTATCTACTGATTCATATTGAGTTGAATTAATAGTAGTTACTTGTGCACCATGAAGCAAGTCATCAGTTTTGATGGTTTCATCATGGTGTGTATTGTTAATACTCACGGGTGAATCGTGTACAGTTGCAACATTAAGTGGTGGATCATTGGGTTTTCCTGTTGTGGCAGAAATTACTAGTGTCTCATCTGCTAAGTTGACTAGTGGGGGATCTGTATTTACAAGTGGTAAAACATCAGTATTTACTGCTTCATCATGTGATGAATTAATAGTCATTAGAGGTTCATCATACCATGTGTGGTTAATATTTACTGTTGCATCACTTGGGGATGTATGAGTATTCACTACTGCATCTTGTGGTAGACTATCAGTATATATCGGTTCATCATGTATTAAGTTGTCAGTACTTGCTAGTAGCTCATGTGTGGAGTCACCAGTGTCAACTAGTTGATCATGTCTTAAGACATTAGCATTGTCCCATGATTTTAATGGTTCCACATGGTAATTATCTATTGGTCCATCATTTGGTGAGTTATCAGTATTGACCAAGGAATCTTGTGGTGTCTTATAAGAATTTACTGGTGGATCATATGGTGAGTCATTAGTACTTACTTGTTCATTATCTGGTGAACTGATCAATTCATTGGTATTGAGTGGTTCAACTTGTGCATCATCACTTTTTACAGGTCCATGTTCTTGTATGCTATCATTATTCATTGTTGAGCCTTCTGGTGAGTCATCAGTATTTACTGGTGGATTATGCAGTGAGTCATCAACAATAAGTGGCTCATCCTGCACCTGATGTGCTTTTATTCTGTCAGTTTTGATAGTTGTTTGAAAAGCTTTGTCTTCATCCTGTGATTTCAATATGGTACTGGTTGGCACTTTATCTGAAATCTCAGTACAGACATGTTTAATACAGGACATGTTGTTATTCACTGGTTCATCAGCAGTCACTAGTAGATCTTGTGGAGTAAAGTTGGCAATTGATTCACAATGATATTTGCTGGTAGCACTAATTAGTTCACCATGTCCATGGTTGTCAGCATTAACTATGTTGTCATTTGACTGGCTGTTAGAACTAATTTGTTCATTGTGTGACTTGTAATAAGTATTAATTGGTATACTACCAGTATTCATTGGTGCATTATGTGATTTATTGCCAGAAATAAATAGTTCCTTCAATGATTTGCTGGCAGGATTCAGTATATTATTGGATTTGCTATCCATACTAATTGCTTCGACCATTGCCTTGCTGTCAATACTTGGTTCATCCTTCGATTTTCTGTCATGGCTTTCCAGATAATTCTCAGTACTAATTGGTTCATCATATGTACTACTGTCAACACTAACTGTCTCATCATTTGGACTGCTGTCAACACTAACTGTCCCATCAGTTGCTTCGTTAATTGACTTGCTATCAATAATAATTGGTTCATCAAATACTTTGTCTGCACTAATTTGTTCACCTTTTGACTTTCTGGCTGAATTCATTGATTGGCTGTAAGCACTGACTGGTTCATTATATGACTGGCTGTTCACATTGGTTGGTTTGTCACATTGTATACAGTCATTGTTCATTGGTTCAACATGTGACCTGTTCTCAGCATCTACTGTTCCATTGTGTGTCTTGGTCTTAATATTGTTTGGAGCATACATTGGTACATCTTGTGAAAGAGTGTCAGTACTAAGTGGAGCATCCTGTTTAAGTTTGGTGGTATTAAGTGTAACATCTTGCATACAGTTGTCAGTACAAAGTCGAGCATCTTGTGACAGGTTGTCAGTACTGAGTGTGGCATCTTGTGAAAGACTGTCAGTACTGAGTGGGGTATCTTGTGAAAGACTGTCAGTACCAAATGAAACCTCTTGTGAAGGATTGTCAGTATTAGAGGAGGCATCTTGTGTCAGGTTGTCAGTATTAAGTGGAACATCTTGTGAAAGGTTGTCAGTACTAAGTGGAGTATCAAGTGACAGGCTGCCAATGCATGTTATGCTAAGAGTATTCATTGGCACATCGTGTGAAAGGCTGTCAATACAAAAAGGAGTATCTTGTGAAAGTTTATCAGTATGAAATGATGCTTCTTGGAATGGACTAATTGCTTGATCTTTTAATAGCCTTTCAGCACAAATGGCTTCCTCCTTTGACTGACAGTCAGTATTATCTGGTTTATATAGTGGCTTCCCATCATTGCCCAGTTCATCTTGTGACTGGCTGTTAGTACTGTCGGTTTTACCACATGCCATGCACTTGGTATACATCAGTTCACTGTGTGTTTTGCTGTTAGTACTAATCAGTTCTCCTTGTAATAGTCTTTTATAACCCACTCGGTCATGTTGTGAATGACTTTCAGTATTACCTGGTTCATCATGTGAATGACTATCAGCATTAACTGGCTCATCTTGTGAATGACAATCAGCATTAACTGGGTTATCACATGACATGTTCTCACTAGTTATTTGTGTTTCATTTGACCAACGATCTTGTAATATGTCAGCACTAACTGAATTATCTTGTAAATTGTCACCACTAATCAATTCATCTTGTAACTTGACAGCACTATTTGGTTCCTCTTGTAATTTGTCAGCACTCTTTGTTTCAATGTGTGACTGGTCAGCACTAACAGGCTCATCTTCTAACTTGTCAACAATAATTATTTCATATTCTAACTTGGCAGTACTAATTGGCTCATCTCCTAGCTTCTCAACAGTAATTGATTCATTTTGTAATTTTTCATGTGACTCACTTTTTTGTAACTTGTCAGCACTGCTTAGTTTTTTACAATTGTCAGCACCAATTGGTTCATTGTGTATTTTGTCGGAACTAATCAGTTCATCTGGTAAGCTGTCTATATTAATTGGTTCATCTTGTAGCGTATCAGCACTAGTTGGTTCCTCCGGTAATTTATCAGCACAAACTGGTTCAATGTGTGAGTGATTAAAACTAATTGGTTCATTGTCCAACTTGTTGCCACTAATAGGTTCCTCTTCTAACTTGTCAATACTCATTGCATCATATTCTAATTTGGCAGTATTAATTGGTTCCTCTTGTAAGTTTTCATGTGACCCACTTTCTTGTAACTTGTTAGCATCAACTGGTTTATATTGTAAATTGTCTGTGTTAATTAGTTCATCTTGTAAATTATTAGCACCAAATGGTTCATTTTGTACCTTCGGAGAACTAATCAGTTTAACTTGTAACTTGTCAGTACTAATTGGTTCATCTTGTAGCTTGTCAGTACTAATTGGTCCCTCTTGTAACTGGTCAGAACTAATTAGTTTATTGCATGACTGGTCAGAACTAATTGGTCCATCACCTAACTTGTCAGCACTACTAATCAGTTCATCTTGTAACATGTCAGTGCTAACTGGTTCCTCTTGTAGCTTGTCAGCACTAATTGGTTCATCTTCTAACTTATCAACACTAATTGGTATATCTTCTAAGTTGGCAGTATTAATTGGCTTATATCCCAGTTTGTCATCACTAATTGGTTCCTTTTGTACCTTTCCAGAGCTATTCAGCTTATCTTCTAAATTGTTAGCACTTCTAGATTCATTTTCTAACTTTTTAACACTAATTGGTTCATCCTCTAACCTGTCATAGCTAATTGGTTCATCTTGTGTTTGGTTGTCATAACTGACTGACTGATCTTCTGAATGGTAGTTAGCAGTGACTTGTAAACCATCAGTATTTATTGATTCATCTTGTGATCTGCTATCAGCACTATATGATTTATCACGTGGCTGCATGGAAGGACAAACTGATTCATTACATGGTGTACTATTATTATATATTGGTTTATCTAGTGCCATGATTTCAGGATCAACTGCTTTATCAAATACATAATCATTATTCAATGGTGATTGGCTCTCATTAATAAAAAGAACATCTCTGGGGACATCATGAAACATTTCAATGTGAGATCCAGTTTTAACTGAATTATCAAACTCAGTAGTTTTAGGATGTAATCTAGTGTTATCAGCTTCATCTTGTGATAAATTCTGACTGCTGGTCAATATTTTCTTGTTCTTTAATTCATCTCCCCACGTTGTGATCAGCTCTCCAATTTTTGTAGAGTTGCTTATGGCAGCACATGAAAGTCTATTCTTCATTTGAGCATTTCTGTAGGAAAGTCTTGTTATTCTCCTGTTTGTAACATTTACTGGCATGACAGGAGGATTTAGCCTGTCACCCTCCACACCTGAAGTCTGAGTGTCTTTATAACTAGAATGATTAATGGCTTGTCTTAATCTAGTCATACGGACTGGGTGCTTGTTGGGTTCAATTATTTTTTCACCAGAAGAGGTGACTCTATGTAGCCTCTGACTGTATGGACTCTTCACATTATTTGTTTTATTTACTTCAGTACTTAGTTCTGCTCTACATTGGTGTAATTCAGTAGGCATATCCTTTAATTGGTCAGAGGATCTGGCTTCTTTCTGACTTGTTGGACCATTTCTTGCCATTGTTGTGTCAAGAGTTGCTTTAATGCTTGTCTGGCTTTGCTGAGGGGAACAAAAATCATTTTGAGCACCTGTAGAGTTGCACATTCTCGACTGAGCAAGCAATTGTGAAACTGTCAGGCTACTTGTTACTTCATATGAAGATGGAACTCCATATGTCTTTAATATTGAGAATGGTGGTGGCTGACTGGAGGGGCTTTTTAGGTGTGTTGATGGACTTTCAGATGGCTTCCAAATGGCTTGACCCATCACTGGTTGAACACTATTTATCCCCCAAGGAAAATGTTCTGCCTTGGTTTGACTATTCAGTGGATGTAATGAAGCATCTTTTGGTTTACCTAGTGAAGACCTCAAAGGGTTTTGTGTGGGTGTAAGAGGAATAGTTACATATTGAGAGGACGACATTCTTGTTTGACTACATCCAAATGAACGCACTAGATCAGATTGCTTCAGGGATGTTGTGAGTTGGGTTTGGCTGAGACTTGTTCCAGTTGTTGAACTTTGAGGTTTACCAAGGGGGGATCCTGAACTTGTTGGTACATTCTGTGTTGTAACAGGTGTAGGTGGTTGCAACACAGATGTTAAAATAGCTGGATAGCTGTTAATACCGGGTTTGTTTGCTGGCAAGAATAAATGGCTCTTGGAACATGGCACAAGATAAAAAGATGGTCTGATTGACTCATTACCAGGAGACATTAGAAAGTTAACAGGTTTGTTTTGAGTATTTGGATTAGTTGAAATATTCTGAAAAACTAGGTATTTGTTCACAGGTTGAATGATTGGGGTTGTTAAACTTTGATTTTTTATTGGTCCAGTTACAGGACTTGGTGTCTGAAGAAGGGTGACTTTATCATCTGTTTGGTTGGTTGATTTGGTCACATTCATCTTTTTGTTTTGTTTTTTAGATGTAGTTTTAGCTGATTGTTCTTCAGAACTTGATGATTGTGGTTCAGTTAATGCAGATTTGAAAGGTATCTTGTAGACAAAACTCATGGGAACAGACTTGAGTTCAAATGATTTTGAAATCTGATTCGTGGACGGTTTACCTTTCAATTTTCTTTTGGAAAGTGTGGTCTTTAGTTTGCTTCTGGAATCAGGGTTTATCATTTCATGTTCTTTTTCTGAATTTCTTTTTAGTTTTTTCTCATTTTTTCCATTCTGAGATTCTTTTTTTCCTTTCTTCCCACAAAATAGTTTTTCGGAAATCTTCAGCAAACCAGGTTTTTGTCTGCGTGTGGATCTCCTATATTCAGTAGGTTCATCTTCATTCACCACATTATCCCCTTCTGTATTTTGTGTGGAATTCGAAGATTTCAAGTTGTCACCAGTGCTTTTAGGCTGTTTATGTGGTTCTGGAGAAATGTTTTTCAAAGCTTGAACTGGCTTTACTGACGAGTTACAGATGTTCTTATCAAAAGCTACTTCAGGAGTGGACACTAGTGGCCGAGTAGAAGCTCCACTTGCTGATGGGTGTGTAAAGCTATCAAAGGTAGTCGCTAATGGCTTAATACAACTTATACTTGCTGATGGTTTTGGAAAGCTAACAGATGGTAAAATAAATGGATACCTTCTTGGTGGTATCTTATGCTGACTACCAATACTCGCATTTCTGTCATTATTCAACAAATTAGAAGAAACACTGGTGGCAGTTGGACATTCATGCCCAAAATTATTAGGTCTTTCTGAAGGACACATAACTGATTGAAGATTGGCAAAAGTGAGTATGTAGTTCTCTTGATTTTTCATCGTTTGATAAGAACTATTACTGGGCATAGTATAGTTTGGAGAATTACTGGCATTTACATTCTCTTGTCTTTGACATTTTGGTTTGATTTTCAAAGAAGTGTTTTCTTGTCTTAATTTATCTGATCCAGATCCATCTTCACAATCCGTAGAAGAGTCGAATGATGTTAAATCTATGATAAGTTCGGTAGAATATTTGGCCAATTCAGAAGGCGGTTGATAGTGAGTAGAATCCACTTCTCCTGCATCAACAGCTTCTACATCAGTACTTTTGTCTTTACCAGTTCGTGTTTCATGTTTCGTATGTTTTGAGTTAATATCATCTGTGGTCAAGGTAATTGTGCTTTTAATCTGATCAAAAAGTGGTAAACTTGCAGCATCCTTTTCTTTTGCTACATGGTTTCTATCTTTGTTCAAAGCATGTCGGTTCTCTAAAACAGATCTCTTTCGTATTGGTACAGGAATAGGAACTTTGGTGAGTTTTATTGAGCAAGATTTTATAGTATTCAAATAGGAGCGTCCTTGTCGAAGTTTTATTCCAGTGGAACAAGATTTGCCCTTTTCTTTCAATTCTGTTACTGTTTTTTCTGCATCATCGGCTTCACCATGGTTATTTTGAAACAAACGTAAATTTGCCACAGTTTCCTTAAGATTACTTTTTGAGGGGGAGGTGATTTCACTAATATTGCTCAGTTCTGAATTTGTCTCTTTATGATTGACTTTCGTATTAGACGAGCACTTATCTCTTTTTGGAAATGTAACATCTCTATCTTCTGAGTTTGCCTTTGACGAAGTTCGTTTGGGAAGGGACTCAGGAATTATTTTCTTAGACCTGGAAAGGCTTTTATCTGATTGTTGCTTTGAACTTATTTCTTCAGGATTGATTTCAGGTGTACATGTACTTGTAGCTAGATCAAGCTGAGTAGGTTTTGGACTAATTTCATCAAAATTCTCCTCATAATGAGAAGTTATTTCATCATCAATTATTGTCTTCAGAGCATTATCATCGCTTTCTTTGGAGCTAAAGATTTTGTCCTGATTGTCGTAGTCAACAGTACTATGTACAGAGTTAGATGACTCCGGACGTTGATTGCATGTCGGGGACAACTGTTTTTCAAAAACAGATGATTCGTTATCAGTTTGAAGCAGATTAATTTCTTCTTCTGTCGATGAACTTAAGCAAATTATTGCATCCTTACCCAATCTTTGTTCACATATATCAGTTTTTTTCACCTGTGTGAAACGTTTGGATTCATCATCACACATGCTCTCTCGTCTAGAGTGTCTTGTTTTACACTTCTCTTCCAGAGTTGTCAAACCATTTAATTCTCTGGTGACACATTTATTTTGATCATTTTTTGCCAGTTCTGCAGTATTTTCTGACATTGATTTATCAGGATTTTCCGTTAAAGCTGTATCTGATAATATTTCATGATTTGAGTTTGTTATAGAAACTACAGGAGCAGCAGGATTTTTCCTTGGTCTACCAACCTTTTTCTTCACATTTACCATTTCAGTTGTTGGTTTCTCAGTGGTACTTTCTACTAAACATGCTCCGTCCATTTTAAGATATTTAGCTTTCTTTACATGTCTTCTGTTTGTGATTTTTAGCTTAGGTTTCCTTTTCGTTATTTGTATCGGAGAAGCTACCAATAAAACAGATGATTCTGTATCCATACCAACATAAGCATCAGAAATTTTATCTTTTTCAAGTGCTAGCTCGTTACTGTTCGAGGTCTTACTTTCAGGAATTTCATCGATTTCTTTCAAAAGTGAATTTTTCGGTTCATGACAAGAAATGGCCTGGGTTCTTTTACTGGAAGAATTAGGTCCCTGATCATTCCTAAAGATGGACTCTTCAGATTTCTTGAAAGCTTCCAATGGTGATTCCCAGAATTCTTCATGACCTTCATTCAACCATAATTTCTCATCTTGGTAATTCGATACAACTCTTTCGTTTGCTTTTTTCTTTGATCTACTTGCTGCACTTGCAAACATTTTGGGATTATCGTGCTGGTAATTTTCTTTGATCAGATTATATTTCTTTGGTGGGAAGGGGTCCATATTCTGTTGTTTTGGTCTAAAATGATCATCTCTTCCATTCAAAGGTCCATCAAAATTTGGATAACAACCGTAATCACCTCTGTTGGAATAATAATTATCAGCAAACATCTGTTGTCTTCTAAGCTCTAGTAATCTACGAGAATCACGATTTTCATATCTTAGAAATTCATCATACGGATCATCAATTGGGTTTCTTCTGGTTTCTGACTGCCTTGACCAATCATAAGAAGGATGGTAAACATTTGACCAATCTTGTTGGTATGGAACTGGAACTGAATAATTAGGATTGCTGTGAAATCCAAATTCAGGTGTGTTCCTAGGATCTTTGAAATTTTGGTAACCACAATAGTACAAGTCTTCTTCGTGTGGATTGCAGGGTCTCTTGGCATTTATGACACTCGTAACATCGCTTGACTTGCGTTTACGATCTTTTGTTGGACACGATTCGCTGATATAACCACTGGTCTCATGTTCATCACCATGTGCATAGGAAACACCTGAAGAATTGTGAGGTATGGGTCTAATAATAGGATTTTTATTGCCATCTTCTAACACCTTCCCGTATTGAACAAGATCATCATTATGCCTATCTTCTAGAGATGGTTCTTGTCTGGTACAAGTATTAGTTCGGTCATCATCAATTGGTATCATCGCATTATTCCAGTGTTGGATGGGTTGTCTTGATCTCATTAGCATATTATTGCTCTTGTCCATGTGCATGTGTGGATGTGGCATTAAATGACTATGACTAATTGATGGATGTTTGGGCAATGGACGTTCAAAACCTTGATGGAAGTAATTGAAAGGTGTTCGGGTTTGTAATTCCGGAGCTTGAGTAGACCTCCTTTTCCTAACGTGATCAAATGATCTGTGTCGGATGGGAATAGGCCGTTGATAATATGGGTATTCAGAAACATAGGTGCTTGATGAATCTTCTTCCCGAACGTCTTCAAATGGTGACGGAATATATCTTGAAATAAGCGGTCGCCCAATATTACTGACAGAATCAAATTCAGTAATGGAATCATTATCACCTTGGTCACTAAATGATGATTCTGTTTCTTTCTTCCTTTCATCTGTATCATCATTTACCTCTAAAACTTGTGGTTTCTTGGGACGATCTTCTAGGTCAATTTCTTGACAAGACTCATCCAATATATGAGAAATCAAGTCAAATTCTTTGTTTGGATTTCGATCCATGAGTATATCGGTGGCACTGGAAGAATAAAGATCACCTGTACGTGTGCAAGCATTTGCCAATTGAGTTTGTTCTTCAACACTGTACATCGATTTGATTTTATTGGGAGCTGCTTTCTCTGCTTTGTTCTTGCCCTCTGGCTTAGAGGGCACTTGGTCCTGAAGGACTGTTTCTTTTCCTCGAAATTTTGTAACATTATTATTACAGCTAAGATTATTGGTGTTCAAGGATTTATCAATGTCTGTATGAAACTCACGTTTTTCTGATGATGTTTTAGAGAGGTGCTCTATTGATCGAGATAATTGTTTATGACTTTTTAACTTTTTGAGGGGTTTTACTGGTGTTGATGTTGCAAAACTGCAGTTCTGTGATGTGTCAGTTTTGTCTGATCCGACTCGCTGATGAACACGCAACCGCTGACGTCGTCTGTGGGGAAAAAAAGAGTTTCTGCTTTCTTCATAATAAAGTCTATCATCCATTTTTAAAGAGTTCTAACGAAGTAGGGATTTCTTAAATTCATTTTTCTACATAGTGCAATAGTGGTGATATTTATCTATATTGAGTGTGATTTCTACGTAGACTGTCATACACATCTTTAAGACACCAGTATCTGAAATAAATAAAACAGAACATAAAACAATATAAAGAGACAACGAAATGGTGAACAACTTGCGTCCATTGAGAGAGAGGAGCCTTTTATGGTCTACTCCTGTCATTTTTGGATTAATAAACTTATCGTGTCCCAAAGCAACAATCAATTAAATAGCTTATCCCTGCTTACCCCCGAGCAGAACTCCATCAAGTCAAGGCATTGACCTAATGAACAGCTACACCAAGTTTGAACATTCTATTTACATTGGAAGCAGAGTTATTATGTTCCAAAAAGTGTGACGGACAGAGAGAGAAATGGGGTTTAACTTCCACTCGACATAAACCAGGTCAGTTCGGGGCTAATGTATGGTTTAATTATATTTCAATAATTTGTTTGCACGTAGGGGAAACCCGATGACCCGGCGAAAACCCACAGGGTTGGACAGACGACCCTAATCCTTGTCACATATAACCGGGGATTCGAAACCCCACCAGTTGACTCATGGGCAGGCTTTATGATACAGCACGCATGTGCTAAATATCCGTCCATCCAACCCCCCATGGACAGACAGATGGATGAGCCCATTTTAATAGTCCCCTGCTTTTTTCGAAAGGTCTGTAGCTCTGGGAGGAAACTGGAATAAATTGATACGTCAAGGTAGGCACACTACTTCTTGTCATGCATTGATTCAAGGACAGATCTTATGACCTAAACCCACATAGTGCATGCATTAGACTAACCAACCACTGACTCACTTATCAGGAGTTCCTGGTTTCGATCCCTGTGTTAGCCATGAAAGTTCAGCGAGGTTTCTCCTTATCAATGCTGTGGGACAGAGGGAGGGACTGGCAGCTATGGCAAAGGGTCAAATTCAATTCGGATGAAAAACCAAGGACATGTGTACACACTGTTGTTCACATAACAGAACCCTTGACAGTGGGAATTCGACAAAAGAGTATATTACCCTTGTCGTGCAGGGCATGAAACTCAAATGAATATTCTAGAGGTTCAGGTGAATGATTTGATGGAAAGATCACAAATACTGTGCATGATTGGCTAATTTCTTTCTTTTTACCAAATAGAAAGATCAATATACTTTTATTTAGAAAATCTCAAAACTTTAATATTGACAAAGCTTTAATGAAAAGGTCAATAAATGTATAAATAATTGGAGCACGCTTCTTCCTTTAAATAAAACTACCTGAAGTTGACAGAGATGGTGACAGCCCGGCCATCTAATCCAAGAGTGAGACTAAAATTATGCTTTTTTGAAATTTACAGATTGTCCTATTTCATCTGAATTTTTTTTTATGTCAGCTTTCATTACACACTAATAAAATTTCCTCCTTTCTCGCACTAGGCGCTATACTAGAGACATACAAATGGGTTCAACATCCACTTGACCCTAAACCAGTCATTTCTGGTCTAACACATGGTTCAATTTCATTTCAATAATTTTTTTTAGCACATAGCTGTCTTTAACAGTGGGAGGAAACCCAAGGGCCGAGGACCTAGAGAAAATCCAGGATTTGAACACACAAGTCTACTCCTGGTCATGTACACGTAGGGAATCGAAACAACACCACTTGAATTATGACAGACATTATGATTTAAAGAGCATGCCTTAGACTATTCGGACACACACAATCAAGGAGTTGGGTTGGGTCATCAATTAACCTCTGCACTTTAATGTTTGGTTGTACCTGTCCAGGTTCATAATAGGCCTACGCATGTACAAATGTTCCAAACAATATCTTATCAGACAAGAAAATACCAGCAGATTTCAGCTTTGTCATATTTGCTTAAAACCATTACATTTTCCACCTATTTCTAAACACTTTGCTTAATGTACCCTGTACACAAGGTTTACGTTTAGGGTCCCCTAGCCGTCATTTGTAAATCATTCATCATCTAAAGTCAATCAGGTGATAAATTTGGTCTTTAGAGCATCCACAAGATTTTTCAATGTGATCAAAGGCAATAACTCTGGTAATAATTATCTGAAATCGATGAAAGTCACTGGGCTTTTTTGTCTCACAACCTTAAACACAGTGTATAAATTTAAAGGCAATCGAATATTAACTTTAGCCTCTAGATTGTCTACAAGATATTTCAAAGTGATCAAGGGTCATAACTCTGGCCCTAATTATCAAATATTGTTGAAAATCAAAGGGATTCTTCGTCTCATGACCTGAAACACGGTGTATAAATTCAAGGCCAATCAGATATTAACTTTAGCCTCTAGAGCTTCCACAAAGATTCTTCAAAATGATCAAGGGCCATAACTCTGGCAGTAATTATTGGAAATCGTTGAAAATCATTATAGGCATCTTCGTCTCAGGACCTTAAACACTGTGTAAAAATTTAAAGTCAATGGGATATTAACTTTAGCCTCTAGAGCGTCCACAATATTTTTTGATCTGATCAAAGGTCATAACTATGGCGGTAATTATTGGAAATCGTTGAAAATCAAAAGGCTTCTTCATCTCATGACCTTAAATACTGTGTATAAATCTGAAGTCAATAGGATATTAACTTTAGCCTCTAGAGTGTCCACAAGGTATTTCAAAGTGATCAAGGGCCATAACTCTAGTAGTAATTATCGGATATCGTTGAAAATCAATGAGCTTTTACATCTCATGACCTTAAACACTGTGTGTAAATCGGATATTAACTTTAGCCTTTAGAGTGTTCAAAAGATGTTTCAAAGTCATCAAGGGCAATAACTCTGGCAGAAAATCACTAGACTTCTTCATCTCATGACCTTAAACAGTGTGTATAAATTTAAAGTCAATCAGGTATTGACATTAGATTCTGGAGTGTTCACAAGATATTTCAAAGTGATCAAGGGCCATAACTCTGGCAGTAATTATCGGAAATTGTTGAAAATCAATAGGATTCTTATTCTCATACAAATATAAACAACATTTACCAATTTCGAAACAGTCAGATGATAAATATAGTTTGTAGAGTGTTCACAAGAAATTGTGGACGACAAACAGACGTACAGACGGGCAACAGCAATATGCAACCAAATTTTGAATGAGAGAGAAATGGGGTAGGTGGGAGGAGGTTAGAGGGATTCTCTCTGTTAAAGTTAAAGAATGATTGATATGTCTTTTTCATTTCACAACACTCTTTGTAGACATTGCTATGTTAAATTTATGGAAATAAATATCATTGGATTGATAATGAATAACAATGAATTTTGTTTAGCTATTTTGACTTATTATTCAAATTGTTTTGCCAGTTGGTTTAAGGGCCGTTATAATAAAACTATAAAACTAAAAGTTAACCTACATGCATTGCATGCCTTTAATGGCTTTATACTTTATAATTAATACAATTTTAAGGCTATTATACTATAGCTATTTAAATTCCAATATTAAGTCATGAACAGTTCTATAACAGACTATTTAATTCAGAATAACGACGTTTAAAAAACAGGCGCAATAACACTGTAATTAGTGTAAGCATGGCACTATGACTATCATCATGACCATGTCCATGGCATCGTTCGGATTATGGCTTTAGTAACTTCCTATCAGTGAAAAGACATAGGTGTCATTCTTCAAAATTAGTTATTGTTAGAGTGGCAGTGAAAATACAGTCGACGCTTTATCTTTATACCTGTTTCATTCCAATAATATTATAGCGGTGATTTATAAATTTTCATTTCGAAGACACGTGTTTCTTCGTTCGTCAACTTGTCAACAAGTAATGGCGGATCGCCAAAACTTTTGGAAGAATTTTTTTTTTTCAACAATTCGAAACAGATTTTTTTGTCATTTTGCAAATAAAAACCTGGAAATTAGATATCAACTTAAAATATTTTTATTCGAAGTAATATAAAGTTTCGCGCGGTTCAAAAGAGACATACAGTTCAAGACTATATTTAACTCAGGGGCAGATTACTCTGTTTGTCAAAATGGTGCTTTCTAAAGTTTTGGAATTGTTTATTCTATTTTAGTTACTTGTACAGGAAATAATTTCTTATTCGGGTAGGTAAAAATGTTGAAAAGCGAACCCTGATGGAAACCATTTAAAAGGGATTAATTTTGGGTCCTTTTGTGTTTTAGTAAAGGTTAATTTTCACGTTGTCAGGCTGGGAATCCTAGTATTTATAAGCATAAGGGTTATTTATAACAAGTTTACAACAGCCTTGAACATGACGAATGTGACAAAGGGGTTTTCCCGAAACTCGAGACAGCACACAAATGTTCAGATAGATAGTGGATTTGGATCTTTTTAAGATAAGATTTGGTAAATATTAATTATTAATGTCGTCAAGTGAGAAATATTAATGATTAAGACAGTGTAAAGTTGAAAAAAAGGTTTCCCGAAATTCAAACCATATAAATTAATAATGGAAATTAAATAACCAGATTATAACAGATTGGCTGTGGGCGTGTGGGCATTTCCATCATTCCATATACTACCCAAAACATTCTCTGTGGTAGCCTACTGTTAATAGAATTTATGGAGAAACAATGTAAGTTACATGCATGTTTTCAACAAGAAAAATACTCATTAAAGACAACTTTTAGTGATATCTAATGTATGTACATGTAACAGCAATTTTTTTTTTTAAATTTTTCGCAGTTGTAGGAAGTTTCACAGATCAGCTTGCAAGGTACACATATATGTAGAAAACAAAGATTAGAAAATCTAGCACAGCTTTATCGAAACGTATTAGTATCTGACAAACTTAATAGAGACATTACAAGTACCATACTTGATATTGACGAGTGAACGATTGGTATAGAAGCAAGATGAGTAAAAGTGACGATGATGTTCCTGAACTTGTTCCATCATCCGATGAAGAAACAGTTGGTATACCAGATCTACCTTCAGTTTCAAATGGTTGGTATTTTGATGCCTTTGTATTACGGTTCATACAATTTTAAAGGCACTAATTATCACTGAAAACATTTTTAATCCTTTGCCAACTACAATATTGTGTACGCTGGATCTCTAAAATGAATATCAGTCCTATAGTTATTCAATATTGACATAGATATTTTGAATTCACAGCATATAGTATCCTTCACAGACAAAGCAAGAAAAAGCAGGAGAGAAATGGGGTTTGAAAACCCACTCAACACAATCTAGGTCATTGCGGATTAACATGGACATTCATGGTTCAATTGTATTTTAAATATTCTCTTGTGGGGTTTTTTGAGTAGCGGTAGGAAACCGGAGGACTCTAACAAAAGCCATCTGGTTGGAAAGCTGACACTACTCCTTGTCAGACTTGAGCAGGGAATCAGAATCTGCCATTGGCTCCATAAGTTCAGATCTTGTGATTTCATGCGCACACTTTACTAGATCATCCTACCCCCCCCCCCCCCCCACTGCAAAGAAGCCATAACTGATTTTGTTTTCCACAGTTTCTTTAGTAAAGCGAAATATAAAGTAAAATTGGTAAACAAACTAACTTCTTCTTCATCTTTTGCAACAGACATTCTATCTTATTGATGTTGCCATAATCACGATAAGACATTAATTCTTCTTGGATAGGCATCAGTAACAGCACATATTGACACAAGGTACAATTTTATGGACAGCTGAAGGCCCGAAATGTTGAACAGTATTGAATTCAGTAGATATATGTATCCATAAAAGTGTATCATGTGCCATAAATACTTATAAATTTTTAGGAGATAGTGTTGCCATGTGGTTAAAGAGGAAATCTGAAGAAATCGAGAAAGCCCAGAAGATGATAGGGCAAATGATAGTAGGACCAATGTTTTTTGGGTTTGATAACTGTGTTGAGAAACATTGGATATCAGCTCTTCATTCTGCGCAACTTCTGAATAGGAACAGGTTAGTTTATAGCATTTGACATATATAACACAGCCATTCAAAGCATTTACTTTTTTTATTATTCATAATGAATAAAATATTCCTGATTTAGAGTAAGATAAAAGTCCAAGACTTTTCCTACCTTTTCCCACTTGTCAGATGGGAGGAAATGTTGGTAATAGTTGTTTGGGTAGGATTGGAAATCAAGGTGTGAGTTTTGACATGCATGGAAATAAGTTAGAATCTGTCTAATTTAAAAAAGATACTAAATGGAAACATATATTGTGTGTAGTGCAGTCCTCATGAGTTAAGTGTTTTACATGTATGTAACATTTTTACCGAATGAAAGAACATTGCATATGGCCATTATTAAATCCTCAGTAATTTATCAAGTTTTATCATGAACATCTACATATTTTACAAAAACATATCTGATTGCAGGGAAAAATATGTTCAAGCTTTCACACACAAAGAAGAAGAAATTTTTAAGAAAGTAGAAACAACGGTTGAAATTCTCAAACCAGAAATGGTAATGGCTTTATTATGAATTTTATATATTTTCGTCTTTTTGATGAAACGTCCCAGTGTAATAAACCATAGTAATTGTTATCTATAAATAATGTTTTTATTTATTAGATGTTGATAACTATAGATCTGACACACAGACGCAATAAAAATTACTGATAAAAGCAATAAACAATTCAATATTCTATTATTTTCAATTTTTTGAAATTCATTATTCAATGTTGATTAAACCTATGAGAATTTTTTTTTTTTTTTGTATCCCACAAGAAATTTTTATATGATATTCAAAGATACTTAAACTGATGCAGGAATTGTATTGATTTATACAACTCCCAATTTCTGACAGTCTGAAAATGTTTGAATAATGATATTCCTGGTTGTCACAAACCCCATTTAATTTCAAGCATCAGTTATATTTTTATACACCATGTATATTGGGTTCACTTCCATCTGTCCACAATTTGTTTGTGGACACTATACAGGACACAATTTTTATCTGATTGTGGCGAAACTTGAAATATAGGTCTATCTCCAAAAAGATCTTAGTTCCTTTCGATATGGGTATGTATCGCATCATAACTTCATGGATTACGGCCTGCTATTGTACAAAAAATCCATTTTAGCTTGTGGTTGCAATTTTTATCCCAATTAAAAAAACATTTAAATATATCCCGGCCACACCATAATGAAGGTTGAGTTCAAATTTCAGGAAAAATCAAAATGAAACTGCTTGCAAAATGGCTGCTCTTTGTACGCAAATTGTGTAAACATATGTAATCCAAATTTTGTTGACCTTCTAGAGGTCACAATTTTTGTCCAATTTGTCTATCTCCAAAAAGATCTTAGTTCCTTTCGATATGGGTATGTATCGCATCATAACTTCATGGATTACGGCCTGCTATTGTACAAAAAATCCATTTTAGCTTGTGGTTGCAATTTTTATCCCAATTAAAAAAAACATTTAAATATATCCCGGCCACACCATAATGAAGGTTGAGTTCAAATTTCAGGAAAAATCAAAATGAAACTGCTTGCAAAATGGCTGCTCTTTGTACGCAAATTGTGTAAACATATGTAATCCAAATTTTGTTGACCTTCTAGAGGTCACAATTTTTGTCCAATTGTGATGAAACTTAATATATCTTTATATCCCAAAGATCTCAGTCCCTTTCCATATACGCACATTTGAGACCATAACTTCCAGGATTATGGCCCCTTATTATACTATAAATCATGTTTTTTTTTATGAAACATGTTTTCTATTCATCTCTTGCAAAATGAAGGCGTATCTTTCCTGGCAATGGCTGGTTTATTTTTCAGCGTAAAACATGTGCATTACGATGTGCTTTAGATGTTGTTGATGCTATAGAAAGAAAGTTTAATGATCAAAAAGATGTGAAATCGATTGACGTAGACGGTGCCATAGGAATAGGCAATAGTTTTCAGAGATATGAGGAAATAATGTAAGTATATTAACGGTCTCAAGGCGTCAGAAGACCCCATATTTATGTCTATTGAAAATAAGGGCTAAAAATATGTTCTTTAGATTGTAATGTTCGTGGATGGAAATGATTTATTATTCAGGCATCAGCTAACACTTTAAGAAAAACGAAGGGATACTCATGCAATCCGATGGCCATCATTTCAGTTTGGTCAGACTGTTTTATATTGCATTTGGTCTTAATGTTTTTGTGCCAATAAGGAGTATGGCTGCCTGCCTATCCGTGTGGATTATCTCCAAGATCTCCAGTTTCAAAACCACTCCTAATGAACTGGATATCCGGTTTTGATACCACTCCTAATGAACTGGGTACCGAGTATAATCAAATGATTTTTGAAGACATACGTTTATACAAATATCTTCTATCAATTTTGTTTGTATTCTTTAGGAAAATTGTTTCTTCAAAAGTTCAGTTCAGAGGGAAAGAAGAATTCTGTGTAATTTACATCTTTAAGAATTGTAAGTAATAATTATGAATTCTCCATGGTTACCGTGTGCTGTGATATAAATGATAACTAATAATTATAAATTCTCCATGGTTATAGTGTGCTGTAATATAAATTCAACCATAGATCATAGCAAATTTTTATTTTAGTAACTATGTAAATGTTCTTTTGGATACATACTGTGTGCAATGAGGACAATTTGGCAAGTACATGGAACTAGGGCCTACTCTTATTTTGATAATGTTGTACATGGAACCTCATGTTGTTTTTGTTAGTCCAATCTGAACGCCAAGACACAGTCCTGCTCAACTGACAAGGCAAAAACCAGACTGGAAAATCTAGCAGTTGGATTACAGGATACAAGACCTTCTCTAGTTAGTGAACCAGGGCCATGTATCATTGTATCTATGAATATCACACACCAAGATAATGTCTTCTTTTATTTAATTTCTTGAGGATATAAAGATATTATCAAAAACTTTTGAGTATTTTTGAATTTATATATGTCTATCCCTCAGATCACCGCCATGTGGTGAGTTGTTCCCGTGATTATGAACGAATAGAGCAGATTATCAGGTCTCAATGGACAACTAAGGTTAGTAACAGTGTTATCTTTCTTATATAAAACTGTCCTTGAACAGCCTGGTTCTTTTTGTACCATCTGTATTACTAGATGCTTTGTTCTAGCTAGGCCCGTCTGTCTAGTACCACTGACTAGGGGAAACCAGACCTGTAAATCCAGAAGAAATTCTTTCTTTGTCAACATGGATCTGCTGTATCAAATATTTGAAGTTTAACAGAAGTTGATCAAAATGGAGATTTAAAGTTTTCATTACATAGGGCCTCGTCATGGGTCATCTCACAGGACATTAACTTTCTGTGGGACCTGGTGACCGGGCACTATTCTATTAGGGAATTAATCATTTATCTCTGATTATTTCCCAGAGACATTTCTTTGATATCTATAAATATATTTACAGGACGATGATGTGTCAGATGTTTATAAAGAGAAGGGAAATGAAGCGTTTAAATGTGATAAATTTGATGAAGCCATCAACTATTATACTAAAGCTATACATGCTGAGTAAGTTGTATTATTTATATATTAACTACCACTCATACCTACACTTGACGTGCTGTATCATAAGGTTTGTCTTTGAGTCAACTGGCTTAGTTTCGATTTCCCGGTTTTAGGTGACAAGGAGTAAGGTCACCTGTCCAACCTTGTGGGTTTTCTCTGGTCCTCTGGTTTCCTTCCACTGCTAAAGACCCCTAAAAGCAAGCAAATTATTGAAGTAAAATTGAACCGTATGTTAGTTCTGAATTGACCTAGTTTGTGTCGAGTGGATTTTAAACCCGATTTCTCTCTCTCTTTTACTCCTGAGATCTCATTTCATTCATATTAGCCAGTCTTGGGGGACTGGCAGTGAAAATGACTGGAGAATTTACCAGTCAGTTGATTTACATGCCATACAGTTATAATTTCAAAGAGTAAAGGATAACTCTGAAAATTGTTATATTCTTTGGGAAAAAATAACCTTCTGATAGGGGTTAATGAAATATGTCGAAAATTGTCTCTATCTGGCATAGGCGTAACATTCTGAATAAACAGAATTGCGATCAGGTGACACAGAATTCAGTCCTGTCACAGTTCTATTAATTCAATTCCGGAACTTTTTGTTTAAAGTAACCATTAAATGTCCTACAAGTTGAAATTGTGTGGTATTTTTCAGTCGTTTAAATCATCTATATTATGGAAATCGAGCCATGACGTATCTCAAGATGAATAAATTCAGGTAATTAGTTTACTATTATTTCTCGACCATTTCTGTGGTTTGGAGGAAGAAATAGTGGTCTGAAACCTACTTACCCTTTCCCCTCCAGTAAATGAGTTATCAACCGTTATTGATAAATGCCTTTGATCCTAGAAGTGTATAATGTGTTTCTTGCCTTAAAAGTTCAAGGAGAACAATCCTGGATATCCTAGTGTGTATAAACTTCATCACCACATTACTTTAATTTCTGGGTTAACCCTTCTACTGGCTTGTATTCCTAGAAAAATTAAAATACTCATGAGAAACTTTATATGTGTACTTCTTTCAATGCCTAACTATAATGTGTTGTTTGTGAAGAACTTGTGTGTAATATATAGTATATAGCCTTGTCATTTATGATAGAAAAATAATTCTGAAAATGATATATATGTTATAGAGAAGCTTTCTGTGATGCTAGACGATCAATAATTCTAGATCCTGCGTGGGGTAAAGTAAGTTTTATTTTCATATTTTTAACATATAGTACTGCTGCACACAATCAAGTGGAACTATTGCTTATTTTTAAAACAATATCTTGGGTGGCCAAGTGTATATAGATAATTAATACAGTTACTATAGATGTTTTGTTATGTTATAGGGCTATTATAGATGTTGTGTTATGTTACAGGGTTATTATAGATGTTGTGAAGCAGCAATAGAATTAAAACAATTTGAGATAGCGAAGAATTATAATCAACTGGGTCGTACTATGTGTCCTAAAGATGCCAATTTTAAATGTTTGTGTGAACAAGAAGAAAGAATCAAACTATGTAAGTTTTGTGTGTTGTGGTGGAATAATGAATTGACCATCTTTATAGTTAGTATGTAAGGAAGTTAACATTAATTATGTCATAGAAATTTTATTAGCATCAAGCCCCTTGCCTTAGATCAACCACGAAATCAGATATAGCCATACTTATAACTTGCTTTGATCTTATGCATATTTGATTTGAATACTATAAGATATTGTTCGAAACTAATTCTGTTATTTTTTGTGTATTATTTCAGTAATTAAAGAAACTACAGGACCGACTAAAAGGTAAATATGAATTAAGTGGTTATTTTTCATTTCATTTCTCTCCCTCCCTCTCTCTCTCTCTCTCTCTCTCTCTCTCTCTCTCTCTCTCTCTTTCAATTATTTCAACAAATATGTTTGACAAGAAAAATCTGAAACATTGCTAATAGTGTTGTATCCAATATTAAATCTTGAAAATAGAATTTGTATTGTTTCTACATATATAATGACTTACCTATGTTTTAGTGTTCCAGACAATAAAAGACAACCTTCAACCCCTGTCTCTTCAAAAAGACGACCTTCGACCCCAGTCTCGTCAAATTCACCAGTTCCAACATCTGTTAATGTTACTGATGACACAGATGTATGTAATGTTTTTATTTGCTATAAATGTGACCCTCCCTAATCATACAAGGTTTTGATGTTTAATTTGCCTACTTGATACTGCTAACACAAATTGTTATATTTGGTACTCAAGTACACCATGCATATATTCAAATAGTTATCAAATAATCAACCTATTTTTCAGAAGAACTACATTTGGAAGTTCACAAAACAAATACTAGAGTACATGATTTATCATTTCATTTTATTTACCGGTATTTGATTTGCTATGCTTGATAACAACTTGTGGGATCTTGTAGAAACTTGCACTTTAATAAACCATAGTAACTGTTATAGTTTTATTTCAGTAATTATTGAATTAGACTACTGATATATTGTTATATTATAGGATCTACCCAGTCTCGTCAGTGATAATGATAGTGGTGATAATAAATCTCAGGTATTTATAAACTTCCTACATATCATAGGTTCTCACCCTGCCATGTCAACTCTCCAGTCAAATCACAAAATATATTTATCAGTACTGAAAGTCAAACACAATCAGTCCTCACCAGAGAAATGTCCCAATCTAATTAAAATATAGATCTATATTTCGTTTGGTTTTTTTATACTTTCGATGGCCTACACTCATGTAGATCTAACAAGTTATAGTGGGAGCTCACGTTCTATGACGTTAGGTATCAAGCACGGGACATTTGATCCTATAACGTCAGTCATTCGATTAACCAATTAACAACAGCCATGCTTTTTAAAATCTACTTTTGTTTTGTTTTGATTTCTATCCGCTGGTAATATTTACCCACAGTTCCAGGCATGAAGAGGTCAAACGGTCGATTCGACAGACCATTTGATTGACTGACCCCTCATTTCAGGCAGAACACGACTTAAATAACAAGTCTTCCAGATCCAAGAGTAGTAAAGACAAGTAAAAACGAAATTTTGAACTATAAAAAACGAAACGAAATTGGATCTGTGTTTTAATCAGATTGAGAAATGTCCCAATTAATAGAACCGTTGGTATAGAACAGCAGGATGTTAAACCCAATTTCATTTCACTTCCTGACCAGAAATAGTCAAAGTGGTAAATGCATTGGACGAACTCAGGTACATTAATTAAGCAGCAGCAAGTTCCCTGCCAAATGCAAAATGAAAAAATTCTTGGAATATAAATTGGTACAGGATGTTTCCAAAAGGTTAATTAAAAGATACTGGGGAAATCATGAATATGGGTAAGGGGTCGTGGTGGCTAAGATTTTACAGTGTGGTTCCCCCTTGTCACGGATGCAGGACAGCTGTCTAGTAGTTCTGATGAGATGGAAAACGGAGGTCCTGTGTACACATTGGCGTGCATTTAAAAGATCCCTTGAAAGTTTGAATTCGCTATAAGAGTAGGTTGTAGTACACTTTTCAGAGCAGAACAGTAGGACGTGTTACCCCATTTCATTATGCGTATGGATTTTCGAAATAAAATGAACTAGTATGGGTTTTAACGTTGTACTGTATTCTGCTCCAACCTAGCTAAGGAAGACTGTAAACAGATATTTGCATTAAAAGCTTTCAACATCTGCATGTTTTTTTTCTAAACAATATTTTTATTCAGTAAATAATATCTGATTGGATTGAGAAATATGTTATGCTTATCTGTAAGTCCCCTCAACGTGTTAATGGGACATCTGTATAAGATATTTGAGTAGTTCAGATAGTTAATTGTGTAAGTCCCCTCAACGTGTTAATGGGACATCTGTATAAGATATTTGAGTAGTTCAGATAGTTAATTGTGTTCCTTTAATTTGGTAGAAAGTGAAAGCAGTCAAGAAATCTAAAAAACAAAAAAAGAAGAGTAAAGAGAAAGAAAAGGAAAAGGAGGGAACCCCTGTTGATGGACCAGAAATAGAATTTAAGGCTTCATTACGTGAGGGTTCTGAAGCGTATTTAGACGACCGATACACGTTGGCTGTAGACAAATATCAACAAGCTCTAGATATGATACAGCATCAACCTACCTTGATACAAATAGAAGAGATGGAAATAGTTATAATCAAATATTCATCTGGTATGGCATCATTGGGTGTCGGACTTTTAAAGGTACTATATTTTTGCCATTATATATATAGCTAATGAATTGACATCCTACCCTAGCCTAGTTATCACCATATTTTATGTATTGACAGCCTAGCCTAGTTATTGCTTGTGTTTTGACATATAACTTAATCACGTCATTCAGCAGACAACAGTTGTCAAGACTAGTCACATTTTTTTTATTCCTCCTTTCTTGTACAATACATCCATTCTAACATTAATTGTCCTTTTTATACGCCCACATTTTCATGTGGACGTATTATGTCGTCGCCCCTGTCCGGACGAAATGGTCGTTGTTTGTACGCGAATAGTATAAAAATATGGTATATCATGGTTGTGGACTCTCTACAGGTCACAATTCTTTTGATGAAAAGTCACATTTCTAGGTTGTGTACCGTCACACCATAATCATTGTCGGTTTCGAATTTCATGAATATCAGACTGGAACTGACCAACTAAATGGCTGCTCCCAATACAATATGAAATACAGGACTTAAAGATGTAGGAAAAATCACTTTTGGTATTGCTTGTTCTCAGCCTATCTTTCATTTTACAAAATGAGAGGTGCAGAATAGAAAACAGTTCTTATACGCCCACATTTTTATGTGGACGTATATTGTCGTCGCCCCTGTCCGTCCGGACGTCCACAATTTGTTTGTGGACTCTCTACAGGTCACAATTCTTATCCGATTTTGACGAAACTTGAAATATAGGTTTATCCCCATAAGATCTCGGTTCCTTTCGATATTGGCATGTATCGGATTAAAACTTCATGGATTATGGCCCCTGATTGTACGAAAAATCACGTTTTTAGCTTGTGGACCCTATAGAGGTCACAATTTTGAACCGATTTTGATGAAACTTGACATGCATGTTTGTAACCCAAAGATCTTGGTTCCTTTCGATATTTGCGGCTATCGGAATGTAATTTCCTGAATTATGACCCCTGATTGTCCGAAAAATCACCCTTTTTAGCTTGTGGTCCCTCTGGAGGTCACAATTATTATTCGATTTAAAAAACCGTTTGATTATATCACCGTTACACCCTAAGGAAGGTTGTGTTCGAATTTCGGGAAAATCGGACGAAAATTGCCATACAAAATGGCCGCCGTTTGTACGCGAATACTGTTAAAAAATGGTATATCAAGGTTGTGGACCCTGTGGAGGTCACAATTTTGATTCGATTTTGATGAAACTTCAAATTCATGGTTATAACCCAAAGATCTTGCTTCCTTTCGATATTTGCGCATATCGGATCGTAACTTCCTGAATTATGGCCCCTGATTATACGCAAAATCGCCTTTTTTTTAGCTTGGAGGTCACAATTATTATTCGATTTAAAAAAACGTTTGATTATATCACCGTTGCACCCTAAGGAAGTTTGAGTTCGAATTTCGGGAAAATCGGACTAAAATTGCCATACAAAATGGCCGCCGTTTGTACGCGAATACTGTTAAAAAATGGTATATCAAGGTTGTGGACCCTGTGGAGGTCACAATTTTGATTCGATTTTGATGAAACTTGAAATTCATGGTTATAACCCAAAGATCTTGCTTCCTTTCGATATTTGCGCATATCGGATCGTAACTTCCTGAATTATGGCCCCTGATTACACGCAAAATTGCCTTTTTTTTAGCTTGGAGGTCACAATTATTATCCGATTTAAAAAAACGTTTGATTATATTACCGTTACACCGTAAGGAAGGTTGAGTTCGAATTTTGGGAAAATCAGACCAAAATTGCCACACGAAATGGCCGCCGTTTGTACGCGAATACTGTTAAAAGATGGTATATCAAGGTTGTGGACGTTGTAAAGGTCACAATTTTAATTCGATTTTGATGAAACTTGAAATTCATGGTTATAACCCAAAGATCTTGGTTCTTTTCGATATTTGCGCATATCGGATCGTAACTTCCTGAATAATGGCCCCTGGTTATACGCAAAATCCCCCTTTCTTTAGCTTGTGGTCCCTCTGGAGGTCACAATTATTATCCAATTTAAAAAAACGTTTGATTATATCACCGTTACACTGTAAGGAAGGTTGAGTTTGAATTTCGGGAAAATCGGACCAATTCTTTAGCTTGTGGTCCCTGTGGAGGTCACAATTATTATCCAATTTAAAAAAACGTTTGATTATATCACCGTTACACTGTAAGGAAGGTTGAGTTTGAATTTTGGGAAAATCGGACCAAAATTGACAGACAAAATGGCCACCGTTTGTACGCGAATACTGTTAAAAAAATGATATATCATGATTGTGGATCCTGTATAGGTCACAATTTTAATTCAATTTTGATGAGGATGGTTGAATTCTTATTTCGTGAAAATCGTACCAAAATTGCCGGACGAAATGGTCGCTGTTTGTACGCGAATAGTGTAAAAATATGGTATATCATGGTTGTGGACTCTCTACAGGTCACAATTCTTATCCGATTTTGATGAAAAGTCACATTTCTAGGTTGTGTACCGTCACACCATAATCATTGTCGGTTTCGAATTTCATTAATATCAGACTGGAACTGACCAACTAAATGGCTGCTCCCAATACAGTATGAAATACAGGACTTAAAGATGTAGGAAAAATCACTTTCGGTATTGCTTGTTCTCTGTCCATCTCTCGAAAATGTGGGCGTATCCTGCCTGGCAGTGCCAGCCTATCTTTAAACACATTTAATGCAGTTAATTCACTTGTTTTGTACTTTACATTGAGATTACTGGAAGATATCAAGGATTACTGATTGCATTTCCGATTTTTTGTCAGAAATTTAACTTTTTTAGTAAATATGTTGTGTTGTATATGTTTTTTTTTTTTATTCTACTTTCTAGAGTATAAAGGCAGCTTTGAGTAAATTTCAATCAATCTATGAGACACATATAAATATTCGTTTTCCACCTCTATATTATGGTTTAGCGAAATGTTATGTTGATTTATTCAGGTAAGTTTAATGGTCTTATATATTTAATTATGTTTTATTTTAGCAAACTGACAACAGATACTGTTTCAGTTGCACAGATATTCTATTTTAGTAACACCAAAATACTATTTTAGTAACATCAATATTCTATTTTCGTAATGCCAATATTCTATTTTATTCACGCCTACTTGCTGTTTGATTCACACCAGTAAAAACCTTTATGCTGTTCCATTCAAAAACACTTAGGTGTTGGTGCTATTGTTGTCTTTTGTTGTGCAGTTTCCTGATATTATGATGGACAAATAACAAAAATGACTATGGTTTATTCACAGATTTAGTGAAGCTATAGATCCATGTAAAACAGGTTTAAAGTTGGTGAATAGTGGTGTACGATGTGGTCGATTATTATGGCCCGGAGTCGACCAAGTTATACCACACGCTGATAATGATATACTAGAAGTAAGATATTGATCCGTTTATCCATTTGTTTTTATACGCCCACATTTTCATGTGGACGTATTATGTCGTCGCCCCTGTCCGTCCGGACGTCCGTCCGTCCGTCCGTCCGTCCGTCCACAATTTGTTTGTGGACTCTCTACAGGTCACAATTCTTATCCGATTTTGACGAAACTTGAAATATAGGTTTATCCCCAAAAGATCTCGGCTGCTTTCGATATTGGCATGTATCGGATCAAAACTTCATGGATTATGGCCCCTGATTGTACGAAAAATCACGTTTTTAGCTTGTGGACCCTATAGAGGTCACAATTTTGAACTGATTTTGATGAAACTTGACATGCATGTTTGTAACCCAAAGATCTTGGTCCCTTTCGATATTTGCGGCTATCAGAATGTAATTTCCTGGATTATGGCCCCTGATTTACCGAAAAATCACCCTTTTTAGCTTGTGGTCCCTCTGGAGGTCACAATTATTATTCGATTTAAAAAACCGTTTGATTATATCACCGTTACACCCTAAGGAAGGTTGAGTTCGAATTTCGGGAAAATCGGACGAAAATTGCCATACAAAATGGCCGCCGTTTGTACGCGAAGACAGTTAAAAAATGGTATATCAAGGTTGTGGACCCTGTGGAGGTCACAATTTTGATTCGATTTTGATGAAACTTGAAATTCATGGTTATAACCCAAAGATCTTGCTTCCTTTCGATATTTGCGCATATCGGATCGTAACTTCCTGAATTATGGCCCCTGATTATACGAAAAATCGCCTTTATTTTAGCTTGGAGGTCACAATTATTATTCGATTTAAAAAACCGTTTGATTATATCACCGTTACACCCTAAGGAAGGTTGCGTTCGAATTTCGGGAAAATCGGACGAAAATTGCCATACAAAATGGCCGCCGTTTGTACGCGAATACTGTTAAAAAATGGTATATCAAGGTTGTGGACCCTGTGGAGGTCACAATTTTGATTCGATTTTGATGAAACTTGAAATTCATGGTTATAACCCAAAGATCTTGCTTCCTTTCGATATTTGCGCATATCGGATTGTAACTTCCTGAATTATGGCCCCTGATTATAAGCAAAATCGCCTTTTTTTTAGCTTGGAGGTCACAATTATTATCTGATTTAAAAAAACGTTTGATTATATTACCGTTACACCGTAAGGAAGGTTGAGTTCGAATTTCGGGAAAATCAAACCAAAATTGCCATACAAAATGGCCGCCGTTTGTACTCAAATACTGTTAAAAAATGGTATATCAAGGTTGTGGACCCTGTAAAGGTCACAATTTTAATTCGATTTTGATCAAACTTGAAATTCATGGTTATAACCCAAAGATCTTGGTTCTTTTCGATATTTGCACATATCGGATCGTAACTTCCTGAATTATGGCCCCTGGTTATACGCAAAATCCCCCTTTCTTTAGCTTGTGGTCCCTCTGGAGGTCACAATTATTATCCAATTTAAAAAAACGTTAGATTATATCACCGTTACACTGTAAGGAAGGTTGAGTTTGAATTTCGGGAAAATCGGACCAAAATTGACAGACAAAATGGCCGCCGTTTGTACGCGAATACTGTTAAAAAAATGGTATATCATGGTTGTGGACCCTGTATAGGTCACAATTTTAATACGATTTTGATTAGGAAGGTTGAGTTCTAATTTCGTGAAAATCATACAAAAATTTCCGGACGAAATGGTCGTTGTTTGTACGCGAATAGTATAAAAATATGGTATATCATGGTTGTGGACTCTCTACAGGTCACAATTCTTTTGATGAAAAGTCACATTTCTAGGTTGTGTACCGTCACACCATAATCATTGTCGGTTTCGAATTTCATGAATATCAGACTGGAACTGACCAACTAAATGGCTGCTCCCAATACAATATGAAATACAGGACTTAAAGATGTAGGAAAAATCACTTTTGGTATTGCTTGTTCTCAGCCTATCTTTCATTTTACAAAATGAGAGGTGCAGAATAGAAAACAGTTCTTATACGCCCACATTTTTATGTGGACGTATATTGTCGTCGCCCCTGTCCGTCCGGACGTCCACAATTTGTTTGTGGACTCTCTACAGGTCACAATTCTTATCCGATTTTGACGAAACTTGAAATATAGGTTTATCCCCAAAAGATCTCGGCTGCTTTCGATATTGGCATGTTACGGATGAAAACTTCATGGATTATGGCCACTGATTGTACGAAAAATCACGTTTTTAGCTTGTGGACCCTATAGAGGTTACAATTTTGAACCGATTTTGATGAAACTTGACATGCATGTTTATAACCCAAAGATGTTTGAGTTCGAATTTCGGGAAAATCGGACCAAAATTGACAGACAAAATGGCCGCCGTTTGTACGCGAATACTGTTAAAAAATTGTATATCATGGTTGTGGACCCTGTAGAGGTTACAATTTTAATTCGATTTTGATGAAACTTGAAATGCATGGTTATAACCCAAAGATCTTGGTTCCTTTCGTTATTTGCACATATCCGATCGTAAATTCCTGAATTATGGCCCCTGATTGTCCGAAAAATCGCCTATGGTCCCTCTGGAGTTCACAATTATTATCCGATTTAAAAAAACGTTTGACTCTATCACCGTTACACCCTACGGAAGGTTGAGTTCGGATTTCGAGAAAACTGGACCATAATTGCCAGAAAAAATGGCCGCCGTTTGTACGCGAACAGTGTAAAAGTATGGTATATCAAAGTTGTGGACCATGTAGGGTCACAATTTAATTCGATTTTGATGAAACCTGAAATGCTTGTTTATAACCTAAAGATCTTTATTCTTTTCGATACTTGCGCATATCAAATTGTAACTTAATGAATTATGGCCTTTGATTGTAGGAAAAATCACTTTCGGTATTGCTTGTTCTCTGTCTATCTCTCAAACAATTATTATCTGATTTAAAAAAAAAACTCTGATTATATTACTGTTGCACCGTAAGGAAGGTTGAGTTCGAATTTCGTGAAAATCGTACCAAAATTGCCGGACGAAATGGTCGCCGTTTGTACACGAATAGTGTAAAAATATGGTATATCATGGTTGTGGACTCTCTACAGGTCACAATTCTTATCCGATTTTGACGAAAAGTAAGATTTCTAGGTTGTGTACCGTCACACCATAATCATTGTCGGCTTCGAATTTCATTAATATCAGACTGGAACTGACCAACAAAATGGCTGCTCCCAATACAGTATGAAATACAGGACTTAATGAGGAAAAATCACTTTCGGTATTGCTTGTTTTCTATCCATCTCGCAAAAATGTGAGCGTATCCTGCCTGGCAGTGCCAGCCTATCTTTTATTTCGCGCTATAAAAGTATCATTTATTCATTTGCTGTTGTCCTGGTAAATATTGACCTATTTAAAAATTGTGATACGAATGGCATTGTAGTACTTGAATTATAATTTGTATTGTATCCAGTCACAATACCCAGCGGTCTGGATATGGGATAGGCCTCATTGGCCTGGCTGGTGCCGAAAAGTATGATGTTCAGCTTCATGTTTTTTGATTTCTCTATCTAGCCTACAAGGATAAACCATTATTATTTCTTGCTATTAATCGTTGCATTCACAAAACTTAAATAATCATTGCACATGCACCATTTCTCTGTCTAGCCTCGATTATAGACCATTATTATTTATAACTGTTTAATCCTGTCATTCACAAAACTTAAAGGAGCTAAATCACTAACCTTTGGGACCTACAAATTGACACAAGTGGTTTGCAACGCATATAATACTGTAATATGAATGTATACAAACTAATTTACATTCAATGGTTTCCGTTTTTATTCTAATTTCATATAAGTCATGTTTAGTGAAATAAGCCAGCATTCTTAATCGAATACAAATTTCTAGCGTCTGGTTATTCAAGTCAACATAAGCCGTTTGATTTGGTGCAATTTGTCCCTGTATCTCAAGTCTCTTGTTACAACTGGGGCTGAAATGCATTTTGGTACACGATTTGTGTACCAATGGTAAAATGTTTATTTTGCCTTAAATATTGGATATCAAAAGCCCATCTATTTCCGGTAAGACCACAGCATCAATGTTGATTTAAATTGATAAATAATTCGTGTTTTCAATGTTGAAGATTTTGGATGATATTAAGTTAGAGACTTAGCTACTTTATATAGTCGGGGGTTGGGATGGCCTAGTAGTCTAGAGTGCCGCGCTTCGACCTCTAGCTGGCCGGTCACCTCTGGCTTGCGGCTGTGGTTTCGAGCCCTGGTGTGAGCGTATGTGGCATGGAGATAGGGGGGCCTTCTCAACCTCGTGGGTTTCCTCCGGGCACTCCGGTTTCCTCCCACTGCTAAAGACCCCTACGCGCAAGGGAATTATTGAAACAAAATTTTAAAAAACAAAAACAAAACATATGTTAGTCCCGAAATGACCTAGTTTGTGTTGAGTGGACGTTAAACCCCATTTCTCTCTCTCTCACTTTAAATAGTCATTCCATGTGCCCTATTTGATGTTTAGTGTTCTGATTTAATCAACTCCTTTATTTTCATTTTGTTTGTAGAAAAGTTTAAAGGAATTATTAAACAGAAGTATTTTTCCACCACGACCCGACGCTGTATGTCGTCTTCATGAAATAAACCAAGAAGAAAAACGTAGTGCTATATATTTTTCCGATTTAGACTTTAAGGTAAGAACTTATTTAGGATGATTATATTATATCATACAAAGTCATGACGGATACTTGTAACACAACGATCTTAACTGAAAGGACATTTAGGGAAGACTTGAAAGAAGTTACAGACAATCTGAACTAAAAGGGCATTTATGATCTACTCAATAGAACATATGATCACAACATTAAAATACATTGAAGATAAGCGTAATTTCCAGACAACCGCAACTTAAATTGAACAAAGTGCATACTTGATACAATGTTACAGATTAATTAAATCACAGTTCAATTCACTTAAAGACCACATCAAATGATTCAGAAATTTTTTACGTACGGGTACTCAATAGTTACAAAATCCATTTTACGGCAAGTTCAAACTAATCTGATTAAAATTAATTCAGATATTTACGTTTTACTAACCGACTGCCAAAAACGGTTTTCAAATTTTCAATTACAACCTAAATCTGGTTGATTGGCTGGTGACGTCACATAGTATAAACATCATCTGTACAATATATCACACAGCCAGTTGACACGTGTGTATTTGTCGGTCCAATAAACATTTGATTGGCGTAATCATTAACGCATAATTATTTACATGTAAGTTACATATCACTATATCAGTCAAAGCATTTTCAAAAGCCGACCTTTCTCGTCTTGGGTTGTAATAGATTATATATTTGTGACTAGAATATTACCGAGTGTATTTCAAGATGCCATATTACCGTTGTGTTATTGAGAGTTGTGGAAATCCCAGCAAGGGAAAGGGGAATAATGTACCGGCGTTTCATAAATTTCCCAACGATGAAATCTTACGGAAAAATTGGAATGCGTTTGTAAACAATTCAAATCCTGATTGGCAACCTACAGTCACAACAGTGATATGCAGTGAACATTTTACGAACGATTGCTTAATTACCTATACACACCCGGCGTGTGTATTTATTAACGCCTGACTGATTCCTTAATCCCCCTAATTAAATAAAACAATTGACTACGGAATAATTTGTTTTGTAATACATTTTAATTCAAGATCCATTTTAAAATTTGTTTCATTATGTACGGCCGTTCTGTTTTCACACGGCAGCGATTTTAATACAATCTACCATCGTGTGCAGTCCAAACGATTCGAGATACATTTTCGTCAATATTGTGGTTCTAATTTAGAAGGGTAATTATCATTTTTTGTTACGCCGACCAGATCAATTTGTAATAATGAATATCAAATACACTTGAACAAATGTGGAGTTCCTGGTACCGTTTGGTGAGTGATTAAACTGTCAATTTAATTGTAAAATACTTGTATTCTTTATAAAAAAGTTAAATGATGTTAGACATTATAACCTTATCTTAACATAAATGTATATCCATCGAAGGATTTATATTTAGATGTTGTTTAAACACCAATCAACAAATAATACGAGGCTACTTTATTACAAAAACATCGGTGAGCAAAGAAAAAAATACCTAATCAACATTCTTAATTTCTTTATGACCCAATCACTGTTCAAATTTAGTCTGATTGATTAATGACAGGTATTAACGACACTACACTTGCGATACACATAGATAGTTAGGTGAACCTTCTCAATCTGTTAATTCTAACGTATATTGAGATATTTCTTCGTATTTCATTTTTACGGTTTATTTCAGAGTAATAAAGTCAAATTCGCAAGCAGAAATAAAGGCGCCGTACGTCGATAACGGAACGTCATTTACAAATTGCGTTTCAATCATGTTTGAAATTTATGATATATTTTGCGTGACCACATCTTTTTACTCCTATACTCTTTTACTCGGGGAAATTCGAACCACAATACTCTTCTGGCGAAAATGTATCTCGAATAGATGGGACTGTATTAAAATCGCTGCCGTGAGTAAACAGAACGACCGTACATAGTGAAACAGATTCTAAATTCGAACAATAAACTAATGACGAAAATGTATCTCGAATCGTTTAGACTGTACACGATGGTAGAGTGTATTAAAATCCACACATGTATATATATGTTATACTCATATTGATGTAAATATGTTATTGTTTCTACACTGTATTTATGTACAGTTTGAGAAATAAAGAATATCTATCTGCCGTGTGAAAACAGAACGACCGTACATTATGAAACAAATTCTAAATTGGATCTTGAATTAAATTGAATTATAAAACAAATTATTCCGTAGTCAATTGTTTTATTTAATTAGGGGGATTTAGGAATCAGTCAGGCGTTAATGAATACACACGCCGGCTGTATAGAGGTAATTAAGGAATAAACATTCCGAATATGCATTCGGTCACTGTGACGTCACTGGCGTCTGAGGGGATTAAGAGTGTTTTCAATAATTGGCAAAGTCGTTTTTACGGGAGGTCTATTTTTACGACTTTGAATGAAGATAGCTGATTTAATTTTAGTCGGATTGATGTGAATTTGCCGTAAAGTGGATAAAATAACCATGGACTGCTCACATAGAGAAGTTTTCAGGGCCATTTTATGTGCACTTTAATTATCATGGTAGACTGAATTCTGAGACAATGATAGATTCCTTGGAATCCTGAAAAGTGTAGGCATCTCCAGTTGTGCATTTTGCTCCAGAAATTTCTTGAATTTGATCATTTTTGTGTTTGTTAACATGGAAACAAATTTGACTTGTTATTGGTATATAAATGCTCTATAATGTTGATGCCTGAGTCTTCTTCATATTTATTTCTGTGTTTTGTAAGATTTAAGAATGTTTATATGTTTTTTGGGGTTATGTAAGATTACAATGTTTATATTTTTTTTATAGGGATATGTTAGATTAGAATGTTTTTCATCTTGTCGTATAGAGTTTCATCGTTATTGTTGGAAAGTTTTTAAATCAGTTTATTGTATAACAAATGATAAGGTAAGATAGTATTGATATTTTAGACCAGGAACTGATTCCTGATACCAGTTGACATAAAACTTGAAATATTTTACTTTGAGTGGAAGCTTAATCCTGAAATTGAACAAGTTATTGTAAATGTATACAGTTTATTGAATTCATTGTAGGATTCTAACAGTTATCACACATTCAAGAAGTGTTTATTCTATAGCAGTTATTTCTAAATTTTCAGACATATCTATTGATAGGAAAACCCCCTGAATTTCGTTTCATCCCGCCCCTATGATGTCTGTCATTTTGTCAACTGGCACAGTTTTGATTCCCAGCTTATACGTAAGAAGGAGTAGGTTCACCTGCCCGAACTCGTCGGTTTTCTCCAGGCCCTTGTTTTCTCCTACCCCTACGCACAAGCAAATTTGAAATTTGAATTGAACCATGACATAGTTTTGATCAAGTGACTGATAAACCCCATTTCTCTCTCAATCATCCCACTTATGACACATCCTTTCATAGAAATTACAATAACTAGTAAAAAATGTGCCCAATATAGTGAAACAAATAAAAATAAATCTAAGTTCATTGAGATTGATATGTGAATAGTAATGAAATAGCAACAGATATGCTTTTGTTAATGATCTGTTTAATTTTTGATGTATAGGAAATGATAAATACAAGATGTCCTACGCCTGACTGCTGGTCTTTTGTATGGGCCATTACAGTCTTTAAAAATAATGCTCTATTAAAAGATGCTCGAGTAGTAAAATCAGATATGCCACCTGTCAGAAACCAACAACATAAACCAATAGTTCGAATGCAACCAAGGTAAGGTAGTCAACAAACTTGAATTAGAATGTAAATGTTTGAATAATTACCTTTTCCATAAGGCCATACACATTCAACAACAAAATGTTGATGAGAAAGAGATTTTATCTTTGTGGGTTTTTTTTCCTTAAAGGGTTGTGTGGCTGAATGATTTGTCACAAACATCACATTTATAGGAAATATATGAAATGAAATGGTGTTTAACGTCCTATTGTTCTGCTCCTACTGCGCTTATGAAGACGGGCATATGCCATACTGTGTGCTATGAGGGATACTTTGCCCATGTAGCTGCACTACAGCCTACTCTTATATCGAATTCCAACTGCCAAGGGATCTTTTGCATGCACACTACTGTATACCCAGGCCCTCTGCATTTTGTCCCATCAAAATGACTAGACAGCAGACCTTAATAGACCCTCTGTTCCGCACCACTGAAATGGGGAAACCACGCCGGAAAATCCTGATGAACTCTCTCAGCGAATGCAGGGTTTCAAGACATCTTAACTTATTGTTACTACAGTATTTGTTGTCTCGGTCTATTGAATAAAGCACAGGAACAATTGGCTGATGAGTCAACACCATAATCATTTGAGCCATGTGGGATTGTGAATATGGTTATTTTTTTTGTGCCGATTCTGTCAAACAATTTGTATTGTTATTAACAATATACAATGTCCATATTTAAAATTTGTAACTTCAGTGCTGCAACTGTTGCTAAGCGTCTGGCTAGAAAGGAATTACGTAAACAGAGGAAACGTGATGCCAAGTTTGATGATAAAGAGAACAGCCATTCACCAGGAGCACGACCTAAAGAGCGAACGAATAGATATGAAAATTACGCTCCAGTACAACAATTACGTGAAACTAATATAACGATACATAAAAAAGATACTGAAGCGACAGACGACAAACATAAGGTAGAGATACTGTTACATAAGTTTTCTGGATAATCCAACACCTTCCCCTCTCGCTCTCTCTCACTCCCTCCAGCGATATAAATTAGCAATGGAGTATAGATATTTTTGTTCATTTCTTGCCATTGTTATAAAACAGTTACACTGTTTTCCATGATTGTATTAGGTGGTGAGTCAAACACATATTACATAGGGGGGTGAGGGTTGGGCTATCAAGAGTCAAGGGCATTTTAGTTATGGGAATTCAATGGCATATGGCTTGTGGGGTCACAGGCACATTAGCCATAGGGTCAACAGCTGAATAGTTGGTGGGTCAATGGCATATTATGTAGTGATCAGGGGCATATTAGACATGGGATCATGGGTATTTTAGGTAGATTCCAGAGCGTAATATTGAAGTGTGTCATTTTCAAGCAAACTTCGATTGTGATGTCAAACTCATAATTATGGAACGTTTCCAGTTCTATTGTCAAATTTTCATTACTCTTTCCATCTTTCTAGTTTAAATCCAAAGCATCGAAATCCAAGAAAAAGGATAAGAAGAAGTCATCAACTGTTTTAAATTTAGAAGTCAATTTTACTGATCGTAAAGAAGACACTTTGGAAGGTACACATACAGACTTTGAGCTAACTGAAAAAATAAAATGGTAAGTATCTCTTTTTTTCCAATACACAGAGACACATAGCACAGCAATTAAAGCTATAATTTCAAAACTTTATTTCGATCATCTATTGCTTAGGCCGTGTAAAAAAAGATAGTGAATTATATTTTTTTTTTTTTGTTACAAGGTAAAATATGTGTATAGCATCCATGTGCTATATGGTTATATTTTAAAGCCCCAATAACACTCTTGTTGTAACTGAATAATATGTCCCAATCTTCATTCTGGTCAACAAATCGTATTATTTTAGAATATTCCAATTAAATGATGATATAAATTTCATCTTAACACACCTAATTTAAAAAATTGGAAAAATTCAACCAATTGATTTGAAAAGTCTAACGTAAACCTTTTCAAATGTGACTTGGATTTTAAAATATTTTCGAACCCTCTGGACAAGTAAAATAGGTTGTAATGGATAATTTACACAACAGGTAGGACACTTAAACATCTAGTATAAGGGTATTATTTATTTTCTGGAGCTACCAAGCCAGCAAGAATGTTATTGTCCCTTTAATATATTTAAACATGTGACTTGAAAAATGCAATTATCACTTCAATAAACTAGAGTGGGTGACAAATTCTTTTGATCTCAGTATATAGTGGTAATGTGCTCATATATATCTAATGTGTATTAAAATTTCTGTGGAAGTAAGAGCATTACAATTACAGTATGTTCTGTGTTATTAGGCTAAGATATGATTCAAAATTGTATGTGTAAATTTGAAACTAATCTATGAATTATTAATTAGACATTTGGCTCAAATTTTAAGTTGATTAGAACAGTTCTGCATTTAATGATTTAATTTAAAAATGGGAAAGTAAGGCTAAGCCTTGAATATACCAGTACCATGGTTACAATAATAAATGATCATTGCAATGTCTTGTCAAAACTACAAACAGTGATAACGTGACTTGAAATAAAATTTTTGAAATGAAATTTTCAATAAATTCATTTTGCATTATCTATTTTTGAACTATTATAGGAAGAACACCGCTAGAACGGCCAGCTTTTTATATAAATCTTACATTAGGTATCTTAAAGTCAATGGACAGCCTTTTTCCTTAAATGAAATTGTTTGAAAAAATAAAAAATCTGTGGCAAACTTTTGCACCGGATGGCATTAATGATGAGATATTAGTACCAGTGGTCTCATATCTGTTTACTTTTAAAATTATATTATTTCAGTGAAGCCAGTAATTTACCGTTTAATAATACACCCGTTGATGATTCTGTCTCTCAAAATCTTTTTACGTAAGTTATTATTATATATATATTCTTACTACACCAGTAAACATATCAAGTGAAAATGGAAATAACAGTATCAGTATCTGTCTTAAATGAAATCCTACTTTCCTGCACTGACTGGGTTAATAACGACAGGTGCCATATAGTGTGCTATGAGAGAAATTTTGCCTGATCAACGGCACTATGGTCTTCTCTTATATCAAATTCCAACTGTCAAGGGATCTTTTACTCACTGAGACACTGCAGTTCTCTTGTTGCTATCCTTAGCCCCTGACAACAGCCAATGTATCTACCATGTATAGATATCACTGTTTTATTACCTAAGGTTCATTTTTATCAGAATATATAAAGAACACAAAACACCAATAAAAATCATTAGCCTTAATAAAGATCCACTCCTAGAAAATTATTCGTTGGGTAGTTATTTCCAATAAAAATATGGCAATTTTGATATATATGGAAAGTAGAGACGGTCAGTCGTACTAGAAAAATACTGGACAAAATGAGAGGGTGTCTGCTCAAGTGATATCCAAGGTTGCTCGCTTAGATTGTCTGACCTCTTTTCCTTATGAAGTGCTTAATGTATATGTTGAAAAACGTGATAGTGAGGGAACATGGAAAAAGTGAGAGACTTAAACGTACAACAGATTCTGAGACTAACGTACAACAGATTCTCTATCAACACAAACATGACTTATTTTCATAGATTTTTTATACTTTGAGGTGTTTCCTTGCAAATGCAGTGTTTTGAGAGGGATTTGAAGCAAATTTTTGATAGATTAATTAATTTTGAATACGTTTTTAATCCAAATATATCATCAAATCACTCAGTTTGTACGTGGGAAGGTATATACTATATTTAATATCTTTATGATTCTAAAACTAACACACAGGTTTGGGTGTGGGGCAAATAGAGTTTTTTTATTGTAGACTCTGCTTTTATAGTATGGTGCATAAAATAATAGCAAAAGTGAACGTGAAGTGATATACTGTGTTCTTGAAGGAGTAAGAAATGGAATTGGATTTATGGTCTGGTCAATACAATATTTTGGCCATTTTAAGAGAGACAAATGATAGTTTATGTTTCTATGGTTATTCTTCTTTGATTTTGAACTGTCACCAATGTTTTACACTGTTTATGTTCCGACCTAAAGGATAAGGCACACTTTCCATGTTTGAAAAGTAAGCAGATCTTATTCTGTGGATAACAACGCCCATCACAACTTATAGCTGTTTATGTCTATGTCCAATCAAATATTTTTATTTTTGTTTTTTTATTTGTAGTTATTTTGCTGATTTTTTGGAAGCTCATGGACCATTACATGTTCATGATAAACTTCTACTAAATGAGATATCACACTTTCCTCCAGAAGCCATGGAAGTTATTCAAAAAGTTGGTGGCCTTCGACATTTTCTTCAACAATCCCTCAAATTTGCGATGATTAATGACTTTGTTTGTGTTTTGAAAGACGCTGTTCGTGCGACCGCATTGTCTCGAATGAAACAAAACAGAAATAATAATAGTGTGGTGAAACAGGTTGGAACAATGGATGCCCAATATAGTTTACCCCCTACACAGACTAATGTCTCCCTTTCTGCGTCTTCTTTGGATGATATCACATTACCGCCAAGTGTAGTAATGCATAAATTTGATAGAGAATCTGTCTCCCATTCTGCATCTTCATTGGATGATATCACTTTACCGCCTAGTCCAGAAACGCATACACATGATAAAGAACCTGTAACTCCGCTTCCGATGCCCACTAAACTTCGATCAGCTGTTTTTGATTCCGAGGAAAATGAAGTTTCATCTGGTGCTTTTAAACAAGATGCAGAAGTAAATGTCTGGAGAGAAAGAATCGAGAAACGGAAAGTAAACAAAACCCAGCGCGAGGTGAAACCAGCGGATGAACAATTAGTAAATGAACTTCTAAAACTTCAAACAGTTAACGGTGAAGGTAAAAAAAATCTGCGAAAAAAGAAAGAATATAATACTTTAGATGATTTCAATATTCCTACTTCTTCACCTGTGAAATCTTTTAATAAATTGGACGATATTGACGATTTTGATATCACGCCATCAAGTTATAAAAGTTCTGTTAACGATTACGATGATATGGATGACACTTCGTCTATCGATGGTTACAAACCACGAACCCGGGATCATATACATAGTGGAAGTAGTTCAGTGTCAGATATATCGGAACTTAGCGACATCTCTGCAGGGATGTTATATCGTACAGCGTCACCCAGTTCTGTCAGTTCCCGATCCACAAACTCTATTCCACCCCATGTACAGAAAACTTGTAAGGACATTCCTGTTAATCCAGTGCTAGGATCAATCTTGGCGATTGCCACAAAAACTCAAAACAACATCAGTGATAAAACTAGTAATAATTTGACTGTCGAACCGAATTCGGTTTCTGCTGATATTTCAGATGTAAATAGTGAAAACAATTTAAAAACAAGGGAGATAACTAATGATTCTATACAAACCAAAGAGACTACCAATATTTTCCCCAGTTTTTATAACGAACAGAAATTATTTGAAAGATCAACACCAGAATCTGATCGTAGTGTTGATAAATCTCCTTCGAGTAGTTCGGACATATCACCTCCTAAACCCCATTCATCCACAGTGGCAGATATGCCCTCTTTCAATCATTTGTTGCCTAAACTCGATTTAACTGTTCCACCCCCTATGATTCCCCCCCATCCCTTTTTATCTACTCAACAATACCCAAAAGACAACACCGATTCAGGTGTAAATTCTAAACATAGTTTATGGTCAACATGTAATTCTGGAATTAACTCAGTTTTCAATTCTCCATTGCAATCTAATGTAGAAGCCAATTGGCCGAAAACTAAACCTACAGATATATCCACAAATACTTCTGGTGAAATTTTTGCTAAAGCAGTACAACCTCCTACTAGAGTTCCTTTTAATCCTTTCTCAGTTGCTCCCCCGCTTAAAGGAAATCTTCCACATTTTCCATATATGCCATCAAATGGTCCATATTTATTCAATCCTGCCTCCTTGGCTGCAGATTCGTCATTTCATACCTTAAATCGCAACAACTCAGCACCTATTGAAGGCAATCAAACTACTTTTCCTCAGCCATCAGCTAGAGCCAATGAGAAAAGAGATATAACATCATGTGATGCAGAGGTACAAACAGTGGTATTTACTAACGATGTTGCAGTTAATACAGAATTAAACGTAGGAAAGTTGATCTATGAGAATGAACAATTATATAAAGAAATGTGTCGACTTAAACAACAAGAAAAAAATATTAAGGTGAGGTTATATATTTTTATAAATCTCAAAGCAGGCAGTGGACTGACCATTTTAAGGTGACACAGCAAGATTGTTCGTTACAATTAATAATAAGTTGATTTTTTATTTTGTGTACACCATTTTAAGGTGACACAGCAAGATTGTTTGTTACAGTTTATAATTTTAAAGTTTAAAAGTTGATTTTTTTATTTTCTTTTAGAGTGGTTTGAGATTTAGGTTTAATGTGAATCTAGAGTAAATTGACTGCATGTACTGGATGAATTTTATTTTAAAAAGAAAGACTATTAGATTATTGTTAAATGTTTTTATTGTTTTTACAGTTGGAATATGAAAGTAATCGTGCAACAATGCAAGAAAAAACAATCTCACTTATAACAGATAAGGAAACATTAAATAAAGCTATAGCAGATAGTAGCACTCTTATAGAAGGGTGAGTTTATTTTCAGATAATTAATATAATAAAGGTCTAGTTTGTTAAATGCAATAAATGCCAAAATGTTTTTTTTCTGTAACCATCTCACCAGTCATCACATATTATTTGTAAAAACACAACTGAAATATTGTTTTATGATCTTAATTCTGTAATTAGAATATTTGGAATCTTGTACAATGGATATTTTTACATTATATTCTTACCTGTTTGATATTTAAATGTATATATTTTAGTCTGATAAACACACTAAGCTGTAAAGACCAAGAATTAGAAGAATTGAAACAAAAACACATTTCTGATCAACAAGATCATCGTACAACACGGTAAGAACTAATATTCAGATTGTATTCATAGTATTTAACATATCTAGTCTGTTATACAAAAATAGTTTCAGCTCAGTTTATTCCTCCAATCATGGCCACAAATAGACACAAATACTGTTGCACTATGGTCTTGTGTGAAATTGTCCTGTGATGCTGGTTTCTAACTTCTTGGACTGCGTTATCAAAAATGACCTGTAGTGAAAATTTTGAAGTGGAAGCCCTGGTATGGACATCCTTATTTTGACTTGACTTCACATTGTATCAACAACTATGATAACACAGATAATGTTAGAGTATAATCAAATCACAAATTGCAACTTTTTTAATGTATGCATTATTTTTAAGTTATTTTTATATGTTGTGTTGCAAGTGGATATTTAAATAATTTTGGATGAATAAAGTTCCCATTATTTACCATTTTACAGTTGATAAAAATTGTGATTTGTAATATATACGGTATGTAGATATGTTTGTATCGTTATCGCTCAGTTTGCCTTAATTTATACTTTTATCTTATTTTAGAGAAGAATTAGAGCAATATAAATTGTCTAATCAACAACTTTCCGAAAGATGGCGAACTATCAATTCTATTGATTTACAAAGAGCTAAAACAGCTGAGGTAAATACGCCTGTGCTATACATACATAATTCTTTGTATTTTTGACCCGTGCCCTTACTTTGTATTTAGTATGTACATATATTGTCGTTCTGTGGCTGTGTTGGCTCAATGACTAAAATGTTGGCTCGCTAAACCCGACTGTCCCCTGTTCGATCCCATTGCTGGCCAAAAAAGTTAATCAAAATATTTTTCAGTGTTCTTCCTCCTTGTCAGTGGTACAGTGTGGAGGGTCGAGCAAGGGAAAACATATAGTCATTCGGATATGATGAAAAACCAAGGTCCTATCAGTTGTTATTATTTATCAACCTTTATTTGGGCACCAGGTATTGTGCTCCATTTTTTCAGATCTAAAATTTGTTGTTTTATTTATTTACCAGTTGAAGGTTTTAAATGTTCAACTAGAGATGATGGAGAAATCATTCGCTCAGATAAAAAAGGAAGCAAGTTTTCATGTGGAACATTTAACCCGATTAGTACAAAAGTAAGTTTGACAGTTCAAATAATGGAACAGCTTGATAATATTGAGAGAATACTCTTCAAAATGTTGCCTAAATATATTTGTAGCTGTTTCCTTAACTATGTGTTATGGTTTATTATTGCTCTATCCAGTTACTACTATAAGACAATATTCCTAGAAATGTGACCTAAATAAATTGGTACCTGTTTTCCATAAGTATATGTTAAAGTTTATCGCACTATCCATCAAAAATTTTATAAAATGAAATATATATATATTAAGAATTCAAGAGATTGAGATGTTATCATTAGTCAAATAAAATATCTGTTTTTCAGAAGTGTGGATGATAAAACTACGATTCAACCACAAGCATCCCATGCTTTAAAACATTGGAAAAATATTCTAGAAATGACTGATGTTAAAATAACAGAACTTCGGGTTAGTTTTATGTAACTACTACATTCTAGTATTGTAGATTCTCACAGTTATTATCCCATGCAGAACAAAGTTAAGAGAGGGATATTATGACAGTTTTATTATGTTTGCTCGCCTATCCCAGATTTTTTTTCCAGAGCATATCTCTTAAACCATTCGAGATAAAATCATGAAATTCTTACATACATCACCGAATTGTTTCAGTTGTGCCTTTTGCTAATTAGAAATTTTTCAGTTTTTAATAACTTTTGTGTTTCCATGGCAACAAACTTGACTTAGCTTTCTGTGTACAATGATGCAGAACTTTGTTTACTGAGTCTCCTTGATATTGTTATAATAGAAATATCCGACAGACGCAATGTGTATTAAAATAAACCAGTCTTCCAGTGTTCTTTAAGATATATTATGTAAGCTGTAGATAAAGAGCTGGGGATTTTTTGCTATAATAGTTCAAAAATAAATAATGAATAATGAATATTTTGAAAATTTGATCCAGATTTCTTTATTCTGAGTAAAGTTATCACTGTTTGAAGATGTAGCATAAATCATTTATTATTGTAGCAGACTAGCAGCGGTACTTGATTAACCATTTTATCGTTAAAATTTTGAAAATTGGTGGTGTTTAAATCCATTTAAATCCCTGCCATCCAATGGTTTAGAGAGTTGATTATAGGCTTATCTGAATAAATGTCTAAATAATAATTGTGAATTTCGATTTGAAAATTGAGTTAAGTTGACAAATAAAAAAATGAGTAAATGATAAAGATTAATAATATCTGATTTCATATGTTTTGTAGAAAGAGTTTGAAGGTCAAATAAAACAGATTGAGGAAGGAAAGAAGTTATCAGAGTTACCTCCCATATCTTATTCCCCACCACCATTACCCACAATGCAGAATATGGTATGTAAAAGAATTTCCAGCACAAAGAATGTCTCACCTAGTCTCAATAATACCAGCACAACAAATATGTTCCATTCAATCTGTCACCTAGTCTCAACCACTCCCCATCTCATAGAATCAATTCCATTCATTGCTTCAAATAGTTTCAGTCACTACTGTCCAACAAATCACAACAGGAATATCAGCTTTGACTGCATTGAATATTGTCCGTCATTACTGGTATGCTATGTGGTTGAGCCATGGTCAGTATAAACTTTGTGGTTTAGTCATGGTCAGTACAAATTTTGTGGTTTAGCCGTGGTCAGTACAAACTTTGTGTCAGACCTCCTCACGTCTTGTTTTGATTTTGTCATTGATATTTATTTGCCAGGATCAACTATTTCTTCTGATCATTATGATGTATTAATAAAGGAAAAAAACCTATCAAAAAGCATTTTCAACGTATGAATTTTAATATTTATTCAGTAAGCTCAGTTCTCAATAACGTACATGTATATTCAAGGTAATAGTTTCAATATTGATATGTTAATAAATGGGAAAAACCCATTTTGATATTATTTGGCATTATATCTCTTTAATGTTTGTATTTCAAGGTACCATCTCAATCTCAAGCATTCAACCGGATGAGAAACCAAAATAACTCCCCTTCTGGCTTGGATAATCCTGGCATTGCTGCCAGGGGCCAAACACAGCCTCCTTATATGTTACCACAAGCTAGTTTACAAGCAGGATCACACATCACTTTTGTTCAGCAAACTCCTTTAAATAGACCTCCTCCACCTGGGATGACATCTGTACGGCCCCCGCTCGTTGGAGCTGCAGGTACCAGGTTTCCAGAACCACCATCGTCTATATCATTGGCCCCTAAAACCAGCATGGATAAACTAATTGCTACATTACATAAGGCATTTCCCACTCATAACAAGTAAGTTTTATCTTTTTCTTAACTTGTTTCTTCTTGTTAATCAGGACTTGTCCGTTTTAGTAATCAGAACTAGTTCAGTCTTATTAATCAACCCTTGTTCCATGCGTGGGCCAATGTATGCTACCTATCTATATATAGCTCCATTTACTTGTCTTTATTGAAGAGGTATTCCATAAATCAGAAGAGGTATTCCATATAGTTATATGTCTGACTGAGATCAGCTATTGTACTTTCATTGTTCAAATTATACAAGAATCTGTGCATTGATTTCAACACATATTTATTGAGATACATGAATGAACGTTCCAAAATTGAATTCTCTCAATCAAGAAAATGAGAATTTTGGGTGTACATTAACCGAATGTTTATACTCCAATTACCATAGTTGAAATGTTTGATTACATCATGATTCTGCTTACGCCATAACCATTTTCTGTGACAGAACTTGATTCCTTATCACTCGCTTACAATTCCATCATTTCAAACTGGCAATAGAACACCTTTTATGCCAGCTCCCTGTAGATGCCTTACCACTCCCTTATAATTCCATCATTTCGAAATATTGCAGACTGACAATCGAAAAATTTGTATGCCAGCTGTCTGTAGATTTCACATAATAAGTTCACATATTATAACTCTTGTTTGACAATTAGTTTTTCATTATTCTAGGTCAGATTTTCGACAAATGATACATGAATTACGTATTGTACGTGGTGGTAGTTTGAGTGGTCTATCCCTTGAAAGTATCGTACAGTTTGTGACAGAAAAACTCACGAAACAAAATAACCAGGTATAATTTATTCTTCTTTCTTGATATTTATTCAAAACTTTTCAATTTTCAGGATAATAATCTTTTACAATACTCAGAGCTGAGAATGCATGCGAAAATATTTAATGATTTGATTAAGGTTTATCAGTTTTAAACAAAATCGAAAATGTTTTGATAACATTATATCAGATTATTTGAGATTAGTATTTGAGAACTGGCCCTGAGTTCACAAAGCATTCTCGGACTTAAGTTAAGAATTTACTCAACTCTCAATCACTGTTTATGAGAAATATCGTTGATCCAGAAACACAAAACTTTGTTTCTTATTGATGTATTTGACACATTAAAACAACAATAAGTTTATAAAGAGCTATATTTTAGTCAAAATAAGGCAAACAATTTTGAATAAATTCTTAACTTATGTCTGAGAATCTTTTTTGATTGCGGCCTTGATTTTATAGACCGGTTTCCAACCTTAGTTTTATTTTGAAATATTTAAGAAATGTATTGCTTCCCAGATAAAATCTCATATTGAAGGGCTATATATATTGATATAAATAAACCTCTGGTCTTTCATAACAAACATTTCAATATTAGACAGAAACAAATATATATCATAATAAATATATCCTCTATTGATAGGTAAAGAAATCTACAGCGCCGCCTGGTTTTACTGCTAATAAAGGATTATCTGAACTGGAGTTATTTACGGAAGATGAAGATCCATGTGCTATATGTCACGATGATTTATCTCTACAACCTGTCCGTATATTAGAGTGTAAACATAGTTTCCATGAACTGGTATGTTATCATTATCGTCTATTTATCTTTAAGTCATGGTCATAGAGACTACATGTAAGTTATGATTATCCTCTATTATCTTAAGTCATGGTAATAGAGACTACTTGTATGTTATGAGATGGGGTTTAACATGCTATTTGTCTGCAACAACTGGGCTAATGAAGATTGTTAAAGAATTATGTTTCGGTGACTGGAATACAGGGTTAAAATAGACATCAGTTGAGATTTAAATAGATTAATTTATCATAGTGACAGAGACTACTGATATTGATGTCAAATCTATTTAAAGATTTAATTTAAAGGAGCTAAATCGCTAATATTTGGGGCCTAGAAATTGACACCAATGGGTCGCAAGCCATACAATAATTTAATATGAATGTATATAAACTGATTTACATTCAATCGTTTCCGTTTTTACTCTAATATCAAATCAGTTATGTTTGGCGAAGTACACCAGAAGTCTCAATTGAATCACAATATATATAGCATCTGGTTATTCCAGTCTACATGTACATAGTATTTATTGCTCATGCTCACCGTTTGAGATGTAATGTGGAATATACCTAGCCTTGTTCTTTGGGTCCCTAGCTGAAAAGGAGTCTGAAACGCTGTATGGTACACGATTTGTGTAGCAATGGTAAAAAAATTATTTCGTCTTAAATATTGGGTATCAGAAGCCCGTCTTTTCCTGGTAAGACCACACCATCAATGTTGATTTAAATTGACAAATAATTTGTGTTTTCAACGTCGAAGACTTTCGATGATGTTGAGTTAGAGACTTAGCTACTTTAAGTTACATTTCAAACAAATCGTGATATTATTATTTAATCAGCAATAAAAAATGTTGATGCAAAAACCCTCAAACTTAATATCCTGATTATTCCGCTTTTGGTAAAGCTTATTTTCTGCACTAATGTCAATGCAGTGTTTCTCAAATCTACTAGTTTCTCTAATCTACTACTTGTTATTTAATCTACTAGTTTCTCTAATCTACTACTTGTTATTTAAAGTATCTTAAATATTAAAAGTTACTGATACTTTTATAATATAATTTATTGTGGTTTTTTTTATATGTTTCAGTGTATAAGACAATGGTTTAATGAACAGACAACTTGTCCAAACTGTCGTGTTCATACACTACTACCAGATGAATTCCCTTCTCTTAAGTAATTCCAATATATTTATTTTTGTTTATTTCAATTTCAGTTGTTGTTATATTGTTGCTTTTCCTTTGAAAGTTTTTTTTATTTCAGAGATAGTTTTCTTTTGGGGACAGCTTAGGATGTATTTTTTGTCCAGACTAATTTTTGCTCTATACTCTGTATTCAAGTTTTATTCTGGCCATTTGTGTCGTTTAACTAGGGTAGTTGCGTTCAGTTATCCACCCACCATTCATTAATGATTTCCAGATATTTGTTTTGTTTTAGATTTTATTGACAGTCTTAGTTTATAATGATATCATATTGAAAATAACTTTTTTCAATTATCCAACCACTGGCTTACTTAGAATATATCATTTTGCAATACAGAGCTTTGCAGTATTAATACTATGTGAGACAGTAGTGCTTTACATATTAATACCACCACACAGAGATAGTGATAACATATAGTTACAGTGCTTTACATAATTACTCTATGCAGAGACACCTCATAGATACAGTGCTTTACACATTAATACTATGTAGAGACAGGGATACCATGTAGATACAGTGCTTTACATATTAATACCATGCAGAGACACCATGTAGATATGTTGCTTTGCTAATACCATATAGATAGAGGCAAAGCTCCACCAATTGAAGCTGCTAAATCACTGATATTTGAAACCTAGAAATTGACACAAATGGGTCACAAAGCAAATAATAATGAGCTACTTTAATAATATATAGATACAGTGCTTTACATATTAATAAAATCTAGAGACGTTGGTGACCATATCAATACCATCTAGAGACAGTGCTTTACATATATTAATACCATAAAGACAGTGCTTTACTAGTATCATAGAGACAGCAATGTGCCTACTAATATCTTGTAGAGACCATGCTTTGCATTACAAATACTGTGTACCAGATAGCTTTATGTATTATTTAATGGTCAAGAGCAAGACATTAAGTAATATATTGAATGTTTTTACAATACAGTATGCAATGTTGTAAGCTCAAGACCATTAAACATCTTAAAATACTGACACTCCACACAAGCTTTTACAGTGAAATAGTCCAATATTTCCCTGATATAAATAAAGTACTATTGGCAAGTTGCCCATACGATTATTTGAAATAATGGTACGCCAACATCAAAGGGTGACGTCGTATCTGTATTTTAAATACTAATATAGAGACTGTGCTTTGCATAAAGAACTGTCTCTACTTGGTATTAAAATACTATTTACAGACAGTACATAATAACAAGCCTATAATAATATTTTTAAATGGTGTACCTTTGTTGTTGCATGTCTTGTTATGAACATTTTTTCAATGTACCACTAATTTTTGTAATAATTAAAGTTTTCTGCTGATTTCCAAATTATTTGAGATATCCGTTCATTATTTTAGGCATGAATCTTTTAGGTAAATGTAACTTTAAGATGTTTCTGAATCTCAGAAGTATTTTTTTGTCTTATTTAGTATTGAGGAATAAAAACCTATTTTATCAAAACAGTTGTTGTTGTTGTTTTATAATACAAAATTTATTTGACTCCGAATAGATAGCTGCTGCTGTACAACTTCCAGCATGCTGGAAATAAAAACCATAGCTTTATCATGGAAGTGAATAGGGATTATGTTTACCCATCTCCACAAATGTGTGAAAATGTACGATTCAAATTCAATCAATAACAGTTTCTTCCTCAGGTTTCCGTGTGGGCTGCCATGGCCCCTTAGTCTACAAAGTTACACTTTTCATAAGTCAATGTGATTGTTGAGTTCAGTACTATCATGTGACAAGAAATGTTTTTATCCCATGCTTCTACTTGACGAGAAACATCATGTCTCTGGGTCTGCGGCAGTTGAGCCATTAAAGAACTGTACTGTGTCCGTTTTGAATCCAGGTTTGAGGCTTAAAGTGTTAAGTTACATCTGGTGACCTTTAACCAAATCTGCAGTTGGTTTTTATACCCAACCCATGTGAGTCCAGTAGAAAGCTAATTTTGCCTTTTCCTACCCAACATGCATCATTGGGGTCCTACAAGTGTTACAAGTGATAGCTGGGATTGAATTGAATCTAGATGGGATCGCTGTTTATTTGTGTGTTATGAGACTAATACTTGGGGTTTTTTTATTTACTCTTTTATGTGTGCAGTGGAGAGAAAAAGTTGACTGAACAATGATTTTTCTGCCTAATCACAGAATTCTGTCTTTTAGGAGAATGTCTAAGCTTTTAACAAGACATCTTTTTTTTCATTTTATCCAAATGACTAATAACACTCTACAGGTTTTGGGAAATAGAAAATTCAGTACACTAAATCACATTTTGGTAATAATTGATTTCTATTGGTAGGTATCAGTTGTTGGTTGCCATGGGCATTCATCGGTAGGATGCATCTAGGGTGTGGTAAATTTACATTTTGTGGGCCAATTTGAAAATACAATAAAACCATATATAATAATAATAATTTATCATCACTGCATTCATTGATACAGAAAGTTATTACAATGGTGATCAGATTGAAATAAGATCAAATAATATATGGTAGGATATGAACAAAATATGGTAAATTATATATATATTGATTTATTCTAGGACAGGAATAGTTCACAGTAAATTGTAAATATATATATTGTTTTATTTAAGATGGGAATAGTTCACAGTAAATAATATATATATCAACATTGTTTTATTCTAGGATGGGAATAGTTCAATCACAGTAAATTATATATATCAACATTGTTTTATTCTAGTTCGCGAATAGTTCACAGTAAATAGTTCAACATTGTTTTTTTCTAGGTCGCAAACTGATCTCTAACAACTTGGCAATAATTTCTTCGGGTCAGGTTGGCCATTTAATAATCTATTAAAATTTCAGGCACATCCAATGATAAAGTGTCCCCTTGTAGAATTTGAAAAAAAAACAAAACAACCCCCTGATAAGCCTTCGATAGCAAGGAAAATAACTGTAAATAATGGATGTACTGATTTTAACAGGCTTCATCATCCCCATCCAATTTCAGCAAGCTTGAAAAAAATCCCCCAAATTATCAAGGCTTTGATGTCAAGGTCTGTTACTGCAAATAAATTTGCTGCACATTTATCGTCATTTCATCATTATTACTAGATAAATAATCTAAGCAAGTTTGAAAAAAAAACCCACTCTCCTAAAAAAATAGATGGCAGATGCAGTAAATCTCCAAATAAATGCACGTCTTTAAATTTTATAGCAATTTTGTTTACTTGAATAATACTAGCAAGTTTTAAAAACATTTCAACACCCAAAACTTGTAATTGAATGGAGAGTGGTGACTAAAAATAATATGTATAAATACAGTGCTATATATATTATGTAATTCTATAATAGGATATTGTAATTCCCTTATTCAAAAAGCATTTCATTACACAAGATGACACTATCTGTCTTATCATTCCCATTAACAATCATCCATATCTGATTTTTTAAACCACTCTTGAAAATACTTACATTTTAGAAAACAAAAGAAGTTATTTATTATTTATATTAAAACTTTGGGTAAATCTACTATTACAAAACTAGTCAATATTTTACACTGGGATTGAAGGAGTATACTTCTATCATTCTGTATTCCATTGAGTGGTGGATCCAAACCACAGACTTGTATGTTTTTGTCGTATGCTAAGGAAAGATTGTGTTGCTATAAAGTTTCAAACTAACTTATATAACATGAACTTTACCCACCAAACACCCAACTTAAAACTCAGTGAAAATCATTCTTATTGATAGGATTAAACTGTTCATTAAGCTAACAAGCAGTTAAGTATAATTCTATTGACTAAAATTATTCTTTAATTGCCTTATCTAATTAATTCAACACTATATTAATCCATTATTCAAATAATCCCAGCAAGTTTGAAAAAAAAAAACACCGTAAAAGTTTTGGTTACTAAGGCAACAACAACTGTAATGTTGAACAACAAATATATTCATCACTATTACAGTAAGACAGGCATATCATCTTATATGTACTAGTAAAATATTATTCCGTTTTAGGAATGAAATACAGTGTAGATTAACAAATTGTTCCAAAACAGATATTTCAAGATTGATTTTTTTTAAAAAATTCAACATGATAATTTTGACAGAACAGACAGGCTTGCCATAATCTAAATTTCTAATTCGGTAAATGAACTTATTTTTATTTAACAGAGATAGTCCTGGAACACCATTTTATGGAAAATCACTAATGAAAGGATAGAGAGAAATCCAACTTGAGGACAACTACATCTTTACATTACATAATCTGAATCAGGACCAAATTACAAGTTTCAAAACCTTACGTGCCGAAGAGCTTAGTTATTATCTTAAAACACAGAATTAAAGTCAATATAATAAGATCAAGGTTTATATTCACTTTAAAAAAAAAATTTTCACTAAAAAATGTGTCCTTTTTTTTTAAAATCATAACCACGAAAAAAAAAAATGTGTGTTTACTGATAAAATTGATTTCTAAGTTTTGTCACTGACAAATTGTTATTCATTTTGAATTAAAAATGAGGTTAAAATAAATATTAAGACTTATTCTATATACAAATAATATTAAACTTGCTATTTACATATCACAAAAACCTGGAATAGAATCTACATATATATACTTATTCTATCTTATAATATTTACATAATAGATGGGTCATTTATATGACCTCGGCCATGTATCTGTGGGACCATAGAGGATTAAACATAGAGAAACAAAGTTGATAAATATATAAATGGAAGTGATATATTACATAATGCTGATTTAATTCGAGTCATTTATTTCTCAAATAAAAAGTCTTTTCACTAAAAAAACCCTAACAGACCTGATATTTTTTTTTTCAATCGGCATGGCCGTTGAAACCCATCATCGTCACCTCCTCAGTATACAACAACCAGACACAAGTCAAATATTGGGTTTGGTCATGGACTCACAGTAGACTGAGGGGAGGACCAAGATGAGGAAACGACTTCAATTATATTACAATTCCAGATGACAACAAGAAATAAACATTTCAAATTTCGATTCTTCTTTGATTCATGAAGCAGTATTCTCTGTTTTAAGTAATGATTACAGATAAGAAAAATAAAAGAATATGTCCAGACTTCCTGCAAGACATTCCAATTTGGCCTCGGCAACACGACACAGTAAATTTAGAAGATTCTTTACATCAGTAAAGATTGATCAATAGTTTTTTTCTAAGGTAATTTGTTGTAAATGTTTGGTTTTTTTGTGATTTCAGAAGGAATGATTAGTTTTTATGTTGTTATGTGTGTGGGCTGATTAACCTTTCTTTCCACTTGTGCCAAATATTTCTCTGGTATACCAGCAGACCTGTTCAAATACAAACAAAAAAATATGAGATAGTGTTACAAGAAGTAAGTCAAATCTGTTTCCATGGAAACACAAAATTATTAGATCGAGAGAGAGAAATGGGATTTAACTTCCACCTGACACAATCTTGGTCATTTTGCTGTACTTAGGGGTCTTTAGCAGTGGGAGGAAACCGGAAAATAATTTGGACAGAAGAAGACCCTAATTTATGTCAGGTATGAGCAGGGAAGTGAAAAACCATGCCATTTCACTCAATGACAGACCTACTGATCCAACTAACTATCGTAACAGGAAGTTGTTCAAAGTTTAATTAGGTTATCTCTACAGCTTATGAGATATGCTTTGTCTAATTCCCCTTTAGGCGCACAGTGTATGGGAGGAGAATTTCATGTTTTATCTACTTCCCCTTTAGGTGCACCAAAGTTTATGGGAGGAGAATTTCGCCTATACAGCAGCATTTCCTTCTAATTCAAATTTCCTCTGCCAAAAGATCTTTTAACTTGTACATGGCACCTACATTTTGTATACCATCAGAATGAAAACCAGGATCGAAAAATATCCATGGCTCTTCTCGAAGCACCCAAGGGTTAAAACAAAGGCTATAAAAGAGAAGATTATTTTTGTACTGACCTAAGTTCCTCTAATTTACGACGTTTAACCTCTTCAAGTTTCAGTCGACGTTGTCGTGCCTCCACATCCAGTTTAATACCTTCCTCAAAGAAGAGATTCCTTTCAACAATCCTCTGTTTCTCCTTGGTCTGTATCTGATTACGGATATCATCAGCATGTACATGACGTCGTTTCTGTAGTTCTATCTCTTCAAGCTTCTCTTTTTCTAATAATTCTTTCTGGGCTCTATAGATAAATCAATGCAAGTTAATAAGAAATTGAAGTAAGCCTGGACATAAGGTTCATTGTTAGGTACAGATTCAGTCCTCTTTAGATAATTTCTCAGATGCTTGGCTTGTCATTTTGTGTCTCACATGACCAGAACAAAACCCATGAGGTTAATTTGATCTACATCGCATATGTCAGCAAACCTGACAAGCCAAAATGCTAATATTGAAAGGAAACAAAAATTTCGTCACTAAAATCTGATCACTGTGGAATGAGATTAGGTCTATAGTGGTTTGCACAGGAGAGAAATAGGGTTTATTATCCGCTTGACACAAACTCAGACCAACCCACTGTTCTATTTTTATTTCGATATTTCGCTAGAGCGTAGGGGTCTTTAGCAGTGAGATGAACCCAAAGAACCCCAGGTGACTCTAGCCCTTTTTACTTTACAAGGTTGGAATCAAAACCATGCCACTTAACTCAATGACAACTGTCACTAAACCCCCAGTTTGCAACAGGAGAAAAAATATGTGAAATATCCCATATCTTCACAGGGATAAAGGTTGCCTTCAACACAGCTCTCTTATTCACCAGTTTGAAGCATGCAGATACACGAGTTAAAGCAAAGAGAAAATAATCTTACTGAAGAACACGTTCAAACTCAGCTCGTTCACGTTGAGCTTGTACACCCAGATAATGTTCTTTCTCATTCATTTGATTGGCTCGAGCTATTTTCAGACTGGCCTCTACGTCTGCTTTCCTCTGGGCAACTTGTCGCTCCTTCTTTCTCCATTCTCGTTCTGTCTGTTCCTGAGCACGTTTAGCACGAAGAGCATCACGTTCAGCCTGTTCATCACGAGCACGTTCCTGTAATGTTCGTAGCCTGGCGACTTCACGCTCTTTCTCCAAACGAACCCTTTCTTGTTCTAATTCATATGCAGCTTCACGTTCCTGTTAAAATATCAATTATACATTAAAGAACTGGGGTGGGATACTCAGTTACCTTGTCAAAGGTAGAGAATTTTGGACTACAATGTTTTGATCTCTTTTGCTATTCCAACTCCAAGGACTTGGCTTCTTTTTTTTTTCCAATGAAAAATTTGTCTTTTACAGCAACATTGCTACATTTTTTGTCCTTTCTGAATAACTTGAGCACTTTTCCTGTCTACCCTGCAATGGGACTTGCACTTGAGAATCCAAAAGACATACAAGTATTATTATTATCAGTTTAAAAAGCTGATCCAATATTTAATGGAAAAAAAAATAAATGATTGAGTTTAAATTAAACTTACAGCTTTCTTTTTCTGGTATTCAATAACTTTGATTTCTTCCATCTTCTCTTGATCCTTTTTGGTGACTTTACGACGTAAAATTTCATCATTAGCTTTATTTAATTCTTCCTGTAAAATAAAATAATGATGCGTCAATTGCTAGGCTACGTTTGTAATGATATTAGATAACTTCTGTAAAATCAACATCTGCTTGTGATTAAAAGGCTGTTTTTATTAAAGATGCATTTTAGGACATTTAGATAAAGAATTGGCTGTTCTTGATTGTCAACTACCATATTGCTAAAATAACAGTCAACTTAATCATTTTAAGACGAAAGGGTTATAATCTAATAAATGTGGAAACAATCAAAATAACATCTGAAGCCAGAAAAAGACCTACAATACGCAATTCGTCCGACATTGTTGGGTTGGGAAAAATTGATCATAAATTAATGCTGTAAGGTACTTAGGTTTCTAGATATGTAACATGGTGTTGATAATAATACATGTACAATCACAATGATGAATGTTTGAATTGTAACAACATCTAAAAGCTTTACAGATTAATATTAAAGTGAAGACTTACCCGTAGAGCTGATTGTTCTTGTTTTTTCTTCTCCAGACTAACATGATCTTCTATCATAAGTTTTTCGATGTATTTCTGCATGTGCATATTTTCCTGATCTTTACGTTCTAATTCAAACAAATGCTCTTGTTCATTTTCCTAACAAAAAATAAACACAAATTTCTGCATATCCAGTAACACCAGTCAAATTTTTGGAATTTAATTGGCCTTCTTCAATATGGATTATATCTAATAATTTTTTTTTACAGCATTCTCATAATTAATTAGAAAGGGTATATTCCAATACTATTCTAAGAATGAATAAAATATTTGAATAGTATTCTAAAAATGAATTTGAATATTTGAATAGCATTCTAGTAATAAATTAGTCTATTCCAATCTAACAACATTTCCAATCATTTCTAACAATAAATTCAAATATTCCAATAGCATTCTAATAATAAATTCAAATAGTAAAATCAGCTTTATATGAGACCACTTTTATAAATCATTAATATATCTCACTTGAATTTGTTCCATTAATTTAGCAGCACCAATCAGCTGTTCTTCTTTCCTCCTTTTCTCGATTTCTTCCTGTATCAAGATGCCATTCTGTCTATCTACCTCCATCATTTTATCCAATCTCTTCTCCTCTTCCGACATTTCTCCAACGATTTGTTTCTTTTCTACGATCTGTGCATCTCTTATGGCATGACATTTAGCATTTAATATCAACTATAAAAACAGACAATTTATAATTAAACTATGTGACGAAATATTAGCAATCGATTCAATAAACAGTAACAGAAATTTGAATAAATAAACATGCAGAAGTGTGTTATGTCAGGCAGAAAAGAAACTGTTAAAAAACAAAATGATCATACACTTGAACATCAACTGTGAATTTAAAGAGGCATTACCAATCAAAAAAAAGGTAATTTATTAAGAATATCATATTCAAAATAACCCTACATACTTTATTTACCGAAAATCCAATTATGAATGTGAGTATGCTTCTTAGACTTCTTGGAAAGCACAGACAAATTTGTATGTCTCTTAAACTGACAGACAGGTTTGTTGATTTTGTGGTAGATCAATAAAATCTGTTCAAATTTTGAATTCGGAACAGTTAGAATGTTCATGTCTTAGAGACATTTCTCTCAATTATGCATACAACCTAATTTAAACATGCATCACATAAAATCAAAAATTGACCAACCAGCCATGAATTTAAACTGTTAATGCCTCTTTAAATTCATCAAATAACCAGATTATAGACTTACTTCTAGACTTGCAACCAGTCGTCTGAATATTTATAAAATTCTTAAAAATTGTATAATAAACAAGTTCCCAGACAAAGTTACATTTGCTGATGACATGCAACTAACTAATTCAAAAATTTAATCTTTTTTTTAGAAAAAACTGATCAAATCATAATTGGTGCTACCATGATTATGTATCAAGTGGAACAACACTGAAAGTTATCACGGAAATCATTTAATTCCAATGGGGTTCTTCCTTTCAATACACACGGTGACAATATATCAGCCCCTTGAAATGCAGTCATTCAAAAATAGTATCATTTCAGACGATTTTTTTTAAACACCTGTTGGGACTGAAGAAGATGTTGAAATTTATTTGTCATGCTCAGGTTAATACATTTAGTCATCCAATGCCTCATTGTAGAAACAAAATACCGTACCAAAAAAATATCAATAATTAGGGCTAGGCTGGTAATACTATAAGGGTTATTAGTTATATAAAAGGTGCTCTAAAGTGGTTATTGAAGTGGTTAAACAATAGGTGACAATGAGAACTGTGCTAAGTATGTATTGTGTAAGTTCCTATCACAATCAATTTCTTAAAGTAGGTTCCGGGGGTTCAGGCATCTGGTGGACAGATAAGCCACATTAAATAGAATAACATCGACGTATAATGGTGCCCATATGAAGTATCTATACTTTTTATATTGTAAGAAAAAACATGGCTTAATTTCCCTTCAGACATCATGTGGGCTTCCTGAAGGGATATATCGTCCTGGTCCTTCAGTTTCCTCCCACTGCTAAACACCCCTACGCACAAGCAAATTATTGAAATAAAATTGAACCATGTGTTAGTCCCCAAATGATCATTCAGCGATCCTAGTGGAGTTCATAAAGTGACATCATAGAGGGGCCCTAGAGGGACATCTTGCCGCCTCGACTTACAGACTGGGATTCTGACAACATTAACATTTCTAGAGGGACGTATAGTTTCAGTTGTTAGGTTTGTAGATAGAATAACTCATAATGTACTATCATAGATGTTGTACGTTCCTGTATTTCATATATAAACATAGTTATAATCACACAGTGTTCCAGAGTTGCTTGCTTCTTGAAGTTTTTTATACACAACTTGGAAGTCAGAGTTAATTCATAACTGATCATAGTGTTACAGACTAACTTACTTCATTTAAATGTTTAATTTCATCTTCCTGCTCTTGTCTCATATCGTTAGCTTTTGCCAATAAATGTTCAGATTTCTCTTTCGCTTCTATTTCCAATTCATTTAACTTCTCATTTTTCTGCCGATTTAAATCTTTTGATTTCATAAAATTCTTCCTTTCTTGGGCATCATCCTGCAAATACATAGTACCGTGAACTAAAACTATTATAAATGAACTTAGTTTTATCTGTATTGAGCCCCCTGTTCTGGTACTAACAGACATGTTTTGATATGATCTACACTATTGGCCTCAATATATGACAAGGTCTAATAGGATCACAAAGTAGGAACCTAGCATGTGTGCTCCTTAGGTTTGAAACACATTTTGCTTAGACATTGTCCTGGCAGAAAAAATGTTGATTTATTTCCACTGGATAAAATTCTGAGTGTTTTCTACAAGGTAAGAATGAAACACTAACCATGACTTGTTCTTTTTGTCTTTTTAACATCTCTAACTGAGCTTGTTTTTCTTCTTTAGAATAAACCCGAGCTGCCTGTAAAATGCGATAATAATCTGATCGTGACATCACCATGCTCTGTCCACTTGGATCTTCTGTAGGTACACTGAAATATTCAACCAAATGATGCCATTAAATGAAAAAAAAAGGAAAAAATCTGAATTTACAAGGATTTATAAACAAAAGTTACCAGACAATGAAACATGCATTAATGAGCTATAGGGGTAAAAATTGTTCTTGATTAAAGGCATTGGTTTAATATTAAAATCTGTTTCCACTGTTTTAACTTTAAAACAAAATACTATGGTGAAAACTTACACTAAATTTCTTATTAAATCTTTAGTAATAACTTGAACAGTTTCACGATTATTTTTGCCATTTTTGCCTCCACTCTTTCGTCTTATATTTCTTTCATTGGCTTGCTTTTGGATATCTGTTCCACCATTTGCCCACTTATCTTTCAACATTTCATTTCTCTTTGTGACATGATCCGATTCTCCAAATAAAGTTTCATCCACTTGAGAATGATGGCTGACAACTCGATATTGACGTGTTTTAGCACGGCGTGTAGCAGACGAAGCTGAACTACTTCCGGCAGAGATTGCACTGCCTGGCTGTAAAAATTGAAAAAGTAAGTTTATACATATTATATCTATCACATCGGGTATTATAAATAAGAAAGATGGTGTTTAATATTTTACACAGGCCACAGGAGGGGCGTTTTTATAGATAGTGCCATTTAATTAAGACTAAGAGTAAGATAAATAACCATTTTACAGTACCGGTATATTTAAATCAAACAAACAGGGGCTGCTGCCGCGCAATTTCAGGGTTTTAAAAAGTTTTTATTTCTTTTTACTCCTGTAACGTTTCTGTTTTGTTGTATTAGACCAATGTATCTGGGCAAAAAAAGCAGGAAAGGAAAGTGTACGCGTCCTCGGCCCATCATTATTAGGCCTACAAATCATACACTTCAATCCACTTTTTCACATGTCACAAACAATGAAGATCTGGGGTTTTGTCACCTTATTACTATTAGGGATTTATATAACCGCTGTGCATAAAATATACTTACCATGTTGGATGTTGATCAGTTAGTCGACTTAGAAGCGAATGCTAGGCACAAATATTTGATCGAAATGCACTGACTTTGTGTTGTCAATCTCAGCTCATTATTTACTATACCGGTTGCTATAGAATTACGCATGCGCGTGATGTAAACGCAGGTAACTCTTACAACTTCCGGTTTAAAATAAAAATGGCAGCCTCCATGTCCTGTAAAAATGTTTTTCTGAAGATTTCGTCTGCTTCAAGAAACAATTTGAAAAGTACGTGATATTTAAAAGGCGTTGCATGAGTAAAGCAATGCCTGATGTTGTCGTATAGAAAGTTAAATTTCCCAAGAAATGCAAACAATTTCGTTGCTCCAAGTTAGGGTGACCACCTTTACTTCATCATATTGCGGGACGTTTATGAAAAAAATATATTTTACTCAAAACCCCCGTTATTGTCTGCGGAGCGCCGAAGGCGCGAGACAGCAGCGGGGGGTTCGGGTGTCCCTCCCCCGAGAATTTTTGAAAACTAGAAAGCCCGGAAACGCCATTTCCCGCAATCTGACACAAAAAATGTCGCAATGAAATAGGTACTCTGATTTTGTAGTGATTGTGCTGATGGTAGTATAGTATCATCTTAAAATATTTATCGACTGGTTTTGTAAGCTGATCAGATTAAGGTGTGCTCGGTTGGTCACGCCTGTCATTGTCACTCAGTTTCTGCACGTGCATTTAATTATTGCTTGATATGTCATTGAATAAAAGACACGACCAAGATATACTTCGTGTTATTATTTTGTTTTTACCCAAATCATATTGTTACAGTGACAACTTTTAATTTTCTCCTGAATACAATGAGTTTATGATTTATATTTATGATGACGTAAAAAATGATCCGAAGAATTGTGTACGTACAGCCATTATATTTCAACACAGTCAAACGATAAAGTGACCAAGAATATCATCCAGAGTGCAAACACGACTTACTTGTCACACCAATTTTCATACTTTCCAAAGATATCAGAAATAAGCGAAGTTCGCCGAATGGTGAAAGGTATAAAGTGTCTTGAAAATGGGACTACTGTAGGGGGGGGGGGTAACTCATGGCTGAAAAATTTATTGACTTTCCGCACAATAAATTGTTGCCCATTTGCATCCGCTTACAATTGTCAGTAGGCCTATTATAGTATTAGGAATGCAAATTAAAAAACTAAAAAAGACTATCGAGACTAGATTCATGCACATTACTGCATAGAAACCTTCCATGTGAGAAATTTCGGGACTTTTTGAATGTTTATAAAGAATTTGCGGGACGCGGGACTTGTGAGCGTTTTGCGGGACTGTCCCGCGAAATTCGGGACGGGTGGTCACCCTACTTTGATTGAGTTTGATTTTTAATAAAATTTATTTGAAATAAAAACTAAATTAAAATAAATTAAATTGTATGAGTATTGCTATTAGATAAATTACCAAACAATTTTGTGTAAAAAAAAAACCCCAAAAAAACGAAAGTATGCAAGAATTATTCATTGACGTTAAAAATATGTGATGTCATTGATTAGACTTAGACGAGTCATAGAAATAGTCTTGCAGCAAGACTCTTGCTTAGACGTGATTTGGCAAGTTGACATGCACATTGCCAGTTTTGCCAAGTGTATCTGGTTCCAGACTGAATTTTTTCTTATTCAACAGTCTGTGGTTGACATTTTTAGCTACACCTTTTGTCCTGTATTATCAGAAAAGAGCTTTGCTAAAGCACTGAGGTTCGTGCGATGCTTTAGAGCTTTGCTCTATATAACGTCTAATAAACGGTATGATACATACTAATTTTCATGTCTTGTAAGAATTATGATACATAGTAGATGTCAAATCATTAATAGTGAAATAAGCAGAACAAACACCGGTAGACGGAAACGTCAAATGACTGTTCAGTCTGAACATTCAAATCCAATGCATGATTCATTTAATCATTATTCAATCAATGATTCACTTTCAGTGACATTGACTCAATCAAGATAAATACAGACATCTTCTTATGAATCAGTGTTTTCAAATGACTCCAAAATTGTCAAATCTTGGTTCATTCCTGCTTACAGTACACAGGCCTTGAAATAACCATTGGTGGTAGCCTAATGCCTAATGTATTAATAACATCCTTAAAAACACTGAAAAAATACAAGTCAATGTGAGACGAAATGACAGTCAACAAAGAGATTAAGCCTTTTTTCCAGACTTGGCAGAGTATTACCCTGATCTGTAATGTATACTTTTAGTGTGATTATCCCTTAGGAATAGGATTGATGGTGTTAGTACTATTCTTTCCATCATTTTTACTAAGAAGTGGTTTTCAGTCGAAAATTTAGATGTAAAAAGAAAGCCTTTTATGAATTTAGTTTTTTATTTTACTAGGAAGTTATTGTCAATCAATAAATTTAACAAATGCTGAAGTACGAAGGAAGAGAAATGAGATTTTTGAAACAGAGAAAAAACGTCAGTTAGGTTTGATTACTCGAATGGAGAAGATACAAGTTGATGTGAAGGGACCACCAGAGGACTGTACTTTGATCATGAATAAAGGAATATCTACACCATTTAATTGTTCTATGCGTAAGTCAGCATGTTTTAAGCAAACAATCCTTTTTGACTAGATGTCCTCAGACATAAATCCTCAAACTGCACATGGTGTGGATTTTACCTTTTTGTTCCTGTCATCAATTCTCCATACAACCAGACTTTTTTAATGATACAAATAGAAATCTGACCTAGAGCCATCAGTACAATTTTTGTGTGCATTAAAATATGAAAAATAAATGCCCTCTGATGTCAATCCTCGACCAGCACGTGGCATGGATTTTAGTCGTTTTGTTCCTAACATCAATTTTCAATGAAGCTAGACTTTCCAAAAGATCACGAAATTTTAACTAAGATAAAAATCCAAATTTTAATTATATGATTCGATAATATTATATTGATTTTAGTGCTTAACCATTCCAAACTGAAGTATCTACTAAAATTTGGATTTTATCTTAAGTTAAGATTTCGCGAATCAGGGCCCTGGCCAAGAACCAATAGTACATTTTAGCTTACAATAAGTCGTAAACTATTAAATATTGTCCAAAAAATGAACTTCCAGCATCCTAGACTTTGAACTGTAAATTGAAGATAGATCAAATCTCTTGATAGTGTAATGTAATATATGAATCTATTCAAATAAAATCAATGTAGGCCTTATGTCGTCCATCACACTTTCATGCCGCGCCCCACCCCCATGTAGTATAAAGTTTACCCCCATGACCCTGTGATGGTTTTATTCCATGATTTATGAAGTACAAGATCATTTATTAGCTTAACACAGCCAAACACAGTATGATTAAAACACAGATCCTATTTTCTTTCGCTTTTAATGGTTGAAAATGTCACAGGGTCAGAAGCCACTCGTACGACCCCTGACGCGACCTTCTAGTACAGATCTTTATGTAGTGTAGGCCATAGAAAGTAAAAAAAAACAAAACGAAATATAGATCGGTATCTTAATCAGATTGGGCCAAAAATCAATCTTGGACTGTTTTACTGCAATCAACAGTTAAAGGGGAGATAACTCTGTATATTATGCTAATTAGGTTTAATAACAGTAACGGCTGATGTAGCGTTCATGAAAGGACGATGGTGAGTAAGCAGATTTGGGGTCCTAGACAAAGCTGGGCACCTAACTAGAACATAATATGTCAAGGTTTTTTATTGTAGATATTCAAGAATTATTGGTGAATAGATCAGCATTAGCGTTAGTTAATGGTGAACCCTGGGATATGCATCGTCAGTTAAAAGAAGATTGTTCCATTGAATTTCTACATTTTTTAGACGAGGATCCAAGAATTGTTAATAAAGTAAGTGACAGTTCTTTTCATTTGTTGTTACATGCATATCCCACCCAATGGAAAATAGTGCACATAATTTAAGTAATTTTTTCAGGCATAAATTTTTGTCTCTTCTATGTTATTTTTGTATATTTCAATGTATGTCTGATCAGATTGTGCAGCAAAACTTCAATTTTGTGCCTGGCATTAAAATCCAACTAGACCATAAAATACTTTTAATGATGTTTGTTCATTTCTTATAGCTAAATACTTTAAGAATCTCAAAAATAATTTACAATTATTTTAATTTGTGTGTTTTATCCCAACTTGTATAAAATGTTACAATACTTGTTGGGATGTTATTTTAGGAAATTGTTAATACTTATAATATTTGTATAAAATTTGGTTATGCATACAATATTTGTTGAGGAGATGTAATATATAGTGTAAATTAAACAATTTATATTTACTTACAGGCATTCTGGAGATCATGCTGTTTAGTTCTTGGTCATGTTCTAGAGACAGCCTTACAGAATCAATATTATGTAGAGCTATGTAGTTTTCCCAAACCTCACTGTAAGTGGACAACTTTGATTTTTACCTTTAACTAAGAAATTGAGGTAAAATCTTACTTACTTAGGCCATAAATATCTAAAATATTCTAATTCTCAGATTCGGCTGATTCTCTTAAAATGCGCTGAATGACCTGTTTATATTTTAAAATTAAGAAAACAGAAACATCCTCACAGATAAAAGTTCATTATATTTCACGCATTACTGGGGAAAAACTCTTAAAGATGCACAATGTAAGAGGTAAATCTGCCTAATATAGGTTTTTATTTTGGCTTCAAATGTTAGACATTTATTCGCATGACAAGCCTATAACCAATTCTCTAGAACATCAAATGGTTTTGATTTTCAAAGGATTTAATCATTCAGATGGGACAAAAAAAACAACCCAGAAGCCCAATTTACAAGTATATGATTGACCGGATGCTAATAAATTCCCCAACAGTTGGAAATCAAAATGATAGTAGGTCATGGAGATAATGTCTGAGTAAAATATCTGCATATCTGTATTATCTCAGTTGTTGAAAAATGAAGAAATGAAATGAAATGGAATTTAATGTCTTACTGCCCTGCTTTGACTGGGCAAATGAGATTGAAGTAATAAATGAAATGAAATGGAGGTTTATACTCAGTTTATTTTATTACTATATAAACATATTTTATTTTTCTAGTACAGAGTGGTAGTTTTGTTTATGATGCAGACTTAAAATTAAAAGATTGGAAACCTACTACAGTAAGTTGGTCATATTTAATGTAATAAATACTATAGTTGATTATAAATTGACTTAATTATATTCAAGACAAATAAGGATGCGGACAATATATGATAATTATTATTTTATTTTCAGGCTGAGTTGAATTGTTTAACGAGAGTAGGGCATAAATTACATCATTTAGATTTCAAATTTGAACGTCTGGAAGTCGATGCATCCATAGCTCTTGATATGTTTCAAGATAATCGCTTTAAATCACAACAAATACCATTTATAGCTGAATCATCAGGGTCAAAGGTGGTGGTGTATCGTGTTGGGGATCATGTTGATATAAGTTCAGGTCCGTGTATTGCAAGCACCAATCAGATTGGACGATTTAACGTCACAGCTGTAAGTATCAGTTCCTCATATATTTGTCTGTTGGTAAGATAATGTTTAGAATAGTAGACTACGGAAGAATGAGGTAGAGGAGGGTTAGATGCATTATGTAAGAGCTAAATGGAAATTTATTATTGTTTGTCCTTTTTCTAGCTGCTATATAAATTACTATTTAGACATTTATTCATATGCTAGGAATATAATCAACTCTCTAGAGCATCGGATGACTGAGATATTCAGTGAATTATACAATGTCTGCCATATCATCATAGCAGGACTGAAATCAAAACTTCATTTTATTACAGTTGCAATGATACTAGAGGTTATTTTCTTAAAAATTTAGTAGTATAATCGTAAAGAAGAGTATTCCAGAAGTTTTTAAACTTCACTGCAATTAGCGCAATACATCTTTACAGTCCCAAAATCAAGAATTTGAAACCATTCGTTTATCTGACCTATTATTTTGACGGTGTGTCCTCACTGTGCCCACTTTTGATTAATCCAATTAAGGTCTAATTAGGATTAGTGTATTAAGCGGATTAGGATTAGGTGTTATAGGTAATTAGATGGAAAAAAACTCAAATATTTTATGTATTTTTTTTTTATTTTTCGATGTTTTATATATATTTAATAAAAATATAACATACATGGATATATCATACATCACATTAGCACTTTATAATTTAATGAAAATATAACAATTTTCGATGTTTTATATATAAAATATGTAATAAAAGTATAACATACATGGATATATCATACATCACATTAGCACTTTATAATTTAATGAAAATATAACAATTTTCGATGTTTTATATATAAAATATGTAATAAAAGTATAACATACATGGATATATCATACATCACACAAAAACAAGATAAACAATGAAAATTTACAATGTAGTTAAACGGGCTACGCCATCGGCATCCGTTCTGAAGATCTGTTTTCAGAGTTTGGAGTCGGGTTTCTAGTTGCCTGTACTTTCTTCTCTTAGGCCGTAATTTTCCGTTGGCACCTAACTGGAGAATGGTTACTTCGGAGTAAGCTTGTTCATTCTTTAAAAAAGCCACCAACTTAAAAATATTTGGGTGAGGGGTGGCAATAATGGATGTTATCTTGGAATGCCATCCTTCAACATGGTTCGTTGTGCGTGGACCTTCAGTGTGGAAATATGACAGACTGACTTCTGTGTGTCCTTATAAAGACCGTGTAATGTGTAGGCTTACTGAACATAATTCATATTATATTCAAGTGTCATTTTTTGAATAAAATTCATCACTTTAACGATTACAGTGAGTTCATCTCACCAATTATAAGACTGAATATTTAGTCACTTTCAATATTTGTTTTTTTCCATCTAATTACCTATAACACCTAATCCTAATCCGCTTAATACACTAATCCTAATTAGACCTTAATTGGATTAATCAAAAGTGGGCACAGTGAGATGTAACCATTTTGACAATATTAGGACAAAATCTGATTAAAGATTTCCATTGTTTATTTAAGGCTCATCAAATAGATACTCCAGATTATGGTAAATTATACAGAGTTCAGGGTCTGGGTTTACCATCACAAGTAATGGTGAGTTATCTATATATACATATCAGATATAAAACTTTATTCTCTAGTTAAGACTCTCTTCATTTATTTGTTAAAAGCAAGACACAATAAATTTTAAAAAAAACAAAGAAAAAAACATGTATAGTGCAATGATTTTCAGGACACAACACTGTAGATTTCTTTGTTTATTTTGCTAAAATCAGGTTACAGTCTAATGGGTTTTAAAATTTTATAGAAAATTACATTTATATACAAAGGTGTCCCATCATAATGTACAAAGGTGTCATAGTCTTATACACAGGTGTCATAGTCATATACACAGGTGTCCCATCATCATGTACAGGTGTCCCATTATTATGCACAAAGGTATCCTGTCATTATGCCCAAAGGTGTCCCCTCCTTATTTACAAAGGTATCCCATCATTATTTTCAAAGGTATCCCGTCATTCTCAACAAAGGTGTCCCATCATTATGTACATGTACAAAGGTGTCCCATCATTATGTACAAAGGTGTCCCATCATCATGTACAAAGGTGTCCCATCATATACAAAAATGTCCAATCCTTGATGTCTTTAAATGTGATGTCTTGTGTAGAATTGTATACCATTGTTTTGTTTAATAGATGCATTATTGGAGTTATGATATATTACGCAGAAGAGCAGGGAAATTTGTGAGTATCTTATTTACAACCTCTTGAATTAAACACACTCTGTTTAATATTCCTAATGACAAATGGTGGTGTTACGATCTTGTGTTATTTGCTACCCTCAAATCTTTTTCAATGTATTTTACTGAAATGAAATGAAAAGAAATTCAATAGATTTTGTTGCGGGAGGTGTGGGGGGGGGGATAGTTAAGGTGTGTTGGCCGAGAATGTACAGGGGGGATGGTATCCTCTTGTCAGTTGTGCAGGCTGGAGAGCCTGACAAGTACACCTGTATAGTCAATTGAATGAAATGAAAAAAAACCTTGCCTTGGCTGTTGGAAATTGGTACAAGAGGAAGTTGTAGCACCGCTGCCTGGGGAAAAATTCCCCTCATAGCACACTGTTCAAAATTTTATGACATTGAAAGAGGTTTGTAAATTCTGAGATATTTTTATCCTTACAGAATACTGCACCACTTCCTAGATTAAAGATGGAATCATCACCACAAACAGATGATAATAATACAGAAATATCAACGTAGAATTCAGTCCTAGTCATGTGTCAGAAAAGTTACGTGAATTTAAGAAAGATCTCTACTACTGTTGATACGGACATATTCTCATTACCCTGAACTATACAGTATTCATTAATTAGTAGGTGTTTAACTAGCTGTTAAAGATGTCACTTGTAGTGTAAAAGTATGACCCACCACTAGGGAATACACAAACCCAAATTATTGTGGTCTATATCAGTTTCTGGCCACAGTCTTAACACCTTGGGAAGTTGGATGGCAAATGGTTAGCATGTGCACATTGTATCATAAGGTCTGTTATTGAGTCAACTGGCATGGTTTCGATTCCCCAGTCAACTGCTAGGGCACCTACTTATTGAAATAGAATTGGACCATATGTTAGTACTAAAATAACCTAGATTGTGTCGAGTGGATGTTAAACCCCATTTAACTTGCTCTTTCTCCCTTAACACCTTAGCCACATAACACCTATTTAATGATTACTGACTAGTAAACATTAATACAAGTCACTGGTTCATAAGTATACAATATCAACTCTACATGTCATCAGACTGGCCAAAATCATGGTTGTGTGTAGGACTAAGAAACTGTAAATATGACAGTGAAGTTTACTGAGATGTAATCCTTGAATGGCATTTAGCATTGAGCATATTAAAAAACACAAGACAATTTATAAGGAAAACAATCACTGGTTTATACACATGCAGCATAATGTTTTGAAGAGTATTCTCTTATCGTTTTCAAGCACATTTGTCGAAACGTTGGACTATATCATATAAATTGGATTGTTTATTTGTACTGAGATTCTCATATTTAAACCAATTCCCTTGTGGTATTTAGCAATGGCTGGAAATATTGTCAAACAAACTCATCTACCAGTAGTATAGAATTTAATGTGAAATATTCAAGTAATGATGCATGTTTTATAAGTGCATATACATAGTAGCTGATGTATCAATCAAGAGATCTAATTTATTCAATATGTTTTCTACAAGGCTTCTACACAACTTCCCTCATTCTTATTGTAAGTGAATGTTTTCAATAATGTGTGTAATGTAAATATTTTCAAAGAGAAAATAAAATGTAATATTGCTTGTTTTATGTAAATTTGATATTTGAGGGCCATAACATTAATAACTTTGGCAATAGTTTAGTAGTCGAAGCAAAGCCCACCAAGGGACACAAGAAAAATACAAAGTGCAACAGCTGCTTAACCATTTGGACTATTATAAGAAATGGAATCATATGTTTAAGAAAGAACATCTAACAGTCTCCGGCTTTTCTTTGTGTGGAAAATAAATTCTGAGTATATGTACATCATTTTGATACTGATTCAAAAGATTTTTAAATACATAATATTTCTCTTTAAAACCCAATGTTGACTAATTCAAAATATAATAAGGGCAGGGTAGGGGACCATCGTCTATTACTCCTATTAGAGTGTGTTTTAATGCAAGCATTCCTGGATATACCACTGCCCTAGGCTATTCCACTTATGATGCCACTCCACACCCTCATGACTAGAGGAAGATGAAAGTGTTTTTTAAACTTAAACATATTGAGCAAAGCTGATGTTAATGGCGGGTGTTTCAGTCAGACTACAATTAGTGTAAGAAAGGCCTATGACAGTGTCAAACATATCATACACCTTGTTTCCTAGATGTTGTGGCCCCAGCCCCAGCCTGCCAGCCTTGATCCTTAGTCTAGAAGTGTGACGAAACAGTCAAGGTATATTTTTCTATGACACTATTTATTTCTGGAGGGTGTGACGAACCAATCAGAGATATAACTTTTGTGTTTATTTTCAATCAGAGAGGGTAATCTCCATGTTTATTTCTGTGACAAATCTCCATGGCACTGTTTATTCTGGTAAATTTGTGGCCCACTGCTAAAGACCCCAACGCGCAAGTGAATTATTGAAATAAAATTGAGCTATGTGTCAGTCCCAAAATGACCTAGTTTGTGTCGAGTGGACGTTAAACCCTATTTATTTCTCTATCAATGTGAATTAACATCCCAGACTGTATTAAACAAGAAGTTGAGTATTGACGCGCACTCAGCCCCTTTTAATCCTTAACATCTGTTATTTCCACGTAACGACTAAATCATAATTATGGTTTAACAGTGATATATGGTATAGCACAAAAAATAGGTAAATGTTTGGTATTTGTTTCATTTGTCTGTGCAGCTTGTTATCTATTGTATCTGTTATTGCTATATGATATTTATATTTTATAAATAAGATACTGGCATGGTATGCCTTATCAGCTTTTGTTATGCTCATCAAATTTCTGAACACATCGGCATATTATTTGTCATCACTTCTTCTGAACAGCTCGTTATCACAAATTCGATTGATTTTCTTATCACGATATGATATTTATATTTTAAAAACAAGATACTGATGAAGTATATCCTTATCAATTTTTGGTATGCTGATCAAATTTCTGAACACATCGGTATATTATTTGTAATCACTAATATAGCTTGTTATCACAAATTCTTTTGCTTTTCTTATCGCTATGATATAAAATGAATGTGTCAGAACTAAATTTTGCTAACGCACAATTTTTATACGCCCACATTTTCATGTGGACGTTTATTGTCATCGCCCCTGTCCGTCCATCCTAAATTGTTTGTGGTCACTCTACAGGTCGCAATTCTTATCCAATTTTCACGAAACTTAAAATACAGGTTTATCTCCAAAGGAGCTCGGCTGGTTTCAATATTGGATTATGGCCCCCGATTGTCCGAAAAATCATGTTTTTAGCTTGTGGTCCTATAGAGGTCACAATTTTCAACCGATTTTGAAATGCATGTTTATAACCCAAATTTCTTGGTTCCTTTCGATATTTGCGCACATCGGATAGTAACCTTGTGAATTATGCCCCATCTGTCCGTCGTCCACAATTTCTTGTGAACACTCTAGAGGCTCAAGTTAATATCCGATTGACTTTAAATTTATACACAGCGTTTAAGGTCATGAGACGAAGACGCCTATTGATTTTTAGCGATATCCAATAATTACTGCCAGAGTTATGGCCCTTGATCACTTCGAAATAATTGATGGAATGCTCTAGAGGCTAAAGTTTATATCCGATTGACTTTAGATTTATACACAATGTTTAAGGTCATAAGACGATTTGCAATAATTACTGCCAGAGTTATGGCCCTTGATCACTTTGAAATATCTTGTGGATGAAGACCATGAGACAAACAATCGAAACAATTCTAATCATTTCTGATAATTACTTAATGGGCTATTACTCGTAATAAGATATTCATGTGTTGTAACGTTCTCCTTACTGACAAAAGAAAAAATATGGGACAACCCTTGTTGACTGTCGGGATGACTTAGCTGTTGTGGGCGATGTTTCGTTGCATGGCAACTTATCTTTTAGCTTGTGGTTCCTCTGGATTTCACAATTATTATATGATTTAAAAAAACTTTTGATTATATCACCATTTCACAATAAGAATTGTTAAATTTGAATTTCCTTAAAATCGGATGGATGTAAGTTGCTGTACAAAATGACCATCGCTTGTATGCGAAAAGTGTAAAAATATGGTATATCAAGGTTGTGGACCCTGTAGAGGTCACAATTTTAATCCAATTTTGATGAAACTTTAAATGCAGGTTTATAACTCAAAGATCTTGGTTCCTTTCGATATTTGCACATATCAGATCGTGTGATAATAGAAAGGATGTGGACCCTCTAGAGGTCACAATTTTTATCCATTTTTGATGAAATTTAAAATATATGGTTATATCCCAAAGATCTCAGTCCCTTTCCATAATTGCGCACTTCAGACCATAACTATCTGGATGATGACCTATAATTGTATGAAAAATTGCTTTTGATTTAATTTGTTCTCTCTCCATCTCTTGGAAAATGTGGCTGTATCCTGTCTGGCAGCCGGTGGTGAAATAAAATTTTGGTTAATAATAGCCATTTCTACTTTCCCATCACATTTTTTTTGCAATATGGTTAGGGGCAAAGTAGTCTAACCCACAATTTTAGAGATAAGTCTGGACCAGACTGATCTAAGACACAAATCCAATATGGCAGCACCCATAAAACACAACATGTGTTTTAAGGAAAAACTGTGCAGATCGGCTTAAACAAATAACAGAAGGTGATCATGTCCAGAGTATGAGTGGATATGATTATAACACTATGCCCTCCTGGCTGTAATTATTATCGAAATCATCGAAAATCAACAGACTTTTTATGTAAAAAACTTTAAAGATACCTTATAAGGTACAAATTCAATCTGATTAAAACACAAGTCCTATTTCGTTTTATTTTGTTATAGTTCAAAATTTCGTTTTACTTGTCTTCACAACATTAGGATCTTTTTTATAAGCCGCATTCTGGTTAATGTGAGAGAGTTTTAGGTTGATAAATCAATGTCTGACGTCAAAGGGTCAAAAGCCACTTGTATGTAAGTGACTTTTGAATACTTGGGAAGTAGTGATATCCTTTATGCCCAGTGCACACCCCAGTGTTTTTTCTAGGAATCCAATAGTTTTCTAGTAGGAAAGGGGTGTCTCTTCTTTCCTATGTAACAAATGTTTCATACATTAATGATATATTTTATATGGAAATAGATTAATATCTGCTAAAATAACCGACTCCTCCCCACAGCTAAACAACTTTTTGGCTGCAAAGTTTAAAAATGAATACACGTTTTAACAAAAATAAATTGGATAATATTCCTCATGAATTTTTAAGAATAAGTAGGACCCCACACCCACAGTTTATTATAGGTAACACAACATGTGTCATGAAAATGGTTATAAAATGAACCTGTTTCAATGAGAGATATCATTTGGTGGAACAACATCCATAGGATTATTAGTAAGTATGATTGTTATTTTTCACGACTTAAACATACATTATGCAAGAGCTAAATCTGCGTATTGCAGGTCTTTCTTTAGGACTGAAATGTTTTCTAAAGTATTAATTAGACATTAATTAACTTACAGGCCATAATCAGATTTCTCCAATATTGAATATTTTAGAACAGTTTAGCCATATTTTAATTTCATTTTAAAATGGAGGAGCGAGACTAAGCTTCGAACGACCACTGAGATGGTTGAAATTATTGCCTTCAAAGGCTAATATCTTCACTCCCAATAGAGTAATTTGAATAAAAAAAATTAATTATTCATTTTACATTATCTATTTTCGAACTATTAAAACAAGAATTGCTAGCTCTTTATCTCAATTTTACATAATGTATCTTTAATCCACGTTATATATTTAAAATATACTCAAGAAATTAAAAGATAACCGGTAGTTGATTGCCAGGTTTTGATCGATCAGATTAAACAGAGGCCCATCAAAAGATTTTAACAAAGAATAAAGGTTGTTTTTGCTTGTTTTAACCATATCCTGTTTAAATTGTCTTCCCTCGTCAAATTTGTTCGCTTAATTTAATATGATCTTTCTTTTTTAAATGATTGTAGAGGATTCGATTCTTCAAGATTTGTTTTTATTTCAAATTTAAATTCAATTCAATTCAATTCAACTGAATTTAGTTCAAAAAAATGATATTAAATTAAATAAAAAAAATATTTTATGTTAAATTAAAATACATATTAAGTTCAATTAAAATGTATTGTAAATTTAGTTAAAAGTACAATAAGCATAGTATTAAAATATAGTATATATAATTTGGGGTGTATAGACAAGTTCATGTTGACATTTTATTTTTGTAGAGTATAAATTCTGTTAAGAAAATGAAGAACTTGAGTTTTATGAAGGCAGCGGTTATCATACTATTATTGCACTGCACAAGCGGACGTACGTAACACGTTTTTATTACATTCATATCATTAATTTTTGGATCTCAGCTAATTTCATGAAAGATTGTGTATGTACTTGTTATTCCCTTCCTCCCTTTCCCATTGATGCTAAAAGAGGCAATTATTGTCCCCCGCCTTTCGAAGAAAGTTGGGGGACTATTAAAATGGGTTTGTCCGTCTGTCTGTCTGTCTGTCTGTCTGTCTGTCTGTCGGTCCGTCCGTCCGTCCGTCCGTCCGTCCGTCCGTCCGTCCGTCACACTTTTTGGGACACAATAACTCTCTTCCTAATTGAGCTAGAATGTTCAAACTTGGTGTATGTGTTTATTAGGTCAATGCCTTGATGGAGTTCGAAGATGAGCATTTTCCGCTTAGGGTAAGCAGAGATAAGCAATTTGATTGGTTGATGCTTTGGGACACGATAACTTTAGTTCTAATTAAGTGAGAGTGATGAAACTTGGTGTATAGTTTCATTACAGTAATACCTTGACTAAGTTCGATAATTAGCATTTTCTGCTCAGGGTAAGCAGAGCGATACGCAAATTTGATTGGTCGAGACTTTGGAACACAATAACTCTCCTTCTAATTGAGTTAAAATGTTCAAACTTGGTGTATATGCTTATTAGGTCAATGCCTTGATGGAGTTCGAAGATGAGCATTTTCCGCTTAGGGTAAGCAGAGATAAGCAATTTGATTGGTTGATGCTTTGGGACACGATAACTTTAGTTCTAATTAAGTGAGAGTGATGAAACTTGGTGTATAGTTTCGTTACAGTAATACCTTGACTAAGTTCGATAATGAGCATTTTCTGCTCAGGGTGCTCAGGGTAAGCAGAGCGATACGCAAATTTGATTGGTCGAGACTTTGGAACACAATAACTCTCCTTCTAATTGAGTTAAAATGTTCAAACTTGGTGTATATGCTTATTAGGTCAATGCCTTGATGGAGTTCGAAGATGAGCATTTTCCGCTTAGGGTAAGCAGAGATAAGCAATTTGATTGGTTGATGCTTTGGGACACGATAACTTTAGTTCTAATAAAGTGAGAGTGATGAAACTTGGTGTATAGTTTCATTACAGTAATGCCTTGACTAAGATCGATAATAAGCATTTTCTGCTCAGATAGTAAGTGCAGGGGGACTGCACCACACACAATTCTACACAAAAACAAATATACAGATAAGACATCATACTAAGAGACCACAAACAAAAACAAATCAAAAAGAGTGAATGGATCCGGGGGCTAGCCGTAAGCGTCCACTGCGCTGTACAGTCCCGGGCCTGTGGTGACACAGACTTCACTCATATTTGAAAATCAAGTTGGGAGTAAAACCCAAGGAAACAGTTATATAATGTCATCTATTTATTTTGGGATTTCGGCGGGGGACATCAGCCTCACTGTTGGCTTGTTTCTGTTGAGTTTGTCCCAGATTCAAGCCATTCTTTCAATCATGTATTTTGCCGAGGATTTTTGAAAAGGAAGATCCTTGCAGTACATGCTTAGTGTCAAATGATTTAAGCTTTATGAAAATAAACATAGCAGGCCAATCAATTCTACCAGTAGATAAGATAAAATGAGATAAGATTTTATTGTATCAAAACATCCATTGAGGACAGCATACAATTACAATATGAACATGTGTACATAAAGATATAGCAATATGACAAATGATATATGTATTTACAAACAAGACAAATGATAATTTAATCTGGGTTACACATATACTAACAGGACTAACAGTACGATAATCATCGCAAAATACACATTTACCTCAAAATGGTCTGATTATGACACACATTCAGTACAAGTATGATGAATATTATAGGTATAAATATTATAAGTATATAACAGAAAGACTTAGTTTAAGTGTTGACATGGAAATATGAGATTGGAATGCAACAGGCATTGTATGAATTAAGTAATAAATATGGAATGAAATCTATTAATACATGGAAATCTAGATAATAATTTGTATATATAAATGAAGTGATAGATGTACATGTTGCTATATGAAACTTGGCATGCTTGTTCCAGGTCGATGATACAGTTATTCATAGTGAAGACCCAACTACGCCCGCACTTCTAATTAATTGTCAATAGATATTTTTTAATTGAATTAACAGATTTCACATCATGTGATATAGAATTATGACTCTTTGTTTTGAATTGCAGAGGAAGAAGAATGTGTACCCGACGAATGTGGCGAGGATAACTGTATCATTAACCACTGTTATAAAGGTAATACACAAGAAAATACTTTAAAGGGGGGAAAATTGCTAACTCAACATCATCCACAGTCTTCGTCATCGCAAACACAACTAATTAGTCAGTTTAAATCAACATTGATGTTGTTATCTTACCGTGAAAGGATGAAGTTCTGTAATAAAATTTAAGACCAAATGAAAATTTGAAAATTGGCACGAAAATCATGTGATGTTTTTGAGCGCCATTTGTAATTGAGCGACTAGATGAATGAGGATAAACATACCCGACATACTGGAGTAACCAGATGCCAAAGACTGGTATTCATTTTAGACTGCTCGCGTAAGAACAGAAACGACTGAATGGAAAGCATTTTTGATATGCCCACATTTTCATGTGAACGTGGGGGGCAGAACATTAGGACGTTATACCCCATTTTATTTCATGCACAGCTTCAGGTGGTGGCCAAATGGTTAACGTGTGCACGTTAGATTACAACATCTGTCATTGAGTCAAGTTTGTTAGTGACAAGGAGTAGGGCATATTCCTGAAGCAATGGCCCGAGAAATCCCTCTCTGACCATTGCTGGAATAGCGTCTGTTTCTTGAACTTAGGCGGGAGTGTGTCTATTCTTTCCGTTCAATGAAAGCTATCACTTAACTACAGCAACATGACAGTCCTTCGTTTAATCTGGGTCTTCCCTAAAACTTTGGACAGTGATTTAAGGTATTAAAAACCGTGAAAGTATGTTCGTTTCCAAACAGTATTGTTTACATTTCATTCGACTTGATAGCCTTGTTTGTCACGCAATTAGTTTTACTGCAGTTTTCTGCTCTGCACGGGTTAATTAGGCCTAATAAAATTGTGAGTCATGACGTAACGTTATGTAAACATATTTGGTCCAATATTGGCAGCTAGTGATTGGTTGGTAGACGGACTACTGACAAATCAAAATTTAAAACAACAATATCCACTCATAATAGCAGTGTGTAGTAGGATTACCTCTAATCAAATGCAACACTGCGCGGAGTATGAGAATAGGGTCGCCTGTCCAACCTTGTAGGTTTTCTCTGTGTCCTACAGTTTCCTCCCACTGCTGATGACCCCTACGCGTAAGCGAGTTATAAAATTAGCAAATTGAACCATATAAACAGTGTTTACGTAATACTGGTTGATGTTGGCGGTAGACAGCTAATTCCAGATTGATGTAAGGGATAAGCTATTTCCTATAATCTCTTCCTTTCTGTTTAACTTTGATTCTCTAATTTACAGGGAATACATATGGATTGACAACATGTGGATCAACTGGTGACATAGGATGTCAGGTGAATTATTACATGGGAGCAGGTACAGTTTAAATAATGAATATTTCCGGGTGGAGGATGGGGTAGGTATGGGGATCGGGGAGGGGGGGAGGGGTCTATATAGTCATTTAAAGAAAGAGTTCTTCATAAATTTAAAAAAATATTTTAAGCCAAGTCCCCTTCTGGCATGGACATTTCTTTGCATAGAAAGGCTTACAAATGATCAGTTTTCAAAGTGATTTGTGACCAGTGTGAGGCAATCTGTTTCACAGAGAATTACTTAGGAATTAACTCTGTAACAGATGAGTGTCCATAGCACGTGCGTTGACTGCAGTCATTGGCTCAACGGCTCGTGCAATGTTTACTTAACACCTAACTGCTTCGGGCAAAATGACGCATTTTACTCATTTTAATACCCATTTACACTTAATAGGATATATTTTTTAACTTCAATTACTTCAAACGTCTTTATTTATTTTTCTGTTACCTCAAAAAAATGTTTGAGAATTTAATTTGTCGGAGTAAAAAAGTTAATATACCGTACTAATTAAGCCTCGCCGATGTCATGCTTATCAGTGATTGTAGCGGCCAAGCGAATATTCACTGCGGGATCAGTTTGAGTGTGAGGCTGACATCTTTAATTGTGTCTGGATATCAGTGAATATCATGTTGATAATAAGTTAATCCTTTCTGAGCAGCTAAATATTTTTGTAGAATAATTTTAAGGTATATAGGTTGAATCTTTGTACGTTTTATTTTCATGGAGTAGAAATTAGGATGTGTAGTTGTGGTCGATGTGATTGGTGTGTCTTCGTTAATCCTGTCCATTATCAGAGTATTTAAAAATACATTCTGATCCATCATGCTCAAATAGCTCGAAAATAGATACTGTTAAATGAATATATTGAAAATTTCATCCAAATTACTGCATTCTGAGCCAAGTTATCATTGTTTGTAGTTTTGACAAGATATGTGTGTTGTGGTAACCAGTGCACTGGTATATGTATGTTTAAGTACTGCATCCAGATTGTTTCCGAAATACAGGATCACTGAGTCATACTAATCACTGACAAGCGTTTTGTTTTTTTGTTGTCATTAGCGTCCGAAATATTGCAAAAAGTCGCAGACAATGTAAGAGATGTTGTAGATATATGAAGACTCCAGGGAAAGAACGATCTTAGTTACATTTTGTCTTTTCACATAAAATTAAAAACAGACTTTTGGACGAGAATGTTTGACATGAACAAAACAACGAATGGGTTAAATTACAACTTCAAAATGATGTTTAACACAACCCATAATTACCAGTACTACTGACTTTAACTTTTCAGGCAAATTAAGGTGAAATATATAGAGTACGATGGACTTGTATTTGTCTGTGAGGCCATTTCAGAAGAGCCTTGGTTTGATTTGACTCTGATTGTTTAACATGAAATTGATTGTTCCACAAAAAGCTTATACAATTTGCTACCAGATGGCGCTATATGCATATTCTACACATCATATCAAAATTTAAATTTATTGACCAAAATCGCATTTGTCAGTCCTTGGTTGTGATTAGTACGACTGCGATGATCGGATAACATAGTCAAGTTATTAGATGGGTGTCACATAGTCAATAAGACATGGACTCGCTAACCTGGACGTCCAGTGTCTAATCCCTGTGTTGACCGAGAATGTTCAGCATGATTTCCTGGCTTGTTTGCACCTTGTCAGTGGAGGGTGTGTCATGGTACAACATATAGTCGTTCGGATCGGACAGAATACAGAGGTTCTGTGTGCACATTGGCGTTCATTTAAAAGAGACATTGACAGTAATTTGATATAAGAGTGGGATGTAGCGCCGCTGGACGGGCAAAATTTCCCTCATATGCCCGTCTTCATTAGCCTTTTTAAACAGAAAAGTAGGACATTAAACCATATTTTATTTCATTTCTGTTCACTTTGTTTTATTCTTTCGGTTGCAGGACCCATATGTGGTGACGGACAATGTCCTGATAATACTTATTGTGCAACAGATAACACCACATGCATCCCAGAAACTCGTAGGTCCATTTTATTGATAAGGGGTCACAATCTACACATACATTGTGTACTTCTGCATTGAATCCCCCGAAATCATCGCATCTCTGGTCTCAAGGTTATCATCTGTCCATGATGACCCCTGACTTCTAGAATTCAGGTTTAAATCATCGTTCCGGTTAGCTATAAGTATAAATAGTTGTAGGAGGCTGGGTATGATAACCCATTCTAGAAAAGATAATACCACATGCAAGTACAAACCGTTAAAACATGTTTGAGGTATTAGTGTATTTGACTATTTTAGGTACAGATAGTTCACAATATATCTTTACCATTGCTTGATACGTGTAATAATCAGGGCTCACACTGTCGGTCGCCAAAGTCGCAATTTGCGATAAAAATATGAAAGTGGCGATTAAAATTTGATAATGTACTAATAATGTACTGCTTGGATTATGAAATGATGACAAGAACCAACGTGGTGCATGTAAACCTATCTGTTAAATATCAATGACATTGGCATATACGTGGAGAAGTCATCATTTCAAGCATTGTTAGTGATGCAGGACTTAGAGTCTAGTAAGCATGTGCCTAGTCGTTCGGGTGGTGTGAAAAACCAAGGTACCGTGTACACGTTTTTATGCACTTAAAGGAAACAATGGCAATTTGAATTTAAAATATTGAGTAGGCTCATGCACTGTCCGAACAAAATGTTTGCCAAAGCACACTGCCTACAGCACACTGCTCATGGTGTCTCTCCGTTTTCTTTATCCCACTTGCTGTAGAAAAATAGGACGTTAAACCCCCATACCATTTCATTTCAATATTCTCTTTTACAGCCATCAATGTTGCAATTAATAAACCTACAAATTCCAAATCACAGTCCATTTATGCTGCACCTCGTTTTGGCAACGACTATACAACTCTACGCTTTATTTCGTCACCCACCCCATCAGCTGATCAAGTGGAGTGGTGGTGTGTTAACTTGCAAGTCACCTACGATTTCCAAGAGATTGTACTGTATAACCATATGCTTTGGAATGGACTAAGTAAGTTACAAAATTTATTTTTTTAATTCAAATTTTTAATCCCTTTCAATCTGTTTAACATACAGATCCTATTTCCTTTCGTTTTTTTAGTTCAAAATTTCGTTTTACTTGTCTTTACTACATTAGGATCTGAAAGACTTGTTATTTAACGTGTGTTCTGCCTGAAATGAGGGGTCAGCCAATCAAATGGTCTGTCTAATCGAGGAATTGACCTTTTTTGCGCGGAATTGTGGGTAGGCATTATCAGCGATAGAAATCAAAACAAAGCAACAAGGATTCTGATTGGTTAATCGAATGACTGAGGTTATAGGGCCAAATGTTGTGTGCTTGACATCTGAACGTGACCTCCCGCTATATATTAGATCTACATGTGGTGTAGGCCATCGAAATTATAAAATCGAAACGAAATATAGATCTGAATTTCCATTAGATTGAATCCCTTTTGAACGTCTTCAATCTGATTAAAATACAAGTCCTATTTTGTTTTGTGTTGTTCAAAATTTCGTCTTATTTGTCTTCACATCACCAGGGTCTGAAAGAGTTGTTAAAAAAATCTGTGTTCTGGTTGATGTGAGCGATTAGTCAATTAAACCATCTGTTGAATCGAGTTCTTTTTGTGTGGTGTGCCAGTATGGCAGCCATAGAAAACAAAATTTGTATTACCGCATATTCGATCAGAACACCAACGACGTTGATTGGTTAATCAAATTCCTGATGCCATAGGGTAAAAAGTCACTCATATGACCCCTGACTCGGCCTTCTACTACAACTGGTCATGTCTTCATGGGGTGGAGGCCATCAAAAGTATAATTAAACAAAATGAAGCATAAATATTTTATCGACCAGTATTATTTAAACACAAAATAATGGAAAACTGAAAGTGTGTAAATTAGTGATAGTCAGACAGTTTTCCCCCGCAGGAGAAATGCTGAAAGTTCTCCTCCGTTCTGTGGATATTCTAATCGACAGTCCATGGTTTAGGTGGCCATGACTACAGGAATCTGACCTTCTATCCATGCATACACCATAACCAACTAGATTATTATATACTGTGGACCTTTTCTTATTGTATATGGTTAGAAAGTTGCGATTTGCCTTTGGAATACTAAACTTGTAATTGTTTTTTAATTATTATAGTGTTTGTACCTGACGATAAGATAAAAGGATTTGAAATTCGTGTTAGCGATGTCGGAGCATGTCTTGACTCTGGATTCAACCAATCTGTGGTATGCTACAAAGATACCTCGGCAGTTGCCAAGAGCGGTTACACAATAAATGATTGTAACCAAGAAGACATATGGTTTTCTGGTCGTTCTATTTACATTGGCTTGGAAAACAGCCAGCTAGATTTTGTCGAATTAGCCGTTTATGCCAAAGGTAATAGTTTTTTACCCTACATTCATCTAAATAATGAAATAATGTTGAACCATGGACCTTGAGAGGGGTCTTTAGCAGTGGGAGGAAACCAGACCACCTTACTCGGGGATTCAAAACCACGTCTGTTGACTCAACGACAGACCTACTGATATTGAATAAACAAATGTGCAAAGCATTGCCAACGCTTCGGCCTCACTCCATTTTAATCCTATACATTTTTGATAATGACTAGAGAAGCCTAGTCGATACATCGCTCAGTCTAGCAGTAATTGTATTCTAGAAATTGACTAGGAATTTCAGAACTGCCGGTAATCTGTATTATATGACTAAGATTAACTATTGTAATTGTTTCCCTTTATCGAAATTATCCCTTTCCTGCTTTTGTTTGTCATTTTTTATGTTTTACTTTTGTGTAGAATCTATAAGGTTAGGATTTATACTTTCCAATTTTGAAAAGCTGAGATTAAGGGACGAATGGTATAGTTAAGGATCCCTTTTCTGACTAGCAGATATGTACGTCTAGAACAACTTAGTTTAAGTTGCGGTCATGAATGGTTGATTCAATGACAAGCAAGATAAAAGGAGAAGAGTAGAATTAAACGTGAGTGGTGAAAATGGATGTGTATGATTTATGCATTGTATATTTCAGAAAACGTTTGTGAAACCGATCACCATTGCCTTGGTTATGGTATCTGTGTAAACGGGAAGTGTCAAGGTACGTTGATTGAATAGTATTATTACTTCTCAGTGACCATAGATCTAAGATAACAATTCAGCTCTATAACATTCAACCTAGCAATGTCTTTAACTATGATCACCATTTTCTCAATGGTCAAAGGATGCAGGATGTGATGTTGACGGGAAGGGAATGGTACCCACTACATTCCCCATGACCAAAAGAATCTAGGTTATCTAGGGCAACAAGTTAGCTCTAAAATGGTGGACCAGATAACATTCGGCTCAATAACAACTTTAATCGTGACCACTGCGTTCTCGGTGACCACAGCAGGTTGACTAGGTTAACCCTGAATGGCAGGACAAAACAAAGTGCCCTACCCCCCACTGATCCCTTCCCATATCCGCGAATAAAATGAAGAATGATGTTATTATATCCTGTTCATGTGTATTTCAGTGCCCCAATGCGACAAAAAATACTGTTTTAGCGATCTTATAAGTAAGTATACTAGTAGATCTTTATGTATAGTATGAACATACTATAGACAAAGAAGTGGGCATGGTGTCATTGCCGCTATCAATTAATGCACATTTATTGTCCAAGCATGACAAGTTTTGTAACCATTGCACTTGAATTTGCGGGTCCTTAAGGGTTTTTTCCAAGAAGAACTACCAGATGAGTAGTGTTTTGGAAAAGAAATGAAATGAAATCGAGTTTAACGACCAACTGTTCTGCTCCGACTGGCTAATGAAGACAGGCATACGTCATACAGTGTGCTATCAGGGCAATGGTTAGCTTGTGCACATTGTATCAAAAGGTCTGTCATTGAGTCAACTGGTGTGGTAACGATTCTCCAGTTGTATGTGACAAGGAGTAGGTTTGCCTGTCAAACCGCGTGGGTTTTCTCCAGTCCCAAAATGACCTAGTTTGTGTTGTGTGGATGTTAAACCCCATTTCTTTCTCACTTTCTCTTGATAAAGTCGCTAAGGTAATTCTGATTTCTAACTGTCAGGAGATGCGAAGGATCAGACGTGGTTCTTTGCAAGTCCCCATGTGATGTTAAAACATATAGTTTTAAGCTTTAGTTTGGCTGGTGTAATGCTCTAAACAGAGTGTACTTACTCTTTCCTGTATATATAGTATGACTTTGATAGTGGAATTTCCGTCAGACACGTTCCTGAAGCTTGAACTCTCCAAAAAATTTGTAATTTTGTTCCATATGATATAATTTATGTACATAAATTAACTGGTTTTATGTTATATATATTCCAGGAGTGCCCTAAATAAATATGGAATCAACGTCATCATAATATATCCTCAAACAAATATCATAATAAACCAATCTGATTGATTAATGGGGGGGGGGGCTTAAAAACTAAGTGATATTGAAATTTTATTTTTTTGAAAACGTGACTTTTGGACGAAACAGTAAAATAAATGCATAAAACTGAATAAATTTAAAAATATTGGAACAAATTTTTTTAATGGAAAATGCTTAATTTTGTTTGAGGAGTATTATGATCATGTAACCAGACGAGATCCAAAAATTAGCCAAAACCCAATTCGATACCAGAGTTGGAAATATTAAAATAAACTGATTATTGGTCATTTCATGTGTTATTTACTTTTACTTACTTGAAACATAGAATGAATTGCAGGGGGAGGTCCGGAGGTGGAAGGGGTGGGCCGGATATGTGACATAAAATGAAATAAAACGGGTTATAATGTCCTACACTGACTGGTCTTATGGAGACGGACCTGGTATGGCATTGTTAAATTTTTTGTAATGTAAAAGGGACAGACATATGCGTGCTGTACTGAGTATCATGCCAAATTACCCATCAAGTCTGAGAGCGGTTCTCAGTGCGGATTTCAGCACAAGCACTAAATTAAATTAACCTTGACTTTTTTTTCTCGCGAACTTTAACAGGTCTTTCATCAGTTGTGTCAAAATGACTGCCCAAACTAAAAGAAGCGCTTGTTTTCCTTTGGTTAATAATTTGCCTAAGGACTGAAATTAACTTTTTTGTGAAAAGTTACACATTTGGTGTGCCTGGCACGGCTCCGACTCCAGTTATTTTAGAATAATGTAAACAGGTCAATTTCTTGAAATTTATCACGGCCAGGTGTAAACGGGACTATAGTGTGCTATGAGGGAAATTTTGCCTGACACTACTGACAGCTGTCAAGGATATTTTTACGTGCACAACAATATGTGCATAAATCCTATGTTTTCCGTGCCATCCTGACAACTATACGTTATTCCTTACCAGACTCTGCGTCATCCCCCACCTTGCTGGAAAATCCTTATGAACTTTTTTGAACCAACATCATGTTCGAATACAGGTTAGCAAGCCAAGGCGCCCAAGGTCATATTTACCAGTCCACTGTGGCTTGGGGTAAAATGGAGTTTAACCAAACAATGTATTGCATTGGGAGCGGGGAAAATACTATTTTCTGGATGATGAAATGCCCAGACCGGGTCATTATTATTAATTAGACGTTTGTTAAGCCGACAAGATCATAATCAATCCGCAAACAGCAGGTGGGAGAGATTATTAGATTCTAATGAAGGGGGATTTGTGTTCGTATTATTATTAATATAAAACTGTAAGTCATTAATAAGCATCCTTGTTTCACACCCATGAAAGAGTTTATTGTGTTGAAGATTCCCTTAGGAGTTTTCACCGTAGAAGTATTTGAATACATGGATGTAATTAAATCAAAAATCTGTCCATTGATATTATTTTGTAGTAATTTATATAAAAAAGGCCTGTTCTATGGTGGACTATGGCTGCCATAGCAAATACATATTATTTGTATGAAATTTTAATATTTATATCTATTTTTTTTGATTAATTCTTTTTTCTTTCATTTAATTTGGTTTTATAAATTATATTTTTTAATTCTTTTTTTATTTATTATAATTACATTATTTTCTTTTTTTTTTAATTTAAATATCTTTTATTTTTTCTATATTTTTTATCTTTATTATCTTAAAACGATTTTTTTTTTTATTCTCTGGAGCAAAAAAAAATATCTTCTAAAAAGTTTTTTTTTTTTTAATTTCTAAAATAATAAAAAAAAAATATTGTATAGAATTTTTTTTCTTTTTATACGCCCACATTGAAATGTGGTTGTATATTGTTGTCGCCCCCGTCCGTCCGTCGGTCGGTCCGGCGTCCATAATTGCTTGTGGACGCTCTAGAGGCTAAAGTTAATATCCGATTGACTTTAAATTTATACACAGTGTTTAAGGTCATGAGACGAAGAAGCCTATTGTTTTCCAGCGATTTCCGATAATAACTACCAGAGTTATGGCCCTTGATTACTTCAAAAAATCTTGTGGATGCTCTAGAGGCCAAAGTTAATATCCGATTGCTTTAAATTTATACACAGTGTTTAAGGTCATAAGACGAAGAAGCCTATTGATTTTCAGCGATTTCCAATAATTAGTGCCAGAGTTATGGCCCTTGATCACTTCAAAAAATCTTGTGGACGCTCTAAAGGCCAAAGTTAATATCCGATTGGCTTTAAATTTATACACAGTGTTTAAGGTCATCAAAGAAGCCTATTGAATTTCAGCGATTTCCAATAATTAGTGCCAGAGTTATGGCCCTTGATCACTTCAAAAAATCTTGTGGACGCTCTAAAGGCCAAAGTTAATATCCGATTGACTTTAAATTTATACACAGTGTTTAAGGTCATAAGACGAAGAAGCCTATTGATTTTCAACGATTCCTGATAATTACTGCCGATTCCTGATAATTATGGCCCTTGATCACATCAAAAAATCCTGTGGACGCTCTAGAGGTCAAAGTTAATATCCGATTGACTTTAAATACACACACACTGTTTAAGGTCATGAGACGAAGAAGCCTATTGTTTTTCAGCTATTTCAAATAATTACATCCAGAGTTGTCTCCCTTGATCACTTCAAAAAACCTTGTGACGCTATAGAGGCCAAACTTATCATCCGATTGATTGACTTCAGATTGATACACAGAGTTTAAGGTGTTGAAACGAAACAAGTATTTTGATTTTCAATGAATTTTGATAACTGAACAGCTAAATCCATGATATTAAATGTTTCCTATACTAATTGTTAGCTTGGGGCAAAACTTTTATAAAAAGCAAACAAATTCTAATGATTTTCAGATAATTACAAAATGAGTTGTTACTCTTAATCAGATTTTAGTGTATTACAAATCTTTCATTACCAAAAAAAGTAAAAATATGTGACAACCCTTGTTGACTGCCCGGACAATTTAGCTGCTGTGGGCGTATGTTTCGTTGCCTGGCAACCTATCTTTTTATATTATGTTCTGTGCTTTGCCATAGCACGTGATTGTGGGTTAGGGAACGGGTTAGGCTGGCCCAGTGTTAGGGTAAGGGCTAGCCCTGTTTACATCTCCAGCTCTAACGGTAACTGATTCGGATAACCGCGGCACTATGGCAAAGCAAGAGAACGCTAGATCGAAAACGGTCCTACGCATTTTAGCACATATGACGTCATGTATAGATTGTGGGAGTTAGGGTAGATTTTAAAAAAATAATTTATAAAAAAAATTTTTAAAAAAGATAATTTATAAAAAAGATTTTTAAAAAATATAATTTATAAAAAAAATTTTTTAACAAAATAATTTAAAAAAAAATAATTTATAAAAAAAAAATTTAAAAAAAAATAATTCATATAAAAAAAAATTTAAAATAATTTAAAAAAAAATAATTTATAAAAAAAAAATTTAAAAAAAAATAATTCATATAAAAAAAAATTGTTTTATACTTATAAAAAGAAAATTAAAATAAATATAAATTGTTTTTAAAGGAAAGAAAAAAAAAATTAAATTTAAAATAGATAAAAAATATTAAAATTTCATACAAATAATGTATTTCATTGATGGCAGCCATAGTTCACCATTGGTCCATACTGTTCTGCATACAGAGTCAAAGGCTTTTATGAACACTAAACAGATCCTGTTTCTTACACTTACATGTATTATATTTATTGATAATCGTTTTGAGTGTGACAAACATTGATAACTTCGCTCAGAATAAAGTAATTTGAATGAAATTTTCAATAGCCAATTTGCATTTTCATTTTTTGAACTATAATAGACCTCTTTCTCTATATCTTAAACTCCGGTCTTTAACTATAATCTAATCCGCTATTTTCACCATTATCGTACTGAATCAGTTTTCATTTTTTGAACTATAATAGACCTCTTTCTCTATATCTTAAACTCCGGTCTTTAACTATAATCTAATCCGCTATTTTCACCATTATCGTACTGAATCAGTTTTCTTTGCAAAAGATTTTTTAAAGGGGAGCTAGCGTAGTCGCATTCTTAATTCAAAACCGTCCCTTGCATCGGTTGCTGGTGTATTTTAAATATAAACTTCCTATGTTATTAGCCCTTTTTACCCTTTATTTTAAACACACTGGACAGGGAAATGTCTGGTGAGGGTGAAAACGATGCCAGCGAAACCAAAATAATGAAATATTCAGACGGGGAAGGAAGTCGGGTTCTGAAAGATTTTTCAGTAACTAAAATTCTAAAAGAAGACTCCAAAGTAAAGTTGATGGCCATTCACGGTAAATTTGAAGGGGCGAATGATGACGCAGTTTTACTTCTCGAAAAATTACCCTTTGCTTCCAAGACAGTCAATGCCATGCTTACTGGTTCCAAACTGCACGAAACATTAAAGAATGATATTTACAGCACATATGAAGCAGTTTCTCCGCCATCATTTCCCGGATACAAAACAACAATGATATATCCGGCCACGGAGAAACACATCGCGAAATACTCTGAACAGGATGTGTTTGTTGTTCATGAGACGAAGGAGCTATATTCAACGGTTACTAAACCGTCTTTAGACCAAAGTTCATTTAGCTTACAGTGGGTTTACAATATACTGGAAAAGAAAACCGAATCCGAGCGCATCATTCACGAAGATGTCGATCCTGAAAATGGTTTTATTCTTTTACCGGACATGAAATGGGATCGAAAAGATATAAATAATTTATACCTGGTGGCAATCATAAAGAAGCATGGAGTAAAATCGTTAAGAGATTTAAATAAACAGTGTTTACCTTTACTCAAAAATATACTAAACACCGGAACTAAGGTCATAAAAGAGAAATTCAACATTCCTGATTCTAAGTTACGAATTTATATCCATTATCAGCCTTCATATTATCATTTACACGTTCATTTCACTCATGTTAAATTTGATGCCCCTGGAAGTGATGTGTTCAGAGCCCATCTTCTTTCTTCAGTAATAGAAAACATTGAAAATAATGGCGATTTTTATGAAAATAAAACTCTGTCGTTTACTCTTCGGGAGAATGATAATCTTTTTGAAAAATACAAGGAACAAGGATATTTTGATTGATGTAGTATTACGCACTTATTATAGCAATAAAAGAAAGGTTCAAGCAATTAGTTTAGTTTTGTAATTGTTGTCTGCATTGGTGTGTTTAATTTAACTTGGTCTGAGGGCCGTGGGGGGTTCGTCTGACTATTGAACGTGGGTGTAATTTTAGAGGGTATGTGGGGTTACTGAAGTGATTGTAGCTTGGTATAGTCATGACAGACTGAAAGTCTATCCTGGACTCCAATTGGGCTGATGAAGATGTGCAGTTCCCGTACAGTTTTCTCTTAAGAGAAATTTTACGCGGACACCAGTTGGCCCTATTACACACAGCCTAGGCCTACTCTTACATCAAATGCTAACAGTCAAGGGTTCTATTGTATGCACAGGATCTCAGATTTTAAGTTCCATCGAAACTACTATACACTGTCCTGTGTCGGGCTCTTCATCCTGCACCACAGCAAAGCTGACCAGGAAGAACCACAATCCAAAAAATCGAGATGGACTTTCACAATCAACACAGGATCTCCAGGTTAGCAAACCTTTGTCTAACTCACTGAGTCACCATGGTTTCCAACATAGCATATAATAGCACTGAGGGACAGAAAATATTCTCTTGGCCCTTTACATGGAAATGTTTAAAAAGATATTTTTGCAGAAAGTATAGAAATTGGATCTGCTTACAGGTTGAGTAAAAACAAAATCTAGAGGGTCTACCACATTGGTAATTTATATGCTTACACTATTTGCTTAAAGGGAGGAGGCCATCTTGAACGGCAGTCTTTGTCTGATTTTCACGAAATTCAAATTCAACCGTGATATGTCTGGATCCACCCCTGAATATATAGAGGATATTTGTCGTTTTAGAGTGAATAACATATTTTATTTCATAGAGAAGCAAGAAAACTTCACGAATGCGTAGCATGAGTGAAAATATAAACGTTTTCTTGCTTCGAGATGAAATAAAATATGTTATTCACGACAAATGTTCTATTTATTTTTTATGATTTTACAATCATTTTAGGTAAAACAACTGCTAGCCAGTGAAATAACACTTTTATTTCACTGATAAAACGTGGTATTCCACTGCTGATCATAAAATAAATTAAAGAGAGAAAGAGAGAGAGAAATTGTGTTTAACGTCCACTCAACACAAACTAGGTCATTTCGGGACTAACATATGGTTTCATTTTATTTCAATAATTCGCTTGCGTGTAGGGGTCTTTAGCAGTGGGAGCAAACCGGAGTGCCCAGAGGAAACCCACGAGGTTGAGAAGGCACCCCTATCTCCATGTCACATACGCTCACACCAGGGCTCGAAACCACAAAATAAATTAAAATAATTAGCATGCAAGATGAAATGAAATAGGGTTTAAGGTCCTACTGTTCTGCTCCTAACCTGGGCTAATGAAGACAGGCATACGCCATACAGTGTGCTATGAGTGAAATTTTGCCCGGCCTACTCTTATATTGAATTCCAACTGTCAGGGATCTTTTACGTGCATACCAATGTGTATATGGCACTTTGGATTTTTGTCCCATCCAAATGACTACGGTACTAGACTTTACAGCTGTCCTTGTCAGGCCCTCTGTTCTGCATCGCTGACAAGTGGGGACCATGCCGCAAAATGGCTCATTTCTCATGCCAGGGGGTCACGGTGGCTAAGTGGATAAGGCGCTGGTTCGCTAGGGAGGTCGGGTGTTCAATCCCTGCATTGGTCGAGCAAGTTCATCTCGATTTCCCGGCGTGATGCAGAAGGAGGACCTGACAAGGACAGCTGCCTAGTCGTTCGGATAGGACGAAAAACCGAGGTCCTGTGTACACATAAAAGATCCCTTGGCAGTTGGAATTTGATATAAGAGTAGGCCGTAGCGCTGTGTCTGGGCAAAATTTCCCTCATACTCATGCACACTGTATGGCGTATGCCCATCTTCCATTAGCCCAGGTTAGGTGCAAAAAGTAGGACGTTAAACCCCATTTCAGAGTCTTGAAATTTGCTGAGTGTGTTCCTGGTTAATATATATGATCTCGCATCAAATTTCAGACCAATTGGTCAAAAACTGTCAAGGACGACAAGTTAGGTGTACGGAAGTGCATTAGCCTAGCGCCGGACGTTAAACCCCATTTCATTTCATATCTAGAGAGCTCGAGAGAAAACACTTTAAGCAGTCTGGATAATCGAATTATCTACTTCCTTTAAGAAACCGGAACTGACATCAGAGTGCTTCGTGGACGAGAAAATACGCGATACGGCTTCTGTAAACTGTCAAAAAAATTTATTTTTATTGGAAGTCTGGACCCCAAATTTACAACTATGTGGTAACCATTTCAAGGTTTCGACCTTTCATTGAACTACATTGATTTTCAAGTCGTTATTTTAGGATTATTTAGTGAATTATTTCGACATCTTGTCAGTTGTTCGTGACGTCTGTCTCGGGTGATTGACCGATTTAATCCTAAAAACACAGTTTAAGATTTGGACTTGTGATTTGTCAAATCGATGTTTTCGTATCATCTGTATTCGAGTGTCATTACTTCAGAAATCACTGACCGTGGAATTGCTGAATAATTAACACAATATAAACTAGATTGACGTTTCAATGATAGCGAGACGGCGTCAAACTGGTCAACACGCCGCATCTGATGTCAATTATCAGGTAAACGGACAGAGCAGAAACCGAACCATCCAAGATAGTCCTTCTCCAAAATCTAGTCGTAGAACCCACAACGATATTGATACTGAAATGACGTGTCGAGACCGTTCCAATGAGTTTTTGTCAGCTGTCAAGTTACTTCAATCACGACAGGGAAATGGTGTTGCTCCAATTCGTCAAAGAAAAGACTTACGTGCTAAAAGTGAATTCAATGTGATTGCAAAGAGAATTGGCAAAGATTTAGCGAATACTTTTGCTAAATTAGAAAAACTAACCCTTTTAGCTAAAAGAAAATCCCTTTTTGATGATAAACCTGTGGAAATACAGGAGCTAACATACATTATAAAACAAGATATCAATGGATTGAATAAACAAATTGCTCAACTTCAGGAACTGTCACGGGCTCAGAGAGCGCATAATGGCAAACATGTCCAAACACATTCCAATTCTGTGGTGGTGGCATTACAGTCAAAATTGGCAAGCATGTCAAATGAATTTAAACAAGTTTTAGAGGTTCGAACGGAGAACTTAAAACACCAAAAAGAAAGAAGGGAACAATTTTCTCAAGCTGGAGCTTCCTCAAACATGCCACCAACAACTATGGCTGGTCAGACAAAATCTGTCTTGTTTGAAGAAGAAAATCGTCAAAACGGAGATTATGCAATAAATATGGATGGCATGGATAAAACACAGTATCAGAACCAATTAACATTGGTGGATGAACAAGATTCTTATATACAGAATCGCGCGGACACAATGCAGAATATAGAATCTACAATCGTAGAGCTGGGATCCATTTTTACGCAGCTGGCTCATATGGTACAAGAACAAGAAGAAATGGTTGGACGAATTGACGCAAATGTTGAGGACACTCAGTTAAATATTGAAGCTGCACACAGTGAAATATTAAAGTACTTTCAATCTGTCACATCAAATCGCTGGTTAATGATAAAAATATTTGGTGTTTTAATTGTATTCTTTATAATATTTGTAGTATTTATGGCCTAAATTAAAATTTAACAAATTGTACATGTTAGGTATATTTATTTAATGAACAGTGACTAATAACAATGTTGACATTCATGAATGAACCGGTTTATATATTATTTGTTGAACACATGATTGTCTATATGATGTTAGGGTGCCCCACCCTAAATGAATATCTCCAAATATCTCGACAATTACATAATATATTTAGAAAGCCTTAAATCTGTTTCACACATTTATAGTCACTAAATAAACGACCATGCTGTACTTCATAAGCTATGATCATTAAACCATACATAAATAATACTGAAAAATGGTTTGGAGTGGCGTCCATAACATCCAGACACTTTTGAGTAAAAGATAGGTTACGTGCCCTTGTTTTAAAATTAGTCTCGCTTAACTAGTCTACCGATCTTCTACGTCTAATTGACGGGTCGGGATAATCAAGACTACTTTTTTTACGAAACATGGAACAAGAAATTGAATTTAGAAGCACCAACATCAGGCAACTCAACAATATTTTTAAGAACCTTGTAAAAGTAAAATAAAACTACTGCTTTGATCATATTCTTGCATTTTGGATGTTGAGTCAGAGATATTATTTGTACTTAACCAAAATATGCAGCTTCTAATGGTACAGCTAATTATAAGGCAATTTAAAAAATAAAACGAGCGTAATTTCTAAAGATGCCGTAATAACCAAAAAGTTAAATATTATTGCTATTCAGAATCGTCAACAATAGATTTTTTACGGCTGTAGTAGTGTTTGGTGTTTTGAACATTTCCGCATGCTGTTGCTATTTATAGCCTCACCGAGTGTGCGAGACTGTTAGAAATCAGTAGTAAGTCATTGAACTAAAACGTGCAGGATCAACGTGTCAAGAACAACTTTTCAGTTGGCACGTGGGGCACCCTAATGATGTACAGTATTATCAGTCATACATGCATGTAGCTATTAATGCATCTTGGTCAGATCCATGTCAAGGGAGGTAATGGGCTGAGGGAAAGGCCGAAGATGCCTTAATGAGAATTAAAAAGAAATTGGGAAAACTTATCAATGCATTATTATATGTACTGGTTTTCGATACTATATACATGTATGCTTGGCTTGTTTGTTGTATAGACAATCTTAAAATCATGTGATGTCCCAGTGAATATATATATATATATTCATTCAAAGATGCATTATGTCCAAGCTAAATGTGTCTATTGCAAGTCTTTTTGATAGTTGCATGTAAAAAATTCATCAAAATCTTAGATAATGCACGCATCAGGAAAGCTTGACATACTGAAATTGACCAAAAATGTTGTTTAGAAAAATAGTTTAAAAATTTAGGTAACATTAACATATTTTAATTTATGTAAATTCACATATATGCATGTATTGATTAATAGCATGAAACATGTATGTACATTTGTATATGATAATGTTCTTATGTATGATATTATATTGTTTTATCATTTGCGTAAAATAAATCAGAATAATGTTTAATTCATGATTATAATGCACATATATTTATATTATGGTATCGGTTCATTCACTGTGTACATTTTATAAGATTCTGATTATGTACACTGCAAACTTACAGCCCAGTTGTGTGAATAATGATGTGCCATTGGATACACATGGCTAGGACATACTGTGTGATCAGTTCTATTAAACATCAGCAGTGTGGTACCATATATATCAAGAAAATGGTGTCAATATTGAATTACTGTACAGTAATTTATATAATATCAATTCCTATTTCCCCAGGAATACTCCACATGTGATCTATTCCATTTTCATAGAACCTCCCAGTCCCAGACAGCTAGTGTAGAGTGCAAATGCCTGCCCCATAATCAAAGTTTGTATCTGGGTTTCATTGTTTCATCATGGTTGTTATATCAATAAAATCTAAATTATTATGACCCTGATTCAGTATTTTGGATTTCATTTACAATATATAGTATCTTAAGGTTGATCATGCTTATGTACTTGTCAATAGACATATATATCTGTTCAATACTGTTACTTTCACAGGTATTTCTTGGGAACATTAAGATTTTGTGAAAATCATCATATATACATATATCATACAATCATTTGTATTGGTAATTTGATCAGTTTAATAGGACATGTATGTCTTCCTTCACACAATTGAACATTTAACTTAGAGTCCTTCTCATCTATTTATATCATGGAACACACTATACAAACACACCTCATGTTGTTGACTCAGTGACTCTTTTCAAGTTTTCAATTCATGCTTTCAAAGAGGGTAATTCTGGTTTCTAGACGGATATATGTCAATCAACTTGATAATATTATATGTATTTATTTCTAGATACATTTGATTTACATCTTTCATAAGTTCAAATATCTATGTTAATTACATTCATTCATATCCATTTGTATTTTTATCACTTTTGTTTTCAGTTTTTGTGTAGTATTTTTACTTGGTACTCCGTTTGGCTAAGTACTCGACGATAAGCTTTAATTCCCAAAAGTAATTATATATGAATAAAAGAAGTACCGAAGCAAATCAGAGATTTATGTTATGGTGCAGTAATAATAAACGGTTGAGTTCTCAAACAGCTTTCTTGCAAAAGGATTGATCTCTTTTTGATTATGAAATAAGTTCCATATGAAAACACATTCTAAGCACTGTGACAGCTTACCAGTGAAAAGGTTTATGCACAATAGCTTATGATGAAAAAGGAACCAAATTAATTTTTAGCTGTCCAGAATATCAAGTCAAACAGTAACATGGGCATCATGTATGTTGTCATATTTTAATTTATATGGTATGGAATGTTGATATATCAGTGAGAAATGTGATTAATACATGTGCAATTACCAATTATATCAAAATGCCTGTTCATTTACAAACTTTTCCTCATGAATATTGATATTTTAAGACAATTTCCATGTGCCGGTATGTTATAGCTCAAAAACAATGAACTTTAGCTTCATGCTAAGCACTTTGTCTTAAATTAAGCTCTCCTTATTTGTGAATAATAATAGATATGTACCAAAGCTTTCATAGTGCACATTCCATTGAGATACAATGGTCCTAAGAAAACTATGATTTTTAAATTTAGAACTTTGTCAACTCTTGAGTATAACTAACTGAAACACTTGATTTGTCTGGTAGTCGTTGTACAGTTAATCCTTTAGCACCTGCCTGAAACTACTGCTCTCTCTAGTGCTACAAACTTTTTTTTGAGTTGCTTGTATAGCTGTGAATTATGTAAGGACTGTGAACAGTAGTTTCAGGTAGTTTTGAATGAAACTGAGTTTCAGTACTAAATATATGAAAGATCACGTTCCTGTAATTGAACCAGGAACAAGTCCTCATGCGTTACTCATCTTGTTCTTTTATCTTGGGGCAGCATTCTTTGCAAAAAGGCCTAGGGCTCTGTCAATTCAAGTGCGATCAACATGAAACTTGGCATGCTAGTTCCGTGGACAATTGTCTGACTTAAATTTTGATATGATGAGATGTCACAATTTGAAGATGACGGCTGTGGCGTAAAGGTTTATGGCTACTTGAAATTACTATAAATATTTTGTTGAAATTATTTGAATCAGACTGTTTTTAGTTTTGTTGAATGAATTTAAATATGAACATATTGTATCTTATATTTTTAATGATGTGGGGAACTAAGTTAGTAATTTGTATATAACAATGTAAATAAAATTGTACATTTCTTATGCTGTAAATAAACATGTTAAATCTTTTCAATTAGTTTTTCTGATGTTTATTTCAAATATCCAATCAGTGAAGATTCTCTTAGGGCTTAAATTTGTCGGTATTGATGAATGTCATGTAGAGGGCAGGATATTCATAATTTTCATTAAACACATGATACCCCACTTCCTAGTTATATGTCAAATTCAGACTGGTAAACAATTTTTATGTACTTTTATGTTTGTTGTTGCTTGCAATTTCTGTTTAGTTTGTGTGTTTTGTCTGTGTGTTTTTTCTTATGCTATTACAAAAGGGTGAGGGGGGATACTTGAAGTACACAGTATATTAGCCATAAAACATTGTTTATTACAAGATGTAGGTTATAATTATGTAAGGTGTTTATTTGGGAGAAAGGTGTGTTGTTATGTGCATTCACTGTCTTTATGGGGCTAAAGATATTGTATATCACAAAGTGTGGGTTATATGTGTACTCACTGTGTCTATTGGGCTATAGATATTGTATATCCCAAGGTGTGGGTTATATGTGTATTGACTGTGTTTATTGGCCTAGAATACACAGATTGTATAAAAAGTGGATACCTAAATTTAGGTTAATCCTTATTATACAGGTAATACTTCAGCTTTGTTCGGAAAGTTAGTTTGATGAAAAATGAATTTAAAATGGTTCTTGATTATACTTGACTTCTACCAGTGGTTTACTAAACTGAATACCAAAAGAAACTTTGCATCAGATTGACATGACTAATTAAAAAACTAAAAATAGCAACGCTTTGATGTAGAGTATATTTAATGCATCAACATGTTCACAGTGGATTGGAAAACTTCAAATGAACGCTGTGCGGTAAATGGAATTACACCATACAAACAAAATCCCATTGTTCAGAGTTTCAATGCAGTTCATTAACATCAGGAGAGTGTTCAAAATCACTAAAAATGTCATTTTAAAGTTTAATATCGAATGTGACCACCCTGTGCAGCAATACAGGCCATGATTCGACGTTGTACTGAAGACGTCAAACGTCGGATGGGATCAGGTGGTAGGTGGTTCCATTCTTCTTGCAGAGCTTGAATCAATTCTTGTCTGTTGGCGGGAACGTGTTGTCGGGCTCGAACTTGCCTGTCCAAGCGGTTCCAGAGGTGTTCAATGGGTGATAAGTCTGGAGAACACGCTGGCCACGGCAAGACATTGACGTTGTTGGCGGCCAAAAAGTCCTGTACGATATGAGCTGTGTGGGACCTGGCGTTGTCGTGTTGGAACAGAACACCCACAGGCTGTTGTTGGAGGTAGGGCAGCACCACTGGACGAAGGATTTCATCTCTGTAACGTTGCGCGTTGAGATTCCCATTAATGACGATGGGTGGCGTCTTCTGGTTCCCACAAATGCCTCCCCACACCATGACACTACCACCACCGTAGGGAACGACTTCTCTAACGCAGCAAGCAGCAGTCCTTTCTCCTCTGCGACGGTAAACAGGCTGTCTGCCGTCAACTCGAAACAAACAGAACCGACTTTTGTCGGAAAACACAACGCGTTGCCACTGCCGACGTTGCCACCTTCGCACTGTATTTACCCATCGTAGTCGTCTGCGTCGATTTTCAGGAGTCAATAACTGTCCTTTGAACGGTCGGAAGGCCCGGATACCTCCTGTTCGTAGTCTTCTGGACACTGTCTGTGGGCTCACCCGCCGACCCAAAGCATTCCATGCTGATGACGTCACCGCCAGGAAGCGGTTTCGCAGGTGCAGCGTTCAAAGATAACGGTCTTCCCGTGGCGTGGTGACACGTGGTCGTCCGGTTCTGGACCTGTCCGATGTCCGTCCAGTCTGTCTGAATCGATGTACCAAATTTCCAACTGTAACGCGGGAACAGCCAAAGGTTCTTGCAACGTGAACGTGCGTGGCCCCAATATTAAGCATTCCCAGTGCTCGCTGACGCTGTCCTTCTGTAAGTCGTGGCATTTTTCAGTGTTCTTTTTGCATTGTGGTTGTTTGACATTGCTACTGTGCAGTTTTTATACTCCTGTGGCACGTGCATTTCTCCCAGTAACGACGTCACGTGATTTTCACATTTTCGCGTTTTCAAAGAAACACGGGAATATTGCCGGTAGAAATTGTAGGTCAAAGAAGCTTGCGTTTGGGCGATGTGTTCATCCTATTTGTTTTTTAACCTGTCCAACTAATTTGTAACAACTTTGTTTTTAAATGTGCAAAGTTTCTTTTGGTATTCAGTTTATGTTCAGTAGCCATAAAGCTGGATGATTTTGTTATCATAAGGTCCTTGTTAACAGGGGGCAACAGTAAACAGCATACCTACATATGTCTGCCTCAGTACATTCTTAACACCGGTAAAGACATGTCATGCATTAGACAGGATATGGCACTTGCTTCTGCTTATATGTACATGTATGTGAACGTGTAGGCAGGACCTTGATTTTTGTCCATATGATGAACTAGATGCTTTTCCTGCACCACTGACAAGGGGACATCGAGACTGGAAAAGCTAGAGGAACTTTCTTTAGTGAGCCAGTGCCCTACTCATGGCTCATCTGTCCATCACATTTACTTTACACCATGTTAATACATTAGAATTAGAGTTATTGTGTTCCAAATAATGTTTTGGGCAGACTACATGAATTAAAGGTACTCTAATTTGGAGTGGGGGAACAGAGATGCTCAAAATAATTTACCATTGAGAAGCTGACTGCCCACTACTAACCAAAATGTAGAACATTTTTTATGTTGTTGTTGGCCAGCTTTTTTTTTTTGACATTGCCAATAAAAATGCCTCTTTCTCAAGAAGGGGTGGGGGGATTATAGAAACAGACACAGTGACTTGATTACTTAAAAAGAAAACTTAAAAAGTATTGATATTATGTAAAATTTATTTTGGGGATATGTTGCTTTACTGCAAGTCCTATGCTAACCTCATCTAACTACAGTCACACACACACACATAACTTTATCCTAATATTATCAACATAAGCCTGAAAGCAAAGTCATTTTTTTTATCGATTCTTCAACTCATTATACATATATAGTCAATGTACATAATATATTTATCTTCTCTTTCTTTTACAACTCTTATATACACAGGATTTAAAAATTATAATGTATAAATAACAGAGCACACTTCTATAAACCACAGAGGCTTGAAACAATCTTATAGCACTGAAAATATAACTACGTTCTAATGTCCTCAAGCATTTTCTTGGTGTTTGGAAGTTTGGAATCAATGAATCCAATCAATGAATCCAATGAAATGACCAAAATAAACTGTAATCAAATTTATGGTAACAGGTAGGATTATTTCTAACTATAATTTTTTGGGGATAATAGGCTAAATTGTCATCTTTTAAACAATACTTTTTAATTCATAAAATTTACCTCAAACCCCTGGCTTACCTTCTCCTCAATCTGCTATTTATTAGCTTTACTTAACTTAAGATGCAGCTATAATTATATATCACTGAGTGATTGAGACTAAACATTATATAATCTGCTCAATCAAATATGGCCATGATACCAATATGGTAATAATAACCTAATTCTTCGTTCTTATCTAGGGAAGCTAAAAAGTAACTGGCTAAGGAGAGGCAGCCAATATGCTGGTTATCTAACTATTTATCAACAAATCATTCAATATTTACAATCATTCTTCACATAACAAAATATAATAAAGAGACATCTTCTTAAAAGAAAACCTGAAATATATCTTGACTTCACATTTCAAATAATGGCAAGACATACTTCACATTTTAAAATGCAACATACAACATAGCATGTAATATCTACTAAAATATATATAATGCCACAAAATAACATATAAAGACCCAATAACACATAAATATTATATTTTTGGTAATTTTTTATATTCAAAAATTTCATTTATCACTAGAAATCTGATTAAATAGCCAACTAATGGGGTCAATTCCTTACAATGAATTTAATGTAAGCAAAATATAAAGTCACACAATTGCTTTCAAATCTAAGAGGAAATAGAATTCTTTTTGCATGATTTGATTGTGTTTATCGGCAGTTCAAATAGTCATTACCATTTAGAAAAATCATTCAATTTTTATTAATTAATGAAATCCCATAAAATTTGCCCCATGATCCTTGTTTACAATGTGTGCAGTTCCACTAAGACATCACTAACAATATTATACCATATTTGGCAATAATCCCATTTATAACCTTAAAATAAAGCAAATTAATATGGGACTACTTAAAATGCAAAAACACTAATAAATTAATAAGTATAATTATTAAATATAAATACAATTAAATATATCACAATATTAAAACTATTCACTTCAAGTTAAATAAGTCTTGTTATTAGCTGTTGAAAAATTAGGAAAGATAGAGTTCCTGTTCTTCCGGATGAACACTTCCATAAAGAACACGTACATCCATATGAATGCCCTGATTAACAACATGCATGGTAGAAAATATTTTAAGTTCCTATAAAAAGTGGGTACATAAAAAGCATGTTACATATAAACATGTAGAATGAACCATTGAATTTTTCTTTTATAAATTTGTCAAAGTACTCTTAAAGACGTTTGATTGTAATCAATGAAGAGAGCATAAAGACAAAGATAAAGTTTACATAAATAGAAAATACACTTACATACAAAATAGACATAAATAAACACTTAAAATATAATAAAATAACAAAAATTGCTGCATGATGTAATTGGACCAAAAAATAATGTTGTTAAAGCACAATGGTCGTAATATAAATCAAACTATTAAAGCCACCAATTCCCAATTTACATGGCTTCATCCACATCAAAATGAATCAAATTTCATTATTTAAAATTTAATTTTTAAAATCAAACTATAAAAGGTAAAAAACCTACTGATTAAAAAGAGACCAAAAAAAAAGAATTATTAACACATAGGTGGTGCTGAATAGTTATCATCTGCAGAATATTGCTAAATTTTCAATTTATATCATCTTCATATCAACGAAATTAAACCATTTTTTGACTCGTATTCCCTCATATTGTTGTTTGCAAATGATTATTGGTGGCTTTCAAGTTAGTTTCAGTTAATGGTTAAAATGCTGATTGTGTATAACAGCTGTCTAATTTAACACAAGCAGTCCACCACGAGCCTAACCCACCTATTTGACAATAGTCTATTGCACCTTTTCAAGTCTTCACCTCGCCCCCCCCCATCCTTAGTTCAAAATTCTTGTTGTCACTAATATTTAGGACAAGTATGTTTGCATGTCCCCAAAACTCAAATATAGGGTCTAGTACTCACAAAGGAAGAAATTTCAAATTTGTAAAAATAGATGAAATAATATTTCTATTAAAATTAATTAGGACCGCTTGTACATTGAAATTATCAATCGGAATTTCAAATTTCCAAAATCTCTTTGATTGGGTACACCCCTTGAAATGGATACATGTCAATTGATTTGCCCCCCCCCCTCCTCTGCATGCCACTGAGTACTCTATGTATCATGCATGCAAGATCAGTGAACTAAAGACTGAACATGTACTACGAATTTTGTAGCCCTTGCTTTTAGAAGACATATGAGCTTTCAGCTGCTTTATAACATTTAAGTGACATCTACACAATATGAACAGAAGCTACCACTTAAAATCAATTCCTCTTACCATTAGTACAATTTTGAACTACAACTCTTTAAGTTAGCTATGGATACCAGTCAGTCGCTCCCTCTCTCCATGCCACTGCACATGTGTACTAAGAATTTGGTAGCCCCTGTATTTGGGAGAAATATGAGCTTTTAGCTGCTTTATGAGATTTAACCGAAATCTACACAATATGTAACTCAATTCCTCTTCATATTTAGCAATTTTTTACTTTTTTTCCAGTTAGCTGAAATGAAATATGACTGAAATGAAAATCCTTGCAGTGTACAATCAACGCAGACTTATAAGAATTTAAAACCTGGTTAAAAACCTTAACCACACAAAATCAATCCATCAAACCTAAACTACTCAGAATTTGTACGCGGTCCTCTTTTTAAGAGTATCTGAAATTCATCACTGTTACTGATATTATACATGAATAATTTTCGTGTGGGATATTTCATCTCATCAGCACCATAGGGGCTGTCTTTTTCCAGAAAAAATAAACGGAATCGTGCAGGAGGAACTCCAACAAAATCCTGTAATGTCTTTTTAAATTGTCCAACAGTTTGATTAATATCCACTTTAACCAATTTTTCTTTATCATCAAATTTCACTTTGACTGCGAAATGTGTTTTTGGTTTTAAATCCAGGTCCACCAATGGGTCCAATTTACCATATACAGCCTCCAGTTCATAATATCTGTAATGTAGAAATTGATTTTATTTCAAAACCTCAATATTAGAATAGTTAAATGAATAAAATGAAAGGGGTTTAACTTAACGTCCTACTATTCTGCACTGGCAAGACTAATGAAGAGGGGTATACGGCTATACACCATAGGGTGTGCTATAAGGAAAATTTTGCCTGGACAGCAACTGAATTCCAACCGCCAAGGGTTCTTTCTCATGCCATGTGAACAACTGGGTGCTTTTTCTTGCCAGGCCCTTTGTTCAAGGGGAAACCACTCTGGAAACTCATGAGGAACTTTCTCGGCCAATGCTGGGATTGAACCACTTAACACCAGACCTCCTGGCAGATAACAGTCAAGTTGCCAGTTATTGATAACCTGATATTTTTGCGGAGTGTTTGCCCCATGGGTGTTTTTCAGGTAATCTAGTAATTTTCTAGTAAGATTGAAGGTCTTTTCCATATATACCAAATAACCACCCAATAAATACTTTTGATACAATGTATCTTTATATAAAGATAAACCGTTCATCCCATTTCTATCCTTTTTGGGGGGTGTTGGGATGGCCTAGTGGTTTAGACTGTTGCGCTTTAACATTTAGCTGGCTGGTCACCTCTGGCTTGCAGCTGTGGTTTCGATCCCTGGTGTGAGCATATGTGGCATGGAGATAGGGACGCCTTCTCAACCTCGTGGGTTTCCTCCCACTGCTAAAGACCCCTACGCGCATGCGAATAAATAAAATAAAATTTTAAAAAAACATGTTAGTTCCAAAATGACCTAATTTGTGTTGAGTGGACGTTAAACCCCATTTCTCACTCTCTCTCTATCCTTTTTATACTTGGCACTGTCACCCATTATTATATTATTTACCTGTCTGGCTTCTCGTTATCATCACGATCCATGTAATATCTTATGAAAGCTCGTTCAGCATCTTCTCTCTCTGATTCTTGAATATGACTACCATTCAGATGCGTTAAATTAGGTAATCTGGCTATCTGTAGTTGACGACGTAAATTATCCTCTAATGACTACAAAAATAATAGTCACAATTACATATACCTAACCTAAGTAAACAATCACATCAAGTTTCAAAGTCTTCAATTACAAGAATCATATATATGTAATTGCAGTGAACAATTACATCAAGACGCAAATCAGGCGCGGATCCAGAGGGGGGGGTCCAGGGGGTCCGGACCCCCCCTGCTCAGGCTTGAAAATTTTTTATGTGATTTTATTGGCGATTTAGACCTGTAATTTTGGAAATTACCTTCCGGAAATACGTCAGAATGAACCAAATGGAAACTAATTTACCAAATTAATCGGTTATCAAACCTAGACCCCTCCCTGCAAAAAATCCTGGATCCGCGCCTGCAAATCTCCAAGTAAGAGTTCTTATTGCATTTGCAAGCTTTAAAGGTCAAATGGTAAACATGGGATGATAATGAAATGGCTTTATATATAAAATCAAAGCAAGACATTTCCTATTACCTCAAAACATGGTATGTTCAACAGTCGAACATCTCTTAGATTAGGGAATTTTCTTAGATTGTCCAGTTCCTTCCAATCTTGTATAGCTGTATGATTTAAGTTTAAACACTGTAACCGTGGAAACGCTTTTGGTATGACTTCTTCAGGTTCAATGGAACAAATCTTACATTCAGCCATTACAAACCGCTCCATATTAGGAAAAACATAACCAAACTTGCATATTTCTTCATAGGAATGAACTTGATTACCATTAAAATGTAGAGTTTTTAAAGTTGAGTAGGGCTGGTTAAAGTTAAACTCTATGTTTTTATAATTATTAAGGCTCAAATGAAGTTCCGTCAATCTGTGAAAACAAGGATGGATTATTAAATTAGATATAAATAGGTTTTACGCTACAGAATTTTCACGAATTGCAACAGAAGCAAGATGCAGGTGTGCTTCGAACACCAGAAGTAACTTGATTTTCAACAGAAACAACATGTTTGTACAATATTCAAGTACTATTAAACATATATTATACAAGAATTAAATCTGCCTATTGAAGGTTTTTCTTTAGGCCTGATATGTTATCTAAATTATAACCAATTCTCAATGTCATCGCTAGCCTGCGATATGTACAGCATTAGGATCCGATTTGCTGCTCAACTTTCATTCATGATTAAATCGTGAAATGGATAATAAAATTTCGAGGCTAGGTTTAACTCACAAACTTTTCTAACACATTTTCATATCTTATGATGACTGATGAACAGATGATCTTTGTACCATGAATACTCCACTTATTACAAAATCTACTTACTCTGGAAACATCTGGAGAAGAGAGTCTACTGTAGACCAGGGCACACCAGTATTATTAACGACCAATTGATTGACATTAGGAAAACACAAATCATCATTTATTCGCAAAGAAGACTGGAGGTCATTTGCTGTCAGATTTAAAAATGATAAATTGGGAATTCTTTCTACAATCTTTAGAATCTGAAGAAAAAGAAAAAATATATGCTACTGGGGAAAACATTTGAAAAAATCTGTTAGGCTGGATAAACCACCATAAAGAAATGTTTATTCACATGTGTTGGAAAATTGACCTTACAGTTCACAAGTTCTTTACAAATTTGAAGGAGAGTGACAAATTGAGTTTAACATTAGCATAACAAAGACTAGGTCATTTCAGGACTATCATATGGAGATCGAACTGGAGAAAGCCCACAAGGTTGTGCAAGTGACCATACTCCTTGTCACATACAAACTAGAAGTCAAAACCACATCACTTGACTACATAAAGACAGACCTCATGATCTAAAGAGCATGCATTAGACCACCCCAAAATTTACCCACCCAATACATTTGTTTATTCAATCATAAATGGATAAGAAAGACAACTCTCGAAAACCGAACAATGTATATTATGTAAAACTGATATTTTGTTCTAATTTGCTTTTGTATTATTATTATTATTATTAAGGATTTATATAGCGCCACTTCCACAGTACTGTGCTCCAGTGCGCTTTACAATGTAGATATAAAAGCAAGTATAGAAATAAAATAAATAGAAAACATAAATATAAAAAGGATATACAGGTAAGGTACGGCATACAATAGGAAAGACATGTACATTTAAAATACTTAAAACATAACCATATAGACAACTGTATAGAATGATAAAATTGATATAGTAAAAGTACGATAATTAGTAAAACACAAGAAAGACAAAAAAATAAAATCTAATTATCACAGTTATATATTGGACATCTTTTGGTGTAAATACAATAAAAACTATTGAAATGCTTCATTAAATAGATGTGTTTTGAGGTGTGTTTTAAAAGTAGACAAGGACGGCGAATTTCGTACACTCAGGGGTAAGGACCCTGGAAGGCAAAGGATCATTCACCATAGTTCACAAGTCGGACAGGTCTTTTAATTAAGAGATTACCAGAGGATGACCGCAAAGTACGACTAGGAGTATATAATTCTAATGTAGTTCTATGGAAGACAGTAAAATTTTTTAGCCTAACAGATGGACAGAAAGAAGTGACAAGTATTTTGGGCCGAAAAAAAAAACCCAGTTTACCTCTTCCCAATCAGTAAGATGATTTTTAGTGAGATCAAGTTCACAAACATTTGTGCACATTCTCTGGATTTCATCCACATCCCCAGCAGCTGATATCTGTTGATCTGTTAAACTCAAAACTTTTGGTGCTGCTATTAAATCACCGGACTCTATACAAAAAATAGTAATGACATTACATGTATAAACAATACATACACAGTCTTTACAACAAAAACAACACAAGATTGGACTACGCCTCTATCAGTTATTAACAATGTTTTATAACCGGTAAAGTCATGTTCTAAAACATTTTTATTAAGAAACAGAGACTGAAGGGTTTCTATAAATCTTTATACTTTGTGATATTTTTGTTGTGAATAGTTAACCATACTTCTAGATGTCATTTTCGGAATTAATAATGTACATACATAGGACACAATACTATGGAATATAATTATTGTTTATTACTGCGGGATGTTTCTACTTGTTAAGATTCTGTTGTCTTTATAATTGACACACAGATCAGATAGTGATATACAAGGCACAATTCTATGTAATACAATTACCGGTACTGTTTATTGCTGAACCATTGTTTATTGTTGAATTGATTAGTGATAGGCCAAGTTCTACGCGATGCAGATTTTTATTTCGATAGATAAACAAGACTTTTTGTTTTTTGAATAATTTTAATTCAATTTTGGGTTTATGGATGACAATGGGTTAGAGATTTAGCTACTTTAAACAATTTTTGATTCTTCTGTCATATCAGATCCATATATGTTATTCTTATCATCTGATTTATAGATGACATGGACACTACCTTATAATAAGTCACTCATAAATGATCACTCTGAATATGTCAACTGACCATAATAACAAACTAGAATTTTGACTAAGTGAATTGAACTGATGCCTTAAAACATACCAGATAATTTTGCTGGTCCTCTTTTTGGAACATAAATTTTACAACAATCTTCTAGACTAGAATCACAGAACTTTTCTGTAATGGCTTCCACCAAAGTCTTAGTACCAGAATATTCTTCTGGATTTTCTCTTTCATCCATGTTGCTAAAATCTAAAACAAAAAAATCTCAAATCATAATTTATTATATAAAATTTTGGAAGAAAGTTAATTGATAATTAAATGGTCTGAATTTTTTTTGATTATTCATTAAGTTCCTGTTTATTAATGAATTACACTACATTATGCTTCATGGAGAAAAGTAAACCCAAACCATTGATATGCTTCCTTTACTATAAACAATGAAAATATTTAATAATTAATATCAAACATCTTTTTTACTTTCAATGTATTTTGTCTTCTAGATTTGATTATAGCATTGTCAGAAAAAATCAATTTATTTTTGTGATAAATGGACTACCTATAAAATCAATGAAATCATAATCAAAATAACAGTCACTGCCATTGAGGATAAACACTTCGTTTACATGTGTATCACATAGCGTGTCAAGTCTATTCTAAACTTTCCATTATCAACTAATTAGATTTTAGATCAGGAAGACCAAACTTCAAATTTGAATAGGCATCATGAAATATTTAATTTGTGAATGAAGCCATATGGAAAGAAAAGAAGATAAAAATAGCAATTAATTATTAAAAGTATCTATTCACTATTTCACAGTAAGATCTATACATCTGTTGAAAGCAAGCTTTCTGGTCATAAAAAAAATGATAGCTTAACGGTTAATCTTTAACTTTTGACTTTTACAATCCTTTTTAAACCATTTACATACCAGAATTTGAATAGGCTGTTCTGTTTATCTATTGTGTGTCTGTGTGCATTAAGCTAAGAGAATGAGTACAGCCAGCAGATAAATAATGTCTCAAATTACAGAGTAGGGTATACCGTTAAACAATTTTTCTTTCCTCAATCTGGTGCACCACAATAATGTAACAATAACTGAATAACACCTCGGGCACTCTGGAATATAGTTGTTTAATGACGCTGTGCGACAGTCTCGTGTTCTTATTTCCAACTATTAAAATGCAGTCAACAAATATCCAAAAATAAACATTAGCAAGTCTAGATAAGCATAGAAATTAGGTCAGCAAACTCAACCAACGAAATGATAAATCAGCTGTGAAAAGCGTCTTTGAAATTTTGCCAAATGACACGGTCAGGACAGTTCGTTCAAAGTCAAACGAAACTGGATTAGTTCATCATTGCATTTTTCATCTTATTACGTAATACTTTTGAGCTTACCTATCTGCAATGAATAAAATATCGAACGTAAACTTTTTACCTTAAGCTTGTTTATGTCACCTGCTTTTGTTATTATCGGAAGTGTGTAGTACGTCATGAATCCTGTTATTTACTAAAGTGACGTACGGAATTTGTGTGTAGATCTGACGTCATCTCCACGTTGTCAAATGGCTAGAAGTTGTTGTCATGGATGAATCTTCCAAGTTACAGGGATTAGAAGGTCGTATTGACGTTCCAGTTGTAGAGACACAAAGCTTCAAGAACAGGTATACCATTTTAATAATGAAACAGGTTTATTCTTTCATGATAAAAAATTACTGAAAGTGAACTAAAGTAAACATTACATTGCTTCGTCTGACAGTGACAAGCGATGTTATGACGTCGTATCACACACTGATGACTTCGTGGCTCGTGCAGATTTTACACAAAGTATAAGCTTAAACCTGTATTATAATATAGTTTGTGGTAATTATTGATATTTCATACAGTTTGATTGAATATAACCATGCCATAATTTTAATTGTTACTTTAGTTAAAGGGCCAATCCCGATAACTTTTTGGGGAATAAAATTGCTTAATTTTGTTTTAAAATAACTTAAAACCCATTACCTAAGACCGACCAACTAACTCGATATTTGTGATACGCTTGTAAATAACTTAAACCTGACAGGCTTCATCTGGAAATGGAGACCGTTGTATTATACAGTATCTGGATAAAACCATACTTTTTTCAATAAAAATAATATGTAGGTGAAATTTACCCTTTGGTTATCAAGTACAGTACATGGGTCATTCATTGTATAGACCTCTCGAGAAACGGGAATCGATTATCAGTTCACCTAATGAAAAATTAACCCGAAATCTTAAAAGGGTTACGTGTCCGGATAAGCATTGTTGACGTCCACGTCCAAACCACTCAATATTTTGAGCTGAAATTTTGAGACAAGGTAAATACACCATGCCGCTATATTTTGGTCCATAAATTTCATAAATACTCTGACTTTAATTTTTGAGACTCTGTTCTTATGGGGATAGTCCCTTTAAAGGAGCTATTATATAAACCCTGAATACCAGTGTATTATTTTACAATTAAACTTTAAAAGACACAAATTGGCTTTTAAATAATTTTAAAGGGTGTAAGGCTCAATTCTTTGCGACTTGCATGATTATTGGATATTTGAATCTTACATTTTCATGGCAAGGTAACATCAATATTGATTGAAATGGGACAATATTGAATTATATTTCATGGTTTTAATTTCAAGTATTATGGGGAATATTGAATTACAGGTTTAGCAATTCCTTTGAATGATATTGTGCTATTTTTACTAATACTATGACTATAGTAATAATAATAATGATACATGTTGTTGTCTTGCCGTGAAAATACAGGCTTAAGTTATGCAATATTTAAGACTTAAAGTTGCTTTCCCGGGTACAAACTGGGTGATTTGATGATATATTAGGACTTAAAACATATTCCAACTAATTAATTTATCATAATTTTGCTTCAAATCCTTCTCAAAACATTGTAATTGCCAAGTATACCCGCTATGAAAATCGATCAAAAGAGGCCATGTTTGCGTCAGGGATTACCCTTCTCTGTCCCTATGGCAACCACGGGCAGAGACGGGTGAGAATTCATTGCATACACAAGACGTCTGTAATCGCTGACTATTTATTACAAATATTGAATCCTAATTAAATTCTTGGTTTATCCACTGCCTGCGTCTTTTTCAGTGATTTTTATCTCAGAAAGTGTTGTAGGTCTAACTCTTTATAGAGTTTATCAACATGTACACAAAGCGCTCAATGTACTCGTGCAGCCTTCGACGTCACGCGTTGGTATAACCCTAATCGTCGGGCTGTCGATTAGGGGAACCATTACATTTTTGTCCTGTATACATACGCCCAATGAGTGTTTTTCAGGGAATCCAATATTTTTCTAGTAAGATTGGATATCTCTACTTTCCAAAATTGCCATACTTTTATTGGCAATAACCACCCGATAAATACTTTGCTGGGAACCCATCTTTAACCACAATAAACATTTTAAAATCTGATGGTCTGAATGGTGTGCCTTGATGAACAAGTAGTTTTAGCTTTAGTTTTAATGGAAAACAGTAATTTTCATTAGCTGTGTGTCTATTTATTATGTTTAGGTAGTCTGGTTCATGTAGGCTTTAGTTTTAATGGAAAACAGTAATTTTCATTAGCTGTGTGTCTATTTATTATGTTTAGGTAGTCTGGTTCATGTAGGCTTACCTGTTTATTATATATATTTATGTATCTAAATACCTTGATCGTCAACTATATGGTGCCAGACAGCACATTATTTTTATAACTTCACTTTAAAGGTCAGTTATAATATGAACTGTGAGTGTGACACAAAAAACCTCATAAGCTTTAACTTGTAATGTTTGCCCGTCTTAAATCGGAGAAACAGGCACACATATGAGGGATAGCAACAATTTTTCCGGTTTTATAAAATGAAAGTCAATGACATAATAAAACGAAAAATAATAGAAAACCATTTTATTCTATAAACTACATTCCTCAACTGAACACTTCAGTCAATTACTTCTATCAGTAACAATGGCCCACTAATTTTCTTAATTTATCCCAAGATTATTTTCTGTTCATTGTTCCTAAATTATACTCCAAAACAATAGATTAACACAAGTGTATACATGTTTAAGGTAAACATTCATTATGCAAGTGCTAAATCTACTATTGCATGTATTTCTTTATGCCTGAAATGTTATATAAACTATTAATCAAATATGTATTAACATGACAAGGTCATGACTCATGATCAACTCTCAGTGCCACCTGATGCTTCCGATTTTCATTAGATTTGAATCAGATCTAAGGTTTAAACCCCAAGTTGGATGATCAAGACAATTGAGGCTAGGTTCTTAAAAAATGAGTATTTCTCAGCTTAGACTCAGAGTGAAGTAATTTGACTGAAATTTTCAGATTATTCCTCTTACATTATCTATTAGTTAAAGATACATTATTGGAGATTAGATAAAGAGCTCGCAGTTGTCATTATAATAATAATAAAAAAAGTTAAACAAAGTAAAGAGACTTTGCTGAAAATTTCAGTCAAATTGTTGCACCTTGAACCGAGAATTTAGTGATCATCATTACTAAAGGCAGTACAATAAAGTAACATAGTCTCGATTATCCACTTTTTGATTTAAACAGCAGACTGGGTTCTAATCCAGTAAATATCGCAGGCTAGCAATGAAATCAAGAGTTAATTAACCTCTAATTAATAATTTACATAACATTTCAGGCCTAAAGAAATACATGCAATCGGCAGATTTATCTCTTGCATAATGTATGTTTAACTATTATTGTGAGAACGGTCAGCTCTTTATCTAATCTTCCATAATGTATCTTTAACTATGTAACCGCAGACAATTGTAACTATAGACAATTAAAACCACAATGTTACTATTACTATGTTTAGTAAATGTATATAAATTATAGTAATATGTCCATCTTTAAACAGTGACATTATTTATGAATGGCTTCACTTCACAGACAAGCATAGAGTACTGCTTATTTAAAATGTTAAAGATACTTTCCTGCATACAAACTGAGTGATTTGATTATTTGGACTAAAAACATATTCACATTAATTAATTCAAAATTAAGCTTCAAATCCTTTTTTGAATTTGCAAGGAGAAATGTCAAGGTATAAATGTTAGTTAGAAGCCATATTTGTCGCCTCACTTCATTCTTCATTGGGGGGGGGGGGCATTTTTCAGAATATATTTTTCATTGCTTACTGTCCATTTACCATACATATTGTTGATTATTGAGACCGCGTAATTGCAGTCTTTTGTACCTCTCAACGTTCCCAAAATCATTTGTCATTTGATAAACCGGTCACATTAAGCTGGCTGACAATTAAGTTGCTAATTAGTAATAACCTGACATTTTTGCCCAGTAATGTATGGTGCGCACCCACCCCACCCAAAACTTTGTAGTTATATTTAGATACCGTAGTTAATCGAATTAAAAAATCAGCCTAGAATATATTGCATTGTTTGTAAACTGGCAGCCTGTCTTTATGTAATACATGTATCTATGATTCAGTGTTATTGAATTTTGTTGTTTGTTTTTCAGAATCATGGCGTTGAAATTATCAAATGTTTCTGCCAGAGAATGGTTCCAAAAAACACGGGAAGGTGTCAAATCTTGGCCAGAATTTATAAAAACAGATCGTTTCAAGTTACCACAATCTGTAGCACCTGTTCCAAAAAGAATTGTTAAAAATATTGAATATTTTCAAGGAAATTACATGTTTATATTTCTTGGATTATTAATCTTCTGTATGTAAGTATAAATTATTTTATTTATCCGGTTAAGTTCAAATTTAATATCATTTCTTTCTCTAATGTTTGATGACAGTGTTTATATTTTTATTACTGGTAAGTTTCTTTTAAACTGGATTGCCAAATTGTACAATTTAAAGGTTTATCAAATCGAAGAATGTGGTGACATCTCAGAGGGAAACGCATAATTCCCTGTTTGCATAAAATGTCTTAAAAAAGCACATAATTTAGTCAAAAAGTGTATAAAAGTTTAAGCATGAAAGCTCAATGTTAAAAATAGTTTTCCGTGACTATTATTAAATATGAACAATGCAATGTACACATTCATTAGTAGTCTGACTACAGTAGGTTATATTGTTGAATGAAGCCTACCTTTAGAAATTAAAAAAGCTTATATAAATTACGATGATGACAATACTTACATTGTACATGTATATCAGTAAGGTGACTAACAATATACATGTAGGTTGTATTATTAGCACTGATTCACTGTACATAAGTTATTACTAGGTTTTACAATGATTTTACCTATTTTAAGGTAAGATAAACTTTGTCATATAATGGATAATTAAATTTGTGCACAGAAATGAACAAAGTAGTGATTACACTTTCTAGAACATCTGATACATTTTACTGTACATTTAATTGTTTGTTAATTCAATATTGTATGAAACAAAAGTGTAGCAGCAATGTGTTAGTCATATGAATCATCAAGTGAAACAGAGTATTGGATGCTCTAGAAATGCACAACATCTGTCATTTACAGCTAATTAACCGGTATATATTTTACATTCTATTTCAGTTTAACATCCCCAATGTTACTAGTTGCTATTGGAGCCTGTCTTGGAGCCTGTTATATCATTAGTTTAAAAAATGCTGATAAAAAGATGTCAATCATGGGTAAGACTCAAGAGTATATTTTATGAAAATACTAAGCAAATTCATGTTTAAGGATCATGGAATAGATTATTTTTTTGTACAAATGAAAATCGTAATTCTTACTGATTGCATGGCAGTAATGGTTGTACTTTTCTGCCCCTACCACGACAGTTCATGGTATAGTCTCGTTTGTTTACCAGCTGTTTACCCAGTAGTCTTTTTGTTTACTATCTGTTTACCCTGTAGACTTGTTGTTTACTAGCTGTTGTACCAGGCAGTAGAGCTCTGTGACTCTTCCTTATAGTTTTGTGAAACTGGAAGTAGTAGCGCAACATCACAAGGCATATGTCACTCAACCTCCTGTTATACCCAAGATTTCATCCTAGTGTAACCACCAACCCCTCATAGACAAATAGCAGTCTCTAATAGATGTAAATAAAAAAAATGACTATGTTATTAGACTGTAGTAAATCCGATAATACATGTATAAGTAATCTAAGGAAAATGTTGAATACACTAATCATCATTCACACTTCCCTTAGACTTACAGGGGGGGGGGGGGGATTGCCGAATGGTTAGCGTGCACATGCTGTATCATACAGCCTGCCATTAAGTCAACTACCATGGTTTCAAATCCCCGGTTGTACGCGGCAAGGAGTAGGGTCGCCTTCCAGCCTCATGGGTTTTCTCCGGGTACTCCAGTTTCCTCCCACTGCTAAAGACCCCTTCGCGCAAGCGAATAACATTGAAATAGAAATTAATACCATATGTTAGACCTGAAATGTCCTAGTTTGTGTCGAGTGGACGTTAAACCCTCTCTCCCTAAGACTTACAGCTTGTAAAATCTTATCCTGGAAATACATTATATCTGATAAGAATACATGCTGAAGTATCCGACAGTATTACCATCATCCAATGATGAGATTTCAATATTTTTCTTGTCAGACATTTTTTCCTGAAAATAAAGGGGCATAACTCTTATCGTTATTTAAGCAGGCATTTTCCAACCACAATTAAGAATCATGTGTCAACAAAATATTCAAATTCATCAAATGTGAAAATTTATGCATAAGTATATGAATATTATAAATGTTTTCTAGGTCGTGAAGTTAGTGTAGCACAACAGTATGCAGCAGTTGGGGTAGGATCGTTTCCACTATTTTGGTTAGCAGGAGCGGGATCTGCAGTGTTTTGGATTATAGGTAAGTCAACGTGTGGAGTGCTTTATAACATTGAATACAGTCAATAACATTTCTAGCTTTTTCTTTGTATAGGATAGGATAGTTATCTTGTAATATAACAATCAGAGTCATCATTCAAATATTATATTTCAACAATGATGTAAGCATGGTATACTGTAGAATCAAATATTATATTTCAACAATAATGGTGGTAGCATGATAAACTGTAGAGTCGAGTATTATATTTCAACAGTGGCATAAGCATGATGTACTATGGGAATCTGAAGTAAAGGGGAACAATGTTTTTGATATTGTATTTTTTTTTCTTCAGGTGCATCATTTTTTGTGATAATGGCCCATGCTACTCTATACAGACCACAGATTGAAGATGGTGATGGGTTTGATATTGAGATGCAGAGTGTAGAAACTGTATAAACATTATATCTGTAAACACACCGTGTGCATAGTATCAAAGTTGTGTTATAATAGCAGAACTTGTGTAGATGTGATAACAAGTCATTTTCTATACATCTTCAGTTTATATATACACTGCTTTGAATCTTAAAGGCACATACAGATTTGAAAGATTTTGATTTGTCAGTCATCAGGAATTAAAATCTCCGAACATTTGAAGCAGTGCAATCCTTGAATTATCTTAACCTCAATGATGTCAAACTTATTGGATGAGTGAATGAATGAGAGAATGAATGACAGTTTTATTGGAATGATATAAACTGCAAAGTGAACAAACTTGTTTAGTCAAATTCAATCACATGGATTTATGGTAGGGTATTGACAATAGAGAAACAGGAAAGGGTATTGGTTTTGAATTAGTGAGAAAAAAAAATTATGTAGTGATTGATGAAATTGGAAAGATATCAACAGAATAGAATCTCAATTTATGGGATGGAAATAGGGAACACGAAGCCTCTGAACATATATTTTTAATAATTATACATTTTCATTGACGTGGATTTAAGAATGGTAGTGCCCTGTAATTCTTTTAAAGTAAGATTTTATGAAATAAAACCTTATGTTTATTATTACAAAAGAATAACTTTTACTCTATAGATTGTTCTCACTCAGATTCTGGTCAGATTCTATTTAAAAGTATTATTATGTTATGAATCTTGTTAGTTACAATGTATTATTTTTAAAGTTTTTGTATTGAAATCATTACAATAGGAAATTTGATCATCATGGTGTTTTGTTTAATGAAATAATGCTTGAAATTTGGTGTCAATTAGTTGTAACACATTTAATTCTCTTCTTAGTCCTTAACTAAATGTCTTTAAAAATATTTATTTTTTTATTAGTCTTCCAATTCTAACGACATTGAAAATCTTAAATTGTTTCAATGGCATTATTGAACTGGAATATACGGGCCACAATTCTATGGAATACAATTAATGCTTATTACTGAGCAAAGTCTTTTCTTGACTTCTCTCGTCATTGCTTGGTAATCACTAGAGAAGCCTAGTCGAAACATCACTCTGTAGTAATTGTATTCCATAGAATTTTGCCCAGTATATAGAAAAACTTGCATAAAGGTCATAGCCCTAACCATACTTCTAATTTTAAGACCACAAAATTAATTGTGTTATGAATAAGACAAGAGTCAAAATAATAAAAATTGCGCATGTTTAAATATATCTACACTGTACTGGTATTGATCTGGATTGAGTTAGATCAAAAGTTTCTGGACCTGTGCTCTGAGGGCAGAAGAGGTCAGGTGATAATTATTTATCAAGAGGAGCTTGCATGATAAATTTTATTAAGAGGCCTATAACTTAATTTGCACTCTATTTAACCCCTTATTTACCCATGGGTTCCCTTTCATGACCTGTTCAGTTATGTATTTATCATGAAATGGTGGCCAAACCTAGGTATTGTATTCAGCTGTAGATTCTTGACATCCACAGTTTTGGAAAGTTATTTTTGTACATCTGTTATTTTAGGTAATAAAATATATATTACTTGTATATTGGTATAAATTGTTGGTTATATGAAATAAAATATTGGGTTCATTTATTACATTTTCATTATATTATCTTTGACTACATAATACTGTACAGATGTAATAGGTGTTCAAATTATTACCCAGCAGTTTGAAAACAGATCTAACATCAGGGTTGAGAACTGATAAGCATGCTTTGCTTTGTATTGAAACTGAATTAATCCTTTAAGCATTTGGTTCTAGTACATGTAATTATTGACATGTATCCTAGTTCTTTGGAGAAAATGGTTCATACCGGTATATCCCTGAATATGATATAGCTCAAATCTTTTTGAATTGTTTGTTTGTGGTTTCTGAGTATGACATCTTGTCCATGTTTTTGTGTAAGTAATGTGTGGTGCAGTCCCCCTGCAGTTACTATTAGACTGCCAGAGATATTTGAATAGTGACAGTTTAATTGTAGTCTTATGTCATTTAATATTTATCTCAACAGCTGTATTCAAGTCATTCTGCCTTCCAATACTTGCTCTGTAGACTGGTTTACTTACGACAAGCTCTGCATATAAGCTATTATTTATAACGTCAAGATGTTGATAATTCAAAATATATCATGACCTGAGGGGCCGGTTGCTCAAAGCTTCCTTACCTTTTAACGATCTGTTAACTCCATATTAACGGATCGTTAACTTCAACAGAGAGAAAGACTGTTGCTGGAAGTACTATTAACTTGGCGTTATATTTAACGGAGGTTTGGGGCTCCGTTATCTGTTTAGTGATGGCATTAGTTGGCTGTCGCAAAAAGTCATAGATTACCAATGTAGTTTTCTATAGAACATTCTAGAGGTTTGGGCGATGCGGGCCTATTCCATTTTCTATCGGATGAAATTCTATACTATTCTACAGAATTTTGGTGGCCTATAGGAAATAATGGCCCCATATTTCCTACAGATTTACTCTAAATTTCTAAAGGAAAAAATAAAGTATTCTAGTGTTTTCTGTTCTAAATTCTACAGTCATCTTTTTGTCTTGAATCTAGTTTTGTGAACAGACTTCACATTTGTCTCGCTGTCTTCAGTTTCTTGTTAATAGTAACTTCTATGAAGTTGTTATACATGTACATTGAATTTAGAAACTTTAAATTCAGCCAATGAACAGTCTTCTCTTGGATTAACTTTAATGAATCCGTTAGCTAACGGATAATAAAATTGACTTTCCAGCAACAGAAATTTAACGGACCGTTAACAAACGATACGTTACAAAGATAACGATCCGTTATAGTTTAACAGATCGTTAAAATAACTTAGTTTTGAGCAACAGTTGTATAGCTTTAACTGCCCAAATGATTGTTATTACAATTTGCTAATCAATGTCAAAGGTCTGATTTGTTGACGTGGAGCCAATTAGAAGTGTAATACATAGATATCTTGAGAGTTTTGGTTCAGGTCACGGGTACAACTACATATAATGAAAATCTTGTGTGAATAAAACAATTCCAGTTGAGGCATTGTCGTTCAGACCCATCAGAAACTGTGCTGGAACATTGGAAAACAAATAGTAACACAGCCTGACAATTTTTTTTCATATTGGCAATTTTCAATGATATATTCTGGTGATCCAGGGATGCTTTTTGAAAAACTCTGTGTGGGACATTTTTACCGACTAAAAAAGGGACATAACTTAAAGTATCAGTCAGTCACAAGGTTGCAGATCACTTTGGACAGAATATTCAAATGCATACATAACTTTTATTCCGTAATCACTGTCTGGTGTACAGTTCTGGCTATGTATTCATAATGGATTGCAATAACACCCAATGAACAAACACAATGAATGACCAACAAAATGTTTAATTCTGTAACATAATGAAATAAATAATTAGCAGTAAATACAATAACTGGAATGACCAGAGATGGATGGATTAATTTATATTGAGACAAATCGGATAAAGGATTAGATAATATATTTTCTAATCAAGAATTTAAAATAGGCTTTTGAAAGCCATGGTGGCCGAAAAAGTTTCTCAGGATTTCTGGTGTGATTTACAGATATGTGGATAAGGAACAGAGTCCAGTTATTCGAATGGGACGGAAATCTTGGGTCCTGTGTACACATTGTGTACATCAGAGAGCCCTGAAGCTGGAATTCGAAATAAGAGTAGTTCATAGCCTGTCTTAACTACAGTGGTTGGTTCAAAACAGTAGGATGACAAACCCCTTTTTATTTCATTTCACAATTCAATTTCATTTGCAGAAATCCTGCAAAACACATTGTTACTGAAAACAGGGTATCTGAAACAATATAGCACTTTCCAAAACATGGTAAACTGAGAGCCTGATAAATTTATTTAATTGAACTTTATGATTCTTATTCCGCCTCAAACAGGATCATATCCTTTTTTTGATGAAATCAAAGAAACAATTTGACTGCATCTTCTAGACACCATCATACAATACCATTACTCTTTCGAACAACTCCCTCGAAATCAGGCAACAAAGAGGCTACTTTCTGTCTCATTTCTTCTCTTCTCTTTTCTTTCTCTCTTTCTACCTGTAACTCCACTGGTAATCTTCTCCAGGCCCGGAATGTTTTCTTCTGTAAATACCTGTAATATTATTCATAGTAATGGTGACAACATGTGTTGTAACAGCAATAAAGTGCTTTAACTAAGGGCAATAACATGTGTTGTAACAGTGATAACGTGTTGTAACAGTGTATGGGAGAAGCTATATGTATTAAAGTAATAAATAAACATAGAGTGTACATGGAAGTAATAACATGATGTGCTGTAATGGCTTACATGTATATTGCTTTGAGAATAAATATATGAATAAATATATAGTGTGGTCATCTAACAATAATTTAAGGCTCTTCTTCACAAACAATGCAAATCAATAAAAACTGAGCGCGTGAAATATTGCCAACAAACTTAGAATAAAAATTTACCTTAAATATTGTTCTTTCGCTTGTCGTTCTTTCTGCCAATAAAGCATCTTTTCTTCTGTAGCATAATCTAACCAAACAGTGACAATCCTAGATTTTACATTTCTCTCATAAAATTTATCAGCTCGCTGCTCTAATATTCTCATATGATGTTTATACTGAAATATTATACAAATATAATATAAATAGTTTATCCATATAAATTGTTTCAATGACATTTATTGGTCAATATAAACTAAATGCATGTAATATTTATTGGTCAATTTAAACTAAATAATATTATTGTTTATATATAATGCCCCATCACACTTTGACTGTATGTTGTATAACAATTCCTTGATAAAAACTCGAGAAGCCTTGTCAAAACATCGCTGAACAAGAGAATATTAAACAAGACTAAAGCATAAATACCATTCAGCTTTCCTCAATTCAAGAAAATGTAGAAATACTCTTGCAATATAGTTTTTTAATGGAGCTTTTTTCTCACTTTTGAAATTAGCAGGAGCTTTTTCTTGTGATGTATAAGCTTGGAATCGAAGCCACTCTAGTTGACTAAAACGCACAAATGACATTTGAGGTTTCATGTACAGGGTGATAGCTGGGATTTGAAGTAAGAGTAGGCCATAGCACCCTCATAGCACACTGCATGGCACATTATCGTCTTCATTAGCCTGAGTGCAGCAGAAAAGTAGGATGTTAAACCCCATTTTACTACTATTTTTTACTTCTGACACATCAACTATTAAACTACCTGTTCGACACAATTATCCTCGTCATAAAATATTTTTTAGTCCCAACTTACCCTACTCCAATTTCTAAAGCTGTGTTTAACCAGAAGGAAGTTTCTCATTTGATCAGCCATTTTATATTTCTCAGTCAAGGATTGTGCTGTGTTTTCATGCCATGATATCATAACTTTCCTATCAAAATATGATTTACTTTTTCAACGGCCAAAAGTCTTGAGAGACTATTGTAAATTGCAAAAAATCAATATGCTTCTTTTTTCAGTTGCAAAGGAACAAAACTTTAGTGGATCTTAGTCAGGTCACACTCCCATCCTGCTCAGGGTCAATTTGGGGGGTAAGGGGTCCATTCTTTTTCAAATTTCTGGAGACTCCACTCATTGGCTTAATGCATTCAGTGCTGAGGTAATTTTGGAGATGTGAAATCAAATTAAATATCTTTTGCCAAACTGACAGATTTATTTAGAAAATTATTAAAGATCATAATGTACCTTGTTATAACTGATGTATAATGATTGTAGGCCTTCTCTTCATTACTTTTAGATATATTAACTAGTTTTATCATGGGAAATAAACCTCTATATTTCATCACAGATTTAATATAATGTTTATCAGCTCTACTGTTTAATTCTTTCATTCTCTCCATTTCTTCTTGTTTCTCAATCTCTTTCTAAAATACAAAAAAAAGGTTAATTTAACTTTAAAAAAACCATAATTTTTAGTAATTTACTTATGGATTTTTTTTTTGTAAGGGACAGCCCATGACTTTTTTTTCAGAATAAAACTGATTTTTACAAACTTACAACCTTAAAATAGACAAAAATGGGATATGTTTTGCTTTGTTTATTACAAATGGTGCTTGAGGTCATACAGAACCCATTGTCGGGAACTGGTTTTAAAATGTTCACTGTGTCTTAAAAATGGGATATTAGGAGCACATATCATCTTCACATTAAGATAACAAGATTAATATTGAATTCTGGTTTAACGTTTTAATATTGAATATTATGTATATAAGTTACAGCTGTATGCCCCTAATAAAGAACTAAACACAAATAAAGCCAGTTACCTTTTTTTCAAGTTTTTTCTTCTCTCTGTAAGCTTCAATTTTTGCTTTCTTTTCTTTTTCCTCTTCTTCTTTTCTCTCTGCTTCTTCAGCTTTCAGTTTAGCCTGAAAATTTCACATAAAATATATTGTTTTGTCAATTGATATGTTGAAATATTAGGAAATGGGCTGTTGCAGACAAGATTCATTCAATACACTCCAGAACCAAAACATACGGACCAGAAAAAACATGTTATTGTAGGCTGATTACTTTCAACACAGACAGAGTCAATTAGTGCTGGGTATTGCCGCTGCAGTCACAATATGATATGTATTGCGATTCAAGTACTACAATATGATTCGTATCACGATTCATACCCAGGTCAATATTTACCAAGAAAAAAACAGGATAAATGAACAATTAATATATTTCTTCCTGTCGATGTCAAATAAATAAAATTGTTTTATATCATGATATTATGTGGATCAAAATAAGGACCAAAACAATTTAAGAATGTACACTCTTCCAAAAAAGAAACACAATGGGATATTTCATTGTCGGTATAGTGTATACCCTCGCTCTACTATCCCCTCCTTGCAACAGAAACCGCGACACGCAGCTGAACCAAACTGTTCTCTGGTGTTGCTGTGGCCATACCCTCAGGTCCGAACCCAATGAAGTCGGATTAGACGGTGTCAGATTATTTCAAAACTGCAGCTCTAACTGAACGCCTGGATCGTAATCTGGTTTCACGTAGGCATTTAAAGAGTGTCTGGTCTGAGATTTTACGCCACCAAGGAATTGCTGCTGCAAGATGTTAAGCTCTTGTGTCTTGGTGTAATCAAGCGAAAACAAATTTCGGAAAAAAGTATAACCAGTCACAATTAGTGACCCTACCTTTAAAACCAATAATGAATTTCTTTTATTCTTACATAATGGCATTAAAAACAAGTAAGACTTATTGAAACAACGGCCTCGTTCAAAAAAAAAATGATGAAAAATGGGCTGTGTGTTTCTTTTTTTGAAGTGTATATGTGTCCCTATGGATAACGTGAAATGATTTATCATCAAGCTCAGTCAAGGCAATCACATAATGAAAAACAAGACCAAGTTTGAACAATCTAACTCAATTAGACAAAAAATATATAACTGACCAATCTTTCTTCTTCCATTATTCGTCTTTTTTCCTCTCGTTCTCTTTTTAACCTTGCTCTCTCTGCTGATCTCTCTTCCATATCTATAATTGAATTATAATTATCTGACTTCAACTTGGCTTTAATTGAATTCTAATTATCAGACTTCAACTTAGATTGAATAGCATTATTATTATCGGATTTAAATTAGCATTATAATTATCAGACTTGAACTATAATTATGTGAGTTTAACTATTTTTTAATTGAATTAAATTGAACAATAATTATCTTACTTTTCATGATTTGCGAATGTTTTGAATTGTTTGTTGTTTTAGTTAGGTTCGTTGTTGCTGTTGATATCTCAGTATTATCACTTCTAGCTGTACAGACAGATCTGAAACAAAAATATCTGTAGTATTAAAATTTTGATTTTAATGGGATAGGATTATAGTACTACTTTCTTTATCCTTTGACCCAAGTCTACCTACCACCTTATAAATCAAGTAACAGAAGACAAATGCTTTGAAAACTTTCACAAAAAGCGAAAACAAGTTGGAATGTACAATTTAAACCATTAAATGAACAGCGTACTAATAAACCAGGAGCCAAACGTGGTATAATCGCATAGATCTTGAAATTTTGGTATCATATCAAAAATCAGAGTTTGTCAATACTTCCACTATTGTCCGAGATGTCGATCATACTTGTATTGCCATAAAATCAGCATATCTGCCTTCTCTCCTTTGAATTCTTTGACATCGAACTTGTTTTTCTGTCCCAAATGAATAATAATGACGCTGTCATCAAACAACAGGGCAATGATCCTCAACTGATACATTGTGCATTATGCAACAATGCTGTTATAGTTATACTCATATGCCTTATCTGTCGTCATTCTATGTACTAACAAAGTATAAACTATTGTCTACACAAACAATTTTTCTAATATAATATTTGCTAACCGTGGAGTTGGTGATTTAAAAGTTGAATCAGTTCTGGACGTATCTAGGTTACTATTAGCACCACCACCATCTGTTCTTGGAGTTATCCCCTCCTTGGTGAGGTTATCTATATTTCGTGGTTCTGTCAATTGATTTTTTAACAGTTGATTTTTTTGAGTGTATTGAAGTTCTTCTATGAGTCGTTTCTGTTCTTTTAATTGATTTTGTTGCTCACTTAAAATTTTTTGCTGTGCAGTGTATCTATGTTCAAAATTATTCACAACAAAATGAGTATTCATCCATGGCTGTGTTCCAAACCTTTTCCGTATACTTTTATCAGAATGTTCAGCATCAATATCACCACCTCCTAGACTAGCTATTTCCTCATTGGTTAGATTTAAATGTTTACGAGTCACCTGCCATGCTTGTGTTGGAACACGTGGAGGGACGTTTTTAGTTTGACACAATGAAGAGTCACTTTTTGATGAAAATGGTCCATTTTGATTATTTGCGACAGTTTTTTTCTGACCATTCTGAGCAAAAAATTCATCCTATAAGATATTTAAAAAAAGACAGAATTAATCTTAAGATAATGAAATTTGGTGACTTGCGAAGTAAAATAATTTAACTGTATTGTTAAATATTTGTCCTTATTTACCACTGGGGAGGGGCAGCCAACATTTGATATCGTTTAGTATTGCCCCGTCTTTTACAAGGTGTAAATTCATTAGAGGGAAATCTTGCCTGGACAGCAGTGCTACATTGCCCTTCTTACAATTTTATACAGAGTCCTACTCATAATTTTCAACACAGCCCTGCTTTACAATTTTATACATAGCCCTACTTACAAATAAAATACATACCGGTAGCCCTACTTATAATTTTATACATAGGCCTATTTACAAATTAACACATAGTCCTACATACATAGCCATATAAATAATCTTATACAACATAGCCCTACTTACAATCTTTTGATTATCTGTTATATGTCGAGCTGACTGAGACCCATTGTGTGTTTTATCAATCTTCTTATCTTCATTTGGATTCTCTTCACCTTGCCATAACTGACCTGTTGCTGCCTTCTGTAATAATGCCATCATTTTTTGCCGTGTGACTTCCTGTGCCTGTTCCAGTTCATGCTTGTCCTGTTCTTGTTGTACCCATAGCAACCAAGCCGAGAAATATTTCTGTACAAGAACTGTCTTATAATGTCTATTAGCAATTTGATTTTTTCTGGAATGATATAAGGGAAGAATTTAATTAAGCCCCAAATGAGTTATCTATGAAAGTTGGCGTTCTTAAGGCTTGGTGTAAGCAGTACCTATCATTTTCCTTCCCATTCTATGGTGGGCTAGAATATCATGTTACAATTTTCAACACATTACGAGAGCCATTGTCAATATTACAGCATAAGAATTTACGAGGAGTGTGCATGCATTGTGCAAAGACGACAGGGAGCCATTCTCTTCATGTCCGGATTGCTAGGACTTCACTTTTGTAGCAGGAAAAAATTACAAACCTAGAGGCAGTCCAACTTATGGCCGTTGCACATCTGTTTTATTTTCAATGACTGGATCGTTTGACAATTTGTATTGCACAGTTGTTTGTGAATTTGTCGTTGATATTTTATCTTAATCTCTTAATCAAATGATAAATAAAAATTAGATATGGCATGAAAAATACTAATAAAACAATGAAAAAAAAAAAAAAATAACCTGTGACTTTCTAGAATATTTCTTTCATGTTGTCTGGTTTCTTTATCCAGTTTTTTTGATCTACTGTAGGATTTCCATGCATTCCACGCTCGCAGTAATAGTTTCCAGTCGGACATAGCTCTACACTTGCCCAGAACCAAACGTTTCTGTAGAATCAATTCATACCACGCAGTGAAATGTTGATGAAGAATCTAAAAATATCAAATACATATTACAATATATTCCTAATAAAATAGAACCTAAATTTTCATTATTGCAACTCCCATGAATGGTGGTCGAGTGGTCTAACATGCGCTTTATATCATAAGGTCTGTTATTGAGTCAACTGGCATGGTTTTGATCCCTCTTAATCTGCTTTTGGTCTATGTATGGTTCAAAGGTCAAGAGAGAGAGAGAGAAATGGGGTTTAATGTCCACTCAACACAAATTAGGTCATTTCGGGACTAACATATGGTTTAATTTTATTTCAATAATTCGCTTGCCCGTAGGGGTCTTTAGCAAAAGGTCAAGAGTGTGACATTATATTGATACACTATAAATATATTACACAATGCAGATACTCAATCGCACACGTGAATTTCTATGAAAACAATATGTTATTTGAAATACCCTATTTTGGTCGGAAAAACAGTAAAATATGACAATTCGACAACTAATACTTCACAATGACTTAGCCCCCGTAAAATACAGTAATGGTATGGCAACATTCAAGGCATATTCCTGAAGCAATGGCCAGAGAAATCCCTCTCTGTCCATGGCTAGACTGACTTCTGATTCTTGAACTTTTGAGGGAGTGTGTCTATTCTTCCCGTTCAATCAACATGACAGTCCTACATTTAATCTGGGTCTTCCCTAAAACTTAGGACAGTGATTTAAGGTATTAAAAACGGTGAAAGTATGTTCGTTTCCATGAGCCATGACGTAACGTTGTGTAAACATATTTGGTTCAATATTGCAATTTAACACTCGATTTAAATATAAAGCTTTAGTAAAGCAGCCAGTCATTGGTTGTTAGTCGGACTACTGACCAATCAAAATTTAAATCAACAATACCCACTCATTACAGCAGTGAGTAGTGAGATTAGCTCTAATCAAACGAAACACTGCGAGGAGTATGCATTCAAGGATGATATCACATCTGTATTTTAAAGCTCCACCTGTGGAGTGATGCTAATATTTCAATCCAAAGACATTCTTTTTTACGTTTCGAGATAACCTCTGATAGCAGGTGTGTGAACGAAAAAGTATTTCTACATCAACATTTGTTAAATACAAATCAAAATTACCCTGAGATTTTTAGACATTTGTTTAGTTTGAATTTCTGACATTTTCTTCATGACTATCTTTTTCCGTTCATCTATTGCTCGTTGATGTTCTAGCATCTTTATCTCATCTTCTTGTCTCTGTTTCTCCCAGTCTTGTCGAGCTTTCATTTCTTTATCCAGTTTCGCTTCTTTTTTCCTTCAAAATCAATTACAAATAATTAATTACAGTACACTTACTCACGCCATATTGCATATTGGGTTGCTGAATGGTCTAACGTATATACTTGCGATCCCACACTCGCACATGACCAGGAATATTGTCTTATTCCTACCCTTTGTGGGTTTTCTGTGGGTGCTCCAATGTCTTTTCAGTACTGAAAACCCCTCCCCACAAGCAAATTATTGAAATAATATTGTGGTATGTTAGTTCCGAAATAACCTAGTTTGTGTGGAGTGGGCGTTAAACCTCATTTTTCTCTCTGTATGCCATGTAACTGTTAACTGATCAAATTTTATGGTATGTGTCAGAGTTTACATATTCATATCCTTAGAGGGCATTATGTGAAAGCAATATACAATAATAGCCAGCTTTATGGATAACATTGTCTAGGTTTATTAACTACAACGTTTCAATGAGGACACTCTCAGCATTATCAAGCAATGTATGTATCTCATAAGATAAAAGTTGATCCGATTCTTTGTTACCCTTCATCTTCGGAAAAAAGCCTAAAGTTCAATAGTTGCTTTTAATACTAAAATTTATTAAACCTTAGTTTTTCTTCCTCCTTGGTTTGTCTTTCCTCCTGTAACTGTTTACGTATTTTCACCATTTCTTTCTGAATTTCAAATTCCTCTCGTTTACTTTTGACTTCTTTCTCTTTTTCTTCCTAGAATATTGATATCATTAATATGTTCCAGAATTTAGAAAACATATATTGCCCAGACAGTCAATTATTAAAGGTTAGAAAACAATAATTAACAAGGTGAAGTGGTATCAGGTGTTCTAAAACAGGGCTAATGAAGACAGACATATGGTAAGAAATAGATTTGCCTGGACAACGGCACTACTATGCTAATTCGATTTCAAACTTTCAAGGGTTCTTTTACATGCACACCAACTAGATGCTATTCCTTACCAATGCCAAAGGGAAACCACTCCAGAAATCAAGGGAACTTTAACTGTTAATATCAGGATCAAACCAGGGACCTTCAGGTTAGCAAGCCAGAACCTTTCTTACTGAGCCACTGTGGATTCTCACTGAGCCAAATGGACAATGGCAGGAGAAGTAGATATTATTGAAACTTCAAGCAAAGTTTTATTATCTGAATAATCAAATTATGTTATATTTACCTGCAAAACAATTTTCTTGGCCTGAAGATGAGCATCTTTTCTAGACTGTTTTTCTCTTCTGGCTTTTTCTATTTCCCTTTCTCTCTTTTCACGATTTTCTTTTACCTGAAATATTAATGTCCCTGAGCATGATTTAAGTGATATAGGAATCCATTGCAAAATAAAATATTGTACAGGTTGAACCTCTAATACAGTTCATGTATGATATGACTCAATTGTGTTCAGTATTTACAAAGATATGATGAACTGAAATTCCACCAATCTATTCTGTTCACTATGTAAACAAGCCTACTTTGATTAAATGTCTCATATACATTCAAAGCACAGTGAAACACATATTCTTTAAGCAATGGTAATGAGCATTATCAGCTGATTACCGGAAGAAGATAGAAAAAGACTTGAATTTATCTAACTGACCTATATTTTAAAATGTATATAAGAAAGATTAACAATATGAAATATATGATTTCTGTGAATAATATAAAATATGATTGACATGTTCATTCTCTACTCAAATCAAAGAACATTCTTTCCCTTTAGACCTCCATCACACTGTATACGCTGTGTCTCATTTGATTTCAGAGTATCTTACTTATCTACCTGTTTATGTCTAAGTTCCATTTTCAGCCTCGGGTCAGGTTTATTTTCTTCAAAACCAAGATCCTTTTTAAATGTTTCCTTGACAACGTCTTTTTTCATCATATTTTGTAAAATGGATGCCACAGCCTCACTTTCATCACCTTCATAAAGATGCTGGTAAGGATCTATGAGAAAAAGGTGGAAATGAGATCAAATAAAGATGGAGAATCTAAGACTGATATAAAGTAGGGGTCCTTCGCAGGTAAAGGAAACTAGAGGATCCTTAGAAAGCCCACATGGTTAAGCAGATTACCCCTACTACTTAGAGCATTGAGTAAGCTTGCGGGTCAAAACCATGCCAGTTAATTCAATGACAGACCTTGTGATCTAAATTACATTCCCTCTCATAATGATACAAGTACAAAGCACAATTAGTTATGCGTTCCATGAGACAATGTATTATTGTAACTCAACCATGCACTGTGGTATGGGGAAATTTTGCCAAAACACTGTTGCTACGGTCTACTCATATTTGAAATTCCAACTGTCAAGGGTTCTTTACTGTCCATGTCAATGTGTACACATGACCTCAGTTTTACGCAACATCCTAATGACTATCGAAACACTCTTCCTTTCAAGGCCCCCCGTCCTACACCACTGACAAGGCGAAACCATGCGGCAAAAATCCTGTGAAACTTTATCTGCCAAAAGCGAGAGCAAAGAAATTTAAAACAGTAACAAATACTACTATAATTGTATTTCAAATCTGAGATATCTTACCAGGTGATTCTGAACGTTTTCTACTTATTGACATTTTATAGGCTTCTTCCTCGCCATCTTCATCATCAGCTAATAGATAATCCCATTCTTTCTTTACATCGCTCTCTATTGTTCTCTGATTCCAGACATCTGCTATATACTCATCATCTATCTCATCATTTAATATCACTTTCTCATTCATCCATTGTGTTAATAACTCTTCAGCTAAAATGAGAAAATCGACTCAATCAGACAATAATAAGATGGATGGATAAAACTTCAACATCAGAAGAAATAAATCAGACCTGGAGAAAACCTGCAAGAAGGATGGGATCAAAACCTTGCCACTTCCCTCAATGACAGACCTCATGATCTAAAACAAATGTGTTAGGCCCTTCAGTTGTGCCCCACTTCCCTCTATTTACATGAATAATCTGTCTTTTTACCTTCTGTACATGCTTCATCATGATACAGAAGCTTTTCTGTAGCTTGAAGAGCTGACTGTTTTCCTCGTTGCCGACCTGTAGTACTTTTAACCCCAGAACTAAAGGCAACATTAGCAGCCAAGTTTGAGGCTTCTTCAACTTTCTGAAAAATATAAAATATACATTCTAATATACAAAAAAAGACTTTTGTGATTGAAATTATAATAAAATTAATGATGGAAATCGGGTTTAGCTTCAGCAACCGGCCTAATGAAGATGGACCTATGTCATACCGTGTGTTATCAGAGAAATTTTGAGTGGACAGCACTTGAATTCCAACTGTCATGGATTCTTTTACATGTACAGGACCTCTTTTTTTCGTACCATACAAATGACTATAATATGCTGTTCCTTGCCAGGCCCTCCACCCCTGCACCACTGATAAGGAGAAATCATCCCCAATTTACTGTGTGTGGTTCCTTACCAGGCCCTCCATCCTACACCACTGACATGTGGAAACCACTGCAACCACTCTGAAGTACTGCACCACTGTTCCTGCATCAAGCCAGGGAATATTTTCAACGCTATTTTATTACATTTGGAAATGGATTGAGGAACTGGCTAGGCCTATGTTGACTCCTCTCCAGAATTTACAAAAATAAATTACAAAAATGGCTCCTGATATATTAACTACAGCAGACAATAATAATCTTTATATATTTTCACCGTTTTAATACCAAATATTTAATAAAAATGGAATCTTTTTACCTGAATCCAATTTTGGATATCATTATTGCTTCTAACTCTCTGAAACATATAAATAACTAAATCATTTTCAAACATATACATGTATGTTATATGGTCATCAAGGAGCATAAAAATATTTGTTCATTCGCTAGTCGTGGCTACGACATGTAGGTACATGTATGTAAATGTAACTAGTCTGACCAACTTTGACAATTGACAATAGTCAATAACCGACTGAAATATTTTGAATATTTCAAAAAGCTTTACAACAAAAGTGAATTGGAAACACATTTTTTATTAGCTTCAATATTGTAGCATTGGCCACTGCTACAGTTGGTACATCTATTGAAGCTTTGCGCATGTCAAAAGAGCCTCCAACGAGTAATTTGAACAAATACATGTATCACAAACAGTTTCTTTTTGTGGTAAGGTGTTTTACACGATGAACTTTATCAGCCAAGAGCCAAGACCCTTAAAACTATTAAATAATTGGAAACTAACCTTAATCCTAAAAATAGCCCAAATTTTTGACTATGCCACTCATGTATGACTGCACTAAACGTGAGTAAAATTCTCAAAAATTAAATATTTACATCTCTATCATGATGCACGCAAGCAATGGTTTCAAAGAAATGTAAAAATGCTTTTCTATAACTATAGCCTACCAGTAATTCGTTACAGTTCCGCAAACTACCTTTTTTAACTAGCCACTTTCTGACTTTGGTTACCGATTGGTGACTTATTAAGTTATTTGGCATAAGAAATTAGGATCAAAAGAGTAATTAAATACCGGGCCCAAATTTTTCGGTTGAAGTCGTGAAGAGTGATATCATCAATAATTTGAATAATCATTTATTATACTATTAGTATTACTAGACTATTTTAAATTTATTTAATATTATATCTATTCATTATTTCATAATCAAGACAATACAATGAAAACATCACGCTACCTGTGAACTAGAAACAACCCTTGGATTTGTTTGTCTTTTCCATTTGTAAAGACCAGGTTTATGATAATTTTCTGCCATTGTCTAAGGCCGACGCAAAGCAAAGAAGCCAATTGATTAAAATATAATACATCAAGATAAACTTCACACTCATTCAGGCAGCCATGTCTAAACAAATATGGTTTCCTTCAATTTGATACGCATATAAAATAAAACGAATTAATAATACATTTACTTGCTGTGGAATCTTACCTGTAATTTATTTGTGAAAAATCTAATATCTGATAAGGATCCTATAGTTTACTAATTTTTCCAATAACAGTTTGCAAAGTATTTGAATTTTATCTTTACATTCATTCGTTTGTGCAATTTTGATTCAGCCAAGGAAGACTAGTCACGTGATCCAAGGCGTGAGGCCACGAGATTTCATAATCGGGAGGTAGGTCATTTTCCCGTAATTTATCGAAATATTTATTTCTGTTTAATGGTGATAATAAGTCATAGCAAATGTGAAAATTGTTTGGAAACTTATCAATAGTCCACACAGAAGCATACCAGGTAAAGTATCGGCTCGATCGTGCATTTTAAAGCGTTTTTGACAGCGAGACGCCGACGGCGATTGACAAGATCAACCCTCAATGCTTTGTGCTCTTGGTACCTTCCAAAATGCATTATTTACCTTCAAAATGGGTCCGGCCCAAGTCGGATCATTTTAGAAGAGGGGTCGCGGGTATTGATTCATATTTTCAAAAGATCTTCCCGGGAAGTTAATCTTTATGCCGAAACGTTATTTTATTGCCCAGAAAATAAATTATAACCCTTTTCTAGACCGTATTTTCATAATTTATTCGCCGCCATTACTGCACAAAACAGACAACCTTGAACGCTTGTGATTGTTGACCAGACATCCCATGTCCCCTATTGACAACCGCAATAAAAATTCGAGTCGTCGCGACGATTCTATTCTCTTATCCGGGGGTGTCTTTTACATACCAACACACTTAATATATAACAAGCTGTGGATCTCACAGAAAATGGCTTGTTAAATAAATTAAGGATAATAAAAAAAAAATCTGCATAGCACGTAACACTTAATATAGCTTGCTAACCACTGGTGAAACAAACTGAAAACAAAATGGCTGTTAATTTACACTCTGTTAGCTACTTTATAAACTGGGCTGCACTGACTTGGTGAAAACTAATGGAATGGGGACAATGTCTTTAGGCATAACCTTATTAATTTTGATGTATAGAGTATTGTATTTATAAATTTGTTTATTAAAAGCGATGATAAATATCAGTAAAATATATAAACTGATACAAAAAGTCCACTAAATAACTAAAACAAAAATTATTAAGTATAAGTGAACCAACATCAAAGTGAAAATTTTACATGTAGATCGATCTAAAGCTTGTCCCTCATCAACAGTTGTAAAATTTTTATTTTTACCTAAAGTTAAAGCAAAAGCTTCCACTTCTTAGTTGAGTAGGCCAAGATATGATTACTCCTTGAGTAAGTTGAGTGATCCGATAGTGATAAATGCTTGGTTGAAAGGCTTTGGTCAGAAATATTTATGGATTTTGTATACCATTGAAATAATTAATGTTTGAAATTTGAAATGCACATTTGCATTCAGGGCTAGCAGACTCAGTACATCTTTAGAAAATTTTTTAAATAGTTACTCACGCCATAAAGTACATACTTTCAGAAAAAAATCCTCAAAATTGATATCCTATGAGTCAAATGAAATCATGGAAAAGATAAGTTAAATAGTTACTCACGCCATAAAGTACATACTTTCAGAAAAAAATCCTCAAAATTGATATCCTATGAGTCAAATGAAACCATGGAAAAGCTAAGTTAATAAGCTTTTACTTAAATATTTTGTCAAAAAATTAAAAATTTACTTATGATTTAGGGGGTGGGGGTGCGGGGGTAGTTGACTGAATTGTTAACATCTGTGCATTTTATCATAAGGTATGTCATTGAGTCAAGGCCCCTATGCACAAGCAAATTATTGAATAAAATTGAATGAACCATAGTTTATGTCAAGTGGCCATTACATATCCCATTTCTCTCTCTTTAACTCTCTCTCTACTTAAAATTAAAGCCAAGTTCTCTGATCTGATTTGTAGAATACAGTAGTTATTCTCATAAAGCTTGGAATTACAATAAACATGTACCCCCCCCCCCCAAAAAAAAAGATGTATTGGCCTATTCAATTTGCAGTGTAAAATAATTTAAGTTAAAAGTAGGATTTTTAGAGAGAGCCAGATATTAGAATGTGTGTGCATTTTTGAAATGAATGAAATATTGATTTAGCCAGAAACAGAAAAAGATACACTTGACGTGATTTATCGAAAAGGTACACTGTCCATTGAAATTACAACCTTAAATTGTGAACATGAAGTGCAACAAGGCTCCCATTTGAATTAGTAAGAATATACATGTACTCTGCATCATGAGAGGGAGTTCAATTTTTTTTTTCTCAATAAATGGCCGGTGCGTGCAGCGTGCGTAAGGGGCTTTAGCAGTTGGGGGGGGGGGGAATATAGTACCTGGAAAATTGGCTTTGTTGAGTAGTAGTCTTTAGTTTTTGGAGAAACCCCACGATGTTGGACAGACAACCCTACTCCTTGTCACGTACAACCGGGGAATCAAAACCATTTCAGTTGGCTCAATGACAGATCTTATGATACAGCACGCACACGGTAACCATTTGGGCATAAACCCACTCATCCCCCATAAGATAAAGAGCTGGTTGTTCTTGCTATAATAGTTCAAAAATAGATTACAAAAAATGAATATTGAAAATTTCAATCAAATTAGTGTACTTTTATCTGAGCGAAATTATACATGTAGTAGTTTGAAGTTTTGACAAGATGTGGAACAGACTGTTCGTTGTCGTGGCAATGGTACATGACAATCGAGAGTAAGACTTGATTAGCCATATATTATTTTTAAATCTTGCAAGTGATGTATAAAACAGTTAAATCTCTGCCTTGCGATGGTCTTGAGGCTGGAATATGGACTTGTCATGTTGAAAAATTCCAAATAATAGTTTATATAACATTTGAAGACAAAATAAAGACCTCCAAAAGGCAGATTTACCTCTTACATAATATGTCTTTTAATTTAAATAATCAGGCATTCAGTGGTCAGGGATGAGCAATTTGTCTTGTTAATTCTTTACACAATAACTTTGATTCTAATTGAGTGAGGTTGATGTAATTTGGAGTAGAGTTTTATTACATCTTTACCTTTACTAAGTTAAATAATGGGTATAAGAAAATGTTGATATATTTCCATTCATGAATCAACATTTAATTTATCATTTTCTATTTGTTGTATCGTTAAACACACCCACCCACCCAGTTTCGTGGGTTATTTGACACAGGTGTTGAAATTTTGGGATGATCCCTTAGTTCCATTTATAAAAGATGAGTATGTGGCATGAATTTGTACAGATTTTGATTTTTGAAAAATTAATTAGAATATGTTTACTGTGTTCCAGGGGGACGTTTGTTGTCCAGACATTTGACATTCAAATATGGATGATCAAAATGGTGGTGACAATAATCAAGTGTGGAATCCTCCAGATCAGAGCCAGTTTGTTGCCGTAACAACCACACAAGATGGACATGAAAATGCCTACAATGACAACGTTGCCATTCAAGCAATTGCACATTCTCAGTATGAAGGTCATTATCATGAACTACGTCCACAGGGCTATTTTGCTGGTGCGTATAGTATCAATGGTTCTCAGTCTGATTTGTACCAGGCTGTACACTCTACATATGGAAGAGTTTCCCCGGTACAAGAATATAGAGAAGTACCGACAGGGAGTGAGGGTATATCCTCATACTCAGGGGTGCAAGCTGATAGTGCTCAACTTATATCGCCATCTGCTGTAGACAGCAGTACTCTTAATGTACATCAAGGGGTGAGTAAATGTTTACTCTAAAGAGTATATATATATTATTATTGAGCTGAAAATTGTTTGTAATAAATTCCATATTTTATTCTAACATATCGTATATTTTGTTATTTATGGATCGGATGAAAAGTTTAACATTTGTCTTTTAACAGTCTATTAATTAGGCTAGAATACACACATATTTGCAGTCGGAGCAATCTGAAGAACACCCAGAGAAAGGAAAATCAACCATAATCATTTTATCATTATAAAACTCACAGTTCAAACACTCTCCCTTCCTTAGTGAAACTAGAATTGAATGGTCCATTTCCAGAACTGCCATTTCAATTCATAATGTTTTATGTCCTTTCTTCTTTTAGGGTTATCACATGATATTAGACCCAGGAAATAGAATAGTGGTACAGAGAGTTGTCTCCCCGGCTGATTGTTCAGTGAGCCAATCAACATTAAGTTTACGTCCTGATGGCGATGAAGCAGGGACAAGTGCCATAACTCTTCAACCAGTGGTAAATAAATGTTTATTGGTGTAATATTTAGTAGATTTGTATGCTTGATAAAGACAAGTGAAATCTTGTCAAAACATATTGTGTGTTTTATATAGTGCAGTGGTTCTCAACCGTTTTATGCCAACGGCACACCTTGGAACACATGAAAAAATAACACCACACCTGGCTAACTGTATATGAAAAATACTTGAATTTTGCAAAATAAAAACATGGCAAGTCATAGACAGCATACAACTGTAGACACAGAATATATTTATAGAATGACTCCAAATAAAATAAAGAAAAACACAGGACAGTTTATTGTCATATTCATGAATAGGTTTAGATTTCACACTAATGTTGCAGTAGAACTCAATTTTTTATTTCATAATGGGATTTATGTATCATTTTTACTGATATTGATTTATAGCAAACTTCAAGTGTTGATGGTGCGCAGTATGTAACAGTACAAGTAACATCCATGCCTCAATATGCATCATCGCACGGTGAGGTCAGCACGACAGACGGTGCTCTTATATCTAATGTAGAACACGAACATCATAGAGACATGGACTCCGATCATCATGTTTCATCTATTGGGGCAGTTCATGCCAATCTAGTTGCAGAAGCTAGAAAGGTGAGTATCAATTCCTTTGTATATACTGCAGTTTAGACCCTGTTATGGCCGAAATTTACCTATACATAGGCCCTAGGCAAAACTCATCAAAACATAGATTTGATAAATTGAAATTTCTTGCTATATCTTGTCCACAGGTTTCTCTTTGTCGGTTTTGTGTTTAGTGTGGTTTTCCTTCACATATCATATAGTAAGTAACCTTGTGCGGGCTCTATATTTACTAATGTATATGCTTATTGGTAAATCCTGCCCTGGATCCTTTGTAAGTGACATCATTATGATTATGAGGAACACTTAACTTTGAACCAGTAAATCAGAAAGTCAATGTATTCCCTTCCACATAAAGTACCTGTCTTGATTAGCCTAACCGAAGCAGAATAGTAGGTCGTTTAATCCCAATTGCATTTCATTTTCACATAAATTAATAACATGGTATAACACAAATTGAGCTATTCTTTCACATTTTCATTTTATTTGTATTTATAGCGTCATGATTTAGATCAGTTTAATGGTGAACCAGACACAACACAAGAAGATCTACAAGATTTTACACCTCATCACTCAACACCAGGTAGTAGCCATTTAAATACTTTAGTCATTTTAGAAGTTTTAATTACTACCATAAATGTTGATATGCTTGGATTACGTATTTGTAATTCAGAAGAAAAAAAATCTTTTTTTTTATGCTATTATAATTATATGTTTTTGTCTGTCATTAAACAAACCAAGGTTTTCGCTGTGGTTAAACTTGCCAGTCTTCTTGACTGACTGACATCAAACTAACTTTAGAATTTCAAAGAATTAATCTTAAAGTTAATTTGATACTTCATAATTTGTCAAGTTTCTTTCGAACAGAAAAAATCTGATCTGTTTAAGTATTGAGAATTATGCATTTGAAATTTGCTGTCTGTTGTTGTCTCTGTGGCCATCAAATAATAACAAATATGTGTTAAAACACTTAAAAAATGCAAAAATATAAATTGGGATAATGGATTGGCAAATTGATATCCCAGGAACAAACATATTAACTTGTTCAGTGCCAAAAATCAATTTGTCCTGCATGTGCTTGACTGTTCTCACAAATCAATACATTCTTCTAAATGTCTAAACATCTTTATTAAAGGTCCCAGGTCATATTTGGTAGCATCTTCAGATCTAGGTCATGGTGGAATACATTCAACAATGTCAGGTGCTGGTTTAGGAGCATCTAATCAGGTGGCCATCATGGATTCAACCTTAGATAGTAGTCAGTTATCATCTACTCATGACATTTCAATGTCAACAACCTCGGACATGACCCTTGATTCCGCCATGGAAAGGTCAGCGGATAGTTCGGCAATGCCAGATGAAATCGGTAAGTGTAAATATAGTTAGAACTTTCATTTATCAATTCTGTCTTCTCTTCTATCCAGTATTTTTTATTACGACTGGGCGTCTATACTTTCCATTTATACCAAATTTGACATACTTTTTTTTGGAAATAACCACTCGATAAATACTTTATGGAGAATGTATCTTTAAATGGTATTTATTTTCCAGCTGGTCCATCAGCAGTTAGTGGTAATATGGTAACTGGTAGTGATTCAGCATTAGATCAGTCGTTTGAAACAGATGATTATGATGAGGAAGATGATGATGATGAGGATGGAGATGGAAATAAAGAAAATAACCCACAATCAAGTGGAATCAGGGTACGTGAAATTTTTTTTTTTCTATAATAAACAGCATGTATGTCTTCCTGGGTTCGTATCCTAATAAAAGCTACATGCTACATATACAGTTAAGATTTGGCATGTTCGTATTTGATTGAGTCCACAATTCAACCAATCAAGCTTTGCATGGTCGAAACACTGAAGCCTTATTAGTCAAGCAGTTAGGACACTTTTTAAATCCCGATGTTTGCCACGAAAAAACTCTCTACAATTCCAAATCAGGTGCTCACTTATTTCGCAAGTGGGGTGGCGGACACAGAACAAAATGTTTCCTAGTTATTCAGATGGGACTAAAAATGAAGTTCCACCCTTGTACACATTGGAGTTTATGTAACAGATCCCATGGCTGTAATTTAATGAAGAAGTGGCAGATTACGCACATGACATACAAATGAAAACAGAAAAATCTGTGGGGAAAAGCCGATAAAAAAAATTTTGCAATAATATTTTATTATAGATGCAGCCTACTAATGTGCGTAAATCATCAAGAATAGCCATGCTAGATGAAGAACAATCCACATCATCGTCATGGAGAAAAAGAGTTTATGTACCAAGACCCTATAATCCTGAAGAACTTTGTAAGTATTGTAATATATATGTTTTACAGCAGTTCAGAATGTAGTAAAAAGATTGTTTAGACCTGAAATGTTATCTAAATTATTAATTAATTAAGATATCCAGACCATAAAAAACTCTTGATGCCATCATAAGCCTGCGATATATAGTTGATTTGAATACATTTTGAGTTAGATGATTTAACAGACATGTGCATGTAAAAATGGATAATCGAGTCTGTGTTTATTATCATACCATTGCTAGTAATGCAATTGAGACTAGCCTAAATTGAATTGCTAATTTCTTGCTTTAGAGCTAAGCAATTTGATCGAAATTTTCAGCATTCTGTTTTCATTATTTATTTTTTTAACTATTATAGTGAGAACTGTCAGCTCCTTATCTAAACTTACCTAATGCCCCCTTTTTTATGTAGCAATGCTTTTTTGCGTTATAATCTTTGAATGTCATTTAGCGATTGAACATAATATAACACAAAACAAATTAATTTATATGCTTCATAACGACCAGTGAATTCTTGTCGAAACGTCGTGTGTGTGTAATATAGTGATTGTTATCCATAGAACTGTGTTTTGTATTATATTTGCGTTATGTTTTAAACTGTCTATATTCCAGGGTGTGATGAGTGTATGTCATCCTATACACCAAATTGTCCTGTACATCGTATCACAGTTGTCCAGGACAAGGTAGTCTTGTCACGAGCATGGTCAAGTCTTCCACCTTTATTGCATATATTCAGATGTAACGACGTAGGTGGTGCTAATAATGGTAAGTAAATAAAAGAAAATCATTAGCCTGTCATTAATAACTCTTTTCTTTGAAATAACAGTTTATTTTAAAAGAAAAAGCAACAAACATAACATAAATGCAGCACAAATTGGAAAAATTTTAGGTCATTTTGGGACTAACATATGGTTTTAATTTTATTTCAATAATTCGCATGCGCATGGGGGTCTTTAGCAGTGGGAGGAAACCGGAGTGCCCGGAGAAAAGCCACGAGGTTGAAAAGGCGCCGCTATCTCCATGCCACATACGCTCACACCAGGGATCGAAACCACAGCCGTAAGCCAGAGGTGACTGGCCAGAGCTAGAGGTCGACGCACAGCACTCTAGACCACTAGGCCACACACACACACCCCACCCCCCACCCACCCCACCCCCCCGAAAAGTGTTATAGCAAATCAAGATAATACAAAACTGTCAGTTGCATGGAATGAAGGGGATCACGGTGGCTAAGTGGATAAGTCGCTGGCTGCTAGTCTGGAGGTCGGATGCAATTCAATTTATATCAATCAAAACATAATTTGTACAGCGCTAACACTACTTTTTTCGATTATGTGGATTCTTTTAGTCTATTCTAATCAAATACATTCATATTACATTTTTCCATTTTAAGGTTCCAAAGAATGAATCTACGTACTAATATTACAAAGCACAATACTGTATAGAGTCTTAAGCAGTTTAAATTGACTTTTTTATATTTATTTTAGAAGTGGGTGTGTTTGCTAAGAAAGCTATCAGTAAGATGACACAGTTTGGACCGTTTGTAGGTGAATTAGTCCCATCACAACAACATCTGACAAATCCTAAATTTTTATTAATGGTAAGTTGTGAAGTTCTTTTACGTTATGTCTTTGGGACGGTACTAAAACATAATAAATTGTGCAATTGTCTTTCCATTAAATTATACCTTGCATAAATAACAAGTTGTTATTCTTTCATATACAGAAACTCTTAAACATTGTGTGTTTTACATTGGTAAAACTCGTCTCATTTGTGGAAAGATTTTTTCAGTTATTAGAATAAATAAAATAATTATCTTCAAAAGTTTGCCCGGGGAAAAAAAATTGGATGTATCTTTCTTTTTGCTTAAAAGTGTCTTTGAAATTATTTCAGTTAGAGAAGTCTGATAATACTGTTGGTTATTTTGAAACGTCTGATGAAAACAAGTGTAATTGGATGATGTTTGTTCGACCAGCTAAAAACTTTGCTGAACAAAATGTGGTCGCTTATCAACATGGCCAGGATATATTCTTCTCTGTTATAAAAAACATTGAACCTCGACAAGAACTTAAGGTTAGATAATATGTCACAAAAAATGATTGCAAACCACTTATATTTTCTCTGACAAGAAGTAGGATCAGCCTCTTAGGTTTTCTCCCCATCCTCTGATTTCCTCCCTCTGCAAGAGAGTTGTTCAAACAAGGCTTACCATATATTGGTCCCCAAATGACCTATTTTGTGTTGGGTTAATGTTATACATGTATTAAACCATATTTCTCTCTTTCGCTATATTTTTTCAATTTCTGTTATTATTTGTAAAATAAAAATATATTTATATCGGGGGTTGGGTGGCCAAATGGTCTAATGTGTGTGCTTTGGTTTACACTCGATGTCTGTCAACTGTATTCAAGAAAGATACAAAATGCATGTATAAGACACACAATTCCTTCATGCTTCAGACATATCACCCAAGTCCAATAACATCCTACCATAATTAACAGTGACCAAATTAAACTCGACATGTTTTATTTGTAGGTATGGTATGCAGCTCACTATGGTGATAGAATAGGAATACCGATACATGAAATAACAGAACGAGATATGGCAGGTGGGAAAAACATACTTTATACCATTGTAAATCATCCATATCATAATACAGACAACTGGATGGATGTCACTCACAAAACTGAAACGTTGACTGACAACCCTTGTTGACTATTCGGGTCATTTAGCTGCTGTGGGCGTATGTTTTGCTGTCTGGCAACTTATATATTCCAACCCTCTGTTTAATGTTTCAGATATGGATGAACAAGAATACAAGTTTCCTTGTTATGAATGTAATAAGAAGTTCCGGTCGGCTCCTGCTTTACAACGCCATCTTGTAGTACATGAGGAAACTGGATCTCCACGAGCAGAGGATGAAGATTTTGATGAAACTGCTGAAGCTAAAGCAATCCGAAAGAAGAGTCTGGCATCAAGGTGGTTTAAGAATAAGGGAAAGGGTGAAAATGGGGAAAGTTCTGGTTATCAATGGAAGAAAAAATCAACAAGTATTTATTTAAACAAGTAAGTTTATTCATCTGGACAAATTTTTTTACTTTACATACAAGCCTGGACATAATCCACTGCCACATATATTTAATGCAAATTTGCCAAATCTGATCGAAGAAACAGGTAGCAGCAAGGATGTAAGTTATGTGTTGTGATTTGTGAATGTTCGTATATATGGGGATGTCCAGGTTGTTCTGTCCTGTGTTGTCTCGGGTTTAAATATACTTCCTACTATCTTGGTCATGGGGAATTACCTTTGGCTCACTTGGTAAAGTGTATGAATTCCGTGCCTCAGTTCATGCAAAGATCACTACAAATAGGTTAACATGTGACACTTATACCGCAGATTTGTTGTCAAGGATTTTAGAACTGGTGTGGATGACTTTGCTGGTGGTATTGAAGGGTGACGGACACTCTCTGGTCTATGTTTGATGTTACTCAGAACTAGAGTTGGATCATTCTGTATTCATTGTATTCATTTTCTTTTTTCAGAACTCTAAAGAAATATCAGAAGAGGCCGGACTCCGAGAAGATACGCCGAACTATTCAGTCAATGTATAAACGTAAAGGCAAGGAAACTGGTGGAAATGAGTGGGTATGCATGCACTGTGACCTGACCTTTGATAACTCTAATCTTTTAAACCTGCATACATTAACTCATGCAGCAGAAGATGTGGGTTTAGATGCAATCAAAAAGTTTTCAGAGCCAATTCCAGTACAGAATGCAGAAAATGGTGGACAACCTGGAGATGTTAGTAATGGTATTGGTATGGAAAACTATCTCGCTTGTCCAGTTTGTAAAGCACGATTTGATAACAAAAATGATTTAATTGCTCATGCCACACAGCACGGAACATCGAAAAAGAAATTAATTCCTCCTCGTCCTTTTAAATGTAATAATTGTTGGAAGGCTTTTGGAACACAAGAACGACTAACCAAGCACATGTTATGTCACGGTACAGAAGATTCCAAACCACTGCAATGTGAGGTCTGTCAAAAACGCTTGATGAATAACTCAGCCCTAGCTTGCCACATGAAGATTCACAGTGATAAGAAATACTATCAATGTCCAATCTGCCAGGAAGGATTCGACCAAACCAGTAGTCTCAAGTTCCACAGCTTGGAACACTGTGTCAATGGTCTGTATACATGTCCACACTGCCCCAGGCAGTTTAATGATTTCAACACCATACGCAAACACATGAAACAGTTCCACTCAGATCAAGAATTTCCATGCTCCTCATGCGATAAGGTTTTCTCGCGCCCTGATAAGTTGAAGCTCCACATGCTAAAACACTCAACACATCGGGAATTCATGTGTGAAAATTGTGGCCGTCAATTTAAGCGCAAAGATAAGTTGAAGGAGCATATCAAACGGATGCATACCGGGGAAAGAGAACCAAAACCTGTAAATGCTGAAGAGAGGGACAAACAACTGAAGAAATTTATACCTAAAGTATCTCCAACTGATTATCATCGATTTATTTACAAGTGCCATACCTGCTTACTGGGTTTTAAAAGGCGTGGAATGCTGGTCAATCACTTGGCTAAAAGACATCCTGATATCACTCCAGACCTGGTACCAGAGCTCAATCTGCCAATTTTAAAAACACAGCGTGATTACTTCTGTCAGTATTGTGATAAAGTCTACAAGTCGAGCTCCAAACGTAAAGCGCACATTATCAAGAATCACCCTGGTTTCGATCTTCCAGTCAGTAGTCGTAAGAAGTCCATGATCCCAGAAATACCAGGCTTACCCAACCCGACTTATTCACAAACCGTGGGAAGTATTACAACCCTGCCACAACAATGTACATATTGTCACAAACAGTATGCTAGCAAGGCGAAACTCATGCAACATCAACGAAAGAAACATGCCGAATTGGTTCCTCCAACTCCTGATAAACGTCGTGTAAAGGAAGATATACAGCTGATAGACCAGAACAACCTACAGCATCATCAACTGGAACCTGCTAACTACACAGACGTAACAGTGGCAACACAACAAACTCACGATCTTCAAGCTGCTGATCTTCTCACTCAAGCCATGAGCGAACTGACACAGACTTTACAGGAATATCGTCCATCTACTGGAGGGGACTATCACGCTTTAGCGGCAAGAATAGCCCAGGGTGTCCAGGGTCCGACGATGGTTCACGTTCAGCCAGCTCAACTACAGCAGCTTCAACACACAACTATTGAACTGAGTCACCTCGGTCCAGCTCTAGCTCACGCCCAGTTGACTACTTCTCAACCCCAGCACCTGGTGTCAGCTGCTACCTTATTAACAAGCTCCCAGCAACAACAGCCACAACAACCTCCTCCTTCTCTTAGTCCCCAACCCCAACCCCCTCAAGCAGTGCCTGTCTCCCTCGTAGTGACAAATCCACCAAACCAGGGTTCAACAGTGAATTTATCGCAAAACTTTGTCCCTCGAACGTGGACAAATTATCAAAACTATCGATAAAAAAAACTCTATTTATGCAGACTTAATGTATAATTTATTGTTGAACAATTGCCAAACGGCCAAAGAAACTTAGAAAATGTTCTGAATGTGTCAAGACAGAACAGTCTACTGAATGTGTTTAAGACCAGTTATCACTTTTTTGTTTATGATTAAGGAACTTATTATGTTTTACTCAAACTTCAAAATAATGATTATAGTTATATCTGACAAAATGTCAGCCATTACTGAACTGGATCCAGACATTTTGAGCTTTGTTATGGACACCTATAAAAAATATCATTAAAAGCAAATCTGTGCTGGACAGAGTGTTTGTCTGTGACATATGTCTTATTTCCAAACTTGTAAAATACATGTAGTACCTAAAAGATTCCTTATTGTCTTATGGTTTCAGTCTAAGTTAAGGAATTATATGTGTGTTGCATTAAAGATGCATTTTGTAAGAATTAGAGATAAAGAGCTTGTAGTTGAAAATAGATAATCAAAAGTGAATATTAATCATGTTGAAAGTTTCAGCAAAACTACTGAATTCTAAATGAAGTTATGAATGTTTGAAGCTTTGGCAAGAATAGCATAGTCTTGATTGTCATAGCTACAATAATAAAATCTCAATTTTTTGTTAACCGATTAAATGGCACAAATGGTCTGATCCAATTAATATCTAGATCATCCGATTTTCTAGAGAGCTGATTATTGGCCTATAATGTGAATAAATGGTTAAATAATAATTTAAATAACATTTGAAGCCAGAAAAAAGACCTTCAATAGACAAAATTACCTCTTACATAATGCATCTTTAAATCATGATCATATTTAAAATATGTCATAATAGAGTGAAGCTGTTTAATATACGATTATAGGATGATACTGTATTAAAGTTACATGTAGTGCAAGATTAATTCAAACACTGAAATAGCTCATCCTCGGTTACCAAGTGTACTCATTCCATTCTACTCCAATATACCCTGGGTTAATCCATAGGGTTTCCACGATTTCAAACTATCTGATTGTAGTTAGACTGTATGAACCAATCAAAAACCAAACCAGTCTTACATAGACACTTTAGCGTCATTTTTTACGTCATAGAACTACATTGTTTACAAACAATATGGTGCTTGTTTGATCGATTATGACAAAGTTTGTAAAAGATTTAATATGAAAGAATTGACATGCACACAAAAAGATGTCAGGGAAAGTTTGTTCATGAAATTCTTAAATGACACTGATTTTTCTATTACGCGGTAGGTATTTTTCCCAATGACATATTTGCAAAGTGTGCAAGAATGGACTGCGATAGCCATGTTTGGGGGATTCTTTGTTGGAACACGATGAGAGTTACTTCCCTTCACCTATTACCTTTCCAAGTAACGCTTTATGGGATTGGACAATAAAAATATCACAATCCGCCAGGGCAGATAATTTGAAATCATGGAAACCCTATGGGTTAACCTAGGGTATAGTGGAGTAGAACGGAATGACTACACTGGGTAACCGAGGATGGAAATAACTATTTATTCTGTTCTCACTGAAAAATTATACTGTATTATTATTAATGCTATGTAAATAAGTGTGACTGCAATTACTATTAATACTGTCCATTAATCTAACTGCAATTACTATTAATACTGCCCATTAATCTAACTGTATTTACTATTAATACTGTCAATTAGTCTGTCTACTATTTATTACAGTCAAAATTATTGCAAATGCCGAGGAGAGGGACAAACAATTGAGAAATTTACTATTTATTATTAATAGTGTCAATTATTGCAACTGCATTTACTATTAATACAGACAATTAGTGCAACTTTATTTACTATTAATACTGCCAATTCCTGAAACTGCATTTAATATTAGACAAATGTTCCCACTGCATGATCCTATTCAACAAAGCTAACATTGAAGTTCAACATTGGTCGTATGTAGAGCAACTGCTCACACAAGTATTCCAATTTGAATAGTTTATTAAGGCTATTTAAACCTATCTTTAATTGTTTGTTATTTGATATCTGGTATTAAATAATTTACTTTTATTTATTCAGTGTAATCAACTACATGTAATATTCATGAAAAACCATGCAGATATCAGAAAATATTTTGATTTGAATATGTAAGGAAATTATTTCCTTAAAATCTGAAAAAGCCTAGTAAATGTCCTCTTACATGTACATGATTCTCTTAATTAAATGCCTTTATGATGTGGGTTTGTTAATGTAAATAGCTGTAGTCATATAATATCTTAAATACCTTTGTAAATACATGTAATATAGTAATCTATGATGTTGCTTCTAACAAATATTTGCATCTTTTGTGCTATTTGTGTAGTATGGTGGAATCCAAATGTAATTTCAGAAAAATCTTTACAATTTTGGCTACACTTCAGAATCTGTCCAACACTCCGATGAACTGTATAATATATACAGCAAACAGCTGGGTTATTTGACAGATTCTATTTTGACTGAAAATTTAAGGTATGTTCTCTGCAGTTTGAACACAGTGTAGTCGTTTTAGGGTATGTGTAATCTGTTGCATTATGCATGTGATCAGACAAATTTTATTGGTTTTCCTAAAAGAACAAAATATTTATATGTTATTGAAATTTCAAGATACTTTCTGCTAAACTACAGAGATAGCACCTTAACTTTATTAATATTCTAAAGTCCAAGAAATCCTGCATGCTTTTCAGAGGAGGTATATTTAGTGCCATGATAAGCTTTTCTATTATTAAAGGGCAATATTGTGTCAGTCATTATCACATATGCGATAGAACTGGTTAAACACGTTCCAAATATAATTTTAACACAGATCAGTTCTGTCATGTGATGACTGACAACAATATGGTCCTTTAACCATATGAAATTGAATATAATATCAAATTATGAATACTAAATAAAAGTAAAAATTGTTATTGGCTCTGATTTCATTTGATTTATTTGACTTTCTCGCACCAGATGGTTGTCTATACATGTAAATGTCTGTACTTCCAGTTCAATACATCATTCTTAGCTGGTGAAATCTAGTAGTTTGTGTAGGCTATATTTTCCAGTCAATGATGATACCAGTAATGTATTTAGGATTGTGACTATTTGAATGAAAAAGATTCTTGGCTGCCAATGTTTGATTATGTTATAAAAATTTGGTTTTCCATCCCTTTACTGGCGACCTACATAACCGGAACATTTGGGTCCATGTCCCTATTAATTCCTCTCAATTGGTTACCGAAGTCTCTCTCCAATCCCCTATTACATTCTTGGCCTTGTTGAAATTCCTGGTATAGACTCGGTAAAAAGGGTTAGAATTTACATTTTGAAGAATATTTATGATATTCAAATGGACGGATATATAACTCATTAATTAACTGATTCACGAAAGATGTGATAAACCGAGAGCATGGCTTCATCTGTGGTAGTAAAAGTTCAACTTAACAAAACTTTGGCGGGAAGTTCGGAACCGATCAAGGAGACGAAAATTGATATTGATGTCAAATGGGAAAATTTATAGTGTGCTTTGAGGTAATTGGACTGTAGGGCGAAAGTTATTTTTAGTCTTTCTCTCCCTTTCCCTTTTCCCCCCTTTTGCATGGCGATTTTTGTTGAGTTTTTGGTGTAGAATCGAAGAAAAGGGTCTGAAAATACATTTTCTGCCAGGTTTTGGTGATTATTCATGATTTTGAGGCGGAAAGATACAGGAGTTAGTGAGGTTGGTTATGTTGAAAGGGAGGGCCGAAAATTGCATGGTTAGCTGTCTCCTACTTCGAGCTTGTCTATCTCAAGTTTTTCATGAAGAACCTCATACATGCTTTTGGGCAAGATTTTGTTACATGTTGCTCCATCTGTGGCAGAAAGCGTTTTACCCAAAGAATATTTAGGGAAAAGTTCCAACCGGTCTAAGAGACGAGAATTAACATAATATATAGTCAATGGGGCAATAATTAGTGATCTGTGTCCAGACGAAATTTCTACTTTTACTTTAGTGAAAATAGAGTGACGTCCCTTATGAGTTCTTCGATCTTAGGAGGTCAAAATGAACTGACACATCATCGGGATAATTTTTTTGTTGATAAAATTTAGTTTAGAAAATAAGCATTATTACATGTTTTGAAGCCTAAGAATATCACAATGACGGTTGATACAGGGAAGGGGTTCAGTCTACCTTCTGGTCCTGCAACATTATGCTTTGATAAGGAAGAGTTTATGAGACCGGGATTCAATGTTGACGATTTTGTCATCGAATGCAGACGAAGAGTTCAGTTAGAAACGTTATGCGACGACCTAAACGTTTATTTGAAGATTCTGAAAAGTGCAATGATTGAACTGATCAACAAAGACTATGCAGACTTTGTCAACCTGTCAACTAATCTGGTTGGCATGGACAAAGCTATTGGCCATCTGACAGTTCCCTTAGGCCAGTTAAAAGAAGAAGTTCTGAGTGTCCGGACGGCCATGGATGAAGCCATTGAAGTTGTTGAAAGAAAGCTTAGTCAACAAAAGAGTGTGCAACAGAAAAAGGCCTGTTTACAACGATTGATCAATATAACCCATTCAGTCGAAAGAATCGAGAAGTTGTTGGGTATCCAAATGGCACCAGAAACGTCTGAAACTCAACCGGTTAATCCTGGACAATTAAGTGGACAGCTGATTGAAAGGGTAGCGACAGAGTTTAACAAATTACAATTCTATGTCACAAAGAGCCGCGGATTGCCCCTGGTGGAGAAAATAAAACCCAGGATAGCCAACATAACAACAACTTTACAGTTCAGCCTTGAAGGAGCATTTCTTGACGGCCTGGCAACAGTGAATGTAGAAATTTTGAGACAATGTTTACGAACGTATGCTTTAATTGATAAGACTAAAGATGCTGAGAATTTATTTCGACAGCATATTGTGAAACCCTACATGGAAGAAATCATCACGGAGCAGTTTATCAAGGCTAATGGTAATGGCTTGACAGGTCTCTTTGACAAAGTTTTAGAATTTATTCCAAAACATTGTAAGGTTTTGAAAGATGTTACAAGTGGAAGCTCAGGAACAATGGAGATTGTTAGAGGTTATGATTTTCTGGTCAATTCAGTTTGGCCTGAAATTGTGAGTAACTTTGAGGCAAGAACACCATCCATATTTGCTCCAGGCAACCCTGACATTTTCCATGAAAAATATTTGCAAAGTGTGGATTTTCTGACCAGGTTTGAAAGATGTTGTGGCTCACAAGCCAGTGTTAAACGACTACGAGATCATCCTAGCTACCACACATTCCTGCATAAATGGAGTTTACCTGTTTATTTTCAAATAAGATTTCAAGATTTGGCTGGATCAGTTGAATCGGCTTTGGTGACTGGTTTTAACAATTCAGGAGAGAAATCCTCTCCCTTCAAGCTACATTCCACTGCTGTTTTATGGCAATGTTTACACCGATGTTGGAACAAGGAGATCTATTTATCATCTTTAAGTCACAGATTCTGGAAACTGACATTACAAATTTTGTCACGTTACACATCCTGGTTAGATGAAGTTCATGAAGAAGAAACTAACAGAAGAAAAGAAGCGGAGAAACCTGTGATCTTGAGAACATCGGCTTCAACAAGCAGTCTTGATAAAATGTCGGTGACTTCAGAAACTATCCGATCAGTCTCTCCCGCTCCCCAAGATTTAATGACCACAAGCGCTACTACATCTTCTAATTCTAATCCACCGATTACTGTTGGACAAATCGTTTGCCTTATTTCTGATGCTGTTAAACTTACAGAACTGTTAGATGGATATTTTGTGCAAATTGTGAAACCTTGCATGGAACAAGCAGGATATACAAATACCGATCTTCTCCAAGCCTGTCTACAGGAGTCCATTGAAAGCATTGAGTTAAGATTACCAAAGTTCCAATCATTTGTTTCAGGTGATGTGATCAAGCAGTGTTCTGTATACTTGAAACAAGTAAATGATATACCTAGGCTGTATAGAAAAACTAATCGAGAAGTTCCAAGCAAACCTTCCTCCTATGTAACCAGTTTAACAAAACCGTTGGATGTGTTTCTAGAGGAACACAGCAACAGCTTGGCCGAGAAACAAAGGGAAGATTTTTTAATAGAAGTTTTTAGTAATATAACAGAACAATATGTGACCGTGACTTCTGATGTTTTAACATCGGTCAGAAAAATGGAGGAGAGTTTAAAGAGATTGAAGAAAGCGCGAGGGACAGACAAAGCAAATGATTCTAATAGCCATGGTATGAGCGACGATGATAAAGTACGGCAACAGATTATAATTGATGTCCAGAGTTATGGAGAAAAGATTTCCAGTAAAGGTATCCAGAAAACGTCGGTGGTAGGATTTGAAAGATTACAAGAGCTGTCACAGGAAGCAAAATCTGCAATGACATCCTAATAAAAATGTCCAATCATTTAAAGTGCTAAATATTAAAAAAAGATTATTGTACAGAGACGTTATATGAGAGAATTATTGAAAGCAATTTTTTTCATGTGATATATAAATGGCTCTTGATTAAATTACCCTTATCTTCGGTAGTTAACTGAGAAATGATGACACAACCACCTGTTCCAGTTTCATGATAGGGTTGAGATATAGATAGCTTATTAGAAGGCCAACTACAGTACTTTTTCTAAAAACATTAATATACATTTCGTCTTTATTTCCAATTTTGTACAGAAATCTGAACCTCCCCTCAACATAGATTCATTTCTAAATAGACCAATTCACAATGTTAGTCCCAGATTTACTTGGTTAGTGTTGAACCTGATTACATCCCCCCCCTCCAACTTACTTGCAACTTGCAGCAAATAAATGTAGAAAACAAATTGTAAAATAATTGTAGGAAAATTCGTTACAATAGATGTAGATTGACTAACTTTACAAAGAGAATATTATTTATATTGTGTGTGTTAATCCATTAAGGATATCATCATCATTAACCTCATGTGGGAAATTATTAAGTATTTTGTTATATTTGTAAAATAATTGTTTGGGAATTATTATTTGTAATATTTAGAAGATGTTAATGTCACCTTATCGTGTATATATATATGGTTATTTTATTTATATAATAAAATATCTATGGTGTTTGTGACATTGGTTTGTTAAAGATGGGGTCATAGGCATATGAGCTGGGGGGGGGGGGGGTGCCCCCCTCCCCCCCATTTTGGGCACCAAATGCTGGGAAAATTTGGGAACACAATTGTACTTTGTGAAAATTGTATAAAAAAATATTGTGTTCTTGAATGTGTCCAATTTAACAGCGAATTTAAATTCAGAATGTCTATAGTTAGGCAATTATCTTTAGCCTCAAACCCGCTATTGTTTGGAGTATAATTAGTTACTATACTTGCAACCTTAAAAGAGAACTAAATTTTTAAAAAACTTATTCATCGCAAAAGAGATTTGTAGAACCTGTCATGGGCCTTCAAATAAAAATTAAACTTTTTATTATTTGGTAAAAACTACTCAGAATCATTTAAAATGCATATTTATTCATACACGATTTTGTAAAAAAAAAAACACAGACACCCTTAGCAGCATCAGGGCCATATCTAGAGGGGGTACATTGCCCCTCCAGAAAAACTAGGCGCCCTGAGAAATGTTGCCCCCTCAAAACTTTGACAATCCCTCAATTATGAAATAATACACATGGTTATGATCACACAGTGATGCTCTTAAGGCACTGATCAATCAGTCAGTTTTAAGTGCACTCACACTCTTATACCACCTGTGTGGAGGCTATGGGGTGCCACCACAGACGCGGATCCAAGGGGCGGGGCATTAGGAGCAACTGCCTCTCCTAAAAAATCTGCTGCCTATGTAAAAAAAATTGTCGATATAAAATACAGAGTGGCCGAAAAAGGAGTTTCCAGCAGCAGACATGGCTGCCACCCCCGTAGGCGAAATAACCCTCCTATCACCCCTTTGTGGGTCAGTGGCTGTCCAACCACATGACATTAGAGGGTTCTTTTGGTCGCCCTATCCATATTTGATAGGGCCTTATCGGTCTTTGGGGGCGCCGCCACCAAATGATATTATTAGAGATTTTCGTTCTGGTCGCTCTATGCACATGTCCTTATTGGTGTTTCGACTAGTTCTGGTTTAGAGGACCAGAAGTTTCTTATTCTGATGTGTTTAAAATCAAATGAGAAATAGTGACACCAAAATTGACACCCTGGATTGCGGCTCAAGGTGCCTCGAAAACAGGTTAGCGGCAGTCAAATTATCAAACATTGTTTTGGGTGTGGGGAGGGGGATGATGTCTGGGTGTCACTGCTCCGCACTCAGTAACTTGGGCATTATATTGACGCCCCCTTTCATCACGCTGCTGCACCCCTACTTTCTAAAAATCCTACATACGGCCCTGAGCAACATTTGGATCGGAAATATAGTCAGTACTCAGTCCGGTGTTAGTTAGTTTATGGGCATCAGATACCACAACCACCCCCCCCCCCCCGTCAAAAAATTCCCCGTACGCCGATGGATGGTGTTGTCCCTGATAAGTAGCAGTATGGTTCTTCATAAAACCTGACATATAACTTGTGATTGAAGAATAAAAATAGCAATTTAATTAGACAAAATTTCCCAAACGAAAAAAATAAATGCCATTTGGAGGTTGTAAGTGTAACTAACCGGCCACTATCCACATAGTAACTGGTGGATCAAGGCTTTGTCGACAATTATTACGGACTGGTAAATTGAGGCAAATGACATATGAGTAGAAGAATTTCATTGGATTAAAATCCTGTATTGGCCAATGAAGCGGTGTCTTTTAACCGATGCTGGCTAGCATCCCGCCATATTTGTTGTCATAAACAAGATGGTGTCCAAACTTGTCTAGAAGTCTTCAATTCTTCAATTAATTAGATATTTATCGTAAAAATGGCGAGAGTACTAGGTATAGGTGAAGGATTATTTGTTCTGGCCTTTGTCTGGGTTCTGTGTTTGATTCTCTGCATTGCTTTTTCGAGAGCACAAGGATCCATTTCGTAAGTAAATGTACATGTAAATTTCATTTGCACAAAATGAAAACAAAAGCGCAAAATTAAAATGTCAAAGGAACCAAAAGAGATAGTTTGAACGACAGGTAAATTGTTTTTCACTCCGATTGAATTCATATGGAGCAGACTCCCTATCCGGTGGTTCCAGGGTGTGACTTGAGTTTGAGGTCCCCCGGCCCAATAATATGGCTGCAGTGCAAGTATGCGATTCACCAGGTTATTGCAAGCAAGACACTATTTGTTTTGGTAGTGAATGACATAACATAACTGGAAGTGGAAGAGGCCTGATTTTAACATAGAAGTATTAGAAGTGAGACTTATAAAATGTATACTTATTAACAGAAGAAAAAAAAACCTGCTATGCTTTATACACCTGGGGGAGCCCCTCAGTTGCGTTGCGATTTTTAGTTAACTAAAGATATTTATTTCAAATCAATGTCTCTTTCGTTGTATCAATGATATGACAGATTAGGTAATTAAAAAATGATGGGATATGGGTTTCTCACATTCTTTCGTTATCCATTAAATAATTCACTGCTCAAATATGTCTATGAAAACAAACGGTTGACATTCAAGATACACCACATTTTGCAGGAAATGAATGGGGAAGAGGTAGAAAAAAATTGAAGCAATTGGAGGCTCTACAATTTTAAACTTTATGTAGATTTCACATTTGGTATAAAAAGAAGGGGCTGTAGCTCTAGAAAAAAATGGCTGATGTGTAACAAAGTCAAACTCATCCTGGACCCTTGCCCAAACTCCCAGGCAAGGATGGTACCCCCCCCCCCCCCTCCCGCACCATTAATAATTGCCTTCGCAAGCCCTGAAAGTAGTATGTTAATGCGATTTCAATAATTTGCACTCTAGGCCTATTAAAAAAAACATATTTCAGATTATTATTTTTCCTGTAAGTAATTGATTGATTAATTTTTATATTATAAAGATTTCTCTGTTTATTCATCTGCACTCCTTTTCAAAGAGAGCACTAATTTGTAATATACATATACCGACATAACCAAACCATATCAAACTTTGAGCTGCTGAAACTTCTTTTCACCCAAATACAGGGTGCCGGTACCAAATAAGGCCTGAGGCTCCACGAATTCAGGTTTGATCGACCTGAAACTAGACAAGCTTGTTCTCTTGACAATTGCATCTTATTGATTGACAGAATTTGATATTAGATACGATGATGTCACAATTCTAAGATGGCTGTGATAATATCATGATGGTCAGTTCCTTTTTAAATTAAATATTTCCATTTTTTTCTCTTCAGTAATCTTGGACCATTAGCTATTTTATTAGCAGGGTTTTTAACAGTTGTTTTAGTTTTTATTCCACGAGAACCAGAAGTTGCTGCACCAGATGAATCTGTTAAGGTAATACAAAAAGAACGACTTGAAAACATGCATAGTTTAAAATTACATCAATCAAAACTATGGCATAAAAAAGAAAAGTAGCCATGTTCATTGTGACTATATCAGGCAGGATCTATTGTTCAAACAAACGGTTCTTTTAAACAAGGTCCCGAAGTTTACTGTACATATAATTTTAATCAGTTCTTACACAAATAAAGTGCCAGTATTGGAGGGGGTGATGGCTGAATGGTTAGCCTGCGGCATGGTTTCAAATCCCTGGTTGTACGTGGCAAGGACTAGGTTCGTATGTCCTACCGCGTGGGTTTTCTCCAGGTACTCCGGTTGCCTCCTGTTAAAATAAAACCATATGGAGGTTAAATCCCATCTCTCTCTCTCTCCCTCTCTCTCTTTTAGTATTGCTTTTTTTTCTGTTTTATTTCCAAAGCTCAGATTTTCTACCAACATTTTCTGTCCTATATTTATACATTGATAAAAATAAAGCCATCTAAATTCTTTGCATATGACCTACAGGCTTACAAATATTTCTAATTTTATCATAAGCAAGATAAAAGATAACTGGTATTGTTGGACAAAACTTTCAACATACAAGTCATAGATGGTCTTGTATGTAACTTCGAAAATTAAAGGGGGGTAATTGGGATGGCCTAGTGGTCTAGAGTGCCGCGCTTCGACCTCTAGCTGGCTGGTCACCTCTCGCTTGCGGCTGTGGTTTCGAGCCCTGAAGTGAGCGTATATGGCATAGAGATAGGGGAGCCTTCTCAACCTTGTGGGTTTCCTCCGGGTACTCCGGTTTCCTCCCACTGCTGAAGACCCCTACATGCAAGCGAATTATTGAAATAAAATGAAACCATATGTTAGTCCCAAAATGACTTAGTTTGTGTTGAGTGGACGTTAAACCCCGTTTCTCTCTCTCTCGAAAATTAAATAATTATGCTTTTGATTAGTATAAAATATTTGTTTGTAGTAAAGGGGTGTGGGAAATTCTGTGTAAATAATATCAAAAATCTCGTATTAGAGATTCAGAATTGATAATAAAAACAGTAATACTTTTCTGAATCATTCTTAGTTGTCATTTATCAAAATTAAATAGCTATTAGTATTAGGGTGTTAAAGCAAGAATTTCATATTTTTTGAGAAAGTCAAAACATAATTATTTCTCTGTCTTTTGCTCAATAGATTGTCAACTCACTATTATACGATCATAGACATTATTTCCCACACTTACAAATCCTTCATGCTGGAAATAATAACACAATTACCTCCCTTGTATTTCTATTCCCCCCCCCCCAAATGCAATAGCTATCTTCAAATGCTTGAATTTGAAGTTTAAAGTAACATTTTTGCCAATTTCTCAACAAGCAATAGTGAATTATAGGATTATTCTTCAACAAGGTAGAACTGCTTATAGATACCATATATTCAAGGCTTTATTTTAGTACATTTTACAAATATAACTTAAAAATATGAAATTTTTGTACAGTATATAAACAGTTATGAGTTACATACATGTATGTTAGCAGCCGTAGACTTGGTTGCCATGGTAAAGCATTCAGGTGCAGGTACTTCAACTTTTGCAGATGGTGAAGTCAAAAGTGTTTAATTTTTTTGAATTTTATTTTATTTGAATTTTAATTATTCCTTTTCTGTCTTTTCAGATATATGATTATTCAGTGATATATAGATTTGGACTAATATCTGTTATATCGTTGTTCCTGATAATAGGGTTTGTATTATATCTCACCCAGTATTTAATGGTACCTGTTTTAGCAAAACCAATTAGACGGCTTAGAGGATGATTCTTTAAAAAATGAAAAGTGAGAAAAAATCGGGGATAGAGCGAATGAAAAGGCTGATAGTGATAGAGCAAGTAAAAATCAGCATTCATGATCACAGTTTTTGGATAAACTGAAGCTTGGTGCTAGTTTTTCATCTGATAATTAATTAAATTATTTGAAAAAATGACATTTGAACAGTGACCTTATATATCTTTGGAATTTCTCATACTCATCATGCACTTAGAATCATGGTAGATAAGATTTTAAACTTGATTTGAAAAACTGTTGGAGGATGTAAATTTCTTACATTGACATGCTATTGTTGTAGATATTTTATTTAATATTATCCGATATGCAATCTTAGAAATAAGGCACCTGTCACAGACATTGTCCGGCACCAATTCAGGCTTTATCAGACACAATCCCTCCAGTTCCTGTCATTGTGTCTTGCTTAGATTTTGATTAATACCTTTCCAGTGCAAAGTTTAAAATGCCAGATACTAGCACAATAGTGCCTGATATTTTGTCACAAGCAACTAAATTTATAATTTCTGAGCCTACTGATGCCTGATAGGTTAAAATTCAAACAGAAAAAGTACATGATTACTAATTATTTGGACGAATGCTTCACAAGTTCTGTAATGGAATATTTATTTTTATAGACAAGTACACTGTTTTACATATATTGTTGTATAAAAGAATACTGCATTTTACATATTGGGTATCTTTGTACATGTATGTATGTTTGTTATGAAGTCTTTTTTCACTTTTATATATATATTGTTAGTTCATGTATACATGTATATAAATAATAAAATAACATTATCCGTCCCAAAACCACTTGAAACATTGTTATGTTCACCTATCTAATTAAGTAACAAACAATATGGGAGCGACAGTGGCTCAGTGTCAGTGAGGCGCTGGCGTATTAACCAGAAGGAATGCAGTTTCACCCTGCTGTTGGCTAGGCATCAGTAAGGCAGGATATATTAAAATTTCTCATTTGATTATACACTATTGAATAGATCCCATTTTATCTGCACGTTCATAATCGAAATTATTTCGCTCAGGTTGTATTTAGCTATACCGAATTGAATTATGGCAAACCCCAAAATGGTGACAATCAAGTTAAAATGGGAATTTGGGGCTAGAACGCAAGCTGAAATATATTCATTGTGTTTAATTTCGTCACAAATCTATTCACACCACCTCCGTTGTCGAGACTGACAAATTAATGTAATTCGGCCAATTCTGAACAGGCTGGATGGGAATCGAGCATGCCCATTGAGTTAAGCGCATCAAAGGGAGATAACTCATTTCTGAAAGAATCATAAACCCAATTTCGGAAAGTTAAGCGCAGTAAAGTTTGCACACAATATGGGCCTATACTATGGCGGGGGAAAGCGGCAAAAACCTAATGCTATGTAGAAATGTCTAATTCAAAACACACATGTAACATAATGCCATGCCAAATACCTAAAACGTCTAATGCAAAAAACAAAATACAAGAAACCTCTAATACAAAACACCTCATACGTCTATTGCAAAAGACAAAATACAAGAAACCTCTAATACAAAATACATATAGCCTCTTATGCACAATTGATTTTACAATCTGAAACATCTACCATAAGCATTAGATGACATATCTCGTTGTCATTACTTACATTTCTCCACTGAATTATCTTTATTTAGGTCAATGTCAAGGTCACCGAACACAACTTGGCGACCTATTCGGCTAGCGAGCTATTCGACCGATCCAGTTGGCAACCTATTCAGAATTAAGACAACAGTCACCCAAACTCATCTATTTTTAACAACCAATAAAATCCAACGTTACGTCTATCAAATGAAAGTAGAATAATATATTATTTTTATCAATTCCTTTAGCTCAGAATAGAGATGTAATTTCGCATTATCGTACAAAATTCTAGACATCCAACTAAATATATTCCGAAAGGTAATTAAATAGGCTTTCTAAGTATTATTAGTAAAAATTGGCACATTCATATTAAAGGGGTGCACTCCTGAACATGACCAATTTTTTAAAAATTTTAAAGGGAAAAACTGTTAATATCCCGTGTCAAAATTCGGACCATCGTACAAAATTCTGGTGATCCAACTAAATATATTCTAAAAGGTAATTGAATAAGCTTTCCACATATTATTAGTAAAAGTTGGCACAATCATATTAAAGGGGTGCGCTCTCAACCTGCCAACTTTTACTATTAATATTTGGAAAGCTTGTCCAATTACCTTTCAGAATATATATAGCTGGATGGTCAGAATTTTGTACGATGGTCCAAATTCGGACTTCGAAAAAAATACCGGTCTATCTTCACATATAGAATATTGAAAAATTGGATATGTTCAGGTTGAGGGCGCGCCCCTTTAATATGATTGTGCCAACTTTTACTAATAATATTTGGAAAGCTTATTCAATTACCTTTCAGAATATATATAGCTGGATGCTCCAAATTTTGTACGATGGTCCGAACTTTGACACGGAATATTACCGTTCTTTCACTTTAAAATATTGAAAAATTGGCGATGTTCAGGTTGAGAGCGCGCCCCTTTAATATGATTGTGCCAACTTTTACTAATAATATTGAGAAAGCTTATTCAATTACCTTTCAGAATATATATAGCTGGATGCTCAGAATTTTGTACTATGGTCCGAATTTCGACTCGGAATATTACCGTTGTTTCACTTTAAAATATTGAAAAATCGGCTATGTTCAGGTTGAGAGAGCGCCCCTTTAATATGATTCTGCCAACTTTTACTATTAATATTTGGAAAGCTTATCCAATTACCTTTCAGAATATATATAGCTGGATGGTCAGAATTTTGTACGATGGTCCAAATTCGGACTTCGAAAAAAATTCCGGTCTATCTTTACATATAGAATATTGAAAAATTGGCTATGTTCAGGTTGAGAGCGCGCCCCTTTAATATGATTGTGCCAACTTTTACTAATAATATTTGGAAAGCGTATCCAATTACCTTTCAGAATATATATAGCTGGATGCTCCAAATTTTGTACGATGGTCCGAACTTTGACACGGAATATTACCGTTCTTTCACTTTAAAATATTGAAAAATTGGCTATGTTCAGGTTGAGAGCGCGCCCCTTTAATATGACTGTGCCAACTTTTACTAATAATATTTAGAAAGCTTTCAGAATATATATAGCTGGTTGCTAAGAATTTTGTACGACGGTCCGAATTTCGACTCGGAATATTACAGTTGTTTCACTTTAAAATATTGAAAAATTGCCTATGTTCAGGTTGACAGCGCACCCCTTTAATATGATTGTGCCAACTTTTACTAATAATATTTGGAAAGCTTATTCAATTACCTTTTAGAATATATTTAGTTGGATCACCAGAATTTTGTACGATGGTCCGAATTTTGACACGGGATATTAACAGTTTTTCCCTTTAAAATTTTTAAAAAATTGGTCATGTTTAGGAAGAGAGTGCACCCCTTTAATATGAATGTGCCAATTTTTACTGATAATACTTAGAAAGCCTATTTAATTACCTTTCGGAATATATTTAGTTGGATGTCTAGAATTTTGTACGATAATGCGAAATTACATCTCTATTCTGAGCTAAAGGAATTGATAAAAATAATATATTATTCTACTTTCATTTGATAGACGTAACGTTGGATTTTATTGGTTGTTAAAAATAGATGAGTTTGGGCGACTGTTGTCTTAATTCTGAATAGGTTGCCAACGAACAGGTTGCCAGCTGGATCGGTCGAATAGCTCGCTAGCCGAATAGGTCGCCAAGTTGTGTTCTGTGACCTTGACATTGACCTAAATAAAGATAATTCAGTGGAGAAATGTAAGTAATGACAACGAGATAATATGTCATCTAATGCTTATGGTAGATGTTTCAGATTGTAAAATCAATTGTGCATAAGAGGTTATATGTATTTTGTATTAGAGGTTTCTTGTGTTTTGTCTTTTGCAATAGACGTATGAGGTATTTTGTATTAGAGGTTTCTTGTATTTTGTTTTTTGCATTAGACGTTTTAGGTATTTGGTATGGCATTATGTTACATGTGTGTTTTGAATTAGACATTTCTACATAGCATTAGGTTTTTGCCGCTTTCCCCCGCCATACTATACATGTATATAATATAGGTGTAATATATCTATTTTTGCCAAGAAAATTGGCAAAACATTAACTTCTCGAATGTCATGGTTGATCGATATTGTAAAATACGTCTGTTTGGCGAGCTGACAAAAATATATGGCTATTTACGCATTAACAACATAATAAAAAAAAACTGTTATCGGACGTTGCCTCCACAAGGTAGCCAAATTTATATTCATACAAGTAAGTTGTGAGTTCTAGATTATATATGCATTTCCTTTCATGTACTCAGATAAGTGAATTGTACAGTATAGCATAATCTTTTAAAAGTATTTAGTAACTGGGTTGGGCAATAGAGTAAACTACGATATACACGTATCTACTAATTTATTGGGGTAATGTTGTCATGAAACAAGATCATGTGCATTTCTACCTTTCATGTGCATTTCTACCTTTGCTCAACAATCAGAAATTATGTTGATATAGATAAATCCCACCCCCTGCATACCTGCCCGCCCAATAATTTGAATTCAATCCCCAAACTAACTACGGCATACGATTTCCTAAAGGGGACTTACCCAAGAATATATTTCAATTTGGCGAAATATTGGATAAGGCACACAGAGAACACAATAAATTGCATCTTGGCATCGATCAGACAAGGTTATCTTAGAATGAATGTTTTACAGAAAATACATGAATTTATCATACTAAAAAATGACCTTTAGTATTTCCTGAAAGAATTTAGTTAAAGGAATAGTGAGAGGTGGGTCATTTCGAGGCTAACATATGGTGTATTCTCATTTCAATAATTTGCTTGCGTTTTTAGCAGTGGGGGGGGGGGAGGGGGAACCGGAAAAAAAAACCACGGGGCTGGACAGGTGACCCCAATAGTTGAGATACAAACACGTCACGTGACTCAATGACGACATTAGGCTGCAAAGCACATTACAAGAGGCCATATAGTTATCCCGGGTTTAAACTAAGAAATTGATTTTACTTCAGCAACGATTCTAGAAAAATAAAAACATTTTTCAAAGGTTGAGATTTCAGTTTTATTTCTTAAAATAAATGAGATCTAATACTCTTCTCCACCTTCTTCTTCTCCTTCACCTTCAACAGAATCAACACCAACTTCTTCATAATCTTTCTCTAGAGCAGCTAAATCTTCTCTAGCTTCAGAGAATTCACCTTCTTCCATACCTTCACCAACATACCAGTGGACGAAAGCCCTTTTAGCGTACATCAAATCAAATTTATGGTCAAGGCGAGCCCAAGCTTCAGCAATAGCAGTAGTGTTACTCAACATACAAACAGCTCTCTGTACCTTGGCTAAATCACCTCCTGGTACAACAGTTGGTGGTTGGTAGTTGATACCTACTTTAAATCCAGTTGGACACCAGTCAACAAATTGGATGGTTCTCTTGGTCTTGATGGTGGCGATGGCAGCATTGACATCCTTGGGAACAACATCTCCTCGGTATAACATACAACACGACATGTACTTGCCATGACGAGGGTCACATTTTACCATCTGGTTAGCTGGTTCAAAACAGGCGTTGGTGATTTCAGCTACCGTCAGTTGTTCATGGTAGGCTTTCTCAGCAGAGATGACTGGAGCATAGGTAGCAAGAGGGAAATGGATACGTGGATAGGGTACCAAGTTGGTCTGGAACTCAGTAAGATCAACATTAAGAGCACCATCAAATCGTAGAGAGGCGGTGATGGAGCTGACGATCTGGCCAATTAAACGATTCAAGTTGGTGTAGGTTGGACGTTCAATATCCAAGTTACGGCGACAGATGTCATAAATAGCTTCATTATCAACCATAAAAGCACAATCAGAATGTTCCAATGTGGTGTGGGTTGTCAGGATAGAGTTGTAGGGTTCAACCACAGCAGTGGAAATTTGTGGTGCTGGGTATACGGCGAATTCTAACTTGGATTTCTTGCCATAGTCGACACTCAGTCTTTCCATGAGAAGAGATGAGAAACCAGAACCGGTTCCACCACCAAAACTGTGAAAGATGAGGAATCCCTGAAGACCAGTACATTGATCAGCCAATTTCCTAATTCTGTCGAGAACCAAATCAATGATTTCTTTACCCACGGTGTAGTGACCTCGTGCGTAGTTATTAGCAGCATCTTCTTTACCGGTGATGAGTTGTTCAGGATGGAAGAGTTGGCGGTATGTACCAGTTCTTACTTCATCCACAACCGTTGGTTCCAAGTCAACAAATACAGCTCTTGGTACATGTTTACCAGCACCCGTCTCACTGAAGAATGTGTTGAAGGAATCGTCTCCACCACCAATAGTTTTATCTGATGGCATCTGGCCATCAGGCTGGATTCCATGTTCCAAACAGTACAATTCCCAACAGGCATTACCCATCTGGACTCCAGCTTGGCCGATATGGACAGAGATACACTCACGCTGGAAAGGATAAGAAAATATTATTGACAGTTGGTTCATTATAGTTTTATCTGATGGCATCCGACCATCCGGTTGGATTCCATTTTCGTAACAGATGAGATTCCACCAAAAAACTTGATTTTTCATGATACATCGCCTTGCGAAATGTTCAATCAACTAACTAATGTTTTAGACGGCACTTTTGTATAATGTAATATAGTTAGAAGTAAAATTTGAAACTTACCATTTTGAAGAATAAAGTTTGTCGTCAACGATATGAAATAAATAACAGCTTGCTATAACTGATGTTTGTCAGAAGGCAAGTTAAGGTAAATGATGACTTGAACTCCACAGTTTTTAGTTTATATATTGTAATAATTGTTGTCTATAGAAACCCTTTAAACACCCTAAATCTTAGTTACAAACATAGAAACTGGTCGCTAGAGAAACAAAGGGAACTAATTATAACTACACAGAAACGTTAGCGTAATAGTCTGTACTAATACTGATTGGTATATAATATAAGACCGATTAACCTTATGAGATAATCTTCTAGTGTAACAGATTTATTTATTTATACACAGACAAAATAGTTTTGGGTCACGGTAACCCATTGAGATATTCTTTACAGTGTAACAGATTAATTTCTTATAGAGAGAGACCCAATCATACGTGATAAATCTAGAGAAATGTGGTTTAACGTCCACTTCCCACACTAATGCGTCAATGCGTTGGCGTCTTTAGCAGTGGAAAGCAAGCGAATACTCACAAAACTAAGCCTACCACCTAACCCAAAGTCAATGCTACCAGGTGTCTACAAAAGATGGGGCATATCCTGGAGCAATATATATATATATATATATATGGTTAAATGAATAGCACACGTCAACATCCACACTTAATGGCGAGTAATATCACGTGTTAGGTAAGAGCACATATACCCTGCCTCGTGATCGACATCTGTAACAAATTGCATAATTATGGATGTATATGGAGCTAAAGTGTGTGGGTCAACGGTGGGTCGATGCCTAAGTTTCTATACCGGTGTTGGCCGAAAGAGATCATCTGGATTTTCAGGCGAGCCATCCCCTCTCCTTGTCATTGGTGCAGGAGGACCGAGGACCTCGTGATCTACACCGCGTCCCATCCGAACACAATTTAACATAATATTATGTTGTCCTTACTAGACTCTACCTGCTTCAGCAACAACGATAAAAGGTGTGGGGGGGATGCCGTAAGACGCTGGCTCGCTAGCCCGCTATTAGAAATTGAAGCATTTCTGTATTTCCATAGGCGTACGGGCTCGATGACAGTTGGGGCCGGGTTTACAAACCGCGGCGCTGGTCTTCCTCGAGAGGCGAAGTAGCGGAGATTGTACGCCCCCCCCCCCGCCCCCAAAGAACATTTTGGAATATTTGACGGCTGCAAACCCGTTTTCCTGCTATTTCAGCCGGTGAACAAAGCAACTTCAAAGTGGTCTAATATAGCCTAATTAAGGTGGCTGACTCGAAATCCAATCAATCGTTTACAGTCGACGAAGACGGAACCGTTGGCAGAAAAATTTGAAACTTTTGCTGTTGCTGCAAACGCGGTTTTCTGCTATTCCAGCCTATGAATACAGCAACTTCAATGTGTTCCAATGTAGTCTACCTGGCTGACCCGAATTCCAAACAACCAATCAATCGTCGCGGGGTATGGCGGCCTCACCCTCCCGGAGAAAATTTTGAAAATATAACCACCGCAAATGCGTTATCTGCTATTCTAGCCCGTGTAAACAACCCCAAAAGTATACAATGGTTTTGTAATCGAAATCCCACTCTGAATTCCAACCATTCAATCAGACTGATGCAGCTGCATTCACAAACACGGCCGTATCTAGCGGGGTGCAGAGGGTAGATTGCACCCCCAGAAATGTAAGCCCCCCCCCCCCCGCCCCCCAGAAATGGCGGCCCCTCCAAAACTTTGACAACTTCTCAATTATAAAATGATACACGTGGTTATGATGACACGGGGATGCTCTTAAGGCGCCCACACTATTATACCACCTATGCGAAGGCTATTAGGCGCCCCCGGGGGGGGGGGGGCGATAGGAGCAACCGCCTCTCCTAAAAAATCTGCCGCCCCTGTAAAAAAAATCATCCATTTGAAATATAAAATCGACTTTTAGATATTCATTTTGTTCGCCCTTTCCACATTTGATATGGCCTTATCGGCGCCGCCACCAAATGACATTATTAGAGATTCTCGTTCTGGTCGCCCTATGCACATGTCCTTATTGGTGTTTCGACTAGTTCTAGTTTAGAGGACCAGAAGTTTCTTATTTTGGTGTGTTTAACATCAAAATGGGAAATAGCGCCACTGAAAATGACACAGGGGATTCCGGCTCCGAGTGCGTGGAAAATGGGTTTGCGGCAGTCAAATTTTCATAGGCGCCCTCTCCCACCACATAAGGCCCTGTTCACAAATATTAATCGATGCCCGAAAAATGTCGCTCAAAGTAGAGTAGCTCCAAACAAAATGTTTTAATCTATAGTCAACTTAATACAAATTCGTGATATTCAATTAAAAGAAGTAAAATTAATGTTTTATTAGGGCTCGATGACAGTTAGGGAAGCAAAATTCAGCTTTACAAACAGCGGCGCGAAACTGACCTTGTATGGACCCACAAGAAAATTTTGAAATATTTGACAGACGCAAACGCGTTTTGCTGCTATTCCAGCCCGTTAAACTAGATTTTGCCAAGTAAATGAAAAGTCAGCTTGCCCGAAAGTTAGGGGGGCACTTGCCCCCCCCCCCCCCCCATCTGTCTCGTACGCCTATGATGGGTTGGAAGAAGACGAATTCTTGTCCATAATGCAACCTTGGATATTGAATACAAAAGATCAAAATAAAATACTGTAGAAAGTAACCCTGGGATTTTCTATTAATTTGGTGGGTGTGGTGGAGGTCGGCGTTGCGGACTGTGTCCGCGTCTATATATCGAAGCATCTCTGTATGGGTGTAGGGTTCCTTAGCATTGGGAAGAAATCAGCGGACCCGTCGAAAACTCACGGGGTTGGACAGGGGACCCTACTCCTTGTCACATACAACCGAACAATGGTTGATTCAATGCGCACCCGCATAATTCCACTGGATACTAGGTCCTTTAAGTTTTAACAAAATGAAATTATCTCTATAGGATTCTTCAAAACTGAAAGAAAACTCTTTTAGACACCCAACGATCAACGATGCAATAATGTTTAATAAATACCAAACCAAATAAAATTAACATTTTTTATTTAATCAAAAACATTGTTTAATATTCTTCTCCACCTTCTTCTTCTCCTTCACCTTCAACAGAATCAACACCAACTTCTTCATAATCTTTCTCTAGAGCCGCCAAATCTTCTCTAGCTTCAGAGAATTCACCTTCCTCCATACCTTCACCGACATACCAGTGGACGAAAGCTCTCTTGGCGTACATCAGATCAAATTTATGATCCAGGCGAGCCCAGGCTTCAGCAATAGCAGTAGTGTTGCTCAACATACAAACAGCTCTTTGTACCTTGGCCAAATCACCTCCTGGTACAACAGTTGGTGGTTGGTAGTTGATACCTACTTTAAAACCAGTTGGACACCAGTCAACAAATTGGATGGTTCTCTTGGTTTTGATGGTAGCGATGGCAGCATTGACATCCTTGGGAACAACATCTCCTCGGTATAACATACAACACGACATGTACTTGCCATGACGAGGATCACATTTTACCATCTGGTTGGCTGGTTCAAAACAGGCGTTGGTGATTTCAGCCACGGTTAGTTGTTCGTGGTAGGCTTTTTCAGCAGAGATGACTGGTGCATAGGTAGCAAGGGGGAAATGGATACGTGGGTAGGGAACTAAGTTGGTCTGGAACTCAGTAAGATCAACATTAAGAGCACCATCGAATCGCAGAGAGGCGGTGATGGAGCTGACAATCTGGCCAATTAAACGATTGAGGTTGGTGTAGGTTGGACGTTCAATGTCCAAGTTACGGCGACAGATGTCATAAATAGCTTCATTATCAACCATAAAGGCACAATCAGAATGTTCCAATGTGGTGTGAGTGGTTAGGATAGAGTTGTAGGGCTCGACCACAGCAGTGGAAATTTGTGGTGCTGGGTAAATGGCGAATTCTAACTTGGATTTCTTGCCATAGTCGACACTCAATCTTTCCATGAGAAGAGATGAGAAACCAGAACCGGTTCCACCACCAAAACTGTGGAAGATGAGGAATCCCTGAAGACCAGTACATTGATCAGCCAATTTCCTGATTCTGTCGAGAACCAAATCAATGATTTCTTTACCCACGGTGTAGTGACCTCGGGCGTAGTTATTAGCAGCGTCTTCTTTCCCGGTGATTAGTTGTTCAGGATGGAATAGTTGGCGGTATGTACCAGTTCTTACTTCATCTACAACGGTCGGTTCCAAATCAACAAACACAGCCCTTGGTACATGTTTACCAGCACCGGTCTCACTGAAGAATGTGTTGAAGGAATCGTCTCCACCACCAATAGTTTTATCTGATGGCATCTGACCATCTGGCTGGATTCCATGTTCCAAACAATACAATTCCCAACAGGCATTACCCATCTGGACTCCAGCTTGGCCGATATGGACAGAGATGCACTCACGCTGGAAAAGATAAGAAAGTATTATTAACAGTTGTTTCGTTATAGTTTTATCTGATGGCATCCGACCATCAGGTTTTATTCCATTTTCCTAGCAGATCAGTCTCCACCAAAAAATCTTTAACTTATCCTCGCGAGATGTTAAATTAACTAAGTAATGTTTTAGACGTAACTGTCGTATATGGTATAATATTGTTTTTTTATCATGATAATATAGCTAGATAATAAGAAAAAAATGAAACTTACCATTTTGAAGAATAAGGTTTGTCGTCAACGATATGAAATAAATAACAGCTTGCTATAACTGATGTTTGTCAGAAGGCAAGTTAAGGTAAATGATGACTTGAACCCAACAGTTTGTAGTTTATATACTGTAATAATTGTTGTCTATAGAAACCCTTTAAACACCCTAAATCTTAGTTACAAACATAGAAACTGGTCGCTAGAGAAACAAAGGCAGCTAATTATAACTACACAGAAACGTTACCGTAATAGTCTGTACTAATACTGATTGGTATATAATATAAGACCGATTAATCTAATGAGATAATCTTCTAGTGTAACAGATTTATTTATTTATACACTAGAGAAAAACTAATCAAAGAGAGAAATGTGTTTAACGTCCACTTCACACATTTATTCGATTACGCGTTAGTGTCTTTAGCAGTGGAAGGAAAGCGAAGATATACAAAACCTAGCCCAAAGTCTTGCTAAAAAAGGTTAGGCATATCTTAGTTCCTTTCTAACTTTCTATATTCTTCCCAATATAGCTGGTCTAAAGATATTTTGAAATACTTATCGACTTTTCTTTTTGTCTGTATTTTTATTTTACTTTATTTACCAAAAGAATAATTTCTTGTCACAGATGACACACATTTATAATAATTCAGTACTATTTTCAAGTAAGTTTTGGCAATTAAAAACACAAAATACGTTTTAACTGATCAGTCATTACGAGACTCGAACATGCGTTAATCGCATGTTCATTGCTAAATTCTACTTGATTACTTGTTCAATTATCATACATTTATGTCAGATATGGTGAGGAATGATCCGTTTAGCGAAAAATAAAGGATCCCGGTGAAATATACAAGATAAGGGGTCCATAATAGCCTGATAATAGAGGTGATGAAGAGCGGTATTTAGTCGTATTTTCATATTGCATCTATATAGGAAGAGATAGGAACTGTCACCGGACATTGTCAATTCCTATATGAATTACATGTAGACATAATTCATATAGGATATAATACATCCGTCGGAGTATGATAGACATGAAATACATAAGTTCCGCTGTGTTTGACCAAGTTGTGCAATGATAGTAGAAACAATCATGTATATCAATAATATACACCATGGATATTTTCCATTAAACGTCTTAACGATATAGATGTACATAAGTAGATATTTTATCTATTATATGGTAAAATGAATGGCGAGTAATATTACGTGTTAGGTAAAGAAATACCCTGCCTCGTGAGCGACACCGTACCAAATTGTATAATTATGTATTGTTTAATGGTCGAGAGCGAGACATCAAGCAATGTCGTAAGCTCGAGAGCATTAAACATCTTAAAATACTGACACTCTGCACGAGCTTTTACAGTGAAATACGTCACACTAGTCCAATATTTCACTGGTATGAATAAAGTACTATTGGCAAGTTGCCCGTACGATAAGTTGAAATAATGGTACGTCAACATTAAAGGGTGACCTCACATCTGTATTTTAAGACTGTATATGGGGCTAAAGGGCTTGGACCCGCGGTTGTTCGATGCATAAGTGATTCTAAACCGGTGTTGGACGAAAGAGTTCATCTGGATTTTCGGGAGTCCCACCGACCCTGTCCTTGCTGCAGGAGGACCGTGGGCCTCGTGATCGACACCCGTAACAAATTGCATAATCATAACTACATATGGGACAAAAGGCTTGCACCCTTTGTGGCTCGACGCGTAACGTTTGATACTGGCGTTGTAAACTTTCTCCTCGTAATACTTGTTAATAATCTACAACGAATGGCCGAAAATATAAATTACTTTAAAAAATATGAAGTATCCTACTATTCTCCTTCGGCTGGGGTAATGAAGCATACGATGTGTTACGAGAGGAAATTTTACTCTTATACTGGATTCCAACAACTACTGGATCTTTTACGCGTACACTGCGTCCCATCCGAACACAATTTAATATATGTTGTCCCTACCAGGCCTTACGTTCTACGTCAAATAGGTGGTGGTGGGGAGGGGCATACTGGAAATCCAGATATAACATTTTTATTTAATCACAAAGGGTACAACTGGCCAGCGTTACGGACTGTGTCCGCTCGAAGCATTTATGTATGGGTAGGAAGAAGACAACTTCTTGTCCATAATGCATCCTTGGATATTAAATACGAAAGATCAAAATAAAATACTGTAGAAATTAACCCTAGGTTTTTTTTTTTATTAATTTGGTGGTTGTGGTGGAGGGGAGGGGGGTACAATTGGTCGGCGTTGCGGACTGTGCCCGCATCTAAATATTGAAGCATCTCTGCATGGGTTGGAAGCGACAAATTTTTGTCAATTATATAGAGGGAGGGAGGAACGGGATTTAACGTCGATTCGACTCAAACTAGGTCATTTCGGGATTACCATATGCGCTTGCACGTAGGCTTCTTGTGCATTGGTAGAAAATTAGAGGGCCCACCGAAAACCCTACTCATTGTCACATACAATCGGACAATCGTTGACTCAATGAAATACTTTATGGTTCAATACACAATCCACTGGATACTAGGTCCTTTACGGTTTAACACAATGAAAATATCTCAGTAGGATTCATCAAAATTGGGAGACAACCCTTTTAGATAGCCGACGATGCGATATGTTTAATAAAAGAAACATCAAACCAAATAAAATTAACAGTTTTATTTACTAGTAATCACAAACATTGTCTAATATTCTTCTCCACCTTCTTCTTCTCCTTCACCTTCAACAGAATCAACACCAACTTCTTCATAATCTTTCTCTAGAGCCGCCAAATCTTCTCTAGCTTCAGAGAATTCACCTTCCTCCATACCTTCACCGACATACCAGTGGACGAAAGCTCTCTTGGCGTACATCAGATCAAATTTATGATCCAGGCGAGCCCAGGCTTCAGCAATAGCAGTAGTGTTGCTCAACATACAAACAGCTCTTTGTACCTTGGCCAAATCACCTCCTGGTACAACAGTTGGTGGTTGGTAGTTGATACCTACTTTAAAACCAGTTGGACACCAGTCAACAAATTGGATGGTTCTCTTGGTTTTGATGGTAGCGATGGCAGCATTGACATCCTTGGGAACAACATCTCCTCGGTATAACATACAACACGACATGTACTTGCCATGACGAGGATCACATTTTACCATCTGGTTGGCTGGTTCAAAACAGGCGTTGGTGATTTCAGCCACGGTTAGTTGTTCGTGGTAGGCTTTTTCAGCAGAGATGACTGGTGCATAGGTAGCAAGGGGGAAATGGATACGTGGGTAGGGAACTAAGTTGGTCTGGAACTCAGTAAGATCAACATTAAGAGCACCATCGAATCGCAGAGAGGCGGTGATGGAGCTGACAATCTGGCCAATTAAACGATTGAGGTTGGTGTAGGTTGGACGTTCAATGTCCAAGTTACGGCGACAGATGTCATAAATAGCTTCATTATCAACCATAAAGGCACAATCAGAATGTTCCAATGTGGTGTGGGTTGTCAGGATAGAGTTGTAGGGCTCGACCACAGCAGTGGAAATTTGTGGTGCTGGGTAAATGGCGAATTCTAACTTGGATTTCTTGCCATAGTCGACACTCAATCTTTCCATGAGAAGAGATGAGAAACCAGAACCGGTTCCACCACCAAAACTGTGGAAGATAAGGAATCCCTGAAGACCAGTACATTGATCAGCCAATTTCCTGATTCTGTCGAGAACCAAATCAATGATTTCTTTACCCACGGTGTAGTGACCTCGTGCGTAGTTATTAGCAGCATCTTCTTTACCGGTGATTAGTTGTTCAGGATGGAATAGTTGGCGGTATGTACCAGTTCTTACTTCGTCTACAACGGTCGGTTCCAAATCAACAAACACGGCTCTTGGTACATGTTTACCAGCACCGGTCTCACTGAAGAATGTGTTGAAGGAATCGTCTCCACCACCAATAGTTTTATCTGATGGCATCTGACCATCAGGCTGGATTCCATGTTCCAAACAATACAATTCCCAACAGGCATTACCCATCTGGACTCCAGCTTGGCCGATATGGACAGAGATGCACTCACGCTGGAAAAGATAAGAAAATATTATTAACAGTTGTTTCGTTATAGTTTTATCTGATGACATTCGACCATCAGGTTAGATTCCATATTCCTAGCAGATCAGTCTCCACCAAAAAATCTTAAACTTATCCTCGCGAGATGTTAAATTAACTAAGTAATGTTTTAGACGTAACTGTCGTATATGGTATAATACTGTTTTTTTATCATGATAATATAGCTAGACAATAAGAAAAAAATGAAACTTACCATTTTGAAGAATAAGGTTTGTCGTCAACGATATGAAATAAATAACAGCTTGCTATAACTGATGTTTGTCAGAAGGCAAGTTAAGGTAAATGATGACTTGAACCCAACAGTTTTTAGTTTATATACTGTAATAATTGTTGTCTATAGAAACCCTTTAAACACCCTAAATCTTAGTTACAAACATAGAAACTGGTCGCTAGAGAAACAAAGGCAGCTAATTATAACTACACAGAAACGTTACCGTAATAGTCTGTACTAATACTGATTGGTATATAATATAAGACCGATTAATCTAATGAGATAATCTTCTAGTGTAACAGATTTATTTATTTATACACTAGAGAAAAACTAATCAAAGAGACAAATGTGTTTAACGTCCACTTCACACATTTATTCGATTACGCGTTAGTGTCTTTAGCAGTGGAAGGAAAGCGAAGATACACAAAACCTAGCCCAAAGTCTTGCTAAAAAAGGTTAGGCATATCTTAGTTCCTTTCTAACTTTCTATATTCTTCCCAATATAGCTGGTCTAAAGATATTTTGAAATACTTATCGACATTTCTTTTTGTCTGTATTTTTATTTTACTTTATTTACCAAAAGAATCATTTCTTGTCACAGATGACACACATTTATAATAATTCAGTACTATTTTCAAGTAAGTTTTGGCAATTAAAAACACAAAATACGTTTTAACTGATCAGTCATTACGAGACTCGAACATGCGTTAATCGCATGTTCATTGCTAAATTCTACTTGATTACTTGTTCAATTATCATACATTTATGTCAGATATGGTGAGGAATGATCCGTTTAGCGAAAAATAAAGGATCCCGGTGAAATATACAAGATAAGGGGTCCATAATAGCCTGATAATAGAGGTGATGAAGAGCGGTATTTAGTCGTATTTTCATATTGCATCTATATAGGAAGAGATAGGAACTGTCACCGGACATTGTCAGTTCCTAAAGTAATTACATGTAGACATAATTCATATAGGATATAATACATCCGTCGGAGTATGATAGAAATGAAATACTATAAGTTCCGCTGTGTTTGACCAAGTTGTGCAATGATAGTAGAAACAATCATGTATATCAATAATATACACCATGGATATTTTCCATTAAACGTCTTAACGATATAGATGTACATAAGTAGATATTTTATCTATTATATGGTAAAATGAATGGCGAGTGATATTACGTGTTAGGTAAAGAAATACCCTGCCTCGTGAGCGACACCGTACCAAATTGTATAATTATGTATTGTTTAATGGTCGAGAGCGAGACATCAAGCAATGTCGTAAGCTCGAGAGCATTAAACATCTTAAAATACTGACACTCTGCACGAGCTTTTACAGTGAAATACGTCACACTAGTCCAATATTTCACTGGAATAAATAAAGTATTATTGGCAAGTTGCCCATACGATAAGTTGAAATAATGGTACGTCAACATTAAAGGGTGACCTCACATCTGTATTTTAAGACTGTATATGGGGCTAAAGGGCTTAGACCCGCGATTGTTCGATGCATAAGTGATTCTAAACCGGTGTTGGCCGAGAAAGTTCATCTGGATTTTCGGGAGTCCCACCGACCCTGTCCTTGCTGCAGGAGGACCGTGGGCCTCGTGATCGACACCCGTAACAAATTGCATAATCATAACTACATATGGGACAAAAGGCTTACACCCTTTGTGGCTCGACGCGTAACGTTTTATACTGGCGTTGTAAACTTTCTCCTCGTAATACTTGTTAATAATCTACAACGAATGGCCGAAAATATAAATTACTTTAAAAAATATGAAGTATCCTACTATTCTCCTTCGGCTGGGGTAATGAAGCATACGATGTGTTACGAGAGGAAATTTTACTCTTATACTGGATTCCAACAACTACTGGATCTTTTACGCGTACACTGCGTCCCATCCGAACACAATTTAATATATGTTGTCCCTACCAGGCCTTACGTTCTACGTCAAATAGGTGGTGGTGGGGAGGGGGCATACTGGAAATCCAGATATAACATTTTTATTTAATCACAAAGGGTACAACTGGCCAGCGTTACGGACTGTGTCCGCTCGAAGCATTTATGTATGGGTAAGAAGAAGACAACTTCTTGTCCATAATGCAACCTTGGATATTAAATACGAAAGATCAAAATAAAATACTGTAGAAATTAACCCTAGGTTTTTTTTTTATTAATTTGGTGGTTGTGGTGGAGGGGAGGGGGGTACAATTGGTCGGCGTTGCGGACTGTGCCCGCATCTAAATATTGAAGCATCTCTGCATGGGTTGGAAGCGACAAATTTTTGTCAATTATATAGAGGGAGGGAGGAACGGGATTTAACGTCGATTCGACTCAAACTAGGTCATTTCAGGATTACCATATTCGCTTGCACGTAGGCTTCTTTAGCATTTGGAGAAAATTAGAGGGCCAACCAAAAACCCTACTCATTGTCACATACAATCGGACAATCGTTGACTCAATGGAAGACTTTATGGTTCAATGCACAATCCACTGGATACTAGGTCCTTTACGGTTTAACACAATGAAAATATCTCAGTAGGATTCATCAAAATTGGGAGACAACCCTTTTAGATAGCCGACGATGCGATATGTTTAATAAAAGAAACATCAAACCAAATAAAATTAACAGTTTTTATTTACTAATAATCACAAACATTGTCTAATATTCTTCTCCACCTTCTTCTTCTCCTTCACCTTCAACAGAATCAACACCAACTTCTTCATAATCTTTCTCTAGAGCAGCCAAATCTTCTCTAGCTTCAGAGAATTCACCTTCTTCCATACCTTCACCAACATACCAGTGGACGAAAGCCCTTTTAGCGTACATAAAATCAAATTTATGATCTAGACGAGCCCAGGCCTCAGCAATGGCAGTTGTGTTGCTCAACATACAAACAGCTCTTTGTACCTTGGCCAAATCACCTCCTGGTACAACAGTTGGTGGTTGGTAGTTGATACCTACTTTAAAACCAGTTGGACACCAGTCAACAAATTGGATTGTTCTCTTGGTCTTGATAGTAGCGATGGCAGCATTGACATCCTTGGGAACCACATCTCCTCGGTATAACATACAACACGACATGTACTTGCCATGACGAGGGTCACATTTCACCATCTGGTTAGCTGGTTCAAAACAGGCGTTGGTGATTTCAGCTACGGTCAGTTGTTCATGGTAGGCTTTCTCAGCAGAGATGACTGGTGCATAGGTAGCAAGGGGGAAATGGATACGTGGATAGGGTACCAAGTTGGTCTGGAACTCAGTAAGATCAACATTAAGAGCACCATCAAATCGTAGAGAGGCGGTGATGGAGCTGACGATCTGGCCAATTAAACGATTCAAGTTGGTGTAGGTTGGACGTTCAATATCCAAGTTACGACGACAGATGTCATAAATAGCTTCATTATCAACCATAAAGGCACAATCAGAATGTTCCAATGTGGTGTGAGTGGTTAGGATAGAGTTGTAGGGTTCAACGACAGCAGTGGAAATTTGTGGTGCTGGGTAAATGGCGAATTCTAACTTGGATTTCTTGCCGTAGTCGACACTCAATCGTTCCATGAGAAGAGATGAGAAACCAGAACCGGTTCCACCACCAAAAACCGTGGAAGATGAGGAATCCCTGAAGACCAGTACATTGATCAGCCAATTTCCTGATTCTGTCGAGAACCAACTCAATGATTTCTTTACCCACGGTGTAGTGACCTCGAGCGTAGTTATTAGCAGCATCTTCTTTACCGGTGATGAGTTGTTCAGGATGGAAGAGTTGGCGGTATGTACCAGTTCTTACTTCATCTACAACGGTTGGTTCCAAATCAACAAACACAGCTCTTGGTACATGCTTACCAGCACCCGTCTCACTGAAGAATGTGTTGAAGGAATCGTCACCACCACCAATAGTTTTATCTGATGGCATCTGACCATCAGGCTGGATTCCATGTTCCAAACAATACAATTCCCAACAGGCATTGCCCATCTGGACACCAGCTTGGCCGACATGAACAGAGATACACTCACGCTAGAAAAAAAAAATATTGTCAACATTATTTTCCCGTGAAATTTGCAGATGAGGGTGATTAATTTGTTTACAATCTGACACGGTTTTCCACCCACCATCCCTCAATAAGAAATTCTTTCCTCAATTTAAAATACCTTCCTTATATTTTCCCGAGAATCAGTTTATTGTACTGTATAAAACCATGCATTTCTTGATTTTATTACAATGAAGTCTCTGTTAAAGTGGAATGCTGCTATAAAATAAAGCGGAAAATCAAAAATACGATGTAAAATAAAATGTTACTTCGTCAAGAAATTATTAAAAAAAAAGATAACTTACCATATTGAGGATTCAAGATTGTCGTCAAATAAATAAAATAACAGCTTGCTATAACTGATGTTTGGCAGAAGGCAAGTTAAGGTAAATGATGGCTTGAACTCCACGGGTTTTAGTTTATATATTGTAATAATTGTTGTCAATAGTTACCCTGTAAACACCCTTAATCTTAGTTAGAACTTGTGAATTACTATACATAACAAACTAACGACAACAATAGATTAGTTAATCTCCCGTGGGCAAGGTAAACTTGTACGCTGATGATGTAATCTGAAATTAGCTGAATCATATTAAGTACTTGATTATGTCAAGGTTAATCTTAATTTCTGTCAATAATATTGATTTGACGCCAGAGAGAGAGAGAGAGAGAGAGAGAGGGAGAGAGAAAGAGAGTATGTGTGTCTTTTGCTGTGGAATGATACCTGGGGACCCTACTTTATATGCTTGTCATGCACAAGTTTGGGATCGAAACCAAGCAAATTGATTCAATGTCAGACCTTCTCATCTTAAAATAGCATTATGCAAGAGCAAAATCTGCTTATTACAGGTCTGAAATGTTATCTAAATAATCAATTAGACATTAATTAACATATCCAGACCATAATAAACTCTTGATGTTTAGGCTAGCCTTCGATGTTGGCGGATTAAATTCCTATATGCCGCTTAATGGCCGTTGATAATTAAATCAATCAAGTGGATAATCGAGACTATGCTGTTTATATTAATGATTTGAGTAATGATGACCGAGGTTATGTGAATATTTCAAACGCTTTTTTCTCGGCTAATAGTGGATCAATTTGACTGAAATTTTCAGCAAATTACCTTTACACTATCTAGTTTTTAACTATTATAGTGAGAACTACCATCTCTTTATCTTATCTCCCATAATGTAACTTTAAGTGAGCGCGTTAAACCGATCAAACACCCATTACCTTTTTTTATCTTCGAATTAGCTTTATCGGAGCAGAATACTGGGACGTTGAATCCCATTTTATTTCATTTTGTTTATATTAGTATTTTATGTATGGAATATGGGGCAAAGCAAACACAGATTGCCGGCCTTAATCAATCTTTTTAGTCTTACTTATTGTTGATATGTATATTATTAATTCAGGGCCCTATTTCACGAAATTTTAACTAAAGATAAAATCCAAATTTTAGCAGATACTTCAATTTTGATTGGCTAAGAACTAAAATCAATCTAATACTGTCCAATCAAATAACTAAAATTCAGATCTTATCTTAGTTAAAATTTTGTGAAATTTAGAAGTTTTAACTTGTGCTGGGGACGTACAGGTTTTCATTGGTAACACAGTTTTGTAAATTATTGTTAGTACTAATTGCCTCTTTACAAAGTTTGCAAACAGCTTGTGATTATTTCCAAATGGCACGATATTTGGTGATTAAATCGACCGTTTGTGTATATTTTGTAGGGGAAACAGTAAAAACTGGGAATTATTTGAATAGATCCTTATTTACAAATATAACCACTTGTCACTCGTAAAGATTGGCATTATCTTTCAATAAGGAAAGTGTTTAAGCAATGGCTAATGTGAACATGACATTGTACCTACTTTCGTTACCCAATGAGGAAACATATTACAAAATATATAGCCACTCCTATAGTAATTGATAGTAATTGACTTCAAATAAACCGTGTTTTGTTTCAGTTGTTTAGACCCAGTCCTAGTTCAATATCAAATCTCCTTATTGGCTCTATTTAACACATTGTCCGGTACTCGGACTTAAAATCCGAGTCAACATTTGATGTATTCCCACTGATGAGTGTGACGATCTTGATGGATTACCAATCTGCAACGATCCCGAAAACTTATGTCCGATCTGAATGACCATATATCAGGCATGTGAACGTTAAATTCCTGACCTGACTAGAATGATGAAGTCTAAGCTAATTTCGACCGGTTTAACTCCTGACCTGACGAGAATGATGAAATTTGTGTTATTTTCGTTCGGTTTGAATCCGGCTTGGTTTAATTAATTCCTGACATTTAATTTTCGTGTCGTGTATATAATACTTTGTATAATATTAATCAGATATGAAAACAATATCGTTGAATTGGAAACTTTCGGTAATGTTCTTCTACCCAGGTCAGTCATCGAACCCTTGACATGTTTTTTTTGGCTTCAAATTCTATATACATTATCATTTATACATTTATTCACACGAAAATGGATGGCACAGATGTAAACGGATTAAAATATGATTGTCATTTAATGATTCAATTCAAAAGTAGAAAAGAGAGACTGAGCCTCGATAAACAAATAACGTTGTTACGATAATAAACAAGCTATGTCACATGTTGTCCAAGATTTTAACTGCTTGTCGCACACGGATCACATAATCATCTAATTATCATGTATTAAAACTGAACACGAGTTAAAATTTTAAAATTTTATGTATTTTCCTATGTGTCAACTTCTTTCTAACCTTACGGCCTGTCATTGAGTCAACTGGCGTGATTTCGAATCCCCGGTTGTACGTGGCAAGGAGTAGGCTCGCCTGTCCAGCCTCGTGGGTTTTCTCCGGGTACTCCGGTTTCCACCCACTGCTGAAGACCACTACGCGCAAGCGAATTATTGAAATACAGTAGAACAATATGTTAGTCCCGAAATGACCTTTAGTTTGTGTCGAGTGGACGTTAAACCCCAATTTCCCTCTCTCTCTCATCAAATTAAGGGGATGGGGTTAACTGTTTACTATCACAAACTATAACACTAGCACTCAAACTCTGTCATTTCGTTCTGACCTCACCCATTCGCTGCGCCGGTACATCGATTTCTCGGATGTCAACCGCAACACGGGACCACTATGAATTGAAATTGCCCAAATGTGAAGAACAATGAAAGCCCCATCACTGCCACAAGAAAATGGATTCCTCAGTTCGACCATGCTCATGTTGCGTTTTGCGCAACTGAAAGGTTTTTTTGCGGTAAAGGGGGCGGGTGGGTGGGGTGGCGCTGTGACAAAAGGTGGCGAAACTCTATATGGAACAGCTCAGACCTATTGTGGCATTTCAAGTAGGCCTATAGCAGTTCTTTGATACCACTTCTTGGCGGACATCCTCCTAGCTAGAACATAATTCCGGTTCATAGTATTTATTTTTTAAAGATCTTTATTCATATCCTTCCTTTGTGATTAAAGAGTTCATTCTTAACCAAACCTTTAAAGGGACACTACGTAAGATTAAAGGGACAGTCCCGATAAGAACAGAGTCTCAAAAATTAAAGTCCGAGAGTTTATGAAATTTATGGACCAAAATATAGAGGCATGGTGTGTTTACATGTATCTTGTTTCAAAATTTCAGTTCAAAATATTGAGTCGTTTGGACGTGAACGTCAACACTGCTTATCCGGACACGTAACCCTTTTAAGATTTCGGGTCAATTTTTTCATTGGGTGACCTGATAATCGATTCACATTTCTTGAGAGGTCTATACAGTGAAAGACCCATGTACTGTACTTGATAACAAAAGGTAAATTTCACCTACATATTATTTTTATAGAAAAAAGTCTGGTTTTATCCAGATACTGTATAATACAACGGTCTCCATTTCCAGATGAAGACTGTCAGATTTAAGTTATTTACAAGCGTATCACAAATATCGTGTTAGTTGATCGGCCTTAGGTAATGGGTTTTAAGGGATTTTAACACAAAATTAAGCAGTTTTATTCCTCAGAAAGTTATCGGGATTGGCCCTTTAAGATAACGAGATGGCTATTCTCGCTATATTTCAAAATTAGATAATACAAAAATGTAAATATAGAAAAATTTTATTTTAAGCGAATTTATCAATAGACAAGATTTGTGCATTGATCGTAAACAAGTTCTCATAATTTCTTTAAAATTCGCTTGATCATCAATTTAAAGTACGTCCGTTTCTTTGGCATCGTGTGGGGTTCCGACTTATCTCTCACATTGGATGGTTGCCATTCTTCTCGTAGTTTTCTCTTTCGATTAACAATTTCTTCAATCACTTTACGAATGGTAGCCTCAACGTTCTGTCCTGTAAGACAGCTTACGCTCATTCGGGTTATTTGATTTTCAATGGCCAATTTCTCGATCATTATTTCAGCACCATGCTTTCCATCAACATCAATTTTATTTTTGACAAAAATGATGACGGTGTCGGATAAAATCTTCTGTTTGATATCCTTGATACGTTGTTGCATATTCTCCACTGATGACGTATCGTTGGCATCATACATAACTATGATGCCCTGTACAGATTTATAATAAAGGGAGGTAAAAAATTTGTATTCCTCCCCACCAGGCGCGTCAAAAATATGAACCAATAACTCATTATCTTCATCTATATCAATACGACGATAAAAATAGTTCATGCAAACAGAACTCTTGGTTTCCAGGGTAAATTTATCGTCGACAAATCTGCGAATGAAAGATGTTTTACCGACAGACTTCTCTCCGACAACCAAAAGTTTCACTGAGTCCATATCATTCATTGTGTTCTGAAAAAGAATATTTTAAAGAAATGAAACTAAAATTTCTAAGAAATGGATGTAGGAAAAAAAAAGAAAACTCCATAAGCAATAACTGTACATATCTTATTAAAAAATGAAAGCAAACTACCCACGTGGCATAATTGTGCAGTCGTCATACTGAATTCCAACTGCCAAATTAATGATCGTTTACGAGCCTGAACAAGCATGGATGCTTTTCGTTATCGGAAAGCATCCATGCCATGCATGTGCAGGCCCGCAACTAGGAGGCCGCACCCCCCTCCCCTGTGAACAAAAAATTATCGGTAGTTGATATAGGATTCTCATTGTTTCCACTTATATACGGATTTTATCCAGATGTCTGGATTTTTCACATTTTGCAGAACTTCAAATTAGGGGTATTTTGAGGTTTTCTGGTTAAATTTTTGTCAAATGACGGATCTTTTGAATTGAGGGGTTTTTTTCGAAAATTTTGGATTTTTGGAATTTGCAAGTGGTAACACTTTTATCGGATGCTGGCGAAGGTGGCTCACGAGATTACATCATCTGAGCTAGCAAGGGCGCGTACAATGTGCCTCAGCGCAATAGATCATGCTATGCAGAGTGGTTTTGGTATCCGAACCAATGCTCTTGCTTTCACTTTCTAAACGCAAATTTCGCAATTTCAACACATATTTGTTCGTTTCTCGCATTAATGGATCGTTTTCTCATCCGAAAGCGGTCGACGAAAGATTCTGGTGGTACAGGGGAACAGGTGCCATCAAAGGTAAGCAACCACCAGAATGCAGGAAATAGCGTTTCCGGCAATCCAATTTTGAAAAAAATTTCTCCAAACCGGGGGAGAGAACCTCTCGGGAAGCCTAAGATATACATTGTCCGTCAATCTTACAGCACCCCTGAGAATACTTCCCTCCCTCTCATCGCTCTGGGCTAGTTACGGCCCTGTGCATGCACCGTTCATTTTAATGAATAATCCTACCATTTTTTTTTAAAGTTAAAGACGAAATTAATAAGCTGTTAGCTATGTATTTAATAACATTTTGGGCAGAAAACATTCTCGGTCAATGTTTAAATAATTGGTATTACCTTTATCCTGTGAATAAACACTGTAATATTTAAAATGTTACTCCTCTATTCATGAACCGTGATGTATTGACAAGCTCACGACTTTATTCGGCGAAAACCTTCTGCTTTCCTCTCAGCAGTTATGAACTGAAATTTTATATACGGGATGTAAGAGGAAGTATTAAATTAAAGTGGCATTTGTTCAACCACTTTATACATTCCTGAAGGCCCGTGTATACTTAAAGATGCGTTATGTAAAATTTCAAAACTAGATAATGAAAGTGGAATATCTTCATAATTTACTTCATTCTGACTGATGTTAGTGCTGTTTGGAAGAAAGCAGAGTCTCGGTTGTCATTGCTACCGTTGTTTCGATAGTAAACAGTCTTGATTATCCATATTTAAAAATCAAATCATTAACCGCTAATCGTGTTTATATCCGTTGAATATCAAGAGAATCTGGATGCATAGAGAGTTCATTATGGTTTCGGCAAGTTAATACATGTCTAATTAATAATTTACATAATATTTAAGGCCTAAAGAAAGACCAGCAAAGGACAGAATTAGCTCTGGAATAAATATAGTGTGATAGTCTTGTAAAACTTGGTCTCAGTTTTTGTTTAATTTGTCTATACAGCGTATAAGGTTACACGGCGGAATTTATCTGCCAATTAAAATTTTTTCTGCAGCCGCGGTGGCTCAGTGAGAAAGGCATCGAGTCGCTAACCCGAGGATCTCTGAGTCGTTCCCGGTATGGACTGGGAAAGTTCGGCGTGGCTGCTTGTCAGTGCTGCAGAACAGAGTGTATCATTTTAAAGTCAAGTGGACCTTTAAATTTTGAATTAATAGAAGTTGGCATGAAACAGTAAGCTTAATGCCAACACTATATTCGATATTGTGTTATACTTTGCAGCAATAATTTTCTCTATACAAGGAGTGGGCTAGTAACAAAAGAATACACCGTTGGCAGCAGATAACGTTACGCATTCTCGGTTGGGAATAGAGAATGGGAGGGGTATTGAAGCTGTTAGCCCTAAAAGTTTCTTTGTGACCCGAATTTTCAGAATAAATCAGTTATTAAAATAGCATTATGCAAGAGCAAAATCTGCTTATCACAGGTCTTTCTTTAGGTCTGAAATGTTATCTAAATAATCAATTAGACATTAATTAACATATCCAGACCATAATAAACCCTTGATGGCAAGGCTAGCCTTCGATGTTGGCGGATTATAATCGTATATGCCGCTTAATGGCCGTTGATAATTAAATCAATCAAGTGGATAATCGCGACTATGTTGTTTATATTAATGCTTTGAGTAATGATGACCGAGGCTATGTGAATATTTCAAACGCTTTTTTCTCGGCTAATAGTGGATCAATTTGACTGAAATTTTCAGTAAATTACCTTTACACTATCTAGTTTTTAACTATTATAGCGAGAACTGCCATCTTTTTATCTTATCTCCCATAATGATCGTTATTTGTGCCGAGTTACAAGCTGCACTACCTACAGCCCCACAAGGTGGTGTGTATACGGATCGGTGTTTTGTATTATAGAAACTGTCACATGTACATGCGCATGTTCAATCTGTTTCACAGAGAATTACTTACGAATTGTAGCGGCCAAGCGAATATTCACTGCGGGATCAGTTTGGCACATGTTATGTGCACATGCTGAGGGGCAAAGCAGAATTCCTTTAACTTAATATTTAAGAAATTGATACGAATGCCCGGAATGCCTGATAGTGGTAAATAGGATGCAAAACCGATCACGGACAACCATCGGCTGGTCATTTATTTAGGCATAAAATTTAAATGTCTTTTATATATTGTCTTTGCGTGAAACGTTACCTACACGCACACCAAAATTAAATTTTCTTACTATTATGGGCTGCCATATCCATTATTTTATAAAAGGGTAAAAGGTATAAATTTGTATTTATAAAGTTTTAAAAAGCTAGAATATATTAATTTGGTCTGGCCTGTTCGATTGTCTTTCTTCTCTGAAAATATATAATTAAGAAATCATTGCCGCGTCACTGATCACCACGGCTGTGTTGCACGATAGGAAAATTAAATTGTCCAAAACTACTTTATTTCTTGTAACATGTAACAAATGGAAAATTGTCGTGAGATTTTTTTGGGAAAAATCACATGGCGAAACTGACTTCGTGTATTCACCATAATCCAACGCAGTGCGCACATACATTCTCTTATGTACGAACAGTAAGCCGATTGGAGTTACCCCTCTTTCAGAAGTTGTGAATTATATCTTTCATCAATGGAATAAATGTATATTTTAAATAATATAATCAGTAAAACAATATCCAATTGGGGTTGTATCTCTTTCGGGGATGTAATTATATTTTTAAACAATTAAATAAATTTAGTAGATTTTGAGCAATATCATGATATTTAGATTCAAACACTTATCCTGAGAAAAGAGCTACTAGAGTTCATTAAAATCTTCGAAAACTATTTAATGTGGAGTTCGTAAATAACTGATAATTATAACTTCTATTTCTGTGGGATTCGTAATTAAGTTATAACATCTATTTCTGATGAGTTGTCAAAGACTGTGGAGTTGGATATTGATATTGCTAGATACACGGCACTGCGTGTCTTAGACCATCCTTGGCTACCTGACTCCTGTGGTGAGCTTTTTTTCTCTCGAAAGTGTCATAATTCTAGGATTATCAGATTATTCATTGAAGAAATCGGGACGTTGGTTATTTTGATTGAACAAAAGCAAAAATGAGCGCGGAGCGCCCGAAGGGCGTGACGTAAATGAATTCCCTTAGAGCGCGATATATTGAGCGCCGATGGTGCGAATTTACTAAGTACTATAAGGGGGGGGGGCAGGCATCCCTAGAATTCTTTTCGTTTTTAGAAGCCGGGAGATACGTTTTCCACCATTTTGTGACGTGTAGATATACTAAACATATGTTGCAGAATGAACCATTGACGGGAGCATTATATCGATATGTTAACTTGTAGATTGTTTTACACGTCTTAATTAAAACAAGTCTTAATTAAAATCTATACGTCGTTAAATACAATTATATCCAAGATCATAAGTCATTTTCTATACAGACAAGCACATTGCGATTCTTGTTTTATGTCTGTATAAGAGAGGGCACAAGGCAGGGGTGGATCCAGGATTTTCAGAAAGGGGGCGGGGGGGGGGGGGGCGTGCTGCTGCACCAACTTGGCAGTGCGAAGACCGGCCCGTGATTTTTGAGTGGAAAAAATGCCCACAAGGACTAATAGTACTATAAATTACGATTTCCAACCTAAACTATTATTGTTCTCCCTTTCGGCGAGAATATATGGAGCTAAACATTGTTCGCTACCTGGATCCGTGCCTGCAAGGGGTCTCTAAGACTTCGTTAGCAAACGCAGTGCATATTAATCACAATAGTATATGTGGTTTATGTTCTTATTTTCAATTTAGAAACACCTGATGTAAAAACCGGGACATTTAGGCACGGGAGAGGCATCGGGACGGGCGGCAAAATGGACCCTCAAAACCCTTGTTAAATTTTGCTTCATTAGTAGTCTGTATCCATATTGAGAATTTCATTTTAGAGTTATTCCCCACTACGTTACTCTCTGACTTACAAAGATACAATTCTTCTAAACTAAACGTGCACGCACACCTCACACAAAACGTAAACAAACCATCCTTTTTCTTGAAATTTCAATAAAATAGTTGGATTAATAAATATTTGATGACTTGACTTAGAAAAAATAAATAAAGAACCGCCAAAATTTGGTGAAATTCGAACTAAAAAGTAACACAAACAATCATTAAGTCCGATAATATAGAGTCGTGATATTCGTCAACTTGATCAGAGGGACAAGAAAGCATGGCGGGTGTTTTATTTGAGGATATTTTTGACGTCAAGGACATCGATCCCGATGGAAAGAAATTTGACAGAGGTAAGACCTTGAAATTACAAAGCACGTGAGTGTGCATGTGGAACTAATATGGCGGGAAATACTAGACGGCACGTGGTGAAATTGAAAGTAAAAATGAAATGTAATATGTCGAATCCGCCTGCTTTCCAAGGCGAAGTTAGTTTGGATGTTCGCCAAGGAATATTACGATTGTTATTGCGAATGTAACGGAAATACATGGCAATCTATGAAATTAATTTATTGTTCATAAGATCAATTATCGACGATAGAGACGGACAATATATCTCGGTATTTTCCGTACCCGGTCTTTCTAATCGTGTTTTGACTTGTCGCATCTTTCTAACAACGATTGGTCCTTCGCTGGCTGGTTTTAAAGCGGACTGAAACGAACGACGCTTGCCGGGCTTCATTCAGTCATTGCAGTGCGTCCCATTTCTGTGCAAGAATCAAGAGGCGAGATCATGCCGGCAAGAGGAATAGTCATGGAGGAGATGTCGTCCTGTCTTCTCTGTCAACTTCACCCCAGGGGCTTGAGGCCAGAGATGTCAACAGAACGTGTATTTCGCATCATCTACACCATGTCGGCTTGTCAAAAACAAACAACTGACGTTTTCCTGACGCCAGAATGAGATGTTGGCAGTACATGCAAGGACACGCAATCACCTCCGCTTCTACTAACGGTAATTATTCACCAAAAATACCCCAAAGGTCAATTTTTAAAAAAATTCTTCTAACCCATATATTTATTGGTATATATATTTGTTCTTTTTATGACTTGCAAAAAAAATAAGTGTTACTGTCATTAAACAAGATTTGACTTGCTTTTTTTGTACTCAATATTCTTGGGCTGTTATCTAAATTCATAAATGAAATTTATTCATTTTCCTTTAGATACCAATTCAAACCAATTATTTCTTTATTAAAACAGGGGTACTGCATATTTTTTAACGTGTTTATTTTATGATTGTTGCATAAAACATTTAACGAATCAGCAGATTGATCTGGCAAGAAACCATACTGGTACGGTATTAGTTAACCCTGCAGGTTAGATCATGATTTCTGTTGCCTAGGTACATCTGACAATAAACAGACCGACAACCAGCATGTTCTATCAAGTCATTGTGATATTAAAACAAAACTAATTTTACAGTAAAAATATTCCATAGATGTATTATGGAACCTCACTTTAAATGTTGATTATGTGACGTGTGCATATAATAATTATTCATATTATATCAGGTTCATAAATGTTATAAATTTTTAGTCATGCATTACAACTTTATTAATTGTACAAAGTCTGCATAAGATAATTATTCACATTCACTTTATAATTTATTAACATTTTATTTCTGGTGTTAGAAATATTAAGTAGAGAATATTTTATCATGAAGATTAATCTTGACAAAGGTTGTGATAACTGTATAGCTAATATCAATGATATAATATATGCATGCAGTGATAATATTTAATTTCCCATTTGAATACAGATAGGAACGTTGACAGAAGCATCATATCAAACTCAAAGAAAACTGCTGAGTGCCGAGTCCCATAAAATTTCATCAAATACTTAGAAAATGAGATGAAATTTAATCCAGTTTAGCATCTTACTTTTCGGATCCATCTGGCCACATGAAGAGGGGCATGCACTGTGCTATGGAGGAATTTTGTCCGAACAATGCCACTTTGGCCTACTCGTATCTCGTTCTCAACTGTGAAGGTTTTTTTTACGTGTACACAAGACTTGGTTTTTCATCTTGTTCCAAACAACTAAACACTGTTCCTTACTTGTCTTGAGGAAATTTCCCACAAAGCTAAAATGGCCTCTTCGTATTTTTAAAACATGGTTGTATGAAACATAACCCAGAAAAGATTTAATGGACTCTTGCATTGGTGTATCATAAGGTCTGTCATCTAGTCAAGCTTATACGTGACAAGGGATAGGGTCACCTTCCCAACCTTGGGTTTCCTCCCTGGACTAAAGATCTGTTCACCTTACATGTTGGTTCTGGATGACACAGTTTATGTTGAGTAAACTTAAACCCCTTTCTCTCTATTAGACTCTCACAGCACACACTATTCGGTTAGTTATTCAAATTATTTGGGGAACCCAAAATATATTAGATCAATTTTATATCCATTTCCTTTGCATCTAGTCTTAGCACCCACACCATAATGTATTTCATATAACTAACACTTGATTATTTTCAAAAGATAAGATTTCAAACTACTCATATTTGATATCAATTTTGAACTTAGCAAGTACGGGCATACTATGACCATGAAGCATGCCAAGTGTCATGTCAATGTACTTAAAGTGACCATTCTGAGTTTAGCAGAGTCATGGAAATGAATGCCTTTTTATGTATGAAATTTAAGTGCCAAAATATAGAGGAATGGTGTATTTACTGGAAGACAGGTTCCTGGTCCTATAATCTATTTGTGGCATTGTTGACATCAGCAAATATTAAAGGGCATTAGGTAAGATTAGATAAAGAACTGAAAGTTTGCATTATAATATACAGGTCACAATTCTATGGAATACAATTACTGCCTATTACCGAGCAATGTTTCGACTAACCAATATATTAGTGATTCAATTTTAGGCTAGCCTTGAATGTCATCTCTAACTTTGGCGCCATAATAAAAGAAGTCTCGATTATCCATTTTTATGTTAAATTATTCATCACAAAATGCATTCAAATCAACTAAATATTGCATGCTAATGATGGCATCGAGAGTTGATTATGGCATGGATAAGTTAAGGTTCAATAAATGATTTAGTTAACATTTCAGGCCTAATGCATGTTTAACTATAGTCTTTAAATAGAATAACAATTTTCATCAACATAAATTCAATATCAGATTCATATTTCTAATACATGTATGTTTAGATAATTTGGTAAAAACTTTAAAAAGATACACTGTAAATACTCTGCTCACCGCCCACTACCATTTGGATTAAAAAAGCAAGATACATGTACTCTGTATTTTATTTAGGGGTTGGGCTGGGGCGATGGTTGGGTCTCCGGTTCATGGTCCCAGATTTATCTATTTTTGACCGAATATAACAAAACGCTAATTCAAGTGAATTTACAACACTGATTTTTTCACTCTGTTCATATTGGTGAGATACATGAAACTATAGAGTATACTTTAAGTGTGGAATTGACGCTATATAAATGTACATATTATGATTATTTTCATTTAAATATAGTCATGAAAATTTTTATTTGAATTTGACCTCTAATGTTAAAAGGTTTTCAATGGAAAAGAAAAAAGTAAAGTGATGAAGTGTATTTGTTTGACTGTACGCCACTGCTGATGAAACAAATAAACAATAAACAAACATGTTGGACAGAATAGAATTATTCATGTCAAAGAACTTGATCTGTGCAGGCTCTAAAATTACTATATTCAAGATGCTTTATGTAAAAGCTAACTATGCCTATTGCAGGTCTTTACTTTGGCTTCAAAAGTTCAAATGTTATATATGTAAACAATATAACTTTATGAACATGACAAGTTCATAATCAACTCTATAGAGCATCGGATGGCAGAGATTTAAATGGATTAGATGCCGCAAGATTTCGAAATTTAACGATAAAATGGATAATCGAGACTAAGTCTTGTTTGTCCAGTGCTGTTGCTCTGATTATAAACAATCAATGTACATCTTTCAACACAGTCACTCATAACTCCGCTCTAAATAAAGTAATTTGAATAAAATTTTCAATATATTAATTTTTCATTATCTATTTTTAAACATTGTAATATTGGCCAGCTCTTTATGGAAATCTTACATAATGCATCTTCAGTGGAAAAACAAATTGACCTTTCAGAAACATGTTTTTAATTGTATGTACATTAAATTTATTGTATTCAAATTTCGCAATATTTATGTCAGCTTATTTGTTTCAACATATGATGAGAGATAAATGTAGATTACATTGATAGGCCAGTCATCATTAGCCTGGATGGAGCAGATTGATTGATTATATTTATGTTACACCATGTCTTATGTCTTTATTCTACATGTACAATATACATGTATATCTATTGAATATTAATTAGAGACAGTCTGAAGCTTACTGACATGCCAGACAATTGAGGTTTTTGTTAAATAATTTTGTTTGTATAAACCCACTAGAGAATGTGTATCTGTTTATGCTTTGCTTCTGTAGGTTGTTCCAGGTTCAGATCTTGATATTAGTCAAGAAGAACTGTTTATCAGTGGTTGCACTTACTCGGCCGACAAGGACAGTGTGTACAAAATATGCCCATTCTTTTGGATAGGCCAAAAACCAGGGGTACATCTATATACACTTTGTCTTGCACTTACAGGAACCCTTAGCAGTTGCAATTCGAGGAAGAGAGAGTAGTTGAAAACTCTGCCGTCAAATTCCTTGCCTTGCCCACATAACCATTGAAATGAAAAATGCATGTTAGTTTCAAAACAGTTGATGCAGATGTTAATCTCCTCTCTGTTCAATTCTGCTTATTGTTTTATTGTTTAGTTCATGTCAGTGATGCAGGACATAGGGTCTAGCAAGGGACAAAGAAATGGAAAATACATGTTCCAGTACAAAATGGCTGATGCAGTTAAGATGTTAATTCCCATTCTGTCTGTTGTTTTATGGTGAAGTTCTCATTCAATGTCTGTTTATATGATAAAGTTTTAAGTCACAAGATTATACATTACTCAGAAGAGGCCATTAGGAGAAAATTGCTTGGTATTAGTTAACGCTTGTTTTCTATTCTCATCAATCATCTAGCTAATTCTATCTGACAGAACAGGCACTGTCTACATCTTTATATTAATATCTGTAGATATTATTGTTTATTTGTTTTTCTAAGGCATTGTGTGAGTTATTATTATTAGGAAGAAAATTACCAAGGCAGTGGTTTCACTGTTTTATGAATTGTTTGCTGTTGTGTGAGCAGTTGAGTGGTCAAGTAATCAAGTAATCTGACGCTTGAGCTTCAGATCATATAGTAGGGTTTTCTCCGGGTCATCTGGTTGCCTCCCACTGTTAAAGACCTCTACATTTAAATTAATGAAATAAAATTGAACCATGTGTTAGTCCCAAACTGACCTAGGTTGTGTCTAATGGACATTAAACCCCATCTCTCTCTCTCTCTCTCTCTCTCTCTCTCTCTCTCTGTGGTACTGTCCATATACCTGTATGGATTGGTCAGGTACACTTGTAAGTTGTAAGTACAGACAGTTATTGGCCTACATTTATAGATTTTTATAACCCATGAATATAATTGATATGGTGTGATATATAGAAAGTGATTTGGCTGTTACCCAATAATATAGTGTATTTAGGCTATACATGTTAAACAATCTGTACAGGTTTAGACTTATATTACTGAAATTTAACCAACACAGCAGTTGTATTTATATGATCTCCTCCCTAATATCCCCCATTGTACAGTATGATTAACCTTGAGTATCAGAATTTCTATCAAATTGATACTAAACATGCGATTGGTTACCAGGCATATGTATAGTCATAGAAATAGTCTGTTCTTATACAATATGAATTCTAGTAACTTGCATGGTCATTGGAGGGAAATCGTTAATTTATCAAGCCTGGAAAAAAAGCACCAGTCACAGACAATGCCGGCCACCAATTCAAGCTTCATCAGACACAACTGGGGTCATGGTGGCAAAGTGAGTTAGACACGGGCTTGCTAGCCAGGACGTCAGGTGTTCGATCCCTGCATTTGCCGAGAAATTGTTCATCCAGATTTTCCAGCGTGGTCCCTCTTGTCAGTGATGTTGGACGGAGTGCCTGATAAGCACAGCTGTCTAGTTGTTCAAATTGGACGAAAAACCGGGGTCCTGTGTACACATCGGTGTGCATGTAAAGGATCCCTTAAAACTGAAATTTGATTTAAGAGGAGGTTGTAGTGCCACTGCCAGGGCAAAATATAGCTCATAGCACACTGTACGGCATATACACGTCTTCATTAGTCCAGTTCAGAGCAGAAGAGTAAGACGTTAAAGCCCTATTCATTTTGTCTCGCTAGATCTCATTGGCCCAATTTAGGAGCTTAATAGTAGGACGTTAAACACCATTCCATTTTATTTTCATGTTTCTCTAAGAGTTGCATTATTAAACCTTGATATCTTTCCTAGTAAAATTTGAAATATCATATGGACAAGTCTGAACCATGTATACCTATATTGTATAAGAATATACATGTCTGTTGTCTAACTATATATTGACAATGTTAATTAATGATCTATAGATGTAACTAATGTAGATAATGATGTAAAATGGGTGATAATTACCTTTTATACATTCACCTTTCTCTACTTGCCGATAGATCAAGGCCATGTATATATATAGTTTACTTGAAATCCAGACTCAGGATACACTGATCTAAATATTCAGTTATTAAAATGTTTGCTTGCTATTTATGCTATTTATTTATCAATACCTGAAGAACTAAAAATTAAATTTGATTGGCCTCAGGTTGGTTTTTTTTTTCAAGTACAAATGTCTGTTATAAAACTTATGTTGCTCACCCGTAATCATTATGACATGAGAAATAAATTCAAAGGAATGTCATGTCATTAATATTAAGAATACATCCATAGACAATATTGATTCATTTGCTGCCCCCGCTGTTTTAGATACTACTGATCGAATAACTTGTTGTAATCTAGAAATTAGTGGCAGACATTCAATATTGTACTTAATGCACAACATTCTAGAATGTTGCAAGCTTTATTTCAGTCTATCACCATATGTGGACCTAGAAAGCCCTGATGATTTTCACGCTTGGTTTCCATTTCAGTCATCAAGCCTTGTTTCCACTTGTAAAGCCTTATTTCCACTTGTCAAGCCAACTATCATTTGTTCAAGTCCGGTTTCAACTTGTTAAGCCTAATCTACATTTTGTTGAGCCTGGTTCCCCCCCCCCCCCAAATTTACTAAATTCTACTCTCCAAATGACCAAAGTTTTATTTTCGAATTGTATTATTATATTCTCTTTTTTCCTGTTTTTACAGTATCAAGATTATTCTGCGAGAGTGAGTCATTTAAAATGGACTTGATATTAGATGTTAATAGTCAGATGTATCCAGTAGAATTAGGTAAGAGAAATTAATGAAGCAATGGTTGATCAAGGCGAGTGCTTTCTGATGTATATCCGGGCTAACGTCTTGTATGAATTGTCTGTTTTACCAGTGAGTTAATTGGCATGGCTTAGAATCAGACATTTTAAAGAATTTCACCTTAATAAAAAAAAACACTCTAAAACCAGTTCAATTTATTGCTTTATTGTGTGCAAATCTCGAGATTGATGAATTGAGATATCCAAGAATCTGTTATAATTTGGAAGGAGAATTTCGGGCTTGAAATTTAAAGATAAGCAATGGTGTTCTTGTATGTTGTTGCCAATTTTAGTATCTGTCATGATTTATAGGTGAAACATTTTGGCCATTTTTTGTGAAAACTTCAACTATAGCCAGACTTACCGTGTTGACAATGTTTCTTGAGTGATTATATCATAGTATCTTGCCTTTTAGCCTAAAATATAGAATTGTATCTGATTAATGCTTGAACAATAAGGTTTATTGATTAAAGGGTAGTCAACAGGACTGTGTAATACAGGAGCCATAGTTGCTCGTGAATAAGGAGCTGGCTCACGAACCAATAAAGGCTGAGAAAGTCCCTCATCTTTTCCAGTGTTGATTGTTGTCAGGACGGAGAGCTGTTTGTTCAGATGGCACGAAAAACCAAGGTCTATGTAAAAGAACCCTAAAAGTCGATAAGTAGCATATCCTTCAGGGAAAATTTCCCCCGATTGCACACAGCATGGCATAGACCTGTCTTCATTAGCTCGGTCAGTGCAGAAAAGAAGAATGATAAACCTCCATTTCATTTCAATAATTATTACATAAAGATACATTATGTAAGATTTAGATTAAGAATTGGTTGTTCTTGCAATAAAAGTTCAAAAATAGATAATGCAAAAGGAATGTATTGAAAATTTCATTCAAATTACTTTATTCTGAGTGAAGAAATCACTGTTTGTAGTTTTGACAAGATGTGTGCATTGATTGGTTATTATTGTAACCATTACGATGGTTATTCAAATCTTAAATGGCCGAACCATTCTAATGTACATTTAAGGTTTAAAGAAAGACCCGGCAGTAGGCAGATTTAGCTTGTGAATAAATCCGGTCATAAAAGTAGAGTGATCATTTGCCTTCATCTGATTATAAAAAGTAGGAGGTAAACCAGTGTCTCTCTCCTTGGACATTGGTTTGTCATGACCAAACACTTTTAGATTACTCACCTATGCTATAAAGATGCATTAAGTAAGAGCTAAATTTGTCTATTAAAGATCTTTATTTTAGCTTCAAAGTTATATAAACTATTATTTAGACTTTATTGCACATGCCAAGTCTATAATCAACTTTCTAGAACATTGGATGGCCAATATTTAAAGATTTACAAGCCTGCAAGATTGAAAAATGTAATGATAAAATGGATAATCGAGACTTTGACTTGATTTTCAAGTACTGTTCCTACGATAATGAACAATCTAGACTAGATATTGTCAAACCTTCCTCCCCTCTTAACTTCACTCGTAATAAAGTAATTGGAATGAAATTTTCAATATATTCATTTTTCAGTATCTTTCTTTTGAACTAATATACAGCCAGCACAACCAGGGCCCTGTTTCACGAAGCATTCTCAGACTTAAGTTGAGAATTTACTCAACATTCAATCACTGTTTATAAGAAATATCTTTGATCAAGAAACACAAAACTTTGCACATAGTTTCTTATTAGGGTATTTGATACAGAAAAACAACAAAACTTGTATAAAGTGTTATATATTAGTTATAATAAGGTGAACAATTTTGAGTAAATTCTTGACTTAAGTCTGAGAATGCTTTGTGAACTCGGGGCATGGTCTATATCTAAATCTTATATAATATGCATCTTTAAGTAAATTGTTTGAACAGTAATATTTTCTTGTATTTCTATTTACAAGTCCACACCTTTCATGCTAATTGGATATTATTGTATTAAAGGTGACAAGTTTCGTCTTGTTGTTGCAACAACGTTACGTGAAGATGGTGCTCCAGATGATGAGTATAATCCTGCTAACACAGAACCATCACGAGCAGACCAGTTTGAATATGTCATGTATGGTAAAGTTTATAGAATAGAAGGAGATGATGCCTCGGATGCATCCAGATTGTAAGTTTTCACTTGATTATCTGAACTACTTAAAGAGACAGTCTCTTGAAATAAAAGTCTAATACATTTAGTTCATTCTAAAAAGTTGTTCCCTAAGTAATTACAGTTTTAATCTTAGTATTTTAAGAATAATTTCCCAACAAATATTTTGTCTGAATTGGTATTGTGTGATTTAACGTTTACCAGTGAAACTGGCTAGAAAAGTTTGGAACATTGATGGCAAATAAAATTGGTATGTTTTTGGTGATTAATATATAGTTCATCACCCCAAATAACAAAGTTATATAAAGGTATATCTTATCAACAAAAATTACAGTGCAAGCTTTAAAATGTGCATTTTAGCCTGCTCAAGACCCTTAATGTTAAAACTATAAAAGTATGATTATTTGTAAAGCTATAAAATCATGATCAATGTTGAAACTATGAAATTATTATTAAGATTATGATTAAAACTATCAAACTATGGTTAATGTTAAAATTATTTTTAATAATAAAACTGTGATCAATATTAAAATTATTATTACGTATAAAACTGTGATTAAAGTTGAAACTGTGATTAATTTCTAAATTATTATTTATGTTAATATAGATATTTTAAGAGACTGTCACTTTAATTGTAGATAGATATATTTCATATTTTTAAATATATTACAATAAAACCAAATTTTGGGAATGAATTAAAATGACACCACTCCTCTTGAGTTTGGCCCCCAAAAAGTGAGATTTTAGATAATTTGATCTGTTGATTGGGCGACATTTTTTTATCAACCAGTATATTTATAAGAGCTAGTATTACAAGTGAGTTTGTGTTCGACCATTTAAGCCAAAACAAAGCTAAAATTTGTAAACAAACACCTTCCGTTTAATATGTTGTAAAGAAAATTAAAACATCTAGATCATGTCTTCTTAATAATCCAAATATCTAATAAGATTAAGATAATTCATTGCTTTTTTTTTTCCTCGATCTAAATTAAAGAGGTATGAATTAAAGGCCAAAAACTAGAATGGGAGAAAGGGTTCATATTCATTGTTTACATTACTATGAGTACAATATACAAGGAGATGTACTAGAAATGAAATTTTTGTACTGGTGTGTATTCAATATTAAAAATCACAATTATAGATTTCTGTAAATTCCTGGTTTCCTTGTGAAAACAGTGAGGTACAAATTAAGACATATTATCTACTATATAAAGTATATAGTTGTCGGTATATAATAACTACCCATTTGTAATGCTGTGTTCGATAATGTTGGGGGAATACGTCTCCTAAATATATAAGTAGCTGATCACCATAAGTATGTGTTTTAGTTTATTATTCTATCCAGTTATTAAATGCTATTAAAAGATTAATAAAGTATGAGAGAGCACTCCTTGAAACATAGTTATTTTCAATAAGTATGTGTTTTAGTTAATTACTTTATCTAGTTACTAAATGCCAAGAAAAGACTAAGAAAGTATATTATTTAAATAATGCATAAAACTCTCAGCAGATTGAGTGAAAATAGAAAAATGAATGAAGAATAAAACCTACCTAGTTAGTTGTATTTTTGGTTGTCGTCCATCTGTCTACTTGAGGGCTAGGGTTAGAGGGGGTTAAAATACATTAAATACAAACAGTTGAAAATAGCGTACACGTACATTTAAACAGGCAAACTTTAAACTTAAAAAACCAACAAACGACAGATCTATGCTAACAGTCAAACTGACGACACACGCCGACATCGTTTGAGTCAGCTGGAAAAATCAACAGCTTTGACATCTAGTAACCCCTTCAAGTCTTGTGCATTCTAAAACTGCAAATTTCCGCCCGGCCATTTGAGTTTTGATGTGATTGAAACTGCAGTATTATTGTTGTGTGTCTGCTAAAATCAAGAGCAGAAATGCCATGGAGATTTGTGAGTAGAATTATTTGAATTCCCTCCTTGATTAATTGAGTGGCTGGTTGACGAGAGACTTCAACAAATTGTCAGAGCGGTATAATTTGCTTTGACTATATGTACACGTATGTATACCAGTTTTTCATCCTATGTAAACAGGACCAGTTTTAAGTGGTTATTTAAGAGTCAAAACCTAATACTGAACGTTTCTTTTTTGACTTTGCTATGCTTGTGATGAGACCTAGACTTGCTTTAGAATAGATGACTTCTGATTTTTAGGTCTTAAATGAATTTTAGTCTGGAGTCTCATGACTTTGGATTTTTAGGTTTTAAATGAATTGGAGTTTGGAGTCTCATGGTTTTGGTTGTAATAAAGTACTACTTCTTGAGAAATAATTCAGAAATTATGTATTAAAATGAAATGGGGGTTTAACGTTATGTATTGAAGTTTAAATCACATTTTGATTAATTTTAAAGAATTTTAAGTGGAAGTAGAATGTAATGCTGCTGATCATTATATGTATTTTTCGGACAATGTACTGAATTATTCACAACTTAAGGCACTTTGAAATTTACTCTGATGATTTGAAATATAATTAAGAAAAGAAAACCAAAATGTAAGCTGTATATAATTTCCTGTCTTGGATTCATTCTAAGCATATGCAGAAGATTTTAATTTTGGGGGAATTCGCCCTATTTTTTAAGAATATTAATGGAATTGAACCATATTTGGACCAACAAACTTCCACAGTATTGTACGTGGCATACTGACAAGTGATTCAAAATCCTTGAGTTAAGATCAGCCACATTAAAGAAAGATGCATTATGTAAGAGCTAAATCAACCTATTGGAGGTCTTTATGTTGGCTTCTAATATAAACTATTATTGAGACTATTGGATGGCAGAGATTTGAATGAATGGACGCCCACAAGATTTTAAAATTTAAAATGGTTAGTCTAATTAGTCCAGTACAGTTGCTACGATACTAAACAATCAACACTACATCTTCCAACGTAATATGAATGAAATTTTCAATATATTCATTTATCAAATTCTTACATGATGCATCTTTAAATATTAAAGTGGTAATGTTTAAGCACAAACAGTTTTGTCAATAATGGGACCTATTCCAGAATTTAAATGTATTAAAAGTATACAAAGATAGTAAAGTTAATTTGATAATATCTTTTGACTGGTGTTTACAAGATGAGTCCATATATTCTTATAGATAACCACATACGTCAATATATTCATATTACTCTTTATCAATGTTCCGTTCACACTTATAACTGAGTGTTGACATTTTTCAGTTGGAAGATTATGTGGAAATGCCTTTTTTCTGCTGTTATCTGTGCAATATTCTCCACCAAATCATTGAACACATGACCATAGTAAATAAAATTAGCCATACAGCATATTAGTATCAGATTGTGTTGATGATACCTTAGACGCAATTCTAATGTTCTCTTCAGAAAACATATAAGTAGAATGTTCTCCTCAGAAAAGGATACAATCAGAAAAATAACCTGTCCTATTGTTTTAATTGAAAAACTTTTGACATTAGGATTATAAATGACCTACAAATGAATATGAAAGTAAAAGGAAAATCCATATCAAAGAAAAAAATGTTTGCAAAAGTAATCCTTTATTTACTAAACAAACAGATTAAGATTATTACACATGTATGTAAAAATTAGAGATATACATCTAAAACAATCTGCTTATTTCTTTGATTGTCAAAAGAGACTGTCTTCTAGAAAAAATTGCTTCAAAATATAAAAAAAGATTTGAAATTTATGGTTTGAAATTTGAGATGAAAATGATGTGAACAAGCCAGTGTTACCCATAAATGTTCCCTAAAATCATTTAATTGGCGTCTTTTAAAATTCTATTGAATCAAAGTCTGGAGATTATATACCCTTGATAGTTTTGTTTTGAAGACTTAACAATCAGTCAGGTTGGTTTTGGCATGGATTAAGTCATTGAAAATTAGATATGATTTGTAAAATTATAATAATATCATCAACTTTAAGAAATTTAAGAACCATGCCAAGAACCATGAATTCACAAACTTTTTTGCTATACTACTAAATTTATCTGTTCCTATATACTCCTGAGAACATTTATGTTTTACTTTTCACAACATACGACTAATTTAATTAACAAACCAAAACAAATTCTTCGATATTATGTTAAGTGTAATGGTAGAAAGAGTTATTGATTATATGTGAATTACTCAGGTAGTGAGTTGCAGAGTCCCGTTTTTAGTTTGTTCGCTTGACTCAAACACAGCACTGATGCCTTTATTTGAAGAAAGTGTTTGTCCACATTAACCGCAGGCTAATTATTTGAAAATTTAAATGTTTAAAGTTCACAGTGCGAGCAGTGTTTAATACTTAAGTAGTGTGCTTTGATTTTACAAAACATTTCCTAAGAGTTTAATGTTTAATTTATACCAGACATTTAATTGTTTGTATTTGAGAATTTAGATATCATGTCAATAGGACATGAAGTAGCTACAGGGATGCTTTTTCATGATTTAAATTTTTATATCTTTTGGTTTGATTTGGAACAAAAATCGAAATTAGGTTGAATTACTTTCTTTTCTTTTTTAAAAAAAAAAATCACAAAATTTTGTTTACATTTAATGACCAAATATTAGAAATCATTAAAATAGATCTAAAAAGTTGATAAATAATTTTGTTGATTGGAACCCACATTTGATTAAAACTAATAGATGTTATCTAAATAATCAATTAGATATTAATTAACATATCCAGACCATAATAAACTCTTAAAGTCAAGGCTAGCCTTCGATGTTGGAGGATTGAATTCCTATATGCCGCTTAATGGCCGTAGATAATTAAATCAATCAAGTGGATAATCGAGACTATGCTGTTTATATTAATGATTTGAGTAATGATGACCGAGGCTATGTGAACATTTCAAACGCTTTTTTCTCAGCAAATAGTGCACCAATTTGACTGAAATTTTCAGCAAATTACCGTTATCTAGTTTTTAACTATTATAGTGAAAACTGCCATCTCTTTATCTTATCTCCCATAATGTAACTTTAATTTTAAAAAAATTGTTAAATTGACAAGAATCAATCAGTAAATAATTAATTTATACTTTTTATCCAAAGACTGTTTAATTGATAAGAATCAAATGCTAGATTATTAATTAATATTCGTTTACTTAAAAGAAATGTTTGTTGACAGTTGATCATTGAATATTAAAAATCATTAAAAAAATATTTTCAAATTAAAAACTTGATGTTTGTGACCAGACACATGTAATCAAAATTATATTTTTTTTTGTATTATGAAAGGTGTAAAAAAGAAATCATATTATGTAAAGATGTGACTTTATCACAATTTAGAGGATAATATAGGATATAAGTAACAACATTGTTTGAAGTTTTCTATATAAATGGAGATATGTTGATAGCAGAGATTTATTTACAGTCAGGTCTAAATCCGTCCAGATTTGTTCTGACGCGTAGATTGTCGCGATCTTACATCCTGGCACCAATCCGTTAATTACCTGCTAACGAGCAAGGTGACAACGACTAGATTCACCAGGCTTTTATTTTTACTCACATGGAGAACTTATTTCTGAAAGAGGATGAGAGACCCCGGCAATCTCGAAGCCTTGAAACCAGCATTCCCTCACATCACGCCCATCTTGTTTGTAAATATAGTTGAAAGTCAACAGAAAAAGCGAGACCAACGTGTTACTTAGTCGGACATAATGATTGTTTTGTCATCTCAAGAATTCAACTCTAGCATATATGAAGGTTTGTTGACGAGAGACCCCATCAGTTGAACTTGGACTCGGAGCGTGAGCAGGTCGCCAAACGACCTCTCTTATTAGTTAGCTCTAGTCAAACTTTGAAGTTATTATCAAGTTTGAAGAGTTTAAAGTTGTGTACTACATTTAGAGTTGCCTACCATCTTGTTAGGATGTGTTTTAGTTTTGGAGTTTGAGAGAAACAGCTTTAAACATGGTTGAACTAGGGATCTGTATTTCTGATTTTCTAGTACATTGGATGTGTTATTTATTTTGTTGATATTTTCTTCTCAAAGTTTGTGTGCAAATTTTCATTTTGGATTTATATCTAGCTTCTTTCAATTCTTAAAAAAAATATTTGCTTGTCTGATGTTATCTTTTCTAGTTTTGTTCAGGAGAATTCAGAGATGGATTTATTTATTGTTATCTGGAAAAAATTATCAAAAATTAATGACTGACTGGAAAGTTGAAAATAATTTACTTAGTAGATAGGGTTTGTTTGATGAAGATGAGGGAATATTTTGTTAAGATTTCTCTTTTCTCCTTTAATGAATTTCTTGTAGTTGACAAATTGAAGGCTTCAGATTGAATAATAGTTGTTTGATTAGGTAATTTCTTTTGTCTAATTGTTTGTCAGTAATTTTATGATTTCAACCCTTTTTGATACAAAATATATGAAGTTTCAAACGAAAAAATTGAGGATTTATGATCAGTATGTTTAAAGTATCTTAGCATTTCATATTTCGATTAAGTGCTTTTTGATTGAATTAGGTGTAATTTGGTCAAATAAAGATTTATGTTGGAGATTAAGGGGAGGTAAGTCTGATTTGAATTCCTGAAGACTAAAGGGAGATAATTATATTGTTGAAGAGGATACCATGTTGTGTTTACAGTATTAATATAATGTGTGAACACAGCTGGTGGTATCTTCTTTAATTATAATTTAACAACATTGCCCTCCCCACCTGGTATCAACAGCATTGATTGTTTCAAACAGCTTCGTCTATCTTAGTTTTACAAAATTGTCCTTCGCCTGGTGTCCTTGCACAGTATGGACTGTGTCAAACATTTACATCTATCTTTTTGTGCTATCGTCTTTAGGTCATGATAGTGGTAGTCTCCAGCATCATTTATATTAATAGTTCCCATCAGATTGATAAGTATGGAAAACCAAATAGTTCATTATTTCAAATTGTACCCGCTATATAGAATTTGCTGGTTTGAAAAAATGAGCTTATATGGAAACTGTTTATTAGTTCGTACACAGATTCCAAAATCTTACATAACTCGAACATGTTCTCTACAGTTAAATAGAATTGCTGATTTATTCATTAGTAAAAAGGTTTTTGTTTTCATGAGCAATACTGAATTTAGTTTATGGGTTTTCATTCATGGTATGTTATAGAAAGGATTTGTCATAATTAAACAGTAACACAACTGACAATGAAAATGTGTGTCTAGTTGTTCATATGGAATGAAAATCAGAGGTCAGGTGTACTTAATTGGTTAATATTGCTAGCCTGCGATGCTGCCCTTCCAGTAAAATATCACATTCTGGTGCTTATTCTCAAGATGGTCAGGTAACAAGTGGAGAACTAAGATGTTCATGATTTGTTGATTGGCCGCCTATCAATATGGAGAGTAGTAGATATTGTCTGAGCTAGATTAACACTCTTTTATTTTGGTGATGAAGAATTTATTCAAGGAAGTTTTGGTGGAATGAATTTTTAATGCAATTGTATGCAATATTTCTTTTTCAATGTTAAAAAAAAATTATTTAAGAGTTGTTTCCCTTGTATTATCCTTACCAATAACTTGATTTTATTTTCAGTAGATTTAGAAATAAATAGTTTCAGATTTGACATTTGTTTTTATTTTCGATTAGAATTAATTCTAACCCTCACTCCTGTTTGTGTTTTGGAACTGGAGTATTCTCAGGAGAGTTTTATTCATTTAATTTGAAGCCCATTGAGGAGTTATAAGATGGCTGAATGTCAAGATGTTATTCATTATTTGCATTATTTAATATTGGTCGATTTATTGTCTTTATGAGTAAATGATACTTTATCTGATCCGATATTTTCACATTGTGATTTAACATATTTCACAATGCCATAGACCCACCCTACTGTTAGTCCACATTTCATATTGAATGTAATTTATCAAGAAACCAATGGGTTTGGAATATTTTGTTTCATCCATAACTCTGCCACCTTAGCTGAAATAGAAAAAGAGGCATTATAATTTTATGATTTAAATGCCCTACATTGAATACATTTGCCATCTGTCTGATTATCCCAAAACAGTTAAATGTTCACAATTGCAGTGGTAGGAGGCCATTTCTAATTGATAACCCCTGATAATCTGTTCCATTTCTACCAAAATATTCTTGATTGTCTTTCTTTTCTTTTTTGTTTGTTGTTAATAAATGTTTGACAGGAGGAGTTATGTTCAGTGATCTCTCGTATAAATAAAGTGGTAAAAAGTTGGGCTTATATCACTGCCCATAATACGAATGCGATTCCATGGAATAAATGTATATAAGTGCATTCTATTTCGCTTGCTTGAAAATGTTGAGAGAATACTCTTTGAATGATCTCCCAAATAGATTAGTAGTTTTGATTCATAAGTATGTGTTATAGTTTATTGTTCTATTCAGAAACTTAAATGTCTCTAAAGGATTCTGCAGTCTACTATATTTTCATTTTTGTTTGAAAATAAAAATCTTTATTTGGGTAGCTAACTTTGAGAGGAGTTCACTAACCCGTGGGTGCTCTATAAATATGGGTAATAAACCTAACCCTAACCCAATCCTAATGATAGATGTTGGTGGACTGATGAATCCTAGCTTCAATTCTTTTACATACTTTATCCATAATGTAAAAGTTATTATGTGTGAGATCTATTGTATGTTATTATCTCTCCCTGTAGAAATTGAAAGTAGAAAATGCTGACATGACATATATTAGTACATGTTCCCACACCCTGTCTATATCTGAACAATAAAATATATTATAATATAGACCAACCTTTTACCTACATGTATAGACATATTATAGATTATTACTGTACACACTACAAACCTATTTCATAATTTGTCAATAAACTCACACAATACCCAGCTGGCACCCTGCCAATATTCTTACATCTAACTCTTAATGTCATGTGACCAATGAAAGAGTATATATACATAATAAGTTACTTACATGTACGTTTTATATATATATTACATACACATATATATATATTGAACATCCTTGATGTGAACAGAGTGACATGTTCGGACATGTTGATCTATCACATGATTTCTATAATTAGACATGATGTCAGTAGACTTGTTCGTGCAGGGGTCCGACATTAGACTGTTGTTTATATAGGTATGTAGCTATACATGTTCATTGCTTGTCTTCTTTCTATTATAACAAATATCTTGAAGACATTAACTGATTTTTTTTTTCTCGGAACTCGAATCAAAGAAATAAAAGGTTACTGTTGGTTAATTGATCTGTTTTATTGGTTATCATACATTATTTTTTTTCTGAGATTTGATATTAAAATGATAGAAATGATTATTGATTATTTTTGAATTTAAACAAATGGAGTCAAGATTATTTATTTTATAAACTCACCTATTGATTTAAGTGAAGCAAATTATGTAATTTATACAAGAGGGTATACAATCTGGTTTAAAATTTCTGAAAAGAAAAATCGTTAATAGAAAATTTCTTTGAGAAAATTGTGGAATAAATTCTGTATTTCCTAGAATCTTGATTAAGAATGGTTCCTTAAAAACGGAAAGGAAAAAGAGCTGACATTAAAGTATGAATATATAAAAATATCCAACAATATCAGTCTGACATGTACAATAACATGTACATCAGTATATCAAAAAGATCTTATCTATCTACTTAGCATTACATACATATTTTATACTTATCTATATTTAATTACTTTTATCACTCAATTTATACATCCTTTAACCATTTATTTCAGAATTTTCACTTTTTTTTTTGTTTATTCATTCATTCATTTTTTCATTCACTTGTGCCTCATAAACTTATTTCATAAAGCCATAACCCATCATTTTCTTGTTTCATGTAGCCAATTATATAATTTCTTCATATGTATCTATAGATGATTATGATAGAGTGACTAGATATTTAGGAAGTAATGCGATAAGGTGTTGGTGATCATCAGGGTTGTGGGAACTGTAAAGGGGGGGGGAAATAATTTTCAAATATATGTTCAACAATTTAAAAATTGTCCCTGGACCCCATTATGGCTCGTTATGCTAACATATCCCCCAATACGTGTTAGGTGACAAAATGACAATAGCTAGGTTTGCATATTGTAAGCTTGGATCTTAGCTTCATTGTTTTCCTGAGAAAAATTGCTGAACCGACATTAGGCAATAACAGTTTAAGCAATATGTTGATTATAAATATATGAATGTTGAAAAGAATCGATATTAATATATATAGAGACTATAAAGTATATGTAAATATATTTATCAAAATTTATTATTCTTATCAAAACAGCTGTTACACAATTTACCCTTAAGTAACTTAAACAATATTAAATTTAATAGAAAATGGATTTTTCTTGTTGGGTTGATAAAGGCATATTTTGCTTTGATTAGATGATGGGAGCCGTGATGAAATGATTGAATACAGGTATAAAGTTCTGGTTTGGATAAAACTTGCATTGGTCCGTTAGCCGGAAATATCAGTGGTGTCCTTAGTTGCATCAAATGGGGATATTCCAGCACTTGCCCCTTGGTTGCCTTACCTTAGCTATGAACTTTTTTTATACAGAGGGCTCCTTTAATGTAGGGGCTCCTGGCTTCAGCCCAATCAGTTTGCCCCCCAGTCCAGCCCTCATATAATTCAATGATGACAGACATTTTTTCTATTAAATAGTTAACGTTTGTTGGTATTTGAAATAAAAGTAGGCTGTACTAAAACTCTACATGCAATATTTTATTGGCCCAGTTATTGATAATAAAAAACACCATTTCATTTTATTTCTATTAAATAATCAATAATTGCACGATGTACAGGAACTAAGAGAATGCCCATAGGTAAATTTATTCAGCTGAAAATGAGTATTGGATTGGATGGAATTGGAGCAAATCTAGGTAACTTTGAGTTCATATTTAGGTAAATTCAGGAGGACAATACTGCACACAATAACAGTTTGAAAAAAAAACCATTAGTCCATAATACAACTTGACAATCTTCTAGGTGACTAATACCATTTCATATATTTTATTTTCTTATTAATAAACATTGTAATCTAACAATGAAGTGAAATGGGGACTTAACATCCTATTGATCTGCATATGTCGTATTGTGTGATATGAGGGAATTTTTCCCCGGACAGTGGCACGACAGCCTACTCTTATACAGAATTCAAACTGTTAAGGGTTTTGTTTTTACGTGCTCGCCAATTTGTATACAGGACCTCAGTTTTTTCCCTACTCGAATGACAAGGGGAGAACCACGCCCGAAAGTTCCCTCATAGCACACTGTGACCGTCATCATTAGCTCAGTCATTTTCGAATAGTAGGATGTAAAACCCTATATTTCATTTCATTATAAAATAAAAATCAATATGTGAATAGGTGACTAAAAATACATACAGAAGACAGATATAGAAATATTTATTATATGATAGATGATGATTAAATTGAATCAGATTGAGAGGTAATCATAATAAATAATCATCAAACTATATAGTAGATCAAAGGAGAAAGTTGCATAGCTGTCTTATACGCATACATTAGAGAGGTTTCGCAACTTTACATTTACACTTACTAAACATTTACGTGTAGTCGGTTAAACGTCATCAGTTTTTGTGACGTATGACGTGAAGCGCACGTCGTAAAAGTGTGGCTGACGGATAGCAGCCTCCATAACTGTACGTTTACAAAACTTAGCTAAACCTTGTTTAATATCTATGATCCAGTCCATAATTTTTTTCTCTAAATTGTGGTTTTCACAAAATAAATCCACAGAGAAGACTTTCTCCTTCATGTAGACAAAATAAGAAGAGGCTGGGACAAAATATGTGCGTGCTTTACCAATCTCATCTTCAACAACCTATCAGAAGGCCTTTCTAGAACGTGGACCAAGTTTGTGTTGCCACCTACTAAGTGTAAATGTAATTGTGAATTTAACGAAACGTCATAATGTACAGTTGCAACTGTTAAATTGGAAACCTCTCTATTATCAATTTCATAACTATGAAAGAGGGTTTAACATCCACTTGCTTGTGGTGTACAAGCTTGACTCGATGTTTTAAATCACGTTGAATAGAAGTATGGGTATAATCGGTTGAAGTAAATCAAATTATTTTTTAAACCATCAGTATACAGATTTTAAATGGTAGGATAAATGGTAGGCGTTTCTCAGTGACGTTGACGTCTTCATACTTCCGGAAATTATTCATAAAAGACAGTGATGACCGAGGCTATAAACAAGCTTCACTGGATACCGTTTAAACATTACTTGATGATCGAGACTATGTAGGTGGAGTTAACGCCTGTCAATCAACAATCGGCCATAGTGGGAAAAGGGTGTCGATGATTTTACCTACCATTTCTAGTAAAAAATTATAGTGGTAACAACTTTGTTCAGGATAAAGTTATTTGACTGAAATTTTCAATATATTCTTGTTTCAACATCTATTTTTGAACTTTTATAGCAAAAATGGCTAACTCCTTGTCAAAATCTCCCATAATGTATCTTTAAACATGCATTAATGCAAGAGCAAAATCTGCCTATTGTAGGTCTTTTTTTAGGACTGAAACGTTATAAAAACTATTTATTAGACATTAACTAACTTATTCAGAGCATAATCTACTCTCGATGTCGAGGCTAGCATGAGATTTTTGTTGGATTGTAGTTTGATTCGCTGAAATATTTTCCTTCGTGATTTACTATATAAATGGATAACCGACACTACTGGTTTTGTCTTATCGACTTTAGTAATGATAACCGAGGCTAAGCGGAACTTCCATTCGCCTAGTTCTAAGTTCATAGGTGGTCAATTTGACTGAAATGTTCAGCAAATTGCCTTTACATTAGCTAGATTTTAACTATTGTAGTGAGAACTGCCAACTCGTTATCTAATCTCCCATATTGTATCTTTAAAGGTTCAAATTATCAATGTCACTTCCTGTACTTTTTAGATTTAATTAAAATGAATTAAATTAGATGAAAGGAACTGGTGTTTATTGTCATGCTTTTCTGGGGATTTGGGTGACTAAAAGGTCTGTCATTGATTCAAGTGTCAAGGTTTCGATTCTTGATGTGACAAGGAGTAGGGTCGCCTTTCCAAACTCATGGTTTTTCTCTGGATACTGCTGTCTTCCCCACTGTTAAAGACCCCTATGACAACAAGATATTTATTGAAGTAACATTAAACCATATTTTAGTCCTGATGACAGAAAGGCACTGTGTCGTCCAGGCTGAAAGTAAATATGTTCGGATATATTGAATGTCTAGTTACATAGAGGTATTCGATAACTAATTTCCTGTCAGCTTGATGTTACTTTTTTCTCTTCCTCATTCCATACTATAAAACCTGATCCCTCCTCTATTCATCCTATTTCACACGCAGTTATCTTTAACTTTCCTCTTTGTCCTATTGTTGTATTTGTGTGATACATTTTAAACCTGCTGTCATTTAACACGATGGTGTTGATTCTATCTTTTATTAAAAGTTCTGATTACCGTATTTGAATGATAAAGTGAATATGGTGCTGGCTTACTATCTACTGTTTGATGCACACATTCTCTTATAAACACTGTTTTATCACATTCTGATAAACACTATTTTATCATACTCTGACATAACACTGTTTTATTACATTTTGATAAACACATAACACAGTTTTATTACATTTTGATAAACACATAAACACTGTTTTATTACATTTTGATAAACACATAAACACTGTTTTATTACATTTTCTTATAAACACTGTTTTATTACATTTTCTTATAAACACTGTTTTATTACATTTTCTGATAAACACGTAAACACGGTTTTATCACACACTCTGATAAAACACATAACACAGTTTTATCCCATACTCTGATAAACATGTAACAACTGTTTTATCACATGTCTGATAAACACATAAACAGGACCGTCTGTAGGATTTTAAAAGCGGGGGTGCAGCAGAATGGTGGGGCACCATTTTCTCCAAGTAGGTGATATAAGTAAGTTTGGATCAGGGCAAACAAACCCATTGGGGTCTGGGCGCCCTTAAGACCGACCAACTGTGCAATACCTAAAGAGCATCATTGTGTGATCATAAACAAGTGTATTATTTTATAATTGAAAGATTGTCAAATTTTATTTTTTTTTATGGATGGGGGCACTGGTTCCACTGGTTTAATTTTTCAGGGGATGCAATGTACCCCTTGCACCCCCGCTAGATACGGCCCTGATATCACATACTCTGATAAACATTGTTTTATCACACTTTGAAAATCATATTTATAAAAAATTCAACCAAATTACTTTCCTCTGTAGTGTTACACTGTTATAATGTCATGCTGCAGGAAAGCTTATACCTTTCAGAACACTTAGTTATTGTAACATGCAGTGTTATATTAATGTGACACATTCATTGGTACAAAACACAAAATATTACTTTGATTTGTAATTTTGTGATATGGACTTTGAATTTCAGGCTTGGAGATACAATATTTACTCAGAATATAGTTAGACATTATGAATTTATAGCCCCCGACATTGTTTTTAAATTGGAAATGATCAAATAAAACTGCAACGTGGCTCTTATAAATGTTCCACTTTATTTGAGAGTTAAATACAGCTAGTATGAATATAGGAAGTTCAGCTTCTAGTGTTATCTAGAATATTTATAAGACTAATCAACCTTACTAGCATCAACCCTTTTTACAAACTGAAGCTAAAGGAATCCACAGTTTGGATTAAACTTGTTTTAGATACCACATTCAAAATTATTCTGGTAGAGAGGTCATCAGTTTCTCTGAAATTTGCATTCTCTGATTAAGGAAGGTCTCATAAGAAAGTTGGCTTTTGTATTCAGGAAGTTACACTTCTGCCCATTTGAAACATTTCTATTAAATCTTGGCAGATCAAATCTACATATTGTCACACATAATAATACATATACCCTCCCAAATTTAATTCTTCAATATTTCATACTGACGCAAGTACATGTACTTAACTTGGACAACTATTGTTTAAGGTATTTTTTTGTTGAAATGAAAGTTATTATGTGGTATGTATGCAGTATTTATTAAAGTATTTCAATAGTAACAGATACCATATAATGACTGAATGCAGATCTAAAGCAGAACTTTCTTAAAACCTTTATAGTGTTCACAAAGCATGTCCGCAATTTTTTTGCGGTCATTGGCAAGAAATAATTAATAAAAAAGTAATAGTCCTATAATGGTTATAATTGGGGAATGCGACCAACAGAGAGAATACCAAGAAATAATCTGTATATGATAAACAATATATATATGGTCATATTGACATGTGTATGAACTATATTTTGAAAATACATTTATTATTCTGAATTCTTTAATCGGATGTCAAAGTGTCTCAACAAACTTTATTTTGTAATAAAATATATTGATCCTTACATAAAAAAATATGTTATTGGGGGCCAATTTTTGTTGTTTTAAAGTCTTATCTCTGAAATTCTCCCTCGGATTATAAAGAGGTTGGTTGGCCGAATGGTTAACGCATGCACATTGGATCATAAGGTCTGTCAAGTAGCATGGTTTCAATTCTCTGTTTGTAGATGACAATAATAGTAGGATTGTTTGTCCAGCATCAAGGGTTTTCTCCAGTTCCACTGGTTTAATTTGTCATGATCTAGGACAAATAGACCATCTTGGTCTTCATTAACCCAGTCAATCAGAACAGTAGGATGTTAAACTCTGAAGAGAAATTATGAGCATGAGCAATCTGCTGAATCATTAGTGTCAACCCATGGTGTAAAGTGTATCACTTAGTTAGATATCAAGTCAACAGGCAAAAAGACTTGACTTAAGATCAGGTCAATATCGATATAGAGAGAATGGCTGGAAATTCTAATGAATATAAGCAAAATATATGTTCAACAAATTATCTAATAAAGGATTCAAAACACTAAATCAATAGATCTAGTAAATCGATATTCTGAGACCAGGAATATAATAATAATCATTAATCACCTTGAGTAGAGTCGTGTGGGTACAGGTACCTTTTGTACTATTATTTGTTTGTAACGTCTACTTGGCATTAAATCAACAAATCACTTAGTAACCATTCAACATTGCGAAAAAAAATCATGACACTTATGTAAAATAATTCATAACTGCAAGATTTCTTGAGAATGGCAAGTACTAGAGAATTATAACAATATAATGTCAGATGGTATATGTTTCATTATGAATATACAGTCAACTAGTTAATAGTCTTGATTATGCAGCCTCATAGTCTTGTACTTTGTAGTGAAAATTACCAGTCAAGGCAGAGTCGTCTCCTTTCACATGATTTGACGTTGTACATTTTGACATGCGCTACTATGCTTGTACAACAGCAAGATATCGTAATCTCAATGTTGTGGTCAATGTTCCAGATTTTTATGATTTTTTTTTTACAATTAATGAGCACTCCCGTATTTCGAGTTCTGTAATTTATTAAAATTGTTAGTAGCATCGGGAGTGGTTCATACCTTAATACATTTGTGATAATAAATTGTTAGTCTTAAATTTACATCCAAAACAAGAGATGTCTTAAAGGGAGATCGATAATAGCTCATTAAAGGCTCATTGAGGCTAATCAGTTATGGGTATTATTTTATTTATCCTTTATATATAGATATACAGGATTGAGTAAGATCTAATAATAACTGTAGTAAGTGATAATTTTAGAATTATGGGGTGAAATTTTCTCTCCCTTTTCATTTTGGCTTTTATACACTTGAAATATTTTGGCTTTTTTTCAAGATTAATTTCTAAAGAAGTATATTGTGTGGGTCTGGTTCGAGGGTGATACAATTGCTATTTAAACAAATAAAATCTTTGGAGTGATATCATTTAGTTTACCCAGTAAGTAAGTAAGTAATAAGTTAGATAAGGCTAGAGTGGTTAATGGTTTAATGCTAACAGAAAATGTAGGCTAAATTTTTAGATGGACACAGTCTAGTAAGTGTCACATATGTTAGAATATGCCTGATAAACGTATGACACGACTTTTAGATGATTTGATACAACTACACTTTAATAGAAATTAGCACCAAAGGTAAGAATTGTTAATATTTTATTTGCAAAAAAACAAACCCAATCAACATTGACATATTTGAATCATTTGAATCATGTTATTACTTACTTCAGAGTTACATTTTACATATTGAATCACTTAAGATTAGAATTGTATGTACAATTTCAATATTTTTTAAGTGCCAGAAATTAACTGCAAAATATGTAGGTGGAAATGTTACACACCAGTCATGATTTGGTTTGATATATCCCAAAAACAATGTGAATTTATTATGTTCCCAAGAAAGAAATTTTCTTATTTAATTCAGGTAACCAATGTTCATTTTGCAATTCAGTATGTTTTTTTTATGGTATTTGATTAAACACAGTTGTTCAGAATAGGCAAGGGTGTGGTCATATGTACATATACATGTAGCTAGGATAGAAAAATATATTTTAATTTTGTGGAAATTCACATTAAATATTTTAGCCTCTCTTCGTTCAGCAGAGGGTGTTTTGTAGTTCAGTTTTCTGTAAGGTCTGTCATTGAATGATGGTTAGATTCTAAGCTTGTAGGATACAAGGAGAAGGTTTGCTTTCCCAACCTCCTGTATTTCATCTGGTTTCTTCCTACTGCTTAAGAAACCCTAAAGTATGAATTATTGAAATAAATTTGTATGAAAATATTATTCTTAAAATAATCTGGTTTGTCAAGTGGACATTAAACCCTATCCCTCAGCAAGCTGGTTCTTTTATAAATTGGTCACTAGTCGAAGTTGGTTATAACTAACATCAAGACTCCTGTATAAATAACCTGTTATATTTCATTAAATGACATATACATGCCTTTACAATTTAAACTCCATTTTGAATCACTTACAGATGAACTTGAGTAAAAAGTCTTTGATATAAACAATTATGTTTTGTTTACGAAGTAAAAACAGTCAGTGACAACATATTGAAGTAGTAAGGTTGAGAGTTTTTCTATTATATAAAACTGACAAGAATGATTCACACTTTAAGAACTTTTAAACCGGATTTCATTATGAAAGATTTAGTCCTAAAGGGTTCCCATTCTCTTTGTATACTTTTATATGAAGTGGGGATGCTAAAAGGCTCAGGGGTGGGTGGAGATTGGGGTAATCTTCTCAGTCATTTGGGGATTAATGGTGCATATTTCCTCCATGGTTATATTTAACAGAGTGTCATCTTGGAGTATGCAACTATCAAAGCATCTTACTAAAGTCGTCAAGGGATGTTGGTGGTCGATTAGTTCATCAAAGTGTGCGCATTGCATCATAAGATCTGTCATTGAGTCAAATGGCATGGTTTTGATTCCACACTTGTACTTGACAAGAATTAGGGTCGCCTGTCCAATCTCGTGAGTTTTCTCCGGGTTCTCCAGTGTCCTCCTACTGCTAAAGACCTGTAATTAATGAAATAAAATTGAACCATATTAGTCCTGAAATGAATCTATAAAACAGAAAATCCCAAATGTCTTCAGCAAAAAGATCAAAACTACATTGTAATGGTTTATTGTCAGCTTTAATGTATGTTCTATTACTGGTCACAAAAATTGAAAACTTTGTTCTCTTGGGACATTAGGGTTTTGCTGTAAGAATCTGGTTTATATCTGGTGTGATGGATGGGGTTATGTTGGTTGAATCCTCTATGTTTCCTGAGAATTGTTATCTTCAAAAAGTTTAAAATTGCTCATAGAAGAAGTGATTAGCACATTGAGTTCAAACATCTTGGACCTAATTCTCGTGATCAATCACATGATCATTGTAATTGTTTAAAGAGCCATTCTTTGTTGTAAAAGATTATGTGTAGGAGACAGGGTATCCTTACTTATTTACCTTCAGAGGGATTAGTCCCCAAGTGAAATAGTTTGTGTCGATGTTGTCTTTTGAGTTGAAGAGAGAAAGAGAAAGCATCCACTTGACACATACTAAGGCATTTCAATGATAATATATGGGTACAATGTTTTATTTAGATGACTCACCAGCGTGCATCGGTTGTAAAAAATGGGAGAAAACCAAAGAACGCAGATAAAACCCACAGGATTGGACACTGACCCTTCACCTTGTCACGTACATGCTTGTGATCGAAACCTTGTCACTTTGACTAAATAATAGACCTTATGATCTGAAGTCCAAACGATCAACCAAATTAAAACAATGTGTGTCAGTAATGATTATTAGTTTTAATTATCAAGTGATTGCCCAGAATATTAAATCAATTATTTTATCTATTAGATATGATTGCACAATGAAATGAGTGTATCGTGTCATACTATTTATAGGGATTAGGTGGATTTGGCAAAATATCAATTTTATACAGGCTTCCTGGAAAAGAAACAGGATGATAGTCCACTTCTTACCTGTAATTAAAAATAGGTAGACTTATGATCAAGGCTGCACTTATCATAGGTGAAGGTCATTTACATATGTATGCCATACCTTATGATGACGCCCACATATTATATTTGATACTTATGTCAGCATTGAAGTATATATATATATATAGGACACAAGATATAACTTTTTAGATTCACTGAAGAAAATTCAACTATTTGTATCAAACACAGTGAAGAAGTCTGCCTTTATTTAATTTTTTTTTTTTAAACAAAATCTATTTCTGTAAGTAATTAGATTATTAATTTATCTCATTAGAAATGATTTAACTAATTTTTGGGGCTCAAGTTATGGCAAGTATTCTCTTCCATGTTACAAAGTGGTGTGGTCGTTACTTTAAATGGTGCAGGTCTTTTTATTTTGAAAGGTAGTATTGTGAAATATATAGTCATTACCAGGTAAATATGATGTAATACTGTATGTTGAAATAAATGGGGGCGAAAAAACATGTTTAGACTTGAACCCCACAAATCATCATAAATACCAGTCATGTTTGGGAGTATACATTCCCCGATAATCTATTAGTCGATAATCTATTAGTCGGTTTAAAGCAACACCATTAGAGAGAGAGAGAGAGAGAGAGAGAGAAATGGGGTTTAACGTCCACTCAACACAAACTAGGTCATTTCGGGACTAACATATGGTTTAATGTTATTTCAATAATTCGCTTGCGCTTAGGGGTCTTTAGCAGTGGGAGGAAACCGGAGTGCCCATAGGAAACCCACGAGGTTGATAAGGTGCCCCTATCTCCATGCCACATACGCTCACACCAGGGCTCGAAACCACAGCTGCAAGCCAGAGGTGACCGGCCAGCTAGAGGTCGAAGCGCGGCACTCTAGACCACTAGGCCATCCCCCCCCCCCCAACACTATTAGTAAATGAAGAAAGATTTAATGGGATTTAAAGGAACACTATCACAAATTCAAAAAGATTTCATCAAGCAAAACTTTTATTATTAAAATGAATTAAAGTAACATTACATAATTTGCATATTTCAGAAAATGATAACATTTATGACAGCTGAATCCTTGCTAATATATGCTCCTATTGATTATTTAATAATGAAATCAAAATAAAAATAACAATGCTATATAAATTATTGGCTTGAATTCAGTCAGATTTAAAACAGGTCCATCATTTTGGTTCACAGCGAAAAAAGATGGCAGCTGTACGTTGTTACATACCGAGCGGTGTAGATCATTGGAATTTTTAATTCATCTTACCTTTGTTCCTTTAATATTTAATAGGCCAGAAGTTATGTATTATAACATGCAGGGGCCCATTATTCTTTTATATCTCTGTGTTAAGTAACTTTTTTATATCTATATACGAGCTTGCATACAACCAATATTTGGTCAGACATATAATTCATTTGAAACTTTAGAATGTCTTCCATACAACGAGAAGGTAAGGCTTTCAAATCTGTCACAGTTTCTCAAAAATATTCAATTTTATTCAAATGGTTAGTGATTTATGCCTTTCTGACTTTCTGTTTGAAGGCCATTAAGGCTTGATATTTGTATGGCTTTTGTTATAGTTAAAGTATGGGTATATAATTTCTATGTATATTTGAATGGTTTCGTATCAATATAGATCTTTGATTACGTAGGGAGGGCATTATGTCTACGTACGGTATATGGGTATGTTCAGGTGATTGTTCAAATGATCAAGTAATTTAATATTCATAACCCCCTTCAATAGATATAATGATCTTTTATCTTTCAAAGGTTGATAATTATGTTTTAATGCGTAATACATGTCTATACAGATTATATATATATATATATATATCAATGTCGGAATACCTGCATAATATATTGATCTGTCTGACGTATACCCATTGACATTGCACATGATCTGATTTACTTATTATTTGATTTGGTATCAGGTCCCATAATACCCGTGGTTGGTGGATGGCCAAATGATTAGCATGTGCGTGCTGTATCAGAAGGTCTGTCATTATTGAGTCAACTGGCGTGGTTTCGATTCCCCGGTTGTACATGACAAGGAGTAGGGTTGCCTGTCCAACCTCTGGCGTTTTCTCTGGGTCCTCCGGTTTCTGCTAAAGAGCCCTACGTGCCACCGTGTAGCTAATTGTTGAAATGAAATTGAACCACTTGTTAGTCCCAAAATGACCTAATTTGTGTCAAGTGGATGTTAAACCCCATTTCTTTCTCTCTCTCTATTTGAGGGTGAAATTTTAATGATTTTAAATTATCATACGTAAATAATCTAAAAGAAGTAAGTTATTGTATAGATCCTGTGCGTACCATTGGCAACCAATGCAGTTCTATGCATAAGAAAAGGTTAGGTTTAAAAGATATTTTCCAATAATAACCTAAAATTGTAGATGTTTTACCTATAAAAAAAGAAACATGATATATTAAAAATGTTTTAAAGATCT